>CM074122.1:40308313-43178313 GCA_037177725.1 Cyamopsis tetragonoloba | reverse complement strand
AGCTTTATTGATGCTTATTCTCGATTTACATGGATTTACTTTATGACAAATAAATCTGAAGTTTATAACAATTTTTTAAGGTTCAAGTCAATGGCTGAGTTACAATTTAAAACTAAACTAAAATGTTTATAAACTGATGGGGGTCGAGAATATAGTCCAGTTACCAAATTTCTGCATGAACAAGGTGTTGTACATCGGTTTAGTTGTCCTCACACACACCAACAAAATGGTTGTGCTGAGAGAAAACATAGACATATCTGTGAATCTGGTCTAACTCTTTTATCAGCCTCTTCTCTTCCTATTTCTTTTTGGGTGGATGCCTTTGCTTGTTCTGTATTTGTGATTAATAGGCTTACTTCTCAAAGGTTAAAAATGAAATCTCCTTTTCATATGCTCTTTGATAAAAATCCGGATTATGCTTTATTTAGGACGTTTGGATGTGCTTGTTTTCCTCATTTAAGACCTTATAATCAACACAAATTGGAATTTAGATATGAAATCTGCACCTTTATTGGTTACTTCCCTTTACACAAAGGTTATAAATGTTTGTCACCTAGTGGAAAGGTCTATGTGTCTAGGCATGTGATATTTGATGAAAATTGCTTTCCTTTCAAAAGATAACTTGTCACAGGAAGCAACCTCCTCACAACCTACCTCTTCCTCGGTTCCCAAAATACCAGTGGTTCAACAATTGATGCCTACACAGCAGGTAATCTCTTATCCTTCTGGATCACAATCTAGTTCTAATTCTGGTTTTTTGGCAGGACAGCTTTCTCAGATTGCTTCTCCAGAGGTACCAGCAACCAATGTTCAACAACCAGCTCCTATACAACTGATTGCAGACCTTGCTGTTCCAGCTGCTCCTTCTAGTCCTTCTTCTCCACAGTGTGCTGCCATTACCAATCAGCATCCCATGACAACTCGTGCCAAGGCTGGAATTTTCAAGCCTAAAGCCTTTTTGGTTAGTCAAGTTCCAGGTTCTGTTCATGAAGCTCTTGCATCTCCTGATTGGAAACAAGCTATGGACCTTGGGTTTACAGCATTGATAAAAAATTCTACATGGGATTTAGTTCCTCTTCCACAAGGCAGAAAACCAATTGGATGTAAGTGGATTTTCAGGGTCAAATACAATCCCGATGGTTCCATTCAAAAGAATAAAGCTAGGCTCGTGGCTCAAGGGTTCAATCAGCGACCTGGATTAGATTATTCAAATACTTTCAGCCCTGTTATTCGTCCTGTTACAATCAGAACTGTCATTAGTCTTGCTGTCTCAAACAGATGGCCCATTCATCAGATTGACATCGATAATGCTTTCCTAAATGGCAGCATTCAAAAGGACATCTATATGAAGTAACCTTCTAGATTTGAACATCACAACAAACAACTTGTGTGCAGATTGAAGAAAGCTCTCTATGGTCTCAAACAAGCCCCAAGGGCTTGGTTCGATAAGCTCTCAGGTACTCTTCTCAGTTTTGGGTTCTGTCAAGCCAAGTGTGATACTTCCCTCTTCATTTTTCATAAAGCCAACATTCTCATCTATTTACTCATCTATGTTGATGACATACTCATTACGAGTAACTCCTCTAAAGCCATCACTCATCTTATTTCCAAACTCAGTAACACCTTTTCCCTCAAAGATCTTGGACCCTTACACTATTTCCTTGGAATTCACATCAAACATGATTCCAAAGGTAATCTTCACATGAACCAAACCAAATATTTGACTGATTTACTGCAAAGTCTCAATATGCTTAATGCAAAGCCAGTGAAAACACCTATGGCTCCTTCCCTCAAACTTCTCTCTGATGGCACTGCTAAGTATCAAATCCAACTCTGTATCGGTCAGTTGTTGGGGCATTACAGTATGCTACAATAACTCGACCAGATCTTGCTTTCACTTTAAATAAACTGTGTCAATATATGCAAAAACCTCTCCTCAGTCATTGGAAAGCTGTAAAACGTGTTCTGAGGTACATTTGTGGCACTCTCAACCATGGTCTTTTCTTCCAACCGAGCAGCACTAAGGAAATTACTGGGTTCAGCAATTCAGATTGGGCTTCTGACCCGAGTGATATGCGTTCAACTAGTGGTTTTTGTGTTTTTCTGGGACAGAATCTGGTTTCATGGATTGCCAAGAAGCAACGAGTAGTGTCTAGGAGCAGTATAGAGGCAGAATTTAGAAGCCTTGTTGCTCTTGGTGCTGAAATTCAGTATCTTCAGACTTTACTTGCAGAACTTCATCATGCATCAGCAGCAATTCCTGTAATTTGGTGTGATAATAGTAGTGCTGTAATGCTTACAGCAAATCCAGTTCTTCACTCTCGCACAAAACATTTTGAGATTGATCTCTGGTTCATTCGAGAGCGTGCAGCACGTGGTCAACTTCTTGTTAAACATGTTCCTGCGCGTTTTCAGATCGCAGACTTACTCACAAAATCTCCATCTTCTGCTAGTTTCATCGAAATGCGTCCCAAACTCAATGTTCTTCCATCTACCACATTGAGTTTGCCGGGAGATATTAAGAGTAAAGCCATTACAATTAAGTCTGACTGTAAAATTAAGTAACTCTAGTTTATTACTGTTATTCATTAATAATTAGAGTTAGTACTTTACTTACATAAATGTGTAATGTCTATATAAGACACATTGACTACTCTTTTCTGTAATTACAATTCATTATTGAATATCATTCATTGAGGCATTTCAATATTTCCTTTCTTCTCTCCTTTTCTGTCATCTCTCAGTTTCTCTGTTACAGCTTCTTAACAATAAGTTTGAAGACAACATATATTCTTTTTATACTCAATGATCTTCATATTTTTCTCTCTCAAATTTTAAATTTTTTCTTTTTATTTATAAAATAATTCTCATTATTGTCCTTTTAAATTTTGCTCTACAATCACAAACGAAAAATTGCCCCCCAACCAAGTGTTCTTGGATCCGTCCCTGATTGCACTGAGTAAATAGATGTAGTGCTTCCTCACCATCACTACTATAGAACGAAAAATCTTCATTCACCAATAGAATTTCACATAGCACCAATGCCACGTGAACTGATCACAGCAACAGTTGCCAAGCAAAAACAATGGCTTTTCTTGGAACTTTAGTCTTCTAAATCCTTCGCAAACCCAACAGCACATGGTCTTCTATTAATGCACCTATAACATGGAAAGAAAGCAAGAATTTGTACGCTAATTTCACAATATAGGCCTTCAATGTATCACACCTCCATAACCACATATCTACCAGGTGCATTTTTCGTTCAACCATCGCAATCATCGCCCTCAGCTCCGTAGCTTGTTCATCTTCTCTTTGTCGCAACAACGATTGATGCCACTTTACCAACTTGAGCCTAGAAGGACGTTGGACTCTTAAGACCTCACGACACCCACTTTACCGATTGACTCCAATTAAACCACTCCACATTTTTCACTCCTAAGCCTCCTTCTTTTGATGGCCTACACTAATAGGGACTAAGGAGGAATAAGCAATTTGTAACAAATTGATAATAAGTCAGAGAGGACTTATTAGCATTTTATTAATAAAAATGTAACAGGTCAGTTTTGTTGATTAGGCCTTTGTTTAAAGAGTTAGTTATGTTAGTTACCTTTTGTATAAATAAGGGTTATAAACCATAAATCAAATATCAATGAAAATATTCACTATCTCTTTCCTTTTTTTTGTAATCTTCCTTCTCCTTCACCGTGTTCGGATTCTCTTCTCGGTTGAGTTTCCCTACCTTTTCTAGGTTCTCGGAGTCATCCCTAACCTACTCTATCAAGTGGTATGAGCTCTTACCTTCCATGGCGGACTCTATGGGCAGCCAACAAGCTATGAAAGATTTAGAGGAACGTTTGGAGGGCAAGCTGTCAGCGCATTTGGATGCAAAGTTTATGGAGCTTGTTGCGTCGTTAAAGGCAGATTATAAGCTAAAGAAAATAATTGAAATTATATCAAACACCTTTTTTTGAAGTTTTTTTTGTACAGGTTTGGGTTAAAATCAGCTTTTAAGGTAAAAAAGAATATTATTTTTTGTGTTTCAATATTATTACAATACTAATAAAAATGTGTGGTTTGGTGCTACCTGCCGCTGTTGCGGAAAACTTTTCCGACCATTATCTATTCTTCCGCAGCAGTAACAAAAAACCAACAAAATTCAATCTTACCGATCAAATATTAATTATGAAGTTTTATTTGCTTATTATAATTATTAAAGCTTTTGATCTTCTTCAAATTGTTTTTGGATTTTCTTCAATTGAACTATTCATATTTTTTAACAACTATTATTTAAGATTCTTATGTCCTTTTGAACCTAAAAAATGCTCATCTTATCAGCATTCATGAGTTAAATCATAATTTAGGGCTCGAATGTAATAACTATTTTAAAAATATTTTAAAGAATATTACTTGAAAAAAATTATTAGATAATTGAGTTAGTTAACCAATTAATATTCAATCTAATAATTTATACCTTTTAATCAAATAAACATGAAATTCTCTTGAACACATTATACTTTATTTTTTCATTATTTTGACATATAATATTAGAAATAATTTTATCCTTCAACAAAATATAATTTGAAATAACTCTTATTTTACAATTTTTTTTATTTAGATAGATGATAGACAAAAAATACGATTTAAAAGTTTACTAAATTAAGTCTTCTTTTAATACTTTTTTTAGCAAACACGTTTTATATTATTAACTTGAATTGATGTAGTATAAATAAATTCATCTTATTTATTAATGTATTTGAATATGGAATGAGAATATTGCTAATCCAATATATCTATTGTCACTCATTTAAAAATACTTTTTGATTTAAATTTATTTTTTAGCTGATGAAACTAAAGAATAAATATAAATATAATTAAAATTATTAAATATGAGCAAAAATAAATATATTGGAGTGGTAATAGATCCCTCAAATGTTTAAATAATCAGCTTTACCATTGTTTAAAAACCCTTATTAATAATAAAATAGTTTTAAGCTTCTGATTATCTTTTCTTAAATATGTATTTTATAGGTTTTATTCAAATTATTATAATAATAATAATAATTTATAAAAATGTTACATTTCATTTGTTTTAGTTGATTTAAATTCATAACCTCTCATTTTAATTTTCAATGATTTCATATTGATGAGTAACATGAAGCATCTTCATTTGCTTTATGAGATCAGCTACTGCAATATTTAAAGAAATATGTAATTTGATGATATCTCTTTTTTTTTTTTATTATTGAAATCTATTTTAAGTTTTAATAGGCTCATAGATTTTACTTTTTAAAAAATAAGTCTCAAAATTAAAATAAAGTAGTAGAAGAATATCATAATAATAATAATAATAATAATAATAATAATAATAATAATAATAATAATAATAATAATAAAGTATTAAAAGACAACCCGTGCAATGCACGTGTATGATTGCTAGTTTTAAGCTCTAAAGTTAAGTTGATGAAGATTTTAACAAAGAAGTAGAAGTTTCATGAAGTGATTGGAAAATAGATACTTTTTGTGAAGACAAAGAAAGCACTTTGACATGTAAATTAAAACTATATTTTCATGCATGAAGGAAAAAGGAATTAAGGAGTTCTCACCTCTTGCATGTGAAGTTCTTCAATCTTATAAGAGTCTTTAACAAACCCTAATGGTTTGGAAGAAGATTGTGCTGAGATGGTTATAGAATGATAACAATTAACAAGAACTTGAAAATGGTCATGGTTACTTGTGGATGAAAATCATGGTTGTTCAAGAAGGAAGAGGAGAAACTTATTGTAGCCAATACTTTCATTCTTTGATTAGTGTCGTAATCGGGGTTGCGGTGGGGATAACGATAAATAAAAAGAAATGAGTCGCCACTAAGATTTATTAAAGGAAACTTTAGAAAAACATAAAATAAGGTCTCTAGAACCAAATTCAAATTATAGAGTGAATTACGCGTGAGGAAGGTACTAGCACCCCACAACATCCGCTTAGTAAGCGGTTATCTTCTAATTAATGTGCAACATAATTAACTTCGAAAATATTTAATATAACTCCAAAAATTATTTATTGAATTAAGATTTATCTATTAATAAGAGGGGAAAATCATTTTTTATTTATTTTTGCTATAGAGGTTTCATTCATGCTCCTACGTATCCTCGACTCGAGGAGGAATGAGAGCCACGTAGTTCTTAATGATTAACATTTAATTGGTTTTTTAATTGTTATTTTTGTGATAATAGGTTTAGCTCAAATGGTCATGTACCAAGTCATAAGGTTGGGGAGCAGGAGGTCCAAGATTTGAACCTTGGTAGAGAAGAATATTTTATTCTTTTATCAGTTATTCAAGAAAAAAGGGATTATATTCTTATTTTTTAGTCTCTTAATTAATCACAATTTTCTTTGCTCGACATCAGGTGTATCATAATTCTAATCAATTAAAAACAATCTTCTCATAAATATTAGACAAATCCAAATTATGATCCAGAGGTTGTGGGAAGAGACATGTTGACGTTGATGAGGAGATTTTTCCCAACCAAGAGAATCAAAATTTGCTTTTGTCTCAACCTCAATCAATTCATGATTTGAGCCAACTTAATGTATAAGATCTCAAATGGAATCTGTTAGGTCCCTGTGAATTGAGAAAGCTCCAAGAAACATACACAAACCAAGCCAACTCCAACACAAAATTAGAGAAAAGATTGACAGCAAAACAGATTAGGCAGAATAATGAAAATTATGTAGAAAACTCATAAGCAGATAAAGAGAGAATGGGAAGAAGTTGAACACTCACATATACGTGGTTCAGCCTAGAGTACACCTAAATCCACAGGAGAGAGCATCGTTTTTTTTATTGATTATCCAAAAAGAAGTTTACAATGCACATCAGTGATCTATGGTTGTTTTACGCATCACCAAGCCATGGATCTCACTTGTTACATTTCCTTCTCACTTGTATTCATATGATCATAGTATATTATACTTGATCTCTTATCTAGATTATAGAAGCAAACTAGATATATATACTAAGCATACAGGTGAACCTAGCAACAAAACAAAAAACCAGTAAAACAGTTATAACATAAATATAACTGTCATAACTGTCAAACTGAAAAATTATGATATTCTAGTTTTAAGGCAAAGACTCCACAATTCTCCACCTTGACTTAAAAGCAGAAGGACAGTTCACTAGCTACTCTCCCTCTTACATCATCTATCACCCTTTAGAGAAGTTGATCAAATCCTAAAAAATGTTTGAACTTGACCCTTGGAAGCGATTTTGTTAACATATCAGTAGGGTTTTCTTCCGTTCCTATCTTCATGACTTGAATTTCCTTGTCTTCAATCATTTCCCTGATAAAATGCAACCTTACATCTATATGCTTGGTCTTCTCATGATAAGCTTGATGACTAGCCATGTGAATAGCACTTTGGCTATCACAGAACAAAGTAACACTTGTCTGAGCCACACAAGCTCTTCAATGAAGCCTCTCAGCCACCTGCTTTCCTTTGCCCCTTCTGTAAGAGCAACATACTCAAATTCTGTTGTGGACAGAGCTGTTTTATTTTACAGACTTGCCTTCCGAGAGACTGCAGTTCCAAAGAGAGTGAAGACATATGCTGAGATGGACCTTAAAGTATCCACACACCTAGCATAATCAGCATCTACATATCCTAGCAGAAAATTACCTCCATTTGTAGTTCTTTTGAGTTTTAATCCAAAATCATATGACCCATTTAAGTATATGAAGATCCATTTCAAGGCATTCCAGTGACCAGGGTTAGACATAAATCTGCTCACCATGCTCACAGCATGAGCAATGTCAGGTCTGGTGCAAACCATTTCATACATTATGCTTCCTACCCAACTTGCATAGGGAATAACTTCCATCTTTCTCCTTTCATCTTCAGTTTCTAGAGCTTGAGAAGTTGAGAGATTGTCATGAGTTCCAAGAGGTGTTGAGATTGGTTTAGCTTGATGCATTCTAAATCAATCTACTACCTTTTGGATGTATCCTTGTTGAGACAACATTAACTCTCCCTTTTCTCTATTTCTGTGAATATCCATACCCAAAATATTCCTTGCTGAACCGAGATCCTTCATTTCAAATTCAGAGCTGAGCCTCTTCTTGAATTGATCTATCTCTTCCTTGCTTGGACTTGCAATGAGGATGTCATCCACATATAAGAGAAGATACAACAGATACTTCTTATCCTCCTTGAAGGTGTACACACAACTGTCAAAACTGCTTCTTTTGAACCAGCATTTGATTACAAATTCATCAAACCTCTTGTACCATATTCTTGGACTTTGTTTCAGACCATATAGAGACCTTTTCAAGAGACAAACTTTTGACTTGTGTTGAGAGCACCCATCTGGTTGATTCATGTATATGTTTTCTTCCAAGTTTCCATGTAAGAATGTTGTTTTCGCATGCATCTGTTCTAATTCCAGATTGAACTATTGACCAAAGTCAAAAGGGTCCTAATTGAGCAATATTTGACCACCAGGGAGTAAATTTCATCGAAATCTATCCCTTCCACTTGTGAGAATCCTTTTGCCACTAGCCTTTCCTTAAACCTTGGAGGTTCAACACCAGGAATTCCTTCCTTTCTCTTGAATATCCATTTGCATTTGATGACTCTCTGGCCTTTTGGAGGATTAACTAGTATCCAAGTCTTGTTCTTGTGAAGGTATTCCAGTTCTTCATTCACTGCTTGAATCCAATGTTGAGCATCCTTACTCTCAACTGCTTCTTTGAGGGTCCTTGGTTTAGTTTCTTGTATCTCTTCTGCTATGTTGAAGCCATAGATGATGAGATTTGCTTGTCCTGAACTTCCTGGTTGTTTTCGTCCATATTTTTTAGGAGGTCTTGTCTGTCTTCTCACCCTATCTCTTGTTAGCTAATAGTCTTCTAGGTTAGTAGACCTTGTTGTATCTGGTTCTTCATCAGCAATACCTTCCTCAGCTTGTGATGTTTTGGCTGGCAGCTCCACCTTAAACTGTCTCAAACTGAGTACTTTCATTCTTGCTGTTTTGAACTTCTTCATTTGATACAAAAGCCATCTTAGACTCATTAAAGGTTATATCTCTACTGATAATGCACCTACCTTATCCTTATTCCATTCTCCAAAGCTTGTATCCCTTTGTTCCTTATGGATATCCGAGAAAATCAAATTTCACAGCTCTTGGTTCTGGCTTCCCTTGATTCACATGAGCATATGCAACAGAACAAAAAATTCTCAAATTTGAGTAATCTGCTGTTTTACCATTCCATGTTTCCATAGGGGTTTTGAACTTTATAGCAGAGGAGGGACATCTATTGATGAGATATACAGCTGTGTTAGTAGCTTCCCCCATAATTTCTTAGGCATTCTAGCTCCCAACAACATGCATCTTACCCTTTCAAGAATGGTTCTATTCATCCTCTCGGCAAGACCATTCTGTTGTGGTGTTTGTGGTACTGTTCTATGTCTTTTGATGCCTAATTTCCTACAAAACTTATAGAATTGCTCTGAAAGATATTCCAGGCCATTTTCAGTCCTCAAGACCTTTAGTTTTGACCCTATTTGATTTTCTATGAGAGTGAACCATTCTTTAAACTTTTGAAATGTCTCATCCTTGCTTTTCAAAACATATATCCACACTTTCCTAGAGAAATCATCTATCATGGTAAGGAAATAGGATCCACCACCTAGAGTGTTAACTTTGGAAGGTCCCCACAAGTCAGAATGTATATATTCAAAAAGCCTAGTAGATACATGCATACCACTACTAAAGCTGACCCTATGAGGTTTTCCTAAAACACATTGATCACAAAAAACCAATTTGTTTAGTTTATCTCCTTTTAGAAAATCCTGTTTTTCAAGTTTAATTAAACCCTTTTCACTTACATGACCAAGTCTGTTGTGCCACAACATGGCTTTATCATGTTGTGTCTTACTCACAATAGAAGCTTGGGCAACAACCATAGAACCATCCAAGAAAAACAAACTATTTTTCTTATATCCTTTAGCAATAACAAGAGAGCCATTTAATATTTTCATCACACCATTTTCAAAATTAGGTTTATACCTCAAATCATCAAGAGAACTTAATGATATGAGATTTCTTCTGAGTTCAGGCACATACCTCACCTTATTGAGAATGAAATCCTTATTATCATACATCCTAAGGCGTACAGTACCAATACCTTGAACTCTGCAGGGCTAATCATCACCCAACAGGACCAATTCTCCTTGCCTAAGTTCCAAGCTTTCAAAGCACTCCTTGTTAGGACACATATGGTATGAACACCCTAAGTCTATGACCCATTCCTTCTCATTGCGTGTGGTTGACACTACCAGAACACCAGTACTTTCATACCCTTCTGAATCTTTAACCAAATCTACATTATCCATGGTATAACTAGTTCCCTTGTTTCCTTTTCCCTTTTCTGGATAGTCCTTCTTGACATGTCCTGGTTTGTGACAGATGAAACACTTGAACTTGGTCTTCCCACCTTCTCTGGATTTGGACCTTGATTTCTTTCCTTTTCCTCCTTTCTTTTTTGATCTACCTCGGGACACATTCAAACCTTCACCAGTGTCTTCAGCTTTTGCATCCTGAAGTCTCTGAAGTTCCTTGGTTCTGATGAAGGTCAGAACTTCTTCCAAGGAAATAGTCTGTTCTTTGCCATACAAGATAGCATCTGTGATATGCTCAAATGTTTTAGGTAAGGAATTAAGGAGTAGAAGAGATTTATCTTCATCTTCCAGCTTCACTTCTATGTTTTCTAGATCATCAAGAATTTTGCTGAATTCTGATAATTGCTCTGTGATAGACATGGATTCTGTCATCTTGAAGGAATGCTGGTTGAGACACAATCTGTGTGCAAGAGATTCAGTCATGTACAATGACTCCAACTTAACCCACATGACTGCAACTGTCTTTTCTCTTGCTACTTCTCTAAAAGCCTTGTCCCCTAAGCACAAGATGATCGCTCTTCTTGCTTTCTCCACCATATCAGTTTTCTCCTTTTGAGACAGTGAACTTGACATCTTCTCTTCTCCCTTGATTGCCTCTGCACGCCCTTATTGTATCAAGATTGCTTCCATCTTGATTCTCCATAACCCAAAGTCATTCTCCCCAGAAAACTTCTCTATGTCGTATTTGGTTCCCATGATTTTGCAAGAATCTTGATTCTCAAATGTCCCCACAGACGGCACCACTTGTTAGGTCCCTGTGAATTGAGAAAGCTCCAAGAAACATACACAAACCAAGCCAACTCCAATACAAGATTAGAGAAAAGATTGACAGTAAAACAGATTATGCAAAATAATGAAAATTATGCAGAAATCTAACATAAGCAGATAAAGAGAGAAAGGGAAGAAGTTGAACACTCAAATATACGTGGTTCAGCCCAGAGTAGGCCTACATCCACGAGAAAGCAGCATTTTTCTTATTGATTATCCAAGAAGAAGTTTACAATGCACAATAGTGATCTATGGTTGTTTCACGCACCACCAAGCCATGGATCTCACTTTTTACATTTCCTTCTCACTTGTATTCAGATGATCACAGTATATTATACTTGATCTCTTATCTAGATTACAGAAGCAAACTAGATATATATATATACTAAGCATACAGGTGAACCTAGCTACAAAACAAAAAACCAGTAAAACAGTTATAACAGAAACAGATAACTGTCAAATTGAAAATTGGTGATATTCTGGTTTCAAGGCAAAGACTCCAAAGAATCAATATAGTGTAGATCCTTCTCAAGTTCCTTAAAAAATATTGAACAAAAGCTATAGTTTTCCTTCAACTTATATACAGAGTTTTCAAAGGAACTAGTGAATAGTGAACACTATTTTTATTACATTTGTGATCTGTTGTGCGTAGAGTTGCTTCAACTTCTAAATTGATTGAAGACGAGACTGATGCAAATTATGATTTTTCCGGAAGGGGAAAGTTCTCTTAATCTGCAAGAACAAGTCTTGAGCCGTAAACTCCGCATCATAATTTGCTTCTCTGAGTAACTCCATTATCTGTCCACCTTCAACAGTCTATCCTCCTTGCTGGTTATCTTCTCCTACGCCACACTGGGCCCCACTTCATGTCATCATGACTTCCTTATTTCTTGTTAATGGCTGACTCTTCCTTGAGGTTGGGAGATTTATCTGCTGACCCCATGGTGGGTGCCAAATGCTAACTCATAGTTCCTGGGTCTTGACAATAGCGTTGTTCTGATTCCTGAGCCCTAAGAAGAGTTATGGTTTTTATGGTGAGCATGATTACAAATGAGAGCCTCTAGGTTATTTATACAGAACCGAGCCTTCATAGCCCTAAATTGGGAAAGTATCTAGCCTAAATAATGATTGATATGCTCCTGATTATCTTTTGTCATAAATGCTAATTGATTACTGCGGATTCTTTGCCTAGATCCCAGGCTTTCTTGCTGCGTCTAATTGTCCCAGACAAGTTGAAAGCTCGGTAGGGGACCTAGGATGCTCGGGTTAAGGCCCTATCTGGGAGACCTGGTCCAGTTGAATTGGGATGGATTGAGACCGGCTAGTCCAAATATTAATTTTATCTCTCTATTAAATACATAAAACCAATTATTGATTATAACACCCTAAGTCTTAAGGTGTCAACTTATCACACACACACATGCCAGAATATAAGTAAAGGCGTTAACAGTGAGTACATAAAATTTTCTTGTCTTAAATTGTTATACATAAGTATCATTCTATTCTAGAGAACTTTATACAAGTGTCTTTAATATAAGTCCATCAAAAGAAACAAAAGATAGAAGCACTATCAAATATATATATACAATGATGGCTTCATGATAGCTACATTAACAAAATCTAGTCTAAGTACAAAGTCTTTATTCCTTTGCATTACTCCTACTCCTTTCATGTAATACCTGCAATACTATAATCGTGAGATATATGGAATTACTCCTACCCCTCAGTTATAGAATCGTTTGATAGTGTTGCAGGCAACAAAGTTGCAAAATCTCCCACTTAATTAGACTCAATTACATACAAAAGATAATCATTCACACATTAATCATTTCAAAATAAATTTAGTCACAATCTTGTGGTTAGTTCTTATTATTATTTAACCTTTTGTGCCATTAACCCACACCCACTTTAGAGATCTCCAGTTGCCCAAAGAAGTGCCCCTCCATTGAACCCTTAACTTCTCCAGTCTTACACTCAAACGTGTATAATTTAATCTTTTCACAATTTGAAGTTTACAAATCAATGTCTTAATACTTGAAGTTAGGCATAAGGTGGAAGAACATGAAATTGAGTTACTCAGGGAACTTGGAAGTGGAACCATAGTGATTGGGATAAAAAAATGCCAAGGACAGGCAGGGGACCTGGCGCCTCAGTGCCAGTATGAGTCCCAAACATTTTCAGTTTTTCCTTTGTAAAATTTTCTTTGTAAAATTTTAGAAAACAGAAAACAGAAAATGAAAACAGGAAATGAAAATGCAAACCAAACAGCCCCTAAGAGATCTGTCACAGGGTACTACGTGTTTCTCGGAAATTCTCTAATTTCTTGGAAATGCAAGAAGCAAGGAACGGTCTTTCCCTCATCATCAGAAGCCGAGTATAGACCCACGACCTCAACTACTTGTGAGGTCAAATGGCTAATTTAAAGCTTAACTTCCAAAAGCCAACTCTTCTTTTCTGTGATAACGCTTCTGCCATGGACATTGCAAAAAACACTGTCTTCCATGAATGTACCAAGCACATTGAGATAGACTATCATGTGGTCAGAGAAAAGCTTGAAAAAGGAGTCATCAATTTGCTACCTATTACTTATCAAGAACAGATTACGGATATATTCACTAAACCTCTTAAACCTGCATCCTTTTTTCTCTTTAATCTGCAAGCAGGGAATAGAAAATATTTACTCTCTAGCTTGAGGGAGGGTATTAAAGTTGGGCTTTAAAAGTTCTTTTTGATTTTTTATTCTCTGTATTTTTTGGGCCCATTCTTTCTGTTTCCGTGTGTCTTCCGCATTTGGGATCAAACCCCTAGTTGGGTCATGTCTTTAAGTTTGCTCTGATAGTTGTTAGGTTTACCCGTTTTTATCTTGTATATATTATTGTGTATGTTTTATTTCATTTAAGCCAATTAATAACATTTTTGCTTTTCCAACATTATCAAAGATTTTGTTTCCAAAGCTATTAGGGCACAATTTATTTTAGTGCTCTCATTAGTCTGAAATCTGATTTATGTTTCTACTAATTAGGACACTTCTAGTTACTACATCAATTTATGGAAACAATATTAATAAAGGTTTTATTACATCATTATGTATGTTATACAGGTCAATTATGCAAGATATTTGTTTTATCCATTCCAATAATTAATTGGACTGCCATAATTTCTTCCAAGGGCACTTGTCATATTTTTGTTCTTGCCACTCTTAGCAGTGAGATGATTCTTCGAATACAAAACCATGAAACAGAAGGAAGGGCCCAATATTTTTTCATCTTTATCATCCTCTTAGTGGCTACTTATTAAATTGGTAGTAATTCAAGGGAATTTATAATCATATGTACTTAAGGTCATAGATTCAAACAGTAGAGGCTCCCTTTGAGAAGAATAAACCACTTCAGGGGTGGTGAAGAATATGAGACGCAACAAGATTGGTGAGTTGTTAACCACAATGGTCTTAGCAAAAGGCTGGGTTGTTACATGTTAATTGGTAAAGTATCACTTATTGCAAATCAAATTTTTAAAGGTTAATTCAAAGCACCGACTTGAGTACTATGAATGAACAAATGTTTTTACTAATGTGAATGGTAGCCATCTCTATGTCAAGGAGAAATCAAGCTATATCTTTACCAGATAACAAACTACAAATTCAATAACAAGGGGGATTACAATGTATAATTTAAGTGCATAATTATTTAATCTATTTTAGTAAATCTATCATTTTATTTTTAAGTTTAATTGCACATTTGGTCTCCCATGTTTTCAATTTTCGCGAATTTAGTTTTCCAAGTTTCAATTTTGTGAATTTGATCCCAGATGTTATCAAAAGTTGCAAATGTTACCCTTCTATCAATCTCTGTTAATTATTTAACGGTCAAAACGGTCAACTCATTTAAAAAAAGAAACATTTAAGTTATTTTTGATAAAAAAAACAAAAGAAAAATCAAAAAGAAAAAAATAATTTCCACATCAGGTTGAGGTAAAAACTTAAAAGTGAATAATACATTATATTTTTAAAAAATTCAAATAATTTAAGTAGTTTAAAAAATGCATTTTTATTTTTTTACATAACTTAAATGATTTTTTTTAAATGAATTGACTGCTTTGACTGTTAAGTAATTAACAGAGATGGATGGAAGGGTAACATTTGCAACTTTTGACAACACTGGGAATCAAATTCGCGAAAATTGAAACATGGGGGACCAAAAATGCAATTAAGCCTTATTTTTATGTACTCTCATAAAAAACTTTATAAAAATAAGTATTTTAGCAAAAAAAAATTGATTATTTTCTTAAATTTAAGTGTTCTCGAATATGCATTAAACTATATATGTCAAGCTAACGCTGAAACTGTTACCCGTTTGTTCTTCGAATGAGGCTCTTCTTACAAGGTGTGGTACAAATTAGTGGAGTGGGTGGGGCTGTCAATGGCTTTATCAAATTGTAGCCGAACACACTTCCATCAATTCTTGGGGATGACGAATGGACCTATCACAACACATAGATGGGTCTTCATTTCTGATCAACAAAAGGTTAGTTGACCTATTGTCATATTTGAATGTTATGTTAAACAATTTTCATGCATTAATTCATTACTTGAAACATAACTAATTCGTGTATATTCTTATATTTGGACACGGCTTAATGCTTGTATTTGATGAGTTGCTAGAAGGAGTGGAGCACATATTTTGCCTTAGGCATTTATGCAGCAATTTCAAGAAGAAATTTGGGGGAGGAACATTGATAAGAGATATGATGATGGCGGCTGCCAAAGCTACGTACGTCCAGGCTTAGGAAGAAAAGACTGCAGAAATAAAGGAGTTGAATGAGAGAGCATATGAATGGTTGGCAGCAATTCCCACTAAGTCTTGGTGTAAGCATGCATTTAGTTTCTATCCTAGATGTGATGTACTAATGAACAACTTATCTGAGTCCTCTAATGCAACAATTTTACTAGCTAGAGTAAAACCTATTATATAAATGTTTGAGTGGATCAGAACATATATAATGGGTAGGTTTGTTGCATTAATGGAGAAACCAGGGAGATATGAAGAAGATGTGATGCCTAAACCCAAGATAAGACTTGACATAGATATTGAAATGAATGGGAATTGACTTGCTACACGGATTGACCAAAATAAGTTAGAGGTAAAACACATGCTGAGATAAAAAAGATTTGTGGTCAACTTTGATAAACACTCGTGTACTTGTAACTTCTGGGAGCTTGTGGGCATTCCTTGTAGGCATGCAGTGGCTTCCATTACCTACAAGGGAGATGACCTAATTCAATATGTTCATAGGTGCTATAAGAGAGAGGCTTATACTTTGTGCTATGGACAGACCATATCTCCAATCAATGATCAGAACATATGGCCAAAGATCCAATATGATGATATATTACCCACAAGCTACCAACGCGGCCCTGGGAGACCTAAAAATTAAGAAGAGACCCATATGAAAAAGTTATTGTGTTCTTAACAATGTGTTTGCAATCATATTACTAGTTGTATTTACACTCATATAATTAATTGTGTTTTCTGATTGGGGTTAATATGCATATAGGGAAGGAAAATTGAGGAAGTTAAACACTCTAATGAGTTATAGAAGATGCAACCAAGTTGGGCATAACATCAGGTGTTGTCCTTTTCCACCACCACCACCCCCCGAGGAAGAGCAACAAGAACAGCCCGAGAGAGAGCAGAATGAGCAGTAAACTGCACCAAGAAATGCACAACAGAGGGGAAAAAAGAGAAATCAGAATGCAATTAATGAAACAATTAGTAGAAGGGTAATAATCACACTACTTTAATTGATTGTATTGTATCTGAACTTTATTGCCTCTGAACTTTACTGGTTGTATTTTCACTTTACTTTTTCTCAGATTTCTCGTAGAAGGAATGTATGTTCTGCATAAGAATCTCCTATTCAGGAATCAAAGTAGTCTACAACTTAATCCATTAGAAGTTTATTTAGTTAGGTTGTTGAAGAGGGAATTGTTGGGACTCAATAATCTGAAACTATCAGGGGTGGACAAGGACCAACTAAGAAACCTCCAACAAGGACTTCACCTAGGAAACTTCCAGCTAAGAAAGTCACTGCAAGTGGTTCCAAGAAGGTGACAGCAACACCCTCTTCCTCAAGGGTCACTATAGCCTCTACCTCAAAACAACAATCCACACGAATGAGAATGAAAAATTACATTGGACTAGCTCTACCTAAGGTATCCCACCAATTTTGGTTCAATGTAGTGTTAAAACTAATGTAAATTTGGGACACTTACTATGTTATTTTTAATGCAAAAATTCATGTCAAGGAAACCTAACATTGTTGAGCAGCAGAGACCACAAGTAGCTGCTTCCAGTGCAGGGCAACAAATGAAGGAAGCATCAAATGAGAAGGTTGGTCAACAGACTAGCAAAGAATCAAAGAAATTCGAGGAATCAAAGGGTAAGAAACATAGTATTGTTTTGGGTTGCATCATTTGTCCTGTGGCGGAGGCTAGGTGGGCCAAGTCATTATCGAATCATGGCGTTTGGGTTGCTACGCTCTTAAGTAGAAAGAGTTGCGTCCTGACTATCAGCTATAGCTTTTGGCCTAGTGGTAAGCGCTCGATCCAACAATTGGTATCAGAGCCAAGGTCATGAGTTCGATACCCAGAGGGACAATTGCTGAGGGGGAGATTGTTGCGGGTTGCATCATTTGTCCCGTGGCGGAGGTTAGGTGGGCCAAGTCACTATCGAATCATGGCGTTTGGGCTCTACGCTCTTAAGTAGAAAGAGTTGCGTCCTATAGCTTTTGGCCTAGTGGTAAGCGCTCGATCCAACACATAGCAAGACTCCAGATGCAAGGACTACAAGACCCATCACTTGCTAGATGGGATTTCACTCACCAAAGCGACCCTCGGGGTCAAGTGGTTCCACTTATAACCCCATTTTGCTGTGAAGACTTGTGGGTCATTTTAGACATTGTAGATGGGCCATATTTTTTTTTGGAGACTGTTGGAGTTATTTTTAGCTATAACTTGATGTCATTTGTTTTTGTGGAGGATGTATGTTGCACAAAATTGGATATGGTTTTTTGTTGAAAGTTTGTTGTACTTTATTTTGCAACAGTGACATCTTATTTTTGTGGATGTATGTTGCGCATGAGCCACTTTATTGGCATGTGGTCCTTTTTTTATTTGGAAGGGTTCATATGAAAGACTTGAATGTAATATTGTTAAATGATATATTTTTAATGAACTTGGTTCTTTGAAACAATGCCTCTATTATTCACAGCTACCTATTCAACTTTTATCTCTATTACTATCAAAAGAGTTAAACTCATAATTCAATAGAAATGCAAATCCAAACAAATTCCATTAAAAGCCAACAAGGATTACATAAATCCTAATGCAAAACATTCATACATCTATTACATAAAGGCAAGTCTTAAACCCATTATCTATGTCATTTGATTTCTCATCATTACATAAACACGTATAAGAAGCTCAACAAATGTAATATGCCATGATTCCCCAAGTACACACAATAACAATTTTACTTTCTTCCCCTCTACAGCAAACTTCCTCTGTAACTTCATGGTCTTTTTTTTTGCCTTCTTCCACTTCCACTTTGTGCTCTATCGGGTTCAAACTACTTCCAATGGTGTGGGTATTTTCTGCCATTTCAGACACCTCTTCCTCAACCCATTGGGAAAAATTGCAGTTTTGGTTCTGGTTCTAGCAAAACGAAACAGAGGTTGCAGATTTAGAGGTTGCATTTTGAGGTTTAGATACAAAGGTTTAGAATCCTTATCCTCCATAGTGGGCACCTCTAAATGTTTTTTCCTAGGTTATCTTTTCTCTATGATGTTAACAGAAGCAATTCCCTACACCTACAGTATTTCGAGCGTGGCAACAAACACTCTCGAGACTTCGAAATCCCCTTTCTCTTCTATGCTTGGGACATTGCAACATTCATCCTCTTTCATTCCCAATTTCTTCAAAATCCCTTTTCTCTTCTCTATTTTTGATTTCGATTGGAAATTTGGGGAATTTAGGGATTTGTGGAATTTAGGGTAAGGGTTATTTTGATCACTTCACATGACACATTAAGGGTAATTTAGGAAATTCACTCGTTTTTATAGAAACAATGATGTGGACTCCGTTAGCCACGTGCCCACGTCATCAAAAACTTAACAAAAGTTAGATGGAGGGACTAAAAGTAGACAAATTGAATAGTTTAGGGACCAAAAGCGTACTTTTTTAGAAAATGGAGTGAAAACGTGTTTGGTTCTATTTTAGAACACATTTTCAGTGAAAATATTTTTTAAAAATGAGTGAAAACTGAAAATGACAAATAGTTATTTTCATTGTTTTCAGTTCAAAAAGGTGAAAACATAAATCCTTATTTTGAAAATGCAGTGGCATACTTGTAATTATCAACAAAATATGCTACTGTTCTTCGCAAAGACGAAACACTCCCCTCACCTGTATACCACTCTTCTGCCACTCGAGTAACACTCTTCTCCCTCACTCGACAAATGCTTCTAACTTGGTTGCCACTAAGAGTCGCACCGCCACCACCGTCTCCTCTCGTTCCCTCCGCCCGTTGTTGCCGGCAACGCCAGGTAACACTTCTCTTCCTCTAAATGCGATTTGGGGATTAGGTTTAATTGATTTGAGATTAGGTTTCTCTTACAATTTGGGTTTGGACCTAACTCAATCCCAAAAGCTAGCTTGTAGGATGAGGATTTCCACACTTTTATAAACTCAACAATGGCCATATCACTAGCCGATGTGGGACTTCTAACACGCCCCCTCATGCCCAACACTACACAGTTGGAGTGTGGACAAACATGGCTGGATAAACAAACGGGTGACCCAATAATATGGGACTAACAAACACTCAATAACACACTCAATAACAAACATGGGAGCCCAACAAACAGAATTAGGATAGGCTCTGATACCATCTTACAATTTGGGTTTGAGCCTAACTCAATCCTAAAAGCTAAGTTGTAGGATGAGGATTGTCACATCCTTATAAACTCAACAATGGCCATATCACTAGCCAGTGTGAGACTTCTAACAATTTCAAACTCAACATTGTCTCTTTTTCTTATCTCTCACCCTGAAAGCTTCCTCTCTCTCTTACTTTGCATCGCACTCCTCCCCAACCTTCATGTGTGCTTCAATCTTCTCAACAATCGAGGCTTGTGCTTCATTGGTGGTTTCTGGATCTGTTCTCAACTTCTCATGATTCAACAATTTTTTCTTTTTGTCTTTTGATTTTACACTCTGTTTTTAAATTCTTCGGTTTCTACCTTCAGGAATCGAGCTTTTCTTCTCTCCGAAAATCAAAAATATTCTTGGGTGGCATCCTGCCCCTCATATTGTTGAGTGTTGGGAGGCATCAACGTAGGTATTATCAACTAACGAAATTGATTTAATATCAATATCTTGGATCTTCGATTTATGTTTCTCAATAATCTTCCTTCTTCATCTTTAGTATTTTCTTATTGATTTCATCTTTGGATCTATTGCTTCAATTTAATTTTGGATCTAAACTTCTAAAGTTAAAACGTAACAAGAATTGTGTTGGTATTATACTGATAAAAAAAATTATACTAGTAGAAAAAATTATACAAAAATTGTGTTCATGTGATACATTTTTTTTTGGGTGTATGTAGTACTCCATCATAGTTTTGTTAATATTTTTTTGTTGGTGTGTGAAGTGGCCAATCATAGCAGTGTGCGTGCTTGATGTATGATAATGCAATATTTTTTTGTACAGGTATGTAGTGCATGGATCCTCTTCGATATCAAAGGTACTGAATGCAAAATGGTGTTGATACACTCTTTGACCAGTATGCTCAAGAAGTCGTGGATGTGGATGAGCAAGGGTTAAGAGTAGAGAAACAAGGTGTCGATGTTAATGCTAATCAAGCAGCTGAAATAGCACAAGTTCTACAAACCATAACAAATGAAATATGGAAAAATTATCGTAGATCTGAAAAGAATTTGTATTTGATGTTAAGCTTTTGTTAACATTTGGACTTTAGAACTTTCATTTATATATAATGACATGTATTATCTTACTTATTATTAAGGGTTAAATTGCAAGATGATTTTATTTCGAGTTAAATAGCAAGTTTCATTTTATTTATTTTTCACTTGTTAATTTTTGGTTTTTTTGTATTTATATAAAAATAATATAAACCAGTTATGAAAACCGTTCAAAACAAACGCATTCAGTGTTTTCTATTTGCTGTTTAAGTCAAACCAAACATGTTTTCATAATTCCAATCTTTTGAAAATGAAAATAGTTTTCTCAAAAAAAGAAAACAAAAAATGAAAATGCAAACCAAACAGCCCCTTAGAAACCAAAAACATATTTAACCCATAATTCTATATTATACAACTAACAAGATTGATCACATTTACCATGTTGATGGTAGATTGTAATATTGCTAAGAGGAGATGAATTTGTCCCAAAATCTACAAAAGATTTTCAAAGAAAATACTTAAAGATATCCCAATAATTAAGATACGCAATAATATAACTCATAAAGTTATCTATGGCGCCAAGAGCAAGTTCCATTAATTTGATTGTTTGAGAACTATAGATTTCACATTTGAAGCATGTGCTTATGTTATTAATTAGTTGCAAATGTAAAAAATATTTATAGAAGCTATTAAGCTTTGTGTTACTAACCCCGGTTCAAGTATTGACTTAGTTAAAAATCAAAATATTAAACCATTGAGTCAATAGTTGAACCTAAGTGAATATAAATAATTAATTATGTAATTAACCAATAGTTTATACTTATGGTGTAGGAGTTTGAAATATTAACAGACGTATTTATGGTTTAAGTAGTGGTACATGTTTGACCCACTTTTGAAAAACTATGTTTTGGATTCGACTCTTTTGGATGGAAAAAAATGTTAATGAAAGAAAAATGTTATTATAATGTGGATGTTTCTATCTTAAACAAGATTGTTTTCTCTTCGAGGATAAACTCTATATATATGGTTGGACTAGAAAACTTATGGTCACTTGAAATAATTATTGGGTTTATTCTTCAAATGTAATATTTTAAAGTTTTTTTTAATATTTTACACAAATCACTTAAATTGAAAAGTCAATTTAGATATTTAGTATTTTTAAAACCATAGTTTTTGCAATTTTTCTAATGGTAAAATATTGATTCTAGAATTATTATTTTTCAAAAACAGGGCATGACATAATGACTTTTTAAGTTTTGATGGAAATTTTTTCAAAGTTAGTATATATTAATTGATAACTTTTATAGACAAAATCATTTTATTAATTTTATTAATTACAACTTTTACTTTTTAGTTTTTCCTTATTTGTTGATGAAAAGTATATAGTAGTTGTGTTATTAATAAAACTTAAAAACCTTTATTAAATAGTATAATTTCAAAATGTAAAAATACAATTTTCTTAAAAAATTGAAAAAAATTATAAATCGAAATTACTTTTGGTCTTAAGCCCTTATTTTATCTTTTGGTTTTGTTCTAATGAATTTGATCCTTTTTTCATTAACTCGGCTAATGGTTAAGGAAAAGCTCCAAAAACAATGTCATTTTTTACTTAGTGTTGATTTTCCTTCTTGTTCCTCGTTTTTAGTCCTTGTACAACCATCAACCCCCACTAAGAACAATTGTTTCCACCAAAACTTATTATCTTCTCTTTTTTGAATTTATTTTCCTTCCGCATTTTATCTTTCTCCATCTCTGTTGCAAGCTTCTTATTTCTCTCTCTTTACTAGGGGACGAGTTTCGGTGCCATGGTTAAAATTGGGGTGATGGGGTTATGGTTTGCGACAATGTGGGGCTATGGTTTTACGTGATGGATGCTGTAGTAGTGTGGGGTTCGATTTGTTCAGTAGTGGAGGAGGAGGAAGAGGAGGAGTAAAAACAACAAGAAAAAAAAGGTGTAGTCGAGGCGTCACTAATGGTAGAGGAACAACTGTAATAGTGAGTTAGAAGAAGAAAAAGAATCTTAGCTCAAAATGACGTCACTTTGGTAATTTTTTGTTACCAATTAGACGGAGTAAATAAAAAAAGGACAAAGTTGAAACAAATTGAAAAATATTGAGAAAAAAAAATACTTAGGGGACCCAAATGAAAACAAATTAAATAAATGTTAGAGGACCAAAGTGCTAATTTGGCCATTCTCATCGCCAATACATTATTGTTTGACTGTTAAAAGAAAAAAAGTTATATATTTATATTTTTATATTCAGATGCATCATATGTATATAATCCGTATATTTGAGACCTAAAAATCATGAAAGTTACTCTCTCTCATAACAAAATAGTTTCCATGCATTTGACCTGAATTTAAAGTCGTAGTCTTCCAAAATTTCGTGAAAATAAAATGTACATCTAAATTAAATTTATAATCCAATTGTGATTTCATTGGAATTTATTATTTAATAAAATTATATGGATTCTTGAAGGAGAAACTAAATCTTTTCCTTGTGGAAAAGGAGCAAATATTATCATTTAATTAATTAACAAAATAGCAAATTGATACTTAAGGAACAAAATCTATTTTTTTTATCTAAAGGAGCAAATACATAGGATAAGCTAGAAATTATTTTCATAGATAAGTACTACTACTAAGTTATGTTTAAAATCCAGTTAAAATATTTGGAAGTTCTATCATGTCATAATCAAGTTTCCTTGACCCATTTTTAGGTGCAAAGATTCTAAGTTGCATACAATTGGGCCAGGCCCAATAAGCCATTGTAACAACTACATACTCAAGAGTGTTATATATACACATTTTGTCCCCCAAGAAACCCTAGCCGCCTCAAACCCACTTTTCTTTGTTACCCAGCATACAAACTCCTTTGAAGGAGGGATCTCCCCTCTCCACCCGCATCATCTTCTCTAAGTAGATGTTCCCTCTCCTTGATCACTCATATCTCTTCATCTGTATCCATGGTATCTCAATCCCAACAAGATCCCTTTCGTTATTCCTCTCTTCCCCAACCTAACCCTTCACTAAAAACAAAAACTATATGCGCAATTCCATCACCAATCTCTAATCATGTTGTATCCAACCGTCTGTAAAAGTGGATTCACGTTCCTCGGTGCCAATCTCAGCTAAAAGGACATTCCTTGTTCACGGCAGACCTAGAGAAGAAAAGAAACAGTAAGAATTTTTTTTTACTCTATAGTTAGCGGATTGATTGACAACCATGGAGTGTATGAGGGATCTATTCTTTAGTTTGAGCTTTTTCTTGTTTAGAAAACAATCCAAGACGTAAGTCATCTTTATTGAATTACTATTATATCCCTTATTATTGAACCCTAGTTCTCTTCTACAAATAACAGATCTTGTGTTAGTATCATTTGATTATGAGAATTACCGTCTCCTAAAGGCAATTCCAGTGGTTCTTTGATTGGTTTGAAGCCTCTTTTGGTGTTCTTTCACACCTTAAGGAGCAAAATTTTTCTCTTCATCAAAGGTTTGAACTTTTTTAATGTTGCGTTCTTTTTTCCATGCGTTGGAGAGATATTTGGTGAAACAAACAGAATATAAATAAAATATAGGATTAATTATTTTTTTAGGCTCTGGAAAACAAGATACTTTTTATTTTGGTCCCTCAAATATTAATTTTTGAGGTTAGTCCCTCATTATTGGGAAATAGTCTTTTTAGTAGCTAAAACAAAATAATAGCTTCTTCGCCAAACACTGTCATATTATATTCATTTTAAATTTATAATGTTATTACTTAAATATTTTCAATGTTTGAAAAAATTATCATGAATAATAACATATTTTTTATTTAGATGTTAAAATATTTATGAGAAGATTCTTTTTTTATAATTGATAAGAGTTATGACATGGCTAATGTGGCACAAAGAAATTTTTGATTAATTCAGAGACTAAGAAATAAGAATGTAATCTTCTTCTTTCTTCTTGCTTCCTTTGCAGATGTCTGATTCTAGCCAGCATCACACACCTCATAGCAAAATAGTGTCCTCTCAACAAGGTGACAAGGATGGTGATACTGGTAGTCGTCAAAAACATTTGAGCTGTCCCATGGATTCTTATGAGAAAATCATTGAGATGGACACCTTGCATTCTCATGTCATGTCCCCATCTTGTCCATCAGCATCTCTTCATTCGCCCGTGACTCTAGAGGTACAACATATTCACACATCCCCACTTTCTGCTGATATGCGGTTCGGGCCCCGAGTGAATGTCTCTCGAGGATACGTCACAGGTTCATACCTCGGGACAAGATTTCGACGGACAGCAAGAAAGACAACGACACATAGGAGAACCCAGTTTACATTCATAGCTGCGCAGGTAGATGAAGCTCATGAGGAAGATCTAGAAGAAAAACATGAGGATGATCGAGAAGGAGATCCCAAGAAAATTGTTCACGTGGACACTGTGCATTCTCATGTCACGCTCCCGTCTATTCCATCACCATCCCTTGATTCACCGGTGACTCAGGAGGTACCACATATTTGCGGATGCCCATTTTCTCTTCTTTTGAAGTATGGACCGCAAAGGAATGTATCTCGAGGATATGTCACAGATTCTCGGGACAAGTTTTCGAAGGACGGCAAGAAAGACCGTACCTCATAGGATAAACCAGTTTACGTTCATCCCTCTGGAGATGAATGAAGCTAACGAGGAAGATCTTGAAGAAGATCATGAGGATAACTAAGAAGGAGATCTTGATGAAAACCTAGAGGAAGATCCTGAGTTAGATCTTGAGGTAGGCCTTGAAGAAGAGTCTAAAGAGATTTCCAAAGATGAAGAGATGGCTCCGCTAGCAAGGAGGGACATGATAGAGTAGGTAGTACTAGGGGGTTTAGTCCAGCTCTGATTAAGACTAACTTTCTAGTTTTGGATAGAATAGCTTACTGCCTTCACTACATATCATACTGTTGGATGTATTTTCCTTTAAGTCCTATACTTTATTTTTGTGCACTCAAGTTTTTCTTTTGCTAGAAAAATGTTTTATACTTTGTTTCTCATTATAAAAGTTCTATCTTTATTTTTGTTTTTTAAAAAAAAATAGTGGATCTTCAACTAGTAGTAAAATAATGGTTGTGACTTCCCTTTGGATGTGTGGGCTGTAACAGTTTTCAAAGAAATTAATGAAAGGTACACACTATTCTTATTCCATTTGTTTGCTCTTGCGTAAGGTTGCTTCAATTCTTGAATTGATTGAGCTTGAGTTAGACCCAAATTATGATACGAGTTTGTGACTCAAGACATATCACGACTTAAGAGAAATTTATCAATCCAAAGAATTATAATTTGCAATGGTTACACAGGTTTAGCTCCATCCATCTTGTACTTCTTGAGAAGATACATAGTGTGTGTTTGTATGGAGTATTTGAAAATACTGTGGAATTTTAAATTTTGGATAATTCGGTTTACTTCAATTTAATTCCCTTCATTTGTAAATTGATTTGAAATTGGATGAAGTAATTTAATTTCTTCAATTTTAAAATAGCTTGTTTGTTTAAAGTAGTTAGATTTTCTTCATTTGTAAATTTGGTCATTTAGATGAAATAATTAAACTATTCTTACAATTAATTTTTCAATAAAAACTTAAATTGTGTAATTATTTAATAAAATTTAATATTCTATTTTTAAAATTACAGTTAGATTATTGTACAATTAAAACCATAAAAAAATTTAAGAAATAAAAATTTAAAATAACCTTTTTTTTAAAATTTTTATTGGATTCACAAGACTACCCCGATCCACTGATCAACCCAATTTAACTCCAAATTTGAACAGGCTAACCCACAACACCTAGATAATAAATTATTTGTTTTTTTTCTAGGATGACTTGTGCTTGCTATGGGTGTCACAAGGTGTAAACACTGGATTTTGTCTTGGTAAGGGGTCATTTCTTTTGTTTTTTTTTCTATAGGTTCAGAACAACAATAAAAGCCCAATCTAAAATGTTAAAAAATATGTACACTTTCTCTTTCTATAAAAAGAATATAAAATTTATAATTCTTTCTTTCCTATTTCTGAGCTTTCCTCTCTTTCTCCACACTATTTATTCTCATTTAACACAGCCCTAGAGGAAGAGACTAAATACTCAGCCACCTCTCTTCTTGTTGGTTCTTTCTTCCTTCTCTTAGCTCTCTTTCTTTCTCTTCCTACATCAAATCCAAGCAGCTCTATTACTTTTCATTCTTTTTGTTGGGAATCGTCATTTAGGTATTATTAATTAAGATTAATCGTGATCTAATTACAGGATAGCGCAATCATAATATTCAGGCTGACTTGCTCTTTAAGACGAAGAGCGCGGCCTCTGAGATTAACTTGCTCCTAGCACTTTCACTGCGATAGGTTCCCCTCTTTTAGTTTTCCTTCAATCTCGGACTGGTGGTCCTCAGGTAAACTCTCAACCTATCCTTCTTGAACAACATCCTAACTCCCTTGTTTATGCAAATACTATGGGGCCAACACTCTTAATTCCTGTTGTGGATGAGCAACATCCCTCTTCTGATGCTACTGGCAGTCGAGATGGTTCCAACTCTAGTACAATCCCTGCTGTTTCATTTCAGAACACTCACTCCATGACCACGAGAGCCAAGGCTGCCATCTTTAAGCCGAAAGCCTTGATGACCACAACAGAACCAAGCAGTGTAGATCAGGCTCTTGCAGCTTTAGAATGGAAGAAAGCAATGGAAACGAGTACTCTGTTTGTTCTCTTTTCCTCCTTTGTCACTATGTTCATCCTTGTCTTTGTGGATGATATACTTATCACTAGTAAGTCTCCTCCAACAATTACAAATCTTATTTTCCAACTTCACAAAATCTAGGCCAACTGCATCATTTTCTTGGGTTAGAGGTTCAGTAGGGTGGCCTTCACTTGTCCCAAACTAAGTATATTTTTGATCTTCTTTCCAAAATAAACATGTCTTTTACCAAACCTATAAAAACACCTATGGCTCCTTCATCCAAGTTGGTTGATGACAGCACTAAAGCAGCTTCACACCATTCTCTATACAGAAGTATTGGGGGGATTTGCAGTATGCCACTATTACGAGACTGGACATAGCATTCACGGTTAACAAGCTATGTTAGTTTATGCACAATCCCGTAAAATTCATTGGAAAGCCTCCAAACGAGTCCTTCGATATCTCAATGGTACTATCTCTCATGGTCTACACTCCACTGAATCTAAAAATCTTCAAATAACTGCATTTTGTGAATCGAATTGGGCTGCGGATCCAGCTGATTTGAGGTCAACATTAGGGTAATGTGTAGTCCTTGGTTCCAATATTGTGTCTTGGATGGCGAAGAAACAACAACGCTTTTCCAGATCAAGAACTGAAGCGGAGTTCAGAAGTTTAATTAGTTGTTGTGGGAACTAAGATCTTGTATCTGCAGAATTTGTTAGCAGAATTGCATTGTTCTTCTCCAAACATACATATTATCTGGTGTGATAAGAACAGTTCTTCTTTTTCACAATCCGGTTTTGCACTCTTAAACCAAACAGTTTGAGTTAGATCTTTGGTTCATCAGGGAAAAGGTGGCAAAGAGACAAATGATGGTTGAACATTGTCCTTCTCGATTTTAAATTGCTGATTTATTTCCTAAGTCTCCTTCTTCTGCTTTCTTTTTGGAATTAAGGCCCAAACTCACAGTGAGTGTGTTACCCACTATGAGTTTGCAGGGGAATATTAAGCAATCCACTTGACACCTCATTATTGAGTATATCTTGTAATTAGTTGCTTAGCATTTATCCTTTTCTGTTATTATTAGATAAGAGTTAGTAAGCTAAATCTCTCTTAGTGAGTCTATCTACCTCTCTCATATATACTCTAGTAACCACATTTTTTGTAATTAGATAATCATTGAGAAAATATTTTGCATATTGTTCAGTTTTCCTTCTCTCTCTGATCTCAATAGTAACCAAAGATAGGACCCAACTATGCCTAACTTTTCTCAACACTCTCTCGTTATCCTCATCTTCTTCTTCTTTCTTTTCTACTCTTTTCACCATAAAACTCACACACATCATAAGCTTACAAACCCACAACCCTAAAACTCATGCTACAATACTTGGCACTATTCTGTGGGGAGGTTTATGAAAATAAAAATGGAAGAATCCAGAACAGAGGAAGAAAAAAAAGAGAGAAAGAAAAAAACTTATTTTCACTCAAGCACTGTCAAGTTTTGGTAAAATTTCTCTAGCAAAATCATTAACCATCGGATTCATATGAAATATTGGTAGTATATTCACAACATCAGTAGCTTCATTCTGAAAGGTCAACTCACTGATTTGAAGTTCATAGTAGGAGAAAAAGAGTTCGTCATAGTTCGGACATAAATGCTGTCCAGGTTTCATAGATTCGCACTAGAAGATTTTCTAAACATTGGATCGAGCCAAAACTTTGGCAGTAGCTTTGCAATGTCTAGAGCTTCATTCAAACCGTTCAAATCATTGATTCAAGATCTGTGAAAGAAGAAATCGAGTTCGAATAGAAGAGAGAAATAGGGACATCATTTCACTGCATCAGGAAAATTGCTCTAGTAAATTTGTTAACCATTATATCACACTGAAATTTTGATATAAGATTTTGACATCTTGATCTCCAAGGTGAGTGGCCTGTTCGCTAATTCAATCATTTTGGAAAGAGAAATCGAGTTCCAATCATAGTCTTGTTCTGTGGTGAGGACCCTTGGGTACTTCAATTCCACAAACAAGTTACCCCAATGTAAACAAGACCATATTTTTGTTACCAGCACTTTATTTATTCTATTAATATTATTACAATTATTATTGTTATTATTTTCAATGTTTTATTTATTTATTTGTTTTCCAACTTTGCTTAATCTTCAAGTTGTCTCGTGCGCAACTGGCAGAATAACTTTATCTCGTCTGTTGCATATGAGATAGTCAAGAAAGATATAGCACAAAACCTAAATGTATAATAAAATAATAACAATAAATAAATTATATAAAAAGTGACTACACATGTATAATAGAGAATTAGCTAGAAAGTTATTTTCCTTTACACTTTATTTCCCCTTGGTTAAAACCCCAAAATTTCACCTCTGTAGTTAGTTAAACATAGTGTAGGGGATTTTCCTCTTAACTTTACCATGTTACTTTATTTTCTATTTCAGTTATTGATTATTATTTGAGATACCTTTTTTCTAGTATAATTTTGTTTTAGGAAGCATCTCAAGTTGTCACAACATAATACATAATAATATGTATATTTTTGTATATTTACATATAAAGTTAATAATGAGATAAGTATACTCCAAAAAGCTAGTGGAAGATGCTAGACATGAGCACGCTGCTTAAAAAAGTGCACATAATGAGTGTAAAACGTCAAGACGAGAGTCAATGGAACACGCGGTACATTAGTATGCTACACCAAGCTTTAAAGATATCTTATGAAGATTCTAGAACAGAGGAAGAAATAAAAGATTGAGAAAAAAAGCATTTTCGCTCAAGCAATTCCAATTTCGGTAAAATTGCTCTAGTGGATTCATTCACTGTCGAATTCATATGAAATTTTGGTAGTAGATTTGTAACATAAGTAGCTTCATTCTAAATCACTGATTTGAAGTTCATAGTAGGAGAAATCAAGTTCGTCATAGTTGGCGCATAAATGCTGTCCAGGTTTTGTGGATTTGCCCTCGAAGATTTTCTAGCCATTAAATCGAGTTGAAACTTTGTTAGTAGCTTTGCAATGTCTAGAGCTTCGTTCACACTGTTCGGATCATCTATTCAAGATCTGTGGAAGAAGAAATCGAGTTCGAACAAATGAGAGTAATAGGGACATCATATATAAAGAAAACATATAACCGCATAGACCCTATAGACGTTATATAACTTTCAGGTCATAACTCCTTCCGTGCATCGCACAGGTACCAAATTAATATATAGAAAAGCTATAAAGTTTTAGAGGAAAATATAGGCTCCAAAAATGTCAATATATTAAAAAAGTGAGGAAAGTTTCAATCTCGTTCAAAAATTTCAGTAAGAAATAATTGTTATATTATTTTAAAGACAATACAGTTAACGGCTACAAAAGACTCTGCAAAACTTTAACCTTCTCAAAATATATTCTAAGTCATTTTTTCATTTGATTCCATTCCATTCTCTACATGCTTCTCCTATGTATTTGTGTTATTGAGGGTTCGAGTTATAAAATAACATTCCAATTTGGATCTCGAAAAAACTTGTTGGTAATCAACTAACCATTTTTGTTTTTTAATTATATTGTAACATCCCAAAAGTCCTTCAATAGACTTAGGACTCAAGGGATTTAGTTTTAAATGGCAAAGAAAGGAGGAAGGAGGATCAGTTACAAGTAAAGAAGTCAAAAGAGGGACCAAAAGGACTTGTATATTCGAATATGGATGAGTCATATTCGAAATATGGACTGTACATATTCGAATATGAACAATGATATTCGAATATGGACTTTTCATATTCAAATATGGAAAGTTGATATTCGAATATGGAAGCGTGGAACTGAGTACAGAAGCTTCATATTCGAATATATATTCGAATATGGACCCCAAAATCTATAAATAGCAGTGCTTTGCCTCCAATACTCACTATTTCCCTCTCCCTCACTCTACACTCTCTTAATCCTTCTCCAAACCTCTGCCACAATTCAACAACACTCCACAACTCTCCAACTTAGCGTCCCTTCTAAAGATTCGAAGGGCGAGATTCGTACTTCAGGACAATAAGTGCTGATGAAGGGAGTTGGAGATCCGGATTGGAGCTAGAAAGGGAAACAGATTCTGGAAGACTCGAGGTAACCCTAGAAACCCCAAATCTAGGACACTATAGAATATTAAGAGCATGTGACTAGGAAATACTAGAAACATGTGATTAGGGACTAAAGACAACGTGTTAGAAATTAGTTAATTTAGGATTATGTATATGTTTGATGTTGCCTAATATGTCTGTATAATGATGTGTTGATCAAATGTGCAAATAGATGATGCATGTTTAGAAATTTTCATTGATGTGAGAATGATAAAGTGTACGTAACAGACAAGGAATTCCAGATTACAATGCGATAAAATTGAGAATAGGACTCTAGATAGATTTTCAAACTGTTTTAGAAGGATAAGTCCAGAGTTTGTATGAACTCGAATATGGCGGACCATATTCGAATAGATATTTGAGTATGGCACTTATGATACATAATATTCGAACATAGGATGTTTGTGTTCGAATACTATGCGACTGGAACTCTTGTCGGGTTGATTATGATATGAATATGAATGTATGATGCATGAGAACCTAAAATGTATCAAATAAAAGGAAAAGTGGAAAATGCTTCCCCCATCAACATTGGTTGAGTAAGAGGGTTGAGTTCCGCCAGAAGTAGACCGGGTAAGTGGACAAGCATGAAAAAGGAAATGATTGGGGGCTATTACCGGAAGGGGTAATAGTTCTTGCACACCTCTAAGGGGTGTTGACTCTGAATAAGGGAAACAATTGGGGGCTATTGATGGAAGGGGTGATAGTCCTTGCAAACCTCTATTGGAAGTGAGGCATGGACTCTGGTTAAGGACGCTTACCAGGGTTTGCAAAGAGCTCTAGAATGCTATTGCCACGCACATGGTGGATTCCCGCGTGCATCGGGTTTCTCAATAAAAGAGGAAAGAAATGAAATGGAAAATAATCATGGCATGCATACATACTTGATTGTCATTTCATACAGATTGTGTGTTTGTTATGAATTAGATTTGTGGTAGTTTTCCAGTTAGACTAACTGTAATACTGTATATATGTTATTTTTAAATACCGGTGGTTACTCATTTATCGTACATATAACTAACAGTTATAGTTTTGCAGTGACACGGACTCGGAGGGTGACAGCGCCTGAAAAGACCCTAGTAGCAGTATTTCGTTATACTTAGTTAGCCATTAGTTTTATTGTATGGCTACTTAGTTGGACTAGTGATCTCTCGGGCTTGTAAAGTAAATGTAAACACTTTTATGTATGTGTATATATATATATATATATATATATATATATATATATATATATATATATATATATATAATGTTTTGACTTCCGCTGTCTGTTTAAAAAAATGATCCTAAAATCTAGGTGTTACATATATTTTTTTACCTTTTGAATTTTTGTTGTCTATAGCCCATTCCCGTAGATAATGTGGATGTAGACGCTATTCTACTCCCTAATCAAATTAAAAACTTCTTATTGGATTGTTGTGGAGCATGTATTATAGGAAAGCTTTCTATGAAAAAAAGCTAAGGAGAAGCAAACGGTACATGGGTGCGTGTTGTTATGATTATTGCAAGAATTTGCATTTAAAGGGTGGCGATAAAATTATATGTTAGTGCCTTGAAAATCCAATGGAGCTCCAAATGCGTGCGATGCGTTATTGATTAGAGAAGTCGAGAATCTTTATGAAATAAAAAAGTTGTTTACTTCTTTTTTTTAAAAAAATGTATAAGGGGTTCCTTAGGAAAGGAAAGCCCTGTTTATGACTTATACTTAACATAATGAGATATTTTTCCAATCATGACAATGATGATATTAACTATTATTAAGATCTATTGTACTACTTGAAATCATAATATTTTTAAACTATATTGTTTATCTTATGACTTATGTGCAAAGAAAGAATAAAATGAATCTAGCCGCTTCTAAATCTTCATAATTTTAAAGAAATTATTAATTTTTTAAAAAAAGTTAAAAACTAATCTATTATATTTTAATTTTTTGGCTGTCTTTGGGACATACAAATCTTATTAGGGTTATATGTATTTTTAGGGTTATATTGCACAACCATATATTAAAACAATAGTAATGATAACAATTAATAAGAAAATAATTAATATAATTAATATGAATTATATGGAAAATAATTAATAAGAAAATAATGATGATACGATGCACTAAGGAAATAATTAATATGGAAATACATAATGATGCAACAATTGATAGCTTAAAACAATTATTATTATGAATATAAATATAAATTTTATGAAAAGCTAATTAAAATGATTGTCAAGTTCACTTATGAGTGTTAAATTAGATGACTAATAAGGACCCTATTATAGAATTAATAAATTATATCATTGTCAATAAATCAAGAAGAATAAATGAGATGTTTGTATCATCACACTACTACATAATTGACTTTTAACAACATTTGAATAAATATTGTTAAATTGTTAAAAAGTGTTGCTAAATCACTAAAAATGTTGCCTTTGTGCATTTGCGATATTTTTTACAAATATTGTATCTGACGATGTTATAAAAAGGTTTTAGTTACACTTAAAAAATGTTGCCGAATCGTTAAAAAGTGATGTCCTTTAGAATTTGCAACATTTTTTACAAATGTTGTATTTGAAAATGTGGTTAAAAGTCAATTTTGTTGTACAGTGATAATATAAAACAAATGAATTACACGTATAAAATGTACTTATTTAGCTAAAATATGTACTATTTATTTAATATAGAAAAAATAATTAAATCAATAAATGTTTATATGTTGAATATACAATATTATTAGAAACTTTCAAAAAGTACTATAAGAATAAGGGTGTGTTCACCAACATTAGCTTATACCTTATTTAGGAACTTATAACTTATAGCTTATTGTCATGTAGAGGTGTTTAGTGATTAATAGTTTATAACTTATGAAAAATATCTTTTATAAGCTAGCTTATGAAAAGCTATTGAAGTAGCTTATAACTTATAAAAATCTACTTTTAATAATTTCTTCTAATTTTGTTCTTGATTTTTTAGGTAATGACATCTTTTATCCCTTGACGTTTTACTTTTTATTTTTTTTAATTTTTGTTACTTTTAAATTCTAAAATATTAAATAAAATTGTTAAAAATATCTAAATTATAAGTTTAAAAAATAAAATTACTATAAATGAAAGAACAATATTTTTTCTAACAGAATACACATACATATAGTTGAAACACTCATCACCATGAATGACTAAAAAAAGAAGTTACTCATCACCATTAAAATAATAAAAATAATAAAAATTTTAAGTATAAAATAGAAACAGAATAAACATACGTCATCCTTGAAACACTGCAATCTCTCCTCTCAACGCTGAACATGAAACACTTGCCGTCAAACTCCATCGAGCACCTCCATAGCGCGTCTCAATTCGCCGCGCCTCCATGCCACGCCTACATCAATATTAAAATATATTGATATCATAATAAATATACTATTAGATGTCTTTTTAGGTCATTTAACATATTTTTAGCTTTTTATAAGTTAGTTTTACTAAATAGCTTCGCACAAATATATATTATAAGTCATAAGCTATAAGTTAATTTTGGTGAATGCAACCTAAGTAACAATGTCAAGTAAAATTGTGTTGGAATTTTTTTTATCGGCCGAACACACACTCCTACACTACACTGCTCCTAAATCTAACTCCTAAATCTTCCCCCGGGAATTGAACCCCTCCCCTTAAGCTCCAAGAGCTTCTCCTTGTGTCATTTAAATTACAAGCTCTTGACAATTGTGTTGGAATTGATCAAAAGCAATAAAAAAGAAAAAAAGAAAATTAATTGTAAGTTTCTATATTTATAGGCATGATTTGATCTAATCAAAATAAATAATGAATGCTATTAATTTATTATTGAGTAAAAAAAATATCATTTTGATTTAGTCTTGATCTTAGATAACAATTAGGATAATTATATTAATCAAGATTTTCGAAAGTATTATTCAAATAAATATGGATAATTACATAGAAAAACCTTAAGGTAAATAAAAAATAGTAATTCACACAACATAATAAAGATATCATTTTTACATAAAAAGATTGGTATCGTTTGACTTATGTGAGATTTTCGTGAAATTTTATATAAAGAATGCACATGAGATATCTTTTATATAAAATAACCTTGAGGTAATTAAAAAAGAGATTAATTCACACAATATAATAAGAAATTTATTCATGAGTAATTTCATATAGAAAGTATTCAATAAATGTGATAATTTAATTATTTCATTGTCAAATAAGAGTTTAAAATTAAATCGTAAGTTTCTATACTTATAGGCATTAGTTGATCTAATCAAAATAAATAATGAATGCTGTTAGTTTCTTATTGAGTAAAAAAATATCATTTTAATTTAGTCTTGATCATAGATGACAATTAATATAATTGTATTGACTTCATTTGAATTGATTTGAGAACTAGAATTTATTTTAACAAAGTTTCTTTTTCTTAATTTAATTAATGAATTCTATAATTTAAAGAAATTTAATCTAAAATAATTTAATTGTCTATATTTGAATTTATTTGAGATTTAGAATTTATTTTGACATAATTTTCTTTTTCTTAATTTTGTTAATGAATTAAAAAATTTAAAGAGATTATAACACCTAAATTTCAAGAACCGTTTTTTTAACAACATAGTGCGTAGTGAAATTAAAACATAACTAGACTATCCGAGTCCCTCATTTACATAGTCCTGCATTTCCATACATACATATAGTTATACATACCTATCATCCTAATATTTATGGGCCTATTCTCAAATACAAGTTTAGTTCTTAATACAACAACAGAGAGAGTTTGTTTGACCATGGTAGTCAAATTGAAGATAGTGACTACCTAAGGATTACAAAATAAATGTCTAACGATCACCTTCGAGCACTAAATTCTTGAGTCTGTATCACCTGCAATATTATAACTGTTAGTTATCTGCTATACACATAACTGAGTAAGCCTCGGTATTTAAAAATAGTTTATACAATATTGCAGTCAGTCTAACTGAAAAATTCCCTAACACTAGTCCTAACAATCACATAAAAGATGCATCAAATGACAAGTTAAGGATGTATGCATGTCATGAGATTTTATCACTTTTCATTCCATTTACTTTTCATACGTTAGCGGGAGAACCCATGCACAGGGAATATACCATAGGTGCATGTGAGTATATGCATAATTGAGTTCATCACCATGGCCACTAGCAAGTATCCTTCCAAGGTCCTACTGTCTAGCTACATACCCCTCTAGGGGTAGCCCAGGGGCTATCTACCCTTTTCGGGATAGCCTCTTTGTACTTTAGGTTATCTACCCCTTTCGGGATAACCCTACATTTCATCATCATTTTTATGCTTGTCCGCTTACCTAGTCTACTTCTAGTGCAATTAAGCCATATTTTTATGTACCAAAATAACCTTTTTGAGGCTACGATTTTACACCATGAACCAACTATGTATCTTAATAACTTAAATTGTTAGGTGAAGAAGTTGCATAAATAATTCTAGGGTTAAATATGTTTTTGGTCCCAAAACTATTCCTAAAATCTGCCTTTAGTCCCTAAATTAAAAAAAGTACGCTTTTGGTCCCTAAACTATTCGATTTGTCTACTTTTAGTCCCTCCGTCTAACTTCGGTTAAGTTTTTGATGACGTGGCTAACAAAGTCGACATCAGCGTTGCTTACATGGATTAAGATAAACTAAATATTAAATCTAAAATTAAAACAATTAGAAAACCTAAAAAAGAAATCTAATTGAAAAGTGAAATCCCTAATTCCTCTTCTCTGTTCTCACACTAAAACCCCAAACCCATCTCTTCGAACTTCGTTCCGTGGCAAGCACCTCTGTTCCGTGGCAAGGACCTCCGTTCCGTGCCGTGCACCTCTGTTTCGTTTTGAGCTCCTCTGTTTCATGGAGAGCTTCTATGTTCCGTTGCAGCCCCTGTTCAATTTCATTTGGATTCGTCTCAAAATCTAAGAACGATGCATGTGAAGGGAAAAACATCTTGGGTTTTTCTAGGTAAGCACTCCAACTACAATTTGTTTGTGAATATTTTATTGTCTTTTGTTTGGTAATGGTAGCATGTGGAGACCAAGTGGGGTTTATGTCTGTTTGTCAGGTCTGTTGATGTTTTTTATTCTACAAATTGTGATGGTTACAGGTGTAAGGATGAGATTTTCTATGGTATTTTATCACATGGCTCATTATGTAGGGAACCAAAAATGCATTACAAGGGTAAAAGTGTTTACATGCAACATGAGTTAGACCCAGATAAGTGGTAAGTTGTTTAGGCACTCGGTATACTAGGGGAATTAGGATACAAGCATGGTGATGTTGAATTTGATGACCGGCTAAAATTGTGATGGAAGGGATCTGAATCTGGATTTGGTGATGGTTTGAAGAAATTGCAGAATGATAGGGATGCATTAGAGTTGGCTAGCTATATTAAGAACAAAGGTTGTGTTGTGGAGATATACGTGGAACATCCACCAAGTGTTGTTGCTAGTGGTATCAATGAAGAACCTGATAAGGTTGGGAAGATTATTGACAAGAGTAAAGGGATTTGCTAAGAAGGTGAAGAAGAAGGTGAAGAATAAGTTGAAGTGGAGGTTGAACCTGATGAAGAAGGTAGCATTGATGAATCATTGGGAGAGTTTACATAGAAGACAGTGAAGAAGAAAGGGACTTAGGGGATGATGGATTTGGTTTGGATGGAGTAGGAGAGGCTGAGGCAACCCTGAATGCAAGTGTTGAATTTATGATAGAGAACAAAACTAAGATTGTGGATCTTATAAATGTAAGTACTTCAAATTTGGTTTCTATTAATGAATTGGATAATGATGAGGTTGCACAATATGATATTGAAGATGGTTATAGCAGAAAGGAGTTGGACAGTGCTTTGGAGGATAGTGATGGTGATGGCTTGCAGAAGCCAAAAGTTGACAAGTTCAATAGTGAAGACATGTGTTCTAGTTTCCAGTTTAGGATAGGGATGGAGTTTTCTTCATTAAAGTAGTTCAAGGAGGCTATTCTTGAACATTATGTGTTGAATGGGATACATGAAAAATTTGTCAAGAATGATGCTACTCGAGTAAAAGTGGTTTATAAGAAATAAATGCAAGTTTCTTTCATTTGCTAGTAGGGTAGGGAAGTCCACAACTTTCAAGATAAAGACATTGAACAGTAAACATACTTGTAGTAGGGTGTTTAGGAATAAAAATGCCAAGTCAACCTAGGTGGCTAAGAAGATAGTTGACAAGTTAAGGGTCAACAAAAAGATGACTTTGACTAAAATTATGGAGGATATGAAGTTGATTTACGGTACTAGAATTATAAAGTCAACAGTCGTAAAGGCAAGGGAAATGGCAATGGAGTTGGTTGATGGAGATGTGGCAAAACAATAAACACTGCGCTGATCTTATGGACAAGAGTTGCATAATGCTGGTAATACCTGTAGGATCCAGATAGACCTGCATTGAATTTGTAGCCTAGATTTGGAAGCTTTTACATGTGTTTGAGAGGTTGCAAAAAGGGTTTTTTGGTTGGATGTCGAGCTTTCATTGGAATGGTTGGTTGTCATCTTAAAGGTAAATATGGGGTTATATTGTTGTGTGCAGTTGGAATAGATCCCAATGATGAGTACTTCCCACTTGCTTTTGCTGTTGTGAAAAGTGTGACAACGCAAACATGGAAGTAGTTCTTGGAATTGTTTTTTCATGACATTGGACCTATCACAACACATAGATGGGTCTTCGTTTCTGATCAACAAAAGGTTAGTTGACTTATTGTTATATTTGAATGTTATGTTAAACAATTTTCATGCATTAATTCATTAGTTGAAACATAACTAATTCGTGCATATTCTTATATATGGACGGGGCCTAAAGCCTGTATTTGATGAGTTGCTAGATGGAGTGGAGCACATATTTTGCCTTAGGCATTTATGCAGCAATTTCAAGAAGAAATTTGGGGGAGGAACATTGATAAGAGATATGATGATGGCGGCTGCCAAAGCTACATACGTCCATGCTTGGGAAGAAAATATGACAGAAATAAAGGAGTTGAATGAGAGAGCATATGAATGTTTGGTAGCAATTCCCACTAAGTCTTGGTGTAAGCATGCATTTAGTTTCTATCCTAGATGAGATGTACCAATGAACAACTTATCTGAGTCCTCTAATGCAACAATTTTACTAGCTAGAGTAAAACCTATTATGTAAATGTTTGAGTGGATCAGAACATATATAATGGGTAGGTTTGTTGCATTAATGGAGAAACTAGGGAGATATGAAAAAGATGTGATGCGTAAACCCAAGAGAAAACTTGACAAAGAGATTGAAATAAATGGGAATTGGCTTGCTACATGGGATGACTAAAATGAGTTGGAGGTAAAACACATGATAAGATAAAAAAGATTTGTGGTCAACTTTGATAAACACTCTTGTACTTGTAACTTCTGGGAGCATGTGGGCATTCTTTGTAGGCATGTGGCTGCTGTTACCTACAAGGGGGATGACCCAATTTAGTATGTTCATAGGTGCTATAAGATAGAGGCTTATACTTTGTGCTATGGACAGACCATATCTCCTATGAATGGTCAGAACATGTGGCCAGAGATCCAATATGATGAGATATTACCCCCAAGCTATAAACGCGGCCCTGGGAGACCTAAAAATTAAGAAGAGACCCATATGAAAAAGGTATTGTGTTCTTAACAATGTGTTTGCAATCATATTACTAATTGTATTTACACTCATGTAACTAATTGTGTTTTCTGAATGGGGTTAATATGCACATAGGGAAGGAAAATTGAGGAAGTTAAACACTCTAAATAGCATATGCAATCATGTTGAGCATAACATCAGGTGTTGTCCTTTTCCACCACCACCCCCCCCCCCCACGAGGAAGAGCAACAAGAACAGCCCGAGGAAGAGTAGAATGAGTAGTAAACTGCACCAAGAAATGCACAACAAAGGGGAAAAAAGAGAAATCAGAATGCAATCAATGAAACAATTAGTAGAAGGGTAATAATCACAGTACTTTAATTAATTGTATTGTATCTGAACTTTATTTCCTCTGAACTTTATTGGTTGTATTTACAATTTTTTTTCTCAGATTTCTCCGAAGGAATGTATCTTCTGTTCAAGAAGTCCTTATTCAGGAATCAAAGTAGTCTACAACTTTATCCATTAGAAGTTTATTTAGTCAGGTTATTGAAGAGGGAATTGTTGGGACTCAACAATGTGGAACTATCAAGGGTGGACAAGGACCAGCTAAGAAACCTCCAACAAGGACTTCACCTAGGAAACTTCCAGCTAAGAGAGTCACTGCAAGTGGTTCCAAGAAGGTGACTGCAACACCCTCTTCCTCAAGGGTCACTATATCCTTTGCCTCAAAACAAGCATCCACACAAATTAAAATTAAAACTTACATTGAACTAGCTCCACCTAAGGTATCCCACCCTTTTTGGTTCAATGTAGTGTTAAAACTAATGTAAATTTGGGACACTTACTATGATATTTTTAATGCAAAAATTGATGTTAAGGAAACCTGACATTGTTGAGCAGCAGGGACCACAAGTAGCTGCTTCTAGTGCAGGACAACAAATGAAGGAAGCATCAAATGAGAAGGATGCTCAGCTGACTAGCAAAGAATCAAAGAAATTTGAGGAAGCAAAGGGTAAGAAACATAACAAGACTCCGGGTGCAAGGACTACAAGACCCATTACTCGCTAGATGGGATTTCACTCACCAAAGCTACCCTCGGAGTCAAGTGGTTCCACTGATAATCGTATTTTGCTATGAAGACTTGTGGGTCATTTTAGACATTGTAGATGGACCATTTTTTTTTAGAGACTGTTGGATCTGTTTTTAGCTATAACTTGATGTCATTTTCTTTTTTGGTAGATGTATGTTGCACTTAATTGGATGTGGTTTTTTGTTGAAAGTTTGTTGTACATCATTTTGCAACAGTGACATCTTATTTTTATGTGGATGTATGTTGCGCATGGGCCACTTTATTGGCATGTAGTCCTTTTTTTTATTTGGAAGGGTTCATATAAAAGACTTGAATGTAATATTGTTAAATGATCTACTTTTAATGAATTTGTTTCTTTGAAACAATGCATCTATTTTTCACAGCTACCTATTCAATTTTTATCTCTATTACTATACTTACTTTATCAAAATAATTAAACTCATAATTCAATAGAAATGAAAAGGCAAACAACTTCCATTAAAAGCCAACAGGGATTACATAAATCCCAATGCAAAACATTCATACATCTATTACATAAAGGCAAGTCATAAACCCATTATCTATGTCATTTTATTTCTCATCATTACATAAACACGTATAACAAGCACAACAAATGTAATAAGCCATGATTTCCCAAGTACACACATTAACAATTTTACTTTCTTGCTCTCTACAGCAAGCTTCCTCTGTAACTTCATGGTATTCTTTTTTCCTTCTTCCACTTCCACTTGGTGCTCTATCGGGTTCAAACTACTTTCAACAGTGTGGGTATTTTCTGCCATTTCAGACACTTCTTCCTCAACCCATTGGGAAAAATTGCATTTTTTTGTTCTCGTTCTACACACTGCAAAACAAAACAAAGGTTGCAGATTTAGAGGTTTACATTTTGAGGTTTAGATACAGAGGTTTAGAATCCTTACCCTTCATAGTGGGCACCTCTAAAATTGTTTCCCTAGGTTATCTTTTCTCTTGGATGTTAAGAGAAGAAATTCCCCACACCTACAGTATTTCGAGCGTGGCAACAAACACTCTTGCCACTTCAAAATCCCTTTTCTCTTCTCTGCTTGGGACATTGCAACATTCATATTACCATTGGGGATTCGGGGAATTTAGAGATTTGTGGAATTTAGGGTAAGGGTTATTTTGGTCACTTCACATGACACATTAAGGGTAATTCAGGAAATTCACAAGTTTTTATCTATGTAAGAAACACTGATGTGGACTCCGTTAGCCACGTCATAAAAAACTTAATAGAAGTTAGATGGAAGGACTAAAAGTAGACAAATTGAATATTTTAGGGACCAAAAGCGTATTTTTTTAGAAAATTGAGTGAAAACGTGTTTGGTTCTATTTTGGAAAACATTTTCAACGAAAATATTTTTTAAAATTGAGTAAAAACAGAAAATGACAAATAGTCATTTTCACTATTAAGTTCAAAAAGCTACAAACATGAATCCTTATTTTGAAAACGCAGTGGCATACTTGTAGTTATTAAAAAATATGCCACTGTTCTTCACAAAGACGTAACACTCCCCTCACTTGTGTAACACTGCCTCACTCGTGTAACACTCTCGCTCCCTCCACCTGTTCTCCCCGGCAACACCAGGTAACACTTCTCTTCCTCTAAATGTGATTTGGGGATTAGGTTTATTTGATTTGGGATTAGGTTTCAAACTTGGAATTCTGAAATTCCTTTTGTATCTCTTTCTTATCTCTCACCTTGAAGGCTTCCTCTCTCTCTTACTTTGCATCGCACTTCTCCCCAACCTTCATGTGGACTTTCATCTTCTCAACAATGGAGGCTTGTGCTTCATTTGTGGTTTCTGGATCTGTTCTCAACTTCTCATGCTTCAACAAATTTTTCTTTTTGTCTTTTGATTTTAGACTCTGTTTTTAATTCTTCAGTTTCTACCGCTAGGAATCGAGCTTTTCTTCTCTATGAAAATCAAAAATATTGTTGGGTGGCATCCTGCCCCTCATATTGTTATGTGTTGGGTGGCATCAACGTAGGTATTATCAACTAATGAAATTGGACTTTCAACTCTTATGGAGATTTTTTTTTGAAGTTTTATTTGGTGCATGATTAAAACTCCCTTTGAAAGAGTCCAAGAATTTAATCAACCCTGAAAAGAAAAGAGCTGTAGAAAAGATGTTATTTAACTAATCAATGAAAGAATACAAAAATTACAATCATCACACACAAAGCATAAGCTTATTAAACAGTGAAATCACCTCCCCCTATTACTCCATAAAAGAATTAGCTAGAATTTCCCCTAACTGATCTAAGCTATATGTTTTATACTTTTATTCAATTTTGCTTGGATTTTAAAATTGACCGATACTTTTGTATGTATCAATATCTTCATATTTTGTAGTTTCAAACAACATAAATTGATTTAATACCTTAGCCACTTATAATTGACCACGACATCATGACCATTCTTTGATAAGTTTTTTGGTTATATATATGCAACCACCGGCTGATTATGTTTGACAAATGGATAACTAACCACTACTACCTCATTAACTGGTTTAGTATAAATTATTAAATCAGTTCGACAAATGTTGTAAACCAAGCCAGTTAGGAGTCTGATATTTTTTCTATGATCTGATGCAAGTTTCCTGCTTTTCTTTTGCTTTATTTTTGGATCTGTGTTCTCAAATTTGGGATTTACTTTTGAAATTTGTGTTCATGCGATTTTTATTCTATCCTCTTGGATCTTCAATTTATGTTTCTCAATAATCTTCCTTCTTCATCTTTAGTATTTTCTTATTGATTTCATCTTTGGATCTATTGCTTCAATTTATTTTTGGATCTAAAGTTAAAACGTAACAAGAATTGTGTTGGTATTATACTAATAAAAAAAATTATATTGGTAGAAAACATTATACAAAAATTGTGTCTGTGCGGTACATTTTTTTTTTGGGTGTACGTAGTACTCTATCATACTTTTCTTAATATTTTTTGTTGGTGTGTGAAGTGGCCAATCAAAGCAGTGTGCTTGATGTATGATAATGCAAAAAAAAATTTGTACGGTTATGTAGTGCATGGATCCTCTTTGATATCAAAGGTACTGAATGCAAAATGGTGTTGATACACTCTTTGACCAGTATGCTCAAGAAGTCGTGGATGTGGATGAGCAAGGGTTAAGAGTAGAGCAACAAGGTGTCGATGTTAATACTAATCAAGTTGCTGAAATGGCACAAGTTCTACAAACCATAACAAATGAAATATGGGAAAATTACCGTAGATCTGAAAAGAATTTGTATTTGATGTTAAGCTTTTGTTAACATTGAGACTTTACAACTTTCATTTATATTTACTGATATGTATTATCTTACTTATTATTAAGGGTTAAATTGCAAGATGATTTTATTTCAAGTTAAATTGCAAGTTCATTTTATTGATTTTTCACTTGTTAATTTTTGATTTTTTTGTATTTATATAAAATAATATAAAACAGTTATGAAAACAGTTCAAAACAAACGCATTTTCAATGTTTTGTATTTGCTGAAAATAGAAAACAAGAAGACAAATCAAAGATGTTTTCAGAATTCCAATCTTTTGAAAATGAAAACAGTTTTCTCAGAAAAAGGAAACAAAAAATAAAAATGCAAACTAAACAGCCCATTATAAACCAAAAACATATTTAACCCATAATTCTATATTATATAGCTAACAAGATTGATCACATTTATCATGTTGATGGTAGATTGTAATATTGCTAAGAGGAGATGAATTTGTCCGAAAATCTACAAAAGATTTTCAAAGAAAATACTTAAATATATCCCAATAATTAAGATACGTAATAATATAACTCAAAGTTATCTATGTCACCAAGACCAAGTCCATAAATTTGATTGTTTGAGAACTATAGACTTAACATTTGAAGCATGTGCTTATGTTATTAATTAGTTGCAAGTATAAAAAGTATTTATAGAAGCTTTTAAGCTTTGTGTTACTAACCCTAATTCAAGTATTGACTTAGTTAAAAATCAAAATATTTGACCATTGAGTCAATAGTTGAACCTAAGTGAATATAAATATTTAATTATGTAATTAACCAATAGTTTATACTTATGGTGTAGGAATTTGAAATATTAACAGACGTATTTATGGTTTAAGTAGTAGTACATGTTTGACCCACTTTTGAGGAACTATGTTTTGGATTCGACTCTTTTCGATGGAAAAACAAAATGTTAATGAAAGAAAAACATTATCATAATGTGGATGTTTCTGTCTGAAGCTAGATTGTTTACTCTTCGAGGATAAACTCTATATCTATGGTTGGACTAGAAAACTTATGGTCACTTGAAATAATTATTGGGTTTATTCTTCAAATATAATATTTTGAAGTTTATTTTTAATATTTTACACAAATCACTTAAATTGAAAAGTCAATTTAGATATTTAGTATTTTTAAAACCATAGTTTTTGCAATTTTTCTAATGGTAAAATATTGATTCTAGAATTTGTTTTTCAAAAAAAAGGAATGACATAATGATTTTCAAGTTTGGATGGAAATTTTTTCAAAGTTAGTATATATTAATTGATAACTTTTATAGACAAAATCATTTTATTAATTTTATTAATTACAACTTTTACTTTTTAGTTTTTCCTTATTGGTTGATAAAAAGTATATAGTAGTTGTGTTATTAATAAAACTAAAAAACCTTTATTAAGTAGTATAATTTCAAAATGTAAAAATATTATTTTCTTAAAAAATTGAAAAAAATTATAAATCAAAATTACTTTTGGTCTTAAGCCCTTCTTTTATCTTTTGGTTTTGTTCTAATGAATTTGATCCATTTTTCATTAACTCGGCTAATGGATAAGGAAAAGCTCCAAAAACAATGTCACTTTTTACTTAGTGCTGATGTTCCTTCTTCTTCCTCGTTTTCAGTCGTTGTACAACGATAAACCACCACTAAGAACAATTGTTTCCACCAAAATATATTATCTTCTCTTTCTTGAATTTATTCTCCTTATGTATTTATCTTTCTCCATCTCTGTTGCAAGCTTCTTCTTTCTCTCTCTTTACGAGGGGACGACTTTTGGTGCCATGGTTAAAATTGGGGTGATGGGGTTATGGTTTGCGACAATGTGGGGCTATGGTTTTACATGATGGATGCTGCAGTAGTGTGGGGTTCGATTTGTTTAGTAGTGGAGGAGGAGGAGGAGTAAAAACAGCAAGGAAAAAAAGGAGGTGTAGTGGAGGCGTCACTAATGGTAGAGGAACAACTGTAATAGTGAGTTAGAAGAAGAAAAAGAATCCTAGATTAAAATGACGTCACTTTGGTAATTTTCTGTTAACAATTAAACGGAGTAAATAAAAAAAAGGACAAAAATGAAACAAATTGAAAAATGTTGAGAAAAAAAATACTTAGAAGACCAAAATGAAAAAAAATTAAAGAAATGTTAGAGGACCAAAGTACTAATTTGGCCATTCTCATCGCCAATACATTATTCTATCATGTCATAATCAAGCTTCCTTGACCCATTTTTAGGTGCAAAGATTCTAAGATGCATACAATTGGGCCAGGCCCAATAAGCCATTGTAACAACTACATACTCAAGAGTGTTATATATACACATTTTGTCCCCCAAGAAACCCTAGCCGCCTCAAACCCACTTTTCTTTGTTACCCCGCATACAGACTCCTTTGAAGGAGGGATCTCCCCTCTCCACCCCCATCATCTTCTCTTAGTAGATGTTCCCTCTCCTCGATCACTCATATTTCTTCATCTCTATCCACACTATCTCTATCCCTACAAGTTCCCTTTCGTCATTCCTCTCTTCCCCAACCTCATCCTACACTAAAAACAAAAAATATATGCGCAATTCTATCACCGATCTCTAATCATGTTGTATACAACCGTCTGTAAAAGTGGATTCGAGTTTCTCGGTGCCAATCTCAGCTAAAAGGACATTCCTAGTTCACGACAGAGCTAGAGATGAAAAGAAACCGTAAGAATTTTTTTTTTTACTCTATAGTTAGCGGATTGATTGACAACCATGGAGTCTATGAGGGATCTATTCTTTAGTTTGAATTTTTTCTTGTTTAGAAAACAATCCAAGACATAAGTCATCTTTATTGAATTACTATTCTATTCCTTATTATTGAACCCTAGTTCTCTTCTACAAATCACAGATCTTGCGCTAGTATCATCGATTATGAGAATTACCGTCTCCTAGTGGCAATTCCGGTGGTTCTTTGATTGGTTTGAAGCCTCTTTTGGTGTTCTTTCACACCTTAAGGACCAAATTTTTCTCTTCATCAAAGGTTTGAACTTTTTTAATGTTGAGTTCTTTTTTCCATGCATTGGAGAGATATTTGGTGATACAAACAGAACATAAATAAAATATAGGATTAATTATTTTTTTAGGCTCTGGAAAACAAGATACTTTATATTTTGGTCCCTCAAATATTAATTTCTGAGGTTAATCTCTCATTATTGGGGAATAGTCTTTTTAGTACCTAAAACAAAATAGTAGGTTCTTCGCCAAACACGGTCATATTATATTCATTTTAAGTTTATAATGTTATTACTTAAATATTTTCAATGTTTGAAAAAATGATCATGAATAATAACATATTTTTTATTTAGATGTTAAAATATTTATGAGAAGATTCTTTTTTTTTTAATTGATAAGAGTTATGACATTGCTAATGTTGCACGAAGAAATTTTTGATTAATTCAGAGACTAAGAAATAAGAATGTAATCTTCTTCTTTCTTCTTGCTTCCTTTGCAGATGTCTGATTCTAGCCAGCATCACAGACCTCATAGCAAAATAGTGTCCTCTCAACAAGGTGACAAGGATGGTGATACTGGTAGTAGTCAAGAACATTTGAGTTGTCCCATGGATTCTTATGAGAAAATCATTGAGACGGACACCTTGCATTCTCATGTCATGTCCCCATCTTGTCCATCAGCATCTCTTCATTCGCCCGTGACTCAGGAGGTGCCACATATTTGTAGATCCCCACTTTCTGCTGATATGCAGTTCGGGTCCCAAGTGAATGTCTCTCGAGGATACGTCACAGGTTCATACCTCGGGACAAGATTTCGACGGACGGCAAGAAAGACAACGACTCATAAGAGAACCCAGTTTACGTTCATAGCTCCGCAGGCAGATGAAGCTCATGAGGAAGATCTAGAAGAAAATCATGAGGATGACCGAGAAGGAGATCCCAAAAAAATTGTTCACGTGGATACTGTGCATTCTCATGTCACACTCCCGTCTGTTCCATCACCATCCATTGATTCACCGGTGACTCAGGAGGTACGACATATTATTTGCAGATGCCCATTTTCTCTTCTTTTGAAGTATGGACCGCGAAGGAATGTCTCTCGAGGATATGTCACAGGTTCATACCTCGGGACAAGTTTTCGAAGGACGGCAAGAAAGACCGTGCCTCATAGGATAACCCAATTTATGTTCGTCCCTCTGGAGATGAATGAAGCTAACGAGGAAGATCTTGAAGAAGATCATGAAGATGACTAAGAAGGAGATCTTGAGGAAAATCGAGAGGAAGATCCTGAGTTAGATCTTGAGGTAGACCTTGAATAAGAGTCCTAAGAGATTTCCAAAAATGAAGAGATGGCTCCGCTAGCAAGGAGGGACATGATAGAGTAGGTAGTGCAAGGGGTTTAGTCCAAATCTGACTAAGACTTACTTTCTAGTTTTGGACAGAATAGCTTATATTGCCTTTGCTATATATCATGCTTTTGGATGTATTTTCCTTTAAGTCCACTAAATGTGTTGAGCATTTTATGGATGTAATGTTCAAGTTTAATGGGGTTCTCTGTTCACTCTTGCTTTTCTATTGCTAGAAAAATGATTTATACTTTATTTCTCATTATAAAAGTTCTATCTTTATTTTTGTTTTAAAAAAATAGTGGATCTTCAACTAGTAGTAAAATAATGGTTGTGACTTCCCTTTGGATGTGAGGGCTGTTACAGTTTCAAAGGAATTAATGAAGGGTACACACTATTCTGATTGCAGTTGTTTGCTCCTACGTAAGGTTGCTTCAATTCTTGAATTGATTGAGCTTGAGTTAGATGCAAATTATGATACGAGTTTGTGGCTCAAGACATATCATGACTTAAGAGAAATTTCTCAATCAAAGAATTATAATTTGCAATGGTTACACAGGCGGATTTAAATCAGGTGTCTCCTGTCCCCAATCATGTCTCACTAATAGAATATCGCCACGTCATTAAAAATATTTCCTTTAATTTTAATCTTTAATTTCTTAACAGAATTTTTAATGATGTGGCGATATTTTATTGGTAGGACATGATTGGGGACATGATTTGAGGACACGTGATTTGAATCCTACACAGGCTTAGCTTCATCCATCCTGTACTTCTTGAGAAGATACATAGTGTGTGTTTGTATGGAGTATTTGAAATTGGATGAAGTAATTAAATTTCTTCAATTTTAAAATAGCTTGTTTGTTTAAAGTAGTTAGATTTCCTTCATTTGTAAATTTGCTCATTTAGATGAAATAATTAAACTATATTTACAATTAATTTTTCAATAAAAACTTTAATTGTGTAATTATTTAATAAAATTTAATGTTCTATTTTTAAGATTACCGTTAGATTAGTGTACCATTAAAATCACACAAAAATTTAAGAAATAAAAATTTAAAATAACCTTTTTTTTTAACTTTTATGGGATTCACAAGACTACCCAAATCTACGGACCAACCCAATTTAACTCCTAATTTGAACAGGCTAACCCACAACACCTACATAATAAATTATTCTCTTTTTTCTAGGATGACTTGTGCTTGCTATGGGTTTCACATGCAAGGTGTAAACACTAGATTTTGTCTTGGTAAGTGGTCATTTCTTTTGTTTTTTTTTTCTATAGGTTCAGCACAACAATAAAAGCCCCATCTAAAATGTCAAAAAAATATGTACAGTTCTCTTTCTCTAAAAAGAATATAATATTTATAATTCGTTCTCTCCTATTTTTGAGCTTTCCTCTCTTTCTCCACACTATTTATTTTCTCATTTAACACAACCCTAGAGGAAGAGATTAAATACTCAGCCACCTCTCTTCTTGCTAGCTGGTTTTTTCTTCCTTCTCTTAGCTCTCTTTCTTTCTCTTCCTACATCAAATCCAACCAGCTCTATTACTTTTCATTATTTTTGTTGGGAATCGTCATCTAGGTATTATTAATTAAGATTAATCGTGATCTAATTACAGGATAGCGCAATCATAATATTCATGCTGACTTGCTCTTTAAGACGAAGAGGGTGGCCTCTGAGATTAACTTGCTCCAAGCACTTTCACTGCGATAGGTTCCCCTCTTTTAGTTTTCCTTCAATCTCGAATTGGTGGTCATCAGGTAAACTCTCAACCTATCCTTCTTGAACAACATCCTAACTCCCCTGTTTATGCAGATACTATGGGGCCAACACTCTTAATTTCTATTGTGGATGAGCAACATCCCTTTTCTGATGCTACTGGCAGTCGAGATGCTTCCAACTCTGGTACAATCCCTGCTATTTCATTTAAGAACACTCACTCCATGACCACGAGAGCCAAGGCTGCCATCTTTAAGCCAAAAGCCTTGATGGCCACATCAGAACCAAGCTGTGTAGATTAGGCTCTTGCAGTTCCGGAATGGAAGAAAGCAATGGAAACGAGTACTCTGTTTGTTCTCTTTTCCTCCTTTGTCACTATGTTAATCCTTGTCTATGTGGATGATATACTTATAGCTAGTAACTCTCCTCCAGCAATTACAAATCTTATTTTCCAACTTCACAAAATCTGGGCCAACTGCATCATTTTCTTGGGCTAGAGGTTCAGTCTAACTCTCAGGGTGGCCTTCACTTGTCCCAAACCAAGTATATTTGTGATCTTCTTTCCAAAATAAACAAGTCTTTTACCAAACCTATAAAAACACGTATGGCTCCTTCATCCAAGTTGGTTGATGATGGCACTAAAGCAGCTTCACACCATTCTCTATATAGAAGTATTGTGGGGGGTTTTGCAATATGCCAATATTATAAGACCAGACACAGCATTCATGGTTAACAAGCTATGTTAGTTTATGCATAATCCCTTAGAAATTCATTTGAAATCCGTCAAACGAGTCCTTCAATATCTCAATGGTACTATCTCTCATGGTCTACACTTCACTAAATCTAAAAATCTTCAAATAACAACATTTTGTGAATTGGACTGGGCAGCGGATCCAGCTGATTTGAGGTCAACATTAGGCTACTGAGTATTCTTTGGTTCCAATATTGTGTCTTGGATGGCGAAGAAACAACAACGCTTCTCCAGATCAAGAACTAAAGCGGAGTTCAAAAGTTTAATTAGTTGTTGTGGGAACTGAGATCTTGTATCTGCACAATTTGTTAGCAGAATTGCATTGTTCTTCTCCAAACATACATATTATCTGGTGTGATAACCAGGGAGCCGTTCTTCTTTGTCACAATCCGGTTTTGCACTCCCAAACCAAACAGTTTGAGTTATATCTTTGGTTCATCAGGGAAAAGGTGGCAAAGCAACAAATTATGGTTGAACATTGTCCTTCTCGATTTTAAAATGCTGATTTGCTTCCTAAGTCTCCTTCTGCTGTCTTTGTGGAATTAAGGCCCAAACTCACAGTGAGTGTGTTACCCACTATGAGTTTGGAGGGGGATATTAGGCAACACACTTGACACCTCATTATTGAGTATATCTTGTAATTAGTTGCTTAGCATTTATCCTTTTATGTTATTATTAGATAAGAGTTAGTAAGCTAAATCTCTCTTAGTGAGTCTATCTTCCTCTCTCATATATATTCTAGTAACCATATTTTTTGTAATCAGATAATCATTGAGAAATACATTTTGCATATTGTTCAGTTTTCCTTCTCCCTCTGATCTCAATAGTAACCAAAGATAGGACCTAACTATCCCTAACTTTTCTCAACACTCTCTCGTTATCCTCATATTCTTCTTCTTTCTTTTCTACTCTTTTCACCATAAAACTCACACACATCACAAGCTTACGAATCCACAACCCTAAAACTCATGCTACAATACTTGGCACTGTTCTGTGGGGAGGTTTATGAAAATAAAAATGGAAGAATCCAGAACAGAGGAAGAAAAAAAAGAGAGAAAGAAAAAAACTCATTTTCGCTCAAGCACTGTCAAGTTTCGTTAAAATTGCTCTAGCAAAATCATTAACCATCGGATTCATATGAAATTTTGGTAGTAGATTCACAACATTAGTAGCTTCATTCTGCAAGGTCAACTCACTGATTCGAAGTTCATAGTAGGAGAAATAGAGTTCGTCATAGTTTGGACATAAATGCTGTCCAGGTTTCGTAGATTGGCACTAGAAGATTTTCTAAACATTGGATCGAGCCAAAACTTTGGCAGTAGCTTTGCAATGTCTAGAGCTTCATTCAAACCGTTCAAATCATTGACTCAAGATCTGTGGAAGAAGAAATCGAGTTCAAATGGAAGAGAGAAATAGGGACATCATTAAGATTCAGGAAAATTGCTCTAGTAAATTTGTTAACCATTATATTACGTTGAAATTTTGATATAAGATCAGCTGAGTGGTCTGTTCGCTAATTCAATCATTTTGGAAAGAGAAATCGAGTTCCAATCATAGCCCTGTTCTGTGGTGAGGACCCTTGGGTGCTTGAATTCCAGAAACACGTTACCTCAACGTCAACAAGACCATATTTTTGTTACCAACACTTTATTTATTCTATTAATATTATTACAATTATTATTGTTATTATTATTTTCAATGTTTTATTTATTTATTTGTTTTCCAACTTTGCTTAATCTTCAAGTTGTTTCGTGCACAACTAGCAGAATAACTTTGTCTCATCTGTTGCATATGAGATAGTCAAGAAAGATATAACACAAAACCTGAACATATAATAAAATAATAACAATAAATAAATTATATAAAAATTGACTACACATGTATAATGAAAAATTAGCTAGAAAGTTATTTTCCTTTTCACTTTATTACCCCTTGGTTAAAACCCCAAAATTTCACCTCTGTAGCTAGTTAGACATAGTGTAGGGGATTTCCCTCTTAACTTTACCATGTTACTTTTTTTTCTATTTCATTTATTTATTATTATTTGAGATACCTTTTTTCTGGTATATAATTTTGTTTTACTAAGCATCTCAAGCTGTCACAACATAATACATAATAATATGTATATTTTTGTATATTTACATATAAGTATACTCCAAAATGCTAGTGGAAGGTGCTAGACATGAGCACGCTGCTTAAGAAAGTGCACATAATGAGTGTAAAACGTCAAGACGAGAGTCAATGGAACACGCGGTAATTAGTATGCTACACCGAGCTTTAAAGATATCTTATGAAGATTCCAAAACAGAGGAAGAAAACAAAAGATGGAGAAAAAACGCATTTTCGCTCAAGCAATGTCCAGTTTCGGTAACTTTGCTCTAGTGGATTCATTAAGTGTCGAATTCATATTAAATTTTGGTAGTAGATTCGTAACATCCGTAGCTTTATTCTAAATAACTGATTTGAAGTTCATAGTAGGAGAAATCAATTTCGTCATAGTTGGCGCATAAATGCTGTCCAGGTTTTGTGGATTTGCCCTTGAAGATTTTCTAGCCATTGAATTGAGTTGAAACTTTGTTAGTATCTTTGCAATGTCTAGAGCTTCGTTCACACTGTTCGGATAATCGATTCAAGATCTGTGTAAGAAGAAATCGAGTTCGAACAAAAGAGAGTAATATGTACATCATATATAAAGAAAACATATAACCGCATAGACCCAATAGACGTTATGTAACTTTCATGTCATAACTCCTCCCGTGCATCGCACAGGTACCAAACTAGTATATAGAAAAGCTATAAAGTTTTAGAGAAAAAAATAGGCTCCAAAAATGTCAATATATTAAAAAGTGAGGAAAGTTTCAATCTCGTTTCAAAAATTTCAATAAGAAATAATTGTTATAATATTTTAAAAGACAAACATAGTTAACGGCTACAAAAGATTCTGCAAAAATTTAACCTTCTCAATATATATTCAGGTCATTTTTTCATTTGATTCCATTCCATTCTCTACATGCTTCTCCTATGTATTTGTGTTATTGAGGGTTGGAGTTATAAATAACATTCCAATTTGGATCTGGAAAAAAAATTTGAACAGTGATATTCGAATATGAACTTTTCATATTCGAATATGGAAAGTTGATATTCGAATATGGAAGTGTGGAACTGAGTACAGAAGCTTCATATTCGAATATATATTCGAATATGGACCCCAAAATCTATAAATAGCGGTGATTTCCCTCCAAAACTCACTGTTTCCCTCTTCCTCACTCTACACTCTCTCAATCCCTTCTTACAAGCATTTCTTTTTTCTAAAGATTCGAAGGGCGAGATTCGTACTTCAGTAAGTGCTAACGAAGGGAGTTGGAGATCCGGATTGGAGTTGGAAAGGGAAAAATATTCTGGAAGACTCGAGGTAACCCTAGAAACCCCAAATCTAGGAAACTATGGAATATTAGGAGCATGTGACTAGGAAATACTAGAAACATGTGATTATGGACTAAAGACAACGTGTTAGAAATTGGTTGATTTAGGATTATGTATATGTTTGATGTTGCTTGATATGTCTGTATAATGCTATGTTGATCAAATGTGCAAATAGATGATGTTTAGAAATTGTCATTGTTGTGAGAATGATAAAGTGTATGTAACAGACATGGTATTCCAGATTACAATGCGATAAAATTGAGAATAAGACTCTGGATAGATTTTCAAACTGTTTTAGAAGGACAAGTCCAGAGTTAGTATGAACTCGAATATGTACTCAAATATGGCAGACCATATTCGAATAAATATTCGAGTATGACACTTATGATACATGTTATTCGAACATAGGATGTTTGTGTTCGAATACTATGCGACTGGAACTCTTATGTGGTTGATTATGATATGAATATGATGTGTGATGCATGAGAACCTGAAATGTATCAAATAAAAGGAAAAGTGGAAAATGCTTCCCCCATCAACATTGGTTGAGTAAGAGGGTTGTGTTATGCCGAAAGTAGTCCGGGTAAGTGGACAAGCATGAAAAAGGAAATGATTGGGGGCTATTACCGGAACGGGTAATAGTTCTTGCAGACCTCTAAGGGGTGTTGACTCTGGGGAAACAATTGGGGGCAATTGCTGGAAGGGGTGATAGTCCAAACCTCTATTGGAGGTGAGGCATGGACTCTGGTTAAGGACGCTTACAAGGGTTTGCAAAGAGCTATAGAGTGCTATTGCCACGCACATGGTGGATTCCTGCGTGCACCGGGTTTTCCGATAAAAGAGGAAAGAAATGAAATGGAAAATAATCGTGGCATGCATACATACTTGATTGTCATTTCATACAGATTGCGTGTGTTGGTTAGGAATTGGATTTGGGGCAGTTTTCCAGTTAGACTGGCTGTAATACTGTATATATGTTATTTTTAAATACCGGCAATTACTTAATTATATGTCGTACATATAACTAACAGTTATAGTATTGCAGGTGACACGGACTCGGAGGGTGTCAGCGTCTGAGAAGACCCTAGCAGTAGTATTTCGTTATACTTAGGTAGCCATTAGTTTTGTTGTATGACTATTTAGTTGGACTAGTAATCTCTCGGGCTTGTAAACTAAATGTAAACACTTTTATATATATATATATATAATGTTTTAATTTTCGTTGTCTGTTAAAAAAAAACTGATCCTAAAATCTGGTTTACATATATTTTTTTACTTTTTGAATTTTTTTGTCTATAGCCCATTCCCGTAGACAACGTGGATGTAGAAGTTATTCTAATCTCTAATTAAGGAAACGGTACATAGGTGCTGGTTGTTATGGTTATTGTTGTGGAGCACGTATTATAGGAAAGCTTTCTATGAAAAAAAGACGAGGAGAAGGAAACGGTACATAGGTGCTGGTTGTTATGGTTATTGCAAGAATTTGCATTTAACGGGTGGTGATAAAATTATATGTTAGTGCCTTGAAAATCCAATGGAGCTCCAAATGTGTGTGACGCATTATTGATTAGAGAAGTCGAGAATCTTTATGAAATAAAAAAGTTGTTTACTTCTTTTTTTTAAAAAAATGTATAAGGGTTTCCTTAGGAAAGGAAAGTCATGTTTATGACTTATATTTAATATAATGAGATATTTTTCCAATGATGACAATGATGATATTAACTATTGTTAAGATCCATTGTACTACTTGGAATCATAATATTTTTAAACTATATTGTTTATCTTATGACTTATGTGCAAAGAAAGAGTAAAACGAATCTAGTCGCTTCTATATCTTCATAATTTTATAGAAATTATTAATTTTTAAAAAAAAGTTAAAAACTAATCTATTATATTTTATTTTTTTGGCTGTCTTTGGGAAAAAATAATTAAATCAATAAATGTTTATATGTTGAATATACAATATTATTAGAAACTTTCAGAAAGTACCATAAGAATAAGGGTGTGTTCACCAACATTAGCTTATACCTTATTTAGCAGCTTATGACTTATAGCTTATTGTCATGTAGAGGTGTTTAGTGATTAATAGCTTATAGCTTATGAAATATAGCTTTTATAAGCTAGTTTATGAAAAGCTATTGAAGTAGCTTATAACTTATGAAAAACTACTTTCAATAATTTCCTCTAATTTTGTTCTTGATTTTTTAGGTAATGACAACTTTTATCCCTTGACGTTTTACTTTTTATTTTTTTTTTAATTTTTGTTACTTTTAAATTCTAAAATTTTAAATAAAATTGTTAAAAATCTAAATTATAAATTTAAAAAATAAAATTACTATAAATGAAAGAACAATATTTTTTCTAACAGAATACATATACATATAGTTGAAACACTCATCACCATGAATGACTAAAAAAAGAAGTTACTCATCACCATTAAAATAATAAGAATTTTAAGTATAAAATAGAAACAAAATACACATACGTCATCCTTGAAACACTACAATCTCTCCTCTCAACGCTGAACATGAAACACTTGCCGTCAAACTCCATCAAGCACCTCCATAGCGCGTCTCAATTCGCCGCGCCTCCATCCCACGCCTAGATCAATATTAAAATATATTGATATCATTATAAATATACTATTAGATGTATTTTTAGGTCATTTAACATATTTTTAGCTTTTTATAAACTAATTTTATTAAATACCTTCGCACAAATATATATTATAAGTCATAAGCTATAATCTATAAGCTATAAGTTAATTTTGGTGAATGCAACCTAAGTAACAATGTCAAGTAAAATTGTGTTGGAATTTTTTTTATCGGCCGAACACACACTCCTACACTACACTGCTCCTAAATCTAACTCCTAAATCTTCATACTGGGAATTGAACCTTGGAGCTTCTCCTTGTGTCATTTAAATTATAATCTCTTCACAATTGTGTTGGAATTGATCAAAAGCAATAAAAAAAGAAAATTAATCGTAAGTTTCTATATTTATAGGCATGATTTGATCTAACTAAAATAAATAATGAATGCTATTAATTTATTATTGAGTAAAAAAATATCATTTTGATTTAGTCTTGTTCTTAGATAACAATTAGGATAATTATACAAATCAAGATTTTTTAAAGTATTATTCAAATAAATACGGATAATTACATTGAAAAACCTTGGGGGTACATTTGACTTATGTGAGATTTTCGTGAAATTTTATATAAAACAACCTTGAGGTAATTAAAAAAAAATTAATTCACATAATATATTAATAAAATTATTCATCAGTAATTTCATATAGAAAGTATTCAATAAATGTGATAAGTTAATTATTTCATTGTCAAATAAGAGTTTAAAATTAAATCGTAAGTTTCTATATTTATAAGCATTAGTTGATCTAATCAAAATAAATAATGAATGCTGTTAATTTCTTATTGAGTAAAAAAATATCATTTTAATTTAGTCTTGATCATAGATGACAATTAATATAATTATATTGACTTCATTTGAATTGATTTGAGAATTAGAATTTATTTTAACAAAGTTTCTTTTTCTTAATTTAATTAATGAATTCTATAATTTAAAGAAATTTAATCTAAAATAATTTAATTGTCTATATTTGAATTTATTTGAGATTTAGAATTTATTTTGACATAATTTTCTTTTTCTTAATTTTGTTAATGAATTAAAAAATTTAAAGAAATTATAACACCTAAATTTCAAGAACCGTTTTTTTAACAACATAGTGCGTAGTGGAATTAAAACATAACTAGACTATCCGAGTCCGTCATTTACATAGTCCTGCATTTCAACACATACATATAGTTATACATACCTATCATCCTAATATTTATGGGTCTATTCTCAAATACAAGTTTAGTTCTTAATACAACAATAGAGAGAGTTTGTTTGACCACGGTAGTCAAATTGAAGATAGTGACTACCTAAGGATTACAAAATAAATGTCTAACGATCACCTTCAAGCACTAAATTCCTGAGTTTGTATCACCTGCAATATTATAATTGTTAGTTACATAGGATAAGCTAGAAACTATTTTCATAGATTAGTACTACTACTAAGTTATGTTTAAAATCCAGTTAAAATATTCAAAAGTTCTATCATATCATAATCAAGCTTCCTTGACCCATTTTTAGGTGCAAAGATTCTAAGTTGCACACAATTGGGCCAGGCCCAACAAGCCATTGTAACAACTACATACTCAAGAGTGTTATATATACACATTTTGTTCCCCAAGAAACCCTAGCCGCCTCAAACCCACTTTTCTTTGTTACCCAGCATATAGACTCCTTTGAAGGAGGGATCTCCCCTCTCCACCCCCATCATCTTCTCTTAGTAGATGTTCCCTCTCCTCGATCACTCATATCTCTTCATCTCTATCCACGCTATCTCTATCCCAACAAGTTCCCTTTCGTTATTCCTCTCTTCCCCAACCTCATCCTACACTAAAAACAAAAATTATATGTGCAATTCCATCACCAATCTCTAATCATGTTGTATCCAACCGTATGTAAAAGTGGATTCAAGTTCCTCGGTGCCAATCTCAGCTAAAAGGACATTCCTTGTTCACGGCAGCGCTAGAGAAGAAAAGAAACAGTAAGAATTTTTTTTTACTTTATAGTTAGCAGATTGATTGACAACCATGGAGTCTATGAGGGATTTATTCTTTAGTTTGAGTTTTTTCTTGTTTAGAAAACAATCTAAGACGTAAGTCATCTTTATTGAATTACTATTTTGTCCCTTATTATTGAACCCTAGTTCTCTTCTACAAATCACAGATCTTGCACTAGTATCATTTGATTATGAGGATTACCGTCTCCTAAAGGCAATTCCGGTGGTTCTTTGATTGGTTTGAAGCCTCTTTTGGTGTTCTTTCACACCTTAAGGACCAAATTTTTCACTTCATCAAAGGTTTGAACTTTTTTAATGTTGAGTTCTTTTTTCCATGCGTTGGAGAGATATTTGGTGATACAAACAGAACATAAATAAAATATAGAATTAATTATTTTTTTAGGCTCTGGAGAACAAGATACTTTTTATTTTGGTCCCTCAAATATTAATTTTTGAGGTTAGTCCCTCATTATTGGGAAATAATCTTTTTAGTAGCTAAAACAAAATAATAGCTTCTTCGCCAAACACTGTCATATTATATTCATTTTAAATTTATAATGTTATTACTTAAATATTTTCAATGTTTGAAAAAATGATCATGAATAATAACATATTTTTTATTTAGATATTAAAATATTTATGAGAAGATTCTTTTTTTTTTAATTGATAAGAGTTATGACATGACTAATGTTGCACGAAGAAATTTTTGATTAATTCAGAGACTAAGAAATAAGAATGTAATCTTCTTCTTTCTTCTTGCTTCCTTTGCAGATGTCTGATTCTAGCCAGCATCACACACCTCATAGCAAAATAGTGTCCTCTCAACAAGGTGACAAGGATGGTGATACTAGTAGTCGTCAAAAACATTTGAGCTGTCCCATGGATTCTTATGAGAAAATCATTGAGATGGACACCTTGCATTCTCATGTCATGTCCCCATCTTGTCCATCAACATCTCTTCATTCGCCCGTGACTCAGGAGGTACAACATATTCGCACATCCCCACTTTCTGCTGATATGCGTTTCGGGTCCCGAGTAAATGTCTCTCGAGGATACATCACAGGTTCATACCTCGGGACAAGATTTCGACGGACGGCAAGAAAGACAACAACTCATAGGAGAACCCAGTTTACGTTCATAGCTCCGCAGGTCGATGAAGCTCATGAGGAAGATCTAGAAGAAAATCATGAGGATGATCGAGAAGGAGATCCCAAGAAAATTGTTCACGTGGACACTGTGCATTCTCATGTCACGCTCCCGTCTGTTCCATCACCATCCCTTGATTCACCGGTGACTCAGGAGGTACCACATATTTGTGGATGCCCATTTTCTCTTCTTTTGAAGTATGGACTGCGAAGGAATGTCTCTCGAGGATATGTCACAGGTTCATACCTCGGGACAAGTTTTCGAAGGACGGCAAGAAAGACTGTGCCTCATAGGATAACCCAGTTTATGTTCGTCCCTCAAATGAATGAAGCTAATGAGGAAGATCTTGAAGAAGATCATGAGGATGACTAAGAAGGAGATCTTGAGGAAAACCCAGAGGAAGATCTGAGTTAGATCTTGAGGTAGACCTCGAAGAAGAGTCTGAAGAGATTTCCAAAGATGAAGAGATGGCTGCGGTAGCAAGGAGGGACATGATAGAGTAGGTAGTACCAGGGGGTTTAGTCCAGCTCTGACTAAGACTAACTTTCTAGTTTTGGACAGAATAGCTTACTGCCTTCACTACATACCATACTTTTGGATGTATTTTCCTTTAAGTCATATATATGTATTGAGCGTTTTTTGGATGTAATGTACAAGTTTAATGGGGTTTTATGTTCACTCTAGTGTTTCTATTGCTAGAAAACTAATTTATACTTTATTTCTCATTATAAAAGTTATATCTTTATTTTTCCTTTAAGAAAATAGTGGATCTGCAACTAGTAGTGAAATAATGGTTGTGACTTCCCTACAGATGTGAGGACTATTATAGTTTTCAAAGGAACTAATGAAGGGTACACACTCTTATGATTCCACTTTTGAGCTCCTACTTAAAGTTGCTTCGAATCTTGAATTCATTGAGCTTGAGTTACATGCTAATTATGATAGAGTTTGTGGCTCAAGACATATCACGACTAATTAAGAGAAATTTCTCAATCCAAAGAATTATAATTTGCATTGGTTACACCGGTTTAGCTTCATCCATCTTGTACTTCTTGAGAATGTACTTAGTGTGTGTCTGTATGGAGTAATTGAAAATATTGTGGAATTTTAAATTTTGGGTAATTCGGTTTACTTCAATTTAATTCCCTTCATTTGTAAATTGATTTGAAATTGGATGAATTAATTTATTTTCTTCAATTTTAAAATAGCTTGTTTGTTTAAAGTTGTTAGATTTCTTTCATTTGTAAATTTTGTTGTTTACATGAAATAATTAAACTATTTTTACGATTAATTTATCAATAAAAACTTAAATTGTTTAATTATTTAATAAAAATTAATATACTAATTTTAATATTTAAAATTACAGTTAGGTTATTATACAATAAAAATCACACAAAAATTTATGAAATAAAATTTTAAATCAACCTTTTTTTTTAACTTTTATGGGACCCGAAAGATGACCCAGATCCACAGACCAACCCAATTTAATCCGTGATTTGAACAAGCTAACCCACAAGACCTACCAAATAAATTATTCGCTTTTTCTAGGATGACTTGTGCTTGCTATGAGTTTCACATGCAACGTGTAAATACTAAACTTTGTCTAGCTAAGGGGTCATTTCTTTTGTGTTTTTTTCTATAGGTTCAACCCAACAATAAAAGCCCAATGGAAAATGTCAAAAAATATGTACACTTCTCTTTCTCTAAAAAAATATAAAATTTATGATTCTTTCTCTCCTATTTTTGATCTTTCCTCTCTTTCTCCATACTATTTATTCTCTCATTTCACACAACCCCAGAGGAAGAGACTAAATACTCTGCTGCCTCTCATCTGCTTCCTTTTTTTTTGCTCAAGCACTGTCCAGTTTCCGTAAAATTGCTCTAGCGGAATCATTAACCGTCAGATTCATATGAAATTTTGTTAGTAAATTCGCAACCTTAGCAGCTTCATTCTGAACGGTCAAATAAGTGATTCGGAGTTCATAGTAGGAGAAATTCAGTTAGTCATAGTTCGCAAATAAACGTTGTCCAGGTTTCGTAGATTCTCCTAGAAGATTTTCTAGCCATTGGATCGAGTCGAAAATTTGGCAGTAGCTTTGCAATGTGTAGAGCTTCGTTCAGACCTGTCGGATAATCGATTCAAGATCTATGGAAGACGAAATCGAGTTCGAACAGAAGAGAGAAATAGGGACATCATTTCATTGCACAGGTTCAGGAAAATTGCTCTAGCAAATTCGTTGACCATTTGATTATGCTAAAATTTTGATATAAGATTCTTGACATCTTAATCTCCAAGCTGAGTGGTTGGATCACTGATTCGGTCCTTTTGGAAATAATTTATTCTATTATTATTATTATTATTATTATTATTATTATTATTATTATTTTCAATATTTTATTTATTTATTTATTTTCCATCTTTGCTTAATCTTCAAGTTGTTTCGTGCGTAACTGGCAAAATAACTCTATCTCATCTGTTGCATATGAGACAGTCAAGAAAGAGATAGCACAAAACCTGAACATATAAAAAAAACATAATAACAATTAAAAAATGATATAAAAATTGACTACACATGTATAGATGTGTGTGTGCATATGAAAAAGTAGCTAGAAAGTTATTTGCCCTTTCAATTTATTGCACCTTGGTTAAAACCTCAAAAGTTCACCTTTGTAACGAGTTAAACATAGTGTAGGGGATTTCCCTCTTAACTTTACCATCTTACTTTATTTTCTGTTTCTTTTATTCATTATTATTTGTGTTACCTTTTGTCTGGTATTTTCATTTTACTGAATATCTCAAGCTGCCACAACATAATCCATAATAGATTGTTTCTTCGGTGTTCTCTCAAAATAAGGAATAAATTTGTTCTTCCATGTTATTCTTCTTATTGATCGACATGTGTTCTAACTTTTAAATATTGCAAACAAACCCCTAACATTAAAACAACATTTTTTTGAAATTTAAACACATTTTTTTTTTAAATTTAAACACATTTTTAAACTATTGTAAACACATCTTACCCAAGCTACCCTCCCTCCAAATATTAAATCAATTCAATTTTCAATTTTTTTTATATAATATTTTATCTATTTAATTCTTATAATTATTTATTTTAAAATATATATATTCTTGTCTATTTAATTTTTATATCATTTTATGTTATTTTTTTATATACTAAATTAATTATAAATTTTAACTTTTTACTAATTCAGGAAAAACTTAGTCATTGTATATTATTATCTATTTCTCTCTTTTCTTATTTCTAAATAATCCAAACAAAAGAATAAAATTACGCAATTTCTTTCTTCTATATTTCTCTCCAACTAAATAACCCTTCATTTCTTTTCTATTTGAACTCTTCCACCGTTTTTTTAATTTCTTATACTCTTTCCTATTTCTTTCTCATGTTTTTTCACTCAATCAAACGAAATGTGAAAGGGTATTTTAAATACTCTTTCCTATTAGATTTTTTTTAATTTAAGTTAACTCATATTTTTTATCTTGCATATATCTCAACTTTCAAAAAATGAAAAAAAGAAAAAAATAAAGTTGGTAAAAAAAATACAAACTTAATAAATGTATTTAGAAAAATTTATAATATTCAGACTTTAAATGAAATAAATTTATATTTTTATTTAGAGATAACTTATATCATTTAGACTTTAAATAAAAATGTTATTTCAAAGTCATTATTTTAATAAAACTTAAAGTCTAACGAATTAGCTCCTTTAATAAGAAAAAATATTAAATGATATAACTTATTTTTAGATTTAAGTATTCTAATTAAAAGAAAGTAAAACAATAAAAATAATAAAGCAATTGACATACCGAAATTAAAAAAAAAAGAATATATTATTTTCTGAATGTATATATTACTTACAAAACAATCTTATTGATTCCCATAACAATTTCTTTTGAAGAAATTTTTCAAAATTAAAATTAATAAAGCTCGCTTAATTAATGTCAATAATGTCTAAATAAATATTAAATAGATTTGACTTTATTTTATATAAAATTTTAAAAAACAAATGTTAAATAGGAATTGACTTCACTACATTTATATTGCAAATAATTTTGTATCTCGAAAAATGAAAAAAATAAATTTCAATAAATTTAATAAATTTTTTTATTATGAAAAAAACCCAATTGAGTCGTCTATTTGGCCACAAGCAATTCATGTCTCAAAAGATAATTTTTTTAAAATAATTAAATAACAATTTTTTTTCAAAATATTACATATAATATATATACATGTAAATATTTTATATACTATTACATTTTAAAATCATAATAAAATTATTATACTAAATATAAACGTATAAGATATATGTACTTTATTTAATACGATGATATTTCCATTTGAATACACAAATTGTTAGTTAAGCATAATAGTTGATCTATTATATCATATATTTTTCTTAGATGAAAAATGTTAAAACGCTAGTTTGACATGGTGGGTTTTTGGTGCCTTTCATTTTGTGCGAGTTTGACTTTGTCTATCTAACATTTATTTTTATTCTTTTGTTTAATCGAAATAAAATGAGAGAAGAGATAAACAGAGAGAGAATGATATAAACTTATTATAATTTAAATCATATATTTATAAAAGTCGAGTGTAGAAATTAACTTAACAATGTATGATACTCATGATGATGATGGTGATTTTTGTGGATTTTGGCCTAATTTGGTGCTTATTGTGCAGCAACCGAGGCAAAGTTCCTGCCATTGAGACTGATCAAGGGTCCAGGAAGCGAAAGGAAATTCCATGGAGGAGTAGGGGTTCTTCCTCCGGTGGAGGCTTTGATTGGGACAAGTTCATTGACTGTGACCATGCTGAACGGTACCGGGTGATTGACAATTGGCGTTTCATTGCTGAACAGAGGTGGAGTTGCAGGACGGAGAGTGCCCGGAGTTTACTCAGATGTTGACTCACAGCAATTGGTGGCCGCTTGCATCTCTTCCAAAAAAAATTGACTCGAATATCGTGAAGGAATTCTATGCCAATGCGTATGGAGGCAAAGAAAGCAAGTCACGGGAGAAGGAATCGATGGTAAGGGGAATTCGAGTTCCATATACCGTAGATTGGATAAATGAAAAAATTGGTAACTCGCCTGTTTCCCCTATATCTTCCTTTCAAAGAAGCAGGGGGGGTTAGTCGACGATTATACTCGTATGAGGAACCAAGGAGAATTTGACTTGGAAACCACATTGGCCAAATTTTTCTATGAGAACCTCAGAATTGCAGAAACTAGTCATACTGGGGTGCTCACAAGGTACTTCGGGTCAATATGACTAGGATTTCTAAACTCTGGATGAAGTTTATTTTGGCCAATTTGCGACCCAAATTACACCCCTCTGACTTGCCTTTGAAAGAGTGCCACTTACTTGGTTGCATCAAGACTGAAGGGATCACTGTTGACCCCGCCCGAATCATTTCAAATATGATTTGGGTAAATGTGCAAAAAGGATGCAAAAAACAAGGTTTGGCATTCCTAAGTCCTATCACATCCTTATGTGAGGAGGCAGGAATTCCAATTGTGCGGAGCTAGAAGATTAGGGAAGCAATTGATTTGAAGTATCTCCGCAACAACTATGCAGACCCAAACCCGAATGCACCAGTGCAGCCACAACCAAGCGTCCCGATACGGACTATGGAGGATTTGTGGGGCCGAATGAGTACTAGGCTTGATCATCATGACAAGCAACTTGCTGCTTTGCATCGGGGATTGACTAGCATTCACCTGTCCCAGTACTCTATGGCCCAAAATTACATGTCTGGTCAAACATTTTTCCAGAGCCCGGAGGCCTTTGCGGCTCACATGGATTGGCCAGAGGACCGGCCAGATTCACCGGGGGAGGCAGGTGGAGACGGGGTGAAGGAAATGGTGGTGGTGGTGGTGAGAATGTTGGGGGCAATGATGATAGAGACATAGATATCAACGACTACTTGGAGGAGGATGATCCCTTGTTTGGATAGGGGAGTTTCTATTTCTGTTTCTATTCTTTTCTTTTGTTTGTTTGGATAATTTTTCATTTTCTGTTATTGTGGAACAACTTTGATTTTGGTTTTACTTGTTTCTAATGGTAATTTCAAGTTTTTAAATAAATGGCATGTGTGGTTTTTGATGAAATTACAAATGGGGGGAATTATGATTTTGCATGACCTAGGAAAATGTGAATTATGAAAATTACTAAATTGAAATTTGAACTGCTCATGATATGAATTTTGCGCATTGGGAATTTGTGAAAAATTATTATCAAGGTTAAAGCCTTTTTAACCTTGTATGATGAGTGTGTCCCACAATAGTGCATGAGAGTCCTCTGTGTTAACTTCAATAAATTTTGTTTGAATTTGTAATTGCCATGATCAATTGAGACATAAAAATGATAGATGCATAGCTTTCTTGATTGAGTTTGAGCCAAAAAGCTAACCTGTTGAATTACATCTTTTGTTGGTACCCAATTTGAGCCATAAATTCTTTCTTAAACCTTTTATACTAATATGAATATTTTATCCTTACCTTTGAGTTGGAGAAAAATATTTATATATCAAGGGAGAATAATGGATATGCAAATGATGTATGATTCTGTTGGCTAAAAAAAGATGAATCAAGTGTTTCTTGTATATGTGTAAGTCCTTGGGCAACCTTGTGTATATATAAAAGTAAACAAAAAATAAATAAAGAAATTGAAAGGTGCCTTGGAAAATAAGAAAGAGAAACACTTGAAAGGAAAGTTGAGGTGAGCATGTTGTGTAGAATAGGTTGGGGGGAAGTTTGTGATTATATGAATATGTATTCTCCACCTTATTTTGTTTAACAAGAAAAACAAAGATTCTTTGTAGCCCAGCCTCATTACAACCTTTTTAAAAGACCTCTTGACTTATTGATCGATTGTGTGATTTGGTTTGATGGCAAATAAAGAACAAAATTCAATTGAAGTAACATTGAGGAATGGAGCAAAAATGATACCATGTAAGGTTTGAGAGTAAGCCTTTGGTAATGGTTGATTACAGTTTCTTTTTCACTTGAGTCATAAATTGAGCAGGTTTTTTTTCCTCTTAGGTGATCATAAGTATTTTTTCCCTGTTCATGCATATTATGGTGAATTTTGTTTGATTGATGAATCCTGGACCACACTTGCCATAGTACCTTTTGTTCTTTTTAGGAAATACATTGCTTGAGGACAAGCAAAGTCTTAGGTTGGGGGGAGTTTGATAAGTGTGAATTAGTGGTGTTTGTATAATAAGAAAACCTCACTTATCATTCCAGAAATATTAAGTTTGTATATAAATTTCATCCCTAATCTTTACTTTGCGAATTTTCGAGTTGAAATGTATAAATAATTGTTTTTCAACTCATGGAATGTATTTTTAGTTACTTTGAAGGCTAGAAGAAGAAAAACATATGGGAGCACAAATCAAGTCAGCGCTCGAGTGCCACAAAGGCTCGAGCGTTGTAATCAATTCAGCATTGGATTCTCACTACCAGAGTTATGAGTCTGGTGCTCGAGTGCTGCAAATGGCACTCAAGCGCCAAATATATTAACCATGCATTAAAAATGCATTAACCAGCGCATTAATGCCAGCGCTCAAGCCCTGAAACTGGCGCTTGAGCACCAGAGTCCTGCTCAGAATGGCTATAAATACAGCCTGGTTTTGTACCGTGGAGATATGGAATCTTAGAGGATAAAAATACTAAGTTACATCACTTTAGTCAGAGTTTCAGTACTCTTAGGTTTTATGCTTGGAGCTCTTGGCCTTGCTTTGCAAAGCTTTCCACCGAGATTGAATGTAATTATTTTATCTTTTGTTACTTTCAATTGTTAGTTGTTTTGTTATATATGAATTGGAGTTCTTCTTTTGTTCTTCTTTTCTTGGTTCAGTTTGATCATCTTTACCATGTTCTTAGTTTATTTTCAAAGTTAAGAAACTTGTTTATAAATGGATTTGGAGAAAACTCTCTTAAAACCTTCTAGTCTAGAGATAGACAGAAGTTCTTATGAATGTTCATAATACTCTGCTTAAAGTAAGACTTAGTTCCTAAAGCTTCAAGAGATTGAGCTCTAGAAACTAGTGTTTTAGAATCGAGTGCAAAGACATTTGCACTTGTGACATCGAGTATACATCTTTTTATATATAATATCTAACTATTGTTGAGATGAACAAAGTTAAGTAATGAAATTCGATCAATCTCAGGTGATTCTTCATTTTATTTATTTAACATTTTCTCAAGTTCTTTTCTTATCATAAGTTCACACTTAACTATGTTTTTGAAACCCTTTTGACTCAATTCTTAAATAAATAAATTCAGTGCTCCTTCAGATCAGCCTGGATCTTCTTCAAGTATAATCTGCTTCCTTAATTCTTTAGGTAAGTGTGACTTATGGATCATGGACACTGGTTCAACTGACCATGTGTGCCATGATCTGAAGTCTTTTTCCTCTTATAAAAAAATCAACCCGATTACTGTCAAATTACCAAATGGAAATTTCATTACTTCAACTATTTCAAGCACTATCCTCTTCGGTAAAAATTTATTTTTAATAGATGTGTTGTATTTTCCTGATTTCATTTTCATTCTCATTTCCATAACCAAGTTAACTTATTGCATTGATTGCCAGTTGCAAATTGATCACTGTTGTTGTCTAATACAAGAAAAGATAACATTGAAGATGATTGGATATGCTAAAAGACAACATGGCCTTTACATCTTGGATGATGTTGTTCCTGTTATTCATGATGAACATGTTATTTTCAATTTTGAATCTGTTAACTCCAATATATGGCATCTCAGACTTGACATCGGTCCTTAGATAAACATGTTGCCTTACACAAACAATATGCTTGTATTGATGATCCTGCTGTGAACATTCCTTGTGATATTTGTTCTATGGCTCGTATGAAATGTGTGTCCTTTCCTAGTAGCATTCATAAATCTGCTTCTATATTTTATCATGTGTATATGGATATTTGGGGTCCTATGCTTCAGATTTCTTTACATGGTGAACAATATTTTCTTACCATTGTAGATGATTACAACAAACATACATGGGGAATTTTGTTAAAACATTAAAGTGAAGTTAGAAACCACATTAAACGTTTGTTTCATATGCTGCTACTCAATTTCAAAAGAAAATTAAATGTATTGGCAGTGACAATGGTCCTGAATTCTTGATGCATGATTTTTATAAAGAAAAAGGTATAATCTATCAATGTAGATGTGTTGAAACACCCCAACAAAATGGGGTGGTTGAATGCAAACATCAACACATCATGTCTATCTGTCGTGCCTTAATGTTCCAAAGTTGCATTCCTAAGTTGTTTTGGTGTTATGCTGTGTCTTATGCTATTTATTTGATTAATAGACTGTCATCTTCTGTTATACACAACTTATCTCCATATGAAATGCTGAATAATGTCAAACCTAACTTTTGAAATTTGAGAGTTTTTGGTAGTCTCATGTATGCTTCAACCTAACTTCGAAATAGATCTAAGCTTGATTCTCGGGCACGGAAATGTCTCTTCCTTGGCTACAAAAATGGCACCAAAGGTTCTGTGGCTTATGATTTAACAAATCATGAAGTGTTTCTTACAAGGGATGCCAAATTCTTTGAGCATAGCTTTCCATATAAGTCCTTACAGGTTACATCAGAGAAGCAACACAAGCTTGTGACTACTGCCAATCCTCTCTAGAAATATACATTCTTACATGATAGCTATACCTATCAATCTACAGCTCAAAACACTACTGCTGAACCTGTACACGATTCACAAATTTCTCAGAGAAGTGACAACACAACAACAGGTTCTCCTTCTTATGAGCAACATATACTACTGCTATTTATTGTGTAAGGATGATGAAACAGGTAACGAACAGGTTAAGTATCTTATTTTAGATCACATTTCTTATGCTAACCTATCTCTTTCTTACAAGCACTTAATTATGAACATAAATTCACACTCTGATCTAAGAAGCTTCAAAGAAGCTATCTTAGAACCTTGTTGGCAACAAGCTATTGAAGATGAATTAGCAGCTCTTATATCAAACAAGACTTGGACTCTTTATCATCTTCCTCGAGGAAAGAAGGCTGTTAGCTCAAGATGGATCTTCAAAACTAAACTTAAAGCAGATGGACACTTGGACAAGTATAAAGCAAGGCTCGTAGCAAACGGTTACATGAAAACATATGGCCTAGTCTACATGGAAACCTTCATTCCTGTAGTTAACATGACAACAGTCCAAATCCTTCTTGCCATAGGTTCCATCAAAGAGTGGCACATTCATCAATTGGATATGAACACTGCCTTTCTTCATGGAGATCTGCAATTACCAGAGAAAGGCATGGTTTGCAAGCTTCATAAGTCCATATATGGTCTCGCAACCACAACCATTTCCTTCACCCCTATCTCCACCTGCCTCCCCCGGTGAATCTGGCCGGTCCCCTGGCCAGTCCATGTGAGCCGCAAAGGCCTCCGGGTTCTGGAAAAACGTTTGACCCGGCATGTAATGCTGGGCCATGGAGTACTAGGACATGTGAAGGCTAGTCAATCCCTGATGCAAAGCATCAAACTACTTGTCATGATGATCAAGCCTAGTATTCATTTGTCCCCACAAATCCTCCATTGTTTGTATTGGGGCTCTTGGTGGTTGCTGCACTGGTGCATTCAGGTTTGGGTCTGCATAGTTGTTGTGGAGATACTTCAAATCAATTGGTTCCCTAATCTTCTGACTCCGCACAACCAGAATTCCCGCCTCCTCACATAAGCATGTGATCAAACTTGGGAATGTCAAACCTTGCTTTTTGCCTCCTTTTTGCACATTTACCCAAATCATATCTGAAATGATTCGGGCGGGGTCAACAGTGATTCGTTCAGTCTTGATGCAACCCAGTAGGTGGCACTCTTCCAAAGGCAAGTCAAAAGGGTGTAACTTGGGTCGCAAATTGGCCAAAATAAATGTCCTCCAAAGTTTAGAAATCCTAGTCATATGGACCCGGAGTACCTTGTGAGGCACCCCGGTATGACTAGTTTCCGCAATTCTGCAGTTCTCATAGAAAATTTTTGCCAATGTGGTCTCCAAGTCAAGTTCTCCTTGGTTCCTCATACGGGTATAATCATCCACTACACCCTCACTTCTTGGAAAGGAAGAGATAGGGGAAATAACCGAGTTACCAATTTTCTCATTGATCTGATCTGCGGTATATGGAACTCGGATTCCCCTCACCATCAATACCTTATCCCGTGACTTGCTATCTTTGCCTCCATAAGCATTGGCATAGAACTCCTTCACGATATCCGAGTCAAAATTTTCCGGAAGAGATGCAAGCGGCCACCAATTGCGGCGAGTCAACACCTGAGTAAACTCTGGGCACTCTCTGTCCCGCAACTCCACTCTCCGTTCAGCAATGAAGCGCCAGTTGTCAATCACCCGATACTATTTAGCATGGTCACGGTCGATGAACTTGTCCCGATCAAAGCCTCCACCAGAGGAAGAACCCCTACTCCTCCATGGAAGTTCTTTTCGCTTCCTAGACCCTTGATCAGTCTCAACGGCAAGAGCTTTACCTCGGTTGCTGCACATTAAGCACCAAATTAGACCAACATCAACACCATCACCATCATGAGTATCATACATTGTTAAGTTAGTTTCTACACAGGACTTTTATAAATATGTGATATATCAAAATATAATTCCCCCAAATATAATTATCAGAGTATCCTTCATTATGTTATCATAGCCTAGGGTGTACAAACAAATTCTCCTTATTCTAATCCTTGTATTTTAACAGAATTTTAGCATTTACCTAGGCTTTAACATGAGCAACAAAAACAAGGCATCATACCATACTGTTATAAAAGTCCTTAATAGAAATACTAACTAACATGTAGGATCATTCTAAAACTTCAATTTCATAATGAATCTTTCTTTTCAGAACATATGTACACAAATGAAAAGTAGGAAAAATGAAGAGATAGACAAATACATACCAAAAACTCTTAATGAAGAAGCAACAAGATGAAGATTTGAAGAGAATGTTGCAGAATTTCACAATCAAAATCAGAGTTTAATGAAGTTTAGAAGCGATTTTTGTAAACAAAATAGGAAGGAATTTTCACTTAAGAAGAGAGAATGAGAAATATGCAAGCAAATCCCTTGATCTGTGTTGTTTTTAAAGCCTCCGCGTTCCTGGCGCTCGAGCGCCAACCTACAGTGCTCGAGCACTGGTACACTGATTACCAGGCCAACCATTACTCTTTATTGGCGCTTGAGTTCCAGCGCTTGAGCGCGGGTCCAAAATTGTTGGCAGAGACAAATGCATCAGTGTGCTCGTCTGGCGCTCGAGCGCCATCTCTATCGCTCGAGCGCCGTCTTTATCGCTCAAGCACTAACTTCTCACATAAAATTTTGAAAAGATGCGCCAAATTAATGACCTTGGCACTTGAGCAGCTTGAATTTTTCGGCAGTGAAAAAGTCTTTTTCAGATGCTCAAGGTACAAAATGGGCGCTCAAGCCATAATTCAAATCCAGTTTTTGATTTAAGTTCATAAATTTTCTTTCAAAATTCATCAAACTTGTTTTATTTTTATTTACAAACAACACAAGAACAAACAAAAAATTGGGTTGCCTCCCAACCAGCGCTTGTTTAACGTCATTAGCTCGACGCCTGATTTATATTCATGCCTCAATTATGTTCACAGTAGTGGCTAGCCGCTCGACATCACCACCAAGATACAACTTTAATCGTTGTCCATTTACTACTCAGCTCTCATTTTTGACTGGGTCTTCAATTTCAACTGCTCCATAGGGTTTGATTTCTTTAACCCTGAAGGGTCCAAACCATTTGGACTTTAACTTACGTGAAAATAATCTTAATCTAGAATTGAAGAGTAAAACATATTGTCTGGGTTGAAAATTATTTTTGACCAGATTTCTATCATGGTACAACTTCATTCTCTCCTTATACAATCGAGAAGACTCATAAGCATGAAGTCTTAACTCGTCTAATTGATGAAGTTGTAACTTCCTTATTTCTCCAGAAGCCATATGGTAAAAGTTAAAGAATTTTAAATCCCAATACACCTTATGTTCTAATTCTACCGGTAGATGACAAGACTTTTCATAGACTAACTGAAAAGGAGTTAATTCGGTAGGAGCTTTGTAAGTTGTCCGGTAAGCCCATAGAGCATCATCCAATTTGATGGATCAATCCTTTCTTGAAACATTCACGGTCTTTTCCAAGATTCTCTTAATTTCACGGTTAGAAACTTCAGCTTGACCGTTCGTTTATGGGTGATAAGGACTTGCAATCTTGTGCCTTACCCCATAATGTTCCAAGACCTTCTTAAGTTGAGAGTTGCAAAAATGCGAACCCCCATCACCGATGAGTACTCTCGGGGTTCCAAATCTTGAAAAGATATTCTTTTTCAAGTAAGCAACCTCCGTTTTTGCATCTGCTTTTGCACTAGGAATCGCTTCGGCCCATTTTGAAACATAGTCAACTTCCACCATTATATATTCATTGTTAAAGGAAGGTGGTAATGGACCAATAAAGTCAATTCCCCATCAATCAAACACCTCAACCTCCTACATAACCGTAAAAGCCATCTCATTCCTCCTTGTTACTCCACCAGTCCTTTGGCATTTATCATAATGCTTCAAAAACATGTGAGCATCTTTGAAACTTGTAAGCCAATAGAACCTGGAATGTAATATTTTGGCAGCAGTGCGTTCACCGTTAAAATGTCTCCCATAAGGTGAATCGTGACAATGCCACAATATACTTTAGGATTCTTCAGGGGAAATGCACCTCCTCAATAGAACATCTCTACCAATTTAAAACAAAAATGGATCATCCCAAACAAAGTAAGAGGAATCTTTCAAGAACTTCTTCTTTTGTTGCCAAGTAAATTCATCCGGAATGATTCCAGCTGCCTTGAAATTAGCCATATATGCAAACCAGGGCCTCTCTTGAATTAGTAAAAGGCGTTCATCTGGAAATTCCTCGACAATCTCCTCTTCTTCGCTAGTCACCTCTGTATTATTGAGTCGTGAATGATGGTCAGCCACATAATTTTCACAACCCTTTTTATCCTTGATGACTAAATTGAATTCCTGCAGCAAAAGAATCCAATGAAGTAATCTTGGCTTTGACTCTTTTTTAGTCATTAAGTATTTAATGGTTGCATCGTCAGTAAAGACAATCACTTTTGACCCTATAAGATAAGATCGAAATTTTTCCAACCCATATACAATAGCTAGTAGTTCTTTTTCTTTAGTTGCATAATTCATTTGTGCATCATTAAGCACTTTGCTAGCATAATGTATTCGATGAAAAATTGTCTTTTCTTTGGCATATTACGGCTCCAATAGCATAGTCACTTGCATCACAATTGAGCTCAAAATCCAAAGACCAATTTGGCGCAACGATGATTGGAGCCATAATCAGTTTTTGTTTTAGCCTCTCAAATGCTTCCAAGCACTTAGCGTCAAAATTAAAATTTGCATCTTTAACCAAGAGATTGCTAAGTGGCTTGGCTATCTTGGAGAAGTCCTTAATAAATCTCCGGTAAAAACCGGCATGCCATAGAAAACTCCGAACCCATTTCACATTAACGAGTGGCGGAAGTTTTTAAATGAATTCAACTTTTGCTTTGTCAAATTCAATCCCTTTAGAAGAGATCTTATGACCCAGCACCACCCCTTCTTCCACCATGAAATGGCACTTCTCCTAGTTAAGTACCAAATTTATTTGAACACATCTTCCTAGCACAATATTCAGATTGTTCAAACACTAATAAAAAATCTTACCAAATACTAAAAAGTCATCCATGAATACCTCGATACACTTCTCAACCAAATCTGAAAAAATGGCGAGCATGCATCTTGGGAAAGTGGCAGGCACATTACACAATCCAAATGGCATACGTTTATAAGCAAAAACTCCAAATGGACATGTGAAAGCTGTCTTTTCTTGATCTTCTGGGTTTACCAAATTTGCTTGTACCAAGAGTATCCATCCAAGAAGCAAAAATATGTCTGGCTAGCCAGTCTCTCAAGCATCTGGTCCATAAATGGTAAAGGGAAATAATCCTTCCTAGTGGCTTGATTTAATTTACGATAATCAATACACATTTTGGATAACTATCATCCCACCTTTTTTCGAGACCACTTGAACTGGACTTACCCATTCACTATCAGAGATGGGATAAATCATATCAGCTTCAAGTAAACTGAGAACTTCTTTCCTCACTACCTCTTTCATAGTTGGGTTTCATCACCTTTGAGGTTGGGCAACAAGTTTAAAATACTCTTCCATATGTATTTTATGCATACAGATAGAAGGACTTATACCTTTAAGATTAGTCAATGCCCATCCTATCGCCCCTTCATTGGCTCTCAAAACCTCCAAGAGTTGTGCATCTTGAGTAGAAGATAGTGAACTGTTAATAATTACTTGCTTGCCTCCCCCTTCATCTAAAAAAGCATATTTCAGATGAGACGGCAATACTTTCAACTCCAACTTTTGATTTTCCGACTTTCCTTCGTTTGGTAAAATTTCAAGACAATTGTTTTCATGGGGAGCTTTTTAAGAGTATCCAGATCCCTCAAATATTGCTCAATTTTGACCTCAACTAAGTCATACAATTTTTCATGAGACTTCATTAAGGCCTTCACTAAAGGGCTAGCAATGCACAATTCTTGCTTCCCCAATAGAAATGCCTCTTCCATGACATCCACCCGAAAAGCTGACTGTGTTTCCTTTGGGTGCTTCATGGCCTCTAGAACATCAAACTTAACCTCATCATCTTCAACTTGTACCTTGAGTTGACCATTATCGACATCGATAATGACTCTTGCCGTTTTCATAAAAGGTCGCCCTAAAATCAAAGGCACCTCCAAATCCTCTTCAATATCCATGATGACAAAGTTAACTGGAAAAACAAATTTATCCACCCGCACTAGAACATCCTCCGCTACACAATAATGGAATTTTAATGACCTATCCGCCAATTGGAGAGTCATTCTGGTGGGCTTCACTTCCAAATCACCAATCCATTTTAACATGGATAACGGCATGAGGTTAATGCTTGCACCAAGATCCAATAATGCCTTCCTTACGGGAAGAGCATTAATAGTAACTGGGATAGTAAAACTACCCGGATCTTTGGTCTTGTGAGGCAAAGATTTTTGAATGATAGCACTACACCCGGCTTCTAGTTCCACAGTTTCATCATTGAACTTCCTTGTTTTAGTTAACAAGTCATTCATGAACTTGGCTTAAGTGGGCATTTCCTCCATAGCTTCCATGAATGGCACATTAATTTGAAGCCGTTTGAAAATGTCTAGAAACCGAGCATATTGCTTCTTCTTTGCTTTCTTTGATCGATGCAAAGGATAAGGAACCTCCTTCACCTGAGGTATGTCATCCATCTTCTTCTTGTCCTCACTCTTCTTTTTAATTTTTTTATTTTTTTTCAGTATTTACATTATTATTCTCCTCATTCTTTTCAGTTTCCACTTCCTTATCTGCCTCCTCTATGACCACCTTCTCTATTCCCCCTTCCACATCCTCGGGATTATTCAGATGATCCCCAATTTCTTTACCGATCTCCTTACCACTCCTTGTTACAATTGACTTGTATTGTTCTTTAGGATTTATGGTGGTATTAGTGGAGAAAGGCGTAGTGGTAAGCTCTACTAATTGCTTAAAGATTTGACCAACCTGAGTTTCAAGATTCCAGATAGACGCCTCAGTGTTTTTCTGAAAAGCATCATTATTTCGATGATTAGCCAATGAGGCTTGAATAAATTTATCCAAGGTATCTTCTAATTTAATGGTCCTCTATACCAATGGAACAAATGGCGGCCTGTTAAATGAATTCGTTGAATTTTTCCACGTTGTTTGATTCTATCCTTGATGATTCTTCCACCCTTGTATTCCAATATTGGAAACATTAGATTTAAAGGGTGAATAAAAGAAATTTCCTCTTAACTGATTATTCACAAAATTCAACTCTTCATCTTTTTGGAAAGAAGCATGTGGACATTGAGTGTAGGAATGAGCCTCACCACACAACTCACATACCCCGCTTTGAGCTTGCTGATTCACTACTTGAACCTGTTGCGGTTTAGAAACTAATTGAGTAATAGCTTGACTCAAAAGCTCAATTTGCTGCATCATGAGCTTATTCTGTGCCAGAATCGCATCAGAAGAATTTAATTCAAGAACACCCTTTGGGCTTTGAGACTTTTAGCTTCTCGGCTGATGACCAGCCCTATCACTTGCTGCTATAGAATTGATAATTTCCATTGTAGTTGATACCTCAATGGTTTACAGTGACCTTCCAGCAGTTGCAGTTAAAAGGATTGCCCAATTATGGTTCAATCCTGCACAAAATATATTCAGTTTTACAACATCAGTCAACCCATGATTTGGGCATTTTCTTAGCAACCTTTGGTACCTCTCCCAAGCCTCATGGAATGCTTCATCTTGCCCCTGCTTAAAAGCAAATATTTCAGATTGCACTTGGATCATTTTAGAAGGAGGGAAGAACCTTGTTAGAAAGGCTGCTTCAACCTCACTCCATGTGTTCAAACTTTGACTCGGAAGAGTCTTAAACCATTCTTTCGCATCTCCAATAAGTCTTAAACCATTTCATATAGGAATCTTCAGCACTTGCTTCATCCAAGCCCATAATTGCTACAAGATCATAAAAGGTTTCCAAGAAATTATGTGGATCCTCATGATCTTTCCCCGCAAATGATTGGTTAAAATGATGTTATACCAATATGGCTTAATCTCCATCTGCTGAGCTGTGGGGGACAAGATAATAGCGGACCGATTCCTTGGACCTTGAGGAATCACATAGTCACCAAGGACAACCCTCGGAGGTGGAAGATTATGAACTTTCTCAGCCATGATGGAAGTAGCAAAATGTGTAGAGTTACTAGAAAAAATTGAGGAACTTTCTCCCTCCTTTTGTTCTCGGTGTTTTATTGCAGATTTTCGCCTTGCAAACGTCTCGATTTTGTCAATATACAATAACTTATCTCTTTGGCTTTTGCTACGATTAAGCATACAAAAACTTTGGAACAATGGTGAGAGTTAGGTACAAATATACAAATAATTACAAAAAGAATTATTACTCACAATTTTTCAAATCAACTCAAAACTTAAAATAAACTATCATGCTCCTCGGCAACGGCGCTAGAAATTTTTTAACCACTTTATAAAACTTCAGATGATTAACTCGTTTCAAGTATAGTGATAAAACGTATATCATCCACAAGAAGCACTGAATTTATTTGTTTAAGAATTGAGTCAAAAAGGGTGTCAAAAACACAGTGAAGTGTGAACTTATGATAAGAAAAGAACTTGATAACATGTTAAATAAATAAAATGGAGAATCACCTGGGATTGAATTTCATTACTTAACTTCGTTAATCTCAACAGTAGTTAGATATTATATATAAAAAGATGTCCCCTCAAAGTCACAAGTGCAAATGTCTTTGCACTTGATTCTAAAACACTAGTTTCAAGAGCTCAATCTCTTGAAGCTTTAGGAACTAAGTCTTGCTTTAAGCAGGTATTATGAACATTCATAAGAACTTCTATCTATCTCTAGACTAGAAGGTTTTATGAGAGTTTTCTCCTAATCCATTTATAAACAAGTTTCTCAACTTTGCAAATAAACTAAGAACATGATAAAGATGATTAAGTTGAACCAATAAAAGAAGAAGAGAAGAAGAACTCCAATTCCTATATAATAAAACAACTAGCAATTGAAAATGACAAAAGATAAAATAATTACATTCAATCCCGATGGAAAGCTTAGCCAAACAAGGTCATGAACTCCAAGAATAAAACCTAAGAGTACTCAAAATCTAACTAAAGTGATGTAACTTAGTGTTTTTCTCCTCTAGAATTCCATATCTCCACTGTACAAAACAAGGCTGTATTTATAGCCATTCTGAGCAGGATTCTGGCGCTCAAGCGCCAATTTCAGAGCTTGAGCGCTAAAGGGACTTCTCAGCTGCTTCCTTTTGGCACTCAAGCGCCATTACAGGGCTTGAGCGCTGGCATTAATGTGTTGGTTAATGCTTTTTTAATGCATGGTTAATATATCTGATGCTTGAGCGCCATATGCAGCGCTCGAGCGCCAGACTCATAACTCTGGCAGTGAGAATCCAATGTTGAACAGATCACAGCACTCGATCCTTGGTGTGGTGCTCGAGCGCTGACTGGATTTGTGCTCCCACATGTTTTTATTCTTGTCCAACCTTCAAAATAACTAAAAATACATTACATGAGTTGAAAAACAATTATTTGTACATTTTTACTCGAAAATTCACAAAGTACAGATTAGGAATAAATTTATATACAAACTTAATATTTCTAGTATGATAAGTGAGAATTTCTTATTATATAATCATCACTAAATCACACTTATCAATGGGAAAGTTCCATTTTATCTATTTGGGGTTATCGATTGGGGGTAATCAAGGTTGTAAAGCGTTGTGGAAGCCGGTGTTGGATAATGTTAGGTGGAAGTTGGCAGCTTGGACTTCTAAATCCTTGTCCTTGGGCAGTAGGTTGGTTTTAATCAAATCTATTCTTTTGTCCATTCCGGTCTACTACCTTTTCTTTTTTCAAGGCTCCCAAAGGTATCATTCATGCTTGTAACTCTTTATTATGTGATTTTTTTTGGGGAGCGAGGTGTGTTGGTAGTTGAAAAATATGTTGGGTGAAATGGGGGGTTATTTTTTGAAGTTTGGAGGAAGTGGGCTTGGGGGTTAAGAATTTGGAACTATTTAGTTATTCTTTGTTGGGGAAATGGGCGTGGAGGTTCTGGACCGAGCACAATTCTCTTTATGTTTAGATTCTTTTCTCTAAATATGGTGAGGATGTTGTTTCGTTGAGGGCTCGAGGTAATCATTGTTCTAGATGGTGGCGAGATGTTTGTTGTTTATTTGGGAGGTTAATCCAAAGTGTGGATGGTTTGGTGATAATGTAGTGAAGAGGTTGGGGAATGGTCGTAATACTTCTTTTCGGTGTGATCCATGGTTAGATGGTGAGGCTCTATGTAAGTATGATAGGTTGTTCTCTTTGGCTGCTAACAAACATATTATGGTCAATAAGGCGAGGTCTTGAGTAAAGGGTGCTTGGGTTTGGGGTTGGGTTTGGAGGTGTCCTCCTTTTATAGTTTGGGAAAGGGATCTTTACAATAACCTTTTGCAAGTTCATGGTTCAGTTGTTCTAGAGGAAGAGCAAGAGGATTTATGGCGATGGAAAGCTTGCCCTTCGGGTCTCTATTCCGTGAAGTCCACCTATAAGGTTGCTACAAGCCCTTTTACAGATCCATTATAGAAGGTGTTTTGGAATGATGTTGTGCCTTCGTGTGGAATTAAGTCCTCGGCAAAGTTGACTTGGTTAGAAGAGTTTTCTTTGATGATGTTTGTTGAAACTTATGCCATGGGAATCCAGAGAGTGCTGATCATTTGTTTTTTACATGCATACATCCTTCTAGTATTTGCTACAAGGTTCTGCACTGGTTTGGTCTCTACTCCATGTCTAGTTGTATGTCATCATTTCTTCACTTTTGCGAGCATTTTCCTAGGCCATCGTGTTCCTGACATTTTTGGATTGTGGTTTGACTCTCTTGTGTTTAGGCTATTTAGATTAGTCACAATAATGTCATTTTTAACCAATCTCTATGGGACTCGGAGCTTATTCTTTATATGGTGCAGTTACGTTCGTGGTTGTGGATTAAAGCCAATGTGCTAACGTTTGTTTATTCTTTTTTTTGATTGGCAAAGATATCTGTTATTTGTCTTGGTGTTTCTTCTTTCATGTAATTTTTTTTATGGGCTATGTGTTCATTGTTGCCTCTTTTACGTAGTATGTAGAACTCATTTATTAAATACCTCTAATACTCTTTTTCTTTTAATATATTTCTTGCTTATCAAAAAAAAAAAAAAGACTTGCTTTTTTAATTATTATTCTCTTTGTGGATTAAACTCGAGTTCCCACTCTAGGATCAAAGTATGTTAGGCCAACATTCTTATTAGTGATGTATTTACAAATATTTATGTTAATAAAAATTTTTACTAATATCATTAACATTTATCTCCTTTTTTTCATAAGTATTTGTTTTAATACATAATTACTATCTGTCGAGAGCTTATAGTATAAGTGGCATAAAGAGGAGTTTTTGAAGTTTAAGGAGAGGGGTTCGATACCTGATAGATTTAGAAGTAGATTTATGAATAGTAGTATAGTGTAAGGGTGTGTGTGTTTTGCCGATAAAAGAAAAAAACATAATTACTATCAACTATATTAATGACTATATTCTAGAAAAAATGTGAAATTTTCACATAATTTTCATACATAAAATAAAGTTATAAAATTAATAACATAGAAAACATCCATTCCCTAATTAATAGCCTTGCATCCACAAATGTTGCGTTACCATAGCTTCCTCAAGTGTCATAGAATGTCTGACGTATAAGTAATTTCTTATTAGGAAAGGAAAGACGAAAGTGCATGAAGTAGTAGATACGAATGGACTAGACATGACCTTAATTAATTTTTTCAATCTTCCAGCTGTGTTATGATTGCAACGTATAATTTGCATTATATGTAAATGTAAACGCAGTTGACATTTTGGGAGTTTCAGTTCACACAAGTATATTGTTCTTTTGAAAAATATTAAGGATTGTAATTATTAAAACACTTGTTATGGATATATATAAAAAATATTTAATTAGAAATCATAATATTTATTATTTTAAAATTTAAAAGTTATTTAAATTTTAATTTTCATAGTAAGTTAAAACTTTTAAATTGTATTTTATTATTTATTATTTCTTAATTAGTATTCTTAAAGCAAAATTTAATAATTTTTTTTGTTTTTCCAAATATTCTGCCACATTTCAAAAGCATGTGGCATATATGTTAGGAATTCTCAGCTTTCACTTAAATTATGAAATTGTTTAGCCGAAAATTTGTAGTTCAAGTAATATAAGGAGGAGTTATTGGAGCTGATATTATATTAAAATTTACTCACTCCCAGAAGTCAACTCGTAGGAGGAGGATTGTCACACCACTTATATATTTTTTGGTGGTTCTCTTTCTAGTCGATGTGGGACTCCGTCTTAATACACCGCCCTCACGCCTAGGGCTGGACATCTGGTGCGTGAACTTTGCAAGTCTGGACATCTGCGGGTGACCCATAATTAACCTGACTTTTGATACCATATTAGAATTTGGGTTTAGACCTAACTCACTTCTAAAAACTAACTTAAAGAGAGGAGTTCAGTTCTTGATGAGATCAATTTTAGAGTAATATAATGTCCATGTGTGTGTTTGATGTACCAAAAAAAGTTATGAAATCTTAGTCAAAGACGTAATGTCTCTACATCTTATCGTGAGAGAAATTGGAGTGTTGGACCCATGACAGCTTCTTCTGTCTATATGAACATAAATGTTGGCCGATATGAATCTAGGAATTTAAGTTGGGATGGTAGCATAAATACAACTTCATCTAGACTTAAATATAAAAAAGTAAATAAAAAAATAAAAAATATCTCATATTTCTTGTTCTAAAATAAAAATAATTTGTTCTAGTTGTGTAGTTCAATTTGTAAACACATAAGGACATGCGTGGATATCCGAATTCGATCCCTAGTTAATATATTTTCTTATGAAAAAAAAATTAATTTTCAACTACTTTCTCTATAATTAATGCTATCATATTGCGTCCTTAATTTAATGAATTAACTTTTAAATTAGAGAAAAATGTTATTGTAATAAATAAAAGATATTTTAGTAATTAAAATTTATTTTTTGATTGAAATAAAAAATTGTTAATTTAATCATTTAGTTCTTATACATGTTTCTCATTTTTGTTTTAGTCTTTATACGTAAAAAATATTCCTTTTAATCCCTATATGTGCCAGTCATTTTTAGATTGATTTCAATAATCAATTTCAATACTAAAGGTGTTAACTTCGTCCTATGTGGCTAATGGAACCTTTATAAGCCCATCAATAACGGATAAATGGACTATTGATATGGAAATTAATTAATCCCTCGTAGGAAAATATATTAACTAGGGATTGAACCCGAATACCTACATATGCATGTTCTCATATGCTCACCAACTAAGCTACGTGACTGAGATATTAAATTCTCTTGGCTTAATTGCAGTCTTGGCCCCCTTGTTTTCATTTTAGGTAATTTTGATCCCTAGAGTTTCAAATGGACTATTTTTGTTTCCTTTATTTCAAAAATAGACGATTTTTGTCCTTCCGTTAGTTTTTCTTTCAAATTAACCATAATTTTTAGTTAATTTAGTGTCAGAATGAAATAAAATTGTTTACTGATAGAATGTATTTCCAAAAACTATTAATTAGTTACAATTTTCCTCCAAATTATTTTTAGTAAACAATTTAAAACTTGTAGCTAATTTGGAGGAAAATTGTCACTAAACTAATATCTTTCGAAAAAAAATTATCTGTAAATAATTTTGATCCCGCCTTCATTAATTTGAAAAAAAAAATTATCATTAAATTAACTAAAAGATGTGACTAATTTAAATGATAAACTTACAGAGATACAAAAATAGCTAATTTAAAAAGTAAGAGGAACCAAAATTACCTACTTGAGTGAGAAAATTTGCATACCGCAATTAAGCCATTTTTTTATTTATTTATTTACGAGTCCGAGTCCGGAAGGAGTGGCATGGGTTTTTTATATAGTGTTTTAATTATTTAATCTGTATTGAAAATTTTTAATAATTTTAATATGGAAAGATATAGCTAGAGTGTATTATATGTTTATACTACATATAGTATATTAATAAAAATTATTAAAGAGCTTGCCAGTTGTATATATATCAAACGAAAAATCAAAGAGCTTGTGATGACAAATACGTCACAGTATTCCACGTAATTTAGTCAGTGAATGTACGAGAATATGTGTGTAAGTATGACGTTCGATTTTTAATTATACTATTTTCTAAAAAAACTAAAAATTAATATATTATCATGATGAAAATAGATTTTATTGTTGTAACAACACCCTACTACAATGATGTGTCTTAATTTTAATCTTTTATTTTTTACTTTAAAAAAAATAATAAAATAAAAAATATATTGCTATTATTACAACTGTGAAATCAACAACAATATAATGCTGTAACAGCAACAAAATCCAGATCCCATATGTCTGTCCCTCAATTCTAGCCTATACCAATTGGACATTTCATTTTAGCAATTGCAAAATTCATTAATTAAATTAAAAAAACTAAAAATAAACTTCCTGGGACGACAAACACGTGCACATATTTCATTTGAAGGGTAACCTAGTTGATTTCCTCTTAATTTCTTACCCTTTTCTTCTTAATTTCTTAATTGTAACCGTTGGAGAGATGTTCATTAACGTAGCCTGAATTATGGGCGACTGGTAGTTGTTCTTTGGGTGGGTAATAGCTGTTGCGCATTGAAAAAAAAAAATTCAAATATGTATTTATAATTTTTAGGATGACCCCTTATTATATGCTAATTTTTTGAGACTAAAATAATAATAATTTATTTTATAATTTGTGAATAATATAGTTATTTTTATGTCATATATTTTTGTTATTGTTAACATCATCAAACCTTAAAGTTATAAAGTAAAAAGTAAAAAAAAAAATTCTATTAATATCTTTATAAAAAAAATGTAAGAATTACAAATTAATCAAAAAATTAACTCGTCAATATGTCGTCCACTCTATTACTCGCCTTTTAATTAAATCATCAATTATTCTGTCTCAGTCATGTAGTTCAGTTGGTGAGCGCATGGGAATATGCGTGTGTGGGTACGGGGTTCGAATCCCAGTTGTACTACTTTCTTATGAATCAAAAAAATATACAAGGAAGAATGCGAGAGGACGGGAAGAGTGGCTAGGTGAAGGTGGGAAGGAAGAATGAGGGAGGAAGAAATAGATGGACATAGGGTCTGAGAAGGAGTGGAACTCCGTACTTTCGGAAGGTCGAGAGAACAGCAGCATCGTTTTTCGTGTCAAACTTCCCAGACAAATTTGGACAAAAAGATCTTTGGCAAATCGTCCAAAGGGTGAAGAGTGGCTGATGTTTTCATTCCGAAGAAGAAAGATAAGCTTGGAAGAAGGTTTGGCTTCGTTCGGTTCTTAAATGAGAATAACTGGGAGGTGATGGAGAGGAGATTGAACCAAATAAAGGTTGATGGACAGTTTCTAGAAGCCAACATCTCAAGATTCAAGCGAAACCAATTCTTACAGAGGAGTGGACCTGCAATCATTCAACCTCCTCAAATAAACAGCAAAGGTTTTGATCAACGTGTAGCATTGTATGCAAAAGTAACTAGAGAAGGGAAGGGAGTTTATGGTAAGGGGAAAAGTCTGATGGAGAATGAACATTTTCTGAAAGTACTGTACATAGGCCGCAGGTAAATCAAGAAAGACGTTGGAAGGAGGTGACAAATGATAAGGTAAATTTTGTCTTTGACGTGGACGGAAAAGAGGTGGAGGAAAATAGAAGAAAGATGGTAGGGTGGATACGTAAACCAGAAGAAATGGTTATGCTACAAAGGAATTTATATGAAAATGGTTTTTTCTCAATAAAGGTTATCCCAATGGGAGGTGATATGATTCTTCTTGAAGCCTCAAATCCTGAAGAATTAACAGAACTGGTTAAGAGGGAGAAGGATGGAGTTTCGGCGTATTTTATGAAGTTGGAGAATTGGTTCACTCACGCAGTCGCTAGGCAACGATACGTATAGCTGAATTTATACGGAGTTCCGTTGCATGTATGGGGGAGAAACTTTTTTCGACGGATAGCTATAAGAAAGGGCTCACTTATTGATGTCGATAAAGATACGGTAGAAAGAAATAGGCTTGATGTGGCAAGGATATATATTAAAACTTCTTTGAAGGAGGAGGTCAAAGAGGGATTAAAGGTGAAAATTAATGGTGAACTATTTACTATCCGAATTATAGAGGATCCATGGGGAGAGGAACGTCAACGCTGGAACTGTATGGTTGAAAATGAGTCATCTTCCAGTGAGGAGGTTAGGTCTTGGCCGGAAAAAGTGGTGGAATCAATGGATTCAGGGAACTTTTCCAATGAGGAGGAAGAGGGAGAGATTAGGGTTTTCTCGGGAAACAAAAAGTCATTAAAGATACACATTAATGCTAAGGATGGAAGAGGTTCTGGCGTGGGGTTTCCAGCCAATCACCAAAGTCTACAAGGAGAGAGAAGGGATGTAGAAGGTCAAGGGAATTTGTTTTTTATAAAAAAAGATGAGGTTGATAAAAGGGTGGTGTGGCGGTATCAAATAATAACAGTGTAGTGGGGGGCCCCTAGAAGTGTGTGGGCCGTTTTTGGAGAGATCCAATTTTGTTTCTCAAAGTCTAGAGTTTGTACCCTGTTCTCTTATCGATTTTCCAAATGATAAGGGACAGTCAATTGGTGAAAATAAACTTGATGGGCCTATTCTAGAACTGGTGATACTTATTAAGGATGGGTCACCTAGAAAGAATGAAGTGGAAGTGGGCCTGGAGTCTGAGAGTAATTCCCAGCCTGTGGAATCTTCTTCCTCTGATTCCTCGGCAGCAACATATCCTTTGCGAAACTCAAAGAGAATCAAGAAAGAGAAGAGTGCTAAAGAAAAATTGCCCCTCCTGTGTCGTCTGTTTACGGCGGCATTCTTGTGCAATGTGGCGATGAGACCTTCGAAGCGAATCTGGAAGAAAATTGGTAGGACAAAAAAAAGGAGGAGGTTTGTAGCGATTAAATGCTCTTCCTTAAGTCTTGTTTTTCGTCCTTCGATGAGTCAGAAGTCGGTGGAAAAGCTGGGGGTGGAAGAAGTTGATAATAGTCTTCCTCCTATCTTATCGAAGGATTCAGGTCAATCCCCTGTCCCTGATTCTATTGATTCTGTATTGAGAGAGGAGATATCTTTGGAAGAAAGAGTGATGGCAGAAAAGATAGTTCATATTGGTAAAGCTATTGGAGTATCACAGATTCAAAATGAAGAGATGATTATAAAAAAATTAGTGGAGTTGGATAGGAGGGACAAAGCAGAGAAGGATGCTAGGGAGACTGAAATATATGATCAATGAAGATAGCCTCTATTAATATTAAAGGGCTTGGGGGGTTGGGAAAAAAACAAGTAGTGCGGGGTTTAGTAGTTAGAGAACATTTGGATCTAGTTGCTATTCAAGAAACTAAACTGGATCAAGTTAATGATAAATTGTGTATGGATTTATGGGGCAATAAGGATTGTGATTGGGTCTTTTTACCATCAGAGGGAAGAAGTGGAGGAATTTTATCAATTTGGAACAATCTCAACTGTAAAAAACTTTACCAGTTCTCTGGAGATGGATTTGTTGGGATATGTTTATTATGGGGGGTGGAAGCCAAAAAAGTGGTGGTGGTGAATGTTTATTCTCCTTGTGATGTGGCTCGGAAAAGAAAATTGTGGGAGTGTCTGGAGATGTCAAAGAGAGGTTTGGGAGACTATATGTGGGCTGTGGTAGGAGATTTCAATTGTGTGATGCGTTCTGAAGAAAAAAGGAGGAGAAGACAATTAAATCTTACAGTTGAAATGGGTATGTTTAATCAGTTTATTGAGAAATGGCTCTTGTGGATTTGCCTATCCTGGGGCGGAAGTTTACTTGGTATAAGCCAGATGGACAGGCTGCAAGCAGGCTGGACAGAATCCTAGTTTCAGAGTCTTGGATCAGCGGATGGGGGTTGTCGGAATTATGGGTTCTGCAGCGTGAGCTATCGGATCACTGTCTGATAGTGCTTCGTTATAATGATTCTGACTGGGGACCTCGTCCTTTCAGATTTCAGAATTGTTGGTTGGATCATAGTGATTTTAAAGATATGGTTTTAAGATGCTGGAGGGAACCATGTATAGCAAAGTGGAAAGCCTTTGAAGTTTGCTCGAAATTGAAACGGTTGAAAGTAACTTTAAAAACATGGAATAAGGAAGTCTTTGGGGATTTGAATGAAAAAATAAAGCAAATAAAGAATGAGGTGGAACTGTTGGAGAAAAGAGGAGATGAGGAAGGTAATCTAATTAATATTGGAGGTAGATTGCGTGAACTGGATGCTGATCTTCGTATATTTTCATTGAGAAAACATCGTTTAGCTCATCAAAAGGCTAGGCTGAAATGGATTCGACAAGGAGATGCAAATTCAAAATTTTTTCATTCTTGTATTAATGCGAGAAGTGCCAGGAACAGGATTACAGCTATAAAGGTGGGAAACTCATGGGTGGAGGGAGTGGTGGGAGTTAGGAATTAAATTTAGCAGTACTTTTCGAATCATTTTTTATATAGTAATTGGGAAAGACCAAAAATTGATGGAGTTAATTTTCCTGAGATTAGTCATTCTCAAAACATGATGCTAACGACTCCGTTCTCAGCACTAGAATTGGATGAGGTGATCTCAGAGTGTGAAGGAGATAAATCACCTGGACCAGATGGTTTTAATTTCATTTTTTTAAAATCTTTCTGGGAGATGCTTAGGCTGGATTTTATGATCCTCTTGAATCAGTTTTATTCAAATGCAACCTTACCTAAAGGTGTGCTCTCCTATTTTGTGACACTAATCCCTAAAATACCCAGCCCACAATCCATTGGAGATTTCAGACCTATATCGTTGTTGGGATGTGTATACAAAGTTATTGCTAAGGTGTTAACAGCCAGATTAAGGGTCGTAATGGGAGACATTATCTCACAGCAGCAAACAACTTTTATACCAGGTAGGCAGATTCTTGATGGGGTTAGTGCAATAAATGAAGTTGTGGACTTGGCCAAAAGAACCAACAAAAGTTGTTTTGTCTTCAAGGTTGACTTTGAGAAAGCATACGATTCAGTAAATTGGGCTTTCTTGGATTATATGATGAGATGATTTGGCTTTGATAACCGTTGGAGAGGTTGGATTAAAGCTTGTGTTTTTGGGGGAAATCTGTCAGTAATGGTTAATGGTTCCCCTACGAATGAGGTTTGTATTGGGAAAGGACTTAAACAAGGGAATCCTCTTACCCATTTTCTTTTTCTGTTGGTGGCGGAAGGTCTTGGGAGTTTAATGAAAGCTGCGGCTGAAGTGAATTTGTTTAAGGGAGTTTCATTTAATAATGAAAATTTCCAAATTTCTCATTTATAGTATGCAAATGATGCGCTTTTAGAGGGTGAGGCAACAGTGGAGAATTTATGGACGATCAAAGCAGTTCTTAGACACTTTGAATTGATATCTGGCCTAAAAGTCAACTTCATTAAGAGTAAATTTGTGGGTATAAATATAGAAGATAGCTTTACAGAAGGAGCAGCAACATTCCTAAACTGCAGAATTGGTTCACTGCCAATGAAGTATCTCGGGTTGCCAATTGGAGATAATATGAGGAAGGTTGCGGCTTGGCAACCAATTATACAGTCACTAAAGATTAGACTAGCATCCTGGAAGTATAGATATTTATCAGTAGGGGGAAGAGTCATATTGTTAAATGCTGTTTTAAACTCTATTCCCATCTATTACTTATCTGCGTTCAAAATTCCTATGAAAGTAGCTGCTGAAATAACATCTATCCAGCGGAGGTTCTTGTGGGGTGGTACAAATGAAAAAACAAAGATATCTTGGCTGAAATGGGAAGAAGTGTGTAAATCAAAAGAAGAAGGAGGGCTGGGGTAAAAAATGTACAAGTGTTCAATGAGAGTTTAATGATGAAGTGGTGATGGAAATTGTTAACTGATAACCTGTCCATTGCTTCACAGGTGTTGGAAAATAAATATGGGAATTTAATTAAAGGATTATTATATGGTATGGAGGGTTTGGAAAGGGAGTTGAAATCTTCTTCCCTTTGGTGGAGAGATTTGTGGGAACTATTTAAATCCCAACGAGGTGTTGCGGGTTCTGTCTTCGAATCATTTGAATTGAAAATCGAAACAGGATCCAAAACTCTCTTTTGGCAAGATAAATGGTGTGGAAGTTTGCAGTTGAAGGAAGTTTTTCCCAGACTTTATGATGTGGCCAGCAATAAGTGGAGTGTGGTGAATGAACTCGGTTTCTGGGAGGGTAATGAATGGAAGTGGAATCTAAGTTGGAGAAGATCCTTGTTTGTGTGGGAGGAAGAGCTAGAAAAGTATCTTATCTCTTTAATTGGAGGTATTTCATTTCAAAGACATGGGGTTGATCGCTAGATCTGGTTTGCTGATAAGGATGAGGTGTATTCTTCTAAGGTAGGTTACTCTACTATAATTGCCTTGAGGTCACCACCAAATCCCCTCTCTATTGAATCTTTGAAGTGTTTAAATTCCATCTAGAATAGCTGGGTACCTTCGAAATGTAAGGTGTTTTTATGGCAAGTTATTTTGAATAAGTTCCCCTCTAAAGAGAATTTGTTGAAGAGAGGAGTCCTAACCAATCCCCCAGATGCTGTTTGTAGTTTATGTGATATTGAAACTGAATCAGTGATGCATTTGTTTTTTGAATGCGGGTTGGTAGTTAGAGTTTGGGAAGTTGTATTCTCCTGATTTAGTGTAGATATACCAGTGCAAAATTCTTTTATAAGGGTGGAAGATCATTTTGAATCAATAGTTCATGGAAGAGAAGCAAAAAATGCTGTCAATATGGTGTGGGTGTGTGCTGTTTGGGTTGTTTGGAAGGCCAGAAATGTTTTGATTTTTAAACAGGAACCCACAGATGTACAATCGGTGTTAAATGACATTAAGGTGCTATCCTGGCAATGGTTTTCTGCAAAATTAAATGGTTTGGAGGCAATCTTCTCTGATTGGTGTGTTTGTCCTGTGGCGTGTATTGATAGCTCCTTATAAAGCTGGTGGAGCTTAGTAGGAGTATGAAAAAGATGGAAGGAATGTTGGAGGGGCAGAGAATTAGTGCTAGTTTTTTACTAACAGGTGCTGTTTTGCAGATTATTTTTTGTTAAAGATGTGAAGGGCCATTTATAATTACAAATTGCTAACATGTTGGTGGGAAACCAAAATGTTTTTTACAAAGAAGGAGCTTAGATGTGAAGTTTACGATCTGAATTCTGTGAAGATTAGATCCGCGATGGGCTGCCATGAATTCATTTAATTTTTGTGTTCTTGATCATGTTATGTTGCTGACCAAGCTTGGTAGTGACACTGTTCTTGTTCCTTGTTTCTGACTCTGTGGTTCTACGCTTTACCCTGGTGTTGCTGATAATTGCTAGGCTGCTATCCAATTTTGGGGGTGATGATAATTTTGATACTGAATTGTCTACTTTAGTGGTTTCTTGCTCCTTATTCTGTTAGAGTCCCTTTAATAATGTAGCTTTCCTATAGGGGCTCCTCTTATCAAATTGCTTGTTTCTGCTGTGGATAATGGGTAAGTGTTTATGCTTTCTCTTTGGTGGGGATACGTTATTAGCTATTTTGGGAATCCAAGGACCTCTGTTCTCACCTTCCTCTTGGTAACTCATTCATCTTTTATGATCGTGGTCCATTCTTATGATTGAATCACATAATTGGCATCGTCAATGAGGATTATGTATAACAGTTTTCCCGTATCTCTTAACATGACGAGCACTACGAGGAGGAACAATGATGGAAACAACAATAACAACAACAATGTCTAGAACCAGAGGAATTCGAGGGCCTCTAAACGCACCAATTTAAAGCGTGCAACATGATAACCTTTGGTGTACCTAGAAGCATCAGAGGGGCATCCTATGATAGTGGAGGATGAACTTCATCAGCTCAAGAAAATAGTTGAAGAACTTGGTTAGTTGATTAAGACATTGATATGGAGCAAACACTAATCGTAAACCTAATGCTAATGCAGAGAGAGCAGTGTCTATGGCTGAAGGAGAGCTCCATCCATAGAATATACTACAGCAGCTAGTGGTGCAACCAGAAGTAGAGAAGGTTGAGGAGAATGACATAGGCTTTGGATATTGCAACACCCCTTTCACCATGAAGACTATGGCTCATGATCTACCAACGAATTTCCATTTTGCCTGCCCATTAGTGGATTATGATGGATCTGCATATCCTGCACAACATATTGAAACTTTTGAACAGAGCATGACCTTTTAAGGGATTAAAGAACACATCGCTTGTGGTGCATTTCCACTGATATTGACATTAGCAACAAGGGGCTGGTTTACCAGCTTGTCCGAGAACTTCATCAATAACTGGAGAACCATAAAATATAATTTTCTTATTAGTTTTATTGGTAGCAAGCAACAATTTAAATCTGAATTCCACTTAGAAATAATTAAACAACATAAAGATAAACCCTTGAGGGAATATATTACTCGCTTAGACAACGAAGCTTTGGAAGTTAAAGGTGTAGAACTAAATATGGTTTTATATTTTTTTAACTATAAAGGCTTTTATCCAGGAGGTTTTTCAAAGCATCTAGCTGGTGAAAAGCCCACCTCGATGGAGGACCTAAAACAGCGCACTGACGAGTGGATAATGATAGAAGAATGAGAAAGGATCAGAATAGATTTGAATTCAGGGAAGAAAGAGGAAAAGGGTATGTCTTACCAATAGACGTCTTCGTCAAAAAGATGATAGGAACGTTGATAAGTCGATTAAATCATCGTGAAGGGCCTTCAACAAGTATACCTTCTAGTCATGTCATCGATAAAGATATACTAGGAAGTCATGCGTATCGAGATCAAGGAGCAACCATCTCCCTTAAGTACTCTAGGTAAAAATAAGAGCAAATATTTTGAATATCATAAGGATCATGGCCATTACAGCAATGAGTGCATTCATCTCGGAGATGCCATTAAAAAGTTGATAAGACAAGGGCGTCTTAAGGATTTTGTTCAATCCAATAAAGATACTTCATCTCGATAGAGGAATACCTTGCTGAGAAACAAGGAACAGTACTCGAATTTCTTGAGGAACCAAGATTTCAGAGATGGGAGTGGCGGAGGTAAATAAGTCCAGAGTTAAATCTCCACCTCGACGGATGATACAAGTAATAGCTGGTAGAATCTCACCTAGCTGAGATGAAGTTGAAGGAAGAAAAAGAACTTCAGATGCACGAGATGATAATTCTGCACAAATCAGACAAAAGGTGAATCCGACATTGTTCTCAAATGTGGACCTTCCAAGCGAGAAATCCAAAAACAATGAACCCATAATATTTATCACTTATCAGGATGTTATCCAGATATGAAGTCAATCACATATTCATCGATCAGGAGAGTTTCCGTAGACATTATGTTTTATAGCTTGTTTGAGAAACTCGAGCTTAATGCAAAGGATCTGATACCGCACAAGGGTAATATAACAGGTTTCACTTGGGATACCATTACCGCTAAAGGATACGTAGACATTAAGATCACTTTAGGGAGAAAGTTGAAAACTCATACCATCCCAGTTAGGTTCCTAGTAGTTGATTGTCCTTCGGCCTATAACGCAATAGTCGGGAGACCGACACTAAATGCTTTGGGAGTTAAATGAAACATGGAAAGTTGTTATCTTGAAATGTGACTTTGAACATCAAACGCCTTAGCCTAAGGGAGATCGGCTGGAAGTCCAAATCAGAAAGAATGAATCATAGACAGTGAAAATTGGGTCTAACTTGCTCTAACCTTGAAAGATATAATGATAGATTTACTTCGTAATAATATCGATTTGTTGGTTTGGAGGAGAGGGAAGAGAAGGAGGAGGAGAAGAAGAAGGGGGAGGAGGGAGAAGAAGAAGAAGAAGAAGGGGGAGGAGAAGGAGGAGGAGGAGGAGGAAGGAGAAGAGGAAGCAGAAGGAGAAGGAGGAGGAAGCAGAAGAGGAAGAGGAAGAAGAAGGAGAAGGAGAAGGAGGAGGAGGAGGGGGTGGGAAGATGGAAGAAGCAGGAAGATGGAAGAAGGAAGACTGAGAACAGAATGCATAGAAGAAAGAAAATGATTTTTTAATAGACCCCAAAATGCAACATGTATACAAGTTTAACGCCGTTAAGCTTTCACCGTTAAAATATAACGGTTTATTGACGCCGAGGGTAAACATGAATCGTTCAAGAGAGTTGGGATATTGATTTGAACCAAAAAAAAAAATTTGGGTACTAATTTGCACTGACTCTTATAATTTGGGTACCAAAAGTATAATTTAGCATAGATAGATCAACTATACAAAATTTCACATAATTTCAATATTGGTTTATATTTCATCAATCAACATTATTTTAACGAATTAAACACTTTTAAAAACGTATGTAAATCTCATGTACAAAATGACATAAATAGAGATGTTGGATTTTTCAAAATCTTGATAAGCACAATTATCATGATAGAATCATGTAATTCAATGGTCGGATTGGTGAAATTCGTTGTGAGTGAAGAGACATTAAGCTAAGTGTCTAAGACTTATTCTTAGAGTAAGGGAATCCCCACCCATATGAAAAAGTTGCCTAGTTATCTCTTAATTTAATAATTATAAAAATTACTAAAATATTGTATAAGTAATGTTTTTAAAATGGATTTAATTTCTAAAAATTACGGATTATAATTGATATTTTTTATTATCAAACAACTAGCAAATTTTCTTTGATAATTTTAGTGTGATATATTTTTTCCACTGTTCATGACGTAACGAATTAACAAGAAATAAAAGAATGATTTAAAAGACAACACTGTTATTTATTGTTCATGATAAACACACAAGAAAAATATTTATTAGATTTTTCCTTTTACTGCTAGTTACTACTAGACAACTTTTAATTAACAATTACACATGATTTTTTTTTCTATACGATTCATAACAAAGAAATTTAAATTTTTAATCTATCTTTATTTTATAGTGTATTTATAGAAATGTAATAATTTTTATTCTTATTTTCCTTATAATAAAAGTCATTAAATTAAAATGTAAACTCCCTCTGTTATCTATTATAAGAACTTTTTAAAAAATCATATGTTATTAATTACATAATCAAATTTAATTATTTTTATTGTATTTAATGAAAAAATATTTAAAATACCATTTATAATTAATTAAATTGCTAGTTGTAATAAATATTTTTTCCTGTGATAAAATTAATTGGAATTATCTAAAAAAATAAGTCATTTAATTTTTTACTTAAAACTAACAATATTAAATAAGTTTAAACAATATTCTTAATAGTAATAAAATTAATTATTTTTTATTATAATAAAAAATGGAGATACTAGTTATTATTGATTTGTAAAGTAACTAAACATGGAGAATATTTGGTGATTAGTAAAAATTTAAAGTGATTAATTGTCAACAATGTGCTCAGACTAATCGCTCCAAGAATCCACTCAGAGTGCATGTCATTTTCATTCTTATTTCCTAACCAAAACAGTCACAGTGTGGTGGATTCTTTTGAATGCTAATTTCAAAGATTTAACTGTACAACAATATTTCGCTTCTTGTTTATTCATGAATCTGTTCTTTCTCATCTAAATATTTTACTTAAAGAATCTAAATACCATTTTAATTAGTAGAAGATATTTCTTTGGCACCTTTTTACTGGAACATGACAAAGCTTGCTTTTTATGTTAGCACATTAAGAAAGCCATAGAGATATGTAGTATCATATATGACAATATGGCATGTGATTATTATTCAATTTAGGCAGGTAGGTCAGATATATATGGGTTCTTTTGTCCCCCAAAAGGTTGCTCAAATATGTCACTACACTTAACAATTATTGAAGGTTTGAATTGAAATGGTACTCAACAAGAAACCATCTAGAACCTCAACAAAATTTGTGTTCTTCCCAAAAGAGAAGAAATTGAAAAAATAAGCATAAGTATGCTTCAAACCTTCAACCAATTTTTTTCAGGTGAACAATATAGCATAATGGATAAAATAAAATTATTAATGATCTCTGATGCTGTCTTAACCATACACAATATAAATATTTAAAAGTTTAGATGGCATTTTTTTTAACCATGAATTAATAGTTTTGAAGTCAATTGTGTACCGATACTGAACTTTTTCCTTGTGCACCATAAATAAAACCATTCAAGATTAGTGATTTGATTACCTCTCTAGCCTATTCATTCTCCCTTCCATGAATCTCAAAATCTTTACAAAAATAAGGTAAAATAACTTTGTAGGTCTTATTTGGCGAAAAATCCTCTCTTGCTCCTACACGTCTCTAGTCCCATCTCAGCCGCTAATTCATTATTATCCGGAATTCAAGGTAGTTAAAGAGGGTAACCCATAGTTTGGATTTAAGTAATAACTCAGCTTAACGGTAAATTGTTGTGTTTATATCTCTCGCACTTGAAACTTGATCATCAAATCAGATCCACTAAAATTAATTGTATTGATCTCTTCTAGACTTAATCATCAAATTACTAATGAGGATTACAATCTTCTAATTAGTGGACACATGAGATACACTTCCACACATTCGGACACATAACGGAATCGAGATTTTAAATGTGGATTTGAAACGTGATATTACGCCAAAATGTAAAAATTTACGAGGGTAAGCATTTGACTGCATTTTCACATTTAATGCAACGCGATTATAACTTCAACGCGACTGGAGCCGTAATTTAAAATTCTGAAATAGAACATAAACAGAGAAATATGTGTTGCATGATCACAAATGAGGACAATTGCCCTTTAAAGTCTACGAATTTCTCAAAATCTAAGAAAACTCTGTAAATTAAGAAAAGAAAATCGGAGAAAAAACGAGAAACAAGCAAAATAAACTTCAAAATTTTATACAACAACAATTATACAAATACACATCAACATCTCTGCAGATATTCCCCTATATAGAACCAGTACATATGCCTATGAAAACCACTACCGTTGCAGAGACTAAGTTACAATCGGGTATTCGGTTATATTTGAACCCGAGAAACAGCGATTCGGGTCGGGTTCAGTCCGCGGAGTTATACCCACTTGGTATTGGTGGAGAGGCAGAAGAGGAGCTTTGGGAGAGAGAAGCTCCGTCATCATCGCCGTTACCGTTGGTTTTCCGTCCAAGGCCAGAAGTAGCCAAAGAGGCAAACGCCGTTGCGGACTTGACGAGACTCTTAACGACCCAGATTTTGACTTGGCCCCTTTTCGGGGGGAGCGTTTTCGTGGCCGTGGGGCGGTTATTGTGTCCGGTTACAGGGTGTTCCATTGCAGGGTATGAAACCGGAGAGAATAAGGAAAAAGGTATTCAGCTTTTTTGCAAGAAAAGAAGAGTGAAGTGAAGAGAGAGAGAGAAAGAGAGAGAGAGAGAGAGAGAGAGTTCTTTGAAGCGTTGGATTTTGCGTTGGTAGTGATTATTAGTGAGATGAGTCGAGTGAAGCGGAGAGGTGTGATCAATTTGTAGAGGAGCGAGTTTCCCATTAGAGAGACTCAGTAACTTGGCCTCGAAGATTGAGTGAGCCAGGATATGACCAACTCGGTATTTCCGGGATAATTATCGTTTTGTGATAATTCACATAAATTGTTAATATCTATGATGATACATTTGAGTATAACATTTTGATTCTTTAGTCGTCGAAGTCAGTTATATTAAGACTATTAACGGTCGAAGGTCTAATATAATATATTAAATGTCATATTAAATAATCAAAATTATGTCGTTCATATTTTATTTTGTAGGTTAAAAAACTCATTTTTACTAATAAAGTATATTCTTACACATATAATTAACAGGAAGAAGTGAATTATCATAATACCACAATTTGTACCTTATCTAAAAACATATTTCGTAAAGAAAAAACAGAAGTAAAATAATAAATTTTTCTCATTAAAATTAAAAGAAACTTTCATAGAAATAAAAAAATTATTTATTCATATTTTTAGTTATTGTACTGAAACTTGAAAAAATTACTTGATGCTTACACCTTGCTTGGTAAAGTAGAAAGAAATAGCATTATACCAAAAAAAAAAATAGAAAGAAATAGCATGGCTAAGAAATTATGATAGAAAAGAAAAAGAAAAAAACATTAAATTTTTTCTCTTAAGTATATCTTCTTTCTTATTTTTTAGACCAAATGAAAAAGCTATGTCATTATCTGTATTTTTCTTTTTTTTATTTTTATTTTTTTCCAATCAAACAAAACCTTACAATTTTTTCCTTCTAAATCCGATCATCATCCAATGAGAGAAAAGGAGCTTGACATACTATCTTGGAATAAGAGTATGTTTGGATTAGATTTTTTTTTAAATATATGTTGGATAGTTGTATTTTATATTTTTTGTATAACTACAGATTTTTCTACCGTTAGAATGGATTAATCTCGTTCGCGCTGCGTAGCTGGTACTGGTACTAGCCCCCAGGAATTTGGCATACATTATATTTTACACTTAAAAAGGCTTTTGATTATTTTTTTAACAAAGAAAAAAAAACTTTTTGTCCTTCAGCTAAAAATTGGACATTATTTTAAAATAACTTTAAAATCGCTTTTCATGGCTTAAAATTATTTTAAAAATCGCTTCTAATAGCAAATATATCCAAACAAAAATTAATTATGTCACACATAATCGATTCTTTTTCACAACTTATTTTCACAAATTATTTTCACAATTAATCTAAACACACCCTAAATTAATTTTTTTCCATTCAACAGCCCTAATTTTCCAATCACTTATTTTTCTATTCAATCATTCATTGACCATTATTCATCTAAACATAAAAATAAATCTCATCAACCCATCCAACTAAAAAATAAAAATGTTAATGAATTGGATTGATATTATTTTCTGAATTGATCGAATCAACACTTTTATTGGATATCATTTGCACTGCTTTTGAGGATAGGTCACGATCACAATTGTATAAAACTCTAGGTAGAGATGTTTTCGTGTCCTCTTTAGAACGACGGAGCTTTGGTGTAATAGGGTTGTATCTACAGACAAAGTTTGTGTAGACAATTAGGATATTACGTACGGTTGGTAGCTCGGGAAGTACACTAGAGCAGTGTTATTAAACCCGGGTTGATCATCGACTCAGTCAAAGTACTAGATTGATGGGTTACTGGGTCAACTCAGGGGTCATCGTTAAACCGGTTAATTTAAGTACTTGTATATACATGTTAAATAAAAGAAAAATTGAATTTAATATATTCACACCCAAACAAAAATATTAAACTCAAATAAATAAAATATATAAAAATAATATTAGTATAAATAAATTATACCAATAACAATATATCACAATATTTATTTTTAATAAATAAAATATTAAATTATTTATTATACTTTAAATTATAGTATTGAATTAAACAAAAAAAAATTATAGTATTGAAGTTAAATATTATTCATACATCAATTTATTTATTTAGAAATAAAATAATATTAGCGTATTATCATAAAAAATCTATAGTAGCTTGGTGGCACAATGTGATTTAGGTGAAGGGAAGTAGGTGAAGAAATTTTAAATGTGGCTTGATTTGGTCATTGGAGGAACTTATGTGGCTTGTACACAGTCAAAGCTACAAAAGGAATTCGTGCCATTATTGTGAATCCTATTTTTATTGTTTGGCTAATAATATAATGTGGTAAATTTATATGTATATTTACCTATAAATACTACCTCTTGTGACAAGTAAAAATAACAACGTGAAGTAGAACATTGAGTATTATTTTTGGGCTTAAACACACGGAATTTGGGGTTACTCTTTAATGCTTTGTAATACTACAAATTGTTTTTTTTGTAGAGAATCTCACTAGAATCTCTTATATTAGTATTTGGTAGAAACAATTTCATTTTACACTAGGGCCGATCTTACTTTAGCTAAGAAAGGCAACCGCCTAGAGCTCCTTATTTAATAAGGCCCCAAAAATATTTTTATTTAATATTATTAATAAGTTTTAATTATTGAAAATAATTTATTAACGTAATATATTATTATATGTTTAAACAACTTTTATTAACACAATAATATTTCATTAAAAAATATAAAACAAGTAAAATTAATATTTTATTAGAACATTAAATTATATAAAAATAACAGCTTCTTTCCTAAATGCATAATTTGCAAATTTAAACATTGATAACTCTGAAAAAAACATTTATACTTAATTTTAATATATTAAATAATATTTGAGATTAACTATATGTTTTACAAGCTATATAAATAATGTATAAGTTATATTATCTATTGAGATTTGGTTGATTATAAAACTTTTATAAACAAATTTGCATCTTAAAAAGATTAAAGAATAAAATAAAAAATATTATATTATATATAGATAGGTATTCGTAGTGAATTTCGCCTAAGGCCACAAAGTATATAGATCCGGGCCAATTTTTCACAATTATTTTTTGTATGCTTCTGCTCACATCCATAAAGTTGTTCTTAAACTTGGGTTTATTTAACTCTGATTTCATAACAAGTGGCATCAGAGCTACTTGATCCAAAATGTTAGTACTGAAATTTGATGTGGAGAAATTTGACGGATCCAACAACTTTAGTTTATGGAAACTGAAGTTGCAGGCATTGCTAGACGAACAAGGTTTGGCAAAGGCGTTAAAAGGCATTGACAAGTTGTAAGAAACATTACCTCATGATAAAAAAGGAGGAAATAATGGCCAAAGCACGAAGTAATACAATTCCACTAAGCCTAGCAGATAACATGTTGCGAGAGGTTATGGGTGAAATGACTGCATATTCTTTATGGAAGGCAATAGAAGAAAAATATTATGTGGAAACTTTGTCAAACCAACTCTACCAAAAAAAGAGATTGTACACGTTCAAGTATTCTAGAGAAAAACCAATTAAAGACCATATTGACAACTTCAATTGGATGATCACCGATGTGCACAGTTGGAATAACAGTTGAAGATATTGATCAAGCCATGATTTTATTGACTTCATTGCCTCTGTCTTATGATAATTTTTGTGATACCATAATGTATGGTAGATCATCCATTACAGTCAACGTTGTTAAAGAAGCTAAGCTATAATGATGAAGGAGCAATATAAATTAACATCTGGATTTGTTGTGGATAATCCTACATATGGGTTATTTGTGGCGAGGGGACGTAGCCAAGAGAGAGGATTGGGAAGCAAAAGCAAAAGTAGATCCAAATCTAAAAGTCAGCAATCCCTAAAGTGCTTTCATTGTCACCAAACGGGGCATATTCGAAGAAATTGTCCTAAAATAAAGAAATAAAGAAATTCTTCCAACATAATGGTTGAAAGTTCTAAAGATGGTGATGCTGAGTCTTCCTTAACAGTTACCACTAGTAACTTGAGAAACGAGTGGATCCTCAATTCTAGTGCATCGTTTCACATGACGTCCAATAGGTATTTTTTCTCCTCGTATGAAAGAAAAAAAGGAAAGGTTAGATTGTGAGACAATAAAATTATTGGAGTTATAGGTGAAGGAGTGGTGCAAATCAAATTGGGTGATGGTAATCAATTATGTTGGGAGGAACTTAATCTCATTGAGTGCCTTAGGCCACAAAGGGTACAAGTTTGTTGGAGAATGTTGTTTCTTGAAGGTCACTAACGACGCAATGGTGGTGATGAAAGGAAAGCTACAAGGAGGGATCTATATGCCTCTTGGAAACACAACCCTTGGGACTGTTTCCGTTTTATCCCTGCAAGATTGTGTAATGATATGACACGATTGTGGCATATTCGGCTTGGTCATATGGGAGAGAAGGGAATGAAGATACTTGTTGACAGAGGATTGTTGAAAGGATTAAAGAACTGTAACTCAATTTATGTGAAAACTTTGTGTTTGGAAAAAATAAACGAGTAAAGTTCAGTCATGCAAAACATAGCTGCAGGGGGATACTTGAATATGTTCACTCGGATGTTTGGGGTCCATCTCCTATTAACTCATTGGGTGGAGTTCATTATTTTCTTTCTCTCATAGATGACTATTCCAGGAAGGTCTGGGTTTATTTCCTGAAACATAAAGATGAAGTGTTCATCAAATTCAAGCAGTGAAAGGCCATGGTCGAGAAGCAAACCCGACGGTCAATTAAGACATTGAGGAGGAGGTGGAGCATATGCCTCATATACCTTATGATCTAGTGCAGTTGAAAGTCTCATGTATGCCATGGTGTGTACTAGACCAGATCTTTCACATGTTGTAACTGTAGTGAGCATGTTTATGAGCAAACCAGGGAAGCTACACTTAGAAGCTGTAAAATGGATCATGCGATATTTGAGGGGAGCTACTGATATTTCTCTAATATTTGAAGGTCAGCAGACAAAACAAGTTGTAGGCTATGTAGATTCCGATATTGACTACTGAGTATATGGCATTGGCAGAGGCTATTAAAGAAAGCATATGGTTGTACGGTCTTTTGGATAGTTTTGGGTTGAGCCAGCAAGTTCCTATCATTCATTGTGATAGTCAAATTGCTATTCACCTGGCTAGAAATCTAGTTTATCATGAAAGGACGAAGCATATTGATGTCAGATTTCAGATTATCATAGAAAAAACAAGTGACGACATATTTGTGATCAAGAAGATAGGTACAGTTGAAAACCCCACTGATATGATCACTAAACCATTTCCGATTGAGAAGTTCAAGCATTGTTTAAACTTGATCAATATTTGCAGAGGTTGAAGACTTATGCTGAAGAGCCAAATAAAAGCCAAGGTGGAGAATTTTTTAAATGTGGCTAGATTTGGTCATTGGAGGAACTTATGTGGCTTGTACTTAGTCAAAGCTATAGAAGGAATTTGTGCCATTATTGTGAATCCTATTTTCATGATTTGGCTAATAATAATGTATCGTATATTTATATGGATATTTACCTATAAATACGGCCTCTTGTGACAACCAAAAATAACAACGTGAAGCAGAACATTGAGTGTTCATTAGTGAGATAAAATAGAGAGTTTGAGAGAAAATTCTATGTGTGTTATTTTTGGGTTTAAACACTGGGAATTTAGAGTTACTCTTTAGTGCTTTGTAATACTACAAATTGTGTTTCTCTTTTTTCTTCACTAAGATCATTGAATTTGACTTCAACATTGCCAATCATTTTAAATCAAACTATTTACATATTTTCAAACATGGATCTTAAGGACATCACAAAAGGTTGTAATGTGATTTGGCTTCAAAGGATCTTTGTCTTTCAGGATAATCAAAATGAGATTGAGCATTAATTACAATGTTTATCCTTTGTTCAACTTTTCCATCAAATCCTTGAGTTTTACCATAATTTTTTCAAAGAAACTCTTTTTATTATCTTTTTTTCCTAGCATTGCTCTTCCTTTTCTTTTCTTTTGACACTTAAATGCCTTTTTTAGTTTTTGCAAGGAGAATCTTGTCACTTCATTTAAGACCAACCATAATCTTTCAAATGATACCCATTCTTTATGTAGTAATGCTCTTTCTCCACACGTATTAGAAATGAATTTTTATTTAGGCTTAAGGTGCATTTTTTTGAAAAACCATCAAGACTCAAATGGGCTTCCAAGAAAACTGATTTAACAATTTTGTACTGGGTTGGCAAAACTTAAATACCAAGTCTTTCCCTAGCCAAAACTTTTTTCAAATGCAACACTTTTAAAAACACAATATATACATGTCCATTTAGCAAACACAATTGTTTCAAGTTTAAGGAGGTCAAATGAAAATACTTGAGAGTTTTCAAGCTCAGCACACTCACAAACTATATAGATCTATACCTTACTCAATATCGTCTAAGTGAACGTTCTTAAATATAAGAAGATTTACCAGATGTGTTAATACCACGCAAAGTTGATTTTGTCATATGTCAAGTGACATTACCACCGTCCTTTTAGGTAATAGATGTGTATCACATGCCATCATAATTCCCAAGATAAGTACCTAGACTATGGTATTAGCATAGCGAGTTAATCAAGTTCGCTTACATCTTCAAAGACGAGGCTCCATTGCTTCTCCGGTAGATCAAACTTGCTTAAATACAAGCATACTAACCTCATAAAATTGATGATATATCAAGTTAATTCCCTAATACGAGTTACCCAATTTCTTGGTTTATTAAGTTAATATATGTAAGAACTGAGAGTTCTATTAAACTTCAATGGCAAAAGTTGTTTCTAACCTACAACCGTCACATGATCCTTGTTTAGTAAGCGTCATGCAATGCTCAACCCTGAGTCAATGGCAGGAACACCAAATTGGTGCAGGACTCTTGATGCAATTAACATCGATACACAAAGTTATCCCTTTCTGACATCAAGCATTTTTTTAAATAGACATAATACTATAATCACACACATAATATACACATAAACTAGAATGCTACTAAAACCACACATATATAATAAAACAATTAATCTATAGAATAAACTCAAAATTCAAAATAACATAATGTTAAAAATTAAAAAAAAACTTAAAATAAAACATTAGAAGAAAACCAAAATAACAAATCAATCTTTCAAAAATGTATGTAATTATAAAATATTATCTAACTCATCCTCCTCCATCTCACTAGTGAGATCCGCACCACTATCATCACCATCGCTAGTGGCTCCTCCAACCATATCTACAACTGCAATACTAGGTTTAGTATTAGCTCCAGCTCCATCATCAATATCAAGAAGATCTGCCGTCTCCTGAGAAATAGGACTATCCCTAGGCCATCCAACATGTAAAATAAAAGCATATCAAGGGTGCATCCATATATGTTATCCTCGTATCTGCATCTCTCGCATGTGGTAGTATGTCTGCTACATATGAGTAACTCCTCTATAAATTGTTGCGTTCTGCTAGCTGACTGATTCAGAGGTTCTCTTTCAGCAAAGCTTTGAGTTAATTACATAAAATAAAATCACTAAAGCAAAAAATAAAAAGTCAATCAAACACACAATCATACACAAACATAATAAAAAATTTTAAATTTCAAACACAAAAATATCAAGACACATATTTCACCCATATATTATATCACACTATATCTATATAAATAAAACACTCAAAATTAAAAACTTAAAAACAATTAAGAAACACTATGTTACCTCCTAGAAATCGTTTGTTTAATGTTATTTAACTTTAACTAAAAAACACACCTTGTTTTAAATTGCTTTGCATCAATGTTGTGGAAGGAGTGCTCATTCTCGGAGAAACTTTTATGTAGCTTTACCAAACAATGTAGAGGAGTGGATAGAGTCAAATATAGCTAATTTCAATGCTGCAAATCTTCATATGGGTTGGATTGTAGTATCATGTGCATTTTTTTTTGGTGGTATGGAACGAAAGATATGCACGTTTGTTCCATAACAAGCCTTTGTAGCTTCCTGAGTTGTTGCGCAAGATCAAATGGTACTCTTGGGAATGGATGGTGTTGTGATCTAACTTGACGAGTATGTAGGACGAGCAGGGTGGTCTCCTTGATCAGCAAAGGGCAATATGATTGATTCCTGGGCCTAAGCTCTGGTGGCGGTGGTGTGCACCTGCAAGGACTCCGACACTTAAGTCAGTGAGTGTGTTAGGGTTTATGTATCTGATAGAATACTTACGTACCTTGCATGATGCATTAATGATAGTATTTATAGAGTGAGGTAAGTGACCCTAATGCGGTCCGTATTGGGCCAGGGTTTGTTACCACGGCCCAAACCTCATTAATTGGGCCCTGGATGTGGGCTGCGCCAAACTTACCGGGATGCCCCGAGGTAGCTGGTGGTTGCTTGACTCGGCATGCATGTGTACACCCGGGATACTGTTATTCTGGTCCACAACAGTTGCCTCCCAAGTCGTCTAGCTTTCCATGGGAGAAGTTGAAGAGTTTATTTGCCATGCCGGGTGGATGTATGATGGTGATTCTGGCAATGTCACGAGATGATTAGCGTGGTTTTCGGCCCCACGTTCATTAAGGTGATGTGACAGCTTTTGCTTTATTTCTTTTCACCCATTACATTTTCACCTTTTCCTTTGTTCAAGTTTTCACTCTTCACCTTTGCGTTTCTTGCCTCTTCATTCTCTGCCAGAAAGCTCTGAAACCTTTCTTCTTCCTCTTCGTTCCGGCTTGCCAGACCTATTTTCTATCAACATTTTCGCTTCTTTTTCTAGGTACTGCTTCGACCTTGTGCTAATTTATACTTGTGTAATTTCCTTCTTCTGATTCTTGGGGTATTCTGTTGCATCCTACCCTCTTCTTTAGGGTTTAGTTATTGTATCTGGGTTTCTTTCTATCAAAAATGGCTGATAATGTTATCGTGTTGACGAGTGATTCTTCCTCAGAGTCAAATGATACCGAACTTCTTAAGCGTTTTGCGAGGGGGCTTCAAAAACATAGGTCATCTAATGAACCTAACCCTTGTCCAGGTACGCCCTCCGTAGCCAACCCTGATTATTGTGAATCCTCGCATTTCTGGTTTTATCCTCTGTATTCACGGCGAATGGAGAGTGGTGAATCAACTACCCAGAGTGTGAGTAGGTCGTTTAACACTTTAAACCCAGAACCTTCCACTCTTCTGTTGCTTCAGCCCATCTTTCTGATGAGTACAGTTCTGATAGCTCTATTCCTATCGAGCAAGATTCAGATCGCCGTGCTCTTGTCAACCTTCCCGGGGACCCTTTAGACGATAGGGAATCTATACCGTCATCTATGACACATTCCTTGGATTCGGAGTCCGACCCTGCGTATGCTCCCTCTTCTTGTAGTCATTCATCCCCGGGATCTGATTCTACTTTATCTTGTCATGTAGATATGGAACCTGCTCAAGGCGACATTCCTATCCCAGTAGTTTCTGGTGCTCTGGGATCCTCTGCTAGCGTACCGGTTCCATCTGATGCCGGAGATTCAGAGGTGGCTGTGCGAGGGACAGGCGAACCAAGTACCTCTAAGCCTCGAATTGAATGTCCCCCAGATTTCCTGGAATTGAAGAACATTTGGGGATTTTTGTGGGTTCCTTGGGATTTCATCCGGGAGGAGTGCTCGGTGAAGGATAACGCCCGACTTAGGAAAGTGGAGAGGCGTTGGAGAAAATGCTTCCATTATGGGCCTAACACTCCCGGGACTGATATCACGGCTGATCCTTCTGCTAACCATAGACTGGTCATCCCGGGTAAGAAGGAGAGAATCTGCACACCGGCATCTGAGGGTGAAGGTTCCTATATCATGATGCTGGAATCTTTGTGGCATCAGCTTAAAATTAGGTTTCCTTTCTCCGACCTTTAGATTGAAGTTTTGCACAACCTTCATCTTGCTCCTACCCAGCTTCATCCTAATGGTTGGGGATTCCTCTAGACCTTTGAGGTCTTCTGCTGGGCTAAAGGCTGGCACTACTCCTCGGCCTTGTTCCTATATATTTTTGGTCCTTATCGTGGCTCGAAGAAGAGTTGGGTGTCCCTCCGTCATCGTTCCGGGATACCCCAACTATTCACTCCTTATGAAGAGTCCTTCAAGGCCCATAGGGACTTTTTTGTTAAAGTCATCCCTCGGACCAAGGATTGCACTCCTTTCTGGATGGGAGAAAACAAGCAACCCTTGTTTCCACTTTACTGGACGGAGGAGCATTATAGGAGGTCTCTATCCCTGAAGGAGTTGGAAATCAGCTTCCTGGAAGAAGAAGACCAACAATCCTTCAAGAACCTATGTGCCTTCGTTGAGCAGGGGGGATACCCATCCATTGTAAGGATGTTATAGGGGTATCTCATCGCGATCGAGCGGCATGCTTATGTAGAACGTTGTCTTTTACTGTATGATGTCGTTATTTTTCTTTGTTATTAATTATTTTGCCTTTGATTGACAAGTGTATTCTTTTCCCTACAGCTGAGATCATGGCCAACTATGCCATCCGTTCCCAAAAAAGAGATGCAAAAGGGAAGGGTAAGGTTGGTACTTCAGGTCCACCTCCTGCCCCTATTCCGGTTCCTGCTACTATCCAAGTTGCTTCCACCGGGATTAGTATCTCAACTGCAGCTCTTGTTGGGCCTGCAGCTTCCTCTGGAGGAGCTTCTTCTGCTAAGAGGTCCGTACCTCCACCCTCCGAGACCGAGATGGCTACTGTGTCGCCGAAGCGTCGTCACACGACTAAGTCCAGTATGCTTTTATTTTTGGGTTTCTTAATGGTGTAAGAACCGTGCGTTACCTTCTTATGTTATTTAGTTCGATTTGTAGGTGGTCAATCTGGAGGTGCCCCAAGGGCTTCTGCCGGGATGAACTCGGTGTTGATGGTGCCCTTCTCTACTCCTTCTTCTGCTTGGGAGGGGTTTCAATCTCCCCTGATTAAGTTCCAACATGGGGACTTTTTCATGAGGGGTGGCACCGCTGCCGTGAAGATACGTGTTATTTGTCATTCGAATTTTTGTAATGATTGATCCCGGTAGATGTGTGTTTAATTTCTTCTTGTTGTTTTTGTCTTTGTAGGAGTAAACCAAATCCCTTATGGGCTGGACGACCATGAGCATGGCTATGCTCCAACATGTTCACGACCAAACAGAAGACATGGGCCAGGCTGCTTCCTTGAGGGCTCAGCTGCGGGACCTCCGAGATGATATGGAGCTGAAAGAGGCCTTGATTACCAGTGTCAAGGAGTCGAAGTCCCAAGCTAAAAAGGAACTTGCTTCCTTGAAGGAGAAGTTCTCTCATATGGAGGAAGATTTTGCCAAAGAGAGGGAGAGGGCTGCCGGCTTGGATGCCGAGAACTTGAAGTTGAAGGGTGAGGTTTCCCATCTAAAGACTAAGGTGGAGGAAGATGGTTCTGCTCTTAGCCTTCTTCAGTCCGAGCTCCTGGGATCAGCTTCAAAGCTTCACGAGACTCAAGTCGAACTGCGGGAAACTCAAGAGAAGTTGGAGGAGGCTTACCAGGACATGGACACTACGGTGGATAATTCCTATCGGGATTGTGTGAAGACCCTCATGTTCTTGAATCCCGGGATTGAGTTGAACACCCGTGGCCTTTGCAAGTATCAAGGTATGAAGGATGGAATGTTCATGGACTTCCATGATCCTCACAATCCCGTTCCTATTGATCCAGCTGATCCCAGGCTTGAGCCCTTTGACTGCATCACTCCTCCTCCGACTGGTCCCGTCCAGGAGCCCGAAGGTGCAGATGCTAGAGGGGCTAAATGATTTGACGTTTCTGTCTTTGTTTTTCTTTATTCTATTTTTTTTAAGCCTTTAATAAACAAGTTATGCTGGATGTAAACTTTTCTCATCCCGGTGTTCCGGGTTGATTTTTACATATTATGGTTTTTGCTTACTTTGCTTTCGTGCTTTTCTTGCTTTATTTTGAGGCATTCTTCATGTCGCCGAGGCGTGACCATAAAGGTGCCTCTTGGTATCCCGTTGATATGGAGTTTTCCAATATCGTTTTAATTGTTAGGGTACATTTATGATGGCGCCCTTTTAACTCCTCGATAGGAGGGAAAGTAGTTTGTACTTTCTCTGAATTTAGGTTGAAGTATACCTTGTTGGTATCTCATCTTTCTTATGGCCAGGGTTAACCCGTGAAGGGCCCCTTTTGGGTCTGTAGCAGAGAATTATCCGATATGGTATCTCAACTCATTGTTGACCTTGCGTGTATGTCGGTGTCGCGTGTTAGCAACATAAGAACTCTAGAGTTGTTGTACTGGTTATGAGTGCTTTTGGTCGTTTTGCTGTTGGGAATTGAACTAAATTGTTCGTGTAAGAATGAATAAAAATACTGCTTTATTGATAACATGAAGCAAATAACAAATGGGGGCCTCGTTAAAACCTCTAGCAATAAAACCCTCTTTAGGGATAAAACCTGCTACAGGAAAAAGAGTACCCCTTTATTACAAAGAATGTAAATTACATAACTTAACTATAATACCGCCTTAAGTTTGCGACATTAAGCGTTCTTGGAATCTCTTTGCCTTTGAGAGTCTCCAGATGATATGCTCCATTGGCTGCAACAGTCTTGACCCGGAATGGGCCTTCCCAGTTTGCTCGGAGTTTCCCGTCTTTCGCATTCCGGTTTCCAATGCTAGCTCTCCTTAAGACCAAGTCCCCGGGTTGGAAACTTCTCGGGACTACCCTTAAGTTGTATCTCTGAGCAACTTGTTGCTTTCAGGATAGTTCTTTGATTCTGGCAGCTTCTCGGATTTCTTCTACCATGTCGGAATCTTCTCTAAGTAGCTGTTCGATTTCTACCGGGATTACCGCATCTGAACCGTAGACCATCCGGAATGGAGTTTCTCCGGTAGTGCTATGGGGGGTAGTTCTGTAACTCCAAAGTACTTGGTAGAGATCTTCCACCCAACTGGTTCCAGCTTTCTCAAGCCTGTTTATGACTTTGTTGGCGGACTCTGCCTGTTCGTTTGATTCCGGGTGCTCCACACTAGCAAAATAGTGCTTGATGTGGAGTCCTGCTAGCATTTCTAGGAAATCTTTGTCGGTAAATTGTGATCTAACCTGATGAGTATGTAGGACGAGCAGGGTGGTCTCCTTGATCAGCAAAGGGCAATATGATTGATTCTTGGGCCTGAGCTCCGGCGGCAGTGGTGTGCACCTGCAAGGACTCCGACGCTCAAGTCAGTGAGTGTGTTAGGGTTTATGTATCTGATAGAATACTTACGTACCTTGCATGGTGCATTAATGATAGTATTTATAGAGTGAGGTAAGCGACCCTAATGCGGTCCGTATTGGGCTAAGGTTTGTTACCACGGCCCAAACCTCATTAATTGGGCCCTGGATGTGGGCCGCGCCAAACTTACCGGGATGCCCCGAGGTAACCGGTGGTCACTTGACCCGGCATGCATGTGTACACTCGGGATACTGTTATTCTGGTCCACAACAGATGGCTAGGTGAACAAATTCAATGCAGATGCCTTTTCTGTTTTGGTTCGATGAGCCTAACAGTTTGTAGCAAATCACTGGTGACATAGGAGAGTTTTTTTTCTTGCAGGTGATTATTGTTTCTCTACATTTGATATTTATGCAAGAGGGTGTAGGGGTCAGTAGTAGAAAGTATTTCAATTTTACTCTGTTGTTATTGCATTTTAAAGTTGTTCCGTAGTCTTAGCTTTCTCTTTTGTTATCTCAACACTCTAGCATCAATTTTAATGTGTGTATATATATATAACATCGATGTAACTTACGCCAACTTTTACATCGGTTAATTATTTGTCAAAGATATTTTTTACGAAATCTACTATAGAATTGAAACTACTTATCCTAGATGATGTCTACAAAATTTCACATCATTCCGAAAACATCGAGTACTCCATCAATGTAATAAATAAGTAACGTAAAATATAATTTCAAAATATATGAAATTAACAAGCATTATGATGAAGTACTAAATCACTTTGGAATCACATGAAATTTTATATACATGATCTATAAAATAAATAGTTTCAATCATACGATGAATTTCGTGAAAAACATATTCGACAAATAGTTATATATATATATATATATATATATATATATATATATATATATATATATAATTTTGTAGACATGATCTATACAATAAGTAGTTTCAATTCAATAGTAAATTTCGTGAAAAAAAAAATCTTTTGACAAGTAATTATTAATCGGTGTAACAGTTGGTGTAACTTACACCGGTGTCATTATCTCTCCCCTATATATACATATAGGGTGGGGATCCTATTACTCTGCTTAATATCTCTTCATCCACATTGAATTTCATTAATCCAACGGTTGAATATAAAATTTTTAATAGATAAATCAATCATATACAATTTCACATAATTTCAAGGCTTGTTGATATTACATTAATCTATTTTATTTTAACGAATAAAACCCTTTTTAAAACATAAGTAAATTTCACCTATAAGATGATAACTTAGAAATGTTAAATTTTTCTAAAATTTGATATACACAATTATGATGATAACATGATGTAATTCAACGATTGAGTTGGTAAAATTTAAAGAAGGTGAAAAGATATTAAGCAGAACAATATCCTAAGATATTCAGGATCTTAAGCGAAATAAAATAAGAGATTTTTTATAATTTTTTTTAAATTTCAAATAAATTTTTTATATTATAAAATATTATTAATATTCATAAGTCTATATTATTAAATTTAAGATTATGTAAATTACAAATATAATAACTTAATAGCATCATATTATTCAAAAAATAAACAAAATAAAAAAATGGGTATCTAGAAGTAAACTATCCTCCACGACTCCAAATTCTAATGCTGAAATAAATAAAAATTCTTCGTGCATACTCTTCTTTTGCATCATATTTCCTTTTTTATTTTTTTTTATAATATGTATAGGTATTAAAAAAAAATTTGGGACCCCTATTTCTGTGGGTCCTGGGCCTAGGCCCCACTATTGAGACCACCCAACTTTGAGAGTCTCACCATCTATTTATTTATAAAAATTATGAATTTATATATTAAAAGGAATAATATTATTTCTAATAGAGATGGTGCTAATTCTTTCCATCTGACCATAGCTTAACCTGATAGTTTAGTTAGTTTAGTTGATTTTCAATCAAGAAATTAAACTAACTCTTGATTAATAGTTAGTTAGCTTGAGTTAATTGTCGAGTAAACCCTCAAATTGGTCCTTAAAGATTGTAGGGGTTATGCAAATTAGTCCCTGAGATTATGAAAACCTCAAATAAGTCTCTGACTTTGCAAAAAAATCATTCATTTTAATCCTTTTGTACTTAGTTTTTTAAAGCCGTTTAATAGGTAGAAAGACTAAAATGCATGTCGTTTTACAAAGTTATAGACTAATTTGAGATTTTTATAATCTCAAAAACTAATATACATGATGTGTACAATCTCAGGGACCAATCTAAAAGTTTACTCGTTAATTGTCTATATATTAACGTCTGTTTCCAATTAGGTTATTATTGAATGAGAACTCATCTTCTTGATCGCATCTTCTTTGAATTATTTGCATTTGTATGCTTTGCTTATCCTCTTCAATAGAGATCAGTGACAACTTGAAATCAAAACCTCTAACTTTAACATGACAATAATGTTATTATTAAAAGTTTAATTAAGTTTTTAGTTTGTATAAAATTGATATTTTTTTGTTTTAGTTTTTATAAAAAAAAATTATTTTAGTCCAACGTAATTCAAAACTTTTATTTTTAGTTCTTGTAACTTAATTTTTTCTTATTCCGTTCCATATAATTTCAATTATTTTATTTTGGTCACTTAAAAAAAGTTATTAAAAAAAAACTTATCATTAGAGACTAATTTTTTTTTTAAATTAAGTTGAACCAAAATAAAAAAAAAATTGTAAGCATTAACATAAAAAAATTACCAATTTTGTATGGACTAAAAATAAAAGTTTTAAATTTTGTTAGACCAAAACGAAAAAAAATATTTGTAAGGACCAAAATAAAAAGTTGTTAAATTTATAAGGACTAAAAACTTATTTAAGCCTATTATTAATTCTAGGATTAATTAAGTTTTTAGTCCCTAAATTTTAAATATTAAATTTATATTTTTTAGTCCTTAAATTTTTGCGAGGATACATTTTTAATTCATAAACTTTAAAAATATGTTTTTTAGTCACTAAACTTTTGTAGTAATATGTTTTTAACCCCTAAGATTTAGTTAAATGGAAAGAATTAAAAATAAATTTCACATATAGTTCATGATCTAAAAATAAATTTTCACTGAGACTCAAAAGATTATAAAAAATACTTTTTTGAAATTTAAGAATTAGAAGTATTATTTTAAAGTTTGGGAACTAAAGACTTAATTAACTCTTGATTGTAATATTTATTTCACATGATGAGTCACAATGTGAGTTTGAGACCCAGGCCAACTATGAGGGGTGTTTATGGTTGCGTTTGGTTTGGTATTGGAGGCTTATCATCCAAACCGATTAATTTACTCTTATTTGATTTGGTTTAGTTCGGTTGGTTTCTATGAGGCAATCCGAATCAAACCAATCCGATTAAATTCGGTTTGAATTGGTTCGGTTTTCGATTTTAATATTTTTTTACAAATTACAATTATAAGTAAATAAGTAATGTCATCACTAATAATTAAATAGGCAAATAACTAATTCATGTAAACAAAGCGTTAAAATTAAAATAACAACATCTAATTGATTAATTTTTTGAAAATTATTTTTTAAAATCCCAAACAAACAAAAAATTAAGTTTCTTCCACTTACGGTTAAGGATTATTAAGTAATTTTAATATTAATATTATATAAATATAATAATATATTTGATTTGGTTTATGTTTCGATTTTTTAAATAAAATTTAAAATCAAACCAAATCAATAAAAAAATTAATTTTTTATTTTTTTTAATTTTTTCGTTTATCAATTATTTCCGTTATTAATTTTTCGATTTAATTTAATTAGTTTGGGACGGTTTAGCGAGGGTGATAATAATCCCTTGTGGCCTAGAACGTCCTCTTCCCTCGAGATGGTAAGAAGAAAGGGTCGAAAGGGTGACGTCAGCTCTCAGCGCGTAAGCTAGGCCCCCTACTAATTAGCCAAGCGTCTTCCTCTTTTCGCAAGCCCCACCATTTGAGAACGAGAGTGCGAAATATACATATTAGCGCATTTATAAATTTCTTTTTTTAATTTTATTTTGTCAGTGACCATGGACAATCACTTCTTTTTAGAAATATTATAAATTAGTCTAAACTACGGCACTGAGATAATTTTGATAATTATTTCTAAATTAACCTGGCCTCAATATGATAGTTCACGACAAGATATGCGTAGCAAAATTTACATGTTTTGTTACCAAAAATTTTTTTTTACATGTTTTATATATATATATTGTTGTGATCTAACCTGACAGAATTGTAGGACGAGCAAGATAGTCTTCTTAATCAGCAAAGGGCAGTAGGATTGCTTCCGAGTCCTGAGCTCCGGCGGCGGTGGTGTGACCCGTAAGTACTCCGACACTCAAGTCAGTGAGTGAATTAGGGTTTTGTGTATATGATAATATATCTTACGTACCTTGTATGGTGCATTATGGTAGTATTTATAGAATGAGATAAATGACCTAATGCGGTCCGTATTGGGCCAGGATCTGTGCCTGAGCCCAATCCTCATTAGCTGGGCCTTGATGATAGGCCGCGCCCAACTTACCGGGATGCTGGCGGTAATTGGTGGTTACTTGACCCGACATGTAAGCGTCTATCCGGGATGCCATTATTTTGGTCCACAACAATTGCCCCCCAAGTCGTCAAGCTCTTCTCGGGAAAGGTTGGCGAGTTCATTCATCATGCCGGGTGTGTGTTAGATGGCGGTTCTGGAAACGTTAAGAGACGACGGTTGATTTTTCTTTTAGGGCGCGTGTGCTTCACGCACCCCACTTTGGGCATTGTGCGCGATGATTAGCGTGGTTCTTGGGTCCCGCGTCCATTAAGGTGATGTGACGGTTTTTACTTCATTTCTTTTCACCCGTTACATTTTACCTCTTTTCTTCCTTTCAAGTTTTCACTCTTCTCTTTCGCGCTCCTTGCCCTTTCATTTCCTGCGACCGAGAGCTCTGAGACTTTTCTTCTTCCTCTTCGTGCCTGTTTTCTTGGTCCATTTTCTAGCAACATTCCCAACTCCTCTTTCAGGTATTGCTTCTCATCTCCATTAACTTGTAATTTGTGTGATTCTTTCCTGATTCTTGGGTTGTTCTGTTATCCTCTTCCCATTGTTTTAGGGTTTAGTTGTAGTTTTTGGGTTTCTTTCCTTAAAAAATGGCCGATAATGTTATCGTGCTGACGAGTGGTTCTTCCTCGGGATCAAATAATACTGAACTTCTTGAGAGTTTCGCGAGGGAGCTTCGAAAACATAGGTCTTCTAATGAACCAAATCCTTGTTCAGGTATGCCCTCCATAGCCAATCCTGACTATTGTGAATCTTCCCATTTTTGGTTTTACCCTCTATATTCACGACGAGTGGAGGGTGGTGAGTTGGTTACTAAGAGCGTGAGTGGGTCATTCAACACTTTGAACCCAGAACCTTCTGCTCTTCTTCTTGCATCAGCCCATCTTCCTGATGAGTATAGTTCTGACAGTTCTGTGTCTGTCGAGCAAGGTTCAGATCGTCGTGTGCCAACTAATTTTATCCTGGTAGGGGATGAGGTTGAGTCCTCTCATCCTGGGGATCCTTCAGAAGATAGGGAGTCTATACCGTAATCTATGACACATTCCTTAGATTCTGAGTCTGACCCAGCTTATGCTCCCTCTTTTCATAGTCATTCATCCCCGGGATCTGACTCTGCTTTCTCTTGTCATGTAGATATGGAACCTGCTCAAGGTGATATTCCAATCCCAGTGGCTCCGGGATCACCTGACAATGTGCTGGCTTTCGTCTGATGCCGGGGGTTCAGAAGTTGTTGTGCGAGGAGCGGGCGAACCTAGTACTTCGATGCCTAGGATCGAGTGTCCTCCTGACTTCCTAGAATTAAAAAATATTTGGGGGATGTTGTGGGCTCCTTGGGATATCATCCGGGAGGAGTGTTCGGTGAGGAGTAGTCGCCGGCTTAGAGAAGTGGAGAAGCACTGGAGAGCGTGCTTTCATTACGGGCCCAACACTCCAGGAACTAATGTTACAGCTGATCCTTCATCGAACCATAGGTTAGTCATCCCGAATAAGAGGGAGAGGATTTGCACGCCGGCATCCGAGGGCGAAGGGTCTTATATCATGATGCTTGAGTCATTATGGCATCAGCTTAAGATTAGGTTTCCCTTCTCCAACCTCCAGATCGAAGTTTTGCACAACATTCATCTCATGCCTACCCAGCTTCATCCTAATAGTTGGGGATTTCTTTAGGCCTTTAAGGTCTTTTGCTGGGCTCAAGGCTAGCATTGCTCCTCAACCTTGTTTTTGTATATTTTTGGTCTCTACCGTGGTCCAAAAAAGAAGAATTGGGTATCTCTCTATCACCGCTCCGGGATCCCCCAGCTATTTGTTCCTTACGAAGAGTCTTTCAAGGCCCATAGGGATATTTATGTTAAAGTTATCACTCGGACTAAAGACTGTACTCCCTTCTGGATGGGGGAGAATAAGCAGCCCTTGTTCCCGCTCTACTGGACGGAGGAACATTATCAGAGGTCACTATCCCTGAAGGAGTTGGAGATTGGCTTCCTGGAGGAAGAAGATCAACAAACCTTTAGGAATCTGTGTATCTTTGTTGAGCAGGGGGGAGTACCCATCCATTGTAAGGATGTGATAGTGGCATCTCGTCAAGATCAGGCGACATGCTTATGTAGGACATTGCCCTTTATTGTAGAGTGTCGTTTATCTATATATCATATCTGTTAGTTTTCATCTTTTATTAACAAGTGTTGTCCTTGTTTCGCAGCTGAGATCATGGCCAACTATGCCATCCAGAAGCAGAAGCAAGATGCCAAGGGAAAAGGGAAGGTCGTTCCTTCAGGTCCCCCTCCTTCTCCTGCTCCAGTTCCTGCTCCAATCCCGGTAGTTCCTACCGGGATTAGAATCTCGGGCGCAATTCCTGCCAGAGGAGCTTCACCTGTTAAGAAGTCCGTTCCTCTCTCCTCTGGAGCCGAGGTGGCTAACGTGCAGCCAAAGCGTCGCCGTATTACCAAGTTTGGTATGCCTTTATCTTTCTGGATTTTCAGTTGAGTAGGGACCGTGTGTTGCTTTCTTATTATATTATTTAGTTCGATTTGTAGGTGACCAGCCTGGGGATGCCCAAGGGGCTTTTGCTGGGATGAATCCGGTATTGATGGCGCCCTTCTCTACTCCTTCTTCTGCCTGGGAAGGATTCCAGTCGCCCCTGATTAAGTTCCAGCATGGGGACTTTTTCACAAAGGGTGGAACCTCTGCCGTGAAGGTATATATTTTTATCATTTGAACTATTCAACTTCCTGGTGATTGATCCTGGTGAATATACACTTAATATCCTCTTGCCGTTTTTGTCTTTTGTAGGAGCAAGCCAAGTCCCTTATGGGCTGAACCGCTATGAGCATGGCCATGCTCTAACATGTTCACGACCATGCAGAAGACATGGGCCAAGCTTCTTCTTTGAAGGCTCAGCTTCGGGATCTCCGAGATGATATGGAGCTGAAAGACGCCCTTATTGCTAGTGTCAAAGAATCGGAGTCCCGAACTGGGAAGGAACTTGCTTCCTTGAAGGAGAAGTTTGCTCGTATGGAGGAAGAACTTTCCAAAGAGAAGGAAAGGGCTGCCGGCCTGGATGCCAAGAATCTCAAGTTGAAGGGAGATATTTCCCAATTGAAGATTAAGGCAGAGGAGGATGGTTCTGCTCTCAAGTTTCTTCAATCCGAGCTATTGGGATCGGCTTCGAAGCTTCACGAGACCCAAGTGGAGTTAAGGGAGACTCAAGAGAAACTGGAGGAGGCTTACCAGGACATGGACACCACGGTGGATGACTCCTACCGGGATTGTGTGAAGACCCTCCTTTTCTTGAATCCTGGCATTGAGTTGAATACTCGTGGGCTTTGCAAGTATCATGGCATGAAGGATGGGATGTTTATGGATTTCCATGATCCTCACAATTTCGTGCCTATTGATCCTGCTGATCCCCAGCTTGAACCCTTTGACTGCAGAACTCCTCCTCCTACTGATCCCATTCAGGAGCCCGAAGATGCAAATGCTGGAGGAATTGAATGATTTACTTCCATGTTTCTGTATTTCTTTTGTTCTATTTTTATTTTGTAATTCTAACAGACAATTTTAAATTGAATATAGACTTTGTCGTTCTGATATTCCGAGATGTTCTTTATGCATAGCTTTGTTTACTTTTCGTTCATGTGCCTCTTTACATCTTGTTTGCCATAGAACTTTCTCGTGTCTTTTTAATTGTTAGGGTACATCCGTGATGACACCCTTTTAACTCCTTAGCAAGAGGGAATTAGTTTGTACTTTCTCTAATTTTGTTGAGGTGTAGCTTTGATTTATGCTTTCTTTTTGTTGCATTTCTGTATGTCGTTGAGGCGTGGCCGTTTCAAGGTGCCTCTGACTCTCGCTTGACATGAAGATTTTTCATGCCGTTTGAATTGTTAGGGATACATTTGTGATGTTGCCCTTTTGGCTCCTCTATGGGAGGGAAAGTAGTTTGTACTTTCTCTAAATTTAAGTTGGAAGTGTGACCTTGGTGGTACTTCATGCTTCTTTATGGCCAGGGTTAACCCGTTTAGGGTCCCTATTGAGTCTGTAGCGGAGAATTACCCGTAATGGTATCTCGACTCATTGTTAGCCTTGTGTGTACGTCGGTCTCTTCTTGTTGCCGACATCTTAATCTCGGATTATTTGTACTTCTCATACTTTCTTCCAATTTGTTTGCTATTAAGAATTGAACTAACTTGTTTGTGTAAGAATGAATAGAATGCTACTTTATTAATAATAAGAAGCAAATAACAAATGGGGGCCTCGTTAAAACCTCTAGCAGTAAAACCCTCCTTAGGGATAAAACCTGCTACAGGAAAAAGAGTACCCCTTTATTACAAAGAATGTAAATTACATAACTTAGCTATAATACCGCCTTAAGTCTGCGCATTAAGGGTTCTTGGAATCTCTTTCCCTTTGAGAGTTTCTAAATGATATGCTCCGTTAACTGCGATGGTCTTGACCCGGAATGGACCTTCCCAATTCGCTCTAAGCTTCCCGTCTTTAGCATTCCGATTTCCAATACTGGCTCTTCTTAGGACTAAGTCGCCCTGTTGGAATCTTCTCGGCACAACCCTCAAGTTGTATCTCTGTGCTACTTGTTGTTTCCGGGATAACTCTTTGATTCTGGCGGTTCTCGGATTTCCTCGACCATGTCGGAATCTTCTCTGAGCAGCTGCTCGTTTTCTTGTGCGGGGTACATAACCCTCCAGGATAGGTGTCTGATTTCTACTGGGATTACGACATCTGATCCGTATACCATTCGAAATGGAGTTTCTCCGGTGGAGCTATGGGGAGTAGTTCTATAACTCCAGAGTACTTGATAAAGGTCTTCTACCCAACTAGTTCCAGCTTTTTGACATCTCTTTTTCAAGCCATTAAGTATGACTTTGTTGGCGGACTCTGCCTGTCCGTTTGATTGTGGGTGCTCTACACTGGCAAAGTATTGCTTGATGTGGAGACCTGCTAGCATTTCTCGGAATTCTTTGTCGGTGAATTGGGTCCCATTATCACAGATGACTTCTGTCGGGATACCAAACCGGCATATTATTTACCGGAAGACAAAATTCTAGGCTTTAACTGATGCTATGCTGGCTAAGGGTTCCAGTTCAATCCATTTAGTATAATAATCAACAGCAACAATGAGATGTTTGAACTGACCTGTGGTTGGAGTGAAAGGTCCCAAGAGGTCCAAGCCCCAAGTGTGGAAGGGCCAGGGGGTGGAGATGTTGTGCAGATCTTCAGCCGGGATGTGGGACAATGGGCTGTGTTCTTGGCACTTTTGGCACTTCTTCACGTGATCAGCTGCATCTTTATTTATGGTTGGCCAGAAGTATCCTGCCCGCAAGGACTTCCTTGCCAATGATTTTCCACCGATGTGGTGACCGCAGCTTCCTTCATGCACTTCAGTGAGAACATACCATGTTTCAGATGGTCCAATGCATTTAAGCAAAGGAGTTGATAGTCCTCTCTTGAATAATTGTCCTTCTATCACGGAATACCGGGAGGCATTTTGTACCAGCTGTTTTGCTTCCCAGGCATCTGCTGGGATGGTGCCTTTAGTGATATACTCTATTATTGGAGTTCTCCAATCTTCATTTTCAACCTGCAAAATAGCACAAGGAGAAGGGAGAACATCTTCTATCACTGACTTCAAAGTTGAGGATGACTTGGTACTGGCCAATTTGGAGAGTAAATCAGCGCGACTGTTCTCCTCTCTTGGAATGTGCTTGATCTCAAATTTAGAGAGGCCAAGTAGACTTTCTTTAACCTTTGCCAGGTATCTTTGCAACAATGGCTCTCTTGCCTGGTATTCTCCTTTTATCTGGGATACCACCAATTGGGAATCTGAATATAAAGTAATCGCGGTAGCCCCTAGTTCTTTTGCCGCGCATATCCCGGCTAAACAGGCTTCATATTCTGCTTGATTATTGGAGGTTGGGAATTCAAATTTCAGAGAATATTCTAGCGTTATCCCCTCATCGTTCTCGATCAGTATGCCAGCGCCCGCTCCTTTGGGATTTGAGGACCCATCAACATAAATTGTCCAGGATCCTCTTGGTTCTTCGCCGGGATGTGTCATCTCGGCTACAAAATCAACTAGAGCCTGTGCTTTGATTGCCTGACGTGGTTCATACGAGATATCGTATTGTGACAACTCTACTGCCCAGGTCATCATTCTTCCTACCAGGTCAGGTTTATGTAGGATTTGCCTGATGGGTTGATTAGTTCTTACCACGATGGGATGACATTAGAAGTATGGCCTCAGCCGCCGGGATGCAAATAATAGGGCATAGGCGACTTTCTCAAGTCGTTGGTAGTTCAACTCCGATCCCTGTAGCGCCTTAGAGACAAAATATACCGGACACTGGTTCTGGGATTCTTCCTTCACTAAAGCCGCGCTGATTGCTTCATTGGTGACGGCTAAATATAGATATAGGACCTGTCCAGGATCTGGGCGAGATAGGACTGGTGGACTTGAGAGGATTTTCTTCAACTCCCGGAAAGCTTCTTCGCAATCTGCATTCCATTGGAAGTCTTCCTTACGTTGTAAGGTCCTGAAAAAAGGTAAGCATTTCCTGGCTGAATCTGGAAGGAATCTCGTCAATGCAGCGACCCTTCCAGTTAGCTATTGGACCTCCTTAATAGTTCTGGGACTCTGCATATTTAACACGACACTACACTTGTCGGGGTTGACTTCAATCCCTCGACTGGTTAGCATAAAGCCTAAGAACTTTCCGGCTTCGACCCCAAAAGTACATTTGTTAGGATTTAGCCTTAAATCATACCTGCGAAGCTGTTGAAAAGTTTCGCGCAGGTCAGCTACTAGATCTTTGTCTTCTAGGGTTTTTACTATCAAGTCGTCAATGTAGACTTCAAGGATTCTGCCAATCTGTTCTTTAAAGACTTGGCTCATCATCCGCTGATAAGTTGCTCCGGCATTCTTCAAACCAAACAGCATCATGGTGTAGCAATAAACACCCATTCGGTGACAAAAGCCGTTTTCTCTTGATCTGCAGAGTTGTCCACCAGTTTATCGATACAAGGCAAGGGGAATGGATCTTTGGGGCATGCTTTATTCAGATCTGTGTAATCTGTGCACATTCTCCACTTCCCGTTAGCCTTTTTCACCATCACCACATTTGAAAGCCAGTCTGCATATCGTATTTCTTGGATGAACCCTGCATCTAGCAACTCCTTCACCTGCTTTTCTATAGCAGCATGTCTTTCTGGACCCATTTTTCTTTTCTTCTGGGCCACCGGGATAGACCCCGGTTTCAAAGACAGGCGATGACACAGGAATTTCGGGTCAACCCCGGGCATGTCGGAGGAAACCCAAGCAAACAGGTCTTTATTCGTCTTTAACAACTCAATGAGTCGCTCTTTGATTGCGGGGGGTAAGTTTGCCCCTATCTTGACAGTCTGATCTTCTTTAAGTCCTATCTGAACTAAGATTTGGTCCCCTTCTGGTTGAGGTCGTTGATATTCAAAGTCTGCTCTGGGATCTAGGTTAGTCATCATGACCCCTGCATCCCGCATCAAATCACGTCTCTCCATCTTTTGCTTCCCTTTCTCCTCTGCCGTTACTGGCAAAATGGATGGTGATTTCGTGATTTTAAGGCTTTCTTGATAACATTTTCGCGCATCACTGCTCTTTCCGCGGACAGTTACTACTGAGCCATCTTCTCCTGGAAACTTCATGGCTAAATGGATGGTAGAGACTATGGCGCCAAGGCTGTTCAGGGTTGGTCGCCCAATGATTGCATTGTAAGCTGAAGGGCAATCCACCACTATGAACCTAGCGGGAATTGTTTTGGTATTTGGCTTTTTGCCAAAATTCACCTTAAGGTCGACATATCCTTTGGGAATAATTGTATCTCCAGTGAAGCCAATTAGGCTACCTTTATGGGGGATTAAATCCTTAGATCCTAATACCATTTTATCAAACAGGCTCCAGAACATAATGTCAGTTGAACTTCCTTGACCGATGAAGATTCGATGGACTTTGAAGTCGTTCAGATTAGCTGCTATGACCAATGGTTCGTTATCCCAGATCCGTTCTTCCGGGAAATCTGCATCTGAGAAAGATAGCATTAGGTTAGCTACAACAGTTACCTGGGAACAAGAATCCCTGACATCTCGGGTCCTCTTCTTGTCTTCGAGACCCTTTAAGCTGGCTCCTCCAGCTATGACTTGAATTATTCCCCTAGGAGGGGATTCCTGTGCTCGTCTTGGGCTCTGGGATCTCTGACGGGTGTCAGCTTGTTGATCTTGGTTCCTAGGAGGTGATCTGAGTGTCTGTATCCGAGGAGATAGACTTCGGCGACGATCCCGCCTCTCTGGGGATGCCCGAGCATAATTTCTCAACCTCCCTTGTCGGATCAGCTTTTCAATTGCATCCCGGAGTTGGATGCATTCATTGGTAGAATGTCCACGATCCCGATGGTATTCACAGTACTTATTTTTGTGCTTTCCAACTGTTTTCAAAGGTGGTGGCCGCTCTCTTAGTTCAAAATGCATCACTTCTTTCAACACTGAAGCTGGCGGGACTATTAGCGGAGTGTAGTTGTTGAAAAGACCCTTGCGCTTCTTAGGAGATCTATCCCGGGATTTGTCGTCTTTACCCCGGGATTGGTTTGGAGGGACAATTTTTGCTTTGTCATCCTTCTTGGCGGCTTGGGCCTTCTCCCATTCTTCTATTTTGATACACTTTTCGGCCCTGACCTTCAAGTCATCCATGGAGGTGGGCTTATCTCCGGCCAGTTGCTTGGCGAAGGCTCTTGGCTTCAATCCTCTTACAAAGAAATATAACACTAAGTTAGGTTCAACATTCCTAACTTCTAATACTTCATTGTTAAAACGTGTTATATAGTCTCGTAGAGATTCATCTTTTCCCTGTTTAACAATTTCTAAGTGGAATTCAGATTTGAACTGTCTTTTACTGCTAGTGAAATGAAGAATAAACTTATCTTTGAGGGTTTTCCAGTTGCTGATGGATTGTGGTGGAAGGTCTGAGAACCAACGACTTGCAGCCTCTGACAATGTGAGGGGGAAAGCACGGCATACGATGACCTCATTCACCCCTTGGAAGTACATAGCCCTTTCAAAAGTGCTCAATGTAGAGTGGGATCTTTGGTTCCATCATATTCCTTCAACTTCTTTGCAAACTGGAATCCATGAGGAAAGGTATGGGACATTATCCAAGTGTGAAGGGATTGTCAATGTACCCAAAATCTGGGGCATTTTCAGCCATGTGCTCTTGGTTACCGGCTTGCTGGCCCCCAAGGGGAATAGGTGGCGGGTTGGCCCCCTCAACCCGAGATTGATGCGGGACCCCTTCATGTCGGTGACTTATCCGTCCTTCCAGTTGCCTTTCCTGAGTTTTCAGATTTCCTTCTTTTTCTCCTTCAATTACGGATTTTTGTTGCTGCTTTTTCGCGTTGTCATTATCTTTTTCCAGATTCTCAAGGTTCGGCTGGGTATGCCTCTCAGCTCTTTCCTCCTCTGAATCATCTTCGATAACAATATGCTTGCCCTTCCGCTGTTGCTCTTTGAGATCTGCGATCTCTTTGGCTTGTGACTGCACCAATTGCTGCAGTTTACGGAATTCTGCTTCAATATCAAAGTGCTGGGATGCCCTTGCTTGATTCGACGCACCAGCCTGCTATCCAGCTCCTTGGTTTTGCACGCTGGGATCGTTGTAATCCCTATTTCTGGCTGAGCCAACCATTGTTGATGATGGATGGGAATGAAACTTTTTGTTGCGATCCCCACAGACGGCGCCAATATTGTGATCTAACCTGACAGGGATGTAGGACGAGCAAGATAGTCTTCTTGATCAGCAAAGGGCAGTAGGATTGCTTCCGAGTCCTGAGCTCCGGCGGTGGTGGTGTGCACCTGCAAGCACTCCGACGCTCAAGTCAGTGAGTGAATTAGGTTTTTGTGTATATGATAGTATATCTTACGTACCTTGCATGGTGCATTATGGTAGTATTTATAGAATGGGGTAAATGACCTAATGCGGTCCGTATTGGGCCAGGATCTGTGTCTGAGCCCAATCCTCATCAGCTGGGCCTTGATGATAGGCCACGCCCAACTTACCGCGCTCAACTCTACGTGCACATAGTAGCAAAACACGTCCAGTCTAGATAAAGAGATGAAGAACAAAAGTTGCATCGGAAGACATCCTAGCAAACTCCATAATCCACTCCTATCTCCAAACACTTTTAAACTATAAAAAGTATCATCCTAAAACTAAGAAAAACTTAGCCAACCTAAGCTGACCCTCCAAAAGTATCTGAGGTCTACTAACCTAGGACTAATTACAAGAATTTAAAGGAGTTAAAACGGGCTTTGGGACATTGGAAGACCCGGAAGACAAAATTTAATCCTGGCTGCTCGCAAATGGACGCTTAAGCGCCTATTCTAGGCGCTTAAGCGCCCCTTGCTTCTAAAGCTTCAACTTGAGTACAAAATACATGTAATTAGTACTAATTTATTATAAAAACACTAAAAAACACTAAAGTATTATTTTCACTCAAGAACTTGCATTTACTAGAATTAGGATATTTTTCCATTAAAAACCATATAAAATACTTAAATAAATGCATAATTAAAGCCTTAATAACACGTATAATTTCCATTTATCATGTCTTTTTCGTCTAAGTTCCCCGAGCCTTTTGCATCCTAAGGTCCTCAAGCCTTCTACAATTTAAGGTCCACACACCTTCTGCGTCCAAAGGTCCATGTGCGTTTAGCATTCAAAGGTCCCTGCGCCTTTCGCATCCCAGGGTCTCTGCACCCTATTCATCTAAGGTCCTCGAGATTTTTACATTCAAGGTCCCCGATCCTTCTACATCCTAGGGTACCCATAGAGTTGGGTAGACGGACTGAAGCCCGCGAACTGGCCCGTAGGTAAACGGGTTGGGCGGACTTGAGCTGCAAAAATTGAGAACCATATATACGGACATGCCCATTAACCTACGGCTAAACGGACAAATCGCGGACCCCACAGACTCCGTTTATTTATTATTAATTTCTTTTTCATGAATCATATAGGCCCAATTCCAAACTTCCTTTTTGTAAAAAAAAAACCCTAAATACTCTAAACTTAGCAATTCTTAAGACTTAATCTAGACTTTAAAATTAAAATGTTTATATTATATTACTTTGTAACTTATATTTTGAATGTAAGATGTTAAATATTTTATGTATTTTCTTTAAAATATTTTTATGAAAATGTTAGTAATTTAGTCTACAGTAACAAAAAAAAACTAGAAAAAAAAACTGAAAAAATACTGGAAAAAAAATCAACAAAAAAAAAAGGTTACGCGGATGTATGTGGATGTCCGGCAGACTTTGCGGGCAGACATGGGCTCTAGTTTTTTCAGGCTTATACGAATTACCTGTTAAGTCCGCGGACCGGCGCGGGTCGAGGCGGACAACTTGCATACCCAGCTCTAGGTACCCACGCCCTCAGCATCCTAAGGTCCCCGAGCCTTCTACATCCTAAGGATCCCGAGCCTTCTGCACCTAAAGGTCCCCTGTATAGACCTAGCACCCTTTATTTTCTTTTCAAAGCCCAGTATTATCCTGACACCCGCATTGCATTCAAAGCCCTGTATCAGCCTAGCACCATCATTGTGACAAAGGCCAGTATTGGCCTGGCACCCTCATTGGCATCCTCATTGCATTAAAGTCCAATATCGACCTACCTAGTGCCCCCACTACATCAAAGCTTAGTATCGACCTGACACCCTCATTGCATCAAAGCCCAGTATCGGCCTGACACCCTCATTGCATCAAAGCCTAGTATCGGCCTGTATCGCTAGTCTTGTTCTAGATGTCCTAGCACATTAAGTTGGAGGATAAAATTGATTCACGTCTTTACTCGTTCCTTATTTGATAATATGAATAGATTAATTGTGCAAAAATTTGTTAACTTTAAAAATATTTAATGTCACTCCAAAAATAATTAAACTTATTTATTAACAAGAGACATGAATCCTGAGTACTGTTCAATCAGTTATTAAATATCCTTGACTATATTAGTGAAACACCACTCAAATAAAGTTAAGGCTTAATTTTTTTTGAAATAAATTTATTTATTTATGTCAACAAAAATAATTAATTCTTTTTTTTAAAAAATTGGATCACTGCCCAACAGTACCAAAAATTAATTGCAGCCCAACAGTATCAAAACAAAAAAGAGAAAAAACACAGCAAGAACATACAACAAAGTAAAAAATATCCTTGGGTGGTGCAGAAAGCAAAAAGCATATAAGGCCCACATTCAAAGCAGAACTAAACAAATAGGCGTTTAGCAAAAGAAAACAACAGCAAAACCATAATAAAAATAAAAAAGTTACAGCAAAAAAAACACTGGAAGTGCATAAAGAAATAAAAAACAACAAAAATGAAGCAAACAAGCTTTCTGCAAAATTGCAAAACAAACAATAAAAACAAAAGTAGGCATGCAGCACAGTTTACACACAACAAACAAAAAACTTTAGGGTGCAAAAAGCAAAAAAAAAAAAGAGGTCATAATTCAAAATAGAATTGGTTCTTCTTCCTCAAGGATTGTACAGTGCCATTGCAGAGTGGAAGAAAGGGACCGAGGTCGCAGTATGAGAGCAAGGGACAACGTCGAGCTAACGGCGATCGTGGTGGAGCAACGATGCGGTGGTAGCTGTAACCGAGAGGAGCAACAGTTCATAGTGGATGGGCTACATTGTGTTGCAGTGGAAGAAGGACAGTGTTGGCCATGGTGGTTTTGTGGCTGATTTGGCTACCACGACGGTTTCGGACGGTGACGGTGGAGCGGTGGTCGGCGGCGACGGCGATAAACTTGGTAGTGCTTGGCGGCAAGTGTGTACATGGATGTGTGTATGTGCGTTTGTGTGCATGAGTGTGTTTTGTGATGGAGGAGGAGAGATTGATCAAAAGAATAGAAGAAGACAGACTATCGTGAGAGACTGATCAATAGTGGCTATGTGTTCTCTCCCTTTTTCTATGATGAATTGTTTCCTATGTACTAGTGTGTTCTGACTACTTCTCCCTCTCTCTGTTTTCCTTTGAGCCTTATCCGTTTACACTAAACTGTGCAACCAACTCTATCCCACATTTCCATCAAATTCCTAAAGTCTTGGCATGATCCAATTGTGGGTGTTGTGAGAGATGGAACTAACAGAGTGTGCTCATCCTCATTCTCTCCTATTTTTGATTTTTTATTTTTAATCAATTACTAGACTTGGTCAATTATTGAAAAATTACTATTTGATTTTAATTAATTAATAAATTAACCGATTATTAGTAAATCTTCTCATTTTTCAATTTTTACGGACCATACTAGTCAAATTACAAATAATTAACTAAATATTAATTAATTAATTTCAAGAAATTAATTTATCAATCATAACTAATTAATCATCATTTTTTCCAATTTTTAATATTGTTTCGGATAAAATTGAATATCCACAGTCTACTTATGTTTTGAAGGTAGTATTAATTGCACTTTATCTATTCTATCATTATATTTAATTTGCTACTACTCCCTCTGATCCTTTTTATAGGATATTTTCAATTATATTACACAGACCAATAAATTAGTTAAAATTAGTTGATTTTTTTAATTCTTTAAAAATTGTTACAACATTCCAAATTTACCTTTATTAATATATTTGGAGTGACTCTCGCACACTATCATTGCCTTCAACCCACCTCCTCCTTTGCATTTATTATTCTGTCCACAATTCCACATATCTACGTATGTCATTAAAACACATTTTATTTGCTCATTACAGAGATTGTTTCCTCAAGGAAAAGTGATTTGTAATGAAAATTTAAAATTTTGATCCAAAAAATTGCTTCCCACCAAATCAATGTTTGGCAAAAATAAAATTAAAAACTGGCGGTCACTCACCAAAGAACTCTAACCATTTTCATAGAGTAACTCTAACAAAAAGAACCACAAGCTAAGAATACCAACGAATTTCAGTTGTTCTATTTGAATATTTAATATGCCACTTGACATAGATTTGAACATTGCTTTGCCACATTCATCTACATATGAGGATTCCAACCAGCCACATTCACTGGGGTCGGCTAAAGGATAAGGCCGGTTAAGCCCTTGCTTTAGGCCCTAAAAAAATGTACAAAATTATTTATATAGTTAGGTCCTATTTTAATATATTTTTATTTTTAAAATATTAAATACTTTATAGTATACAATGTTATCATTCTTTCTGATAAAATATTTATTTCTCCTAAATAAAATGCATATGATGTTTATCCAATAATGTTATTAATTTCAAAAAATATTTATTATTGTTAATTTAGAAAAGGCCTATTATGATAATTAACTTTAGGCGATGAAATAAGGCAATGTGTTTTTGGTATTGAAATTGTGCAAAAGATGATTATTTTAGGAATTGGTACTGTGGTTACAACTTAAGTAATTGACTATGTATCAGTTAGAGAGTTCAAGGATGTGTCTTGTCATTAGGATTGTTCAAATTATATGTCTTTTAATGTTTGAAGTACTAATGATTTGATGACTATGATGCAGCAGTAGTAATTTAGTAATTTGAAGTTTGAGTTTATGCAATAAACTATACATACAATAGTTATAATACTAACTATAATGTGGTAAAATGATGAAACAACTATCTAAGTCACATTAAGAGAAGTGTTATCTTCTATCAATACATGCCACTATCCCAATATAAGTAATCCACCTAAGGGACTTACATAGGTGCAACTGTAGGATTTATTCAATAGGATATGGATATTAACATTTCCTGTTATCAATTTTCTTTTTTTCTATTGATTTATGCAGGTGTAAGTTTTTAGTTCCTATAAATTAGCACTTCTTTATTTTGGTTTCTATAATTTATTTATTTATTTTAGATCAATTTAATTGAAAATTTTGTCCCTACAAACTTTTATTTCATGACAACTAGGAGTATACTTTTTTTTATCCATTTAGATATAGATACTAAAGTAGAGACAAAATTGCAGTATTTCATACACACCAAAATTCAGTTTGCTTCACCTACTTACACTCAGCTTGAAGTGAATTCCAAAGGTACTATCACTACAAGAAAATCTAATATTAGCTATAAAATATAGCTACAAATTTTTATTTATAGCTAATTTATATGTAAACAGTTATAGATTAGCTACTAAAAATTTTTTTGTAGCTAATACTAATTAGCTATCAAATTAGCTTCTGATTAGCTACGAAATATAGCTACTAAAGAATATCGTAGTTAACTTGTATCTAAATAGCTACCAATTAGCTACTAAATAAAATTTCCTAGCTAATTTTCTTGGTCACTAATTAGCTACTAAATTAGCTACCAAATTAGCTATTAATTAGCTACTAATTAGCTACTAAATTAGCTACCGATTAACTACTAAATTAGCTACTAATTAGATATGGTGCCCTTAATGAATCAAAGTCCCACGTTGGATAGTTAGGAGCAAGTTAGAGGTTTATAAGTGGATGGACTCATGCACATATTGTCTTAAGGAATTGGATTGTATTAAGATATTGGTTGTATTGTGGTGTCCTACATTTGTGGTCCATTCTCTTGGCTTGTGTCTTTGGCTCTACCCTCTCTGTTCAGATAGTGGTATCGGAGCCCGGTTGATTCGGTACGATGACTGACTTTGACAATTAAAAATATTTAATTTAGCAATATATTAGCTACGGTTTAAATAGTGATTAGCTACGAATTGGCTACAAAAATTTTCCGCTAACAATTAGCGACCTAATATTAGCTCTCAAAAATTCAATAGCTAATCCGTAGTTATTCTATTTTTGCTACTAAATTATTATAAATTAGCTACAAATTTTTGGATAGCTAATATACAAAATTCTTGTATTGTATATAGAGACAAATTTATATTTATGAATTAATCAAGCTTTGCAAGAGATACCCATATATAGCATTCAACACTGATAAACCAAAATCTCAAATACAATTAGTTTTGATGCTCATTACAAAATCTCATCATTATGAATCACATTCTACCTGGTTGCTTTTGCTTCATATTGATCATTTACCGTTCTTCCTGTTGCAGCTCTTCATCCTGTTGAACTTTCTTAACATTTGGGTCTTCAAATTCTTTAGATTGCACCTCTTCTTCCTCTTAAACTTGATTTAAATCAATTTGTGGAATGGGTTCAACACCTTCAAATGAATCTTCCACAACTTGTTGAAGTAAATATTCCATATCCTCTATTTCCATTGATAGTGAAAAGAATGTTGCAGATCAAGTTTGAGTTTAGTGATCGAGATAAGAACTATAGTACTATCATCATCAACCACCTATTTAAACAACTCAGAGAAAAAAGAAAAGGTCCAAGAGTCCAACATTCTCATTGGTTCTCCTTCACTTGTGTAGGTTGTTGCAGAAGGTGGTGTTAATATATCTCGGTAATAAAAAACTAAAAAATAAAGTTGTTAGAAAATTTATTAAGCATAAAAGTGTCAAAATAAAAAATTGTTAATATATCTTATATAAAAGACCATAAAAAATTTCTAGATGGTATTTTATAAAAAGGACTCGAGGGAGTAATTAATATAATGTTCTACAATTGAACCTATGAAACAATGAGATAAAAGAGAACTAAATTATTCTTTTTATGAAAAGAAAAATAAGAAATTTTTTTTTTAAAATTTTTTGTAAAAAGTACTCAATTGCTTATATTTTGAACAGAGGCTAATTATTAATTCCAGAAATCGGAATTTTGTGCATCAGCAAAAGAAAGTAAATCTAAATTTATTAGAGTTTGGTTTTTGTGCAAATTTGTGTATTCATTCAAACTACAATAACAAAAACGAAAAGATATATAAATGATTAAAAGTTATTTTGTAAATATATGATGTTGCTATGGCCTATGGTGCAGTGAGTTTGTTATATTGTAAGTATCCTTGCTGTACCTTAGAGTACATCTAGTACTTTGTTTCTTAATGAAACATCTTTTGGCGAGTTCTTAATAAAATCTTTTTGCCTGCAAAAATAATTATTTGAATACAAGTAAGAATTACTTTTAATAAAATATAATAACAATTTTTTTTAATAAAAATAACAATTTTTACTTTTAGATAAAAGTACTTTCACAACACAAATCAAACAAAAAACAGACGAAATTGGCGATAATAAGCAAGCTGGAAAATTAAAGCCAAAGCGCTAAAGGCTCTGTTTGATAAAATTAGTTTATAGTTTATGGCTTATAGCCCGTGACTTATAGCTTTTAGCTTATGAGTGAGTGGAAGTGTTTGGTAAAACTAACTTATGATAAACTAAAATTTTGTCAAATGACCTAAAAAGACATACTTATAATATATTAATGAGAAGCCAATTAATTAGGGGTAATAGATGTTATTATTCAAAAAGAATAAGGATAGAATTTGAAAGAATTATTGAAAGCTACTTTAGAGTTTAGATAAGCTATAAGCTACTTCAAGTAGCTTTTCATAAGTTAGTTTTTATAAGCTATAAGCTAGTTGTCACCAAAATACCTCTACTTATCCATAAGTTATAAGTTATAAATTCCTAAATAAGTTATAAATCAGTTGTACCCAAACATACTCGTTTCATGTCTTTTTTATATATGTACCTTTGTTTGACAACAACACAACACCTCTTAGAATATATTATTAGGACATATATTCAACAAAATTATGTTTTCAAATGAGTTAAAGAAATTGTTGTCCAAAAAAATGAGTAAAAGATGTTAAACTTTGCACAAGTTGAAATTCCATGGGAGCCATTGAATACGAAGGTTTCTCATGAGAGAAATAACCAAAGAGAAAAGACGAAAGAGAAGGGAAAAAATGAAGGAATAAAATTGATATTCATTGAATTAAGATAAGCGTATAGTTACATGTATATATACAAGAGAACTATCTGATAAAATGAAACAACAGATAAGTACATAAAGCTAACGGAAAGAAACTAACTCTAATCCTATGGCTAGAGATGATTGGATCATGTGGTTCTGAGATGCAACACATATGAGGACTACTTAGCAAATAATAAAGGGAGTGAAACTTTAAACTATTTGCTAATATCCCCCCGTAAGCTTGGAAGGTAGAGATTTCGCATTCAAAGCTTAGATTTCAAATAGTTGAAGCTTGATGCAGTCAGAGGCTTTGTTAACAGATCTACCATTTTTTCTTTGGAAGTGATTGGTAGCAAGTGTATCATCTTTTCTTGGACTTTATCTCGGACAAAATGGAAATCAATGTCTATGTGTTTAGTTCCTTCGTGGAAAACCGGATTATTAGCAATGTAGATTGCTGACTCATTGTCGTAGAAAATGGTCACTGGTCTTGGATGAGAGATGCCAAGGCTTTTGAAGAGGTTGATAAGGAACTTCTCCTCACAAGCAGCAAGAATCCCCGTGGTATTCAGCTTCTGCAGAAGATCTGGAGACTGTGTGCTATTTTTTGCTTTTCGAAGATATAAGGTTGTTTCCATGAAGAAGCAATAAGCAAAAATGGATTTCTTGCTTTCCTTGCAAGAGCCCCAATCTGAATCAGAATATCCAATAAAATTGAGAGGACTTTGTGCATAGTAGAACAACCCATCTCCTGGTGAATTTTTGAGATACTTCAACACCCTCATTGCTGCATTCATGTGAGCTTTTGTTGGGCAACCCAGAAACTGACTTAGCCTTCCAACTACAAAACTTATGTCAGGTCTTGTACTTGTAAGGTAAATCATTTTTCCTATCAGACGAAAGTAACTTTTTATATGTTCCATCAAGTCATCTGGATTGTGAACAAGCTTGTGTCCTAGCTCAATGGGCGTGTCCTTTGGAGCAGTCGCAAGCATCCCAGTTTCTTTAAGGAGATCCAAGCAGTATTTCCTTTGACAGAATGACATCGCTTCTTTGCTCCTGGCAATCTCCAAACCAAGGAAGTACCTTGCAAGTCCAAGATATTTGATGCTAAAGTATTGATGCAGAGAATCATTTATCTGTTGTATATCATCCACATTGTCACTTGCAATCAAAAGATCATCAACGTAAACAAGTATGACAACATAACTATTACTTCTTGCTCGAATAAATAGGGAGTTAGCTTTTGATCGGCTAAAACCAAATCTGATGAGAGTCTCAGTTAACTTGACATTCCATTGTTGGCTTGATTGCTTCAATTCATATAAGGACTTATTCAATCTGCAAACAACCCTGGTTTTTCTATATGAAGGCCTTGTGGTATAGACATGTATACTTCTTCATCGAGATCACCATTCAGGAATGTAGAATTGACATCAAGGTGACTTATATGCCAACTTTTGCTTGCTGCCGAAGCTAGAATAAATCTGACAGTTGTCATTTTTACAACTTGGCTGAAGGTTTCTGTGTAATCTATTCCAACTGTATGGTTGTATCCTTTGGAAACAAGTCTTGCCTTGTGCCTTTCCAAGGTCCCATATGCTTTATACTTTGTCTTGAACACCCATTTTTAGCCAATGACCCTTTTTCCTTTAGGAAGATGATAGATGGACCATGTGCCATTGTTTTCAAGAGCTTTGAGTTCCTCATTGACAGCAATCTACCAACATGGTTGTGAAATGACTTCCTGAAAGGTTTTTGGCTCAATGTTAGAATTGATACTCATTATGAAGTGTTTATAAGAAGGATTTTAAAACATCATATGATAAATGATTAGAAATAGGATATTGCACACTCCCTTCCCTATCATTTGATGAATTTGAAACCAGATAGCAATAATAAGCATACAAATGGCTAGGAGGATTCTTTACTCTAGTGGAGACTCGCAGAGGAAGATCAAATTCAGTAGGCTCCTCTGGTTGAGAATTCTACACATGACAAGGAGAAGGAGAGGTAGCCGGTAATGTTTGTGATTGAACCTCAGCAGTAGCATAATGCTGAGAAGAACTATATTATGCTGCATTTGGTCTATCAGAGCCATGCCAAAACTCATCAAATATATCTGTGAAAAAATCTAAGTTGTTAGTAGTAACAGGCTTGGCACTACTAGAAATTTGTTTAGAAGTTGATATTTTATAAGGGAACACATATTCATAAAACCTTGCATCCATATTTTATAAAATGCCTAATTTGGTGTTATTTTGTTGAGATGTTGAACACATATTTTATAATATGTGTTGAGTTGGTGAATTGTTTCACAAAGGAAAGAATAGCTTTGTGCTGGTCAGGAGTGAAACTCATGGTTGGATTTCTTGTATTACTAGAAGGAGGAGGGTATGAGTCCTCTTCAGAATCTGCAACTTCGGTGCTGTTGTCTTGATTACACTGGTGGATCACACCCTCTTTTTTGTTTAAACTATGAGGATGTCCATATTTCTTGTAACAAATGTTCTCAGTATGTCCAATCTTGTTACAGAATGTGCATACTTTAGGTTGTCCCTTTTGTTGCCATGTCTTCCCAAGAATTGATTTACCATGTCCCTTTCCTTTAAAGGAGTTAGTAGTGTCACTGATATTGGCTAGAACTCGTGATTCTTCCATTGGAAACTACATTTGTCTTTCCTATTGAACTAAGAGAGAAAAAACTTTGTCTGCATCTGGCAGAGGGTCCATTAGCATAACATTGGATCGAACATTACTATATTGATCATTTAGACCCATAAGGAACTTTATAACAAAGTTTGATTTATGATAGCTTTGAATGGTAGGAAGAAGATCGCAAGAACAAGGTTCTTTGCATTTACAGAAAGGAAAAGGTCTGAAAATTTTCAATTCAAGCCAGATGCCTTGTAATTGTGTAAAATATTAAGTAATGTTCAACTCACCTTGCTTAAAAGCAAATAGAGATTCTTGTAACTCAGCAATTCGAAACAAACCACCTTAACAATACCTTTTCTTCAAGTTCTGCCACACATCATATGCAACGTCCATCCAAAAAAATAGATTTCACAATAAGGAGTTTGAAGATGAAAGGACATGGTATTGCAGCGATCCCATGCAAGGGGTTTTTCATCTGTTTCAGCAGGGCGAGGAATTGATCCATCGATGAAACCAACTTTGTTCTTGCTTTTGAGAGCTTGCACAAAGGCCCGAGACCATTGATGATAATTATCTCCTTTGAACTGAATAGGTATGAGGATACTGGCAGGGCTTTCTTGCAGATGCAAGAAGAAGGGATCTTTGAAATCAATGAAGGTAGCAGAGGAAGAAGAAGTCATTATGACAAAGGATAGAACAAGAAGAAAGAAGAAAGGAAGGCAAAGACGCAAAAAGAACCATTCACAGGCTTATTGATACTATGTTAAACTTTTCACAAGTTGAAGCCATTGAATACCAAGGTTTCTCATTAGAGAAATAACGAAAGAGAAAAGACGAAAGAGAAGGGAAAAAACGAAGGAAGAAAACTGATATTCATTGAATTAAGATAAGTTGTAGTTACATGTATATATATAAGAGAACTATCTTATAAAATGAAACAACAGATAAGAAACAGAAAGCTAACAGAAAGAAACTAACTCTAATCCTGTGACTAGAGATAATTGGATCATGTGGTTGTGAGATGGAACACATATGAAGACTACTTAGCAAATAATAAAAAGAGTGAAACTTTAAACTATTTGCTAACAAAAGAAATTCACACTAACAAATCATTGGACAATCATTATTATTATTAGTCTATAAAATCAGTCCCACTATACATCTTTTCAAACTCACAGAATCAGCCGGTCATCTATCTTTTACTACTCGTATAATTAGTTAAACATAAAAAATACATAATACATGATTAAATTAATATATATTTGTTTCAGTCATTTAGTTTAGTTTGTGAGAGTATGAGATATGTGTGTTGATATGGAGTTTGATTCTCGGTTGTACTACTTTTCTATGAACCAAAAAAATTTAGTATATATTTTAATTAATTTTATTGTTAGTATTATATGAGAAATATTTTTTATATTAATTTTTTATAATTAAAAATCAAATAATATATAATTAAATTATTACATAATAATTAAATAAATTATATTATAATTTAATCACATGTTCTTTAGCGTTTAATAAATTTTACAAGTGGTACACAAACAATAATTATATACGAACAATTACTCATATCAGCCAATATTATATTCTTTCCTCTGGATATTGAATTAATTCGGCCTTATTCGGAGATAAATCCAAATCCAGTAAAAATTACATGTTGCAACTGAAGACTTATCGCCATATTCTACCATATTTTTTTTTGGGTGAACAAAAATATCCCCATTCAATAGCTGAAGACTAATCCTCTCGAGGTGTAGAGATCATCGAAGTGGGCATTGCCTTCCAAAGGAAGTCTTCTCTATATACACCACAAGGATTCGAACCCCTGTCAGAATACTTAAAAGACCCAGCTATCTACCAACTGTGCCAAACTTTGTTGGTTATTCTACCATATATATACATCATTATCGTATGAAGACAATAACAATTGATTACCTTGCAACAAATCATGGTAACGCATGATAATCAACTGTCCTAATCTCAGGTCGTCTTTTACGCGCTTCTAATTAATTAAAGAATAATATTTCGATAAGTATGTAGTGGCAATTAAGAAAAAGAACATGACATCAATTGTTAAAAGGAAAAGGAAATTTGTTTAACGATAACTGTATTTTTTTTAAAATAAAGTGAATAAAGAATTGTATGAAGTATAGTACAAGGAGTGCTTAACTCAAATACAAAATTAAAGTTTCACTAATTAACCCAAATACAAAGAACATGTTGAAGTTTACTTGAAAATAACCTATTTTGAAGTTTCACATTGCTCAAGTTGACAAAGGGAGTGGGAGGCAAGGCTATATAATGGACTCAAGTTTATGGTTTCAAATTACACCAAGTTGGAAACACTTTAAGCTTGTATCCTGACTTTTCTTTCTCTCTTATACTCTTTGTATTAGAGTGTTGTGAGGTTATTGGCTTTGGAGAGTGTGGGTGTATTGGGGCAAGGATGAGAAGTCTATGTGTTGTAAAAATTTTCACATAGTGTTATTCTCTAGTTGTCGTTAGACAACGACTGTGGTTTTTTCTCCGGTTTTGGAGTTTTTCCACGTTATATTCTTGTGTTTTTATTGTGTTATTGTTTTATCAAATTTCTCTATTAGAAGGATAATTCTCTAGGGGTAATGGTGATTTTTACCCAACAGTGGTATCAAGAGCCTATGGTTTGGTAGGATTTTTCTAAGTATGCTCTGTGGTTGCAGCCTAGTCTGACCTTCCACATCAGAAAAGAATAAATTCCTTGTTTTTGGAGAATTATCCTTGGTTGTTCAAGAGAAGTGTGATACTGTAAGAGCGATGTGTTGGAAAAGTTCTGGCTAAGGAAAGACTTGGTATTTAAGAGTGTCCGTTGTGACCAACCTCTCTTTCTTGCGAACTAATCCGGTGTGCGGTTTACAGTTTACACGGTTACGATGTCATATTCAAGTGCTATGAAATTTGACATAGAGAAATTTGATGGAAGAATCAATTTTGGCTTGTGGCAAATGCAAGTCAAGGATGTTTTAATACAATCTGGATTACACAAGGCGTTGAAAGAGAAGATTTCTGGCATGAAGGAAGAGGATTGGGAGGAACTAGATTTGAGAGCTGCAAGTGCAATTCGCTTGTGTTTGGCCAAGAATGTTCTTGCAAACGTACAGAAGATGAAGACAGCTAAAGAACTTTGGGAGAAGCTTGAAGGGTTATATCAAAGGCATCTCAAATCGGTTGTTGTTGAAGGTAAAATCCTTTCCGAAGAGAGGAGAACGAAAAGTGAGGAAAGCATGTCAACAAACTCAGTGTTGGTTGCTAGAGGTGGGCCTAATGGGAAGAAGAACAACGAAAGACTATGGTATGCTGGAAATGTGGAAAGTCCGGGCATGTAAAGAAAAATTGTCCGAGTGGAGGAGCATCCGAAAGGAACTCTGAGTTAGATGCTAGCAGTGCTTCTCTCATTTTGAGGGAGGATGATCTTTTGTAAAAGATGAGTAGTGCATCCTCATGGCATTTCCGCGTTGCCATGGAAAAGGATGAGTTATTGCTAGCGGGTTCATAGTTGCACACGGGCATTGGATGGCATTGATGCAAGGTGCGTGGTGAAAGAAAGTCTTGGAGTGGTCTAATTCCAAGTGGGTATACTCTTTAAGGTGGGGTATGATTGTTGGTATAAACAATGATTGCCGGTTTAGGCAATAGAAATTAAAGATGTGTTATTTTCAATCAAGGTGGAGAATGTTGAAGTTTGCTTGAAAATAACCTATTTTGAAGTCTCACATTGCTCAAGTTGACAAAGGGAGTGGGAGGCAAGGCTATATAATGGACTCAAGTTTATGGTTTCAAATTGCACCAAGTCGGAAACACTTTAAACCTAAACTTCCATAAATTTTAACAAACTAAACATTACACAACTAAATAAAAAATGAAAACACCTGCAAAAGCTTTACGCATCCAAAAAGCTCCCAATTAACAATTCAAAAAATAGCTCATGCATTCCCAACTATTAATGAATGAGTCACCTAGATTTCCAATAGATGTCAGTGCCTTAATTATACCACGGTTTGTAACACCTTCACACAAGAAACAGACCTGCACTTTTCCTTATCTTAACCAGCTGATATGCAATTTAAAGGACATATACACCAGCTTGAATAAGTAAGCCCGACTGCTCCTCCTTTTGAATAGTTTCCAAACCACTCTCACGATCTAAATCTTTCTACCTCAAAGACTTCTTTTACGACAAAACGATTATTACAAAAAATCATGTTGTTTCTTGGTAGCCAAATTTCCCAAATTATTGCTAGCCAAATCAGCAGTCCATTCAAAGTATATTAGTAGTTCAGAGAGGATGAACGAAAACTCTACATTGAATTCTCTATTAATCAACTTCTTAATCAAAAGTTCTCATTGAATGAGCCTTTATACAGGAACAAAAATATAAGTATCGTAACTGCCGAAAGGTAGTTATGAAATAGAAAATGTAACTACTCAATATAATATTATCTTTATCTTTAATACTCCCCCGCAAGTTGGAAGTGTGTTTTAGCACATCAACGTGGACATGAAAAATATAGAAATCCTAATGGTAACGGTCGGGTTCGTAGCTATCAAGTCTTCGACCTTCTCTTGGGCCTCGTCGATCTTGTTTCAGTGTCCCCTCGAGTCTCATTTCAAAAGGTTGAGAAACGGAAATGGTCGGGTTCATAGCTTTCTTGAAATATTCGACCTTCTTTTTGGCCTCGTCGATCTTCTTCAGCGTCTCCTCGATCTCGTTCCAAACCATAGATAAAAATCTAGGAAAATATGTGAAGTATTAAAGATAAATGAAAGTTGGATAAAGAGCTTTGGTGAATCCTCAGTAGTAACAGAGGAATAGGCGGTGGTTTTTGAAATTAAATGCAAATAAGAAGGATTGTCAAATTCCCTCTCTTGTTGGAGAATGAGAGCAAACGACTTGGCAATCGAGGGAAAAGGCACAAGCATCATAATCTGAGAGCGTACTTGTGCAAAATCCGACGAGGAAGGATTGCCAAATTCTCTCTCTTGTTGGAGAATGAGAGCAAATGACTTGGCAATCAGGGGAAGAGACACAAGCATCATAATTGAACGTACTTGTGCAAATTCCTCATTAAGGTCGCGTAAGAAATTAATCACACGATCATCCTCAGGTTCTTTCTAGAATTTGACTAAGAATCTACAAGAACACGTAGCAAAACAATTGCATACTTGTTTAAGGAGTAGTGGAACTTCTTTTTGCAAATTATCGATATGAAAGACATCTCCATAAGGATTTAATGCGGAAGCATCAGAGGGAGAATGATATGCCATAGTTGATCAATGTTAAGAGAATCAATGGAGTTTTTTTTTTTTGGTTCATAGGAAAGTAGTACAACCGGGATTCGAACCCCGTACCCACACACGCATGTCACCATGCGCTCACCAATTTAGCTACATGACTGGGACATAATCAATGGAGTTTTGATTCAAAAATTTTCTGCTCTGATACCATATTAGGGGTTCAGAGAGGATAAATGAAAACTCTACATTGAATTATCCATTAATCAACTTCTTAATCAGAAGTGCTCATTGAATGAGCCTTTATACAGGAACAAAAATGTAACTACCGTAATAGCCGAAAGGTAGTTATGAAATAGAAAATGTAACTACTCAATACAATATTATCTTTATCTCTAATACTCCCCCGCAAGTTGAAATTGCGATTTAGCACATCAACTTGGATATGACATGAACAATATAGAAATCCTAATGGTACCGGTCGGGTTCGTAGCTATCAAGTCTTCGACCTTCTCTTGGGCCTCGTCGATCTTGTTTCAGCGTCCCCTCGAGTCTCATTCCAAAAGGTTGAGAAACGGAAACGGCCAGGTTCATAGCTTTCTTGAAATATTTGACCTTCTTTTTGGCCTTGTCGATCTTCTTCAGCATCTCCTCGATCTTGTTCCAAACCATAGATAAAAATCTTGGAAAATATATGAAGTATTAAAGATAAATGAAAGTTGGATAAAGAGCTTTGGTGAATCCTCAATAGTAACAGAGGAATAGGCGGTGGTTTTTGAAATTAAATGCAAAGAAGAAGGATTGTCAAATTCCCTCTCTTGTTGGAGAATGAGAGCAAACGACTTGGCAATCGAGGGAAAAGGCACAAGCATCATAATGTGAGAACGTACTTGTGCAAAATGCGACGAGGAAGGATTGCCAAATTCTCTCTCTTGTTGGAGAACGAGAGCAAATGACTTGGCAATCAGGGGAAGAGACACAAGCATCATAATTGAACGTACTTGTGCAAATTCCTCATTAAGGTCGCGTAAGAAATTAATCACACGATCATCCTCATGTTCTTTCTGGAATTTGACTAAGAATCTACAAGAACACGTAGCAAAACAATTGCATACTTGTTTAAGGAGTAGTTGAACTTCTTGAAAAATTAGCGATATGAAAGGCATCTCCATAAGGATTTAATGCGGAAGCATCAGAGGGAGAATGAGATGCCATAGTTGATCAATGTTAAGAGAATCAATGGAGTTTTGATTCCAAAATTTTCTGCTCTGATACCATATTAGGAGTTCAGAGAGGATAAACAAAAACTCTACATTAAATTATCCATTAATCAACTTCTTAATCAGAAGTTCTCATTGAATGAGCATTTATACTGGAAAAAAATGTAACTACCGTTACTGCCGAAAGGTAGTTATGAAATAGAAAATGTAGCTATTCAATATAATATTATCTTTATCTCTAATACTCCCCCGCAAGTTGGAAGTGCGTTTTAGCACATCAACGTGGAAATGACATGAACAATATAGAAATCCTAAAGGTAATGGTCGGGTTCGTAGCTATCAAGTCTTCGACCTTCTCTTGGGCCTCGTCGATCTTGTTTCAGTGTCACCTCGAGTCTCATTCCAAAAAGTTGAGAAACGGAAACGGTCGGGTTCATAGCTTTCTTGAAATATTCGACCTTCTTTTTGGCCTCGTCGATCTTCTTCAGCGTCTCCTCGATCTCGTTTCAAACCATAGATAAAAATCTTGGAAAATATGTGAAGTATTAAAGATAAATGAAAGTTGGATAAAGAGCTTTGGTGAATCCTCAGTAGTAACTGAGGAATAGGCTGTGGTTTTTGAAATTAAATGCAAAGAAGAAGGATTGTCAAATTCCCTCTCTTGTTGGAGAATGAGAGCAAACGACTTGGCAATCGAGGGAAAAGGCACAAGCATCATAATCTGAGAACGTACTTGTGCAAAATGCAACGAGGAAGGATTGCCAAATTCTCTCTCTTGTTGGAGAATGAGAGAAAATGACTTGGAAATCGAGGGAAGAGACACAAGCATCATAATCGAACGTACTTGTGCAAATTCCTCATTAAGGCCGCGTAAGAAATTAATCACACGATCATCCTCACGTTCTTTCTGGAATTTGACTAAGAATCTACAAGAACACGTAGCAAAACAATTGCATACTTGTCTAAGGAGTAGTTGAACTTCTTGCAAATTAGCGATATGAAAGGTATCTCCATAAGGATTTAATGCGGAAGCATCAGAGGGAGAATGAGATGCCATAGTTGATCAATGTTAAGAGAATCAATGGAGTTTTGATTCCAAAGTTTTTTGCTCTGATACCATATTAGGAGTTCAGAAAGGATAAACGAAAACTCTACATTGAATTATCCATTAATCAACTTCTTAATCAGAAATGCTCATTGAATGAGCATTTATACAAGAGCAAAAATGTAACTACCGTAACTGCCAAAAGGTAGTTATGAAATAGAAAATATAACTATAACCCACAGGTCCCTGGATCGTAACCAGGCTCTGATACCATATTAGTAGTTCAGAGAAGATGAACAAAAACTCTACATTGTATTCTCCATTAATCAACTTCTTAATCAAAAGTGCTCATTGAATGTGCATTTATACAGGAACAAAAATGTAACTACCATAACTGCCGAAAGGTAGTTATAAAATAGAAAATGTAATTACTCAATATAATATTATATTTATCTCTAATAAAGCGTCCTTCTTTTTATCGAAAAAGGACTTAAACGACATCAAATGCAAAGAATAGGAACAACCCAGCGCTGTTTGTAATCGCAGCCAATTAATAATTTTCATCCACACATTGTAAGACCAGTCAGAACAAAAAAACAAATGACTTGCCTCCTCTTCCCTATTAAGGCATAAAACACAGTCCCCACCTTGAGATGATGGAATAATCTTCCTTTTCTGTAAGTTGTGTTTGGTGGGGATTATGTCTTTTTGCAGATGCCACATCAAAATTTGTACCCGCAATGGTGCCTTGACCTTCCATAGTAGACTAAAAATTGTGACTCATCGTCTGAATGTGAAGCGTATTCCCACAGCGTAGAACTAACAATCTATTGTATGTTGTGCTTGTCATGTAGTCTAGTAAGGTATCTGGCTTCCAAACCCAAAAGTCTTTGTGTACCTGCAAAAACATAGAAGAAGAAATAGTATTTTTTAAATTAGACAATTACTCCTCCTCAATTTGCTTCTCGTATCGACGAATTAGAAGAGATGTCAACCGGCATCCGTATCTGGAAACAACGATTAGTGGATATTGGTACTGTCACTCCACAACAAGCAAAGGATTGGGGATTCAGTGGTGTAATGTTAAGAGGTCGTACAACCCTTCCCCTTCTTGCCTAATAATGCTTGCTTCAAGTTAACTTGCGGGTTGGGAGTCTTACTGCTATGTAATCTCCTCCTCCATTCGAATTTCCACTCCCACTCTATCCCCTTTTTTGCCACTACGTCAGCAATAATCATAAACTTGTTGAGAGAAATAGAGTACAATCTATTATAACAATCCCTAAAACAGACTACCCCCAATGACCAATTCTCTTCCCAAAACAACATATTTTTCCCATTGTCAACTTTCCTAACAATCTCATTTCTGAACCAGCCCTTTAGTACATCATCTCTATTATCAATTCTTTTTTGCAAATCCGAATACCATGGAGAACAACCTAACATGATTTCTTCACCCTCTCCTCTGTTCCACACACTTTCACCATATTTGGACTCCACCACTTGACACCATAATTCTTGACTACCACTAAACATTTTCCACTTCCACTTCTCAAGCAAACTGAGATTAAACAGTTCCAAATCCTTCACTCCAAGACCACTATTAGCTTTAGGCGCACAAACCATGTCCCAAGCGACCCACGATAATTGTACTTAAACTACATCAAACTTATATCCAAGGCAATACAATTCACTTTTAATGACTGTTGTGGATCGATATTTTCTTAGTATTTTAGTCATAAATATCATGTTAGACATGGCATGTGAATTTCATCTCGGACCTATATCGGTAGAATACCGGGATGGACAATGATGTCACAGGTTCTATGAGAATTGGGCTGGACCCAAAGACAAGGCTCACGAGACCCAAAATACAACATGCAAATTCTAATGACTCTATTATAAATATATCATAAAAAATACGCAATTAATCTGATATTATTACTCTAACCCTAAATAGTCACTGACTTGGGCATCAAAGTCTTTGCAAGTCCCTCACCCGCCATCGTGAGAACACCAGCCAGAGCACTTGGAGACTGCATTGCTTATTGTGGATTCCACCGCCATCACCTCCTAGCTAGGTATAACTATATTATGATGTTTTTATAATTTTAGAACGCAACATTTGTGCTGTTTGTGGGAATTCGGTAAAAACTTTTTACCCATCCTTTACCTTGGCTGGAGCCAGAAGAAAGAACAGTGAAGAAAACAAGAAAAGAAACGAGAGTTATCAGAGGATCCTGTGGCAATAAAAAAATCGGAGGAACAATGATTCAAATCAAAGAAATAGCAAAGAACAATTCGACAAGTCAAATAATGATGAAATGCAACGGTGCGGCACTATATAATCAGGTTAACTCTAATCTCCCATGTTATGCTTTGATAAATTGGTGAGAACACGAAGAAATTACACAAAACTCGCACTACTTCATTATCAACTTGATCGAACGATTGCACCGCTTTCCTATATTATATTATATGCTCAATGCCCAACATTTGTATATTATTATTTGCTAGCTAAAAAATCAAGATGATCAATTAATTCAATTAGAATAACAACATGAAATTTGAGTGCCACGAATCGACATGGTCGATATGTGGTAAGACCGGCATGAACATCATGTCGATTAATTATCTGCAATGGATTTTCATTTTGGCTTTGGATGTGATGCATGTTCGATTAATTTTCAGATAAAGATTTGATAATGGACTCTATGCTTTGGATGAGATTTGGTATGGATTTAATTTCCTCGAAAATATTATTTGCTTGAATCCCAAGATTCATAATATTATATGTGGTAGATAACGAGATCAAGAAGAAAATACTAAAGGAACCAAATCTTGGTTGATTATTTGAATAAAATGACTTGGGGTTTGTTGGTAAAAGAAATGTCATGATGAGATGGCACCAATCTTTGATAGATTAATTTTCGAATAACATTTGATTAACGATTTGATTATTTAGATGAGATTTGTATTGATCAAATATTTGATTTAAATCCGATTTAATCAAAATTTCAAAAGAAATTATTTTCGTGTTATCATTGAATAATCAATGATAAAAACAAAAACTTTAAAAGATTATATTTGTGAAGATTTGATTCACTTTTAAAGATTGGAGTCATCATTGCTTTGATAATATATTTTGAGAAAAATCTTCAACAATCACGCTTGAAATTAAAGAATATTAAGAAGGGAGTGGCGTTGGCCTCACCCTAAAATTTTTATTATAGCCAACTTTATGTGGCAATTCAAGGGTGAATTCGTGATTTATGGTTATTTTCATCCATATGAAAAATCAATAAAGATTTATTTCCATCATTATTACGATATATAGAAGTTTAATAAAAAACCAACAGAGATTTATTTCTATTATTATTGTGATAGAAGATCAATAAAAAATCAATGTAGACCTATTTCCATATTATGCAAGAAGATTGACTCAACAATAAAAACTCAACGGAGATTTATGTTTATAACTCAGACGTCTGATGAAGAGGTAGAATCCGCATTAATATCATGTTGCTAGATTAGACGCAAGGATAGATGACTTCAAAACACAACATATTAGAAGGGGCAATATAATAAATTAATATTAATTGATTATATAATTGTATCAAGGCATTATATTTTCCACGAGACAGGTTTTTAATGAGGACCACCACAAGTTGAATTAGCGAAATTCTTGAATATCAAAAAGTTATTTCACTAAAGTGCTATCACCTAACATACCAAGAAGGGCCAAAGGCCACTCCAAGACAGAAGTACTTGGATCAAACTCAAATGGCTACGTCCTTGCCGGGATGAAGATCTCCGGAGATGAAAAATAGCCCAAGGGCTATGTCTAAGAAAAATTGTTGGACCAAATGGCTACGACCTTCCCGAGATGAAAAATGGCCTACGGGCTAATCCAGGAAAAACACTTGGATTAAAGTTGAAGAGGCTATGACCATTCCAAGAAGATAATCCTACGTGGTACAAAAATGGCCTACAGGCTAATCCAAGAAAAACTCTTGGATCAAAGTTAAAGAGGCTACGACCATTCCAAGAAAATAATCCTACGGGATACTAAAATGGCTTGTGGGCTAATCTAAGAAAAACACTTGGATCAAAGTTGAAGAGGCTACGGCCATTCCAATAAGACAATCCTACAGATACTAAAATTGCCTACTAGTTAATCAAAGAAAAACACTTGGATCAAATTTGAAGAGGTTATGACCATTCCAAGAAAACAATCCTAAGGGACAATAAAATGGCCTATGGGCTAATCCAAGAAAAAACACTTGGATCAAAGTTGAAGAGGCTACGACCATTCCAAGAAAACAATCCTACGGGGTACTAAAATGGCCTACAGGCTAATCCAAGAAAGACACTTGGATCAAAGTTGAAGAAGCTACGACCACTTTAAGAAGACAACCCTCCGTGATACTAAAATAGCCTACGGGCTAATCCAAGAAAAACACTTTGATCAAAGTTGAAGAGGCTACCACTGTTCCAAGAAAACAATCCTACGGGATACTAAAATGGCCTACGGATTAATCCAAGAAAAACACTTGGATCAAAGTTGAAGAGGCTACGACCATTCTAAGAAGACAATCCTACATGATACTAAAATGGCTTACAGGCTAATCCAAGAAAAATATTTAGATCAAAGTTGAAGAGGCTACCACCATTCCAAGAAGACAATCCTACGGGATACTAAAATGGTCTACGGGCTATTTCAAGACAAAGTACTTGGACCAAATTCGGCGAGGCTACGACCATCTAGGGACGACAATCCCCCAAGATATCAAACAAGAAGGCCACATGCCATTTCAAAAAAAAAAAACAAATACGACCATCTCAGGACAACAATCCCCCAAGGTATCAAACAAGAATGCCATGGGCCATTCCAAGATAAAAATACTTTGAACAAAGATTGAAAAGGCTACGTGTTATCTTGGGATGTTCTTCTCCCGAGATACCCAGAAGGGCCAAATGTCATTCTGAAATAAAAAATTCTTAGGACAAATTTAAAGAGGCTTTGTGCCATCTTGAGATGTTCTTCCCCTAGGATAATAAAAAGGCCGGAGACCGCTCCAAGATACAAGTACTGAGAGTAAACTCAAAGATACCGTGTGTCATCTCGGGATAATAATAAAGCTAATGGCTATTCCGGGATGAAAGTCTCCCATGACAATATTAATGAGGCTAATAGTTGTTCCGGGATAAAAGTCTCTCGAGATAATACACATGAGGCCATAGGCTATTCCGGGATAAGAGTTCCCCGAAAAATAAGTAAAAGAATCATGGACCAAGAGTCTAAATCAGGAGGGAAATCTCCCATAAAAATAGATTGGTAGAAAAATTTGGAGAAGGCTATGAGCCATATAAGATAAGAATATCTTGAAAGAGTAATTAATTTAGGATGAATGTTCTTACAAGAGACTAAATCCCCATTAAATCACGGTAAACAAGATTATGCTCTAGCAAAATAAACACATCAAGTTATGAATATCAACAATATGTTCAAATTGATTAGTGGCCAAAGTGTGAAAGAAGAAAAAAAGTTCATTATAAAAGAAATGGTAAAGTACAAAGCCTTTAGAAGATAACTTAAGAAGCTTCGACTTCACCGGTATTAACATCGTGATTTCTGGAGTAGCGAACAGATTAAAAAGAGCAAGCGCAGGAACATTAAGATCAACCAGAATAGAATTGGGATAACCTGCAAAGTTGAATTGAACTCTGAGATGCAAAAATTGAAGTGTCTTAACACTATCCCAAAGGGTATTAGGACTAGCTCCTTTGAGGAGACCTCGAAGCTCATTCACTATGTAAGTCCCAAATTTGGATTCAAGATGTTATATTGAAATAGAATTTAATTAGACGAAAGTTAAAGATTTAGGTGAAAATCCAACACTACTATCAGGTGCAAGAATATAGAGACCAGAGTCATTAGATCTGGCAAGAATAAGTCAAAGATGAAAATCTGCTTTAAGCAGCTTATTGGCTTGGGAGGCTACATTGCTGTGGACCAAAATTTGGACATGCACCAGTCTATCTCGACAAAAATATCTCGATTAGTACATGTTAACTTCATAGCTGCATCTCAGCAAAGTACATCTCGACAATTAGCTCAACTCGACTCCAAGGCTATATTCGCTATGTGATATAGGCTCAAGTAAAGATCGATGATTCCAATAGGGACCATATTCCTAATTTGAGGATGATACGATCGGCGAGATCGTTGATCCTAATAGAACTTTCACTGGACACTTTTGACAATAAGGTTCGTGTCGGCCCAAAATAAAGGGTTTATATTGTAAAAGAGTAATGCCCACCATGAATTGAAAGCCTTAGCAAAAGGGTTATTCAACTTCTATACTCAAGGACTAGAAGAGATCAATGATTGGCAAGAATTTAGGATCTTTAGAAAAGGTCAAAAAATCTCAACATGAAGGGATTTAAAGAACTAGACTCGACATGCGAGAGATTAAGTAAAGAACAAGGTACTTCGTATATTCAAGGACTCATTCTCTATTCAGGGGTTATAAATCCAGTAGTCATAAACCACATCACAATCAAAAGGCAGTGCTTCCCTAAACTAAAGGAGGATAACTAGGCCAAAAAATCCCATCTCCATAACAGAGATACATATTGTTTGAAGAGAATATTGCCAAAGAAATCAAGAAAGAAACCAAGATAGTTTTGAAGAGAGCCAACAAAGTTGGCTTGTTAACAGTAAAAGGTCCGAGAATATGTATTACATTCAAGCTGAAATTTCAGTATGACACTAATCTTTGGAAATTTCGAATGATATTGAACGAGATGTGATCATAGAGCATGGGATGCCATCAGTATCCGAGATAGCTTCAAAGATAGGAGTCATCGTAAACCTTGATCAGAATATGGTAAAGTACCTCAGGGAATTATTGGATCATGTTGGACAATACTGGTATCGGTAGAGTTAGTGAAACAAATTATCTAAAAGGTTCCACTAAAAAGTTGATGGCGGTGACAACAACCTTCACTTGGGGATCATAATCCCATATCCGAATTAGTGATGCAGGCTAGAGTCATAAGCCATGGCTATGGGTCATAGGCCCCATGCAAAAATGAAAATGATTGAGGATCTTAGTTTGAAGATCATGTACTCACAAAAAAGCAAATAACAAACTCAAGAGAAAAGGAACCAAGCTACTCTGCTCATATTCACTTGAAGTGAAGGTACACATAGGTCGAACTCGATAAATCAATCTGCACGGCCAACCAATTTGGGGGACCATAAAAATTGTGAAGTTCTAATAACATAACGGTCAAAGACAAAAAAAATTTGATCTGACATGACATCCATGTCGGCCAAGTATACTGAAGCCAAAGCTTTACCTTTAGTGGAACACTAACTCGAGGGCAATCATAACCTTACGAAGATTTACGATGACAGAACGTATAAATGATTAGAAGAAGTATAATCCAATTCTGAGAAATTGGAATAACTAAGAAAAGAAACAGTTCATCTTATGAGGTGAAATTATACACAACCTTTAATGTAGTAGAGTCAGAATTCTACTTCCAATAGAACATCAACATGATGGGTTTTGAAAGAATCTGATCCATTATAAATATTAATTCTTCTACTCATAACTGGGGGGAAACCCAAATACATGAAGTTTGAAATTCGACATCCAACCAGTATTACAAATCAAGAATATGAAGCTTCAAATTTTGAAGTAACTTAAAGATGTTATAAATGTGAAATGATTAGTACAACTATACTTTGGCTGACATCAACGCGTAAAGAGAAACAATCATAGAAATTGACGAAGTTGAGAAACTAACTCAAGTCTGCAAGGCGAATACGAAGGCCTGAAGTGCTAGAAATGAACTCCTAGGGAATAAAAGAGTGGCAAAGCTTAAAAGTTGGAACATCCTGGATTCCGGGATTGACAATAATACAACTTGGAAACTTAAAGACGCCGACTTTCTTACGAGCAACTCACCGACTTGGGAGGCAACTGTTATGGACCAATATTTGCATAATATTTTGGTCATAAATACCATGTCAAACATGGCATGTGGATCCCATCTCTGAACTATTTTGGTAGATTACCGGGATGGACAATGACGTCACAGCTTTTATGAGAATTGGGCTGGACCCAAAGACAAGACCCTTGAGACCCAAAATACAACCTGTAAACCCTAATGACTCCATTATAAATACCACACATTACATCATCGAAGGTATGCAATTAATCTGATATTATTACTCTAACCCTAAATAGTCACTGACTTGGTCGTCAGGGTCTTTGCAGGTCCCCCACCCGACGTTGCGAGAGCGCTAACAGGAGCACTCGGAGATCGAATTTCTTCCCTGGATTCCACTGTCATCATCTCCTAGCCAGGTAGGTATCTCTATATTATGTTGTTTCTATAATTTTAGAATGCAACGACATTTTAAAAAAAATATTATTAATTTGTTTAAAAATGTTGTCAAATCATTAAAAATGTTGACTTTGTGCACTTGCAACAATTTTGACAAATGTTATATAAAAGTCATGTTGCTAAAAAAATTTAGCAACATTTAAAAAATATTGTCAAATTATTAAAAAATATTTCTATTTTGTATTTGAAATATTTTTTGTAAATGTCTTATTGCTAAAGGTTAATTAGGTTATAGTGATCTCTTTTTTCTACTTATCACTTTTTGTCACGTAAAAACTTCTAGGCACGTACAATAGAGATGATTCATCGTGCAAACCCTAGGAGAAACTTTATCTTTTTAGTGAGCATGCCTTTTATGAGGCATGGGTCTTCTCATTTATTGACGAGGGTTCAGCCGAAGTGTGTGTGTTTGTGCAGTGAGGATCTTCTCTATTAATGCTTGATTGGATAGACTGAGTGTTGAATCACTGATGGATAGAGGAAATTTGCTTGATGATCCCTGATTATATTGATACTCTCATTATCCCTAATAATGATTAGATTATGGTGATTGATATAAATGTGTCAGGTTTGAGTCACAAATTAAGATGGGCAAATAAGTCTTTACTGATGCAGGAAGACTGATCTGTCAAGGCTTTGGAAATGTATGACTGCAATGTTGAGTTGATGAGGTCAGATCAAGCCCGAGCAATGATGAGGTTTGGCCAAGTTAAGGTGAGGCAAAGACATTAGATAGCCAAAATTGGTTGAAGTGACTTGATTGTTGTGGGATGGTTGGATGGAACTTATCAAGCTAAGGTGAGGCCGGAAGGGTACACGGGTACACTTTTCAGTCACATCACTTAATATATCTCTTTCTTTCTCTTTCTCTTTTTTTTTTCTTTGTATATATCTCCTTTTTCGACAAGTCTTCAAGGTCGTACCTATGGTTAAAGAAATAAAGCTATTGCCTAAGGCTCTATATTTTACAAGGTATATTTTGGTCCTTATAAAATATATATGTTGTTTTTATTTCCGTCCTTATAAAATAATTTTATGCATTTCTGTCCTCATTCTTTTAGAAATTGCATTTTTTAGTCTCTACAAAATTTATTTTTGCATTTGGTCCTCATTGTTTCAAAAGTTGCAATTTTTTAGTTTCTATTGTTAGACCAAAATTGTTAACTATTGATTGTAACTGCTACCTCTCCTTATATTTTGATGAATTAGCTAGTCCGCGTGAGATTAAAAAACACAATTTTTAAATATTAGTATAATCAACAATTTATGTGACTTTTAATGATTAGGACTAAAAAATACAATTCTAAAAGAATAAGGACCAAACAAATTTTATTGGGATTGAAAAATGTAATTGTTTAAATAATGAGGACCAAAATGCAAATAAAAATTTTATAGAGACAAAAATGAAAATTAAGATATTTTATAGGAATCAAAAACATATTTAAGTCAAAAGATATTTTATTAAATTTTAATATTATACAAGATCTTTTAGCTTATTTTACAAGACCCATATTTAATATTTTTTTATATCTGTATTTTTTTCTACCCTCATCTTTTTAATGCCTGAAATGATTAACATTGTTTGATATTCAAAAATGCAGATTCTTTTTCTAGTGCATATATTGCTTACAGAATATTTTTAGCATTACTTGTAAGTATTGTCATCACTAAATAGAATTTTTAAAAATTTAAATTAATTAAATTATATTTGAGATTGACTTTATTACATGATTTAATGTATAAATTAACTATATTATCTTATATGAAAGAAGTATTAGAGTTTTTCTTTTATAAAATTTTAAAAAAATATATCAATGATAGTTGATATTAAATTATTCAAATAGTCCTCAATCTGAACTATTGTCTTATGCCCAAAAGCCCTAGATATGGCCATGGAAATCTTAGAAGCATGTTTGGATTTCACTTTGGTTGGCAAATAACACATTTGGGTGGGTGTAATAATGTACCAACATATTTCTTTTTGAAAAAAGATTTTCGTACTCACGTTTTTCGTACTTACTTTATACTCATGGTTACATACGTTAAAATATCTGGTTACACACGTAGAAGTTTTGTTGAATTTTTATTTTTACGTTGTAACCACATATTTCTCTACACGTGTAACCACCAAATCCGAAAAAACACTGTAACCCAAAAAAATAACTAATGTAACCACTTTTTTCAACATACGTAACCAATGTACAGTATAACAAAAAAAACTAATGTAACCACTTTTTTCAACGTAGGTAACCAATGAGAACATTAAGTACAGAAAACCTTGAGTACAAAAATCAGGACACGTTGTTTTTTAGTTTGCATGGATTGACTCAATGTTAAGCTCCAAAATGATTTTAAAAGCTGATTTGGAAAATCAACCATAAAAGTTATTTTTTTGTTTGCTTGAAGTACTTTCACTTCATGTTTAGTTTATAAAAGTATTTTTTATCCTTGTATTTAAACAATATTCATTTTATCAAACTTAATTTTAATTAAAATTATCCAAACAAATCCTGTTAAATAAAAAGAAATTTTAACTCAATTTATTTTTAACGAAACTTACTTTCAACCAAATTAAATTTTACTAATAGAAAAACCAAACACACACATTCCCAAATGAAATGTAGGAATATATCATGTGACGGTTAATTTGAAGATCTCAAGGTACAACAAATACATATTTTAAAAACTTTTGACTTATTTAAAATAACAATAACACTTTTATTTTCCCTAATAAAACTCTTTATTATAATCTTTATGCCCGGAAGGTATTCGTTAGTATATATTTTTCTTATTTTTTTATCATATACATATATAATATATAATTAAAAAGACAAAAAGGCATCTAACTTTTGTACGGTCGAAGTTGAACCCAAAATGAAAACCAATATATAGAGCCAAATATAGCACACAACAAATTAATACTGAGTTTTCATTATTTCACACACATACATATATATAAACTGTATGAAAATTACAAACAAAAGCCAAAGGCAAACTTTAACAAAGATTATATTATACATAGACTACTTCCTCAAGCTATGACTCTAAAAACACTAGCTAGAGGTTAAAGACCAATGCCAAACAAGACCAACTAAGTACATAGCAAATTAACACTAATTAACATAATAATAAACAAAAAAAAAAAATACAGTCACTCCTGTGATCAACCATTAAAATAAAAAACAGAATGGTTTCACAGGATTTTATTATGCACACTTCACACCGAATCTTCCATTCCTAATATTTGTATGGAAGACGACAAGACGTAGACTATAACACAATGTTACATAGATCGAGATTCTCTCTAAGTTACCTGATATGTCAAGTAACATGAGAGAACTTGAACTTCGTTTACATAACAAGGATAGTAGTAGTTTTTGTCTGCTATAAAAAACGAACAGACAAGAACATATACACTTCGTTACTTTGGTGATTGCTCTTCCCGGGTACATCTGAAAGAGAAATCCCAAGTGAGTTGACTGAGTCAGAAATCGGAGTTGTAAGCACTTAGTGGTGGGGTTGACGAAGAAGAGCCACCATCACCATTTTTTTCACCATTTTCATTGGATTTTTTTCCACCCTTTGAGGTCACAAATTTGATCAAGCTTCTAAAAATATGAGCTTTAATCTCGCCACGTTTGGGTGGAATACTTGGTTTCTCCTTGTAAGGCCTGGAATTATAAGTTGTTGCCATTTTGGGTAGTTTTTTTTTTTTTCAAATAAATTTTTTGGGTACTTTTGTTTAGTACCTGTAGAAAGAAGATGAAGAGGAAAGAGTAAATATAGCAACAAAAAAAAAAAGGTGAAAATTAACAGCCTGTGTGCCTTACAAGATTAGAAAGAAAAGGCACAGGGAAAGGGGGGAGAGAAAAGGGAGCGAATTTTGGTTTTAGTTAGCATTTTATTATGCCTAATATTTTGGATTTTTTAGGCTAGTTTTTGGGGCTATTTATGGTTTCAAAAATTGGCGTTTTTAATGGTTTTTTTATTATAATAAACTGACCTGAACTTCGTATAGATTAAGATACAGAATTTTAAAAAGAAAAGAAATGTAGATACCCAATTACGTAGAAAGTGCGTTAGTGTGGTCCTTAAAGGTATGGAAATTTCGTTACTTTTTTTTTTTTTTTCTGAGAAAAGGAGCCAAGTGGCCTTGAAAATCTGTGCAGTAGGGGCCACCAAGTCACCGTCCTGTGTATGAGCTTTTCACACTTGCTGTTTGCCATCCTAGTACATTTTTGTCTTCTAGATATATTAGAGCATGAACCTACATGAAATACTATTTCTCTTATTTTGAACGAGTGATGTAATATTTCAATCTCTAATTTTGTGAGAATAATTTATTTTAAGCTTTGATTTTGTGTGAATAAGTCATTTTAGTCTCTGACTTCGCATTTTGCAGGTCACTTTAGTCCCTGAATTATATGAACATTCATTTTAGTCCCTGAAAGTCACGGACTAAAATGACCAATAATAGTAAAAGTTAGAGACTAAAATGACTGATTTCGTGAGGGACTAAACTGACTTATAAAATACAAAGTCGGGGACTATTTTAGTGTATAATTCTATTTTGAATATAATTAAGACTAAATTAATATTTTAATTGTCGTTTAATTTAATTTTAATTTCTTAACTTAAACTTATATTTTAATTGTCGTTTAATTTAATTTTTTTATTTTAATCTTTCATCTTTATTTTTTATGATCCTTTTTAATAATTTTTTTGTTAAATGGTTAGTGAAAATATTCTAAATAACATTAATTTAGCCTAGTTTTTTTCTTTCTTAGCTTCGGTAGCTATTTGGACATTCTTGTTAACTATTTAGTGTGTATTTGGGGTTGCAAATCCTTGGGTAGCTATTTTGGACATTCTTGCTAACTATTTAGTGTGTGTTTGGGGCTTCATTTGCAGCCCCTACAATCGATTTTACTCGCTAAAATTGATTTTGGGTGGTAAAATAGTTCTTTGCTTTTGCGTTTAGTTAAAAAATTTACAGTGTTTTTATGCCATACTTGGTTATGGTATTTATTCTCCAAATTCACGGTCCGTGCAACCTCGATAGCTCGTTCAGCGCCTAGCTTAGCAAACTCTTGCTTTTGGGCCTCATACATCGATCTCACTTCGTTATGTTCTTTGCATAGTGTAGCATTTTTTCTTTTTATAACGTTTGAGAGTAAAACGAAGATTAGCACAAAGTGTTTCCCCAAGAGCTTCAGGTTTTTCTTTCATAGCAACCTCTGACTTAAAGGTGTCAATTCGAGGTTAAATGTGGCGATGAGCTTGATGAGTGAGGAACGACATTTGCAGATTGTGCCTTTCAACCAGAATGAAACAATCGTCCTCGTCTATCTTTTCAAACGACTTAATATCTTTGGGAAAAGACAGGTGTTCTTTGATGAAATCACTAACATCGAGTTTGTTTCTCAAAAGAGTTTGAGTTTCTTCACCTTCCTCATCTGTCGAAGTCGTGGTACGATGAGGTTTCTTGTTTTTCCTAGAACCCTCCCCTCAGTAATAGCTAGTGGCCTTTTCCCGGCAACACGGTCTTTGGAGGTAAACACCCAGTTGACTTCTAGAATGAGGTCGATATTAGCATCATACATGGAATGTGGCAGAGGAAACGGAGGAATAGGTGAAGTATGTGGCTCCGTTTGGGCATCAGTATTGGTAAAAGGATCCTCATGACCAGGAAGCAGCGAAGTCACATTCACAAGCGGCGATTTGGGAGGTAATTGTACAGTTTTAGCATTCTAGACCAAGGACTCGGTGGCCTGAACATCGTCTTTGTCTATCCTCTCCTCAGCAATTTCGCTCTCATGTTGAGCCCGAAATCTGGCAAGATGAGCAACTGTGACCTTCCCCATGGATTCTGCAACAAGGAAAAAAGTTAATAGGTGAGAAAAGCTGCAGGACAAAAACAAACAATGGGACGAAACCAACTAATATAACTTTGGAGAAAAATGTAGTCCTTTTCATGTTCCATCAAAGTCTTGGAACTAAGGTACAATCGCTCCATAAACTCGGTTTCCAACTGTTTAATAGGAGACAATTTTGTGTGGGACATCGGTCCGATAAATCTAGCATCGACTCATCCGTATAGGGGAAACCTAGAACTCCCTCAGAACTGCACAAGGCATGCCATTAACGGCCTGAGCCCGCCTAAGGATTCGCATGAATCTATGTTTGAAATCCTCCTTATAGGAGTCACCGAGTCAGCATATGCCAATATAAGCTTCCATCTGGGTTTGTCATTGGCTGAAATCCAACTAGATCCCCCTGTTTGTTTCTAGGATTATGTTTTGAAAGTCCGCCTTTGGTTTGGAAGAAGTAGAAAAATTTGTTAATGCTGGCTTCAATTTGTATAAACTTGTAAAAAATTCAAAAGCTTTGATAAAGGCTAGGCGTTCGGATGAAATTATGAATGGGCGGCTTGAAAATAATTATGAAAATCTCACTCAAATGAGAAGAGGGAAGGGTATTGTAGAAATAACAAAAGGGATGTGTGTCGGGGGAAGCACGCATGCAAAATCTCTCGAAGGGATCACAATAGCAAGTAACTAGGGCATTGATCACCGTTTCAGATCTTGTAATCACCTTATCATTAACAAACTGGGTAATTTTTCTTTCATGATAAAAAATAGAGGTGGCAAGGATCACGACAGATTTCACCCAGGAGTACTCGCATAGTTCCGAAACAATAAGGATGAGTTATTTCCCATTGTTGAAAGCATATAACAAGAAAATGGTAGAATACTGAGGAGTAGAGTGTAGGGAAATACCTTGTTTGAATATGGCACCTCAAAACGATAGAAGAAGAATAGGAAGGGGAGTAGGGGCAAAAACAAAGATTTCGAACAGACGTAGGTAAATGATGGAGTCTTTACCCCTTAAATAGGATAGAGTTTTCAATCTCGCTCCTTTATGAGGAATAATGAAGGAAGATCCGGTGACGCAATGTTAGGAAAAGAGAACGTCGAGTAGCCCTGACCGCCAAATCATAGTTATACAATTTTAAGCATCACCTCGAAATCTCACAAATTATCGGTTGCCACAAGTTAAAAAAAAGAAAGAAAAAATGGGAGAAAGCTTAGAAGGAAAGTTTCACTATAATCAATAAAGTTTTTCTTAACCTGTGCAATATTGCACATGTTAAGAAATCAAAGATAGAAAAAAAACACAATATTAATTGTATGTCAAACAAAACCACATTAAATTTTTGTTTTTTCTAACAACGACTTTCTGCCTTTAGTTTCTTAAATTGTGCAATATTGCACATGTTAGAAAAATCCTAATCAATAAGATAGATATTATTACATAAGAGTCTAGCTTGGATTACATAAGAAACTAGCTCAGTCAAGCTCGGGGTTATTACGTGCGAAGTCAAAGCACAAATTTACTCTATGTAGTATAAAGCTAAATTTAATTTATTAACAAAGGCCACGATTGCAAATGTTCACATCAGTGCTAGATATAGAAGCACGCATTCCCATCTCGGTAGCCCAGTTCTCCAAGCCGCATTTTTGTCAGAAGGCGACATCAACAGTAAACCTAGAAGGAAGCCTTGGGGACAGGTAGGGAACAACATGAAACCAAAGAAAGAATCCTGCCAAAGTGCAGGTTTTCCCAAGTGCTATGACGAGAATCTTTTCCAAGCCTCATAGTAAGGACGAGCACACGATGCCAAGCCCAACTCTATCATCTACTCACGTTGTGAAATGATATAAAATATGGCATTTTTAAGGTAGAAAGGAGAGGGCTCATCATCTTCCACTAATGCTTAAGTGTGGTAGTTGAAGGCGCAAGCAGCATCAGAGACAACTCATCCCCTGCCAACATCGTAACTTTAATGATAGGAAGAATGGCGTTGCAAAGACAGCTTACTTCCTATAAAAAAATTACAGACATGACAACGGGAAAATCACAATCTTTTTTTCTCTTTTTCATTTATTTTGTTTTCCAAGGAGAAATGCGTGGATAATATAGTGTGGGTAAGCCTAATGGTGGCAAAATGGGCCAGTCCAGCCCATTTTGCCTACCAAAAAGGGGGCTTGGCGGGCTAGCCCGCGCCATGAATATATAGACTCACTTTTCTAGCCCAACCCATTTCTGGATTGGCGGGCCGTGGGATGGCCCGTTTAGCCCACCAAAATTTTTAAAAAAAAATTGAAAAATGAATTTTTTAGAAAAAAGTATTTTTATTAAAAAAATATATGTTTTCGTAAAAAAAAAATTCATAAAAAAGAATAATTTTTAATTGTATTTATTTATTTTTAGAATATTTAACCTCTCTATACATAAATAGAAAAGATGTATTTTTATAAGAAAAATAAGGAAAACGAGCCGATGGGCTAGCCGACCGCGGCCCGCCGTTGGCCTAGGCGTGTTGGCGAACTAGGCGGGACAAGCCAAGTGGGGTAGCGGGCTCTAACATACAACCCGGCCTGCCTATCAAATGCGGGCTAGCAGGCCGGGCCGGCGGGCAAAGCCCGTTTTGTCACTCCCTAGATAAGCCATTACATATAGACGGTTGAGCATAAATGCTCGTCTGAAACGTAAAAGGTCTTAGTGGATAGGGAAAACGGTTGAGTCAAAGTAATAAATGCAAATAAAAACCACCATCCATCATTAATGTGACAAAACCACCATCCAAAAGGAGACCATAAATAATAACTCCACCACAAAATTACTATTTACTATGACCTGAAGTCGGTCACAAATAAGTGCCCACTTAAGCCTCTTCGGTCAAGGTTTCGAGATTTGCAGGGCTAGTGGTCTATCTAGTCTTAACCCGGACTCTCTCAAGACAGCTTAAGCCTCTTCGACCAAGGCCTAGAGATTTGCGGGACTGGTGGACTATTCGATTTCAACTTGGACTCTCTCAAGACGGGCCAACCCGGATGCGTAGAGGGGATCGCGAGGACAGGCCCATATCTTGGTGGGGAATCCGCATTGTCTCAATTAGAATTTATGTCAAATACTTTCTTATTATAGAATGAACCTAGATATTAGCGTTTCGGAGGAATTAACTTGTATAAATAGCCCTGTTCTCTCACTTATTAGTGTTCAAGCGACAGAATACCATCGAAGTTGGGGCCCGAAAACTTTGAGTGAATAAATATAAAGTACATATAAATCTAAGTGCATTTCTTAAGATGTCAAAAAAGTTAAAATTAGCTCTCATGCATGTCGAAGACATTATCATATCGATCATAAATCCCTGACCAAAAGGCTATCAAAAAATAGAATTACACTGGCTTAATTGTAGTTTTGGTCCTTAATATTATCAATTGTGTGATTTTGGTCTTCCAACTTTGTTTATTGTGTGATTTTGCTCTATTAATCCATCTTTTGTTAAGATGACGGTTAACACAATCAAACCAACAAAATAAAGTGTGTAAGAATACCAAAATCGTGCAATTAGAAAAGTTTCAAACTAAAATCGCGCAAATAAAAACTTATTATATGGGTTTGACCGCGTTGATCACTAGCTTATAAATCGGAGATGATCAAAAGTATCAAAATCGTGCAATTGAAAAAGTTTCAAAACCAAAATTGCACAATACAAGGTTAGAGGACAAAAATTACACAATTAACAAAGTTAAGAGTAAGTTTACTTTGCATTTTCATTTTGTGTTTTCATTTTCTATTTTATGTGTGTGTTTAATTCTAAGAATGGTAGGAGATGGACTAAAAAATAGTGTATTAGTATTTAGTTTGTAAAGGGTGATGAAGAGGATTTACAAAATATTGAAAATATATTATACTCATTTTAATTGTTTTCAAAGTTTTTAAAACAAAAAATAAAATGGAAACAAAGCGATAGTTTTATATCGTAATTACTTATAAAATAGAAAATGAAAATGCAAAGTAAACAGGTCCTATGAGACTAAAATTACACAATTAAAAATAAAAAGATTAAAATATAATTACATAATTAACTAAATTGAAGGATGAAAATATAATTAAACCAAATACATTATTAATTGTTTCTTTCTCTCATAATAATCGAAAAAAAATATGCCATCCCTTTCTATGACCAAAATTCTATAGTTTATTTTTTATCATAAATTATCCCTTTCTGTGATTATTGGGAAAAAATATTACTACTATCTCTTTCTCATCCCTATTGGTCTTTCTAAGTTGCTTATGGAACACAACTTTCTTCTAAACTTGGCGTTTACTTCTACAACAAATTTGATGGCGAGCGTGATTCATGTGCCGGCAAACATGGAGGCAAGCCTACAATATGTGAAACAAACACTAAACAATTTACTCCCTTCGTCCCATATTAAATGTCGTTTAAGGTTGTTACACACAGTTTAAGAAATTTCATTAATTATTTTATTTTTACACTAATAATTGTCTAACTCCCTATTATACCTCTTATCACTCTTATTAATTAGTGAATCACATCTCTCAAAATATTTATTTAAAATTCAACTACTCAAGGATATATTTGGTAAAACATAATTAATGTTTCATTGAAACTATAAAATGGCAAATAGAGTGGGACAAATTTTTTTCTTTAAAACGACACTTAATGTGGAATGAATAGAGTAATTATTACCTTCGTTTCTATAGGTAAGTTCTTAAACACGTATTAAAAAAATACCAATATAAAAAAGATATATTCATTTTTTTAAAAAAAAATTAATGTTTTTTCATTATTATTTTTATTAAAATTTAATTATTATTTCTCTTCATCATTTAAAACCCAAAATGACTACCCTAATTAACTAACAGTAAAATTTAAAAAAAAACATAATAAATATTCCTTATTTTTATGGTAAGAACTTATAAAAAAACAAAAATTTTTTAGCGAATTATATAGTATTAAATACTGATATAATTTAAATAAAAGATACTATTTTTTCTCTTTCTATAATTTTTTGTTTCTTTCAAAAAAATAAAAAAAAAATACTTTTAAACCTTAGTGTTCCGTTAAATATATATATAAAAAAAAAGTACATTTGAAAGTTCAAACATTCAACTGGGTACGGATAAGATAAACTAACTGATCAAATTAATAATTGAAACATTCTTCCGTGAATCAGCAAGAAATTAATAATAACTGAAATATAATAAGATGCACTTTTTTTTTTTTTTTTTTAAGAATTTAAGTTGAAACAATCAACGGAGCGAATAAGATAGAGTACATAAATTAAGAATATGTATAATGCAAATATACTTGTTGAGTTACTTAGTTTATATTTTATTAATATTTTGGTAAGTCCAGTATGTACACATAATTCTATCAATTTAAGCAACACTACACTACAGTTTAAGGTTTTTATTAAGCAACTTAAATGGGTCTCACGTGAACTACACAATGCAAGGTTGTTATACTAAAATTGTATTTGTTTGGCTCCACTTCTCCTTCAAGCAATCTTTGGTGTTAGTTGCTTATTTAAGCAACTCACATAAGCAACTCAAGTCACGTGAACAAGCTGTAATGAGGAGTTGTTTGCTAAGTTGGGTTGCTTAACACAAGCAATAACTCTAAACAATCTTATTGTACATGGTCTAACTTCTTTGTCACGCACTCAACAAGTATTCGTGAAAATGAATATTCACAAATGAGAATTAATTGTACTTTTTTATCTTATAATTTTTTAATTATATAATTTTTGTATATATAGTTTCAATTAAGTGATTTTGATTCTTAAAAAATTTTAAATAAAACCCAACTTATTCCATTGACAAATTATACATAACAAATAAAAGTGCAACTAAACGTATAAAAAAATGGCATATGGGTGCGATGTGTTTGTGCACTACAAGAATGTTTTCCATTAGCCACGGAAATATTCGTGGCAAAAAAACAATTTCCGTCGTTAATATAGATTTTTCGACGGACTAACGAAGGCCATCGAGCCGTTGCTAACATTTGCGACGGAAATATCCGTGGCTAATTTGCGACGGAAATATCCGTGGCTAATTTGCCATGGAAATATCCGTCGCAAATTTGTCACGGTTATTTCTGTGGCTAATTTTTATTTTTTGCGCAAATGTTTATTTTTGGCGCCACTTATAATCTGTCTCTAATTTAGTTTTGCGGCGGATATTTCCGTCGCAAATTTGCCACGGATATGTCCGTCGCAACTTTGCCACGGATATTTCCGTGGCTAAGTTTTTTATTCTTTTTAAAAAATATGCCGGAGCAGGAGCTCCGCGGTTGGAAATGCAAACCGAACGTTGAGAGGAAGAAAGAACAGTTGAGAAGAAGAAGAAAATAAAAGGAAGAAAGAAAGAAAGAAGAGAAGAAGAAGATGTAGGGTGGTGTTAGAGCTTCGCCGGAGATGGAAGTCATCGGAGTTGAACTTCGCCGAAGATGAAAGTCGTTGGAGTTGGAGCTTCGCGGAAGTCGTCGGAGATGGATGTGTCGTGAGGTGTAGGGTGGTGTTAGAGGAGTGATTGGAATAATTTAATGGAAGAAGAAGTGAATGGAAGAAGAGAATGGAATAAGAGGAAGAAGAAAGGAATAAATAGGAATAAGTGTATGAAAGAACGGACGAGATTAAAGTGAATCAATGGTTGGGATCTCACTAAGGTTAATCCGCGTCACATGCCATCTTCAAATCAAATTTTGACACATGGCACAAAAAATTAGCGACGGAAATATCCATTGCTACCCGTCAAATTTTTTTAAAAAAAAAAATCAAAACGGGACTAATTAGCGACGGCCCAGTCCATCGCTACCTATCTTTCTGAAAAAAAAAGTTTTAACAAAAAATTTTTATTGCCAAAAAAGGTTTTTTGCTGGGCCCGTCGCTACCCGTCTTTCACGAAATTTTTTTTTTGCCAAAAAAGGCTTTTTTGCGACGGCTGGGCCCGTCTTTAATTAGCGATGGCCCAGTCCGTCGCTACCTCTCTTTCACAAAAAAAAATTTTAAAAAAAATTGAATTTTTTGTTTTTTTGCTAGAAATGCATTTTTGCGGCGACTGGGACCGTCGCAAATTAGCGACGGCCCAGTCCGTCGCTACGCCCAACTCCAAAAAAAAAAATTTTTTGAAAAAAAAATTAATTTATTTTAAAAAAGGTTTTTTTGTGATGACTGGGCCCGTCGCTAATTACCGACGGCCTAGTCCGTCGCTACTCCTAGTTGCAAAAAAAAAACAAAAAAAATCAAAACGGTCATTTTTTTCGCGACGGCTGTGTCCGTCGCTAATTAACGACGGCCCAGTCCATCGCTACCCGTGATATTTCTAAAAAAGAATAAAAAAATCAAATGTCACCACTTAGCGACAGAAATTTCCGTCGCAAAATTAGCGACGGTTTTTTCCGTCGCAAAAGTTATATATTCTGACGCAATTTTACGACGGTGTCGGGCCGTTACAAATAATTTGTCGCTAAATTTGCACATTCTTGTAGTGCAAACAATATAAGTGATTGTTTTATCCAATAATTAAAAACTACTTAAGTTTAATTACGACAACAATATTTATTGGAATAATTTTTTTTTTTTGATTAGCAAGGTATCAATATATTATTAGCACAAGAAGTGCAAGAAGGAAATACAAAAGTAATAGAAGAAGCTAGCTACACACGCACAGGGGCAAGCTACACCAAAAAAGAAAATTCCAAAATGATGGTAAACAAGCAGCGAAAAAACCAGACACCAGTACTTTGTGTTGGGAGAAATAATCCCACATTGCTAGAATAAGAGTTATGATAGCCTTTATATATCCCTAGGCAACCCTCTCCTCTTGAGCTAGCTTTTGAAGAGAGTTAGACCTATGTCATTTCTAAGATGATATAAGAGTTTATCCAAAAAAAATAGGGCAAAATAAAAAAAAATCAAGAAAAAAGGAGCACAAAGACCCAGCAAAAAAAAAAGACCTGAGACAGATAGCCATAACTTGAAAAACAAAAAAACTCATTTAAAAAAAAAAAGACAAGTCACAACTAGGCTAAAAAAATGTCAGTTGGACTTGAGGGGGAGTGATGGGAGAAATAGTCTCACATTGCCTAGGATAAGAGCCCTTTATATGGCCCTAGGCAACCCTCCCCTTTTGAGCTAGCTTTTGAGGAGAGTTAGGCATATATTATTTCTAAGACTTTATTTGATCAAACACTGAAACATGATCTAGAGACAAAGAGCTAAATCCAGGCATACTCTTGGCTCTAATTCTGAGTTACTAAAAGAGTACAAGAAGCCAGGTAGCTTAGCTTTAAGCAACCACCAAGAGGAAAATTTCACACTGTGGCAAATAGAATCACAACCATATATGCCAAATTGCAGAAAATCAAATGAGCTGCCATAATTTCCTTTGATCCTCGTTGCAGTTAGGCAATCCGCGAAATTGACTATAATGGTCCTTGCATATGAAATGAAGGGCAGAGTGGACGCCTAGCCAAGATAAAATATAAGTCCACACCGGAATTATCTTCTTGCACATAAAAGCACATGGTCAGTGGTCTCCGTCTCTTCCCCTCACAAAACAAAGGAGATATCGCCATGTTCAAGTTGGACGCCCCGTCTTAAAAGGTTGCTCCTAGTTGGGATTCTGTCCAGCGTTGCTTTCCATGCAAAAGTATTGATCTTCGATGATATCAAGTTTTTCCAAAAGCGCTTGAAGAAAGGATCAAGTGTATTTCTTGAAGCTTGATAAGCCAAGCGCAGAGTATAAATGCCGTCTTTCTCTACGTTCCATCGCCATTCGTCTCAGTTATTTTCCGGCACCTGCACATTGGCTAAATCCTGCAACAACTTGTAAACTTTTCGGGCTTCCCATCCCCATAAACGTCTTTTCCACCCAAAACACCATTGCCATCCCTCCACCCCCTAGTTCCCATACTAGCCACCTTGACAAACTTATTAGCAGTGACCTTATACAAAGTTTTGTATTTAGTGCATAGACTCTCGCCCCCCCACCCAATTATCATGCCAAAAAGAAGTATTTCTCCCATCACCTAATTTTTTGGTAAGGTTTTTATGCATCCAGTCACACTTCCCTTCCCTAATGGAGAAAAGATTGACAATATCTCTCCCCCACCAAAAACCCTTACCCCTCTGCATACACAAATTGTTTAACACCCTAATGAACCTTTGCAATCATTAATCCGCACAGTGGAAACATTTAACCAGCTTGTTACCCTTAACCACAAAGCATAAGATATTGGACATCTGAAGAATAGGTGTGACGTAGTCTCCACATCACAACAACAAAAAGCACATCTATCATCTTCCAAAGATACACCCTTGTGCAGTAAGTCACTTCTACAAGGAATGCGACTAAGTGATAATTTCCAAGCAAAAGTACTCACTTTAAGCGTAACGTTACAGATCCAAAATTGCTTATAGAACGGGACTATAGTCGAGTTGCATGCTACCTTGTATGTCGTCTTGACCGAGTAAGAACCAGAGCTACTAGATTGTCAAAACTAAGAGTCTGCTTCATGTTCCTATAAATCAACCTAACCATGATCTCACAAAAGGTTATCCAATAAATAAGATTCCCTATCTAGGAGACGACGCCTCCACACTCACCGCTATTCCCACGACCCACCTCTCCATTCCCTTGTCTCACCCACCGAAATGTTCTTATTGAGGGCCAAGCAGTAAAGCCTATTGTGAGCTTGAATGGGAGGAAGGTCAAGGATCCAATAAACAATTGTGCATATTTGTTTTAAAAATTTTCGTAACTAATTCGCAGCAAACTAGATTAGCTACAGATTATCTATGAAATTTTCCAATGCTATATTCAGTGCCTAATTAGATATGAAAAGTTTTCGTCAACCTAGTACCTATAGCCGCCAACCAACCCAACAACGAGTAAATCAAAGCTTTAATTTTAAACTACATGTGTGATATATAATATATATTAGTTGTATAAAATATTATTTCAAAATAAATATATCTTTTAATTTATTTTCATTTTAAAAATTTTGTATCATGCTTAACAAGTAAGATTATTTTATACTGCTTTTATTATTATTATTAGAATTTTTATTTGTTCATTTAAAAGCTCTAAATTTTAGTTTTCTTTACCTGCTCTGGTACATCGAATGAACTAGTGACTTGGTGACCCAATGCCTAAACCGAGTCAATGATCGAGCGGAATTTTATAACTATGGTTACAATGGTAAAAATATTTTATATGAATTAAAAAATGTATTACTTTAAAAATTAGAAACTCATTCAATACATCTTTTTTAAAGTATGATTTAAAGCATTAATTAAATATAGTTATTGCACTTTAATTAATGTATTTAAAATACTTATTAGCATAACCCTTATTAATAATAAGACGTCAGCAATTATATATTATTGTTGAAATTATATACTCCCTCCGTCTCTATATATAAGAACCTTTAAAAAAAAATTCTTGTCCATTTTTATAAGAACCTTTTATAAAATTTGTGCCAAATTAAAAGTTTTTTTACCCAAATACCTTTAACATTCAATTATACAAATTAATGAGTAAGAATTTTTCTTTCGAGCCTTGAATGGCCGGTCAAAGTTACCACTATCAATAATTAGGTGGAGAGAGAGAGTGGAATTTTGAGTTTCAAGAAGAAGGACATTTTTGAAAATTAATATAAATTTTTAGACATATATGAGTTTAGTCAAATTAACTAACTTCCTTAATTCCGGTGTATTTTTTATGAATGTTCTTATATATAGGGACAAAGGGAGTATTATTTAGATAAAATTTCTTGAAATTATATATATAAACTAATAAAAATACTTTCAAGACTTTAATAAATTTAGTTAGGAAATTATATTTTGTAGCTACATTTCATAGCTAATTAGTAGCTAGTTTAGTAGCTAAGTAGTAACTAAAAATTTTAGCCATGAAACTTTATTCAATAGCTAATTAGTAGCTATTTAGATACAAATCAAGTAAGAACAATTTGTAGCTACTTTCCGTAGCTAATCAGTAGCTATTTAGATATAAATTAGCTATGATTTTTTTAACTGCACTCCATAGCTAACACTACAAGAAATTCGGGTTTTTGCGTAGGCCAAAAGCGAACGCAAACAGGCAAAAAATGGACACAAATATAGTTTCGCGTCGGGTTTGCGTCAGTGTCAAATGGGATGCAAAACACCTCGATGGAAAGTGCTTGCGTCCGTTCAAAATCCGACGCAAATTTACGTCCGTGAGAAGCTTACGCAAAGACCTACGCAGACAAGCAGGCCTACGCAAAATAGCGAAGGTCCATAGCCGACGCAAATTTAAAATAACCGACGCAAATAAATAAAGACGAAAGCCGACGCAACTTTTAAAAAGCCAACGCAAATAAATGTTATTTTTGCGTCTGTTATTTTGTAGGCTTGGCCGACGCAATTATTAATAAAAAAATTAACTGCATATCATATTCATCACTTGCATTTATAACAATAAATTTAATTTAATTTATAAAAAAATAATTTAGATCACTTAAAACACAAGTTTTTGAAATTATTACATAAAACAAGTTCATGAGAAATAACTAAAAAAAACAATTTTATTAATAAACTTGTACAATTAAAATGTAAACATCATTATTATACTCAAATTATAATAACTAAATACAAAAAAAAAACTTGTAGATATAGACTTCCACATAATTTGTCCAATACAAATATATATAGTGAAAACCACACATTTCTTTGCTTCTTTTGCTACTCATAATGGTTTTGCTCAACTCACTCCAAACAAGTGCTGACTGGATTGGCCACACATTCTGATAAAAAAACCAAAGAGAATGTCAGGTCATGAGAAAAAAATAAATATATGCCACTTGATTACAAGAACATAACTTTTTTAACTAATTTTGGCTCTTACAAAACAACATTTAATCAATATATTAATTAAATAAGTACTTACCAGTCAAATAAAAGCTATATTGCTTTTTCACCATTTTTTTTTTAGTCAGGACTATGAGAAGAAACAACGTAGTTTTGTGGCAGTGGTAGTTTCTAGAAAAATGTCAACATTAATCTAGAAAAATGCGAGCAGCAGCAAAGTGCTTTCACAGGGGACAGTTAAATAGAAAGTAAAGAAAAATAATAATTTGGTGGTTTCCCATTCAAGAAGCTAAGCAATATTATAATGCAGCTATATTAAGTGATAAGATTTCAAAATCAAACTTGTTTACCAAATGAGAAGAAAAAAAAAACTATATGTGTGACTAAACCGGGATTAAGACACCGTTAAGGTATTAGCACTTAAGAGAAAATAATAAATTTACTTCGTAGTTCGTAAATGAAAGTAACAACATGTAAAGAGCTAACAAGTTGAAAGTCATCAACACATAAGAAGTAGCATTGCATTCTCTTGGATTCTTGGTTACGGTAATGCAAGGAAAGAAAAAGTCCGAAGACAGACATGTTGAACATAAAACTAGGAGTAAATAATTGATACCTGAGAAAGTCAAGTAATTGTGTGTTAAGTTCTATCAATGTCTCCTCTTCAATACTTGCATGGAACAATAATTCCAGCAACTTAATTGCAAATCCGAAGAAGAAAAAAGAAATGCACCACTAATTAGCTTCATAAAGTATTAAAAGATCTTAATGATAAAACTTTTAAAAAGGATGCAAACATGACAAAACCATGATCTCATAGCAATAAACCCATGTGAGGCAGAACCCAAAAGCCAGCAAAAAAAGAGACTCTTGAGAGTCATAACAGACTAACAGAAAGATGATCTACATACCCTTTAGTCCAACTTCTATTGTCAAGCTTTTCCTTTATCCCAGCTAATCATAGGCCGAACCTCTAAAACCTGAAAATAATAAGCAACAATTAAGAAGAGAAAACATTCTTTTCTTCATATGAAGAGAAAAACATCCTTTCAAAGTACTGGAATGATTAAATTACCAAAAAAAATTGTGAAAAGGTTGGCACTAAATATAGTACCTTTCGCCCACATTGTGCCACCAAATCTCAATTGTGTTAGTGAAAGAGGAATCCCGGAACCAGAGTCCGATATACTTTGTTTCTAAAGCAATACAAGGATCAGAGTTGAACTACCAACGGCTTGAGAAGGTCGCCTATACCTTGCTATTGGCATCTCGGCGGTTGAGGCCATACTTCCAATGTCATCCCATCACGGTAAGAACTAATCAACCCATTAGACAAATCTTACATAAATCTGACTTGGCAGCAAGAATGATGACCTGGGCGGTAGAACTGTCACAATACGATATCTCGTATGAACCACGCCAGGCAATCAAGGCACAGGCTTTGGCTGATTTTGTAGCCGAGATGACACATCCCGGAGAAGAACCAAAAGGATCCTGGACCATCGATGTTGATGGATCCTCAAACCTAAAGGGAGCTAGAGCCGGTATACTGATCGAAAATGATGAGGGGGTAATGGTAGAATACTCTCTGAAATTTGAATTTTCGACCTCCAATAACCAAGCAGAATATGAAGCCTGTTTAGCTGGGATACGCGCGGCAAAAGAACTAGGAGCTACTGCGATCACTTTATGCTCAGACTCCCAATTGGTGGTATCCCAGATAAAAGGGGAATACCAGGCAAGAGAACCATTGTTACAAAAATACCTGGCTAAAGTTAAGGAAAGTCTACTTAGTCTTTCTAAATTTGAGATCAAGCACATTCCTAGAGAAGAAAACAGTCGCGCGAATCTGCTCTCAAAATTGGCCAGTACCAAGTCATCCTCAACTTTAAAGTCAATGGTAGAGGAAGTTCTCCCTTCTCCTTGTGCTATTTTGCAGGTTGAAAACGAAGATTGGAGGACCCCAATAATGGAGTATATCACCAAAGGCTCCATCCCGACAGGTGCCCGGGAAGCAAAGCGATTGGTACAAAAGGCATCCCGGTATTCCGTGATAGAGGGACAGTTGTTCAGAAGCGGACTGTCCACTCCTTTGCTTAAATGCATTGGACCGTCCAAAACATGGTATGTTCTCACTGAGGTACACGAAGGAAGTTGCGGTCATCATATTGGTGGCAAATCGTTGGCAAGGAAATCCTTGCGAGCAGGATACTTCTGGCCAACTATGAACAAAGACGCAGCTGAACACGTAAAGAAATGTCAGAAGTGCCAAGAGCACAGTCCATTGTCCCACATCCCGGCTGAAGATTTGCACAGCATCTCCACCCCTTGGCCTTTTCACACTTGGGGTTTGGACCTCCTGGGACCCTTCACTCCAACCACAGGTCAATTCAAATATCTTATTGTTGCTGTTGATTATTACACTAAATTGATTGAACTGGAACCATTAGCCAGCATAGCATCAGTTAAAGCTCAGAACTTCGTATTCCGGCAAATAATATGCCGGTTCGGTATCCCGGCAGAAGTCATCTGCGACAATGGGACCCAATTTACCGACAAAGACTTCCGAGAAATGCTAGCAGGACTCCACATCAAGCAGGATTTTGCTAGTGTAGAGCACCCACAATCAAACGGACAGGCAGAGTCCGCCAACAAAGTCATACATAATGGCTTAAAAAAGAGGTGTGAGAAAGCTGGAACTAGTTGGGTGGAAGACCTCTATCAAGTACTTTGGAGCTACAGAACTACTCCCCATAGCTTCACTGGAGAAACTCCATTTCGAATGGTATACGGATCAGATACCGTAATCCCGGTAGAAATTGGACATCCATCTTGGAGGGTCATGTATCCCGCACAAGAAAATGAGCAGCTGCTCAGAGAAGATTCCGACATGGTCGAAGAGATCCGAGAAGCTGCCAGAATCAAAGAGTTATCTCGGAAGCAACAAGTGGCTCAGAGATATAACCTGAAGGTCATCCCGAGAAGTTTCCAACCTGGCGACTTAGTCTTAAGAAGAGCCAGCATTGGAAACCGGAATGCCAAAGATGGGAAGCTCCGAGCAAATTGGGAAGGCCCATTCCGGGTCAAGACTGTCGCAGCCAATGGAGCATACCATCTAGAGACCCTCAAAGGCAAAGAGATTCCAAGAACGCTTAATGTCGCAAACTTAAGGCGCTATTATAGTTAAGTTATGTAATTTACATTCTTTGTAATAAAGGGGTACTCTTTTTCCTGTAGCAGGTTTTATCCCTAAGGAGGGTTTTACTGCTAGAGGTTTTAACGAGGCCCCCCATTTGTTATTTGCTTCTTGTTATCAATAAAGCAGCAGTTTATTCACTCTCACACGAACAAGCTAGTTCAACTCTTAATAGCAAACAGATCAGAAGAAAGTATGAGAAGTACAAACAATCTGAGATTGAGATGTCGTCAACACGCAGAAACCGACATACACACAAGGCCAACAATGAGTCGAGATATCATTACGGGTAATTCTCTGCTACAGACTCAATAAGGGCCCTTCACGGGTTAATCCTGGCCATAAAGAAACATGAAGTACCGCCAAGGTCACACTTCAACTTAAAACTTAGAGAAAGTACAAACTACTTTCCTCCTATTGAGGAGCTAAAAGGACAACATCACTAATGTGTCCTAATAATTAAAAAGACATGAGAAATTTCCATGTCAAGCAGGATGTAGAGGCACTTTAAATGGTCAAGCCTCAACGACATACAGAAATGCAATAAATAAAGCATGAATCTCGGAGTACAAAGGGAAAGTAAACAAAAGCCATACATAAAAATCATCCCAGAACATCGAGATGAAGAAGTTTACATCCAACACAAACTCGTCTGTAAGAGTTACAAAATGAAAACAGAAAAAGAAACATACAAAGATAGAAGAATAAAATCATTCAGCCCCTCCAGCATCTGCACCTTCGAGTTCCTGAACGCGATCCGCAAGAGGAGGAGTACTTCAGTCAAAGGGCTCAAGCATAGGATCAGCGGGATCAATGGGCAAGGGATTGTGAGGATCATGGAAGTCCATGAACACCCCTTCCTTCATGCCGTGATACTAACAAAGCCCGCGAGTATTTAACTCAATCCCGGGATTCAAGAAAAGGAGGGTCTTCACACAATCCCGGTAGGAATCATCCACCGTAGTGTCCATATCTTGGTAAGCCTCCTCCAACTTCTCTTGAGTCTCCCGTAGGCATCCTTCAGCTCCATGTCATCTCGGAGATCCCGCAGCTGAGCCCTCAAGGAAGCAGCCTGGCTCATGTCCTCTGCTTGGTCGTGAACATGTTGGAGCATAGCCATGCTCATAGCCGTCCAGCCCATAAGGGATTTGGCTTGCTCCTACAAAGAAAAAAAATAGCAAGAAGACATTAAACATATATCTACCGAGATTAATCATTATAAAGTCGACGAGCTCAAATGACAAAAACACATACCTTCACGACAGAGGCTCCACCCTTGGTGAAAAAGTCCCCATGTTGGAACTTTATCAAGGGCGACTGGAATCCTTCCCAAGCAGAGGAAGGAGTAGAGAAGGGCGCCACCAATACTGGGTTCATCCCAGCAGAAGCCCCTTGGGCACCTCCAGGCTGGTCACCTACAAATCGAACTAAATAAACGTAAGAAGGTAACACATTATTCTTACACGGTTGAAGAACCCGACAACAAAAACTTACCAGATTTCGTCGTATGACGACGCTTTGGGTTCACAGCAGCTACTTCAGCTCCGGAAGATGGAGGCACAGACCCCTTAACAGGAGAAGCTCCCCCAACAGGAGCTACATCCGAGATACTAATCCCGGTAGAAACCACCGGAATAGGTGCAGGAACCGGAGCAAGGGAAGGAGGTGGACCTGAAGCAACAGTCTTTCCTTTTCCCTTGGCATCCCGTTTTTGCTTTTGGATAGCATAGTTGGTCATGATCTCGGTTGTAGAAAAAAGAATGCATTTGTTAATAAAGTTAAAAAAATAACCAACATGAAACACAGATAAACAACATTCTACAATAAAGACAATTCCCTACATAAGCATGCCGCCTGATCACGACGAGATACCCCTATAACATCCTTACAATGGATGGGTATCCCCCCTGTTCAACAAAGGCGCACAGGTTCCTGATGGTTTGTTGGTCTTCTTCTTCAAGGAAGCTAATTTCCAATTCCTTCAGGGATAGAGACCTCTTATAATGCTCCTCCGTCCAGTAAAGCGGGAACAAGGGCCGCTTGTTTTCTCCCATCCAGAAGGGAGTACAATCTTTAGTCCGAGGGATAACTTTAACATAAAAGTCCCTATGGGCCTTGAAGGATTCGTCATAAGGAACGAATAATTGGGGTATCCCGGAACAATGACGGAGAGATACCCAATTCTTTTTCGAGCCATGGTAGGGACCAAAATATATAGGAACAAAGCCGAGGAACAATGCCAGCCTTTAGCCCAGCAAAAGACCTCAAAGGTCTGAAGGAATCCCCAACCGTTAGGGTGGAGCTGGGTAGGGGCGAGATGAAGGTTGTGCAAAACTTCAATCTGAAGGTCAGAAAAAGGAAACATAATCTTAAGTTAATGCCACAAAGACTCCAGCATCATGATATAAGAACCTTCACCCTCAGATGCTGGCGTACAGATCCTCTCCTTCTTACCCGGGATGACCAACATATGGTTTGACGAAGGATCAGCCGTGACATCAGTCCCAGGAGTGTTGGGCTCATAATGGAAACATTTCCTCCAATGCTTTTCCACCTTCCTAAGTCGGCGACTATCCTTCACCGAACACTCCTCCCGGATGATATCCTAGGGAACCCACAAAAATCCCCAAATATTCTTCAGTTCTAAGAAGTCAGGGGGACATTCAATTCGAGGCTTAGAAGTACTGGGTTCACCTGTCCCTCGAACGGCTACCTCCGAATCCCCGACATCGGATGGAAGATCCCGAAGCACAAGAAGCCACCGGGATAGGAATGTCGCCTTGAGCAGATTCTATATCTACATGACAAGAGAAAGTAGAATCAGATCCCGGGGATGAATGGCTACAAGAAAAGGGAGCATACGCAGGATCGAACTCCGAATCTAAAGAGTGTGTCATAGATGACGGGATAGATTCCCTATCGCCTAGAGGATTCCCAGGATGAGAAGACTCAACTTCATCCCCTACCGGAATAAAATTAACAGGAGCACGACGATCTGAACCTTGTTCTTCAGGTACAGAACTCTCGAAACTATATTCATTAGGAAGATGGGCCGATGCAAGAAGAAGAGCAGAAGGCTCTGGATTCAAAGTGTTAAACGAACCACTCACGCTTTGGGTAACTGACTCACCACTTTCCACTCGCCGAGAATACAGAGGGTAAAACCAAAAATGGGAAGATTCACAATAATCAGGGTTGGCTCTAGAGGGCGTACCTAGACAAGGGTTTAGCTCATTAGAAGACCTATGTTTTCGAAGTCCCCTCGCAAAACTCGCAAGAAGTTCAGTATCATTTGATTCCGAGGAAGAGCCACTCGTCAACACGATAACATTATCAGCCATTTTGAAGGAAAGAAACCCAGAAACTATAACTAAACCCTAAAGAATGGGGAGGAGGCAACAGAACAACTCAAGAATCAGGGAAGAATCACACAAATTATAAGTTGATGAGGAACAAAAATGATACCTGTCACTTAGAAAAGAAGATGTTGCTCAAAAGAGAATGCTTTCAACTTTGGGCACAAAGAAGAGGAAGAGTTGCGAAAACTATTCCCAGAGAAAGATGAACAAGCTGAAGCGCGAAGAAGAGAAAAGTGAAAACTTGAAAAGGAGAAAAGAGGTAAAATGTAACGGGTGAAAAGAAATAAAGCAAAACCCGTCACATCACCTTAATGAACGTGGGGCCCAAAAACCACTCTAATCATCGCGCACGGTGCCCAAAATGGAACGCGTGAAATACACGCGCCCACAAAGAAAACCAACCGTCATCTTGTGACGTTGCCAGAATCATCACCTAACATCCACCCGGCATGGCAAATGAACTCGCCAACCTCTTCCAAGAAAAGCTTGACGACTTGGGGGGCAACTGTTGTGGACCAGAATAACGGTATCCCGGATATATACTTACATGTCGGGTCCACCAGCTACCAATTACCTTGGGCATCCCGGTAAGTTTGGCGCGGCCTATGATCAAGGCCCATATAATGAGGTTTGGGCCCAGGTGACAGATCCTGGCCCAATACGGACTGCATTTAGGTCACTTACCTCACCCTATAAATACTAACATTAATGCACCATGCAAGGTACATATAAAACCCTAATACACTCACTGACTTGAGCGTCAGAGTACTTGCAGGTGCACACCACCGCCGCCGGAGCTCAAGACTAGGAACTAATCATACTGCCCTTTGCGGATCAAGGAGATCACTCTGCTCGTCCTACATACTCGTCAGGTTAGATCGCAACAGTGTGGGATGCTTATTTATTTTAAGTTTGGTGGTTTGTGCTATTTTCTAAAACCTCAAGGATACTTTGTGCATTTTACCCATACATAAATTATTCCAAAATATAAAAAGTTTTTTACTTAATATATAAGAGCAACTAATATAAGTTAAAAATAAAGTAAAATTACCAAATAGTTCTTTAACTTTTTTTCCCCTTAACTTCTTATTTATAACTTTAACTTAAAAATAACTTTTAAGTCAGTAAAAGGTTCAAGTCAAGTAAAGTCTTATTTTAGTTGAATATTGATATGGATGTTGTGGTAACCGCTGATGGGAACAAAATTAATATGAATAAGCCACGGCGTAGTAACCGCAAGAATTGCAAAACATGGAAGTTACTCATTAATGAGACAACAAATAAGGAATAACTAATTATTAGAGTAACTGTGATATGTGTGTTCTATTTATAATTCAGTGTTAACTTAATGGTGTGTGTGCCTTGTATTGTTAACTTCTCTTCTATCTTCTGTCTCCTTCCCTATTCTCTAGCCAATGTAACATCCCCAAAAATTGAGTTTTCATGTGGAGTTTGAAATCTCTATTGGCTCTCAATCTTAATTGCAATCTAGTCCTTGTAGTTTATTCTAGTTGGAATTAATTAGGTCTTTCTACTAAATTCTATATAATCAAGGACTTAGGTTCAATTTTTAATAAATAGCCTTGTACTCATAATACCTATTCTACACCCACCCTCACTCAAACACTCACTCACTCTCATTCTCTACAAGACCACTCATCCTTTTCTCCCCACCTCATGCCCTCACTCCCTCTCACTCTTTCAATTTTCCCAATTTCATTCCTCTCATCTCCTCTCCTCTCTTAGGGCTCATCTTCCACCTCTAAGAATCATGATCCTATTCCTTAAATCCTCCATTGTCAAGACTTGGATCTTCAACCCCAAGCTCCCACATTGCTTAGGTAAGCACTTGCATCCTTTTTACCCTCTTCTTTAACTCTAACTTCTCTAAGAACAAAGGATCCCCAAATCCTTCCATGCTCACATGCAACCCATGATTTGAGTCATTGTGGGTCACTAATGACTTGAGATTTTCAAATCATAGGAAACTCAAGGGTAAATTTGTGATTGGAGAGCTAGGGCTTGGGAAGTTTTGAAGAAAGGGAAAATTTGTGAGTTTGAAGTTCAAATCAAGGTAACCCCAAACTTAAAACCTTAATTAGGGAAATTTAGAAATTAGAGGTTTTATGATGTTAGGTTTTGGACTTGATTTAGTTAGATAACATGAATTTAGGTTGCATGCAGATTGGTGTTGAATTAACATGAAATGTTCCTTGTGTTCTTGAAGTGTGGAGTTGATCTTGCTTGAATTGGTTCTATATGTGTGAGAATAGTGGATTTATGATAATTCTTTGCTTGAATATGATCTTATTGATAGATTGAAGGTGAATCCATGAACTTGAAGATGATTGAACTATTGTGTTGCTTGATGTTTGAAGTTTAGTTAAATCCTTGTGAATTTGGTAAAATAGGTTGAACTTGAATTTTAGAATGATATGAACTTGCTTGAATTTGGTTGGGCATGATTTCAAGTGGTAACTCTTCTCTCCATGTGACCTCCTCCTCACTGAGGTGGTGAATTCTCCTCTTCACAACTATCTCTTTATATAGTGATTGTAGATGTCTTCTCCCACAATTCCAAGAACCTTTAAATAATCACACCTCTTAAAGATTCATGAATTAATCTCATACATGCATTATCTCATCCATTGAACCACTCTCATTCATTTTCTCATCCATTGAACTATACCTTCAATGAATCTAGCACAAGGATAACGGGAACCGCACAAGGGCTTAGACTTTTGCCTCACCCAACCCTTCTTCATGAGGTCTTCAACTTGTTTTTTTTATCTCATTACTTTCTTGAGGGTTGGCATGATATGCGGGCCGATTTGAAAGAGACGCTCCCAGAATGAAGTCGATTTGGTGCTCAATACGTTTCAAGGGAGGGAGCCCACTCGGCATGTCTGCCGGAAAAACATCTTCAAACCTACTAATGAGAATCCAATTGCAGTCTGTTTTGATTTTCCGTTGAACCAAGAGGAATATTTTTACTCGCTCATGGAATAAACTAAAAGTGTGAACTTTGAAGGAAAATTATAATTTTTGGAGAAGAGTAAGGCTGGTTTATGCACAAAACAAACAAGCTTGACAGAAAATTAATTTAATTTCCTTCCTTGTGAATTAATGGAGTTGGAAAATTAATTTGAAAATGAGGACAAGGATGATATGCAATGGATGTACGAGGACAGCAGGGGTGTGAATAAGTAATTTGGATAACAATTTAAGAGGCAAATCTGACCTGAATTCAATAATTAATTTGGAAGGAAAATACCAGAATGAAGGGAATGAATCTGAAAAGATTATATGGGGCAAGGAATTGGATTATTTGAGGAATGAATTGGACAAGGGAATAATGGGAATTAATTTTAAAAAAATGGCAAGGGAATTAATGAAGATTGAAGCGCTAGGGAAGCTGAACCTGGGCAGAATTGATGCGCATGAGCTGGAGAATTTCTATGAAAGGTTTTGATCAAAATTTCATTAGTGAATTGGACAGATCAGCTATGATGACTAGGTGCAATATTGTGGCTGTGACTGAGCTTCTAAATGGCATGAATTCTTAGGAAGTTTGTGAAATAAATCAAGACTATATCGAAGTGAAAATAATGTTGGAAAGAAGACATTTGGGTTTAGGTCTCAGAATTAATTATTAGTAGAATTAGAGTAAGAACGAGAAGAGGATGAACAAGATGGAGATGAAGGTGACGGTTGAAAGAATCACTCTTCTAAAATGGAGGCGTCACACAAACGAGGTGAAAATTCCTTTGATATACCAAATTTTTTGAATCACTCAAGAACACTTAGAGAATCATTCTCAATCATGAAAATATCACATAAAACTCAAATTAAACTCTGAATTTTATTGAATTTCATGCAGCCCTTATAGGCTGGATGGAGAACAAGTTTTTGTTACAAAAATGACAACAAATTAATCACCAAGTGATGCCTAATAATCATGGTGCTAATAATGACTACTTTATAACTGAAAATTTGAAGCTAAAAGACCATGTAAAATGCGCCTAGGTCATCCTCCAAAGCTGATGCAAAACCCTAGTGATTTTGGTCTTTAATTCACTAAAACTACAAATTAAAAACAAGCACACAAGTGGTGCAATCCCAATGGAAGTTGGCAGCCACTTTCACACAAATTTGGGCCTTTATTACGACTTAGAAAAATGCTAAGTTATTATTTTATTTTTTTTTGAAAAATAAAATAAAAGTAAGTTGCTCTTTCAGGATCATGTCACCTACACAATAACTTCTCAAAGGCATTAGGCAAAGGAGGGTTAGTAGCATTAGGAGAAACATGTAAGCACATATCACTACTAACAACTAAAAACATAGGCCTCTTTGCAAGAAAGATATGCTTAATCTCATGCTTGCTAATAAGGAAGTTAGAAAGTATGGTCTCATCTTCACTTACCTTTCTCTTTGAAGTCTCCTTAACTTTGTTATCCTTGTGACCTTCCACATTGGTAAGGTCATTGAGTTTTGCATTTTCTTTGCAAGAGCATGAAGATGCTCATGGCCATGGTCCGCATGATGCTCCTTGGAAGAGCTTTTGGACCCACTATTCTTACCACCAAAAGGATTGACAAACTCAAAATGTGATTTTTCACTTTCCTTTTTCTTTTTTATAATATGTTGATTACTACCGACCTCTTTTGGAGATAAGGGAAGAAGAGTAATGCGATTACCCTTAAACTCAAAAGCATATTTGTTAGAGTGACCATCATGAATGGCCCTTCTATCAAATTGCCAAGGCCTACCCAATAAAATATGGGTTGCTTCTATGGGTACCACATCACACAAAATCTCATCAGTATATTTGCCAATTGTCAAAGACACCAATACTTGCTTAACAACAACTAGGTCATCATGATCATTTAACCATTGAAGTTTGTAAAGGCTAGGGTGTAAAGAAGTACTCAAATTAAGTTTAGAAAGAAGTCTAGTACTAGTCACATTTGCACATGACCCATTATCAATTATCAATGAGCAAATAGCACCACTTACCATGCACCTAGTGTGGAATTGTTTCTCCCTTTGGGTGTCATCATATTCTTTGAACAATGTACCAAGTAGTCGCCTCACCACAAGGAGGTCACCATCCAAAGGAGGAGTGACATCATCACTACTATCATTGTCACTAGAAGAAGATGAGTTAGAAGGGGAAGGGGAAGAACTAAGAAGAACTCAATGACTCATATTCACCATGCTTCAACTTCGTAGACTTCTTAGAGGGACATTGTGAAGCAATATGCCCCTACCAAAACATTTGAAGCATTTAATAAAAGATTGTTTTACCTTGTCTTCTTGACCTACCTTTTCCTTACCCTTGGAGGAGGAAGAATGTTCTTTACCTATGGAAAATGAAGAGTTAGGGAAAGACTTCTTCTTCTCCTTAGGAGGAGCATTATCATCATCATGGTAATAGTCATTCTTACACTTATGCCTGGAATAATAAGAGTTAGAAGAATAAGAATAAGTAGAATTGTAAGAAGTAGGAAATTACCTCACCTTTGGAGTTGTGTTTCAACCCTTTGGGTTTGATGAAGCAAATCTCCCATAGAAGTATGATCATGCAACTCTAATACATCTCTAATGTGATGGTTGAACCCATTGAGGAATCTAGCCATGGTGGCTTCCTAACTTTCTTGGACATTGGTTGTTGTCATGGGCAGTACTATGTCCCTATAATAGTTTTCTACGCTCATCTTACCTTGTGAAAGGCTTTGAAGTTTTTGGTGTAGGTCCTTCAAATAATGTGGAGGCACCCACCTTAGTCTAAATCAAGCCTTTAATTCATTCCAAATCCTTATAGGATGCCAAGGTAAAATGGTCCTCTTTTGGCTATCCCACCGCAATAAGGCATATTTGGTTAAATGAAGAGTAGCTAGAGCTATCTTGTGGTCATCATCAAATCCTTGAATGTCAAAGATATGATTAAGATGCAATTCTCACTCTAAATATCTCTCCAGGTTAACATTGCCATCAAAATATGTGATATCCAATTTAAAACCAATATGCCTATTCTCCAAAGTAGGATCACCGAACAAAGGCATATCATCCAATATATTGTTATCTCTCTTAGGTGCCTTATTTTCCCTAGGTATAGGCATGTAAGGAAAAACATCTTCTTTACTAGAGTGATGCACATGTCTATCATTCCTAGTATGTCCATGAAAATGCTCTTGTGTAGGCCTAGAATTCACATGAAGCCTATGTCCAATCTCATGTTGAGCATGCAAAAGAGGACTAGAGTGACCTTCACTTGGCCTTGGAGATGTTTGTCTAGGTTGATGTGTAGGAATAGCTTTCTCAATAGAGGATTTAATCAATCTCCCCATGTCTGCATAGACACCTTCCAACTTTTGGCCCAATACGTTATTTAAGTGTGAAGTAACGACCTCAAAGAACAATTGATCGGATGAGCGTGGAGGAGAGCTTGGAGAAGGATCCATATTACAAGTTCAAAAGCAAAACAAGAAAAATAGTGGGAATTTCACATAAAAAATATGAAACCAAGAACCTAAGTAGCCAAATGGCAAAACTAAACCAAAAACAAGAAAAGTATACAACAAATCAAAATGAAAAAGAAATACTAGCTAAGGACCTCACCAATTTCACAAAATCCTCACAAGTGTATCCCTCAAGCAATAAACTAAAAATCACTCGTGTATCACTCAATTGCAAGGCTTTTGCTATAATGATGACACTCTTGCCTCTTACTACTCCCTATCTATTGGAGGAAAATTAGCACAAGAAGCTAAAAGAACTTCAAAAGTCGAATCTATTATTCCCAACTTGATGGTACCAATGTGGGAAGACTCCAAAGAGCTTATCAATAACACCGCAAAAGAGTGACAATAGAGGAGTAAAAATAAAAGGCACACACCAAGGACACTACTAGAGGTCAATGAAGACAATCAATAAAAGTAGACTCAATCAAAGAAAAGCTACTCAAAGTGGAGTAAAAGAAGAATGTGACAAACGCACAAAAATGGTATACTAAGGCAACACACAAGTCAAAGAAAACCAAGATGCTATCTAGAATCACCAAAACAAACAAATAATGTGTACAAATAGCACTCAAACTTATAATAGTGGAATGGACTATGAAATGTGACCAAAAATGTGAAGAATTGCAAGCTAAATATCAAGAATGAACAATTGTATATGAACTATTTTACAATTTGGGTTTGGGTCTGACTCACTCCGAAAAACTAGCTTGTCGGATGAGGATTGCCACACCCTTATAAACTCAATAATGGCAATACCACTATTCGATATGGGACTTCTAACGCCCCCTCATGCCCAGAACTACACAGCTGGAGCGTGGACAAACAAACGGATGGTCCAACATTACGAAACTAACAAACACCCAACAACAAACATGGAGGGCCCAACAAATAGATCTAGACTCTCATAGCATCTTACAATTTGGGTTTGGGCCTAACTCACTCCCAAAAGCTAGCTTTTCACTCCCAAATGCTAGCTTTTGGGAGTGAGCCCAAACCCAAATTATAAGAAACAATCTCTTTTCACTTTTTTTTGTTTTGAAATGCTTTTCTATGCTTTTTCTCTTTTCATTTTTTATGTATAATGCTCTTTTCAACTTTGCTCTTTCTCTTTTGTTTGTACTTTCTATTTTCTATACACTTTTGTCTTGCACTAACAATTCCCACAATTGAATCACCAAATCACAAGGATTGAAAAAAGCTAGCTTTTCACTCCCAAATGCTAGCTTTTGGGAGTGAGCCCAAACCCAAATTATAAGAAACTATCTCTTTTCACTTTTTTTTTTTGTTTTGAAATGTTTTTTCTATGCTTTTTCCCTTTTCATTTTTTTATGTATAATGCTCTTTTCAACTTTGCTCTTTCTCTTTTTTTTTTGTACTTTCTATTCTCTATACACTTTTGTCTTGCACTAACAATTCCCACAATTGAATCACCAAATCACAAGGATTGAACAAATGAATGAAACAATGACAAATGAAACAAAGTGCTAAATGGTTTGTATGGAGAAAAACTAGCTAACAAGACTAATGTGGCACACACAAACAGCACAAATTTAATGAACATTCATGAACAAATGGATACAAGCAAGAAAAAATGGAGACACACTATAAGAAACTCACCTAGACAATATATCAAACACCAAATATAGTCAATGAACACAATAAACCAAACACAAAAAATTCACCAAAAGACACACAAAATGGAGGGGTTTATGGCGCAAAAATAAGATTAGAGGGAATATCAATTAAAATTTTGGATTCACACTCCAAAGATACAAGAATCAATCCAAGAACATCAAGAACAAGCAAGAACACCCAAGAATTTGAAGTGTAGAATTTTTTTGATCAATGCATGTTCCCAAGGTTTTCCATCATGGAGAATCCAAAGTTCAACTCAAAATCATCAAATTCCCAATATATCATGCAGAAATTGCAGCACAATTCAAAAAATGAAAATTAGGGAAAATATGCAAAAATGGCGCCAAAAAGGATAATGGATGGGAAAGATGAAATTGAAGCCAAATACAAGACATTAAGCACAATTCAAGCTCCAATTACTCAAATCCCAATCATGGATCACAAAATTATCAAGAAATTGAAGATTAAATGGTTGAAATCAAGAGTTACCTCCAAGGCTCAATGATACCAAATGATGAGGTTGAATCCTCATAGAGATAGGATCTGGCTTCAAAGAGGATTTAGAACCCTAACAATCAACAATCAAAAAACGAAATAGAAAGTGGAAGAGCATAGAAGATGGTTGATAAATCGTCACTCTAACCGGAATTAGAGGTAAAATCGTTGTAGCATCGCCACATTGGTGTTGGGAACCAATGATGAGATAGCAATTCAAGTTCAATAGCACTTTGCTAAGAAACCTACCAAGAGAATCTAAGCTCTCAAACTCAATTTTATTCAAATGATAAAAAGTTGAGTCTCAAACAAGTTCCAAGATATTTATATGGGTCCTAAGCCACTTAAAACGCACAAGAAAACGTCCTAGTCAGAAGCTGGCGCGTGAGCACCCACTTGGAGGGCGTGAGCACGCGAAGAGAAGGGTGTGATGTTTGTCCTTGTCGCGTGAGCACGCAAGGCAAAAGCGTGGACACGCATGACTACCCCTAATGGCGCGTGGGCACCCTTCCTGGGAGAGTGAGCACACACAGTGTGCGGTTGCACTCGGCCTTTTGATATGAAGTTATTTATTATAAGTAAAAAATAAGCTATAGTTACCATTAATAGTATTTTATATTTATAACTTATATTTAGGATTTTTATATTACAGGACTAATTTTATTTTTCAGTATTTTCCACTGTAATGGACCTAGCCCAATTTAGACTAGGGTTTTCTCTTTTCTTATATGTATTTCTTATTCATACATTAAAAGAGAAGAAAATTAAAGTTATAATTTTATATCTTTTAGTATAAAATTTAGTATAGTTGTAGTGTAGAGTTCTTTGAAGGAAATTCATAATCTTATCACTTTTTCTATGAACAAAAAGTGAGCAAAAGAGCTTTTAAAAAAGCTCATTCTTTGAGCTTCTCATTCTTAGATTTCTGACTTATTTTATTTTACCTTTCTATTTACATAAATTACTTAATAAAATAAAAATCTTTTTATTAATTATTAATAAGAGCAACTTATAAGTTAAAATAAAGTAAAACTAACAAACAACTTTTAGCTTTTTTTTCCTAAGTTTTTATTTATAACTTTAGCTTAAAAGTTATTTTTTTAAAAAAAAAAATATTTCTTAAAATTATGGGAAACATTGCTCTTGCAATTCTAGGGATAAAGCATTATGGTTACTTGCCCTCCCAATAAGTGCGCTTTCCAAGATTCAAATTTGTGTCCTTATTCTTACGAAAGACCAAACTGCTTAAAAGTTACTTTTAAGCTAGAAAAAGGCTCGGACCCAATAAAGCCTTATTTTAGTTTATTAGAAAAAAAATCACTTAGGTAACATATACGCCTAACCTTTGACATATGTTCATTAAGAAAATTAGTTAGCCTATTTAGATCCGGCTTTTTCTTGGCTTCTCGGATCCTCTTTTTAGATAAAGCTAGGCAAAACATATTTTTAATTAACACCTTAAACTTATATGCTGTTCTTTTTTATAACAAAAAGTGACAAAAAGAAATTTTAAAAAAGGCTCAACTTTGAAGCTTATCATCCTCATATTTCTAACTTATCTTAACTTTTTATTTACATAAATTACTTCGTAAAATAAAAAACTTTTGACTTAATATATAAGCAACTTATAAGTTAAAATAAAATAAAATTATCAAACAAATTTTAATTTTTTTTCTAAATATTTAAAGCTTTAGCTTAAAAATAATTTTTAAACTATAAAATGCTGGGCCAAACAAAATATTATTTTGTTTAATTCTAAAATAAATAAATAAAATCACTTCGGTAACATATACACCCAATAACCTTTGATATATTCATGTTTAATTAACCAAAAAATATATACTCAACTTTATTAGACAGAACTTAAGGTGTCCACATATATTACGACAATAAAACTCCAACTCTAATCAATCGAATCATCAAAACCACCAATATCTAAAGAAGATTCATAACATTTATTAAAGTGATAATTGTTATGGATGCATCTCGCGGCGTATCTCATGAGGACATCATGAGATAAGACTAATGATGTCGAGGTTACATACCCAATAATGTCTAGTATCATATCGGGGTCATGACGGAGTGGACATCATGCCAAGGAGGCATGCGTGTAGTTATTCGACAGTTATAGATACGAGGATTGCACCGCACTTTACGGAAGGTTGACATGAACAGGGTTGACCTATGCATAGAGGTGAAATGCTATTTCTACCGCACCAAACACCAGGAAAATAAATTAAGGATCAAAATTATTGACAACTTTTAATTTTAAGGAATAATAATTTTTTTTCCAAAGTTTTAGATTTAGCTGGCTCAACCAAACTATTACTTATAATATTAAGAAAATATTTATTATTTTTCAATTTTATTATTCTTTGATTATCAATAATTGTGTAACTTTTAAAATGTACAAGTCTATAGGTTAACATTTTTTTTAGATTATATCAAAATCAATTGTATTTTACATAATTTTCCAAAGTGTTATACTGATAATTTAGAAATGAAGGGAGTATATGTTATTCTAATATATTTATTTTTATTATAATTTTATTCATCCATGGAATATGTCTAGGCTTGGTTTTATTAGCCATAAAATTCTTATCAAATTTCCAACTGAAACGCTCCAAGAGCAATCAACTAGTAATGAGAAGAGTGCAAGACATTAATCACAAATCACAATGGCCAACCTTATTTCTGTCACTTCACTCTTTCCAAACTCAAATGTTGCAATCAACATCTCACTAGCTTCATCATGCAAACATATAAGGAAGCCATACTAATACATTGAACCCATACTTATATATAGAAGCTGATGGTGGAAGAAAATCTTACCCCTGTTGTTTCTCTCCCTAACCTAGTACAACTGACATTATAACTTACACAGCAAAACTCATATCTTTAAACTAGCTTCTGACAAAAAAAGAAAAAGAAAAAGAAAACTAGCTTTACTAATCTATCCCCATCTCACTTCCATCAAAGTCCCTCTTGGATCTTCAGCTTCTCGTCTTCATTACCAGGCATTCGGTATGTTGCTCGGGCGAGCACGGTCATAAGAGAAGCTTCCTCTCCTCCTCCCTTGATAGTTTCCCCTTCCTCCACCCCTATGATACTCATCACCTGGATAATATTCAGGGACTTTGTACCATGACAAGCCCCCTTCCGTTCTGCTATATCCATACCATATATCCCTATTCCAACCACCTCCTCTTCCCATTCTCTGTATATGATAGTTCCCCCTACGGTTCCATCCCCACGAATCGTTCATGAAACTTTTCCCTTCATGTTGGTAAGTAGGGCTACTAGGAGCACGATTTTGTTGCAAAGAACCTATCATGTTATTTTCATGGAGGTTAACTTGAGCATTAGGAATCAAATCCGTGATTTTTGCTGCCTCTGATGCAACTTCAGCTTCCCCACATCTAGTCGGGATGATTTTCGATGGTTCTCCCGCAGCTTCAGCTTCTCCCCATCCAGTGCATGAAAATGAGGGATTCAGAAGGAGAGAACTACCGAGAATCACAACCTCCTCATCTTTTTCTCCTACATTGGAGCCTATTGTGTCTTTTTCCAGGTCAAGAATGAGCTCAGGGTCAACGCCTGAATCCCAATTGACGTCGTCGATGTACATGTTGGGATCAGGCAAAGAGATGTCACAGGGAAGGCCATTGATTGATGCCCAAAACCTCTTTTTTGCATTTTCAAATGCTTCTTTACCCGCAGAGTCGTCCCATTTCATAACGTTTTCATGCAGAAACAAATATTTCTTTGTTTCTACCAGCTTTCGCCACGGAATTGAGCCGACCTTATTACAAAACATCCTTTCCCATCTCGGCACAGCTGGCCTCCAAGTTTCTGTGAACAAAAAAAGAAAGAATACAATTTTCATTAGGTCAATTCAAGCAAAAAATTTTGATCAAAACAAGACAAGATAACATGATTTCTTATCACAGTTGCAGTTGCATAGTGATTGTCAAAATTGCTGAAAATCTTGAGTTACTTCAACCAATGGGTCTACAATTGTTTTTTCCAAGTGGTTGAGAAGACCTAAACCACAATATCGTAGTTGCAATTGCACTTGTAAATCACAATTTAAAATCATGTCATATAGTAATATTAATAACAATCAATGAATGCCTCACGTTTTATATAAATTAAAAACACAATTGGCATACAATGATATCTAAAACAGTATGAAAAAATGTAAGAAAGGAGAACGCTTAAAAGAAGTAAATTCATACAAACCATATCCTCAAGCAAATCTACATGAGCAATAAATTGAATGAGAAAATAAAGTGAGTACAAAACATAGACAAAGAAAATATGAAGCAACAAGAGCTATTCACAATTATAACTACTCCAGCATTCAATTACCATCTTTCAAAGATATTTACAACTCTATCATTACTCATCAACATTTTCTTCAAAAAAGAAACAAACATTTCATGATATAAGGCTGATGCGTTTTACACTACATGGTAAAAGAATTACGACCCAAAATATGTGAAAAAAAATATAAGTTGTTCCAAATATCAAAGAACAACTATTTATATAAAACTTAGTACCATTTAGAGGCACTATGAAAATATTCATTAATAATTAACTATATAGCAATAGTAAAAAATATAGATAAAGATAGATCAAAAAATGATACAAATAAAGTTTATAGGAGCAAATGAATTAACATCAATCATCAAGCTTTTTTGTTTAAATATTGATACCAAGACTGTTTCTGTTCAAAACACGAAAAGCATTAAACTGCTACAAAGCCATACATACAAATATTGACTAAGACATGAATTTAGTTATCTTTCGCCTATTCAAATTCAATTCAATGACACAATATCCAAAACCAGAATAGTTTCAGTTCAATAAATGACATGATTCCATCATTCAATAATGTTAGCAATCGAGATTGTCAAACAAATGGATATGCAAAGAAATTATACCAATTCAGCACCTCAAAGGCCTCCCATGATTATTAGGGCTTTTTCTTTCTTTTGCTTACAATGATATAAAACCTAAGCACTCCATCATAACCCCTCCTTTCCCTTACCACTAGAATAACTCCTATGTAAATTGAAAAATCAAGCTCCAAGCCTTTTTCAATAAAAGGGGTAGGATTTTCATAATGTCACCATCAAACCAAAACCAACACAAGAAAACAACAACAGCAGCAGAAGCTTTATCCTACTAGATTAGGCCGGCTTGATGAATCACACAATGTTGTTGTGCTTAGTAAAAAAAATGTAATTTCAAAAATATTATTTATCAAGAGTTTCCATTCAATAATTTCTCATGGATCTTTTTGAGCCTCCCTGTACCCCTCGATCATCAAAATCCAATATCTTAACCAAAGTTAGCTCGAAGAAACACATGACTAAGACCAAAAAAATTAACAATTCATCCAATAGGCAACATTGAAATCAAACATAAATCTTCCTTAAAAAAACTAACATCCATTTAACCACCCCAAAAAATAAAAAAAAAATAGGAGGGAGAAAAACACAAACTTATTGTCCCTAATAAACTCCAAAAACCCCAATTGAAGACATTGAAAAGTAGAGTAATCAGAATTATGAATTCCCACACCTAGGCACTTTTTCGAAATGTAAAAATATAAGATACAGAATTGTGGTAAACTAACCCAAAGGCAAAGGAGGTTTCCGATTATAGGACGCGGTAGATGATGGTCTGGTCCAATGCTGACCCACACGACGATGACCTTGTTCAGCATGTGGTTTTGTCCAGCTACTCATAGCCATGGAAGAAGCAAAAAAGAGGAGAAAAAAAAAACCACGGAAGAGGAAATCAGAAAAGCAATTGAAAGAGAAGGGGACTGTGGACTGTGACAGTGAGGAAAGCAGGAGGGTTGTATTTATTCATAAATATAAATGCATATAAGGAAAAGAATCGAAAAAAAAGAAATATATAAGTAAGTTTAATTAAAATCATTATATATAATGAAGACTTATCTAAAATATCATCCACCCAATTTGTTCACATATTTATTATTATTTTAAAGTAGAGAAATTAATACGATTAAGAGTTTATTAGAAAAATTAATTAATTTATAGTTATTTTCAAACAAAAATTATATGACACTAACTAACTTTCTTAAAGAGTGTGAAATAGGAACTTTTTTCCTATATTTTAAAATAGAGGAAATAAAATCAACAAATTACACTTTGAAGTTTCAAGCTCAATTTAATTATTTTTATATTTTTAAAATTGTAACAATTTTATTTGGGAAATCATCTACTATAAACTTGAAGAATATGATATTTTTATTTAAAAATCAAACGTGGTTTTTAATTTACTTAATTTGAATTTTTTTTTCAAACAATTCATTATTCACTTCGAATTTTCTAGCTCAATTTAAATTATATTTTTAGAATTTCAACAAATTTTTTTATAAATCATATATTATACACTTGAAGAATCAAATGTTTTTATTTAAAAATTAAAACATGTTTTTTTAAATCACTAAAATTATTTGATTTTTTTTTTAAATAATGTATTATTTACTTTGAAGTTTCAAACTCAATTTAACTTACTTTTTATATTTTTGAAACTGCAACAATTTTTTTTTAAAAAATTATGTACCATATAAACATGAAACTTACGAGAAAACAAATTAAATATTTTGTCCCTTCATTTTTTCTCATAGGGTTTCCTTGAGAGCAGCATGAGTGTTTTCTCCCAGTGATTTTGGGTTATTTCCCCTCTCATGTGGTGGCATTCGATTATTGGTGTGAAGATGGAGCGTTGTAAGTGGATCAATTTTAGGGAGGTAGAGGAGAAGGTAACATGGACAACTTTCCTCAAGGATGTAATGATGAGAAAGGTTGCGATTTTTTTCGTTGGGGAGGTCTTTGTGATGGTGGTGATTGCGATTTCAATTCCAAAGTTTTTGGCGGTGGCTGTCAATCAGCCCCGCATATACATATGATCTTACCATGCTTTAATTGCTACGGGCTTGGGAACCCACGTGCAATCTTTTCTCTTCAAAGACAAAAAGCCTTCAAAGATCCCATCTATTTTTCTAATGAAATATTACCGTGTTAGTATCTTTTTATTAATGAAATATTTCTAATTCTTCGTGGAAAAAATGAAACATACGGTTTTTTATTTTAAAATCAAAATGTGTTTTTTAAATTACTTAAAATACTTAAATTTTTTTATAAATAATGTATTATTCACTTTAAAGTTTTTAGCTAAATTAAAATTAGTTTTTATATTTTTAAAATTTCAACAATTTGTTTTTAGAAATCATGTACTCTCGAAGAATATGGTGATTTGATTTAAAAATCAAAACATGCGTTTTAAATTACTCAAATTATTTTAAATTTATTTTATAACAATTTATTATTCACTTTGAAGTTTCTATTTTAATTTACATATTTTTTTACATTTTTAAAGTTGCAACAATTATTTTTAGAAATCATGTGTTATACACTTGAAGAATCCATTGGTTTTATTTAAAAGTTAAAACGTGTTTTATAAATTACTAAAATTATTTGAAGTTTTTTGAAAATAATATTATTTATTTTGAAGTTTCAAGTTCAATTTAAATTTTATTTTATTTTCAAAACTGCAATAATTTTTATAAAAATTATGTACTATACACACGTGAAACATACTATTTTTTATTTAAAAATTAAAATATTTTTTTAATTACTCAAATTATTTAAAAATAATGTATTATTCACTTTTAAGTTTCAAGCTCAATTTAAATTATTTTTATAATTTCAAAATTTGAACAGGTTGTTTCTTCATATACTATATATCGAAGAATATGGTGATTTTTTAAAAAAAATAAAACCCATTTTTAAGTTACTTAAATAATTTATTTTTTAAAATTAAGTATTATTCACTTTGAAATTTCATGCTAAACTTAAATTAGTTTTAATCTTTTTTAAATTTTCAAATTTTTTTTTATAAATCATGTTTCAAGAATATAGGGTTGTTATTTAAAATTAGAACATGTTTTTTAAATTACTAAAATTATTTTAATTTTTTAAAAAAATATATTATGCAATTTAAAGTTTCAAGATCCATTTAAATTATTTTTATATTTTTTAAATTGTAATAATTAATAATATTTGTCATTTATTAAATAATTATACTCGTGACATGTGATTAGAACATTGAAGCCCTGAACAGAATTTCATTAATTTGTCTCATACTCAATACCTTTGGTACATGTTTAGAGTAATGTGTTATTTATTAATGATACACAAACACGTAATACAATTTCCGGTCCTTTTTATACAAGTTCATTAATTTCTCTGCTACACCACCGCTGTTGTGCGACAACCGCCGTGTCCTTCCGACGGATGGCCATCGCGCCTCCACCTATGCAAGTGTTGTTGTTGCGCCTCCTTCATTTTCCTCTTCGTTGAGGCATTCCGTTTGATCGATTGGATACATCTCATTGGTTACTCCGTTTGACAAGTTTGCTTTCTCTCTTCCTTTCACCTCCACCATGAGACATGCAAAATCTTTGGCTGGCAACCTGGTGAGGATATTTGATACCAATATTTCTTGTGGCAAATTCCCTATATTGCTTATTAGCGTTTCTCTTTTCCTTAGCTAGACTCTAAAAGGAATCAGTTAATTTGGAATCACAAATTTTCTTGATTTTGGTTGGAATTACAAAAATTAAAAGAAAGTAAAAGGAAAGCAAGATGGTTGGCCTCTATTTGATGAATGATCAAATTAATGTGAGGGGACAGTATGTATGATATGGTTTGCGTATGAAAATTGAAAATGGAAGAGGAATGAAGATGAAGAACAAAGGGTTTTCATGATTTCTAAAACAATTAAACAAATTACACAAATAAAATAAAATAATAAAGAGGGTTAATGTGTGGTTAAGGTATAGTTAAGATTGGGGTAAAAAGATAAATTTTGAAAGTAAGATTTAAAACATGATAGAGGTTAATTAGCAATTTTAAAATTTTATTATAAATAAGTGAGATGGCTAAGATGTGACATGGGTAAGAATTGTAGTGGTACACAGTAAAAGTGTAATTTTACAACCTCTAATTAGAGTGTTCCCTAACAATGGCCTTATTTCAAATAATTTGTAATTTTAGGCTTAAAAAAACAATTAGCTTCCTCTCCTCCTTCTTTGGTAGTTTCCCCTTCCTCGGCCCTTATGATACTCATCACCATGATGATAAGCAAGGGCCTTGTAACATGACCAGTCGCCTTCCCTTCTGTTGTATCCATACCATGTATTCGTCTTCCAATCACCTCCCCTTCCTATTCTCTGTGTCTCATAGTTCTGCATGTGCCATCCCCATGAATGGTTCCTAAAAGTCTGGCATTCATGTTGGTTAGCAGCAACATCAGGAGCACGATTTTGTTCCAAAGAACCTACCACGTAATTTTCATGGAGGTTAACTTGAGCATTAGGGACCAAATCCATGATTTTCGGAGGCTCTGCTACAGGTTCGGCTTCCTCCCATCTTGTGCAGATGATTTTTGGTGGTCGTGCAGGTTTAGCTTCCTCCCATCCTGTGGGGATGATTTTCGGTGGTTCTCCAGGAGCTTCAGCTTCCCCCCATCCCATGCATGAAAACGAGTGATTCAAAAGGAGAAAACTACTGTGAATCACAATCTCCTCATCTTTTTCTCCAACACTGGAGTTGTTGAGTCTCTTTCCAATTCTAGAAGAAGCTCAGGGTCAACACCTGAATTCCAATCGACGTTGTCGATGTATATGTGGGATTGGACAAAGAGATGTCACAGGAGAGGCCGTGGGTTAATTCCCAAAACCTATTTTTTGCATTTTCAAATGCTTGTTTAACAGCGGAGTCATCCCAATTCATCACATTCTCATGCAGAAAACAAATATTTATTCATTTCTACAAGCTTTCGCCACGAAACTGAGCTGGCCTTTGTGCAGAACATCCTTTCCCATCTCGGCATAACTTGCCTCCAAATATTTGTGAAAAAAAAAGGTAGAATAACATTTTCATTAAGTCAATTCAAGCAAGACACTTCGATCAAAACAAGACTAGATAACATGATTTCAAATCACAGTTGTAGTGCATAGTAATTGTCAAAATTGCAAAGTGATTGAGAAGGCCTAAACGGCTAAACCACAATATCATAGTTGCAATTGCACTTGCAAATCACAATTTAAAATCATATCTGATAGTAATATTAATAACAATCAATGAGCTAGTGCCTCACAGTTTATATAAATTAAAAACACAGTTGGCATAAAATGATATCTAGAAACAATATGAAAAAATGATAGAAAGGTGAATGCTTAAGAGAAGTAAATTCATACAAACCACATCCTCAAGCAAATCTACATGAGCAACAAATTGAACAAGAAAGTAAAGTGAGTACATAACATAACATAGACAAAGAAAATATGAAGCATCAAGAGCTTTTCACAATTGTAACTACTCTAATATTTCAATTACCATCTTTCAAAGATATCTACCACTTTATTTGCACTTAGTCAATATTTTCCTCAAAAAAGAAACAAATATTTCATGATATAAAGCATATGCTTTTTGCATACAAGGTAAAGAATGACGACACAAAATATGCGGAAAAAAGTATAAGTTGTTCCCAATATCAAGAACAACGATTTATATGAAACTCAGTACCATTGAAAGGTGCTATGAAAAGATTCATTAATAACTAAGTAGCAATAGTCAAAATATAGAAAACTACACATAAAAATGCAACACAAATAACATTTATAGGAGCAAATGTATGAAAATCAATCATCAAGCTTCTTTATTTCAATATTTGAATGACGTAGGTAACTGTTTCAATATATCTTCAAAAGATTTGATGGACAGATAGATACCAAGACCGTTTCAGTTCTAAACACGACAAGCATTAAATCACTACAAAGTTGTACGTACAAAGATTAACTGAGACAGGAATTTAGTTATCTTTTGGCTATTCAAATTCAATTCAATGACGTAACTTAAATGTGTTAAATTCCAACGTATAAGTATAAAAAATCAGGATAGTTTGAGTTCAAAATAAGACACGATTCCGTCATTAAATAATGTCAGGACTCGGGATTATCAAACAAATGGCTTGCAAAGCATGATATAATATTTCAATCACCTACCAACTTTACCAGTAAAAGAAATTATACCAAATCAGCACCTCAAAGGCCTCCCATGATTATTTAGGCATTTTCTTTCTTTTGTTTACAAAGATATAAAACCTGAGCCCTCCCTCACAGCCCCTCTCTACCCTTACCGCGAGAATAACTTTCATGTAAATAGAAAAATCAAGCACCATGCCTCTTTCAATAAAAGATTTAGGTTTTCATAATGTCATCATTAAACCATAATTAACTTACGAAAACAACAACAACAACCACAAAAGCTTTATCCTACTAGATTAGGTTGGCTTCATGAATCACACAACACTATTAGCTCATGGGATCTTTTTAGGCCCCCCGCTACCCTTTGATAATCAAAATCCAATATCTATTAACGTTGTTAGCTCAAAGAAACACATGACTAAGACAAAAAAAAAATTCATCCAATAGGCAGCATTGAAATCAAACACAAATCTTCATTCAATAAAATCCTAACATTTATTTAACTCGAAAAAAAAGAAAAAAAAATAGATTTATTCACACTAATAAACTCCAAAAACTCCAATTGAAGACATTGAACAACATAGTGATCAGAATTATGAATTCCAATATCAAGCCACTTTTTTCCTCAAATGCAATAGCAGTACAAATAAATTAAGTAAATAAAACTAAAAAGAGGAAGCGGAATTGTGGTAGACTAACCCAAAGGCAAAGGAGGTTTCCGATTATAGGAGGGGGAGGATGATGGTTTGGTCCAATATTGACCTACACGACGATGTCCTTGTTCAGCATTGGATGTTTTTATTCATTTAGAGTATTTGTTTGGGGTTTCTGATTTGCATTTGAATTTAAGTTATAAGTTTATTGTAAATTGAAATTGAATTAAAATTAAGGTTGTTCTTTTAAAATTTCTCAGGTGAGGATCAAAGATTGAGGATTAACTAATAATCTGGTAACCCTAATAAAACATCCCTAATAAAACACATCAAAGTGTTATATTACTGATTGACAAGAGTCTTAAATAATATAAATTATTAGAATATATATTACTTATTTAGAGTGAATAAATTAGTTCAACATTAGTCCACATCATGTAGTTCAGTTGGTGAACAAATACGCACATGCGTATGTGGGTATCCGAATTCAAATCCCGATTAAAATACTTTCTTATATAAACCAAAAAAAGAAGAAGATAAGTTCAACATTTATATCAATAATTTATTAAATGATAAAACATGTCAAATAAAACATATTAATGTGTCTTAAATAAGCCTTTTAAAATATTACTAATTAACAAGAGTCTGAAATGGTATAAATTATTAGAATATATATTAATTCTTTAAAGTGAATAGAAAAGTTCAACAGTTATATAAATAATAAAACATGCTTAGTAAAACATTTTAAAATGTCTTAAATAAGCATTTTAAAAATTATGTACAGTACACATGAAACATGTGGTTTTTTATTTTAAAATCAAAACGTATTTTCTAAACTACTTAAATTATTTTTTTAAAAATAATATACTATTTACTTTAAAATTTCAAGCTCAACTTAAATTATTTTTTATATTGTTAAAATTGTAATAATTGTTTTGAAAATAATATACTATACACTTGAAGAATATGGTGCAGTTTTACGGTGAAATTTTTATTTATAAATCCAAACATGTTTTTAAAATTATTTAAATAATTTGAAGTTTTTCTAAAACACAATTTATTAATTTACTTTGAAGTTTTAATCTCAATTTAAACAATTATTTATATTTTTAAAATTACAAGAACTTGTTTATAGAAACTAGCTATCTACTATGCTCTTGAAGAATAAGATATTTTTATTTAAAAATGAAAATGTACTTTTTAAATTACTTATATAATTTAAAGTTTCTTTAAAAATAATGTACTATTCACTTTTTTTGGTATAACCACGGGTTTCCTCACTCTTAAGATAAGACTAATCTAGTCGCGCTAGCCCCGAATACGGGACCTCTCGTTGTGAATCGTCCCTCGTATGAACATAGCGACACTTTACATCACTAAGCCAACCATTGGGGTTATGTACTATTCACTTTGAAGCTTCTACCTCAGTTTACATAATATTTATATTTTTCAAATTGCAACCATTTTTTTTAGAGATCTTGTACTAGTATACTCTTGAAGAATATGATGGTTTGATTTAACAATCAAAATTTGAAGTTTTTATCAAATAGTTATTATTCACTTTAAAGTTTTTAAATCAATTTACATTAGTTTTTATATTTTTAAAATTTAATTTTTTTAATAAAATATGTATTATACACATGAAGAAAAATCTATCGTTTTTATTTAGAAATTAAAATGTAATTTTAAATTACTATAGCTATTTAAAGTTTTTTAAAATAATCTGTTAATTACTCTGAAGTTTTAAGCAAAATTTAAACTATGTTTATAGTTTTAAAATTGCAATAATTATTTTTAGAAATTATGTACTATACTCATAAAAAATTTGTTTTTTATTTATTATATTATCATATTAGTCAAAAGATATATTAGGTAACTCACCAATATGTTTTATAAAATCAAAATTATTAAATGCTTTTTTAAATATGCCAAAACAGTAAACGAACTTATTTCATAAGGAGAAGTGCAAAAATAGATAAATGATAGCATAAGTTATTTATTCAATAAAAAAACATATTAACGTGTCTTAAATAAGCCATTAAAATATTACTCATTAATAAGAGTCTGAAATAGTATAAATAATTAGAATATATATTACTTATTTAGAGTGAATAGATAAGTTACGTTCAACAATTATATCAATAAATTATTCAATAATAAAACATGCCTAATAAAACATACTCCCTCCGTCCCTATTTATAAGAATCTTTATAAAAAAATTATTTGTCATTTTTTATAAGAACCTTTTTAAAATTTTGTGCACATTCAAATTATTTTTACTAAATTATTCTTATTTAATCAACCATTTTTGTCTGATTCAAAATCAATAAATGTACTAAATTGAGGAGAGAGAAATTATCTCTCTTATAATAATTGGAAAAGACTAATTTAGTGGGAAGAAAGTAATACTATTGGTTTTAATTTAAGGGGAAATAGGGAAATAATGACAAATTGCTACACAAATTTAATGAGTTTTTCTAAATTTACTAATTTTCTTAATTCTTGTGTCATTTTTGTAGAGGGTCTTATATTTAAGGACGGAGAGAGTAGTATGATATTAATGTGTCTTAAATACCCCTTTTTAAAATATTACTAATTAACATGAGTCTGAAATATAAATTATTAGAATATATATTATTTATTTAAAGTGAAAAGATAAGTTCAACAAATATATCAATAATGTAAGCAACAATAGAGAATATTTATATTTAAGTAAAATATCAATTTAGTGCTCAAAATTATAATTGCTTTTAAAATTATAAAAAAAATTTCCCGTCATTGATGTTAATAACATCAGGAAATTTAGTCTTTAAATTAAGTTTAAATATATTTTTTATCCCTAAAAAATAAGATATTTTTTATTTTTATCCATAGTAATTTTTTTTAAAAAAAAATTAGTCTAGTACTTAAAAAAAATAGTTGTTTTTGGTCCCAACAATAAAAACTGAGATACCTTCCTCTGCTCCAACCCCGTTTGTGAACATCTTGTTTTGATTCCAAGTAGCGTCCATTTGAGTCTAGGTTATTATTTTTCCTCTGTTGTTTTTCTTTTTTCTTTTATAAAAATATAATGAAGAGGAAATTTCACTGAGAAAATGTTTTTTTTTAAGAATCAAACTACGGACTTACTTGTGAACCTAGCACACTTTTATTGGGTTAAATCTATTTAAGTGTTTTTCCCTTTGTTATTTTGTGTCAAAGAGATGGGGTTTCAAGGGTTTGGTGGCATTTTTTTCATGGATTTGCGGGTAGAGTTTGTCAGGGATGATGAGAGGAGAAGTAGATAAGTCAAAAATAAAGTATAGTTAGAAATAGTAGTATTATTAGTATTTTATATTTAAAAATTATGTTTAGGATTTTATTATAATTTGTATTTTACTATGCATTAATATTTTCTTGTAATGGGCTTTAGGCCCTTGGCCCAATTAGGATTAGGTTTTATAGTTTAGTATAAATTTGTAACCAATGTTAGCAAAGAAATCAAAAAATGAAAAATGTCAATTTAACTTCTTTTATCTTTATTATTTTAAAGTTTTCGCATAATTTCTCAGTAAAGAAATATCACTTTATCAATTGATGCTTTCATCATGAACACTAACCGTCCCTTTGGTTATGACTACCACCACCATCCGAACCATTTGAGTCACCCCTCATATATATTCTTCATATGCTTATGGCCACCACCATAGGTATACCCAGCAACTACCCATGTCTGTTCAACACCCTATCCTCCACCAACCATACTACATTGCTTCGGTAACCCCAACTTTCTCTCCTTTTTTCACCATTAGGCCTCATGATCCTAGTCAGTGGCGGATTTACATAGAGTTGAGGGGGTGCAGTCTCAACTCGAAAAGTTTTTGAGTAATACTAAGATTTTTAAGTATTTTGTACCCTTTAATTTATATTTTTGAACTCCCTAGATTTTAAATTTTATGTTTGCCTTCTTAATTTTATAATTTTAAGTCTATTATATTATTAAATATAGACTAAAGTTCATCCTTAACTCTTATAAAAAATACCTATTTTAATTTTTTTCTTTGTTATTTTACTTTTGTATTGAGTTTTTTTTAATTAAGTTACACTGACGCCTAGATCTAGATCCGCCACTGATCCAAGTTGTTCTTGCTACAAGCTCCGGTACCACCTGAACCATAACCAAAACCTATACTGCCAATTAAACTCCAACACCCTCCACAATCTATCAAATCTAGACTCAGTCACAACAACAATATTCTTCCTATTACCCATATTTTTCTCTTCCCCCAATTTCTGTTCAGCAACAAAACTTTCACCAATCATTCCACACCCAAATTTCGTTTTCCATCCCTACTTTCCAAGGCCAAGATCACAAGCATTAGAAGTGCACTTGTCAAATTCTTGAACCATTAGAATACTACTAATTGACTTCTCTCTTCTTATATATATCTAACTGATTAAACTGTGACAATTTACAATTCCCTGCTTCTGAAACTGTTTTATCTTAATGGTATGACATTAAGTTTTCTCCTTTTGATATGTTAAATTAACTTGTTTAGTGAAAGTAAATTACAGGTTATGTACAGTTTGTTCTTCAATCTTGTGAACTCTCAGAAACAGAGAAAGCTTGAGAAGAAATTGAACATTGTTCTATTGAAAATGATCAACACACCTTACAAGCTTAGAGCAAGCTGTTATTTATACAATATAATTATGACTAAGCATCTAACTAACTAACACAGCTGGCATAGAGCTGTTAGGAAAACAGAAAATGGAAACTAACTGTTTGTAACAGAAATCCAATTTACAAGCTAACAGAGAACTTAATTACAAGCAGAATGCATAAAATATATGCTATGTTAATACCCCCTCTCAAGTTGGGTAAAAGATGTTGAGAAGACCCAACTTGGAGATAGCAAGATCGAAATATTTTGGGAACAAAGCCTTAGTGAACATATCAGCAAGTTGACAATTCGAAGGAACGAAGAATGAGTTTTTCTTGAATCTTAATCCGAATGAAGTGACAATCCACCTCAATGTGCTTTGTCCTTTCATGAAAGCTTGGATTTTTGGCTATAGCATTGGCAGATTGGCTATCAAAGAACAATGAGAAGGGAGTTGGGGAAGGAACACATAATGCACCACACAAGTATTATTTGATCCACTGTAATTCACAGGCAATAGAAGCTAGCGCCCTTTACTCCGTTTCACTGGATGATCTGGAAACCGTAACCTGCTTCTTAGATTTCAAGGAGACAAGAGCATAACCAAAGAAAACATAGAAACCAGTAATGGGTCTTCTGGTTGTTTTACAAGTTGCCCAATCATAATCTGCAAATGCTTGGACAATACATTTGTTATCAGCAGGATAAAAGAGACCTTTTCCTGGACAATTTTTCAGATATCTGAGAATTCTAAACGTAGCCTACAAATGAGGTTCTCGTGGTTTAGAAACAAACTGGCTAAGTTGCTATATAGAGAATGATATATCTGGCCGAGTATTAGTAAGATATAAGAGTCTGCCAATTAATCTTCTAAATGAATGATATATCTGGCCAAGTATTAGTGAGATACAAGAGTCTGCCAATTAATCTTCTGAATGCAGTTGGATTTTCAAGCAAGGTACCATCATTTTCTCTAATTTTAACAGAAGGATCAGCAAGGGTGGGTGCAGGTTTGCAACTAGTGAGGCCAAACTCTGCTAGAAGCTCAAGACAATACTTCCTCTGATTTAAAACAATCCCAGTTTTGGATTGTGCAGCTTCTAAACCCAGAAAATATTTAAGTGGGCCAAGATCTTTGATGTGGAATTTAGCATCAAGGTGAGCTTTTACCAACTAAATCTCATCATAATTATTGCCAGTTAAGACAATATCATCTACATAGACTAATAATGCTGTAAACGAAGGACCAAGCTGTTTGATGAAGAGAGAGTGATCAACAAAACATTGAACATAGCCAAGATGAATCAATTCAGCAGTTAATTTTGAGTTCCACTACCTACTGGCCTCCTTGAGACCATAGAGAGATTTTTGAAGCTTGTAAACCAAATTAGATTGAGGCAAATGTAAACCAGGTGGTGGCCGCATATATACCTCCTCTTCAAGATCACCATGGAGGAAAGCATTGTCTATATCTAGTTGGTCAAGGAACTAATTATTGGCAGCAGCCATGGCAAGAAGAAAACAAATCGTGGTGAGCTTAGCCATTGGTGAAAAGGTTTCAAAGTAATCCACCCCTTCGGTTTGAGTGAATCCTTGAGCAACTAGGAGAGCTTTAAATCTCTCTATTTCTCCATTTTCTTTGTGCTTAAGTTTGTAAACCCATCTACAGCCCAAAAGTTTCTTATATGAGGGAAGTGGCACCAAAGACCAAGTGTTGTTTGCTACAAGAGCATCCAGTTCTATCATCGTGGCAGCCTTCCAACAATCATGAGTAAGGCTTCTTTGTAAGACTTAGGCTCAAATTGAGCATATATGGAAAAACAGAAAGATGAATGAGAATAAGAGCAGTTATTATAAGAAAGATAGTTATGCAAGGGGTAAGTAAGGAGTGATGTGAGTTTGTTTGGATTCAACAAGACCACATAAATAACCTCTATAACGGATATTAGGCCTCTTTGTTCTCAAGGAAACCCTTCTAGGAGAATCATGTTGTTGAAGTGGTTCATTCTCTTGAAACTCATGTTCTTCGGGATCTACATCAGTTTCTGCAGAAACAGAAATAACAGTATCCTCTTGACCAAGTATGGTGGAGGCATTTGAATTAGAAGTGTTTGTAATATGAGGTGAGAACAAGAAAGGATCAGAAACATCAGTGATGAAGTCAGATGCAGAATCACTATCACAAGCATGTATATCAGAAATGTGTGAAAAAACAGTTTCTGCAAATTGCACATTTCTAGAGACAAAAAGCCTTCCCGGTATCCAAGTTATAAAGAAGAAAACCTTTGAATCCTTGTTTAAATCCCACAAAAACACACTTAGAAGCTCTTGCATCAAGTTTTGTTATGCTTTTAGACAGAGTGCTAGAAAAAACCAAACATCTGAAAACTCTTAGATCATCAAGGTTGGGCATGCTATTAAAAACAAGCTCATAAGGTGACTTTTATTTAAGAAAAGGAGTAGGTAACCTATTGATGATATGAACAGCATACTTAACAGCATGAGACCAAAAAACTTTTGGTAATTTTGCTTGAAAAAGAAGAGCTCTAGTGACATTCAAGAGGTGTTGGTGTTTTCTTTCAACAGTACCATTTTGTTGAGGACACTCAACACATGATAATTCATGTAGGATACCTTTGGAATGAAAGAAATCAGTGAGCAGAAACTCTTTTCCATTATCTGATTTGAGTTTCTTAAGTTTGACATTAAACTGATTTTCGATCAGAATGATAAAGTGTTGAAGTTTGGGACCAACTTCTTGTTTAGTTTTAAAAACAAGAGTCCATGTAAACCTGCTATAGTCATCAACTATAGTCAAGAAGTATTTGTGACCTTCAATAGAAGAAACGCCTAGTGGACCCCAAATATCAACATGTATTAGTTCAAAAAAGAAAGCAGATTTACTGAAACTCAAAGGATATGGCAGCTTCTTTTGTCTAGCATACTGACAAATATCACAAGCAATGTAATGTTTGAAAGGTATATTCATATTTTGTTTACAAACTTAAAACATAATAGTATTGGACAAATGTCCTAATCTCAAATGCCACAAAGATGCCTTATCAGTAGAACTGATAGGCTTACATTGATCAAAGTGAGTACAGTTATTATAAGTATTCAGAGAAAAATCAGTAGCCTGAGAAACAAGGTTTGCAGCAGAAGGAACCACAATTGTAGAATCCTTGAGGTAGAAGAGACCTTTGATCTTGCTAGCTAGACCAATCCTCTGGAAGGGTGACTTCCGCATGATTAAGCAGTTATTATGACAGAAAATGATAAGGTAGTTAGGATCACAAACAAGCTTAGGAATGGAAATCAAATGAACAGAAAAATTAGGTATGTACAAAGTATCATGGAGATAAAGAGATCCAAGTTTGACAGTTTCAGATAATTGTGCAGAAACAAAGGTATCATTAGGCATACGTATGGAAATAGGTTGAATAGGATGAAAGTCAATAAAGAGAGACCTAAATGGACAAACGTGGTCTGTTGCACCACTATCTAGGATCCATTGTAAAGGAAGAGAGGTACCTGCATTATTTACAGAATTGTTTTGAACACTGTTTACAGAATGCTGTTGAGTTTGTGGTTGAGATTGCTGCAAGAGTGCCATAATGTTCTGATATTGTTCTTGTGACAAACTAAACTGATCTTGTGAGCTGCTTCCCTCAGATGTAGAAGCTTGTGAAGCAGTAAACTTCAGTTAAGCTAACAGAAGCATTTGAAGAAGAAGCATTACCTCTGCCTTTTGGCTTGTATCCGGCCGGAAAACCATGTTTGAGAAAACATGTCTCAACTGCATGATTAGTTCTATTGCAAAAAGTACATAAATGATTACCACGTCCATTACCTCGGCCTGATCTTCCTCCACGATTGTTTGAAGGTCCACCACGAGAAAAGGAGGAAGATCTATTGCCATCATCTGAGAAATTGGCAAAAGCAACAAATTCTTGGACCGGTTGAGCCTGAGAAGATATTCCAAGTTCGCGTTCTTGACTAAGAACAAGAGAGAAAGTCTTGATCATTGAAGGCAGCGGTTCCATCAGCATAATGTTGGAGCGAACTTGAGCAAAGTCATCATTCAAACCGCAAAGGAACTTGATAACATTTTCATCTTCGCGTTCTTTTTGAACTTTCTGCACTAAACCACATGAACATGGTAACGCACAAGTACTGATTAAAACATATCTATAAAGTTGAAGTTCTTTCCACAAAGTTTTGAGTCGTGTATAGTAAGCAGAAACAAAAGAATCTCCCGGTCTACATTGTTGAATTTGTTCAAGCAAATCAGCAATGCGAAATTTGTTCTTTTGAGAAAAACGATCGCGAATATCTCGCCACATTTTTAAGGCAGTATCCATCCACATCACTGATTGACGAATGGAAGGGGTCATCGATCGCATAAGCCAAGACATAACCATGAGGTTGCATCGTCTCCAAGCTTCACGCAATGGATTTGATGCATGCAAACATGGAAGAGTACCATAGATGAAGTGTTCCTTGTTCTTTGATTTGAGAGTAACGAGCATGTCATGCTCCCAAAGATTGAAATTCATTTCAGATAACAATGGAGTTAGTTGATGAACCAAATCTCCTTTCAGAGATCTGATACCATCTTAGCATGTGCACACACACAGAGAAAGCTTGAGAAGAAATTGAACATTGTTCTATTGAAAATGATCAACACACCTTACAAGCTTAGAGCAAGCTGTTATTTGTACAATATAATTATGACTAAGCATCTAACCAACTAACACAGGTGGCATAAAGCTGTTAGGAAAACAGAAAATGGAAACTAACTGTTTGTAACAGAAAACTAATTTACAAGCTAACAGAAAACTTAATTATAAGTTGAATGCATAAAATATATGCTATGTTAATATGAACCTAGCAATTACAATTTCTTCCTTTAAAACTTTCAATAATAATACAAAGATTCAACAAACATGAAAGCATTATTGTATTCATTGAATAACATTGAAAAATCTGAAAATAACATGGTTTAATTCCACTAATATAGTCTCACTAGAAGAACAAAATGCATTAAAATTATAGACGTAATAGATAAATCCATTGAACCCTGTCATGTCTTCACCATTTCAAGTTGGAAATTACAAAAAAAAAAATAATAATAATAAAAACTACAGTTGATTCATATCTTTACTGTGCTTGCTGTTCATTTATCTCATGAAGTTGTGACTTGTCACTTATCTCTTCAACCGATAGTTATTTACTTATTTGATGTTGTGCCTACAAAAACCACATTTGGACAAAGGTAGTGGTACTCTTAAAAAGAATTGAATTCCACAAAGAAAAAAAAAAAACAAGAAAAGCAATATCTGCATAACTTTAGAAAAATTATCATTATGATGTTTGATTTGAGAGAAATGTGTAGCCTCTACAAAAACACATACGTTACTAAACCATTCCCATACTATACATATTAGAATAGAAAAATAAAACACTTAAATTTTGTTAGTACCTGATTTAGTTCACCTATCTGTGTTATGTTATAACTTCTCCAAAATATTTATATGCAGCCTACATCTTGCATCAACCCAAAATAGTTCACCCATCTATTTTTCGTTTGGATTGAAGGGAGCTAACATGATTGTATACCATGCTCATTCTTCCAAAAGTATCTTTGCTCAAACTTTTAACACACATACAAATCATAAATAATTAGTATGTATGCCTTGTCATATTAATCTTTAAATTAATGAAAGTGTAAAATAATTTAAAACTAAATAATTATTAAGAATCAAATAATTAATTTTCTTTATTACTTGAGTGCTTTCTTCATGGTTATCATACTCGGCATCATAAAAGAGTGTTTTAATAGATTCATAATCAAAATGTCTGCTAAATTTTTTTAGGATCTTTTTTATTAAATGCCACAAGCATCATCGATGACGAGCTTTTTGAAAGACAATCTCATCAATCACATTTTTCATTGCTTTATCCTAATTAGTAATTATGGCATTAGGAGCACGCCCAAACATGCATTCTAACCATGTCGTGAACAACCAAGTAGTAAAAGTTCTAGTATCCTCATTTAATAGTAGACAACATCCTAATAACATAAATTGATCATGATGATAAATAATTAGTATGTATGTCTTGTCATATAATCTTTGAATTAATTAAAGTGTAAAATAATTTAAAACTAATTATTACTTCCTCCGTTCCTATTTATAAGTCACTTCTAACTAATTCACACATATTAAGAAAAGTAGTTAAAACTAGTTGGTGATATTGAATTTAGCAAAATTCATATTGACTTTCCAACATGACCCTTATTTAATCTTTTTGGTTGTACAAAACTCTCTCCTCACATTCTCTATCCATTTTAAATGGAGTTATTTTATTGGTTGACACTATTGCTGTAAATTGTAAACTCATTAAATACAACAAGGGTATATAAGGAAAAAAATTATTTAATGATTCACATACTTTAAAAAATAACTTATAAATAGGAACATCAAATGTTTCTAGAAGGTGACTTATAAATAGGAACGGAGGGAGTAACAATCAAATAATTAATTTCCTTTACTTGAGTGCTTTCTTGTGTTCCAAAACTATTAATGATTTGAGATCCCACAAGTTTTTCATGGTTATCTTTGTAGACTCTAGTTGCAACAAGGTCCTACCATTAAATAGCCAAATTTAAACGTATACTAGCGATCATACCCGTGCGTTACGTTTACGGGTTGTCTTCTAATATTTTATTTATTATTTTTTTTATATTCTTCTACTACTTTATTTTAGTTTTGAGATTTATTTTTTAAAAAGAATATTCTATGAGCCTATTAAAATTTAAAATAGATTTAAATAATTAACAAATGAAATACAATCAAATTGCATATTTCTCTAAAAATTATAGTAGTTGATCGCATAAAACAAATGATGACGCTTCATATTACCCATCAATAAGAAATCATTGAAAATTAAAATGAGAGGTTATGAATTTAAATCGACTTAAATCCAATGAAATATAACATTTTTATAAATTATTTTAATAATTTGAATAAAACCTATAAAATACATATTTAATGTTTATTATTATTAATAAGAAAAATTAATCGAAAGCTTAAAATAATTTTATTATTATTTAAACAATGGTAAACCTGATTATCTAAATATTTCAGGGTCTATTACCACTCCAATATATTTATTGTTTCTCATATTTAATAATTTTTATTATATTTATATTTATATATTTATACTTTAATTTTATCAGCCAAAAAATAATTTTAAATCAAAAAATGTTTTTTTAAAAATGAGTGACAATAGATATATTGGAGTAGCAATAGTCTCACTCAATATTCAAATACATTAATAAAATAAAATGAATTTATTTACACTACATCAATTCAATTAAATAATATAAAACATATCGGCCAAAAAAGGTATTATGAGTAGACTTATCTAGTAAACTTTTAAATCATATTTTTTTTATCTATCATCCATCTAAATAAAAAAAAAAATTGTAAAATAGGAGTTTTTAAGGGAATTTAAGTTATATGGGTAAAATGCACAAAGTACCCTTGAGGATTTTACAAAATAGCACAAACTATCGAACTTAAAATAAATAAGCACTCCACACCATTTTCTATAATAGACACAAACTATAATAGAATATTGGTCAAATTAATAGTTTGGGCCTCTAAGTTATTTTTTTGTTTCAATTTGGTCATGTAACTATTAAATGTTTCAACTTGGTCCTGTAACTTATTTTTTTATTTTGATTTGGTCCTATAACTATTAAGCGTTCTAACTTGTCCTATAACATAGTTTCTTGTTTCAGTTTGATCTTGTAACTTATTTTTTATCCAACAAATTCATCCTTTCTATCGAGACCAAATTCAAACAAAAACAAAAAGTTATAGGACCAAATTGAAACAGAAAAATAAGTTACAGAACCAGATCGAAACGTTTAATAGTTACAGGACCAAATTGAAATAGAAAAATAAGTTACATGACTAAGTTGGAACAAAAGTTGATTTTCCTACAATAAATGTTTTTTTGTGCAAAATTCATTTACTAAATTTTCTCAAAAACGCTCGTTAAAAAAAAAATTTATAAAATAAAAAAACAAATTATGGAGCACTTGGTTACATTTACAACTACTTATGTCTTGCTACTTATTACACTTACTATTACATTGCTATTATCTAAGGTTAACATTTGGGTTATTGAAGACTTTATACTTTTTACAAACTTCCTTGTAAGTGAAATTATTTTGGTCTTTTGAAGTCTTTTGCTTTTTCTATTTGTAGCAGTGGTTCAGTTATATTTTTGAAAGCTAAAGTGGTTATTTCCTATTTTATGTTGTCGGTTTGGTGACATAAAGAGTTTATCAGGTGCTATAACAATGGTTTTAACTAATACTAATATTACATATTTTAGGCTATTAGAATTAAATTTTAGGAGATGCTCTATATATTTTATATAAATCTAGTCCATCAAATATGATAGCAGAGCAGTATCTGAAGCAATAATGTTTAACTTGGCTTGATTAGCTCATTTGTAAATTATTTAATTTTTATTCACCAAAAAATAATTTTTATTCACAAGAAAAAATAATTGTTTTTTTTAGAAAAAATCTTTAAAAAACGTCCTTGAGAAAATTCAGTAAATGAATTTTGCACAAAAATCAAATGACAAGACAATTATTTTTTTAACTTACACAAAAAAAATTAGGACAGAGATTTTTTTTATCGGCAAAAGAAGGAATATATTTCAACAAGAGCAAAAAAATTACTCCAAGTATTACCACTACAAGTGCATGTTAATGGAGAGAGATTTAACTATGGTTACTAATAAGAATATTCTAATTAATGGAGTATTCATTTGCTATTAGTGCATATTAAAGAAAAAAATAGTGTAAACTGCTTATTTATTTTAAGTTTGGTGCTTTGTGCTATTTTATAAAACCTTAATGGTACTTTGTTCAAAAGAATTTGTTCAAAGTTAAAAGGTAAAACTATTTCTCATATTATATATCCAAATAATAATGAAAAAATAAAGTAGAATGTGTTCAAGAGAATTTCAAGTATATTTGGTTAAAAGGTAAAAATTATTTGATTGAATTTTAATTGGTTAACTAATTCAACTATATAATATTTTTTGTCCAATTAATATTCTTTAAAATAGTTTTAAATTATTGCATTCAAGCCCTAAATTATCTAAATATTTCACGGTCTATTACCACTCCAATATACTTATTGTTTCTCATATTTAATAATTTTTATTATATTTATATTTATATATTATACTTTAATTTTATCAGCCACAAAATAATTTTAAATCAAAAAACTTTTTTTTAAATGAGTGACTATAGATATATTGGAGTAGCAATAGTCTCACTCCATATTCAAATACATTAATAAAATAAAATGAATTTATTTACACTACATCAATTCAATTAAATAATATAAAACATGTCGGCTAAAAAAGGTATTATGAGAAGACTTAATCTAGTAAACTTTTAAATCATATTTTTTTTATCTATCATCCATCTAAATAAAAAAATTGTAAAATAGGAGTTGTTTAAGGGAATTTAAATTATATTTTCTTAAAGGTTAAAATTATTTCTCATATTATATATCCAAATAATAATGAAAAAATAAAGTAGAATGTGTTCAAGAGAATTTCAAGTATATTTGGTTAAAAGGTAAAAATTATTTGATTGAATTTTAATTGGTTAACTAATTCAACTATATATTATTTTTTGTCCAATTAATATTCTTTAAAATAGTTTTAAATTATTGCATTCAAGCCCTAAATTATCTAAATATTCCAGGGTCTATTATGACTCCAATATATTTATTGTTTGTCATATTTAATAATTTTTATTATATTTATATTTATATATTTATACTTTAGTTTCATCAGCCAAAAAATAATTTTAAATCAAAAAACTTTTTTTTTAAAAAAATGATTGACAATAGATATATTGGAGTAGCAATAGTCTCACTCCATATTCAAATACATTAATAAAATAAAATGAATTTATTTCAACAACATCATTTCAATTAAATAATATAAAATATGTCGGCTAAAAAAGGTATTATGAGAAGACTTAGTCTAGTACACTTTTAAATCATATTTTTTATCTATCATCCATCTAAATAAAAAAAATTGTAAAATAAGAATGGTTGTGATTGTTTTTCATAAATCAAATTTCAACCATATATATATATATCCCTTTTAAGTATTAATAAAATCGAAATATATTTATCAATTCCTTTATGTAGTAGCAAGACATTTAAACCATTCGATTATAGGACTAATGTGTTTAAGGCCCTTTTTTGCATGCTCCATCTACTCTTTCATTATTTTTTTTTGTTTTAAATATATCAATACTCTTATAGATTTATTTTTTTCAATATGGTTTTTTTAATTTTATGTGACCCTCATTTACTCAGTCATTTTACATGAATTTCTTTTTTTTTTATCGGCCAAACACACACCCCACACTACACTACTCTTAAATCTTACTCCTAAAACTCCCCACCAGTGATTGAACGCCTCCCCTCAAGCTCCAACAGCTTCACCTTGTACTATTTGAACTACAAACTCTTGGCATTTTACATGAATTTCATTAATAATTAAAAATAAACAAATAATACTATTAATAAATATAATATCTTTTTTAAATAATTAAATTAAGTATCCGACAAATACAAGTCAAAATAATAAATCTAATCAAAATTCTAGATACATAGAACTAGTATTCAATACATTAATAACAAGTTAGACAAAAGTTGTTTTACATAAACAAAATTTTTAAGCAATAATATAGAAAACACAGATTTCACTTAAAATTGGTCTATATAGTTCATTGATGTATGAATAGCTACTGAAATATTTGCTGCTTCAAATCATCGTCAATTTGGTTAAGAGAAAAATATATGAGGGTTATAAGGCATACAATAATAAATTCCTCTTATGATTTTGCCAAATTTGATGGCTATGATGACAAAGATATAACCAACTATCTATGTATGCAGCAACGAAGTTTGAGCTGAAACCTTTGAGAGAGAGACATCAATGCATTTTCCACATAATATAGTGAACAAATCTCCCTTTTTGTAATCTTCTCAACAAAATCCAATCAATCCATGCACAGACAAACAGTCAAACACAACTATGAACAATTGGTATGAGTAAATCTTCTACTATTTCAGGAAAAAATCCAAATTTAAAAAAAGAAAAAAAGAGAAAATAGAGGGGGATCTGCAGCCAATTTGTTCCAGAGCCACATGTGAACAGTATTAAAGAAGGAACTACACGATTTCTTCAAGATTAACCTGCTTCCCCTTGCGACGATGCAAAAGAAAGCCTTCCAATCAAGAAACCTTCCATCAAAGTCAAACATAAGCTTTTTGTGTATTAGGAAGGATGAAAGAGATGAGAATCAAATGCTGAAGCAAAAAACAAAAAAAAAAATGGAAGAAGAAACCCTAACCTAAAAATGGAGAGTCGAAGATAGTAGTCTCTAAAGTAGATGATTTTTATGAAGGAATGAGAAAGAGAAACTATGGAAAGAGAAGATATCTAGATAGAATGAAAGGGCTTTAGAGAACAACAAAATGAACATGAACATTTTTTTACAAACAAGCATCCTACACACGAAAAAAAGAGGAAAAGAATTATAGATGATTTAGGGTTTGTTTGAAACAGTTTTGGGTTTTAGTTTTTAAAAATTGTATAATAAAACAGTTTTCAGAAACAGTTTTTTAAAAAAGTTAGAGGAGTTTTCAATATAAATTTGTGCGTAAATTTAGAAAACTGAAAACCAAAACATGTTTGAGATGTTTTCATATTTTGGTTTTTAAATACTGAAAAACAAAAACTGTTCCCAAAAACTATTTTTGAAAACTCCACTGCCAAACGAATTTTTTAGTTTTCTGTTTTTAAAAACAGAAAACTATTTTCAAAAAGAGAAATCAAACAAGCCCTTAATTTTCTTATATCCTTTTTTTTTTGTATATTCTTGAAACTGTTAACTAAAAAAAAAGAGAGCCTTCAGTTGTTATTTATAATTTAAACTATAAATCCATTTTAATTCAAAAAGATTTATATAATAATAGTATCATATATCCATTGACATCTAAAATAATTATCAAATGAGAAAAACAAAAACAAAAACTCAAGAAATTAAAACAAAACAGAGACAAAAATTGCCAAGTCAAATGGAACAAAAATTTAAACTCAAGAAGCTCATTACTTATCATAGATCATTTATAGGTATTTTGACACGTAATCATGTCGATTTATAAAATAATGGTATCAGTTATATATCCATTGACGAATTAATTAGAAGTTAAATGAAAAAAATTTGGTACTGCTAATATCAATAACAATTAAAGCAAACTTGAAGTTGATCTCAATAAACTAAATGCTGCACTAAACAACAAAAAAAAAAAAAAAACTCATTACCGATAAGATCTCATAAATAGTTAAATGAACCAAAATGATAACAACTTATTGGTAAGTATGAAACCTTGAGAAAGAGTTTGTCTTTTGTTTTTGTTTATAATCATGGCAAAACAAAGAGCCAACATAAATAGTCTTCTTTGGAATTTGAAAGGCAAACCTGTATCTAAAGCAATTAAATTCATTTATTCTAGGAAAAGATTTTGTTAGAAGTCCCACATCGACTAGTGATATGACCATTGTTGAGTTTATAAGGGTGTGGCAAACCTCATCCTACGAGCTAGCTTTTGAGAGTGAATTAGGCTCAAACCCAAATTCTAAGATGGTATCCGAGCCTATCCTAGATCTATTTGTTGGGCCCCTATGTTGTTGGTTGTGTTATTGGGTGTTTGTTAGTCCCATATTAAATCCGAACTTAAGTAAACTTTCTCATCTCCTGGAACGAGAGAAATGATCATTTCATTCACTTTCTCCACACTTTATAATGTAGGAGTCAATATTTAAAGCTTTAGCTTAAAATTAATTTTTTAAACTATAAAAAGCTAGGCCAAACAAAATTTTATTTTGTTTAATTCAAAAATTAAAAAAAACACTTCGGTAACATATACGCCCAATAACCTTTAATATATTCATGTTTAATTAACCAAAAAATATATATTCAACTTTATTACACAGAACTTAAGGTGTCGACATATATTAGGACAATAAAACTCCAACTTTAATCAATCGAATCATCAACACCGCCAATATCTAAAAAAGATTCATAACATTTATTAAAGTTATAATTGTTATGGACGCATCTCGCGGCGTATCTTGTGAGGACATCATGAGATAAGATTGATGATGTCGAGGTTACATTCCCAATAATATCAGGTACTTCCTCCGTTTTCAAATATAAGTAAATTTTTTCACAATATTATATTTTTAAATATAAGCAAAACTAACTATATTCACTTGCATTTAATGAAATTTTTTTTATTATACCCTTCATTCAATTCACTCTCACATTTATTATAGTAGTTTTGAAGAGGAGAGAGAGTAACTTAATGGAGGGTAATTTAGGAAAAAAATTGACTTTTTAATAGATTCAAAAAAATTAAATGAGGCTAACTAATTTTCTTAAAGGGCGTAAGTTTTGGTAATTTTTGCTTATAATTGAAAACGGAGGGAGTATCATATTGGGGTCAGGACGGAGTCGACATCATGCCAAAGAAGCACGCGTGTAGTTATGTGATGGTTATAGATACTAGGATTGCTCCGCACTTTACAGAAGGCTAACATGAACAGAGTTGACCTATGTGCACAGATAAAATGCTATTTCTACCTGACCAAACACCAGGAAACTAAATTAAAGATCAAAATTATTGACAACTTTTAATTTTAAGGAATAATAATTTATTTTTTTTCCAAAGTTTTAGATTTAGTTGGCTCAACCAAACTTTTACTTTCTCAATTTCTGAACAATTTGGATTTTAGTAAAAAAAATTCAAATTATTTGTAATTTATAATATTAAGAAAATATTTATTATTTTTTCAATTTGATTATCAATAATTGTGTAACTTTTAAAATGTAAGGTACAAGTCTATAGGTTAACATTTTTTTAGATTATATTAAAATCAATTGTATTTTAAATAATTTTTCAAAGTGATATACTAATAATTTAGAAATGAAGGGAGTATATGTTATTCTAGTATTTTTATTTTTATTATAATTTTATTCATCTATGGAATTTGCCTAGGCTTGGTTTTGATAGCCATCAAATTCTTATCAAATTCCCAACTGAAACGCTCCAAAAGCAATCAACTAGGAATGGCAAGAGTGCAAGACCTTAATCACAGGTCACAATGTCCAAGGGTATTTCTATCACTTCACTCTTTCCAAACTCAAATGTTGCAATCAACATCTCATTAGCTTCATAAAGCAAACATATAATGAAGCCATACTAATACACTGAATCCATACTTATAGAAGCTGATGGTGGAAGACGATCTTACCCCTGTTGTTTCTCTCTCTAATCGAGTACAACTGACAATATAACTTACACAACAAAACTCATATCTTTAAACTAGCTTCTAGACAAAAAAAAAAAAAAAAAAAACTAGCTTTACTAATCTGTCACTATCTCAGTTCCATCAAAGTCCCTCTTGGATCCTCAACTTTTCGTCTTCATTACCAGGCATTAGGTAAGTTGCTCGGGAGAGCACGCTCATAAGCGAAGCTTTCTCTCCTCCTCCCTTGATAGTTTCCCCTTCCTCCACCCCTATGATACTCATCACCAGGATGATAATCAGGGACCTTGTACCATGACAAGCCGCCTTCTATTATGTTGTATCCATACCATACCTCCTCTTCCCATTCTCGATGTATGATAGTTCCCCCTACAGTTCCATCTCCACGGATCGTTTATGAAACTTTGTCATTCATGTTGGTAAGCATGGTAACCAGGAGCACAATTTTGTTGCAAAGAACCTATCATGTTATATTTATGGAGGTTAACTTGAGCATTAGGAATCAAATACGTGATTTTCGGTGGCTCTGATGCAGCTTCAGCTTCCTCACATCTAGTGGGGATGATTTTCTGTGGTTCTCCCACGGCTTCAGCTTCTCCCCATCCAGTGCATGAAAATGAGGGATTCAAAAGCAGAGAACTATCGAGAATCACAACCTCCTCATCTTTTTCTCCTACATTGGAGCCTATTGTGTCTTTTTCCAGGTCAAGAATAAGCTCAGGGTCAACACCTAAATCCCAATCGACGTCGTCGATGTACATGTTGGGATCAGGCAAAGAGATGTCACAGGGAAGGCCATTGGTTGATGCCCAAAACCTCTTTTTTGCATTTTCAAATGCCTCTTTACCAGCAGAGTCATCCCATTTCATAATGTTTTCATGCAGAAACAAGCATTTCTTTGTTTCGACCAGCTTTCGCCACGAAATTGAGCTGACCGTACTACAAAACATCCTTTCCCATCTCGGCACAGTTGGCCTCCAAGTTTCTGTGAACAAAAAAGAAAGAATAAAATTTTTATTAGGTCAATTCAATCAAGGAACTTCTATCAAAAAAAGACAAGGTAACATGATTTCATATCACAATTGCAGTTGCATAGTGATTGTTAAAATTGCTGAAAATCTTGAGTTACTGCAACCAATGGGGCTACAATTGTTTTTGCCATGTGGTTGAGAAGACCTAAACCACAATATCGTAGTTACAATTACCCTTGTAAATCACAATTTAAAATCATGTCAGATAGTAATATTAATAACAATCAATGAATGCCTCACAGTTTATATAAATTAAAAACACAGTTGGCATAAAATGATATCTAAAACAATATGAAAAAATGATAGAAAAGAGAATGCTTAAAGAAGTAAATTCATACAAATCATATCCTCAAGGAAATCTACATGAGCAGTAAATTGAATGAGTACAAAACATAGACAAAGAAAATATGAAGCAACAAGAGCTGTTCACAATTGTAACTACACCAACATTCATTTACCATCTTTCAAAGATATTTACCACTCAATCAGCACTCATCAACATTTTCTTCAAAAGAGAAACAAACATTTCATGATGTAAGGCAGATGCTTTTTGCCCTACAAGGTAAAAGAATGACGATGCAAAATATGCGAAAAAAAATATAAATTGTTCCACATATCAAGAACAACTATTTATATGAAACTTAGTACCATTTAGAGGCGCTGTGAAAAGATTCATTAATAATTAACAATATAGCAATAGTAAAAAATATAGATAAAGACCGATCAAAAAAAGACACAAATAAGATTTATAGGAGCAAATGAACGAACATCAATCATCAAGCTTCTTTGTTTAAATATCTGAATAATGATAGATACCAAGACTGTTTCAGTTCAAAACACGACAAGCATTAACTTAGTACAAAGCCATACGTACAAAAATTGAATAAGGCATGAATTTAGTTATCTTTCGGCTATTCAAATCAAATTCAATGACAAAGTATCCAAAATCAGAACAATTTTAGTTCAATAAACGACATGATTCCATCATTAAATAATGTTAGGACTCGAGATTGTCAAACAAATGGAAAAGCAAAGAAATTATACCAATTTAGCACCTCAAAGGCCTCCCATGATTATTAGGGCTTTTTCTTTATTTTGTTTACAAGGATCTAAAACCTAAGCACTCCGTCATAACCCCTCCCTTCCCTTACCACTAGAATAACTCCCATGTAAATTGAAAAATCAAGCTCCAAGCCTTTTTCAATAAAAGAGGTAGGGTTTTTATAATGTCATCATCAAAACAAAACCAACACAGGAAAACAACAGCAGCACACAGCAGCAGAAGCTTTCTCCCACTAGATTAGGTCGGCTTGATGAATCACACAACACCGTTGTACTTAGTCAAAAAATGTATTTTCAAAAATATTATTTATCAAGAGATTCCATTAAATAATTTCTCATGGATCTGTTTGGGCCCTGTACACCTTGATCATCAAAATCCAATATCTTAACCGCAGTTAGCTCAAAGAAACACATGACTAAGACGAAAAAAATTACCATCGAAAACAAACATGAATCTTTATTAAAAAAAACTAACATTCATTTAACTACACCAAAAAAATAAAAAAATAGGAGGGAAAAAACACAGACTTATTGTCCCTAATAAACTCCAAAAACCCTAGTTGAAGACATTGAAAACTAGAGTGATCAGAATTATGAACTCCAACACGTAGGCACTTTTTCAAAATGCAAAAGTAGAGGAAGCAGAATTGTAATAGACTAACCCAAAGGGAAAGGAGGTTTCCGTTTATAGGACGGGGTAGATGATGGTCTAGTCCAATTTTGACCTACACAACGATGACCTTGTTCAGCATGTGATTTTCTCGAGCTACTCCTAGGCATTGAAGAAGCAAAAAAGAGGAGAAAAAAAACCACGGAAGAGGAAATCAGAAAAGCTATTGAAAGAGAAGGGGATTGTGGATTGTGACAGTGAAAAAAGCAAGAGGATTGTATTTATACATAAATATAAATGCATATAAGGAAAAGAATCAGAAAATTGAAGAAGCAGACAAAAAAGGCACGAATTGCCAAAAAAAAAGTGGAGAAAAACAAAGAAGAAAAAAATGAAGTTGTGGGGTTGAAGCGACAGGAGGAAATTAATGAAGACTTATCTAAAATATCATCCACCCAATTTGTTCACATATTTATTATTATTTTAAAGTAGAGAAATTAATATGATTAAGAATTTATTAGAAAAATTAATTAATTTATAGTTATTTTCAAATAAAAATTATATAACACTAACTAACTTACTTAAACAATGTGACATAGTAATTTTTTTCCTATATTTTAAAATGGACGAAATAAGATCAAGAAATTACACTTTGAAGTTTCAAGCTCAATTTAATTATTTTTATATTTTTAAAATTGTAACAATTGTTTTTGGGAAATCTTGTACTATAAATTAAAATTGAAGAATGTGATATTTTTATTTAAAATTCAAACGTGATTTTTAATTTACTTAAGTAATTTGAAATTTTTTTTCAAATAATTTATCATTCACTTTAATTTTCTAGCTCAATATAAATTAGTTTTTATCTTTTTAGAATTTCAACAAATATTTTTATAATTCATTATTCCCTCATCAAGGATGTAATGATGAGAAATGTTGCGATTTTTTTCATGGGGAGGTCTTTGTGATGGTGGTGATTGTGATTCCGATTCCAAAGTTTTTGGCGTGGCTGACAATCAACCCTGCATATACATATGATCTTATTGTGTTGGAATTGCTGTGAGCTTGGGAACCCAGTTGTAATCTTTTCTCTTCAAAGGTGAAAAGCCTTCAAAGATCCCATCTATTTTTCTAATGAAAAAGTTCAAATGAAATATTACTGTGTTACTTTTTATTAATGAAATATTTCTAAATCTTCAAAAAAAATTGAAACATACGGTTTTTTATTTTAAAATCAAAATGTTTTTTTAAATTACTTAAAATATTTAAAGTTTTTATTAAATAATGTATTATTTACTGTACAGTTTTTAGCAAAGCTAAAATTAGTTTTTATATTTTTAAAATTTCAACAATTTGTTTTTAGAAATCATGTAAACTTGAAGAATACACACTGATTTGATGTAAAAATCAAAACATGTGTTTTAAATTACTCAAATTATTTGAAATTTTTTTATAACAATTTATTATTCACTTTGAATTTTCTATTTCAATTTACATGATTTTTTATATTTTTAAAACTGTAACAATTGTGTTTAGAAATCATGTGTTATACACTTGAAGAATCCATTAGTTTCATTTAAAAATTAAAACGTGCTTTATAAATTACTAAAATTATTTGAAGTTTTTTTAAAATAATGTATTATTTATTTTAAAGTTTCAAGCTCATTTTAAATATTTTTTTATTTTCAAAACAGCAATAATCTTTTTCGAAATTATGTACTATACACATGAAACATACTATTTTTTTTTTAAAATTTTTTTTAAAATTATTCAAATTATTTAAAAATAATTTATTATTCACATTTAAGTTTCAAGCTCAATTTAAATTATTTTATATTTTCAAAATTTCAACAGGTTTTTTCTTCATGTACTATATACTTGAAGAATATGATGATTTTTTTAAAAAATAAAAAATGTTTTTAAATTATTTAAATAATTTAATTTTTTTTAAAATTAAGTATTATTCACTTTGAAATTTCATGCTCAAACTAAATTAATTTTAATCTTTTTAAAATTTCAAATTTTTTTTTATAAATCATGTTTGAAGAATATAGGGTTGTTATTTAAAAAGTAGAACGTGTTTTTTAAATTATTAAAATTATTTTTTATTTTTTAAAATAATATATTATTTAATTTTAAGTTTTAATCTCAATTTAAATTATTTTTATATTTTTAAACCGCAGTAATTAATAATTTTTTTATTTATTAAATAATGATACTCGTGACATGTGATTCAAACATTGAAGCCCTGAACAAAATTCCATTAATTTCTCTCATACTCAATACCTTTTGTATATATATAGAGTAATGTATTATTTATTAATGATACACAAACACATAATACAATTTAAATATTTTGCTTGATTATACTAAATAGTGATAAACTTATTAACATGTGTTTTATTTATTACTCCATTCATTTTATAATATAAGACCTGTTTCAGATTTTATTTGTGTTTTAACATAAAAATCCTTACAAGTTTTTAGGAGTATTTAATAATTTGTTTCATGTCAACTTCATTAGAATTAATGATTTTTTTAAAATGATAATAGAATGTTATTGATGTTCTCATGTGAGAGAATAAGGGTACATTTGAAATATTGTGTATCTTTTTAAAAAAAAAATCGATAAATTAATTAAGTTCATTAGATGTTTTCTAATAATCGTAATTTTTTAAATAAGACCTTATATACAATAGAGAAAGTATAAAAAATTAATTAAAACTAGTAAACGCGGATCGGTGCGGACGCGGGTCACATACTAGTTTAAAGTAAAACACTAACCTAGTACAACTGAAATTATATATCTGTCAATTAATCTAATGATTAAAATTACAAAAATAAAATATTCCTACATATATTTTAGAAATTAAATTAATTTAATTTTCAATAATTTGTGAAACTGAATAAATCTAACTTTATCACTATGTTTGTGTAGGAGAAAAAAATGAGAAGAAAAGAGAAACACGTGTAAAAAAAAGTTGACTTCCACAAAAAAAAAATTAACCATTTCTTTTTTCTCATAACTTTCTTCTACTCAATTTCTCTCCACCCTACTTTTACCTAACCAAACACCAAGTAAATAAATTAAGGATAAACATGATACAACTCTTAATTTTAAGGAATAATTTCTTTTTTCCCAAAGTTTTAGATTTAGCTGGCCCAACCAGACCATTACTTTCTCACTTTCTAAATAATTTTGATTTTAGTAAAAAGCAATTATTTCAAATTATTTGTAATTTTAGGAAAAAAACAATTAGCTTTCTCTCCTCCTTTGGTAGTTTCCCCTTCCTTGACCCTTATGATACTCATCACCATGATGATAAACAGAGGCCTTGTAACATGACCAGCCGCCTGTTAATGGAAGAAATCAGATCCAAGGAGAAGAAGATCAGAAGTAGAGAACATGTTGATGAAGACAATGCACATAAAGGAAGACCCGAGGAGTTGAACAAAGGACCAGTTTGCAAATAATAAGAAGTTTTTAGTGTTTTTAGTTTTGCCAAGTAGTCCCTAAAGCTTTTCTGTTTTAGGACTGCTTGGAGCATCTGGGGTGCTACTTTGCCCACCACCCACTTTTCTCTGTTCACCACACGCTGTTATTTTTTTTCTTCCAATTTTGCCCTTCGCTCGACGATTAATCGCCGTTTTTCAACTTAAAAAGAGGCATTTGCGCACCACATTTAAAACAGAGATTATTTTTTTTTCCAATTTTTCCCTTCGCTCGACGATTAATCCCCGTTTTTCAACTTAAAAAGAGGCATTTGCGCACCATATTTAAAACAGAGTTTTTTCTAACATTAATACAATTGGAATCAAGAGTTTTTTTTTTTTCGTCATTCATGCGGTTTGAAAATGATGAATTACAGAAAAACAGATATTAATATCTGTATGGAAACAGATATTAATACCTGTATCAAAACAGATATTAATATGTGTATGGAAACGGATACTAATCTCTGTATAAAAATACAGTATTGGAATTAAGTTGAAAAATGGAGATTAATCTCCGAGCGAAGGTTTTTAAGTTGCAATACAGAGATTAATCTCCGAGCGAATTTTAAAACGGGGATTAATCTCTGTTTCAAATGTGGTGCGCAGATGCCTCTTTTTATGTTGAAAAACGAGGATTAATCCCCAAGCGAAGGGCAAAATGGGAAAAAAATAGCAGCGTGTGGTGAACCAAGAAATCGGTGTGGTGGGCAAAGTAGCACCCGAGCATCTGTTATATGTTTTTTCAGTTTTCTTTTCCCTTTAATTGCTGAACACTACAAATAGTTCTTTTCTTTTCTTTCTTCTCCATTCCCTGCTCCGTTGCAAAGTTCTTCGAGCGATTACAATGGCTTCCGTATTGCTAATTTGTTAACATGGTATCTCGAGGCATGGCTTGATCAAGATCCTGGGTTGTTTCTGCTTGTTTTTCTTTTCTCTCTTCTTCTATATCTTTTGCCTTTCTTTGTTCTTTTCCTTTCGTCTGTTTTTTCCTTGTTACTCGTGTTTTGATTGTTATCTTGTGAGATATGGCAAAGATCACCATTGATGCTTCAAGTCCCTTGTTCATTCATCCCAATGAGAGCCCCGATACTCTTCTCATTCTAGTCACGCTGAATGGACCAAATTATCATTCTTGGTCTGGTCCAGAGCTATGTGTGTTGCTCTCAAGATCAAGAACAAACTTGGGTTCATCAATGGCAGCATGCCTAAGCCAAAGGAAGGCGATGCTACCTTTGATGCTTGGGATAGATGCAATTCTTTGGTCATGGCTTGGATAAATCAAACTTTGAGTCCTTCCATATCCGAGAGCGTGATTTGGTTGGAGACAGCGAAGGAAATTTGGGAAAATCTGAGAAAGAAATGTCATCAGGGCAGATGTCTTCAGAATTGCTTCTATCCAAGGAGAATTATACAATCTTTATCAAGGAGAACAAATGGTTGTTGAGTATTTTACTCGTATGGAGAAACTTCGGTTAGAATTAGAAAGTTTTTCCCTCTACCTCAATGTCTATGTGCTGTAACGTGTTCCTATACTCTTGTTCCTACTATCATAGCTCAAAGAGAAAATGATTATATGATCATGTTCTTGAGAGGTCTCACTGAATCTTTTGCCAATGTTTGGTCTAAAATCATGATGATGACACCTTTACCTGATGTGGAAAACGTCTTCAATCTGCTATGCCAACAATAAAGGCAGATGAACTAAGATGCTGATGAATCTAAGGTCTTTTTCAGCTCTAGTTCCCAAGAAAATAAGAAGTTCAAGGGAAAGGGTAAAAGTCAGTAGTTAGGACAGTACAAGAACTCAAAAGGAGGAGGCAAAGTCAACTTCTGCAAAAAGACAGGACATACATCAGATACATTTTATACAATACATGGTTTTTGTGCTCATCTCAAGAAGCAAAGTACAGCAAAGAACTGCGTTGCGGAAGAAGACAGTTCAGGGAACAGTGAAGATGATGCTGGCTCTCAAGAAGAAGGAAGCGATGCTACAGTTGAAGAAGTTGTCTTTGATTTTACACCAGAACAAAAGAAAGCTATCATGGCAATATTACAACAATCCACTGGAAATTCAAATCACAGTATCAATCACATAAAGACTAAAGCCAACACATCCAAACAGGTTCCTATCAAGGCTGGTCAGCAAAGCAAGGATGATCAAGGTAACCAAAGTATCTTGATTCCTAATTATAAGGCTTCTAGATGGATTAGAGATACAGGAGCAACATACCATATCTGTCACTCAGCCAAACAATTCCAATCCATCAAGAAGATCCGACCTCTACCAATTAAATTACCTAATGGAGATTATGTCAAAGGTTCCATGGCAGGGACTGTCATCTTCTCCAAAGATCTTTACCTTAATGATGTCTTATTTATACCATCTTTTGAATTTAATCTTATTGTGGTTTCAAAGCTAACATCAGATTGTTTATGTCAATTGCTCTTTACTAAGAATATTTGTATTGGGCAGGACCAAACTACCTTGAGGAAGATTGGTTCTGCTAGCATGAAAAGTGGTTTATATGCTCTAGATGGATCAACCAACCTCACTTCTTCATCTGTTACAAACTCTGTTAGTGTAAATAAGAATAATCTTTGGCATGTTAGATTAGGTCATCTTCCTTTAGAAAAGATGAATAAACTGAAAGGATACTATAGTTACATTGATGTCAACAAACAGTCTGAACCTTGTGATGTATGCCATACTTCTAGGCAAAAGAAAATTCCATACCGAATAAGTAATAACATTGCTGATGATGTTTTTGATCTCTTGCATTTTGACATTTGGGGACCTTTATCTGTTCCATCTATCCTAGGACATAAGCATTTCTTAACTGTTCTTGATGATCATAGTCAACATACATGGGTTATATTCATGAAATCTAAAGCTGAAACTCCTAATCATGTAAGATCTTTTATCAGTCTAATTGAAACACAGTTTAATAAGATTGTTAGATGTGTTAGAAGTGATAATGGACCCGAGTTTCAATTGAATAAATTCTATGATTCAAAGGGAATAATTCACCAAACTTCATGTGTTGAATGTCCTGAACAAAATGGGAGAGTGGAGAGGAAACATCAACATGTTTTATCTGTAACTAGAGCTCTCATGCATCAATCTAATGTTCCTAAGGTGTTATGGAACTATTCTGTGTCACATGCCATTCATATCATTAATAGGTTACCTACAAATGCTTCTCTAAACATGTCACCATATCATATCATACATAAAAAACCTGCTGATTTGCTTGATCTAAAATTTTTTGGCTTTCTGTGTTATGCTTCTACTTTAACTAGAAACAGAGAAAAATTAGATAGTAGAGCAAGGAAGTGCATGTTCTTAGTTTTTAAGAAAGGTGTTACGGGTGTCATTTTGTTTGATCTGAGTAACACATAAATCTTCCTTAGCAGGAATGTCAAATTCTATGAGAGTATGTTTCCTTTTACTACTAGATTGGAAGGAGACACTTATGCATCTGATACACCTGATAATGACCTATTCAATGACATGAGAAACAAGTATCTTGATGACATTGAAGAAGCGCAACCAGAAAGCAATGAGACTTCAGATGAACCTATAGTAGAAGGTAGAAGAAGTTCAACGAGAGAAAGAAGGCCACCTAGTTATCTAGAAGAATACCGATGGAGTTTGGCAGGTGATTCTGAAAGAGACAATGCAGACTATGTGGAGCAAACTTCTATCAGCATGATCCAAAAGGAAAATCATAAAGAAGTGAAATATCCTATAGCACACTATATAGGATATGACAATTTGTCAAAACAATACAGACATTTGTGTCTCACCTTATCTGCTAATAGAGAACCTACCAGCTATGAAGAAGCTGTTCAATATCCTTGCTGAAAAGGAGCTATCAAATTTGAATTGGAGGCACACAACAGAAATAAGACTTGGGAACTGACCAAGTTACCGAAGGACAAAAGAGCAATCACATGCAAATAGATTTTTAAAATAAAGAGGAAAGCATATGGGAGCCTTGAAAGACATAAGGCTCGATTGGTGGCAAGGGGATTTACTCAAACTCAAGGACTTGATTATTCAAAAACTTTCAGTCCAGTAGTTAGAATGTCCACCATTAGAATACTTCTCACTCTTGTGGCAGCCAAAGGTTGGATACTTCAACAATTGGATGTAAACACTGCCTTCCTCCATGGAGAATTAAAAGAAGAAGTCTACATGAAACTACCTCAAGGGCTGGATGTGGAGGATTCTTCATCGGTATGCAGGCTCAGAAAGTCCTTGTATGGACTCAAACAAGCAAGCAGAGAGTGGAATCATAGACTTAGCTCTTTTCTTACTCAGGTTGGATACACTCAATCCAAGTCGATTATTCCTTTTTTTCGAAACAAACAGAGAATGCACTAACCTACATTCTTGTCTATGTAGATGATTTGTTGGTAGCTGGAGACAATCATGTAGACATAGATTCGCTTAAACAAAAATTAGATGCAAAATTCAGCATAAAAGACCTTGGGAATGCCAAGTATTTCTTAGGAATGGAGCTAGCAAGGACAAGCAAAGGAATCAACTTGAACCAAAGGAAATATGCACTGGACATTCTCAAAGATGCAGGGCTCATGCCTGCCAAACCAAGCAACACACCAATCGATAACAAAGTTAAATACAGCAAGAACCAAGGGAACCTCATGACTGATCATGAAGCATATCGAAGACTCATAGAGAGACTACTATATCTAACACATAGTAGACCAGATATTTACTTTGTTGTCAATCATCTTAGTCAATTCATGCAAGCACCAACTGACATACACTACAAAGGAGCAATCGGAATTCTCAGATATGTGAAGAAATCACCAAGAAAAGGATTAGTTTTCTTAGCAAAATCAGACCTCTGCCTTAGAGGATTCACTGATGCTGACTGAGGTGGGTGTGCTGATTCCACAAAATCAACAACAGGTTACTGTTTCTTTGTGGGATCATCTCTGATTTCGTGGAAAAATAAGAAACAAGGAACACCTTCAAAGTCATCTTTTGAGGCGAAATATAGAGCATTAGCACAAGGAACTTGTGAAGTCAAGTGGCTATTCAAACTCTTCAAAGATTTTCACATAACACCAAATCTTCCAATACCTCTGTGACAATCAGTCAGCAATATACATTGGAAATAACCCTATTTACCACGAACCAAGCACATCGAATTGGATTGCCACATTGTGAGAGACGCAGTAGAGAAAGTTACAATTCAGCTTATCACATTTCAAAACAATGCTAAAGCAACAGATATATTCACCAATGGTATTGCTCGAGGCCCGTTTGAAGAAGTTGAAGTCAAGCTTGGAATGGAGAACATACACATTCTGGCTTGTGGGGGCGTGTTAATAGAAGAAATCAGATCCAAGGAGAATATCAGAAGCAGAGATGTTGATGAAGACAATGCAGATAAAGGAAGACCCAAGGAGTTGAACAAAGGACCAGTTTGCAAATAATAAGAAGTTTATAGTGTTTTTAGTTTTGCCAAGTAGTCCCTATAGAATTTCTGTTTTAGGACCGTTAGGAGCAGTTTTCTGTTATCTGTTTTTTCAGTTTTCTTTTCCCTTTAGTTGCAGAACACTACAAATAGCCATGTTTTCACCTTCCAACATTCAATCATCACTATAAATCAAAATAATTCTTTTCTTTTCTTTCTTCTCCGTTTTTCTCTCTTCCCTGCTTCGTTGCAAAGTTCTTCGAGCGATTACAATGACTTCCGCATTGCTAATTTGTTAACACCGCCTTCCTTTCTATTATATCCATACCATGTATTTCACTTCCAACCACCTCTTCCCATTCTCTGTGTCTGATAGTTCCGCATGTTCCATCCCCATGGATGGTTTCTAAAACTTTGCCATTCATGTTGGTAAGCAGCAACATCAGGAGCACGATTTTGTTCCAAAGAACCTACCACATAATTTTCGTGGAGGTTAACTTGAGAATTAGGAACCAAATCTATGATTTTCGGTGGCTCTGCCACGGCTTCCTCCCATCTTGTGTAGATGATTTTTGGTGGTCCTGTAGGTTCAACTTCCACCCATCTAGTGGGGATGATTTTCGGTGGTTCTCCAGGAGTTCAGCTTCGCCCCGTCAGTGCATGAAAGAGGGATTCACAAGGAGAGAACTACTGTGAACACAACCTTCTCATCTTTTTCTCCAACACTGGAGACTGTTGAGTCTCTTTCAAGTTTAAGAAGAAGCCTAGGTCAACATCTGAATTCCAATCAACGTTGTCTATGTACATGTCGAGATTAGGCAAAGAGATGTCACAGGGGAGGCCGTGGGTTGATGCCCAAAACCTATTTTTTGCTTTGTCAAATGCCTCTTTAATAGCCGAGTCATCCCATTTCATCACATTTTCTTCCCGAAACAAATATTTCTTCAAATATTTCTTCGTTTCTACTAGCTTTCGCTGCGAAACTGAGCCGACCTTACTGCGGAACATCCTTTCCCATCTTGGCATAGTTGGCCTCCAAATATTGGTGAACAAAAAAGATAGAATAACATTTTCATTAAGTCAATTCAAGCAACGCACTTTTATCAAAACAAGACTAGATAACATGATTTCAAATCCCAATTTTAGTGCGTAGTAATTGTCAAAATTGCTTAAAATCGTGAGTTAGTGCAACCAACGGGGCTACAATTGTTGTTGCCAAGTGGTTGAGAAGACCTAAACCACAATATCATAGTTGCAATTGCACTTGTAGATCACAATTTAAAATCATGTCAGATAGTAATATTAATAACAATGAATAAGTGCCACACAGTTTATATAAATTATAAACACAATTGGCATAAAATGATATCTAGAAACAAAATGAAAAAATGATAGAAATGAGAATGCTTAAGAGAAGTAAATTCATACAAACCATATCCTTAAGAAAATCTACATGAGCAACAAATTAAATTGAACAACAAAGTAAAGTGAGCACATAATATAAAACATAGACAAAGAAAATATGAAGCATCAAGAGCTTTTCACAATTGTAACTACACCAATATTTCAATTACCATCTTTCAAAGATATCTACCACTCTATTTTCACTTAGCTAATATTTTCTTCAAAGAAGAAACAAATATTTCATGATATAAAGCATATGCTTTTTGCATACAAGGTAAGGAATGATGATGCAAAATATGCGGAAAAAAGTATAAGTTGTTCCAAATATCAAGAACAACAATTTATATGAAACTCAGTATCATTAAGAGGTGCTATGAAAAGATTCATTAATAACTATATACCAATAGTCAAAATATAGAAAACAGGCAGATAAAAAAGCGACACGAATGACATTTATAGGAGCAAATGCATGACCATCAATCATCAAGCTTCTTTATTTCAATATCTGAATGACGTAAGTAACTGTTTCAATATATCTTCAAAAGATTTGATCGACAGATAGATACCAAGACTGTTTCAGTTCTAAACACGACAAGCATTAAATCACTACAAAGTTGTACGTACAAAGATTAACTAAGATAGGAATTTAGTAATCTTTTGGCTATTCAAATTCGATTCAATGACGTAACTTAAAAGTGTTAAATTCCAACGTATAAGTATAAAAAATCAGGATAGTTTGAGTTCAAAACAAGACATGATTCTATCATTAAATAATGTTAGGACTCGGGATTATCAAACAAATGGCTTGCAAAGCAGGAATTAATATTTCAATCACCTACCAACCTTACCAGCAAAAGAAATTATACCAAATCAGCACCTCAAAGGCCTCCCGTGATTATTTAGCCATTTTCTTTCTTTTGTTTACTTGGATATAAAACGTAAGCTCTCCCTCACAGCCCCTCACTGCCCTTACCACGAGAATAACTTCCATGTAAATAGAAAAATCAAGCACCAAGCCTCTTTCAATAAAAGAGGTAGCATTTTCATAATGTCATCATCAAACCATAATTAACTAAAGAAAACATCAACAACAACAACAACTTTATCCTACTAGATTAGGTTGGCTTCATGAGTCACACAACAGTGTTAGCTCATGGGATCTTTTTAGGCCCCCCGCTATAGCTTGATCATCAAAATCCAATATCTATTACCGTAGTTAGCTCAAAGAAACACAAATCAAACACAAACCTTCATTCAATAAAAATCTAACATTCATTTAACTCAAAAAAAAAAAACTAAAATAAGTGTGATCATAATTATGAATTCCAAGACCAAGCCACTATTTTTCCAAAATGCAATAGCAGTACAAATAAATTAAGTAAATAAAACTAAAAGAGGAAGCAGAATTGTGGTAGACTAACCCAAAGGCAAATGAGGTTTCCGATTACAGAAGGGGGAGGATGATGGTCTAGTCCAATGTTGACCTACACGACGATGACCTTGTTCAACATGTGGTTTTCTCCAACTACTCATAGCCATGTAAGAAGCAAAAATGAGGAGAAAAATACCATAGTAGAGGAAATTAGAAAAGCTATTGAAAGAGAAGGGGATTGTGGATTGTGACAGTGAAGAAAACAACAGGGTTGTATTTATAGATGAATATAAATACACATAAGAAAAGAATAACAAAATTAGAATTTACGAATTGCCAGAAAAGGTAAAAAAAACAAAGAAGAAAAAAATGAAACTGTGAGGCTGAAGCTAAAGGAGGAAATTAAGAAGGTTACAAACGAAATCAAACAAAAACATTAGGAAGATGATGATGTTGGCTAAGTAACGCTTGGGGTAACGGCATAATCATGGTGGTGGACTAGAGGTGCTACATTGGCTGTTTTTATTCATTTAGAGTATTGGTTTGGGGGTTTCTGATTTGCATTTGCATTTAAATTACAAGTTTGTGATAAATTGAAATTGAAATTAAAATTAAAATTGATCTTTTAAAATTTCTCAGGTGAAGTGGTGAGGATTGAGGATTGAGCAATAATCTGATAAGCCTAATAAAACATATCAATGTGCATTAAATAAGCCTTTTAAAATATTACTGATGGACAAGAGTCTGAAATCGTATAAATTATTAGAATATACAGTACTTATTTAGAGTGAATAGATAAGTTTAACATTAGTCCATGTCATGTAGTTTAGTGAGCACATAGAGACGTGCGTATGTGGTATCTAGATTCAAATCCTGGTTAAAATACCTTCTTATATGAACCAAACGAAAAATATAAGTTTAACATTTATATCAATAATTTATTCAATGATAAAACATGCCAAATAAAACATATTAATGTCTCTTAAATAAGCCTTTTAAAATATTACTAATTAACAAGACTCTGAAATAGTATAAATTATTAGAATATATATTACTTATTTAGAGTGAATAGATAAGTTCAACAGTTATATCAATAATAAAACATGTCTAGTAAAACATTTTAATGTGTCTTAAATAAGCCTTTTAAAAATTATGTATGGTTCACATGAAATATATGGTTTTTTATTTTAAAATCAAAACATATTTTTAAACTACTTAAATTATATAAAGTTTTTTTTAAAAATAATATATTATTCATTTTGAAATTTCAAACCCAACTTAAATTATTTTTTATATTGTTAAAATTGCAATAATTGTTTTGGAAATAATGTACTATACACGTGTAGAATACGGTGCAGTTTTTATTTATAAATCCAAACATGTTTTTTAAATTATTTAAATAATTTGATGTTTTTTTAAAACTCAATGTATTAATTCACTTTGAAGTTTTAACCTCAATTTAAACAATTATTTATATTTTTAAAATTGTAACAAATTTTTTTTATAGAAACTATCTACTATGCTCTTTAAGAATACGGTAGTTTTATTTAAAAATCAAAAAGTGTTTTTTTAAATTACTTATATAATTTGAAGTTTTTTTAAAAAATAATGTACTATTCACTTTTTTTTTTGTATAACCACGAGTTTCCCCACCCTTAGGATGAGCTAATCTCGTTCGCGCTTAGGATGAGCTAATCTCGTTTGCGCTTCGTGGCCGGCGCTAGCCCCAAACACGGGACCTTCCACTGTGGATCGTCCCTCTTATGAACTTAGCGGGATTTACACCTCTAAGCCAACCATTGCGATTATGTACTATTCACTTTGAAACATCTAGCTCAGTTTACATACTTTTTATATTTTTCAAATTGCAACCATTTTTTTTGGAGATCTTGTACTATTATACTCTAGAAGAATATGATGTTTTGATTTAACAATCAAAATTTGAAGTTTTTATAAAATAGTTTACTATTCACTTTGAAAATTTTAGCTCAAATTAAATTATTTTTTATATTTTTAAATTTTATTTTTTTATAAATTATATATTATAGGCATGAAGAAGAATATATCATTTTTATTTAGAAATTAAAATGTAATTTTTAAATAACTATAATTATTTAAAGTGTTTTAAAATAATGTGTTAATTACTTTGAAGTTTTAAACAAAATTTAAATTATTTTTGTAGTTTTAAAACTACAATAATTATTTTTAGAAATTATGTACTATACTCATAAAACATACGTTTTTTTGTTTATTATATTATCATATTAGTTAAAAGATATATTAGGTAACTTATTAATATGTTTTATAAAATCAAAATTATTAAATGTTTTTTTTAATATATGATAAGTTATTCATATCGAACTTATTTCATAAGGAGGAGTGCAAAAATAGATGAATGATAGCATAAGTTATTCATATTTGAGACATTTTTGGGCATGGATGGAATCTTGTAGATGGAAGAGAAGATTGCTTTTAGGACCATCACTTTAGGAGTAAATTTTATTTTATTTTTGGCCCAGCTTTGTTATTTTAGGCTCATATTTTGTATTTTGGCTGAGTAGGGTTGAGTAGTTATTTTGGGATTTGTGCACCCAACTCAGTCACCACACTCTACATACTCTTCTTATTTTCATTTTTCTTTGCTTAGTGCTCCCTTGGGATTTATTTTCATCTTCTTCCATTTTTCATTTTCGTTTTTGCTTTGGACATTTCATGGAAGGCTAAACTCCGTGGTTAATTTCTTGAGTAGATTGCAATTAATCTTTGAAGTTTATGTTATAGAATTTGTTTATGTTCTTCTTGGTTCTTCATCCTCTAATTTCGTTTTTTGCTTGTGACATAAACATCATGATATGATTCTGTTTTCATGTTTAATGATCTCAATTTGATGTTACGAATGAATTTCTCTTTTCACAGTTTGCTCAATTCTACGTGATTAGAGATTAGATGATGCATGCTTAATGCTTATTTATGTATGAGTCCAATGATTTTCAATTTTTACTAGTCAAGCTTAGGAGCAATTTAGATATGCTTAATTTCTAAACCTAGGTTGATAAAATATCTGTTAATGGAAGAGAGTCTCAAGTTAATGATGCTTAGTTGTTGATTCTGGAATTGGATTAATTAGGGATTAAGTTGAGTAGATGATCTTTTGTACTGATGATTAGAGTAATTGCAATTGAATCAAGGAGTTAATATGTTTTCATTACTGTTTTATTCACATCTAGATTTTAGGATCAATTTTTTTTTTTTAAAACACAACAGCAGAAGTCAAAACATTATATATAGAGTCATGATTTTTGTACTCATAATTTTCTGTACTCAATGTACTCATTGGTTACGTACGTTGAAAAAAGTGGTTACATTAGTTATTTTTTTTGTTACAGTGTTTTTCGGATTTGGTGGTTACACGTGTCGAAATATGTGGTTACAATGTAAAAATAAAAATTCAACAAAACTTCTACGTGTGTAACCAGATATTTTAATGTATATAACCATGAGTACAAAGTGAGTACGAAAATCTTTTTTCTTATATATATACATAAAAGTGTTTATGTTCTTTTTACAATCCAAAGAAAGTACTAGTCCAGCTAAGTAGTCATACAACAAAACTAATGACTACTTAAGTATATCCAAATACAGCTGCTAAAGTATTCTCAAGCGCTGACACCCTCTGAGTCGGTATCACCTGCAATATTGTAACTGTCAGTTATATGTAGGACATATAACTGAGTAACCGTTGGTATTGAAAATAATATATATACAGTATTACAGCCAGTCTAACTGGAAAACTGCCCCGAACCCAATTCCTAACAAACACACACAAGATGTATGCAATGACAAGTTAAGCATGTATGCATGCCATGAATTATTCCATTTTCCATTTCTTTCCTTTTTTTACCGGGAATCCACCATGGGTGCATGAAAATAAATGCACAGTTGAGCTCATCATCATCATGGTCCTGGTAAGTGTTCTTCTAGGATCCTACTACCGGGCTACCAACCCTCTCTCGGGCTAGCCTAGGGACAATCTACCCCTTTTCGAGATAGCCCCTTTGCACTAGACTATCTACCCAGTTTTTGGGATAGCCTAGCACTTCAGGTTATCTGCCCCTTTCGGGATAACCCTACATTCTAATCTTTTTTATGCTTTGGCCACTTACCCGGCCTACTTCTGACGGAACGCAACCCTCTTACTCAACCAATGTTGATGGGGGAAAGCATTTTCCTCCTTTTCCTTTTGTTTGATTTCATATTCCATGTTCTCATACATCAAACATTCATATTCATATCATAGATATTTATACAAGAGTTCCAGTAACCTCATATTCGAATACAGACATCCTATATTCGAATATCATGTGACAGAAGTGTTTATATTCGAATACATATTCGAATATACTAGTTTTGGACTTATTTTTCTAAAACAGTTTGAAATTCATCCAAGTCTAAGTCCCAATTTCACTACATTATACTACCTCCGGTCCTTTTTATAAGAGACTAAAAGAGAAATTTTTTTGGTCCTTTTTATAAGAGACTTTATGAATTTTCAAGGCATATTAATTGCTAAGGAAGGGTAAAAATACTTTGTTACCCTCAATTTATTATGATCACTCACACTTTTCCATACAAGTGGATGCATTAACTATATGGATATTTTAATAATTTTCTCACATCATTAATTAAAAAGAACATCACTTATTATGTTTTATTGGTATGTTTAAAACTTGTCTAATGTTTCTTATAAAAAGGACTGAAGGTAGTATCTTGGAAACTCTTGTCCTTCTTAACACATACAATTCTATGATTCCATCATCATTCACATTTCCAATTCACTTCCTAATCATGCATCATCTATCTACTAGCATGTTTAATCAACACAAACATCATACAAACATAGCATGCGAATCTCAAACATACACATAATCCTAAATCAAACAATCTCTAACACATTGTCTTTTAGTCCCTAACCACATGTTCCTAATATTCCATAGTATCCTGGATTTGGGGTTTTCAGGGTTACCTCAAATCTTCCAGAGTCTTTTTCCCTTTCAAGCTCCAATCCCGATCTCCAACCCCCTTCTTCGGCACTTCCTGTCCTCGAGTATAAATCCCACTCCTTGAAGCCTTAATCACGAAGAATGCTTGTGAGAAGGGATCTTAAGATGGAGAGTTGTGGAGTGTTGTTGCTTTGTGACAGGGGTTTAGCCAGGTATTTCGAAGAGAAGATTGAGAGAGTATGGTGTGAGGGAGAGAAAATGGTGAAGTGTGGAGGTCAAGTCCCCTATTTATAGACTTAGGTGTATATTCGAATATGAAGCTTCTGTAATCAATTCCACACTTCCATATTCGAATATCAGCTTTCCATATTCGAATATCAGACCTCATATTCAAATATGGCATATCAATATTCGAATATGAAAAGTCAATATTCGAATATCATTGTCCATATTCGAATATGCAAAATCCATATTCGAATATGACTCATCAATATTCGAATATGGATCATGCATATTCGAATATAGCTGTTCATATTCGAATATAGAAGTCCTTTTGGTCTCTCCATTGGTCTCTCTACTTGCAACTGATCCTCCTTTTTCTTTTCTTTGTAATTTGTAATCAAATCCCTTAAGTCCTAAGTCTATTAGGGATTTTTGGGATATTACACTGTCTCAAGCCCCCCCTCCCCAGCCCCAATTTCGTATGGGCACTATGTGTTTGAACCTTTGTATGAATGATGGTCCTTGAGAAACGACCTAGGATCACTTCCTCGTAATACATTTAGTAGTTTTTATTTGACCGAATACGGCTTCGATCAATACTAATACCATTATTAAACAATTATTATATTATCTGTGTTTTCAAATTTCCATACATCGGATCCATTGGCACCAATTCATCTTACATCAATTGTTACACCAACTAATAACGATTTGTCAAATTTATTTTTTCACGAAATCTTCCGTTAGATTGAAACTACTTATTGTATAGATTATGTCTACAAAATTTTACATAAATCCGAGATTTTTTAGTACTCCATCAATGTGCTAAAAAATTAACTTAAAATATAGTTTTAAAATAATAAAAATAATAAGTGTGTTGATGGAGGATTAAATAATTACGGATTGATGTGTAATTTGTAGACATGATCTATATGATAGTTAGTTTCAATCTAACACTGGATTTTGTAAAAAAAATACTTTGACAAAACGTTATTAATCGGTGTCAGAATTGGTGTAAGTAAAGTGGTATCAATGGATCCTAACTCTATATATATAAGTTTTGGAGCTTCCAGTATTAGTTTACAAACTGATTTTGTAACCGGTTGTGCTGTTTGGGCATTTAGCTTTTCCTTCTCATTCTAATGTTTTTTTAGTGTTGCATATTGTTTTGTGTCTTTCTTTTGGCTAAAATGTAGTTTTTGTCCCTTACGTTGTCAAAAAGTTTCAGTTTGATCCCTTATGTTTTAAAAGTTTCAATTCGGTTCCGTATGTTTTAAATGTTTCAGTTTGGTCCCTTACGTTGTATTTATGAATCACTTTCGTCCGTTGTATTTTTTCCAAGTAAGGACTCAAAATGAGAGACCAAAATGATTCAAAAATACAACATAAGGGACTAAAGTGATTTGAAAAATACAACATAAGGAATCAAAGTGAAACTTTTTAAACATAAGGGACCAAATTGAAACTTTTAAAACATAAGAGACCAAACTGAAACTTTTTGACAACGTAAGGGACCAAAACTATATTTTAGCCTTTTCTTTTTTACGAGATTGTTGCTTGTTGTTCAGTCTTGTATAGGGGTGAATGTGAGATTTTAAGTTAAGGGGGCCAAAACTAAAATATATATATAAAGAATCAAACCTCAATCAAATTTATAAAAAAATTATTGAAATTTATTGTCGACCGATATTGTGGCAATATCTCGGTCATAAATATCATGTCGTACTCAGCGTCACTACTTTTATCGGAATTGGGCTGGACCCGAATACTAGGCCCAAGAGACCCCAAATACAATTTGTAACCCTAGTGTCTCAACTATAAATATAACACTTTATAATATGTAAAGGTACACAATTAATCTGTTTTTATTCTTTTGACCCTAAATGGTTATTGACTTGGACGTTCGAGTCTTTTCAGGTTTCCCACCCGCCGTCAGGAAAGCGCCGCCTGAGCACTCAGATACAGTATTTCTTCTGGTGGATTCCATCGACATCGACACATCGCCTTCTAGTTAGGTACCCTTTATTACGTTGTTTCTATACTTTTAGAACGCAACAAAATTCGTCTAAGCTGATAAATTAAAAGTTGTCCAACCTAATAAAAGAGCTACGCAAATACCTTAAAAATGAAGTTTTAGTTTTTAACAAGCCAATCCAAATGCTGATACGATGGTAAGTAACACGGAGGAAAGGAGCGCAAGAGGTTTTAAGGCAAGCAACTGTACAATAAATAAATAAATAAAGTGATGAAAATAAAAAGTATATAAAAAATGAAAAAAAATGAAAAGCACATTGACATGGTCACATAAAAACAAACCTTTGTGGTTTTGGTTTTGTTTATTTTTTCCATTCAACTTGTACGCTTTTGAGTTTTTAGGATGAGAGATAAGCTTCTCAAACAAGCTATTGTTACCTTTGAATATAATATTAAAATAAGAGAAGTAAAGTTAGTCTCCGTCAACATTTTATAATTAATTGGTGAGATAATTATCACTTTAGTTTTAATGTGTCTATTATCACTCATTTTAAAATTTTTTATTATAAATATAAATTTTAATCAATAAAATTAAATTATCATTATCTATATATAATTAAAATAATAATTAAATAATAATAATAAATATATTATAATAATAATATACTCACAAATTAACTATGAAAATATAAAACGGGGGCAAATTTTTTTATTTTTACCTATAGAAGGCCATGGACCCATAGGGGTCACCTAACTCCCTCCGACATTGGTCTTGCATTTCGTCATGTTGATTTTATCTTGATATTTCTTGGTTTAGTCTTCATAATTTCTCTGTATTATTCATAAGAGTATTTCTTATGCTTTGAGTAATAAGATTTTTTGGAATTAAAAAAAAAAACATTGTCATATATGATATTATGACATATAAAAATATATGTTATGTTATTAATATTATTTTTAAAAAAAATATTATATAATTAAAAAATCTCAAATACGGAAATCATTAAATATTTTAAAATATAGTTGATTTTCACATTAGTTTCAATAAAAAATAAAAACTAGTTATTAGATAATGATGTTACTATCGCTTTTCTAATTATAAGAGTGAGTCTATTTACATAAATTATAAGAAAAGATAAAAAATTTTATCATCCAAATACAATATTTCAGTACTCTTTCTTATGTACTTAATAATTTTCATAACATCCCGGAAGGGCCGCGACATGAAATGATTGAAAAACGGAGTCGTCGCCAATTTTTTAAGGAAAAAATTGGAAAATTATTTTTAAAAAAAGAGACTGAACTTTTTTTGAGATGAGGTTTGAGAGTCTGATTATGCTCAGGGAAGGGTGGAGACATAACCGCATTACACCCTAAAACATAGATGGTTACCTTATGTTAATTGTGCAAATTAAAATAACTTTTTTAAAAATTATTTTAGCCCTAATAACATAAGAGACAATGATAATAAATAATAAATAAAAGAAGATAAAAAGATGATATTTACAAAAGGAAAAATGAAGAGGAAAATTATTATGTGTTGGATTGATTTTAGTCATTAGAAAAAAATGATTTGAAATATTCGAAATTATTAGGGTATACACCTCAAGTATTTGGAGAACTAAGATAAACATACAGTACAATTGAAATATCTTGATTTTGAAAAAAATTTCTGTTTCATTAAAGGTGTGTGAGTTGATTTTATTAATTTATTACGCCCGAATTTTAAACTGACCGCTCTATCTTACCCAATAAAAGTAAAGAAGCAAATAAAATAAATAAAAAGGTAAGAATAGGGATTGGACTTAAGTCCTTACAAGGGAATAAAATAAAAAGATGACTGAGTGGGTCATAGTCCAAAAAAAACAAAAGCAATAGCAACCAAATATGGGTCGCAACCCAATTAAGAAAAAGAAAAAACAAACACCAAAAAACTGAGGTTGGGTCGTAGCCCAGAATGAATATATAGGTCTTTTTGACAAATTAAGTACAAAAAAAAAATTATTTATCTATAAAATGTAGAAAAAAAATGTTTACCATCTTGGGCATGCTGATTAGTCAATGCACAAAATTGCAAATTGAGTTTGCGATTTTTGTGGATCAAAATAATTAAGATGCAACGTCAATTTGCATCTTTAAGTATTGGTAAGACCAAAGATGCTAATTCAGTTTGCATGTTTCACTTAGAATGCGCAAACCTAATCTACATCTTCTAGCTTTTTAAAAACCACAAACTGAAACTACAATTTTTGTATTAGTCGTTTTCATCCAGAGCTGTGAAAAAGACAAGCCCAGCCTAACCCTAGCCCAAGCCCATAGGGCCAAGGATAAAAAGTTCCATAGGGCCCAAAAAAGTCCATATGACTAAAGCCCATATGGCCAAAATGCCTAAGGCCCAGCCCATTGGCCTTAATTTTTTTCTAGAACATGATTAGGGCCCACCTAGGGCCAAAAAAAATAAGGACTTATATATTTTCCTTTTCTGACTTAATATTATCTGTATCCCAAGCTCACTTCTAACCAACCTGTAATTTATCTAACCTTAACATGATTCACTCTCATTGTAAATTTGTAACAACGGTCTCAGACATTACACTAAAATAATAGACATTAGAGTAACAGTCTCTGAAAATCTATTACAAATGCCCACAAAATAATAATAGTACTCTCGTAGATATTATGGTAACATCAAATCTATGATATCAATAGTAAGGCATAATAGTAATCCAAGTGACAATCATTCAAATTGGGGGGAAAAAAACTAATATAGTCTAGATCAAAACTAGATCAACATAACCGAAAGAAACTAAAAGGAAATAAGTAATAGTCAATATCAGCAATATGTCATCCAATGCACACCACCTTCAATCTGACACAAGCTACACATAAACAAAAACAAGTGTTAAAAACGAGTACAAATTTAACATTATATGACTCAATGACAATCAATAAAAAAACTTCTTACTTTGCGACGTCCTCCTCCTCATCACCCTCATCCTCCTCCTCCTCATCCTCGTCATCAATGTCAAAAAAAGAAGGTGAAGTTCTTATATCATGGCTAGAAGTATGGTTGTTGAAATCATCATCTTCATCTAGAAATCACTAGAAAATAAAAAAAATATAATTAGGTAAAATAAAAGAGTGCATATAATTCTAAAATATTATAACAAATATTTACCACTAGGATTCTCAAGAAAATCATGCAACCAATTTCTAGTGCATATCTCACACTTTCTCTTATTTGAGTGAGTGCATCATGAGCCACCTTCAACCATCTTGAACTATTAAATTGAGGATATGTGCCAAACATCGCATATGTGGAAGAACTCACCATTACACAACAAACTATTTTGTAAAGAAAGATGATATGTTAAGATGTCTTGCATGTTATCATTGGATGAAGCATTATCCAAGATAATTGAAAATATTTTCGTATCAATACCTCATTCTTTCAAACATTCAGAAATAGTAGCTTCCAATTCAATTCCGGCTATGTGGAGGTTTCATTCGGCAAAAGCTAAGAATTTTGCACTTTAATTTTCGGTTTTCATCAACAAAATGAGTCGTTAAAGAAAGATATCCCTCAAATGTAGCGGTTGTCCACACATCAGAAGTAAGACAAACCCTATTAAGAATCCTACATAAGGCTTCCTTAAGCTTAACTTTATCTTGTACATGAATTTTTCTGTTATGTGAGACTAATGTGTTCCTAGAAGGCATCTTAGCAAGAGGATTCAAATAACCTATCCAATCACGTATTTCCTTATACTCAACAAAACTGAAAGAGAGATCATGTCTAATGACGACATGTGCAAGCAAGGTACTATGTCTCTTTTGATTAATCTTTCCTACACTAGAACTCACATCTTGGTTTAATCCTTTCATTAAAGCAACCTTACAGCTTTTAATATGTCGACTTAGGTGTGAAGTCCCATAACCATATTTAGAATTGAGGTTTATATCAACTGACATCTCACTACCACAATAGTTGCACACAACTTTGTCCACACCATTAACGTCTTTATCAATTCTAGTAAAAAAATTTCAAATTTTAGCGGGTTTTCTTTTTTTTTTTTACCTAACTGAACACTTCTTGAAACAAACGAAGGATTTTGTTGAACATTCATGTTCATGTTACCATAAAGACAATTTTTAATAGAATCAGAATACAAGAATCAATAAAATAAAATGAAACACAATTTGTATCACAAGCAATATACAAAATCAATTCTAAACTTCAATCAAACTCTAACGAAATGACCATAACTTAATTAGTTAATTATGAGTGGAAAAGAAAACAAAAATATCACTTAATTAGTTTTACTTAACAATGCAACAGGTCTAAAATTTTATTGAGATGCTTATGTTGTTGTTTATATATAGATTCCTATCTCGACTAGTTTTGTGCCAATTGAATAGCTTTATTGATATTATACTTGCTGCCAATATCTAAAACAAATTTCTTGGTCAAATTATTATAGCTTGTTTGGCACCACAAAATTTATCCTATATATATGTTGAGATTTTGGGATATTATCTTATTTGATCTTCCTTTAATTTGCATCCTGTTTGTGATCATCGAATCCTTCTGTTCCTTATGGTTAGTATGATAGTGTTTTGATAAAATTTAATTGGAGCATTGTTGATTATTTTCAACTGGAGCATCAACAAGGCAATAATATCTACAACTCACACTGGTTCAATTAGAATTCATCAAGTTTTCTCACACTAGTTTTTTTTTGTTCTATCTCGATTGAAATTAACTTTCATAAGAAGAAAAGAAAAACCATTGACAGCAAAACTCAGATTCCCCGCAAGCAGTGGCGGCTCAAGAGATTAGGAGGCTTAAAGCAAATTTTTGAATTAAGAATCTTTTGAAATTATTAATAACAAGACGGCAACCCCGCACGATAAGTGGATGTCAGAGAGAACATATTATACATAAAAATTGGATTATAAAATAAAATTTATGTAAATAATTAATTTACATGAACGTGCAATTCATTTAATAAAGTTTGTTACATGAGAATTTAAAACATAAATTATAGTAAAAACTTCACAAGTGACAAAATGCATTGTATATTATTATTTAAATAATAATTTATCATTAAAAGTTAAAGATAGTTATAAGTATTTTTTATTTATTAACTTGGAGAAGAATTCAGGTAAACATGTAATTTAAGTATTTTTCAAATGTTATTTATAATATTACATTCTACTTAAATCAAATTGTTGGAAAAGTATAAAAAATGATAATGTGAATTAGTTTTTATCACACTAAAATTTTAAAACAAAAACTACATTTTTATCTAATTGATTCATTTATAAAGAAATATATATAGGTTATTGATTATTTCCAAGATGAAGATATTTCATAACGGAAAAATAGTAATCAAATGTATTAAAATATTAAATGTTATGTGATTTAAAGAGTGGTATATAAAGTATTAATTTTTTTTAATTTTTATCATAATTTTAAAATAAAATAATTATAATCTCATTTTTTTATAGGAAAGTAGTACAATCAGATATCGAACCTCGTACCCACACACATATCCCCATATGCTCACCAACTGAGTTACATGACTGGGAGTCTGGGACTACTAATATTATATATATGAACATAAAATATTGCCACCCTAGTTATTATCAAAATAAAATTTCCCCCATAGTTATTACGCTAAAAAAATTATCCCCATATTTTTATTATGATTCTTGGGAAAATATTATTTTTTCCATCTAAATATAAGTATCATCAAGTTAATCTTTTAAAGTTTTTTATTACAATTTTAGTTCTTGAAACATCATAACGTTGCCAAATTTACTATTCTTTTTTGCTAACAAAATTTACTATTCTTTTAACATGTGATCAATTTGGTGACATCTCAATCTTTAAATAACTAAATTGGTGACAAAAAGAACTCTATTTGATATGAATTATATTAAAATTTTAGTTATAACATTATTATTTGTATTTGTCTTATTTAAAAATGTTATAATATTATTATTATTATTATCTTTTATGATAAAAATTTAAAGAGGTTAATTGTGGGGAGAGAGAAGAGAAAAGAAGAGTGAGTTAGTGGTGAGACATATTGTTAGTCATTGAGTTGTGCCACATGAGTAAAAATGATGATGTGGCAAAATGCTATGAAAAGATGTCTTATGTGTCAATTGTATAGCTTTGGTTTCTCTTTTAATATATATAATAGATAATAGATAATTAACTAAAATTATTTTTTAAAACCTCAAGGGTTGGCTTAGTGGTGTAAGGCCCCGCCAAGTTCATTGGAGAGGCGATCTCCAGCGAGAGAACTCTGTGTTCAAATCCCACCTATGCCAAATTTTCGGGGGCCAGCGTCAGCCACGCAACGCTAAGTTTTCATGGCTGCTCTCAAACTATTTTGTTAGGAGACTCCATAGACTTTGACAAACTCATCAAAATCTCATAGACTCATGAGTTGAGAATGGAGACCGCATCTTTGTATTACATAAAATAAACATTGAATTTTTCATAAAGATATAGAATATCATTCTATTATGTAGAACACACAAATTAGACTAAATCTTTATTCGTTCAATGTGATCACTCTTGACAACGCCCAACAAACTCTCTACCCAATCAAATATGTATGCTTTTCATCTATTAAAATTTGAGTTTAAAACATAATTACTTAATTCAATTTTCTGCAAACCTAACCACTCCTTTTATTCATCTACAAAAATGTGTTGAATGTGTCTGTTTCAACTTTTTTAGGATGATGGTTAAACATAGATTTCATATTTATAATAATCGTTGAAAATTATATTTTGTCTATAAGTTAAGCTTAATCTATCAATATATTTATTAGATGGAATATTTTATAAGTATTATTTGTATTCTAAATATTATTTTTATATTAGATAAATTCTTATGTTAGTTTACGGTAGAACTGTTTATAAATCTTGCTATAAATCTTAAAGTTACAAACACACGTAAATTCAATCCCTTCCTACGACAAAGAATTAATACTTAATTAATTGACTTTATAAAATAGTGAGTGTAATTATGTAACAATACTTGTAATTTAATACTGATCAGTACTTTTGAAGTCTTGAGCACTATAATCCTTGTTTTGACAATTGAAATAAATTTTTGCAGTGAGAGTGACAGTACATGAAAACTAGAATGTAGAATAAGTTTGTATATATAAAACTGTATTTAGGAACCAATTTAGTTAAAAAGCAAAAACTGACTTACCACACCGATGAACAATGTTACAAAGTTTATTTTCAAGAAAAAGTAAATGTTAATACAAGCTTGGTCTCTCCAAAGTCACTAATCATGAGAAATTCAACACTAATGACATAACTAGACATAATAAGAAAGTGCTTCAACCTCCTCCTTGCTCGTTATCTAAGATTCGAAATGCTTATAAACTTTTTGAAATTGAAAAACCCATCCCTAACTCGGTTATAAATTGAAAAACCCATCTCTAATTTGTTATATTAAAAATCCATGTTCATAATTAAAAAGAGGGGAAGAATGAAGGGACTCACAAGAAACAAGTGCAGAAACAGTTACAAACAGAAACAATGCCAGAACCGCCATTATCGGAAGAGTCTTCCGGTTGTGTTCTGTGAACTCTGCCATTAACTCTTAGTTTCCAGAGAAAAGATAAAATCAAGAAACAGATAAAAGAGACTTGATTGAAATAATTTCGGATTGTATTGAACTCACTTAATAATATGTACGAGTATTTATACAAAGAATGAATAATTAACTGATATAACAAACTTACAACAAAATTTACAAAAAAAAAATAGATCAAAAATCAATCTAATTCCCTAATACCCTTCTTGAGTTGGCCTTGCATCTCGAAAGAATCTGCGAAACAAGACTTTAGTGAAAGCATCTGCTAATCGAGAATTCCATGGAACATGGAACAAACGAATCAGACCTTCTTGAAGCTTCAATCGTGTAGAGTGACAATCTATCTTAATATGTTTTGTACGTAGTGAAATTTTTGGCAAGTAAATGGCGGATTGACAGTCACAAAAAAACAAAAAAGGAAATTAGAATTTTAATGAACATATCTCTACGGAGATATTGCAACCATGTACCTCACAACAGAGGCTAAAGCCCTGTACTCACCCTGTTGAGCAAGTAATGATCCTTCTAGTGGCTCTCATTTTCTTGTCCTATTTTTAATTAAAACAAATGGTTATTGTTGTATTTTAATATTAGCCATTAGTTTAGTTATTGGTTTGAAGTTATTCTCTATAGCCTATATAAGAATGTACTAATGTATCAAATTATCTCATCCTTATAAAACACATTATTTCTCATTTAGCTTCATTACTTTATCTATTTGTTAAGAGATTATATATTTTGTTTCTCATAATTCTTAATTGTTTTTCGATCTCGTGCTTCCGCACAGCGCTTACAGCATAACAAGTGATATCAAAGCACTTATTCAATTAAGAATTTATTAGGTCAACTGTTACCAAGTTTGACATTGAGAAGTTTGATGGCAAAATTAGTTTTGCTATCTGGTGTGTCCGAATGAGAGTCGTTCTTACTCAAAACGCATTAAAGAAAGCCTTGGACGGGAAGTCAAAGAAACCGACTTCCATGACTGATGAGTTTTGGGATGAGTTGGATGAGAAGGCGCTTTTGGCAATTCAACTTTGCTTGTCTAAGGAGGTTCTTCATGAAGTAGCCAGTGAAAATACTACTGTAGGCCAAATTGAAATCTTTATATATGACGAAGAGTCTTGCAAACAAGTTTCATCTTAAAGAGCGCTAGTATACTATCCGTATGCCTGTAGGTACTTCTATTCAATCTCATGTTGATGAGTTTAATACTATAGTGATAGATCTGTCAAATATTGATATTTCAATTGATGATGAAGATAAAGCTGTTTTATGGATTGCTCCTTACCGTTCACCTATAAACATTTCAAAGAAATAATGTTGTATGGTAACAATGACACATTATCCTTTGAAGATGTTAAATCAAATTTACTATCTAAAGAAAAATTTGATGTTGAAGTTCATTCTGAAGAAAAAAGGTGAAGGTTTAAGTGTTAGAGGCAGAACTCTAGAAAAAGGGAGTAGGAATTTCAAAAAGTCCAGGTCCAAATCTAGAGGATACACAAGTGAAAAAACTTGTCGTTATTGCAAGAAATTTGGGCATGATATTTCTAATTGTTTTATATTGAAGAAAAAAGAAGAAAAAAAGAAATCTCACCATCCTACCGAGGCTGTTAATATTGAAACTGAATGGAAGTAAAATGATATTTTTGACGGTGATTTATTATTAATTGTTAGTTTTGAGAAAAGAAGTAAAACCAAATGGGTTCTTGATTCTGGATGTACTTTTCACATGTGTCCTTATAAGGATTTGTTTACCACTTTTGAAATTTTTGATTGTTGTGTTGTCTTGATGGGCAATGATGCCAAATGCAAGGTGGCTGGAATTGGAACAATTCAAATCAAGACTCATGATGGTATTATACGTACTTTGACTAAAGTTCGTTATGTTCCTGACTTAAAATGTAACTTGATTTCTCTTGGCACCCTTGAGTGTGTTGGGTGAAAATACTCAGCTGAAGGTGGAGTTCTGAAGATATCAAAAGGTGCCCTTATTTTGATGAAAGCTAACCGTATTGGTAGTTTATATGTCTTGCAAGATTCTGTTGTAACAGGTTCAACTGCTGTATCTTCTTCGTTGTCTGATACTGACGTCACAAAATTATGGCACATGTGCCTTGGTCATATGAGTGAAAAAGGAATACACTTACTGAGAAAGCAAGGTTCCCTCGGTAAACATGACATCGGTAAGTTGGAGTTTTGCGAACATTGCATTTTTTGGGAAGCAGAAAAGAACTAGTTTCTCTACTGCAACTCATCGCACTAAAGACATTCTTGATTATATTCACTCTGATCTTTGGGGTCCTTCTAAGGTTCCCTCTCAAGGTGGACGTCACTATATGATGACAATTATTGACGATTTTTCTCGTAAGGTTTGGGTTTACTTTTTAAGGCATAAGAATGAGGTCTTCCCCACTTTTAAGAAGTGGAAAACTCTTGTTGAAGTCCAAACAGGGAAAAAGGTTAAGAAACTCATAATAGATAATGGTTTAGAGTTTTGTGGAAGTGACTTTAATGAGTTCAGTGCAGAGCATGGTATTGCTAGGCATAAAACAATTCCAGGTAAGCCCCAGCAGAATGGTGTTGCTGAACGTATGAACATGACTTTACTTGAAAGAGCTCGTTGTATGCTCTCAAATGCCGGGTTATGGAATCGACGTGATTTTTGGGCTAAGGCAATATCTACGGCATGTTACTTAGTCATTCGTTCTCCACAGACATCACGTAATTTCAAAGTTCCAGAAGAAATTTGGTCAGGTAATCTGGTTGGTTATTCCAATTTGAGGATTTTTGGATGTCCTGCATATGCACATGTCAATGATGGTAAATTAGCTCCGAGAGCTATTAAGTGCATATTTCTTGGTTATGCATCTGAGTCTAAAGGATATCGTTTATGGTGTTCTGATCCTAAGTCACGCAAATTAATCCTCAGGTACTAATAATTTGCAGGGTACTTGCGAGAAGGTGGAGTTGGAATTGAAGCCCAGAGTTCCTAATCTCGGTGTTTCATCTTCTACGAATGAGTCTAACATTGATGTTCATACTAATGATCAAGATGAAATTGCCACTTCTCCTATTCAGCCGCAGAGAGAGGAGTATATTATTGCCCGAGATAGACTGAGAAGACAAATGTAAACCTGTTTCTATTCCGCTTGCTGCACATTTCAAGCTATATGCAGACCTTTGCCCACAGACAGATGAGGAGAAGAAGCATATGTCACACATTCCTTATGCTAGTGCAATTGGTAGCCTTATGTATGCAATGGTGTGCACTAGACCTGATTTAGCATATGCTGTTAGCATGATATATGCATCCAGGCAAGGATCACCGGAATGCTGTTAAATGGATTTTTCGGTATCTAAAAGGCACTTCTGATATTGGCTTAGTGTTTGACAGAAGCAAGACTACAACCAATGGTGTTGTAGGTTTTGTTGATTCAGAGTATGGTGGTGATCTTGACTGAAGAAGATCTCTTTCTGGTTATATTTGTACTCTCTGTAATGGTGTTATCAATTGGAAAGCGACTCTTCAATCTATTCCTGCATTATCTACAACTGAAGCAGAATATGTTTCGGCTACCGAGAGTGTGAAAGAGGCTCTTTGGCTTCGTGGTTTGGTAAATGAACTTGGTCTCGCACAAGATACTCTTGTTGTTTTTTGTGATAGCCAGAATGCTATTCACTTAACCAAGAATAACCGTTATCATGACAAGACCAAACACATTGATGTGATATATCATTTTATACGAGAAATTGTTGTTGTTGGTAAAGTTGTGGTAGAAAAGATTCATATGTCTGAGAATCCTGCAGACATGCTTACTAAGCCTCTACCAAATGCCAAGTTTCAACATTGTTTGGATTTAGTTGGTCTTTACTGCGTTTGAAGACATGGTCATGAACAACTAATCAAATTCGAGCCAAGGTGGAGATTGTTGAGCAAGTAATGCTCCTTCTGGTTCTCTCATTTTGTTGTCTTATTTTTAATCAAAACAAATGGTTATCGTTGTATTTTTATATTAGCCATTAGTTTAGTTATTGGTTTGAAGTTATTCTTTGTAGCCTATATAAAACACTTTATATCTCATTTAGCTTCATTACTTTATCTCTTTGTTAACAGATTATATATTTTGCTTCAAATAATTCTTAATTGTTTTTCGATCTCATGCTTCCGCATAGCGCTTATACCATAACACTGCCTCAGATGAAGAGCGAGAAACTGTAGATTGTTTCTTAGAACGCCATGAAATGAGTGAACTACCATAGAAAACACAATAACATGTGATAGAATATCGAGTATTTGGACAAGAAGCCCAATCAGAATCTGAAAAAGCTTGTATAGTGTATACGATGTTCATTCTGTGATGAATAAAAGAGACTAAGTGCAGGGGAAGACTTCAGAGCTGCCTGAAAGTGGAGAACTCGAGGAGATTCAACAAACTGACTCAAGGTTTGGACTGCATAACTAATGTCAGGGCGAGTGTTGGTTAAGTAGATCAGTCTGCCCATTAAACATCTGTAGGAAGTAGCATCTTCCAAAGGAAGACCTTCATTAACATGAACCTTGACAGAAGCATCTATGAGAGTGCTGACATGTTGACAATCTAAAAGATTATGTTCAATGAGAAGTTCAAGGCAGTACTTACGCTGATTGAGATTGATACCCTTTGTAGAGTGAGCAACTTCAATTCCTAAGAAAAATTTCAAAGGCCGAAGTTCCTTGATGCAAAATTGAGCATGAAGATAGGTTTTAACATGTGTGATTTCATCCAAGATATTACCAGTTAAGACTTTGTCGTCAACGTAAACAAGGAGAGCAGTAAAGGAATTCCTGGACTTTTTAACAAACAAGGAATGATCAGCTAAACTTTGAATGTAACCAAGTGAAACAAGAGCATTGGTAAGCTTGTGGTTCCACTGTCTACTGGCTTGTTTGAGTCCATAGAGTGATCTATTGAGCCTACAAACAAGTTTAGGATGACAAAGTTTTAAACCAGTGGGGGTTTCATATATACCTCCTCAAAGAGCTCCCCGTGTAAGAACACATTATCTACGTCCAAATGGTGAAGATACCAATCATGAGCAGCAGCAAAAGAGAGAAGCAAGCGTACTGTGGTGAGCTTAATGACAGGGGAAAAAGTCTCAAAGTAGTCAACACCTTCAGTTTGGGTGAATCACTTTGCAACCCACATGACGTTTCCCTTCAGGCAATCTGACCAAAGACCAAGTCTCATTCTATTCAAGAGCAAGTAGTTCTGCTTCCATGACCTTCTTCCAGCGTTCATCCTGGTTGGCCTCTTTGAAAGAGGTTGGCTCATGGTGTTCAGAAAGAGAAAGACAAAAGGAAGTGTGAGATTGAGAACATTTATCATATGAAACATAATTGAAAACAGGATAATGAGTATTTGTATGAGAAGAAGAAGTAATGAGATTGTCACAAACATAATCTTTCAAATGACTAGGAGACCTTTTTATGCTTGTAGATAAACGCTATTGAATGGGAACTTGAGCTGCATCCTGTGTGGAAGGAGAAGAAGGTAAAGTTTGTAATGGGTCAAGGGATAAGGCAGGTAAGGTAGCTATTTTAGTGAGGTTGTTATCCAAAGGATTTGAAGTAAGTGTGTCTAGGTGAGTAGGAGAGGTATGTGTAGGTTCAATATTAAGTGAGGGTAAAGACAAAGGAGATGATATAGGCCCATGTGAGGGTGGGACCACGGGTAAGTATGCAAGTAAAGTGGAGTTGTCATTTTCATGTGTTAAAGCAGCAAGTAGGGAATCTGAAACAACAGTATTTGAGTAATAAGGGAATACTTTTTAATAAAAAATAACATCTCTTGAAACTAGAAAACTTCGTCAATCCAAATTAAAGAGCAGAAAATCTTTAGTTCCATTTTTATAATCGAGGAAAACACATTTGAAGGCCCTAGGATCAAGTTTGGTTCTTTTGGATGATAAAGTAGTTGCAAAAGCTAACCATCCAAAGACTTTCAATTCTGTAAGATCAGGTTTAGATTGATATATCATTTCAAACGGGGGTTTTTAAGATAAAAGAGGTGTGGGTAATCTATTTATCAAATGAACTGCATGATTAATGGAAAAAGGACCAAAAGGAGTTAGGGAGTTTAGTCTGAAATAACAAAGCTCTACTAATGTTTAAAATGTGTTGGTTCTTGCGTTCAATTATCCCGTTTTGTTGAGGACGTTCAACACAAGTTGTTTCATATAAAATCCCTTTGTTTTTTAAAAAATCAGTAAGGTAGAATTCTTTGCCATTATCAGAGTGTAGCCTTTTCAATTTAACATCAAACTGGTTTTCAATTAAATTGATAAAGGATAGAAGAATGTTTTGAACTTCAGATTTTGTTTTGAGCAAGTGAGCCCAAGTGAACATATTGTGATCATCCACTACTGTGAGAAAGTATTTGTGTCCATTAATAGAGGAAACGCTTTACAGGCCACAAATGTCTATGTGAATTAATTCAAAGAATTTAGAAGTTGTGCTAGTGCTGTGTGGAAAAGGTAAATTCTTTTGTTTAGAGTAATGAAAAATTTCACAAACTTCAAATTTATGAAAAGGAATTCCCTTATATTGAGTACAAATCTGCTGCATTACTTTATTAGGAATGTGACCAAGTTTGGAATGCCATAACAAGGAATCAGCTAAAGTATCAACAACAGTGTAATTAACCGTTGAAAAACAAGAATTGAAAAAATGAGAATTGTCAGGAAAACAAGATGCAGTCAAGTCTCTATCAATAGTGTCCAAGAGATAGAAAAGACCTTGCTTCCTTTTAGCTAGACCAATCATAATGGAGGAAGATTTCTACAGAATATGACAATCATCATTACAAAATATGATCATATAATTTGTGTGAAATGTAAGTTTTGGAATAGAAATGAGATGCACACCAAAATCAGGAACAAACAAGGTATCAGTTAAAACCAATTTTCCTAACGTAACAGTACCAGCAAACTGAGCTACAGAGAAAGTGTTGTTAGGCATTTTAATGGATATCGGATCAATAGGTTCAAGGAAACAAAAAAAATTCTTTAGAGGGACAATTGTGGTCAGTTGCACCACTATCAAGCACCCATGAGGAGAAGGAGGAAGGATTCTTGGAGGAAGAATTGTGGATATGGTTGACACAATGAGGCATAGCCTGGTGATGCTGAAAGAGGGCCAGAAAAGCATTGTACTGATCCATTGAGAGTGTGAATTGATCCTTGACATAAGTGCTATGAGGAGAAATAGCCTGTGAGGGTGCATCTGAGTTAACCTTAGTCAAATTAGCTGAGACATTTGAAGTAGTGTTAGAGCTGCTGCCATTGGTCTTTCCATTAGTATTGTACCCAGTAGGAAAGCCATGAAGATAGAAGCATGAATCAACTGTGTGATTGGTTTTGTGGCGGTGAGTCATAGACGATTTCCACGACCAGAATTCTTTCCTGAACGACCACCACCTCTTCCATTGAAAGAATTTCCTCTTTGGAAGGAATTAGGTTTTGGAGATGATTCAGTAACGGCTGCAAGAGCTTTGGAATCTGGTGGAGGTTGAGAGGGTGAAGAAATACCAGTTTCACGTTCATGTTGTTAAATAAGAGAAAAGGTTTTGGTAATGGATGGTAGGGGCTTCATCATCAGAATATTGGATCAAGCTTGAGAGAATTCACCATTGAGACCTCTAAGAAATTTTATCACATTGTCATCCTCACGCTCCTTTTGAATATCATAGATCAAACCACATGAACAAGAAGGATTGCAAGAACAGACCAATACAATGCGATAGTGATCCAATTGCTTCCATAATGTTTTCAAACGAGTGTAATAATGAGAAACGGAAGAATCACCTTGTTTGCATTCTTGAATTGCAGATTGTAGGTCAAAAACCCTAAATTTGTTGCCGTGTGAAAACCTCTCGCTTAAATCCTTCCAAATTTCTGCCGCCGTATCAAGATAAAGCACCGATTGCGCAATTGAGAGAGACATAGAGCGAATTAACCACGATTCAATTGTTTTATTGCAGTGTTGCCATGGATTACGAAGAGTATCCGAAGCTGGAGGAGTTGGGAGAGAACCATCAAGGAACTATTCCTTGTTCTTCGATTCAAGTGCGTCTATCATGTTTCTTGACTAGGAATGAAAATTTTGATCGGTTAGCAGAGGTGTGACAAGAACAAGAGCGGGATTTTCACTCAATGAAGGAACAAAGGACTGGATAGGTTTATGAGGTAATCAGAGAAGGAAGAAGGATGGTTGAATTGAGAGCGATTAACTCTCAGTTTCCAAAGAAAAGATAAAGTCTAGAACCAGAAGAAAAAGAGACTTGTGTAAAATAATTTCTGATTGTATTCAACTCACTCAATAATGTGTACAAAAAGAGTATTTATACAAAGAATGAATAACTAACTGTATAACTGATATAACAATCTCACAACAGAATTTACAAAGAATAGATGAAAAATATTGATCAATCTAATTCCATATGTTCACCGGAAATGTCGGAGGAGGACGGAGGCGTTCCTTCACAAAATCTTCAATTTTCACCCATGGAGAATTGAGTGCGAGCTTGCGAAGTGTAAGTGCAAGAACGCGAAGTGCTACTGTGCGAGAACGAGAATTGGGTTTCTTCTGGCTTTTGGACTATGGGCGTGGGTCACTTATTTGACCTAGCTCCACATATTATGGGCCTAACAGTTAGGGTCTTTTTTTTAAAAATTTTTAATAAGGGCAAATAAAATTGGGCTTAATGTTAGAAGGGTCAGGGCTGGCCCTAAGGTCTTGGGACTTTTTGACAGCTCTACCCTTTATCTACCCACTAGTTATCCTTAAATTCAAATATTAGTAAAAACTATTTAAAATTAGTCCATGTAATTAATCTTCTGATAATTAATTGTTATACCCTCACCACACCTAGTATACCCTTTATCCACCACTACCCACAAACTAATTATCCATAAATTTAAATAGTATAAATATTATTTATAATTAGAAAATATATAATTAATCTATGAATTAATTAGTCAAATAATAATTTTTTATACCCTCGTCTCATGACCCATTATTAACACACTACTTACCTATAAGTTTAAATATTTAAATTAGTCCGATAATAAATTTTTAACCCAAAGGTGACGAAAACCTCCATGTCATCTAAAATATTTGAAAAATTAATATTTTTTCTATTAAAATTTAGATCACTATTTAATACTCCCGCCGTCCCAAAATATAATATCTTTTAGAGAGTTTTTGCTTGTCCTATTTTATAGGACCCTTTGAAAATTTTTATACACATTTAATTTTTTTTTTATCATTATACCCTTGCTACTCAACCAATTTTGATCAATCCAAAACATTAATTAAGAGAGAGTGAGGTGATAGAAAGAGATTGAAAGGATAAATTTAAAAATTAATGTTTTTTGTTAGACAAATTTAATGCATTTAATTAAATTAACCACTTTTCTTAATTCTCGCAATATTGGTCTATGGGGTCTTATATTTTGGGACGAAAGGAGTATAAAAGAGCTTGAAAATTTAAATCTGCTAAAATAAAGCAAGTGAAACATCTTAAATAATTATTATAACAATTGAAATGAAACCTATTAAAAATATATTTAATGTCTATTATAGTTTTTTTAATAGACAAAAACGCGTCCACTATTTGATACTTATATTATTCAAAATTTCACTCTCCAACCAGCCATTAAACTAATGCTAATGCCTATTATAATTAATAAAGAAAAAAAATGAGAAGCTAAAAAGTAGTTCAATTATTACTTAGGTTATTTTCAAAATAAATAAATAGTAAACCTAATTAATTACCTAAATATTTTTTGGAAGGTTTATTGACACTTCAGTATTTTTTTTCCCTGTTTACAAGGAAATTTAAAGATATAGGGTGCGTTTGATGCGTGAACAGGACAGTACAAGTAGTACAGCACTGTACAAGTTTTATGAGGCACAACACAACTTTTTATGTTGTGTATCGTTTGATACTCAATGCACATAACAAAAAGCACAACATAAATTTTACAATAATATCCTTCATGTTATATTATTAATTTTTCTTAAATTTTTCTAAGAAAATAATATTTTGATATTTTATAATTATTTTATTATTTATTATAAAGTTAAAATTTCACGATTTAATAAATTACTACATAATATATTTTATGTAATATAATAATTATATTATATATATAAAAAATTATTATTAAAAAATATTTTTAACTCTTTATTTTTTAATATTTATATTTACCGTTAAAATTTATTTTATTATTAATACGTTATTTTAATTATATATATATATATATAAATGACAAAAAAATGACGTAAACATTGATTTAAAAAAAAATACAACATCAACTACCTCGTAAGTGGAGAAAATGGGGAAGGTAGTTACAGTACTGAATAAAAATACAAGGTTAATTATGTCTTTTCTTAACTTGTGCATGTAACAAGAAAGTTGTCCCTTGGTTTAGTGAGGTAAAAAAAATTGCCATTTTGTACTGTTCTGTAACTCAAATTTTATGCTGTTACTTGACAGCTTTTTGAATCAAACACAAAACAAAAAGTTTTGTCTTGTACTATACCTTAGAAATTAACAAATCAAACGGACCCATAGAAATCAAATTATGTATCAAACACTTACACACATGTCCTTGTGTTGGCCTTACCGAACTATTAATACTCCGGTATGTGATCGCCACTCAAATTTAATTATTTTAATTATGTCTATACATTTACTTTTGTCTTGTTTGTTAAAAGTATTTTTAATTAAAAATATATTTAAAGGAATAGCAATACCGATAGTCTCATCGAAGGTTTGTTTATAAAATAAGATTAATTTTACCTATACTTCATCAGTTCAATTCAATACTGTACAACATATTCACTCGTATAAAAGTAATAAGGCAAACTTGATCTAGTATATTTTTAAATTATATTTAATCTATAATCTATCCAAATAATGTCAATTATAAAATTAGATTTGCTCGCGTGAATATTACTGTATCTAGTTAAAGGTTCAGATTATTTAATTTAAAAATTTACTTAAATAACCATTTTGTCCAAACAATATAAAATAAAATTTACTTAAGTAAATTTACTTAAGTAAATTTTACATATATTTGATTAAAGGTTGAAATCATTGAATAATACTTTGTTAAATAATTTATTTATCTAATTTTGCATTCAAATAATATATTTTTAAAAATATTTTAACATATTTGTTACATTCAAGCATTAAATTATGGTTTTAAGAGAAAATATTAAGATATATTTTACGTATATTTGGTTAAATTTTCAAAAAAATTGAACAAGATACACTACAAGAAAAATTCGATTAAGCAATCGAAAAAACCAATCACCTCAAGTCAAAAAACGGTCGCTAAACACTGCGGTGACCGAATTGGCGACCAAATAGTATCGGTGGACAAAAAGCTAGTCACTAACTATGCGACGGCCGATTTTGAATTCGGTCGCCTAACAGTGACCGAAAATTTCCATCACCAGTAAATAAAGATCCATCGCCAAATGCACTAATCAAATGGCATATTATTTTACTTAGCGACCGATAATTCGGTCGCCGGAAATTAAAAATCTGTCACTAGTATGTCCATTCCGTCACTATTTCGGTCACTAATTTACCTTTTTTTTCTCAAGTTCGATCGCTAGTGGTATCTAAGTCGGTCACCAGTAATGGTTAATTTAGTCGCTAACTATAAAAAAATGAAAGAAAAACTATATTTTTTTACTCCCTAAATCGCTTATTAAACACCTAGAAAACATAAAATTGTTCCCAAACATTATATATTTAATATTTAATGTCAATGACCCAGAATTACACACTAAAATATCAATCACACATAAATCCATAAGTATAAAACATAAAACAAAATATAAATATCAACTAATAATATAACAGTATTCCTAAATCCATAAGATAATATAGTCTAATTCTAGCTAAGGTAGGCATCATCATGATCTGGAATAGGTGGGGGATGAGAATATCCAAAACTAGCTGGGTCAAGTGATCCATGTGGATTTGGTGGAAGTGAAAGATCTGAAGGAGCACCGAATTTTGCAGTGACGGCAATGGCACTTTCTGCACAATGGTAGTGATCCTAGCAGCTTCTTCGGGGCAGCGCTCAAAGCAGCTCTAGCCTCATCCCGCTCAGTTATAGCCTGATCTCGCTCACCTACAACCTGTTGAAACCTTTGGACATTCATTTGAATGTATGACAGCATTTGTTCACGATTCTCTCCTAGCTCCACAGTCAGATTAGCCACACGTGTTTGCAACGTCGTAACCTCGGTTGAATCCACATGTGGTGTAGCATGAGAAGTAGAGGTGGATTCTGTTTGACTAAGCAATAGGGGGCCAAGCTCTCCTTGGCCCCAAACAATACCCTTCTTGGAGACTCCTCCCACCACATCTAGGTAAATGTCGTTGTCAAATGCAATGGAGGCAGACCCCTCACCAATATTGCCCTTTAGCTCAAGTTTTCATCGTTGAGACTCAGTCTACACATGAAATGACACATGTTAATAGTGAAATTATATTCTTAATTATATTCTAAAATTATTTGGTAATAATATCAAGTATAAAAGATATTTTTATACTTACCGCGATGTCTTCGGCTTTTTTCAAACCCATTTGCCATCCTTCAGCTTCTTTGTCTTCTCCATCATCTCGAAGCTAGTTGGTTCCCTATGTGCCTTCTCCTTCTGTAAGATACAAATGAAAAATTTTATTTACATGATGATTTATTATTAACTACAACTACAAAACTTTAAATTTAAATACTTACAAATCTCTTGTGAAGCTTAGCAATTGACACAGACCCTCCAACATAGGATGTTGATCCACTATCTGCCGCCCTATTTGCCTTTACTTGATCACTCTTCTTCTGGCACTCAGGCATAGCCCATCTAGCCTCTAGTTGCTCTAAAATTTCATCCGCAATCCAATCCGTCCTTATAAGACCTGTCCTCACCTTGAGATAGTTAGATGGTTCGAATTTCCTTAACCTTTTCCCATATTTTTTCACCACTAAATTGCATAGGAATCGAGTTTCGATCAACTTCACCTCTCATGAATGCATTTTTATTCCTCCCATAAGGATGCTCTGGATCTAGAAATCGATGGTGACGATCAAAAAATGAAATTTTTTTACTAACCGACAAAGATTCACCTTTGCAGTGGTCCATGCAAATTGGACAAGCAAGCTTTCCTGTCGTTGACCACCCCGAAAGCATTCTATAAGCAGGAAATTCATTTATAGTCCACATTAATGCTGCTCTCATAACAAAATTTTGCTTTAAAGACACATCATATGTTACCACACCAGTGTTCCATAACATCTTCAAGTCATCAATCAACGACTCTAGATATGTGTCAATCTTACTCTTTGGATTTAACGGTCCAGGAATTATAACAGTTAAGAACATCATCTCTCGCTTCATGCACATTTTAGGAGGAAGATGGTATGGAGTTAAGATCATCGTCCAACAAGAATAAGCTTTGCCATATTGTCCATGTGGATTAAACCCATCTACACACAATCCTAATCGAACATTGCAGGGTCCTCAGTAAAGTTTGTATACGTCCTATCAAAATGTTTCCAAGCCTCTCCATGGGAAGGATGAGACAAGATGTCATCATCCCTACGATTTTCATAATGCCATCTCATGTGGGATGTAGTATCCATAGAAGAGTACAATCTTTGAAGTCTAGCAATAATTAGAAAGTTCCACATCCTTGTTTCAGGTTGTTGTTTTGAACTAGACAATTGATTTGTTGTTTTGTATCGGCCCATCCCGCAAAACTTGCACTGCGTCAAATTCTCGTCATTTTTGTAATATAGCATGCAACCCTTTGGGAAATAATCAATCTTTATACATCCCATCTCAAGCTGTGCGACATTCTTTTTTTGCATAATAAAGATTCTGGGGCATTCGATGTCCACTTGGCAACGCACTCTCGATACCTTCCATCATTCAATTAAAACATGACACCGGCAAGTTGTAATCTGACTTCAAACTGAGAGCCCATAACGACATGGATAATTATGACTGACCATGACATACATCATACAATGGTGCTTATGCACCTTGCAACATATCATAGAAGTTCTAAGTCTCTTGGTTTAGATCCTCCTCAACATTTTCATTGTCATCTGTATAGTCATAGCCATTATGTTCCAACTGAACACCAATTTCAGGCCCAGTTGCATCCATTACCATCTGTAGATACGTGTTGTATTGTTCCCCATGCCCTTCTAGAGCTAAATAAGAAGTACCAATAACCAAAGAAATGGGAATTACCGATTTCTCTCCATGGCATCTCCATCTGTAATAGTTAGGCATAAAGCCTTTATTAAACAAGTGAACCTTGACTTCATCTACCGCTTTATACCGTTGACACTTGCACTTTACACATGGACACCTTAGCTTATTGAGTTATTTATCGTAAAGTCTCTTGGTTAGTCGCGAACTCAATGAATTTTTGCACGCCATAAAAGAACTCTTCTTTATGGCCTGATGATGTGATCTTGATGATTGAAGTTTCAAGAAGAGCAAGTGACAACATTGAAGAATTTTCTAACTTGTTTTAATGTTTTATAAATAAAAATTTGTCTGAGGGATTAAATTGTTAGGTTTGGATTATTTTGTATTAAGTGTGAGTTTTGTGTCTTAGCTCACATTTATGTGAGACATTTTTAATTTTAATTTTTAGTCCTTAGGTTGTATTTCAATTTTAGGGGCTGCCATATTTTTTTTGTTATTTGCCACTTTTGGGCCTCTAGGTAATAGTATAAATACCACATTAGGTTTTTTGTGGACAACTTTGATCATTGAATGAAATAGAGATTTTTTGGAGAACATTCTCTCTTGTGAGCTTTGAAATCTTGATGACCTTATAAATGGATCCCAATTCCATTGTGGTGGTTTCCCTATGGATTTATCTACTAGCTTAGGCTACTAGTGGCATCCACTAAACCTTCTTCTTCCCCTCTTCTTCCTCTCCATATTTTTTGTGTTTGTTCTAAACTTGATTTTATTTGTTGTTTTTAATGGAAGAATGATCCATAATTGAAGCTAAATCCAATCCCCATTCTCATCACCCGATTTCTTATCGTTCAAACAATTATACATCCACCTTCGATGCTCTGGAATTTTCATAATTGTTGTTTCTTATTATATACTAATGCTAACCTACAAGACACACTTTGTATTTAATTACTAAATTAACATAAATGATAACATTGTTAATCAATAAGTTAATAAAAAGAGTAACTATAACAAAAGTACAAATTTGCTTGATAATGAATGTACTAGTTATCGTTTAAATTTGAAAAATATAAATTAGGTTTATTTAATTTTTATTTTTAAAAGAGTAGAAAAGAAGAGTATTAAATTTTTTCAAATGAAATTCTTATTAAATTCACACGTAGTATATACAGATTCCCAAACACATGAATAATTATTAACAACACACAGTCAGCACCCTATACTCACCATTTCATCAGGATTTCATCTATTTACTGATATAGAATAAATAAAAGCCGAAAATGCAAAATTTTTTATACTATATTTCATACATATAGGAGATTATATATATACCTCAAAGATAATCTAACCATAAGCTCCAAGCTCCAATAAAAAAAGAGTGCAATCTAGACCAAATCAAATTAAGATTTTAGGTTAATATATAAAGATTATTTATAAAGATGGTTTAGTTAAAAAACAGATTAGTTATGTTGTGAAAAAAATTAATTATTCATATATAATATTCATATAACTCCTATTAATTATTCATATAAAAATAAGAATTAACCAAATGATAGCATCACTTTAATATATGCAATTAAGCAGCAGCATGATAATTGATATGGTAACTCCTATGAGTTGTCTTTTGCTTAAGCATGCATATTAGCTTACAATTTCAAACTTAACTTTAGGTTGTTTGATTACATTAGTGAGGGCATCCGCCCCCACAAAGTGTTCAGCTTTTGCTCATATTATATATACAATTTGTACCAAAATTACTCACGGATTCAAATTATGTGTCAACAAATCATGTTCTCAATCATGTCTCATCAATAAAATATTGCCACGTCATTAAAAAAAATTATTAGAAAATTAAAGATTAAAATTAAAGGAAATATTTTCAATAACATCACGATATTCTATTGATGAATATGATTTAGAGACATGATTTAGAGACACTTGATTTGAATAATTACTCACAATAGAGATTTATGTGTATGATGTCCTCACTCTTTAAAATCTTTTAATAATACAAATTCAAATAACTAAAATACTACATGAGAAAATATACACATACATAAAATACGGTAAATTTTTGATACACAAATAATTTTACATTTTATAATATATGAATTTATATGTAAATATTGTCCCCACTATCTAAACCAATCACACGGAACCAAACACCCATCTCTGTTTTTGCAATTTACACATTCAAAAAAAACTATCAACGGTGTCAAATAATATATAAATCTTTCATGCAAACCCACTTATAAACAAAAAAAAAATCAAGTTCATGCAATATATATATATATATATATACATATGAGTTGGGTTCACACGACAGCAATGTATCAAAGTTCTTAAATGACATTGGGCATAACTTTTTATAAAAAAACGAATTTCGCTGATCCAACCAATCAATTAAAAGTTTGTATGACGTAAATTAACTATTCAAAAATTCATACCATTTGAAAATTTGTAGGGATGTAATCTAACAAATGAATTTACTTGATTTTAAATATTGTATTAGACGTTCAAGCAAAACATTCTGATGTATCAAATAGTTTTCAAATTATATGAATTTTTGCATAATTGATCTACATATATAAACTTTCAATTGATTAGTTGGATCGGCAAAATTCGTTTTTTATCAAAAATCATGTGCAGTGTCATTTAAGAACTTTAACACCTTGCTGTCCTTTGAACCTAACTATATATATATATTTTTCTGCTATACACTTATATCATCTCATGAACAGAGCAAAAAGGACTCAGAGTGTGCATAGTATCAATTGCAGGAAGACACAAAGAAATAATGGATTGAACTTGAATACTTGATAGTAATTAAAACTGAGAGTAACCAAAATTGGGTGTGCAAAATCAATGAGCAGCTATAAATTCTAAATTTATGAATTTTATGAAACAATTTGAAGTAACAACAAAGTTAAGAGCATGAAAACTGAAACATATAACAAGATATTAATATAAAATCAAAGCAAACAGAATTCTCAAAGTGTAACATAGGTACTGCATAATTAAACAGAAAACTAAAGAGCCCCTACCCGTCAAAGCTACTCAAACAAAACTACAAAAGAGCCTAATGAGTTCAATGAACCCCACAAAATAAAAAGAAAGGAACTACCAACCCCAACTATAATGCACAGCAAAACTGCCCACACACCCAAACCAACCAACTAAGATGAAAATTGATAAGTGCCCCTACTAACACATAACAGAATGCACCTCCACATCAGAAACCAGCCCAAGTGCTTCCCTGACTCAACAAAAATCAGCACTAGAAACAAAGGGCGGAGGAAATGCAGCGCCGCAGTGCTACCCATGCTTCTTGATGAAAAGGGGAAATTAAAACCTTTATAATATCAAAACAGAGAAGGAGGAGGTGTGTGAGACTGAGAGAGTGTGTGAGAGAAGAGGGGGTGCCCTTACTGGAAGTATTCATTGGAAATGCGAGAGAAGGAGGAGGAGGTGAAGCGTTTGGTTGATAATGGAGGTGGAACGGTGCTGTTTTGGTTGAGGAAGGAGAGGGACGCGCAGCCAATTAGTCGATGATGGAGGAGGAACGGCGCAGAAATTTGAGGAGGATAGGGTTTGTTCTATGCTCAAAGGAAGACAAAATCAAGTTAAAGATAAGACCAGTGATCGAAAAATATTTAACTCGGCGGCCGAAAATTTCAGTCACCAATTAATACTTCTTGGCTTCTTGGCGACCGAAAGTTTAAGTGTAGCGACCGAAACAATGGGTCCCGATTTTCCTGACTAGTTTTTCTGGAATCAGTTACCGTTTTAGCAACCCACCCGCGACGAATTTACTAGCTACCGACATAGGGAGTTGCTAATTCGGTCACCGCATGGCTTAAAATTCATTACGTCAATCCCTAAATTAATCGCCATGGGCGACGGACTATTTTCGGTCCCTAAATCTGGTCGGCATTTTAGATTTTTATTGTAGTGATATTTTATCTAAATAATAATTTAGGGCAGCTATTGCATTTAAAGATTAAATTGTAGTTCAATTCATGAATATAATGCCTAAAATTCTTATCTAAATAATTTACAAAATTGTTTTATGGTATTTAATGCATTCAAGTATTTTATATTGTCGTTAAAGTGAAATATTTGATTAGAAAAAAGATTTGTGTACTCACATTTTTTGTACTCATGGTTATGTATGTTAAAATATCTGGTTATTTTGTTGAATTTTTATTTCTACGTGTAACCACATATTTCTACATGTGTAACTACCAAATCCGAAAAAATACTGTAACAAAAAAAATAATTATTGTAACCACTTTTTTAACCTATGTAACTAATGTACACTATAACAAAAAAATAACTAATATAACTACTTTTTTCTATGTAACCAATGAGTACAGAAAATTATGAATACAAAAATCAGGACTCATTTGATTAATACCTAAAATTAAATGAAAGTTTGAAGATTAAAAAACTATTGAAGTATAAAGATAAACACTTAAAATTAAATAAGGTAAAATATACCGACAAAATATATTTAAACTGGTATTATAATTTAGTTTTAAATAGATTTAAATAAAATATCTTAAGTAATATAGATCTTGCTGTTAATTAAAGAGATGTGAGAAGATTTGTAACTTGAGTAAAGACTCAATTTGTAACATGATATATCATATGGGAGGATTTTACTTTTACACGTTTAACACAAAACTTGCAATGGTTATTGAGATACTGATATATTTTTTTTGAGACGGTTCTGCAAACATAGGCAAGAGTTGTCAAATAACGTAAATTGTGTTCCCGTTGTGTTCTCTGTGTTGTGTGTTGGTGCACTTTGTTGGAAATAATTAACGTAGGTGAACAATAAAGTTGTAGTTTGAGATGTGTTGAATAAAGTTGTAGTTTGAGACGTGTTGATGAACAATGTTCTAAAAGGTTTATCCGTCGTGAATTCCGCAAACCCCCAAGATATAACAAGCTCTTCTGATACTAATCGGAATGCAAAAACTAGCGAGAGATAATATCAATATAACCCACAATATATTTAGAGAGGGAAGCTCGAATTAGAAAAAGAAGAGAAGAATGATTTTAGCGTGTTTTAAAAGTGAGATGAGGCTTATCTTATATATGCTAGGTACCCGTTAATTTCTATGTAAAACGTTAATTACAAGGTTTAGACGATAGCCTCTGATTGGTGTTCAACTTATGCAGAAGATTAATGTGGGCAGTGCACTAATATGGACGGTGAAGGTAAAATCTGTATTTGAACAGTGTCATTAAAACAAATTATACTCTTAAACTTTTGAAATACACAAAATATACAACATACTCTCTCATCTTTAGTCATTCGCGTTTGCAGGCGTATGAGAGGATTTTTTTCTAACACACTTGACATCATCAAAATTTCTCGATCACATACAGCATATATAAAGAATTCAATCTAAAAAGTCTATATTGCAACAAATTAATGATATTAAAAAAATAGTAGAAATTTCATACATAATAGAAGGGGGAGAGCCTATATGGCTATTTGAATTTCTCATTGTTCTATGCTAATTATATATAACTCTTACAATTAAAAATTACAATATACCATAACTGGAACAGGATGATCAGAAATTGACCACCTCTACACCCCTCCACAATTGGTATGCTAAGTTTCATTGCACATAATTGGTAATGCAATTACTATTGTGTGTTACTTTGCATGATCATAAAGTGTACGTGTATATGGAACTTATATAGGTAAGAATAAAAATAAAACGGCATGAAAAACATCAAATTAAATGATAATTATTAATAGTAAATGAAAAAAATAAAACGGTAAGGTAAATATAAAAAGGTATCAAGGCTAATAATAAATTCTGTAACGAAAAATAAAACACTAAGCAAAGAAAACTTAATATTTAAATTTTCATGAGCAGGTGTAAAAAAGAATAGAAGAAATCCTTTGTGCTGCAAAAAGTTTAAGGTATTTATATTAAGCATATTGGGCCTCACATTATGCGCCCATGGACTATAGACATCCGATCATATTTTTGATCCTCCTGTATTCATTATTAATATTTTGTTACTTCTGTTTTAGCTAAGTTAATTAGTTGTTAGCATTCTGTTAGTTAGTTAGCTTAGCCATTACTCTCTCTTTGTATATATATACCACAAACTGATGATTAATACAATTGAGTTGATCAATTCCAAAATTAACAGTGAACTCTTCTCTGAGAAACAATGCAAATTCTTTCTTTCTGCATGATAACTAAGATGGTATCAGAGCTCATATGAGCTCTATGAGCTCTGGTTCATCCTTAGTGCTTCTGTGCATTTGTTTCTCCTTCTTCACTATTACTTTGATCGACCATCGCAAATTTTTCACAAAATCAAACTCTGAACCAAAGCTCAGATTATCTAGTGAATCCGTCAAACAAACCCTCTTTTTCTGCATCCTAGCAAAAACCCTTCCTTCGTGCTCGTCTCTCCTGCGCTCACTGAAAGAAATTACCATGATTGGATCCGTGTTATGCTCTGCGCTCTTGAATCAAAGAACAAAGAGCGATTCGTTGACAATTATTTTCTGTCTCCTCCAATCTCGGATCCCTTACATGAGGCTTGGCGAAGATGTGATCGCATAGTGAAGTCATGGCTGATGCGTTCTATGTCGCCGACTATTGCTCGTTTCGTTAGCTGGTTTGATACCTCTGCTAAAATTTGGAAATACATTCACGATCGCTTCTCTCATGGCGACAAATTTCGCATAGCAGACCTTCAAGAAGATATTCAAAACTACAAGCAAGGTGAGTCTTTAGTCTCTGATTACTTTACTCGTCTCAAAACTTATGGAAAGAAATCGAAGTGTTCAAATCTGCTTTATTATGTACCTGTACAACTCCATGTGCGTGTGGAATTTTACTCACTTTGAAGAAGGAAAGGGAAGATGATTACATCATCAAGTTCCTCTGTGGTTTGAATGACTATTTCTCTCGGTCCGTTCTCACATCATGATGAAACCGATGCCTTCCCTATCCAAGACTTTTTCTCTTGTTCTTCAACAGGAATGTGAGTTCGACAATCCTCCTCCTCAATCATCGGTTCAACAGTCCACTGCCTTTGCAACTTTTACGAATGAGAATTCAACCACACCTCAATTCAATCGAGGAAGCAATGGCAATTCTCGCAGTGGAGGGCGCAACAACAGAGCTAGAGGTCGTGGAAACAAGCTATGCACACATTGCCCTAAAACCAATCATACAATTGACACTTGTTTTTACCTTCATGGATTTCCTGAGGGCTACAAAACCAAGAACAAGAACACTTCTTTTTTAAAATCTTCAATCAACTTGACAGAAGTAGACACTAATGTAGCTCCACAGAACGCTGTTCCTGAAGGTAGTTCTTAGCAAGACCAGATAAGTTTCCTAAAGGAGCAATACCAGCACATCTTGGCACTTCTCCAACAATCCAAAGAACCTTCTTCATTTGCCAACAATGTCCAGTCTTCTCTTGTTAACTCCATGACAGGTAACATTTCTTATCTTCCTCATTGGATCCTTGATAGTAGAGCCACGGATCACATATGTCCTTCAAAACATTATTTTGTCTCTTTGTGTTCGTCTTTCAAATAATTCCATCATATATGCTCACTTTTCTGGCATTGTTCAATTAGGGGAATTGTCTCTTGCAAATGTTTTATATGTGCCTGATTTTGATACTCACCTGATTTCCATTCCTAGACTCACTGATAATCCCATATTGTTGGACAAGTAATTGCTATCAAGTCCACTAGCATATAACAGAAACAAACTAACTATATAACAGAAAACTGAATTACATTGATAACACTCTCCCTAATTCAGTTCTTCAAGCCTTCTCATTCCAATCATTTTTCTGAGTTGAATTAACCTTGGGCACTCAGAGCCTTGGTCATGATGTCTGCCTTCTGATCTTGTGAACAGTAGTAATCCACTTCAAGCTTTCCCTCTTCAACTTGATCTCTAAGATAGTGATACTTAGTGTCTATATGCTTTATTCTTCCATGAGCTGTTGGATGTTTCGCCAAGCTGATTGCGGACTTGTTATTTATCCATAGCTTCATTAGCTTCTTTTCTATGAGGTTCAACTCCATTAACAAATTCCTCATCCAAGCTGCTTGACATGCTCCCAAGGAGGCAGCAACATACTCAGCTTCACAACTTGACAAGGATACTGACTTCTGCTTCTTTGAGGACCACGATACTGATGAATTGCAGAACACAAATGCTTGACCTGCAGTGCTTTTACCATCATCAATGTCTCCTCCCCAACTTGAATCTGTGAAACCACACACATCAGCTTCAGAACAACTACTGTTGTTGCAGTATAAAACCCCAAATTTTGATGTTCCTTTCACATATCTTAGTATTCACTTAGTAACAGCCATGTGTGATACTCTCGGCTTCTCCATATACCTGCTGATTAAACCAACGCCAAAGCAAATGTATGGCCTACTGTTGCACAAATACCTCAGAGAACCAACAATTTGCTTATAAAAATTCGAATTGACAAGCCTCTCATCACTCTCCTTTTGAAGCTTAACTCCAACTTCAACTGGTGTAAGTACATGGTTGCAATCAGCCATGTTAAACCTCTTCAAAATACTCAAAGCATACTTCCTTTGATGCATGAAGATGCCTTTAGATGTTTGCTTGAATTCCATACCTAAGAAGTGGGATAACCTTCCTAAATCTGTCATTTCAAACTCATTGTTCATCATTTTCTTAAATTCTTCAATCTCCTCTTGAGAAGTTCCTATGACTAATAAGTCATCAACATAAAGGCATGTGATCAACAGTTCCTTCATAGTTCTGGATCTAACATACACTTCATGTTCATGCTTGCATTTGATAAATTTCTACTGAGCTAGAAACTTATCAATCCTCTTGTACCAAGCTCGAGGTGATTGCTTAAGACCATATAATGCTTTTTGCAACTTGTACACCTTATCTGGCTCATCTTTCAAATCAAAACCAGGAGGCTGAGAGACATATACCTCTTCATCAAGCCATCCATTTAGGAAGGCTAATTTAACATCCATCTAGTGAAGGGTCCAGCCTTTATAGCTTGCAATAGTTACAATCAATCTTATGGTCTCAATTCTAGCAACTGGTGCAAAGACATCAGTAAAGTCTATCCCTTCTTTTTGCAGTAATCTTCTTGCCACTAGCCTAGCTTTATACTTTGCTATTTCACCATTTGGCTTTTCTTTCACTTTGTAAACCCACTTCACACTTATTGGCCTCTTTCCTCTTGGTAGGTCACAAATCTGCCAAGTCTTGTTCCTCTCAATAGCTACCAGCTCTTCTTTCATTGCTGTTATCCAGTGGGCTTCCTTGATTGCTTCATTGAACAAGATTGGTTCAACCTCAGCCATTAAGGCCAAGTGGACCAGATCATGCTGATTAGCATCACCTTCATGAACCAGAGACACTATTGATTCCATCCTCTGCATAGACCTCATAATCATCAAATCTTCTAGGAGCAGCTCTAGTCCTTTGAGGTCTGAGACTTGGTTCAACTTCTGAACTTTCTTGCTAATCATCATGATTAGCAACTACTTCAGCAGCAGTAGTAGTAGAATTCTTTCCCTCAGAGCTGAACCAACTGCTAACAGCACCTAGAACAGCTTCTGAGTTCCAATTCCATCCTCTCCCTTCATTAAAAACCACATCACAACTAACAACAATTCTTTTGGAAATAGGATCATACAGTCTGTATGCTCCTGTGCTATGATAACCAACCATGAGCATTGGTTCTCCCTTGTTGTCTAGCTTCCTCCTCAACTGATCTGGCACATGTCTGTAACAAAGACAACCAAAAATTCTCAAATGAGAAACATTTGGTTTATTACCTAACCATGCTTCATCTGGTGTGACATTTCTCAACTTCATGCTAGGACTTCTGTTGAGAAGATAAGCAGATGTAGACACTGTCTCACCCCAAAGATTCTTAGGAAGATTGAAATTCCTCAACATACACCTATTCATGTTCAACAAGGTCCTGTTCAATCTTTCTGGAGCTCCATTATGCTGGGGTATATATGGTGGTGTCACTTCATGTGTGATACCTGCTGCTGCACATAGTTCTTCAAACTCCTTGGAGGTAGGGGTGGCAAAACGGGCCAGCCCAGCCCGTTTGGTCCTTAGCCCGCCATAAAACGGGCTGGGCCGGGCCAACCCGCCAAAGTTATACGGTCCCAAAACACTAGCTCGGGTCGTATTTTGCAAGCTCGCACGGGCTGCGGGTTGGCCCGCCAACATAGCAAAAAAAAACTGGGAAATTTTTTTTTTCTGTTTCTTTTTTTTTTTTACTATTGATAGTTTTTTTTTATAAAACTAGACCTTTAAACTTAGTTTTTTTTTTATAAAACTAGACCTTTAAACTTAGTTTTTTTTTACTATGGACATAAGGTATTTAATATTTTTTGTTTTTTAGCCCAATTATGTTTTTTTGTTTAAATTGGACCTTTTTTTAAAAAAACTTTAATCCAGAGGTTCCAAGCTCCCATCCCATGTACAGCAAAAAAAAAAAAAAAAACCAGCCCGACCTGCCACTGATTTAGCCCGTCGGGCTAGCGGGTTAGGCAGGATGGGTTACATTGGGTTGGCGGTCCTCAATGGTCAGCTCAACCCACCTATTTTATACTGACCTGCGGGCTGGCCCGCCGGGCCCAACCCGTTTTGCCACCCCTACTTAGAGGTATACTCTCCACCGTCATCAAATCTCAAAGTTTGAATGCTTCTCTGTTGATCCTTTTCTACCAAAGCCTTGAATCTTTTGAAAACTTCAAAAACAACATTCTTTCATTGAAGTAAGAAAATCCAAGTTTTCCTAGTAAAATCATCTTGAAAGGAAACAAAATACAAGTTACCTCCCAATGATTCAACCTCAAAAGGGCCACATACATCATAATATACAAGTTCCAAGGCTGATGTTGATTTTGAAGGGATAGCATGCTTGAAGGATTTCCTTATTTGTTTGGATACACAGCATTATCACATACTGAGTTTGGTTGCTGTACCCTGGGCAATTCAATAACCAAACTTGTTGAATCCAACTGTTCAAGGTAGCTGAAGTTTAGATGGTCAAATCTCTGATGCCATAACCAGCTCTCATTTTCAGCTATGGCAGATAAGCACTGATGATCTCCTTGTACCTGAATATTGATCTTTAAAGTCCTATTTGATGACAGGTGAGCTTTCGAAACCAATTTACCCGAGGCTCCATAGATCTTCAACATAGTATTATGCATTGTCGTATTGTAACCTTTCTACATAAGCTGGCCAAGACTCAAGTGATTGTTCTTCATGTTAAGAACATAAAAAATGCATGAAGTCTCTGTTGGTGTGTCTCGAGTGATCCCTGCAACTCTTCCAACTTCATCACTTCTAAGTTCCGGGACTCCTCTATGGCAACAACAATGTGATCAAACCTTGGCGCTAAAGTTCTAAGAACCTTCTCAACAATCTGTTGTTCTTTTAACTTCTCGTCACACGCTACCATTTGATTCACAATGATCTGGACGCGACCAAGGTAAGTTCTGACATCTTCTTGATCATTCATCTGAAGCAGCTCATATTGCCGCCGCAAAGTTTGCAACCTAACCGTCTTTAACTTGGTTGATCCCGCATAAAACTTCTCAAGAATTGTCCACACTTCCTTAGCTGATCCCGCAGCTGAAATCCTCTCAAAATTACCTGCATCAACACATTGATGTATGAGGAAAAGAGCTTTGCAATCGCGTTTCTTGAGATCGCGGTGCGCCAATTTCTGAGCATCAGTGGCAGCCTTGTCGAGTTCTTGCAATCCTTCTTGAACAATTTCCAGCATGTCATGCATCTCGAAGATCACTTTCATTTGAATGCACCATTTATCATAATTCTTGCCATCCAAGATAGGCAAGTGTGCTTGAAAATTATTCCCATTCATGATTACTCACTCCCTGGATCTTCAACCTGAAAATGCGAATACCATTGTTGGACAAGTAATTGCTATCAAGTCCACTAGCATATAACAGAAACAAACTAATTATATAACGGAAAACTGAATTACATTGATAACACATATTATGTGTTATTGTTATTCTTTTCTATATCATAGCACGAATGATTCTTCACATATCACTGAACTTGATAAATCCTTGACAAGTGATAATACATTTTCATTTCATGATCCTTTTTCCTAATACTGTTGCATCAGATTTATCTGCTAACAATTCTGGTTTACCTGATGCTAATATTGATGTTGATAATTCTGCTATTAATCATGGTCAAGTTTCAAGTGATGCCGTTAGTTCTGATATTGCACAGCCTACTAGATTTTCAAAAAGGACCATACGTCCTCCTGTGAGTTCTCAAGATTATTATTGTGAAACCAATGTTGCATCCACAGTGACACCAACTTCTTTATTTCCTATGCAATCTTATTTGTCCTTTTCTAATTGTTCTGCTTCTCACAAATCTTTTTGTCTGCAAGATTGTTGGAAAGTTGCCATGATGACTGAACTACATGCTCTTTGAAGTCAATCAATCCTGGACATTTGTGGAATTACCTAAAGGACAGTGAACTGTGGGTTGCAAATAGGTCTACCGGCTAAAGTACAAAGCCAATGGTGATATAGAACAATACACAGCTTGACTCGTGGCGAATGGCTATACACAAACGGAGGGAATAGACTACTTTGAAACAAATTCTCCCGTGGCGAAATTAACAACAATGCGCATTTTACTTGCTTTAGCCAGCTCACACAATTGGTTTCTCCATCAATTAGACATCGACAACGCTTTTCTTCATGGCGATTTAGAGGAAGAAGTTTATATGCGGCTACCACTTGGTCTTCATCTTCCAAAATCCAACTTAGTATGTAAGCTGAAAAAGTTCATTTACGGGCTGAAGCAAGCCTCAAGGCAGTGAAATAAAAAATTAACTACTCCTTTGATTTATTTGGACTACATACAGAGCTTTGCTGACCCTCTTTTTTTTTTTTGTCAAAAGAGCTGCCAATTCATTCACGGCCCTTCTAGTCTACGTGGACAACGTCATCCTTGCTAATACCAGTTTGTGTGAAATATCTATGTCAAATTCTATCTACATAAGTGTTTCCCATCAAAGATTTAGGCCCATTAAAATTCTTCCTTGGGTTTGAGGTAGCACGTTCTAAGGCTGACATTCTACTCAATTAGTGAAAATATTGTTTGGAATAAATTGCAGAACACGGCCTTACTACTGGGTGCAAACCAGCCAGTAATAATTATCCATGTTGCATCCACTTAATCCCTTATCCACCAACTACTTATCTATAAATTTAAATAGCATAAATATTATTTATAATTAGATAATATAATTAATTTATTAATTAATTAATTCGATAACAAATTTCTTTACCCTCGTCACATTAAGTGAACCCCTTATCCACCCACTATTTACATATACATTTAAATATTTTCAATGTTATTTTTAATTAGTTTAATTAATTACTCTAATAATTTTAATTAATTAATCTAATAATAAATCTTTATATCCTCGTCATATTCACTAAATCTCTTATCCTCCCACTACTTATCTATATATTTAAATAATATCAATATTATTTATAATTAGATAATATAATTAATCTATTAATTAATTACCCCGATAATTAATTTTTATATATACTCTCGTCGCACTCACCGAGCCCCTTATCCTCCCACTATTTACTTATATTTTTAAATATTTTAAATATTATTTTTAATTAGTTGATCTAATTAATCTAATAAGAAATTTTTATACTCTCGTCGTACCTAGCGAACCCATTATCCACTCACTACATATCTATAAATTTAAATAGTAAAACTATTATTTAATTTTGTTCATAGAAAAGTAGTACAACCGGGTATCAAACCTCGTACCCACACATGCATGTCCCCATGCGCTCACTAACTGAGCTACATGACTAGGACAGTAAAACTATTATTTATAATTAGATAATATAATTAATCTATTAATTAATTAGTTCAATAATAAATTTTTATATCTTCACCACACCAACTAAAACTCTCATCCACCAACTATTTAACTATAAATTTAAATATTTTAATATTTTTTAAATTTAGTTCACCTAAATAATATAATAATTTAAATTAAATAATCCAATAATAATTTTTTATACTGTCGTTGCACCACAGAACTCCTTATCCACCAACTACTCATTTGTAAATTTAAATAGTATAAATATTATTTACAATTAGATAACATAATTAATTTATTAATTCATTATTTTGATAATATATTTTTTAACTAGTTTACCTAATTAATCTAATCATTTAAATTAAATAATCCGATAATAAATTCGTATACCCTCGTCGCACCTGCTGAACCCCTTTTCTCCCCACTACTTAAATTAGTGTATCTAATTAATCTAATCATTTAAATTAGGCAAAATGACATTTTTGGTCCCTTAACTCTTTACGCCGATTCACTTTGGTCCCTGAACTTTTTTTTGTTCAATTTGGTCCCATAAGTCTTGTAAACATCTCAGTTTGGTCCTTTCCGTAAGTTCCGTTAGTAATGTTAATAGATCTATCAATAACAATGTTAACTTTTAAATCGACCGTTCAAATTATTTCAAATTAAGAGCCTAGATTGAATCTTGAAATAAATTTATAGAAAAGAAAAATTGAAAATAAAAAAACATTATTTCTATACTTTTTCTTTGTCGGGTTCATCTTCCATCTTCTTCTTCTTCAAACCTTATTTCTTCTTCCTCCTTTTCCACTTTCTTCTTCTTCTCCTTCTTCTCTCTTTATTCATTCTTCTTCTTCCATCGTTCCACTGCTTCATTCTTCCTTTGTTCTTCATTCGGTCTATTGCTTGGTTCTTCGTTCGCTCTTCAATCGTTCTACTGATTCGTTCTTATGCTTCTTCTTCATGCTAGTGTCAATGTGGTTCTTAAATTTGTGGATTAGGGTTCAAAAATTTGGAGATTAGGGTTTAGAAATTTGAGGATTAGATTTAGAAAGTGAAGCGAATAATAAATTTGGAATTATTTGATTCTGATTTGGAATTAGGATTTTAAAATATAGATATTATTTGACTTTGATTTTTGGTTTGTTATTCTAATTTGTTTCTTTGATTCTATTACTGAAACAGATTTTACAATCAACTCTTCATGTTGTACCCTTTAAATTTCACATTTTTGATAAACTTTGCTGCTTTTAAATTGTGTACCTCTGATGTTATCTATTTTAGGGTGAAGAAGTAGAATGAAGAACAAAGAAGAAGAAAAAAAATTCTAGCTTGAGAACATCTTGTACTCAAACTATATAATTAAAATTTCTTTGCTTATATAAAAAAAAGAACGAGAAAAAAATTCTTCGATTTAGCATTTGAAATTTGACACAAACAAGGTATTAGGTGGTGGAGGGGGAAAGTATCATGGAGGAAAAGGTGGTAGAGGAAAGGGTGGAAGAGGAGGTGGGCGTGGGCATGGCCATGGAAGAGGAGGAAGGTGGAAAAGGTAGTCTATGTTTTCTGTATTTTATGTTTCCTGTTGACACCTATATTATTTGGATTTAATTTTTTTAAGGTTATTTATCCGTTAACAAGAAGATGAAGAAGAAGAAAGGGTTCTCGAAATTGTGAAAAAGATGAACAAATGGTACGGTAGAAAGTGAAGAAGATAAAGAAAGTCTACTGAATTTTTTTTATTTGATTTTTTTTTTCTAAATTCAACATGAGTCGTTGATTTTTTTTTTAATCTGAACCATTGATTTAAAAGATAACAAAACTTAACCGTGTTAACAACCATTCCGTTAACGTCACTAACGGAATGGACGGAAAGGACTAAACTGAATCAAAGTTATAAGTTAAGGGACCAAAATGAGTAAAAAAAAGTTAAGGGACCAAAGTGAATCAATATAAGAAGTTAAGGGATCAAAAGTGTCCTTTTGTCTTTAAATTAAATAATTTGATAATAAATTTTTATACTCTCATTGTACCCATCGATGATTGAACCCCTTACAAACCCACTATTAATCTATAAATTTTAAATAGTATGACTATTATTTTTAATTAGATAATACAATTAATCTATTAATTAATTAGTCCGATAATAAATTTGGGTACCCTAGTCACATTCATTAAACCCCTTATCCACTAGCTACTTACCTATAAATTTAAATATTTTAAATATTTTTTAAATTAGTTGACCTAATTAATCTAATAATTTAAATTAAATAATCCAATAATAATTTTTTATACTCTTGTCACATAACCACTTTTCACCAACTACTTATCTAAAAATTTAAATAGTATAAATATAATTTATAATTAGATAATATAATTAATTACATAATATATATATTTTTAATTAGTTCACCTAATTAATCTAATAATTTAAATTAAATAACGTGATAATAAATTTTTATACCATCATCGCATCCACTGAGCATCTTATCAACTAATTACTTATCTTTAAACTTAAATAGTATAAACATTTTTTTATTGAATTTATTAATTAATTAGTCTGATAATAAATTTTTAGATTAGTTCACCTAATTAATCTTATAATTTAAATTTAATAACCAGATAATACATTTTCAGACTATCGTCATACCCACTTAGCCTCTTATCGACGCACAACTTACATATAAATTTTAATATTTTAAGTATTTTTTAATTACTCTGATAATAAATTTTTAATCTAAAATTGACAAAAACTTTCATGTCATCTAAAATATTTGACAAATTAATAATTCATCTGTTAAAATTAAAGATTTTTTTTTTTTATCTTAAAACAATTTTAAAATCGAACAACAAGGCTTTACATGTAGCCAATATGAATTTGAGCCCTAAAGAAAAATCTTAGTGGGCTGCAATAAAATAAGCCCAAAAGTCTAATGGGAAAAAAGCCATTAATAAGGCTAGGGTTTTAGGGAGGTGGCTTCGATAGTGAGTAGCTGTTTCCCTTCCTTGTCCAGAAGCTGCAGAACGGTTGCGACTTGTGTGATTCTAACGCGCCACCATGGGGTTAGTATCGTTTTTCATTGTTACATCCTTTAATAAAATCTCTTGATTCGTTTCATTGTAAATCTGAAAATTCATGCTACAATGTCTCTGCTTTCTCCAAGTTGCACCGAGGATTCATGATTTTAAGTGTGTGGAATATATGAAGGGTTTGGAAATTGGAATAGTTTGTCAGCTCCACCTCAGAATCGGAGGATTTTTTTTTTTTGTTGTTGTTGTTTCACATGATTTGACGAAAATCAAATCAAGTTAAATATTTTATTATGTATATATACTTGTTGATTATATGATTTGTTTTCTTTCCTGTCTGGATTTTTTCTTACTGATCATTTTCGGTTTAAATGGGAGCTGCATTTTTTTCTTCAGTATTTTTTGTACATGCATAATATGATAATAGTAGCAAGGTATTTAATTTAGCAAAGTGTTCAGTTGTAAGTTGGAACTGTCATTGACTGTTTGTGAATTTTTCTGTTGCGCTCAAAATGCTTCAGATTACTCTAAATTATAGTTCCTTTAGTCTAGTTTAGTTGTCCACAGAACAACATTCGAAATCTTAGGACCTGTTTACTTTGTATTTGCATTTTCAGATTTTATTTTCTGTTTTGTGAATGATTACAATACAAAGTTAGCGCTTTATTTCACTTTGTTTTCTGTTTTTTGAGATTTGCATAGCAAACATTGAAAACAATAAAATGCAACTAAAATTTATTTTTCAATGTTTTCTAAAATCTCTCTTATTCCCTGTAAACCAAACACTAAAACACAACATTTTTCTCCTTCCCCATTCCTCCTTTCAACCAAACAGATTCATAAAATATAAAATGGAAACAAAGAATGGAATTGCAAAGTGAACTGGCCTTTATATCTGGAGCCATTTTCATGTTTGGTTCATCTTCAAAACTTTGTGGAAATTGCTGAAAACCTTAAAAGAAAGCCATTTTCATCCATTGTATAGCAACTGCAGAAGGTGCAATCCTTTTTGTTTATAGTTTTGGAGAGTTTGTAAAGTGATTACATAATAAATCAATAGTTCATAGGAATTCTTAACATGCAAAATGTATAGTATGACCCTGTTTAATAGCCAGTCTTTGGTAATTCATTAAAGGACCCATTATCATAGGGTGTATTACTAGTTACTAGTACTAGTATTATGCATTGTCCTTTTCTGAAAAAATGTAAACCAAGTCAAGCTGATGACACTTTCTTCGTTGATTGGCCAGGAAAACACGCGGTATGGGAGCTGCCCGCAAGTTGAAGTCCCACAGGAGAAGACAGAGGTGGGCTGACAAGGCATACAAGAAATCTCATCTTGGAAATGAATGGAAAAAGCCCTTCGCCGGATCATCTCATGCCAAAGGAATTGTCCTGGAGAAAATGTTAGCCTAAAATACTGTCTCTGCTTTTAATTTGATAGCGAAGAAAGCTATTTTTATCTAGAATTTTTATATAGCCATAAGAAAAGGTTTCACTGAAATCACTAAATGATAATTTTTTACAGTGGGATTGAAGCTAAGCAGCCAAACTCTGCTATTAGAAAGTGTGCTCGAGTACAGTTAATCAAGAATGGAAAGAAGATTGCAGCTTTTGTGCCGAACGACGGATGCTTGAACTACATCGAAGAAAATGTAAGTTTTTCGAAAACATGAAAGGGAAGGAGGGTTGTTGGGGTGAATTTTTTTATATTTTTTTCTTATCTTTTCTTTCTTCATAAATGTTTATGCTTGTTACACGTTATGCAGGATGAAGTGCTTATTGCTGGTTTTGGCCGAAAAGGGCACGCAGTCGGAGATATTCCCGGAGTCCGATTTAAGGTTGTGAAGGTATCTGGGGTGTCACTTCTCGCACTCTTCAAAGAGAAGAAGGAGAAGCCCAGGTCTTGAATTGTTTCTTTTAGGATTCCCTGTTTTAGGTTTTTCATGGTTTTCAATTGTAGAATTTGGCAGAAAGTAGAACATGGTTCTCTTCTCTGAATCATTTTGGCCCAAGTTTAAGTGCCTCATCGAACCTTCTAATTTCAATGCTATTGGTGGACTTGCAAAGAATCATATACTCCTACCTCTTTGTTAGTTTATTGGTTGTTATTGAGAGTATGACTAGGTTTGTTTATCATTCTGCTTGCTCTCTCTTTAGTGTAGTTAAAACTTAGCATTATACAGTGTTTCATATCAGTTTATATTTGCATGTGAAAGCATTTCATTTCAACCCGTTACTTCTTTGCAGAATAGCATAAAATCTTGAATATTACTCTCCGGTTTCAATATAAGCAAGTTTTATTTGTTCCTATTTATAACCTTTTGAGACAGTAGTAACGTAATAATAAAGGGCAACTTGAGAGAATTGTATACTCGGTATGTTCCTTTTTATCTCTCTAGATAGAGAAAAATTTTGTATTCTTATTTATTTATCTGTTCATTTATGTTTTAAAAGTAGTATTAATTGGATTTTTATCTATTGTACCCTTGCATTTAATTGAGTATATTTTAATGAAAACAAGAGTAATCATTGTATTATTTAATAAGGTTGGGTTTAAACCGTGTGTATAATTTTTTATAAAATGAATTTCGCAATTTGTAAGTATGTAATCTAATGTAAAAAAAGTTTACTTATAATTATATTTTAAATAATGTATTTAGATGTTTTTTTTGGTACATTATAATGTATTTAGATGTTTAAGCCAAATATTTCAATAACGTATAATGTATCAAATATTTTACAAATTGTATAAATTTTTGTCTAGTTTATATACATCATATAAACTTTGGATTAGTGAAATTTGTTTTTTTATGAAAAGTTATGTGTAGTATTATTTACTAACTTCATATTTTGGTGTCATTTTAATATAACGCTAATTACAACGATAAATAGGAGCTAATAAATAGGAATAGATTTTTAATTTTTTTAAATCAATACATTAATTATTCTTATATATTAACTATCTTCGTAAGACTTTATAAAAAGGAATGTTGGGAGTATTAAATGTTTTTAGGGAAATATTAAACAGTTGAAAACAAATTTAATATTTTCTCCATTCTTTTTATCTATTTGAATAGAAAAGTATTTGTTGTTCAAATTTATTTGTTTATTTATGTTTTTAAGATAGTATTAATTATACTTTTATTTATTTTATCTTTATGTTTAATTAAACACCAATTAATGATTCATTATTAAACCAATAAAATAAAGATAGATAAAGAGTGAAAACAAGAGGCAGAATGCAAGAAAGAGTGAGGGAGATTGGTGGCCATCGTGTAAGAGCAAGTGAGTGAGAGTTTTCTTTGCAAGGTGGCTGGACGATCGTGAGGCAGCGAAGGGAGAAGGCTTCAAGACCGGCACATGGACTGAGGATGAGGGGTAGGTACGACGGCGGCCGAGTGTGTCTCTTACGTGATCGTGTAGGTCCAAAGCGAGGCAGGGTGTTTTGGAGGGAGGTGCTACATGACTCGACTTCTTACTATTTCACAAACTTTCTTGACGATTGCAAACAGGAAGATTTGTGGCGTGTGTTCTCTAGATGGTGTTCTGCATGAGCGTCAGTGAAGAACGTATACATCCCTTTCAGAAAGAATGGTAGTGGCCAACATTTCGAGTTCATGCATTTTGTGAATGTGGTGCATGCATGATGGTTGGAACAGACACATGATAATATCTGGATAGGTTCGTATAAACTGAGGGAAAATGTATCCAGGTTCGCAAAGAAGGTGAGTGTGGATACAAGAAAGACACCCATATCTGGTTACCCTGCACTGACGAAAACACTGACCAAGGACGTTCATGCCACTTATGTGGAGGTGGTGGTGAAGGGTTCTATCAACTCACAGCTCCCGGGCCCTAACAATAGAGGTGTTTTGATGCTTGAACCCTAACAAGAGCTATGATTTTGACAGTGGACATGGTTGCAAATGAGGATCTATGGACTATTGATACAAACTGGGCTTTCGAAATCCTAGTGTCTACATTCATTCAAATTGGAAAAGTGTCTGGTGTAAATGTTGTTTGATATACTTCTGATCTTCTATCGCTGTAAATGCTGATTGGTGGCTACAGATTCTCTCTCGAGATACAAGGCTTTCTTGCTATGTCAACATGCCATAAATGCCACAAATTGGAAACTCAGTGGTTGAGGGAGATTTGGGCTGCTTGGGTTGTGGGGCCGAGTTGATACCGTGGCTAGAGACTTGAGCTAGTTGACTTGGGCCGGGTTGAGACCGGCTAGTCCACCAGCTCCCCAAGTTTTGAAGTCTTAGCTAAAGAGACTTGAGTTAGTTGAATTGGGCCAGGTTGAGACCGACTAGTCCACCAGCCCCCCAAGTCTTGAAGCCTTGGCAGAGGAGACTTGAGTTAGATGAGTTGAGCCAGGTTGAGACTAGCTAGTCCACCAGCCCCTAAGGCTTAAAGCCTTGGCTGAGGAGACTTGAGTTAGTTAAGTTGGGTCGGGTTGAGACTGGCTAGTCCACCAGCCCCCCAAGTCTTGAAGCCTTGGCTGAGGAGACTTGAGGTAGCCAGACTTTGTTTTCACGATTTCATCGGTTACTTTGGTCCATCGTTTTTTGTGCCACATTTATTATTTGACTTGATTGTTTCCTGCTTCATTGCTCCTGTTAGTTACGCATTTATTGTACATCTCTTTATAAATAGTAGCATCTTCTCATTCCAATTTGTGTCCCTTCTAGTTCAAGTCATATCCGTTGTTTTCTGATAAGAAGTGGGCCCTATAACCACGTCGTGCTTCTTATCAAGAAAACTACGGCACTGGTTGGGGTTGTACTACCTCTGAGGTTTCTGGCATCTCATTGTTGTGGGATTTGACACCATATACTCTGAGCGGCTATGTTTTGCTTCTATGATTTGGGTGATTCCTGTCTTCTTAGAGGTCGCCCTTGGTAGAAGCCTGAGTCCTTCTCAGACATCATATTCGTCCTTCCCAGCTAAAGAGATAATTTTCCTTGGTTGGAATGGGACTCTCTATTTGGGGTGGGCTCGTTGCTTAAGAGGATTATTACTTATTAGGATAAATGTATAGATCATGTAGCTTGTAAGGTTTAAAAGTTTTGAAAAGATATATCCATGTACTTGCTTTGTACCTAATTATAGTACTCAGGTTTCCATGAGCTTCTTGCAGGCATTCTCTCCCTCTCTCTCTTTTTTTTTGACCGTGGATCGGGGTTTTGATCCAACGGTGGTGGACTATCCAAGACCCCACCTCGGCCAAGCTGACCTCAGAACTACTCGCTACAGATTGGCCCCCAACGATCAACTCAGTATCTAGACAGACCTGACAAATCAGGGGGACAAGAATTAAGAATCAAGCAATCATGATTCAATCAAGGATGCTCTAATCAACGACCAAGATATCAGGAGATACTTTCCTAACTTAGAATGAACCTAGACACTATGAGGCTCAGGCCCAGATTGTATAAAGGGTCAGGAGGCATTCATTTGTAACCATGCTCACAGTAAACACCACAGTTCTTATTAGGGTCCAGGCACCGGAATACCACTTCCGTCGGGACCCGGGAGCTGTGAGTGGGCACAAAAAACGATAACATAATATAAACGTGACAAAAGTGACCACCGGCCGCAACAGTCAAAGATTCAAGGCCCCACCTCGGCCAAGCCGATCACCACTTCAAGCCTCATTCAGCCAAGGCTTCAAGGCTTGCGGGGCTGGTGGACTATCCAAGACCCTACCTAGGCCAAGCCGACTTCAGAACTACTCACTACAAATTGGCCCCCAACGGTCGACTCAGTATCTAGACAGACCTGACTAATCAGGGGGACAAAAATCAAGAATCAAGCAATCAGGATTCAATCAAGGATGTCCTAATCAAAGACCAAGATATGAAGAGATACTTTCCTAACTTAGAATGAACCTAGACACTATGAGGCTCAGGCCCAGATTGTATAAAGGGCCATGAGGCATTCATTTGTACCTATGCTCAGAGTAAACACCACAATTCTTATTAGGATTTAAGCACCAGAATACCACCACCGTCGGGACCCGAGAGCTGTGAGTGAACAGGTGGAGTTTGAAAGTGGATGTGATGATACATTTTGTATTGATGCGACGGTTGATGTCACATCTCTTGACGTATCATATTAGGACTGAATTCGAAGCTACACGTCACTCCTTTCCTCCCCTATATAAGTGTGACTTTGTGTTTTTCATTTCACCATTTCTTTTCCTCTTTTGCTTCTTCTTGTATTTCCTCTGCTTTTCCCCCTTTGTGGCGCTCTCGAAGGTATTTTTCTTCTATCATGTTCTTTGTTTTACTCTTACTTTTTAGTCAACAATGGGGAAATCTTTTGTTTTAGTAATGTGTGAGTTGAAGTTGTATCGCTGGGTTAAATACGAAGTTGTCGCTACCATTTTGAATATAGAATCCGAGAAGAAGGTTGACCAGATCGTCAACCGTGTTGGCATTGTGCGTGGCGTGGTTGTTGAGGAGATGCTAGTTGTCCATTTTTGTGCGCCTTTTGAACGTGTGTATGTCTGTAGACAAAGAGTCCCGACGTTTCTGTTATTTTTATGAGACCCTTTTTTTGTAAATTAGGGCTACGCCTCCCTTTCTCCCATTTCGAAATTGACCTGCTTAATTTTGTGCAAGTCGCCCCTACCCAACTGCATCCCAATGTCTGGGCATTTATTATGGGTTTTCAAATTTTTTGTCAAATTTTTTATCTGGATCCTAGTGTAGATAAGTTTTTTTACTTCTTTCAAACTAAGGGAGGAGTGGCGAAGGGGCGAGGTGGCTTGAAGAAAGGTGAGTGCAGTTGGCTTTATGTTACTAGTAATGCGGGCTGCAAACTTATACCAGCATATGCTGACTCTTACAAGGATGACTTTAAACATTTCTATTTTAGGGTTATGGGTCGTGTCACACCCTCAAGTGAGTTGTCATTATGTGCTAGTCATGGTACGACAAAGTTTCCTTTATATTGGCGACATGATGCTCGGTCGGTGGGGCCTTTCTGTCGCTCTTAATTGTTGCCCCTTTCACAATTAGTGTGTTATAGCACGAGACACCAACACCACTTTATTTCTTGCATTGTCTATGTCATAGCACGAGATGAAATTAGTCATACTGAGTAGGAATTTTTATTGAAGTTGTTGATTAAGTTGGCTAAGTTTCAACCAGGGATAAAAATAGTCGGGCAGAGTAGGACCTTTTGTTGAAATTATAAGTAACTGTATGAAAATTCGTCCTTTTATTAATGAATAAGTTGCGCCTCGTTAAAACCTCCTTAAGCCAAAACCCCCTTGAGAAAAAGACTTAAGGTAAGAAAAAGAGTACACAGAAGGACTACATACATTATTTAATAATAAGAAAACTTTAAATATGAGGGGTTCCTAGTGTTCTTTAGATTTCTTCCTACCAGTTCTTGAAACATGTATGCTCCTTTTCCCACTTCGTCATAAACTTTGAACGATCCTTCCCATTTGGCTTCTATTTCCCGTGTTGGGTGTCTTCTGAGGTCCATCTGCCTTTCTGAGTACCAAGTCTCCCACTTTAACGTCCATCTAGGCGTGTGTTATATCTTCTAGCTGCTCTAACTTTGGCGACTGCCTGTCGAATTTTTTTGATTTCCCTCACTTCATCTAATGTGTCGAGCTCTTCCCTCATATCTTGTTCGTTCTTCTTTGGATCAAAGCTCTACATTGTTGGGCTTGGAATTGCAATTTCTATGGGAATTATATCATCATACCCAAAAGTCACTTGAATGGCATTTATAGGGTTGTTGTTTGCACCGTCGTGTGATACGACCATAGCACGACCGGTATCACCTCGACCCATTTCCCCTTAGCATTGTCCAGCCTCTTGCGTAATCCAATTAGAAATACTTTGTTGGCAGCCTCCGCTTGGTGATTGCTCTTGGGGTGCGCTACAAACACGAAGACTTGTTTTATTCTGATTTCATTACAGAAATATGTTAATCTTTGGTTGGCGAATTGAGTTCCATTGTCTGATACTATAGCTGAGGGTACGTCGTGGCGGCATAATATTTCCTTGCATAGAAACTTCTGTACATTTTTTGCAGTAATTGCTATAATCGGTACTGTCTCTATTTACTTGGTGAAGTAGTCCACGACAACCAGCAACCATTTTCTTTGACCTGTAGCCAGGGGAAAAGGTTCGAGGAGATCAATTCCCCACATGTAGAATGGCCAAGGCGACATGATTCCAAATAGGTCTTCTACTGGTGCTTGATGATGACTTGCAACGCGTTAACACTTTTCACACATCTTGACGAAATGGATGTAGTCATCTCTCAAGGTCAGCTAATAGTATCCTGCTCTCAATAGCTTTGTGGCTAGAGATTGACCACCAATGTGACTGCTACATACTCTACTATGGATTTCCTGCATAACATAATCAGCTTGATCGTTAGTAATGCATTTGAGTAGGGGTTGAGAAAAACCCTTCCTGTATAACTCGTCACCAATGATTAAGTATTTTGTTGCTTGCCACGCCAATTTATTGGCTTCTTCTTTATCTTCTAGAATTCTGCCTTGTATATACTCTATAATTGGTTTTGCTCAGCTTTTTGCCATGACTTCTATAGAGTTAACTTTGGTTTCTTCAATACTTGGCCTCTTGAATACTTCTACCACAATGCTCCTATTTTTTACTGTCTTTTTTGTGCTGGGTAATTTGCTTTCTCATTTTGATCTCTGAGGATATGCTGGATTTTGAACTCCTTGAGGCGAGATACCAGCTCCTGTGTTACTTGCATATACTTAACAAGCTATTCATATTTTATCTAATAAGTACTAGATAATTGATTAGTTAGTAGTTGTGAATCACTCTTGACAGTAACTTCGTAGACATCCAGGTCTAGTGCTAGGCGCAAGCTAGCTATCAATGCCTCATACTCGGTTTGATTATTGGATGCTTTGAACTCAAATTTTACTGAATGTTCTATAGTGAGACCATCAAGACCTTACAAGATGCTTCCAGCTCCTCCTCCATTGGCATTGCTAGCACTATCCTCGCACAATGACCACATAGTATCTGGTTCCGGGCTGGCTACCTAAGTCATCTCCAATACAAAGTCTAACAACACTTGAGCCTTTATTGCTTTGCGATTTTCAAACTATATGTCAAACTCTGACAATTCTACAGCCCATCCTACCATCCGTTCTGCCAAGTCAAGTTTTTGTAAGATCGCCATGACGGGGACATCTGTTCGAACCACTATGGTGTGGCTATGGAACTATTGTCGGAATTTCCTTGTGGCCATAATCAAGGCTAACACCACTTTTTTAATAATTTGGTACTGCACGTCGGCACCCTGTAGAACTCTGCTCACAAAGTAAACAAGTTGCTACTCCGCTTTTTCTTCTCGAATCAACACAACGTTGATTGCTAGTTTAGATGTTGACATGTAAAGTACTAATGACTCTCTTGACTGAGGTTGCGCTAGTACCGGAGGACTTGATTTGAGTGAAGGCTTCTTCACATTCTTCAATCCACTTGAACTCCTTCGCCTTTTTGATACTTTGGAAGAAGGGGTGAGCTTTATCACCGACCTTAGACATGAATCTTGACAGCGCTATAATTCTCCCTGTCAAAAGCTTGAAGTCTTTTATCGAGTTGGGGCTATGCATATCTATGATAGCCTGGCATTCTGACAACATGAAGCCTAGGATTTTCCCAGACTTGACGCCAAAAGTACATTTCAAAGGATTTAGGAGCATGTTGTACCTCCTAAGCTGCTCGAATATTTGATCAAGGTCTTCCACATGGTCTCATTCAACCTTGGTTTTTACCACCATGTCATCCACTTAGAATTCAATATTTTTGCTGATGTAGTCTTTAAAGATTTTATCCATCACTCGTTGATAGGTGGCACCTGCGTTTTTCAGACCAAAATGCATTACCCTATAACAAAAATTAGAGGTATCACCCATGAACGCCGTATTCTCTTCATCGACCGAGTTCATTTTGATTTGGTTATAGTTGGAGTACGCATCCATGAATGAAAAAAATGGAAGCTCGATGCTTTGTCTACCAGCTGGTGGATGTTTGACAGAGGATAAGAATCTTTTGGAATGCTTTGTTGAGATCGGTATAATCGGTACACATCCTCTATTTTCCATTTGCTTTCTTTACTAGCATTGGATCTCTTTGATGAAGTCAGCTTCTAATAGGGATTTAGTTTCAACTCATACTGCTTCACGTCGATTTTCTTCCATCTTCCTTTTATTCAGGCTTACTGGCTTAGCTCCAACATCTATCATAAGATTATGACAGATAAAGTTAGGATTGCAACTCGTCCATGCAAACAGATCAGCATTCAACTTTAAGAAAGAAGTTAATTTATATTCTTCTTCTTCTGAGAGGACGATACTTATTTTTGTGGTGTGTGCAGGGTCAAAATCTAGGAGTATCTGCTTCATCTCCCCCACTAGTTGAGGTTGCCTTTCAACTAAATCAGCCCTTTGTTCTAAACCTGCTATGGCCTGTGTTGAGATCTGATGAACTCGGCTAGCAGATACATATAGAGATCTGGTCATCTGTAGGCTCTCGTTGTAGCATTTTGCCGAGCTATTTTTTGATTAGCGTGAATTGTTCCTATTTGCACGTCTAAAACTGGATACTTCATGGTCAAGTGAGGAGTGGAGACCACAATCCCTAGTATGTTATGAAGGTCGGCCTAAGATCATAATATATGAACTTGGCTATCTGACCACCAAAAGATGACCTCCTTTGTTGAATATCCTTCTCCAAATCCGGTGAACTTTTAGTTCTACGATCGTTTTCCCTTAGCTCGTCTATCTGCCTTTGAAGATCTTGGTTTTTGTTGTCTAATTCTCTGTTCCTTTGCTTTGCCTGCTCGTTCCTTGCCTAAAGTGTGTTGAGGCGTTCCTGCAAGTCTCTGAGCTGTTCCATCATCTGTCCATTGCCAACAGCCTGGCCTCCCTGCTGGTGGTCTACTCATCCGCCTCGCTGAGCTCCACTTTGTTTCATCATTGCTTTCATAGATGGTTAGTGGTTAAGTTCTCCTTGTGACTGGGAGATTTATCTATCGTCCCCACGGTGGGCTCCAGATGTTCAGTCACAGCTCCCAGGCACTGATAGCAGTGGTGTTCCGATGCCTGAACTCTAATAAGAGTTATGGTTTTTACAATGAGCATGGTTACAAATGAAGACCAATGGTCTATTTATACAAACTGGGTTTCTGAAACCCTAGTGTCTACATTCATTCTAAATTGGGAAAGTGTCTGGTGAAAAGGCTGATTAATATGCTCCTGATCTTCTATGGCAATAAATACTGATTGATCGCTACAGATTCTCTGCCGAGATACAAGGCTTTCTTGCTATGTCAATGTGCCCTAAACACCACAAGATGGAAACTCAGTGAGGGAGGGAGATCTGAGCTGCTTGGGTTGTGGGGCCGGGTTGACACCGGCTAGTCCACCAACCCCCCCCCCCCAAGTCTTTAAGTCTTGGCTGAGGAGACTTCAGTTAGCTGAGTTGGGTTGGGTTTAGACCGGCTACTCCACCAGCCCCCTAAGTCATGAAGCCTTGGCTGAGGAGACTTGAGTTAGTTGAGTTGGGTTGGGTTGAGATCGACTAGTCCAGGTTCCAAGGATACCGCGGAGGAAAAGGGATCCAAAAATACTACGGTTCACATTAGTAACAAACCTGAAGTTCCCATTAAATAAGACTTTATTTCTTTTTCTTCCGACGAAGCTTTTCGTAAGCGTTTGGAGAATTGTTATGTCGATGAGTTGCACCATTGGCAAGTGGCGTTTGGTGCTGAAGATTAACTTCTGGAGGAGGGCATCCACACTGCAAGGATTAAACCTATAGGTGGATGTCTTATGTTGATCAAGCCTATGGAGGGGGAGGGGAATTTGATAGCTTGCTAAAAGATGCTAAGGATATATTCGAACACTAGTTTGTTAGTATACGGAAGTGGAGTCCTTCAGAGATTCCTAAGGAGAGAAAAGTTTGGGTTAATCTTCATGGGGTTCCCCTACATGCATGGAATAGAGATTTATTTAGTTTGATTGCTTCAAAAATAGGGAAATATGTTCAAATAGACGATAATATGGAAAAACGGCAAAATATGGAGGTGGCTCATATCCTTAATTATGATTTGTGCCATCTCTCTTCCTCCATAAATTAAACCCTCCACTTCCTCATTTAAACACACAATTCTCACTTCTCTCTCTCATTCTAGCTCTATTCTCTCTCTTTACTTATAAAATTTTAGTTTTAGTTTGATTAATCAAGCAATGGAGAGCTAAACTCTTGTGACAAACTTTCTGGTGTAGATTGCAATCAAATTCCTAAGGTTCTGTTTGAATCTTGCTTTATGTTCTTAGTATTTTCTTTGTCTTTTAATCTCATTTGTTGTTAATGTTTGAAATCAATTCATGTTCACGCTTAATGAAGTTGTTTCACCTTTAAACTATAACTTGTTTATAGTTTGCTTAATTCTATGGACTAACGATTATATAATGCATATAAGATGCTTAATTATGTGTGAGTTCAATTATCTCCAACGTGTATAATCATGTTAAGCTTTAGAAATGCTTAATTTTTTAACCTTTCTTGATGAGAAAATGTGTTGCTTAATAGAAGTAAGGAAATCACGAATTAATTTCCGCTTAGTTAATTAATTCGAAGTTGAACTAGGAATTTGGTAAAAACGTGAATTATTCATAACAAAGGAAGGAATTGATTGCAATCGAATCGGTAAGTTAATCTATTTCTTATTCTTGTTTTCAATCTTTAATTATAGTTCTTTTATTTATTTTGATTTTAATCTACCAAAACCCCCTAAGTTGTGTTTTTATTTATATGTAAATTTGTATGTTGTAAATGTGTTTTGAGTCTTGATTTGTTTCATTAATGGTCCTTAAGAGATAGCCTAAGTTGACTACCTAGTACTACATTTATTGTATATTTATTTGACCGCGTACGACATTGATAAAAAATGGTGTCGTTGCTTGGGACCATTGATCCCTAGCCAAACCTCTTTGTGTAAATTATTTTGTTTGCTTTGTTTTTGTCTTATTTTATTTTTGTGTTTTGTTTGTTTTATAATTCTTGTTTCTATATCCGCATGCATTTGCACCTTATGATACTTGGTCAAGATTACTATGATGATGTTACTAGTTTTGTTTGATTATGTGGTTTATCTTTTGTAAGATTTGCATTAGACAATGTTTTCTTTGGTATGGTTTTTATGTTTAAGATTCTAATATCAAGACTTTATTATATGAACTTTAATATTCATTGTGATATTTTGATATTGACGGTAAACTTAATTTAAAAAATATTGGTTGTAATATCAGAGAATGAAATTAGGTACATGCAAGTTGTGAATGATGATTAGAAAGAAACTAGGGAGGCTCTGTTCAACCATTTGTGATGGAATTGTAAGCTGCGAGGAAATTCAAATGACCAGTTGAAACAAAATAGCTAGGGAATAGTTAGCGAGGGAATACCGAGCAAATAGAGAGGGACACGTTAGCGAAGGAATAGTGAGGGAAATGTCCGCGAGGGAATAACGATGGCATGGCAACAAAGTATGTGTTGTTAATTAGCGAGGGATGCGATTATAAGGCATGAAAATGGGTTGCGAGGGAACGACGGCATAATGACAACCATAGTTAGCAAGGGAATTGCTACAGATTTCTTGAACCGTTGATTAGTGACTCTCGAGTTTCAAGAGACTAATCCTTCGCAATTTCGTCGCAAATCCCTTGCAATTCCGATTTGCGAGAGATTTGCAAGGGATTTGCGAGAGATTTTTCCTTCACAATTTCAACATATTCTTGTAGTGTGATGACACTCACATCGCAGATATCTTTTTCAAGGTGGTAAGGTTGCATGGTATGCCTAGGAGTATAGTATCCGATAGATATACTAAATTCCTTAGTCATTTTTGGAGAACATGGTAGAATAAACTTAGTACTAAATTGATGTTTTCAACTACTTGTCACCCACAAACGGATGGTCAAACCGAGGTTGTAAATATGACACTAGCTAGGCACCTTGCTTAGTGCACTTATAAAGAAAAATTTAAGTTCTTGGAAATCATGTTTATCTTACATTGAGTTTGCATATGATACAGTTTTGCATTCTTCTATTAGTATGTCTCCTTTTGAAATTGTGTATAAGTGTAATCCACTAACTTCCTTGGACTTATTTCCTTTGCCAAACAATTTAGATGTGGTGAACTAACAGGGAGAGGCCAATGCCGGGTTCATTATGACCTTATATGAGAATTGAGAAAGTACAATTGGAATAGAAGAACGAGACATGTACTTCTCAAGCCAACAAGGGAAGAAGGGCGGTGGTTTTTCATCCCACTGATTCGGTATGGGTACACATGCAAAAAGAACGATTTCCTTTACAAAAGAAGTGTAAGCTTGACCCTATATAGGAGATGGGCCTTTTCAAGTGGTTGAGAAGATCAACGACAATGCGCCTATAAATTGGACCTTCAAGGTAAGCATAATGTTAGTGCCACTTTCAATGCTAGTAATCTTTCTCCTTTTGAGGTAAGTGATGATGACCCTATACATTTGAGGACAAATGCTCCTAAAATAGAACTAAAAGACTAGTTTGGTTTGGATATGAGTTGGATCTCTAATGCCCACCCCAATTGCTTAATTATGACCGATGATGACCTCTTACTTCATTCAAAAAATTTAGCTTTCATAACTCTTGCTTTAGTTAGCTTTGGCACTAGGTGTATTTTTATAAGGGTTCTTCATGGTTTTGGTTCACTCAAGAACCAAACCAAAATCACACCAAATCAAATAAATAGTTTGGTTTATAGGACCGAACCAATTTTGTAGTCCCCAAATCAATTTCGAACTGGACAGTTTTGGCCCAAACTGGTCCAAACCGGTTTTGAACCATTTTTATTTTTATGCAAAAAAAAACAATTTTGTCATCCCTAAACCAGTTTAAACCGGTTCGAACCGGTTTAAACCGGTTTTTGAACTAGACCGAATCTAAACTATTTTTATTTTCCCAAACAAGTTTAAAACCAATTTTAAAATTTGATTTTTTATCCAATGATTCGCCTTTTAAGTAGTGCAATTCTATTTCTTTATCTATTCGGTACGATTACTTTCATTTTTTTAAACTACCCTAATTTTTATACTTGCATGCTTTGTTATTCGAAAAAAGTTATCTACCTATTTGTTTTAGGATCTTCCTATACTATAGCTCTTATATCATGAAAAAATTGTCTCCTACCATGAAAAAATTGCTTTGAATCCTACATATATACTCATTTATAATTTCCTTTCTCTCTCTATATATATAGGGGATATATGATATGAGAGGATATATATAGGGGATATATGATATGAGAGGGGTGTTATTTATATGAGAGTGAGAGGGGGCATTCTCCACCTTTAGATCAAAACTAATGGCTAGGATTAAAAGTTTCATTTAAAACTTCATGTGGCTGCCCCTTACTCTACCAATTCTCACTTAGACACGGAAACGCAATTCATGGGATCTCTATTTTCAATTTTAACAAACCCTGACTCTCTGTCACATACATTCAAGCAAGCCTCCTCTTCCGTGCTCAGCCTTCTTCACCAGCTACCAAACCACCTGCTTCCACCATATAACTATTTTTGTTCATCTCGGTCGTCGTAACGACGTCGTTAACCTTTGCTCTATGTTCAAACCAATTCTCATCAACGACATCGCTACTCTGTCTATTGACATCGCTGCTCTGCCTATTGCTCTTCGTTCAAACCAATCGTCATCGTCTACCTACTCTTTGTCAATGGCTTGCAAATCCAAACTTAAGAAAAAAAATTCTGGTTTATAATGTCAAACTGATTACCATAAATCTGATCTGATACTATACAATTATAGGATACAATTCGATTAGGATCGATTGGCCTTTCATAGGCCCTAGGGCAAAGTGAACAATATAGACCCCTTATAAGTAAATTTTTTTATTAAACTATAATAAAGTTTTGATATTATATACGACCATATTAATACAACACAACTTCTTAAGGCATAACTTAATAATAACAACACCAACAACATCCACACTTAGGACATAAGCAATACCAACAACAAAATACAAGCAACAACACCAACATAGAAGCAGCAACACACCAACGCCAGCAAAGAGGATGAGTATAACGTACCACATCGAGAGCCGAAAAGAAACAGAGAAGTGGTAGCACAACCAGCATAACACATTATCCAACCCCTAACCATCACATCTGAAATAAAAACATGTGAAAAATATGAATGGTCATGAAAAAGAATTCCTACGAGCATTTCTAGATACAAAATCATTAAGAGTGTTGTCAAGATTAATATTTTCCAACTTGTCTTTCTCAATAGATAATATGGCTAAACCATTCAATCGCTCTTGTGACATTGATGACCTTAAGTTGGATTTTCATAATTTTAACTTTCTTGTTGAGCGCTTTTTCGGAAATGAAATTCTTGTTTTTTTTTTACCAATAACAACCACATATATATCATGGGCCCTCTTAAACATTGGGCCCTGGGCGGGTGCCCACCGCCCATGCCCCAGGGCCGGCCTTGAATCTGATGCAAATACAGAGATGTTATTGCTACACTCTATAACTTAACCACAATCAACTCAAGATAATTTTAAGAACAAACAGCAACAACATTGTGTTTTTATAAAATCAATAACATTATATATCTTTTCTACAAGGACACGGTAAAGTAAAGTAAAGTGGCCACCGAAGGTCTTACACAATTTGGACAAAGATGGCCACAAGAGATCCTATACGATTATAGAGAATGCTGCCAATACTTTTGTTGTCACCACAAAAGTTACATACAAAATTTGAAAACAAAATATGAAAGAACAAAATTCAGTGGTTCCATCTTGATTCTTCTTCATTCTTCACCTTCTCGACTTGACCCATGTTCCACAATCGTCTTTGACTTGAAGCCCCAGTGAACACAAACAGCAACAAGCATCTGTGAATCGCCGTGGTGAGAAATGCCAGCAACCAGCATTGTTGTGTTCCACTGTCGCGCCAAGCACCTGCAAGCCACCACCGTGCCAAGGATCAGCAAGCCTCCGATGCGTCAAGCACGTTCACCCACTGCCGCCGCCAGCATTAGCGAGCCATCGTCGGTTGCTTGCACCGACTAAATTACCGTGAACATGAATAAGAGAATAAGACTATAGGGTTTCAGATTTGGGATCGTATTTGAAATTGAAAGTTGGGAGGCATGAGGGATTTCGGATTCGAGAAAGAATGTGAGAAGAAGAGGATAGGTTATCATGTGAATGAGATTAAGTTAGTTTTTAAAGAAGCTTCTTATCTTTGCCATTGATTTGGATCTAAGGGCTGAGAAGAGGTCCTTTCACTCTCATATACTTTCTTCGGTTTTATTTATAAGACGTTTTCAACCGAATTATACAGACCAAGAAAAGTAGTTGAGTTTAGTTAACTTTATTGGTTTTCTCAAAAAGGTGTATGAAATACCATTTTTATCCTTCATTGAATAATGTGTTAGCTAATTACAATTAAGAAGTTAAAATATGTAATGCATTTAATGAGGGTAAAAAAGAAAAGAAGCAATAAATGCATCATGAAAACTACAAAATGTCTTATAAAAAAGATCATGAAAATTTTCTAAATAATGTTTTATAAATAGGACGAGAGGAAATAAAAAGTAAAACTCTCATAAGATATATCCTATATATATATTTCTTTAGTTCATGCTTACATCATATTTCTTACGTGTATTCTAAACTATTATAATTAAAAAACTCTTAATGTTATACTTTTTCTTCTTTCTCCATCCATAGATAATGTTCAGATTTTTGTTATCAACTTGTCTCGCTAGTTGTTGTTGGCTGCATGCCTCATTTATTTAAGTTATTCTAGTTTAGAATGCAAATTAAAAATTTACTAAAGGTCGTTAATTTTTGTTATTAAGAATTGGTCAAACATGCATTGGACTACAATATTTTTGCATTCCAAAAAAGTTCCTATGGCAATGGGGCTGAAATTCCTATACAAGTACAACTACAAACTAATGCTGCTATAATTTTCGAAAAAAGAATTGTAAGTAATAAGTATATCGAAAAATAATAGGCAATCTATAATCTATCTATTATATCTATTAAAACAAAACCTCAAGCTAGATTTCCGACACCTTAACTACATTTTTCTATACCAGTTTGCCACATCATCTTATTAATGTATGTGGCAATTTTAGAAGTATATAGCTCTTCCTAAGAGCTTGGCCTCAAAGACCCGCACTCTCATTCACAATGTTAATATCACATACTCCCTTCTTAATTATTGTATGACAGTTACAACGAAAAAACCGTTTTTAATACTAATTCTAAAAAATGTTCAACCCTTTAACTCTGATGCAATCAAATTAAATTCAATAGCTTTGGTAATGAATTTAAAGATACCCACCACATACATCCTTTACTTGCAAAGAAATAATTTACAAAGTGGAAATAAAACTTTTCATCATACTGATTCTAAAAGCTGCCAACCGTTTAATTCCGATGCAATCAAATTAAATTGTATGCCTATCATAATGAATTTCAAGAAACCCGTCTTATGCATCGTATCTCTTACTTGCAAGGAAATAAATTAGAAGCCAATAAAACACAATTTATCATGCTACACTAAAAGCTATTTTGAAAAGATCAATAAGAAATATACATGCAGTCAATTTTACATGTTTTAAGCACTCTTTCAGCCCCTGGAAATTTTGATACAATCACATCATGATAAGAAAGACATGCTTGAGATTGAGGGCATTAAAACCAAACGGTTGTACAATCAACAAATTGTAACGAGAGTTTATAGTAAGTTAAATTATTTTCAATCTAAAAGTATATTAATTTGATAAATCTAAGTTAAATTATATCAAACAGAGACATGAGGTTGCATATGATAGAAAAAAAAGCATGATTGAATCGCCATGTGAACATCACTAGCTAAACTATTGGTGTACGCCACTCTCACATTGAAAGGTATTCTCCAATCACAGTGACAATCTCATGAGCAATAACCCACCTACGAGGCACTCATGCCATTGCTCATTCCAAATCAATTTGCATGATCTTTGGGATTTTAATGAGTACCTTTCAAGCCACCAAATGAGTATTTCATTCTATTATTATCTATAATATTTAATAACATTTTGAGTTGTGATAGTATTCACATATATAAATTTCAAATGCATAAATAAAAAATAAATAAAAGTAATTCTTTATTGCATGACATGACGTGTTTTCAAATTTTCTACACTATTATATATTTAAAATTATTTTTGTTACTATATTATATATTTAAAATCTATTATTAAATTTAAATTTTATATAATTAGAATTATTTTTATTTCAAGTTTTTTGTCTCTTTATTTATTATCTTAATAATCATCATTTCAAATATTTACTACTATTTTATTTGATTAGAGTTCTCACCTATTTAAATTGTGATTTTAAAAATATAATTAAATTTAATTATTTAATGCTTATTCGTTATTATTTTTATTTTTGCATAATTTTCTCTACTTTTATATTTTTATATCAGTTAAAATAGATTTAATAATATTCATATAATAATAAATGCATAATAATTTCAATAGAAAATTTTATTAAATAATAAGTTTTTTAAAAATTTTACGCATCGCGTGGGTTTATATCTATTAATAAGAATTTAAAAACCTGCATTTTCACATTCAATCAAAAATGGAAAACGATGACTAACACGAGGCAGGACAACCTGATCCTAACGAATAAGAAAAGAAAAGTGTAAAACTCAAAATCTATGACAATTTTATATATAGAAAGAACTTTTTATATCTTCTTTATATTTCTTTATCGATTTGGAGATGGGTGAGGCGAATTCCTTTCGCTAGATGTGGGGAAGATGGACGGTCTTGGTGGCAGGTGAAGGTGTAGTGGAGGGCCGGTGAACCAGAAGTGGAGTGAGCTAGTGATGTTGGAGCAGAAAGAGGGTTGATGATGCTGAAGTGAGGTGGTCGGATGAGGCAAGAGTGGCGTGGTGGTCGGATGAGGCAAGAGTGGCGTGGTGGTCAGGCAAGAGTGGCGTGGGGTGTAGAAGGCTCGGTCGCAGCCTTGCAGTGGCCTGCTGCTTCTGTGCGCGTGTTCTAGTTGATGTTGCGCAACTTGCCATGCGGGGTGAGGTCATTTACTCAGACGCAGCCCGACAGAGCGTGTGTCAGCCATTATTAATTAATGATTTTTTATTGGGTTTAAATATGTTGTTTTATTCAATACTAATTGCTTCTGGAGTTCATTTCTTGTGTAATTAGTTGAGTTAACTATAGTTAATCAGTTCCTTGTGTTTTTCTGTTTTTCTTTATTTATTGTATTTATTTTTCTCACATATAGATACATAGTCAAATTAGCGAGTACATCTACTTTTTCAATTAATAAAATATATCACAAGCGAATGGTTTTCTGATCTCTGATCCTTCCATGTTCATTTCTTTCTTTAGCCCATTGATGGTTGCTAGTGCTCCTCTGCCTCCCGTCACCGCCATGGATCTTAATGATCCGCATTTTCTTCATCCACATGAAAGTCTTTCTATTGTTCTTGTTCCGATTATGTTTAAAGGTGATAATTATCACCAATGGTCACACTCCATGATCCATGCTTTATGCAGCAATAACAAGGTTTCTTTTATTGATGGGTCTCTCAAACATTCGGCTGAAACTAACGTGAAGTATCTTGTTTGGGATCATTACAAAATAATGGTTATTTCTTGGATTGTGCACACACTTGATCCTCCCATAATGAATAGTGTCTTGTGGATGGAAAATGCTTCTGATCATGATGTGACAGAACATCAAGAAATGAGAACATCAAGAAATGACATCAACAGGGTGACTTATTTTGTGTTTTCGAAATTATAGCTTTCACAAGGAGATTGTCAGTTACCGCCTATTTTACTCAAGCCTTATGGCAAGAGATGGAGAATTATAGACCTCTTTTTCGTGGCTTGAATGATCAATTCTCCCAATAAGATCAAACATCATGATGTTAGACCCTTTAATTTGCCTAATGTGGATAGCATTTTTTCCCTTCTTATTCAACATGACTCAAAATGCTGAATCATATTGATTAAACTTGTATACTTGGCAACTTGGTTGAAACAAGCTACAAAGGCCAAGGGATTGGCAAATCTTCTCAACATTTCAAGTTTAATTCTAATAAATCCAGTTTTGGAAATGGACCTCTCAAGATTTGTACCTTTTGCCACATACAAGGTCACATGAAGGGAAGTATGGTTACCCATCCAATTACTTCACGAAAGAGTCTACTGTCAATAATTGCATTCAAGATACTGTATAAACACATTTAGATGTTGAGGAAGACTCACCATCCAAAGATACCACTCATCAAGTGGTTACCTTGACAAATGATCAGCGGCACTTTTGGCCTTGATGCATAAAACTTCCTCTCAGCAATATCTTGCAAATAATTCCACAACAAATTCAAATCAACCTGAATCTTCCTCAGTATAATTTGTTGGGATATGACCTACTAGATAAGTAATTTGGCAAGTGCGCTAGAGGACACATGGACACATATGTAGCGCTAAAGTAACTTTTCGCTATACCAACATAAGGAACAAGCCCAATAATAATCTAATTCATTAGTGGGCCTTGTAGCATCATTAAGTTACTAAAGGTAAGTAAGTGTAGTGGGTCGTTCTATAAGGGCAGAGCACAGGAGGCATGACTACCCATCTTGATGGACAGTAGTCATAGCCCATTAGGGTTATAATGGGCGTGGTCCTTGACGGTGACATTCTATCTATATGAGCGGTAACTTGTGACTCTAAAAGATATGCTTGACCTAACTATGCTGTCAAGGTTGAGAGCGTTAGTACCCATTGACCTAGAATTGTGTCTACCGTCAAGATCGTGATCAACTACTTTTCACTGCGGTGATGATAACACCTTCTCTATAAGCAACATGGATTCAGGTATGCTTCCGCTGATAACTCTCAAGTCTATTCGGAGATGATGCCACGGTCCAAACGGGGTATCGGTTCATATGGTTATTGAACGGAGGTTCCTTGAATTGATATGAGAGTTGCGTTGTTTAACAAGACTGATTTGTGATCAAGGTTTTTTTTTCTTATCTCGTTTTCTTGAGTGGATTTTATAAGGTTATCCAAATCCACCATTGTTTCCATGTCAATCATAATCGTTTTATCGATATTTTCTATGTCCGGTTATTCAAAATCTCCATTCGGTTTCATGTTGTTTGCATGTTTGGGTTACGTTCAATTTGTGCATTTTTTATTGGCATAATTGATTCAGTTTTACACATAATGTTGAATCTCGTTAAATCAAAGAACATGACTTTGAAATTAGATAAGACCTTATTGATCAAAGAAGGCAATGCTTTGTTTTGTTCATAAAGATATTAAAGGATTGTTTTTCCTTTTCAAGTACATCTAAGCGATTGGTTCTTTTATAATCAAATATACCTGATTATTGTTTAATGTTTCCAATTGGTTTGTTTTTGTTTTTTTTAATTGGACACATAAAACTAAGCCATATAATCCAATCAAAATTTCATTCGGTGGATTCAGCTTCAAGTTATTGAAACTATATATTCGAAAAACATGAAGACATTGAGTTTTACATGACCACTCACATGGTTTTAAGTTATCTATATACTTGAAATTGAATTTAATGAATTAGCTAAATCCGTTGACATCATTTAGCATTATTGAAATGCATATGGAATTTTGTCAATAGTATAATGATGATGATTTGGTTATTATTTAATCCATTGGATTAAAGTTCAGTTGCAATTTTTGGTATGATTATTTGCATTCGAAATTAAAGTTGCGATAAGGATAAATAAATCAAAAGTAAATCCTTGTTTGATTACGTTTTGAGTTTTATGCAAAAAATCAAAATCGTATGTCATTTAAGGAAAATTGATTTGTATAATATTAATTAAATATTTAGTTTAATTTAATTTGATTTGATTAAATTTTTAAAGAATTTATTTTGAGGTTGTTATGAGATAACCGATTTAGAGAAAAATCTTAAAGATTACGTTTGAGATAATTATATTTATCTTTAAAGAATATATTTTGAGGTTCTAATCAGATAATCTATTTTGAGAAAAAAAAAATAGTGAATATTTTATCTTCGGTGAGTTGTTATTTTATGGAAATAATATTAAACTAACAAAATATAATTATTTAATTATTGGCATTTGGCGTTGGTCAAATGGTTTGAAGTTTGACATGGGTCAAACATTTTAAGATCTCGATTCGAGTGATTGTCTTTTTCTCCGAACTCAAACATCCTAAATAAAGTTTTTGTTAAAACCCTTTTAAGAGGAAAAAAGCTTTTAGGATCATGTTCATCGATCAATAGGTAGACACTTGGGAAAATCGAGTTCATGACTTTAGGATTGCTCAAAATTACTAATTTTTTTGTTTTGAAAAAATCTTAAAGAATTGCGTTAAAAAAAATAAAAGGGGGGGGGGATGCGTTTAACCGGCGCAAGAAGGGCGATACATGTGTGTGGCTTGTAGGAGTTACAGTAACGTCAAGAGGTTCCACGACACAATCATGCCCCTTGTAGGCATAGTTGTGTGACGTTGTCTGGTCTTTTCTAAGGTAAAACACAATTATGTCTCGTGGGAACGCAATTGTGTAATGTTCCAGAACTGCGAAAGAAGTATGACACAGTCGTGTGCCCATCAAGCATAGCCGCATCAATTGTTAGACATGGGTCTAACATGTAATAAAAGTTAAAACTGCTTCGAAAGCAATTATAAGGTCAAATAATGACATAAGGATAGCATCTGGTCTTTGCCTGGGGTATCTTCTTAGTATATCTAAGCAGAATAGTTAACAAAGTAACCTATATCGTAGACATTGCCAATATAGAAACTCTAAGGTGTTTGTGTATGCTTGCTTTGTGCGGGTAACTATCAGCATAAAGGAACGTAGCTATCTGGCAGGGCATATGAGCATCGTAGTAATGAGTTGACACTGGCATCCATTGTGAATGTTTGGCTCGCCCAAAGGAAAGTCAAGTGTTTGCTTGGATTGTGTGTGCAGTCATAAAGAAGTTCATTTCGAAATCTTGATCGGCCCAAAGGAAAGTCGAATTTTGGCTGAGCTATTATGATAATTAACCACTAGTAAATCGTACTCTTGTTCCAAAGATGGAGATGCGATGTTACAAGGTTAATTTTGATGAGTAGTGGTTATTTAAAATTTTCCAAATGCTTTCATAAAGATTGTTGACCTGAGCTAAACTTTACATTCTCTATATTAAGTAATGTTGATTACTGAAAGTGAATGTATGGATTTTTTTCAACGTTACGTTATTTACATCTTAAGAGTTTGAGATCTAGTGGGAGAAGTTGCATTGAACTCATGTGCATCAATACAGATATGGTACGTATGGAACTCTGTTTTCCTAATTGTCCAATAAAAGCGCCAAAAAGGAAACACGTGGTTTTATGGACTAAAATTTTTATGATAGAGTGTGCCTCACGTCATGTGAAGTTCATTGCCTCAGGACTTCTCTCAGAGGAGAAAGGATTGCAAATGCAATATCCCAAAAGAGTATATATAGGGCCTAAACAATGGACTAGAGAGTAAAGGATAATATCCTTCACGAGAACCACATAAATAAGGAAATAACAACCCAATGTAAGCTGAAAGGATACAAAGGAAGGTCAAGTTCTCTTGTCAGTTGAAAGTCTCATCCAGTTTCAAGTGTCTAAACACAAAAGTAATTAGATGCTAAAAGGGGATTAAAAGGAAAAACTAACTGAAGTTCAATGTTATATATGCTCGAAGGTTGGGGTCACCTACTAAACAAGAATTGACAGGCTAGTCTGAAATTGAATTTTTAGATCGCTTAATAATACAAAAGGTAAAATGTGTATATTGAGTGCAAAAAGGGGCCATACTATTGGCAAGCATAGGGAAAATGTTAGGAGAACTAAGGAGGTTCTAAGACTGATACATGCCAATATTTGAAAGATCATTTCATACAGTTCCATTGGAATGGTTAATGGTATGTTTTCCAATCCACGAACAACTTCTCTAGTAACCTTTACTCGTTAAAGTGGTAATTTGATGTGTTGGATGATTGTGAGTCTTTTAGGGCTGAAGACGGAAGTCAATTCGATAAGACTAACAGGGTAGCAAAATATGATCATAAAGGTGGAAACGCAAGGAAACGACAAATTTTGTGATTGGCATGCTAGACCATCTACCCAACCCCTAAATAAGTATAGCACAGTTCCTTAGTATGCAATGCAAAGTTTATTGAGCATGAATGTGCGGCTAAAAGGAGGAATCTAACCCTAAAAGATAAGTAGGGAGTATTTGGTAACTAGATTCCCACTTACCTCAAAGTCACTAGTATGATAATTAACCACTAGTAAATCGTACTCTTGTTCCAAAGATGGGGATGCGATGTTACAAGGTTAATTTTGATGGGTAGTGGTTATTTAAAATTTTCCAAATGCTTTCATAAAGATTGTTGACCTGAGCTAAACTTTACATTCTCTATATTAAGTAATGTTGATTACTGAAAGTGAATCTATGGATTTTTTTCAACGTTACGTTATTTACATCTTAAGAGTTTGAGATCTAGTGGGAGAAGTTGCATTGAACTCATGTGCATCAATACAGATATGGTACGTATGGAACTCTGTTTTCCTAATTGTCCAATAAAAGCCCCAAAAAGGAAACACGTGGTTTTATGGACTAAAATTTTTATGATAGAGTGTGCCTCACGTCATGTGAAGTTCATTGCCTCAGGACTTCTCTCAGAGGAGAAAGGATCGTAAATGCAATATCCCAAAAGAGTATATATAGGGCCTAAACAATGGACTAGAGAGTAAAGGATAATATCCTTCACGAGAACCACATAAATAAGGAAATAACAACCCAATGTAAGCTGAAAGGATACAAAGGAAGCTCATGTTCTCTTGTCAGTAGAAAGTCTCATCCAGTTTCAAGGGTCTAAACACAAAAGTAATTAGATGCTAAAAGGGGATTAAAAGGAAAAACTAACTGAAGTTCAATGTTATATATGCTCGAAGGTTGGGGTCACCTACTAAACAAGAATTGACAGGCTAGTCTGAAATTGAATTTTTAGATCGCTTAATAATACAAAAGGTAAAATGTGTATATTGAGTGCAAAAAGGGGCCATACTATTGGCAAGTATAGGGAAAATGTTAGGAGAACTAAGGAGGTTCTAAGACTGATACATGCCAATATTTGAAAGATCATTTCATACAGTATTGGAATGGTTAATGGTATGTTTTCCAGTCCACGAACAACTTCTCTAGTAACCTTTACTCGTTAAAGTGGTAATTTGATGTGTTGGATGATTGTGAGTCTTTTAGGGCTGAAGACGGAAGTCAATTCGATAAGACTAACAGGGTAGCAAAATATGATCATAAAGGTGGAAACGCAAGGAAACGACAAATTTTGTGATTGGCATGCTAGACCATCTACCCAACCCCTAAATAAGTATAGCACAGTTCCTTAGTATGCAATGCAAAGTTTATTGAGCATGAATGTGCGGCTAAAAGGAGGAATCTAACCCTAAAAGATAAGTAGGGAGTATTTGGTAACTAGATTCCCACTTACCTCAAAGTCACTAGTATGATAATTAACCACTAGTAAATCGTACTCTTGTTCCAAAGATGGAGATGCGATGTTACAAGGTTAATTTTGATGGGTAGTGGTTATTTAAAATTTTCCAAATGCTTTCATAAAGATTGTTGACCTGAGCTAAACTTTACATTCTCTATATTAAGTAATGTTGATTACTGAAAGTGAATCTATGGATTTTTTTCAATGTTACGTTATTTACATCTTAAGAGTTTGAGATCTAGTGGGAGAAGTTGCATTGAACTCATGTGCATCAATACAGATATGGTACGTATGGAACTCTGTTTTCCTAATTGTCCAATAAAAGCCCCAAAAAGGAAACACGTGGTTTTATGGACTAAAATTTTTATGATAGAGTGTGCCTCACGTCATGTGAAGTTCATTACCTCAGGACTTCTCTCAGAGGAGAAAGGATCGTAAATGCAATATCCCAAAAGAGTATATATAGGGCCTAAACAATGGACTAGAGAGTAAAGGATAATATCCTTCACGAGAACCACATAAATAAGGAAATAACAACCCAATGTAAGCTGAAAGGATACAAAGGAAGCTCATGTTCTCTTGTCAGTAGAAAGTCTCATCCAGTTTCAAGGGTCTAAACACAAAAGTAATTAGATGCTAAAAGGGGATTAAAAGGAAAAACTAACTGAAGTTTAATGTTATATATGCTCGAAGGTTGGGGTCACCTACTAAACAAGAATTGACAGGCTAGTCTGAAATTGAATTTTTAGATCGCTTAATAATACAAAAGGTAAAATGTGTATATTGAGTGCAAAAAGGGGCCATACTATTGGCAAGCATAGGGAAAATGTTAGGAGAACTAAGGAGGTTCTAAGACTGATACATGCCAATATTTGAAAGATCATTTCATACAGTATTGGAATGGTTAATGGTATGTTTTCCAGTCCACGAACAACTTCTCTAGTAACCTTTACTCGTTAAAGTGGTAATTTGATGTGTTGGATGATTGTGAGTCTTTTAGGGCTGAAGACGGAAGTCAATTCGATAAGACTAACAGGGTAGCAAAATATGATCATAAAGGTGGAAACGCAAGGAAACGACAAATTTTGTGATTGGCATGCTAGACCATCTACCCAACCCCTAAATAAGTATAGCACAGTTCCTTAGTATGCAATGCAAAGTTTATTGAGCATGAATGTGCGGCTAAAAGGAGGAATCTAACCCTAAAAGATAAGTAGGGAGTATTTGGTAACTAGATTCCCACTTACCTCAAAGTCACTAGTATGATAATTAACCACTAGTAAATTGTACTCTTGTTCCAAAGATGGAGATGCGATGTTACAAGGTTAATTTTGATGGGTAGTGGTTATTTAAAATTTTCCAAATGCTTTCATAAAGATTGTTGACCTGAGCTAAACTTTACATTCTCTATATTAAGTAATGTTGATTACTGAAAGTGAATCTATGGATTTTTTTCAACGTTACGTTATTTACATCTTAAGAGTTTGAGATCTAGTGGGAGAAGTTGCATTGAACTCATGTGCATCAATACAGATATGGTACGTATGGAACTCTGTTTTCCTAATTGTCCAATAAAAGCGCCAAAAAGGAAACACGTGGTTTTATGGACTAAAATTTTTATGATAGAGTGTGCCTCACGTCATGTGAAGTTCATTGCCTCAGGACTTCTCTCAGAGGAGAAAGGATCGCAAATGCAATATCCCAAAAGAGTATATATAGGGCCTAAACAATGGACTAGAGAGTAAAGGATAATATCCTTCACGAGAACCACATAAATAAGGAAATAACAACCCAATGTAAGCTGAAAGGATACAAAGGAAGGTCAAGTTCTCTTGTCAGTTGAAAGTCTCATCCAGTTTCAAGTGTCTAAACACAAAAGTAATTAGATGCTAAAAGGGGATTAAAAGGAAAAACTAACTGAAGTTCAATGTTATATATGCTCGAAGGTTGGGGTCACCTACTAAACAAGAATTGACAGGCTAGTCTGAAATTGAATTTTTAGATCGCTTAATAATACAAAAGGTAAAATGTGTATATTGAGTGCAAAAAGGGGCCATACTATTGGCAAGCATAGGGAAAATGTTAGGAGAACTAAGGAGGTTCTAAGACTGATACATGCCAATATTTGAAAGATCATTTCATACAGTTCCATTGGAATGGTTAATGGTATGTTTTCCAATCCACGAACAACTTCTCTAGTAACCTTTACTCGTTAAAGTGGTAATTTGATGTGTTGGATGATTGTGAGTCTTTTAGGGCTGAAGACGGAAGTCCATTCGATAAGACTAACAGGGTAGCAAAATATGATCATAAAGGTGGAAACGCAAGGAAACGACAAATTTTGTGATTGGCATGCTAGACCATCTACCCAACCCCTAAATAAGTATAGCACAGTTCCTTAGTATGCAATGCAAAGTTTATTGAGCATGAATGTGCGACTAAAAGGAGGAATCTAACCCTAAAAGATAAGTAGGGAGTATTTGGTAACTAGATTCCCACTTACCTCAAAGTCACTAGTATGATAATTAACCACTAGTAAATCGTACTCTTGTTCCAAAGATGGAGATGCGATGTTACAAGGTTAATTTTGATGGGTAGTGGTTATTTAAAATTTTCCAAATGCTTTCACAAAGATTGTTGACCTGAGCTAAACTTTACATTCTCTATATTAAGTAATGTTGATTACTGAAAGTGAATCTATGGATTTTTTTCAACGTTACGTTATTTACATCTTAAGAGTTTGAGATCTAGTTGGAGAAGTTGCATTGAACTCATGTGCATCAATACAGATATGGTACGTATGGAACTCTGTTTTCCTAATTGTCCAATAAAAGCGCCAAAAAGGAAACACGTGGTTTTATGGACTAAAATTTTTATGATAGAGTGTGCCTCACGTCATGTGAAGTTCATTGCCTCAGGACTTCTCTCAGAGGAGAAAGGATCGCAAATGCAATATCCCAAAAGAGTATATATAGGGCCTAAACAATGGACTAGAGAGTAAAGGATAATATCCTTCACGAGAACCACATAAATAAGGAAATAACAACCCAATGTAAGCTGAAAGGATACAAAGGAAGGTCATGTTCTCTTGTCAGTTGAAAGTCTCATCCAGTTTCAAGTGTCTAAACACAAAAGTAATTAGATGCTAAAAGGGGATTAAAAGGAAAAACTAACTGAAGTTCAATGCTATATATGCTCGAAGGTTGGGGTCACCTACTAAACAAGAATTGACAGGCTAGTCTGAAATTGAATTTTTAGATCGCTTAATAATACAAAAGGTAAAATGTGTATATTGAGTGCAAAAAGGGGCCATACTATTGGCAAGCATAGGGAAAATGTTAGGAGAACTAAGGAGGTTCTAAGACTGATACATGCCAATATTTGAAAGATCATTTCATACAGTTCCATTGGAATGGTTAATGGTATGTTTTCCAATCCACGAACAACTTCTCTAGTAACCTTTACTCGTTAAAGTGGTAATTTGATGTGTTGGATGATTGTGAGTCTTTTAGGGCTGAAGACGGAAGTCAATTCGATAAGACTAACAGGGTAGCAAAATATGATCATAAAGGTGGAAACGCAAGGAAACGACAAATTTTGTGATTGGCATGCTAGACCATCTACCCAACCCCTAAATAAGTATAGCACAGTTCCTTAGTATGCAATGCAAAGTTTATTGAGCATGAATGTGCGATTTAAAGGAGGAATCTAACCCTAAAAGATAAGTAGGGAGTATTTGGTAACTAGATTCCCACTTACCTCAAAGTCACTAGTATGATAATTAACCACTAGTAAATCGTACTCTTGTTCCAAAGATGGAGATGCGATGTTACAAGGTTAATTTTGATGGGTAGTGGTTATTTAAAATTTTCCAAATGCTTTCATAAAGATTGTTGACCTGAGCTAAACTTTACATTCTCTATATTAAGTAATGTTGATTACTGAAAGTGAATCTATGGATTTTTTTCAACGTTACGTTATTTACATCTTAAGAGTTTGAGATCTAGTGGGAGAAGTTGCATTGAACTCATGTGCATCAATACAGATATGGTACGTATGGAACTCTGTTTTCCTAATTGTCCAATAAAAGCGCCAAAAAGGAAACACGTGGTTTTATGGACTAAAATTTTTATGATAGAGTGTGCCTCACGTCATGTGAAGTTCATTGCCTCAGGACTTCTCTCAGAGGAGAAAGGATCGCAAATGCAATATCCCAAAAGAGTATATATAGGGCCTAAACAATGGACTAGAGAGTAAAGGATAATATCCTTCACGAGAACCACATAAATAAGGAAATAACAACCCAATGTAAGCTGAAAGGATACAAAGGAAGGTCATGTTCTCTTGTCAGTAGAAAGCCTCATCCAGTTTCAAGTGTCTAAACACAAAAGTAATTTGATGCTAAAAGGGGATTAAAAGGAAAAACTAACTGAAGTTCAATGTTATATTTGCTCGAGGGTTGGGGTCACCTACTAAACAAGAATTGACAGGCTAGTCTGAAATTGAATTTTTAGATCGCTTAATAATACAAAAGGTAAAATGTGTATATTGAGTGCAAAAAGGGGCCATACTATTGGCAAGCATAGGGAAAAGGTTAGGAAAACTAAGGAGGTTCTAAGACTGATACATGCCAATATTTGAAAGATCATTTCATATAGTTCCATTGGATTGGTTAATGGTATGTTTTCCAGTCCACGAACAACTTCTCTAGTAACGTTTACTCGTTAAAGTGGTAATTTGATGTGTTGGATGATTGTGAGTCTTTTAGGGCTAAAGACGGAAGTCAATTCGATAAGACTAACAGGGTAGCAAAATATGATCATAAAGGTGGAAACGCAAGGAAACGACAAATTTTGTGATTGGCATGCTAGACCATCTACCCAACCCTTAAATAAGTATAGCACAGTTCCTTAGTATGCAATGCAAAGTTTATTGAGCATGAATGTGCGGCTAAAAGGAGGAATCTAACCCTAAAAGATAAGTAGGGAGTATTTGGTAACTAGATTCCCACTTACCTCAAAGTCACTATGGTGTGATGCCTTAAAGACCAATTTTTTTTTTATTCTCAACCGAATACAAAAAAAAAGTAGTTAACATAACCCGTTAAAGGCTTGAGGCAGGAAAATGTTTGTGTTGAAACATTTAAAGAATCGGGTATATCCAACTAAAGCAAGGATCTATGGGCCTAATAAAGAAAGGTTGGATGTAAGGGTATTTCCAACTAAAGGTTATTTCACTTTTGAAAGTTTGCTGCTATTTGGTTGTTTGGAAAGATCGTAAAGGATATAAAGTATGTTATCCCACTAATTGAAAGTTTTTCAAAAGGATCAAAGATACTAAAGTTTTTGGTGATGTTGAATTTTAAGGGGTAAGATATTGTAAATGACATTGTTTGCAAGAGGATTCAGATTCACCTCTTTCTATGTGGACATGCTTTTTCTTGCAGTTGCTAAGAGTCATGGTGACCTCATGATTCACATTGGTGAACTCATGATTCAAAATTAAGGTGAACCCGTAAGTACACATAGGTAAACTTATGATTCACATTCCTAACTTGACCTCTAAGCAATTTTCAATGCAGGGAAGAGACAATGTCACTGAACTTCCTATCGGACAAGATCAATAGGTCATAGCTGTTGATTATCAGGAAGTCTAGTTCTTCTACTAGTGAGGAACATTATAGGGTCAAACTCAACAACCTTGTTAAGTTGCGCCAAGGAGGTCCACGAGAAAGTGCAAAAGAGCGACTTTGGACATTTACATTGCCTTTTCCATAGGGATATAAAGACATTATCTTTAGTGATTCTGACTCACATAATGTAGGTTTAAGGTTATAAGATGAACTCCAATCTATAAAGGGCAATGACATTCGGAGCATTGTGTAACCTTAAGGAGTGAAACCTATTAGCTAAAAGTGGATTTCCAAACTAATCAGGATTTATAGGGTAATATTGGAATATACAAGGCATGTCTAGTCGTGAGAGGATTCATCTAAAGATACGGTGACCGAAATGACCCTTAGAGGACCATTATGATATTTGTTGCACATTTAGGTCTTAAGCTGCACAAATGGAGACTACTTCTCTTAAATATGGATCTTGAGGAAGATGTCTATATGGAACGGATGAAAGGATATTCTTTGAAAGAAGATGGTCAACTAGTCTAAAAGTTAAAGAAATCATTTGTGGGCTTAACCAAGTTTCTTATAAATAGAATTTAAAGTTACACTACATTAATGTCTCTTTTGATTTTGAGGCAAATGATGCAAAGGTTTGTACATGCCGCAAGTTCAGTGGGAGGGGGATTGTGATCCCAGTTTTAGGTGTGGATTAAATTTTTCACGAAGCAAATAATGTAAGGCTTATTCAGAAACTAAGAAAATTTTCTCATAAGGTCTGAGTTGAAATATCTTTGTGAAGCATCTCTGTGTTAGGGATACATATTCATTGTTATCACCAACAATGAATCATTTTTGGTTATTATAAGAGACTTGCTGTAGAAGGAAATTTTCGTTTGATGTGAAAAATTGAAATCCAAACAATACCCTTGTATCAAAATTAGAAATGGATCTTAAGTATATAAAGGGATTCCCTAGGCTTCGGTAATGAGGTTTCTCACATTTGCGCAAGTCTGCACTCGTCAATACCTTGGGCTTATAGGGGGAGCATATAGTAGATACCAGAGCAATCTGGATAGAGAACATCAGGTTATAGCCATAAATGTCTTCAGATAATTTCTGAAGATGAAGGATGATGTGCTCACAAAAAGGAAGTCAAATGAACTTGAGATCATAAGGTGTTCTGCTTCTGACTTTAGTGGGTGTCGGGTTAGTCGCAAGTCGACTCTCGGATACGTTTTCCTGTTGGTAAGAGAGCACATCTTCAAGAGTGTCAAGCAGTCACTCGTTGTCTCTTTCACCATAAAGGTAATCTAGTGTGAATCATGAGGCATCCAATTAAGACACCATGATTGTGTGATTCGGCTAAAGGACTACAGTTGTCAATAAAGCATTAAAAGTCAATTGAGACATTTCTTGACAACAAAGGTGTGGTCTTACACTCCACTAGTAATAGGAGCTCTACGGTATGGAGAATTGTTAACACAAAGTTTTCTTATTGTTACGAAACTGATTCAGGAATGAAAGATTAGCATTACACGTACAGGGGACACGCACTATGTTAGTGGATCCTCTAAGCATTGATACCAAATGATTTTCATGGCCACATGATTAGTATGGTATCACCAGATTAGATGCTTGAGTACACTATGTTGCTTGGTATTTGCAGTACAATAATGGAGGCATTACCTCTTGAATAGAAACTTCATAATAAAGACAGACCACCGAAGCTTAAAATACATCCTGGACCAGCGTTTGACAACAACATTTCAGCAAAAGTGGCTAGTCGAGTTAATGGAATTCGACTTCTCAATAGAGTAAAAACAAGGAAAGGAAAACGTGGTAGCAGATGCCTTATCCAGAAAAGAGGATGTGAATGTTCAGCATTAAAACTACATATGTGGGATTCAGATTATCACAAAGAATCAAGGACACATGGGTTACAGACCAATCTAACAGAAACTGATTAAGAAACTGCAACTCAAACCTAATTCACATAAAGACTATAGCTGGAAAAATCAAGAGCTTCAAAGAAAAGGGAGAGTTGAGGTGGGTCCGCAATCTGATCTCAGGCATTAGCTATTACATTGGTTGCATTCTTACCTACAAGTGCCCACTCAGTATGTCACGCTACATTGAAAAGAGCAAAAACTACAATTTATTGGAGAGGGATGTCAAAGGATATCAAGGCTTTTAACCAGCGATGTTCTACTTGTAACAAATGCAAGTATGAAACAGTGACCTCATCTAGACTATTACAGCCGTTGCCAATACCTGCAAGTATGGCAACACATATCGATGGACTTTGTTGAAGGCCTTGCAAACTCACATGGAAAAAAAGTCATCTTTGGGGTAGTTGATAGATTGAATAAAGCTGCCCACTTTATGGGTTTATCACATCCTTACTCTGCAACTATAGTTGCCCCTATCACATCCTTACTCTGCAGCTATAGTTGTCAAATAATTTATGGATAATGTCTTCAAACTACATGGGTTTCTGATTTCCATAACAAGTGATAGAAACCCAATTTTTATCAGCAATTTTTGGAAGGAGTTCATGCGATTTCAAGGAGTCGATATAAGACTTATTGTTGTCTACATCTAGGGGTGGCAAAACGGGCTTGGCCTGGCGGGCCGGCCCGCATAACCCGCCATTTATACGCGGGGTGGGCTATATAAAAGCAGCCCACTGGCCCGCATAACTCGCACTTTTGACGGGCCAATAGTTGTGCGGGGCGGGTTAGCCTGCGGACTCATTTGAAAAAAAACTAACATTTTGAATAAGTTGTAGACAAAAAAAAATTGAATCAAACCTTTTTTGCTTTTTGGTGTCAGGCCTGCTTTGTTCTATTAAAAAAAATAAACACACAAAGACAAAGAGGCAGAGTGAGACAACTAGTTCTACATTTCTTTACTATGAAGTTAACATAAATTTATTATATTATTGTGAAAACAATACATTGTAAAATTTTTAGATCTTTTGAATAGTTAATATTATTATTTTTATATAGTGTTGGAATTAATATGATTTTTTAAAGTTTTTTTAGAATATCTTTTTTATGCTTTTTTAAAGAGATAATGAGATTTATGAATTTTTAATATTTTATATTTTTTTAAATTTAATTGGCGGGCTATGCAGGCTAACACGCATAACCCTTCATAAAGCGGGCTAGGCTGAAGAAATGGGTCTGTTTTCCTCCGCGGGCTGGCTCGTCCCGCCCCACAATTTTGCGGGTCAGCCACGGGGCAAGCCGCTGCGGGGCGGGCTGGCCCGCATTGCCACCCCTAATTAGAAGTAAGGACCAGTGAGTAAATAATAATGAAATTATTAGGATCTGTTTGTAAACAATTTTAAAAGTACAAAAGCGGTCTTTGATGTATTGATTATCATTCAATGACTAATATTCGAGAAACTCTTCCCTAATCTTCTGCTCAGTTCCCGTTTTTGGATTCCTTTCTTCAATTAGGATTCCATAGCCCCAATTCCAGTTCTTTGGGTTCTTGTAACTCCTAGATCTACTATACACTTCTATCAAATGCTATATCCTTTTTCAAATTCTCCTGTCCACTTAATTTTGATAATTGTTATTTATCTTCTAATAAGTAAATGCTTAATAAAAGATAAATGACAATTGTCAAAATTAAATGAGTAAGATGATTTAAAAAAAATTTAACATTTTTATGAGAAATAGGAAATTGAAAATTCTAAAAGTTAAAAATAAGAGGAGAACAATTTTTTTTTATCGGCCAAAACAATTGATTTAACTAATATGCGGGTAAACAGGTCCGGGTATGGTATAATTAGCTACTTGAAGGGTATGAGGATGGGGATTAAAGTTGTTACCCATCCTGGTACGAGAATTTTTAGAAGTTTGAAATGGGGACGGGTGCTAAAGTACCCTACCCATCTTCACCCCTACTCTTGATCGGTGGAAGTTTAATTTTGAGGTTGAAGATTTGTTGATGTTTGATTGATTGATTGTTTCGCTCTATTGAGGTGTTTTTTCTTGGGTTGTAGCGACATGGCGACCATGCCGGGCAATAGAGATGGAAAGAGAAAGCAAAAATGGAGGGGCAGTTATCAACTGTGGGAGATGTTGTGGCTGAAACAGTTACTAACAGGCTTGCTGCAATGCATATCGGCGAAAACAGAGGGCACGTGACAATTTGGAAACCTAAATCCTATGGAACTATAAGTGGAGCCACTACAGCCAAGGTTGAAAACACGCCTGCGGGAAAAGTGACAATTGATGGTCCAAGGATCATTGCAGCTGTGGCTTCACTGAAAAACAGTGGTACTGCTAGTTTGAAAATGAGAAGTCTGATCAAGAGGTACATTATTTCTAGTATACTGTTATGGACCTAACCCGCGGGAAGAGCACGTGTAGGCCTCACGTGGGCGACCCAAGCCGTCGGTCCCATGTCGTGTATGCACGACATAGGGACACGACATAAGGCACAGGGGACATCACCCCCACGTGAGGACCGTTACAGATCCGTAACTACCGCCGCAATTCACGGAACTGAGACAGTGACAGGTTTGACTTTGGTGACTTTTGTTTACCCTATAAATATATGTGACTAGTCTTCATTCAGTAGGTCTTTCATAACTCTAGATCTGAGAATTCCTGCTTAAGACACACAATTGACTTGATCGTCGGAGTGCTTGCAGGTACCCCCCTCACCGCCAGGTGAGTGGCCGGAGATATCCAACCGCCGCGCCGGAGACCAGATTGGAGGCCAAATCCGCCATGCCAAATGCATGGTGGAACATTGGCACTGTCTGTGGGGAAGAATTGTTCTTCTCCGATCGTAACTTATCTCTTATTTCCTCCTTTATCTGGTTTTTCTGGTAATTTTGCAGGAAGAACACCACCGGAATCAAGAAATCAACCTCTTTCTCCTAGCAGATCCGTTTCTGCCAGTAGTCAAGGTGAGTTCCGGTCAATTAATCGTTGCAAAAGCCATTTCTAACCGATTAACCGGTGAATTATGACTTTTCACCAATTAGTTGATCGGATAATTGCATTCTTTGATTTTTCTGTAATAACTGCGCATATATTCCTCTATAAATATGTAATTTCTTTATCATCCTCATAAATCCTGTCTCATTAACGATCTTGCATGAGTGTATGGCAAGAAAATCTCTTGTGCCCGCAGGCAAACATGAACTAACTCATGCTAACCAAAAATGTGGTTGTAGCGACATGGTGAACACCAGGAGAAAGAACCAAGGAGTTAGGGGAGCATCGGCCAACGCCGGAGGAGCCCCTTGGGAACAGCCCTCTGCTAACGGGCCTTCTCCACGACAACAACAAGAAGAGGTCAGGCCTGCTGGTCCGGCGATGTCCGAACAGAGGATGACAACGATTGAAGATGGCATGCTTGACCTCAAAGAGATGATTCGAAAGCAGGCCGAAGAAATTGAGAGGATGAATAGGGAACGAGAAGCTTGGAAGAAGCAACAAGAGGAATTTCAAGCAATTCTGGTCAACCTTGGGATGGGCCAGCAACTCCCTCAACGACATGAGAATCAGCAAGAGGGGCAAAATCCCCAAATGGAGAGGCAAGTCTCCATGGTTGGTCCCCAGATCCCGCACACCAACCTCGCGATAGTCCAGCCCCAGCTGCCCGACTTGGATCAGGTGGCGGAAAATGACATGGGTATTAAAGGGTGTCATAACCCTTTCACCCCGGCAATCATGAACTTTTGATATGTCGGCCAACTTTAAATTCGCCGTCCAGATCGACCCGTATGATGGGACAACTGATCCTCAAGATCATGTGGAGATCTTCCAGCAGACGATGATCTTCCAGGGGGCCAAGGAGCCCGTTATATGCCGCGCATTCCCTTTGACCTTGAAAGCCGCGACCCAGAGATGGTTCTCATCGTTACCGGTGGGATCCATCGCGGGATGGAAAGCATTAAAGGATAAGTTTGTGTCCAACTTTACAAGCAGCAAACAACAATTTAAAACTGAGCACCACCTCGAGAGGATAAAGCAGAGATCAGACAAGCCATTAAGGGATTTCATCATTCGCTTTAACGCGGAATCTCTCGAGGTACGCGATGTCGCCCCGAACATGATACTGTATTTCCTTAGGCAGGGGCTGAAGCCGGGAGGCTTCGCCAAGGATTTAGCCAAAGAAAAGCCCAAAACAATGGAGGAGTTGAAAAAGCGGGCTGAGAAGTGGATTCAGATAGAAGAATGGGTTCGGAATAATAAGGCAGATAATCAAGCCGCTAAACAGGAAAGAGAGAAGAGAGACAAACAGAAAAATTCTTACGGCGGGAGACCCAAGGAGAATGAAAAAACGTATGATAAAGGCGGAAGACCACCCAGGGGCACTTACTCAACTTATGCCCCGTTAACCATGCCGCCATCTCGTTTCTATAAGGAGATCATGTATTCCGAGCTGAAAGATAGGCCTCCTCCAATGGGATCACAAGCAAAAAATAAGGACAATTTTTGCCTATATCATAAAGACCAAGGGCACCACACTAACGAATGCATTCACTTTAAAGACGCCATCGAGAAGTTGATACGATAGGGAAAGTTGAGACAATTTGTTCAGAAAAATGATGAAGGAACATCCCGTGGAAGGAGCGTCGCCCAGAAGACGTGAACATCCCGGGATGAACGACGTAGATCTCGGTCCAGAAGCCCACAGCGACATAAAGAAGCGGCCTCTAAAGGGGTCATCAACGTGATTGCTGGAGGTCTTGATCAGGGGGAACCACCAGAGTCATCAAGAAAATGATCCCGGGACATAGAAGATCATTGCATGGCTGTGAAGGCCATGAAAAGAATTACTTTGGCATTCACCGAAGACGACCTGCCTACGGATGCAGCCGAGACCAATGCCCCCCTGGTTATCATGGCTAAGATGGCGGGGTATAAAGTAAAAAGGTTATTTGTTGATCAAGGGAGCTCAGCCGACATAATGTTTTGGGTCCTGTTCCAGAAGTTGGGCCTAACAGATAAAGATCTAATCCCTCACAAGGGAAATTTGATAGGCTTTACAGGGGATACTATCTCCCCCAAGGGCTATGTAAAATTGAAGGTAACTTTTGCAGGTCGCGACAGAAGCAGAACAATAGAGGTGAAGTTCCTCGTCATAGAATGCCCCTCAGCCAATAACGCCATTATAAGCAGACCTACTCTTAATGCTTTGGGAGCAGTTGTCTCAACTTTGCACATGGCGATGAAATTCCCTGGTGACAGGGGCGACATCGTCACTATCCGAGGGAAAGGCCCAGAGGCACAACTTTATTATTTAGAAAGTCTTAAAATAACGAAAACTATGCCAGTGCAGGAACAGGAAAAAGTAAAGGAGACACAGAAGAAAGAAACCAAAGGAAAACAAAAGCTCGTTAGGCGAGATGATGCCGTAATGATGACGGACCTGGATCCGAGAGGGGAATTACAACATGAACGGCCTGAACCTGAAGGTGATTCTGTGGAAATACAACTCGGGAGTCAACCTGATCAGGTAATCAAGGTCGGGAAAAACTTACCCATTGATATTATGAAAAATATGATCAAAGTTTTGCAGGATAATAAAGATATTTTTGCATGGGTCGCCTCGGACATGCCGGGCGTAGATCCCGAATTATGTTGTCACCGAATCGCGATAAAAGAAGGAGCTAGGCCAGTGGCCCAGAAAAAGAGGAGAATGGGCCAAGAGCGGACAACAGCCATTGAAAAACAGGTTGACGAGTTATTGAATGCGGGATTCATCCGCGAGGTACAGTATTCTGATTGGCTATCCAATGTCGTGATGGTAAAAAAGGCCAATGGAAAGTGGAGAATGTGTACATATTACACAGACCTTAACAAAGCTTGCCCGAAAGACCCTTTTCCGCTGCCCTGCATAGATAAGTTGGTCGACAACTCAGCGGGTTATAAATATCTTTCTTTTCTGGATGCTTATTCTAGCTATAATCAAATTCTCATGGCTCCCGAAGATCAGGATAAGACTTCCTTTATCACTGATCTCGGGGTAATTTGTTATAATGTGATGCCCTTTGGTTTGTGGAATGCAGAAGCGACATACCAAGGGATGATGGACAAAGTCTTTGCCGAGATGAGAGGCAGAGAGGTCGAAGTCTACATCGACGATATGATCGTCAAAACAAAAGATGACCAAGATCCATCGAAAGACCTGGAATCTGTTTTCCAACGTTTACGGCAATTCAATTTACGACTTAACCCTCTGAAATGCACGTTTGGTGTGGAAGCTGGCAAGTTTCTAGGATTTATGCTCACAAATCGCGGCATTGAAGCAAACCAAGATAAATGTCGGGCAATCCTCGACATGTCCAGCCCTAGGACGGTCAAGGACGTACAACAACTCACGGGGAGGGTCGCAGCCTTGTCTCGTTTCCTTCCAATCTCGGCAAAGCGTTGCCTTCCCATGTTTAAGGCCTTGAAGAAACAAGACTCATTTGAATGGACGCAAGAATGTAAAGTCGCGTTCCAAGAACTCAAAACCTCCCTGGCATATCCCCCTATCTTAACAAAGTGGGGGACACCTTGATACTCTATCTCGCGGTGGCTGACGAGGCCGTGAGTGGCGTACTAATCAGAGAAGAGGGTAAAGATCAGTTCCCAATCTACTTTGTTTCTAAAGTCTTGCAGGGAGCTGAGTTGAATTATTAGTGACTTGAAAAAGTAGCTTTCGCATTACTGATGGCCTCGAGGAAGTTACGCCCATAATTCCAATGCTACCCCATCCTAGTCAGGACCAATCAACCGATACGACAAATCTTACACAAACCAGACTTGGCAGGAATCTTGGGCGATTGAGTTAACCCAATATGATATATCGTATGAACCACGGCTAGCGATTAAAGCACAAGACCTCGCTGACTTCCTTGCCGAAATGACACATCTCGGAGACTTCCATCCCGAGGAATGGACAATATATGTCGATGGCTCCTCGAACATCAAGGGATGTGGCGCCGGAGTGATACTGGAAAACTCGGAGGGATTGGCAGTGGAGTATTCATTATGATTTGACTTCCCGACATCTAACAATTAGGCAGAATATGAAGTCTGCCTTGCAAGAATACGGATGGCCAAGGAATTAAGAGCAAACGCGATAACTATCTGTTCAGATTCAAAGTTGGTGGTGTCCCAGATTAAGGGAGAATACCAAGCAAAAGAGCCCATCATGCAAAAATATCTCGCCAAAGTACGAGATGCTCTAGTGGGATTCTCTAAATTTGAAATCCGACATATACCTAGAGAAGAGAATGCAAGAGCTGATCTCCTTTCGAAACTCGCCAGCACGAAGAAGACTTCGAACTACCACTCCGTGGTGGAAGAGGTAATCCCTTATCCCAGCTTGACCTTGCAGGTGCAGGAAGCAGACTGGAGGACCCCCCTGATAGATTATATTGAGAGGGATCACTCTCGAGGACGATAAAGAGTCGCAGAAGATTATTAAAAGAGCGACGAGGTTCACAATGGTTGAAGGCCACCTGTTCAGGAAGGGAGTCTCGGTTCCACTTCTGAAATGCATTGGCCCAGAAGAAGTCGGGTATGTGCTGGCCGAGATCCATGAAGGAAGTTGTGGGCACCATATCGGGGCTAAATCTTTAGCCAGGAAGGCGTTGAGAGCGGGTTACTTCTGGCCAACTATGCAAGAGGACGCTATTAATCACATTAAAAAATGTGAGCAATGCCAACGACATGCCAACATCCCTCATATCCCGCCGGAAGAGCTACACATGCTATCCGCGCCATGGCCATTCCACACCTGGGGAATGGACATCCTGGGACCTTTTCACAAAGCCACGGGACAGCTGAAACATCTTTTAGTCGCAGTAGACTATTTTACGAAATGGATCGAAGCCGAACCTCTCGCAACTATTACATCTGCAAGAGTGGAGTCTTTCACCTTCAAAACAATTATATGTCACTTTGGAATCCCGGCGGCGATCGTTACTGATAACAGGACTCAATTCACTGGAAGCCCATTCAAGGATCTCCTCCAAGGGTTGCAAATCCGACATCATTGTTCAAGTGTAGAGCATCCCCAAACAAATGGTTAGGCTGAAATCGCAAATAAAGTGATTCTAAATGGCCTAAAGAAACGACTTGACAGTGCCAAAGGAGCCTGGGCAGATAACCTCTATCAGGTATTATGGAGTTACAGAACCACCCCGCAAACTACGACAGGAGAAACTCCTTTCCGGCTCGTATATGGAACTGATGCACTAATCCCTGTTGAAATCGGTGAACCATCTTGGAGAGTCATGTATATCCCGTCAAATAATGACACACTCTTAAGAGAAGAACTTGACTTTGTAGACGAAATCCGAGAGCTGGCTCAATTGACTGAGATGTCGAGGAAACAACGAGTTGCTCAACGATACAACGCTAAGGTCGTGAAACGCAAGTTCATAATAGGCGACCTTGTCCTTAGAAGGGCCAGTATAGGGCTGAAGAATGCAAAAGATGGAAAGCTCGCAGCAAATTGGTAAGGCTCATATCGACTAATCAGAAGTACAAGAAAAGGTGCATATGCCTTGGAGACTCTGCAAGGAGGAGAGTTGCCTAGAACTTTCAATGTCACAGATCTAAGAAGGTATTACAGCTAGAAAGTATCCGGCTTGTTCACGATTAAATTTGTTGCATTTTAGTCTTAATGTATAATTTCTGTAAGGGGTACTCTTTTTCCTTCTCGAGTTTTTTTCCTAAGGAGGGTTTTACCGTGAAGGTTTTAATGAAGCCCCAGGTTTTGTAACCCAACGACATATGAAATAAAAACAAATATTTGTCAAAGTTTAAGATTTCAGTTGCAGATATACAATTACCACGACTTAGCAGACGTAGAAAAGGATAAAAATCCTAACAAGGCGACATGCACCAACAAAATAGGCCACCGGCCTTGAAGTACTTCACCAGGATCTAAGATCCCACCAAGGCGACATGCACCAACAAAATGGGCCACCGGCCTTGAAGTACTTCACCAGGATCTAAGATCCCACTAAGGCGACCCGCCCAAAATAGGCCACTGGCCTTGAAGTACTTCATCAGGATCAAAGATCCCACTAAGGCGACCCGCCCAAAATAGGCCACTGGCCTTGAAGTACTTTATCAGGATCTAAGATCCCACTAGGGCGACACGCCCCAAATAGGCCACGGACCTCGAAATGCTTCGTTAGGATCAAGGCTCCCAATAGGGCGACATGCCCTAGATAGGCCATTGGCCTTGAGGTATTCCACCAAGATCAAAGATCCCAGCGGAAGCGGCATATACCTATGATCTGGGTATGAAAACTAATCATGGTAGGAAGTTAAAGTTCAAATAAATCAGAAGCATAAAGCTCAAGTTACGACTTCCAAAAGTCACGATATGTGGAAACTTAATGTTAAAAACGTTAAGTTAAAAGTTGCAATATAAAGTCGTTATGAATATAAACGAACAGAGAGACGTCATTAAAAGGTAAAATATTATAAAAGCAAGGCTGGCCAACATGCAAGTAAATCGTCCATTAAAGCAAAAAGCGAATCTAATTATTACAAAGAAGAGCTTCAAGGCTCGACGGGTGCGACATTGCCGTCTCCAGCTGCCGGGGACGACATTGAATAATCAGCATAGGGGTCAAAGGACTCCAGTTCTGGATCGTTCAAGTCGACCAGAGTGGGTGGATCATTGTCATAATCCACCAGCTGACCACCTTCTACCCCGTGAAGTGGGTGGACCCCCTTAAAGGAAAGTATCAATCCTGGGTTAAGGAATTCCACTTGCTTGAGGCAGCTGGCGAAGGCCATGTACCCGCTGCTCGAGATCACACGACTTTGCTCCCGAACCTCAGCCTTCAGCTTGTCATTGGCGACCTCCAAAGCCGCCTTGTCGGTCTGTAGTTGATCCCGAACCCGGGATAGCAGCTTGGCTTCCTCCGACAAAGAAGCCACTTGCTCCAAAGCCTTGGCGAGAGAGACTTGTGCCTCCTTCTTCTCGTCAGAAAGTTTAACACTTTCTAACTTCAGCTGGTCAAACTGGGAAGCAACTGCGGCGATCTCGGTCTTGAGCTCAGTCTGGGAAGCCTTCAAGGCATCCCGCTCTTTGGAAAGAGCTTGGATCTGCTTCTCTGCCGCGACCTTAGCGGCCTGCAATTTTTTCTCTAGGTCGGCCACGGAGTTGGGCTTCTCCAACTCCTCATGGAAATGCTTCAGAAGAGCTTACTGGCGAGACATCCAACCAAGGGCTTCCCCGACATTGGCCTGCAAAATATATTATCAACATTAATCTCGTGCACAAATTCGTAAGAAAAAGAACAAAGAATCATGCGGCTTGAAGGAAAAGAAGAATACCTTCAGCACAGAGCGGGGGAGTTCCCTGAAGAACTCCCCATGATGGAATGAAACAATGGGGGCTTTGAAGCCTTCCCATTGGGAGGAAGAAGATGATCCCGTGGCAGGGATTGCAGGGGCACCTCCTACATGGAATAAGAGAAACATATCATAATAATGGCAGAGCCCAGTATAATTCTGAACAGGTAACGTCATGCAAAGAGTAAAAGATATTGAGCACCAATCTCTCTTTCGGTGAAGAGCTTCTCCAACCGTTTCAGCTTCGTCATCATCCGAGATATGTATCTCGCTATGGGAAGCGGCATGAGTTGTCTCCAACCTGTGGGAAGTTAGGGCAGGAGACTTCTGACGATCCCGGAGGATGAGTTTCCTTTTCTTCGCAGCTTGAACTTCAAGTGAAGCAGCCACGGCATCCTCAGCAGTCGAGTTGGGACCTAGGGGTGCACCAGGGGTTTGAACCCCGTGGTCCATGGAAAGTTCGTGCGCCAGGTTTTGAGCGGGACTCTCCTTCTTCTTTCTTTTCTTCGTCATGCCGCCAGTCTTTTTCATCAACTTAGCATATCCCGACATGATAGCAGCTGGAAAGAAAAATGGTAGCAAGGTTAGTAACGTAAGCAAGAAAGAAAGAGAAAGCAACGTATGTTCTAACAAGCGGAAATGAAATTATCTGAGATGGTCTTACCCATGGTATCAAGACGACTAACACAACGTGCCCGGATAACCTCTTTACATTTTATAAGACCATGTTGCTCGTTGAACTCGCGAAAACCAGCAATAATGGCGAGCTCAGAGTCAAGCAACGATGGCTGGTCAGTAACGTAAGTCTCGGCCCCACGTAAGTAGTGCTCGTAAGACCAGTATAACGGGAACAGAGGAGATCCGTCAGGGCCCGTCCAGAATGGGTACTCTTCCCCGACATATGATACCTTGAAGTAGGCATAAGGGGGGGAAGGAGTCATCATACAATTTAAAGAAGGCATGATCCTTCCTCTGTCGAAACGAGATGAAACTAAAATCAACTAAGTGGTAGGGCATAGAAAGGTACATGAAGAGGTTGTTGGAATCCTCCCAGCTCTTGGCCCAACAGAAGATCTCGAACGCATTTATGAATCCCCAAGCGTTTGGATGGAGCTGCGAAGGTGCCACTCCAAGTCGATTTAATATCTCCACCTGAAAGTTTGAAAAGGGGAAGCGCAAACGTATGTTGCGGAATAGGCACTCATAAAACATCATGTAGTCAGCCCCTCCTTTGCGTGGGCAGGATCCAATGCGCTCGTTGGCGTCGACACGCTCAGCCTTGTACAACGTGATCGGGCCAGAAGGGACTTCTTCTGCTGGCGTGGCCCCGAGAAAGTGCATAGCCTCCCTGAAGTCAACCTCCGCGATATGAAATTTCAGGGTTGAGGTCAACCCGGAGGGAATTTGCAAGATGTCGTGGTCAATCCAAAACATCCTCCTTACTTCGCGGATACCTTGAAGCCTCTTGGGGACTTCAATTCGGGTTGCCTTCTTAGTTGGGCCATACCATTCCTGGATCATCTTACGGCGGCGTTCTAAGGCTTTGCTCTTGGAAGGCTTTCGAGGGACTTGGACTGGGGCTGAAGTCGAAGGCGACTCTGAACCCGACATGGAAGGCGAAGCCGACATTGGTTCTACAACAGAAACAGGTGGGACAAAAAGAGGGTCAGAAGAATTTGAATCAGAAGATTTAAATGAATTATTAGAAGAATTAAAACTAGAAGTTTCAGACGAAGAAAAAATTAACAAGGGGGCAAGAGGGTGCAAGTTGGACGTTACAGTGTCGTCACTATCCTCAGATGACTCATCGTAATCATATTTACCCATTCTATACCTTAAGGGTACGGGAGCAACAGATTCAGAAAATGGAGCCCCTGAGAAGGGGATGAGTTGGGGATTTCCAGGAGTGATTTCCCCAAAGGCTTCAAATAAAGGTTCTTGGTCAGAATCAGAACCAGAAACTAAAGGGGGAGTGGGAATGTGATGATCACTACCATCACACGGTTCAGGCCCAGATGGGGAATCAATGAAGTAACCTACTTCCCCAGAAAGGCTTTCTTTTGGGGGAAAGTTAGTAGGTTTCTTAGGAGTAGACATTCCTAGGAAGAACAAAAGAGAAAGAAAACACAAAGAAAAAGCGAATAGGGAAAGAAGAAGGTACCTGGAAATGGTGAAGCAAAAAGGACCAAGGAAAGCTGGAAGACAGCAAGATGGAGCTGATAGCGAGAAAAGCAAGAAGAGAGCTTTGATGCAGAGAAAAACTTGAAAGGCAGGGAAGAGTTTTAGGTTAAGAAATGGAGTACTTATAGAGAAAACAGGGGGAGATGAAACGTGAAGAAGAAGTGACGGTGTGGGGTACAATTCATGCACACAGGCCTGACGTCACTAAATGATGATGGGCGCGGCCCACGAAGGGTCAGGGCCAATCACACAGAGACACGTGCCAAAGCCTAAAACTTACAAACAGAATTCGAAACAGAAACGACTTGGGAGAACTCTATGACACCAGGATAGGTCAAAGTCGTAAGTCAACGGCATGCTGAACGACATACCGAAGACTTGGGGGCAACTGTTATGGACCTAACCCGCGGGAAGAGCACGTGTAGGCCTCACGTGGTCGGCCCAAGCCGTCGGTCTCATGTCGTGTATCCACGACATAGGGACACGACATAAGGCACAGGGGACATCACCCCCACGTGAGGACCGTTACAGATCCGTAACTACCGCCGCAATTCACGGAACTGAGACAGTGACAGGTTTGACTTTGTTGACTTTTGTTTACCCTATAAATATATGTGACTAGTCTTCATTCAGTAGGTCTTTCATAACTCTAGATCTGAGAATTCCTGCTTAGGACACACAACTGACTTGATCGTCGGAGTGCTTGCAGGTACCCCCCTCACCGCCAGGTGAGTGGCCGGAGATATCCAACCGCCGCGCCGGAGACCAGATTGGAGGCCAAATCCGCCATGCCAAATGCATGGTGGAACATATACTTTTTTTTTGTCCTTTTATGAAATGTAACGTAATTTTTCAAAGAGTTTTTGTAGTTATTTAGGGTTTATTTGGTTTAGATTTTAGTAGAATGAGAATTGAAAAACACGTAAATCGAGACTAAAATCAATGGTTAAAATTATGGCTTAAATGTATTTTTCATCATGCAAAATTAGGATAATTCACTTTTTGTCCCTCCAAAATTTTTGTTGATAAAAAGTCCAAACTTTTCTTAAAGCTTTCATTTTTAGTCCATGTTAGTTTAGTTAGTTAACTGCTGACATAGCTTCTATTTTTATCCTGTCAAGTTACCACATTAGCATTATAAATAATTTTTAATGATAATAGAGGGTCTAAAATTGTAAATGTGACAGACTGGCATGACAGAAACGTCAATAGTTAACTAATGTTTTTGTCTTGTCAAACTGCTATATCAGCAATAAATATAGTTTTTAATGTTAATAGATGGACAAATTTGCATATGTGGTAGACCGGCATAGCAGAAATGTTAGTTACGTTAGCAGTTATCTAATCAAACTATTGATGTTTATTGATGGTTGTAATTGAAGGTGTGGTTTGCTGGTAGAGGAGACAGGAGAGAAATGCCAAGTGGGGAGAGATGAGTTCCATGGAGGGACTAAGTTTCTAGAATGGATTTGATGATCTTTGATGTATAATGAGAAATTAGTGTTGGAGATGCAAAGATGGGAGGATAGATTTTTCTAAAAAAATTAATTAAAATTATTAATTAATTAGTTAATTAATTAAAATAGACAAGGTTGCGTTTAGCTTTTAAAGGAATTAATTATAATATAAAGTTTTTTAGGGACTAAAACTAAAATGATTCTATTTTCAAAGATAAAAATATGTTTAAATTTAAATACTATAAGTACTATAATATTTTTTTAAAAAGTTAAGTTTACTTGTTACACCTAATATCGTTGGTCAAAAGACTAACACTATCGGTAGTTTGGTTGTGTTTATTTCTCATGCAAAATACTTTACTCCATTTAGCTAGAAGTGCCTAATAATCTTTTAGTTAGATGACTTACTTAGTTTATCTTAGTGAGAGTTTGGTTTAGCAGTGATAAAATTGATTTTGGATAAAGGTGATTTTAAAGTAAAGTGATTTATGTTTGATGATTTTTTTCTTAAAAGCAAATTTAGAGTAAAAATGCAGTGTAAAATTTTCAACACATGATAAAAAATCCTAATTGAATACCAACAAACGTTTTTACCGAGAAAAAGTCTTTTAAAATCCCGTAGAATCGTATATCAATATACCCATTAGAAAATTCTTCATCTTGTCTTCCCTTTTCTCAATCTTTCTCTTTCTTTTCCTCTTTACTAGAAAATTTTTCCCTTCTCAAAACCCAAAATCCCATTAAACCATCCCTCTTCCAGCATTCCCTTCTTGTTTATCTCTCCAACTTGCATTCTCTGGGAAAGTTCCAGAACTCTTCACACGTTTCTCACACTAGTGACATTACCATCCTTTTCTTTTTCTCTCTTTCTCCACTTTCCCTCGTTTCTTTCTTCCCCTTTCATTTTGAAACCCACAACCACCCAGTTCCATTTGCATATTGACAGAGCAAGCTTTGCAAGACCAAGCTTCCAACTGCAAGCCCGTCTATCTCTGGCGGTAATCACAAGAGCCACCTCTGCCACCGGTGAGCCTCCAAGGTGGCTTTCATCTTCCTTCGTCGTTCACGCTCAACCGGATTCATGTGTCCGGTGTTTTTTACGACGTGCCACCTTGCGAACACCACCCCTAACCGACGGTGAACACCTCCTCATCGACCTCGTTCTGGACTTCTACACCGCCACCGCCCTGAACTTCCAAATCTGAAGCTTTCCGACGTTTTTTGGTCCTTAGTTTCTGAAGATTTCTTCAGTTCTTTCGTTGATTTCAGCTCTTGTTGTTTTCTCCGGCCGTCAGCGTCACCGCTGGTCTAGCTCTGCCACTGAAGGTTTTTAAGTGCTCTGTTATGGGGTTCAGAAAGAAAAGAATCTCCTGATACTTTAGTTTCTCGAAATATCATCTTCTCTTTTATTGATGAATCTCGCCATAATATGTGTTTTATGAGAAAGTTCAAGATTTGATCATTCCAAAAGGCTTCAAGATTTGCATTGGTCTTTATCTGGGAAACATGAATCACGCTTTGCATGCCTTTCTTTCCGAGACTTCTTGGGTTGTATTGGTTTAGGATTTTAAAAGAATTTTTTAACTGAAAAAAAGTCTGCAGATTTTAAAAGACTTTATAAGATTTTCATGACTTTTAAGCATTCCGCAAGAATTTCAAGAATTTTTAAGTCAGGATTTTAATGGATTTGTATCATAGACTCTGCGGGACTTTGTGGACTCTATTGGACTTTATAGACTCTCCAAGACTTCGTGAAGTTCTTACATATGGTAAGAATTCAAGATTCTTTTGCATACATTCAAATTTAAAAAAGGATAAAACACACAAAAATAATTAAAAAAAGTCGGGATAAATAAAAGTAAAAATAATACAGTTAGTTAATTCACCATAATATTATGTCTTGCTAAATAGCGTTCATCCACATATTCATAGCTATACTAGTCTTCCAAGCATTACTGTCTTCTCGATCTTGCTCTTGGGTTTGAATAATACGCTCAATATTATGGTCTTCATTAACCGGTAATTTTGAAGATGAAGACTCCTCTACCAATTCAATTTGAAAATCATCAGAATGACATTCTTTCCGAAGAAAGTTATGTAGTGCTACATACGCTAATACAAGTTCTGCTTGTGTCTTGATCGCTAAATCTTTTGAGGACCAAAATGATACGACTTGTGTGTTTTGATGATGAAAATAAGGTTGTACTTTTTATATAAAAGGCTAAAATACACACTTGGCCCTTTATGTTTTGTCGAAGTCCTATTTTGGTACTTTATGTTTATTTTGTCTCAGTTTGGTCCTTTACATTTGTTTTTTGGACAAACGTTGGACTCTTATTTGAATTTGTTAGTCTAGTTAACCGAACTGCATATGTGGCACCTACCTAGCATTAACGTCGTTAGTTGTCATCCATTTCCAGACTAAAACGACATCACATTGAATTTTTTTCTTGAGTATGCAGTTCTGTTAACTTAGACAAAATTTAATACGGTGTCGTTTTAGTCTGGAAATGGATGAAAACTAACGTCGTTACTGTCGTATTGGTGCCGCGTATGCGGTTCTGTTAATTTAGACTAACAAATTCAAAGAACAGTCCAACGTTGGTCCAAAAAACAAACGTAAAGGACCAAACTGAGACAAAATAAACATAAAGGACCAAAATAAGACTTCGACAAAACATAAAGGACCAAATATGTATTTTAGCCTATATAAAAATATCCCAAGGAAAATGTTGATTACCTCATAAACATGATCAGATTGATAGTGTAGTTACAATAATATTATTTTGATAAAGTAATTCCTTTATTATTTCAACATCATTTACTTAGGTTGTAAATTTGTGAATTTCAAGCCATGTGTGGTTATACCTATCAATTATCTGATATTATCACATTAGAGCCTATTCAATCTCTGGCACCGGTGAAAAGGCTAAAGTTCCAATTTTTGGGCTTACTATGAGTTCTGGTTCTCAAGCTACTGGTGATCGTTTCAAGTAAACTAGATGTATCTTTATATTTCTATATGTTTTCCATCTTTGCGATGAAGAATAGAGGAAAATTCAAGAAAAAATGAAATAGGGAAAGTGGTGGTTGATATCTCAGTTGAAGTTAAACCAGAAAAGAGAATAAAAAGTACATAAATAAATAAATAATGGTAAGAGTATTTTAAAATTTGTTGGATTCTTTACCTAGTAAAAATGAGAAGTGCTATTATTTTTTGGGTTACTAATTGGATCATATTTTGTCAATATGATTTTATACCATATATGGTTTTGTGTTGAAAGTGGAAGTGCTGATAATTCTTCAGTGATATTAATCCATGGTTTTTCTTTAGAGGTGAGTTTTATTTGTCAACAATGCGTGAAAGGACCACTAGATGGTAGTTTATGAAATTTTAAAATCATATTGATATGAACTTGATTAGTTTGAAGAAGTACGTGACTATGTGCTTATTGGGAAAAGAGGTGAGAGAGAGAAAGAAAGGTTCTGTGATTGGATGTTTGTTGGAGAATGAAACACTTAAAAAGTCACGTTTAGAAATCCTTTCAATTTGGGTGGGATTATTTGATGGATTTAGTATTTATAGATATTACTAAAAAGTCACTCAAAATCCATCTAATAAAAAAATCCATTAAAATCCTTATATTTTTTAATACCTATGGATTGTTTTTAAGTATTAGGAAATCTCAAATAAATACCAATGTATTTTTATGGATTCTTTTTAAAGTTTTGAAAATCTAGATTGAATACTAGTGAATTGTTATTAAGTGATAGAAAGTCATGATTGAATATCAACAAACTATTTTACCCAAAAAAAGTGTTTTAAAATTCCGTACAATCCTAAACCAATACATCCCCTTAGTTTCTCGATCTATCATCTTCTCTTTTATTGATGAACCAGAAGGAAACAAATCTCGCCATAATATGTGTTTTATGAGAAAGTTCAAGATTTGATCATTCCAAAAGGCTTCAATATTTGCATTGTTCTTTATCTGGGAAACATGAATCACGCTTTGCATGCCATTCTTTCCAAGACTTCTTGGGTTGTTTTGCATGTTTCCTAAGTTCTAACACCGAAGTTCTCTCATGATCATGAATGAGGGAATCAGAGTTTTTAAACCTTGACTCAAGGAGAGTGATCCTGACAGTTACATGATCTGGTGTTAGTAACTGCTGCTCTTGGAGACCATGGACAGTGTTAGTTACATGATCCCGACAGTTCCAATTGGTATTGTTATTATTTTCGCTGTATCAGAGAAATCATATGTGCATATCAATGGAATTAGTAACTGCTGTTCTTGGAGACCATGGACAGTGTCCCCAAGAAGATTACGGTAAAAGTTCTTTCGCGTAACATTCTTTCATATCATATATTCATTGCTTTTTTTTTTGGATCTGAGCAGTGGTAGTCACGGCAGTTACTGAATTGGGCAAAGGAAAGGCAAACTTCTATTCAACTCCTGAGATAATTGCGCCTACCAACAAATCATGTGTGGTTATTTTCAACAAGGTGACATTTAGAATTGTTTTGTTTGATTTAAAAATACAAATAGAGGATGTATATTTTTTTAACATATTATAACATTATAACATGATATTTCTCTTAAATCTGGTTTCTTTAAAGAATGGTTTGGTTATATACCGTTGCACTTAACTGCTTTTCAAAATGAATACCTTTTGTTTGTGAATTTGTAATGTTATGTGATTAAAATCTCATATATTGGTATTCTATTTAGAAAGTTCCTAGAAGTTTGTGACATCAGCTGTTCTCTATGTAAACTGGGAGCACTCTGTGAGGTTGCTCTAGCTATAAGTACCTTGAGTTTATTATAACTTAAAAGGGAAGTTAGTACTTAGCACATAAGTTTCTTCTGGTTCTTTTGATGATTTTTTTTTTCATGGTTGTATGCTAAGTATATTTTCAATAATTTTTTAGCACTTTCTGTTGAGCTAGTTTTATTATCTTATTATTTTTCTTTTGGTATTTCATTTCAAATCATAGGTTTTAATTTGGATTTTCATCGTTAGTCTAATGTGCTTGAAATTACCAAGGATGTAACACTTTCATGCCATTATGTAAATGCAGAAAACCAGCCTCTTCTTTCTTTGCTGCATATGACGTCTTATGTGAGGATGGTACTGCAAAGTCTGTATGTCAGCCTCTTGATGAACTTGCAGACATATCTGTACCAGGTATGAGTTTTAACTTTTAAGATTTAGCAGAATTCATACATGAGGAAATGGTATTTGATTGAAAGCCATTTGGAATGATGACTTGAGAGAGAAAAATTGTGTTAGACATAGCACAGTGTAGAAACAAATGAACAACCTTAATTGAAGTGAAGGGACATGATGATTTGTGTGCACTCTTGAGGCCATAAATGTGACTTTGTGAAGTTAATACCTCCTTTATTGTTAGTGTTTTTTTCCACCATGCTAGGTGTTGAACCACCACTTAAGTTTAAAATCGTACCCATGTTGTTTTATGACTGTCCTCAAAACTATAACATATACCACCTTAATTCTAAATAATTTATTCTCAAAAGCTAGCTTATGAGAGGACGATACGCCTTCATATGGTCTATTGTGGCAATATTCCTAGCCGATGTGGGACATAACTCTTTTTAACACATCTTTCTCGTGCCCAAGATTGGATCCATGATGCGTGAGGTTTGTAGACAAACACAACTGTGGGTGGCCCACATCGAGACTAGTCAGACTCTCTGTAATTTTCTCCTCTAATACTCAAGTCCACTTTTGATTGTATAAACCAATGTATTAAAATTTTCAAATTGGTCCCTCAAATTAAAATACTTGAGGGAGGTGTATCCTAGCAAATTTTCAACATCTATTGCAATATGGGTAACTAAGCTAATCCCACACACAACCTAACTTAATTCTTCTTCTTGATCCAAAAAAGAACATCTTCTCTTCTCTTCTCTTTCTTCCCTCATATGCGCACTCTCACACGCACACTTCCACTCACTTCAACTTTTCCTCTCTTTATTCCTAAAGAGAAACAGAATAAAGTCTCACTCTTAACTCTCAAGGAGACCCACACCACCATCACTATCATCATCTTCTTCCTCTTCCTTTTCCCTTGTATTCCAAGAACCACTCTTAAGGAAGAAGCTAGGATTTTGCTTCACTTCCTTCTCAAATCTCTACCAAAATTCTTTCTTCTCCCAACTGTTTCTAAGCTCCCTCATCACTTCTTAAAGGCTTGAATGCTTTTCAATTTTTAAAGGTAAGGTTCTGATCTGGTGAGGTTTAATCTCACATGTTGGTTTCTATTTCAGATCCTTACATTTCTCTCCTTGATTCTCACATGAAAACTCTAATTCACACACTTGGAGCTTGTTGGAGCTCATTGAGACTGTATAGGCAGCAAGCAGTCTTCTTCTCTTATCTTCTCATTTTCGTGGCTTCCTCATAGGGTCAAGAGAAGTTAAGGGTCAAGAGGAAGAGAAAAACAAGGAGGTAGGAGTGGCTAGAGCTCAAGGGACTTAGAGACACAAGGTAACCTCATCTAAAATTTTCACTCTTGAGCTATTTGTTGAAGGTAGACTTGTATAGTTAATTTTATGAAGTTGTGTTGATATAGTGATAAGCTAAGCATTTGCATGTCCATTGCTCTGATGATTCAACATTTAGATGAAAACCTTGATTGGTTGAGTGGAATTTGATGTTTGAGATTGGGATTTTGATTTGAGAAAGTTGGATTTGCATGTATGTTATTTATGAAGTTGATGCTTAAATGTTGGTTTCTAAGTATATACATGTCTTGAGACAGTAAAAGGTTTAGAAGAAAGGAGGGTCATGTTTTGATGTCTTATTGGTTGAGTGGCAGTGCAGGATTTGGGTGCGCACCCAACCTTTCATGTGCGCACACCAATGTTGCAATGTGCAACCTCCACATTTGCGTGTACACCCAGCCTTTCATGTGTGCACGCCAATACTGTTGACCTGGTGTTTTTTTGCTTTGTGGTTTTGACTCGGGATTATAAGGGGTACTTTCAAAGAGAGAAATTATTCAAATGAATAACTTATACATATCCAAAACACTCTATTAAATTCATACAAATGCTACTTATTTATACTAGTTCATACACATAATAGAAAATAATAAAAAATTGGTAACTTTGAACTGAAATGGGAGAGCACCGAAATTGGCGTATGGTTTCTTCCTTTTTGTCAACAATGGTAGCTAGGAGTAGTTGCATGAGTGCTGACTATTCGGTACTACAATGGAGGCTAAATCTTGACAAGAAAGCTTGATAATTTTGACTTGAAAATGGCGGTGTCTATGGTGCTGGATTTCGCTATCATTCTCCCCAGATTGGAGAAGATTTTCCTCGAGTCTAAGCAATTTATTTATTAAAATATTTTATTAATTTATCCATCGAGCTTATTTCGTAGAGCAATTCCTCTGTCACGTGACTTCCAAATTAATGCATAATGAGGAATATAGAGAAAATTTTGCTCGGCTATGAATGCTTTATAACATTCTGGGGAGTATTATGATTTGAAGGAATTCCTAGATATTAGATTATTTGGCACAACGTATTTGATCTTCTTCTTACAACGTAGATGATTAGAAATTCCATAATATGGAAGCACGATGAATTCCTTAAGAAATTTATAGGAACTCATTTTGTGGAAAGATTCACTAGAAATCACAATCTCTAGATCCAAATCAAAGCCGTAAGTTGAAAATCTTTCATTATTAGCAAATCTAAAGTTGGAAGGGACTGGACTTGACTTTTAGCTGATGGTATATCATTAATTATGATATCCTTGTTAAAAATCGGGTCATCAATTTTATCTTCAAGCTTCAAAATATTTCTTGATCTGATGAAATTTTTTCATCAAATACTGGAGGACCATTGAACTCAATTTGTTCAAAATATTCTTCTTCAGCATCAAATATCGGAGGATTGTCAAAATTATGTTGAATAGATTTATGCCTTTCTGAAATATCCCGAAAAATAACTAGAGAGAAATTATTTTTATCAAAATAATTTTTAGAATTTTTCTCCCTTAAATGAGCCTCTTTAATTTCAATTATTTCTTCAAGCATTTGAAGTTGTTGGCTAACAAAATTTAAAGTTCTCTGGCTGGATCTTTTTTAAGGCATGATTTTAGAAAAATAACAATTTTGAAATTTTGATGACTTTTTTAGTGGAGGGGTAAAATATGATTGTTTTAAAAATAGGGACAAAATGGCAAATTTGGTGGCTTAGGGTAAACGGTAAATTTACGGGATGAAGGGTAAATTGGTAATTTTGTAAGAAAATAAGGATAAAATGATATTTTGAAAATATTGGGGTGAAATGGTAATTTTTTAAAAGGTAGGGGTAAAATGGTTAATTTATTAAAGTAAGGGTAAATTTGTAATTTCAAGAAAAACAAGGATAAAGTTTCAGTTTCTGAAAGTTTAGGGGTCAAACAAAAAATTGCAAAAATTTTAGGGACTTGAGCGATTTTTAAAACTTAGAGATAGCTTAGACACATGGCGCGTGCGGGCTGGTTTGACTGGTCAACAATGACACGTGTTGTCCTCTGAATGGACCATTTTGTGGTGCAATGCGAACAAGATACGTGGCGTTGTACGGTTGGTTCTATGTTTTATTTGACTGGTCAACCGTCAAAGAGATGTGGCTTGGTCAAAGCTTACGTGGCGCCACGTGGCGTATCGTGAGTGGCTTGGACGGTTGACGTGGCAATGACGTCAGCTTGTCTTCCACCTGTAGATCTCCCGTGACTTTTTTGACGAAAATTCTGGCGGTTTTCCCACGACCGAACGTTGTAGCCCACGGTTTGGGGACCTTTCAGGCACTTCTACGAGGTCGGTTTTTTGAGAAAAGGCCTCTAAGATGTGCTTTCGAGGTTGGTAGAATATTTTCCGGCAACCGGAAAATTCAAACTCACTTTTGTGATAAACCCAAAGACGTAGGAAGCTTCAGAACCTTGCTCTCCGAAGCTTTCTACGCCTTTGGATTTATCAGAAAAATGACTTTGTATTTTCCGGTCACCGAAAAAATTCTACCACCCTCGAAAACCCACCTTAGAGGACTTTTCTCAAAAATCTGACTCTGTAACAATGTTCGGAAGGTCCCAAAACCTTGGGTTACGAATCTTGGCAGCGAAAATTGCAGGGAAATCTGATGGTTGCGGGAGATCTAGATGTCGTATACGAGCTGACGTCTTCGCTACGTCAACCGTCCAGCCACTCACGATTCGCCATGTGTCACCACGTAGGTGTTGACTGAGCCACATCACTTTGATTGTTGACCAGTCAAATGAAACTGAGAGCCAATCACAATTCGACACGTGTCACATTGACATTACACCACTTAGCAATCCAATATGAGAACGTCACGTGTCACTATTGACCAGTCAAAACAAAGGCACGTCAGGTGTCCAAGCTGTCTGTCAGTTTCAAAAATTGCTCTCAAGTCCTTGAAATATTTGCAATTTTATGTTTGGCTCCTAAATTTTTTTGAAATTGCATTTTAGTGCCTATATTTTTGGAAATTGTAGAATAGCCCCTGCATTTTCTAAAAATACAATTTTGCTCCTAGATTTCAAAAATTGTAGATTTGTCCCTATATTTTATGAGATTACAAATTCACGTCTTCCTTTCCAAAATTCACCATTTTTATCCCTACCTTCCATAAAATTACTATTTCACCCCTACCTTACCAAAATATTATTTTAGCCATACCTTCCCAAAATATCATTTTACCCTGACTTTCCAAAGTTGCCTTTTTACCCCTAAATTCCTAAATTTACCTTTTGCCCTTATAAACCCAAAAAAAAAATATTAACATCCAAATTTTTGAAATTTCTCAAATCATGCCGTCAAGAAAGCAAAAATACTGTTAAGAGAGGAAATTTAAATTTTGTGAGCCAACAGCTTCAAATGTTTGAAGAAATAATTGAAATTAAATAGGCTCATTTAAGGGAGGAAAATTCTGATAATTATTTTGATAAAAATGATTTTCTCTAGATATTTTTCAGGATATTTCTATAGATCACGAATCTATTCAATATAATTTTGATTGCCCTGCAATATTTGATGCTGAAGAAAAGAATATTTTGAACAAATTGAGTTCAATGATCCTCCAATATTCGATGAAAGAAATTTTATCATATCAGAAAGATATTTTGGAGCTTAAAGATGAAATTGATGACTGAATTTTTGACAAGGATATCACGATTAATGATATACCATCAGCTGAAAGTTAAGTCCACTCACTTTTCGACTTCAGATTCTAATAATGAAAGATTTTCAACTTACAACTGACTTGGATCTAGAAATTGTGATTTCCGGTGAACCTTTCCACAAAATGAGTTCCTATATATTTTTGTGAGGAATTCATCGTGCAAATTATGGAATTTCTAATCATCTACGTTGTAAGAAGGAGATCAAGTACGCTGTGCAAATGATCCAATATCCTAGAATTCTTTAAATCAGAATACTTCCTAGGATTCATAGCCGAGAAAAATTTTCTCTATATTCCTCATTATCAATTAATTTGGAAGTCTCATGACAGGAATTGCTCTACAAGATAAATACAATATTTAAATAAATAATATTATAATAAATAAAGTGCTTAGACTCGAGGACAAATCTTCGCCAACCTGAGGAGAATGATACGGAATTCAGCACCATAGACACCACCCTTTTCAAGTAAAAATTATCAGGATTTCTTGTTACGATTTAATCTCCATTGTAGTACCAAATAGTCACAACTCATGCCAACTACTCCTAGCTATCATTGTTGACAAAAAGGAAGAAACCATGTGCCAATTTCGGTGCTCTCCCATTCCAGTTCATAGTTACTAATCTTTTATTATTTTTTGTTGTGTGTATGAATTAGTATAAATAAGTAGCATTTGTATGAGTTTAATAGAGTGTATTTGGAGAGTGAATTTGTAACTCATCGTGAGTTTTTGTCTCTTTTAGACTACCCCTTGTAATTCTGAGCCAAGTTTGTTTGATGTGAGTTCTTTTATTCCTTGCCTATAAATACCAATAAATACCATTTGTAAGCCTTTCTCTTATTCAAATCTACATCCTCCAAAGGGATCTCCAACCCATTCCTAACCCTTGGATGGATTTAAATTGATAGCTTTTTTGCAAATGACATGTCATGTTGATGAACATGAACTTAAACTAAGACCTTTAAGGTGGAGGAGCAATGTTTGCGACTCTTAATTACTTTACTCCTGTCATTAGCTATAGGGAGTAATCCTATGGCAACACAAGTAAGTGGGTAGACTTAGGTGGCGGAAGGGTTCGAGTGGAGGGACGCTTTCTTGGAAGATGTATGAGCATAAATTAACCGTGTCCCTGCTGGCTCAAAAACTTCAAAATGAAGAAAAAAATAATAATAACAAGAGTTTGAGACTAAGTTATGTTTGTAATGATATAGTTGTGATTGTGTGATTGAAAGTTGTTTTGTGTGGGAGATTTTTCAACTCTGATGGCCTGAATTTATTTTTATATTTTATACCTCGAGATTACCGAAATATGTGTAAATTGTATATGTCACAGACTCACTCTAGTAGTGAAGACCAAGCCTCTTATTATTTTGTTTTAGGGTGGGTTATCTTTTATGAATTTATGGTTAATGTCACGATTAAGAACTACTCTATTTTGAGTTGTGACATGTACCACCTAGCTATGTAAATTTGATGTTTCAAAACTCTGGTCTATAATGCTGTTGTATAAAACCATGATAGGGACAATGTATGTAAATATGTTCACAATTCAAATTATGTAATTTTATTTACTATTGTCAAAGCTGAAGATTATGGTGTTACACTCTTAGACTCTGGTACCATGTTATCTAGAGCCTAACGAGACACATTTCAATTAGTGTTTTCAGTGCCTATTTTATTTGGGGAAACTGTGTTTCTATTACTGTTTCTGACTCCTCACTGGGTCTTTTTGTTTTTCACTGGTCATCTTCTTCAAATTTGTGGCCACTTCAGTTCCTTTTTTGGCCACAGTCCCGGTTCTGATAGGCCGTCACCGGAACTAAATCGCTGTCAGCTGCGGTGCCAACCCTGCCTGACTCGCTGCCAACCAAAGCATCACGCTGATATTTTCTGCTTCGATGTTAAAAGGATTTTCTGAATTGAAATTATACTTGCATATATTTTTTAAAGTTTGAATGCTGTGTAATTTTTTGAAATGAAGTAGTTCTATAGTTTTTATTTTCTTCTTCTTCCATTTTCTTATGTTAATTTCAGTAATTCATTGTTTGTCTACTGCTAGTCTCATTTTAATACTGACATCTCTTCGCATGAGCTACTTGTCAAATTCACGCATAATTACATGTCTCTATCTCTAATCTGAAATGACGATTCTATTTTTGTAAAAAGATAAAATAAAAATAGGAGAATCCGAACACTGATGGTTTTCGAAGTAATTAAGTGTTGCGATTTGGACTTCTGCATCAAATAAAAGCACTTCTGGAGAGTGTTGGTAATTCTTTTTGTCTTGACTACACAGATTGGTTTGGGATTGATGCTAGTGATTCTCATTCAAGAAATGCAGATAGATCAGTTCTTTCAAAGTTTTTACAAGCCCATAGTGCGGACTATTCAACTAAAAAGTTGCAGGTTTGTCTATATTCTCTTATAAAGCCTTACACATGGAATTATGTTTATTTCACCCAACTCTTTATGTTCTACATTTTTTTCCTGTGCAAGTTTGTATATCCTGGCTTTTAATAAGTTTACATAGTTCCTAACTCACCTTTTGTCATTTCTAAACTCTCGAGTCTACTTCAGCTTGCATCTTCATGAGTCTCTATGTCATTTCTTTGTCTCCTTTTCTCCATCAGCTTCCTCTAATTCTCCTCCATCAAATGAGAAACCTTTTCTTCTATAATTCTAAGTTTAGTTATTTAAAAAATGGTGTTATTGTGATCTAACCTGACGGAGATATTGGATGAACAGGGTGCTCCTTCTGATAGGCAGGGAATAATGTAGGTAGCTTCCGGACGTGAGCTCCGGCGGCGGTGGTGTGCACCTGCAAGGACTCCAACGCTCAAGTCAGTGAGTGGATTAAGGTTGTGTATATTGATAAGATAATTACGTACCTTGTAGGGTGCATTTATGTTAGTATTTATAGAGGAGCGTATGACCTAAATGCGGATCGTATTGGGCTTGGATTTGGTGCCTAAGCCCAATCCGTATTTCCTGGGTCCTGACTGCAGGTAGCGCTAGGCCTTCCGGGATGTAACCGGGATTGTTGTGAGGTATTGGCTCCGCCATGTATAAGTATATCCGGGATACCGCTATTTGGTCCTGACTGCAGGTAGCGCTAGGCCTTCCGGGATTGTTGTGAGGTATTGGCTCCGCCATGTATACGTATATCCGGGATACCGCTATTTGGGTCCTGACTGCAGGTAGCGCTAGGCCTTCCGGGATGTAACCGGGATTGTTGTGAGGTATTGGCTCCGCCATGTATAAGTATATCCGGGATACTACTATTCTGGTCCACAACAAGTGCATTCGTCGTCCGATTGGCCAAACATGACCAGAAAGATTGCAAAACTCCACTGCATATCAGAGTTAACAACAGTGCTAAAAGGAAACCGAAGAAGTTACACAAAAGTGGAATGAATGTTTGAATTTCCTATCTTATGGATTACACTGATAACCAAAGAATACAAGTATCATATTATTCTTATTTGAATTTTATATAAATTTTTTGTTGGAGGTCTATAGCATCTCCCAACGGCACAAACATGCCATTGAAAATTTTGTGCATCTTAGCACAATTTTTAAGCCAACTTGGGTGATTTTCCTCTAGCATTCTCAGAGTTCTTGCACTCAAACCGCAACATCATACGCTTCAGGCAACATAGTGGGAAGAGCTTCTACATTTTGGTAGAAGGAACTTCTACAGGCACCGTCATTCTTCTAAGTATGATGGTAAGAAAAGAGATACCTACAATGTTATACTCATAAGTAATTATTTATACATGTTGGAGATCATCAATTGTCATTATTATTAACATTTTCTATGATAAATTTTGCAAAACTTAAATTGTATCCATATGTCGTAGTTTTGAAGAAGATAACCATGTTTTGTTGTCTTGACCGAAAATATATACAGAGAGATTTAGAAATCTAACTGTAATAAGCAGATGCTAAATATAACTTCTTTGAATGAAAATTGAAAGTTGGGGGAGTTTGTTTACAGGATTAAATAATGCTTTGTATGGTGAATCATCCAAAAGTAATGTATTTGATTTGTTATAGCATCCCTTCTCCCAGGGAAGATTAGGATCTTGCTTCTCCCAGATTTTCCTCAAATCCTTAAAAACCAATGGCTTCTCTCTGTTTTCAGGAGTTTTGAAAGTTTTGAAACCTGTTGCAGTACAATGAGATTGATTCTGCAAACATAAAGAATGTGTTGAATAGTATGAATGTACACTGATTTCAAGGATACTCTAAAATCTCATAGCATAAACAACTTAAATGATGTAAGTAATTGCATAACATGTTCATGTAAAATCTCACAAGGCTAAAACAAGATTGATATACACTAAGTTTACTAAAATAAGTTCTCTTGAATCTGGATATCAAAATATTCGATAATGAAGAGAAAGAACGGTAGCATTTTGGAAACCAAAGAAAACGGACAAATTGCTTACCCAACAAAAAAAACAACTTTTCTTTCAGGTCTCCCATCAAACAATTAAGGACCTTGTCAACATTTTTTGTGCAAAATCATGAAACCAAAAAATTAACGACCTATAAACGGAGGCAGTTATAAGGACAAAAAGTTCAGACAAACTGAACAACTGAACAACAGAAACTAAAGATGGTTGAAGAGTACTTCAATCTTGAAGACCAGAAAGCCACTTCAAATTTCTCAAAGCAGAACTCTAGAAACTCAAAATAAAAGGGTCTCTTGATTACTGAAATAAAATAAAATCTAATTAGTAAAGAATGAATCAAAAGAATTCATGGGAAGATTAGATATGTGGTAAGAGACTCTCAATTTCAGCAACAAGAAACATCAAACATAGAATAACAAATCAATTCTCACTTGCTCGGTTATCTATAATCTATCATTGCATCTGTTTTAAGATCCTTTGGAGGGAAATAAACAATATCTGCAAGCAAACCATTAAAATCAAGAACAAGAAGTTTTTGCTTCAAAGCTATAGCTCTGGCTGGTTTTTCCCATCCAACATGGTTCAGCTGCAACTGCATATCCATGTCCTTGTCTAACTCATTCCCTTCATCATGGATACCATCACCATTCGCAATACGTCTTGTTTTGTCGCCAGCTCCGGCCGGTTCTGCCCCCTTCTGAAAGTTCCCAAGAATCTTAAGAATCTTGATGCAAAACCCCAATAGCATTCATACCCAAGAACCTAATTTCAACCCCAAGAACCTAACTTCAACCTCAAGAACACCCACACCACACGATATAACAAAAAATGAAATAGAACAAAAATAAGGTAAATGAGAGATTATAAATCATATGAACATATGTACGAACTACTATTAGCTACAAACTATTATCATGCTAAAACTTCTCACTATTATTAGCTACAAGTTCATCGTCTCAATGACCTCCATACCTGACCAAATCTCTCAGCCAAATTGATTAGGTTTTTGACATGATTTATTTGTTATTTTTATTCTCTTTTATGTAACTGCTCTGACCAATCAGAGCAATGTAAATAGGCATCATCTGTTGGGATTTATGGTCTACTACACAAGTGTTTAGACATGTGCGTAGAAGCACGCATGTATTGCGCTAAGGTGACTTGTCATTAAACTAATATAAAGTATAGAGCAAAAAAGTGATGACATTATACATATGGGCTAGTGTTGTTAGTAGTTACTGATAAGTGACTAAGGGTAGTGGGCCGCTCAGTAAGCGCAGAGCCCAAGAGGCATGACTACTCGCCTTGATGGGCCGATTAGTAGTCATCGTCCATAAGGGTTATAATGGGTGTGGTCGTTGACGGTGACACTCTATATAAGAATTAGTTTATGACTTCTAAAGATACGTCTAACCTAACTTTGTCTTCAAGGTTGAGAGCGTTAGTATCTATCAGCTTGGAGTTGTGTCTGCCTCTAGAAGACCCTGACTCCGCCGAGATCGTGATCAACTATTTTTTGTTGCGCTGACGATCACGCCTCTCTACTACCGACATGGATATTTAGGTATGCTTCCACTCTTTCCTCTCAAATCTTTTTCGGTTACGATGTTGGTCCAAGGGATCTCCGTTCATGAGGATTAGAACGTAGGTTCCTTCAATTGGTATTAGAGCCGCATTGTCTCATCGAATCGATTTGAGAATAAAGTTTTGATGATTATTTAATTGCTTAATTAGTGGATTTCATAAGGTTAATAGAAATTCACATTCGACACTGCATTGTTAACATGTCAATTGAAAATATTGGTTTTCATTCATGTGTTTGAAATTTTTGTTTGCAATTCACGATACTGCATTGTTAACGTGAACTTGTAATTGAATGTTGAAATAGCATATGCCTTGAATGGATTTCTTTTCATAAAATAAAGTTTCGGCTTCAATCCTATAAATTATTTATTCTTGAAATTCATACTATTAATTTGTTTCGGATCCTGTAATTAGGTTTACGATGTGGTTATGTTATCATACTCAATTAGCCATTTCAATTTGATATTGAAATTATATTGCTGCAACTAGTGATTTTCATAGAGTAGTAAAGAGATATTCTGTGCATATTTTGGGATCCGATTTGTTTGAATCAATCAAATCTTGTGTTGGCTAATCTTTGCATTAATGGATTAAGTTTTCTCTTAAATTGCACTAAGATTAAATTGCATTATTACGGATTAACTCATATTGCAGATTTGCGGGAACGAAAAGGATTGAACCTTTGATTGGAGGGACGTTTTTTCCTTGAAAAGGTTTGACTTATATTGAATTTTGACTTTGGTTGATCTATTGATAAAAGAATCAATTGTTGATTTGTGAGTTAATTTTCATTTTGTGAGAAAATCAAAATCAAATCTCATTCAGTTTTTTAAGGTTAAATTTCTTTTTCATAATCTTAATTGAATTTTAAAATTTGATTATTTTGATAAGATTTGATTTGATCAAATATTAAGTTTAATTTGATTTCATTAAATCTTTAAACAATCTATTTTGAGGTTGTCATGAGATAACCGATTTAGATAAAAACTTTAAAAATAACGTTTGGCATAATTTTATTTATCTTTAAATAATTTATTTTGAGGTTGCTGTGGATAATCCTCTTTGAGAAAATAGTAGATAATTTATCTCTAGTTAATTGTTATTTTATGGAAATAATATTAAATTAACAAAATGTTTGTCGTTGGTCAAACGGTTTGGCATTTGGCATTAATCAAAAGGTTTGGTGTTTTGACATGGGCCAAATGGTTTAGGGTCTAATTTTGAGGACCGAGTGTATCGATCATAAGGTAAATGCTTGGAATTCTACATAAGAAGGCCAACACAAGTGTGGTTTGTCGGACTTGGAACAACGTCACAACACGATCATTGCGAAATCTTGATCGGCCCAAAGAAAGGTCGAATTTTGGCTAAGCTGAGCTGTTCAAACTTATTATTATGACAATTAACCACTAGTAAGTCATACTCTTTGTCCAAAGATGAAGATGTAGTGTTACAATATTAATTTTGATGAGTAGTTATTTAAAATTTTCAATTTCTTTTATAAAGATTGTCAACATGAGCTAAATTTTACGTTCTCTAGATTTAGGCTCTGTTTGGAAGGGCATATGCGCAGCTTATGAAAATAGCTTATGAGTTTCTATAAGCTATTTTCAGCTTATTTTCATAAGCTTGTTGAAGTAGCTTATTAGAATAAGTTGTTTTTAGCTTATTCAAATAAGTTTTAAACTATAATTTGAAAATAGCTTATTGCATAAGTACTTAATTAAGCTGTGTACCCAAACACACCCTTAGTAATATATATTATTAGAAGTGAATCTGTAAATTTTATCGATGTTATAGTATTAACATTTTAAGTAATTTGAGATCTAATGGGAGAAGTTACATTGAACTCTATGAATATAGATATCGCATTTACGGAACCCTGTTATCCAAATTGTCTAATAAAAGTGTCAACAAGGAAACGTGTTTCTATGGACTAAGTTTTATGACAGAGTGTGCCCGCGCCATGTGAAGTTTATTGTCTTGGGACTTCTACCAGAGGAGAAAGGTTTGCGTTGTCAATAACCCCAAAGGAAATATACAAGGCTCAAACTATAGGCTAGAGGGTAATGGTTAATACCCTTCATGAGAACCACATAAAGAAAGAACAATCAAATATAAGCTTAAAGGCTGTGCAGGAAGGGCATGTTCTCTTGTCAGCAAGAAATCTCATCCAGTTTTAAGTGTCTAAACGCGCTAGTGATCAAATGCTAAAAGGGGATTAAATAGTAAAAGCCAACTAAAATTCAATGTAACTATGGTTGAAGGTTTGGGCCATCTCTCCTAAAGGAGAATTGACAGGCCGATGTGAAATTGAATTCTTAGAGCACTCAACGATACAAAAGGTAAAATGTACATTGAGTGCATAAGGGGCCATATTACGGACAAACAAGGGGAAAAGGTTAAGAGAACTAAGAAGGTTCCAAGACTAATGCATGCCAACATTTGTAAGATCATTTCATACAGTTTTATTGGAATAGTTGATGGTATGTTTTTCAATTCAAGATCAATTTTTCTCTTGTTATGGTTGTCTTGATCCATTAAAGTTGCAAGTTGATGTGCTGGATGCTGTTGAGTCTTTTAGGGTCGAAGACGAAAGTCAATTCCATAAGACTGATAAAGTTTTCCTAATCCGATCATAGAGGTGGAAACACATAAAGCAACAACGGATTTGGTGATAGGCATTCTAGACCATCTAACCAATCCCTCAATAAGTATGGGAAAGTTCCATAGTATGCAATGTCAAGTTTACTAAGCATGAAGGTGTGGCTAAAAGCTTGAAACATGCAAAAGCTTGTGTTTAAACATTTAAAGTATTGGGTATATCTAACTAAAGTAGAGTCTTGGGTATATCTAACTAAAGTAGAGTCTTGGGTATATCTAACTAAAATAGAGCCTTCTGGACCTAATAAAGTAAGGTTAGATATGAAAGGACAATTGACGGCTATTGTTTGGTTATTCAAAAAGATCAAAAAGGGTATAAATTTTGTTATCCCACTAACAGAAAGTTTCTCAAAAGGACAAGAGATACCAAAGTTTTGAAGATGTGTAGTTCAAGGGGGAAGATAAGGTAAATGACATTGTTTGCAAGAGGATTCAAATACACCTCTTTCTATGTGGACACACTTTTCCTACAGTTGCTAAGTGTAATAATGACCTTATGATTCACATTGGTGGACTCATGATTCACAATTAATTAGGTGAACCCGTAAGTTCACATAGGTAAGCTTAAGGTTCACATTCCTTACTTAACCTCTTAGCAATTTTCAGTGCAAGCAAGAGAAAATGTCATTGAACTTCGTATCGGACAAGATCAACAAGTCATTGTCCTAGATTACCAGGAAGTCTAGTTCCTCTTTTGGTAGTTTAGGAGGAACATTAGGGTCAAACTCAACAGCCTCATCATGTTGCGCCAAGGAGGTCAACGAGAGAATGGAAAAGAGTGATTAGGCATCTGCGTATAAGGATACCTGGACACATGTGTCGCGCTAAGGTGACTTGTCATTAAACCAACATAAAGTATAAAGCCCAAAAGTGATCAGATTATACATATGGGCCTAGGGTCGTCAGTAGTTATTGATAAGTGACTAAGTGTAGTGGGTCGCTCTGTAAGCTTAGAGCATGGGAGGTATGATTATTCGCTTTGATGCGCCGGTTAGTAGTCATAGCCCATAAGACAGGTGTGGTCCCTAACTGTGACACTCTATATAAGCACTAACTTATGACTCTTAAAGACACGTTTGACCTAACTGTGCCGTCAAGGTTGAGAGCATTGGTACCCATCTGCAGAGATCGTGATTAATTATTTTCTGTTGCCCTGACGATCACAACTCTCTACTACCGACATGAATATTCAGTATGCTTCCGCTCCTCCCTCTCAAATCTTTTTTGGTTACGATGTTGTTTCAACGAGTCTCCGTTCATAAGGATTAGAACCTAGGTTCCTTCATCATCATGTACATTGTAAAGGAGCGAAAGTAATATATTGCTATAGATTACTATCAATAATACATGTTTTTCTATTCAATTTGAGAATTAAGAGAGTTCTTGTTCTGCATTTTTATTCACAGTTCATAATAACATATAACAAAGAAACCAAGTACTTTTTAGAGCGCAAACCAAGGCCACTTATCCTAAACCTTCTAACACCTTATCTACCTTCCTATACACGCCTTTGAGCATTCAGAGTCCTTGTATGAGTCTTTACAGGTTACATGTAAGTAATGGATTAACACCTTTGAGCATTTAGGGTCCTTGTCTGAGTCTTTATGTATGTTATGCTTGATTTACACTAGAATTTGACCAAGTATTATTTTTTTTACTCAAAATGTATGTTATATTAATATGTTGTTCTTTCGCTATCTTCTGAGTTCATATAATCAAAATACTTTACTTTTCAATTAAAACCTCATTAAAATAAGTTTGGTTACGACTAAACTACTTAAAAAGTACTTTTAAGGAAAACAATTCCTTTCCCAAAATTGAGATCAAGAAATTATTTGTTTGGTATAATACACGCTAAACAGATAGGAATATATATATATATGGGTTAAGATCCATTGACACCAACTAGACTTACACCTTACACCTCTTTATAACATTCCGTCCAAGTTGTTTTTCACGAAATCCACCGTTAGATTGAAATTAATCATCTTATAGATCATGTCTACCAAATTTCACATCAATCCAAAATCTTTTAGTACTCCATCAATATGCTTGTTATTTCCATACATTTGAAAACTATATTTTACGTTATTTTTTAGTACGTTGATGGAGTACTAAACAATTTCGGATTGATGTGAAATTCAATATGGGAGGGATCAAATGACACTGGTGTAAGTTACACCAACTCTTACACCGGAAAATAACGTAAAATATAGTTTTAAAATATATGGAATTAACAAATATTGTGATGGAGTACTAAACAATCTCGGAATGATGTGAAATTTTGTAAACATGATCTATATGATAAGTACTTTCAATCCTACGGTGGGTTTCGTGCAAAACATCTTTAACAAATAGTTATTAACCGATATAAGAGTTGGTGTAATTTACACCGATATCATTTGATCTCTCCGCATATATATATTCCTTTGTTCAATAGTTCAATTTTGTAGTCTTCTACGGATTAATATTATCTATTTATCATCTCAGGTTTAATACTTCACTTTTTTTTATGTAATCAATGCAAAAGAATCCATATATTACCTAGTTTCTTGATTTTCATCCATGCTTCTTTTCTTCTCAAGGGAGTAAGGATTAAAATTTATGTTTGTGTTCAAGTTCAAGTTCATTTTGATTGGTTATTATTTTATTTTAACATGTTATTACATCTCCTTAATTAGTTTGAAGATTTTGTTTCTGTATAGCTTGTTGTTAAAACTGCATAGTACCCTGACATCATAGATATATGTCGTTATATTAAATAGAGTCCTAATTTTTTTACTCACAATTTTCTGTATTCAATGTACTCAGTGGTTACGTACTTTAAAAAAAGTGGTTACATAAGTTATTATTTTTGTTATAGTATTTTCGGATTTGGTGGTTACACGTGTAACCATATGTGGTTACAACGTAAACATATAAATTCAACAAAATTTTTACGTGTGTAACCAAATATTTTAATGTATGTAACCATGAGTACAAAGTGAGTACAAAAATCTTTTTTCTATTAAATAACTTGATTAATGCATTGGAATGCACTTTAACTTTTCACTGTAAATCTCTTCAATTCTTTAACTGGTTTGAGGTGTTCTCTTTTATTTTCCACTAGGAACTAGTGCAAGTTTTCAAAATAAGCATATTCATTTATAGAACTCATTTGTTGTTCTGTAAAGTAGCTTGTAAGCTTGCTTTCAGTTTTAGTCATTTATTGTTCTTGTGTTTGGTCAAGTGTGATTTCGAACTATTACTACGTGTTTACTTGTATATTGTACAAGTTACTGAAATAATTACTTGTGATTGATTAAAAAGAGGTTTCAACGAGAAATAATTTTTTATAAGAATCATCATTAATTGTGGAATTTTTGTGCATCTTGTTAAATTAAAGGTTTAATTATAATTTTGGTCTCCCTTATTTGCATTTTAGATGATTTTAGTCTCCCAAGTTTTAAAGGGGCGGTTTTTGTCCCTCTTATTTTCAAAATGGGTGATTTTGGTCCCTCAGTTTGTTTTTCTTTCAAATTAGCCATAGATTTTAACTAATTTAGTGACAAATTTCCTCTAAATTAATGACGGAGCCACAAAAATTATTTATATATAGAAAATTTTTTTAAAAAATATTAATTTAGTGACAACTTTCTTTTAAATTAGCGACAAGTCTCAGATCCTTTACTAAAAAAGATAGTAGAAAAATTGTAGTTAATTAATAGTTTTTCGAAATACATTCTATAGTAAATTATTCTAGTCCATCCTGACACTAAATTGATTAAAAATGATGGCTAATTTCAAAGAGAAACTAATGGAGGGATCAAAATCGTCTGTTTTTAAACAACGAAGATCAAAATCGCCCATTTAAAATCCGGGAGATCAAAATCACCCAAAATAAAAATAAGATGAACCAAAACTACAATTAAACAAAAATTTAATGGAAGTTTTCATTTTTTTGTTTTTCAGGTACTAGATTATGATTGACATCTTTCATCATCATCCACTCATTCTTTACTTCAAAAAGAGTTAAACTGGTATTGATACATTATTCTAAACTTGTAATGATGTGTCTTAATTTCTCTTTAAATGTATCTCACTCGAGCTATGACCTTCACTGAATCTTTTTTTTTGCAATCTCTCTAAATTTATCTTCTTATGTATTTAGGAACAATTTTGAATTTTTAGTTGACATTTATGTTTGGTTTTATGTTTTATGTAATTATGGATTTATGTATTGTGTACTTGTGGATTTATATAGTGGTGTGTAACTTCATATTTTTTGGATCATTAGTGTTAAATATTAAATATATATTATTTGGGAACAATTTTTTACTTTTCAAGTGTTCTATAAGCTTTATGGAGTGAAAAATAGGATTTTTTTTCAAATTATGACACTTTTGCGACTGAATTAGTTACCACCAGCGACCAATTTATCAATTAAAATTGGCGACAGACTTTTTTATTTCTAGCGACCAAATTTTCGGTCGCCGAGTAAACTAAGGGACCCTCCCAGACACAGCACTTAGCGTCTGTTTTCCAGCTACCGGCGACGGATTTATGCAGTTGCTAAACTAGATTTTTCTTGTAGTGAATCTAGGCCATACAATCTTACATGAATGGTCATGATTAAAAGATTTTAAATTGATATTAAAGCAAACAAGTCATGTGAGTTTTCTTAAAAAGTCATATGACCTCATTAAAAGCTTTTAAAATCTTTTAATCATGACCATCCATGTAAGAATGTATGACCTAGATTTATCCCTCTTACTCTTACATAAGAAACCCCTTTCTCACTAGATATTTCCTTATACATATATAATTCTGGGGTAGGGGTGGGCAAAACTCAAAACTGTCAAAAATTATGTCAAAGCGAGTTTTTCGAGTCACCTAGGGATAGGAATCAACCAGGTATCTACGAGTTCGATTTTCATTTCTATCCTTACAAGTGACTACCTCTTTTTTAGCAAAATGAAAAAGAGGAACTAACTTTGTTAAGAGTTATATTATAGTATATTGTTAATAGTTTAGTTTTTAAAATTTATTTGTGAAACCTACTTTATACCAACATTATTTTTTAATAATTTGCTCTAAAATAGAAGAGTTAAATCTCACTTAAATCCCTCAAAGACTATGTTGTCACCGATTAGGTTCTTGAAAGATTTTTGTCACCAACTAGGTCCCTTGAAGGATTGTTTTTGTTACCAACTAGGTCACTAGAAGATTGTTTTTGTCATCAACTAGATCTAGAAAGTTTTTGATGGAGGGACTTAGTTGGTGACAATAATAATATTTTAGTGACCTAGTTGGTGACAAAATCTTTCAAGGATTTAGTTGATGAGAAAAACAATCTTTCAATGACCTAGTTATTGATAAAAATCTTTTTGGGACCTAATTGGTGACATCATGATCTTTTGGAACCTAAATAAGGTTTAATTCAAAATTGAATAACGACAAAATTAAAGTAGTATTTGATAGTTATGTGCTCTCTCTTTTCCACAATATTAGTGACTTTAGAGAAAAACAAAAATATTTAGAAGACTCATTAATTCTTATAGAATATAACAAATAAAGGAGGAATAAACTAAATAAACCTTTGATTTAAAACGTTACTTAATTCTTATTGGATAGAAAAATGGTAGATGTGGAAAAAAATAAAAAACACACTCTTGGTATTGTAAAAGTGGCAAATAATTTAGAATATATATATATATATATATATATATATATATATAAAATGACTATTATTTTGAAAAGAATGAAGTAAAGAATAACATTTAATCGATAAAGAGTTCAAAATAACAATAAATTGTCATACATGACCAAAAATATATGGTTCATCCGTTCATACTTGTTATGACATTTGTTGGGGCAAGAATTATAGTAATATTTGTTAGGTGTATACCTAAAGTCTAAAGATTGAATTGAGAATTTTAGTATTTGTTGTTCACTTTTGATTCCCGATTTCATTGGTGGTGCACACCGAAATATGAAAGTTGAAGGGTGCACCATAAATGTCACCTTCTATTAAAATCCAAATTATCTTGCTCGGTTTGGTGTTGTATGGAATGATGATTTCACTCTCGATCCCTTTTAGCTTCTCACGCTAGAAACAACGAGAAATCTTGAGATTTCTCTTGTGTTTATAGATTTTTTGGTAAAATTAGTTTGGCGCTTTTGATCTCCTTGCGAAGATTGGTTCAAACGACACCAAGATCGACGAAAATTGTTGTCTGAAACGAGTGGTTTAGTCAGATCTTCATTGCGGGTCAAAAAAATTGGTTGTGCGGTTTTTGGGTCTGTTTCGCAAACTCCACTAAAAAAGAGCCCAAGAATGTGTCACTAGCACGACAGTGGTTTAGTTTCACCAATTGTCTTCATCACTTCATTTATTCCCATTTTGATGATGAAAGACCAAAGTTTTTTATTTGAATAACAACCAAGAAAGACGAAAGAAACAAAGCAAGGACGTTGTTGGTAGGAAACAACAAGCAAAGATGGTGATATAGAAAAAGGAGTTATTAGCAATTATGTAATCAAGTCCAAAGGACTTATTAACAATTCTTAGTAATAATTGTAGAAAAACTTAGTTTTTCTATTAGGACCACCGTGAAGGGAGTTAGTTGGGATTAGAAAACATGTATATATAGGAGGACTTATGTTGTAATTAGTTGTTCAGTTTTTGTAATCAATTGTTCCTTGTAATTCACGAATTCAATAATATTTTTCGACTCTCTTCTTCTTCCTGAGATTCCTTATCTTCCTGTAGTTAGTTCTTCAGATATCTTCTTCCCAAGTTCTTCTTATCATGTGGTATCAGTGTTGGACCTTCCATGGCAAAAAAGCAAAACTAGCAAGAGATGAAGGAGCTCGAGGAGCGTGTAGAGAGAAAGCTCACCATTCATCTTGATTTAAAACTCAGGGAGATCACTGGAAAGACACAACATCAACTGAATGAATCCATTATGCAAACATATCAAGATTTGCTTAAGAACCATGATGACCCTACAACCACTTCTGTGGGGAGTTGTCCTCCCATGGAGAAGTTGCATCCAAACCACTACTCTTGCGGTACCAGGTTAGCAAGAATCGACTTTCATCATTCCAATGGTGAAAACCCCAATCAGTGGATATACCAATGTGAGAATTATTTCTTGATTGACAATACTCCGAAGAAGTAAAGATAAGATTGGCTATAGTTCATTTCGAAGGAAAAGCGCTTCAATGGCATGCATCATTCACAAATTCTATGACCACCAATGCCTTGCCTCCATGGAGGGATTATGTCCTTATGCTTTGAGACAAGTCTGGTGACGTGTGTGATGATCGGATTGTGTAGTTAATTCACTTAAGACAAAAGAAAAGTGTGGTTAAGTATCACAAAGGATTCGATGCTATTATCTATCGATTTGATTTGTCAGAAGAATATACCTTAACTTGCTTCTTGGGAGGGTTGAAACTGGATATTCAGATGATTTTTAGGATGTACCAACTAGAGACAACGCGAACGACCTTCTATTTGGCTAAGATGTATGAGACCTTTAGCTCTCAACTAGCTCTCAATCTACCAATGCCCCTTAGGTTGCCAAGGCTAGTAAGGCTTCCATCAACTCAAAACTTATCCTTCCTAAACCACAACCTGTTGTTGCGAAGGCAGTTACTCCTTCCAATTTAAACAAGGGTAGGCCTTACAAGAATCTCACTCCGGCATACATGGCTAAATAAAGACCCAAGGGTCTTTGCTATTTTTGTGATGGGATATATACTCCTGCTCATAGCCTTACACACAATAAGATGCAAATTCATGTGCTGTAAATAGATTATAAGAATAAAAGTTAGTTAGATGTATGGAAGATTTCGTTGCAAATGATCAAGAATTCAGGAAACCATAAACATCTGTACACGCCCTCACTGGTCTACCTAATTTTAAAACTATTTGAATCATAGGATACTTTCAAAAGTGACCATTTCATATTCTAATTGATAGTGGAAGCACTCACAACATGTTGGACATTAACATAGCCAAAAAATTTGGGTGCAAGGTTGATTTATTGGACCCTATCAGTGTTGTGGTTCCTGATGGAACCACACTACAAATTTCTATAGTAGTAAAGAACTTCTAATGGTGCATCCAATCATTTTTTTCCTCTAATATGATGATAATACCCTTGGAGTGTTGCAACTTAGTTCTTGGGATTGAGTGGTCGGTTACACTTGGTGACATCACATGAAATTTTGACAAACTGAGTATGAAATTCTATGTGCCAGGTAGGAAGCATGTCCTACGAGGTGCCAATTCCAAGGTCTCAAAATAGTGAAGAAACAGCAAGGCCTTAATTGATGGAACACACTTGTCAATGCTGCAACTTTGTGATCAAGAGGGTGCTCTCTTGAATTCCCTTACAACTGATGGACATACTCCACCAACTGATCCTGCAATTTAGGAACTCTTGTTGGAATATACAAATATCTTCAGGGAACCTACTCAACTCCCTCCCTAGAGACCTGCACATGATAATAGAATTCCCCTTCTTACAAGGACTAATCATATCAACAAGAAGCCTTACAAGTATGCCAAACACCAAAAAGATGTCATAGACAGATAGGTTAAGGAGTACTTACAAACATGTATCAATCAAACTAGTACTAGTCCCTATGTTAGTCCAGTGGTCTAAGTGGGCAAGAAGGATGGTTCATGGAGATTATGTGTAGATTACAAAGATCATAACAAAGCCATAGAAAAAGACAAGTTCCTTATTCCCTTAGTAGATGATTTATTAGATGAACTCCATCGTTCATCTATATTTTCCAAAATAGACCTTAGGTCTAGCTATAATCAGGTTAGAATGCATCTTATAGACATTCATAAAATTGATTTTAGCCTCACTAATGACCCCATCTACACTTCAAGGGCCCTTGAATACATTTCAGGAGTATTTGAGAAAATTCCTCTTTGATTTTTATGACATACTTATCTACAACGGCTACATGCATAATTATTTGGCACATTTTAGACTTATCTTAACTACTATGAGAACTAATAGCATGTTTGCAAGAGATTCAAAGTGTTATTTTGCAATGGCCAAAGTGGAATACCTAGGACATTTCATTTCTGTTGAAGGTGTGTCCATGGATCCTTCTAAGATCCTAAGATTAAAGTAGTAAAAGGCTGGCCATTACTTGTGACACTCAAATAGCTAAGAGGGTTCCTTAGTCTAGCTAGCTACTACTGGTTTGTTAAAGGATATGGTAGCATTGCAAAGCCTTTAACATATTTTTTGAAGGAAGACAACTTTACATGGACTATGGAAGCTAAGCAGGCCTATCAGAAGCTAAAGGACATGCTAATGCAGACACCAATCTTAGCTCTACCTGATTTCAATAAAGATTTTGTGGTCGAAGTGGATGCTTTGGGCATAAGACTTGGTGTTTTCCTTATGCAGGAACACAACCCAATTGCTTACATCAGTCGTGCTTTAAACTAACAACAGCAAGGCTTGACTACCAAGAAAGATCTGTTGGCAGTGGTCTTTGTAGTGAAGAAGTGGAGGCATTATCTTCTTAAAAGGCATTTCTTAATTAGAACGGATCACTAGAGTCTCAAATATATCTTAGATCAGAGATTAACTACCACATTCCAGCAAAAGTGGCTTGTTAAGCTGGTGGAGCTTGATTTCGTAATTGAATACAAGCAGGGAACAAAAAATGTTGCAGCTAATGCCCTCTTAAGAAAAGAAGACTTAACTTGCAATACCTTACATGTTCATACTTTGGAAGCATAACTCTTATGCAGAAAACAAGCTACTTGGAGCTTAGAAACCTCTCTACAAATAATTATACAAGACGTTCAAAGTGACTCGGGATCTCACAAACACCACACATATCCGCAAGGAGAACTTAAAAGGAAAGGAAGATTGGTTGTTGGTAGGGACCTAGATCTAAGGAAACAACTTTTATAGGGGTTACATTCTTCATTTAGTGGAGGCCATTTTGGACGAAATGCTACCATCCAAAGGGCCAAGACTGATTTTTATTGGAGAGATATGTCTAAAGACATCAAGGAGTATATTCAACACTGTCCAATTTCTCAAAAGTTCAAATATGACACATTAGCACCACCTGGTCTGCTACAGCCCTTACCAATTCCTAGCCACGTATGGAAACATGTTGACATGGATTTTATCAAAGGCTTACCCACATTTTAGTTGTTGTAGACAAACTAAGCAAAGTTGCACACTTTATAAGACTCAAACATCTATATAGTGCAAGTGAGGTGGTTCAAGTCTTCATGGGTAACGTGTTTAAACTCCATTGTTTCCCTGAATCTATTACTAGTGATAGAGGTCCCATATTCATTAGTAATTTAAGGTAGTAACTCTTGCAGTTTCAAGGGGAAGATGTGAGGTTATCTTCGGCCTATCATCTCCAAACAGATGGATAGGCAGAAGTGGTTAATAGATTCCTTGAAACCTACCTTAGGTGTATGTGTGTAGGCATGCCAACTGCATGGTTCAAGTGGTTATATCTTGCCAAATGGTGGTATAACACTACCTCCAACACCTCCATTAAGGCAACTCCTTATGAAATAGTGTATGCACATCTTCCACCGGCCTTCTTACCATACTTAACTAGGGAATCAAAGCTGGACATTGTTGACAAAAGCTTGGAAAAACGAGAGGAAATGTTAAAGGTGGATCAAATTTCATCTTAGACGCGCACAAGAAAGAATGAAACAGTTGACAGACAAAAGAAGGACAAACAGATAGCCTGCTATTGGCAACTTGATATATGTGAAATTAAATCCATATCGCCAAATATCAGTGGAAGGGCGTAGAAACGCACAACTTGCTCTGAAGTATTGTGGAGCCTATTAGGTTCTAGATTGTATTAGACAAGTGGCCTGCAAACTAGACCTACCTACGCCATCAAAGATCCACAACGTGTTTCATGTATCCCAACTCAAACGCCATGTAGGTGATGTTACCATTACTGTAAAGCTACCACATGACGGAGATGCCCTTTATTCAACCCACGAAGCCGAGACAATCTTGAACAGAATGACTATGAAACACAAAGAGAGAGTTGTGATAAAGGTCTTAGTGAAATAAAAGCATTAACTCCCTGAAGACTCAACATGGGAGTACTGTTTTGATCTGAAGAACAAGTTTCCATCATTTAATCCTTGAGGACAAGGATAATTTTAGGTGGGGTAATGATATAGACAAAGGAGTTATTAGCAATTCTTAGTAATAATTGTAAGAAAAACCTATTTTTGCTATTAGGACCGACGTGAAGGGAGTTAGTTGGGATTAGTTAACATGTATATATAGGAGGACTTGTGTTGTAATTAGTTGTTTAGTTTTTATAATCAATTATTCCATGTAATTCTCTTATTCAATAATATTTTTGGATTATCTTCTTCTTCTTGAGATTCTCTATCTTCATGTAGTTCTTCGGATATCTTCTTCCCTAGTTCTACCTTACTAGATGGAGAAACACACTATCAGATTCAGCGTGGTTATTGGAAATTCAGCCGAAGTCATTGATATGGTTCTCTGATGGGGTTCTATGTTATATTGTGTGGCAACGACATCCTAAAAATTAATCTCAACTTTATATTTATTAAAATTAAAATATTACTATCACTAGTCCTATGTATAAGGAACATAGAGAATAAATTTTTTGTCCTAAATATAAGAAACATAGTACCACTTTCAAGTGTATTATTTGCTAACATAAATTGATTTTTCTTATTTACCCTTAATCATGAGAGAGCATGGCACTCATCAATTCCTATACAAGTTTATACATTAATTATATGGGCACAATAGAAATAAAATTCAAGTTTGAAAAACATTATTTAATATATTTTATTGCTCTGTATAAATTTAATCTCATGTTTCTTATATATAAGACTTGAGGTAGTACTATAATAGACTGGACCACCGTGGAGACTATTTTATTCCAAGCAGCGGTGGCCGGTGGAAATGGGCCAGACCGCTCATTGGGGGCTTATGGTATGGCCTATTTAAGACTTGGTCCGACTCGACTCGTTTATTACAACAGCTAGGGGTAGACTTTTGAAAATGCTTATCTAAACAAAAATATCAGACTTAAGTTTTTAAAAAACCTTTTAGGCCTGTTAGGCGACCCAATTAAATAATTATATTATTTTACATATTATATTTATTTATTTGTATCAAATTAACTATATAATATAGACATGTTACCTTTTGTTATCTTTTGGATTATTTGAGATATGAAATTTTGTAGCATTATTAAATATAGCCACGTTGACTTATGATATTTGTGAAGCCATTTATGTATATGTTTTTGGCAAAGTATAAAATTTAAATATAATTGCTTATATAGATTTTTCATTTTACTAATAGTAGGTCTTTCGGCTCGCTAGCTCGTTGCCTCTTGGTCCGTTGGCCTATTATGGCCTGTTAAATTTAAATTGTTAGTATTATTTGTAGGCCCTAATGTTGAATAAACTATTAAATATGCTATTGCGTTAGAATGGGCTTTTAAAAAGGGCCAACCAAACCTAAAAAATGGCTTATGTCATATCACGGGCCTAACCTTAATCTTTAATTTTATATAGTAGGTGAGACATATTTAACCTTCGGCCTGGTCTATGTGACCCCTAATTCCAGGGCCATTTGTAGATAACATCTTCATTAATATATCTCATAACATATTGAATAAAAAATAATTTTTTTTTGTTGAATAAGTTGTAAATTATATTAATAAATAGTAATTATGTAATCATAACCCTAAAATAGAATACTGTCATTTTTGTAACAAAAAAACAAAAAATATACTATCATTTTTGTGGCATGTGCCTGTCAGATAAACAATAGATAGTGCTAGTTGAAGACTTTGACCAACTGTACTTGCTCCACCTTGTTCTCATTTGAATCTCCAACCAAAGTAGGACCAGTACTTTAATTTTGTTGCACTTTCATGTTAATGTGATAGTTTAATTTAATCCCATTATTATAGTAAAAAATTTAATCCTACTCTTTTCTTTTGGTAAAGAAAATTCAATCATCTAACTAAAATCAACAATTTAATTAAATATTCAATTGTGTTAAGTTTTAGAAAGAAGAATTATGCACTAATTCTGATAACATTTTCTTCGGTTGATAATTTCCATCGCCATAGATAAAAATAAATAAATAAATACATAAATAATTTAAATTGATCCTTAAAATTATATGAATAGGACAATTCGGTTTCATCAGACAACTTAAAATAGTTTTCATCAATTCTCAAACCTTAAAAATTAATCATCCAACCCATACAATCTAAAGTATGAATTTGGGAATATCAAAAAAATAAAAATGTGAATTTGGAGTTTCTCTAAAATATAATAATGTTTAATATAAAATCCAATTTTAGGTTGTAGAGTTATATATAAAAAAAAGAGAGAGAGAGATCAAAAAGATAAAAGAGAGAAAGAAAGAAAATAAAAATATAAAATACAATATGATAAATAGAAACAAAAAGATAAAAAAAGTAAGTCATAAAATGAATATCAACAAATAGTAGTTATACATAAATTATTGTGCTCCTTCGATGAATGTAGACTTACTAACAAAGTCCGGCACGGTTGGCAGATAGCTGTGTCCTTTAAGCATCTTGACAGAAGTTCAAATCCTGACGGTACGTATAGAGAAGGCTTTGTTCGGTGATCTCTACGCCTCAAAGGAATTAGTCTTCGGCTATCGACTAGAAATACTATTGATTCAAAAAAAAAACTACTGTAGACTTAACACAATTAGTCATATATCAAGTATTTAAAAGCTTTGAAAAATCAGAATGTTAGATGTTTAAACCTTGTTATTAAAAATTTAGTTTTATATGTGTGTATAAATATTTGTCATAAAAAAAAAATTGTGTTTCTTCAAAGATCAAACCTTGGTCCATCTCATCTCATCCCACCCCATCTCATCTATCTCTCTACATTAATAAGGGCAAAAGCGTAATTTTATCTAAAATAGGAAGAAAAATACTTGTTCAAATGCTATACAGCTACAATCCGTTACTAATTCAATATTTTCATACCCAAATGAACGAATTGTGAAGTGTGAATTGCCAAATTAAACAAAGCAGATTATTTCTCTCTCTCTACCTGATCTGACTAATACTATTATTGAATTACTAGTTAAAGGTGCAGATGGAATCCATGTCGTTAATTATAAAAAATTCAAAACTGATAAAAAAAAATTATAAAAAATTCAAAGAATGATGTAAGAAGGTAGATGAATGTGATTGATTACTGAGACAAATTGAAATTATTTTCAAAGTGATTACTGACGGATTTTCTCACGCCCAAATCCTAACTTAGATTTGGTTTCTACTGTCATCACACACAAATCTTCTTCCCGGAGTTCCCGCTCTTGCCTTCACTCAAATTTCTAACACAAATCATTATTCTATTATAGTACCTCATTTTTATAGTTAAATAAAAATAAATATAAAAAATATATATAATTAAGTTAATATATGATTTGATTGAATTATATTGTAATAATTTAAATATATATTTGTTACCTATTAATTACATAGAAATATATGATTAAAAGTTAAAAAATATGTAATTAAATAAGTACATAATAATTAACTAAATTATCTAAGAGTTTTTTAACCTGGAAAATATTATACGGTTAATAAAAAAAAAGAAAATATAGCACTTATTGTATGTTACTATAGTCTTATTAGAGTTTTGATTTTTTTTTTTAAAAAAAAAGCTTTCACCTTGAATTTTTTATTATCTGTAATATTACATAGGTTAAAAAAAATTCTTTTAAGAAATGTACATCAACTGTTCATCTACACTTCACTCAATTTTAATTCTAATAAGTGACACTACCAAAACTTATTCACCTCCACTAAAATGCTTTTTTTTTTGTTGATACTCCCTCCTTTTTATGATATATATTAATTAATTTTTTAAAAAAATGTATTATATTTTTTCTAAAATTATCTTAAATTAAATGTGTAGTTTTTTTGTGTAAATCTATAATATTTTGTGTAAAAAATTATATTTTTTTTTTACATCAAGACTTTCTTCTCGTATTATGTTTTGAGATTCAAAATTACGTTGATAAGTTAACGTAATTTTTTTATCAAACATGTTATTATTAAAAACTCAATTACACATTTCAATCAGGTAGAATTATCATATTTGAAAGAAAGCTATTCCTTTAAATATATTTATCACAGTAATATGTCTAAAACTCAAATCAAAAACGACAATTTTAATCTAAATAAAATATGTACTGATTTTTTCATAAGCAGCAAGGGTGACAAGCATAGTTTTTTTTTGTTTCATAGGAAACTAGTACAACTGGGATCGAACCTTCTACCCATACACGCATGTTTCCATGCGCTCACCAACTGAGCTACATGACTGGGACATAACAAGCATAGTTTGATATTGTTACATGAAGCATAAAATATCTAGTATTGATCTATGCTTTCCATGATTTTTTGAATTCAATTTAATAATGCAATAAATATTTGAGCTTTAATTAGTCAGTACAAACATGTTCTAAGAATCTACCTGGTGAGAATAATAAGAAATTGTGGCAGAATATCTTGAAACCACCGCTAAATTTAAAACTCAAGGCTCCTGAAAATTTGATTCGAACTGTTCAGAGAGTTCAGTTTCCATTAAACCATGAAATATCACTCTCAATCTCTCTGTTCCTCTCTCTCTCTAACTCATCTTTCAAATAAGGAAATGATGCTTTATATCTACTTCTTTAATTTCCAACTTCATTGACATTTTTGGCAAACAAATTCTAAAATCTCCTTAGTCTATTCACCAATTTAAAGAAACTAGTACAAAAAATTTGACAATTTGGGTAGCAAAAACAGAAAAAAAAAAAAGGAAAGTAGAAAGAGAGCTGATTCAATTCAAGTGAATCAAATCTCTATTAACCCAACACTTAAAAGTCCTAATAATACTATTTTTTTTTTCTCTTATCAAACATGAGAGGAAATTAATCATCATGTCAAGCAAGACTTCAAAATCAGCTCCACTTTGCAACATCACACCTCAATACCAAGGTAAGCACATTGAATCTGGCTGTGACTGCATCCGACCTCATTTAGTCATAACAACACAATTGTAACTATAACGCGATTGCAACTACAATTTGAAACCTTAACATCATGTCTTCAACTACATTAGGGGACTATTGAGAAGGCCGTGCCAAGAAGAAGCGAAACCATTATTCCAACTATTACCTCTTCCAGAATCAATTTCATTCACATTTGTGTCTCCATTGAGCTGCCAAGGAAAACCCCACAAAACCCTATTATTCTCACTTTGTTCCCTCCCATTACAAACCTCTTGTTTCATTGTAGTAACACTTACTGCTTGAGTAGTTGCAACACTCATCTCATCATGAATAGTATCATCGTAAGGCATCATCATCATCATATCTCCACCACCACTACTAATATCTCCATTATTATTACCACTACTATTATTATTATTCCCATATGATCCATAATACACATTGTTTTGCATATTGTTACCCAAAAACCCACTTCTTAGTGCATCAAAAAACCCAGGGTTTGTGTTCATAGCTGAAACATTGGTTAGAATCTCACTGGTAGGGTGCCCTAAGATAGAGAAGTCGTGTTCATCATCAAAACTTCCCAATTGCTGCCCCTTTTGTAGGGTAGTCAATGCAAGGGTAGTTAGGTCATTATTGGAATGATCATAGGGAAAATGAGGGATGGTGAGAGGGTTGTGATTGGCATGATGGTGAGTGGTGAATGGTTGATGATGATGATCATGAATCCTGATCTTTGATGACGACGACGACGATGAGGGTTTTTTGTTCTTCCTGCACCCTCCACCCACTGGAACATTCCTCAGGGTTCCTCCCTTAGTCCAGTATCTTCTGCATGACTTGCAGAAGTATCTGGGCTGAGAGAGACTGTAGTTGTTGTAATAACAGAATTTCGTGTTGGTAGAATCACACCTTGGACATTTTAATGCTTGCTCTGGTTGTGGCCTTGGCTTCTTTAACTGATCTTGTTGCTGTTGTTGTTGCTGTTGTTGAGATTTATTTATTGAAGAACAAGAAGCTAGCATGTTCTCCAATGACTGGTTGTTGCTACACATTTGCTGTAATTATTACAAATTAACACAATTAACATAAAGTATTCAAATTAATCTGCTGAATTTGACTGATGTATGCATACATTTATGTGAAGAATTAGAAATTAAGAGTTAATTTTGAGAATTAAAAACGGAAAAAAAAGGAAATATATATACGTCAAGTAAACACAAAGGATTAATTTTTTTTTTTTCCAATTTTTATGCTTTATACCAAAATTGAAGATGTAAAAGTTAGAAAATAAAATTTCTATCATAAAGGAGGCCAGGGAAAGAACTTTCCTCAATTTCTTTTCAAAGGGTGTTTGTACTTTGTAGAAAGAAAAATTACAAGATAAAATTTCTGTCATCTGGGGAAGAATTAAAGCCCACTGCAACTAATTAATTTTCTATTTAAACTTTTGGACAATCAATTTTTTTTTTAATCCCCCATGTAGCTATGTATGTGATGATGTTTAAATCACTAGTGATGATTAAAACTAAAAGAACCTCAAATTAAATTAGCTTTAAAAAAAAAAGTATCACTTTCATTCTAATGAATAAAGACCAATTTGATACAAACTCCAAACTTTACCAATAACCAAAATATAAATAAAGAATTGGAGAAGAAACAATTAAATTAAATTAAATTAAATTAAAATAAATATATTTTATTTTACCTGGTGTTGTCCAGTGGAAGGATCCATCCATACAACAAGAGAATGCAGTTCAAAATTAACTATAAGTAAGTTAATTAGTTTCAAAGTTGAAAGGGAAAGTGGTTAATTAATTTTGTGTGTGTATGTTTGTGTGTTTGTATATATGATGAAAATAGTGAAAGAGAGGAAAGTGAGAGAGAAGAGGAAAGTGAGAGGTAATAGAAACAAGAGTGATGTGGTGGTTATATATAAAGGAAGAAAGGAACGAAGGAAACAAGCAATCCCAAGAGAGAGAAAGAAGAGAGAGAAAATAATGATGGGGGGTTTTGTCGTACCAGATGATGGATGAGGTTGGCTTGCACGCAGAGAAAGCATTCACAAAGAAAATTCCAGTGCTTTCTCTCTCTCTTTTTTTTTAAAAAAAAATAAATAAATAAAAATTCTGTTCTGCAACGGTTTCATTCATACGAACCAGAATTTACAAATTACAATAAGAAATAAAAGAATTAGATAAAATACACGTTTAATCCTTTATGATTTGTTGAAGTTTTATTTTGAGTTTTTATGTTTATTTTGTCTTAATTTGGTAACGTTACGCTCTTTTTTGAATTCGTTAGTCTAAGTTAAAATAAATGTATACGTGGCACCTATATGTAATTAACGGCGTTAGTTGTCATCTCTTTACAGACTAAAACAACACCTATTGAATTTTTTTTTTAAGCGTGCTTCCGATAATCTAAGCTAACTGCATACGTTTAAGAAAAAAATTTAATACGGTGTTGTTTTAGTCTGAAAAGCGATGATAACTAACACCATTAATGTCATATAGGTGTCACGTATGCAGTTTAATTAACTAGAGTAATGGATTCAAAGAAGAGTCTAGGTTCAGAAAATAAATATAAGAGACCAAATTAAGACAAAAAAAATATAAAAAACCAAAATAAGATTTTGATAAAACATAAAAAATCAAATGCGTTGAGACAAAAAAAAAATATAATGAACAAAACAAGATTTTGAAAAATCATAAATAATCAAATTCGTATTTTTAGAAAAAAAATAATAAATAAATAAAAAAACTACATACATACTAGTACTGTAGTACTACATCGGTTCCCTTAGAGAGTGTGGGTCCCACTCTCGCGTGGATGCAACTATTAGTGGACCCCACAACTCACGGTCCCCACACATCCACCATAATAATCCACTCCACCTCCATTCTCTATTCCTGTTCCTATTACATTTCTTCAGTTTTTCTTAGCCCCCAAACACAAAAACCTCGTCCACTCGCATTCCCATTCGCCCATTCACACCTCCCAATGTTTCTTTTTTTTTTTAAATAAATTTTTAATTTTTAGAAAATTAACAATTTTTTTATTTTAATTATTATAAAATAATTTTGTACTTTAGTCTAACTTAATTTAAAATTTTTATTTTTGTTCCTACAATTTTATTTTACAATAAGTATAAGTTTTTACTTCTTAAAGTTACTAAATTTTGTTTTTAGTTCTTGTAACTTAATACTTCCTCCGTTCCAAAATATAAGATTATCTAGAGAATTTTTTCTTATCCCATTTTATAAGACTTTTTGAAAATTTTTGTGTACATTTAATTTTTTTTACTATTATACTCTTGCTATTCATCCAATTTTGATTAATCCAAAATACAATAAATAAAATCATGAATTAACTGAATTTATTTCTCTCTCTCATATAAGTGGACTTTATTGCCACCAAATTTAATCACTTTGACTTTTCATTGTGACATAGTACTATTTTCAAAACATCGAGTAATTAATAGAGTCTTTCTAAAAATAAAAAATTAATAAAGTAAATAAATGAACAACATTAATTAAAAGAGAGAGAGAGTGATGTGATAAAAAGATATTAAAATGGTAAATTTGAAAAGTAATGCTTTTTGTTAGACAAATTTAATGTATTTAACTAAATTAACCATTTTTCTTAATTCTCGCAATATTTGTCTAGGGGGTCTTACATTTTGGGACGGAGGGAGTATTTAAATACTTTGTTCTCTGAAATTTTTAACTTTTCTATTTTAATCACTTAAAAAAATGTGATAAAAAATAAATAAACTTAACATTAAGAAATAAAAACAAAAGTTTTAAATTAAGTTGCACCAAAATAAAAAAAAATTATATTTTATAGGGATTAAAACAAAAAATTTACAAAATTTGTAGGGACTAAAAATAAAAGCTGAGTTAAGTTGAACTAAAATGAAAAAAAAAAATTTAAGGACTAAAACGAAAAAGTGTCAATTTTGTAGATACTGAAAACTTATTTAAGTCTTTTTTTTAAAAGTATGCCTTTGATTTTTCATTGTCGAAACTTAATTTGCTTAAAATCAGTAAAAGTAAGTTGAGTTAAAAGTTAGTTTATTTCAACGAATATATTTGGATATTTCTAGCTAAAAATATGTTTGATATAGTGAATAACATTGTTTGAATAAGAGGGTAAAAGTACTTTTATAAACTAAAAAGACGTGCAAAATTATTTTTAGCCAACTAAAAACTTAGTGCATGTTTGAATACCAACCAAATCACGTTAACATAAATCCATTTCAACACTAAAATTTGTAACTTCCATTGGATACGCTTTGGATTCTATGCCAAATTGATTTCAACTATTGATTTGTCTATCTTAATGTGATTTATGTGATTTGACGTTAATCCAAATACACACTAAAAAGTAACCTAAATGTTCTTTCTCTGAAAAGCAAGTTTAAAGCCAATTTTGGCCAAACCCAAATTGAGTTATAACGAACACAAATGAAAAAACTAAATAACCTTACACGTTGTTACATGATTGTAAAAGTCAGTCAACCTACCTTAAATTCAAAAATAACTTAGAATTGTAGCTTATGTACATTTTACTTTTAAGGTCAAAATAAGGTACTCCCCCAAAATTCTGGAGTACCGTACTCCTTTTCTATTTTAAATAATTAAATTAATATATTTATATTGATAATTAATAATAAAATAAATAAAATAATTTAAAATTTAACTATTCTAGTTATAAGTATGGTACACCCAAATTGATTAGATGTACTTTTAAATGTTCCTTATTGTTAGAGTGTAAGAACATATAAAAAATATAAAAAGAATATAAAAATTTTTTAAAAAAAAATATTAAAAATAGTGTAATAGAAAAATATAGAGAGAGATGAAAATTAAGGGTAAAATAAATAGAGTGAATAATATTGGTATAAACATAAATATTATATTTTTATTGTTCCATCTACCATAATTGGAATAATAGTGTTTGGTTTTTGAGACGTAGTAAATGTAACATGTGTTTGATTTCATATTTAAATTGGCTAAACGAAGATTAATTTTCATGTAATTAAAATAGTTTTACGTTTATTCTAATTTAACATAAATTCAATGTATATGTAGATTTATATTAGCACAACTAAGATCATCTTTTTATTTACTATATCACCATGTGAAATCAAACAAAGTGTTATCTTTGGTTCCAAGTTTGAATGGTGTATAATACGTCATAGTCCATAATGAGGCTCGCTATTTGGTGTGCATTAAGGATGGGGTATTTTACAGTCGACAGTCAAAGACTAATCCTTCCGAAGCGTAGAGTTTACTAGAGTGGGTTTTGTCTCTATCAAAAAAGTACATTTTCTGCATACGACCAAGATTCAAACTCCTGCGATCAACATGTTTATAGGACCTGACTATTTACTAACTATGTCAGACATTATTAGTTACTAGCCTCACTATTTCTCCACTGAAAGACAACCACTAGTTTCAAGTCTCACGATCTAACGACCTTCGAGACTTTTATGACTTATGTACCGTAAGTCTAAGTTTGCCCACTTGGATGGTAACTAGTCATTATAAACTCAGAATCCCCAAAGCTCTAGTCCATTTCCTGGGAAAAGGACGAGCCTCGAGCCTAGAAGATCCGACAATAATTCATTAGAACCTATCATGGGCGCCAACCCTAGATATCACCCCAATGACAATCACTGCTATACCAATCAAGAAAATATTAGGAAGAAGATAGTTTGGATAAAATTTCTATAACACGCTCGAAGTAGCCCAAGTAAGGGCATGTGATCGCTCTTAGACTCTCAAAAACTGATCTAAAACAAGGATTCATGCCTACATAGCTTGGTCACTAGGAGATAGAAAGGAATAAATGGCGCAAACATTAGTAGTAGTATTTGTTATGGACTAGCATACTAGCACGTATGCCATGTCTCTCTAGAGCAGCGATATAACATCCTGGCATTAACCGCCCGAGATAGAGCTAATAGGCCAAATGTGCGGCACAATCTAAGTGGACCATAGGCCCAATCCCAATAGCTTCCAAAAGGACCCAAGTGCATACATTAGATCCTAGAGATTCCATTATAAATACATCACATGCATATCATGCAAAGGTAAGTAACATTCTCATCACATATACAAATCCTAATAGTCACTTACTAGGATGTCAGAGTCTCTGTGGGTACAACCCCTCTCATAGGAGCGTCGTCGTACACGAAGGACTTGAAGGTTCCTTCCACTCGTTGCTCAAATTTTATGATGATGACCTAACCCTAAGGTTAGTACACATTATTGACGTTGTTTGTGGCACGATAATTTCTTCCTAGTTCAATTATCATAACGAGCACTAGGTGGAAGAATTACGACAGTGATCATAACCGCAAGATTCATAATAGATGGATCCTAGAGCCTCTAGACCGAATAACCCTAAACAAAACAATCTTAAACAACTCTCAGTTCACTTGGAGGACGTGTCCAAGGAATGCGCCACCACTATAGAGGATGAAATTGAATGTTTAAGGGCGCTGGTCGAGAAGAAGAGGAGGGAGGTTGAAGAATGGAAGAAGGAGAAGGAGGAGAGGAAAAATAGAGTAAACTCTAACGCTAATCCCAGGGTTAATCTAAACAATGAGGCAAGGGAAGACGCTAATGCAAACGCTCACCCTAATGCTAACCCAATTGTAAACTCTAACGATGGGTGAGCTACCTCAAGAGTGGATGGAGAAGCCCCAAAAAGGAATGACCCACAACCCTAGGTGATTCAAATTTAAGCAAAACTGGTAGGAGAGAATAAACCCGCTTTTGGGTTTTGTAGTATCCTAAGACCTACCTCGAAACTTCCATTTTGCAAAGAAGCTAGATGATTAAGAAGGAACTAAGGACCCTTCCAAGCATGTCCAAACTTTTGAGTGCATTAGGACCATTTAGGGAATCAAGGAACCTATAGCCTGTTGGGATTTCACGCCAACTCTATCAGAAGCAGCAAGTCGGTGGTTTATCGACTTACCACTCAACTCGGTTGGCAACTAGCAAACTCTGAAAGATAAGTTCCTCCCTCACTTTACTAGTAGTAAAAGATAGTTTAAATTTGAATATTTTCTAGAAACGGTTAAACAGCGTAAGGATGGTTCTTTGAGGGAGTATATCACTCATTTTAATAATGAAATTCTAGATGCTAAAGATGTGGAACCTAATATGGTCTTATGCTTTCTAACTAAAAGCGTACGCCTTGGCCTTTTTGTTAAGAATTTAACAGGTAATAAACCAAAGTCAATGGAAGATCTAAAGAGAAAAGCTGACAAGTGGATAAGGATCGAAGAGTGAGGGAAAACCCACCATGATCCTAACCCAATAGAGAATTAGGACAAAGGTAAAGCCCCTCTGCAGAATTCTTCGTGATATATAGATGATAAGGATTACGACAAATTGGGTAAGACTCCTAGAGGAAATTTCATGAACTACACTCCGCTAGTATGTCCTAGGACAATCTATATCGAGAAGAAATGCATAAAAGGGAGACCTCCCCCTTTGAGGACTCAATCTCATAATAGAAGTAAGTATTTAAAGTGTCATAAAGACTATGGTGCCCATACGAATGAATTTGAAGGAGGCGATTGAAAAGTTAATCCGTCAATGAAGGCTTAGAGATTTCATCCAATCAGCTTGGGATACGACATCTCGGTAAAGAAGTGCTTCTCCTAGAAAAAAACATAGGAGTAAGATGCGATCTTCCCCTTGCTCTTTGCCTTGGCCAAACGAGCGGCATAAGATGCCATGATAGCCTCTATAGAAACAACCAAGAAAATCTGTTTTTAGTTAACAAGGTGAAAATAAATACCATAAATAAGAGTTCATACAGGTATAAATTATCAAGAGATGCATCACGATTGCTACCTGTGGCATCAACCACATCTTTACAATGAATAATCATCCCATATCTCTCGACAAAACCCTTGATGGCGGTGAAGGTGACGCAATCCTCCTTTAGGAGGAACCTGGAATCCGCTTCTGAAACGTTGGCTTCCATATCATAATGATGTCGGTACCAGTAAAGGGAAAATAAATTCTTCCCGGTACTATCAACCCAAAAGGGGTTCTTTTTTGTCTGTGGGGAAGATCTTGAAGTACAAGTTTTGATAGAACTTATAATATTCTTCTTATTGGATTAAAAGGATTGGCAAATTTCTTTGCCACCAAGACACTTAGGATTTCTGGTTGATGGCGGGGTAAGGACTGAACATGTAATGAAAAAGCTTGGAGGAGTAGTGTCATTTGTTGGCCGAACAGAAAATTTTGAAGGCTTGCATGAACCATAGGTGTTTGAATGCAGATGTGTTAGGGCGACTTGTAGGAAATGCAACATATTGATGTGATAAAAAATGGCCACATACATCATAATGTATGAGGTCTTGTCTGGGGAGGCTGTAGCTGTCATTAACCCATGATACCCATTCTGATGCTTGGAGGTAGGGTTAGATTCAACCTCTTCCTCAGTTGAAGTAGTCCCTCGATTATTTTTCTGCTTGGGTAAGACCGGGTTGATCACGAATCTTAGAGGGTGTGTCTAAGATGTAGAGATTAACCCAGAGAGTACCATGGATATTCTTGATATCTAACCATTGAGTAGGATGCTCAACATTTGGGACTTTGGGCTCCTCTCCTATATCCTCAGGCTCGGGATTTTTTTGCTTTTGTGTTTTCTTAGCCTTTATTTTTGGTAAAGAAGCTCCCCCAAGATGTGTCAACGAAATATCTAGACAAGAAATACATTATAGTTAAAGTGAATTAGATCTCAGGTTAGTTTAACTGGAGGAAGGAGAATCAGAAGGAGCATAAGCATAACCTGGCTCAGAAGAGTCAAGAGAAAATGATAGAGATGACACATCCCAAGAAGAATCGAGATCTCGATTTGCAGTGACAGGTTCTATGTTTTCCTTAATTACAAATATTTATATGGAACCTGATGAGATATCAGAGTATGCGACATCCTAGTGGGAGACATAGTCAAGAATTTAGTAAACTTCAAGTTCATGATTCTGAGTATCAAAGTTACCACTAACAACTTGGGTTGCACATTCCCCACTCTCAGAGATTTGAGGAGCATATCAAAATAACCTAGAAGGTTCTATAGGCTTTAGGAGAGCTTAAAAGCATACTTATAATTGGTTGGTTAGGGATGGGTTCAATGGTGATGTGACACTTAGTAATGAAAGCCCTATATTTCCCATAATCACGAGAAGACCTACTACTTTCACTGGAAATTTCTATCATGTTTTCGGCCATAAGCGAAGGACTAAAATAGAGGGAGGAGAAATATAGGAAAGAGGAAAATAAAAGACATTTCAGGAAATATGGTTACAAAAGAAGGAAGAAAGAAGAAATCAAATAAAAATTAACAATACAATAAATAAAGGAAAATTTACAAAGGAGAAGAAGGTTCATGAGAGAATGTGCAATGTTTAAACTTGATTGAGGAATTGAGAGGAACTCCGACAAAAAAATACACTGGTTAGATTTGCTAAAAGGTGATAGTGAACTCAAAAATGTTTTCAGAAGAGAGAATATAGTAGGAAAACACTAGAAGTGATTAGGGCAAACAAGAGCTTCTCACAAAGGTGTATAGAGTTTTTAGGGTAACGAAGAGTGAAGAAGAAGGAAAATAGAGGGGTTTCGCGTTTTTATAGAGAGATAAATTTGAAATGGGGGAGAAAGTTTAGCAAAATTCCTTTAAATCTTTGAAGTCGTCACATCTAGTTTGGCAATGACGCATGGTACAACAGTCACTTCGAAAAGATGAAATGACAAAATGGATATATGGCGCTTGACTCTCCATTTTCTTGACTGACATTCACTAAATTCTACATGGATAGCTTAAAGAAGACAACTTGCTTAAAGAAGTTTGCTAACTTGGAGGTAACTGTTATGGACCGGCATATTGGCACCTATGCCATGTTAGTATAGAGTAGCGAGATAGTATCCCATCATTAACCGTTTGGCATAGAGCTAATAGGCAACATGGACACCATAGTCCAATTAGACCTAGGCTCAAGCCCAACAGCTTCCAAAAAGCCATTTGCCTGCATTAAACCCTAGAAACTCTATTATAAATACATCATATGTACATGATGCAAAGGTATATACCATTCTCATCACACATACAAACCCTAATAGTCACTGACTTTGGCGTCAAAGTTTCTATATGTATAACCCCCTCGTAGGAGCGCCATCATATATGGAGGACTTAAAAAAGCTTCTTCCACTTGTGGTACAACTTTTGTGATCGTGACTTAACTCTAAGGTTAGTAACATCATTATTTTTTAACATAATTGAGGGGAGTTTCATTTTAGCTCTCTAATTTTTTTTATGAACACTTTTATTGCTTCTTATTGTGTTAAAATCTGGTATTTTCTCTGTATTTAGCTGAAAATTTAACAAATTAGATTGTTGCTTGATGTTTTCTCCAACATTTTTGTTGTTGTTGCAGTCTTGTTTTAAAAGAGATTATGCAACCTAGCTTAGAATACAATTGAGATATAATACTAATATAACAACTAAAATTTAACCTTACAAAAATATGACGACAGAGTTGATAAAAAAACAAATGACTAAAAGTACACAATAACAATATTTGAAATACTAAAAGTGCAATAAGTTTTAATAGTAAATCCTCTGTTAAATTCTTAAAAAATAGAAGTGTCATTAATTTAATATTCAAAATATCACTAACTAAATTCTTAATTAGTGATCATTTTTATCTTTAAAGTGTTTAATTAATTAGTGACACTTTTAAACTTTAAATGACTTAATTGGTGATGTTAGTTAAAATCTTTAATTAGTGATATTTTCAAACTTTAAATTACTTAATTGCTGATATTTTTTTTACTTTTAAAAACTTAATTAGTGACACATTTTTTTCTCATAACTAAAATATACAAAAGTACAAGAAGTGCATGTTTCTTTCCATAACTCAATGAAAAGTTTAATTTTAAAATAAATAAAATAAGTAAAATAAGCAAAGTGGAGGGGACCTAGTATTATATACTATTGTAATGGTAATTGTAATGAAATAAAAGAAATAGAAATAAGAAATGTGAATATATACATAAATATAGTTTGGTGTGGAATGTGGATGATGAAGGTGGGACCAAGAAAGAAAGAAAGAGATATTATGAAATGGAAATTGATGGAAGGGAAGGATTGTCGTCGTTTGTTGAATGTCCGGATGACGTGGACTTGTAATGTAATGATGTTGGGGACAGGCAAGGGGACACCTCTCTTTGACACTGACACACATTCTCCTCCTTCTCCATTTTCATACCTTCCTTCATTCTCATTCTCTTCTGCACATTCACTCCCATTAATTCTCACATCTATTTTTCTTTTATAGAAAACAATTTTGCTTGAATTAGATAAAATTAATAAAATGGTCTTTTATTTATTTTGTAGTTACATAATGCTTTGGTCTTTAATTTTGTAAATTGTCTGAATTAGTTCATGACTTTATACTTTGTAGGTAGCTTATGTGGATTTTTGTGGAGTGATGTACCATTTCGGTCTCTGATTTTGTAAGAATAAGTCACTTTAATCCCTGATTTTGTGCGAATACGTCACTTTAGTCCCTGAATTATACGAACATTCATTTTAGTGCTTAATTTTCAAGGACTAAAATGACCAATAATAGTGAAAGTCAGGGACTAAAATGACCGATGATAGGGAAAGTCCGGGATTAAAATGACTGATTCTATGAGAGACTAAAATGACTTATAAAATATAAAGTGAGAGACTATTTTGGTATATATTTCGATTTTTGTGTGTCAATTATTGTGTTATATTGACACACTGTTAGTGTCACTTAATGCCAGAAACTAAAGTGATTTACGGATATTAATTTAAGATATAAGGTTCAAATTCGGGTAGATGCAAGACTCCTCCTCACCAAAAATAAAAAGGAAAAAAAATTGGCTAATAAAAAAAGTGACTTGCAAATACAAAGTTAGGAACTAATTCAGACATTTTATAATGTCATAACTAAAATACCCTATAATTACAAAATTAAATACCGCATTAATAAATTACATGAATTAAAATAGGTGATAAATTTTTCTCTCAAAATATTTAGCGTAGCTATGTATCCAATATATAAATTAAAATATTATGTGTCAATAGAGTCTCAAAGCTCAACACATTTGATGCTAAAAGAAATACTTGAATTTGAGATTCAGGGTTCGATCTTTGTCTCTCTCCTTTTTTTTCTTGAAAAAAAATTGACTGATAAAAAAATTGATATTAATTGAATTACGTGTCCAATTGTTATTTGTAATTATAACAATATTTGAATCTCACATAAGACCATAATAAACAACAAAACTAATTAAACTAAAATGTTATTTCATATAAGTTGATCTACACGCTCGATGTTTACAAGCACTACATAGGACTTGTGTTTGTGATGTGGCTGGCTCACACAGTTTATATATGTTGATGTTCATGATGTACATGTACATGTACTCACAGAAATGCTCAATTAATTTCATTATGTATGTTGGACACCTCAGCACTGTCACCACTTCCTATTTGATTCATTATCAGTGAATTTAGCTTTACTTGTTTTGGGGTCATTTAAATTTGGCCCTAGCTTAAATTTGGGGTTCTATATATAATAGGTGGTCCCTATTATGTTCCTGATATGATATCATGATCAATTATAATCTCCCTCAACACACTCCCTGACTTGTCTTACTCAACTCCCACTTATTGGATATTCAAACAAATGCAATTCCTTCCCCCATCTCCCCCTTTTCAATTTATTTTTGAGTATAATTCCCTATTAGTTGAGAATTTATTTTTTATATAGGCAGAGAGGTTAATAAAATATGTATAATTTCTATTAATAATTATTTGAGATAATTATATCAACCTCTATTATAATTTGTCTATACCATACTTATCTCTTTTAGTTTTCAAAATTACACTTATCCCTCTGAAATTTTTACTTCCATTACATAAATCCTATGACGTTAATTTTTTTAACGGTGTTACTGTACACATTTTTCATTTTAAAAAAATAAATTTAATTTTACCATTTATTACTTTTCTTTGATTTTTACTATTTTTGTATTAAAAGTAAAAAATTTAGAGGATAAGTATAATTTTAAAAACTGACAAGAAATAAGCGTAATATAGACAACCTCAAAGAATATCGGTGTAATTATCCCTAATTTTATTTATATACACAGTCAACATTTCATCATTTTTTATTTTGTTTTCATATTGTAAATAGGTCAGCTAATACAACTATGCAAAAAGATGGATTATTTAAAAAAATAAAAAGAAGATTTGTTAGTTGCTAAACATGATGTTACTAACCATTTTGATTAGTAACATATTTAACGATTGAATAAACAAATTTAATAACTAATTTTGTTGGTTATCAAACAGAGTTTTTCTTTTGAAGTATACTATGATTTCTTCCCTGCTTGTGCATTAGTTGGAACATAGAACATTTAGTTTTATATTTTTTTATTTCATGTAGGTCTTTAGTTTAAAGAAGGAGAAGAGGGAGAAAAATTATAGTGTTTTGTGTTAAATTTGTGGCCAAAGAAGGAAAATTTCACAAAACACTCAAAATATATTTTAATTATTTTTATTTATTTTAATATTTATTATAAAAATATCAAAAATTTAAATTTAAATTGAAAACAAGATAATAATTTTATATTGAATTGTTCATAGAAATAAAAATAAGCAAAAAAAAGAAAAATAGTAAACATCTCCTTATTAACCTTTTTATTTTGAATATTTTCACTTCTAGTCACCGTGATTTTAAACCCTAAAACACATTTGACAAAAGTTAAAGTTTTTTTTTCCCTTCAACTTAATTAACTTTTATTTGTAACAAACGCTAAAATAAAGAAGTTCTAAGTTTTTTTATAGCAAAATTACATTCATCGAAGTTCGAAAAGAGAAATTATCACTCAAACCTTCACTCTCTTGCTATTAGACCAACCAATTAAATAAAAAAGAAACTCCTTAAAACTCTTAAACTAATTTCATTAATAGTTACATTGTGCTTGGGATATATAATCTGCCATAGAACCCAGCATAGACTACATAATATATGGATTTGATTCCTCTAATTGAAAACGTTATGTGTCTCTTCTTAATTTAATTAATTAGAGTTAACTGAATTTAGAGATATTTTAATTGAAATTAAAAGTATTTAAATTTTTATTTTCTCATTTTATACTCATGGTGGTTTCATGTACCAACAAAGTTACTGGAGACATAAATGAGTAGATTAGTGGTTTTTAACCGTATAAAAAGGAGATATAAAAAGAGATGACCTTAAGAAAATTAATTAAATGAAGTTAAATAAGTAAAAAATAACAGTTGGCATCTTTCTTTCTTTTTTATATTGCTAACTTAAAAGACTAATTTTTTCGAGACATAAAATTTACTGAAGTGAAATTTGTCTCTTTCATTAAAGTTTTTTATGCGCACTACTATAATTAAAATTCACACCAAAATATTTAAAAGATTTAGTATCTGTTAACTATATCGAACATTTTTAGTATAACAATTGTTAACTCATAGATTAATGTAAATTTGTATGGGTACATTAATTTAGCTCAATATTTTTTTTTTATAAACTAAAGCATATTATTAATATTAACCAAGAGTATAAGAAACACTTTTAAAATAATACAAACAAATCTTGAACACAAGCCAAGAGCTAACAAAGCAAAATCGACACGAAAGATTTAATACAAATAAACCGAAACAAGGCTAAAGAAAACAAGCCAAAACTCAACCAAACTCTTATTCCAAATACACCAATAGTTGAACCAATTAATGAATCAAATAATTCAAAGGTTCAAGAAACCAATCCGACATCGAGTAGTCAAAAGGCGACGAGGAAGCTTTGGTCTAAAGCTAAGAACGAATCTTTACTATCTCTAAAATGACTTGTAAATTCCAACAATCATCCTTAAAAATTACTTGATTACGAGTTATCCAAATGACCAAAATTACTGAGAACCATATAATATGCCAGCGCTTCCTTTTCTTCTTGGAAAATTGAGTTATGCCACGAAATTGTAAGTATTGACATTGGGGGTCATTATGGATAACAGATTCAACACCAAACCAATTTAAAATCATGTGCCATAGCTTAACAACTATACCACACTCATGAAATAAATGTGAAGAAGACTTTGGCACAACATTACACAAGCAGCAGTTAGCGGCATCAATCAATACACCTCTTCTTGCCTAATTCTCCTTGCAAGGATCTGATAACAGAGATAACACCAAGAAAATGTAGAAACTATTTTTGATTGCCATAATGAAAGAAAATCTGTATTCATGGGAGCTTGAAAAGTAATCTGATACGTTGATTTAACATAATAAGATCTAGATTCTAGATGTCTCCAACTTCAAATGTCACCGGTATGTTGCTGTAAAGAGACCACCTCAAGCTCCTGCAAAAGGTTAGCAAACAAAACTTGTTCCCAAGCAAAGAGCTCCCTCCACCACACCCAATTCCAAATCCAACGCCCGTCCACCCACATTCCACTTTCAGAAACATTATGAAATTTAGAGATAGCTAATTCATAAAGAATATCGTAGTTTTCACATAATCTTACCCCCTCACTCACCCAAATCATGTCAAAAACTAAATTATGTCCATTACCAATCTTAAGGGATAAATTTTCACGGAACCAAGGACAAATCATATCACTATCACCAAAAAGCCTACAAACGATTTACCCATATTTTGAAATTAATACTCGCACCCAAAGAGCCTCCCTCTCAGTTTTAATTCTCTAACCCCATTTACCCAAGAGAGCACGATTAAAACAAAATATTTTTAACACCCAAACCCCTAGTCTCCTGGTTTGCAAACGGTTTCCCAAGAAATCCAAAGAACTTTCTTATCCCCCTCGCAACATTCCCAAAGGAAAGAGCGCAATAAATAATTAAGAGAAGAAATTATGCATTTGGGAGCCTTGAAAAAGGAAAGGAAGTAAACCGACAGTGCAGAGAAGACTGATTTAATAAGGACTACGCGACCATCAAAAGAGAGAGATCGACAACTCCAAGATGCAAGTCTAGTCCTCGCTCTATTGACCACTGCATTCCAGGAAGACTTTCATCTGTGATTACTCCCCAAGGGCAAACCAAGGTAAGTAAATGGAGATGTACAAGATTTGCAACCCAGATCGAAGGTTGCATGTTCAACCAAGAGCTAGACACATTAAAACCAAACAACAAACTCTTGTAATAATTTACCTTCAATCTCGAAGCCAGCTTGAAAGAGTCAAAAATAGATTTTCGAGAGCAGATATTATTGTCGGACGCCTCACAAAAAACTATAGTGTCAACTGCAAACCGAAAGTGAGAAATCTCAATATGATCATGACCCATTTCGATACCTTTAAATTCACCCATTTCTCGAGCTCTAACCATAAGTCTACTAAATCCTTCTACCACCAACAGGAAGAGAAAAGGAGAAAGTGGATCACCACGCAAACCTCTCCTAGGGGAAAACTCAAAGGTAGGACTTCCATTGATCAAAATTGAAATACGGGACGAAGATAGGAACTCCAAAATTCATCGCCGCCATCTAGGAGAGAAACCATACAATCTATGACATAAAGAAGAAATTCCCAATTCACTGAATCATAAGTTTTCTCATAATCCACCTTGAAAATCAAATCGGGTCTCTTAGAACGAGAAACGTCATCGACAACCTCATTAGCAATTAAAACACCATCCAAAATTTGAGGACCATGCACAAAACAGATTGTTCCTCTGAGATAAGGTTTGAAATGACCTGCCGCAATCGATTAGTAGGAAATTTTTAAAGGACGTTACACATACATTCAATCAAAGCAATGGGCCGATATTCGCTTACACTCCGCCAACACGAATTCTCAAGAATAAGCACAATAAAAGAGTTATTACCACATTTAACCAACCTACCATGAGCATGAAACTCACGAAGGAACTTAATGAAATCGCTTTTAATCACACCCCAAAAAACTAAAATGTGACTCCATCCGGTCCCGAACTTTTATCAATACCTACTTTAAATTTTAAATATGTAAAGTCAGTCATATATATATATATATATATATATATATATATATATATATATATATATAATGTTACTCATATATATAATTGCAACGAATTAAACACACGATTGGTTCCTCTTTTGTTCCAATTGTGTGTCTAATAGAAATTAGTAAAATAACAGAACTTGTAGATTCATCTGAATCGCCAAATATATATGAAATGATTATATAATAGTTACCATTATTTGCCAATGCTGAAATCGAATGATTAATTTCGTCTTCTTGTTTATTTAATTGATCTGCAGATTAATCAAATAATTAATTTCTTTTTTTTTTTTTTTGTCATCACATACACTTCTCCCTTTGTCGCTTAGCTAGTAGGAAAAAGTACTACTCTCCTTCAATTTTTTCCACAACCGATCTGTGTCTTTATTGGGTGTAATTTTTTACTTAAAATAATATAAAATTAGAGAAAAGTTAACAGCCATCATTACATTTTGTATTCTAATTTTTAATCCCAATAGTTTAAATGAATAATCATGTGATACATTTTTTTCTTCTTGTTTAGTTACACAAATAAGATTAACATGCAAACCACTCAAACTGATTGCTAACCTAACAAATCATAGTTATTATGTCCATATCCCGAAATTTAGTGAAAATCAAAGGAGAAACTAGAATTGCATGTGATAAGAATCATAATATGACCATAAATTCAACTAAACTACAAAATCTCAGGACATCACTAGTAAATTTAGGACCCAAATAATTTATCTCCGTTTTTTTGTTTCATCATATATTTTTCAAATTAAAAATTAAAACATATCAATAAAAAAATCTAACTAACTATTAATTGGATGAGGCTATTACCGCACTCTCTGTTTATTTCAAACTCTTTTAAATATTTTTTAATTTACAATATGTTTTTATAACCAATAAAATTTAAGTATTAATACATAAATATTATTAAAATAATGAATTAGGAGGTAAGTAATAGTAGCCTCTCCCCTATTAATTAAGAGTACCAATAAAACTTGACACAATTAAAATAAATAGTTGAATTTTTTTTAAGGGTTAGGATTTCAATTATTGGCCATATATGAAAAAATATTTGTTGGGAGAGGTTGTACTTTATTTAGTGATCTTTTCACTTAAAAGGTGATTACTACGGCAGGGGCTAGCGGCCTCCTCTGTAATCACTGCGGAGAGTTGCTTCTTGGCTTCTACGAATCTCTGGGCGATTCCACGAGTTTTCATGCGGAGCTTGTCGGCCTCTATCGTAGTCTTTTCCTTACATGGGAACTTAGTTATCTTGATGTTGTTTGCCACTCTGACTCGCTCCTGGCGGTGGAGACCGTCAAGCTGGGTGCCGGAGAATTTCATCTTTATGCTGCATTGATCTAGTCCATCAATGAGCTCTTGTTTCGCAATTAGATTTGTCAGTTTGAGCATGCTTATAGGGAATCAAACTTCTGTGCTGATGCCCTCGTGAAGCTTGCATCTGACGGTGCTTTTCCTCTCACAGTGATCCACTCTCCTATCCCTTAGCTGTCTAGTTTGTTGTTGGCTGATAGAGTAGGAATTGTTCACTATAGATCTCTTCCTTCTTAGTTTTCTAGTTTTTATTTTTATTTATTTTTCCGATGTACCAAAAAAAATGTGATTAATCTTTAATATACGATTGGTTGGGAGATATTTGTTGAAATTCCAACATCGGCCGGAGATATACATAAAATATATAAGTGACATCGTAATGTTACTCCTACAAATTAGCTTTTGAAATTGAGTAAAGTACGGTAAGAAAATCTAATTTGAGAATATTATTAGTGTAAAAAAAATATCAGCACTACAAAAGAAGATAATTAATTTAGCGACTAAATTAGCTAGGCTGTTAGTCGCTAAACATTAGGTCGCAAGCCATTCGGTCACTAATTCGGTCGTTAAAATATTTAATGAACAAAAAAAGCAAGTTTAATAACTAATCACTACTAGAAAAAGTCCATTTAACAACCAAGAAAATTGTTGCTAAAATCGTTTTATTCGGTTGTTAAATAATTAGCGACGGAATTGACCAGTATTATCAACCAAAATGGTTAGTCACGTGATATTAACTACTAGCAGTTTTGGTTATTCAGTTACTAAATTAATTTTTTTAATAATAATACTTTTTTTCCTGTGGGGAGCTGCACATAATTTTTTTAAAGAAAGAAATACATGCATTGAAAAATACAACAAATTGAAAGAGGTGATTTCCCTCCTTGAGTCTCAAGTATTCTACTTTAGCAAAAAGAAAAGTAAAAATTACTACTATTACACTATTGGCTACATCTATATGTAGTGCTAGTAAATTCTATACCACATGCTGTTCTTTTCTTTATTAATTTCTTTCTTTTTTTTAAAAAAAAATTATTTTTATTGGCCGTATGTTTTGTTTCTAAAATGGGTAGTGTTATGTCCAATGCCAATGCATAACAGATTCTTTAGAGTAGTGACAGGCGGGAAACAGTATAAAACAAACTAATAATTTGTTGTAAAAAAATAAATAAATAAAATAATTCATATTAGTAAACTACTGTCATTATCTTTTGGAGTACTTGTGGAAAATAATTAGCAAACAATGATTGATCCCACTTTAACAAATATCCTTTGGATCCTATGGGAAATTTAGCTTTGGGTGCACCCTATCTATACCCTTAGTTAGTATTCAAAGTAACAATAGATTGAAAGCAAATAAGGAAAAAAAATAGTAATAAATAGTATATAGAAATAGAACGAAATATATATTAAAATAGTTCTTGAATTTATATTTTATAAATCATTTTATTTTCTCACAGAATCGGTTATTTTAGTCTCTGACTTCACTATTCGATTATTTATCGATGATTTTTACTATTATCGGTCATTTTAGTCCTTAAAGTCAAGGACTAAAATGAATATTCGTATAATTTAGGGACTGAAGCGACTAGCAAAATGCAAAGTCAGGACTAAAGTAACTTGTCCGCATAAAGTTAAGAACTAAAGTGACTTATCCGCACAAAATTAAGAACTAAAATAACTTATAATCACAAAATTAAAAACCAAAATAGTACGTGACTCGAAATAAAACTATATATAAGTTATGATAATGTGATTGATATAAACGTGTGTGTGTGAGAAATTGAATGGATGAATAAAAGATTTTGGAGGATACAAAAATATTGTGGTGGGCCATGTATTGTAGGAGAGATAATGAGGCATGAACACCATAGGGATCAGTCATGTTGGGTTTGACTGGTCAAAATTAATATAGCAGTCAAAGGAAACACTGAGGAAGAATTTTTTATTATATTTTATTTTATTTTAAAAATAAAGTAAAAGCAAAATTGTGATGGGAAACTGTGCCCAACAACACCTCTAGTCACACAACAAATACGGTAACGTTGTTTGTATTAGCATTTGTGTGAAGAAAAGAATCTGATGTTCCCACTTCCCATTCTCCTTTTTCTTCCGTCAAGAATCTTTGTCTCTATGGTTGAGGTCGATATCTCATCTGATTTTGTGTGCTGCTTCTAGTTTAATAATCCTAATAATTAGCAATAATTAATTAACGGGTTGGATGTGATGGGTTTTAGAAGGGGAAAAATAAAATAAAAAATACAAAAAAGTAAAGTAAGATGTGAAAGAATGAAAACTATGGAGTGTGGATATCGTGGAGGTAGCTAGAGGAGTGAGATATGTAGCATGCAATTTCATTGGAGTGTAATCAATCAACAAGTCACTACTTGTTCTTGTTTAATTTGGTACTACTTAAAGAAAATTACCATAACAATTATAAGTTATTAATTTATATTATTGTTAATACCAAAATTTAAATGTTGACCGAAGTAACGGATAGATTGGGTGTAAGCTGAGATATAAGATTCTGACTACCTAAGCTAATTTTAGATAAGATATATATCTAGTGAGTTGAAATTGAGATAAGATAATATAAGATAGAATGAGATCAAATATGTTGAGATTGTTGTGATATATGACCTTTAACGAAGAAATTATACAATGTAAAGAGAAAAAAATCTTTATTAATAAGAAAAGAAAATAATACAAGACAAAAACTCTCTCAATTCTCTCTAATAATGATTGTATCTATTTTTTTTCACTACAAGAATGCTACCCAATAGCCATGGAAGTATCCATGGCAAAAAATCTATTTCCGTCGCTAATATAAATTTTCCAACGGATTAGCGACGGCCAGGCGGCCATCGAGCAGTCGCTAAAAGTGGCGTTGTTAATATTTGCGACGAAAATATTCATGGCAAATTTGCCATGGTTATTTCCGTGGCTAATTTTTTTTTGTCACAACTTTTTTTTGGCGCAACTTGTGGCCCGTCTCAAATTTTGTTTGCCATGGTTATTTCTATGGATACCTTTTTTTGGCGCAACAATATTTTTTGGTGTCATTTTGACTGTTTGTACTTTAGGTTTGTAGCAAAAATTTTCGTCACAAATTTACCACCGATATTGCCATCGCAACTTTGCCATGGATATTTCCGTGGCTGAGTTTTTTGGCGCGAATTTTTTTTGCGCCATTTTGGCCGTCTCTAATTTAAGTTTGTGACAGAAATTGTCATTGCAAATTTGTGACGGATATTTCCATCGTAACTTTACCACGGATATTTCCGTGACTAATTTTTTTCTCCAAAAAATTTATTTTAAAATAGTTATTTGTCAACATTAACTTTTGTTTTTTTTTCTTTTGCAAAACCTGAATAATTCTTAAACTGTATAAGAAATAAGAAATAAATATAATACACCAATATAAAAGTGTAACAACGGTATTTTCATCGGGGTCTCACCTATCCACTAACAAGCAACAAACACATGCACCAACATTAAAGAAACATACAAACCAGCACCCTGATACTCAAAATTTTTATTAGGATCTCCCTTATCCACTAACAAACAACATACCATTCCTAACAACATGTCAACATCTATATACTAACTATATATCATACTAAGATTAACGTTAATTACAAATTAAGTTAGTTGAATACATACCTCAAACTCCAAGCAATATCTAAATGCACCACGCGCGTAACCTTCAAGCAAAAATAGAACACAATCTACTTTTCCAAACAAACAAAAAATTTAATTAAAAACACATAAACACAATAAAAAAATATAATTTAGTTTGTAATTTAAATCTATAATGCTACTATTATCTATTTCAAAGTAATGACTCATCTACTTTTACAATTTTAATTTATACATATATTACAACTTTAATTATACTATTCTAACATAAACAAATATACAACAAAAAAAATCCTCATCACTGACACCATTAATTTTGAATTTTGCAATAAATTATAATTTTAAATAAAACTAATTGTAAATAATTCAAATTTAATATACCAAATTATACTTAAATATATAAATCACATACCAATAAAACAAAATAATGAAAAACAAAATAAAATACTTACTAATTCAATGTTGAAGAGAAGTAGAAGAGGTGATTTTGTAGAGTAGAGAGTGAATGAAGGTAGAAGAGGGAAAAAAGGTGGTTTTAGAGAGGAGAGGGTGAATGGGTGCGGTTTTGGTCGGGAGATGGAGAGGAAGTGGGAGCGGTGCGGTGGCTGGGCGGACATGAGGTGGCAGGTCCAGGGGCGGCGCAGGTTTGACAGAGAAGAAGAAGAAAATAGAAAGTGAGAGAAGTGATTTGTGAAAACAAAAAAGAAAGGGCAGATGTTTTAATGTGAACCCAATCTTAATATTAGTCACAGAAATAGGAGTGACAAAAAAATAATATTTAAAAACGATAAAAGTTTGCCATGGATAGGTCCGTGGCTAACCTCTGAATTATAAAAAAAAAGAAACTGGGTCACATTTGCGACGGCTTTATCTGCCACTAATTTGCGACGATCCTGTCTGTCGCTAGCCTTTGTTTTTTTTTAAAAAAGCAAATCGAGCCATTTTTGCGACGGCCCAGTTAGTTGCTAGTCACTAAATATTAAAAAAATCAAGCCACTTTTGCGATGATTGGGTCCGTCTCTAATTTGAGATGGCTTAGTCCATCGCAAGCCCCTGATTTTTTTTTAAAAAAAAGAAAATCGGGTCACTTTTGCGATGGCTGGGTCAGTCGCTTGCCATAGTTTTTTTTTAAAAAAAGCAAATTGGGTCACTTTTGCGACGGCCTAGTCCGTCACTAGCCATTGAATTTTTTTTAAAATTTTTTTAAAAAACAGCAAATTGGGTCACATTTGCGACAATGGGGTCCGTCGCTAGTCACTGAATATTTAAAAAAAACAAATCAAACCACTTTTGCGATGGATGGGTCTGTCGCTAATTTGTGACAGCCCAGTCCATCGCTAGCTACTGAATTGTTTTTTAAAAAAATTGGTTCCTTTTGCGACGGCTATGTCCGTCGCTAATTTGCAACAACCCAGTCCGTCGCTAGCCACAGAATATTATAAAAAAAGCAAATCAAGTCACTATTGCGACGGCTAGGTCCATTGCTAATTTGCGACGACTGGGTCCTTCACTAATTTGCAACGGCCTATTCTATTGCTAGTCACTGAATTTAAAGAAAAATAATAAAAAAAGCAAACTGGGTCACTTTTGAGACGGCTAGGACCGTCACAAATATGCGACGGCCTAGTCCGTCACTAAACTTTGATATTAAAAAAAATGCAGTCTCGTAGCGACCGATTTTTCTGTCACAAATTAGCGACGATTTTTTTTGCTCCAAAAGGTATATATTTCGTCGCAATATAGCACCGTTCTTGAGCCGTCGCTAATAATTTATCGCTAAATTAGCGCATTCTTATAGTGTTTATGTTTCTTGTTTTGATTAAATTAATACAAAGGAAGACAAATGCATGTATTTATATTGTAACACATGCTATACAACACATGCTAAATTAGCGCATTCTTGTAGTGTTTATGTTTCTTGTTTTGATTAAATTAATACAAAGGTAGACAAATGCATGTATTTATATTGTAACACATGCTATACATTACAGTGTTTATGTTTCTCCTATGCCATCAATTATAAATGGCTTTTTTTTTTTAGTTTTCTAAAGTTGACTACCTAATTCAAAGAAAAGCATATTGACTTGAATTTTCTGAAGTCATTTTGCTTCCATCTTCCTGTGTTAAATAACACCTGCAATGTTGACTAAGTCCAAATAATATTTGAACTTCACCAATGGAGGAAGAGCTTTTGTCATCACATATGTAGGATTATCAAAAGTAGCAATTTTCTCCACTAACACATGTCCTTGTACCACTACATCACAAATAAAATGCATCCTAACATCTATATGCTTCGTCCTTTCGTGGTACATCTGGTTCTTGATTAGGTGGATTCCTCTTTGACTATCATAATACACAACAATGTATGTCCTTGTGCCTGACACCGAGATCACCAATAAGACCCTTAAGCCATCAGGCTTCCTTCACAGCTTCTGTAGCAGCCATATTCCCGGCCTCTGTTGTTGACAACGCAACAATAAACTGTAAAGTCGCATGCCAACTTATAGCACTACCTCCAAGCATGAAAATATAACCAGTTAAGGACCTCCTACGATCAAGATCACCAGCTTAATCTGAATCACAAAATCCAGTGACATGACCAATAGCTCTATTTATTCCTCTGCCAAATACTAGTCCAACATTACTTGAACCCTTCAAGTATCTTAGAATCCACTTCACATCTTGCCAATTAGCCTTCCCCAGATTAGCCATATAACGACTAACAACACTCACTGCATGTGTGATATCTAGTCTTGTACAAACCATGACATACATCAAAATTCCAAGTGTGTTAGATTAAGGTATTCTAGACATAAACTCATCTTACTCTTCTATTTGAGGTGACATTTTTGCAAATAACTTAAAATGAGCTACAAAAGGTGTACTAACTAATTTTGCATTGTGCATTCCAAATCTCTCTAGAACTTATTTAATATAGCTCTTTTGAGATAAACACAATCTTCCAACTTCTCGATCTCGAATGATATCCATACCATTCTTTTTACTAGACCCAAATCGTTCATCTCAAACTCGCCAGTTAATTAGGCCTTCACCTTGTTAATCTCATTTGATACTTACAAGCAATTAACATGTCACCAACATTAAGAAGTAAGTAAATATAAGAGCCATCGACCAATTTTATGTGATAAACACAATTGTCATACTTACTCTGCTCATACCCAATATTATTCATAAATGAGTCAAATCGTTTATACCATTGTTTAGGGGACTACTTAAACCGATACAATGACTTCTTCAATAGACACACATGGTCTTCTTTTGCTGGTACCACAAACCTCTCTAGTTGTTGCATATAAATCCTTTCCTCCAAATCGCCATGGAGAAATGATGTCTTCACATCTAACTGCTCTAACTCCAAGTCATATAAAGACACTAAAGCCAGAAGCACCCGAATTGAACTATGCTTCACAACGGTGGGAAAAGGATTCATTAAAACCAATGCCTTGTCTTTGTGTAAAGCCTTTCGCACAAGCCTTGTTTTGAATCTCATTTCATCTTCTTCTTGAATATCCACTTACAACCCACAATCTTCCGATCAGCTGGTTTCTTAACAGGACCCCAAGTTTGGTTCTTATGGAAAGATTCAAGCTTTTCTTTCATGGCACCAATTCACTGCGACGTTTCATCACAATTAATTGCTTGATGAAATGAGCTAGGTTCTTGTTCATCAATGCTTTCTGCCACGCTAAGTGCAAAAGTGACATAATCTCCATACCTCAGAGGTGGTCTAATCTGTCTTCTTGGCCTATCTCTAAGCAATACATACTCAGACTCTGTTGTCGTGACATCTTTATATGTCTCCCCTGGTTCTAGTTTAACAACTTCTACTTCAATCTCCACCTTTTTACTAGCACCATGAACATCAATTTTTTAACATGGTTCCCATGTTGGCTTGGGTTAAGTACGGTTGTCTCATCAAAGGTCACATCTCTGCTAATCATGAGATTTGATTCCTTAGGATTCCATATATTGTACCCTTTTACACCATCTTGATAACCCAAAAATATGCATTTCTTGGATCTTGGCTACAACTTCCCTTTGCTAACATGAACATAAGCCAAACATCAAAATTCACGAAGGATTGAATAATTTACTGTAGATCCTGACCATATTTCTTCTGTAGTCTTACAATCAATGGCTATAGAAGGAGACCTATTCATCAAATAAAACGTCGTATTAGCTGGCTTTGCCTAAAATTGCTTAGTAAGCTACAATGTATTATATTTGTCGAGGTTTCTTTAATATAATAAACCTTAAATGTTATTTCATGATATAAACTTTGCTTGGTATCATTGTACATGCTCAGGAGTCAATCAATTCTCAGTCTTAAGTTTTTCAAAATGATAAAATATTTGAGGGAAAGTAACGAAATGCTTGTTTCCAAGCTTTGAATTGAGAGGGAAGAATATTTGAAATTTTCTTAATATCGCACCCAATCTTTAACAAGATAGCGGATATTAGAGATTAAACATATTACTTTTTTGTTTGGCACAAAATGACAAAGACATATTGTAGAACTATACCTTATTTGTTTTTGTTTGCACTATAAACAAAAACTAGTTGAGAGGAAATAAGTATTTTTGACAAGTTCCCTAGAGAAAAAAGTATGATCGGTGCCACTAGATTAGTTCTAGGGAATAATATACAAGTGTATGCATTCTCTCTATTCTATCTAAGATACATGTATTTATAGACGCAAGGCGTTGTTGGCGAGAAAGTCCATTGCAAACCGCTAAGTCCCTGAGCGACACAATGAGTAACATGGGATAATTAGCTCAGAGATGAGTCCTATAAGCCAAGTGACTTCTCTCCGGCTCTAAGTTATGTTCTCCATATTTATTGAGTCTTAGGCTAAAATATAAGGTCTGACCAACTTGCGGGTGGCCCGTTTAATCCATGGGCTTATTCGGTTTTGTAAAAATGGAAGATCACTTAAATGTGGGCCTATGGGGGTTGTTCGGTTTAACTTGCTGATCAATGTGGGCCAAATGGGGGCTAGCTTGGCTCGGCCTGTTTATCTAGCTCTATGAATAACGTAGCGACGAGGATGTTATTGGGATTAAGGTAACTGGTGAGCCAACAACAAGGACACTATGACTTGTCATGAATAATTATCTAGGTCCTCATTAGATCATGAGCCCACAATGAGAACTTTGTATCTTAGGAACATTTAATCAGGTCTTTAGTAGACCACAAGCTCTCACAACAAAGACATTGTAACTCATGAACCATGTCCTCATGACCTTGAGCAGATCATTGGGCCACAAGCAACTATTAAGATTTTTTTTAGTATTTTAAATTTTCAAACATTATTTTTTCTAAATATTACATGTAATAAATATACATGTAAACATATTTTTCTACTATTACATTTTAAAAATTATATTAAAATTATTTTACAATATATAAACATATAAAATGTATGTACTTTATTTAATACAATGATGATGACTATTTGCATACATGCTTTCATATTTAAGAACTATAGATTTGCTAAAACGTTAGTTTGACATGGTGGTTATTTAGTGTCTCCCATTTAATTGAAAGACTTAGGTTTGACTTTGGCTATCCTACATTATTTCTTTTTTCTTTATTTGATTGAACTGAAAGGAGATAAGAAAGAAAACAAGAAGTGGTGGGGGCAGAATGGAAGGCAACTTGGTTAGTTTTTAGGTTAGATTACTTAGTTTTCTAAGTAAAAAGAGATGCAGGAGTTAAGGAAAGGTTGTGTTTAGAATTTAAAAAAGTTGTAATCAATATTAGGGGTTTGTTTGTAATATTTTAAACATAACTTAAATTAGGTGAGGTAGATAACTTAAACCACAAGTCAATCATTGAGTGGAACATATTTGATCCTTATTTTGAGAAAACACCAGAGAAACTACCTTGCAAGAAACCTGAGCATGATATTTTTGATTGTTTTATCTTGAAGAAACCTGGGCTAAATCGATTCTAGTGGTGATCTATTATTTATTGTTAGTTTTGAGGAAATGAGTTAAACGAAATTGATTTGTAATGCTAAATGTGTTTTTTTACATGTACCTTTATAAGAATTTGTTTACCACTCTTAAACTTGTTGACAATGGAGTTGTCTTGATGGGTAACGATGCCTAATATAAGGTTGCTGGATTTGGTACAATTGAAATCAAGACTCGTAGTGATATTATACAAGCTTTGACTAAAGTTATTTATCTTCCTCACTTGAAATATAACTTAATTTCTCTTGACATCATCAAGTCTCTTAGGTGCAATGCATTGTTTATTACATAAGAGGTAAATGATGGTGTTGAACCTACCGGCTATAACAGATTTTTAAGTGCTAATTCTTTAAAGTGGCTAGTAGCTATCAATGAAGAAAATAAAAATCTTCATAAGAACCATACTTGGGTTTTGGTGGTGCTTCCTAAAAGAAACCTTCCAATGAGATGTAAATGGGTTAATAAGAGAAAAGAAGGCATTCCCTAGGTTGAAGATCCTAGATGTAAACAATGATTAGTTGTGAAAGGCTCCATCCATAAGGAAGTTATTGACTCTATTGAGATTTTCTCGCTTATTGTTTATCATACCTCGTGTTTTCCTTAAGTTTTTTTGCTTTATTTGATTTAGAGTTAGAGAAAATTGATCATAAGACAACTTTCTCCATTGAGAGTTGGAAGAAAAAATTTACATGGAGTAGTTTGAGGGATTTGTCGTTCCTGATAAAGAGAAATTAGTCTGCTTAATAAAGAAATCTTCAAATGGCCTTATGCAAGCTCCTAGGTAGTGGTAGGTATAAAACATTTTATTTCTGTATGATTAGGCAAGGTTATTCTAGAAGTTTGTTTGATGACTGTGTTTAATACTTAAGTTGAATATATTACAATGATATAGGGTGTGAAGGAGGTTCTTTGACTTCGAGGTTTGGTCGATGAACTTAGTCTGGCATAGGATACTCTTATGTTTTGTGATAACCATAGTGCTATTGATTTAACTAAGAATAGTCATTTTCACAACAAGACCAAACACATTGATATAAAATATCACTTTATCTGAGATACTGTTGTTGTATGTAAAGTTACAGTTGCAAAGATTTACTTTGAAAAGAATCTAGCAGACATGCTCACTAAGCCTCTTCCATATAACAAGTTTCAACATTGGTGATGAACATGGGGATCTCAATGATTCTTTGCCCTTTATGGTTTTGATGATGACAAAATCTTGCTTAGGATGGGACAACTTCTACCTAAGAGTTCTGTGTAAAAAGCAACAAAAATAACTAAAGACTTTTCAATTGATATGATTTAGATTTCTTTGTGTGAAGCACCAAATGTAATTGTTTCATCCTTATAGCTATTTGCTTGATCTATGAGTTCGTAAGTTCATGTTTTGATAAGAAAACCTCTGGAGAACTAATTGCTCTTAGAAGATGAGTTTGGTTAAATGCATTAAAATATGTTTATGCATCATTAAGTGTTTTTCCTTCTTTGAACCTATTCTTATTGAAGGTAAAACCAATTCTATGTTTTGAAATCTAGTGTTTTTAAGTTGAAACTTGGGATCTTTTGAAAATCTGTTAAGCAAATTGATTCTTAATTGAAGGGATAAAGTGTCTTAGTGTAGAACTTCATGTTTTGTGCGTAAAACAAAGTGAGAACAATTCACTTGAGATGTGGATCAGTTCATCTTATTCTAGACAGTGTTGATTCTTTTGTTTTGTATGAGGGAATTACTTCACCCTTTATGGGATCGATTCATCTCTGTTCTAGAGAGGTTTTCCTCTCTATTTTATATAAGGGAATCGATTCAACTTGGTGTGAATTAATAAACCTCTATTCTAGAGAGGTTTTTGAACATTTTTACACTGAGGGAATTGATTCATGACATGCGTCGTATTGGAAAAAGGACAAGTGTACCCCTGTCATGCAAGTAGTAAAGTAGAAGAAAGGGTTTCGAACCCACAGAGAGAAGTGACGAGTACCAAATTCTTTAGTAATTTTATGTTATTTTGAAGTCAAAATATAGTGACAAGAAATTTATAGGAAAAAATAGAAAAGAGAAAATCTAAGATAAGAGTTGTAAAGATTGTTTATGGAAAGCCTAGGGCGTTTGAGTTCACTTATGCTCACCTTTTTTACTCTCTAATTCGACTCAATTACACTATAGATCTATTGCTAATTACCCACTAAATCAACAACCAGTCAATGGTCATGCATATTAGCCCCATCTTTTCTCTAGTTAATTTCCTAGTTGGTCACCCAAAAATTAAAACTAAATAGAGCATAACAATCTTAAGGGTTTGTTAATTCAATAACCAACTAGAAGCGAGAATCATAAATTGGTCCTTTATAATTTTTGGCTTATCTACTTTATAGTTCCGTTAATTATATGAGAATGGTCATCTACATGACTAATCAACTAAAACTTGCCTAAGAGTGGCCATTCTTAATTGCGGGATTAAATCAATAAGGTAAAACTAATTAAAACAAAAGGAACATCAATTGATTGTATTAGAGAAGTAAAAGTGTTCATGTAAATTTCCCCATAGCCCTAGATTGAATCTAGCTACTCATAATCAAATAGAAACATTCAAAATCCAATAAACAATCCAGAAACAACGAGAAAAAGAAAAAGCGACAAATCCTCTTGCGGAAACGTATAATTATTGATCTTTGATCGTTCTTAAGAGGTTGATCTTCAACTTTCTTTCAGAGAGGTCTAGAGGCTTAGAACAATGCTCCAAAGCTTTTAGAAGGAGAAAAAGGTATGAGAATTCGTGCAATGAGGGCTTTAAATAGGTGTTGGGTCGCAAAAAGACCTAGCACGACCATGCTCATCTTCATGTAACCAAAACATCATTAAAATCAAGTAAAACATGTAGCACGACCATGCTTAATGGGCGCACGGCCATGTGCCCTCTCAAGTTCACATAAACAATGTCATCAGCAAGTAGGAAACACGGCATGGCCAGGCTTTCTCAACGCGTGGCCATGTTCTAGGTTGCACAACCATGCTCTTCATTCTGACAACAAAACACTTGGCCAAGTCTGAAGGAAGCGTGGCCAAGCCAACTGCATGTAAGATCAAAAATCACTCCCAAACCTGTTGTAACCCACTCAAATCATCATATTCTTCAATTCTTATTCCCGCTACCATCCTACAATAAAACAGGGGAAAATGAGATGATATCCATCAAATACGCATAATACACTAGCAAAATAACAATGCAAAGCACATATAAAGTATGTGACATGTGATTTCATCAATTCACCTATGGTGAAAATCAATTCGCCGGCTTAGAAAAGCTATAAAATCAGGTTTTTACTGCATTGTGAAAAGGGATAACATTAGGCTTTGAATTAGGAACTTCATGCGTTATTTGAAACTCATGTTCATAGATTTAAGAGTTCTTTTCACATCATAAACATGAGAGATCATTGAGAAAAAGAAACACAAAAATTCTAAGGATTCATTGTTAGATTCTATATTACATGTTTAAGATTTCTATGGCTTGGGCTTAGGATCTTCAAGAGCAATTGGAGAAGTCATATCTCCTATTAAGTCTGAATCGACGAAGCTATTTCATCAAAGATCTATATAGGTGTATTCTTTCTTTGATCATGTATAGATTTTTTTCTTCATTTAATTGCTTTGGGAAATTTCAACTTATGTGTGAGGCATATATAGATCTTTTTCTAGGGTACTAGTAGTGGTGCTACCTACTAATTTCTAGGTGATAATAGAAGTTGGATTAGTCTTAATTGGCGTGGGGTTTCCTTTACATGGGATTGTGAAAGGAGTGTGTCTTCTAGGTTAGGCCTAGGATATGTTTATGAAATCTAAGAGCGAGTTTCTCTTGGTGTGTTTGTAAGCTCAAGTTGGGATACTTGGCAAGATAGAGAGTGTATAGGGAGTGTGTGTCCTTGTAATCTTGTATAAACATTGTATTGTTTTGATTATAGTGGAACCCTCTAGATGTCCTGTAGAGATGACTAGACGTAGGTTCTTGAGGAGCCAAACCAATATATATCGTTTGTACAATATTTTTTTCTCTCTCTCTTGTATTTTACCTAGTATATCTTGATATTTGTTTTTGATACACCATACATTGAATTGAATCCTAAACCATTTGTTAAGTTATATTTTGATATAATAAAATATTGTAATTAATACAATCATATCTATGTGATTGTATTGATTCTAAGAATGATTTTATAGATATTAAAAACTATTTTAGGATCAGATTTTAATTTGATTACGATTATTTTTCCTTATTTAAATGTTTTTCTTGTATGGTTTACACACTAAGAAATATCAAGAAATACAGTCTCTTATTATTATTATTTCTTGTATGGTTTCTAACATGATATCAGAGTAATATCATTTATCATGACTCATGCCACCATAATTCCGTGCTCTACTGAGCATTGTTACTTACATTCCGCTCCGCTACTCTATCAACCGTTATTACCTCCATAATTTTGCTAACTCCGCCTCCATCTCTCTGTTGTCTCTCCGATAGAGCATGTCTCTCCGTTGTCTCCATTAGAGCATGACAAGAATAAGGTGAAAAAATTTAAGAAAAGAAAAATATAAAATAATATTGATTTTTTTATTTTTAATTTCTTTTAGACTAAACAAAAAAATTATTTCACAAATATCTCTTTTCTCTTTCCTCTCCAGTTTCTAATATGGTATTAGAGCGGTATCTTCTATCGTGACATGTGCCACCATAATTTTGTGCTCTATCAACCGTTGTTACCTCCATAGTTTTGCTACCTCCCACCTCCATCTATCCGTTGTCTCTCCGTTGTCTTCGTTACAGCATGGCAAGAATAAGGTGAAAAAAATTAAGAAAAGAAAAATATAAAAATATTTAATTTTTCTTTTTAAGAATTAATTTTTATTTTTAAATTCTTTTAAATTAAACAAAAAAAAATTATATCATAAATCTGTTTTTTTTTTTTAAATTTCTTTCCTACTAATCTGAGAGGGTGACTAAGCAAGGATAAAACAAAAGAAACATCGGCGAGTTGAGTGATATGGTCGGTGTAATGTGGGGCCCGCAAAGGATTACAGGTATGTTGGTGGAACACGTGGCATAAGAAATGCGGCTTATAAGACGAATATCGCAGTTTACGAGGAAGGAATAGACAAGGAGCAGTAGAGTGCAGTGAGTAGATAGCGACGCATTATAGAGAGAGAATGGCACTTTTCAAATCTTGAAACGTTTTTATTAGACTTAGTGGGTGACGCGTGGGCCCTCACTAACTTCTCCTCCCTTGTGAAGCAAAGCATCACACACAAATTCATAATCCAATCCCAACAACCTCATTTCGGAATACAATATTCCCTGTGCTCGTTCTCATCCAAAACCTCATGCAACATCTCATCCCCTTTCACACTAATTTTGAATTTTTTTCACAATTCTTTTTTTTTTTTGGAAATCCTCTTGAATATTAACTTAAAAATAAATAATTATTTTTAAGTTTTTAGCTAGTTTAGCAGGATTATCACCTAAACACGCCGCAGCCAGGATCGATTCTCCTAGGCATATTTACAATTATTATACCTAAAGCCACTATATATTATTATTTATTAATGAAAATGTCAATTATTATTACAAAAATTTCTCAAATAACACATTTTTATGATCAACCAAATATAAAATTGGCTTATCCCAAACAAAAAAAAATAAATATGAAATTGAAGAAAATTAATCTTAATAATTTATGTTTGATTATATGTTCAAAAATTATTATTTTATAAAATTTTATTAGAACAATTCTCACTTAATATACTTTTGATGTATATAAATAATTACATTATTTTTCATGGAAAATAATTTTATTAAAGTTGAGAAATCTTTCATGATATTCATTTTGTTAATAATTTCTTATACACATTAATCAAATTAAAAAAAATAATATAAACAAAAAATTATAAAATTTTTAAAATATTGACTTAATTATATTTTTAGTCCTTATAGTTTTTCGATTGTGTAATTTGGGTCTTGTAATTTTGGATAAGCGATTTTGGTCTTTATAAATTTAAAATGTGAAGATTGGGTTTCAAAATCTACTTTTTATAAAATTTAAATAATCTGGTACTGTTCGTTGGTGACATTATTGATCACAAATAAAAAATTAATCGTAATTCTTATCATAATGTTCAGTAACGAATTATTTATGTTGGACAAAAATTGGATATTATGACTTAATTTTTACATTTTTAATTTTACAAAAAAATCAATCAATTGAAATTACAAAGATTAAAATTATACAATTGACATATATTATAAGTATAAAAAATGTAATTAAATCTAAAATACTTGAAAATATTTTTAAAATTTACAAAACAATTGTTTTAAAAAATATATATAACTTGAATATGGTAGTACATGTTTTATTTAATTAAAATTTTTTTGGGTGAATTTTTATTGAAGTAGAATGAAAAATTTATCACATCAATTAAGTATTCAGTGTTACACAAACATGCAGAATAAAATAAATATCTACAAGTTCAAAACAAATTTGTTTGTTCATGGTCATGCTAGAGTGTCTTAAAGGCATTTGTTAAGGTTATTAGAATAGAAAAATTAATTATAAGTGCATATTATTCAGTATTTTGAAAATACAAAAAATTATATATTTTAATAATCCTCCGTTCCAAAATGTAAGACCCCTTAAATTAATATTGCGAAAATTAAGAAAAGTGGTTAATTTAATTAAATGCATTAAATTTATCTAATAAAAAGTATTAATTTCCAAATTTACCCTTTCAATCTCTGTATCACATCATCCTCTCTCTTAATTAATGTTTTGGATTCATCAAAATTAGTTGAGTAACAAGGGTGTAATGATAAAAAAAAAATTATATGTACACAAAATTTTTTAAAGAGTCATATAAAATGAGATAAACAAAAACTCTCTAGAGAGTCTTATATTTCAGGATGGACAAAGTAACATTTTATCATACTTAACTTCTTAAAATGTGTCATAAGGACACTTGTCAGCATTTTTCATAAAAAAATAAAAATAAAAATTCATTAGTTTGATTGAACTTTGAAAGGCGTAAATTAAGCTGTCTTACTATTTTCTTTTTTTACCAAAAAAAAAAACAAGTTGAGTGAAGAGGGTGGTTGGTATAATGGTATTGGGTAATGTGACATTGTGACGTGGACAAAATGATGGAGGACACGCGAGTCACGAATGGCAGTGTTTGGTAACGGAATCGGTTTTGTCGGATCCTAAATCCATCCCTGAAGTGGGGAATTATTTGGAATGATGAATAACATAGAATGGAATTCCGAATGGTCACACAAACCAATTACGCTGTTTGTCATCGGATCCGTTGCATTTGTTAGTTATTGCTAACATCCAACCCTACTAACTATACATTTCAATTATTTTTATCCGTCTATATTTTAAAAAAATAATTTCTTTTTATTTGTTTCCTTAAAATTGAAGAGGAAATTTATATCTTTTCTCTATTATATTCATTTTTATTTATTATTTTGTCACTTGTCAAGTAATTTCTTATTTTCTATTTAATTATTCGAAGAAAAAAAATCATATATTAAGAAGTACTCCCTCCGTTTTCGATTATAAGCAAAAATTACCTAACTCATACCTTTTAAAAAAATTAGTTAGCCTCATTTAATTTTTTTGAATCTATCAAAAAGTCAATTTGTTTTCCTAAATTACCCTCTATTAAGTTACTCTCTCTCCTCTTCAAAACTACTGTAATAAATGAGAGGTTAAATTGAGTGGAGGGTATAATAGAAATTTTTTTTATTAAATGCAAGTTAATTTTGCTTATATTTAAAAATATAGTATTGTGAAAAAATTTGCTTATATTTAAAAACGGAGGGAGTATAATAATTGTTATCATTTTCCTCAAAATAAATTTTGAACACTCTATAATACCCTTTTATCTCATTGTTTAATTGGTTGAATGGTGGAGTATTGATTAACATTCATTTAAACATAATGTTAGAAACAATAAAAGAACAATTAATGTTACATTAAAAATTTAAAGGGATAGATAAATATAAAAAAGAATTTTTTTTTTCTCTGGACAGATAAAAAGGATTGAAGGGAGTAGTAGACAATTAATGATTTTAAAGTCTCAATAAGAGTATAATACCTAACTTTTATATTCCCTCAATTTCAAAATTATATCGTTTAAGATTTTTTTCACACATATTAAAAAGTTATTAATTGTAATAAAACTCTACAAGAAGTTGACAAAATTACCCTTATTTATGATTGGTAGATAAAGGTGACGAGAGATAAATGCTTATGGTATGTACTCTCTCCGTGTTTTTATTTTAGTCTTTTAAGATTATGCACATGGATTAAGGAAATGATTACTCCCCCCATTCTAAAATATTAGTCACCTTAGAGAATTTCACATTGATTAATAAAGACAATTAATTTCTATAGAATCTAACAAAAAGTATATAGGTAAACTAAATCTATCATTGACTTTGAGGTTTACTCAATAATTATTGGCTATAAAAATAATAAAAGTGAGAATGGTTAATAAATATAGCATTGATAATGTAAATGTGACAAATATTTTAGAACAAATTTTTTTGGCTAAAACGACTAATATTTCAGAACAGAGAGAGTAGATGTTAAAAATTCTAGGAGTATTTTTACATAATTTTCTTTTATACCCTTATTTATAGATAGTGGATCATAAATGTTTAATGGAATCATGCATTTATTATAAGAGTGTAAGTGAAAAAATAGCATTAATTGTTCATTGATTTTCTAAAGAGACTATCAAAAGTAAACAAATCAAAAATGCTAAACAGACTAACATAAAAAAACAGAGGGAATATTTATTAAACGAGATAAAAAAAGGAAAAATATAATTAATTATATCTTAGAACTTGAAAATGACAATAGTTTTGAAGCAAAATTTATAGTCTAAAATGACTATATCTCAGTCATGTAGCTCGGTTGGTGAGGACGTGGAGATATGCGTGTGTGAGTATCCGAGTTCAATCCTCGATTAATGTACTTTTTTATAAAAAAAAAAAGCTAAATTAGACTTTTCATACCCTAACTCTTGGGTTAGGTTCAGTTTAGTACCCAAACTTATTTTTGGTTCAAATTAGTACCCTAACTTAGGATAACGACCCACGTTTACACCTAGCGTTAGAATCCCGTCAAAAACTAACGGAGGGTTCCTACGTGGAATATAACACCGTCTTCTTTTGCCCACGTGGAAGTCCATTGTCTGTAAACAAAGCAATACAACGTCATTTAGATGGTGCCCTATTCTGTAAAAAAATGGAAGATGAAGCGTGACAAGTTATATGTAATGAGAGGAAAGATTGCGCGCTAATAGTGGAGCTCAAGGAGGACGATTTCAGTAACAATCTGTTGGTGAGAAATAATCTTTGTTGATCGTTGAAGAATCTCGAAGGTATTGGTGCAAGGAGAGACGATTTCAATTGGCGACGTTAAGGTATGCACGTTTTTTGCAATTATCAGTGTGTGTCACGTTTTTTAGCCACGGTTGGGGTTGAGGTTTGTGGTAGAGTGGTAGTTTGTGATTTTTAGCCACCACATTTTGTTGTGTTTACTTAATTTAGTGATTATTTTTGGGGATTTAGCTTGTAGGTTATGGATAACAAGAACGAAATTGTTATTGAGTTGCACCACAGAGGGCGTTTTGTGATGCATGATGGGAAGGTAGTGTATGAAGGTGGTGAGGTAACTGATTGGATTTATTGTGAAGATTATTGGTCCTATTTTGATTGCTTAAAGGAGTTGAAGAAATTGGGATATCCTACAGTGACTGCAATGTGGTATAGAATTGGGGGTAACTCACTAAATGTTGGAATGAAAGAACTGAAGGATGATGCAGGGGCAGAGGAGATGAAAGCCGTGACCACATGCTTAGGGAAGGTAGAGTTATATTTGGAGCACCCAATATCCGAGCCCACTATAGTAAGTGACAATTGTTGGAATTAGGTGATACTGATCATGTTGATAATGATGCCGATGGTGATGAGATAATGGATGGGAGAAATGTTCAGGATGATGATGGAGTAGGACAAAAGGGTAACTCCACTATGGATTCAGTTGATGATGTTATGGCTGAGATATTGGCAGAGATAGAAGCTGAAGAAATGGAAAAGGGAGAGGGAGAGGACATACATGAGGTTGAGATGGATGGTTCAAACATGGCAAAGGCAGAGGACAGACATGAGGAAAATGTGGGAAATGAGAATGTTGAGGCAAATATGGCAGAGGAAGTGGATATAGATGAGGAAATTGTTGGGATTGATAGTGAGAGAAATGAGAGTCATGTAGACATTGAGTTTGGAGATTCAGCTGATGAGATGATGGATGTTGATTTATTTGATAATGTTTATAATGTACCTAGCATGGAGATAGACGATGAGGTACAACAAGAGGTGGAAAGGGAGGTAGAAGAGATGATAGAAGAGGAGGTATGTGGAAGGGGAAGTAAGGGGAAGGGGAAGAAAGGAAAGAAAGGGAAAGGCAAGAAAGGGAAGGGCAAGAAGACTAATGTTGGTAGTGAAAATAAGGGTAAAGGGGAAGGCAGAAGCAAGAAAAATGATGCAGCAAGTGATATCAAGAGCAAAGGAAAGGAGAAGAAGGTTGATGGTGAAGCTGCAACAACAAGGGATACATTAGTTTTTGAGGAAGAATATCAATCAGAAGAACTCTGTTCAACAAGATCTGATGAGGAAGGATTGAGAACCAAAAAAAGAAAGTATCCATTCTTCCAAATGCCAAGTAATATGGCTGACTATAAGTGGGAACTTGGTACTTACTTTGCTTCTAGTGAGCACTTTAAGGAAGCAGTCATGAATTATGCAATTCAGTCTGCGAGGAACTTGAAAATTCAGAGAAATGATAAGAGAAGGGTAGAGTTATTTGCAAACAAGGTTGTGATTGGATGTCGTATTGTGCCAAGCTACGTGATGAAGACACTTGGCAGTTGAGGAAGCTTAATGATAAGCATACTTGTAGCAAGGGATTCAGAGTCAAATTACTAAAGTCCAAAGTGAAAAGATTCAAAATGGGGTGAGAGAAAATCCATCTATGAGGGTAGTAGATGTGAAGGATAGGGTTTGGAGAAAGTGGAACGTTGGGATTTCCAAGTCAAAAGCACAAAGAGCTAGAAGAAAGGAACTTGACAAAAATGATGGCTCTTATGCAGATCAATACATGAGGCTCCATGACTACTGTCATGAGCTGCTGAGATCAAAACCAGGTTCCACTATCCAGTTGATGGTGGATACAATTTCAGGGAGGGAAGAAGGAGACCCTGACACAACAATTTTCCAGAGACTATATATTTGCTTTAAAGCTTGTAAGGAAAGCTTTAAAAGGTGTAGACCAATAATTGGGTTGGATGGTTGCTTTCTGAAAGAGCCATATGGTGGTCAACTACTTGTTGCAATTGGAAGAGATCCAAATGAGCAGATCATGTCAATAGCATATGATGTTGTTGAGGGTGAGACAAAGAAATCATGGAGCTGGTTCCTGGAACTTCTAGTAAAAGACTTAGGGGGTGTGAATGCAGTAAAGACATACACTTTTATTAGTGATCAACAGAAGGTAAAGCTAATCCTTCTATGTAGTTTTATAGTTTTGATTCCAATATTCTACATTCATTCATTACATACTTCTAATACTGTTCATTCATTCATTATAACAGGGGCTGCTTCCTGTAATTGAGGAGCTAATCCCAGGAGTTGATCAACGCTTCTGTGTAAGACACCTTTATAGTAATTTTAGAAAGAGATTCCCTGGACAACAGCTGAAAGAATTGATGTGAAAGGCTGCAATATCCAGTCATCCACAACAGTGGAAAAAACGGATGAAGGAAATTAGAAAGGTAAACGAAGAGGCTTTTAAGTATTTGTTGAAAATTCCCCCTAGACACTGGAGTAGGTCTAGATTTTCATTCAACCCCAAATGTGATGTGTTGGTGAACAATATGAGTGAGACATTTAACAGTGTTATATTGGGCCCTAGATGTAAGCCAATTGTTACCATGTTAGAAGAGATTAGGGTGTATCTCATGGAAAGATGGGGAGAGAATAGAGACAAGGCATTGGCTTATGAAGGAAGAATCATGCCAAGGATCTTGCAGCGTTTGCGAAAAAATCAGAATGAGACAAGATGGTGGCTGATAAGGTAAAACCATTCATTTTAAGTGATTTTAATTTAGTACCCAAAGTTATTTTAAGTGATTCAAATTAGTACCCAAACTTATTTTAAGTGATTCAAATTGATACCCAAAGTTATTTTTAGTGATTCATATTAGTACCCAAACTTATTTTAAGTGATTCAAATTGATACCCAAAGTTATTTTTAGTGATTCATATTAGTACCCAAACTAATTTCAAGTGATTCATATTTGCTCCCACAATTATTTACTGAAATTGAAATTGATTGCTAACAGGTTTGTTGGAGAAAACTTATTTGAGGTCAAACATATAAACCAATTGGGTGATAAGTTTGTGGTTAACATTGAAGCCAAAGAGTGTTCATGCAGGATATGGATGCTGACTGGAATCCCCTACCCCCATGCAATTTGTTGTTTGAACCACATGCATATACCCTCTGAAGACTACATTCCCATTTATTATAGGAAAGAGATGTATTCCATGGTTTATGCCCCTGTTCTGAATCCTGTTAATGGGCAAAACCTATGAATTACTACTCCCTATAATGATATCCAGCCACCGCCAATTAAGAGGCAACCAGGAAGGCCCAAGAAGAACAGAAGGAAAGATGAAGATGAAAGAATGGAAAATAGCATTCATGACACCATTAGCAAAAGAGAGGTTGTGATTAAGTGTAGAATTTGTGGTGTTGCTGGACACAACAAGTCCACCTGCCCTCTAAAACTTGTGGAAGAGCCCAATCCATCTGAACTCAGCCACCACCACCCATCCAAACTCAGCCACCACCCACCCAAACTCAGCCACACACCATTGCAGGAACAACTGGTCCATTGGCACGAAGTTACAGGCCTAAGCTTCATCCTAGGAGATCAGTTAGAAAGAAGTGATGTAGCGGCCAACAGATCAAGTTATCTTGGACAACTGGACTGAATTTAAGAACTATGTCTTGAAAGACCACTTTTGTTTTGTTCATTTTGTTGAGCGTCAAATGTTTAAACTTAGTTGTAAAGTTTCTTTATTGATGTGGTTGTAATTGAATACATTTGGTATTGAATTTGAATATTTAGTATTAATTAACTATATTTGGGATTTCAGTTATATTTGAATACATTTGTTCATCTGCAACATTATAGAATGCTATAAAATTGAAAAAAAAGTTCCATAACATTACATACTTAGCAGGATTTGAACAAAATAAGGGGAATCATTTACATATTTTTCGTCACCTCAAATTACTATTCATTCCCCTTCATAACATTAACCCATAGTAAAACAAAAAGTCTGCAACTACTTCCAGGTAAAGCAGAACCATTAATCAACTAAAACAACAAACTACTCCTAACACCAAACAAATAAACACCACTAATATAAACTTCTGTAAAATCCTCTGCTAGTACATACTAGGTAAAGTAGAACTGTTAACAAGAAGTTACAAAAAACACTAATAAACAACAGCCAACTCAAAACACGAACCTCTTTTTCATATGCTTCACTATGCTCTGCAACTCTAATATCCTTCTCATTTGATTCAGCAGCATAATGGAGTTTTCATTCCCTTCAATGTCATCCTCAACCCAGCGGAAGTAATCGCATCCAACCCCATACTGAAATCAGTAAATAGAAAATAAGTATAAATACGTAAACCATAACAAATGTAGTATAGTAGGTCGTAACTAACCTTGAAATTAGGACATCCCCAGAAACGCCTTCCATAGTTCTGTACAGTCTTCGCAGTACGAATCCAAGCCCTAATCCCACAAAAACATATATGACCATTAATCGCTCCTCTATTTGAACTCCATGAAGAAGAGCTGCTTGCCATTTTGCCCTGATTTTGCTTCGATTTCGATCTGGTAATGGGTTCAATTTGTAACCCTAATCTCAATTTGGTGAAGAATTTGAAGAAAGGGAAGAAGAGATGTGTTTACAACGGTCAAATTCCACGTGGGCAAAAGAACACAGTGTTATATTCCACGTAGGAACCCTCCGTTAGTTTTTGACGGGATTCTAACGCTAGGTATAAACGTGGGTCGTTATCCTAAATTTGGGTACTAATTTGAACCAAAAAAAAGTTTGGGTACTAAACTAAGCCTAGCCCAAGAGTTGGGGTATGAAAAGTGTAATTTAGCCTAAATAAAAGACAAAAATAAGTATAATTTTAGAACAGAGGGAATAATAACAAGAATATTAATGAACTTTTAGGGAGTAATAACAAGAACATTAAAAGAATTTCTTAATATATATGCATTAACTTTAAAGACACAAAAGGAACAGAGAAAGTAGTAGTACTTTCTCTCTTCTTATTTGTTCACTTGAAAATAAAATATATATTTAAAAATATAATTTTTATTTTTATAAAGATATATTTTGAATTTTTTAAATTGCCTTTAATCTTTTTTATATTGTATTTTATCTTTTTTAATTTTATTAGATAAATACTAGAACATTAATTATTATTCAATTAAATATAAGAGTAAAATAAATAATAATACAACTTATTTTATCTTAAAAATATAAGTGAATAGATAAAGATAAAAAAATTTTAAATGTACAAATAACAAGAAAGAAAGAGTAGTACACAATCGAGTTTTCCCTTTTCCCCTAGGCAAATGTAATGATGTAGCATTCCCAATGTGGTAAATGAATGGCATACAAGTAGGGATAATAATTGGTAGGGTATATACTACCTCCTGTCTTAGTTATAAGCAAAACAAAATTTGAAAATTCTTAATCTAAAATATAAGAAAATTTTAATCAATACTTTCTTATTTAATGCTAATTTTAAACATATTTCTCATATTCAATGTCATTTGACCTATCCAAATGGGAAAGAGAGTACTTTTTTGTAATTAAAACTTGTCTTTTTAATGAAATCGAGAGAATTAAACACAAGTAACCAACTTTATTAAGATGAGCAAATATGTTTTTTTTTTTTTGCTTATAACCAGTACTGGAGGTAGTAGTATTCGTTCTCATATTCGCGTCTAAAAAAATCCTCATATCCGTCCCCATACCTGTGTGGGTAGCAACTTTAATTCTCATCCCTATACCTTCTTGGTACCTAAATACCCATATTTTTTACCCGCATATTAGTTAAATAAATTGTACTTCTCTAATTTTTTTACCTCTAGAATTTTCAATTACCTATTTTTCATAACTATAAAACAACTTTGCTATTTAATATTAAATCTAAAAATCCAAAAAACAAAAAGCGTTAATGCAAATACATTTACGTCAAATTAAAATGATCGAAAGGTGTTTAAAACATTAAATATAATAAGAAACAAATAGAACAAGTTATCGGATTTTATATCCAAAACAATAATGCAACAAAGTAATTAGTACAAAACATAGTTTAAAATTACATTACAAAGTTACTAGTAAAGCAATTTTAAATCCATCATAATAAACTTGATCATACAGTAAAAAACCAATAATAATAATAAATTCATACACTTGTCACTCTTGTGTCTTGTGTACTGGCACTTTAGTGGGCGAAGGAGATACAACAAGGAGCCGCACTTCATTGAATCGAAGGAGAAGCCAGGATTCGCAGAACTCATAAACTAGAGATTTTTTAGTTTTTAGGCATTTGGGGGAAAATGAAAAACAAAGGAGGCATCCTGCTAGTGCACCCCATAGACAAAATTGCTGACAATACATATTCATTGAGCTCCCATATGTTTAATGGGTTTGTATACGGTGGTCCTAGGTCCTTTGATGGACCATAAAACAGACCTTCTATAGCAAGTTATTCAAACGGGTAATTCATTAGAAGTTGCATAAAAATTGCGGCTTGATCCAACAATCTACGTTTAAATTAAACAAACCATCACTAAATGTATTAACCACGGCTAAATTCCAAATACCGAAAAAATTAGCTACAATGATTTTAGATTTACGAGTGGTTAGTTGAATTTAGCCGTTGTTTTACACAACTACGGGTAAATCCTAGGTTTGGTTGACCTGCAAGTCATTTTGGTGATCCATTGATGCACTTAAGACCATCGTATAACGACCCTAGTTTAATTAAGTTCAAATTTGTTTCTCTGATCTATTCTTATTGTTGAAATCACATCATTAAATTTGCATTCTTAATCTTATGATCCAGTCAATTTAAGACTACATTCTACTTCCAAATTAGACATCTAATCCAATTTTGAGTGTTACACTTTTTTTCTTTCGCGTGAACTAAGGGGTATTCATTTGTCAACAACCGAAGACTAATCCCTTCTGTAACACCTAGATTTTAGGATCAATTATTTTTTTTAACACATAGCGGAAGTCAAAAATTATATATATATACATAAACGTGTTCTCGTTTATCTTACAACCCACAGAGAATACTAGTCCGACTAAAGTAGTCATACAACAAAACAAATGACTACCTAAATATTTCACAATACAGCTGATAACGTCTTCTCATGCACTAACACCCTCCGAGTTGGTATCACCATCAATATTGTAACCGTCAATTATATGTACGGCATATAACTGAGTAACCGTCGGTATTGAAAATAATATATACAATATTGCAGCCAGTCTAACTGGATAACTTCCCCAAATCAAATTCCTAACAAACACACACAATATGTATGAGATGTCAATTTAAGTATGTATGCCTGCCATGAATTACTTTATTTTCCATTCCACTTCTTTCCTCTTTTAACGGGAAACCCCGTCACAGGGAATCCACCATAGGTGCATGACAGTGAATGCACAACTGAGCTCATCATCATGGCCATTGGCAAGCGTCCTTCCAGGGTCCTACTGTCGAGCTACCAACCCCTCTAGGGCTAGCCCAGGGACTATCTACCCCTTTTGGGATAGCCCCTTTGCACTAGATTATCTACCCCGTTCTCGGGATAACCTAGCACTTCAGGTTATCTGCCCCTTTCGAGATAACCCTACATTTTTCATCATTTCATGCTTTGTCCACTTATCCAGTCTACTTCCGGCGAAACTTGACCCTCTTACTCAAACAATGTTGACGGGGGAAAGCATTTTCCACTTTTCCTTTTTGTTTGATTCCAAATTATATGTTCTTATGCATCACGCATTCATATTCATATCATAGACATTCATACAAGAGTTCCAGTAACCTGATATTCGAATACAATCATCCTATATTCAAATATACAAAGCCCATATTCGAATATCATGGGACATAAATGTTATACTCGAATATGGTCTTCCATATTCGAATACATATTCGAATATACTAACTCTGAGCTTGCTTTTCTAAAACGTTTGGAATCCATCCCGAGTCCAAGTTCCCAAATTCATTACATTACATCTAGAATATCTTGTCCTTTTTAACACATACAAATCTATGATTCCAACATCAATTCCTAACCATGCATCATATATTTACACATTCAATCAGAACAAACATCATTCTTAGTTCTAGACACAGCATGCGGATTACAAACATATACATGGTTCTAAATCAACAATCTACAACATATTGTTCTTAGTTCCTGGCCACATGTTTCTAACATTCCATAGTATCATTGATTTGGGGTTTTCACGGTTACCTCTAAGTTTCCAAAATCCCTTTCTTCTTCATGCTCCCAATCTTGGTCTCCAAATTCCCTGCTTTAGCACTTGTTGTCCTTGAGTATGAGTCTCACCCCTTGGAGCTTTGGTCAAGAAGAAATTATAAGAAGACAATCTAAGATGGGAGAGTTGTGGAGTATTGTTGATTCGTGACGGAGGTTTAGTGAAGGATCTCTGAAGAGAAGATGATGAGAGGATGGAGAGTGAGAGAGGAATGGTGCAGATTGGAGGTGGGGTCCCTGTTTTTATAGTTCATGCGATCCATGTTCGAATATAAGTCATCCATATTCGAATATGAAACATTCATATGCAAATATCACACCCCCATATTCGAATATCAGACATTCATATTCGAATATCACACATCCATATTCGAATATCAAAAATCCATATTCGAATATCACTCATCCATATTCGAATATATAAGTCATTTTGGTCCCTCTTATAATCTCTCTAATTGCAACTGATCCTTCTTTCTCTTTTCTTTGCAACTAAATCCCTCAAATCCTAAGTTTCTTTAAATTGAATATTACTTAGGGATTTTTGGGATGTTACACCTTCAAAGTGAAAAGATTACTACAACAAAGTATCTTTTGACTATATCGGCTGATTTCCTAATCATACATCACTAAAACTACAAATAAATTGTCATTTAGTTTTTTTTCTTGGCTTTCATTAGATTAGCTACTATTGATATAGACTAACATATTTAGACGTTAGTATATCCATTAAAGACATATCCTAACCGTCTTTAAATTGATATCAATGGCTTATAATAACATATTTACCTTTTAGTATAAATATTATATGTCTATACTTATGCATTAATTCTATTAGAACAAGTCTATACCAATGGTAGTAGCTAATATAACAGTAGCCAACAAAAAAACATTAATAAATGATAAGTTTTTAGTATAGTTGATGTTAACTCTGCTATTATATGTTGCATATATTACCATTATGATCAAATATTTATAATTATTAGGATATTCATTACATTGATCATTTCCTTAGATAGGATAGGGATTTAGATCTATATATTCATGTACCTATGTAACTTATTCAAGTCAGTAAAAATATTTAATTTCACCCTAAATTTGCTTCACTTAAATTTGGTATCCAGGGCCTTGGGTTCTAATTTTTGTTTGGTAGGGTTTCATCAGTAGAAGCACTAACCAATTTGTTCATTGTCTGGTAATTGTCTCACTACCACCAAGAAACGATTCAAAGGCCATTGAACGGCCTCTCGAAAAAGCGCCACAGACAAATCCTCTGTATGTTCTATCACGGACATTTTACATCCAGGAGCTTCATTGGCGCCTGGGGTTCATGTACCGTTTTCCTATTGTCAGAATGTTGTCGCCGTGACTTGCCTTGCCCACCTAGATCTATTAGGACCCCTTTCATCTTGTGGGTTTCATTCTTCCTTGGCCATTGTCGCTCACTCTTGTAATTCTTAATGTTGTCTCTCACACTCTATTCGACCGTGAATTTTAGATTCTAGTTCTTATCACATAGTTGGTAATACTTCACTTTTTTTGTCAATTATCTTATCTTGTCAAAACCACACATAGTGTTACACTTGCTAATGGTAATAGGTCTAAGATACACATTGTTGATATCAGTCAAGCATCCCATCTTCCACCCTTACATCTTAATTTCGTTTTATTCGTTCATGTTGTCCATTTAATTTAGTGTCAATCAACCAACTCACCTATTCCTTGAATTGTTCCATAACTTTTAACTTCGAATCTTTTTTTTAACCTAGACAAGAGTACATGATAGACGATTTGAAATGGATTTAAATTACGAGGGCTTTACTATATTCAACCTCCTTTATGTACCATATGTGGTGTTTCTGAGTCTCCTTCATTTTCATTTGGGTCTTTCGTGTTTGGATAAGTCAAAGCATATTTTTTCCAAATCTTTCACGTTTGAAATTATTAAGTTGTGAGTCATGCCAACTTGGTAAGCATGTTAGGGTATCCTTTTCAAGTAGTGTCACTAGTCAATCTATCATGACCATGAGTAAGATTATGAACAAAACAAGTACAACCAAATACACGAGGAGAAACAACATAAACAAGGTCCTTAGGGAATAAAAGAGCGAGGAACTTTGTTACCCAAAACTGACGATAGCATGCATCTTATCAAATAACAAGTCGTAAGTGTGACATCACCCTGAAACTTCAAAGTCACATTAGCATTTACTAGCAATGTGAAAGATGTATCTACAAGACGTCGATGCTTTTGTTCGACCACACCATTTTGTTGTGGTGCATGCATATGTTTAGATTTAAGTTAGCCTCCACCAAACTCAACACTACCCAAAACCCTCTTTCACGTTTTCACTCTTGGAAAGCCAAGCCAAATTTGGCTTTTCAAAGCAAGCTGACTGTTTTTCAACTTGATTCTAACTTAAATCCAAATATAATATATGTCGTCAACTTGATTGTGTAACACCCCATGTTTAAGACAATAGAAATAATCGAACATAATATTAATTTTATGATCCAATTAGTAAATGAAAATTCAATTAAAATGTAATAGTTAACAGATGGATTATGATTGAATAAATAGAATATGTGAGGGGATACAATGGTTTATGATATTCTTTAATTTCTTTAATTGAGAAAATAGATAGTCATAGAGATTCGAAAAAGATGTAGTTATGCTATTTTAATATAAAATAGAAATATACTACAGATATTTGTTTCTTCCTTAACCAGGATTGCAATGTGAAGATAACTCATCATTTGCGGGAAGAAAACTAATATACTGACATTCTTGCCAACGAAGTTGTTCATATGTCGCATGATTTTGTTATTCTTGATGTTTGTCCTAGTTCTGGTTCGCAAACTCTTTCAGCTGACATGGTTGGAACAATATTCTCTAAGGGTTTTTAACTTGTTGTTTTCCTTCTGTTTATTGTTTTCTTTTCATTCATTTACCAAAAAAGATACAAAATAGAAATATGAGTTTAAAATAGAACTAAATGGTCAAAGCCAGTTGAAATTCTTAACATTTGAATTTAAATTTAAGATAAGAACGAGGGGTGGAAAGATTTGAGATAATCTTAAAAATAGTTAGCTATCTTATTTGAATAAGGTAGATTAAGATTAAAGTAACAATAAAGTATGAATTTATTAGTTTTATTTATAAATAGAACAATATTTGATTAAATTATTAGTAAATAGTTTTATTAATTATTACTCCGTTTATTATTATAAGAAAAAATAACTATCTTAATTCTAACTAAATTACTTAATTTCATTTAATTTTATTGAATTCAACTAAAAATAAGTTAATTCCTTGAATTGCCATTGCAATAAATGAGTTTTTAAAAATAAAAGGTGCATTAAATTAGGGATATTTCAGACATCTTATTATTGAAAATAGTGAAGAAAGTAAAATTTGTTTATAATAAATAACATAGTATCTTTGAAATTTTGTTCATAACAAAAAGTGAAAGGAGTAATTTAGTAATCAAACATGTAGAATAATATAGAGATAGCTCTTTTTCCTTTTATATATTTAATTCTTGAGATGTGGTCGATAGCAAGAAAGAGAAAATTCAGTACACATTTGTAGGTTCTTTTTTTTATATATATATTTTTTAAAAAAATTAACTACCATGTTTTGATTTGAGTTTTGTATATTGAATTTTTGTTAATTGTATAATTTTGTACATGTTAAAGAATTTAATTTAATTTTTTTAATAAAAAAAATAAAAGTTTAATAATTTCTGGTATTAAGTGCTTTTTTTTCAATAAAAAAATTAATTAGAATTTTTAATTGGTAAAAAAATTGCACAATATATATATATATACCTCACTAATTTCATACAATGTAATTTGAGAATTTGAGATAAAATTAATATAAGTACTGATCAAATAATTTAGAAAAATCCTAATTTTCTAATCTCTTCTTCGATATTTCAATACTGAATCATTTGCATTTCTTCATCGGAATCATTAACATTAAAAAGTGTGATGTGTAATCCTGAAAGAAGAATAATGTGAAAGAGGAAAGAAATAAAAAGTGCACTAGTAAATGAAAGCGATAAACAGAATGGAGTAGAAGTCTCTGTTATCGCAAATAAAGAGAGGGTGGTGCGATGATAGAAGTACTGACACATGAACTCAAAACAAAAAAGTAAAAAATAGACCAACAAACTATATGATTAAGTCAAACTATGATTAACTATTCCTAGTTAAGTGTTGGTTAAATAAAGAAGAGTATAATTTTAAGTCATGTAAAAATAATGTAGAATGACATTTCTTCAAACACTAAAGATAATTAATATAATTTATCCTAAATTATAAATTATAAATTATAAACTAAGGTACCGTTTAAAAGTCACTTTTAAGCTAAAGCTACAAATAAAAGATTTAAAAAAAGTCATAAGTTGTTTGGCAATTTTGTTTTTTTTTAAATAAATAAATTGACCGGTGGCGGCGGGCGGCGGAGGGTGGCCGCGGCAAGTGGTGGGTGGCGGTCCCGTCTTGGTTATGGTAGTTGGTGGATGTTTAATGAAAATAAGAGGTTAAAAAATAAGCAAAAGCTCCTTTGTGTTGCTTATTTAAAAACTCTTTTTTTTCTCTCTTTCCTTCATTAAAAAAAAGCTACTTAAAATTTTAAGAGCTTATTAATATTTCTATTTAGTCCAATTTTTATTTATAAATAGAAAATAAGCTCCAAATAAACCGAACACAACGATACCTAGTTTTATCAAATAAGTATACGCATAGCATTGTTTCTGCCTCATGGCACTAAATTGGCTTATGCAAAGCTAATTAAATGGGATATGGTTAAGGAATAATGAAAAAATAAGACAAAAACTCTTCATCATTAAGTATTCATTCCCAATCCATATGGCCCTTGTTAAAGCCGCAAATCAACAATCACATGCACCAATAGATTCACTCTGTTATGTAGTAGATTTGGGTTGTTTATACCAATAAATAAATTATAGATAAAGCGTAATAATTAATTAATTTGGAAAAAAAAGAATAATGGGAATTGTTTATCTGTCGGTTGATAGTGTTGTCCAGCATTTTAAATTTCTAATTTGTTTGTGAAACAGTTCAAATATTGTGAGCTAAGCATGCATGTGTTGTCAATTTGGTTAATACTATAATTTTAATTTATTAATTAAGAGAGAATTTCGAAATGGTTTAAGGAATGTCTATTGAAATGCGTACAAAACATACACACATCTTTATCAACTCGATTTCGAAATCTTGGTTGAGATTTTCTTGAATGCTCCACTTTGTTTTTTCTATGATATTTTAAAACATAAAATATATTTTGTTCTAATTGTGATCGACATTTGGGCTGTTATTCTTTGACGCTTGTTGTGATTGTTTTTGGATATTGCAGTCAAGTCCTATTTTCTGATATTAATTTTTTTAATAATTTAATTAAAGGTGTCTATCTATATTTAGTTTTTTACATAGTCCCAGAAAAGCAACTTGCAACTTGCTAGCAATGACTGGACTAAATACAATTTTTTATTCAAATGTTGGCTTTTTAACTAATTAATTAAGGAAAATGATTTGTTAAAATATTAACCACTGTAGTACTGCGGTACAGTACTATTTTTTCTTTTAACATACCAACATTTCATATGTACGTTATGGTGTGTGCTTAGGTCTAACGACCACAAGATTCTTCGTTCGATCTGTTCGTGCTGCGTGGCTGGCGTTAGCTCCCGAAAATTTGACACATGTGAGATTTGAATACGGGACCTCCCGCTGTGGATCGTCCCTCCTATCAACTTAGCGGGGTCTTATATAGCTAAGCCAACCCTTGAGATTTATAAATAAATATTTGAAAATATCATTTTTTTTATATAAAATGAATGGTGAAGAGGAGAGGCACCTCTAGGCCACCAAGCAAAACGTTAATGATCGAACTAAGAATCTAGTCAATAGCTATTCAAGGTTACCTAGAGGTTACTATCGAAGTAATTACTCAATCTCCTTGAGAAGAGTTCCTCACAAAAGAAAACTTAAATGGCTCTACAGAACCTTAAACTCTTGATCAGGTCAAGGGACGAAATTATGTTTTTGTTCAACAAGGACGAAAGCTTGATTTTTTTAGTCAATCACAAGTGGACACTAGGAATGATATCATCTCAGTTGGGAATAAAATCACTCTATTTAAAATGTTAATGTTCGAAATGATGTTTTCGGACGGTGTCGTCTGTAAAATAAGAGTAATTTCTTTCTTATTTTTACTATTTTATGGATAATAACGTTTAAAAATACTATTTTGAACATTAATATCCAAAAATAATAATAATTTTATTCCCAAGTGAGATCATACAAATCTCAGCATCCACCGTGGGGATGAAACCTTTAGAGAATAAAGATACTGATTTTTTTTTGTTTTGGAGTGTTGTTGTGAGAGCGTATGCTTGTATTTCTCTTTTTTTGGTCTTGTCTGCTTTTTGGTTTTTGGACCCATTGGCCTTCTCTACTTTTTTTTTTGGGTAAATATTGGTCTACTCTACTTGTATTTCTTGTTTCTTTCTCTTCTATTTGGGAGGATGAGATTAACATTATCTCTATTGGAAGTGATACTATCCTTTTTATATGTAAGAATCATAAATTTATATACTAAAAAAGATTGTATCACTCCCAATAGAGATGGTGCTAATCTTATCCACCTTCTATTTGGGGGCATTTATACTCACACCACAATTTTTATGTCCCACACCACTTTTTTTTTTCTTTCTGAAAAGAAAACAGCTTATCCAACAATGCTTTTATACTCACAAAATTCAATTTTTTTTTCCAAAAATGCCTTTTCCGGAAGTATTGTTGGGATGGTGTACATATAATTAACCTCTATTTGGTAATAATTCTGTTTTTTCTTTATGTTGGGTTAAATTGTTGTTTCTAGTTCATCTTAGCAAGGACTAAAACGGGTTTATACTTTTTTTACCACACACATTTTCTCTTCATTGTACGTTTTTCTTTTTTTTTTATTCAAAATTATCCCTCGCTCAGATTTTGAAAATTCGTAGGCCATAAATTTTGAAAATTCATAGTACAATTTTATTAAATACAAAATTGGATTTTTGATGAACAGTGTCCCAGATTTTTAAAATCAGCTGAATTTTTAAAATCTGTAGGCCGCAAAATTTTAAAATCTGTAAAACACGGATTTAAAAATTCGCAGTATAATTTTATAAAAAACAAAAATGAATTTTTGATGAACAATGCCGTAAACTTTATAATCTGTAGGCTACGGATTTTGAAAATCCGTAGAACAGTTTTATAAAAATAAAATGTTGAATTTTAAAAGTTCTAGCGAAGGATAATTTTGAGCAGAAAAAAAAAGTGAAAAGAGAAATAAGTTTGGTGAAAATTGTACAGCCCACCAAAACATTGCGGGTTCCAAGTCTACCTATAATCCAGTACTTCTATTCCTTCTTGTTAATTTTTATGTCACTTTTTTTCTTTGACCAAAAAGAGCTTTTTTTTTTATTCCCTATTTCTTCTCAAAATCTTTGCCGGCTTCAAGTCTCCATCTTAGCAATGGGCTCAATATTTAGTTTTAGATTTTTTATTTTAGTTTTAATAGTTTTTAAATTTTAAGAAGTTGTTGTAAATTTTGTAAATCTAACTAAAATTCATTTACACATACTTAATTAAATAATGATAAAAATAATTACAAAATTTATAAAAAATTCATAACAAGAAAGTAATCTATTATAATAATAATAATAATAATAATAATAATAATAATAATAATAATAATAATAATATAAAAATAAGGGTTGACTTCAATTTATAACCGTCCTGACTGAGATCAACTAACAGATAACTCGATTAAGTCTGTTGTATCTCTATTTTAAGGTTAACATGAACCCGTCATAGAAATATAGAGTTATTAAACACTTTTCTCTTAAAACAATTAACGAAACTATCAACTTAAAAACATAAACTTGTATTGTAAAGGTTAGAAAAACTTAAAAAAGAGTATAAATTACTTTGTCAGTCGTTACTTAAGTTAGGCAACCCCACCCCCCAAAACACTTCTAAAATAAAACAAGATAAATTAAACATGACGTGCAGAGCTGCTATATGAAACATAAGGATAGTAATGAGATGTTGATTCAAAGAAAAATTAAAGATGGATCGTATGTGTTTCCTTAATTTTAACGTTTAAAGCATGTCTTGGCATATTCTGCAACTACTACTACTAGCCCTTCTTCTTGTCAGCTATCACATATAACGTTAGGTCATCATTCTTCCAAAATTGTAGGTTAATTGCAATATCGGGAAGGCTCATCAACTGCCCTTTTTTTATTCTAAAGTTGTATGCAGTAGTTCTCTAGAGTTAGTGTTTACTAATATTTAGGATCCTAGTCCAATTCCTTACACTAATAAGGCAAGATACTATATTGTATTCCTTGATTCCTTCTTTAAATACACATGGATTTTTCTATTACATTCTTTGTCTAAAGCTTTTGATGATTTTCTACAATTTAAATCAAACCATAACTTCAACTTGGAATTAAATTAAAAGCAATTCAAACTGATAATGCCAAGGAATATTTGAAACTTATTGGTTATCTAACAGAGCAAGTTATTTAGCATAAGCTTAGTTGTCCCCATTTGATGCGATCGTGGAAGGGAACCATCTTGATTTTTTCATGCATGGAAGGAGATAGTTGGGTCTCTAATAATTGCGTGGATAATCTTCCCAATAAGACATAGAATTAGAGAGATAGGGTTGTTTTAGGAGATAAAAACAGAAAATGAGACGCGTAAAGAAATGGGTCGTATCTAAGGCTACAGAGCTCCAATTGAGGTGATTCCAAATCGAAATGAAAGCTCTCGGTTTTAACTATAATGTAGGCTCAAGAATCACTTAATTTGGATGAGTATAACTAGACTTATGGTCACGAGTTAGTGGCTGGGCATAATTTAATAAATTCTGAAATTTTTTAAATTTAAAGATTAGGAAGAAGGGTGGAAGGAAAAATCACTATCCCTTAGTGAAGGCAACACACAAAGGTGGTGAAAAAACCTTTGATAAAGCCAAGAGCTCTTGAATCACTCAAGAACTTTCAAGAGAATTACTCTCTCACAAGTTTATAAAATAAACTCAGAATTTTTACTCAAATTCAACTTCAACATTTTAAATGATTACAAAGAGATTCCTATTTATAGGCTGAGTGGAATGCTTATACATTGCATTTCCACTACAAATTCCACTAAATATTCAAATATCCAATCACAAGTGCACCACTAACTAAGTGCTCCACTAAACTTAGTATTCCACTAAACTTAAACCTAAGAATAAACTCCCACTATAACATAATGACTTAGTGGCTCTCAAATACATTAAAAACACATCAAAAAGAGACTAAAAGTCACTTTTAAAAATCAGCCTAAAAATACCTACGAAAATTACATAAAAAATAATAAAGTGGACTTAGTAATTTATTTAGACCCAAACTAAACAACTTCAACCCATTGTTAAATATTTTATTGTGTGAATTTGGCCTTCCAATTGTTATCTCCAAGGTGGGCTCAAAGCTTCAATACTTATAATTTTTTTATGCTTGTCTGGATCATATCACCATATCCATGAGCAAAATGGATCCCCTAATAGGAAACGTAGACATATTACTAAGACTGATTTGATTATCCTTGTTAAAGGCTCTTTACCTTTACACTACTAAGTGAAAGCTTTCCTTATTGCCTCAACCCTTATAAATTCTTTACCTACATCATCCTTGAATAATACCAATCCCTATGAGACTATTCCATAAACCTCTTGACCGTAAATTCATCAAGTTTTTTTGGTGTGCTTGTTAGTTGTTACTCTCTTTGTGGCTTTATAATCAACTCAAGCTGAATTTTAGATCGCATTTATGTCTCCTCCTTGGTTATAGTAATCAACATAAGGGCAATAAATACTTATCTTTTAACAGTAAATGCTTTATCTCTAGGCATGTTAAATTTGATGAGTCTCTTATTTCATATAAGATGCATTCTAATCCTTTTATTCCTAACTTCCAACCTTCTTCTGCTACATCCTTCTCTCATCCCAATCTCACAGTCCTTTGTCCTATCCTTGAGATTGGTCAACATGTTAATTGTCATCCTAATGTTGTTACTAATAATATTGATATTCCACTACTAACAACACTATTCATGTACTAGCTTCTCTTCATGTTACTAATTCTCTAATCAAGGACAACTCAACACACATTTGATGACCACAAGAGCCAAGGCAGGGTTTTCAAGCCAAAAACATATGCAGTTGTAGTAGCTTCTAGTGATTATGATCATACAGTTGAGCCACTTTATATTAAGAAAACTTTGTCAAAACCATAGTGGTGCAAAGCCATGAAAAAAAAAGGAATATGCAGCCTTGATTCAGAACAATACTTGGAGCTTGGCAGATCCTCCACTTCATTTTAAAGCCATATGTTGCAAATGGGTGTTCAAGTCTAAGTATAATGTCGATTGTACTTTTCAAAAGCATAAAGCATGACTTGTAGCTAAAGGCTTTAATCAAAGAGAGGGGTTTGATTTTACTAACTTTTAGTCTTGTAATTAAAATATCATTTTAAGAGTTGGCCTTACGTTGACACTTTCACAAAAATGGCATATTAATCAAATAGACATAAATAATGCATTTCTTAGTGGAGATCTTCAAGAAACTTTCGACATGCAAAACCTCCAAGATTTTTTTTGCCACTCACACAAAAAAAAAGATTGCAAGTTGAACAAAGCACTCTATGGGCTTAAATAAGCTCATAGATTTTATTTCAAAAACTTAGTCGTACCCTATTTCATTTTGGCTTCTTTGTAGCAAAGAGTGATACCACTTTGTTCATCCTTGTCTATGTGGATGAAATTAACTTTACTATAAGCTCCCAATCTGAAATTCAAACTCTAATTTCCACGCTTAATTCTATATTCAAGCTTCATGACCTTGATCCCGTGCACTATCTTTTGGGTATTGAAGTATGTCACAAATCTTATAGTAGTCTATTGTTGTCCCAAGACATTCATACAAGATCTCTTACATAGAACCAAAATGCTTGAGTCTAAACCTCAATCCACTCCAATGATTTATGGCTTAAAGTTACAAGCAAACGCTTCAGCTTCTATTCATTTCCTTTCATTTTACATATCCACAGCTAGAGGTCTGAAATATGTTACCATTACAAGACTAGTAGTTGCCTTCTTAGTTGATAAAGTTTGTCAGTTCATGCATGCTCCAGAAATAAGATTAAAGTCAACATAGGGACAAGATAAGTGTCAGATAAGGTGAGAGAGGGAAAAGACTTGAACTCGTCTAATTAACTTCCATCAAAGAACCATTAGCAGTATCTATATAAGGAATAGTATTTTTAGATGAGAGACGAGAGACGAGAGAAAGCAAATGATAGTGATGTCATATGATTACAACAATCAGTGTCAAATACCATATGAGATTACCTGGTGTTGTTCCTAAAGTCGTATGAACACTACTAGATTGAGAAAAAATTGCTTTAGAAGAGATTGGATATCACCAGTGGTTTGCGGAATCCGAGAAGTAGAGGGGGAAGCTTCATTGGCAGTTGGAGTGGCAAGAGAAGATTCATTTGTAGCTGGAGTGGCGAAGGCAGTTCTAGTAGCTGAGTCTAGACGAGATTGAGACTGATAAGAAGTCTTAGTTTGATCAGACCTAGGTGGATGAGTTGGACACTTTTCTATGTGATGCCCGAATATTTTGCAATACCGACAGACTAATGCAGAAGAATTGGATTTAGGACAATTGGATGCAATGTGACCTTTATTTTTTCAGTTATGACATTCTATGATCGAACATTCTAGAAGAATTTGTCAAGTTTGACGACAGTGGCAGCAAAGCTTGCTACCTTTATTACTTACTGCAAATGCCATATTATCTTTGAATCTTGAAAGCTTACATAATTTCTTTCTTATTCGAGAAAATAATATAAATACCATAAGTTTTAAAAACAATATTCATTATTTCAAATCTTGAAATCATACTAACTTAGAACTTATTTTTATAAAGAACTAACTTACATATAATTGTCCATAATTAATACATAATTTTCTACAAAATGATATACTAAACAATACTTGTAAATACTACATCCATTTGATAAATTTTTAAAAATTGTCATTTTCAATTCTTCATTTTTCTGCTTCAATAGTTATTCATCTAAAATGCCACGAATGCACATGAAAAGAAACGGGATGAGAATTCATATTCTCATTAATTTTTCTAACACATTTATAACTAATGACATTTTAGGATTCTAGAGTTATAGAAATCAAAACTGTTTTTTATTATAAAATAAAATAATCCAGAAATCAAAATATTTTTCTCATATGAAACATACACATATAATAATCACCATCGACGTACAAACAGTAATAATCACAATCAACCTAATTATTATTACTTACGATTTCAAGCACAAGATAATTTTACACACATTGTCAATCAATTCAAACAAACACCTAACATCATTGTAAGTTCATCCAAACTATAACCAAATACATAATGTAAGATTCTATTTCTATCATGATGCATGATCTACAAATTTCATTCTATTGGAGAAAAAATCAAAGGTGTACCAGCCCTGTTGGTAACAGTTTATCCTGGTCGGCCCAACACAAAACACAACTGTTCCGGGTGTAAGGGGACTTCACTCAGACTCTAACTCATGATGAATCTCTCTACACTCCATCTCCTCAAATGAACATTTACTTGAATAATGACATGTTTTCTCGCTTTGTGTTAAGCCATATGCAACTAACACATGCTAGCCTTGGGGTTGGCAAATGTACATACCATTCCATTAGGCATCCTATATTCTAGCCCCGTGGCATTTTCACCCCAACTTTTCTCAAATCATTGCGACTGAGTATGTATTATCATTCTCAATACACAAAATAACTCTTCACTAGGCGTCCCCAGTGATTTCAACACTTTTCAACTTAGATAACAATAATAAATTGTAATAACACAATATAATATTGTATAAATACTATATGAATAGTAAAATACGCGTATGAATAGTAAAATACGCATACGAATAGTAAAATACGCGTACAAATAGTGTTAGTGAACCACAACTTTTATTCTTACACAAATTTCATTAAGTAACTAATAATGAACATTTAAATAAGCTCAAAATAATATAGAACAAGTTTTAAAATTTTAATTTTAACTAGATAGTAAAAATCTGTATTACTTAACAAAATAAAAGTTATCCTTTTAACTTAAATAAATTATCAATAGAATCTATTCATTTAGTAGGTTTTAAAGATATACATCTTATTTTTAAATTAATAGAAAAAATATAGTAAAACTCCTACCTCAGTCAAGTGCAAATGCTAAAGTTGTCTATTTGAAAATCTGAACCGGTATAATTAAAGATCTCAACGTGTAGAATATTTCTCCTAACTGCTCCGTCACAAACCGATCACATTAAGGCCACCATCCAACCAGCATAAATTATTCTCTTTCTCTCATTTCTTTCTCTCTCTCGCTCACTGAAAATGGAAATGGAAAAGCTCAATAATGAGCTTAGGTGACTTAAGTCACCTATTTAAATAGTATAATAATAATATTATATTATATAATATTATAATAATAATGATAATAATAATAGTATTTTTAATTTTTGTCATACGATAAATTTTTATTCACCACATATTACTATCTAAATCAATCTAATTATACTAATAAATTCTAAATATAATTCTTAGCTTATAGTAATTTTTCTAGTATTTTTGAAAACTTATAACTATTTTTAAAGCATAAATATATCTTTAAGAGTAATTATTAATTTACTCTAAGACTAAGCCTTAAAATTATTTTTAACTAATTAGGAATCCTTTAATAATAAAACGTGATTCTATAATTGACTATAATTTATTCTAATGCCTTTAACACATTTTTTTTTCTAATTGTCTCTATACCAGCTTATTTTATTATAATATATTTCCTAAGGCTTAGAAACTAAATTAAATCCGGTTTACATATCAAACTAACTCTAAAAATTCTACTATTTTGACCAAAGCTTAATTATAATATTTTGCCACTAAAAACCAAAATACTATAAATATTACCCACATCTAACTATTTAAAATAATTATTAGCTAATTGTCAGTATTTCTTATAAACAACTCTAAATTAAATGAGTTGGTTCTAAATGCCTTCAATTTGAGCCAAGAAAACATAAACAACTTAACCTTGTTCATGTCTCATACTACCGAGATCCTTTAGCAATTGATAATGATGAAATAAATCAGAAATGGTATAACGATTCTTAACATGTTCCCATGCCTCATACGCTATGTCATACCATCCAAATTGTAGGTGCATGTTTGGGATGGAGGTATTGCGGAACCACATGATGATCTTATAATTTTTGCTATCTCAATCATCTAATTGTTCAGTAAATTGTTCATCAAATTCTTCAATTTTCTACCAAGGGAAGCAGATGTCACTTGTCACTCATCGCCAAAGCTTACGACCTTTCAAGTAGCCACACATGGCCTCAATCCAATGATGGTATTTGAAACCATTTAAAATAATAGGAACTAGTTGAGAAATATCTAATTTTTCCTTTTTTTTTAATTTTTTCTTAATGGAACAATATAAAAGAGACCAAATTAGCAAAAACGGAGTAGAAAATTGAAAAGATCTCAACAAATACCCTTAGGAGCGAGCTTGACGCATTAGCGCCACGTCAGCAATCAAACCACAAGGGTCAACACCACGTCAGCTGGAAGTCAAGACACGTGGTGCAAGTCAACGAGTCAAGGCGCGGGTCAACAGGTTGCAACATGGGTTAGAGGTCCTGATTTGGGGGCACTGAAACACGCATGAAGCATTGTGTTGGAGCGTGATGGCGTGTTAGACCTCCGATGGCAGCAAAATTTTGACTGGTGACACTCTTGTGGCTGTCGAGCACAATGGTGATGGCGGTGTCAACGACAACATAGTGACCTCTTGTAAAGTCAACAAACAACACAAACCAACGACAAATAAAAGCTATAGAGAGCAACGGAAGTGAACAAATGACTATTGGACAGAACTAATATCCTAAACCAGAAGAAAAAATGGAACCGAAACTCTAGAAAGCAACCAGAACCTAAGCTACTGATACCATGTTAGTACATAAGAAATAAAATAAGAAATACATGTGTATTTTCTGAGATGTGCTGTATCCGTACAATGAACTACCTATTTATAGGCGAGCCAACCTACACTAATAAGGAATATACAATCTGAATAATGAACAAAATAATCACAACAAATCCTACCAAATCATATCCTATCAAATCAAATCCTAATCAATTACAATATTACAATATATATTCTAATCAATTACAATAATACAATATATCTCAAATATCTCAAAACTAGTATATTCTTATAAAACTAAAATACTAGACCCTAGAATATGGTCCAATAAAACCACAAACACCATATTCTAGAATGTGATCACCAAATGATTGAACTACTAGATTCTAAAATGTGGTCACCATGTCTATTATTCATTGTCCCCAAATACCAAAACCAAAAAACGTTCTTCATATCCTCTTGATTCCATGTCGACTGAGGTAAATGTTATGCAATTTGGGGACGATGAACAATAAACTTGGTGATCATATTCTAAAATATGGTAGCTTGATTGTTAGGTTACCATTAAGGATAGTTGTAGGTCTTGTTAAAATAGCAATGACTATTTCTCCCATTTATCATAATTCAAGGAGTAGCAATAATGTTTTTGCTTTTAATATTTTTGCTATATTTGTTTACAGTGATAGTATTTGCACTAATAGTTTAATTTTCTGTTTTTAGAAAATCTAATTACTATAAATTCATTTAATAACGTATTGTAATTCAATTCATAAAAATACAAACATAAACACGTAAGGAAATAAGAAGTATTCAAGGTGTTGGGCACCAAAAGTTATTCCCTCCCATTTATTTATTATTCAACATTTGGCATTAGAGCAAACGGTCGAGGGCCGCCTTGCTCCTGCTAGCATATAGCGCGCATTTTCATCACGCTCAGGGACCGTTGTGAAGTATCGTTGGTGACGTATAATCAAGGACTACGATGTTCATCTTTGTTGGTCAGAGATCATGACAGATATTGGAATTTCAACTAGCTTGATGGAGAAGTTGAACAACGATAATTACGATACCTGGAACATGCATAGAAAATAATATATGCTTGGACAAGACTTGTGGGGGTGTCGAAACAACTGCACCAACTGATGAGGGACAGAAAGCCAAGTAGGAGATAAAAGCTGGAAAAACGATGTATGTATTTTCCATCACTGTAACTTTATTCGCAAGGAAGAGTGATGCAAAGTTACAGCTACTGGAGAACGAAGTCATGTCAACTCAACAAGGTGACATAACCATAAACAAATATTTCACCAAGTTAAAGTCTATTTGCAATGAAATTGCAAATTTGGATTCAGAGAGTGCGATTAAAGATGCCAGAAAAAGAAGAATTATTATTCATGGCTTGAATCCAAAATACCAAGGGATAGTTATCGCTACCAGAGGATGGGCAAATGAACCTAGTTTGATGAAGCCAGAAAATATATTGGTCAACCAAAAAACTTTAGACAAACAAATTTCTAAGGTGTCTATAAATGAGGAGGATAAGGCACTCTTTGCCAAAAAGAAAGTGCCTAAAGAAGTGAATACAATGACCAGATTCAATAATAAAAGAGAAAGCTCAGGGAGCAAGCAAGGTTGGAAGAGAGGTCGACGTGGAGGAGGTCCACTGCGAGGGGGAGCGAGACAACCCCAATACAGAGATGATAGAGAAGAGAAGAGATATCGTCGCAAGATGACCGATGTTACAAGTGTGGCAGGAAAGGCCACTTTGCTCGAGATTGTTGAACTGAGAGGATAGAAGGTAATGTCGATACACTCAATGAGAATAATGAAGAATAGGATTTCCAAGCCTCATTTGTTGTGGAAGAATCTAATTCTAACAAAGAGTTAGACTATGAAGAGCTCCAACGAGACAATGGTGAGGAAATGGCAGCATCATGCATGGGAGAACCAACAGAGGAGATGGAATTTGTTACAGTGAGTGACAAAGCAATTAATTATGATAATGATTGGATTTTTAATTCTGGTTGTTCTAACCATATGACAGGAGACGAGGAGAAACTCTTAAATAAGGCAGAGTACAAGGGAGAACGTGTGGTGGTAACATCAAACAATTCTAGGTTGCCAATTGCTCACATTGGCAAGACAACTATTGTTCCTCGCTTCGGACAACAACAGGTGCAGGTGGACCAGGTCTACCATGTGCCTGAGATGAAGAATAACTTATTATCAGTCTCGCAACTAACATTTTCAGGCAATTATGTGGTGTTTGGGCCTAAAGATGTAAAAGTTTATAAAAGTTTGAAGCCTTCAAGTCAACCATTGATGGTGGGAAGGCATCTTGAGTCTGTCTATATGATGTCAGGCTAAGAGGCATACGTAGACAAAGAAAGAAAGAATGAAACAGTAGATTTGTGGCATGCGAGGCTTGGACATGTGAGCTATAACAAGTTGAAGGCAATGATGAAGAAAGCAATGTTAAGGGGCCTACCAAATTTAGAGATACGAGATAACATTATTTGTGCAGGATGTTAGTATGGCAAAGCTCACGAGCTTCTGTATGAAGAGTCAAGATATAGAGCAGAGACACCATTGGAATTTGTGCATTTAGATATTTTTGGATCCGTGAAGCAACCGTCAATGAGTAGAAATCGGTATATGATCACATTTATCGATGACTTCTCAAGATATGTGTGGGTGGACTTTATGAAAGAGAGATCAGAAGCATTCATAAAGTTCAAGGAGTTTAAAGAGAAGACTGAGAAGGAAACAGGGTGTAACATTCGTTGCTTGCACACTAATAATGGTGAGGAATACACTTCAAAGGAGTTTTTAGAGTACCTACAAAAGTGTGGAATAAGGCAACAATTAACATGTCCAAATACTCCACAATAAAATGGAGTCGTTGAAAGGAAGAATCGACATTTGGCATAAACTTGCAAGAACATGTTGCATGCTAAGAATTTCCCGCCTAAGTTTTGGGCAGAATGTATGAAAGCAGTTGTCTGGCTACCTCAAGCTAGGCTTGATTTTATTTCGCCTTATGAGAAATTGCGTAGGATGAAGCCATCGGTGAGTTACTTTCGAGTATTCGGTTGTGTTTGCTATGTGTTCATACCAAGTCAACAACATAGCAAATTTGACAAGAAAGCAATTTGTTGTATATTTGTCGGGTATGATAGTCAACGAAAAGGATGGAGGTGTTGTGATCCAACAATAGGGCATTGCTATGTTTCCAGGAATGTAGTATTTGATGAAGCATCTTCTTGGTGGTCTTCTCAAGCAGTATTGTTGCCAGATTCTAAGGAGATTGAGGAGAAGGTACAAGAGCAGTTGGAGGAACAACTGGCAGTGAAGGAGGTTACGCCAACATGAGAAGAGACAATAATTAGTGATCAAGAGAAAGAAAGGTCACCGTGTACGAAAAGCCGTTGGCAAACGGGAATGCACACTAGGTCTCCAGAGGAGGAAAGACCAAGCCAAATAGAAGAGATTGCAAAAGCAGTACCTCAGTTACAACTAAGGAGATCAACGAGAATTTGAAAGCATAATCCAAAATATACTAATGCAACATTAATTGAAGATAATGGTGTGAAAAAGCCAAGTACATATGAAGAAGCAGGTGAGTCTAAGGAGTGGTTAGATGCAATGTAGGAGGAGCTAAAAGCACTAAAACAAAATGAAACTTAGGAGTTAGTGTCGCGACCTCTGAATTTACAACTCATCTCTTGTAAATGGGTATACAAGGTGAAGACTTGTCCAGATGGATCGGTGGAAAGGTACAAGGCTCGTTTAGTAGCTCGAGGTTTTTCACCAAAGTACGGGCTGGATTACGATGAGACATTCAGTCTAGTAGCTAAGATAACTACAGTACGTGTATTGTTAGCATTGGCGGCTAGCAAATCTTGGCAGTTATGGCAGCTGGATGTTAAAAATGCGTTTTTGCATGGTGAGTTGGATCGAGAAATATATATGGAGCAACCCAGGGGGTTAGAGAGCAGCATTCACCCGAGTTATGTATGTAAGTTGAAGAAAGCATTGTATGGGTTGAAACAGGCACCAAGAGCATGGTATGGGAAAATAATAGAATTTCTAGTACAAAGTGGATATAAAGTAGCACCAGCAGATTTAAGTTTGTTCACAAAAGAACGAGATGGTAAGCTAGCTATAGTGCTTATTTATGTTGATGATCTCATTATCACAGGAGATGATGTTGAAGAAGTTCACCAGACAAAAGGCAATTTGTCTATGTGCTTTCAAATGAAGGAGCTTGGAGAGTTAAAGTACTTTTTGGGACTTGAAGTTGAGATAACTAATGATGGGATATTTCTGTGTCAGCAAAAATATGCTCAAGATTTATTGGAAAAGTTTGGTTTGAAAGATTGTAAACCAATCTCAACACCGATAGAGATGAATGCAAGGTTATGCTCAGCTGAAGAAAAGGACTTGGAAGAAGGCACGATGTATAGAGAGTTAGTAGGGAGTCTAATCTATCTTACTTTAACTCGACCCGATATATCTTACGTAGTGGGTGTGGTTAGTATATTTATGTAGAGTCCAAAGAAGTCACATTTAGAAGAAGCACACCGAATTTTAAGATATATCAAGGGTACTATTTATTATGGTATATTTTATAAAAAAAGGTGTTCAGTGTGAAGTCATAGGATATTGCAATGCAGATTATGTTGGTGATCATGACACTCGTCGTTCGACAACTAGATATATTTTTACTCTTGGGTCAGGAGTAATATCTTGGTGTAGCAAGAGACAACCAATGGTTTCTTTGTCTATTACAGAGGCAGAATATAGAGCAGCAGCTATGGCAGCTCAGGAATGTGCGTGGTTAATACAGTTACTACAAGATCTACATCAATCGAATGATTATGCAGTCAATTTATATTGTGATAATCGGTTAGCAATTTGTTTGGCAGAAAATCCTATCTTTCATACCAGAACCAAACATGTTGAGGTTCATTATCATTTTAGTAGAGAAAAAGTGTTATGAGGAGAAATCAAGATGAAGTATGTCAACACTGAAGGTAGATGTATTTACCAAAGGTCTAAGAGGCTCAAAGTTCAAAGACTTTAGAAGACAGCTCGGTATGACGACAAGGTCTACTTTGAGAGGAAATAATCATTGAGGGGGAGTGTTAAAATAGCAATGACTATTTCTCCCATTTATCATAATTCAAGGAGCAACAATAATGTTTTTGCTTTTATTGTTTTTGCTATATTTGTTTGCGGTGATAGTATTTGCACTAATAGTTTAGTTTTCTTATTTTTAGAAAATCTAATTATTATAAATTCTTGTAATAACGTATTGTAATTCAGTTCATAAAAATACAAACATAAACATAGAGAGAAATAAGAAGTATTCAAGGTGCTGGGCACCAAAAGTTCTACCCTCCCATTTATTTATTATTTAACAGGTCTTTCCGACCATATTCGAGAATTGGTAGATTTAGCTTTCATGACCATATTTTAGAATTTAGTAGTTTTAATTTATCTTTCACTATATTATAGAATCTAATAGTTTTAATTTTATGTAATCATATTTTAAAATTTTAGATGTTTTTGTGAACATATTCTATGATCTGGGCAAGGGGTAATTTTGAAAAAAAAAGTTGTGCACTTAAAAACATGTGCAAAAATATCCACCCAAAGACTATGCTTGTTTGTGCGATGAGGCCAAAACAATCACGTTGGGGAGCTTTAAATGGACTTGAACGTCCATTAATGTTTGGAGGGAATAATTGTAAAATCAAGTTTGAAGGAAAACTTGATTGTGAACCATGAAACAGGAAAGCAAGTATATAATTGTTTTTTGTAAGGGGGAATAATTGTATTATTCAATTAGGCTATGAATAGCAAAATGAGAATTGTTTACAATAGGTTGGTAGTAACCACAAAGATGTTGAGGAACCACATTATTCCAACATAAATTGTCAAAAACAAATGCTACTTTAGCAATATCGTGTGTCTTTAGATTATTAGATCTATGCTTGCATGAGCTAAAGCAATAAGGTGGAGGGACTTAGAGATTTCCAAACAATCAACCACAATTTCTCAAAATACGACAAATACAAACAACAATTATTCCATGTATTGACTAGGTTATGGAAATTTGAATAAAAGGTAGCATTTGGGATATCCAAAGATACAACAACTTGGAACCCCCACTATAACGTAGGGCTTCTACAATGCGTGTATCATGAACCTCCCCCATCCTCTTTGATCCTGCTTCAACAAATTTGCCTTTAGAGAATGCCTTTGCTATTACTTGAGAGATTGTGATAAGGTTTTAATCAATACATTTTGGTCTAATGCATACTAGCATATTTTAATAGTAGTAACATACTAACATGTCTTTAGAGTGTATAAGAGTATGCCTTTGCTATTATTTGAGCTGTTTATTTCTATTTTCTTTCATAGATCCATTCATCCCTTCTACCCCAAATAACATACATGATATTGAAAAAATCACTAACTCATTTGATGGCAATGATTCAATGTTCAAAAGATGGATTCATAAAAGAGAGAAAGTGTTGAGTAGAAAACCCAAAAATTCTCATTTGGTAATGCAAAGAAAACTAGACAAAAAGATATTTCTATAAGTCACATGACAAAACATTTTCTTCTCAATTTGCGAAGAATACAGAGAGAGCATATCAATTTTTAGTTTCCAATATTTGTCCTTCTTAACATTGCCTTGTCCTGTGTCCATTCCTCTCTCTTCACAATTTCTATTTCTTTTCTCTCTTCTGTTATAGAGGGAAAAATATACTTATTTTCTCTCTTTTGTATCCAACAAAACAATATATTACTTTGTTTCTTTTTTTTCTTATTCTCTTTTCTCTCTTATTTCTTTTTTCACACATTTTTTCCAAAAAAAAAACTAAAGGGACAAAGAGAAATCAAAGGAACAAAATTACCTTCAAGAATAAGCTATGACTAAAGGAAGAATATGCAAACCATATTGACACCACTTCCCTGTATGAAAAAAAAAACGTGATGAAATGTTCCCAAATAATCCCCACAAAGGGAAAAAGACATATTATGGCAGCAAAGCTTGCTACCTTTATTACTTAGCGCAAATGCCATATTATCTATGGGTCGGAGAAGACCTAACCTTGGTTCTTCGGACTTAAGGTGGGGAAGAGAATCTTCTATAGTAGGCAACGGGTTTTGGTGTAGAAGAGAAGCCTAAACGGGTTTATAGTATCATTCAATGCCATTAAGAACTGAATGAGTCTTGTGCACTTGAGATAGTCGTCATACATCTTAGTGTCACTAGGGTCCTTTAGAGTTGGCTCACAAAGAGTGCGTTGGTTCCAAATGCCTTCCATTTAAGCCATGAAATCATAAACGACTTAACCATGTTCTTGCCTCATACTATCGACTTTCTTCAACAATTGATACTGATGAGATAAATTAGAAATGGTATAATTATTCCTAAGATGTTCCCATACTTCATATATCATACCATCCAAACTGTAGGTGAATGTTTGGGATGGAGGTATTGCAGAATCATGTGATGATCTCATGATTTTTGCTATCTCAATCTTTTAATTGTTGGGTACATTGATCATTAGTTTCTTCAGTTTTCTGTAGATGTCACCTGTCACATATTACGAAAGCTTGTGACCTTTTAAGTAGCCATGCATGGCCTCAATCCACTGGCGGTAATTAGAACCATTTAAAATAAAATAAATTAGTTGAGAAATATGTAATTTTTTCCATTTCTTTTGATTTTCTTCTTAATGGAACAATATAAAAGAGACCAAATTAGCAAAAAGAAAGAAAAAAAATGAAAAGATCTCACCAAAAAACCTTCGGTGTGACCTTGATACGTTAGCGCCATGCCAACAGTCAAACCACAAGGGTCAATGCCATGTCAGCAAGAAGTCAAGACACGCGGTGCATGGCAACATGTCAAGATGCAGGTCAACAAGTTGCAACACGAGTTAAAGGTCCTAATTTGGGGGCACATGAAACGCGCGCCGAAGCAGAGTGGTGGAATGTGAGGGCGCGTTAGACCTCCGATGGCAGCGAAATTTTGATTGGTGACACTCTTGTGGCCGTCAAGCACAATGGTGATGGTGGTGTCAACAACAAAACTGAGGAAAGCAATGAAATGAAGGCGAAAACATAGTGGCCTCTTGGAAAGGCAACAAATAGCACAAACCAACCACAAATAAAAGCTATAAAGAGCGACGGAAGCGAATAGAGGACTACTGGACAGAATCAATATCCTAAAACAAAAGAAAAAAATGGAACTGAAGCTCTAGAAAGCATTTAGAACCTAAGCTACTGATACCATGTTAGAACATAAGAAAGATAATAAGAAATACATGTGCATTTTCTGAGATGTGTTGTATCTATACAATGAGCTACCTATTTATAGTCGAGCCAGCCTACACTAATAAGGAATATACAATCTGAATAATGAATAAAATAATCACAATAAATCCTACCAAATCATATTATATCATATCAAAGCAAATCCTAATCAATTATAATATTATAATATATCTCAAATATCTCAACACTAGAGTATTCTTACATAAAACTAAAACACTAGACTCTAGAATATGGTCCAATAAAACCACAAATACCATATTCTAGAATGTGATAACCAAATAGTCGAACTACCAGATTCTAAAATGTGGTCAACATGTTTAATATTCATCATCCCCAAATCCCAAAATCAAAAAAGGTTCTTCATATCCTCTTGATTCCATGTCGACTGAGGTAAATGTTATGTAATTTGGCGACGATGAACAATAAACATGGAGATCATATTCTAAAATATGGTAGCTTAATTGTTAGGTGACCATGAAAGACAATTGTATGTCTTTCGGACCATATTCTAGTATTAGTAGATTTAGCTTTTATGACCATATTTTTTAATCTAGTAGTTTTAATTTATTTTTTACTATATTATAGAATCTAATAGTTTTGATTTTATGTAATCGTATTTTAAAATCTTAGATGTTTTTGTGACCATATTCTATAATCTGGGCAAGGCGTAATTTTTTTTTAAAAAAGTCATTTAATGCACATAAAACATGTGCCAAAAATCCACCCAAAGGCTATGTTTGTTTGTGCGTTGAGGCCAAAACAATCACGTTGGGGAGCTTTAAATGGCCTTGAACGTCCATTTATGTTTGCAGGGAATAATTGTAAAATCAAGTTGGAATACAAACTTGGTTCTGAACCATGAAACAGGAAAACAAGTATGTAGTTGTTTTTTGTAAGGGAGAATAATTGTATTCAATTAGGCTATGAATAGCAAAATGAGAATTATTTACAACAGGTTGGTAGTAACCAAAAAGATGTTGGCGAATCACATTATTCCAACATAAATCACAAAATAAAATACTAATTTAGCTATAACATGTGCCTTTGGATTATTAGATCTATACCTATATGAGCTAAGGCAGTAAGATGAGGGACTTACAGATTTCCAAACAATCAACCACAATCTTTCAAAATATGACAGATACAAACAATGATTATTCCATGCATTGACTAGATTATAGTAATCTGAGTAAAGGATAGCATTTGAGATATCCATAGATACAACAACTTGGAACCCCCACTATAGTGCAGGGCTTCTGCAATGCGTGTATCATGAACTTCCCCCATCCTCTTTGATCCTGCTTCAACAAATTTCCTTTAGAGAACGTCTTTCCTATTACTTGAGAGATTGTGATAAGATTTTAACCAATACATTTTGGTCTAATGCATAATAGCAAATTTTGACAGCAATAACATGTATTTAGAGTGTATAAGAGTATGCCTTTGCTATTATTTGAGTAGTTTGTTTCTATTTTCTTTCATAGACGGATAGACCCATTCATCCCTTCTACCCCAAATAACATACATGATATTGAAAAAATCACTAACTCATTTGATTGCAATGATTCAATGTTCAAAAGAGTGGATTCATAAAAGAGAGAAAGTGTCTGAGTAGAAAGCCCAAAAATTGATACATTTTGTCTCATTTGGTTATGCAAAGAAAACTAGACAAAAAGTTAAGGGTGGTTTGGTTTACATTTTCATTTCCTGTTTCCGTTTTTCGTTTTCTGAAATTTTACAAATGAAAACTAAAAATGTTGAAAACAGAAAATCTATGTTTTCAACATTTTTAGTTTCTCTTTTTGTAAAATTTCAGAAAACAAAAACAGAAAATGAAAACAGGAAATGAAAATACAAACCAAATAGCCCCTAAAGTTTTCTATAAGTCACATGGAAAAATATTTTCTTTTCAATTTGCGAAGAATACATAGCGACAGCGTATCAATTTTCAGTTTCCAATATTTGCCCTTCTTAACATTGCCTTGACATGTGTCAATTCCTCTCTCTTCACAATTTTTATTTCTTTTCTCTCTTATCTTATAGAGGGCAAAATAGTACTTCTCATTTTCTCTCATTTCTATCAAGCAAAACAATATATTACTTTGTTTCTTTTTATTATTATTATTCTCTTTTCTCTCTTATTTCTTTCTTCACACTTTCTCTCTTCACACATTCTTTCCCAAAAAAAATAAAAAATATAATGGGTCAAAGAGAAAATCAAAGCAGCAAAATTACCTTCAAGAATAAGCTAAGACTAAAGGAAGAATATAGATGCATGCAAACCATATTCACACCATATTCACACCACTTGCCTGTATGGAAAAAAACATGATGAAATGTTCCTAAAATAATCCTTACATAAAGGGAAAAAGTATACAATTGGTTTCATGGCGAGTGAAACTCTAGAAAGTCACGGCCAAATCTAGAGGTACGAGGGTCTTAGGCAAATTATAGGTACAAAGACTATTTTAATATGACATGTATTTTTTATGTTATTCTACTAATTTCTTGAGTTGCAAAATTATTTATCAAAATTTTTCAGTTAAGCAACTTTAAAATTTCTCACTTAATGGCCAATTTATTCAATTTATACTCAAATATGGTTTATCAATTTTAACTTTTAAAAGATTCTTCCACAACAATAATTACATGTAATAATGATAATATTTTATAAACAACATATACATTTGAAAACAAATATATTTTTTATTTTGTAAATACTTCTTTCCATACCCTTAATTTGAAAACAAATGAAGATCATTAATACATCAAAATATTTACCAAAACTCAAAATTATTTCAAGATTTATATAATATATATAATTTCAATTTATCGTCACCTAAAATTTTAAATTTTGATTCAATACAAAATTTAACATTTTTTTATATTTTAAAAATATTTCAAGTTGACTCTAAATCAAAATAAAAAAATTGATCGAAACAATCAATTCAAAAAAGAATCTTAAATTGAATGAGTAATATTATCACCGATTATTTTATTAAATTTTCTACAATGGCATTTATAATATAAAATTATTTTCGAACCCTAAAATGCGGGCTTAGGAAATTACCTTTTTTTTTAAAAAAAAAAATTTGTGGACCAATTGTATCCTTTAGCCGACAGCCAAAAATTGATCATTTTTAAAGTGGAGAGATCATCAAAATGGATACAATTTCTCCCAATAAAATCCTTTCTATGTGAATGGTTAACATTTGAATTCTTATTAATATCCTTAAAGGATTGAGTTATCCAACCAATTGTCTTGGACTTTATTGATTAAGCAATTATCTATTTCACCTAAAGAAAAGTATGACCATAATTAAAACGTATATTAAAAAAAAGGTCTAATATGATTTAACTATAAAACTAAAAATCTAATTTAATTTAGGGTTCGTTTATTTGTGTTTATTTTGTAAAATAAACACCTATTTTAATAAAAAAAGCACTTCTATAAATTTTTAATATGCTTGTTTGTACTTCTCGAAATAATTAAAAACAAAAAATATAATTAAATTTATACTTATTTTGAGAAGCAACTTTGAACTGCTTCTCAAAATAATCAATTCTAGTAGAATAGAGAAGATTAAAAAAAATATTCTTATGCAACTAAACATAAACAATAATTAATTCTCTAGTTATATTCAAAATAAATTATTTTTAAGTTTAAATAAACTGGCTTTATTCACCTTATCCAAACAGTATTTACATGTCAAAATCACTTCTAAGTAGTAAATATTTGGAAACATAAATTATTTCACATCATAATTAATTTTAACGAAAAATTAGGTTCCTTCTATGATACACAATGGCTGAAGTGTTGTACCATACACGAATGAGTTCCATTCTCCTTAGAACCATTGGATATATTTATATATTAATAGATGACCAAGATTAAAGACACACTACTTTAATAGCTGGTTATGCTTTCATAATTATGCATATTGCCAAATTACCCTCACCTTGAAAAGATAGCTTATCACATCCGATGTAGTGAATCTGTAGTGTGTCAGTGTGCAATGATTTAAATGAATTTAAATTAATTAAGAAATAAAATGATATTTTTATTAGGTACTCTCTCCGTTCCTATTTATAAAACGTTTTTTAGAAAATTTTGATGTTATTTTTTATAAGACGTTTTATAGTTTCTATGGAACATTTATAACTTATTTTCTTATTTACTCCTATTAAATGTATTGACTATTTATACTCTTTAATTATGATTGGTTAGCATAATATTTAATGAGAGATAAAATTAGTATGTTATATAATTTTTTAAAAAATCAATAAAATTAACTAAAGTTAACTAAACTTAACTACTTCATTGATATGTGTAATGTGTAATATTAGTTAAAAACATCTTATAATAAGGAATGAAAGGAGTATTTTATATAAATAAATATTTAAAATAAACATTAATAAATAAGCAACATGACAAGAAAAAATTGGTAAACAAAATTTGTATATTTACTTTTTATAAAATGATTTTTTAAACTTTATAATTTTATTTAAAAAATTGACCTCAGACAAAAATATCAATAAGTTATAGGTATTGTCAATAATTTAAGCACTTTGTATTCCCTTTTACTTAAGCTTCACATTTTTTCTAATTCATGTAATTATGCCTCAAAAAAATAGTAAGAGACATGAATATAACGTAGGCCCTATCGTTGAAAAACGTTGAAGAGAAATTTCAATTTAAGGTATTTGATGTTGTACGTTATAATTGATTTTCATCATTGAAACATAGCTGGTAATTATGGTTCGTCAAGAGAAATTCCCTCTTAGGACGGTTCATAACCGAACTAACACATTTTAAATCGCGAAAACCGATCCAATAAAACTGAAATTGAAAAAATCGAAAACAAACTAGTCGAAAACCGAAAAAAAACCCGCTTATTTTAATTGATTTGGTATGGATATTTATTCCTTCCATGAGAATCGATTCAATCCAAAACAAACTGCAAGATATACTAATATATACTTTAATATTTATGAATTTCCTATACTATTTATGTTCATTTTAATTTTTTCAATTTTATCTCTACTTATTTTACCATTTTTAATTAATCTTCTAATTCCCACATAAACCGGTATTACATTGACGTGTATTTTTCAAATTTTGATAGGTCTGTTAGTATTAGTGAACTTTGTTAAGATGGTTAAGATTTTCTTTTAAAATTAAGTGTTATTTATTCAAACTTAGGTGTTATTTAGAGTAAAAAATTTATAAAAAAGTAACTAATATTTTTAATAATATAATTGGGTATAATGTAACTAAGGGGACGTTTGTTTCACGGATTGCAATAATATTCTCAAAATCTTATTCTTGGTAATATAATACATTCCTAGGAATATTGATGAGTGTGTTAAAGTCATATTATTTACCTATGCATTATTAAAGTCTAATTGCAATGTTTTCATGCATTTATTTATATATTTTTATGCATTTTAACTCCTAGTTCGGATGACTTCTAGTTTGTTAGGATTTTGTAGGAATATGGATATGTGGATTGCGGATTAGTATCCTGTAAAAGTTATGATCAGTCGTTGGACTTTCTGATTCCGAAGGAATTACGCGGCATATTTTAAGAGCCTTCAAATTTTGAAGAGAGAGAAAAAAAGATTATAAATAGAGAATTAGTTGTTGATAGGACTCTCTCTTTCTTGGCTTTTAGTAATTTTCTACCGAGACAAATTTTCTCCTCTTTTCTTCTATGAGTAGAGAATGTTATTTTGAGAATTGCTTTTGCTAATTTCCTACCTGTATAACCCAATAGGTGATTTAGATTAAGTCGATCAACAATGTACTTGTTACATGATCTTCATCTTCCTTGTTCTCGATAGTCTGTCCTTTATTGTGACAACCATAGAGCATTACATATTGCGGCTAATCTGATATTCCATAAGTGTATTAAGAACCTTGACATTGATGTCTGAAAATAATTTGTATTCGTCAAAGCTAACACCATCTAAATTGTCATTGTCTCATTTTTTATTTTCCATTCATTCTCTTTTTACGTTATTTTTCTTCTATTTTCTTTTGTTGTATATTTGTTTTACGTTATTAGGTATATTACTAGTATATATATAGAGACTAAAAAAATAATACTATCAAAAAATCAAGGAATGATTTAATATAAAATTATTAAAGAAGATATACGAGCAAGATTGATAGCACTAAATTATACTTGATGCCAATAACTATGTACTTTAGAATATTATAGATGAAATAAAAAATTTACTATGTTTATTTCAAAAACAAAAACAAAAACAAAATCCATGTCTAATATTCTTAAGTAATTATTCAAAATAAAACTGTTTATCAAAGTATTCACACATTTTTATATTTTTAATAAAAATATGTTAATAATAGTTTAAAAGATATTCATTTAATCATCAGCGCGACACTCTAGTTATATTTAAATTTTATGTTAATTATTTTATAATTTTTAATTAAAACTTTAGTTAGGAAATGTAAAATTTAAATATTATTTTCATATAAATAGTTAAATTTACTTATAATATTCATTTTTTAAAAATTTTCTTATAACAATTGTTCACGTAAGATAATCATAAATTATAATAATTTTTATATAATATTTAAGTATGCGGATATGAGGTGGGGTGGGTACTAAGGTACCCGTACCCGCACCCATCCCCACTAAAATGTGCGGGTAATTACCTGGACCGAGATCCTTCCCTATTTTATTGGGTAATACCCTCCCCACAATGAGTAATTTATGTGAGTAACCGATGGGTCTGGGTTCGATTAGCATCCCTAAGTACAATAGAGTCAAAATATTGAATAAGGACAAATAAAGAAAATAACAATAAAAGCTTCATGAGATTTGTGTAAGTAATGGATAATGACTAGTTCGGAAGAGATTTTTTGGTCAATTGTAACTAAATTTACATAAACTGCAGCAGTCATTTTGTCCTTTCCAGCTAGTCATATTTACTCTGTAGAGATTAGGCAATGTAAAGTTTATTGGACCTTGCGCCGATATCAATGGGACAAGACGTTCAATTTTTTTGAATTTTCAGTCATGTAGCTGTTGGCATTTAGTGGGGTTTGATGGGGTACAACAGGTCATTTTTACCTACTTCCTTATTCAATGAATGAAACACCTCATGCTTATATAACTACAACCACAAGTTACTCTCATTAGACTCTCACATATTCATTGTTCTACCATAACCATAAGCTGAGTTAAGTTATCATGCCAAACAATTTAGACAAAAAATGGTATTGCTTTTACGAGGGTAGACAGCCAGGGATTTATGAAACATGGGAACACTGTGCACACCAGGTTAATGGTTTTCCAAAGGCTAACTACAAATCTTACCCATCACGGAGTCTTGCTGAAGAGGCAATTATCCAACCAATTGTCTTGGACTTTATTAATTAGGCAATTATCTATTTCACCTGAAGAAAAGTATGACCATAAGTAAAACGTATATTAAAAAAAAAGATCAAATATGATTTAACTATAAAACTAAAAATCTAATTTAATTTAGGGTTCGTTTGTTTGTGCTTATTTTGTAAAATAAACACTTATTTTAATAAAAAAAAGTATTTCTATAAATTTTTAGTATGCTTGTTTGTACTTCTCAAAATAATTAAAAACAAAAAATATAATTAAATTTATGCTTATTTTGAGAAGCATGAGCTGCTTCTCAAAATAATCAACTCTAGTAGAATAGAGAAGATTAAAAAAAAATATTCTTATGCAACTAAACATAAACAATAATTAATTCTCTAGTTATATTCAAAAAAATTTAAATAAACAGGCTTTATTCACCTTACCCGAACAGTATTTACATGTCAAAATCACTTCTAAGTAGTAAATATTTGAAAACATAAATTATTTCACATCATAATTAATTTTAATGAAAAATTAAGTCTACACAATCAAAATGAATTAAAATCATTCAATTGTTATTAATTTTTTCCCTTTTTCAAAGATATTTTTCGGAGTTTCAGTGATGTAACTCAATTAATAAGTGTATGGAGACATGTATATGTACATATGAGGTTTGATTCTCTATTGTACTACTTTCTTACTAATAAAAAAAAGATATTTATGGAATTTTTCTCCTTCTCAAAGTTGAATGAGCATGAATAGGTGGTCGAACTCGTACACACAAATCAAATTAATTTAGGTCATGTTTGGATTAGCAGTAAAAAAAATTAATTATTTGAAAAAATAATTAATTTTTATTTGGGTATATTTGCCGTATTAAACGATTTTAAAGATAATTTTTAGTTGTAAAAAATGATTTTTAAATGTACTTTTTGGTCATGTATGTCTTATGTGCATTTCATTTTGGTCTTATATATTTTTTGAGTTACATTTTGATACTGTATCAAAGTTTTATTTTGGTCCAATCCATCAATTTCGTCTCCTTCGTTAACAGAATTGACTTAAGAACAGAGTCAAATTACGTCATTTATAGAAAAACCATAACATACACGTTAACCATAATAAGAACAGAGTCAAATTACTTAGTAACAGCGTGACAGACTATACCAAAACGAAACCTTCATAAGAGATACAAGACGAAAATGTAACAAAAAAAGATATAAGACTAAAATAAAATGCGTATAAAAGATCCAAGACCAAACAATACATTTGGCCTAAAAAAAAGTATTTGTAAGTATAACATTATTGGAATAAAAAATAGGCAAATGTAACTTTTGGTCCTCTAACTCATATGTTCATTTCATTTTGTTCCTTTAACTTTTTGAGATTTCATATTAGTTTCTTAACTTTAAAAAACATTTCATTTTGGTCCCAATTGTCAATTCTATTATTAAATTTAATGGAACAGTGATGACAAGATTAATTTTTTAAATGAATGGCTCTCTTGCGAGCTTGATGATGGAAGCGTAAACTTAACGCTGTTATTACTGTTACATTAAATTTACTAACGGAGCTGGAGACTAGAATCGAAATGAAACATTTTTTAATTAAAAAACTAATATAAAACCTAAAAATATTAAAGGACTAAAATGAAACGGACATAAGACCAAAAGATGCAATTTTCCAAAAAATACCAACAATCCAACATGCCCGTTAAATTTTAATTTTTACTTCTGAAAATCACGTTCCGGGTTGACACATATACTAACATATGCACAGCACACATCTCCGCAAAGCGGAACAGTCACTGCCCCTAACCCAAGCTAAGGCAAAATTTTGCTCCGATGGCGGCGTCGCGAATCATAGCCCATCCTCCGCCCCATCACCACCTTCATTCTCCTCCGTCGGACGCCGTTTACTCCGTCAACCTCAAACCTCTCCCCAAACGGTGCCCTAACCTCGCCATTCGCGCTTCCGTTAGGGATCTCACTCCCAACGACGAAGCTCACTCTGTCCAATTGAGAACCACCACCGACGACTTCCCGAACGGCGTCGTTTCCAAAGACCCCCTCGCTCTTCCTCGTACCGTTTCCCCCTTTCCTTCTTCTTCTTCTTCCTTGCTGTTATTCTCTTTCTCTTTTCTTTGTTGATGGATCTTGCGATTCATTTCAGGGCCTTTGTCCTCCGCTCAGTTCTCTGATTCAGTTTCCGACGGTTCTCGCCTTCGTGTTGCTTATCAGGTACTTGCAAATTGCACTCTATACATCTTTCTTTATTACCCATTTTTTTTCCACGTATTTCATTAATGGAATGGAAGTCTTTCTTTTTCTTCGATTGGTACATGATATGTATATGTATGTCTATGTATATAATGTATATGTATGCATGTTTATGTTTTTTCTTTTTTTTCATTTATCAGTGAAAGCATGTGAATGCTATTCTTAATCATTCAATTTTATATGAATGATGACATTAACTCCTCTATGTTGACACGCGCACTGACAGAGAGAGAGAGAAAAATTTGGTTCATGATTTCATATTGCTAACTATTACATTTTCAGGGTGTTCAAGGTGCTTACAGTGAATCGGCTGCACAGAAGGCCTACCCAAATTGTGAAGCTGTGCCTTGTGAACAATTTGACACGGCTTTTGAGGTAAAGCTTTGTTATCCTTTCCTAATATGTTATCTCTTTTGAAGTTTCTTTATCTGTTTCTCTTGTTATCTTAATTGACTGGTTGACAATGTTCCTGTTCGGTTTTCTTTATGGATTTTCATGTTACTTTGATGTCAATTATAGTTATAGTAGTGATCTCTAGTAACCTTGATTAGTTTATTTTGTTTTGGCTCATATTTTTACAAATTTAACTGATAGTTTTACTCTAACCTCTTAAACTCAGAATCACATGTTTGAGAGTTCTTACAGTGTGTTTGGATACTGCATTTTAACAGTGGAATGTAATATTTTTTAGAATTTGAAATACTATCCATTTAAACATGAAAATTTATTAATGGAATTTTAAAATTCCTGGAATTTCAGTGGATAGTTCTTTGAGTTAATTGAAGGAATTTAAAATGACACCTGAATAATAGGAATTCTAAATTCCATTCTGTTTCTTCTCTAACCCGTATCAATCAAAATTCCTTTTCTTCGTTTTCTAACTCATATCGATCAAAATTCCTTTCTCTTTTTCCTTTCTTCTCTAACCCATAGTAAGCTTCACTTCTCTAATTGTAATGGAGTATGGAGTTTTTGCCATGACTCATAGTTGGTTCTTCAAATCTCACCCCCTTCACGAAATCAACGATGAAAACAAAAATCAAATTCCACCGATTTTCATGCCTCTGAACTATCGTTGCCTTCCAATCAGAAACCACTTGGCCGGCAGTCTGAAATTGATGGAAAAAAACTTCGAAGAAGTCTTCAGATTTTGCCATGAAATGCAAACCGCAAAAAGAATCCGAACAAGCAGCATGAGAATTTCAAAGGGCTACGGGGTGGATGTCTAGACTTCTTGAATCTCCATTCGACGGGATCATCGTAGTTGAATCAGGTTTCCACGACAATCACACAACGAAAGATGCCTCCATACAAGATGAGAGTGAAAGAGAGAAGCCATGAAATGTGGGTTCGTGGTTCTAACAACTTTGCAGGCACTGTACATAAGGTTTATTATTAGCTTTTAGATTTGGGAAAAAAATGTGTTAGGCTTTTAGAGTCGTTGACCGTGAGGGATTGGATGGGTAGATTTGATTGGGGATATTTAGAGAAATTAGTTGAAATTAAAATGTGATCAACCAGTAATGGAATCAAGGTAGTTAAAATGTAGTTTCAACGTTGACACGATGAGGGGGTGTCGACACGTTGAATCGTGAAACGTAACATGACTTAAGAGTCGACAAAAATTAAAAATTATATTTATATATGCCCAAAAAGTAATAAACATAAAAATAAAAAGCATAATTAACAACTAATATAAAATCAAACATAGAGTAAATATTCATAAGGTCTTACACAACTAAAAAAAAGACTAAAGTAACAAGTTTTTAAAAGATAACATAGAAAAAACATAAAACTAAAGCATAAGATTGACACCAATTTGAAGCACCAGTACCAGCCGATTAAAGTCTCACTCTCACCAAACAATGACCTAAGATTGACACAAACCCAACAGCAACAAAGAGGACAGCAAAACAAAAACAGAGACAAAATCAAAGACGGTCATGAACAAACAAGAAAACAAAACGAGAAGAACAAGAATGAAAAAACAAAAGCAGAACAGTAGCAAAGAAGATGATCGTTTCAAAGAGAACAGAGAGAAAATGAGAGAACAGAGACGGAACAAGGACGGTTTCAAAGAGAATAGAGAGAAAATGATTATTAGGGTTATAAAAACGAATGTGGAGGCGCAGACAAACGTAAGAAATTTGGAGTTTTTATCATTCGGGTCGTGTAACCCGACCCGGTTCGAAATTAAATTACCCAGAATTGGAGGCGCTGGGAACGCCGCTCCTACCGTTTCCACGCGTTGACGCGTCGCTCCAGACCGCGCCGTGTCTTCCTCCGCTCCACCCCTGCTCTTGACGCGCTGGCCTGAATCTGAAGCGTAGAATCGTCCGCTTCCACGCTCCAACTCGCGCTTTTGACTACCTTGAATGGAATAATTGAGAAAGTTAAAATTACTTAAAAGGGCCCAGATTTTACGAATGGAGTTTAAATAAGAGGTATTTAATTATTTTAAGTAAATAAAAAATTCCACAGGTTAAGAGAATTTAATTATTCTAACCCAAAGAAAATTTAACAAATGAAGAAAATTGAATTGAATTGAATTTAAATGCTTAGAATTTCAAATGTCTTAAAATTTGCAATTACTTCACCCAAACACATCCTTAGTTCTTTTTGAGTTGTGATTTAAATCAGAATCATAAATCGTATAAAGTCATAAGATTTAGAGGCACAACTAACATTGCATGAAATATTTATATAGTGCACAAAATAATAATTTGAAACTAGAAATCAATGAAAAATCTTAGGCCGTGTTTGGTTTATAGTTTGCAAACCATGATTTAATTCAACGGGAAAGTAACTTTTTTCACTTCTGCTCAAACCATGGCTTGTAAACCAAAATCATGTTGAAATTATAATTCGACATGATTTTTGACAAATATGTTCTTTCCAGACAAAACTCAGTTTTCTCACTCCAAACTATGGTTTGAAGGGTCCAAGCACGAATCCAAACTATACTTAATCATAAGTCTCAATTGACTATAATTATCAGCCATAACTGATTGTATGAAGACTTTAATTCAGGAGAATGAAAACTGAGAAATAGAAGAGCCAAATACAATGCATAAAATGAGTGACTTCATGAAACCTGTTTCAGAAGAATGATAATAGAGGAATGGCATGATCAAACAGGGTTCATTTTATTCCTTTTCAATTTCATTTAATAATTTAAAGTTTACCTAACTTTTCAATTTGTTTAATGTGAATTGGTGAAAGAAAGGAAAAAAAAAAAAAAGAAAAAACCTGAAACGTGCTATCACAATGATATGAAATTTGCTCAAGACATCCATGTATCACACAATTCAAAGTCGTGGTCAGTTCATCGCATGATATGAATCGCTGTCTTGCAAAACCTCGATATTTGGATTGCAAATTGCTTAATTCTAAAATCCATGTTTTTACTTTCTGATCATTGTTTTCTTTTTGTGGTTACCTCTGTATGTAGATGGTCTCCAAGAGGGAAAATTCTAACATTCTTTTATCTCTTCATTTATCTTGTTCTTTGTTTCCTTCACAAGGCTGTTGAAAGGTGGCTTGTGGACAGAGCAGTTTTGCCAATTGAGAATTCTTTAGGAGGGAGCATCCACAGAAATTATGACCTTCTGCTCCGGCACAAGTTACATATAGTAGGAGAAGTAAAATATGCAGTCCATCACTGTTTGATGGCTAACCACGGTGTTAAACTTGAGGATTTGAAGCGGGTTCTTAGTCATCCACAGGTGTGATTCTAACATTTTACACCCTGGGTTTTCCTAGTCACCTGACTCATTCACGACTGATCATGTTTTAGGCTCTTGCACAATGTGAGAACACACTGACAAGGTTCGGATTGGTCAGAGAAGCAGTTGATGATACAGCTGGTGCTGCGAAGGTAATTGTAGAATATTTAGAAATTGTTTTCTGGTAATTTAAGGTGTTTTTACTGATTAATGGTCACACATTTTATTTTTTTTCGGTACATTGATCATGGCATTTTCAGAACCATACCCACTTTGTGGTTGGGAATTATTCTTCTTTCTTTGAGATTTTAGAGCATTTTGTGTATTTAATTTATATAAGTAGTTTAACGTAGTTCGAATTCTGATCTGCTTGGAAAATTAGCAAAATCTTATCTTCTCCTGAAGACATCGTTAGATATTGCACCTTGGGGTAAATGAATGAAATTCAAGTTTAACTGCTATTGTTGTCTTGTTTTTCAATGGGACTTATCCTAACACAGTTACAAATTGCAGCATGTGGCCTTCCACAAACTACAAGATGCTGGCGCAGTTGCCAGTTCTGCTGCTGCAAAGATATATGGCTTGAATATACTTGCTGAAGACATCCAGGTGTGGATGCATGGACTCAGTATTTTAACTAAGGCAAAAATAAATGTTTGGTCCTTTATGTTTATCCATAATCTCTATTTGGTCCTTCAACTTTTCTTTTTGGTCAATTTGGTCTTTTATGTATGTTTTCTGTCTCAATGTAATCCATTTCTGTCAACTCTATTAAGTGTCTCACTGAAACACCCAGAATGATGTTTTTGACTTAGGGTTTTCACTCTTCCCTATTCTTATTTTCTTTGCCGCTAAAACAGTTGCCAGTGCCATCACAAGCAACCAGCACCACACCATTCTTTTTTCTTTCACTTCCCCACTTAATCAAATCTAAAATCTTCAAATTTATGCCCCTTTTTTTTACTTTTCTCTCAATAAGAATATTGGTGGTGGCGGCGGTGACAGTTAATGGTGGTGGTGGCAGTGCCTGAAATTGAAGAAGAATGGAGAAGAGGAAGAAGAAGATGATGATAAAGAATGGTGGTCGCAGTGGCAAGGATGGTGGTTGTAAGGAGAAGAATGGGGGAGGGAAGAAGAGAAGAAAAAAAATGAATTACAGCGGTGCTGGTGGCAATGGCTGCGGTGGGTTTGGAAAGAAGGGGAGGAAGATAAACCCTAAGTCAAAAGCATGTCCTATTGATTATTAACTAACGGTGTCATTAATGGATTCAGTGGAAAGGACCAATTTGGGACAAAAATATACAGAGGATCATATTGACAAAATATTAAGTGAAAGGACCAAATTGAGAATTTAGGTAAACATATAGGACCAGCATATATTTAAGCCCTTAGCTTACATGGTGTCTATGTTCATAGATTTTAATATCAAGAATGGATTTTCAATTGCAGGATGATAGTGATAATGTCACCCGATTTTTGATGTTAGCGCGAGAACCTATTATTCCAGGCACAGATAGGCCATTTAAGGTACCATCGACGAGAATCTAGCTACAATTACTTGACTGAATTCATCATATAGTTCCCCACTACCTGGTTTGTTGGTTTTATGCCTACTTACATATCAAATTATCAATGACAAATATTTACATGGATTGTGTTGTTGAATCCTCAGACAAGCATAGTTTTTTCCTTAGAAGAGGGTCCTGGGATACTTTTCAAGGCCCTTGCTGTTTTCGCTTTGCGTCAAATTAACCTTACAAAGGTATGTTGTCTGCTTGGCATCAGCTGTTTTATTTTGTGGAAGGTACACTTTCATGTATGCTGCTTATGTGTTCCTCATTGTTCAGTTGATTTGTTCTGTTTTTCCATCAGATTGAAAGTCGTCCTTTGCGGAATCAACCTCTAAGAGCAGCTGATGATAACAATTCCAAGTATAATTTATGAAAGCCATAGCTACTGATTACAGTTCTTTTCCTGATCTCACTAGTTCAAATCATCATCAGCATTGTGTTTACTGAAAATGTTAGGTTGTTATTAATGATTGTTGTGTTGATCATAGCTCATATCTTATATAGGTACTTTGATTATCTTTTTTATGTTGATATTGAGGCATCAATGGCTGACCAGAACGCGCAAAATGCCCTAAGGAATCTAGAGGTGTGCTATAGTTTAATCTTATGAAGCATATTAAAAGGATTATCTGTGAGTAGATGTTCTAAAACCAATACACTTTTACAGGAGTTTGCTACATTCCTGCGAGTGCTAGGGAGTTATCCTGTGGACACTAGCATGGCATAGTTAATCACCAAAAGAGGTTAGCACCAATTATCTAAATAATTTTTGAGGTTGGTTTTAGCAAATTTGCTGAATTTGAAGAACCTCCAATTTTTAAAGTTTGTGACTTTACTCGATTGTTATTGCCGATTGCATGGAGCTTCATCCACCAATGCACTACAGAATATGATATAGCTAGCATACGTTTGATCAAACCCTACCGTGTCAAATCATCTAAATTTTGGGGACGGCTAATCGATTGTTGTTTTGAAGTGTCTTGCATGAATTGTATCAACTCTCATTGGGTTTCTTGCAAGTTTAAAAAACCATACTACATGGTGACCGTTCAGAAAATGATTCTGAAGCTGTGTTTGAATATCTAACAATAGATGGAATGGGATGGATTGGATTTTTTTAAAAGTTTCATCCTATACTGGTCAAATTAGGGGAAGAAAGAGAGATGTTTTTTAGTTGAAATGGAACAGAATTTTTTCCATAAAGCTTATTTATTATTTCAAATAATTCAAACAGAAGAGCATTATTCTATGTGACGAAGAAGAAAAGAGTGGGCTGCTGACTTGGCAGGAGTAGTAGAAGTTAGTTATGTGGGAGGGATATTTTTCTGTTACATAGGTAAGAGAGGGCGAGAGGGGCACATCCTAAGCTCTATTTGCAAGTTTTTGTTAGAATGGGGGGGCCTCTTGAGCTCTCTATAGGAACTTAGCTCTGGGTAGTGGGAACATTTCTTCCTCTAAACAATTAATTTCCATTCAATAATATTGATTCTCCATTTCTTTTTCTCCATCTTTCTCCTATTTCATTTACGTAGTTTCTAGTTCCTTTGATTGTTCCAACCTGGCGGATTAGACCCGAGGGTGAATACTACAGAAGAAGTGGAAAACAGAAGGAACCATGTAAAAGCTAGAGTGAGTGTGATTGAGGATGAACTCCCAAATTCTAATATCAGCTAATTTCAAGTATGATGGGCAAGTCTTTGGGAACTTTCCATCGATAACCACAATAGATTGATTCCGATTGTTACATAGAATATTAATTGTGCAACAATTGACTGACGGAATCATTATTATTCTCTTACCCCTTGTTTGCTTGTGGATTTGAGGTGAAAGAGAGAAGAGGGAAAGAGGAGAAGAAAGAGGGTAGAAATGGGAGTTTTCTCTTCTTTAGCTTAGAAGAGAAAAGTGGTGAAAGAAAAAACTTTAGGGTGGGTCCTACCCGTAAAATTTTCTCTTCTCCAATGAAGAGAAAGTTTCGTGAAATTCGCAAAAGGTATCAGAATCCAAATTTTCTTACGCTTTCTCCTTATATAATCCAAAGACAATTTTGGTACTCTATGAATAAACTTTCTTCTTATTTTTCACTTTATTAAAATGCAAGGAAGGAAAACTCTCTCTTGTACATTTTCTATTAATCCAAACAAAACTCATAATCTCTCTATTTTCTCTTTATTCTCTTTTCTTTCTTTCTATGTTCACACTTCACATTTCCTATTGTCTCTCCAAACAAAGGGTTAGTGATTGATTATGAAGAGTTGAGTTGAGAGCAATTGAAGCGAGAACTCTTGGAACAATATGGAGGATTGGGTAAGGGCAGCATCTTTGAACAATTGACAGAGTTGCGACAAACCGGGGATGTGGAGGAGTATATCAAGAGTTTTGAATGTTTAATTGCCTAAGTCCCAAAGCTATATGATGAGTAGTATTTTTCTTATTTCATTCATGGGTTAAAGGATGAAATCAGAGCTAGGTTAAGGAGTTTGAATGTAGAGAGTCCTTTATCAAGGGGAAGGATGATGAATGTGGCAAGGGCGGTGGAGCTGGAAATTGCGAGTAGGAATTGAACGTCGTTGGGACAGGGAAGGCATGACACACGTCATGAATCGGGTTATTCAGTGGTGAAACCCTCGACGAATTCTTTGACTAGGGTGAACCCAACATGAAACAGATCAGGAGGGAATACTAATGGGCTAGGCCCAAGTGTGAAAACGAATGTTAGAGTTTGAGAGAACAGGGTCACATGACAGGGGCATGTGTCACTTATCTTACCAAGAGTTGTTGGACTGCAAACAAAAAGGTTTGTGTTTTAAGTGTGGTGGGCCTTATGGTCCAACTCATCAATGTCCAGTAAAGCAATTGCGAGTTGTCTTGCTGAATGATCAGATCCATGTGGAACAAGAGGATGAAGAAAACCCTACCCAACCGTGACCGAAGGAGACGACAATGAGGTTGACAGCGAGTGCGGTGCCCTCAGTCTAGAGAAGCTTGTTTCGAGCAAGGGAGGCAGCCTGCGAACGTTAAGGTTTCGCGGGAAGGTGCGAGAAGTCCCTCTTGGCGTCCTTGTAGATAGAGGTGCCACGCATAATTTCATCTCTCGGAAATTTGTGGAAACGATGGGATGGGAACAAGAGAAAACTAGGAACTTAACCAATTTTGATCCAGAGGCCCAAAAATAGAGAACTCAGCCCATTAGAGTACCCTTTGAAGCTATGCAACTAAGCAGTAGCCATTGTTGACAAACCATGGAAGCCAACTCCCAACCCCCAACTACTTGTTTCATAGATATTTTAATTATTCTATGCATTTTAATAGTTTTCTTAATAGTATAAATAGCCATTTATGCAACCAAATGGGAACAAGCTAGTTTGAGTGAATTCCTTTTTTAAAATTGAGAGTTTCCTCACTTTTTTCCTTAGCCTCTGTGCCATTTGGTTATCAGAGAAATGTTCGAGTCTCTTCTACGCCCTTAGGTTAGCCCGAAAGAGTGAATGTGAGTTTTTCCTCACAAGAGTAATTTCGGGTACCTTCGGAAAACCACTTTAGAGGCATTTTCTCACAAAACTGACCTCGTAAAAGTGCTCAGGAGATCCCTAAACCTTGGTGACTGAAATCCCCATCGCCGAAACCAACGTCACGTGCCATCGCCGGTGAACCACGCGCCGGCCATAGTAAGCCACGTGTTGCTACGTCATCGCCACGTGTCATCTTTTAGTCACTCAGGAACTGCCACTTGTTTGTTATGTTTGTTGCCTAAGTTCTAAGTCCCACAGTGCTTAACTCACAAAATTGGCACCTTATTTTTGCTATATAAGGACACACCTTGTAAGCTTACATGTGCATCAAAGAAAACTTCTTCCTAGTGTAGTCGTGGACGTAGGTACATACACTGTGTACCAAACCACGTTAAATAGTTGTGTTTTTCTCTCTTTTACTTCTTCTTTTAATGCTAGTTGCCTAACAACTGGTATCAGAGCCTTTGGTTTTGTAGGGAATTCTTAGTATGCTCTGTGGTTGCAGCATAGTCTGATCTTCCACAACAGAAAAGGATATTCCTCAGGTTAGAGGAGAGAGTCTCAGATATTCCTTAGGTTAGAGGAGAGAGTCAGTTCACAGACAAGAGAGAGTCTCGGTTCAGAGACAGTAGTAGGAGCTTTCTCAGTTTAGAGTAAGCAACAGAGCATGGCGTTAGAAGAAGGAAAGGTGAAGATCGAGAAGTTGGATGGTAGAGACTTCGGCTTCTGGAAGATGCAGATAGAGGACTATCTGTATCAGAAGAAGCTATACCAGCCCTTATCAGGGAAGAAGCCGGACGACATGGAGAAGGCAGACTGGGACTTGTTGGATCGACAGGCTCTTGGCGTGATTAGACTGACATTGGCCAAGAATGTCGCGTTCAACATTGTAAATGAGAAGACAACTGCGGGTCTAATAAAGACGTTATCAGATATGTACGAGAAGCCGTCCGCAACCAACAAAGTATATCTGATGTGTCGGTTGTTCAACCTCAAGATGGGAGAATGTAATTTTGTAACTGATCATATTAATGATTTTAATACTATTCTCTCCCAGTTGGAGTCAGTGGCAATTAAATTTGAGGATGAGGTGAAGGCATTGATTCTATTGTCATCACTACCGGATAGTTGGGGTGCAACCGTTACAGCTATCAACAGTTCTGTGAGGGACAACAAGTTAAAGCTCAGTGACATCCGTGACCTGATCTTGAGCGAAGATGTTCGTAGGAGAGATTCAGGGGAGTCTTCCAGTTCTACTTCCAGTTCAGCTTTAAATACTGAAAGCAGAGGAAGGACTACCCAGAAAGGTCGCAATGGTCGAGGCAGATCAAAATCCAGAGGAAAAGGCCAGCCAAAATTTCAGAATGATATTGTTTGTTGGAATTGTGACAAAAGAGGTCACTTTACCAATTAGTGCAAGGCTCCAAAGAAGAATAAAAATCACAAGAAGCGTGATGATGATGAACACGCAAATGTAGCAACCGATGAAATCAATGATGCATTAATCTGCAGCCTTGATAGTCCGGTTGAATCATGGGTCATGGACTCAGGTGCGTCATTCCACACCACACCTTCTAGAGAATTATTATCTAACTATGTCTCTGGAAGATTTGGGAAAGTTTACCTTGCAGATGGCAAATCTCTTGACATTGTCGGAAGAGGTGATATTGACATCCAGTGGGAGCCTATGGACATTACACAATGTCAGACATATCCCTGCCTTAAAGAGAAATTTAATATCTATAGGGCAGTTGGATGATGAGAGGCATCACACCACTTTTGGAGATGGAGCTTGGAAGGTAACAAAAGGCAATCTCGTTGTGGCTCGTGAAAAGAAGAGAGGACCCCTTAACATGGTTGCAGATGAGGATATGGTAGCAGTTACTGAGGCTGTCAATAATTCATCCTTATGGCACCAAAGACTTGAGTATATGAGTGAAAAAGGAATGAAGTTAATGGCGGCAAAGGGTAAGCTATCTAATGTGAAGCACGTTGATGTTGGTGTCTGTGAACACTGTATCTTGGGAAAGCAGAAAAAGGTTAGCTTCTTAAAATCAAGGAAGATATCCAAGGCTGAAAAGCTAGAATTGGTGCATACAGATGTATAAGGGCCAGCACCAGTGAAATCTCTTGGAGGCTCACGCTATTATGTCACCTTTATTGATGATGCTACAAGAAAGGTATGGGTTTATTTTCTTAAAAATAAATCTGATGTGTTTATTGTGTTCAAAAGGTGGAAAATAGAAGTTGAGAATCAGACAAGTTTGAAAGTTAAAAGTCTGAAATCTGACAATGGCGGAGAGTATAATAGCCAGGAGTTCAAGAGCTTTTGTTCAGAACACGGGATTAGAATGATCAAGACAATCCCGGGAACACCAGAGCAAAATGGTGTTGCAGAGAGAATGAACAGAACTTTGAACGAGAGGGCTAGGTGTATGCGGATCCAATCGGGCTTGCTTAAGGTGTTTTGGGCAGATGCAATCAATACAGCCGCTTATCTCATAAATCGAGGACCATCAGTTCCTTTGGGTTATCAATTGCCTGAAGAAGTATGGTCTGGGAAGGAGGTAAACCTTTCACATTTGAGAGTATTTTGTTGTGTCTCATATGTTCTGATAGACTCTGACAGTAGAGATAAATTGGACCCTAAGGTCAGAAAGTGTTATTTTAACGGTTATGGATCTAACATGTATGGCTACAAGTTTTGGGATGACCGAAATAAGAAAATCATTAGAAGCAGGAATGTCACTTTTAATGAGAATTTGTTTTATAAGGACAGATTTTCTGCAGAGTCTGCTGATGCTGGTAAACTACCAGAACTTTCTGAAAAGGCCGCACTAGAAGAAATTTCAGAAAGTGATGTAGCCAACAAAAGCCAGAATAGAGATGGAGAGATTGAGCTAGAACCAGAACCGATAGTAGTACCAGGGGCAACTATAACAAAATATGGTAGATTGTGGGTACCACCAGATAGGTATAATCCTTGTGCGAATTATTTGCTATTAACTGATGCTGGTGAACCAGAATACTTTGGTGAGGCCATGCAGGGGGAATGACTATCAAGTGGGAGCTAGCAATGAAAGACGAGATGAGTTCCCTTCAGAAGAATGGGACATGGTCTTTGACAAAATTTCCTGAAGGAAAGAGAGCTCTCCAGAACAGATGGGTCTATAGGCTAAAGGAAGAATCTGACAATAGCAGAAGATACAAAGCGAGACTTGTGGTGAAAGGGTTTCAACAGAAACAGGGAGTTGACTTCACAACAATATTCTCACATGTTGTCAAGATGACTACCATCAGAGTTATCTTGAGCATTGCAGCAGCAGAGAATCTTCACTTAGAGCAGTTAGATGTCAAAACTGCATTCTTGCATGGAGATTTAGAGGAAGACATACATGACTCAACCAGAAGGTTTTGAGGTTCCAGGCAAAGAGAATCTTGTATGTAAGCTTCACAAAAGCTTATATGGCTTGAAACAAGCACCGCGACAATGGTACAAGAAGTTTAACGAGTTTATGCGCAGCTCAGGATTTCAAAGATGTGACATGGATCATTGCTGCTATGTTAAGAAATATGCTACAAGTTATATTATCCTTGCTTTATATGTTGATGACATGTTGATTGCAGGGTCTAATATGTCAGAAATTAACAAGTTAAAGCCGCAGCTAGCAGAACACTTTGAGATGAAGGATCTTGGTCCAGCTAAACAAATCCTTGGTATGAGAATCTCCAGAAGCAGATCAGAAGGAGTCTTGAAGCTATCTCAAGAGAAATATATAGAGAAGCTACTTGACAGATTTAATGTTGGAGATGCCAAGATCAGGAACACGCCTTTGGGAACTCATATGAAGTTTTCAAAGAAGCAGTCCCCACAGTCAGATGAGGAAAAATGTCACATGTCAAGAGTACCATATGCGTCAACAGTCGGAAGCTTGATGTATGCTATGGTATGGTGTGCACCATACCAGACATAGCACATGCAGTGGGAGTCGTCAGTAGGTTTCTATCAAATCCCGGAAAAGAGCACTGGGTACTTCAGGGATGTTTTTATGTTTCAAAAGAAGAGATCTCACTTTGCAGGGATTTTCTGATGCAGATTTGGGAGGAGATTTGGATACTAGAAAAAGCACCACTGGCTACATTTTTACGTTGGGAGGAACTGCAGTAAGTTGGAAGTCTAAACTTCAAAACAGAGTTGCTCTCTCAACCACCGAAGCTAAGTACGTAGCTATCTCAGAAGCAGCTAAGGAGATGATTTGGCTACAGAATTTTCTCAGTGAATTGGGAAAAGGACAAGATGATGCTCCATTGTTTAGTGACAGTCAGAGTGTTGTATATCTTGCTAAGAATCCTGTCTTCCATTCTAGATTCAAGCATATTCAGTTGAGATACCATTTTATCAGAGAACTGATAAATGAGGGAGAGCTGTCCTTGCTGAAGATCTCAGGTTCAAAGAACCCAGCAGATATGTTGACTAAGACTGTCACAACTGACAAGCTGAGGCTTTGCATTACCTTAGCTGGCCTTCGAGGTTAATTGAAGATGAAGGCACTACACTAGGGAATGAGCCGATTAGCTCAGTGATGTAATTTAGAACTTAGACTCCAAGTGGGAGAATTGTTATGTTTGTGGCCTAAGTTCTAAGTCCCACAGTGCTTAACTCACAAAATTGGCACCTTATTTTTGCTATATAAGGACACACCTTAGAAGCTTACATGTGCATCAAATAAAACTTCTTCCTAGTGTAGCCGTGGACGTAGGTACATACACAGTGTACCGAACCACGTTAAATAGTTGTGTTTTTCTCTCTTTTACTTTTTCTTTTAATGCTAGTTGCCTGTTACCACATGACACTGAGCCCTTAATGCCATGAGTCCGTCAACGGACCAATCACGTTCTACCACGTATCCCATTGACCAGTCAACGACCAATCACGGTCTGTCGCGTGTCAGGGTTGACCAAAAGTCAACGTTCACAGGAAAACTTTTGAAAATTGCAAAAAGGCCCTATATTTTTTTGAAATTTCTTTTTAGTCCTTGTACTTTTAGAAATTGTAGTGAGGCACCTCAACTTTTTCAAATTACAATTTAGTCCTTGTACTTTCTAAAAAGATCTTTTCACCCCTATCTTTTCCAAATTTCCTAAAATACCTCTATATTTTCAAAATTTCATAAGCACCTCTATATTTACCAAAATTCTAAAACAATACCCTTGTGTCTCAAAATTATGTTTTTACCATTACCTTTCTTGAATTACCTTTTTGCTCTTGTTTTTACCAAGATTTCCATTTTAACCCTATAATTACTGTTTTACACTTACCACCTAAAATTACTATTTGATCCTAACCACTTAAAATTACCACCTTATCCCTAGCCATGTACAATTACCATTTTACCCTTAAACCACTTAACGCTTCTCATTAACCCTAAACCCCCAAACTTATACCCTTCATAATGCCTCCCAAAAGCAATCTGAAATCACTATTCGAGCTATTGAGTGAGAAGATATGAAAAGGAAAATTAGAGAATCACAGGAGACAATTGCAGCATAACAAGAGATGCTTAATCAACGAGAGAAATCGATGATTATTCTAGAAGCGGCACTTCTTCCACAAGCAGTCGATACTCTAGAAGATCATTCCAAAGGAGTGATATTAGAGTAGATATTCCAGAATTTGAAGGGAAATTAGATCCTGACAAATTCATCGACTTGCTTCAAACGGTGGAATGAGTGTTTGACTTGAAACACTATATGAAAGAGGAGAAAGTGAAGATAGTGGCCATCAAATTGCGCAAACATGCTCTGTATGGTGGGAGATCTTCAATCAAAAGCGCAGACGAGAAGGAAAAGATAAAATCAGAACTTGAGAGAAAATGCGCAAGAAGCTCACCAGTAAATTCTTGCCTTATCATTATGAGCAAGATAACTACATGCGGCTTCACAATCTCCAACACAAGCCATGACAGTTGAGGAGTACACTAGCGAATTTGAGTTATTACTAATGAAGCGGGACCTTCGCGAGAATGAAAATAAAAAAGTAGTTCGATATCTTGGTGGACTAAACTCTGAGATCTCTCAACTAGTCCAACTCCAACGCTATGATCATTTAGATGATGTCATCAAGTTGGCCATACATATAGAGAATCAACTTCTTAAAAGGCCTGTTGTCAGATCGTTCTTTTCCCATAATTCCACTGCTTCCTTCATAACCAAAATTTGACACCCACTTTATCTAAACAAAACCAATCATACCATAGCCCATGAACCCAATCCAAAACAATCAAACAAATCCAAAACAATCCAATGCTTCAAATGTAAAGGGTATGGACATCGTCAAGTTGTCACCATTAAGGAGGTAGAAACTCAAGAAATATTAGAAGAACCTAAACAAGTTCAGCGTGAAATTAATGGTCCTCCAATGTTTGATGAAGAAGTGATCCATCTAGATCAAGGAGAACTTTTAGTAATTAGCCGGAGTCTAAACACAACGGCAACGAAAGAAGATCCTTGGTTACGATGCAACATTTTTCATACCAGGTGCACTATCCAAGAAAAGATATGCAATGTTAGCACTGATATTTTGTGTGAATATGTTCAGTTGAAAATCAGTGAACTTGAACTAATATTTATATTGAGGTTACACTATAATACATTTAACCTATGCAGATAATAAATAAGGAACCTAAGAAAAGATAATGAATCTAATAGTCTGTATATGTATACAACAGAGTGAACCTAGTAATCTGTACATTATTCATTAATTGTATTTCTACACCTCCCTCAAGCTATAGCATATAGATTATATGATATAAGCTTGCAACAAATATGTGTAATTCGAGGACCTCGAAGAACTTTTGTGAAGACATAGGCTAATTGATCCTTAGAGTTCACAAATTTAATAACAATGCATCCAGACGTGATTTTCTCACGAATAAAGTGACAATCCACCTCTAAATGTTTTGTCCACTTGTGAAACACTGGATTGGAAGAAATATCCAACGTTGATTTGTTATCACAAAATAGCTGCATTGGTTTTTTATCTCCACGTTTCAATTCCTGAAGTAAAATGCTTTTACCAAACAAGTTCATATGTTAATGCCATGGCTCGATATTCTGCTTTTGCACTCGACCTTGCAACCACATCCTGCTTTTTACTCTTCTAAGATATCAAGTTACCACCCATGAGCACACAGTAACCTGTGGTTGATCATATATCCGAGGGTGAGGAAACCCAATTAGCGTCAGTGTAACCCACAATTTAAGAATGGCCTCTATCTTCGTAGAGAAGTCCTTGTCATGGTGTTTTCTTGATGTATTTGACAATTCGCATTGCCGCATCCTGATGAGTGACACACGGGTCTTGTAGAAATTGACTAACTACACTTACCGCAAAAGAGACATCAAGCCGAGTGATTGTAAGGTAGTTAAGTTTTCCAACAAGCCTCCTATGATGACCATGATTTGATAAAGGTTCCCCTTGTTCTGGTAGAAGTTTGATGTTTGGATCCATGGGAGTTTCCACACCAGTTTCCTCTAGAATGTCAAGACCGTATTTGCGCCGAGAGATTACAATACCTGTGGAAGACTGAGCTACCTAAATACCAAGAAAATACTTGAGGTGACCTAAGTCCTTGGTCTGGAAATGTTGAGAAAGATATTGTTTTAGTTTGCCAATGCCATCTTCATCACTACTAGTGATGACTAGCATCCACATACACAACTAGAAATATGCTTTTGTTTTGTGCAGAGTGGCGTTAGAAGACAAAGTGATCCTTCTTACTGCGAACCATACCAAACTCTGAGTACATTGTTGAATCTTCCAAACCATGCTCTAGGGGATTGTTTTAAGCCATATAGAGATCGGCGCAAGCGACGAACCAAGCCAGACTCCCCCTGAGCAACAAAGCCAAAGCCTTTTTGATCAAATGATGTCCTTGGAACCAAAGCTCAACCGCGGGAGCCCATTGTAAGTAATTATCACCATTGAGAGGCTTTGTAGTAATGGTGGGAGGACCAGAAAGGACAGAGTTGAAAAAGGATTTTCCAGCAGAAGCAACCGAAGTTAGGACGGCCAAATGAGGAATACGCCAAAAAACACGCACCAAATAGTGACTGAAGCGAAGCCAAACAGTGATTCCCGCGAGTTGGACGTAGCCAAACAGTCAAAGGATGGACTGGGTTTGACTCGCCTTGAAAAGCCGAGGAGAACGTTGGAAACGGCGGTCGGAAAACACGCTGGACGCATCGGAAAAACGAGACTGCTTGAGAAGGTGGCGGCGTGGTTGAGCCGGCGGAGATGGGTTTCCGATGGTAAGCCGTTCTGAGGGCGGCGATTCTATTGGTGGTGGCGATGAGAACCGAAGATGCACCTAAGTGTGTGGAACTGGACAGAGCAGAGGGGAAAAGAAGGAACACGCGACTGGAGAGACAAAACAGAAGGAAAAAATTTCAAAGGGCTCTTGATACTATGTTAACACTGATATTTTGTGTGAACATGTTCAGTTGAAAACTACTGAACTTAGACTGATTTTAATATTGAGAGGTTGCACTAAAATACGTTTAACCTATATAGATAATAAATAAGTAACTTAGAAAAAAGATAATGAATCTAATAGTTTGTACATGTATACAACAAAGTGAACCTAGTAATCTGTACATTATTCATTAATTGTATTTCTACATGATGTAATCATTGATAGTGGCAGTTGTGAAAATGTCGTGTCAAGTTACACGGTTGAAAAATTAAAGCTTCCAACACAGAGTCAACCACAGCCTTACAAGCTACAATGGCTTAATGATGAAAGTGAAGTCTTAGTCAGCCTGTCTAATACCTTTTCCAAAGGGCAATAAATACCATAATGAAGTCTGGTGTTATGTAATTTCCATGGACGCTTGTCATCTCCTACTAAGACGTCCTTGGCAATACGATCATAGGGTTATCTATGATGGATTTGAGAACACCTACTCCTTCGTTAAGGATGAATTGAAAATAAAATTAACTCCACTGCCACCAGATAAATTCAACGGGTGTAAAGGCCAAAGGTCAATGATGATAGCCTCGAGGACATTTCACCATACTCGAATAAAGAAAGTGCTTAGATTCGAGGACGAGTCTTTTCCAACCTAGAGAGATCCAAAGGCCCAAAAACCGAGTACCCTTTGAAGCTCTGCAACTGAGCAACAACCATTGTTGACAAACCATGAAATCAAGAGCACAACATTACTGTGATTCAGCTTGCCCCTGTAAACGTGAAACCTTACTATTATCCTCATCACCACAAAAACGAGATTGAGAAGCAAGTACGTGAGTTGTTGGAGAATGGACACATTAGACAGAGCCAAAGTGCATACGCTAGCCCAGTAATTTTAGTTAAGAAGAAGGATAACGATTGGAGGATGTGCGTCGATTATAGAGCTTTGAAGAAAGCTACGATTTCGGACAAGCTTCCCATCCCTGTGATAGATGAATTGCTGGACGAGCTACATGGGTCCAGGTACTTCTCTAAATTTGATCTCAAGTTTGGATATTATCAAGTCCAAATGAAAGAAGAGGATATCCCAAAGACGGCTTTTAGGACCCATGAAGGCCATTACGAGTATTTAGTAATGCCTTTCGGGTTGACTAATGCCCCATCTACTTTCCAGACCCTTATGAATGAGGCGATCATGGAATTTCTAAGAAAATTTGTTTTGGTGTTTTTTTGATGATATACTACTATATAGTAGAGATTGGGCTACTCACTTGGTGCATTTGGAGAAAGTGTTGAACAAATTGCTGGACTAGCAACTTTGTGCAAACAAAAAAAATTTGCAGTTTTGGACAATCACGAGTGAAATACCTTGGGCATATTATCTCAGCAGACAGAGTGGCAATTGATCCAGAAAAGATCAGGAGTGTGCTCAGCTGGCCCATACCCAAGTTAGGAGTTCGTGGATTTCTCGAGTTAACGGGTTACTGTAGGAAATTCGTTTGTGATTATGGCAAGATTGTGCGGTGATTGACTGATCTTACCAAGAAAGACGACTTTGCGTGGAACTCCAAGGCTCAAGAGGCATTTGAGACATTGAAGATGAAGTTGACAACAACCCCTGTGCTAGGCCTCCCTGATTTTGATCAGGAATTTGATTTGGAATGAAATGCCTCTGGTTTCGGCATTGGGGCTATTTTAAGGCAAGGGAAGCGACCTATAGCATACTTCAGTAAAGCATTGGGGGACTGAAATCTGACCATATCCATCTATGAGAAGGAATTAATGGCAATTACGTTGGCTATACAGCATTGGCGGCCTTACCTACTAGGGAGGAGATTCAAGGTACATAGTGATCAGAAGAGTCTTAAACAACTCTTGTAGCAGTGAGTAACAACTGGGAATTTACTAGATTGGGTGGCCAAACTTCTGGGTTATAATTTTGAAATTATCTATAAACCCAAGGGAGAACAAGGGAGCTGTCGCACTGTCCTGGCGTGAGGAGGATGGGGCAGAGTTGAGGGCTATGGTGCATTTTCCTATCTGATTGGACTCAGTCATTAATAGCGGAAGTGCAAAAAGACTCGAAATGGCAACAAGTAATTCAAGAGTTTCAGCAGGGGTTAGGCAAACACACTGGATTGTCGGTGAAGCAGGGTATTCTATTCTACCAAGGCAGATTGGTGTTTTGGGAAAAATCTGCATGGATTCCTATATTGCTTAAGGAGTTTCATACCACCCCTCAAGGAGGGCACTCTGGGTCCTTTAGGACTTATAGAAGAATGGTTGCTAATGTGTATGGGAAGGGAATGAAGGCCGTGGTACTAGATTTGTCCAAGAATATGATACATGTCAACGCCAATAGTATGTCACGGCTGCCCTTGGGGGTTTGTTACAACCTCTCCCCATTCCTGATAAGGCGTGGGAGGATATTTCCGTTGAATTCATAACATGGTTGCCAAGGTCCAAAGGATATAAGGCTATTCTGGTTGTGGTGGATAGGCTGACAAAATATGGTCACTTCATCCCACCCAAGTATCCCTGCACAGCGAAGGCTATTGCTGAGATATTTGTGAAGGAGGTGGTTCCCCTTCATGGGGTTCCAATGTCGGTGGTCAGCGATCGGGATCCCCTATTCATAAGTCTTTTTTGGAAGGAGTTCTTCAAACTACAAGAAATGACACTGAAAATGAGAACTTCCTATTATCCCCAAACTGACGGCCAAACCAAGGAAGTAAATTGTTGCCTTGAAGGATATCTTAGTTGCTTTATTACTGATCAACCCAAGGGGTGGGTCCAATGGTTACCTTGGGCTGAATATTGGTACAATACCACGTTTCACAAGTCCACCGCTACCACTCCTTTTGAGGCAATTTATGGACGCAAACCCCCCATGTTAGTAAGGTGTCTTCCCGGAGAGGTCAAGGTAGAGGCGGTTCAAAGGGAATTGTTAGACAGGGATGAAGCCTTGAGGCAATTGAAGCAGCATCTCAGCAGAGCTCAAGATAAGATGAAGACGCAGGCGGACAAACATAGGCTGGAACGCAGTTTCCAGATTGGTGAGTGGGTATCTTTAAAGCTGAAGCTTCATAGACAACATTTTGTTATGGCGCGTATCAGTCCTAAACTGTCAGCTCGATATTATGACCCTTTTGAAGTGATATAACGCATTGGATCGGTGGCATATCGCTTGAAACTGTCAGCTTCTTCAAAAATTCATCCTGTTTTTCATGTGTCCTTACTTAAGAAGGCTATTGGAAATTATGAGGCCCAATCTGAAATTCCTGCAGATTTAGATGGCGAGGGAGTTGAGTTGATAGAACCTCTCACAGTGTTGGCCTCACGAAGTGTTGCTAAGAGGGGAGAAAGAGTAAACCAGTGGTTGGTGCAGTGGAAAGGTAAATCTGCAGATGAAGCTTCTTGGGAGGACAAAGTGGTGATGAGGAGTCAATTTCCTTCCCTCAGTCTTGAGGACAAGACTGTCGTTGAAGGGGAAGGCAATGATGGAGCCCATTCCAGAATTGGGCCTGAAGAGCCATTGGTCCAAGATGCTGAGGGCTTACGCAAACAATAGAACGTGTATATACGTAAGAAGAAAAGGGGAACTAGCTAATGATGCTAGGTGCTGAGGTGGCAAGGTTGATAAAGAGTTGGTTAGAAGATATAGAGTACCTTTATTTTCTGCTATTTAGAATCAGGGAATTGTACGTGGGGATTCATTCTGAATATTTGGTTGTATGGTTGTAAGTAGCCTAGCTTTTGGCAGAATGGAGAACCTTCCTCTTTCTGATGTTTCCTTTTTTTCCAATTAATGCAGAATCCCTCTTCCCTCTTCATTAAACTCTTGCCTCTTTGAATCACTTCTTTTCCAGTACGTAACACCAACCCAAACACATTCTACTGCACATTACAAGTTCTTGGCATTACCTTTTATACTGACATGCAAAGGTAGGGAGATGTGAAGGTGTTGTTGCTGTATTGAGTTTTGATTTTTTATTTCACAAACTTCTCGTTTGATCTTTTCTCCAACTTTCTGCTTCATACAACTCAATTCTTTAAGTAATATGAATTTGAGTCATTTGTTAAGGTATATTACATACTTAAACAATATCTTTAGAACACTTCTTAGTTTGGTGCAGTAAGATATCCAATGTAAATATCAGCTCTGTTACCGTGCTTGGTGGTTGTATGCCTTTGCTGAGATTGTTGAGTTGCCCTGATGTTGGACTAACATTAAATGGGGACAATATTATTCTTTGTTTATTACTACTCGAGTTCTAGAGATTGTATGTGTTTTTTCAGTTTAGTCCTCGACTTTTAAAGGGTTTTATTTTAGTCATTAACTTCCATTACCATCATTCAATTTGGCCATTGATGTAAACACTTTCACCCAAAAATGATGTTTAATTTTGTGGCTGAAATTTGAAAATTTTAAACTAAACATAGAGACTAAATTGAAACTTTTAATCAAAACTTAGACCTATTTGAATTGGTCCTGAAAATGTCATAGACCAATGTCACGTCAAGGACCAAATTGAATGGCAAAGATGAAAGCCAGAGAATAAAAATGAAGCTCTTTAAAAAATCAGGGCGAAACTAAAAATCCTATAGTAAACTCTTATTTCTTCTGTTGGGAATGTAATCTTGGTATTTAGACAAGTATGCTCCTATCGTTCTGAAAGTCTATTGTATCACTTATGCTACCCTTTTATTTCGGAGCTTCTGATGCTCTTGCTGTGTGCTGTTGTTGATGCAGGATCTGAGGCTATAGCTTGTGTGTGGCGATGTTCTTCAAGTTTTGAAATCATGCTAATGATAGGGTTTGGAATGTATCAATATAGATAGATATAGAGATAGAGATAAACAAGAAATTGTATTGGATGTACAAGCTCCTTAAAATTTTGATGATTCTTCCTTGCTCTTTATATCTGTTCTTGCAGCTAGTGAATGGTTCAAATATTTTGTTTTTCTCCTTGTCCTCTATTTAATCTCTCTTTGATGCTTTTGTATGTCATTGCCTTGGTGAGTTAGTGATATACATCCATGGGGACACATCAACTTGCATTTTAAAACGAAACATATTTGTATATAAAAGAATCTTGCATATTGATCACATATGTCTAGATCGTTGAAAGTAATTCAGGCATACTAATCACGTCTTGCATTTAAATACAACACTTTTCATATTGTGTATATTAGGGGTGCCTACCACACACTTCTTTGTTCACTGCACATTATTTTTTTCTTTTTTAACCTTCGCCCTGAACATAAGTTCTGCTTTTTTGACTAAACCTCTGTAAAACGTGAATGCATACGAAACGGAACTTATGATCCGTATGATAAGTTTTGTATCATACGGAACATAAGTTTCATTTTTTTTACTTTTGATTGAGAACAAATTATATGATGTGATGAAATAAAATTCTTTAGCTTCTCATGTTGAGCTTGCACCTATTGGACTGTAATTATATAAAATCCTCTTCTTATCTCTCTTATGTTACTAGTTGCAACTTGTGTTTTTTGTTATTTATTTTGTATTCACTTACGTAAAGGGAGTTGCGTCTATAAGGTGGTCATTTTCTAGTCTGTAATACTAACAGATCACATTTGAAATTTGTTTTGTTAGCGTGCATGTGTGAAGGATCAAATAATGAACGGACTTAATTAGAACTTTTAAATTGCTTCATAATGTTAAACAAGTGATCGTGCCGAATCAGTACAATGCTGCTTTCTTGTTTCCACAAAACAGACTAATGATTTTCATATTTTATGTGCACACGTAATTTAATATGCCATGTATAATTTGGGTCATAAATCGATTATGTTCCGAAATTTATGTTCTCAATCAGAAGTAAAAAAAATGAAACTTATGTTTCGTATGATATAGAATTTATCTTCCCTATGATACGGAACTTATCTTCGGTATGATACGGAACTTAAATTCTGTATGATACGGAGCATAAGTTCCGTTTTGTATGCATTCATGTTTTACAGGAGTTTAGTAAAAAAACAGAACTTATGTTTCGGACGAAGGTTAAAAAAAGAAAAAAAAAATTTGTGGTGGACAAAGTATTAGCCGTATAATATAAAATTTTTTCAGATTTAACCCTTAAAAGAATTCAGATTTACAGAAACATCTATTAAAGTTTTTCAATTTAACCCTTAGTTCAGATGTTAAATGAGGTTCTAAAGGTACATTAGATTAATAGATAAACAAAACTTGACACACTAATAAATGAATCTCTTAACAGGTAGAAAGTTACCTACTTACTAGCCAAAGTATAATTATATTTTTTTCTCGGTGAAAACCAAGTATATGGAAAGGATTTAGGGAAAGAAACTTAGTTCGAGTATAATTGAATTGGCACAATAATTTTTTAAAAAAGTAATGAATTAATTTATTTTAATCATTTTTCTTTACCTATATATTACTATAAGAAAGGACTTAAATAGAAAATGGATGAAGTGCTTTTCTGCATGATTAACAAATTACAAAGAAATATTGCCGTTGCATCACATCACAGGGTTATGACACTAATTTATTGTACATTCATCAGCTTAATTTAAATTGAAGTTTATCTGATAGTTCACAAATTTGAACCTCTATTTGTCTTCTTTAGATGAAGTACATATAAATACTTCTATAAGTATCTTTTAAACCCAAAAGCTTTCTTTACCTTAAACTGGAGTACCATCTCCTCACCTTAAACTTTTTATATTAAAAAAAATGTGAATTATATGTTTAGAAGATCTAAGTAAATTTTAGCATAAACTTTTTATCCAAATGCAATAGTTACATCTTTTCACTTCTAACTTCTACCCAAGCTTGATTCTATGAGTAAACTTAATTTTGATTAAAGTTTTACAAAATTAAAATTTTGCTCAACAAATCATAGTAAGTAACCCGAATAACCGCTCAACCAAACATATAATAGTTACATGGTTCATAGCACGTATTAAACACGCAATCATGCATTACTTCCAAATTTAATTAAAGCATTTTAAATTCTAGTTAATATTGAAGGAGAATGGACTCAAACAAAGGAAAACTCTAAGCAAACTAATGATAAAAGAGTAATTGTTTTTTTTGCCTTATTTCTCGAAAGACTCTTCAATCACATGGTAAAGCCAAAAAAAAAAAAAAAAAAAAACACTTCAAAGTAATGATAAAAGAGTAATTGTTCTTTTGCCTTTGTTTAGTAGAGGTTTAATGAGATTCTACAGTGACATTAGGTGAATAAACTAACAAAACTCGACACAGATAATAAATGAATCCCTAAACATGTAAGCAATTACCTTTTTTCTAGCCAAGTATAGGAGAAGACACTCCGTTCGAGTATAATTGAATTGATACAATAACTTTTGAAAAACGTAATGCAATGATTTATTATAATCATTTTCCTTTACCTATATATGACTAAAAGAAAGGACTTATACTAGATAATGGAAGTACTTTTCTGCATGATTAACAAATTACAAAGAAACATTGTCATTGCATCACAGGGTTACGACACTAATTTACCATACATTCATAAGCTTAATTTTAAATAGAAATTTTACGTGACACAGTACGTTCAAACCTCCACTTGCTTCTTTTAAGTGAGGTAAACATAAATATTTAAGTAAATACCATTTAAACCTAGAAGTTTTCCTTACCTTAAACTTGGGTACCATCTCCCCATCCTAATTTTTTTTACAAAGAAGAGTAATTGTTCTTTCGCATTATCACCCAAAAGACTCTTCAATCACATGGTAAGGTAATGCAGAAAAAACCTCAAACCCTGTAATGGCTTCTCAATATTAAGGCTGCACACAACTTCTTGACCCCAAAAAAAGAGGGGGCTATAGAGAAGCTTCCAACATGTATTATGATTTTCATATTTACGCAAAAACGCCATCAATATTCCAACATCATTCAGAGCAGCAGAACTGGTTGGCCGAAGTGGAAGCTCAAATAAGTGCGAGATATCAAGCAGAACAGAGTCTTCATTTGCGAGCGCGCTGGTCTGTTGCCATTAGATCTCTGATCAAGGCCAAGATCTCGCTTCGCATGCAAGCGACAGCAGACGGAGTAACCTGTTCCTTCACAGCAGAGAACCATAGATCATCTGTATCAGTAGTTTCCTGATTTACATGCCAGCTACATATCACTCTTGCTATGGCTGTGACATATAAGCCACAGTCATGACCATTCACTTGTTTTGGCGAATCAGTGCATTCCACAAAGCTAGCCTCAGATCCGATGTGTCGAACAATAGCTTTATAGAGTTTCTTAGCAGGTGCTGTATTCATGTTGTTGCAACTGTCGTGGTGAACGAATACATTGGCGTTACGGTAATATGCGAGTAAGCTCCAATGAGATCCACCTTCGGCAATGTTGACGTCATCATTGTCATTGATGGGAAATATTACCAATGTCTTGTCAGGCAAATGAAGAGGATCCAAGAAATCTTTGAGCGCGTCGGAGACAGGGCATTGTGTTATCCAAAACGCAATGGATGGTGGAACCAGAAGGATATCCTGAGAAGGGTAACACGAAGAAAGATAGCTGAAATAAAATTCGATGATTCGATCATTCAAATAATATGGACCACTAAGGATGTCTAGATCTGATCTTCTAAGCACCACATCATTGTAGCTGAGAATCTTCTCATCTGCTAGTGATTTTCCCATTCTGTATAAAGGCTAGTCTGAAGAAAAAAAAATGTTCTGGTTAGATTATCATACCTACTACTATAAAAGAAAAAGAAAGAAGGCATGAAAACAGCAATATAGTCTATGTTGAGATTGTTGGAAGATTTCTTTGATTGTGGTTTCCATAATTACTGTATGTATCAGATTTGATTAGGTGTAATTATAGAATTAGAGTCAAGGTTCTAATTAGGAAACTTGATATTTTTATTATGAGATTCTATCTATTGTTGTATTATAAATTCAGCATGATGACAGCTGTTCTTTCAAGAAATTATGTCGCTTCAGTATAAATAGGCTAGTTAGGCTAGGGGTCAATATCCTCTTCATTTCATAAAAGAACTGGACAAGTCCAGTTGTAAATCCAATGGCTACAATTGCATATTTGATAGTGTTGTTTTATTATTGTTAAAATATGAGAAAATCTGAAAATATCCTATTATGTCGTTAGACAATTCTCTTGGATGAAATTATTTCCTTGTTTACTTAGAATTATTCCTATAAATAAGGATAGCGCATTGTCATGAAACACAACAATCACATTGTAACATCTTTATCACTATCAATATAATATTTATTCTCTTATCTTTCTCCCTCTCTCAATAATCAATCAATTTGAGTTTGGGCGTAACTCATTTAGGATAAGGATTGTCACACCCTTATAAACTATATTATAGGCATATCACTAGCCGATGTGGGACGAGATTTATTGATCTGGGAAAGCCAGATGATACTATAAATTCTATGAGGATTGCCACATCCCATATCACTAGCCGATGTTGGGTGTGTTGGACGTCGCACATAGCCGGGAGGCTAGTGATATGAGACGTGGCAATCCTCAATAACAATAAATCTTGTCATGAGGATTGTCCACGAAGCCCGATGATACTTCCGGTAAAAGTGTGGGACGAAATTTATTGATCTGGGAAAGCCACATAGCCAAGCTCACATCTCTGGAAAGGTCATGAGAGCAAGAAGATCTCTCTAATCTCTTAGAATACTAAAAAACAAAGAGAACAAATAGTTCGACAAAACAACACCAACAACGCCAAAGACAAAAAAAAACATGAAACAAAGTAGAAACCGATCAAAGATGAAAGCATTAAAGGAAAAAACACAAATGTTCCATATTTTTCAAAACGTGACAGCGAAGCGGCACAAATCACGGTGGATGATAAGGCTCTGATACCATCTTACAATTTTTGAGTTTGGACCTAACTCACTCCCAAAAGCTAGCTTATAGGATAAGGATTATCATACCCTCATAAACTCAATTATAGCCATATCACTAGCCGATGTGGGACTTCCAACTATTATTTTATATTAAAAGCATAATTTTAATGGATGAGATGATATCCATTTCTTTTTGCAAATGGAGATGATACTAACTCGTTAGCTAGTATTTCAGTTCAAAGTTAGGGGATGCTGTAGACATCGAAATATCTAATGGTTTACTTGAATCTGCAATTTCAGCAATAAAATAAAAAATACAACATAAATAAACAAAAAAAAAAAACTTTTTCCAAGAACAACCATGTGCTGCATTAGGAGATCTAATCAGATACACGTGTTTCTGACTCCCATTCTGTAGCAACCTAGATCATTGAGGTATGACTAATAGTTTAGTTTTATCATTGACAATTGAATTTGATAAATTGAATCAAAAGTCAAAACCATAAGTAGTCTCATTTCTAATTTGTTAAAAACTACTACCTCCGGTATAAAATATAAGTCCTTCGTCCATTTTTCCCTGGTCTATATTATAAGTCCCTACACATAAATTCATAGATATTTATTATGTTTTTTCAACTATTTGATGTTTCCAAAGCTAAGATTACCGATAAAAAATGGTAGAATTTAAAATTTGTAAGATTAAAACTAGACAAAAATAATTAATGCTTCTAAAGTAGTTAAATTATTGATTTTAGAACATAGTATCTGAATTATTGATTTTGGACCGGAGGTAGTATCTGAATTTATCTTCATATGAAAGATATTGTTCCACATAAGAGTGAATTTGGGGATAAATGATTAACCCCCAAACTTCAACAGAGGAGAGAATTGAATTGATATTTGAGTCTAAGGTTGAATGCATGGAATAAACACGGAAACAATGGCAAGATAGAGAGAATGAAAGAATCGATGAGAGAATAACTTACAGTGATTGTGATAGAACAGTGCTAGGAATTAGGGATAATTCGAAGAACTGCGAAGAACAGGGAAATCCAGAAATTAAAGGGAATCCGAGACAGTATATTGAATCGCAAGAATAGGAGTTTGTTACAAAACAAATTGACTACCGAGCCATTCTGTTATTTTGCTATTCAAACAAACTAACTACCTTTCACTAACAATTCTCAAGAAAGGGAAATATTAAATTTCAGTCTCTAATTATTGCGTATTGTAATTGGCCACTATTTAACTAATTACCCGTATCAGATTGAGCAGATCCAAAAACTGCTATGGTTCAGAGAAAGTTGCAGTTTACAGGCTCATGGAAAGTTTTGTAAGCCAAGCAGTGATACGTTGTGTTTAACTGAACCGAAAGCCAAGCAAGAGTTTTGACCTGGGTGGCATTGGATAAATAACTTGATTAAGCACTTGTGTAATAACAATTTACGAAAGGGTTTATTGAATAAGTGCTTATCACACAAGAACTTTTATCAATAAACACTTAAACTCAATAAGCTATTTGTGTCTGGATGCATATCTTGAAAGAAATTCTACTCACAAGAGTAAAAGAAATGCTACTGCTAAGCTGAATTACTATTTGATAAAAATAAAATGTTATGTGAAGATATGGAAATTTTACTGACCACCATAATTATTTTTGCTCACTCCATGTGATGTGTTATACTCAAAATATTTATAAATGTATTTAGCTGCACTAAGAATTATATGCCAGTTATTATTCTTCTTTTAAGCTAAGAGTTAGGGACCTTAAACTAACAGGGAACTAAACCAGACTCATAAGAGTTTTTTATAAGAAAATTGGGAATTGTGTTTAAGCAATGCTTAAGGAAATCTTGGCATCATCGTTAATAATAGCAGCCAATAGTGGCATACTTGTGCCGGTGGCCACTCCTGGACAGCAGTAGCAGTGCGTTTAATATGTTGCAGCCGTCACAGCCGGTATCACGGCCCAAATAGCAGATGTTCATGGTCATAGCAGCAGCTATATGGTGGTGGTTAAAAGTCCTACATCGGCTAGTGATATGGCCATCATTGAGTTTATAACGGTGTGACAATCTTCATTCTATAAGCTAGCTTTTAAAAGTGAGTTAAGCCTAAACTCAACATTGTAAGAGTGGCCAAAACCTATTCTTCTCCACTTAAAAATTTTCGGACCCAGAAAATCCAAATCTCATCCCTTTTCGAAACCTCTCTACTGCTTCCACCATTCGCTCAAGCGACCCAATGCCCCACACTCTAGCAGCTTTCTTTGATCTGTTTTCATCCCTTAGCAAGACCTTTGGACTTCTCTTTCTTTCTCAGTAAGTAACAGTGATCAAGATTGCTAAGAAACAGTAATAAACTACAAGCATTCAGACGTATTATCAATTTCTTTTCCTCAGGAAAACAAATATAATTAATGTTAAGGTTCCATCACAAAACCAATTGGCAATATGAGGAGTAGCTCAACAGGTATTTTAAACCTCACCACAAAAAGTGAGGCACCACAAAAAGTGTGGCAGACGATATAAGACTTATTTCCAACAATTAATTTCAATTGAGAAGTAGTACTCTAAAACATTATAATTCATAATGGCATCACAGATATAAAACCAGCCCCCGAAACCCACTTCCATATTCATATCAGTTAAAATATATCAAAATTACCTTACGCCCCCAAAATAAAACAGATTCAATGATACTTATACCGATGGATCCGATTGGTTTCGACCAATTCAATGGGTTCGATAGGTTTCAATTGATCGAACAAGTGAATCGAAAAAAGAGTAAATGAATCAAATCAAATAACCACAAAAGCATACCAGACTTCATAGAAATAAAACAATGAATCAAGAAAGAAAAAAAGAGAGACGAAACTCAAATTACCTGATGCAGACGGAGCCCAAACACTAAACGTGACGCTGAGGGTGATGATGAAAAGAAGGAAAGGTCAAAGACGCAGAGAAAAGAGTCAAGATGAAAACCCCAATAAGCATGGTGATGCGAGAGAAGAGAAGAAAGCGTGAGAAGTTAGAAGGCAGATGGTTTTAATAAAAAAACTAAAAAGTGAAAAAAAATAAAAAATTTAAAAGAATTTGTCTTTGGTAAAGTAGAGAAAAGTAGTATAGGACTCGATTACGAAGATATTAGCACCCTATATAAATAAGGGATTACTTTTTAATTAATTGTACAATAATATGTGAACTTTAAAATTTTTAATGTCACTGAAAAAATTATTTACAGTTATTTATTAATAAGAGTGAAAAGAAAATATTTTTTCATTATTTTGGGCTCGACGAATTTAGTTCCCGCTTTTACGTATCCTAGGTTTTGGGAGGAATCGAAGCTTATGGGTGTGTTTGATACAGGTACACGACAACACAAATGGCACAACACTATACAAATGAGTAGAGTTACTGAACAAGTCTATGAATTGTTTTTTGTTTGAATGTCAGAACATGAAAATTTATACCATGTTACATTTAATATGCATATGAACAGTACAAGAGAATGTGAAATTAACTATTATACCTTTTGTGCTATACGATGTTTTTTTTTACTTATCACTGGATAAATTTATGATATTTTTTAATATTTATTCACTAATTTATATTTTTTGCATTAATAAATTGATTTATTTTTTTTAAGGAATGAATTGATATATTTTTTGTATTACTAAAAGGGAAATGATATTTAGTGTCTTAAGGGCACTATTTAAGTAGCCAAATATAGTAAAAATGTATTGAAATATGTAACTTTTTATATTCCCGAGAGATAAAATAATATGCACTTATAATTATTTTTCTACTTATAGTAATCTGCCCTTAGGGCACTATATATCAAGACCTTTACTAAAAACTTTCTCCTATATATAAGAGTTACAATATAAATAAAAAGTGAAAAAAATAATTAATAACATTCAAAGTACACATAATATATAAAATATAATACGTGTTTAATTAATATGCGCATGGAATAGTTTTCATCCACTTCATGTGTGTTTAAGGCCAGAACAATTACTAAAATTGAGAAAATGGAGGGTATTTTTGACTTTTCTTAACTCTTGTGCTGGGAACAAGAGAGTTGTGTGGTGGTTTTTTAGGGGACAAAAAATAGAGGTTTTGTGCGGTACTGTATCCCCACTTTGTGCTGTCCTATTTTTATTTTTTAAATTAAACAATGGACACATAATTTTGTACTATGTTATCCCTTAAAATTTTACAAATCAAACCGACCCTATATTTCTTTTTATGTCTTTATTAGTTGAGAATTAAGTGTTGAATAGTAGCATAAATGGTCATCAATTGTTGCTTTGTAATTGATAACTAATATTTAAATATAATATATCAGTTTTTATCTGCTGATGTACTAATTTGATACTTAAATTTAATGATTAAGTTGATGTATTTTTTTATAGTTCAACCGACTAAATTGATTAACGGTGGTTAAATTTGGAGTCAATATTTTCTTTTAAGAATTTTAGGGACTAAATTTATTGTCAATTGCTAGTATTAAGGATTGAAATGTATTTTTGATAATTTCTTGAACCAAATTGATCAACTATTGTTAATTTTTATCTAAGTTTTAACTAAATAATATTTAAAAACTAACTTCTTCGAATCTATATTATTAAAATTTTGGAAAATATGTTACTTCTATTTGACTGCCATAAACAAACGCTCTACATAACCCAAATCAACACTGTATATTGTTATCGGGTGTGACAATTTGTCGCGACGAGAGGTCGCTAAAGGGGATGAAAATAAATGAATCATACATTATAGAAAACAATGACTTTCTTTTATGATTGACATTTATTTCAAATTATCAATAGTGTAGAGAGCATTTGATAAATTGGCTTCGAAACACATCCAGAATCCATAATTTTGTAAAACTATCCATCCCTTTTATTCACGACAATAACCGGTCAAGTGACATTTGTTACACCAAAACACTAGTGGCGGATACTATAAGCAACCTCACTATCTTGATTATCAGTTCAACATATATATTAATGAATCCTACTCTGTGCATGGGCATAAAATACTAGTGCATACTATATGCGAGTAAAATAATCTAACAACATATACGTATACGTCTATATATGATAATATGCTCTCATATCAATAAATACAAGTTAATATATTTTTTATTTCTCTTTTTTATGTGTCCTTTTTTATTTTCTCATCTGATAATGGTCCATATTATAAAAGTTAAAGTTTTAAAACTTTAAGGGCTTGTCATAAGAAGGTCCATAATTAAATGAGAAAACAAATATAAAAAATAGACAAAGAAAAATTAAATTAATATTTTAATTGTTTAATTTCACTTGATTTTTTTTTTCGAAAAGGGGGTTGGTTAGATTGTTAGTCATATAGAAATATCTTATGTAATACGAGCATAATCTAACTATAGGTACCCTCATATGCCTAAATAAGAGTTAAGATGATCTTTTTATTTGACTTTTTTCTATGTTTTCTTTATTTTCTCATTTAATTGACCTAAAACATATTTTTAGAAAATTAATTAATTTTTTAATTGTCAAATTTCCATTTAATTTTTACAAAAAATGAGAATTGGTGGACATTTTTAATTTTGTAGAAACACCTCAAACCACATAAATCAAATACACTACAAACATACACATCTAATGATGGGTATGCCTAAATAGGAGTTAAGTTCTTTTTCATGTCATTTTTCTGTATGTTTTCATTACTTTCTCTTTTAATGGGTCATCTTATCTGATATAAATTTTTAAACAATATTTTTAAAAAATAATTAGTAGTTTAATTTTAAAAATTCTCTTTAATTTTAGCTAGAAATGGACCACCTCCCACAATTTCAAATACTATACAAGTGCAGTTTACTATAGATAATAATATCATATGCCTATATACAAATTAACATCTTTTTCCCTTCAGTTTTTCTTTATGTATTATTTATTTTTTATATTTAAACAACCATGTTATCATAATATTTTAATTATGAAGAAACACTTCACAACAACCCTAGAATTAAAAGTAGACCACCAACCACAATTTCAACACTATAAAAGAAACATGATATCACTAGGATTTCTCACTCCAACATTGATCAGCAGTTGTTTAGTAGAAGGAGTTTTGATCTTCCCAACAAAAAAGAAAGTCATGGATATGCAATTGTGTAGTTGCGATTGTATAAGATTTCTTTTAAGGAACTGCAACTTCACTACAATTTCATGTGTGTGCTATTTCTCTCTCTCACTCTCTCTCGTTTAATCTTCTGTGATTATAAATTGATCAGTGTTGTCTAGGTGATAGTTGTTACGACGTGAGAAAATCAAATCAACATAGTTTGCTTTGAAGACAATTCTTTGGATTCTGAGATTCATGCGCCAATCACTCTCAGATTGTGAGTCTCTCACTCTCTCGACAATTCTTTGGATCCCGAGATTCATGCACCAACCACTCTCAGATTGTGAGTCTCTAACTCTCTCTCTCGTTTTCTCTCTGTTCTGTTACTTTATTTTCTAATATGACTCTGGCCACGTAGATCTACAACTATTTGTTTGAAGGAGTTCTGATCTTCCTAGCATAGAAAAAAGCTATTGATCTGCAACCTTGTAGTTGGGTTATGCGTTTGTCTTGATTTACTTTGAAGGAGCGGCATCTTTATCACTATTTCATCTATGTGTGCTCTCTCTAGGTTGAATCTTCTATGAGTATAAATCGATAAGTGTTGTGCACGTAATATTTGATACAACGTGCACAAATCCAATGGATTGAGTCTGATTTGAAGAAATTTTTTTTGAATCTTGAGATTCATGCGCCAATCTACTCTCGCCATCGTGAGTATTTCACTCTCTCGTTCAATTACATTTTTTCCGCTCTGACATTATATCTTAATATATGCTTGCAATAATAGTGTTATTTAACGGGATGGTATAGTAATCGTCTGAAGTCGATAGATCAAAAGACATGTTTCTGCAAAATTCTCTCCCAGATCTCTGTCGTTGTGACCACCACTACTATTGAGGGCTACTTCATGTGTTGTCTCCTCCTTTCAGACTCGCAGCTTCTCTCTTTGTGTGAACTTATTTTTTTTCTCCGCTTTAAGCTCATAGCTTCAACAACCATTGCGATGTATATACTTTGTTTATTTTCCATCTTTATTTTTCTTTGTTCTGACTTGTTACTCTCCTTTATTTTGTGATACTGCTGCATTCAGCATGGGAGAGATTCAACATCAAGTCATGTCATGAGCATTTCTTGAACTGAGATATTCTATTTTGCTTGCTATCAACATTATTTAACTTCTGTTTTTTCAACATTTCTTACTATATTTTTTTGGCAGACGAATGGTGACCTGCCTTTACTATATCTATGAAGTGGATTTTCTAACACCAACTCAAAGAACACTCATCATAACCGATACAAGTGGTCATGGAGTGGAATCTTAACCTTTGAATTCACCAAAAGATAAAAAATGAAGGTGAGAATACTTCATTCATTGAGGTAGTCCCTATTGAAGTGGTTAAGTTTAAAACTAAATATTGATCTCCCTATGATTTGTTATATTTGTATTAGTCTCTTTCAATAGAAAGAATCTGCTAAAACTTTTAGTGTGGTAGAATTGTTGAGTGGATATAATTTATTTATATAAAAAACTATTATTTTCAATCTTTTTGTGTTCTCTATTTTTCCTATTAAATGTCTTTACAGATCCCCTGCTTGAGAATTTATTGATTTCATTCGAGTTATTTGAACCCGATCATATATATGGACCTATTGAGCAAATAAACACTAGGGGAGGTAATATGTAAAAAAAATCCAAAATACAAATAATGTGTTCTATAACTCAACCAGTATTGTCTAACTCAGATTTTGAAATTGAACTGAACCTACTAAAGTAGTATACAAGAAGGAGTTAAAAATAGCACCTTCAAAAGTTTATACAATAAACTATTTGAAGAAAATTCATTTGAGGTCTTGTATGGCATGCTAGTCATTTTTTGTCTAGCTGAAATAATGTTAATGTGTATGCATGTGTCTCTGTATATAGATATAAACTGTTGTCTGTACCTTTTTTTTATTGATTGGGAATGAAAGTTACAAGTGCAAAAAAAATAGGATTAGTAATTCTCCTCAATATTATATTTAAATACTTGTTATTGTGTTTTGGTAACACAAAACAACATTATGGGGAATTTGGTGGAAGATGCAGAAACAAACACTAAAATGAATGATAATGATGATATTTTTCATCTGTATGAGCACAACTAGATATTGATAACATAAGCAAATCAAGTGATTTTTCAAGCACTTTCCAAGATGATTAAGTGGCTAACCTTTGTTTTTTCTTTTGTATAAATTAACTTGAGTGCATTAGTTATTGCTTCATGGACAGTAGATATTGATAACTACTTAGGTACCAATCATTGGTATTCAAAACATAGTTTTTTTATACTAATGTATTGTTGTTGTTGTCATGAGTCTTCACATCACTGCTTTATTGTACATTTCTTTTGCAACCATAAAGTGCAAAATCTGGTCATTCCATCTATTTTGGACTACCAACCACAATTTCAACAGTATAAAAGCCCTACATTTCTCACACTCCAATGCTGAGTAGTAGCGGTTTAGTTGAAGGAGTTTTGATTGTCCTAGTAGAGAAAAAAGCCATTGATATGCCACTGTTTAGTTGAAGGAGCTCTGATCTCTCAAGCTTAGAAGACATTTCTTTGATTTCCTCTAAGTGAGTTGTATCTTGACCGCCATTTTATGTATGTGTGCTCTCTCACTCTTTATATGCTCCATCTTTGTGAGTATAAATCAATGTTGTGGGTGATATTAGTTATATAACGTGCTCAAATCAAAGGGCAGTACCTGATTTGAAGAAAATTATTTGGATCTTGAGATTCAGGTGCCAATCACTCTTAGCGTCGTGATAGTGTACTTTGTAGGCTGATAGTAACCGTCGAAAGTCGGTATATCAAGAGCAAACTCGTGTCTCCAAAATTGTCTGTCGGATCTTTGCCTCGACGACCACCACTACTACCGAGGGCTCTTATGTGTGTTGTCTCTTCCTTTCTGTTTCACGAGCTTCTCTCTCTGAGATTATTTCATTATTCTCCGCTTTAAGCATATATATAGATGTAACAACCATTGCGATATATATACTTCTTTTATTCCTTTGTTTGCCCTGAGGGTGTTAGTGTTGTGAAGAACTGAAGGTTAATGCTCCTAATGAGCAAACATGTGTCGAAAAATATATACAGTGTGTATGGAATGTATATGGACATTTCTCATAGCTATAAATAAGTTTCCCCCATCTCCACAAACTATACAAAAACCAACATTTTGATTTAACCAATTTTCTTTTGGTGTGACGGTTAATGTTTGAGGTGTTTTTGTTAACTGGATTCATGGCAAGCACAAATCAATAAATCTTGGACACACATCTATTTTAAGAAGGTAAATACTCCCTTTGGTCCTTTTTATAAGACACCATCTAGAAGCTTTTTATGATCCTTTTTATAAAACATTTTATAGTTTTCATAATGCATTTATTTGCTCATTTTCTTTTTTTTTCCTATTAAATGCATTTATTATTTCAACTTCTTAATTATAATGGGCTAACACATTAGTCAATGAAGGATAAAAATGATATTTCATACACTTTTTGAGAAAACCAATAAAATTATCTATGTAATTCGGTTAAAAACGTCTTATAAATAGGACCGGTGGGAGTACATTCATATGGTTGTTTGAGATCAATGATAGTGTGTTCTTCAAATGTCAGCACAGATATCTCCTTTTGGCAACAATGACAAAGAATTTCGACTCTAGTAATTCTCCTTTTCATCGCTGTTGTTTTAGCTATGAATTTATCGTAGAAAAACTTGTTCACATTCCTCAACAAGTTTATGGTCTATTAACCATGATAAAATGGTTCTTTTGCATATATTTGTTCCTTCAGCTGAAGAGAGAATTGCATTTTTGCATCAATCTTGTTCTTTGAGTAAAGGTGAAGCATTCTCTGTGTCGTCTTGGCCACGTTTCATACTAAAGCTGCTATGAGCTATACAAGAGTAGATGCATGGTATTTACCTTCTTTCCTCTTTTTTTTTTCTGACTTGTTACTCTCCCTTATTTTGTGGTATTGCATCATTCAACATCATGTCAAGTAATGAACATTTGTTGAATTTATATATTTTAGTTTGCTTTCAATATTATTTAACTTCTATTTTTAACATTTTTTATGATATTTTGTTGGGACAGACAAATGGTGATCTGCCTTACTATATCTATCATCTTCTCACTGTGAGGTAAGTGGTGAACTATTGCATCTTATAGTAATGACAAGTCACCAATTACCTGTAAGCGAGAAGATGGTAGATATAGTAAGGGCAAGTCACCATTTGCGTGCAAAAAAATCATAAAAAATATAAAAAACAAAAGTTAAATAATATTGAAATCAAACTAAAAAATCCTAGTCAAGAAAGGCTCAAATATCATGTGACGTGAGATATTGAATGGCTCCCCATACCGAATACTACAATATCATAAAATAATGGAGAATAATAAGTCACAAAAAAGAAAGAAAGAAGGTAAATATCATACACCAACTCTTTTATAATTCACCATAGCTTTAATATGAAATATGACCAAGTCATCACAGATAATAAGGCTTCATCTTAACTCAAAAGACAATAATTATGCATAAATGTATTTCCTTTTTTCATTCGAAGCAGAAAATTTATGTAAAAGAAACCATTTTATCATGGTTATAATAGATCATTAACTTGTTGACAAAAGACGAGCAAGTTTTTTAAAATACATTCACAGCTGAAACTGCAACTACTACGGGCAGAATTACTAGAACAGAAATTCTTTATAATTGTTACCAAAAGGAGGTATACGCGTTGATGTTTGAAGAACACATTGTTAGTGATCTCAAACAACCATATGAATGTATTCACCTCCTTAAAAGAGTTATGTCTCCAAGATTTATTGATTGCTGCTTGGCATGAGGCCGGGGAATGAAAATGCCAGGAAACATTAACCGTTACACCAAAAGAAATTCGTCAAATCAAAATGGTTCTTATTCAACTATAGTGGTAATTGATGAGTTTTTATTTTGAATTCTTGAAATGATTTGTTTCTTTATAAATATCCTAAAGCAAATATGTTTGATAGCCTACACAAATAATGAGAATTATTGGATTTTTTATATTGTCAAGGACTCCCTATCGTAATTGGTTATTTCCTTATTGCATTTGTGAATATTTTGGACTATGTGACGAAACTAAGCATCTTATCAAGTTCTCAAAGTGTGACAAAATTTATAAGATTTCTCTTTTGATTAGTTTAGCTATTTTTCATTATCTCCTATATTTTCTAGAAGTTGGTATAAAGATTTTACCTTTCCTTTTTAAAATTTTTGGTACAAAATTTTGTTAATTAAATCTTTGCTGATGAAAAATTTCAACTCCCCTTACTCTTTTCCAATTTCAAGTACAATAACCTTACACTTTATAATATTTCTACATTTCATTGGCTATGTTTTAAGAGTTACAAAAAAGAATCATGGACGTGAAGTCTTCATGATTGTATTGTATCCAAAGCTGCAAAAAGGTACATATAAGTTGCTTCTAATTTGTATACATATACTTGTTTTCTTGTTATTTTTATTTAGCTTAAATAAGTTTTTCGTCCCTTCAAAATATTCAGTTTTGGCTTTTCGTCCTTGTAAAATTTTATTTTGGTGAAGTCCAGATTTTTTTACACGTTTGTCTTTAAGTTCCTGGTATTAACTTTGACCGTTGACGGCAGACATGGCTAACGGAGAGCCACGTCATCTTGCCATGTCAGCCTGCCGTGTTATTTATGTTGTTTTGCTTTTAGTCCTTGTAAAATTCATATTTTTTTTCTTTTAGTCCCTATAAAATTTATGTTTTTTATTTTCTCATTTAATGGAGCATCGTATCTCATATGAAATTTTAAAACATATTTTATAAAATTAATTAATTTTTTAATTGTCAAATTGCCATTTAATTTTTACAAAAAATGAGAGTTGGTGGACATTTCTAATATTCTAGAAACACCTCAAATCACGTGAATCAAATACACTACAAACATACTCATATAAGGATGGGTACTATCATATTTGTAAATAGGAGTTAAGTTCTTTTTCATGTCATTTTTCGGTATGTTTTCTTTACTTTCTCTTTTAATTGATCATCTTGTCTGATTTAAATTTTTAAATAATATTTTTAGAAAATAATTATTGGTTAATTTTCAAATATCTCTTTAATTTTGAGAAATTGACCACCTCCCACAATTTCAGATACTATACAAGTGCAGTTCACTATAGATAATATCATACACTTAAATATAGATTAGCATCTTTTTCCTGTCACTTTTCTTTATGTCTTTTTTATTTTTTATATTTAAAAAATCATGTTATCATAATATTTTAAGGATTTTTCTAATTTGTGCCCATGGGCACAAGATAACAATGATTGACAACCAATAAAATTTTATGTAAATGGAAGTTATTAAGTAGTGGGTTGGTGAGGGGTTTAGTGGGTGCAAATAGGATATAATAAAAAGAATAAAATCTAACCATTAAAAAATTTAATTCATTCATTGTTAACTTGTGCCCATGGGTTAAGTTAGAAAAACTTCACATCAACCCGAGAATTAAAAATGGACCACCAACCACATTTTCAACACTATAAAAGCAATAGGGTATCCCTAGGGTTTCTCACACTCCAACATTGAGCCGCAGCTGTTTTGTAGAAAAAGTTTTGATCTTTCCAGCAAAAAGGAAAGTAGTGGATATGCAATTCTGTCATTGCCATTGTCTAGGATTTCTTCTAATGGAAATGCAACTTCACTGTCATTTCATGTATGTTCTCTTTCTCTCTCTCTCCCACTCTCTATGGTTTAATCTTCTGTGAGTATAAATTGATCAGTCTTGTGTGGGTGGTAGTTGTTACTGTGTGAGCAAATCAAATCAACCGAATCTGATTTGAAGAAAATTCTTTGGATCCTAAGATTCACGCGCCAATCACTCTCGGCTTGTGAGTCTCTCACTCTATCTTTTGTTTTGTTATTTTATTTTCTAATTTGACTCTAACCACATAGATTATTTGAAGAAGTTCTAATCTTCCTAACATGCAAGAAATCTATGGATATGCAATTGTCTTGATTTACTTTGAGAGAGCTGCATCTTCATCATCATTTCACATATGTGTGCTCTCTAAATAGTGTTGTGCAGGTGATATTTGTTACAACGTGCACAAATTCAATGGATGGAGTCTGGGACAATTTTTTTGGATCTTGAGATTCATGAGAGCCAATATACTCTCATCGTCGTGAGTATTTCACTCTCTCAGTTCAATTACATTTTTTTTCGCTCTGACATCATATATTAAAATATACATGCAATAATCTTATTTATCAGACTGATATAGTAATCATTAGAAGTCTGTATATCAAGAGACATATTTCTCCAAAATTCTCTGCTAGATCTCTGCCGCTGTGCCAACCACTACTACTGAGGGCTACTTCACGTGTTGTCTCATCCTTTCAGTCTCGTGAGCTTTTCTCTTTGTGTGAATTTATTTTTTTATTCTCTATTTTAAGTGTATAGCTTCAACAATGCGATAGCAATGTACATATTTTGTTTATTTTCCATCTTCATTTTTCTTTGTTTTGTCTTTTTACTCTCCTTTATTTTGTGATATTGCAGCATTTAACATCGGAGAGATTTAACATCAAGTCATGTCATGAGCATTTCTTGAAGTGAGATATTTTATTTTGCTTTAAAAATTGTATAACTTCTGTTTTATTAGTGACCTGCCTTTACTATATCTATCAAGAGGATTTGCTGACACTAACTCAAAGACCAGGAGATATTGATAGCTACTTAGGTTCCAATCATTAGCATTCAAAATATAATTTTTTTCTTTTCAATTTCAAGTTTTCATTTGGCAGATCGTGAACAAGCAAAAACCCATTTGTTCCCATTTTTCAATTTCAAGTTTTTTGTTCCCATTTTTTCTGTTCAATTTCAACTATTAATTCATGGATGATGAACAAGCAAAAAACCCCTGTGAGGAGGATCTCCCAAAAATTGATAGGAAGTGTCGTATGACACTCCAAAATGCAGCTCGAATTCAAAGAACGCTCTCATCCACCGATGGCAAAAACTTATTGTCATTGGTCGAGATCTTTTTTTGTTTCGTGCTGTGTGCGTGATTTGAAACGGGTCTCTGAGGGTTTTTCTTTATTTTAATTGTGGAATTTACAATGGAAAATCCACTCAAGTGAAAACAAAGAAAAATTAAAATGGGCACTCAACTGAGTATGATGAAATTAGGTTTGGTGCTATTGCTAGCATCCTCTGTGAGAGCTCAACCTAGGCTATTCGATGTAAAAAGATATGGTGCAACACCTAATGGTGATATAACCATGGTGAGATCAATTTGGTTAAAGTCTAACTATTTAAGACAATTATTTTTCATCTATATCGTATCAAAAGATTTGTAACTTACTATTAATTTTACAAGACTATTAATTTATTATTAGTTTTGTCTTATGTTCTGCTTTTCATACTTTTGTATTTGGTTTGTTCTTAAGGCTTTGAAAAAGGCTTGGATAGATGCATGTGCATCTAAAACTAGAAGCAAAGTTGTGGTTCCTAGTGGTACATAAGTTGAATGCAATAGATTTTTGCCATTTTTAAAATGGTATCAGAGTCTATTAAAAAAAAAAGGGCGAAATAAAAAAAATTCAAGAAAAAAAGAAATACAAAGTTCAGGCAAAAAAAAGAGAGACCTGAGACAGATATCCATAACTTGAAAAACAAAAAGGGCCATTAAAAAAAAGCAAGTCACAACTAAGTTAAAAAAAAATTAAAGGGGGAGTGGTGGGAGAAAAAGTCTCACATTGCTTAGGATAAAAGCTATGATAGTCTTTATAAAGCCCTAGGCAACCCTTTCCTAATGAATTAACTTTTGAGAAGAGTTATATCTATGTCATTTCTAAGAATATTAGAGGACCTTGCAAAGCTCCTATTGAGGTTTGGGTTCGTGGGATAATTCAAGCACCACAAAATCCATACCACCTCAATGGAGAATCTCAATGGGTTAGATTTGGATATTTGAATTTCTTTACCTTAGCTGGTGGGAGAATTTTCGATGGCAGAGGCGAAATGGCTCGGAAACAAAATCAACTTGGAAAAAATAATTTCAAGAACCTTGCCATGGTAACTAATGAATTACTCATCAATTAGCAATATACTAATGCATTTTCATCAACTATGCTAATTAACAAATTGTGTTCTTTTGGCAAATTTTGTCACAGAATTTTGGATTTTTTTCATCAATAAGTTCCTAACGACTTTATAATATTAAAAGCACAAGTTTCAACTTTTGAAACATAGTACATTATTTTTTAATATCTTCTTCGCTTTTGATTGATCTATTTGTCGAACTATATATAATAGCTCTCTTGGACCGAAATAAGAAAATATTATTAGTTTACTTCTAACTTTTTTTCCCAACGGTTACAGAGTCCATCAAAAATAAAGATAAGCAAAGTGACCTTCAAAAACATTAAAGGAACTTCTGCAACTCAACTTGGAGTTTCTCTAGTCTGTAGCAGTGGGTCAGATTTGGATTTGGTGCTGTAACAACATTATGCTGTTTCAGATGTTATAACAATATTAACATATTTTTATTTTATTATTTTTTTCTTAAAATAAAAAAAATAAGAGACTAAAATTGAGACACGTCACTATAATATAATGCTGTTACAGCACCAAATCCATTTCGCATTGGGACACCTTGTGAAACTGTGGTGCTCAGTGATATAGATCTAAGTTATAATGGAAGTATAGCAGCTGCAAAATGTTCAAATGTTAAGCCCAAACTTGGAAGAAAGGCACAAAGTTGTGCAACTTAATGATGGCTACAAGATAGGCTACTCTCCTAAATTTAGACTAGCTAGTTAATTTTCTCCAAGGTGACTATTATTATGCCTTTGTAATTAACTCCTATAAAATTAGATTTAACATTTGATAATTGCATAATGCTATGTATATATATTAGTAGTGCTTGTAGAGAGATTTCACACATTCATTTGGCATTGCCATGGAATTGGTTACATTATTTGTATGTAAACTAATGAATGGTTTCATACATTAAAAGACTCATTTGTAATTGAAAAAGTTATTTTTGTACCTATTAGTGACTTGATTATTTATTATAATTATAGGCTTCGTTTTCGATGTCTTAAGTTTGTTCTTCGGTGCTGTTGCCCAAAAGCATCTTCCTTTGTTTGATATGCTTTGCCCGATTTTAGATACTACATTTTATATTTGGTTCCTCATGCTAATCAGTATTGGATCCGAAAAATTTAAGCAGTGGGGCAAAGAATACATAAGTTAACTTTATAGTATTATAAATATAATATAACACTTTAACATTAAAAGCTATAAATATACACTTTAATTGTTTTTTTATGAGTATTTATATTTTGGAAACATTGAATTATTTATTTTGTTAGTTTGTAAAACATTCCACTTATTACATATAAGTAAATCGTCATTTAATAATTTTTTCATTTAATTTCTATTTAGCTTTAAATTATTATTATTATAATAGTGAATGTCTTTAACGAGTTAAATATCACTTTAACTGTTGAGATGGTAAGTTAGTTCACTTTAGCCATAACTTTAACATTGTTTCGTTTTAATTCTTGAGATTGCACTATGTCATTTTGTTACCGTGCTAAGATTAGTTCACCAATAATATAATTTCACATTGGTCCGTGAAATTTTTAGAATGATTTAAACAGGTTATTAAGTTTGGTATAAAGTCTTATTTAGTCCTATATTTTTTGAAAATTTTCAATTTAGTCTCTATTATCAGAGAAATAAGAGAAACCTAAGTAAATGCAAGTGTAACCATTGTATTGTGGCCAATACACATAGATCTCATTGAACAAGAGAGGGGTGTCATAGAACACTAAACTCTTATTAAATGATATGATTAAAAAAGATGATTACAATTAGTGATCAACCTAGTATTCATAGAGAATCAATCAAGTAACTATTCCTAACAAACTCTAACAAACTATAACTACTCACTTACTCTCTTAAATCTGTAACAGCCCCGTCAAGCTAAAAGGTATTTTCAATATTTCTAGCTTGGAATCACGATTACAAATGTTTATCCAAACAAAGAAAGAATACAAACTATTAAACTCTCGGTGACTAATAAAAAATTATCTCTAAGACATTTGTACAAACCACTTGCTTTTGTTGAGCAGCCAGCAACATTAGAGATGCTACATAGAATGGCAACCCATTGATCCTCTCAAGTTGTAGAAGCCGATAACTCATTTGATGAAATGCCTATGGTCTTGAATTTGAAGCATTAAGAAAAATAACAGCAACCAGGAAACCAATATGTAGCATGTGAATTGCAGTAAGTAACATCCAAAAGTCAACCATGATTTTCAATTAGCTTCCTCTTCTTGTGTGAATGTGTGTGCCACCACATCAGCAATAAGGCAATGCATTGCAGCCAATACTTGCAAGCTGCCACTGCTGCAAGGATAAAAAACACAGAGACTAAACCAGTAAACATAACCATAACAGAACCATAGTGTGCAATAGGAGACATTGCACCAAAAAGCTTCTCCATTGGATTGATATAGTAATTTCCTATGCTAACCAACTCATTGTCATCATAAGCAAAGACATTACAATGAAAATACCAAAACAGAACCATTGCAGCAAGCATATTAGGACTATAATTGTGGTACATCCAATTGATCCATCATGACAGTGACTGTGCAAGAACACAACATATGCTTGTACACATCATCAAGAACAACCATAGACTTTGCTCCATTATCCCAAGAGTTCCTCACCACGGTTGTTATTATCATGAACAAACCAATAGCAACTCCACAAGAACCTTCCAACAAGTGCAAGGCAAGATTCTCGCGAACCAGTACAGTAGCAAGAAAAGGCACTTTTGTAGAAATAGGTGCATCAAAAATAATTCCAATGGTGCCAAAGCTCATATCAGCAAGCTTATGCTGAAAAGTGCTTAATACTTCATTAAGTTTGTGACCAGTTTTCATTCAGATAATTGATTTTTGAAGCATCTACAATTGAACTTTGAGTACAAGGACTTGCACACTGAGCAGTTGCTAATGCTTTCACAGCAGCATGTGGTGATGTTGCATTCACCTGCGGAGGATCGTTGGTGTGCTTGTCCTTCAATAAGTACTTGTGCACTACACCATGGTGGTTCAGAAAACACCAATTGGATGTTAAATTTGGTTGAAAACCATTTTCAAGCTGCTTCCTAAACTCCAAGCTTCGTTGAGACATTTCCTCAAACAGGTTGTACGCATCACAGGAAACATTGAAAAGAAACAAATGATTCTTAAAACCAGAGTTACACAGATCCACAATATGTGTTGGAATGAAAGTATGTTGGAGGATTTTAGTTAATGCGTCCATACCAGAATCACCGTACGATTTTAAGAATTGAGTGAACCTGCTGCAGATGAGATCATCGCGCAAGACATCGTCAATCTGCATAAGGCCTTTAGACAAAAAGGAAGTTTCTGTCAAAATCTCGTCAGTTTCCTACTTCTGAGTCAAAGAATCAAACGGAGTGGTGATTATATCGTTATCTGGTTTGTGAATCGTCAAAGGTATGTTTGTGCTCGCTACGACATTGCCGTAATTGACGGCTTCGGATTTCAAAGAAAGTGGCTTCAATTGAAGAGGAACTAAACCGATTAGGATTTTTTCGACAAAGGACGAATCTGAATCGTGGAGGTAAACGTCATCTTCACATTCGATTGACTCAGGGAAAGTGAATGACGAATCACCGATGGAACCGAACACGATTGCTGATTTCTCTTCGTCGATGAAATTGCTTCAAACACCTTAGATTCCTGCTTTGATTTCGAAATCCACAATCTCAACGAATTCATACTGAAGTTTTCTTCACCATGCTTCTTCTTGAAGCTTTAGTTTCTGGCTTTCACATTTGTACTAGTAGCAGCGGAAATTTGAACTGAATCATCACTCTCTCCATGGGAGAGCTCTGATACCGTATCAGAGAAATAAGAGGAACCTGGGTAAATGCAAGTTCGACCATTGTATCATGGCCAATACCCATAGATCTCATAGAACAAGAGAGGAGTGCCATAGAACACTAAACTCATATTGAATGATTTGATTGAAAAAGGTAATTACAATTAGTAATCAGCCTAATATTTATAGATCAATCAAGTAACTAATCTTAACAAACTCTAATAAACTATAACTACTCACTTACTCTCTTAATTATGTAACATCTATTGTCCTTAAGTGAACAAGATCGATGTAAACAGTTAAATATAGTACAAGTTTGCAACATAATGATGGTACCACGCTGATAATTTTAGGATGAAAACAATGATTCTATTGGGTGACTTTTTCGGACAACAAAAGAAGAGGTTTGATGTTGATCCTTTTATGTATCCCCACTCCCATGACAGCCAATATTGTATCTTCACCATTTCTGTTATCTTCAAATATAACAAACATCCATAAGTATTGGCACATAATGGCTACCCTTCCGCCTCCCCCTCCCCCTCCTCCTCCTCATCCTCTACCTTTTGGGTCGCCCTTTTGCCTTCCTCCCCTCTCCTTCTGTCATGCCCTTGTCTTTTAGCATCCTATACCTCCTCCTCCTCCTCCTCCTTCTTCTCCTCCTCCTTCTTGTCTGGCTATTCCTTTTCCTAATCATGTTTCACCTTTTCACTTCTATCAGAACCCCTTTCCTCATCCTCTTCTAATCGGTAACCTTCCAATGAGCATATATGAAGCGGGACGTATGTTTGCTTTGCCAACCTCTAATCTGTCATTGCTGCCACAGTCAAAGGATTCATCTTTTGAAAGTGGTGTGGTGACCCACGATCATATGAATCCTAGTGAGCCTATGGTTAATATCCCTATGTTAGCTGGTGTCCGTAATTCAAATCCTTCTATTTACAAACCTGTCTTAGAACACAATAACACTTTTTCTGCAAAGGGTTCTATACCACCAATAGGAATAACCAACTCCTAAGAGAACAGTTTCCTAAAAAAGTGTCACATAGCAGGTTTGGGTCATCTTGGTGTCCTTCTGTTTTACTAACATTCCGGATTACACAACCCATGTTGATCTATGGAAAGTTTTTCAAAAGTGGGGTAGAGTTTGAGAGGGTTTTGTTCCAAGTAAGCGAGATTAACTCGGTAAGCGATTTGGTTTAGTGAGATTCATTGATGTGAAAGATCCTAAAAGCTTGAAAAAATCTAGATAACATCATGATACAGGAAACCAAGTTGCATGTTAACATCCCAAGATTTTCTAGGGATAGGGAAGTTGTTAAGGAGTGTAAACCAACCAAAACTATTAGGGCGTTAATTAGAAAGTATGCTCCAAATTCATATTGGGTGGAAAAAAACAAGTTATTTCCGGACCTTCTCGAATATCTAGTAAAAAATCCTTTGCACAAGATGTAGCATATGGAAATGATACAAACCATAATTGGTTTCGTAATCAAAATAGAGAAAAGGTCAGACCTGGTAGGAGGTTAAGCGTTATCAGGTACGATAAGAGTGTAATTTTCTATGCTGACAAAAACTCACTTCTATCATCATGTTTTGTGGGTAGGTTGAATTTTGTTATACCTATAGAAGATTTTAGGAAAATTATGATAGAAGTAGGTTTTTGTCGGTCTTATTTGATCCGTCATAAATATTAATTCTTCTAATCATAAATTGTGGGTACTGAGTTTGAACATACGAAATCTGAAATCCAATATCCAATCAGACTTACAAATAAGGATAGGGAGCTTCAATTCTCGAGATAACTTAAAGATGCAATAAATGTGAAATGAATAATATAGCTAAACTTTAGCTGACGTCAACACATGTAAGAAAACAATCATAGAAATTTACGAAGTTGAGAAACTAAATTCGGCAACTCACTTGTTGTAAGCTACCAGCTTGGGGGCAACACTGTTATGGACCGGTATCTCAGTCATCAGCCATGTCAGAATCCTATTATAGAACTATCATGTCGGTCTTGTGCACCAGGATAGAGCTTATAAGCTTCATAGAGTGCTACAGTCCAATTGGACTTTAGGTATTAGCCCAATAAGCATGAAGCCTATTAAGATGCTCATCAAACCTTAAAGACTCTAGTATAAATATATTAAATCATATTATGCAAGGTATTTATCTATCTAATTAACCTTAATAAGTCACATTTGAACGTCGAAGTTTCAGCAGGTACAACCTCCCACACCAAAGTGTTGCCGTATAAAGAGAACTATGAATCATGTCTCATCTTGGAGTACACTCTTTTATGATAGATACCTAACCCACTCAAGTTAGAACGCATCACTGTCAAAGAAAAGGGAAATGGTAAGGGAGAGGAGAAGAAATAAGCAAGGTGAAGTCAAGAAGCATAGAAAAAAATGGTAGTGTCGCAGCATAAGGCATTACAGATTTTTATTTATTCTTTTGGGTATAATTACAGCTTTGTTTGAGTACAATTCGTTTCAAGTTTGAACTTTGCATTATAATACCATTATATTATTGGTCAATGTTAAGTGTTGTTGAAGCTGAGGTGTCAATATTCTTTGAGAATAGGATCATGCAAGGAGATGCAACAATGAAACACAAACATATAAAAAAAAGGCAAATGATATTTAGTGTTCTAAGGGCACTATATAAGAATCTAAATGTAGTAAAAAGATATTGGAATGTGTAATTTTTTGCATTCTCGAGAAACAGAACAATATGCTCTTTATGATTATTTTTCTAATTCTGGTAACCTTAACTAGTGCCCTAAGGCACTATATATCAAGACCCTAAAAAAAAAGAAAAGTTATATGTTTACTACAAAATTTATACATGCTTATTTAACATCAACTAAATTAACCGTTTGAGGAATACAGATATAGACAGACGGACTTAAATCCTAATTATCAAGAAGTCCAATTTTAATATTTTCACATTTTTAATGCATTTATAATTCTTCTACAATAATTACTTTACTCTCCTTCTCCCTCTTTTTTTTTTCAGTTTCATAATTTACTTGCTATATATAATTTACTCTTCTTCTACAATAACACTTATTGGTTTTTTATTATTACTTAATTATATACATATATAGGGGACATTTGATCCAAGTGAGAATAACTACTTATTAAGAAAACATGAGAACATTCAATCACTACCCTTAAATTAAAATGAGTGGCTTAGATTAATTTCTTGTCTAAAAGTAACACAACACATATCTTTAATTTTATCCAATATTTGATATTTGACTAGCAAAGATGTAGTTATATTGTAAATTGAGGTTACATACATATACCTATAGTTTTGTAGAACAGACATTTGTTTTCAATTAATAAGGCTTGAAGATTTGTTAATGCCTTTATATTGTATTACATATATATACTTGAAAAAGGTTGAAGCTAAGGAATTCTCCTTTCTCTTATCTCTTTTTTAAATATCTTAATATATAGGAGTATTGACTCAGAAAAGCCAAGGATTTAAAGTCTCAAAGAGACAAACTCAAAAGAGTACTCAATTCATAATTCAAATCTATCCCTCAATTGTTACAATTGGAGCTATTTATAGAAAATCAAATACACAATAAAGCAAAGTACACAGAGTTGTAAAGCTTGCATAATGTTGAGTGGGAACCATGAGTGGGTACGGTGGCTATGGAGGTTGTGCTAGTGGATTGGTAGGTAGGGTAATTGTGTTTGACAATATTATGATTATGTGAGTGATGATGCAAGTGGGTATGGTGTTGGAATTCTGGATCATTCTCTCCGGGTTGGAGAAGACTCGTCCTCGAGTCCTAAACAATTCCTCTATCATGTGGCTTCCAAATTATTGCATAATGAGGAATAAGGAGAAAATTCTGCTTGAATAGGAATCCTTGATAACATTCTGAGATGAAGGGACTCCTAGGTTGTGGATCATCGGAAATAGTGTAGTTGTTTTTCTGCCCAAGATTTATGTACTTAAAGGTTTTATGAGTAGCTGGCAGGATGAATTCTTCCATGTATATACAGGCAGATTTATTATGAATATCAGCTCTTGGATCCACATCAATTTCAAGATAGAAATCTCCCGCTGGTGATAAATCTGGAGGAATTTCTTTTAAAATAATATTTGGAAATTGGAATAGAAATTGAACAATTTCTGGTGAAAAATCATTGACACCGTTTTGTTCAATCACTATTACAAAACCCAAATTATTTACCTCATCCTTAGGTACCTGAAAACTATTCTGGGTATCTAAAGTTACCAATGTTGTCGATTTCATATTTCCTTGGTTGATTTCTTTTGGAGAGAAATGAGCTAAAACTGAGTTTTCTCTGCGATCTGCTATATATGATCTCTTTATCGTACGTTGACTCTTTTAATTCGTCCTCTTCTTCCTCATCAAAAACTGGACTACGATCTAACTCATCCGGATATTTGTCAAAGATGGGAGGACAATCGAAATGAAATCCTTTTTCTTCACATTCTTCTTCATCAAATTTAGGTGGATTTTCAAAATTATACTGAACGAGTTCAGTTTCTTTTGAAAAATCTTGAAAAATATCCTGATAAGAAGAATTATTTTCATCATTTTCAAAATCTTCATTTTCATGTCGATTTGATTGAGCTTATTTGATCTCAACTAACTCTTGCAATAGATGCAGTTGTTGTTGGATCAAATCAAGTTTGATTCTTTGAATAACTCTTCTTGAAGGCATGATTTGAAAAATTTAGAAAACTTGATTTTTTTTTAATTTTTTTTTAGAAAACTGAGGTTAAAATGTGATTTTAAGGAAAAATTGGAGGGTAATATGGGTATTTTGGCAAGTTTTGGGGCTTAAAATGGAATTTTTTGGGAAATTTTGGAGTCTAAAATGGAATTTCAGAAAATTTTGAGGTCTAAAATGGAAATTTGGTAATTTTTGGGGTTAAAAATGAAAATTTAGTAATTTTGGGGTTAAAAATGGAATTTTCGAGAATTTTGGGGTTAAAATGGGAATTTTGGAAAATTTTGGGGCAAAAACGGAATTTTGGCAAATTATAGGGGCAAATATGTAATTTTAGGAAATTTTGGGGCCTAAAATATAAATTATTGAAGTTCAAGGACCAGATTGCAATTTTCAAAAACTTACAATGTTGGTGACACGTGGCGCTTTTTGATTGGCTGTCAGATATGCGTGACGCGTGGCACATTTTGATTGGTTGCTGTGTTGACCAAAGTCAACGTACACGTGGCACTGTTTGATTGGATGGATGATGACACGGTGGCGCGTGGAGGCGCGTGGGACAGGATTCGGCGATGAAATTTTGTGTCCTAAGGTTTTAGGACCTTCTAAACACTTTTGTGGTGTCGGTTTGTCGAGAAAATGACTGGAAATAGTTTTTTTAGAACGACCGAGACGTTTTCCGACGAGGAAAAACTCTCACTCTCCTTTCTCACTCACCCTAAGGCACAACAAGCTACAAAATCTTGTTCTGATTACCAAAATGGCTCAGAAGTCTAAGGAGAAAACTCTCTAAGAAAAAAAACACTCAAATGAGCAATTGTATTGATATTGTATTAGTGAATGAAAATGACTTACATTTGATTGCTATTTATAAATAGCAATCTTTACACACTTCAAAAACATTAAATTAGTACAATAAATAGCTATAAAGAAACAACTAGATCTACTTTAATGGTGGAAGAATGAGTGTCCATGGGGAGTTGTCCTTTTAATGAAAAATAAGTTAAAAAAGTTGAGCAACTTGCTCAATTTACTTTTCTGTTCTGTATCAATTATTATTATATCAATAAAATTAAGAGTGTCTTAAGTTTTATAACTTCATTAGTTGCTTTTATGATTTTGAAACAGAAATTGATTGGATTTACAAAAAAAACATTATTTATGGTGCAAATTAAATTTAAAATAATAGAATACTTTTGTTGATAAAATTTAATCATAAATGTTGCATGTAGAAATATCTCACAAATATATATTAATGAAGTTTATAAGAAATATATATAATTTAAGTGCATATGTTATATGATTTCGGGGTATCAAAAGTTACTCATACACATAACGAATAATAAGTTTATAATTCTTTAAATTTTCTCAATCTAAAAAATATATAATTATATCAAAAATATTTTTTTTCGCTCTTGATGGAACTAGACACGTAGGATAGATATTCTAAATTAAAAAAGAAATATTTAATAATTAATTATGAGGTTAGAGTACTTATTTATTAGAAAATAGATATTTTAAGTTTGAGAATTTTCTCAATTTTAAAAATATGTTATTATTTATAGACTATAATCTTAGATTTCATATTATATAATTCTTAAAATTTAGTTAACACATTATGCTTTAAATATGTTATTTACTCACGGGGTATGCTAAAAATACAACTTGAAGCTACCAACACAAGAGAATAAATATTTTAGATTAAAGACTGATATTTAATTTTTATAGGACCATTATATTTTGCCAAAATTTTAATTTGTGAGTTTTTTAATTTTAAAAATATATCATTATTATATATAAAATTTGACTTATAATTCTTAAAAGATTAAATTATATTTTTAATCCTTCCAAATATGTGATGTTTAAAATTTGGTACTTCGAAATTTTTTTCTTTGATTTAGATCCTTCTAAATATTGAGTGTTATAAAATTGGTCCTTCCTAAAAAATATTTAGGTTCTTCCAAATTACTCTTTATTTTGTAAAAAAAAAATAGTTTTTATTTATCTTTCATATATTTTCGTTTGTTTTTTAGTTCTCATGGGTTGTTTTTTAGTCCGGTCATCGGACCAAGTCAGTTAATTGCTAGCTGTGCTAATATATACATATTAAAATAGATTTTTTTTAAAAGGAATAATAAAGAATACCAAAAATATTTCTAAATACATATATATATTGGATCTGAATTCTCTCCTATGGTTCTCTCCGGCCACCAACATTAGTATGTTAACCACCCATTTATCTTTATACGAAAATTGAAAAACAGAGAAAGTATGATGTAAACAAAATAAACAGTTCAGATTATGCAGAGAAAATAGAAACTTGAGAGAATCCATTTCCAAAAAACACTAGTTGTTTTTCCCACAATTTAGTCATTTATAATTTTTTGAAAAATTGAAAAAAGAAAATAAAAAGAGAAAAATCAAGTCACATAAGTTTTTATATATGGTTAAAGATACATTTTAAATAATGTTCATTTAAACTTAAAATTAGATTTAAGGAAAAACGCCTTTCAAATTATTTTCCAGTTCTTTAAAAAAATTATTTTCAAGTAAAAAAATTAGATTAATTTTATCACTTTTTTTTTTCTCTATGTTAATTTTAAGTTTATATTTATATTAATTAATTTGTATTTTATAAACTTGTGTCCAAATTTGTGATTTCTGAATGGTTTGGTACGGTTAACGAGTGACAGCCACGTGTATGAGAAGGTGTTGCATGGAATTAGTCCGTGCACCTTACCGCATTGAATCAATCCTCCTCCTGTTCTCACGCGGTAAGTACGAAGGGACCGTTGTTTCCCGCCACAAACACATCTATCTCCCTTTTAAACCCACCCTTTGCACTCTTCTCTCATTGCATTGCATTCATTCTCTTCTCTCTTCACAATTTCTCAGTAGCCACCGAAAATGACGATGAAAGGAAGCGCGTGCAAATCCTCTCCCAAGAGCCAGTACCACAAGTTTCTCAAACCTGGAGCTCTTGCAAAACTAAGGGATTCAAAGATCATAGCCAAACACTACTCAAGAAAAAGAAAGCACTCTTTGTCCCTTTCCGATGTTCAGTTGTTGCTACCGCCGTCTTCTCCGTTGCCGCCCATCCAAGAAGAGCAACAATCAAGGAACCAGGATAACGGCGTTCCGTGCTTCGATGTTTTTTATTCCGTTAATTTGAACCTCCCTCGATGCCTTGTCCGGAAGAAACTCTTCGCCGTCACTCCCTATTTTGCCCTTCCTGACGAATACCAGTTCTAGATCGATTCAATCCCTATCAATATCATACACAATGGATCTGATGTAACAGTGAATTATTTCATCTGTATTGTTTTTCTCATTCAACGTAATAAAGCAATTGTCTTGTGATTATTCGTTCTAACTTCATGTGCCCTCTTGTTTTCTTTTTTCTTTTTTGTGCGCGTGAGATCATCTACATAAGAAATCGTATGAACCCTTCACCCAAAAATAAAATAAAAAACACTATTGAATAAACCAATAATATGTATCTGTGAAGGGTTGGTGTGGATACGCAGAATTCGATATCTAATCATATTATAAATTTTGGTTTCAATTTGATAAAAAACATTATTTTCTAGTTACGCCCGAAAATTATTTTCAGTTGTGCCCGGAAATTATTTTCCGTATAGAAGACAAATTTGAAAAAAAAAGGACGTGTGGTATAGTTTAAAAAATGTGTGGTGATAATAGTGCCACCCTTTAAAAATGTATACAAGCATATACCATAAAAAGCTATGAAGTACAGATTGTGACATAGCCACCCTTTGACACTTTGACAATAGTGGACACCACATATACATTTTAAAAAATTAACAAAATATGAGCAACATGACAAAAAAAAATCTAAATTATTTATAATATATAATCTGATATTTTAAAATATTTTTTGTTGGAGAAATATATATTTTTATATCATATAAGTGTCTGATTTAGGGATGGATTTTGGGTTAGGTCAACTTGATAAACCGACCAAATCGAACCGACCCAAACTTTTTTTTTGACAAAACCCAATCTACCACAAAACCGAACCAACTCAAACTCCTTGGTCTGTTTCTTGGTTCATCTATTTTCCAACCCAACCTATTTAGAAAAGACCTAGGAGCCCGACAACAGGGAATAGCTTAATCTTTAGAGTTTTCGGGTCAAGTAGAAAGTAAAGCATGAGCCATACATTAAGGCTCAGGTTGGTATATATACAACGAAGGATTATGTGTCTAGGTTCAAGATGGCTTGGATATTGGGATCTTGTCTGAGTCCATTACGATGTGACCATGGGGCATTGAATGACTATTAAAGGACTTTGTGGTTGTTATTCATGGTATTATCTATAGGGAACTAGGAGGTGCCTATCTAACTCGACCCAACTGCTATCGGCGCTGCATGCCTTCACTCTTATGCTAGCGACAGGTGAGGCCTTAGATTCGGGAGTTGAAGTCAGTCCTCGGGTGAGGTAAGATGTCGAGGTACTTGAGTACTGTACACCAGCCTTAGAAGTCACGAAGCTTTGAGCTGAACTGACTTGATGAGGTCGGATGTCGAGGTACTTGAGTACCGTACACCAATCGCGGAATTCGTGAAGCTTTTAGCTGAAGTGACTTGATGAGATCGAATGTCGAGGTACTTGGGTACCGTACACCAGCCTCGAAAGTCATGAAGCTTAGCTTTCAGCTGAAGTGAGTTGATGCAATATTGATTGATGGGTTTGATAGGGTGGTGGATTGTTTCGAATTGGGCTTAAGTTGAAGGGTGAGCAGCTGAGATTGAGCTTGACTCTCGTGCCAATCTCAAATTGGGCTTAAGTTAAAGGGTGAGGAGCTGAGATCGAGCTCGACTCTCTTGCCAATTTCTAATTGGGATTAAGTTAAAGGGTGAGGAGCTGAGATCGAGCTCGACTCACATGCCAATTTCAAATTGGATTTAAATTAAATGGTGAGGAGCTGAGATCGAGATCGACTCACGTGCCAATTTCAAATTGTTCGTTAGGAGTTGATATTGAGCTTAACTCTCGTACCAATTTCAAAGCTCGACTCACATGTCAATTTCAAATTGGGCTTAAGTTAAAGGATGAGGAGTTGAGATCGAGCTCGACTCTTGTGCAAATTTCTAATTGTGCTTAAGTTAAAGGGTGAGGAGTTGAGGTCGAGCTCGACTCACATGCCAATTTTAAATTGGGATTAAGTTAAAGGGTGAGGAGCTGAGATTGAGCTCAACTCACATGCCAATTTCAAATTGTCTTAAGTTAAAGGGTAAGGAGTTAAAATCGAGCTAGACTAACATGCCAGTTTTGGATTGGGATTAAGTTGAAGGGTGAGCAGCTGAGATCGAGCTCAACTCTCGTGCCAATTTCGAATTGGGCTTAAGTTAAAGGGCGAGGAGTTGAGATCGAGCTCGACTCTCATGTCAATTTCAAATTGGAATTAAGTTAAAGGGTGAGAAGCTGAGATCGAGCCCAACTCTCGTGCCAATTTCTAATTGGGCTTAAGTTGAAGGGTGAGAAGCTGAGATCGAGCTTGACTCTCATGCCGATTTCAAATTAGGCTTAAGTTAAAGGGTGATGAGCTGGGATCGAGCTCGGCTATCATGCAAATTTCAATTTGGGCTTAAGTTGAAAGGTGAGAAGCTGAGATCGAGCTTGACTCTCATGCCAATTTCAAAGCTCGACTCACATGTCAATTTTGAATTGGGCTTAAGTTAAAGGGTGAGGAGATGAGATCAAACTCGACTCCCATGCAAATTTCTAATTGGGCTTAAGTTAAAGCGTGAGGAGCTTAAGTCGAGCTCGGTTCACATGCCAATTTCAAATTGGGATTAAGTTAAAGGGTGAGGAGTTGAGATTGAGCTCAACTCACATGCCAATTTCAAACTGGGCTTAAGTTAAATGGTGAGGAGTTGAGATTGAGTTCGACTCATATGCCAATTTCGAATTGGGCTTAAATTAAAGAGTAACGAGTTGAGATCAAGCTCGACACGCATGACAATTTCAAATTGGGCTTAAGTTAAGGGGTGAGGAGCTAAGATCGAGCTCGAGTCACATGCCAATTTCAAATTAGGCTTAAGTTAAAGGGTGAGGAGCTAAGATTGAGCTCAACTCTCGACTCTCGTGTCAATTTCTAATTGGGCTTAAGTTAAAGGGTGAGGAGCTGAGATCAAACTCGACTCTCGTGCCGATTTCTAATTAGTTTTGCTTAGCATCGTTTTTTTTTTCTTCTCTTCAGAATTGTTAATAGAAGGTTCAACTAACAATTGGTTTGTTGATTGTTTTATTGCTAATAAATACTGGATGGAAAAGTTGTTGGGGTCAATTTGTTTTTGGGTTAAATTAAGTTAAAAGAAGATTGGGTTTTTGTTTTAAATAGAACTGTTTAGTTTTGTTTGTGAGGGTAAATGATATGCTTCACGTTATGGTGTGAGTGGCAGTTAATGTTGAGCTAGTGACTAGTTTGTTGATATTTTGGTTGCTGATAAATTCTTGATAGAGATGGTATTGGGGATTTATCTATATAATTTTTTTTAAATGGAATTGTTCTTACTAATTGAACTTGACAAGTGATATTAAAAAATGATTGTTGCACACTATTAAAAAGTACAACTCATTTACAAATGTGTCACATCAACAATTAATATTTTTTAAGGATAGCTTAAGGGTCACGGAGGTTAAATTAACTCGGGTTAACCAAGGTTGTAAATAAGTTGTTGATGAATATGAGTGTGCCTCAATAATTATTCAATGATATTTATTATGGCTCAATAAGTAAACAAATTTGAGGTTCATGAGATGTTAATGCTTGAGAATTTGACAATTGACAAAGGCATGAATTGTGAGTAAGTTAGTAAAGTGAAGGACTTTGAATGTTGGTTTGGGTTTTATTTAACATAATATATATATTTGCATTCAGATTATTAGTATATTAATTAACATCGAACTAATCGTAACATGTTTGGAAAAACTTCTCCAGAAGTGTTAATAGAAGTAGAATTCTCAAAGGTTATAAGTTGTTTTAACAAATGTTTCAAATACCAGTTTCTTGAATAGTTTTCTTAATACAACATGTCTCTTTGCAGTTATATTATTGGAGAGAAATGAAAAATAATTTTACATATTGTACATTAATTACTTTGCCCAATTTGGCCCAACTATATCCAAAATAAAAAAACTCTACATCATTTACTTCACAGCAAATGAGTTGAATATTTAAGCGCTATTGATAATGTTGAATTAATTTAATACTAAAAATATCTAAAACCTCTCCCACGTAGGAAAAATAATAGTAGTAGAAATTTAGTAATAGATTATTCAATATATTTCCGTTTAAAGTGGTAAATTCCTCTGTTGGTAGATAATCAACTACTAAACAATGTATACTAGTATTACTCATCAAAATAATTTCTTCAAAGACTTTAATAATGTAGTAGTGATTGACAACCGTTGCCATAGGACTTTATGTCTTTAGTAGCGAATTCAGTGGTAGCGGTTGACAACTGCTACTGTATGGTGTAAAGTGTAAACAACCGCTAGCGTAGAGTTTTTCTGACATAATGAAAGCAATATGATAAAACTATAGTATTCGAATCTTTTTTTATATATTAGTATTTGATTCTTTTAAAATGAGTGAACGTGTATATAAAATAAACAAAATAGTCATGTGTTTAGCCTTGATGATTGCATGGCGGGACATCGAACAAGACAAATTGTTTAGGGCCTCAAATTTATAAAACCTTAAATTTTTTTTATAATACTCTTATTGGTATAAATTATTTTAAGAAAAATCAATATTATTTGAGATAGGACCCAATATTTTTTTAAAGCCCAAGTGACAGCAAGAGGACACTCACACATGTTGGCGTTGCTAGCGTCTCAGCAGTTGAACCTGAATGAACATTCACGAATTACAATTGTTAGATCTATTTTATTTTTTTATTGCTTATTGTTTTAGGTGCAACCAATTAGCCAACAAAGCAAAGTGATTGTCGCCACGGTTTGGATTTTGGCAACTGCAAACCATAGTTGTGACGGTGCATAGCATAGCGTGAAGAAATTTTCATTCACAGATATAATTTTTCACTTTCCAAGTTTTATTGTTTAATGGTCATCTTTTTTTAATTTTAAAAATTATTTTGCTAGTTATTTTTATTTTAATGACATTGTTAATGATGAGATAGCTCATGAGAATCTTTTTTCATTTTTTTTTTCATATATTAGATCAATATATTTCTTTTATTGAGAGTCAATTTGAATAATTTTTAGAATATGAAAACATGTTTAGTTTTTTATTTGATTCAAATAAATTTAAAACTTTTGGGGAAGATGAATTAAAAAAATATTTTATCAATGTTAAAAATATTTTGAGTTTTGAATACCATTCTGATATTGATGTATGGTTTTGATTTGTTTTAAGAATGAAAGTTATTGAAAGAAATACTATCAAATGAAATTAACACACCATTATATTGCTTATAGAATATTATTAATGGTCACAATAGTCGAAAGAAGGTTTTCAAAATTAAAATTAATTAAATCATATTTTAGATCAACTATACTACAAAATATGTTGAATGGACTAATTATATTATCTATTGAGAATAAAATGTTAAAATTACTTTATTATAAAATTTTAATAAATAATTTTGCAGTTCAAAAAACCAGAAAAATAACAATAACTTCCTGCCACTCCTCATCCCTAGCCTCCTCACCTCCCACGACCTTCTCCTTCTTTTTTTTTTTGGATAAGCCCATGGCTTTCTCCTTAAAACCATCAGATTTCTTCACTCTCATTCTCACCTTCCACCTTCAACTCACTAACCCTAGCACTCTTTTCTCACTCTAACTTTTTCTGTTAGAGTAAATATTATATGTGCATATTAATGGATTAATTTTATTAGTGAAAATCTATACTAATGGTAGCTGATCTAATAGAAGCGAACACAAAAGTGATAAAGAATGACAATTTTTTTGTGGTGATGGTAGACAAAAAAATGCTTGCACTCTCTTTCTCTTAGATCACATTATTATTATTTACTTTCTCCATCCCTATATATAAGAACCTTTACAAAAAATACATGGAAATTAAGGAATTAGTTAATTTGAATATAAATTCATTAAATATGTCAAACTTTATATTAATTTCCAAAAATACCTTTCTTATTGAAACTCAAAATTTCACTCTCTCTCCACCTAATTAATGATAGTGATAACTTTGACCAACCAACTTCTCAAATCACAGGACTAGAGAGAGAAATTCTTACTCAATAGTTTGTATAATTGAATGTTAAGAGTATTTGGGTAAAAAGACTTTTAATTTAACACAAATTTTATAAAAGGTCTTATAAAAGTAACAAAGAATAAAGGTTCTTATATACATAGGGAGTATTATTTTATTTACCCTTCCTTTTATATCACATCTTTAAAACATCTCTCATTTCAGTCTTTTTCTTTTCCTTTTTAATCTCTTATTATATACTACATCTTATTCCTCAAAAATCACAATTTGTAATAATAGGATACTAAGTTCACATAAATGGCATATCTATCCCGATTTGGGAAAATTATATATGTTAACTAAATTGGCCTCTAACAACTACCAAAATAAGCATTTTCCCTTTTAAGTATAATATCTTGCATGTTGAAAATTACACATATATATTTTTCTAATAAAGAAGATTTAATTCTTATACTAAAATATTTGTACAATTATATTTATACTAAAAGGAAGGGAAAAATTTTGAGTGATGATGTTGTTCACTCGTCACTCTTATTTAAGTATTTTCATATTATCTGAATATTAATAATTAAATTTTATTGATTAAAAATATATTTACATATAAAAATAATTTAAAATAAGTAATAATAAACATAAATGAGTCACAATTGCCCCACACAAAAATCAAAATGAAATATATTTTCATTATCATAAATAAGTATTTGAATCCACTCATACTTTTATCATTGTATGACTTATGACAGTGATAGACACAACACAACAAAATAATAAATCCTATATAAATAATACTTTTTTCATTCATTTTCAAATGTCATATTAATTCACACAAATTTAAAAAACTAAGAAAAATACCATCACTCAGTTCACATAAATGGCATATCTATTCCAATTCGGCAAAATTATGTTAACTAAATTGCCCTTGAGCATTTCGCCTATAAAAATAAAAATAAAATAAAAACTAAATTGCCCTTAACAACTATCAAAATAAGCATTTTCCATTTTAAGTATAATGCTTGCGTCTTAAAACTAACTTCTTAACCATAATAATGTAATTTTTTATTTTATTTACCAAAATAATGTAGAAAATAAACAATTTACCAATATAGGTATTTTGACCAAAAAAATAGTCAAACTTTGTCTTTTTGCCTTTTGTCCTTTTTTATTTTTCGAGTTTTTGCTTTTCGTCTTTTTACATTTTGTCCTTTTACTTCTTAAATTATGCAATTCTCTGTTTTGGGTCTTTTCATACTGCAATAACCCTTTTCTGGAATAACTTGATTTTTAGTAGCTGTGTCAATCTTTAGATTTTTCAGTTTAGCGTTTATCTCTTCAAACGCAACTGCAAGATTTGAAGATTGTTGTTTTGCAACTATTAAATTAAGTTTTTCATGCAACCCAATTAATAACTCAATAATAGTGTTATTCTGTTTTGCTATAGAACTTATAGTAATACTTGTAGAACTTTTAATAAATTATTCTGCTGATGACAAAATCTGAGTGGTATTATCAAGTGCTCTTTGATAGTCTTGATTTTGTTCGGTCATGCCAAGAATGTAGATATTTTAATATATACGCGATGTATTAGCGATTCAAGAGTCTGCACTCTTTCCTCTAATTATTTTGCTAGTTGAACAGTTTTTTGTTCAATCTTTCTGGGTTCTTGATCTATTCTTATTAATAGATCCTCTATATCTTTCTTTGTTGGCAACTTAGAAAGATATGACTTTATCAGATTTAAATATTAAAGAATCAACTTTGTCGGTTAACTCTTTAATTGTTGTTTTACAAAAAGTGATTTTTCTGCTTAGAGGTTCTAAGCCTTGTAAAGATAATTCAATTAGAGAGATTTTCTCTTGCTATTTTTGGTACAGGTTGAGCAAAGACTTAAAGAACAGAAGAATTATTATCTTTTTCAGATTGCAGATTATATAAAATAGTGTATGAAATATCCGAAATACAATTAAGTTGAGCAAACACAGATGACAGAGAGTTATGTTGATTTCCTGCAGTATGATACGTATGTTTGAAATCTTTTTTATTATCATGAAAACATACTAGATTAACATGATCAGTAATTCCTCCTCTTATATTTCTTGGGAATTCTAAATCTAAATAATCAAGTCTACCTCTTTCAGTCATTATTTATCCTGTAGTTACCTATCCATCAGGTGCAAACATCGTTTCCAGCATGGTCTTACCTTCTTGCCATGGTACTAAGATTGCCTTCCCTAGCCTTCGGCTATACAAGACTCATAATGCTTGAAATTGGTTTTAATGATTCAAAAGAAATGAGTATGGAACCACTTATCATATTAAAAAATATCATGCTTTTATGATAACAAAAATAAGATCAAATATAGCTCATACTAACAGTACTCTCAACATAATAAGTTTAGTTCGTCATACCAAGCTTGCTCTGATACCAAAAATAGGTAAGTGCAGAGGAAAATGAATTCATACCTTTCTCTTCTCTGAACTTCCTGTACTCAGAATAGCGCAAGATAAAGATAGTAGCGGAAGATAGAAGGTGCAAGGATCAAATAGAAAGGATTTCTTTAGAGAAGTAAGTGGTTGTGCTGAACAAGGTGTGTTTTCAGACTAACCATTACACTCCTTTTATAGGCAAACATAGACACACGGACTTGAAATCCGGACTTGAAACTAAAAATAAAAATACAATAATTAAGGTAAGTGGGACACAACTTTTCTGAAAGTAGATGCTTTCAGTAGTGATTAAAGGCCACACTTGTACAAAATTTAAACAAAAACCATACACGTAGAAAGAAAACAGTAAAAAGATAAGGAGAGGAGGATTCCTTCCTTATCTTAAAGCTTTGCTGTTTGTCGTCTTCTGCCGACAGTGTTGTTTGACGTCATTGCTTACGTACTCATCTTTCCATGAGGTCTTCCACCTCAGCCATCAGGTCTTCTTCTTCATTCAGATTAGGTGCTTCAGATGTTGAGAGTAGATCCCAAACGCTGTTAAGATCTGGATGTGGTCGCTTGAGAGGTGCCCAAATCTTCATTGTTGATGTTTCTCCAAGTAGTTGGAATTTATTTCTGAGATCATGAGGAAAGTTGTTATAGATTCTTTCTTCTCGAACATCTTGATTATCTGGTTCATAATACAGAATTGAATCTGTAAAGAACATACTAGAGAATTCTGTGAACATTCCAATAACCAAATGATGCTGTGCAGGAATAAATTTTCCTTGTATCATCTTTGGAGATGATGAGTAAACTCCAAGTCTAATTTGGGGCCTTGGTCTTAGGTCTGTCTGATTACAATAGGAATTAATAATCTTCCGTGCCTTTCGACCAAGAAAACCTGGTGCTGAGCTAAACGTTAGATAATGAACAAAACCATAATGAAAACATTATGAAATTATGGCTTCATCAATTCTATCCGCATTGGTAACCCTGAGTAGCACTGGTGAGGGTTGTAGAGGGTATTCATTGTCGAAATATTCTGAGTATTGAACAAAGGTAAAATGAGGATAGGGTAGACAAACTTCTTTCCTACTTTGCTGCAGAAACATTTGCATCCCAATGAGGCCTGCATCTAAGCTAGATTCAGCCTTTTGAAGGATGTCCGGTTGGAATTCTAGAGGAAGATCTTATAGAAAACTTCTTTTAAATATTGAATCTAGGTTCATCATCAGCTCCACTTGTCAAAGGGAATGGTCTCAACTTCTTGCATGGCATCAATCATATATTCCGCTCTGTTAAGTTCTTCTTCCAATTCTCTAATTTTTTGTGAGAATTGTCTAACTTCTCTTTCTCTGCCTGCTCTCATTTTGGAACACATTCTCCTTTCATGGTTTAGATTCTTTCTCAAGACGATTTGAAATTTGTTCAAACTCTTGTTCTGGTCCTCGTTTCAAAGTTTCAATGAAAAAATATGCTTCCTGTTTAGAAAGCGTTTCTGTTGAAGATTTTAGGAAATAATCTTCAGCTTCTTTAATGACATCTTCTAAAGAAAAGAAACCTTTAAATACTGTTTTGAAGATTTTCCTATAGCCCTCATGAGAGAACCATAGCTTCTGTAGAGTCCCAGTTTTTCTCCTTGGAAAAGAACATAAGCCTTTTTATGTGGTTTTTCTAAATCATTGGGGCTCATTTTTGAGAAATAATAATTAAGTGCATTCAAAGCATTTAATTTTTCAGTTGGTGTACTTGCTCGACGAAGAGCCGTTAACAACACCTGCTGCTCCTTTATAATAGGGCATCCATATAATGGTTTAAACTCAAACGGAAGCGTTGGATATCCTTCAGAGACTGGTTTCTTGCCTTTGTCTTGTCCTGTCATCTTTAAAAAATAGGATTGGTTAGGATTAATCTAGACAACAAATCCGCTGCATGATTATCTTTACCAGAAATATGTTCAATTTTCACATCAACACCTGTTCTGCAAACATTATCAATAAAATTTAACTATCTATTTTTAGAAAGTCTGTTGGTGTTCATGTTATGATAAAATTTTACTATGGCTTGACAATCAGTTCTTAATGTAAATTCTTTTTTATCTAAGAGAAAGATTCTGAATTTTTCGAAAGCAAATATACAGGCCATTATTTCGGCATCAATGGTGGATACATTGGTTTTATAAGTTCCTGATGCATACCTGGCTATCTTCTCTTCGGATATTATTGAATCCTTATTATTTTTCCATTTAAGAATGACACCCCATCCTTGTAAGGATCCATCTGTTTGGATAATAATGTAACTATCCTTAGGAGGGAAATCAAGAGGAGGAAGACTCTTAATAGAATCTTTAATTTTCCTGATGATTTTCCAATCCTGACTCTTAAATCTTCTCTCACCATGCACAGAACATTTATTGTACAAACTACCATTGAGTTTGCTTAAGTTATGGATATAATTTCTTGCATAATTTAAGATCCCTAGGAATTGCTGTAAACCTTTCTGTTTCAAGGTTTTGTTCTTCAAACTCTAGGATTTTCTTGACAATAAGGGGTTGAAGTTCAACCTTTCCATTTCCAATCTGTAGTCCTAAGAATTCAATTCTTGTAACACCGATTTTTAACTTATTTTTTTGATAGAACAAGTCCTTCCTTTTCACATATTTCAAAAAATATTGAAAGGTGTTTAAGGTGTTGTGAGATGTCTTCAGAAAATACAAGGATATCATCCATGTATGCTATTATGAAATCATCATGCTTGTGAAAAATGTTGTCCATTTTTCTTTGAAATACTGCTGGTGCATTCTTTAAGCCAAATGGCATAACAAGCCATTCAAAGTGTCCTTCTGGGCAAAAGAATGTGGTCCAAGGAATGGACTCTTCCTCCATTGTTACTTGGTGAAATCCAGATTTTAAATCAAATTTGGAATATACCCTTTTATCTTGGATTTTTAATAGCAAGTAATCAATACCTGGAAGAGAATATTGATCCTTATGAGTGTTGTCATTGAGTCGCTTGTAATTATAAACCATTCTTGATTTACCCCTTCTTTCCTTTCCGTTAATGACTTCTGTTCCTGATAGAACAATAAAAGCTGATGTCTGATGCCTAGAATTTGATTTTCTAATAACACCCAGGTTAAGGAGGTTTTGGATGTGAGTCCTATACTCCTTTTGCTGTTCTGGTGATGGGATGATGGGCTTGTCTTATATTATCAAGTCTGGGTTGATAGTTTCTAACTTATAAAGTATCTTATTTTTCTGCCAGTGTTTTACTGGATTTTCACCTAAATACTGTAATTGTTCTAACCTATTCAGGACCGACATAATTTGTTGTTCAAAATGTGTCATTGATCCTAGGTCATACAAGCACAATTCTCTGTTTAGTACCTCAATTTCTTCACTTGTGGGTACTAGTTATAATTCTTCTGTTATTGCCTCTGAGACATTACAAGTAGCATAGGGGGATGCTTGGATTGTATCATCCTTTTTGTAAAGCTTTACTGCTTCTATCTGTATACCTCCTTTGAAGTTATAGATGAAAGACATTCCAATGATTAATTGGATTTTTCTTTCTGCAAATTCTCCTATCCTTAAGGGGATAATGTAAGTGTAGGGCATGAGATATTCTTCTTTGTTGAAGATTATCTTAGCATTGGTTAATCTATGATTAGTTGTTTCTGATCCTCCTAGACCATTTACTATCATAGGTTTGTCTGTTTGTTTCCAACACTTCTTACGAAACGCTTCATTGTCTATGAAACAACGGCTTGCTCTCGTGTCAATTATTGCTTGTAACACTCTCTTTTCTCCTTCTGTTGTTACTATAACACTGCAATTTAAGAGATTATTCTGTAGAGCTATGTGTCTTTATATTGAAGCACAAATTTCGTCATCACAATCTTCTAAAACGGGTTCTATGTTTTCGGGATACATCTTCTCCTTCCCGGGGTTTTTTGCGAAATTTGGGCTCTGCTGCTCTTGTAAGGCTACTTCAAGGGCAAACACTCTATCTTGTAAAATCTGTATTTGTTGCTGTAAGTAAAGTATATACTTGGCTTGTTCCTGAACTAAAACAGAAAGGTTTGTTTTGTTCTTTGGAATTTCCATCTTAGGTTTAATTGGGATGGATAAGTATAGAATTCGCTGAGCGTCTGGGATACATATATCAAAATGCGCATTGTTACTATCTGGAGTCAAGAGACGACAGATGTAGCATTTTTTATGCATTTCATCTAGTTTTAGATAAAATTGCCATTGATGTGAACAATCTTGTTGTTCTTTAGAGAGCACAGATGGTGTTCTCCAGGCTGGCTGTGTTACCATCATCATAAAGGATGACTGGTCTTCGAAAAGGTTTATGAAATCTCTTCGAGCTTGTTCTTCTTCAGGATCTTTATATGAAAATATGCTGGATCCTCGTCTTCATCAACACTCACTATGTCATAATCTTGAGGTAACTCAAGTTCTTGGTAGACCACAAGACATTCTCTGTTGACTCTTCCTGATCTACATTGATTTACAAACTGTCCTACTTCTCCACAAATGTAACACTTGCATTTAGTGTTTCCTGGCTTTTTAGTTTTGAATTTACGTACATTATTCTTGTGAGGAGTTTTTTATAGTTAGTCGTTCTCCTGAGTGGTCTTTTGGGGCGATAATGACTTCTATAAACTCCTGGGACATCTATGTTTTTACATAATGAAAAATTCTTTGCTTGTCTATTGATTTCATTTTGTTGACAAAGGTGTTGAAGTACGTCGAATACGAACTTTTTTCTGGGTGCTATCCCAACTGTTTGGTTAGGATATGCTTGATTCCATAATTCTATCATTTTGGAACCAAAAGGCGGGGGAAGTTTTCTAAAAAACTTCTCAGAAATTTCTGGTTGTAGGTATATCCTACCAGTCTTAGCTGCCAATTTCTCATACTATGCTGCATATTCTGCAAAATCCTTCATATTATTAATCGTCAGTTGTTCCAGCTGTAGTAATGCTTGATATTGCATTTGGGTGTGTCCTCTATATTCATCATATTCAAGGATCATTTGTCTTACTAGTGTAGTCAGGTTGATAGTATCATTGGCTAGATTTACTAACTGTTAGATACTCATCAAGGTAAGCAGCTCTCCATGATTGGAAAGTTAATTTTTCTATTGGTCCTAAAAGTTTTTCAAAGTATAGAACCTTGTCAGAATTTTCTGCAAACTGTAGGGAAGCTAAATGGGTTATAGTGGCAGATTCCCATGTTCTAATGGTGTCTTCCCATTTTGCAATGTTTACTGGTAAAACCAGTACAACTCCTTCTCTAGATTTTGCAAATGGTAATTCTATAGGATTAAGATCTAAGGGTCTTCCTATAGGTGTTGCTGTGTTAGTGGTCCATTGGTTTATTGGAGGGATTGCTATTGTTTTTCTTGCTCTTGGCCCAAAAGTAGGTTGTCCTGTGGTTCTTGTTTGGGGGACTGAGTTACTACTTTCTCCTTCCATGAACAAGTATTCATGCTTAGTAGGTTTCTTCTTGGGATATGGTAGATAATCATCCTCTATTCTAAAATAAGGCATACTTCTTGTTGTTCAGAGAATGGATTACAAAATTCATCCTCTTCATCAAATCTAGGTGGTTTACTATAGTCTACTGGCTCACTTATTGATTCACATCTATATTCTTGGAAATACCATGGTTGAGTTTCCATAAACTTCTCATAGGATATTCCTTCATCCTGATTTGTAGTAATTACTAGTGTTGTCGAGATTCTTTCAATCTCTTCATCATCTTCATCTAATTCTATCTGAGGTTGAGACTCTTAGTCGTAGAATCGAATGCTGAAACTATTTCGCCTCATACAAGATACTACCTTGGTTGGAACCTTCACAGTTTCCTTTTTTGGTATAGTTATTGTCCATTCCAGAAGATTTGGATCAAAATCTTTTCCTGGGATGGCTCTTATCCCTTTAGATCCTAGAAATTCGACTATGTGATCTGTTTGGACCTTGAAATTTGGGGCAACATAATTGCTTAGTCCCGCTGTTACAGCTTTAATGAGAATTAAGTTTGCTTCTCCAGCCGTCATGCTTTCATAACCTTTGGTTTTTACTTGATCATTACATGATTACAAAAATCAGATAATGAAACCCTATAATTCTTAGGAATAATGTAAACTAATTCATGATTTTCATGCATGTCGACTTCCATTGTCCCTATGACTGCTTTTGTAAGATCGTCACCAAATCTTGTATCTATTAGGGTGGCTAAGACCTTAGCTCCTATATGTTCTCTGTGTAATCTATAGATTCCTAAAAGAACGGCTCCTAGATGGATAGTTTTGTAACCTATTGCCATCAGCTTTCTTTTTGATTCTAAGTTTATTAGACTTAGACTCTTCTGTTCATTACCAACACACAATATAGCTTCTTCACTATAATGTTGGTAATATTCCTGTTCATTCTCAAAAAATTTGTGAGAAGCTTTTCCATGCCTTGCACGTTCTAGCTATTGTTCCGGGTTGACAAGCTGTACCATTTCTATGGGCTTGCATTTTCCGAATATATTTTCTATTTTTTTGTATATACTATAAGGCCTAATAACATTCCTGTAATTCATAGTTGGGCTTCTAAGGGAACTACTCCTTCCTAGAGAACTAGAACTCATTTTGAACAAACTAAATAAAAAATTAATTTTATTTAGAAAAAGACAATCGAGAAAAGACGAAATTATGAAAATGTGTCAGAGAAACTCAAAGTGAGTTTGAGGCTTTGACTAAAAGACAATGTCATGACTAAATAAAATTAATTTTTTATTTAGTTTGTCCCTTATTTATATATAAACTTCGTCTTTTCTCTGACATTGTTATTATACTAAAACATTTCTACATTTATATATATTTATACTAGAAAGAAGGGACAAAGTTTGAGTGATAATGTTGTCACTTCTTTATGTTTATTGTCACTTTCTTATTTAAATACTTTCATAATATCTAAATATTAATACTTTAATTTATTGATTCAAAATATATTTTGAATTCAAAAATAATTAAAAGCGACTGACGATAAACTTAAAGAAATGATAGTAATTCCATGCAAAAGTAAAAGTCAAATATATTTTCATTACCTTAAAATAATTTGGATCCTCTCATGTTTTTATCATTTTGTAACTTAGTACAATGAGTGATTGACACAACACAATAAAATAATAGGTCTTACATAAATAATACTCCCTCCATTCATTTTTAAATGTCATTTTAGGCGGGGACAAAATGAAGGGGGGGCAAGGGAGGCCCTTCCCCCCCCCTCCCCCTCCGAAATAAAAATAATACTAGTATTAAGGAGGCATACATAATAAAAACAAGTTGGGCGTAGTGGTTCCTGTTGCACCTCTGTCTCTTTGCCACTCTGTGTTTGAACCCGAGGACGTTTTTTCTTGAATTTTTTCCCATTTTATAAGCTTTTTAAGAGACTTCTTCCATAAAATTTGGCAATTACCAAAATTCAATCAGCCAATAATTTGTCTCTGCGATTCTGTGTTCGAACCCTAGGTTCTATTATTTTTGTTTTTTTTTTAATTTTTTTTCCAATTTTTTCTATTCTCCTTATTATGATAAATCCCTTTAAAATCCAACAACACGAGAACATGATGGTTATACGAAGACATTCTTTTTCAAGTCTAAAATCTTTTATGCTATTAACTATTTATCATTTATTGCATTGTTATTATGTAAGACTTATTAACTTTATTATTGATTTATTTTTTTCAACCATCTCTAACTTTGCAAGACTTTGTTATACTGAAATTATTCATCTTGATTTATTTTTCACATAACGGAATTGTAATCTCTTAAGTATTTATGAGAAAATCATCGATTCATATTTTAAAAGAAATACTAATGAATGTCCTCAACCTTAAGGTAACGCATATACTCTTCCACTAATCACAAGAATTTTAACTTTCATTTTTCAATATTTATCGGTGAATTGTTAAAATTTATTTTTTATCGGCCCATCCCTCAAGATATTCCTGGATCCGTCCCTGATTTTAGGTTAATTTATACACCTTTAAAAACTAATAAATGTTCATGGTTGTATAATAAATGTTACTACCTCCCTTTAAAAATATAATCACTTAGACTTTTTTTACATATATAACTTAAGAAAAATAGTTATTGTATTGATTTTTAAAAAATTAATCACTCCTTTACAATTTTATCCCTAAATAAATACAACTCACTATCTTGGGAATCAACAATATTAGTAGTGGATGATTACTTTGTTAAAACGTTTGAAAAGGTTAATAAATACATATTGTATTTTGTGTAGGTGTTTATAATATGAAACATAAACATATATCTTACCCTATGTGCTTATATTTTGAAACAAAGGTAGTATGTAATTTTCTATTATACTCCATTTGTTTCATATTATAAGACTGTTTCTGAAATTGTTGGTTTTTCAAAATATACAACCCCTTACAAGGTTCTAGGAACTTTTTTTATAGGCAAATACTCACACACCCTAAACTAAACTATTCTCCTCTGTCAAGGTTCAAACCTTGGACCTCCTGCTCTCAAGCCTTATGACTTGTACATGACCATTTGAGCTAAAACTCTTGGTCTGTTCTAGGAGCATTTAATATTTTTTTATGACTATCCCTTTAGAATTAATGAACTATTTATGATAGTAGAATATAATTAATGTTTTGATTAGAGATCAGAGAATAAGGGTATATTTGAAAGATTGTGTATTTTTTTACAAAAAATCAATACATTAATTAAGTTCGTTACATATTTTTTAATAAGTTTAATTGTGTAAATAAGACCTTACAATATTAATCAGAAGGAGTACCATTATTGGAATTTACATCAATTAATGATTTTCTTAGGTTAAATTTATAAGCTATTTATAGGAGAAAAAGTAATACATGTTTTTTCTTGAACTCCTTATGTGATTAAAAAAAAATATGAATGATAAAATAGATCAGATGGAGTAATATGTTCTCATATTGTATGTTATGTTCACCTCTTCAAATAATGTTGGAAATAAACCGAACCAACTCGATGAAAATTAAATATTCGATTTGTTAATTAATTTGATGAGTTTGGTTCATAAAAGTGAACTTGAGCTAAGAATTAAGCTCGTTAATGAAATGAGCATAACACGAACCTAGCATAGTTGGCTTGTTTGATTCATGAACTAGCTCGTTAAAGAAATAAAATGATTAATAGATATAAAATTTTAAATAAACTTATATATTTAAATTTTTGAGATCATTAAGTATCTTTTATTTTAAAATTTAACTTTACAAAAAATTTTCTTTAGTGTCAATTTGTAAAGGTAATTCACAGCGGGAGAACCTGCGTTCGAATTCCACCTATGTCAAATTCTCGGGGGCTAGCGTCAGCCACACAGCACGAATGATATTAGTCTCATCCTAAAGGCGTGAAAACTCGTAGTTATACCAAAAATAATTTGTAAAGGTAATTCATTTTAATTATTTTTTATTTTATTTTTACAATTATTTTATAATAGAAAGAAAGTAAATAATAGTTTTAGAAAGTTGAGAATTTACAGCTCTTGAGCCGAACCAAACCATTCGTGAACTTCAAACAAGCCGAACCTGAGCTCAAAAATTAGTTTGTAAAAAAAAACTTGATTTGAGTTCGACTCAAGTAAATTCTTATTGAGCCAAACTGAGCTAAGACAAGTTTGATTCGAGTTGGCTCAATTCCATCCTTATCTCCAAATATCACAAAAAATTAAAAGAGGATCCAAAAATTTAATAAAATGTTAAAGATGAGAAATACATATGTACTGAAATTAATATGGCATTAACTATTATATAGAAAAATATTAACTCACATTGAAGAAAAAGGAGTCTGAAACGGAAAGTAGAAAAAGGAAATTGAATGTTTGGGAAAATAATAAATGTGATATTTGAATGAATTAAAAAAGGAAATAGAAATTAAAGCTGTATAAATACAAAGGGAAAGTGCTGAAGGAGATTGCAAAAGTAGTGTGAGCAGAAAAATCGATCTGATCATCAGGTTTCTAGGCTATAGAGGTTGAAAAATCTGACCTTTTTCTATGGTTTTTTTCTTTTTCACATATATATATATATATATATATAGTTTATTATATTTCTGTGTAATTTTTGCAGGATCACACACACTAGTAAACAGTGAAATGGAAGGTAAAGGAAGCAATAGCGAGAGGAAACAAAATCCAAACACAAAATTAGATGCCCTCTGTGACTTAGCTCTTGCTAATTATGACTTGTTTGACATTGATATGGCTATTCAACTAACGAACACTACTGAAAACAATGGAAACCAAATTGCAGAAAATTTAAATCCCACCTCTGTCGAAAACTCTCCTGTTACCACCACCATATCAACCACCATCACGACCACCACAGGTACCACACATGTAGCTTCATCTGACGCAAACATCCCCCAAGGATCCCAATCTCAAATCCTTGCGGGCTCTGAAAACAATGTTGGTGTTAACATCGTTCATAAGAAACGGTTAGTAAATTATTTTATTCAATTTAATTGTTTCATATGTATGTCCTTTATTTATTTATTTATTTACTTATTTTTTAATTTTCTTTTGTGTGCAGATTCATATCAACTGAGATAGAAGGGAAGGACAAAAAGAGGAAGTGTGTAACCGGCACACAAGTTGACAAATCTTTGGAGGTTATATCTATAATATATAAGTTATTCTTGATTTTTTCCTACAATTACCATATTTTCACTCTTGTTTTGTTTTGTCAAATTTATTATTATTTAAATGTGTCTCTCTTTTTAATCACTATCTGATGTTTCTCTTTTCTTTTAATTTTTCTTCACAAATTATGTAAGAGGATGACACCATCCTTTTAATATAGCAAACTAGGGTTTGTTTATTTTGTATTTTGTATTCTATATTTTGAATTGATTATCCTTGTGTGCTTAACCCCTTATTTTGAAAAATAATATTTTTTATATAAAAAAAAATTATGAACATTTTTAAGATATTTATTTGTGTTTTTTAAAATAATCCGAAACAGAAAATAATTATATTTTTAAGGCATGTTTGGGTACTTTTCGGTTTAACATATGTTGGATTTTTTTATTTTGAACTCACAAAGCTTTTGTTTCTTCTTTTAACAAATGAAAAATCTTTTGATCCTTTAACTAAAAATTAGACATTATTTGAAAAAACTTAAAAATTGCTTCTAACAACTAAAAATTATCTTAAAAATCGTTTCTCACAAAAAAAAATGTGACAGAACTATAAAGGCAAATAGAAGGCTGCTACAAATATCTATTTTTGTCATGACATTATTAATATTGACATTTGCAATTACAGGATCAATTAGCAAAAATTCCAACAATAGTGACAGAACTAAAGAACACATTTGAAAAAGAAATGGCAGAACAACATGAGAAAGAAAAACTACTCATGAATGGTAACACTACTCATCTTACCTCTCCTATTTTTTATAGGCACATGCTCTTTGCTATTTAAATTCTTAATTAGTTTGTAAGATTTTTTTTTCTTTTTTGAGTTTAATTTGTGTGCACAATCACACTAAAAATTAGTTTTAACGGTATTAACATAACACAAGAAGAGGGTAAATAATAATAACAGGGAGTTTAATTCAATAATATATTTGAGGGGGGTTTTTCAGCTGAAGTTGAAAAGAGCAAGCAAGCGACCAGAGTGAATTGGAATGTGCCATTCTCGAGCTATCAAAATCCAAATCCTTATGCAAACTCATTTCCAGGTATGTATCTATAAAGGCACCCATGTTCGCGCGCATATACATACATATTTTTTAAGAGCCTTTTATCACAATCTTATTAGAGAATTCATAGCTAAGGCGTCTAATAGTTGCATTGATTAATTAATTAAGATAATAGAACATTAAACTTTTAGATTGCTACACATAGTCTATCTTTTATCCAATGTATAAAACAATCATTTATTTAATGTTAAATATTTAACAAAAACAGCTAAATATAGTGGCAAACAAGTATAATTTTCACATGAGTAAATCATCACTTTAATTAGTTTAATAAGAAAAATAATCATCGCTTTAGTTTGACTTTTTATTTTTTAAGAAGTTTCACTTTCAATCCTTTATTCTCTTCTAATTTTATTTATATTTTTTAATATAATTCATCAGTCATTTGTTGAACTAATATGAATGATTTTTTTACGAAATAAAAGACTAATTAAAGTGATTTTTTTCTCGGGAGTTAAGAACTAATATATGAATATCTAATGATAGTGGACCCTCATTTCAACCCCCAACCATCCAGAACCATCAATCCAACTGCTGGGAACATTTGCCTTTCAACCATGCCCATGCCTATGCGAAACACGGCAAGCGGATCGAGGTATATATAAGTTATAATTTTTGTATTTAGCACCCTTTGTTTTCGTAATTTTTTAACCTATATATACTAAACCCTAATTTTCAATTTTTAATTAGTATATATTGGATTTTTTCTCTTACTATTACTCATTTCATTGAGTCTAAACCTAAATTCAATTCAAACTTTTAACATTTTTTTGTTTTTTTTAACCTGCCATTTGAACTTAGGGTCTCTAATTGTCCACCGCAAGCAAGCACCATGAAAAACATGGATGAAAGGTATCTTGGGATGGATGCCATGAAAAATTCAAATTATTGGATTGAGTGGAATGCAATAAACATTGCAAACCTTGCTCGAACTAATCAAGAAAAGTTGGAATCCATGGAAGCTTACATCTCTTATCTCAAAAAGAAAGTTCAAAGGGATAATTTCACTCAAAACGAGGAAATAAAATCCTTGAAGATGAAATCCATTAATTTAGAGGAGAATTTGATGAAGACACAGAGGTACTTGTGTACTCTTCAAGTTCAAGTTGAGGCTTCTAGGTTTGACATGGCGGAGAAAAGGGTTGATATCGCAGCTAAGGTAGCTGACGAGTACTGTGAGAAGGTGAAGAGTTTAGAGATTCAAATGACCAAGGGCACCGCTGAGACAATTGAGAAGGTGAAGAGTATAGAGACTCACATGGAAAAGGATGGCCAAACAATTGCGTTTCTAAAGAGTTTGTTGGATGAATTAAAAGAAAACCTCAGAAAACAATTTGTTGACGGGTTTAATAAAGCAATTGAACAAGTGAAATTGCTTTATCCTGAGGTTGATCTCTCCGAGATATGTCCATCCAAGAAAATTGTCAATGGAAAATTGGTTGGTGATGAAGATGATGAGTAAGTGTTTCCATCTTATTACGAGTTTACTTCAACTTATTTTAAAGAAATAATCATTTACGTTTGTAATTTATTTTTTTTAGAAAAAAAGTAGTTATTTCATTTTGAAAATAATTGTTTCCAAAGGTATGTTAATTTGTTACAGATGATTTTGTGCGAGCAAGGTTCTTGAATCAGAATATGGAGTGAGGACTATTGAGGCAGTGCCCCTAGCATCAGCAATGTGATCTCACTTTTATTTTGTTTTTTTTTCCTTTTTGAAGTTGAAGTTTCTCTTTTGGTTGGACAATTTTTGGTGCACCTTGAGGTGTTTTTATTGTTCAAGTTATCTGTTGAATCGTTGAGACATGCAATTTATTATTGTCAACTAAGTTTGATTTCTTAATATTATTGCGTTGCTTTGTAATTTTTTTTCATAATATTATTGCTATTTTTAAAACTTGTTCTTATCTAATGATCTAACCCACTTAATCTTTACGATGTTAATATTTTTTTTATACATCGAAAAGATTATGAGGTTGATATTTAGTATAACAAGATATTTTTTTGTGTAAAAAGAAAACATATGTAAGGGATTATTTGTTTACTTCCCTAATACCAGAGAAATGAGAAGAATTTGAATAAATGCAAGTGTAGTCATTATATTGTGGCCAATACTTATAGAGTTCATATAACAAGAGAGGAGTACCAAAGAACACTAAACTTGTATTGATTGTTTGATTAAAAGATGACTATATAATGGAGAATAGGGGTTTATATAGTGAATACAAAGCTTTTCTAACACTCTAAACTAACCTAACTAATATTGTAACCTACTACTGTTAACTCTATCAGCCCCCATATTCTCCATTGTATTGTGGCCAATACCCATAAAGTTTATAGAACAAGATAGGAGTGCCATAAAGTTCATGTATGTTGTAAGTCTTCTATCAAGATTTATGCAAAGCCTAATTCGAATTCACTTCGGAGCAGCTAAAAGAATTCTCAGATATCTACGAGGCACGAAGGAGTTTGGTATATGATACAATGTCATGACGAACTCAAAGTTATTCGGCTACACTGACACTTATTGGGCAGGCTTAATAGAAGATATGAAGAGCACGTCACGTTATGCCTTCTCACTTTGATCAGGATTATTCTCCTGGACGTCAAAAAAGCATGCAACTATTGCACTCAACGGCATAAGCATAACTTAAATAAAATGCTTTGGATTTGTCTAATTTTTTATATTTCTTGTTTTCAGTTTCATTTGTAATTAGGTTAATTAAGATACATTTTGTTTCATGCATTGATATGTAATTTCACACACAATAAATAGATTATTATAGTCATATGATCCCTACTTCATAGTTCTACTTCTACCATATTTGATTAATGGCACGGAATTCTCACGTGACCTGAAGAGAGATTATATATTGGACACAGTTCACTCAGCATACTAGGAGGAAAAAGTACCACTACAAAGAATTTTACAAATTTACATTTGAAAATTTCATGGCTAATCTAGTTAATTAGTAACAAATCATATTTGTTATGGATTAGCTATAGATTAACTAACTTTTTTTTAGTTAAATCTAGGTAGTTAATTAGATTGAAAAATATTTCGTAGTTAATTCGTAATTAAATTTAAAAAATTAGTAGTTAATTCATAGATTTCTAGCTGAAAATTGTTAAACTATGGATTACTTTAGAAAACTTTAGCTTGTGACTAATCAATAGCAACTTAACGACAAATTAGCTAAAAAAGACTTTTTAGCTAAGTTTTGGAGTTACATCTAAATTTTCTTCTAGTGTAGCAAACAAAGAGTGGTCATCTTCGGTAAGGATTTCGAATATACTACCTTGTGTCCAAAATATAAATTTTTAGCTATGTTTCGCACAATTTTAAAAAAGTAGTTAAATTATTGATTTTAGAAGCATTAATTATTTTTGTCTAATTTTAAACTTACAAATTTTAAATTCTACCATCTGTTATTGGTGGTCTAACTTTGGAAACATCAAATAGTTGGAAAAACCTAATAAATACCTCTAAATTTATGCATAGGGGTTTATAATGTGGACCAAAGCAAAAAGGGACTGGGAACTTATATTTTGGATGAGAGGTAGTATATGATCTTTATAGAGAGAAAAAAGACATTTATTTATTTTTTATTTATTTACTATAGATTCATACAAACAATCATGTCAGATACTTGTGTTTATTATCCAGTTATTTAACAGAGGAAGATATACAAATTCCTTGGGAACTTGCTAGTGCACCGGAAACTCATGTGTAAACAATGGGAGTAGGGTTTAGAATTGAGATTGACACCATGAGAAATTAACAACCGCCATTGAAGAAGATTAAATGAATTTATTTCTCCCATGTGTTTTTTCTATAGAATTTGACACGCCATGAGATATTAACAAAAGAAGTAAATTCTTAATTCCAAATTCCCAATAGACTTATTAAAAGCGGCAAACCTGCTGTGCCTTCCATTTAATTCCAAATCAAATCAATTCGATCATCAGATTCTTCGTCGTCGCCATCATTTGACCCCCTTCGAAGATGATGATCGCGTACACAAGTAATTAAAATTAAGATCACATAAGAAATTGAGAAGCACAAGACGATTATTGTATCATTTGATTTGATTCTTCTATTTGAGGATAAAAAACAATACAGATGAAATAATGTTACATCAGATTCAGATCCATTGTGTGTCATAAGGAGCGATGGATCTAGAAGTGGTATTCTTCGGCGTGGGTAAAATAGGGAGTGACGGTGAAGAGTTTCTTGCGGAAAAGGCAGCGAGGGCGGTTCAAATTGACAGAGGGAATAACGAAACAGGGAATGCTGTTATCCTGGTTCGGTGACTGTTGCGCTTCTTCTTGTGTGCGCATTGACGGAGATGACAACGATAATTGTCTGAAAGAGAGAATGTAAGGTTACGTTTGCGTCTAGCTGTGATTTTGGAGTCTCTGAGTTTGGCAAGAGCTCCACGTTTAAGATACTTACCGTTGTTGAATTCTAAGAAATCTGCAGCAAAATGATGAAAAGGGAGAAAATAGAATGGATGAAGAGAGATGGTGGTGCGGTGTTTTTAAATTGGTGTGTTGATGGTGGGAAACAATAATTGTTTACATGTGCAGGCGGCATATTGTAAGCGGTAGGGTGCATGGAGCAAATGTAGGGTAACTTCAAGTTTGTTGAAATTTGGTTGCATTTTAAGTATGGATTTTATTAAATGCAGGGAAAATAAAAAGTTATCAAAGTATGGTGATACGAAATCAGCTCAAAACATAATGTTCACTAAGATAAAGAAATTGATAGAAGCAAACCTGCTCTTTTGAGATAAGCTTTTATTTCCTTCATTGCGAGCAACAAGGTTAAGAAACATGGTTAATCAAAGGTAGCATATTTCTATGCAAATTTACATGTATTGAATTTTACTCATGTCATTATTCACAGTGTTTGAACTCATTATATACTAAAGTAGACGTTGATATTTTTCATCTGGTAATGACAGCATCAGCTATGCAAGAACCCAAAGCAAAATCCAGACATCAAAACTTTAGATGTTGACACTAAACCAAAAAAAGCCTTTACAACTGTTCCCAACCACCGCTAATGGAAGCGCTGTCATAGGTGCTTCACTCTTTAGCAGCGGTTCCACAACCGCAGGCAAAGGATAGCATGTAACAAATGGGCCTGTATGTTTTAGCAGCGGTTCAGATCGCAACCGCTGCCATAGATCTATATCTTTAGCAACGGTTATACATGGAGCCACTGCTATAGGTCTTTTTTAATTTTTTTCTACTCTTTTTATTTGTTTTATTATCTTTTACTTCATAGAGGGGTGTTGCGAGATTCGAACTCGCTCCCTCGTATTTAAAGCGAGAATCACCACTAGATCAAACACCCAATAATAAAAATAATTAACGAATTAGTTTCAAGTTTACTTATACGGTAAAGTAACAACAAATCCATCTATCCTTTAACCAAAATAATGCAAGACCCTGATAAAGTTTTCTTTTACAGTAATTTCATTAAAACCTCACTTAATTATGTTGTTAAGTACACACAAGGTTTCATGAACAATGATATGTTCCTCACGACAGCATGCATGGTTTCCTTTAACAGTTTCCTCACGATAATAGGGAAAGTCATATGCTTTTTTCTTGCATCTACTAGTTTCAAGTGGAAAACAACTTGCTCCATAAGTTCCTCCCAGTGCCTTCTGCAATATTGAAAAAGTCATTATGTTTACTTTAAATATGAGTATGTAAAATCAAAATTAAAAGATGTGTTTATAATAGACTATCACAATGATTCATCAAATTTTTTCTAGGTTTACTCAAATAAAATTGGAAAAAGAAGAAGAATCAATATAAATTCTGGTCAATATATGTTATCTTGCTAATTGGATACGCAACAGGGAAACAAATCCAAACAAGGATACAAACAACTGGAGTGACTGCTGCACCAATTGCTAAACCATACCGTGGGCAAATTGATTGCGGTATGATCTTCACACAGCAAGTAAACACATGTTAGAGAAAATTTCAACAATGTGTGGTAAGAGTGTAATTTATTTAAATTGACAAAAATGGGAAAAAGAAAAGAGAGAATTTTCTGACCTCACCAAACACAAGAATTAAAGTTACTGAAATCAGGATAGCACCTGAAGCAACAACAATACTATCAAGAAAAATTGGAAGTGCCTAACAAATGCAACACACACCATATTCTAACAAGTTTTGATTTCTAACTACAGGCAATATCTTTGTTGTAATAACATTTTTCAAATAAACAAAACACAAGTTCAAAACGTAGGACATCCTATAACTTAATGTCCACAACCATGTTTTTCCTATTTTAATTATTGAAATTAGCTTATAGTAAGGTATAAATTATTTTCATAAGTTGTGTATAAACTCTTTCAAATGGGAAGAAAATTGAGTGAGAGAAAAATTACCAGCATGCTTGTGGTCCTAAGGGGTACCAGACTTGGCAAGAACCTCAAGATCAACAAGGCTCAAAGACATGAGACCTAAAGTAAGACCTCACATCAATCCAGCGAAAATCAAAGATGATAGTGAAAATAGACTGAAAGTTGCAACTCAGAGACAATATTAAAAGATCTCTCACAATTTGTAATTAATTTATACCAAATGCAATGAGTTACTTTATACCAATTTGTAATAAGATATATAGAGCACTTAATTATTAGCAAGCAAGCTAGATAGCTAGTTAATTAATCAGGGCATTAATATTTGGATCAGACTTCAATTTGGAGAGAGGAATAATTTGATGATGATCATAAATATATATAACACAACTTCCGGGTTTTGTGGCCAACAATACATTATTCAAAGTCACACTGTTATATTGTTCACAAATTTGCACTGCAAATTTATATTCCCACTCTCTTGTATAAAATGTTAAAGCATCTTGAGAATGAATATCAAGGAAACAAGTGGCTTAAATAATGAGCAGAAAAGCAACATAAGCTATGAGGCCAAGCTTTTAGCCTCACCCAAAGTTCTAAAAAACAACTATCATTATAAGATGCAAAAAAAAAAAAAATAGTGAATGTGGCAAAAATAAGTAAAACAAAAATACCCATATCAGCAAGTGGCCACAAAAAGTCACATAATTCATTAGAACCAAAAGTCACATAATTCCTCTCCACCTAAACATTTCCCTTTAGTTTTCGACATCAGCCATATATTCAAATATGATTACAAGATAGTTGTAGCAGTAAATATCACCATATCTCTTGTTAGTGTTTTCTATTTTCTCATTTTGAAATATAATTTGCTTTTGATAAGTAAAGGACATACATGATGTATTTTAGTCTCCGTATCATAACCTTTGACATAGCTAGTGTAAGACCTTGAATCAATGGGCCAATAAACCTGCACAATACATGGTTAGCATTGATATACTGCAGTTGAATGAACTAATTCAATGAATGAAAATACAACTATGAAAAACAAAAAAAGTTGCAGAACAGTGCCTTGCATCGCAGTCTACAAATGCCTCAGGATCAGCATCATCGAAACTCAACCTGCAATAAATGCAATTAACACTCATGTAAGATGTTCTTCTACAATAGAGAAATCATGAAAATCATATCGCTTTGTTCAAAGAACTAAACTTCCCTGCACATTTAAGCAATGTTAAACCCTAAAAGACTCTGGTTCCTTCAGCCCAAGAAAGAAATTTTAGCCCAAGAAAGAAATTTTAGCCCATGAAAACCCACAAAAATAACAGCGGATACACAGAACTTTCCATTTCAACAACTGAGAGACATAAATAACATTTATGCAATTTTCTCCTTCCTAGCACACAGAAACCATAAACTAGATAAACTAGTAGTAATCACAGAGCAAAACATTTAAACAAAGTTCAGATTCACGTATTGTTTCTATTTCTAGAGTCCAAACAACCAACACTTTTGATTTTAAAGTACCCAAAAAAATACAAGCACACACATGAATTTGCTAATTCCAAACAAGAACATAATGAGCAAAAATGGATTACCCGACCCATCTCTTTACCGTCCGAGATTCAGGCAGCAGCTTGGGCAAATTCTCCAATGAACCACACTTTGAATTCCCAGCAGCACAAGAATTCCCTAATTGGTTGCGACACTCCCTCAATTGGGGCCCATCGAGGTTCACCAGCGAGGTCAAATCGACGCCCAATTTCTCCAACTCATCGCAGTTTTGCTTTTCTTGCGCAATCTCGTCTGGGAATCATTGGGGTTAGAGTTCACATAGCACAAGGGAAAAAATTCAGGCTAGGGTTCACATAGTACATAGATGAAAAATTACCTTAGCAAGGAGATTGGAGGAACGAGAGAATGGCCGCGAGGAAAATATGAGTGCCTCGGAAACTACTTCTTCACCAACAAGCGCAAGACAAGCACTTTTGCGCCTTTGCTGCTTTTGCTTTGTCCTTGACGTGAAGCAGAACAAGTGCGAGAATGAGCCACGCAAAGAAGAAGACCATGAGGGAGAAGGCACGGTGGCAAAACGTTTTCTGGAAGTCGAAGATGTGGGTTACACATGGAGAAGAAGAGCGAGAGGGAGAAGGGGAAAATAGAATGAGACGCACGAGAGAGGGTTTTCTTTTATTAATTATAAGCCAATAGTAGCGGTGATATAAAGTAACCGCTGGCATACATTAAAATAAATGCTATAAGGCAGCGGTACATTAAAGAACCGCTGGTGTAGGAAATTTTTAATTTAAAAAAAAATAAAAAATAACTTAAGCTGGAGATTAACACGGAACCGCTGACATAGGGTGCGTTGGGATACCCAAAATCTGGTGTAGTGTGACCATACTTGTTCGCCTCCAATTGGAGCTCTCGCGTCCACTTTCACCATTCCTATTGCAACTGCTCCAAAGTATCATCTTATGCTCCACTAGGAACACTCGACGGAGTATGACATTGACTTGTCTAGTTGCTTGAATGTTCATTGCTAACATTGTTAGTTGTTTGGTCTTTTGATGTTATGATGTTTAGTTTCCCGTTGTTACTTGCTTTCGTGCATCCATTTGCACCAGCACCTGCAGCTACTAATGTTAATTCTCTTGTGGGATGGACGTTGAATGCAAATCTGTCCACATCTGCTCAATCTCCTATAGTTGCTGGTTTCTCATTGTCTAGTCCCCAAAATCAAGGAGTAGCTTGGTCAGATTGTTGTTCTCTATCATCAAGTATAATAGATGATTTATTTTTTTTGTATATATAAACTTCCCCCCGTCAAATATGAAGAACATATTTATGCTGACATTTATTGTATGGTATTTAAACATTCATCTTCTCATTTGTCCCATATAATATCTGAGAAGGTACTATTATTTTTTCTATTTTATTAAAAAATATAGTCATAAATAGATATCTATTATGGTTATCAAATGGGATAGTACAACTGTTAAAAAAACAATGCGATAGTACAATCACTAATTTGGTAATAATATCTTAGAGATCTCCTCATTCGGGGTCATATTATATGGTCTTATTTGGATAATTATACGTTTTAAGAAAACATATAAATAAATTAATTAATGTATTGGTTTTTTAAAAAAATATATAACTTCCTTAATTTACCCCAATTCTCTTTCATTATTGAATTAATTATTTTTTGCTATCTCTTTTAAAATTACTTCTTAATTATAATGGACAAACATGAAAAAAGAGAGTCGAGAGCTTGTAGCTCAAGTGGCATAAGAAAGAGCTCTTCAAGCTCAAAGAGAGGGGTTCGATCCCCGGTAGGGTGGATTTAGGAGTAGGAGTAGTGTAGAATGTGTTATAATAAGGACCAAAAAGTTATGGCTTATTTGAAATAGTTTTGGTTTTTAGTTTTTAAAAACTGTATTATAAAATAGTTTTCAAAACCAGTTTTTACAAAAAAGTGAAAGGAGTTTTCAATACAAATTTGTGTGTAAATTCAGAAAACTAAAAACGGTTCCCGAAAACTATTTTTGAAAACTTGTCTGCCAAACAAGATTTTTAGTTTTCTGTTTTTAAAATCATAAAACTGATTTCAAAAACAAAAATCAAATAAACCCTGTATATTTAATAATTTGATTTTTAAATTTAGTAAAACACAATTAATTGCTCTAAAAATAGTTAGATATTATTATTTCTACTTGGTTTTGGTTTTCTTTTTCTTTGCTTAGCTTGTAAAGTACTTGGTTAAGCTTCGTTAGTGCTTGTTGGGAAAATATTTTGTTTTGGTGTTTACTAAGGGTATCCTCCTGCCGAAAGCTGAAGACGAATCCCTTCGAGGCGTAGAGATCATTAAAATGGATTTTGTGTCTACCAACAAAGTCTTTTCTAAGCGCATGCCAGGATTCGAACTCCTATATGCTTAAATAATGACCCAACTATCTACCAACGTAACTGTGTCGGACTTTGTTGGTTTAAATTTAATTGATATTTAGCAATATGATCTTTATACTACATTTGAAAAAAAAATGTTACAAACATACAAGGACAACATTTTTTAACAATTTAACAATATTTTTTAAATGTTGTAAAAACCTTTTAATTACATAGCCTTTATCCTACATTTAGCAAAAATGTTGCAAAAGCACAAATTAAAGGAACATGATTTTTAATAATATAGTAATATTTTTAATAATTTAAACATATTTTTTAAACGTTGCAAAAAATCAATTATGTTGTAGTGTATCTTTAGTTTCTAAAATATTAATGTCAGATTCGACCTCAAAAGATATATTTCCTAATATCCTTTCGAATTTTTCTTTTATGTTTGTAGTCTTAACTTCAATCTGTATACATGCATTCTCAAGAAGTATTTGTTACGTTAGACCATTTCCATATAACTTCATGTTGTTTTAATAAATATCTAATGGCCAATTCGTATTTACCCAAAATTAAACACTAGTATTGCATGAATATACAGCCGTGGGACTTCTAACATGCCCCCTCACGCCAGAACTACATAGCTGGAGCATGGACAAACACGGGTGGACAAACAAACGGGTGGCCCAAAAATATGGGATTAACAAACACCCAAAACAAACATGGGGGTCAACAAACGGATCTAAGATAGGCTCTGATACCATCTTACAATTTGGGTTTAATCCTAACTCACGCCAAAAGCTAGTTTATAGGATGAGGATTGCCACACCCTTATAAACTCAGCAATGGCCATATCAGTAACTGATGTGGGACTTCTAACACCCCACTTGAAGCTAAATAACCACAACAACAAAATATCTTAAATTCCTTCTTGTTCTTCCTATTTTCTTTTCCTCTTGATTGGCAATGGCTAGAGGTAGAGTGAAGCTTGCATACATGGCTAAGAAGTTAGCTAGGGAGGCAACGGTACAAAAGAATGAAGAGAAGTATGATGAATAATAAGCTCAATGAGCCCAATGTTGCTCATGGGATTGAGGTAGAGATTTCGCAATCACCTAATGAGTGGAAAAGGGTACGAAAAGTGTTTATAAGATTGCCTAGAGGAAATCAAGAAAGAAGGAAGATGAGAGATGATAGCTACTTGAAGAAAACTATTATTATAGCCAAAGAAAAATTGAAGAAGATGAGATATTAAAATAGGCAAAAAGAGATGGTCCTCAGTGTGTGATTGACTTCATAATGATGCAAATCAATAAGCTGGTAGAAAAAAAGGTTAAGCAAGATATTGAAGCTACTATTGGAATAGAGACCATTGATTAGAGACTTTTGTGAATGCCATACACATGGAGACTTAATTTCTTGTTAGAGAAGAGAAATTTCTAAAGATATGCTGTGTTGTTTTTGTCTAGTTCAGATTCTTCATGTTATTTTGAGTTTCATATTTTGACTATGCTGTTTTGAATAAAAATAATAAAAATATCTAAAATTATCAAAGGGTTTGGCTTTGGTTTTATATTGTCATTTTCTACTAGATTGTTTCAATCAACGCTTTTATTGTGTGATGAATTTTATAACATGCTTAGTACAAAAATGAAATAGTAAGCGCTTAAATTTAATTTAACACTTAATTTCTCAGTTTGGATGGAATATAGAAGCACCGATATGTTTGAGTATGTCATTGACAGGTGGGAGCAGTGTTGTCAATCGCAAATCGCGTCGAATCGCGGCCGTCCCCCAAAACTCCATAGCGGGATGGCCGCTATTGCGGGAAATTAGACAGACTTAAATGACAGAATGTGCTAAGTCACATTATACTCAAATAAATGCATAAAAATTTTTAAATACTTAAAATTGTGCGCACTTTCATTGTTCATAATGAGTAATCATAATTACATAGTGTATAATGACTATAATCACATCAAAATATACCAAAAGAGTAATCCTAATTCCTAATATTCAAATCCAATTAGTCTAAAACAGAACATGAAGTCATAAATCATCCAAACATCCAAATAGTCTAAAACAAAATATAAATAATCCAAAAGTGAATAATAATTCCTAAATGGCCAATGCCCAATTCAAAATTTGAGTCTTGATGTTGAAGATAATCCTCTCCTTCATTGTCATTCTCCTCCTTACTAGAGGATTGACAATTCTCTTCCTCCACTTCATCATCTTCCTCTTCTTCCTCTTGCCACTACAAAAAAAGTTCCATTTACTAACGCTTTGTTTTGGTTTTCGTTGAATTAGCCACCGTTAGTATGGACTTTATCTAACGGAACTAATCCGTTAGAAGAGGTTGATAATATCTAAACTAATGGATAAATTCACACTTACTAACCAAAAAATATGTTAGTAAAAAAACTAATATATACTATCTCTTTACATATATTTAGTATTATTAGAGAAAACCTCTAAATTGGTCCCTGAGATTGTTGGGGTCATGCAGATTAGTCTCTAAGATTATGAAAACATCAAATTAGTCCCTGACTTTGCAACAAATCATTCATTTTAGTCATTTTCTACTTAGTTTTTTAAAGTCGTTTAATAGGTAAAAGGACTAAAATGCATGTCGTTTTGCAAAGTTAGGGACTAATTTAATGTTTTCATAATCTTAAGGACTAATTTGCATGAAGCCTACAATCTGAGTAACCAATTTGAGAGTTTACTCAATATTTGATTTATAGTAACAGATTTATTTGTTACTAATTGTTAATGTTTCCGTTAGTATAGATATTATCAACCTATACTAATGAATTAGCTCCGTTAGACAATGTCTATACCAACGGTGGCTAATCCAACAGAAGCCAACACAAAGCATTAGTAAATGACAAAATTTTTGTAGTGTGCACAACTACTTCCTTCTCTCTCCTAGAGCTAAAGGAGATTCCAATGTTATCAACATTCTTTGATCTTGCTTTGCTAGTGTAGAAAACAGGTTCATTAGCCCCCAATGCCATAGCAACATCTCCCCTAGTTAAGTTATCATCTTCAAAGACCAACTCATCTTCAGGTTTGCTTTGTTCTATTTCTCCAAGCATCCACTCATTGCAACTATCATCAATGTTGTCAAGAGCGATGGGATCAATAGAGTCTTTAGCTTCATAGCGCTCCTTCAGATTTTGGTTGTACTTCACAAAGACTAAATCTGGTATCTTTTGGTGCTTAAGTCTGCCCCTCTTCTTAGAAAGAATCTATTATATTAAAAAGAGAATATTACTTCTCTTTACAACCTACATTATATTATATAATTATATATATATGAATTTAACTTATTGCTTACTTGCTAAAGAGTACTTCAATTGTGCTCACATCCGGATGCGTTACAAGTCAAGCTTAAAACCTTGATGGCAATCTTTTGCAAACTGACAAGTGGAAATCATACGTGTTTTTATGCTTTAAATTATGCACTTATCAATGTGTTTTAAGTTGATTTTGATGGAAAAATACCCAAACTCTAGTAGATTTTTTTTGTTTTTATATTGATTTGGTGCTAATTACGCGTATTTAAACTTAACTCCAAGCTTTGGATGCAAGAAGGATTAGAGAACAACCAAGAAAAAGGGAAGAAAGCAGGGACAAGCGAGGGTTTCGTGCTGAGCAAGATTCTAATCTTATCTTCTAGGCTTCGTGTTGATCAAGATCTTATTGAGCGTGGAGAAAAATTAGGAGCTTATCTTATTAGATTTCATTGGGACTTTTATTATTTCTTATTGGTGTATTTAAATAAATTATCATTATCTGATTAGAATATTTAGTTAAATTTAGATTTTTCCCTCCATTTAAGCATGTAAGCAGTATTAGGTCAGTTATCTCATGTTTACTTTAACACTTGGTTTGTTGAGAGTTTCTTGGGAGTTTTCCTTTGTTTCCTTTTCACCCTTTGAGTTTGATTTATCTACCATGACCATGAGTGGCTAAGTTCTTCTCTTGGGTTATGGATTCGATGTAACCCTTACTCTACTATTTTCTTCATGTGATAACTCTTGTTTCTCGTTTCCTCAATTAGTTTCTTCTTCACTTAATTCTTGCTTATTTTTGGCCAACGTTTGCATGATTAATGTCTTGCGTGTTATTTGGAAAAATAGACGTAGGATCGTAGAAGGGAATTGAAACTTATCATTTTAACTCATAGGAATATGTTTTAGGCGATGATCGCATAAGTTCCTGTACTTAATGCTTGTAAATAATTAATTAACTCAAGGGATTGTTTTAGTTAGTTATTAGTCTAGGTTTTGTCGTCGGGGAATCGAGGCAAGATACATTTATGCACGCGTCAATTATTTTCGAAGCTTTTACTTAATTAACTTGGTATGAGTAAGGGGAAGCATTGAATCCCGACCCCTTTTTCTCTATCGTTTTCGAAATCAACCGTTTGTTTGTTTTATTTTTTGTCCTTTAATTATTTTCTTCTCTTATAATCTTGTAAAGTTCTTTACTTGGTAAATTAGCTAGAGGTTTAAGGTAACGAGCTCGTTGAGGACGAAAAATCCCTAGTTTTCTTCTATATTATTACGAGTTACACTTTAGTTTAGGCTAAAATATTATCACAAACATGGCACATGATTTTCATACAGCCTCCACCACTCAGCTGTAATTTAAATTCAATTAAGTAATCAACTATTTAGACCTTTAAGATTAATATTTCTATATAAATAAATATAATTGAAGTATTTAACTTTACTAACGAGGAGCCAAGTTTTTTCTTTGGTTAATTGCCCCCTTCAAGTCAAAAATTCCTTCGGCTCTAGCAAAACACCCAACTCACTCAGAATTTGGTTTTCTTCTTCTCGGAAATCACTCAGTTTCTCGATGCACTTGTACAACTCCATAGTCACTTCAGGATCATGCTCAATTCTTGAATCTGAATAACAGAACTCTGGATTCAAATAGTGATCAGTAGCATGTAGTGGATGATGTAACTGACACTCTCATCTTTTGTCAATAATCTCCAAAATTTCTTTATACTTCTACTCATTTCCTCCAAAAGTTTTTTGGATGGTTTCTTTAGCACTATCCATTGCTTCATAAATGTATCCCATTGTTGGTTTTATTCTCACTATCTACTAGCCTTAATACTTGCACAAGAGGGCCGATGGCTTTGAGGGAGAACACCACATATCTTAGAGTTCACCCACTCATCTGATGTGAACATCTTTCTTAGGTTACCCTTTAGGTTATACAACCTTGGCAAAATAAGAAACGTGGTCGTGAATCTATTAACTCCATGCCTAATTAATGCTCCCTTGTTTGTATACTTCTTTATCGTGTGCAATGCCAATGTATGGTTGTAGATGAAACTAACAAGTGTACAACATTTTTTGTACGATTTTCTTAACCCTTTTAAGTTTTCCTATATCCTCCAACATAAGATCAATACAATGAGCAACGCAAGGAGTCCAAAAGAGTCTCTTTCTTCTATTTTGTATATATTTACCTACGTCAAATCCATAAAAGTTACATCAAGCCACTGACCATTTAATCGTCATTCAATCAATGAAAATAACAATAACATAATTAATATATCGACATAATGACTCTTACCAGCTGAAACATAGTTTCTTTCATTGAACGACATTTTGTTCTCCTATCTCTTCCACAAACTTGTCTAATAACTCAAACAACTATGTTCCACTTTTCACTTATGCAGAAGCATCAGCACTCCTCACAAACATTGTCCCACATGGACAATTTACCAAAAAGTTTATCAATGTCCTATTTTTTCTATCTGTCCATCCATCCGACATAATGGAACAACTATATTTCACTCCTTCCACCTCGAGTGGCTTCATCATTTCCTCTGTTATTACCAACTCTTTCTTGAGCAAAGAAACTCTCAATTCATGGTAGCTTGGAGGCTTTAAATGTTTACAATAATATTCAATTTCCTAAACCATTACATTGAAGCTTTTAGACTGCGCTACATTAAAAGAAAATAAATTCGTATAAAAAAATCTAGCAATGTACCAAATTATCCTCTCCCTTTCCTTTTTCTCAGCATCAACATTAACTATACTTGTTTGCTCATGGGTCTTTCCCAATTTGATTTCAAGTTTCAGATCCTCCATTAAAAGCAAATCCAAAGCACCTTTTAACGGTTTTCCTTTCTTGGTAGGATTTTGATGGGCTTCCATTGTAACTCTATTACTAGCTTTAATTCAGGCTATCTCTTCCAAATCAGTTTCTTCATCATCCCCTTCATTGACTTCACCACAGATTGCTTCTGTATCAGCTTTCTTTTTTTCATACGCTTCAATCAGCATTTTCTTCACATCAGGTGGGATCTTTTTGGAAGAGGTAGCATTCCCACTTTTTCCAATTTGATGTTCTTTAGCTCTAGTGATTCCTCCAGTTGTTGTTTTTCTACAAAAATCACATGTCACTCTCTTCCTATCTTGAATGTTCTCTAGGCTATTCCATTCCATGTGATGTCTTGATTTTCCCCCTTTGGCTTTACTAAAGTTGGTTTTTTCGAGCTGGTTGATTATGTCGCTGGCTGAGAAGAAGCCATGGACTTGAAACTGAGGGAAAAACGAGGAGAACAGAACAGGGGTTTATTAAATGAACAGAAACAAAGCATTAAACGAACAGAAACAGAGCAAGGAACAAAAACATAGCATTAAACGAATAGAAATAGATCAGGGAACAGAAACATAGCAGCAAAGATAAAAGCAGAACAGAGAACAGCAGCAGAATACTCACCGAAAAAAGCTAATAGAAACACAGAACAAATGAGTATAAGAGAAGACTAAGAGTTTTCTTTTCTACTACGTGAAGGAGAAGTCTTCACAAGAGTAGAGAGCCAAATAAAATATTAGTGTTTTTTTTATGTAGGTGGCAAGGGGAAATTAATCTTATACCCTTTTAAAGTGACAAAAAATGAATTTTCTTTTGAAAAATGCCATAAAAAAAATTTTAGATTTGCTGATTGGCAGTTGCACTACAATTCACCGCAACAGCGCCACGATGTCCTCCGCGATAGCGCTGCACCAGCCACGATCTTGATAACACGATAGCGCCGCACCACCGTAGCAATAGGAGGTCGCGATACGATGAGATTGACAACAGAGGTTGGGAGGGTATTTTTTATCAATTTATTTTGTGATGTGTATATATACATATAACCCCATTTTATTACTTTCCACCAATTTTGTGGAACAACTCAACTCAATCTGCTCGGTTGAATCTAGTCAAGTGGATTGTTGGATCAAGAATGCAACAAAACCAATGACTTAAACATATTCAAGTAGATGGAATGGGATAAGCAAAAGAAATCAAACAAAAAAGAGAAAAAATGTTGTGTTTGTTACACTCCTTGCTCAAATGTGTTGGGATTATGACCTACTATACAAGTGTTTAGGTGTATGCACACAAGGGACATGTGGACACATGTGTTTTGCACCTGTGCTAATTAGCTCAAATGTTGAAGAACTAGCCAATCCTACTTGCTAAAAGTGTTCAACTGAATCAATTTTCAGTTGCTGAGTGAACAATGCTCAATGCTTTCTGTATGCATATCGTAATAGTTTTAAGGCAAGTAATTATATTGTTGTGGAACTTAAATACAATGCTTTGGATTTGTCTGATTTCTGTTATTTCTTGTATTTAGTGAAATTTTAAATTTGGTTAATTAAGATACATTTTGTTTCTTGCATTGATAATGTAACTTTACGCAATAAATTGATCCCTATACTACTCAATATTCCTTTTCACAATCTCAAATCCTTTGTGGAGTAACTAGTCTTATAGTCATGTTCGAGCATAATCCAAGCAAATTCACCCGAAGAAACTACTCTATTCTGACAAAGATTGTCAAAAAGGGGTAAAATAAAGAAAGAAAGAAAGAAAGAAAGAAAGAGGAAGTAGAAAGAGAACATTAATCTCATTGCATTTTCTTGCTTGCTGCTAGAAATTTAAGTAATTTAGTATATCACCAAAAGGAAGCACTACAACACAAAAGACCAAGAAGGATTTAAGGTTTTAAATTGTGGTCAATCACATTGCAGTTACAATTGTGTTGCATCTAAGATTTTGATGGCTTAAGACTCACTAATTCAGAAAGAGGGCACCATAGATGAATTTTGACCAATATTTGACCAACATGTATCATGTACTTGACTCTGATAGTAGCCGTGATACTCTTTTGAAGTTAACTGGCTTAGGAAGTTAAGATTATGAGCCACACTCCATAGCTCTGCTTCTTCCAAATTTAATTAATGACACAAACTTTTTTCTTATTTTATTAACTAGTGATTCATACAAACAATCATCCCACCACTAATTGTTGTATTCCTATTATTTATTAACAAAGAGGATACAAACAATGTATAAAATTGCCATTGAAGTTGCATTGTGATTACAATTGCGCCTTGTCTTAAATGCAGTTAGATAGGGTCCTTGCTATCCGCAATCACTAATTACCTCCAAAATCTTTAACTTTCAGCTCAATATCTCATTTTAAACCCTGCAATAATTTTGAGTAAACTGTGACATAAAGAGAAATTAACACAACTGCCAATGAAGAAGGTTCAGTGAATTCAACTCACATTTATTTCACCCATGTGCACTCCATTTTCTATCGGCTTTGACGAACCATGAGAAATTAACAGAAGATTCCATTTCTTAATAAAAAATTCCAATAGATTTTATTAAAAGCAGAAAACCTTCCATGCCTTCCATTAAATTTCAAATCAAATCAATTTAATCATCGAATTCTTGGTCGTCGCCATCATTTTCAATACCGTCCAAGCTCAATTCAGCAAATAAACAATCCAACTACAATAATATCTGTTCTATATCTATTGTCTACGTTCATTTGATCACTTACGAAGATGATCACCTACACAAATAAAACAATAATATCACATAAGAAATTGAGAACCACGAGACGAAATTGTATCATTATATTCGATTATTCTGTTAGAGGAGAAAACAAAACACAGGTGAAATACACTGTTACATCATCAGTATGACAGGGAAGGAGCAATGGATCTAGAAGTGGTATTCGTCGGCGTGAGTAAAATAGGGAGCGACGGCTAAGAGTTTCTTGCGGAGAAGGCAGCGAGGGCGGTTCAAATTGACGGAGGGAATAACATAACTGGGAACGCCGTTATCCTAGCTGTTGCGCTTCTTCTTGTGTGCGCATTGATGGAGATGACGGCGATAACAATTTGTCAGAAAGAGTGAATGTAAGGTTGCTTTTGATCCTAGCTATGATTTTGGAGTCTCTGAATTTGGCGAGAGCTCCAGGTTTGAGATACTTAAAGTGGCTCTTGTGAGAGTAATTGCATCGCTTTGGCTTTGAGCTACCTTTCATCGCCATTGTTTGATTCTAAGAAATCTGCATAAAAATGATGAAAAGGGAGAGGACAGAATGCATGAAGAGAGATGGTGGTGCGGTGTTTTTAAAAGGGTGTGTTGATGGTGGGAAACAACTATTGTTTCCATGTGGAGGCGGCAGATTGTATGCCATAGCGTGCAGGGAGCAAATGTAGGGTAACTTCAAGTTTGTTGAAATTTGGTTGCATTTTGAGTATGGATTTTATGAAATGCGGGGAAAATGAACAGTTATCAAAGTATAGTAATAAGAAATCAGCTCGAAACTTAATGTTCACTAAGCTTAAGAAATTGATAGAAGCAAACCCCCTCTTTCGAGATAAGCTTTTATTTCCTTCATTGCGAGCATCATTGTTAAGAACCATGGTTAATCAAAGTTAGCATATTTCTATGCAAATTTACATGTATTGAATTTTACTCATGTGTTTGAACTCATTATATACTAAAGTAGATGTTCATATTTTTCATCTGGTAATGACATCTCTTATTATTTTCAACTTTATTCATCAGGTTCTTCTTGGTTAAGTCTTGTGAATGTTTTCTATACAGTTTGAATTGACAGCATCAGCTATGCAAGAACTTGAAGCAAAATCCAGACATCAAAACTTTATATGTTGACCATACTTGTTCGCCTCCAAATGGAGCTCTCGTGTCTACTCCGGTTGCTGTCACCATTCCTGCTGCAGCTGCTTCAAAGTCTTCACCTTATGCTCCACTAGGAACACTCGACGGAGTATGACATTGACTTGTCTAGTTGCTTGAATGTTCATTGCTAACATTGTTAGTTGTTTGGCCTTTTGATGTTATGATGTTTAGTTTCCTGTTGTTACTTGCTTTCGTGCAGCCATTTGCACCAGCCCCTGCAGCTGCTAATGTGAATTCTCTTGGGGGATGGATGTTGAATGTAAATCCATCCACATCTGCTCAATCTCCTATAGTTGCTGGTTCCTCATTGTCTAGTCCCCCAAATCAAGGTATAGCTTGGTCAGATTGTTGTTCTCTATCATCAAGTATAATAGATGATTTATTTTTTTGTATATATAAACTTCCCCCCATAAATATGAAGAACATATTTATAGTGACATTTATTGTATCGTATTTAAACTTTGATCTTCTCATTTGTCCCATATAATATCTGAGAAGGTACTATTATTTTTTCTATTTTATTAAAAAATTTATTAAAAAATATAGTCATAAATAGATATCTATTATGGTTATCAAATGGGATAGTACAACTGTTAAAAAAAACAATGAGATAGTACAATCACTAATTTGGTAATAATATCTTGGGGATCTCCTCATGGCTCATTCGGTTTCATATTATAAGGTCTTATTTGCATAATTTACGTTTTAAGAATAAAATTAATTAATGTATTGGTCTTTTAAAAAATATATAATTTCCTTAATTTACCCCTATTCTCTTTCATTATTGAATTAATTATTTTTTGCTATATCTTTTAAAATTACATCTTAATTATAATAATGGACAAACATGAAAAAAAAGAGTCGAGAGCTTGTAGCTCAAGTGGCATAAGGAAGAGCTCTTGAAGCTCAACGAGTGAGGTTCGATCCTCGGTGGGGTGGATTTAGGAGTAGGTGTAGTGTAGCGTGGGGATGTGTGTGTTTAGCCGATAAAAAAAAGACAAACATGAAAAGAATAATTAATACTTCTAAAAAAATTATATGAGGTCTTATATTATAAAACATTATTATTGTTCTAAAATGGCCTTATAATATGAAAGAGAGTGAGTATTATTTTTAATAATTAATACCCCATATCCTTTTTATTAGATGTTTTATAACTCCCATATAACATTTATTCTTTCTTTTCTTTTTTACCAATATTTAAGACTTTGACTATTTTTACACTTTAACTGCAATTGACAATCACTTTATTTAATGAGGGATAAAACTGATATTATGTCATACATTTTATTTTAGAAAACCAATAAAGTTAATTTAACTTATCTACTTTTATTGAGTTAAAAATGTCTTATAATAAAGATCAAAGAGTTAGGGCTTGTTTGAAATAGTTTTGGTTTTTAGTTTTTAAAAATTGTATTATAAAATAGTTTTCAAAACTAGTTTAAACAAAAAGTGAAACGAGTTTTTAATACAAATTTGTGTGTAAATTCAGAAAACTAAAATTGGTTCCGAAAACTATTTTTGAAAACTTGTCTGCCAAATAAGATGTTTAGTTTTCTGTTTTTAAAAACATAAAACTTATTTCAAAAACAAAAATCAAATAAACCCTGTATATTTAATAATTTGATTTTTAAATTTAGTAAAACACAATTAATTGTTCTAAAAATAGTTAGATATATTATTTCTACTTGGTTTTGGTTTTTTTTTCTTTGCTTGTAAAGTACTTGGTTATGCTTGGTTAGTGCTTGTTGGGAAAATATTTTGTTTTGGTGTTTAATAAGGGTATCCTCCTGCCGATAGCTGAAGAATAATCCATTCGAGGTGTAGATATCATCAAAATGGATTTTGCCTCTACCAACAAAGTCTTTTCTAAGCGCATGCCTGGATTCGAACCCCCATATGCTTAAATGACCCAACTATCTACAAACTTAACTGTGTCGGACTTTAATTTGTTGGTTTAAACTTAATTGATATTTAGCAATATGATCTTTATAATACATTTGATAAAAATGTGCAAACATATGGGGGCAACATTTTTTTAACAATTTAACAATATTTTTTAAATGTTGTAAAAACCTTTTAATTACATAGCCTTTATCCTACATTTAGCAAAAATGTTGCAAAAGCACAAATTAAAGGAACATTATTTTTAATAATATAGTAATATTTTTTTAATTCAACCTCAAAAGATATATTTCCTAATATCCTTTCGATTTTTTTTTTTAATGTTTGTAGTCTAACTTCAGTCTATATACATGCATTCTTAAGAAGTATTTGTTATGTTAGACCATTTCCATATAACTTCATGTTGTTTTAATAAATATCTAATGGTCAATTCGTATTTACCCAAAATTAAAACACTAGTATTGCATGAATGTACAACTGTGCATTTAGTAGCGTGATGATTCTATGAATTTGTTTCATTACAACATTCAAAATTTTATCAACTTATAGAAATAAATTGTCTCACAAATCTGTTGAAATTAAATGTTCAACTTTTCTGAACCCTCTTTCCTTGGAAAAATATCTAAATTAAAGCTGAAAATTTTCTCAATAACCCATCATATTCAATTTTCAACTGTTATTGGCTCAATCAAAACTAGTTTGAAGTCTATATAAAGAAGACACAATCTTACAATTTGGGTTTGAGTCTAACTCACTCCCAAAAGCTAGCTTTTAGGATAAAGATTGTCACACCCTTATAAACTCAACAATGGTCATATTACTAGCCAATGTGGGACTTCTAACATGCCCCCTCATGCCCACAACTACACAGCTGGAGCGTGGACAAATACGGATGTACAAACAAACGGGTGGCCCAACAATACGGGACTAACAAACACCCAACAACAAACATGGGGGCCCAACAAACGGATCTAGGATAGGCTCTGATACCATCTTACAATTTAGGTTTGGGCCTAACTCACTCCCAAAAGCTAGCTTATATGATGAAGATTGTCACACCCTTATAAACTCAACAATGGTCATATCACTAACCGGTGTGGGACTTCTAACACACCACTTGAAGCTAAATATAACCAATAAATATGTTAGTAAAAAAACTGATATATACTATCTCTTTACATATGGTTAGTTCATCAAATATTTATAGTAACAAATTTATTTGTTAATAATTCTTAATTTTTCCGTTAGTATAGATATTATCAACTTATACTAACGGATTAATTCCGTTAGACAATGTCTATACCAACGGTGGGGCTAATCCAACGGAAGCCAACACAAAGTGTTAGTAAATCACAATTTTTTTGTAGTGTGCACAACTACTTCCCTCTCCCTCCTAGAGCTAAAGAAGGTTCCAATGTTATCAACATTCTTTTATCTTCCTTTGCTAGTGTAGAAAGCAGGTTCATTAGCTCCCAATGCCATAGCAACATCTCCCCAAGTTAAGTTATCATCTTCAAAGACCAACTCATCTTCAGGTTTGCTTTGTTCTATTTCTCCGAGCATCCACTCATTGCAACTATCATCAATGTTGTCAAGAGCGATAGGATCAATAGAGTCTTTAGATTCATAACGCTCCTTCATATTTTGATTGTACTCCACAAAGACTAAAAAGAGAATATTACTTTTCTTTACAACCTACATTATATTATATAATTATAAATATATGAATTTAATTGATTGCTTTCTTGCTCAAGAGTACTTCAATTGCACTCACATCCAGATGCGCTACAAGTCAAGCTTAAAACCTTGATGGCAATCTTTTGCAAACGGATAAGTGGAAATCATACGTGTTTTTATGCTTTAAATTATGCACTTGTCAATGTGCTTTAAGTTGATTTTGATGGAAAAATACCCCAACTCTAGTAATTGCAAGTCCTTAGGTGAATTAATAGATTTTTAGTGTTTTTATATTGATTTAGTGCTAATTACGCATATTTAAACTTAGGTGGAAGCTTTGGATGCAAGAAGGATTAGAGAACAACCAAGAAAAAGGTAAGAAAGCAGGGACAAGGGCGCTTAAGCGCTAAGGACTAGCGCTTAATTGCCTAATTCCTAGCATTTTGGCAAAAGAGGTAGAAACAACATATCTGACAGGGCAAGCGAGGGTTTCATGCTGAGCAAGATTTAAATCTTATCTTCTGGGATTCGTGTTGATCAAGATTGATAAGTGATTTGTTTTGATGTTTTTCATGTTGTCTTAAAGTACTTATCACTCTAAAAGGTTTGGTTTTATTGCTAAAAATCTCTTTTTGCTAGACCATTGTGAGCCCTTAAGAAATTCTGAGACTTAGGGTGATTTGGAGTGCCTTTAATCCCTTGTTATTGTGTTTGTAGGCATTGAAATAGCTATGGGAACCTTGGTTAAAGATTTGGAGATCAAAGTCATAGCGCCCAGGTGCCATATCCATCCCCTGGGCGCCAAGCTGCATGGATCAGGGCTTCTTCATTGTCCAGAAATTTGAACCAGCGCCCAGCTCAGCGCCCGGGTGACAGAAGACTAGCATAAGGTTGCTCGTACTATATTGGCTGCAGTGGTCTGCACCCAGGCATCCATTCCAGTGCTCGGGCGACAGAGCAAAAATGCAGGAGTCACCTAGCAGCACCTGGGCGCCCATTTGAAGGCCTGGGCGATAAAGTTACGGTCAATTTCTTTTAAATAGCTGTTTTAGGCTCATTTTGAGGGAGTTTTGATTTTTAGTGAGAGAAATACATCTTTGTAAGAGAGGGAAAGTGTGGGAAGGCTGAGGGCTTCTAGGAAACTAGGGTTCTTGGATTTTTCATGTCTCTCTTCTATTCTCTTCTTGTTTGTACTCTTAGAATGAGGGGCTGAGTTCTTTGTGACTTGGGATTGAATGTAACTTCTACCATCTTTACTCCTTGAACTCATTGTAATCTTGTTTATCTTAGTTAAGTTTGGTTCCATTTCTGTTTTTATTGAATGTTTGAGCTTGATCAACTTGAACCATCTTCTATGATTTTTTATTTGTGATAATGAGTATGAAATCTTGAGGTGTTTTGGAACCTCAATGGTATAATAATCTAGAAGTAGTTTTTGTATCATTGATTATCTTGTATAGGTTTGTTCTTCATTCTAGTTGTAGTGACGATATGTCTAAGAAATTAGGGTTAATCTCTTCTTCTAAGAAACATGTTAATGAGATATCTTAACATGTGATTTGCATGCCTTGGTATCAACTTGTCTAGATTATTAGGGTATTTTGAGGCTCATGTGAGTAAAGATGGTAGAGCAAGTGAAGTTCAATCCCCAGTGCTTTTATACCATGATTTAAATCAGTTTTACTAAGTGTTTAGTTTATGCTCTGTTTTTCTCATAACAACAATTGCTAAAAAACAAATCTATCATAACATTAATAGAGAATTTATTAGGTCTTTTAAGTGCTCCCTGAGACGATATCTGTTCTTTCCCTATACTATAAACGTGTTAAACAATTTAGTACTGCTAAAATGTCTAACAAATTTTTGGCGCCGTTGCCGAGGAGCACTGTAGCCCTTTAGATTCTTTGTTCAACTATTAATTGTGAATAGTTATTTTCTGTTTTTGTAGATAATTTTATTCTTTACCTAATCTTCCTCACAATTGTTTTAGTTGCTTGTGTATGCATACTTGTAGCAAGGGTAACAAGGACCAACTTCAATACTTGGATGAAATTGAAGCTTTTGCTAGGAGGAATCATTCATGTCATAGGCAACAAGAACAAGTAGTGGAAGTAGGTGACTCAACTTCTTCAAGTTCATTTCCGGAATTTGATACTCCCCCCATGGAACAAGCGCAAGGTCCACAAGAAGGGCCACAACCTCCTCCTAGAGTGGTTCTTGGGAACTATGTTGTCCTACAAGGCCCGAGAAACCGATCGACAATTTTCGGAAGAGGTGCAACAAATGGAGATTAAACTGTATTGGTACAACTTCCTTCTTACCATCCAATATGCGGGAAAGGAGCATGAAGACCCCCATGTGTTTTTGGAGACATTTTATGATTTGGTTGCTACTATGGGGGTAGATGTGAATAGGATTGAAGATGTATACATGAAGCTTTTCCATTTTTTGTTGATTGGGGAGGCAAAGGAATGGTTTAAGACTCTCCCTAGCCAAAGCCTAAGGACATGGGCTCAAATTGAAGCGGCGTTTCTAGCAAGGTTCTTCCCACTTGCTAAGATGATTCAAGTCCAATCAGAGATTACCGCCTTCAAGCAAGACCAAGATGAAGCTTTTCATGAGGCTTGGGAGAGATTTCAGTGTTTGCTTAGGAAGTGTCCCAATCATAGACTCACCGATGTAGCCATGCTCAACATCTTTTGTGCCAGGTTGAATCACCAATGGACCATACACTTAACCGCAACCGCCGAAGGGTCAACGGAAACCGTGGACGTACCTACTGCAATGGAGATCATTACCTCTATGGCAGCTAGTGATAGGGGTAAGCAACAACCAAGGAGCCAAGTTACTAAACCAAAGGGGGTGTTGGAATTGAGCACAACGGATGCACTCTTGGCCCAAAATAAGCTCATGACTCAACAAATAGAGCTTCTCAACAAGACCATTACTCAACTTGTGCGAAAGCCTCAACAAGTGAAAGTGGTGGCTCAACCTTCTCAAGCACAAGTGGTGGTATGTGAGCTTTGTGGTGACAAGTGCCCTTACTCTCAAGGCCCACATGCCAATTGCCAAAAGGAGAAAGAGCTCAACTATGTGAACAACCAACAAAGGGATAACTTCTTCTCCCAACCTTTCAAATCTAACTTTTCTAATAATTCTATGCAAGGTTGGAAGAATCCTCAACTTCAAAATCAAGGCACTTGGAAGAATGAGACAAGCTCATCAAGTAGACATCCCTTCATTCCATTGGTGGAGAGGACTTCTAAATTGGAGGATACCTTGGAGAAATTCATTCAAGCTTCAATGGCTAACCATTAAAGCAGTGAAGCATTCCAAAAGAACACCGAGGCATCATTCCGGAATTTAGAAACTCAAGTGGGGCAAATTTCAAAACAACTTTCGGAGCTCACCACCAAACCTTTCTCCGCAAATACCACCACCAATCCAAAGGAGCATTGCAAGTCAATCACTACAAGGAGTGGGAAAGAGATTGGGAAAGGAATTAGGGATCACTTGAGTAAAGAGAAGAAGGTTGAGAAGAAGGGTCAAGAGGAAGAGGTAGTTGAGAGGGAGATTTCATAGGAAATGAATGAGGAGGATATTGAGGAAGTGAATAAAGGTGTAAATAGTGAAAAAAGCAAAACAAAGGGGGGTAAAAAAGAGAGTGAGGACAAGAAGAATAAGTTGGAGATTCCACAACTCAAAGAGGTGCCCTACCCTCTTCATCCCTCTAAGAAGGATAAAGAGAGGCAATATTCCCGCCTCTTGGGCATTTTCAAGTGTCTTCAAATCAACATTCCATTCATGGAGGCAATGGAACAAATGCCAACTTATGAAAAATTTATGAAGGAGTTGTTGACTAAGAAGAGGAAGTTCAAGGAAGAGATGGTGGAGTTAGAAGCGGGATGTAGTACCATTTTTCAAAAAGCTATGCCTAGCAAGACTAAGGATCCCGATAGCTTCACAATTCTGGTGACCATAGGTGCATTGCCGGTGGGTAAGGCTCTTTTAGATCTTGGAGCAAGCATCAACTTAATGCCCTTGTCCATGCTCAAGAGGATAGGGGACTTGGAGATTAAACCCACAAGGATGACCTTGCAGTTTGCCGACCGTTCTTTCAAGTTCCCTCATGGGATAGCAGAGGATGTGTTGGTAAGAGTAGATAAGTTTGTTTTTCTTGTTGATTTCGTCATCATGGACATAGAGGAGGATGTGGATGTGCCATTGATTCTAGGAAGGCCATTCATGAAGACCGCAAGGGTCATAATTGATGTTGACAATGGGAAGCTTAAGGTGAGAGTAGAAGACGATGAATTCAACTTTGATGTGTTTGAAGCTATGAAGCACCCCAAGGACAAACAACATGTCTTGAGGGTGGATGTTATTGATGAACTCTTGGTCAAAAAGAAGAAATTCTAAAATGAAGATGCTCTTGAGAAGGCCCTCATAGAGGCTCATGGGTATTTTCTAGAAGAGGAGGAATTAGAGGTTAAAGAATGCTTGAAGAATCTTGATGCCTACAAGGAAGTTCCCATGAAGAATGCTAAGCTTGAGCCATTGCCCCAAGAAACCAAGAGTGGGGACCAAAAGTTTGAAATGAAGATGTTTCCTCCACACTTGAAGTATGTGTTCCTTGAAGAGGGGGGGGGGGGTAAGAAATCGGTGGTGATAAGTAGTGCTCTAACTTCCATTGAATAGGAGAAATTTCTCAAGGTGTTGAAGGATAATGAGGGGGCGATTGGATGGACTTTATCTGATGTTAAGGGCATTATTTCATCTTATTGTATGCATAAGATTCACATAGAGCAAGACTATAAACCGGTAGCTCAACCACAAAGGCGTCTTAATCCTACCATGAAGGAGGTGGTCAAGAAGGAGGTGGTGAAGTTGTTAGAGGCTAGCAATTTATCCCATTTCGGATAGTGCTTAGGCGAGTCCCGTGCAAGTGGTGCCAAAGACAAGAGGGATGACCGTTGTGCGGAATGATAAAGATGAGATCATCCCTACTAGAACCGTCACGGGGTGGAGAATGTGTATAGATTACCAGAAGCTCAACCAAGCCACTAGGAAGGATCATTTTTCGTCTACCTTTCATGGACCAAATGTTGGAAAGGCTCTCTGGTCAAGCTTACTATTGTTTTCTTGATTGCTTCTCGGGTTACAATCGAATCACCGTTGACCCGGAAGATCAAGAGAAGACTGCTTTCACTTGTCCCTTCAGAGTTTTTGCTTATAGGAAGATGCCATTTGGATTGTGCAATGCCCCGGCCACCTTTCAAAGGTGCATGCTAGCCATCTTCTCTGATCTAGTAGAGCAATGTATTGAAGTATTCATGGATGATTTCTCAGTTTTTGGGTCTTCATTTGAGCATTGCTTGGCCAACTTAGATGTGGTGCTAAAGAGATGTGTAGAGACCAACCTTGTACTCAATTGAGAGAAGTGTCATTTTATGGTCACCAAAGATCAATAGAGTTTACAAAGGAGAAGAGTTAAGAATTTACATCCAATCTCAAGAAAAATGGATTTAGCTACTCATCGTAGCCATGACAACCGTAAAGAAAAGAAAAAAATAAGCAAAGCTCATGAATCCTAGCGCCGCCGCTTGTTTCCACGTGCTCTCCCACTTTCTCTCTCTAAAAAGTTCCTTAAAACTCAAGACGAACTCTACTTTTTTCGAGGCATTTATAGAATTCCATGACGGCGCTTGGCGCTCTAAGCCCAAGAACAGGGGCTTGAGCACAAGTTAGGCAGTGGTAATCAGTGTTATGGGGCGAGGCTGGCGCTCAAGCCTGAAAGTGGCGCCTAAGCATCAGATTGACAATGAATTTCCTTATCTTCGGGGCTTCTTCTGGGTTCTAGGGCTCAAGCTCTAGAATGGGGTTTGAGCGACAAAATAACAGATCCACTCTTCAGACTTGGATTCTTCTGCTTTCTCCACTTTTTCGTTCCAATTTTCTTCTTCCACTATCCTTGGCGAACATTTACCTACAATCATACGAAAACAAATTAGTTTGTCATAAAAATCAATTTCTATTCTCAAAGTACTTAAAAACTAGCAATTACTCAATGTCAAGGGATTTTCTAAGATAAACAAGTTAAAACATCCTCAAAAGTAAGATAAGTGCTACCAATAGAAGCTATTTTTTCGCACTTATCAAACTCCCCCAACCTAGAATCTTGCTTGTCCTCAAGCAAAGTAACTCTAAACCTAGAGAAATCCTAAACTAAAGATTCTTGGCATGCTTGATAACAACTTGCATTGAGTCCAATATCTAGAATATACACAAAATATGAGGAACCAAATTAGTTGATCCAAAATCACAGTCAATCAACCCCCAGTGAAAGGAACATACAATTGCACACATGAACACAATGAATAAAGGGAGCACATATTCTTATGCAACCAAAGGGATGTCTCAATACCTCATCGGGTGAGTGCTTCGCTCTAATTCCCTATTGATGTTCTTAATTCAATTTTTCCCTTCATTTAAGATCAAATCAAATCACATGCTCAACACAAATCAAGACGTCTTTATCAAAGGGTTGTAATGTGGCTAGGCTTCAAAGGAACATTATTTTTCTAGATTACAAAACGAGTTGAGTATCATTGTATGTACACTAATACCTTCACCTTACATCCCAACACAACTTCCTCGAAGCTTTGCCATATACTCATCTCTTCCATTTTAATCTCAGATTTTCTCCTTTTTTTCCATTTGTAGAGGTTCTCCTTTTTTTTTCTTTTAGAAGAAAAACCTCATGTGTTCTCTATTTGTATCAAGGGATTTTTCTTGAGCATTTTATAAGAGTCCATCCAATTACACCCATTTTCAAAGATCCACTATTAATGTACATGCACCAATATCCATCTCAAAAGGGTTAGAAAATACCATATTTTGATGGAGTAAAGGGTGCAATTACACAAGAATAATCATAATAGGCTCAAAGTGGCAACCAAAAATAATGAAATAGATGTATGGGTTGGCTACTTGGCTCTAGCTCAAGTTAACAAATAAATTACTATGCCTCTATCATGTTAATGCATCACATGTTCATGACAATCAAAAACTCAAGCAAAACCAACTAGTTGCAATCAAAAGAGACTCTAAAAAATTTTATGTGGGGTGCCCTCACTCACTTGACTAACAAGCTAATCCCTAAAGTCACAATTTTCATTGCTCCAAGTATTCAAAACATTCAATTTGCACAAAAATCATCCTCCTTTCACTCGGCCTTTCAAAACTGATCCTTTATCAAAACTATTCTAGCACTCAAATATTCATGCAATTCTAGACCCTGAACACATGCAAAGACTTACAAGCACACCAAATATTTATGATTAAATATTAATTTCCTAACTACTCCTACTTACTCCTATTTAATTCTAATTACTCCTAATTACTCCTAAAGTAAAAGCAAGCACAACAATAAATAAGAAGAAAGGATATAATATCTCCCCTGAGGCCAAGGGTCTTGTCCATCCTCCCCATCTTCATTGTCGTGGCCTACTTCATTTCTAGCTCCATCTTCACCTCTGGCTTCCGGTTGACTAGCCTCCCCCGGGAAAATGGGCTTGTCCCCAGGCCAACCCACATGTGTAGCAAAATACTCCGGAAACAAGTAGTGAAATTGCCTCAGTGGTTGAGCCTCAACAAAATCATAAGATGATTGGTAAAAATATACTAAACACCGTTGTATGGCATCTAGGAGTTTCATGGCCTCCTTTTTCACTACCTCCTTCATAGTTGGATTCAAACGTTTTTGAGGTTGGGCAACCGGTCCACCTAAGGTTCTTTAGGAAAGGCCATGGTGCCGACATGTTATGCAAGTCTTCTGCCAGGATGTGATCGATTAAACCACGCTCTTGGCACTTCTGACACTATTTAACATGATTTGTAGCATCTTAATTTATTGTAAGCTAGAAATATCTAAATCTCCACACCTTCCTTGCCAGAGATTTTACCACGACATAATGATCACAACTGCCTTCATGTACTTCTATCAGCAAGTGTACCTTGTCGTGCAAGTAATATATTGAAAAATTAGGGTTGTCATACCTAAGGGAGCAATGATGAGTACCGATCTCTCTAGACTCTTATGCAATTTAGATAGTTAAAGTGATGGTGATTTGAATTAATTAAAATAGAAAAAGTATCCAAAGCAATAATTAAAAGAAAGGTGAATTTACTTATGGAAGACCTAGGGCTTACGAGTTCACTTGTACCTAATCACTTATTCCCTAATTTCCTTAGCTTACATTGTGATTGATTACCTACCTCCCTTACTAAATCAATTAGAAGTCAATGGTCATGAACAACTAACTATCTTTTGCCTAATTAACACCCTAGCTGGCCACTAAATGAATTGAAATGAGAGAGAGCATAAAAATCCTAAGGGCTTGTTAATTAAATAACTAGTTGGAAGCAATAATCATAAATTGGTCCTTTACTAATTGTGAATGGTCATCTACAATTAAATAACTAAGGCACGCTAGACTTGATCAAGTTCCAAGGACGGACCCAGAGGTGGGCGAGTGGAGGCCTTACCCCCTTCCCAAAGTAATATTAGTTATATACTATAAAGTTCGTATAAAAACTACATGTCATGGTTAGCATAGTGGTCGCTCGGCGCTTGTTACACAATTAGGTTGCGCCTTTGAACCCAAGGGGATGTCTTTTTCTTCTTTTTCTATTCTTTTCCTTTCTTCTTCTTTTTCTATTCTTTACATTTCTTCTTCTTTTTCTATTCTTTTCCTTTCTTCTTCTTTTTCTATTCTTTTTCCTTTCTTCTTGTTTTTCTATTATTTTTTCATTCATTTCTTCTTATATTCTTTTTTTCTCATTTTTAAATTCTTTTAGCATTGCTTCTATTTTTTATTCTACTAGATATATCTTTTTCTTTTGCTATATAAAAAAGTTATACACAAAAAAGAATATTATTTTATTTTATATATTATATATTATTAAATAGTAATATTTTGTTTTAAAGAACTAATATTTATTTTTCATAATAAGTTGTTATTGTTATGTTTTAATAATTTTATTAATTAATATTATTATTTTAATTTGTTAAAAGCTTCTTATTTAATTATATTTAAAAAATATTAAATTTATGCTCTTAATTATAAATTTGAGAATAAAAATCCTAATGCAAATGATAACATATATTCTTTGGATAGGCCTATGCATTTGAGTAACGGGGCTGAAACTCATCTTTGAAACAACTAACCTTCCCCCACACAATACCGAAATGCCTTTTGAATTAGCTCCTTTAATTCTTTAGGTTCGTCAGTAAGAGTGACCCTCACAATATATTCTTGGGTAAATTGCAATAAACCCCCTTGAGGTTTTGGGAAATTGCACTCCACCCCAAACGTCATCAAAGTTAGCACTCCACCCTATTTTGGTCAGTTAATTAGCATTTTTGGCCCGTCAATTTATCACATAAGTATTAACAAAAAATTTGATGTTAATGGAGGATCCACAACTTGCATATGTGACAAACTGGTATGATAGAAAGGTTAGCAGTATAACAATTAACTAATGGTTTTGCCTCGCCAGTTTGCTACATCAGCCTTAAAAATAGTTTTTAAAGTTAATAAATAGACATCTTTGTAGATGTGACAGATGGGAACGACAGAAACGTTAGTTAGGTCAGCAATCAACCGTCAACGGTTAAAGAAATAGGATGGAGTGCTAATTTTGGTGAAGTTTGGGGTGGAGTGCAATTTCCCCAAACCTCAAAGGGGGTTATTGCAATTTACCCTATATTCTTTCAATGGCGTCCTCAAATCATGTACCTCAATCTGCAATATAGTGTACAGTCTCGAGATCACTTCTTCAATTGCGGATATCAGGGTGAAGGAAGATTTAGTGCATGTTTGGAAAAATGTTGGGTTGAAGTAGAATTGATTTTGAATAGCCAAAATTGATTTTGATTGATAAATCAGCTATTTGTTTTTGTGTTGAGAAAAAGTTAAAATTGATTTTGGGTTGCCAAAATTGATTTTGGTTGAAGCAAGGTGAGACTTGCTTTCACGTTGGGTTGAAAAATGTACACTGTATTTTTACTCTAAACTTGCTTTTGAGAAAAAAATCCTCAAACATAAATCACGTTACTTTAAAATCAATTTTACACGAAATCAGTTCTATAAAATCACGTTGATCCAAAACCAATTCTACCAATGCTAAACCAAACACACACTTAGTAGTTGCTAATTTTGATAAAAAATTAGCTCTACTATTTTCCTCTCCTGGGATATGCCTTATTTTGAATTTTGAAAGTCTTGTCGGCCCTTCTTTTAGTTTGTCCAAGTATCTCTACAATAAAGGTTCCTTTGCTTGATAATCACCTTTTATCTAGGAAACCACTAACTGAGAATCAGAGCAATTCGTTATCGTGGTGGCTCCCAATTCTTTGGTTGCTCTCATACTCTGCCTGGTTATTGGAAGTCGGGAAATCAAACTTCAATGAATACACAACTGTTACTCCTTCATCGTTTTTGATGATTATTCTAGCATTGTTGTCTTTCTCATTCGAAGAGCCATCAACGTATATAGTCCAACAACCTAGATTTTGCCCCTATGGTTGAGTCATTTCAGCCACAAATTAAGCTAATACATGCGCATTAATATTTCAACTTCCCATGTCATCATTCAACCTGCCAAATCAGGTTTATGCAAAATATGTCTGATAGGTCCGTGATGGGATGACACTAAATATAAGGGTGTAATTGCCTAGAAGCCATCAACAAAGTATATGCGACCTTCTTCAACTTTGGATAGTTCAACTCTGAACCCTGCAAGGCTTTAGATACAAAATAAATGGGGCTCTGGACTAGAGATTCCTACTTTACAAAGACTGCTCTTAAGGCTTCATCAGTAATAGCAATATATGAATATAACATCTGCCCAGGATCTGGCCGGGATAAGACTGGGGGGTTGATAGAATTATCTTCAATTCCTTAAGATCTCTTTCACAATTGTCGCCCCACTTGAACTCTTCTTTGTTTTGGAATGTCTTAAAAAGTGGAAGACACTTTTTGGCTAATGCCAGTAAAAAGCACGCTAGAGCTGCCACTGGCTCGGTCAGCTATTGTACGTCCTTAATAGTTGTGAGACTTTGCAAGCTCACCATCAGAAGTCCATTAATTTCATCTTGACTTGATTACCTTTGTTTAAAACCTATTATCACCATATAAATTCCATAGTAGTGAACAAAAAGCTAGATGCCTACACATGTATTAATATTCTTTACAACATTAATGGTAGATGGATCCATTCTCCATTTACAAATGATTTAGATTCGCCAAGGAAACCACAACATACGGCATCATTTGACCATTCCTAGAAATCCTAATAAGAATGAAACAAAAGAACAGGTTTGAGAACAAATTAGTCCTTATAATGCCAATGACTAACTTCCTAAAAGCTCTAGAAATTTAGTACTGTCAAAAAGCTGCACCACAATGACTTAATATTATTGACTAAATAAGTACACATATATAGCTCAGTGAAATGTTTTCAAGATGGTATTGAAGAGAAATCAACGAAAACATTATGAGTGACAACTGTTTGTTGTTGATATTCAAAGTATGAACTGCAGGTCATTCATTAGATATACAAATTTAAATATCACTTTTCTTCATTAAAATAACAAATTCTCTTAGTGGCACATAATCTCTTTCTTACTTACAAAACACTTATTATTAATGAGGCAAATGGGAAACTATAGTTTCACTATATCACCTAATAATTGAATAACAAAGAACCTAAATTTTCAACACATCAGCATATTATAAATGAGCTTCTATGAATTTGTTTAGGCCAACCTCAAGCCAACAAATAATGCCTCAAAATACACTTGCTTCCCAATTAATCACAAATCCAAAATGGAGGGCCCCTAATTGCTATGGCTTCATGTAATCCCAACCTTTAGGTGGGCCTTCTTCACTTTACTTATCAGTCTAGGCAGTCCAATTCGTTCATTGGCCGCCCATAGAGTAGCAACAAAATCCCCAACCGGAGGTGCATTTTCACGGGCTTTCTTCAGCGGTGAGGTGAATGGAAATTTCGACATTGTTAGTCAAATAACCGTTTCAAAAAGTAAATACTTAAAAGTAAAATTGTCTTTTCTCAAACTAAGTTGTCATTCAGCCTTATAACTAAAAGGTGCTACTCAATTTAACTTTAAGGTCATCTTTCAATTCAAAATTTGTTAAAAGTAATGAACTTCCTTTCAGTTAAAAACTTAAAATTGGGCGTTTATGACATATTGCTCATACTACAACACCCTTGTGGTTCATCCGCTCATGTCATTGTCATATTCCATAAAGTTGAGAATGTCCAAAATATATAATAGTAAAAATGAAAACATGGGGTTGTTGTGCCGGGTTGATTATCAAAAAAAAAAAGAAGAAATACATGCATTATTAGACAACTTCTAGCTTTGAAGTTTAAAGAGCATATCCAATTAAGAGGTTTAAATTAAAAAGTTCAAATCAAGTAAATTAGAGATTTGCTAGCATGATATACGCACTATTATCAGATAACATTTTAAATTAAAATGTACTGAGAAAGAGCTAATATTATAAAAATTATTTTGATTAATGAATTGATTGCAACATGCTGAGTCTCATCATTGCCTTTACCTAACGTCATTGAAAACACAGGTTAGAAATGAGATTTTTGGAGCTAGTCATAACATCAATGGAGTTCAGCAAATCACAACCCACTTTTCATTAATAATGAGAAGGAAAAAAGAATAACCATTTGTGAGAATAACGTAGAACAACAAATAGAAATCAACACAGAGAGAAGCATTTCAAACACCTTATAGTGCAAACCAATTTTTTTCTTCATATTCATTTTCAAAATGTGGAAACAATTGATAAGACCTGCATCTAGGATAAGAAATTGATAAAAAGAACCCATAAAGCATAACATCCATGAGAGGAAAAGAAAGAAAATGAGAAACAAAGAGAATCCAAAAATAGAAGAAAGAAGAAGAAGGTGTAAATCTTACTGCAAAAATGAAGAAGGTGGCAAATCAAACCAAGTTGTTGGAAGAAATGGTCGAAAATAGTAGTTAGCACTTGGAACGAAGAGGACAGTAACCGATGGTGGTGGAGCAAACCTTCATCCAGGCACCGCCAACGATCTACAAAGGAAATTGCACCAATCACTTCACCCTTTTCCAAGGAGAAGAAAATGAACATAAAAAAAATCAAAGAAGCTGTAAAAATTGAAACTTTAAAGTGGAGAAACAAAAAACAAAAGAAAAATCACTGAACATTGAAGAAGACAAAAACAGAATACAAAACCACACTTATATTTGGGTTAGTCAAGCAAACAATTAAGGCTTCAAGCAAACAATTAAGACATAAAAAATGAGACTTTAAAGTGGAGCAACAAAAATTAAACAACAAAATGTCAAGAAATAACATAAACTCACAAAATGGAGAAGCAATGGACATACCTGGTTGGAGCTCAAGAAGGCTTCGTGTAACCAAGAAAAATCTCAACTTTATGGATATTCAAAGGGTAGAAAGGAAACACGGATTGCTAGAAAGCACTTCACCAAGTCTTCACCCACCTTAGGGCTTCATCATTTTCTCATAATCAATCAACCCTAACCCCCAAAAAAGCAAACTTTAACAAAAAATAGACAAACATTAAGAAACAAAGACCTTGAAAAAAATAGAAGAAGGAGGAGGAGGAGGAGGAGGAGGAGGAGGAGGAGAAGAAGAAGAAAGGGAAAAAAATGGAGAGGAGAAAAGAGTGGTATGCATAAGAAAGCGAAGAAAAAAAAGAGAGGGAGAGAGAAAAGTAAAGAATAAAGAATAAATATAAAAAAAAAAGAATAAATAGATTTAAATTAAATTTTAATTTTTAAATTTTAAAAGAAAGTGGAAAGATTTAATGGATAGTCACCATAAGATATATCTAGTGGGTTAAAAGAATTTTGAGAAGGAAATGAAATGCATAAGAAAGTGACACATGTCCCATATAATTTTTTATTGGCCAAGAAAGTATTTCTTTTCTTATTATAGATATAAATTATAGATGATTATTATAGATGATTTTGAACGGCCAATGTTTGCAACTTGCAAATTAATTTAATTTAATTTTTGGAAAAAAAAGGGAAACGAAAGCCTGACAATGAAGGGTGAAGGAATTGACACCACCCCGTTTGAGAAAGACATCTATTTCTCGATAATAGTGTTTGGAAATGTGTTTTCCGATGCTTCCGAAAAACGAAGATGATTTATTTTTCATTTTTACTATTTTATGAATTTTGGACACTACTATTTAAAAAATGTGATATCATTTTTAAGTGGGGTGATGTTAATCCCTTCACCTGAACGGGTAGGGAGATAACGTAGGGAGAGTCTAACCGGCCCATAAGAAGGAGGGTAATACTACTAACAAATAAAACGAAGGGCCCATACTATGTGCACCACACATATTTCCCCAGCCACCACACATCCCTATTTTTTTTCCAAATTTGCCCTTCGCTCGGATTTTCAAAATCTGAGCAGACTAATAAATGGTAAACGGATTTTCAAAATCCGATTGGTGTTAAAGTCTCGGATTTTCAAAATCCAAAGCACCCATATTAAGCACCGCACATTGCAGAACAGAACACGTTCTTTCTCACTCATCTCTCTCATTGCTCTCTCTCCATTTCTCTATTGCTATTGCCGTTGGTGCCACCGTTGCTGCTGTTGTGACCGTCAGTTGCCACATTCATTTCGTCCCTAGATTCTGCCACCCATATTATTATTATTATTATTATATTATTATTATTATTATTATTGTTGTTGTTGTTGTTGTTGATGTTGTTGTTATTATTATTATTATTATTGTTGTTGTTAATATTATTATTATGGTGTGTTATTATCATTATTATATTAATGTTGTCTATTTTGTTTATATTTGTAGACATGGCCATAGGAGATGATCGCAGATGTCCGACTATGTCAGAACGAAGACGCCGCCAGTTAGGACAGGCACATGAGCATATTCAGGAGCCTGTTCCTCAGCAGCAGGTTGTCTATGAGCAGCAGGTTGTCCCAGAGCAACATGTAGATGAGCCTGTCCTAGAGCAGGCAGAGGAGGTTATGCTATAGAGAGGACCATTCGGTGGAGGTCCAGTGGATGTGTCTCTGTTTGACGCGTTATGAGCAGCACATTGCAGGTGAGGTATGGCATGGCGAGGTAAGGAATACTCACCCAAGTGTGTGTTTTTTTTATATAATTCGTAATATGTGATATGATACTGATAATGTAATATCATTGTAATAATATTTCAGGATCGATTAGAGATGAGGGTCGTGTCGCACATGATCCACCTAGACAAGCATCCTCCCACCCCGGCGATTAGAGTTGTATTAGAGCGCTTTGGTCTTGGAGGTCTATTTTGATGCATTCATTGGCTGATTCATTGGTCATTGCCGAATGCATTTGCAGAGAGATGGCACGCAGAGACTTCCACATTCCATCTCCCGGTTGGTGAGATGACGGTCACTCTAGACAATGTAGCGTCACTCACCCATTTGCCAATCGTTGTGAGTTTTTCTCACCTCCTGCTCTAGCCAGTGACGAGGCAGCCCGAGTAGCACATGAGATGCTCGGCATTGGATTGGGGGAGGCCATCTCAGAGGTGGAGAGTGCTCGAGGACCCAGTCTCCGGTTGTCATTTCTGGAGAAGCTTGTGCCGAGGCTCGTTGCCAGTCAACAGCACACAGAGGCAGCTAGAGCTTATATCTTGTATGTGCTTGGGTGCACATTATTTGCTGACAAAACTTGGACATCAGTTTGCATCGCATATTTGGGAGCATTGGTTGATATAGAGCATCCGACATCGTATGCTTGGAGTACTATGGCCCTCGCAAACCTGTACGATCACTTGACGATTGCCTCCCATCATTCTTGTCGGCAGATTGGAGGTTTCATGGCTTTGCTGCAGGTATTACGTTACTTTCATCATCCTTGTATATTAAACTTGTTTTAATTAACACTCTCAGCACTGTTGTTTAATTGATTATTATGTTTTTGTAGATGTGGATTTTTGAATATTTCCCGACGTTGAAGGGATCAACACTGAGGGACACATATGAGGAGGGCCACCCACACGGTGGTCGACTTGTTTCGAAGCGGGGCAAGACGGTCATAGATGCACGAGCGACACTGGAGGACATACAGGTCGAGGATATCGTGTGGACGCCTTATACAGCTTACCATGCGCGTCATCCTTTCTACCGGCAGGCTTTATTTTCTGGGTGTATCCGGCTTGGGAGCTTTGTATGCCGATACCAACCCGAGCATGTCCTCCGACAGTTTGGGTATGTGCAGAGCATTCCTCCTCCTCCGCATCGGCTAGTTACTGTTGAGCGTGTGGACGAGCAGTGGGCAGAGTGGGAGGCACACACTTTTGACGAGACCACTCTCGTGTCAACTGGTGATCGACCTGGCCAGTGTGTTGAGGGTTACATGCGTTGGTTTTTCAGGGTCTCGCATCCTTATTTGCTGTCAGCGACGTACGCACAGAGGGCACATGAGCACACAGATGGTCCTGTTGCAGATGTTCCAGCACCGGCAGAGATTCCAGCTCCAGCTGAGATTCCAACTCCAGCAGAGATTCCAACAGACATTCCTCCGCCAACACTAGGATGGGAGAGGGTGTGTGAGCTAACTGAGGATGCATTACAGGTTGTTCACATTGGAGACCCAGGCTACGAACAACTTGTCAACATCCTTGGGTTGGCGCGTGCCAACTTCACCACGACCTCACAGACAAATTACGTCAGGAGGCAGTAGAGGAGAACAGATGCAGGGCCCTCATAGTAGTTTTTAGGCTTTTATGTTGCTTTTTAGGCTTTTATGTTGCTTTTTAGACTTTCATGATGTTTTTTACGATATTATGTTGCTTTTTAGGACATTATGTTGCTTTTTAGGATATTATGGTGCTTGTTAGACTTCGAGGATCCTAGTCATGTGATTTTTTGATTTACAATTTGCATTATCAGTGTGTTATTAATTTTTCATAAACACCAATACGGATTTTCAAAATCTGATGTAAACGGATTTTCAAAACCTGACGTAAACGGATTTTCAAAATCTGATGTTAACAAGTCATAAACATTAGAAAAAAAGAAGAAAAATAACTCCAATGTGTTATGCAATGTAAACATGAAATAACAAGTCCTAAACATTTTATTACTCAACTACAACATTGATGTTTCAGTCTTCGTCAAGGTTGACATAACTTTTGTTACACTCTTCACTTCTAAACAACCGCGTGTATTTTGCAATCTAAGGAATGTATGAATTCAACCATAAAAGCGATTGTGGTTCAGCATATGCTTCCCATTGTGGATGAACCGGTGGTAATGGACAATCTTGCTTTAGGATGACCTAATATACACATAAATAATAGTCACAAATCATATAACATAAATTGATTAACATATTTGCAAATAATAAAATACGCATGATATGTACCCGAACAAAGTGACATCGCTGCACAAATGCAATAGACACAAGCCGATCCAATGTACACGGTGGTGATCCACGACGTGGAAACAAAGTACAACTTCCTTCCTTTGACAGGAAGACAACTACCCGTTGATATCGTGTGGCTATGACATATCCCAGATCCGATAAAGTCATCCACGTAGCAAATGGTTGAGTTCCTGTTGCTGTGTCAACAAAAGTGGACTTGATGAGGTTGTTGAATCTGTTAGTGGACCCATATAGAGATCGATACAGTATCTTGTGATCCTTCATCTTCTGACACAAATCCCGACGGATTTGGGCCCAATCATCCTCCCCTTGCCTAACTTTAGATGCAATCACACGATAACCACAAATCCCATCAGCTTGTACATCGATTACATCATCAATATATTCCAAAAACTCATGAGGAAGATCTTCTGAGTATGGAAATTTCTTTCATTGTTTTGGTTTAGGGTTGGCAACAGGAGTTTTTATCTCGTTGTTTTGAGATTCAAAATGTTTGTCAACCACTTCCCAGTATGAAGGATCTCGCTTAGTTGATTGCTCCTTCTTCAAAGCAGACCTCTTCAAAGACCTTTTTGTCCTGATTTTGTTCGAAGGTGGACACATAGATGTGGACTCGGGATATGCAAGTTCATTTACCTTATACACAAGTACAGTTTGTCCACTAATATCTAACTGGAAATAGCGCTGCCAAAGAGCCTCAACTGCTTCATGCATTGCACATGCATTATCTGATGGTTCTTTCTCACTTTGATCGTCATCAAGTATCCACAATGTCCTCCAAAAAGGATCCACCATATCCAAAGGGATAAAAGCAAAGTCCATGGTGCACTTGGCAAGTTGACAAGCACAAGGTATTTCATATGTCCGTCGAACAACGCAACCACAAACTTTGGAATCAACACCAGTCTGTTTAATTTTCTCTTGCTGCTGGATAATTAAATCAAGTGCATTTCTGGAAACCAAGCCTCGCAACTTCGAATAAACCTTGTTATTAACTCTATGCTCAACCACTATCTTGCTTTGTTGAAAAGATCTTTCTATCTCATTCGCCTGCAACAAGATAAGGTTGTCAACCGCATCCCAACAATTAACAAAGTCACCTTGACTACTTCTCAAATGTTTCTTCAATTTCGCATGTGCACCCTCAACCCTGAATATCAAAGAATATAGTGAGTTAACAGATAAGAACAAAAACAATGAACGAAAGAAATATTTGTTAATAATTCAATTCATGTCTGTTAGTCGTTGTGTTTCCAAGATGCATCACATTGTCTATCCAGACATGAATGAACTTTTCCTTGTTTTGATCCAACCATGTGTTCATCACATAATCCAAAAACTTTGGGTACTGTTCATAGACTATCTTGAAGTTTGCTAACCACATTTCATATTCTGCTGGTGATCGAGACTCCACAAGATGATGCCACACGTTCATTACAACATCCCACAAAACTGACTTATCCAATGTCTGTCTTACACCTAGCTTTGACATTCTTAGATATATGAAACTGACATAACATGTGCGTTGAGGCTGGGAAAACCTCTTCTACTGCATTTAATAGTGCAGTATCTCTATCAGTCACAATCACATTAGGTACTATGCTATCATATTGCACAATTAATCTTAGCTTATCTAAAGCCCATGCAAAGTTATCAACGCGTTCAGAATTCAAGTATGCAAATGCTACTGAAAAAGTCAGTTCTGTTGATGTTAACCCAACAATTTCTAGTAATGGCATTATGTACCTGTTGGTTTTGTACGTCGAATCAATGATTACCACAAGGTGGAATGTGCGATACAATCTAACTGAAACAGGGTGTGCCCAAAATAAGTCTTGCACAACGTTTGTCTCATCATCACGTCTTTCAAAGTGAATGTATTTTTTATCATCCAAAACCTTGATTAGGTGTTGCATCTCTATGCGATCTCCTCTAATAGAACGGCGGTATTTGTAGCGTTCATTGTATACTGTCTTTAATGTACTGAGATTGTTAGGATCGTGATCTTTAAGTGTGAGTAGTATGTTGCTAGGCTTCACCAAATTCTTTGTCAAGTCTGCAACCACTTGTTTTTCTTCTAGGTTTAGCCGAGCAGGATATGGATGCCCGACCAACACTTTAGCTCGTTCATGGTTATGATGTCCACATACAACATGAAGCACCCATTTTCCATATTCTTTTGCATGAGGTCTTCCTCTTAGTTTGAATGGGCAGTCACACCTTTTAGAACCTGTCACCAAACGTGTGAGTTCTTTCTTGCGTTCTTTGTACTTTCCACTCCTTTGAACAACAATTCCAGCCTTTTCCCCAACTTCCCTAGCTCATTTTATAAGATCCTCTCTCGTATCAAACACCTGCAAATAACCAACGACTATAGCACGTTATGAATATCTTTTAGTCATTCGCAAAGTACCATACATTAATCAATACCATGGTCGTTTACCTGATCAGTCATAAACTCTTGACGACAATCAATTCCATCAGATAACTCGTCCAAAGTCAAACCTTCTGTACCGACTTCCATCTACAATATAATCCAAAACATTATTCTTACACACATAAATGTAAGGAAAATTTTTAGTTACGTTCGAAAGTTCATAAATTCTTACCTTGCTGCATGGCATCGTGTCATTATTGCCTTCATATTCACATGGATCGGGCCAATAATCTGTCATCTCATTCTCATCCATATCCAATACGATAATCACCTATATACCAATTATTGCAGACATTTCAAATCAACTAACATATCATTAAATCATTAAATAGACAATAAAATTAAGTTTTAACCAATGTCTGCTATCTAAACGGATTTTAAAAATCCGGGCAAACAGCGGATTTTAAGAATCCGTTTTCTACGGATTTTAGAAATCCGAGTGCTACGGATTTTGAAAATCCGAGTTCTGACATGGGTGCATATCATTTTAATGATAGACAGATTGGAAAATAGAATGAGAGGAGATTACAACTCACCTAATAGTGTGTGGAATGCACAAAATACTTGTAAATAATACTAAACACTTGTAATGTCTTGCTTATGGGATGAATGAATTAAATTAGATAGGTAGTTTAGGGTTTTCAATAAGGTTGAGAATGAGAATTGTTTTATCAAATAGGAAGAATTTAGATGATATAAGTATGTGTCAACCACGATTCGCTCGAATTTTCAAAATCCGCGTTCGTTGAAACATGTGAATTTTCAAAATCCATCTGAAATTTTTAAATTAAATTGTGTGGTGGATCCTCCCGGATTTTGAAAATCCGTAAGCCATTTTTTGTTCCCCTCGGATTTTGAAAATCCGAGCAAAAGACAAATTTAAAAAAAAAAATAGGGATATATGGTGGTTGAAAAAATATGTGTGGTGTACATGGTGCTGGCCAAACCGAAGATGGGTTAGCCCAATCACATTTCTTTCCGGACCCTTGGATGGTCCTTCTTCGTAAATCCGCACATTAACGTGCCTTATCTTCTAATCCTTCATAATCTCCACAAGTCAAATCCACATAACGCAACAAACGAACGTTAACGTGGTTCCCGCTCGCCATTAATTTGAAATATCATTCGATTTGCAGAAGCAGTCACAATAACCGATGCCAAATCAATTCCACTTTACTCCCAAAAGAACTCGAACGTAACTCAAATCCAAATCATGGATTCCATTTCCAATCTCTCGCTGTTAGAGATCGCCGCCGAAGACGATTCTCTCTTGCTCGATGTTCCTGCATCAACCGACGTTTTCTCTTGCTCTCCACTCATATCCCTCAGATCCAAGCCTCCTCATACTGGTTAGGGTTTTTCTGCTTCATTCTTTTGTTGAATTTATGAATGATTTCTAATGAATAATTAGTTTATACACCGATTTTTTGAATAATGCGACCTGCAGAGGGAAATGTGAGTGGTCCTGTGGATTCTGAAAATGATGCGAACAAAGAGAACGCGAATTGGAGCAAACCGGAAGCGCCGAAGCTTAGCGTGGAGCGTCAACAGATGAAAAGGAAGAAGAAAGGAGGAGGCTATAACTTGCGCAAGAGCTTGGCATGGGATCGAGCTTTCTTCACCGAACAAGGTACATTTCCATAATCCGTGAAAATATTGTAAAAATTAGTGACGAAATAGTTGTTATTGAGGTAGTTGTTAATTAATCAATATTGAACCCTAATTTCAGGTGTTTTGAACGCGACGGAGCTTTCTATGATTAGTGGCACTGCCACTCCTAACTCAGAGTTGAATTTGGAAGTTATCCACGAGGAAGAACACGTCAGCACTTCGTTGGCATTGCAGGAAATCGAAGAAAATTTGTTTAAGGAATCATCGGATCATTTTCCCGTTGAAGTTAAAAAGAGTACTGCTGGGTCTGGTTTACATCCGAAGCACGTTGCATTAGCTAAAAATTCTCCAGCCCCGGCTTCACTAGTTAGTCTATATAATCTCACGCTAACTACTATGACTGATTGTGTGTAAAAATTTTAAGCTAACCTCTTTCTAATTTCTACAATATACTTGTTTATGCACATGTAGGCAAAACGGAAGGTGCTTGCAGTGAATGATGTAGTTGGAAACAGATCAAAACGCAGTGCTTGTCCCCGGCCTGTAGCTTCGTCCTCATATCCTTGCACTGACTTATTTAGAATAAGGATTAATTGGGCTTTCTTGCACTTTTTAGTGCATGTGTGATGAAACTGAATTGTCTTTGTTTCGATATCTGTTTGAATAATGAGTGTTTACCTTAACTCCTTTGAAAACATAGAAGACCTGACCCCGTAAAGGCTTCGAGTAGAGAAACTAAAGTCACCAAGATACCAGGTCCAAAATCCAATGTTTCTGTGAGTGCAACAACTGCTAGGAGTGGAACGTCAAGCACTGGTTCGTCAAAGAGAAGTCAGAATGCTCGTCCTGGTAAGTTCCGCAATTTGCTCTTGTTTCTTGTTTTTTATCCAAGGAGCTCTGACAGACCTCAATATAAGAGATTATAATGTTCAATACTACTATTATTGTGTTATTGCAATAATGCAAAACTGAGTTGTTGTCTACCAAATTTATTATGTTTTTTTTTTTTTTTGGATAAGCCATATACCAAATTTAATATTGATTGGGGTTTGTTTTCTCGATGAACTTAGCAAGCATGGGTTTTAACTGGGTTACCAAACATCCAATTCTAATCGTGAGATGAATTTATTCTACAGTGTCAGTCACTAATGTTCAGAAGAATGCTGGAGTAAAAGGCCTCTCAAAAAATCCAAAAACTGCACCATTTAACCCAAAAGTTGATCTGACTGATAAGTGTTCAGTTGCTAGAACTCTTACCAAGCAGGATGGAAAACATTTGGTAGGAACTTTGACTTTCTAGAGGCTGTAGTTTTTGAACATTCGTCATATTCAACATCAAATTTTGAATTTCTTTTATTTATTTATTAGGCATGTGATTCTTCTCTTGAAACAACTTTAAAATGCACAGGATAACTCAGTTTCAGAAACGCATCCACCATCCAAAATGCATCAAGTAGGAACTGGAGTAAATAAGGCCTCAGAATGTCTCCCACGGGTTGTTTCTGATACTGAGGAGAAAAGGCAGCAAACACAGTTTCAAACTACAAAACCATCAGGCCTAAGGATGCCATCTCCCTCAATAGGATTCTTTTCTCAGGTATTATTACTTTACTTGGTTTCTCATTTCATATTGGGTGCGTGCATCAGTAAAGTAACAATCATATTTGAATCATGTTAATGCATGTTACTGCTTTGCAGGCAAAAACTACGAGCCAATTACAGAAAAGCTCTAAAGTTGGCAAACCTGCTGAGAGTAATATTCCTAAATTGAAGAAGTCGGAAACAATTTCTGTTAATGAGACGAGACTCCCACATGCACCTAGGAAAAGATCAGAAATTGTCGAAGGAGCAGCAAAGAATTGTTCTAAGAAATTAAGCTGTTCAGATGTAAAATCAGAACCGTGCATGGAAGTAGATAATGAGCAGGTGGCTGATGCAGTAGTCAAATGTAATTCTTTAGTTTTCGAAAAGATAAGTAAGCAAGAAAAGGTTGAAGACACTCCTGAGTATGTCTGCGTAAAATCTGACGAACAAGGAGAACAACAAAAAATTGAAAATGTTTCTGGCATGGAGGATGCGTTATTACCTATCCGTGAAAAGCAGCTTCTTTCAAGGAGCCTTACACATGAGCAGTTGGAGAAAGAGGCTGAGCAGCCAATCATGAAAGTATATTATAAGCAGGTGGCTGATGTAGAAGTGGAATGCAATTCTTTGGGCTTTGAAAAACTAAGTAAGCAAGAAAAGCTTGAAAACATTTTTGAGCCTTCCAGTGTTAAATCTAAGGATCAAGGAGAAGAACTACACAAAAGTGAGAATGCTTCTAGCATGGAGGATGTGTTATTCGCTAGACATGAAAAGAAGTTCTTTCCAAAGAGCCTTGGCCATGTGCAGTTGGAGGAAGAGGCTGACCACAATTTGGATGGCAAAGCATATAATGTTTTGTCAAGTGGGGATCAATCTGTATTTCAGGAACCACAGTCGATGCCTCATCATGACAACCAGCGAACTTCAACCGGGAAAGATTCTATTTCAAGTACTGTGTACAATGCCATGGGACAAGATGAAGGTGAGCAAACCAAAGTGCTTGCTTGTGATATTTTGGAATCTAATGAAAGCTCAGTGCAACAGGAACAGCATGGAGCTACTTCTAAGGATAGAAGGCATTCAGGAGAGTTCAAGGAGTGCAGTAGTGTCAACAATGCACTTTTAAATTGTAGTCTTATTGATTTTAGTGAAGCTGTTTCGGGAGGATCTGTACAGGGGATCTCCTGTAAATATACTGATCTGGAGGTTGATGGTGGTACTGGTGATTTTGGAATGTGTGGAGGAGATGCACAAGTGCATTTGTTGAATGGGAATCTCTCATTCAATTGCAATGAAACTACCCAAAGCAATTTAGAGGCAGTTAATCAGCAGTTATGTGGGGAACAACTCATGACTCTAAATCCTAATATTGTAGCAGAAATTAGTTTGAAAAAAGAAAATGAATCTCATCTAAATAGTTTTCAGCAAGTACAAGTGACAACCTTATCCTCCAACGGTTCTTCTGAAAACAAAGGTGCTTCTGAAAGTGAATCAAAATTAGTTGAAACTGAAAACTGCCAGTTTCCAGTAGATGGTCAATCAGGTTTCATTAGGAAAATACCAATGGATGAAGGATATGATGACCAGGTTATTGACTCAAAAACAATTTATGATAGAACTCAAGAGTTTGAATTGGACAGGTTGAATGAAGATTCCACAGCTGTTTCTGCAACTGCTTGCTGCTCTAATGTTTTTAATGTACCTTTGGATAACAGACCTTTCTGTGAGAACAATATTGGAAATCTCCACCTTACAACCCAACTATGTCCATTGGGGAAAGCTGATTGCGATTCCAGGGGAAATGAACCTCATGTAAATAGTTGTCAGCTAGTTCACATGACAAACTTATCTCCCAAAGGTTCTCCAGAAATGTCTATACAAGAAATGAAAGATGCTTCTGAAAGCGAATCAAAATTAGTCGAAACTGAAGACTGCCAGCTTCCAGTAGATGATCAATCAGTTTTCATTTCAAGAGTACCAATTGATGAAGGATATGACCAGGTTATTGCCTCAAAATCAGTTGATGATACAATTCAAGCGTTTGAATCGGATAGGTTGACCGAAGATTGTACAAATGTTTCTGCAACTGCTTGCTGCACTGAAGTAATGAATGTTTCTCTGGAAAGCAGACCATTCTGTGAGAGTAATATAGGAAGTCTCCCCCTTACATCCGAATCATCTCCAATAGTGAAAGCTGATTGTGATGCCAGGGGAAATGACATGTCAATTAATAACTGTTGTGCCATTTCAGAATTGCAGCTTAGAAGTGATGGTTCTTCTTGGGACACTTCAATGCACTGTAATGTTCAGCATAATGTGCCTGGAAACTGTGAGCAACAAGCTAGTATGTTTGTATTTTCTGAAACTAATGAAATGCTCTATGAAGATGAGAGTTCAGTGCCAAATCATGGCCACATGATTGATCAGAGTGAATTTTCTGAAGCTTCTACAGATTTCATTTCAAACCTCAAAGATTCTACTGGCAGTGAAGCTGAAAATCCCTCTGCCCTTTCACAGTGTACACTATTGGCTCATTCAGTCCTAGAATTTGATAACATCAACAGAGAGGTTGAGGAATCACATGTTGAAGGTGCACCAGTGCAATCCCCTAACGAAAATCCAGTAGCGCACAACTGCCCCAATGATCACTGTCTTGCAGTTACCGATGATCAGTTTTCATTGGCAGATGATAATAATATGAATGAAGATTCTCATATTTCTGAGATTCAAAGGGCTAGTATTGTTAGCGTAGATTCCCAGGGTGTTGATAATATACTGCACTTTGATGGTGAATGGCATCCCACAAATGTTGCTTCTTCTGAAAAAGTCAAAACAAAAAATGTTTTGGAGGTTGCAATAGAAGGATGCGATGTACATACTAATGAGAACAATACTTCCCATCATTATATTCAAGGTGCGCAAGAAAACAATGATGAAAATCTTGATATGGATGAAGTGGCAGAGCTTTTTCAAATGGATGAATTTGATTCTTCCAAAAAAGTGAGCAAAGAACCCCCTACAGTTGTAGTTGAGAAATCAGAGGAGCATTGTTCTTTAAGTGACAATTCAAATTTACCAGCTTCAGATTATACAACCTTCAATATAAGAATCCCACAGGACAGTGAAGCCAATTCATTGAACAGAAAAAAAATTACAGATAGAGCTGAAACTATTATCTTTGAGAAAGATGAGTTTCCCAATACCGGCATGCAGGATGAGACTAAAGGTGACGTTTATTCTGCAGAAGACAGCAGCAAAATACTTAATCTGTAAGCATCTCTTCCATTTTTCAATACACACTTTTGAACCTTGGCAAATTGAATGTAGTCTTGATTTTTTGAATGATTCCAACAGATCTCCAACAAAAAGCAAGCAGGAAGCTCCTACAGTGAAGCCTCCACCAAATGTTGCTCCTTTTTCTGATGAATGGTTAGCTGCAATTGAAGCCGCTGGAGAGGTGACTCAGATTTCTTGAATGCACCTGCATGATTTTAGTGACTGATTCTTAGGTTTCTTTGCGTAACGCAGTATTTCGTTTTTGTTTTCAATTCTTACACTGCCTTGTATTTTGCTTTTTAAACTTTGATCCTTTTTCAACATTTATTTTTATGTATGTTTGCATTGAATTTGTTAATATGAATGCTTTTTCATTTCTAGAAAACTCATTAAAATTAGAACTTACACATGTTTGGTAATTGGTATAAGGTTTATTTAACAATATAAGGTTTATTTAACGAAGATTTACCCAAACAAGTGAGTTTCCTAAGAATGTTTTTTTATTCACATTTTAAGGGTGGGTATCATTTACCCAAAAAACACTTTTCTAAAAAAGTAGCTAATATTTAACTCTTTTACCAAACACTACCTAAGTCAAACTGTTTGCATCCACATTGCAGTTGAATCAAATTTTAATTTTATATTAACCCTCACAACAATATATGTAGTCCGCCATTTAGTTCTTTGAGAAGTGCCGTAGATTCCATTAATGTTTTATTGATCTTTACACTTCGTGTTTAGGAGATTTTGACGATAAAAAGTGGCCCTGTACAAAATTCTCCCCCTGAAAAGCCTCAACACGAACCAGGTCCTTGGTCACCGGTAAGTTCATCCTTTAGTATCTAAATTTGAAAATTTCATTGATTCAATTAGCTCTAGCATGAATGATTGATCCATTTTCTTTTTCGGGTGCAAAAGTATAAGATGACAGCATACCTGCAGCTGCATATACTATAATTGACAAACTACACCAACAAAAAAAACATCAATAAAAGAAAAATCTGTGAAAGAAACAGGACAAACTTCATTCTTGTAGATGTGCACTGGACCAGAAGGAATCTTTTCTATATTCATTTGATTCTTCTCTTGGACGGGGACAGGGGGAAGACTATGCTCTATTGAAAATGAGAATTTTTTCTCTCTCATTTTGTTTGCGTATCATTTCTATAAAGTTTGAACTAGGCATTTGATATCGGTGTTCTTGTGATGATGTAACCCATTAGAACTAGGATGACAAGAAATTTTATGGAAATTCACATCCTTTACAAATGTCTCTTTAAATAGCTCTACTCCAATGTTTGTCACTTCATCAAAATCTCCCCAATCTCCGTAGTCCATATCTTCGATATCATGACCACCAACTCAGTTTCATTTGATTCCTATTTCTTGCCGAAAATAGTCGTTTCTAGTGGAACATTTCAATCAGAAAATTGCATATTATTTCTGTGATTTAAATATGTATTTAGTCCGTGAAATGTTGGATTTTGTTTGTCTAAGTCTTTGACATTAAGAATTTAAGACTTATGTCCCTATAAATTTTAAAGAGGTGATTTAAGTCCCTTTGATAAAAGATTTTGGGTAACTTAAGTCCCTAAACTAAGGATTTAAGTCAACATTTTTTACATTTATTAAGGACTTAAGTCACTCAAAAAATTTAATAAAGACTTAAGTTAATAATTTTTTTAGGGACTCAAATCAAGTGATCCCTATTTTATAGAAACCAAAAACATATTTAAACCTATTTCTGCTTTTTTCCCTTTTTAGTTCGTGGCCACTTCCTATTTATGTTATGAATTTTGATGAGATACATTATTTAGTATAACTTTAATTCCTTTATCAATTTTGGTTCGCAGGTGAAACGCAAAAATCAAGTAATTGGACCCTTCGATTGTACCAAACACACAAATGTCCCGCATTCCAGCTCGCAATGACAGAGCTGGAATTTTTGGTCCATCGATAATTAATCACTAACCCCTTTTTGTTTTTTCCTTTTGCTTGAAACAACCCTTCAACAGCTTTAGAAGTTAGAACACGTTTGTACGAAGCGGAGTGATGCGCGGATGGAATTACCACTTACCAGTTGCCTACAGTTTATGCCTTACTCTGGAGATTGCATAATAAATAAATAAATAAATACTGAACTGATTGTTCTCAAATTGTAAATGACATTTGAGCACTTGTCTTTTTTCCTTCATACAATTCCTTTTTTACATGTTCCCTCGATGTATAAGGTGAGACTTAGTACGCTCTGCTGTCCCTTTAAACCCTATTGCACTTTCGTCATTTAGTGTTGAATGTATTTCACTTTGGTTTAAATACATTTTTTTTTTGAAAATGTTTCATGAGGCTTTTCTTTATTTTAAAGAAATTGAGTTTGTTTTAATTTTTAAATAAGCTTTATCAAAAGATGGCTGAAAAAGAGGAGAGCTTTGTGTTCGTTGCTCAGGGAAGCCCTGCAACGGGTGACCCTCCTGACAAGACTACGCTGAAACCACTACATTCTTTCAGGGATATGGTGATTGGGGATTGTGAGTTGCCTCTGATACGTTTGAAAACGGATCTTTTGGGTTTGAACTTGGCAAGAGTCGTATACGAGGATGATAACCGTTTGAAATCTATGGTTTTCTTTGATGAAACTATCCTTGATGAGTTAAGCCTACCATGGCATGATGCACACGTCAACAAGCTCCACGGGAAGTCGGTCGAATATCTGACAATGAAGGAGCGGTTGTCCCGTCTATGGAAACTTACTCGGGGATTTGAGTTGATGGACGTTGACAATGGATACTTCATGGTTAAGCTAGACAATGCGGTTGATAGGGACAAGATTGTTGCAGGTGGCCCATGGATGTTGTTCGACCATTATTTGGCGATCCAGCAATGGTCGTCGGAGTTAGCTTCTCCATAGGCACGAGTTGAGAAAACCTTGTTCTGCTTCCCTGGTCTAAGTTTCTTGTACTATGATGAGAGCACTCTGCTGACAATTGCGGCGGCCGTAGGAGTTCCAATAAAAGTTGATCGAACGACGTTGAGTTTCAGAAGGGGGAAATTTGCACGTGTATGCGTGGAGGTAGATTTAACAACCAGTAGTTGGAAGAGTTTGGGTTGGAGGCCATTGGTATAAGGTCGAGTACGAAGGCTTACACCTCATATGTGCTCAATATGGTTGCTATGGTCATCTTGGACGTGATTGCAAATCCAACACTGTGACTCTGTCGGTGGCTGAGAAGGCCCCAGAGTCGACGTCCAATGGTGGGACAATGAATGTATTTCGGCAGTTCCTCAATCATTGCAGCCATCAGCTACACGTGCTAATCATGGGTCCATGAATACCAGAATAACGGAAAGCATTGATGGTAATCCGAAACCGATGCCAATAATTTAAAACAATAATAATGATGGGGATCTTCATGGGGAATGGATGATTGTGACTAGGAAAAAGATAAATCCTAAGAACAAAAATAAAGGAAAGGAGGTCAATAAAGGGGGTCCACCAGAGCAAGATACTCGGGCCGGTTGGCATCCTTTTGTGAAGGGTGCAAAAAAGGGAGACTTTTCTTCTAGCCCACAGAATGCAGGAAAAAAAAACTGGCCTTGCTGGAGACCCACCAAAAAACAAACGTGTTTGCGGGGAACCTAAAGTACTAGTTGCGGTGATGTTTAAGAATGCAACTGGGCTGAATAATAAAGGCACCCATGCAATGACGATGGAGCGTTCAATCATTTTGTCTGGGCACCTTCCCCCTTTGGACCCACCACCCGAATTGGGCCATACCAGCGAAGACACGTCTATGACAGAGGGGGTCCAAAGAATGAAACTCGTGAAATTTACTCATGCTAAACCTGATGGACCTCATGAAGATATGGACTTGGCCTAGTAGCTGCTGCACTATGCCACCTTGTCCACTCCTATATTTAGTTACTATGATGATATAATTTACTAAATTTACCATTCTTTCCTGGAATATACGCGGTGCCTTTAGTAAGGAAGCAAAGTTGTAGACAAGGGCTACGGTTTCCTCACACAAACCTTCTCTTGTTTTTCTTTTTGAAACACAAGTGCAATTTTCAAAAGTCGAATTGCATTGGCGACGTTTAAACTAGGAACCAATTTTCATACAGGAGGCTACTGGTCACTCTGGGGGACTTTGGATTCTAGTTGCACCTGGTCCTTATTCCTTCATGGTGGTTAACCAATTCCCTCGTGCGGTGACTGTTGAAATTGCGAGGGGTGATGAGTGATGTGCTTGCATGGCGCTGTATGCCTACCCTGTTCCTTTTGCTCGTCAAGGAATATGGGATTATATTGCTGGTCTCTGGAGCTTCATTTCTTGCCCATGGGCTCTAATTGGCGATTTCAATGAGATTCTCTTTCGCTCTGAAGTCATGGGGGATACCTTTGTTCATACTAGAGCTATGACCCTTCTTAATATGATGGACAATTGCAGCTTGTTGGACGTCCAAATGACAGGTGGTTCTTGTACTTGGGTTCGATATCGGCAGGATCAAAGTGTGTTAATGAAAAAGCTTGATCGTTGTCTAGCTGATACCTCATGGCGACTTCAGTTTCCAGATTCCTATGTTCAGGTTCTCAATTGAGTTCACTCTGATCATCACCCTCTCCTTCTTCGCTGTGGTGAGAACAGGTGCGCTCCTGGCCCGAGGGTATTTCATTTTCAGGACGCATGGACCTTCCATGAGAACTATAAAAATGTGGTCCAAGCAGCTTGGGATGATTATAGTCAGGATGTTCCTACAAAGCTCAATGAGGTATAGAAACAGTCGAGGGGTGCAACGCCAACTTGAGTGAAATCCTTCATCGGACCTCATTCATTTGGAAAAGCAGAGTGATTATTCTTTTATTCAGCAGAGGGAAGAAATGATTTGGTTTCAAAAGTCGAGGGAGAAATGGGTTAAGTTTGAAAACTGTAATACTCGGTTCTTTCATACTCAAACCATTATCCGACGACGTTACAATAAGATATCCGGTATTTATGTCAACGGTATTTGGTGCGATAATGATGATACTCTCCAAAGAGAAGTAGGTACCTTCTTTAGGAATCTTTTTTGTACGAATATTCCATGTCACCCTCATGTCTTTTCCAGGTTGGCGACTACAACTTTGGATTCAAGGGCACAAGATATTCTTATGGATAATGTCACTAAAGCTAAAGTGTTCAAAGCCCTTCAAGGTATGCAAGCTTATAAAGCCCCTGGGTCTGATGGCTTTCAAGCTATCTTCTACAAGAGGTATTGGGATATTGTCGGCAATGATGTTTGGGCCATGGTTCGTCAATCTTTCGTTGCTGGTGCCATTGATCCTCGTATTGTAGAAGGCTTTACTTGTTTTGATTCCCAAGGTGGAGGCCCCTGTGCAGTTTAAGGACTTTCGTCCAATCAGTCTCTGCAATGTTAGCTTGAAGCTCATCTCTAAGGTTTTGGGTAATCGTTTGAGACCGTATCTGGATAGTATTATTGGCCCTCATCAAAGTGCCTTCATTCCTAGCCGTGGTACTCGAGAGAATGCGTTGGTTTCTCAGGAGATAGTGAACCATATGTGGCGAAAACAAGGAAGAAATGGTATTATGTTATTCAAGATCAATTTGGAAAAGGCCTACGACAGGGTCAACTGGGAGTTCCTTAGATATATTATGGTTAATTTTGGAATTCCGAAGAGAGTAGTGAATCTAATAATGTCTTGTGTGACTTCTTCATCATTGTCAATTAAGTGGAATGGTGTAGCTCTTCCTAGTTTCTCTCCCTCTCGTGGATTGAGAAAGGGGACCCTCTCTCCCCATACTTATTTGTCTTATGTATAGAGAAATTGGCTCAGTTAATTGATGAAGCTGTGTGGAGGGGTGATTGGCATCCTATGAGAATTTGTAGAAACGAGCCGGGTATGACTCACCTCTTTTTTGTTGATTATTGCTTGTTGTTTACCAAGGAAAAGTCATCTCAATGTAGGGTGGTTAGGAAGGTTTTGGATGTATTCTGCCAAGCTTCGGGTCTCAAGGTTAACTTGGAGAAATCCATGTTTTTTGCTTCAAGGAACGTCTCCTACCAGAAAAAAGGAAAGTTCATTAACATCTCTTCTATCCCATGCACCCCAAATATTGGGAAATACCTTGGATTTCCTATCATTCAGGGGCGTGCCACTAGGAGGGACTTTCAGTTCATTGTTGATAACGTTAATGCACGGCTGGCTTCTTGGAAGTCGAAGCTCCTTAATAAAGCAGACAAGATCACCTTGGCGAAGTCAGTCATATCTTCGCTTGCCGTGTACCTAATGCAAATTATGTGGATCCCGCAGGGAATTTGTGATTATGTGGACTCTGCAATGAGGAAATTCATATGGAGTGGTTCTTCAAATATTAGAGGGTGGAGCAAGTGAATTGGGAAACGGTGACATAGAAACGTAACCATGGTGGCTTCGGCATCCGGACATCACGGTTATCTAATACTGGCATGCTTGCTAAATTGGTATGGGATGTAATTCACTCGCCGCAGAAATTGTGGGTTCAGATAGTCACTTGCAAATATCTGTGCACGTCTTCTATTTTCCAGGCTACAAGTCCAGCAACGAGTTTGTATACATGGAAATCGATTCTTAAAGCTGATGTGGAGCTTCAAAATGGGTTCAAAATAAGGATTGGGAAGGGGGAGGTATCCTTCTGGTTTGATGAGTGGCTGGATCAGGGTCCATTGTGTCAGCAGGTGTTGTTTGTCGATTATCAGGATGCTATGCTGTGCGTGCATGATGTGGTGCGTGACCGCTTTTGTGTTCTCTCTCGTCTTCGCACCATTATAGATCCTGCTCTTCATAATTCTTTAGCTGGTATCAACATTGATTTGGATACTGCAGCCTTGGATGTTGTCATCTGGATGGTTAACCTAGCTGGGGTTTATATAGTTAAAACTAGTTATGATTGGCTGCAGAGCATGCATAACCTGGTACCTGCTTCCCACTCTTATTCTTGGATATGGAAACTGCGTACAATCGAGAGTATCCGAGTGTTTTCTTGGTTGGTAATTGTGGGAGGGCTTCCCACAAATGCCATGCGCTATAGTCAACATGTTACCAACGATAAGAATTGTTCCATATGTGGTTCTATAGAGGAGACCATGTTGCATTGCATGCAGGACTGTGTCAGGCTGAGATGAATTTGGGAGGTGCTTGGCTATCAAGACCCTGTCTGGTTTTCGCCTCGTGATTTAATCTCTTGGTTTCGCGATAACAGTACGAATAATCACGAAAACTTATTCCTTGCGGTAGCTTGGAACATTTGGAAGGCTAGAAATGCGTTTGTTTTCACAGGAGAAGTGTTGGAGGAGCACAAAATCATTGCTAGGTCAATCACTTTTTGCGACGACATTCATGTTGGATTGGGAGCTGATCCGACCACCATTAGGAAACCGGGCCACATTCGGTGGCTTCCTCCGGAGGCTAAGGTTAGCCAAAATAATGAGGTGTGAGCCAGTCAACAAAACGGCGCAGCCGGATCAAACAGAGGCCAACCCAATCAAGGAGCAATTTATAATGGCAACCAAGTGCAAAACAATGACTTGAGCGAGGTGTCACGAATAGAGGGTGCAATTCCCCCACAGCCACCGCCTCCAGTGCCCCCGGTGCATTCAGAACGCGTTGGAGAAAATCAACCAAACATTAGCTATATTGATACCTCCTTCACAACTTGGATCATGTCACATGAATTGTTGCAGGGTTTTCTGTAACACCTAGATTTTTAGGGTAGTTTTTTTTTAAAACACAGCAGAATTTAATAAAGTATATACATATATCAAAATACTAATTTTTACATCAGTGTTTGCCTACAATCCAGAGAATATACATATGTCTAGCTAAGATAGTCTTACAACGATACAAATGACTACCTAAGTAACAAAAAGGGGCTACAAAACTGCTCACGCGCTGACACCCTCCGAGTCCGAGCCACCTGCAATACTGTAATCGTCAGTTATATGCTTCGACATATAACTGAGTAACCCGTCGGCAGTAAAAAAATAGTTTTATACAGTATTACAGCCAGTCTAACTGAAAAACGTCCCAAATCCAAGCCCTACCAAACATACATACAACAAGTATAATTTCAATGACATAGATATGCATGCATGATCGTTTTCCATTTCTTTCCTCTTTTAACGGGAAACCTTGTGCACCGAGAATCCACCATAGGTTCATGACAATGAATGCACAGTTGAGCTCATCATCATGGTCCTGGCAAGCGTCCCCCCAGGATCCTACTGCCGGGCTACCAACCCTCTCTCGGGCTAGCTCAGGGACTATCTACCCCTTTCGGAATAGCCCCTTTGCACTAGACTATCTACCCCGTTCTCGGGATAGTCTAGCACTTCAGGTTATCTGCCCCTTTCGGGATAACCCTACAATTTCATCTTTCCATTTCCTGCTCTGTCCTCTTACCCGGTCTATTTCCGGTGGAACTTAACCCTCTTGCTCAATCTCTATTGAGTGGGAAGAGCCTCTTTTAACATTTTCATTCTTCTCTTCTAATGCATCACACATTCACATTTAGCATATAGCCTATAAACAAGGGTTTCCAGTATACTCTTATCCGATTACCAACACTCATTTGCTCTGATTCTATGTGACAGACGTGTTATATTCATATATCTATTTGAACATGGCATTCCATATTCAAATACATATTTGAATATGCTAATACTAGGGCTCAGTCCATTTTGAAACCAATTCAATATCAAATTCCCAGTTAGAGTCACATCAAATTCTGGAAAACCTTATTTATACTTTTAACATATTTCACAATATCATTCATCAACATAAACATATCAAATTCATACAAATACCATTAATATCATGCATATTTCAAACATAGTATGCATAATTCAATCATACAATCAAACTTAAACAAAACATATTAGTTTGATTTCCCTAATAGCATATTCTTATCATTCCCTAATCACATGTTCATATATTCACAGTATTAGGGATTTGGGGTTTTCAAGGTTACCTGAAACTTCCCCGAATCCTTTTATCCTTCACTTCCAAGCTCAATCTCCTACTCTGGTTCCTTTACTGTAGTGCCTCTAAATCTGATTCAAAACGTTTGGAACCTTAGATTTATGAGATGGAAGCCTTAGGGTGAATGAGTTGTGACATAATTGGTTTGGAAACAGAGGTTTTAGGAGTGTAAGAAGTGAGGAATCTGAAGAACAACCAATTTAGAGACAAGGCATCCCTATTTATAGACTTTGGGGTCCATATTCGAATATATATTCGAATATAAGGCTCCTGTATTCAGTTCCTCACTTGCATATTCGAATACTATTCAAATATGACGTGGCATATTCGAATATATATTCGAATATGATAGTTCATATTCAAATATTCATGTTATCTTTGTTTCTTTTTACTTGCAACTAATCCTTCTTCCTTTTCTTTGTAAATTGTAATCAATCCCTTAAGTCCTAAGCCTCTTTGATGGATTTTCGGGATGTTACATTTTCAATTTTCCAAACAGTTGAATTGCCTCCACAGTTCATTTTGCTATGAAATTCCTAGGGTGAAATGGGTACCATTGTCACGGTCAGAGGCAACGCAAGAGAAGTAAGACACTATTACTTGGAGAGCCAGAAAATTGTGAAATCACTGCTGGTAATCTCGGACTCATCTCAAATAAAAGAACGTAGAAAGATGGAGAGAAAAGATCTACCCAATGATGGCAAAGTTATGATGACAAACCTGGACCATGGGGTCGACTTTGAGTATTAAAGACTTCAGCCCGAGGGAGATCAAATACTTTTACAGATTGGAAAGAAGGAAGAAAAGATGGTCAAAGTTGGTACAAACCTTCCTCCTATATTAAAGGAGAAAATGATTGAATTGCTTAGAAAGAACTAGGACTTGTTTGCATGGGTGTCATAGAACATGCCAGGTGTAGATCCAAATTTCTGCTATCATTGCTTGTCAATAAATTCGAGATGAATCCTAGTCACCGAGAAAAAACGACGCATAGGCCTCAGAAAGGGTAGAAGCCATCGAGAAGAAGGTGAAAGAATTTCCTGATGCCGTTTTTATCAGAGAGATTCGGTATGCTAACTGGGTTTCCAATGTAGTGATGGTCAAAAAGGCCAATGGAAAGTGGAGAATGTGCACAGACTACACTAATATGAACAAGGCTTGCTCGAAGGATCCTTTTCCACTTCTCTGCATAGATAAGATGGTGGATAACTCCGCAGATTACAAGTATTTGTCCTTTATGAAAGCTTATTTGGGGTATAATCAAATCCCAATGCATCCTGATGACCAGGACAAGACCGCCTTCATAACCGACATGGGAACGTATTGTTACAACATGATTCCTTTTAGCTTGAAGAATGTTGGGGTGACCTATAAACGGATGATGAGTCAAGTCTTTGAAAAGCATATCTGAAGGGTGCTAGAGGTCTATATAGATGACATGTTCGTAAAGACTCCAGAAGAGAAAGATCCAATCGCAGACCTGCAAGAGACTTTTGAGTAGCTACACAGGTACGATTTACTTTTGAATCCTAATAAATGTACTTTTGGAGTAGAGGCTGAATTTTTTTTGGATTTATGCTAACCAACCGGGACAAGTGTAGTGCAATTCTGAATATGTAAAGTCCTAGAACCATAAAGGAAGTACAATAGCTGACCGAACGAGTGGCGACATTAACGCGCTTCTTACTAGCAACAGCTAAAAAGTGTCTCCCACTTTTCAAAACACTTCAAAACAAAGAATGTTAGACAAGGGCATCTATGCTCAAGAGGGAGGGGGTGAATTGAGCTTAAAATCTTTTTCTCAAATATTTCACAAACAGCAAAACTTGAATATATTGTATTTTAGTTAATAAATGAGATTGAATGAGGATAAATATGAATTCCAAAAACACTATGAAATGCACAAAATAAGAGTTAAAGGATAGAGAGAATAACACCAACCTTTATACTGGTTCAGCCACAAAGCCTCCTTGTGGTCTACGTCCAGTCTTCGAATCACCGCCACGCGAAAACTCTTGTATTAGCTTCAACAAGTTACAAGCTAAGAGCACCCTTCACAATTGGATACCCCACCAATTGCAAGGACCTCAAACTAGGGATACCTCACCGTAACTCTAACCTTGAAGGATACCACACATTCAATGACCAAGAAGGATACCTCATATTCACTCAATAATATAAGTTTAGACTTACAAATAAGAAACTCTCAAAAGAGTAAATGATACAACTTGAAGCACTAAGTGTATTTGATTAAAGGCTCTTTGTATGATGAAACAAACAAGGTTAAGAAATGACAAAGAAAGTCTTAAGAAAAGCACAAGACCCTTGATTAAGAGAGTTGATGATAAAAGCACTTTTCTGCTCAATAATACGCTTGCAAGGGTGTACTATGAATTTCGTTAAAAGCCCCTTTTATAGACAGCAGAGTGGCAAATGAAAACACATATCAGATCACTATCATATTCGAATATGTATTCGAATATGAAACTTTCATATTCAAATATGTATCCGAATATAGAGTTTCTGCCATAAAAAATTGAATCCTAAGGGCTTCATATTCGAATATATATTCGAATATGTATTCAAATATTGTGATTTTGGAAAGTGGAGAGGCCAAGCAAAAAGGTCATATTCGAATATGGCAAGCCATATTCGAATATATATTCGAATATATTGATTCTGGAAAGTGGAGAGGCCAAGGCACAACATAATATTCAAATATGTATTCGAATATAGCAAGCCATATTCGAATATACTGGTCAGAATTTTCAAACTTTAATTCCAGAACCTTGTTATTCGAATATACCTTGAAAAAGACTTTTTCTAATGGAAACCAAGGTTAAGTTCAACTTTACAAATATCAAGAAAAATCTTTTCTATAGAGAAAACATTTTTTGAAAAACTATTTGATTAAAAACGTGTTTGATTCATTTTAGAGAGCCTTAATCAAATTTACATTTAAGCATAAATTAAATCCTATATACCCTTGTTGTTGCAATCTTGTTTATAGCGCTTGATCGCTTGATTTTCCATTCAAGGCTTGATTCTCAGATTGTTGTGGAATCATCAAAACTCAAGTTTTAGGGCATTTAGAGCATTTGCATCCACAAAGAAGAGTTCAAATTGGATGACGATTACGAGAAAGCTTTTCAAGAGCTAAAGACAATGACATCAAGACCATCAGTTTTATCTCGACCTGATCCCTATCAGACACTATACTTATATCTCACTGTCACAGACGAAGCTTTGAGCGCAGTCTTGGTGAAAGAGGAATCCCACGTCCAAAGCCCCATTTATTTTGTATCTTAAGCTTTGCAAGGCTTGGAGCTAAATTACCATAGGTTGTAAAAGATTGCTTATACCTTTTTAATGGCATCCAAGCGTTTGCGCCCTTATTTTCAATGTCATCCTATCACAGTCCGCACAAACCAGCCTATTAGGCGTATTTTACATAAACTTGATCTAGCATGCAGAATGGTGACATAGCAGTTGAATTGTCACAATACGCGATCACTTATGACCCAAGGCAGCCTATTAAGCCCAGGTGTTGGCTGAATTCGTGGCTGAGATGACTCACCCAAAAGTAGAAAATCTCGGTTCCTAGACCATATATGTTGATGGATCCTCGTATCAAAAAGGGGTGGAGCTGGGATACTCATAGGAAATGATGAAGGAGTAAGTTAGAGTATCCATTGAAGTTTGATTTCCCGACTTCAAGCAACCATGAAAAATATGAAGCACGGTTGGTCGGCATTAGAGCAACCAAGAAATTGGGGGCTAACGCGATTACAATTATCTTTGATTCTTAATTGGTGGTATCACAAATAAAAGGTGATTATCTAGCCAAGTTACCCTTGTTGCAAAATATTTGCCTAAAGTAAAAAAAAAGGAGTGACAAGGCTTTCAAAGTTCAAGATAAAGCACATCCCTAGGGAAGAAAATAGTAGGACCGATCTACTATCAAAATTTGCAAGTACTAAGTCATCCTCAACATTGAGATCTTTCATTGAAGAGGTAACCCAAGACCACTTGCAGTTTTACAAATTGAATCTAATAACTGAAAGACACCTCTACAAGGATATATCATGAGAGACATTCTGCTTAAAGACCCAAAAGAAGTAAAGAAGTTGATACATAAGGCATTCTAATATTGTGTGGTATAAGGACAATTGTTCCGAAGAGGGGTTTCCACTCCACTACTAAAATGCATTGGTCAATCTGAAGTACGGTAAGTTTTAGTAGAAGTGCATGAAGGAAGTTGCGGTCATCATATCAATGGTAGATCCCTTGGAAGAAAAGCATTGTGAGCTGGGTACTTCTGGCATACTATGAACAAAGATGTTGTAGATTATGTAAATGTAAGCACTTCACATTTGCTTTTTATTCATGAGTTTGATAATGATGAGGTTGCATAACATGATATTGAAGATGGTTATAGCATCAAGTAGTTGGACGGTGATTCGGAGGATAGTGATGGTGGGTTATGACTTGCAGAAGCAAAAAATTGACAAGTTCAATAGTGAAGACATGTGTGCTAGTTTCCAGTTTAGGCTAGGGATAGAGTGTTCTTCATTAAAGCAGTTCAAGGAGGCTATTCTTGAACATTATTGTTGGTCATGGCAACCATCACCCAAGAGGGGGTGAATTGGGTGATTTAAAACTTTAAAACACTTTCAAGAAATTTAAACAATTTTGTGCAAATAACAATGATAAGCAGCGGAACAAGTTTATAAAGAATTCAATTTGCACAACCAACGCAAATATAATGAGATTATGAAGAATTAGAGTATGAAACAAGATGAGCAATAAAAATATAGAGAAACAAATATGAGAGTTGAAAGAGTAGGGAAGAGAGAATCAAACACATTGATTTATACTGGTTCGGTCACTAAACCTCCTTGTGACCTACGTCCAGTCTTCAAAACGGCACCGCGGAAATACTTGTATTCAATCTTCAACATGATTACACACTAAGAGCACTCCCCATCATTGGATACCCCACCGATGTGCCAGAGCCTCAACTAGGGATACCTCACCCTAAAATAACCATGAAGGATACCTCACCCTCTCTCAACAATTCACTTTAAGATTCTACAAATTGTGAAGCTCTCAAAAGAGTAGATATTACAACTTGAAGCACAAAGATTTGAGCAAGCCTTTAGCAAGATAGAGAAATGTTGAATAACAAAGCTTTTTGAATGATGAGAATGATTCAAGATGAAAGACCAAGGTTAAAGCATTTGATTCATGTTAGAAGAAGCTTAGAAATGAGATAATATGATTATAGTGTGATACTAGAGTGAAAAAACCTTGCTTCATATGCTAGAATGGCCTAAGAACTCATATTTATAGCCCTCCATTGAAATCTAGTCGTTACTAGCCGTTTATAGCTGTTCTGGTTGCAATATTTGAATATATATTCGAATATGGAAACCTATATTCAAATATGTATTCGAATATGCACTTACTGGTTCTTAGATATTCAAATATATATTCGAATGTAAATTCCTACAGACGATGGTTAACTTTGAAAAACAATAACTCCTTCATTTCTTATCCGTTTAAAGCAAATGACCCGTTGTTGGAAAGATATTTGAGTCTACTTTCATATGAATTAAGTTTCAAATCAAAATTCAAAGTATTTTTAGATATGATCAAAATAGTGAACAAAGGTGATTTTCCAAACCCTAAAAAAAAAGGCTGGATTAAAAAATTCATAACTTCTTCATTTGTGATCCATTTAAAGAAAAAGACAAGTCATTAGAAAGTTTATTGAGTCTATTTTCAAATGAAATAAGTTTTAGCTCAATACTCATAACACACGTAATGATATGATCAAAACGGTAAACATATATCAGCTTCCATATAAGACTATTGTTGAAAATATTTGTTTATGCTTATTAACAAATTCAAACCAAATATTTGAGCAATTTTAAACATTAACACACATTTAATATCCTTATATAATTGAAAAACAATTTTCTCATGATAAAACACTTTGTAACCGATTTCTTTGAAAAACACGTTTTGAAGGCTATGGTTTAAAAATCATGCTATGAATGTAAGGTGAAAGACAAGTTCTATCAAGTATTGACTTCTCAAATTTACACTTACATAGCCTAGAAAAAAAATATATCAAACTAAGTCTTTAGGCTTCTTGATGCAATCCAAGCTTGTTAGTTTCTCTTCCATGGTATTATAAGTGCTTGGTTATCATCGGCTTTCTCCTTCTTGAATCAAGCATAATTGATTTTTTCATATTTCTTGATCATTTCTCACTCTTAATACTTGCACTATCCTACAAGACATTTCTCACTTGAAAATCATAGTTAGTCCAAACATCCAAACTCAATATATCAAGCATTTATGTACACATTGCATGATTATCAACTTGTATATCACAATATAGAACACATATCATGCATGTTATAATGCACTCCATTAAGCTTATATAGTAGCATGTTCATTCTTAATTTAATCTTACATTTGTCATCATCAAATGACATACTACACATAACTTATTGCTATTGTATTTGTCATCATCAAAACATAATCTATTAAACATTTAAGCACACATACTTCTACAACTATGTGTTGAATGGGAAGCATGTCAAATTTGTCAAAAATGATGCTATACAAGTAAGAGTGGTTAGTAAGAAAAAATGCAAATTTGTGCATTTGTTAGTAAGGTTGCATAACATGATATTTAAGATGGTTATAGTAGCAAGGAGTTGGACGGTGCTTCAGAGGATAGTGATGGTGATGACTTGCAAAAGCCAAAAGTTGACAAGTTCAATAGTGAAGACATGTGTGCTAGTTTCCAATAGGCTAGGGATAGAGTTTTCTTTGTTAAAGTAGTTCAAGGAGGCTATTCTTGAATATTCTGTGTTGAATGAGAAGCATGTGAAATTTGTCAAGAATGATGCTATGCAAGTAAGAGTGGTATGTGAGAAAAAATGCAAATTTGCTGCATTTGTAAGTAAGGTTGGGAAGTCCGTAACTTTGAAGATGAAGACATTGGACAGTAAGCACACTTGTGGTAGGGTGTTTAGGAATAAGAATGTTAAGTCAATTTGGGTGGCTATGAAGATAGTTGACAAGTTAAGAGTTAACAACAAAATGAAGTTGACTGAAATAATGGACGATATAAGGTTGATTTACTAGAGTCACAAAGTCAACAACCATAAGGGCAAGGGAAATTGCAAGGGATTTGGTTGATGGAGATTTGGCAAAGCAATACACACTTCTTTGGTCTTATGGATAAGAATTGCATAATGCTGGTAATACCTATAGGATTGAAGTAGACAGACCTGCATTGAATATGCAGCCTAGATTTGGAAGCTTTTACATGTGCTTGGGAGGTTGCAAAAAGGGATTTTTTGGCAGGATGTCGACTTTTCATAAGAGTGAATGGTTTTCATCTTAAAGGTAAATGTGGGGGTATATTGTTGTGTGCAGTGGGAAGAGATCCCAATGATCAGTACTTCTCACTAGCTTTTGTTGTTGTGGAAAGTGAGACTAAGCAAACATGGAAGTAGTTCTTGGAATTGTTGTTAGATGATATTAGACCTATCACAACACATAGATGGATCTTCATTTCTGATCAACAAATGGTGAGTTGACCTATTGTTATCTTTGAATGTTATGTTAAACAATTTCAATGCATGAATTAATTACTTGAAACATAACTAATTCGTGCACATTCTTATGATTGGACAAGGCTTCATGCTTGTATTTGATGATTTTCTAGAAGCAGTGGAGTACAAATTTTGCCTTAGGCATTTATACAGCAATTTCAAGAAGAAATTTGGGGCAGGAACATTGATCAGATATCTGATGATGGTGGCTGCTAAAGCTACATATGTGCAGGATTGGAAAAAAAAAAAGATGACAGAAATAAAGGAGTTGAATGAGAGAGCATATAAATGGTTGGTGGTAATCCTTGTAGTTTTTCCTTTTGTTTTAATTGAAAAAAATTTGACAAAGAGACTACTCACATATTATTTATATTTCCTTATTTCAATTATATCATATAAATATAAAGTATATCATTTTTATTTATAAGCAGACTTATGAAATATTTACGTATATTAATATCTAATCTAATTTGGATGACAAAACAAATAAAATTGTAATTAAAAGGGTTAAATATGTTTTAGGTCCCTGAACTATAGCGAGAATATGCTTTTGGTCCCTAAACTTTAAAAACTCCACTTTTGGTCCTCATAGTTTCAAAAACGTTCGTTTTTCATCCTTTTGTTAAATTCCGTCAAATCTATGTCATCAGTGACAATAATTTCATAATTTTTTTTAATCAGTTAAATTTCTAATTTTTTTTTCATAAAAGACCCAGAAACCATGAAGTTGTTCATATGTTCTTCAAAACCCAGAAATGTTATAAACCCATAAACCCAGTTTTATCTTCATCACTCATAAGGTAGCGTTTGGCAGACGTATTTAAACAGAACGAAACATGACACTGTGTACTATTCCCTGTTTGGTATGTCAGTCAATAGGAACGCAACATGTCACTAAAGCAAAGGAACATGACAGATTGGTTCCATTGAAAAGGGTGGAACGGAAGAGAACAGAACGGAACACAAACAGAAGAATTATCATTATTTTCATAGAGACATTTTTCATTAACAAAATAATATTATATTTAAATTCCTTAAACCTTATATTGTTATTTTTGGACCAAAAAATATTTTTAAAAATATTTTTAAAAAATATTACATAATAAAAATATATTCAACATAATTTATATTTAATAATTAATTTTTAAAATATATTTAATTTAATAATTATATTTATTGAGAGAAGTTTATATTTAATAATTTATTTTTTCATAAAATATTAATAAAAAATTAATATATTTTAAAATTATTGTTTAGTCATACTCATAATTTTTAAAAAAAAATTAAAAAAAATATACTATTTTATTTTCCTTTAATTTTATACTTTCTATCCAGTAAAGTAAAATTTTATATATTATAAAAAATATTTTCTATATTTTAATCTGCACTAAATACAAAATAATACATACGGTCCTATTCTGTTCCATGATCACCAAACACGGTACACGGTTCTCTTCTGTTCCATTCTGTTCTGTTCTATACCGTTACCAAACGCTACCTAAATGTTCTTCATGTTCTTCCCAAAAGTGTTGTTCTTCATGTTCATCGTGGTCTCCTTCCCAACACCACTCTAAGCACCATCACCACTTAAACCCAAACCCAAACCCCAAAAAACCAAAACCAGAAACCCAGATCGAATGTCTCTTCGTCCTCTTCTTCCCTCGCCGGAACCCTAATCCTAGAAATACAAATTGAACGTCTTCCTGCTTCCTCTTCTCCCTTTCCCCTCACATAAAATCCTAATTCCAAAATTTGAGCACAAGAAGTATATTGAAAATCCAAATCCCAAAATCATACAAACCCAGAACTAGAAGCAAAAGAAAAGGGAAGGAAACATCACAAACCAGAGCAAGAAACAAAAAGTACTAGATAGGAACACAACAAGGGAGACCTTCGATTCATGAACAGATTCAAAATCATTCCATGGCCGCCACCATGAGGTCACTGTTTTAACAAGAAGATCATAGTGTGTTTCTTGGTTCTGATGGAAGCATAAATTGATGGAGAAAAAACCCACAAACCCATAATCTGAAACCTAAGAGAAGAAAGAAGAAGAAGAAAGAAGAAGAAAAAAGACAGAATAAATAGAATGGAGAAGAAGAAATAACAGAATGAAGAAGAAAAAGAATGGGCGGAGGAGAAGAACAAAGAACATTTGGCGGGGTTTGCTTTTTCAATTTCTTTTTTATTTCTCTTTTTTTAATTTTACAATTTAAATAATTAAAGTATTAAAAAAAGTGACAAGTGGACCCCCATAGTTAACAGAAGTAGGCGGAACTTAACAGAAGGACTAAAAGTGTACTTTTGCTAAACTTTAGGGACTAAAAATATACTTTTTAAAATTTAAGGACTATAAGCAGATTCTTGCTAAAGTTTAGGGACCAAAAACATTTTTAACCCAAATTAAAATGTATATCATGGAATTTAATTATATTTGATTTTTTTTTGTGTATTTGTAACATCTTACTTTGTGCAATTTACCTTTTGGTCTCTATAGTTACACCTCATAATTATAGATTCAATTGGGTCATACCATAGTCAGACTGCTAAAAATTAAACTAAATATCCTTGTAAATATGGAAGAGGAGTAATTGCATTTGTGAGGTTGAAAACAATATTCTAAATTGAATCTTTTACATTAACCTCACTTTTAAATTGATCAATATTCTTGGTAGAACATAATTTCATCATTTTCCACCTCTTCTTGAACGGTTGAAGCTGTAATTTCTTTGTTGTCCACCTCTTCTTGAACAGTTTAATCTGTTGTACAATTTCCTGCACTTCCTGTTGATCATTTTTCACAATCACCTCCAAAACATTTCCTCTTTCAACATTTGCAGCTTCCTGGTTATCTCTGCAAGTATTGCCAGAATCATTTTTCTTCGATGTTTTTGACATCCCTGCTTCATTCTACAATTGATACAACAATAAAAATATTTAGTTAATATTCAGTTGGATAACATATGTTTTAATCCCTAAAAGTATCACACTTTTTTATTTGGTCCCTCATTTAAAAATTAATCTTCATAAAGTTTAAATATTTTTGTTTAGTCATCTACCTATATTCGGTTAATTTTACTGTTATTATGTGATGACATGGCATGCCATTCATGCTAGATGTCTAGTCATCATTTGACATCCAAAGATAACATTGTTCCAAACCATATACATGTCTTATATCGGGTAGGAGTCGAGAAGGCAGACATCTTATAACCTATGCTCCCCGTCAACTCGTCGAGACGCCTTTTAATGATAAAACCGTGAGGCTCAAGAAATCAAAGTGGACAATACCTTGGTTGCGGTACTCGATATTGCTCCAACACATGTTGGAACAAGGGTTAGGCTTATCTACCGGGGTATCTGTTTTCAACCATGTTACCGTGAGGCCCAACAACCCGAGGTGGACAATACCTCAATTGCGGTACTCGTTGTTGCCTCGATTGTGTCAGAACAAATGGCGCTATACAGAGGGTCCAGCCACTGTTTACCGAGATAAGGACATCTAGTCTGGACCATGTTCAATTACCGTGAGACCAAAGAACCCAAAGCAGACAATACCTCAGTTGCAGTACTCAATGTTGCCTTGAAACATGCCGACAAATGATAAGGGATTAAATAAAAATGTTCAAATTTTAGTTTGTGGGAACAATATTGAGACTATTTTTTGTCTATTATCTATTATGTTCAATGAAATTCTCAAGAACTAATTGTCAAATGCACTTTAATAGTAGAAAGCAATAGGTCAATAATTTAGTAGTATTACCTGGCTTGTTTTCTTGCTCACTAGCCTAGGATACTTCTCAGGAAGTATATGATTAACAACTTCAATGATTGATCGTAATGCTCACTTTGAAGAATTGTGATAGAAGTAATGTAAAAAAACAACAAACAAGCAAATAATATAAGTTCATTAACTTTGCTAAATAGATTGTCAATAACAATTAGCAAATGAAACTTGATTAATAAGGTTGATAAGGAATTAGCTTAACATCATATATCATATATTTGATCGAAGAAAAGTAGTCTCAGGAGATTTTTTTGTAATTATTTCTTATTTTTTAAAAAAATAAAATTGAAGGAGGGGGGAGTAAAAATGAGGGCTCAAACAGTTTTGCTAGCTTATGCCATTACATCAATTATATCATACAAATCACTCAAGCTTTTTAGTTCAAACAAACCTAAACACTAATTAAAGCCAACTCCTAATTAACTAGTAATTTAGTCTATTTTATGGGTCTCATTAAGGTTAGATGTTATATGTGTATACTTCAATAATAGACTAGATGGAGTTTTGAACACTTTTTTATATTGATATTCATCTCCTATTCAAAGCATAAAACTTGTGAAGAAGTTACAAAGTTGTTGATTGTACAAGGGAAATATCCATTGTACTGTCTTATTAAGTTTTCTTTTTTTCCTTTTGTTTAAAAATATATTGTTATTGCATGTTAAGGTTTTTCTGTATAAACAAATTCATCATAATTCTAATTTATTGTCTTGTCAGCTTAATGAGTCAAGCTAAATTCAAAGATCAAAAATTTTTCTTGATGAAAAAAAGGATATTTAAGCATAATTGATATACCCATAATAAAATAATAGGATAAAGAAAAGTTATTCCATTGCATAATTTAATTACCGTATCAAACGTTTTTGTACTTCTTATTCGGCGTTGGATTTTCCAGTAATATGACTGGAACTTACAATTATAGGGTTTTCTTCAAGTTCAAAAGAAACTATTTTTTCTGCAATTACCTTGTTCTTCTGCTTCTTTCTGTCAGATCGTAGATCCTGAAAAATAAAACCATCATATGAGCATACAATATTCACAAAATAACTTAATTGATGCATATTTTATTGATTTTAAATAAATTTAAGATTAAGACACGAGCATACACGAAGTGAGGTAACGTTAATGTTTGCTGCCTTTTCTTCTTGACATCGCAGCTTGGCGAATTCTTTCAACGATTTCTGTGTCATATATTAATATATGCAGTTATATACTGAAATCCTCTCAAAATATTGAAATGAGTTGCAAAAATTAGGAGAGAAGCTTGGTTTACTCACAGAAATGCATTTATGAAGGATTTCTGGAAGCTCATTTTGAATTTGTGAAACTTCCGGCGGAGTGTTTTGCTCTATCTTTTGAGTGAAATTCCTGTTTGCGAGTGTTTGGGGACTAGATATTCTTTTTTATTTTATATTTATAGGGGAGGGAAGAAAACGGGTAATAAACTGCTATTCAGCGTGGGCTACAAAATCCGGGGTGAAGCTAGGTTATCTGACAGAAGGGGAAAAACCTAAATTAAACTTATTTAGAAATTTCATATATTTAGAAAACTAATATATTTAATGTTGGTTTAAATAAGGTTTTAGTCCCTACAAAATTGACGCTTTTTCGTTTTAGTCCCTACAACTTTTTTTTTCATTTTGATCCAACTTAATTCAAAAGTTTTCTTTTTAGTCCCTACAGAATTGGCAAGTTTTTTGTTTTACTTCCTACAAAATAATTATTTTATATATTGGTCCAACTTAATTTGAAATTTTTATTTTTAGTCCCTGATGTTAAGTTTTTTTTTTATCACATTTTTTCAAGATATCAAAATAAAAAATTAAATTTTCGGAGAACAAAATAAGAAAAGTTTAAGTTAATAGAACTAAAAACAAAATTTTGTAACTATAGAAACTAAAAACTTGTACTTATATTGTGAAATAAAGTTATAGGGACTAAAACAAAAAGTTTTAAATTAAGTTGGACCAAAATGAAAAATAATATTTTGTAGGGACTAAAACAAAAAATGACAATTTTATAGGGACTAAAATTTTATTTATTTTATAATAGCTTATAAATTATAAATTAGAGTTACAAACTACCATTTTAGTAATTACCAAAAAAAAAAACTACCATTTTTGTATTTACCAAATAAAAAAAAAACATTTTGGTTTTTACCAAAAACAAAAAAAAACTACCATTTTCATATTTATCAAAACAAATTACCATTTTAGTATTTACAAAAAAAAAAAAGTAACCATTTTCGTAAGCGTTTGATAAAAATTTATACGGAAAAAACACGTTTACTAAAAATTATTAAAAATGTTTTTTTGGGTGTCACATGTATTGTTACCTTGTTCTTCTGCTTCTTTCTGTCGGACCGTAGATCCTGAAAAATAAAACCATATATGAGCATACAATATTCACAAAATAACTTAATTGATGCATATTTTATTGATTTTAAATAAATTTAAGATTAAGACACGAGCATACACGAAGTGAGATAACAATAATGTTTGCTACCTTTTTGGGTGTCACATGTATTATTAGCTTGTATAATTTATTTGAGTTAACAATAGATAGATGTGAATCAATTGTTATATTGCCTTAATAAAAACAAAAATTCAATCAACTCTAAACATCTTTTGTTTTTTCTCAATAATAAAATTTAAAGATCATCAAAGGTAATTTGACTTTTTTTTGTTGTTTTTTCTAAAGTTAATTTCTCTATTACATCAGACTTGATAATGGATGATTTATATATTACTTTTCTCCCTTATTTTCTGTGTATTCTCCATGTAACATTTGCGTTAATTCTCGTAGTTTTTCCTTTTGTTTTAATTGAAAAAAAAAATAACAAAGAGACATATTATTTTTATTTCCTTATTTCAATTATACCGTATAAAAATAAAGTAAATCATTTTTGTTTATCAGCAGACTTATGCTATGCTATAGTAGAAACTTTTCATGGTCCTCATTGTTTAAAGAATTAACTTAAATTTGATTATATTGCGTAACATATTATTACATAAATTATCATTTATGACATTATTTTCATGTTGCCTAAAAAAGTTGACCTCTTGTGTATCCACCTATACTATTTTCTGTTTTTTTTTTTTTACCATCTAACTAATACACGAATATTAAATATTAATAAAAAAATCAACATCCTTATCTTATTTCTTGATTTTTTTTTCTTTGATTTCTTGATATTTTTTAAAAATAAGTACAATCTACTAACTTTACTCCTTTTTAAAGAAATATTTTTTAATAAATACATTAATTATATCTACTATCTCTTCATTTATTTTAAAGATAGACAAGAAAAAAAAATTACTTCTTGAATTTTGTAGGGTCTTATATATAGTTATATACCCAACAATTATCCTAGTCATGTCTCTCAGCTAGTTATTGCATAAGAACATATGCGGGTACAGAGTTCGATCCCCGATTATATACTTTCCAATCAAGTAAAATATATATATATATATATATATATATATATATATATATATATATACCCAACAACTTTTTTTCTCTAAAATCTTATATATAACATTGGGGGTAGTATAAAATTATTTTACACCAACAAAGTCTAGAAGCTAAACTAGATAATATTTTGATTTCTATCAACTTTGTATACCATTTCCCCTTGTTTTAAACTAGAAACTAAAAACTTGTACTTATATTGTGAAATAAAATTGTAGAGACTAAAACAAAAAATTTTAAATTAAGTTGGACCAAAATAAAAAATAATATTTTATAGGGACTAAAACAAAAAATGACAATTTTGTAGGGACTAAAATCTTATTTATTTTATAATAGCTTATAAATTATAAATTAGAGTTACAAACTAACATTTTAGTAATTACCAAAAAAAAAAGAAAAACTACCATTTTTGTATTTACCAAATAAAAAACAACCATTTTGGTTTTTACCAAAAACAAAAAAAAAAAACTACCATTTTCATATTTATCAAAACAAATTACCATTTTCGTATTTACAAAAAAAAAAGTAATTATTTTCGTAAGCATTTGATAAAAATTTATACGGAAAAAACATGTTTACTGAAAGTTATTAAAAATGATTTTTTGGGTGTCACATGTATTGTTAGCTTGTGTAATTTATTTGAGTTAACAATAGATAGGTGTGAATCAATTGTTATATTGCCCTAATAAAAACAAAAAATCAGTCAACTCTAAACATCTTTTGTTTTTTCTCAATAATAAAATTTAAAAATCATCAAAGGTAATTTTGACTTTTTTGTTTTTTTGTCTAAAGTTAATTTCTCTATTACATCGGACTTGATAATAATGGATTATTTATATATTACTTTTCTCTCTTATTTTTTTTGTGTATTCTCCATGTAACATCTGCGTTAATCCTTGTAGTTTTTCCTTTTATTTTAATTGAAAAAAAAATTGACAAAGAGACTACTCGCATATATTTCTATTTCCTTATTTCAACTATACCATATAAAAATAAAGTATATCATTTTTGTTTTTCAGCAGATTTATGCTATGCTATAGTAGAAAAGTAGAAAGCAGGCGAAGGCCCCAGTATTCAGTTTTCTGAACCATACAGGAATAATTCTCTAAAAATTTTGCTCACTGAATTCAAATCCACTATATAGATAGTTATATAATAAAGCAAAAAAAAAAGCTGTAAATCATGGTACCAAGAAATCAAAATGCAAATAACTTAAGCAAAATACATTCTGAATCAACCAAGAAAAGAGGCCCAAAAGAAGGGCAAAAAAATAGTAATAATAATAACCCAAGAAAACTGGGTCAAAAAAATTTTGGGGATTAATATATTACATGGCTCTTTACAACAGATGGCACTCATTGGTTCACAAGTCGTAATTGCACCAAACTAGTCACACAGATTGAATTACTTGAAGATTGACTTCTCATTCAATTTGATCCATTTCTTCTTGTAAATTTTTCACTGCAGGGAACTTTTCAATGAAAAAAAAAAATTAATTGAAATAACGAATTATTTTTTCTTTTCTTCTAACTTGGAATTACTTTTGTATTCGTGCTTTAAGCATACTCAGGATTGAGTGCTAATGCCTCTCTGTAGATCAACTCTTTTATTTGCTCTTCGTCCAATTGCTGTTGCTCAAATTCAAATGAGAATGGCTCCATGCAGATTGGTTCATCGTTTACGTCATGCAGTTTTTCCAGGTATGGATGGGCTAGTGCTTCTTCAACTGCCAATATTTAAAAGATAGAAATTAAATTTTGGACAATTTGTTCAATATGCAAGTTTTCTCTTGCTACTCTTCAGTGAGTCTACTACAGTTTTATTCTGATACTAATGCAGCTATCATGTTCTTCATCTAGAACCAGAAACATACATATGAGAAAATTACCTGTAATTCTTCTGCTGGGATCAATTGTCAACATTTTATCAATCAGATCAATGGCTGCGGGATGAACATGAGGGAAGACCTTAGCTAAAGGTTGGCGAGGATATTGAGGAAGTTGTCGAATATATCTTCTCGCATCTTCATTTCTCACTAACCCGAGATCAGCCTCAGTTGGAGTGCCAAGAAGCTATTGATAAGACAAGAGTGAGCATAGATTTCAGTACTTTTTCTGATAAACTAATGATTTACAAATTATATGATTATCCAATTATATGAGAAATTAATGAAAGCATTAAATGCAACTTTTTACATCAATCTGCTTGTTTTATATTTCAGTCTCACCTCTGTTAATAGGCGCATCTGATGCACATGGTCTTTGCCAGGAAGCAGAGGCTTTTTATTCATAAGCTCCATAAAAATGCAGCCAACAGACCACACATCAATGGCAGAGGTGTAATCAGAGGAATTCAGCAACAACTCGGGAGCCCTGTACCATCTTGTGACTACATACTCTGTCATGAAGTCACTTTCTATAGCTGGCCGTGCAAGACCGAAATCAATAATCTTCAAATCACAATTCGAATTCACCAACAGGTTGCTTGGCTTCAAATCTCTATGTATGATGTTGGCAGAATGTATATACTTTAGTCCACGAAGAATCTGATACAAGAAGTACTGCAACAACAAGAGCTTCCAATCATCAGAAACCACAAAAAAAAACGGGTTCCAGTATAAAATTGTAAGAGATTGTAAAGGAGATAAATAGAGTTTATTATCATTTTGGTCCTAGTTGTAAGCTTATTTCACTTTAATTCTTCACTGTCACGAATTTTCTCATTAGTTCTCAACTCTGCAACTTTATTTTATTTTGGTCCCTTGTGGGACTAATGTGAATGATTTTGGTACAAATTCAGGGGACTAAGTGAATGCTTTTTTTTCTAAGTTGGGGTCTGATATAAATGAATATTGAATAAGGAAAAAAAGTAATTTTAACAAAGTCAATAACTAAATAACTAAAGTAAAGCTTGAAAAGATAGTAACTAAACTGAAATAACCTTAGGAACTCATTGACTAAAAGTGATACTAAACTCACATAAATATGCTACCAAAAACAACAAATTGAGAGCACTCACTTGACAGTGTTCCTCTGACAGATTTTGATTGGAGCGGATGATGTGGTGAAGATCAGTATCCATGAGTTCCGTGGCAATGTAGACATCATTAAACTCTCTACGCAAGGGTGGAGGAATAACATCTCTCAAACCAATTACCTGTTTCACACATACACATTTTAGCCATAAAGAACTAGACAATGGCGTCAAACTCTTGTTTTATTGATCTTGACTTTATTATATTCAACTACAGTGTAATTTTACAACCGACCAACACCAACTTATGCCATGTTAGTAACATGAAATCTGTTTGTCATGCAGCTAAGTTGGTGTGAGCACATGGAAAAATGAATGTGTGGGTATCCAAGTTCAATATCCGGTTAACGTATTTTCCTATAAAAAAAAGAAGTAACATGAAATCTCAGAGAATGTTGGATTTGATTTGGCTATGATTTCTCAAACATGATTGGTTATACAAAAATAAAGTTCCTCGCAGTTACCACAAATCCCAGACCTGATTGACTATTTGTGTGACTGAGAAACTTGTACTCAAATAGCTGAAATAGCAAAACATTGTAAATGCAATTTTTTTGTCGCACTACATGGAATCACTAAAACAGTTTTGTGAAATAGAACTTGGCATCAACCAACACCAAAGCGTGAATTAAATTTGCGAAATATGATACAATATTATCTAAATTTGGTAAAGGGAATCTAGCTTACATTTTCATGATCCAAATGCCTGAGAAGCTTAATCTCACGGAGCGTACGCTTAGCGTCCATGTGATTGTCGAAAGCGTTCGCTATCTTCTTAACAGCCACCAACTCATTCGTCTCCGTATTCAACAGCGAACTTCAAAAACCACATCAATAACGAAACTATTCAGATTCCATAGTTTCAAAAACTAAAAAAATTAAACACTCGCTGAACAAATTCAACCACAATCAATTCCAATTCATCAAGTACAAAACCGAAACAGAAACATATACAGTTTTCTCAATCAAATCTCGCATATAAACACAATCAACCGTTCAAAATAGAAACGAAATTTGTTCAAATCCACAGGAAAAACAAACGAAGTAGTACCAAACGATTCCGTAAGCACCGCGACCAATAGGCATGATCGGAGGGCGATACTTCGTCGTAACCTCGAAGAGGTTACCGAATATGTTGTACTGAATGAACTGTCCCCCGTGCGTCGGAACCGCCGGAAAATCGGCTACACCGTTCGGATTAAGGCCGGCCATTTCTGCTTCGTCTCTTCTCAGTCGTGAACTACTACTTCACCGGACTATCTCTCTCTAGCAGACTTTCTCTCTCTAGAAACCGTCGAAGAAGACGATGGTGTTTTGAAGAAGTAAGCGGAGTTTTTAATTTAAATAATGAACGCGAGTCACTGACTCAGTTCGTTTTCGCTCGCTCGGTCCACTCAGCTGTGTAAGCACGTTGAGTCTCGGGACTCTTTCGGAGCAGGTGCGACGAAGAAGGTGGGAAAACGCGCGACGGAAAGAAAATTAACAGAACACACGCGAACACGCGCGACGCGTTTGTAGCTGAATCGGACGGCTCAGATTGTAGCCGCCTCTCATCTACGGTCAATGCTTGTTCAATTATTTCAACGGCCATCGTCGGTCCCACCTCAGCATTCTTTTATTGTCGTCATCATCATTCATTAATAATTATGAATTCATTTATATTATTAATTACTACTCCTAATACAGATAATTCACCAAAAAATCATTAATACAGATAAAGGCTTTGATCATGTTGGTTGGATGAAAGCCACCTCAGTGTATTTAAATCTATGGTAGATAATAAAAAGTAAAAAACACTGCCACATTTTATATTATAATATATGAGATTTACACTAATTCTTATACCAATTAAAAATGATATGTCGAAAAAAAATTTCATCAAATTTAGTGTTCGATTTAAATTACTTATTGTATAGATCATGTGTACACAATTTCATATTAATCCGAGATCGTTTAATACTTCATCAATATGAAAATAATGAAAATAACAAGTGATTTAATCGAGTACTAAACCATCTGGATTGGTATGAAATTTTTTACACATAATGTATACAATAATAGTTTAAATTCAACAGTACATTTTGTGAAAAAAAATTTCGACATATTATTTTTAATTGGGGCAAGAATTGGTATAAAACCAATTAGTGTCAATTTATATATATAATAAAATATTTTATAATATAAAACTCTTCATAAATTTTTAAGAGTATTTATTATTTTTCTTATGTCTATTTTTTAAAACTATTAAATGTCTTTTGAAAATGATAATGAAATATAATTAGTGTAATGATAAAAATAATTTAAAAATTATATAAATTTGTTAAAATTAATATGTTAATTATTATATATATTTTTTGATAAATGTTTTTTTTTATAAACTAAAACATATTATTACTGACGAGCATAAAAGATACTCTCAAGATAATACAAGATTTCCAGCTAAGGATTAATAAGGTCCAACCTTCAAGGGTGTAACCGTAAAGCTAAACAAAAGTAACCAAGCCACTACAACCAAAGAAAATACAGTAAGGCCAAACAAATCAGTGAACCAAGCATTACAAAGGATTTAAGGACCAATCTGCCATTAAATGAGAAAATGACGGAGATGAGCATTATTCCAAAGCGATGAGCGAACCTTTACCAAATTCAAAACATGTAGAGAATTCCAATGATCATCTTGAAAACTCACACGATTCCAAGCCAACCAAATTGCCCAAATTATCGAGAATCATATCAAATTCCATATTCGCCTCTTCTTTAGAAAACGTAAAATATCCTGAAATTGTAAGAATTGTACTCTTGGATCATTATGAAGAGCATATTCAATACCAAACCAATATAGAACTTTATACCATAAAATAGCGATCTTACTACCGTCTAAAAATATATGTGAAACTGATTCGTAAGCGGCATTACATTAACAGCAATTTAAATCCCCTAAAGCCACACCTATTCTAGACAAATTCATTTTGCAAGGTACCCGATCAAGAACATAACGCCAAGCAAATGCATTGACCTTCAGAGGAGCTTTAGAATGCCAAACCAAAAGTAAAAACTTGTCCATTAGAGCCCGAAAAGCAACCTGATAAGCAGTCTTGACAGAGTATGTGCCAGAATCAAAATGGTTCCAGCGCCAAACATTACCTATGTTTTGCTGCAGAGAAAATGTACTAACTTCTCTAAAAGATTAGTCAACAACACTTGTACCAAAACGTAAGGTCCCTACGCCAGTCCCAAACCCAACACCATCAGCCATGTACCCATGAACCCCCCTTAAAAAACAAAGTGAAATTTGGACACCGCAAAAGTGTTTAGTTGCTAAAAAAATTGTTATCCCCATCACCAGTCACAAGAGATAGACTATCACGGAACCAAGGACATTCCGCATTCCCATTCCCGTAAAGCCTACAAATATCCTGCCACCATAGGAACTATGTCTCCTATCGCAGCATAGGTAATACACATTGTTTCCATACTTAGAGTGTAAAATGTGAACCAAAGAGAATTCTTTCAATTTTAATCCTCCAACCTCATTTATCCAATAAAGCAAGATTAAAACAAGAAAAGTCTTTAACACCTAACCCTCCCACCTCCTTATCATTTCCCTAGAAATCCAGGAAATCTCTTACCCCCTCACATCCTCCCCAAAGAAAATTGCATAATTAAGAGTTAAGAGAAGAGATGATACCTTTGGGTGCCTTAAAAAAGGAAAAAAAGTACTCTGGCAGCGTGGACATAACAGGTTTGATGAGCACCACACGACCACTAAACGATAAAGAACGACAACTCCAAATAGCCAGTCTAGATCACACACTTTCTATCACAAAGGACCAAGATGATTTCCGCCTAGGATTACATCCCACAGGCAAACCAAAGTAGGCAAAAGGCGTACGCCCAGTCTTACACCCCAAGGACGCATCTGCATTCTCCAACCAAGTATCTTGAACATTGAAGCCAAACAAACAACTCTTATGATAGCTCACCATCAACCCTAAAGTCAGTCCAAACAAGTCAAAAATAAATTTCAAAGCATGAATATTACTATCAGATGCCTCACATAATACAACAGTATCATCTACGAATTGCAAGCGATAAATGTTATTGTATTAAGAAGATTTTATATTATTAAAATATAAATATTATCCTTCAATTTTTATATGTAAGCACTAAATAAAAAAAAATTAATTGAAGAATGTCTTATCAATTGAGGGAGGAGATGTTTGGTAACATTAAAATTCAAGTATCACTTGAGGAATGTCTTATCACTCATTCACTTGTAACATTAAAATTAAATTCTACTATTTGAATGAAATTTTTTTTATGTATGAGTTTCTTACCAGTTGTCCGTAGGGAATGTTTGGTAGCTAGCATATTTTTTAGTTACTTTTCATGAATATCTTTCTTAAATAAGTGATTATTGAGAGAAATTTAAGATACCCACATATATAAATAAGAATGTTAAAAATAAGCATATTTCACATTTCAAGATTTATGAGAGTGTCACTTATTTAAGATTTTTTTCTTTTTGTTTTCTCCTACCAAACGTAGGTACACTACAAGAATGTGGTAATTAAGCTACGTAAAAATAGCGGCCGCTCGACACTGTCGCTAAATTGCGACGGTATATTAACAATTAGCGACGGTCTAGATCGTCGTTAAATTAGCGACGGTTTTTTCGTCACTAAATTGGCGGGAGTTGTTTTGGCGGCAAAACAGCGACGGTAAAAGTCGTCGCTAAATTTTTATTAATATTATTTTTTGCGACGATAAAAGCCGTCGCTAAATTTTGTCAATCTTTTTTTGTAATTTTTTTAAAAGGAAAGAGTTTTTTTTAATTTTTTTTAGCGACGGTAAAAGCCGTCGCTAATTTTTTTATTTTTTTAATATTATTTTTTACGACGGTAAAGGCCGTTACTAAATTTTTTTTATTTTTAAAAATTTTTTTGCTTGTTTTTCTAATTTTTTTAAAAGGCGAGATTTTTTTAATACCGTCGCTAAATTTTTAATTTTTTTTGTAATTTTATTAAAAGGCAAGAATTTTTTTTCAATTTTTTTTGTAATTTTTTAAAAGGCAAGAATTTTTTTAGCGACGGTAAAAGCCGTCGCTAAATTTTTTTTAAATTTTTTGTAATTTTTTAAAAGGCAAGAATCTTTTAAAAAATTTTTTTAGCAACGGTAAAAGCCGTTGCTAATTTTTATATTTTATTAATATTTTTTTAGTGACGGTAAAAGCTGTCGCTAATTTTTTTATTTTTTAATATTTTTTTTAGCGTCGGTAAAAGCCGTCGCTACCGAGACGCGCATTCACAGCTCATTGGCCAACACAATGACCTCGGGATCCGTGATTTTTCAGTCTTTCATTTCTTTATATAATCGTTCACTTCTTTGTCTTCATCATTTCCCACTCAACAAAATTTTTCACTTCTTTTTTTATTAACTTTTTCTTCTATTAACTTCTTCTTCTATTAACTTATTATTATTATTACTGCTACTATCATTTTATTCTCATTATTATTCTTGTTTCATTTTATTTCTGACAGACAAAAGTATGAGGAGTTCTTCCTTCGGGAGCTATTTTTTTTAAAAAAAAGAAACTTAGCGACGACTTTTACCGTCGCTAGATAGGCGTAAAATTTTAAAAAAACAGATCGTATTTTAGGATGGCTTTTACAGCCGCTAATTAGCGACGACTTTTACCGTCACTAATTAGCGACGGCTTTTACTGTCGCTAATTAGCGACGGCTTTTACCGTCGCTAATTAGCGACGGCTTTTACCGTCGCTAATTTTAGCAACGCAAAAAATAGCGACAGCTCGACCTCCGTCGCTTGGCCGTCGCTAGCTCCTTTTTAGCGACGGTTTTCGGCCATTTAGCGACGGTATTGACCCTCGCTATTTTTTGTCATTCTTGTAGTGGTATATTTTATAGGCTAAATAACATTTTTGTCCCTCAAGGAAACTTTAGTTTAGTCCTTTATGTTTATTTTGTTTCATTTTAGTCCTTTATGTGTGTTTTTTGAACTAACTTAGTCCCTTATGTTTACTTTAATTCCTTTCGGTTTTTTATGTTATATTTTAATAATCTCTTTAGTCCCTCATTGTATTTTTTTTTTTATCAATTTGGTCTCCTATGTTGTATTTTTGTTAACTAATATGATGAGGCAAAATGACGTCATTTTAGCCTCTCTAATAACTCAATTAGATAAAGTTAACCAAAATGACTAAATTAGCACAACAAGTACAACATAAGGGATTAAATTAAGTCAAAATAAACATAAGAGACCAACCAAAATTTCATTGTAAGCGACCAAAAGTGTAATTTAGTCTATTTTATATTAAGTGACATTTTGGAGAATCTAAAAGTTATTCGTCCTACCAAACACTCTTAGGGTAATGTTTAGCAAAGTTCTTATAATTATAATACTACTATTCCCTATATTTCATATTATAAGGTCCTTTTAAGACAAGTATTCTTATTAAATTAAAAAACATATTACAATGCATTAGTTTTTTAAAAATTTATGCAATCTTTTAAAGTTATCTTCATTCTCTTTTATTATTGCATTAATTAAATTTCATTATCACCTTAAAATAACTCATTGATTATAAAAGATATACATGTAAATAAATACTAAAATACACTTTCAAATTTATAAGATGTCTTATATTATAGAACACTATAAATATATCAAAATGACTTTATAATATATTCTCTCTATTTTGTGTTATAAACACTTAGTTAGATAATTATGCTTATTAAAAAAATAAAATAACAAGATTAGTTAATGCATTAATTTTCAAAAAAAAATATATAATATTTTAAATTTATTCTCATTCTATTTTATTATTATATTAATTGTATTTTATTATAGTTCAAAAATTAGCTTATTAATTATAAAAGACAAACTTAAAAGAAAATAACAAATACTTCTAAATTTTATTATGAAACTTATATCATAAAACGTTTAAGATGTTTCAAAATAATTTTATAAAATGAAATAATGGGAGTAATATAAAAGGAGAGAATAATGAATTTAGTTTGGGATGGCAAAAAAATCGGTGTCCGTGGATACTCGCAGATAATAACCGTTATGAATATCCACCATTAATACATGCGGGTGCTCGTGGGTACTCGTTATCTATGAAGCACCGACACCTCTCTCAACTGCCGTATCGGGGTGCCCGACACTCGTATGACACCAACACTCTACGACATGTCTCCGACACCTCTCTAGCGGTGTCCAATAAAAAATAATTTTTCATCGGCTCGACACTTTGAGCCGACACCTGTGTGTAACTCGACGCTTCCGAGTGACATTTCGTAATTTTTTTCTTAAAAAATTGATTAAAATATCAGGAGATGAGTTTGGATCACTTGATGATAGTGGCATTCTAGACCTAGCTCATTTGTCCTTTGATGAACCAGATTTAGAGGCTATGTTTTTCAATGATAAAAATTAAGGTGATATGCCTTAAATTGGAATTATCTTCAAAGTTTTTTTTGGTGATAGTGTTTATATTGTAATCATGCCTTTTAGTATTTGTTGTGAAGCTTAGGTAGTTAGAAAGACAAACTATTAACATTATTACGAAGCCTCTCAGTCTTTTTTTTGTTTTCTTGTGAGGCTTATTTATGCATTGAAATTGTAAAGTTTAACAAGTTATTTTGAAAACATGAATAGTTTATTAACTTGTATTTTTTTATTTATCATGTTCCTTATATTTTTTTATTTTCAAATTTTTAATATATATATAAGCGGTGTTCTGGTGTCCTGTTTTTTGGACATTCGTCGTGTCGCGGTGTCCATGTCAGTATCGGTGCTTCATAGCTCGTTATCCGCTAAACATATTAAAAGAGAACATAAAGGTATAGTATTTTAAGTACTTTTTGTTTAATTTCTAAAGGTGATATTAAATATTTAATATAAAAATATATTATTATTTTATTCAATATGAAATGTCTTTACAAAATATAATATCTTATCACTTAACTTTTAACTTAAGGAAAAAAATGTAAATGTTAAGTGATAATTATATTATTTGAACACTTATTTTTAATTTTTTGTATTCTAATAGTCAATATAATTACTTACTAGAGTTTGTACCCAGTGATACTCGGGTTGAAATGTTTTAAGAAAAGTTATAATTTTTATTTAATTTTTTAATATATGAATGTGTATTCATATATAAAGAAAACAACATTTAGTTATATTCTTCATTCCCAAATTTCGCACATCGCAATAAACTTAATCTTTGCAAAAATTAAATCATAAATTTTTTCTCATTTAGAAAATTCAAACCAATTTTTCCCACCTAAATTTTCTCTCAATCACCTACCTAACTTGTTGACTATTTAAAATTCAAAATTATTAAAAAATATTAATCATTTTGGAAATTAAATTACAATATTTTCGCACTATGTCATGCTTAAATCTCTTCCTAATTAACTCCTTAACTTGCTTCTTTAAGTATAAAAATAAAGATAAAAATTCATCAAAATAATGCAAAGAAATAAACTTAATCTTTGCGAAAATTAAATCACAATATTTTCGTTCTTATTGTTAATCATATCAATATAATTTTAAAGTATAAAGATAAAGATAATATGATTTTAAATTATAAAATTTCATGAAGTAACTACTCAATCATAAGACACAAATTCTAGCAGGAGCTTTTAAAATAGAATAGGAGAAATCACACCAGAAAAAAATACGTTTAAAGAGTGAGGTAGAAGACAAAACGAATAACAATAGTTTTTCCCAAGACAACCAAAAAAATAGAATTTTACTGTAAAATTGAAAAAAAAATGAATTGTAACATGAATTGTCTAGTATCATACAAATTTCATCTAGTCTTTTGCTTATCTTTGGGGATAGTTTGTTATTTGATCTTATCTTGTGCATTTGTGAGCTAATCAAGCGAAAAAAGAGACAAAAAAGTAATGAAAGAGGAATTTTAGTAAAAGAAAATAATTTTTGTTTGGAAGCAAAAGAGAATAATTTAAAACGGAGTAAAAATCTCATTGGCAATTTAAAATAACTTTAGAGAGATAAAATGAAATTAATGAGCTCGAAAAAATAGAATTAATTGAGTCAATTATTTTCAATAGTAGTATAATTGAAATGTTCAAAATACCCTCAAAAGAGACGAAAAAATAAAGGGTTTAGATTCTCTGCATAAAATTTTTCTGTGATTATTATAAAATTAGCTCCAAAATTTCCTCCCTTCTTTACCCTCTGTTCACTCACAGCTCCCAGGTCCCGACGGCGGTGGGATTCCATTGTCTGAACCCTAATAAGAACTGTCGTGTTTACTGTGAGCATACCTACATTTGAGTGCTTCTTGTCCTTTTATACAGCCTAGTCCTAAGACCTCTAGTGTCTAAATTCATTCTAAGTTAGGAAAGTATCTCCGATATATTGATTAGGGCATCCTTGATTGGATCCTGACTGCTTGATTCTTGCTTCTGTCTCCCCTGATTTGCCCGGTCTGTCTAGATGTTGAGTCGACCGTTGGGACTAATTTGTGGCAAGTAGTCGTGAGATCGGCTTGGTCGGGGTGAGATCTTGGATAGTCCACCAGTCCCGCAAGCCTTGAAGCCTTGACTGAGGAAGGCTTGAAGTGATGACCAAATCGGAGTCCTGAAGTCGGCTTAGCCGAAGTGAGATCTTGGATAGTCCACCCTCAATTAATTATTTTATATTATTAAGATTAAAATAAAATATAAATTTTATATTAAAATATAATTTGAAACATATTTTTTATATTTTAAATAATTTTTTAATAATATTTTAATTAAATAAAAGTACTTGTAAATACCCGATGAATACTCACAATCCCACGTGAACGAGTTGCCATCACTAAATTTAGTAATAAGAGTATCCTGATTCCTAGGCTAGAAGTCAGAAGCTTTAAGTACTATACACAAAATTTGACTGATATACCTACCTCCGTATGTCAATCCAAAAGATTGACTTTATTTTTTATTCGTTTGTTTCGGGCTTGGCTGCTTTTTAATACTAAAATGAAATGAAGATTCGATTTATTTTTCAATAGAGAACGACTAACTTATTGAGTATAATTGATTAAATTAATAAATATTTTTATTAGTTAATCTGTCACTAACAACTGCATTTATAATTTACAATATTCCTATAGTAAATATTATTACTAAAGAAAATTGCTTCGATTCTCGGTCTAGTAGAATGATTAAAAATAGATTTAGAAATAATATAGTGTGGAGGTGTGTGTTGAACCAATAAAAAAAATAATTTACAATATTCCTAAAGCAAATACTATTACTTGTTACCAAAAAAGCAGATACTATTACTTGAGATAATTAATTAATGGCAAAATTACACCTTTAATATCCAAATTATAGGTGACTGTGTAAATTAGTCCCCAAACTTTTTTTTTTGCTCAAATAAGTACTTTAACTTCTTTAAACGGTTCACGTTTACATTCAGCGTTAATATTTTAACGGTACAAACCTAACGGCGTTAAAGAGCGCACACATGCCATCACATAATTGGTAGTTTCAATAAAAAAATTAAAATTAAAATGATAATCTATTATATTTAAAAAGAAAAACTTTCGTTGCTCATTATAAAAAAAACTTCCTCTCTCCTCCACTCTAACCACTTTCCCTTCTACCTTCGCCACTGATGCCACCAACGGTCCTCCTCCTACGATGTCGTTTTAGCATATCTAACCTTCCTATTTTCTCTCCTACTCCTTCCTCTAGATATCCCACTCCATTCTCTTCGTCCTCACCATCTTCCTCTTCCTCGCTTGGATCTCCCTCCTCACCTCCCTCTCTCCGCCTTATCCCTCCACCACACTCTGCCGCAACCTCCACTATGTAACTTACAATTTCGGTACCCTCTAAGAATCATAATCACCACTGCCCATAAATCTCACCACCGAGATCGATGGCTCCAAAAGGGCTCCGATGCCACCATTACATTTTAACTGTGGTGGATTCAAAAATTTAGTGATAGATTGTGTGTTTGATTTTAAGGTCACACGAATCTTTCTTTGTTTTCATTAATTTTAATTTCTTCGCAAATTTAGTTGTGGCTAGCGTGAGAGCTTATAGGAAGATCTCTGTCTACTTTTTCTGAATAGCACTTTCTTTTTGGGTTTTTGATTATTAAGTTAAAGGATTATTGTTAGAGTAGGCTTAATGAACTACAAGAGCCTAATTGTTTGAGCCATTGATTCAGGTGGTGGTGGTTGTGAGTCTTAGTGGGTGGTGGTGGAGGGATTTATGGGCGGGGTGATGATGATTGTTAGTGGGTGGTGGTGGAAAAAGATACTGCCATCGACGGCACTAGAAGGAGTGTGGATGGTGAACCAGTGGAGGAGGAGAAAAGAAGGAAAAGGCAAAGGGATTTTTTAAGAAAAAAAATTATTTTTGTTTTAAAAACATATTATTATTTTTATTTAACGAAACTACCAATTATGTGATGACACGTGTGCGCTTTTTAATGCCGTTAAGTTTGTACCGGGTATAAACATGAACTATTCAAAAGAGTTGGGATACCTATTTGAACAAAAAAAAGTTCGAGTACTAATTTACGCGTAACTCTATAATTTGAGTACCAAAGATATAATTTTGCCTTAATTAATACTACTTCTATCCTATATATTAGGAAAATGCGATTAATTTCACGTAGAACAATAAAACATGTTACTTCCAATCATTTTTATATAAGAAGACCCATGAGTAATTTGTATAGATTAAGAAAAATGTTAAATTTATTATAATAATTAAATATATCTAAAATTTATATTAATTTTTCTAAATTACTCTTTAAATTATTGAACTAATTCATATCACATTTTCTTTCTACACCTCGATGATTGTTTCCCCACTTAATTTTCTTTATACTCTCACTACTAAATTTATCACATTTAGCAACATTTTAACTATAACATGAGTTAAAAATGTTGATAATATTATCTTTACTAACATTATGAAAAAAAAAAAATGTCCCCAAATGCTCCTATTGGGCGGCCCAAATGCTCCACACCTTAAAGATGAGTTATATACTGTTTTAGTCCCTCACGTTTTAGTCACCATGCAGTTTAGTCCCCACTTTTAAAAATGACTGATTTAGTCCCTCACTTGTAGTCCGTCATGCAGTTTAGTCCCTACAGTTAACTCTCACTAATGGCGTGATGACGTGGCCGGTTTAGTGTTTACGTGGCCGTTAAGTGACAGTTAAGCATCCCATGTAGGATTAAAACGACGTCGTTTTGGTAGACGCAAATCATTCACTTTAGTCCCTCGTTTTAAAATTTAAATTTGACTCTCAAATCATTCAGTTAAGTCCCTAGGTAAATAGGAATACTTAAGTAAAACTGAATGATTTGGGAGTCAAATTTAAATTTTAAAACGAGGGACTAAAGTGAATGATTTGTGTCTACCAAAACGATGTCGTTTTAATCCTACGTGGGATGCTTAACTGTCACTTAACGGCCACATAAGCACTTAACTGGCCACGTCATCACGCCGTTAGTGAGAGTTAACTATAAGGACTAAACTGCATGACGGACTACAAAGTGGGGGACTAAATCAATCATTTTTAAAAGTGAGGAACTAAACTGTATAGTGACTATAAAGTGAGGGACTAAAATGATACATTACTCCCTTAAAGATGCTTCAAATTTTTTTTACAAATCAATACTCCAACTGAAATTTCAAATCACAATTGCTCACTAAAGAAACCCTCTCCATCAATTTTTCATAGCTTTCTTTATCTCAGTCGCTTGCATTTCGTTCTTTGATGCTCGAGTAACCATCTGAGACACAATTGTTAGCTACTTCGCTCATTGATGCTTGAATCACCATTTTGTGCGCTCATCTTCTCGTCTCTCACGTCTCACCTCTCTGTTCTGTAGCAATTTTCTGATACAGAAAGGTATTTAGATTTTTGCTTTCAGATTTTAATTTTAGAATCCCAAACATAAAATTTCAGATTCAAATTCATATTCATGAACCCTAGGACTTTAGATTTGCATGCGAAAAATTGGCAACTACATCTTTGTGATTTGTGCGAGTTTGTTGAACGCTTTGTTTGTGTGCGTGTTCGTTTATGTTGCGCTCGTCCATCTTCTAGTTCATTGTGGTGCTTCGTCTGTGGGTGAGTCCACTCTGTTGAGCTCATTTATCTGCTACTTTGATCTGCGATTCATTCTTCCGTGCTTCCTTCATCATCTACCGTCACCATCATTTTCATAGTTTTTTTTTTAACATTTTTATAAGTTATAATGCCAAAACTTGTGTAAATCTATGATGAGTTACTGATTAATATTAGGAAGTTTAATAGGTCAGTTAACACATTTAGTATTTGTAGTTAATTATTTTACTAAGTGAATTGAATTGGAACCTTTATGTAACATAGCTTTAGTAAAAATATAAAATTTTCTTTTAGACATATAATATTTCGTTTTGGTATTCCGGCTGAGATAGTCAATGATAGCGGAACCCAGTTCACTGATAAGGATTTTCGTGAGATGTTAGAAGGGTTACAGATTAAGCAACGTTTTGTTAGCGTGGAACATCCACAAACTAATGGTCAAGCTGAGTCGGCCAATAAAGTGATAGTGAATGATTTAAAAAGAATACTGAAAGATGCATAGGGAATTGGGTGAAAAACTTGTATCAAGTATTGTGAAGTTACATAACCACACCACTCAGTTTTATTACTAAAGATTCTCCCTTCAAAATGGTCTACGGATCAGATGTTTTCATCCTGGTCGAGATAGGGCAACCGTCATGGAAGGTGATGTATCTCCAAAAGAGAATGAACAACTTATTAGAGAAAATCTTGACCTGGTAGACGAGGTTAGAGAAGTAGCCAGAATAAAAGTGTTATCTCGGAAATAACAGGTAGTGTAGAGATATATAACTTGAAAGTTTTCTAAAAGGAGCTTTGAGGTTAGGGACTTGGTGTTATGAAGAGCAAGCATTGGGAAAAAGAACACTAAAGATGGTAAATTAAAAACTAATTGGAAAGGACCTTACAGGGTAACAAGAGCAAGTAGGAATGGTGCTTACACCTTAGACACTTTGCTTGGAAAGGAAATTCATAGAATCATCAATGTCATTGACTTGTAAAAGTATTATAGCTGAATGTATTGTTGAAACTATATCCTTGTAATTTAGGGTATACTTTTTCTTGTAGCAGGTTTTACACATAAGGAGAGTTTTTTTACTATAGGTTTTAATGAGGCCCCACTATCAGATTAATTAATGAGAATCCATTTTGAAATATGCTATGTATTATTTGCTTTGAAAATGCTGAATTTTCTATTTCTTTGATTCATAATTATGCAAAGTAAGGAGGCTAATAGTCGTTTCAGGATGAAAGCCCCCCAAAACAATATCAACGAGGCTAAGAGCCATCCCAAGATGATAAAGTCAAAAATTCTTATAAACGCTTACAAATGGCCAGGACTTATTTTGACATTCTAATCAGAATGTTAGGACTATGATCAGAAAGAGCCTCTGACCAAAAATCAAAGTGTTTATAGTATAAAGTGGAAATAAACACGTGTTAAGCACATAAAGGAGCAGTTATCATCTTTATTGGCAATTATTCTCTACTTGCGGGTCAGAATTGTACACGTGACATTCTTGATGATTGAATAAGTGGGAAATCTACGGAAGAAACCACTCAGAACATGTGGCAAGACGCTATTGGAAGATTTTATTTATTTTATTTTTTCTATTTTTCTTTCATGTAACTTCTCTTGACCAATCAGAGCACTATAAATAGTAGCCATTATGTATATAACAAAGGAGGGCGAAAGCAAATATAGTATAGCATATTACAATAATCTATGTTTTTTTATTGAGTCTGAGAAATAGAGTGTTATTTTACATATTGCATCGTAGTTCAAAATAATATATACCAAAGAAACCAAATATTCATTAGAACACAAACTAAGACCACCTATCCTAAATCTTCTAACATCTTTCAACCCTTCCTACAAACGCCCACACGTCCACGACATCAACATCACTAAAAACGGAAGCATCATAGGTTACATCTAAGTATGGATTAACCTGTTTTAGTGTTCAAAATCATTATTTGAGTCTTCATGTATGTTATATTGATTTATAATGGAATTTGGCTAAATTATTCTCTTCACTTTCTGGTAGATTTATATCTTTGCTAAGAATGCATTTTAAGTTAATATACTTATATTCCACTATTTTTGAATTAACAAAATCAGAAATATTTTATCTTGCATGTAACTAAATACTATTAAAATAAGTTTGTTTAAGACTAAACTACTCAGAGAAAGAACCTTTAGAGGAAGAAAATTCCCTTCCCCGAATTGAGATCTAGAAATTATTTGTTTGGTAAATACACACTAACAAATTGGCACGCTTGGTGGGACTTTCTTTAATTAAAAGTAGTATCCAAAACACTTTGTTACTACCGAGATTTTTCAAGTTGTTTGAGTCATTCATTTTATTTTCTATTTTACATCATAATGCTTCACAAATAATTTCTTGTAACTATTGCATCATCATCATCATCCTCGTTGTTGTTGTTGTTTTTGTGGAAGCATATTCAGTATTAATGTATGTTGTGCATCTATAACTGCTTATACTATTTTGAAAATCAACATATGTCCTTTGATGAAGTATTTTCAAAATCAATAAATTCATTTTTGTAATCAACCAGAAACGCATTGATCTATTAAAAACCTTATTTTAAATCACATTGTACTAAATCAGAATCATATTTACTAATCAAAATACTTATTCTATGCGCTTACATAGTAATAGGATAATTAGTACTCAAGATTTGGTTGAAATTATGACTTCTGTGGCAACAAATGTTGTAAATGATACCACAAATATGGCTAACCCAAATCAGGGAGATAATCAAACCAGGGGATGTGGTCATGAATCAACCCAATAATGGGAATGCTCACACATAAATGGAAACTGTGATTAGTCGAATAAATTCTTATGCTATTCATGCTAATCAGAATGTACAAAACATAGAAAGAACGTCCCATTATGAGATGCCTTTTAGTTAGAATAGTACTCAGAATCTTAACATTCCTCTTATATATGCAAACACAACAACTACCAACCCATCAAGTCATTAGTCAGAAGATTACTCTTTTTCTGTTCAGCACTCTGTAGTTTCTTCTTCAAAACTTCTATCTCTTCATCTAAGAGTTTAGCTTGTCTTTTTCCAATGTTCAGAGTTTGGTTTATCTCGATATAAGAAGCCTTTGTATCAACCATGTTATTATGCACATGATTCTTTTTTTGATAAGTGCTAATCTTTTTGGCTTCAGTGGTGGCAAGCTTCCTTCTTGTAGAGATATATTCCTCAAAGACTTTCCTAAAGATATCTAACCTTAGGTTGGTTAGAAAACTACCAACATATTGCAACTGTCTTAAGATCTAAGAGATTCTTTTTGATAAGTTTTGGTCCTTTACCATATCTTCCAAAGAAGTAGAAAAGGCCAAATTTTTAAGCTGTGAGAGCATTTTATCATAATCTAGTGGGGTTTAAGAAGAGGAAGTCTTTGAAGTAGAAGAATGTACTACCTTTCCTCATAAGTTGAGGTCTAGTGCTGCTAAACTAGATTTTTTAGTCAACTATCTGATAAACATAGTGTCATAGGTAATGGGATTAAAAGGTTCCCCTAAAGATGTTGGCCCTATAGGTAAGGGTACATATTCTGAAGAAGGATAGAAGATTCACCTGATAGGAGAAGCCCTTATAGGTTGTACTAATGGCTCTCTTAGGACAAGAGGATCAACATTAGGTGGTTCAGAAGAAAGGGGAAGAATAGTTTTGACTGGAGAAGCCATGATGGGCTAGACGGACATTTCTGATATTGAAAAAGGATCAATATCAAGGGGTTTAATTAACTGTGAAGATTCAGAAACAGTCAATTGAGAAATGTTCATAGGATTATAAACCGTTATGGCTAAAGGGTTAATTTTCTCACCTTGAGTTTGACCTGTTACCTATTATAAGCTTTTTTTAAGGCTTGAAAAGCTTGTTTTAAAGCCTATTTCATAATAAAATTCTTAAAATTATTTAAAAATCTTAGTTCTAAATAAGTGAATAGATCTAAAAATATACATAAACTAATAAAATAAAAATTAACACAACAAATATATAATAATAAAACATAACACTAAAATTTTCACATAATAATAATAGTAATAACATTATAATCATGTTATAGTTTATTATTATTACCTGTAATATTATTATCATTATTTAAATAGGCTAAATTATTAGGCCTACAAAAATTTTCGAAAAATCCAAAATCAAACATGTTTAATTAAATATGCTTTTTAAATAACTTTAGCCTAAACTTGATATAAACTATAATTAGACCCTTATTAAATGGTCTGGCTAATTTCCACCCTTAATTAGGAGGAACAAAGCTCCACAATTTGTTCTCTCTTATCCGGCCCAAACATGATGCAAGAAGACATAAACAAATCTTTTCTTAAAATTGTGGTCCAAAAAAATCTCTTCTTGAAATTTTAATTTGTAGTTCAAGAAAATTTTAATATAACGCTTGGTCAATTGGGTAATTCTTTTCAACATATAAAAATATTTTAACTTAACATTAGTCCACGTAAGTGTTAATCGGTATTTGCCTCAAATTTTATATAATCTACGAATCTCGTTCTCTTTACAGCTGCAAGTCGAGTAACGTTTCCACACGCATACTATAACACTCCTTCATTGCTAATTTGATAGAGAAAATGGGGCACAATAGAGTCTGTTAAGCAATTATTCACGACTAAAATGAATTTCAAACCACTAACACCAATGCTACAATTTATGTTAACGTTCACGTGTCAAATTCCACACCCAAAAAAGATAAAAATAAAGAAGAGTCAAGTTGAATATAAATATATATATATATATATACACACACACGAAATAACCGAGTAACATAACGCTGGTCAAGTCGCAAACGTTCATTAGGTATAAGGAAGGAAAGGGAAAGTCAGCAAAGTCCAATTGTTCTCGGGAAAAGGCTCAGTCAACAAATAACACCACGTGCAACTCTCATCCCTGCCTAACTAGTATACTCCTTCCATTTTTTAATATAAATTAAAAATAATTACTTTACACTCTTTCGAATAAATAAAAGTAATTATTTTATACTCTTTAAAAAATTTAATTAATATTTTTTAATTTTCTAAAAATTATTCAAAAGGTAATTAATTTTCTTAAATATTTTTAATTAAGTTAATATCTGTATTTTAAAATCACTATTATAAAGGATAACTCTTCCTCTCTAGTTAGTTAAACTATGATTAGTTATATTCTTTTCTTAGTTGATAGATGATTAATCTACTCATTAGGACTATTTATATTCTTTCCCTCTTTGTAATCCTTACCGAAATTATGATGAATTAATTCAGTTTTTCAACTCTCTCAATAGTTTATGCACAAGAAACTTTATCTCTTACATGGTATCTAAGAGTCGTGGCGGTGCACGCCATGGCTTCGGCTTCCAATTTGTTCATCCCTCAATCTTTCTACCTCTGCAATCTCTACGTAGCTGACATAGGATAATTTCTTGACGTGGATGCAACACACTGAATCCACTATCAAGGAGTATCAATTGAAGAAACGCATTCACGGTCCAGAGTATGTTCCTGTGCAATTCCTTTTGAAAGAAGATGAGCAGAAGAACATTATCAATCTAGAGTTTGGGAATTTTGAGAAACAGGATGCACTTCTCAAGTCTTGGTTACTCGAATCGATGGATTCGCAGTTCAAAATCTGCATTGTTTGTTGTGAATAGTGTTACTAAATCTGGACGATGATAGAAACCTACTTCGCCTCATAAGCTAAGGCGCACGTCAAATAGATCAAAATCCAACTAAGAAACTTCAAGAAACAAGGATCTCTCACTGATTATGATCAAGCAGCTGGTTGAAACCTTGGCTGCGATTGGTTCGTCGTTGACATCCGAAGAACACATCGATGCAATTTTGGATAGTGTATCTGATAACTATGATGTTTTCATCACTTCGTGCTTGATGCGACGTGACTCCTTCACTGTTGTAGAGATCGAAGCTCTCCTTATACATCAGGAGGAGCATCTTGAAAGGAATAAACATAAATAACCTCCTATTCTTTAGGAAAATCTTGCCTCTACGCAAAATCAAGCCAAAAAAGAAAACCCTTCCTCTAATCGTTGGCACGACAATGGAAGAGGCAATAATCGCGGCAAAGGTTGCTCAGGAAGATCCAATTTTACTAATAACACAACCTATAGCAACAATTCTGGTTATGGGTCTAAAGTCCAATGTCAAGTTTGTGGCGAGACATGGCACACAATGTATTACTGCTGGTATAGGTTTGATGAGCAATTGCCTGACCCCATGCTGAATAATTCTAATTCGACTCCAAAACCGTTAGATCCCTCTCCTCAAGCGATGATCACTGCTTCCAAATCTGCGATCATGCTAGATGAATTATGGTATCCAAATACTGGAGCTACAAATCACTTGATAAATGACATTCACAATTTGCAAATCAAGTCTAACTATACTGGTAATCAGGAAGTCCATGTTGGTAATGGGACTGGCTTACATATTAAACATATAGGAAACTCACAGTTTTTTGCTTTTCCTAATTCTTCCATTGTTCTTTCTCTGAAAAACTTGCTGCATGTTCCTGACATTACTCAAAACCTAATTAGTGTCTATATATTATGCAAAGACATAATGTCTTCTTTGAATTCAACGCTAATACATGTCTTGTAAAATGTCAACACTCAAAGAGGGAAATACTAAGACAAACTTAAATATCAGCTATATGTTTTTGACATCATCAAGTTGCATGATCTGTCACTCCTGGTAACAAAAGCCAATTATGGCACTAAAAATTTGGACACTACTCTACCAAAATTGTTAATGGTGTATTAAAGCAATGTCATATTCATGTTAGTAGCAATAAACTTGATTCTGTTTGTAGCAGCTGTTTGGCTAAATCTCACAAGATATCCTTTTCTGTTTTGACACTCAATATACTGAACCATTACATCTCATCTAATCTGATATATGGGGTCCCTCTTCAAATATGTCTCATGATGGTTTTAGATTCTATGTATTGTTCCTTTATGCCTATTCAAAATTCTCATGGGTGTATTTTTTACAAAATAAGTCTGATGCTTTACCGTGGACAAATGCAGGAAAAGAAGCTAGCTTTTAGGATGAGGATTGTCACACCCATGGCCGATGTGGGACTTCTAACACGCCCAGAACTACACAGCTAGAGTGTGGACAAACAAACGGGTGGCCCAACAATACAGGACTAACAAACACCCAACAACACACCCAACAACAAACATGGGGCCCAACAAACGGATCTAGGATAGGCTCTGATACTATATTAGAATTTGGGTTTGGGCCTAACTCACTCCCAAAAGCTAGCGTGTAGGATGAGGTTTGGGCCATATCACTAATCGATGTGGGACTTCTAACACAAATTTAGTTTGCCTATCTCATATTGGAGTAATGCTTTTACAACTGCCATGTTTACTATAATATACTTCCTTCTTCGATATTAAACATAAAGTCTCCGTTTGAAATACTATTCTACAAAATACTTGATTATAGTATGTTTAGATGTTTTGGTTGTGCTAGTTTTCCAAATCTTAGACCTTATAATAGGCACAAAATGGAGTTTAGATCCAAACCATGCACCTTTTTGGGCTACAGCTCAAAGCATAAAGGATATAAATGTATTAATTTAGACTACAAAACATATATTGTTAGACATATTGTTTTCTATGAAACTATGTTTCTTACATCGTAATCCTAAATTCTTTGCAACTGATATTGGTGATTGTCCTACTCAATCTATTATTACCATCATTTCTCTTACTCAAAATCCTACTGTGCAACATATTTGTGATACTATTATGCCTGTTATGAATGATATTATTGAGCAGATGCAGGAAATTGTTCCAAATTCCATTCAAAGCACTTCCGTTGAGGGAAGCTTCCATGATCAGATGAGCTCAACCGTTCTATGCCTAGCCAGCACAGTGAGCACACTAAGTTGATTGTAATTGATGGATTAATTCTTTTCATTTTACAAAGATGATTATCAATTTTATGTGAAACTAGACTTATGCTTATGGTGTACTAAATTGTTTAATATGTTGTATATGTACTTGTAACTATTTTTCACTTTGATGGCAGAGAATACTATGAGTTTCCCCTTCTGATTGGTTACTCAGACATACATATATTGCATATATCCCACAGTTTCAGTATTTTTAGGTACATGAGAAACTTGAAGAATTAGCATTTAGGAAGGTCTTATGCCTCATAATTCCTTATGGAGTAATCTATGCTTTGAATCATAGTAGAATTTAATGTATAGGTTTCCTATGTTGCATATTGTGTTTTTGAAAGGTTCACTTGACCAGGGTCTGTTAGATGTATTTTTGAGCTATGTATGTATTAAATTATTATAAGAATTATTGAGTTGAACCAAAAAAATTTACATTGACTAAATTAGGATAAACCAATGTTGAGAGAACTGGACCAGACCGTCCGGTTGAACCAGTCGGACCGGGAATCGGTGACTAAACGGTCCAACTTAAGCAGAAAATCGGCCCATAGTAGAACCAGCGTTAAACCGGTAGAATCGGACTGAAACCAGAAAAACCGGGTAAAATTGGGGTTGAACCGGTTTACCTAGTTCTTATTTAACTATTGAAAAAAAAAGAGTCAAAAAGTCAAAAACATGACAAAAAAACGCCGTCACTGTTGTTCCATTTTCCCAAAACCTAAATATTATGATTAGCTTTCATATTTAATAATGTTGTATTGGACTTATGATAAATATTAGGTAATGTTATGTTGGACTTAATGACTTATGATATTAATCTAAGATGTTTAGTTGCTTTGTTAGACAGCTATTTTGTTAGGTTGGATATTTGGATGTATTAAAGGTAAAATTATGTTGATTTTGAACTTAATTGTGTATAAATTTGATGTTATACATTACTTACTAATATATTTTTTTTTGCTAAATAATTTCATAAGGCATTATAATAATAAATTTTAATATATTTAATTGAACCGGTTCGACCCTGGTTCAATCGCGGTTCGACCATTGAACCTTGAACCAATGCCTTTACCAGTTTGATGATCGGTCCGGTTCTCTTAATATTGGAATAAACTATAGTTTACAGTGACTAAATTAGGTCAAACTCCCTCAATTTAAAAACTACTATAGTCTTTTCAAACATAATTTTTATTCGAAACAACTTCCAATTCATAATATTAGTTTTAAATTAAGTTGAACGAAAAAAATTTATAGTGACTAACAAAAAACATTTTTTTTAAGGATTAAAACTTTTAGAAGCATGTGATTGATAATGATTTGAGAAAAGTTGAGAACAATTCATTTTAATTGAATAAAACCTAGCCTTTTATCCAAAAAAAAAAATTAGACTTAAATAAGTTCATCAGTCCCTAAAAAAAATTAGTTTTTACAATTTTTTTATTTTAATCTAACTTAATTCAAAACTTTTGTCTTTAGTCTCTTTAAACTTTTGTTTCTCAAATAAATATATAACTTTTTAGTCCTTATTGTTACTAATTATTTTTTGTCTGTTATTTTTTTCCAAAAAAATGTCATGAAGACTTTTTTTAACATTACGGACTAAAAAAAGTTAAATGAAGTTAGACAAAAAAAAGCTATAGGAACTAAAAAGCTATTTAAGCCAAAAAAAAATTAACATTTTAAATGTACCAAAAAACATACTATTAAAAAAAAATTATGCATAGTTAATCATTGGATATTCCATAGACATTTGTTAAAAAATGAATTTAAATGCAAGTTTACCTAAAAAATGGGTTGAAGTGCAATTTAATCAATAATTAATGCAATTTATTCAAATAAGAATGACAAAAGTAACTTAAATTGAACCAATGGTTAGGGGGTTGACATATAAGAACTAACATGCACAAAATATTAGGTTCAAACCTTGAAGCTTTCATTTATAAAGGAAAACAAAAATGGTAATATCATTCAAGAAATAGCAACATGAGCCAACATCTACTCTATTTTAGTTCTAAGAAAACTTAAATTTATTGTATTTAAAAGTATAGTAGAATGCTAAAAATAAAAACATGTGTATATTTGAGAATGAAGTGGGTACCTGAATTACAGGTGTTTGTAATTTCGTCATCCGATCGGTTTAATTTCTAAATGATATCCAAACCAATCTTTTGCGATTTTGATTAGATTGATTTTTCGGTTATAGGATTTTTGTTTTATTTTTAAAAATATATTCTTATTATAAAAAATAATAAATATTAATAACAAAACATACATATGATGCATATATTTAAATCCAATTTTTGTTGTCTAAATTTTTTATTTAATTATTTATATATAATTTATATATATATATATAGATATTCAACAAAAACTCAAATAATATTTATATTCAAAAGAAAAATTAAACTATAAAAGATATATTTTGAGCACATCATTTAATTTTTTATGAAAAAAATGAATAATATAGAAAAATTATAAACCTATATTACTATATACAGTTTAGTTTGGGTTATAGTTTGATTTTGGTAGAAGAAATCAAAATCCGAACAAAACCCAATAAAATTATGCAGTTTTTTAAGTTTTCAATTCATTCGTTTTTCGATTTATTTGGTTTTTATTTTTTTAATCGGTTTCAACCATTTAAAATAGGTTGATTCGGTTATGAACGACCTTACCCCAAACAATGAAACAATTTCAAAATAGAACGCGAATCTACCAAAATTCCTTTTCTGCATTTCGGCAATAAAAAACAAGTTCGAAATATGCACGGTTGAGTAGAAAAAATGATAATTGACGATCAACGAAAGAAAAAACACGATAATGACATTTTTTATAAAGCACAAGAAAATGACTTGAACAGACGTCACAAACTTTTATTAAAATCACGATAACATTAGAGACTCTAAAGTAATGGACTTCGTGTCTCATCTGTTGTGCAAACATTTCAATATCGCTTGTGATGAGTTCCGACTTATTTGATTTAATTTTATTTTTTAGTCTTTAAACAATAAACAATTTTCAAGAACTAATTTTTTAAAAGAAATAATTAAATTTTTGATACAAATTAACATCTAAGTTCAACAAAAAAAAGTAAAATAAGTATGTTTCAAAATTTTAAAAATAGTTAAAATTAAAAAATTCATATTGCCCAAAAAACTATTTTAAAAACCATTATTTAGCCTGCCAAGCCCATAGATCCGAAAACACGTTTAGCAATACTTCTCACCTCCTTAACTTGTTTATTTCTTCCGCCTGAATAAGTTAAAAATCAATGTACACCGTACACAATTCATAACTAGTTGAAACCAAAAAAAATATTTTGATAATTATACTGTTTAAAATTGTAATTCATAAACCAAAATCATTTATATATCTAGTCTCTTTATTATAAAAAAAATTCTTAGGTTCAAAATAGTAAAGGCAGAATAACCACTGAATCACTCTAGGGACATATTCGTTATGAAATAATATTACGAAACAAAATATCAAGAAATCAATTAAAGTCATAAAAAATTATCAAGTATAATTTACGCTTCCGTAATCCGTATTCACTGCTCAACACGATCTCTAACATTACCCATTACCCATAGAAAAACACGCGTTTGGACGCGAACTTGAATGATTAATGAATCTGACTTTATTCATATCCTAGACAGCTCCGTTCGAAAGCATTTGGTACATGTTTAGCTAAATCACATTAGCTGCTTTTAATCGTAATTTGTCACATAAGTACTATAGTTCCAATAAATCATCATTTCCATTTTCCAAACAGATCACAAATATCACGAATGTAAGAACTCGAACCCACGAATGTAGTATAACCTTTGAGGGCTAAGAGAAAAATGAACAATGTGAAGCCATAAAGTATTACCACTGAATAATGTTATTTAACAGAAACCAGCCAAACTTTCCACTGTCATGTCCAGCAAAATACATTCAAAAGCTACCCCAAATTAAAGGAACCCACATTGCCATTTCAAACCATGTCTATGGAATTTAGGAGAAAATACTACAGGCAAACCCCTAAAGCATGCTTAGGCATCAGCAAACCTGTGACATGAAATTAGGAAAAATCAGCGCCCAAGTTATAAATCAGAACTTGATAAACCTGTGACAAGTAAAGGTTTGTAAAAAATAGCTTAGAAAATTAAATGAAACTAAGACAATTACCCAAGCTCAGAGAGCTTAAGGTGAGCCTCTGCGTAATCAGCAAAGAAAGCATCTTCATCCTGTGATCATTGCAAAATAAAAAAGTTACTTAAGTCAACAATTACACCATCTCAAGATCTGTATTTTCGAGAAAATACAACTTCAAAGCTCAAAAATACACACCGCGGCATATTTCTCAACAAGAGGGCGGAACACAGGATCACTCAAAAGTGCCTTGTCAGATGGCAATTGGAGAAGGCCTTCCTTCTCACCACTCAACAGCTCCCTAAACATTTATCACGTGACATTAATAAGCATCTACAAACCAAATAAAGAAACAATTGAATTCAATTTGGGCTCAAAAGAGACTCACTTGAAGTAAGAGTTGTCAAAAATGAGGGGATTTGAAGTCCAGGGCCCCTCAAATCCAGAACGCTCCTTGTGTGCAGCTCCCTATAAATTTCATTAGGAAGAATAACACCAGTCATGGCTACAGTCTCATGAGCAATTCAATTATAGTCACAATTATCACATAAAACTGTCCTACATTACACATAAACAACACACAGAATAAAATCAAAGTTAAATAACATTATAACATACAAGAGTATGACCACCAGATAAAGCCACAATATCCTGATCACTTAACCCCATAGCTTTTCCAAACACATCCCTCAAGTGGTCAGAACCTGTAGCAATCAAGAACCAAAATATAAGCAAAACAAACACAATCCATCACAATTCAGAAGTATCACTTCACATTATTAGTTCATAAACAGTCTTACCCTTGGTTGCATCAGGCAAGCGACCCTCAGGTGGTGGCTCAGGCTTGTCCTAATCATAATAAACCAAAACAACAATCAATAGCCTCCAAAGTAACAAAGGATTATGACATTATCATTACAGTCCAAATAAGACTGGCACAAAAGAAGTCATATGCAACACAATTTAACAGAACTTTCTGCCCAAAATCAGATAACATGTAATACGATGAGCATCAAAGGCAAGTTTTGTCCTATAGTTTACCCTAGTATGTCCAAACAATATCACAAAACAGTACAAAAGACAAATATAGTTGTCATACATTTTAATCATAATCGCAATCATTCAGTGCTAAAATCAGATATATTAGAAGACTTTTAAATAAGCACAATAAGAAATCAAGTCCATGTAACACAAACAAGGGAAAATTCAGCTAGAGCAAACGATAAATCAGTATGAAAAACATCCTACAAAATCAATAAGAGTAGCAAAGTTAAGGCAGTTAAAATCTTGCAACATACCTCTCTTCCGGGGTGGAAAGGAACTTCAGGTCCACCAGTGATCTCAACAGCAACAACACCAGCCAACTGCATTACCATACAAAAAACCATGATCAGAAAACAACCTTACAGATCTACACCATAGACAACAGCACAAAAACTAAATTAGAACAAAAAATTATCACCTGGTAGAAGTCAGCATAGCTCAAAATAGGGAACTCCTGCTTAATAGGCTCCAACAGTCGAACAGCGATGTCAAGCCCGTTGTTAGCACCGTGGGCAAGTTCAGAAGGGTGCTTGATAGTTCCGAAGGGACCACCAGTCTTCGTTTTCTGGTCAAATGTCCCAGCAGAGTGCCATCTGCAAATATACCATGAACTAAAATTAAAAATAAGAAGCAAAAACACAATCAATCAACAAAATCTACAAATAAAGAGTAACGCATCAAAGTCATCCAAAAAGGATTAGAAATTATACGCTAAACGAAGCATCAAAGGAGCACATCTCTTCTCAGCGATGAAACCTCTGAGCCTCTTCTTTGCCTTCTCAACAGCCTTTTGGTAATCGGCACTCACGGTTGGGTAGGACTTGCCCATAGCTAACGATTCTGCAAAATACAGATCTGATGAACTAATCATAAAACAGGAATAGATGATTAAATCGATTGCGTAATGATACGGTGATGAAGAAAATCAAGCTGAACCTAATGCGATTTCAGAGAAAGAAATGAACGAACCTCGAATTCGGAGAAGGAAATGGAACGATAAACCCTAGTGGCACGAGCAGAACACAAGCCAGTAGCGAAGAAGGTGTGAGTGGGGAAGATAGATATAAGGAGGGGAAGCCGAGAAAGTTCTAGTAGATGATTATCAGCCGATGGATGATTCAGATCTGACGGTAATAATTGATTCACAAAATTGATGGTTAAGATGGGTATCACGTGTAAACGCACGGTGTGGCTCGTGGAGTAGGTGAGAGAAGTTCTTATGACGAACCAATGAGGAAAGTAGAGACAGCGAAATATGGAAGGAGGAGATTACAAAAGGTCGTGGAATATGTGGCATCATGTAGTTTGCCTATTGGTCATAGTAATAAACTAATAAACTAATAATCATTAATAATCGCCGAATAAAATGACAATAGTACCCTCGTTGACGGTACACATGGAAAAATGCGTTCGTGCTTTTTTGGATTATTTAGGATTCCTTTCATTTCTGTTTTTGAAAACAGATTTACGTAAAAACAAAAAATTAAAAAATTTGTTTTGCAGTTGAGTTTTCAAAAACAATTTTCGGAAATCATTTTTGTTTTTCAGTATTTAAAAACTAAAATATGAAACCAACATGTTTTGGTTTTTAGTTTTCATTTTTTTGAATTTATACACAAATTTGTATTAAAAACTCCTCTCACTTTTTAAAAAACTATTTCTGAAAACTGTTTTATAATATAATTTTTAAAGATTAAAAATCAAAACTCTTCCAAACAAATCCTTAATTTTTTTATTTTTTTCTGATTTTTTTAGTTTTATGATATTTTAACATGTGCAACATTGCACAGATTAAGCATCTAAAAAATAAGTTTTCTATAAGAAAAGACAAAAATTAATTGAGTTTTATATTCAACATGCATTTATTACTTATATTTTTTCTATTTTGAAATTTTATCTTGTGTAATGGTTACACAGATTAAAATAACCCTTATTTTTATGTATTGTTAGTGTTATTACTCTAACCTACCGATTGGATCAAAAGAAAGAGGTGAGATAGAAAGAAAAATGAGATAGGAAGAAAATGAGAGGAAATAAAAAGTTTTAACTTTTTGGTTTTAGAAATTAACTTTTTCACTTCTTCTTTTATTTAATCAAGGTGGGGTAGATCGATCGGAGTTGTTTGATTCAATAAAATTTTAATCTTGAAAATGGATTATTAACACTATTTCTAGGTGTTTATTTACTTTACATGATTGATATTTGAATCCATTTATATGTATTCAGTAATTTATTTTTAGTAGAATTCTCTGTTGCTCTGGAATGATATCTTTAAATGGGTTAAAATATCCCATGTACTTCTAGTAAAAATATATATTTTTATTTATAAAAAAACCAAAGCATTAAGGTAGAAGATTTTTTACTGATAAAATAAAAAATTAAGTGAAAACTAATTTAGAGATTGGAGCAATATGGATAAACTTTCTTCGTAAAAAATATTTTTTTAGTAAAACATCAATTTGGTTCTCCAAAGATTCACTTCACCAATTTAGTCTTTCAAAAATTTTTGCCATCAAATTAGTTGCTCAAAGATTTATAGAATTACTAAATTAGTCCTCAAAGATTTAAAATACCACCAAATTAGTCCCTCAATATATTTAAACACTATCAAATTAGTTCTTCAAAATACATCTAAAAAATCTTTGAGGGACTAATTTGGTGATAAAAATCTTTGAGGGACTAAATTGGTTATAAACGAATATTTAGATAACCAAATTGATGGTTTACTCTTTTTTTTTTTTTTAAGAAAATGAACTAAGATCCTTCTTATGAAGTATCTTATACATGTTCTCAAATCATATGGACCTAGACTATGTTTAGTATTCTAGCTTATTGTTTATTTAGGAACTTATAATTTATAGTTTATTATTTATTGCTTATTCTCTCCATTCCATAATACATGTCGTTTTAGCCATTTTATTATTTTTTTCAAATTACTTGTCACTTTAAAATTTTAATAATGGTATTAATTGTTTTTTTTTCTAATTATACTCTCAAAGGAAAGATAGTTAATGTTGAGTATGCAGAGAGAAATTAATGTCAATATCTAAAAATTTAGAGAGAAATTTAATTATGAAAGAGAAAGGGTATATTATTATGAGATTAAGTAGTTTTTTTTTTTATCAAACTAAGAGTGTTAAATGTTTTTCTTAATTATTGTGTCAAAACTTTAAAGGACAAGTATTGTGGAACAGAAAGAGTATTGCTAAGTGAATGTATTTAGTAACTACTACCTCCGCTTCATATTATAAAACTCTTTTCAAATATTGTTAATGCTTCATAATATAAAATCCCTTAGATGTTTCTATGATGCATTTGGCTGTAACATTGTTGGTCCTTGTAACAGAATTTGCTTTTGGTCAATCAATGGCTGATACCATGAGGTCCTCAAACGTTGTTTTTGCCTTACCAATCTCCTCTTCCTCCTCCTCCAATGGCACAAAGAGGAAAAACATTCATTTTGCCAACCCCGATTGTTTTATACCATGAGCGCCTTCGTGTGTTCCTTTCTTTGAATCCATCAACTCAATTGGAGATATTGAACTCCAACTACAACAAGGTGTTAGCGGTGACAATTTTGTTATAGAAAATTCGACGTGTCAATTTTAGGAAGGGAACTTCTGTCAAAGGCCTATATGACTTATTGACCGAAATCTCAGTGGACAAGTGCTAGAGGCGTAACCCGAATTGGGTAGCAAACCAGCAAAAGCTAGTGGACAAAAGCATTGAGTTCAGCGTTGACTTCGTAGACGAAAAAGTCGAAAAGATCTACATCATCATAGACTTCTCCATTAACTTTCTCGACAACAACACTATGTCAAAGATATTGATCTACAACTACATCAAGATGATAACAATGACAACAATAGTGCAATTCTTGATGGTGGACAAAGGCTAGTGGAAGTTAGAGAAAGAATTGAAATCACAAATGAAAACAGTGTAAAAATTAAAATGAATGTTATTTTATATAGGGACTAGCAAAATTTAGATGTTAGAGACCAAGACATAAACAACAACACCTGTAGGGACTAAAAAATGTGTTTTTTTGTATAATGACTAAAACTAAAAAAATGTGTTGTGATCTAACTTGACAGGGATGTAGGACGAGTAAGATGGTCTTCTTTATCAGCAAAGGACAAGAGGGTAGTTTCGGGTTCCTGAGCTCCGGCGGCAGTGGTGTGCACCTGCAAGCACTCCGACGCTCAAGTCAGTGAGTGAATTAGAGTTTTTATATGTGATAATATATATATATTACGTATCTTGCATGGTGCATTATGATCATATTTATAGAGTGAGGTAAATGACCTAATGCGATCCGTATTGGGCCAGGATCTATGCTTGGGCCTAATCCTCATCATCTGAGCCTTGATAATAGGTCGCGTCCAACTTACCGGGATGCTGGGGGTAATTGGCGGCTTCTTGACCCGGCATGTAAGCGTATATCCGGAATGCCGTTATTTTAGTCCACAACAAAATGTATAGAAAGCAAATAATTAATTTAACTTATATTTATATAACTATGATTTGTCTATATTTAAGTCCAAAGATAATAACATGAACATCTCAAAAAGTTTAATTGTGTTTCTAATCTCTACAAAATAAGGTTTTTTTTTTTTAGTCCTTATAAAATAAATTAGAATTGATCATTCATTTTCAAAAAATAATTGCTTTTAACAAGAAAGTTATTAATTGATTTTAAGGATTAAAAGTAATTGATTTTAAGGATTAATTGATTTTAAGGAAAATGGCATTTTTTTAAGGGAAATGGCGATTGAAGGATTAATTGATTTTTCACAGTTTCATTCATCTACAAAATGAAGGATTAAAAGCAATTATTTTCAAAAAAAAAGCGATTGAAGGATTAATTGATTTTAAGGGAAATGGCATTTTTTTTTTGAAAATATCTTTAAAAAATTGTTAAGTTTCCTTTTATACTTTGTTTTTTTATTTCATAAGAATGTATAATAGGGACTAAACCTCGTGCCTACACATGTACATTATACTCACCAATTAAATTTTATGACTGCAATCTCTTACGCTTTGTTTGAAAACATAAAAATAAAAGGAAAAGAATTTTGAAGGAAAAAAATTAAATGAGAAACCAATTATCCATTGTTTGGTGATATCATAAAAAATGAGAGGAAAAAAAATTATGGATCCCACATCAAACTTTTCTTTTATTTTTTACTTTATATTATTTATTTTCTTTCTTTTCACTTTTCTTTTTACTTTTCTACTAAATTACACATTAATTTTTTCTTTTACTTTTTTCTTTTCCCTTTTCTTTTTCTCATAATTCTTTCTTCACAAATTCCCTTCTCATAATTTAAGTGACATTTTTTATTTTTATTATATATTATAAATATAAATTGTAATTGTAAATGTAAAAAAATCTCGGTGCTAAAACTAAAATGATTGGAATAAAAAAAAAATTAAATGATTGGTGAGTGCTCTGACATATAAAATTCTAATGAACCGCACAAGAGCAGCAAAAGTCGTGCGTGACAGACGTTCAACGAAAGGTTATTTACGTAATTGAGCTTCAAAATAATGACGGAGCCGGAACCTTTCCGACCTTCCGTAGCTGAGAAAATAAAGTAAGAATAATGTCTCAGTGTGAACGCGTTCTGCTAGAGAAGATTCCATTTTGGGCAATATTAATGTCACCATTGACGCATTACCTCTTGCAAACTCACTCCAGAAATTTTATTTATTATTTATAAAAATAATATATGAGAATGATAAACTCTAAGTTTACCCAAATTGTTATATCGTTGATAATTTTCTATAGAGTATTTTATTTTTACAAAACTCACCGTTAGATAAAAATTCTCATCTTAAATATTACATATACAAAATTTTACCTCAATCTAAAATCATTCAATATAGGCTTAAATATGTTTTTCGTTTTTGAAAAATAAGAAAATTATGATTTAAATCCTTAAAAAATATTTTTTAAGATTTAAGTCCTTAAAAGGGGTGATTTGAGTCCTTAAATCAGTATTTTTCAAGGACTCATATCCCCTGTTTTTGAGTTTTTAAGAACTTAAATCCTAAAAAGCATTTTTCAAGGACTTAAATTCTTATTTTTCTATTTTTCAGGGACAAAAAACATATTTAAACCTTTAATATATTATTGATATACTAAAATATTAACGTAATATATAATTTTATAAATAGTATGAACATAACAATCATTTGATATACAATTAAATGATTTTGGATTGACGTAAAATTTTGCATATATGATCTATAGGATGAGAATTTTTTATCTAATAGTGAATTTTGTAAAAAAATTATTCACTAAAAAGTTACGAGCGGTGTAAAAGTTTGTGTCAACTTATATTAGTGCGAGTTAATCCATCCATATGATATATTTTGTAAAAAAATTATTAGCTAATAAGGATTTCATAAATTGGAGGGTGATTCCAATACTTTTTTTTAATACAATAATAATATCATTTAATTACATAATACAGAGCACTTCAATGGATATATAAATAACATTTTTTTATAGGAGAATATGTGTAGATGAAAGATTTAAATTAATTAGCCATAGTCCTTTCAAATTATTATTTCTGAATAATAATAAATTCTAAATAATAAAATGAAAAAACATCATTGAAAACATTGAAAAAATTTAAAAAATGCAAAATGTTAATCGCTGGCAATTCATGCGTATGATTTTATTTTTTTTGAGTGAATGTATACTTGCATGAATGCATGGTAAATATTAAAGAATATAATTGCTTTCGGTTAGTACATAATAGTCCATGAATTTTGTTTTCCCAAGTGAATGTATGTGATTCAGATTATTATATTAGCTTTTTATCTCATCATAGATTTCAATTATTTTAAATTATTGACTTTTTTTTTTTTAGAAAGTGAATAACTAATTTTGTTTTCCCATGTGAATGTATGTGCTTGAAATTATTACATTCCAATTATTCTAAATTTTTTTATTTTATTTCAATTATTCTAAATTACTGACTTTTCTTTCTTTTTTTTTTTTTTCTAGAAAGTGAATAACGAATTTTGTTTTCCCAAGTGAATTGTATGTGCTTGAAATTATTACGTTGAAGATTGAATTCACACCAAATGCATTGGAAACAAAGAAGAAAAAGCAGGATCACAAATTCCATGTACTCTAAATTATTGACTTTTCTTATTTTTTTGTAGCTTTTTAATTGCATCTTATCACAATGTCCAATTATTCTAAATTATTGACTTTTTTTTTTAGAAAGTGAATAACACCGACTTTATCTTTTACTACAAAGAATGAAAAAAAAATCCCTACCATAAGTTAATTGTTGATACAATTAATCCGTTAATTAACATAAATGAGAATGTAATTTGACACGTATGTCTATAATTATCAAGTGAGGGTATGATTGAAAAAATTAATTATGTTTTAAAAATGTAAATTAATACTTTTAAAACAAAAAAGAGAGAGTCTAAAACAACATAACATATGAACCAATAGAAGTAATTGTTATAACTCTTTAATTTAAGTTAACTAAAGTGTCTATTTAATTGTTTGACTAGTTGACTATATGTATATTTATCTTTTTTTTTATAGGGCAAATACTCACGCACCCTAAACTAAACTATTTTCCTATGTCAAGGTTCGAAACATGGACCTCCTGCTCCCAAGTCTTATGACTTGGTGTGTGTTTAGATTTCCGTTCAATGAAAGTAAATTAGGTTAAAAGTCAGTTGAGTGAAAGTCAATTGGATAAAAGTCAGTTTTCACAACGGAATTTATGTTTGGATACTTTTATCTAGGAGTTTTCTAACCTGTGCAATATTGCACATGTTAAGCTTCTCAAATAAGAAGCTTTTTATGGGAAAATATAAAAATTAATTGAGATATGTTTGAATATGCATTTATTATTTATTATTATTTCTATTTTGGGATTCTTATCCTGTGCAATATTGCACAGGTTAGATAAATCCTTTTATCTAAAATAAAGTTTGACCAACTAAATATCGTTTGGATAGGATGTTGAAAGTACTTTCAATAACTAACATTTTGTAAATCCAAGTTTTCCTAACCCAAAAGAGACTCTTAAGCCAAGTTGGGGGAAAGTGCTTTTGGAGCCAAAAGCTAGTTAGCCTAACCTGGTTCAACTCAAAACCAAACAATTTTTTTTTTCAATTTAACCAACTTAAAAGTACTTTCAGCATTCCCAATTGAAAATACACACACTTGGTATATGACCATTTGAGCTAAAGCTCTTGATCTATTTATATTTATATTTATATTTATATTTATATTTATATTTATATCTATATAATATAAAAAGAACGAAAAGTGAATGGAAATGCATGAATCTCATCTTTTAAATAATTTTTAAATAAAAATTTTGTTTGGATAAAACAATGAGTCGAGAAAAGCCTTTGGGAAATGTTGAATAATGAATGCTGCTCCATTTACCTATACTCTTGGAAATATGAAAAAGTATAATAAATAAATTACGAATAATTAAAAAAATTTAAGAATTTTAAAAAACCAAATATAAAATGATTTCTTGTTATTTCTTTCCCTCCAAAACTTAGCTCGTTATATCCTAAGGGTTTCTATTTATAGAGGTTGCATGTGGTATTTACACGGATGAGATTAAAAGAAAAGAAACAACTAACTAATTACCGCCTAAGATCATGAAAAGTGTCTTTTTACGGTTGTTGTTGTCTTCTTTGTCTTTGCACTGAATTATGCTTGGGAATGTTGTGTGTCTTCATGTAATTTGGTCTCTTGCATGTGGAATATGAAACCGCTGACCTGAGGCGCTGCCATGTGTCTTCTTGTGCAATTAGAGTCTGACATGTGTCCTTTGTTAAGTGCTTCTGCATGTGTCAGGATGTTGTCAGATGCAATTTTGTAGATATAGTAATTGTTACTAAAATTGCCAAGTAACTTCCTTTTGATTATGCTCATAGTAAATTCAGAATTTCTCTTAATCTTTGACTTAATCTTTAACTTCTTTATGACCTAGTCATTCAATAAGCATTATGAGTTGTGATCAGAGGATCATTTTGAGCGGATTTTGACAAGCATTTTGAGTTGTGATCAGAGGATCATTCTAACTTAGCTTGTTTCTCAATAAATGTTCTGACTTATGGCTAGAAGGTTATTTTGATTTGTGGTCAGAAGGCATTCTGACTTCCTTGTAAATAAGCACTCTGATTTGCGATCAGAATGGTCTTCAATTTGTAAATAACAAGTCTTTTGACCTGCTAGTTGGTAAGGACTTTGACCTGTAATTGGTAAATCACTTAACTTATAGTCAGAGAATCATTCTGACCTGCAATAGATAAATGACTTAATTCTTAGTCAAAAGTTTTTTTTGACCTAGCTTCATTCTAACTAATCCAATTCAACATATAGGTTTCTGACTTATTTAGAACCCAAGTCAATTTTGTTATAATTATCTCTCTTTCAAGGTGTTTACCGGGTTTTTTGCAAACTTAAGCAAACTAATATCCTTGATTTATTAGCGAGGAAGGGAATATGCCTTTCTTAAAATGATGACTCTTTCTATTGGTTAATTATCATACCATGTAATAAAGTGAAGTTTATTTATTCAAGCACTCATATGATGAATATATCAAACATAGAATCATAAGATTATATAAAGCAACATAGCAATTGCATACACGGGATACAATGTATATTGAATGAAAGGAAATGTTTAACGAACACAAAGATTAACAGAAATGTAAAAAGATTTAAAAAGAAAGGAGAAAGACGAGGTATGCATCTAAGAGGGTAATCCTTGTTACTCACTTCTAACCCATTGGGTAGCCATGTTGATCGTGGAGGCTTGGCGTATTAGGCGTTGCAAACATGGTGTTTTGGAGTACTTGGATAGTATCTCTTGTAATGCAAAGAGAACTCGTCCCCTGTCTATGCCTAAGCATCCCTATTTATAGGATTTTCCATCTGATCTTGGGTGGAATAACTATCTCTTGATCTAATGGCCCCAATTTGATTTAATCATGAAAGGGACACTTGTCATTTTCTGATTAGTCCTTGGCCCCTTTCCCATCATTGATGTATTGTCTCTACCCATATTCTGCCATGTGTCCTTTTGTTTTCTTTTGTCTGCTTCAATCGTAATACTCTGATAAAGACTTTAACTACCTTTGACCTATCTATAGCCTTAGTCAAAGTTCTTCAAACAATTTCTTCTTCAAAATAGTCAACTACCAACAATTACCTTTGGGACATAATCGCTTCCTTGACTTGTTTATCAAATCTTAACCCAACATAGGTTTGATTTCATGTGTCTTCAACCTTTGCTCATTAATTTGCATCTTCTTCGACCACCTTACCCGTGACAACATTCTTTCAGATAAGTTTTGTGTTTGAAGCAAGTCCCTTCTAAGGATCTTTCTTTAAGGAGAAGATCTTCTCTGTCTTCAATATTTGACCATAAACTATAAACTTAATTACAACTTTGATCATTAGATTCGTTCATCTGTTTACCTGGTCAAAAACATTATAAAGCTTAATGTAATTCTGTCATTATGAGGGTCTTCGACCAATCTTAGGCACTGTTTGGCCCGACTTATTTTGAGCTTATCTTCTACTTATAAGTAAAAGTCGGGCCAAACAGAAATATTAATAAGCTCTTAAAATTTTAAGTTTTTTTTTAATAAATGAAAGAGAGAAAAAAAGAGCTTTAAAATAAGCTACACAAAGGAGCTTTTGCTTATTTTTCAACCTCTTATTTTCATTAAACATCTACCAACAACCATAACCAAGACAAGATCGCCACCTACCGCCACCTGCCACCGCCCGCAGCCACTCTCCACCACCCTCCGCCGCCACTTGCCGTTGGTCAATTTTTTTTAAAAAAAAAACAAAATTGCCAAACAGTTTATAACTTTTTTTTAAGCCTCTTATTTGTAGCTTTAGCTTAAAAATGGCTTTTAAGAAGAAAATAAACTAGGCCAAACGGTACCTTATTTTGGTCAAAGTTATTTTGCCCCCAACAGATGCCCCCCAAAATTTTACTCTTTGAAGCAATAAAAAGAGTAAATATTTTTTAAAGTACTTATGCAATTGAAGAATTAACTGCTCCGAGTTTCCACGCAATCAGGTGTCAATAGATTACCCCAATTCCTTTTCTCTTCTTTAGTAACCAACAGTTATTTTAGTCAAATAGTTACTGTTACTAATCTCTCGGTAACTGTTATTGATCATGCTCATAATTACCAAGATAACTTCGATTTCATTTTATGATAAGACTGCTTTATCTCTCAAACTCTATTTAAACCCTTCTAGCCTTCTCAATTCCTTACCGTTATTTCTCCCTCGCTGTCTTCTTCTTACTGCGAAAAATTTCTCTTTCTCTTCATATTCTCTTTAACTTCTTAATTCCTCTTCTTACAAATTCCAAATGGCCTCTCACTCTTCTGCCTCTCCAAAGCAATTGATGAAAGAAGTTCAAAGTTCTTGACCATCCGTTGCCCCTAACCTCGAAAAGAACCCCAAGAAATTGGCATTATGGTAGAATCAAGTATTATTCCATTCCTCTGATTCTGTTTACCTAGGTCCCTACTATCCTCCCACAACCGTCAATTCTTATGAAAATTTGTTTCCTTCGAGGCCTTAAGATCACATTCTGGCGGCGGCAGAGAAGATTGACGGAAGTTTCATGAATAATACTCATGATACTTTTCGTATTCTTTACCCTCAACAAAAGGATGATTACATTGCTTGGTATGAAAGAATCAAGAGGGTGAAGAAGGACGATTAGGCCGACCTAGGAATTTATGATCTCATCACTCTCAACATCCAGCCAATCAACTGAATCAAGTATAATTATGCTCTACTGGCTGCTTCCCTCTTTTTTATGGCATCCTCTGACCAACAGCTTCCACGTTGAGTTAGGTATGATTTCCCCCTCATTTTTTGATGTTGATTTAATTACGGGTTTAAAGCCTGATGGAGATCTCCTTGATTTCGAACCGTTTGACAAAAAGAAAGATACTGATATTTCTCCCGACCTTTTTGTTATGAGTTATCAAGGCTTGTTAGCCAACAATATGGGGAAAAAGAATGCCCCTGTGACAGAAAGTGAATACATTGCCTTTCTGCTATACTAGTTGCCGAAGTACGCGTTTTGCAGAAAGGGTATGCAAATTCTAGCTTTCTACATTTCAGTTGCCATTGCCATCCAAAAGAAGAAGAAGTTTGCTTTGGGAACCTGTGTGCTGGCTTCCCTATATGAAGGCTTGGATGAAGCCTTTGCCAAGTTCAAATCTGGTCAAAGCCTGAAGAACTTCTGTGGTCCCCTCTGGTTTCTCCATCTTTGGTTGAATGCAATATTTTAGCAAAGAATGACTCCCACTACGTTTGAAGAAATCAATAATTCTGTTGAAGGTTATAGACTGGCTTACTTTACTGCGAAGGTTGAAGCCAAGAAGAATGTTGACCAGTTCAAGGAATTTATGGGCTGGTTCTTTCACATTGACAATGAGGATGCTATTTGGGCTCCTTTTGTTAATGAAAAGACGAGCTCGAACTGGCTTATCAATGTTTTGAGTAGAAGATCAAAGCTTGGAAAATCTGAGATCAAAAGTTTGTGGTTAGAGTTCTTGACCCCCAAGTTGCTATGTGCTCTTCCTAATGAGAAGGGAGAGTTCATATTATATACTCATAATCCCAATTTCCTGGCTCGCAAGTATGGGTTGGTGAAAACCATCCCCACTCCTCATTTTATCCATGAAGGCCAGATCATCACTGATTCACTGGTTACAATGTGAAAGGAGCCAAGGCCTTGAAGGATTTATTGGATGAGAAGAACTTGAGATTGAACCTGGAACTTAAGGACTTTAATGCAGTCTTGAGTATTACTCCTGAGTTTGATGAATGGTGGAACTCTTATTACTCTTCTTTGGAAATCTGTGAGTCTACGGTGAAGACCAAGGTCCTTGACCAACCTGCCACCCCATCTCTAGGTGCAAAAAAGAAGAAAGGTATGGTTGTTCTAACAACTTCTGTCAAATTTATTATATTCTTGTCGTTGTCTTTTGACTAACAGGTCATGTTTTCTACAATTGATCCAGGAGCAAAAGCTTCCCCTGAACCTAAGAGAGCAAAGAAGACTGAGAGTTCCCCCATTTCCACACTTCTAAGGATAAAACAACTTGTCGTGAAGGTTTGTATTGGGTATTATGCTTTTTTCCTTTTTATTATGCATTTATCTTGGATTAATCTCATTCATTTGATCAGCCAAGTCATATCGAACCTCCCTTGAATCCAAATGCCAACGAGAAAGTTAGCCCGAGCCCAATCAAGAAGAGAAAAGTAGTTCCTCCTCCATCAACTAGAAAGGTAAGTGTAAGTAACCTTTTCATTCCATTCCCTTCATCCTTTCCATTACTGACTTCTCTTTTCTGATCGCAGTTAACAAAGAAAAAGCTGCGACCCGTGTAGCCTAACCCTGTCAACCCAGATGATCCTGATGTGATTTCATCAGATGAAGGTGATCAAGTTCCTTTGCCAACACCGGTGAAACTAATGGGAAAGGAAAAGGAGAAGAAGCCCGTAAAGGAGGTCACTAAAGTTGCCGGTGCTCCAGGTCAAGTATCACCTACTCCTCAATCATCCTCTTCTTCTGAGCAACAAGGATCTGCTCCTCCTCCTCAAAAGAAATTTGCTACGAAGCGAGGAGCATGAAAATGAAGACTCCGAGAGGATGCTTAGTACTGCTAAAGGACATGAAGAAGGTGACGAAGATGAAGCTACTTTTGTTGTTGGCTCTCAAATGGAACAAGTTGAGCCTGCTAACCTGGAACTTGTCCAGATTCCGAAGAAAAAGGGACGACTGATCAAGCTCCCGCAGCAAAATCCAAAGACAAGCAACTTGTCCTTTCCTCTGTTTGAAAAGATGAAGGTCCGATCATAGCTTCTGACCATTCAAAGGCTCTTCAAATCTTTGCTACTCTTATCCCTCAAACAACCCAAACTCTAATTTCTGGGAGTAAGAAAGAGTAGGAAATAAAAGACTTAAAGAATATTGTAGCTGCAGTTCTCCAAGATCTGGCCAAAGGTCTAGAAGGTACAACAACCATTGAGGAGACTGGTAAGGAAATGGTCGAAAAGGCCATCATTCTCCCCCTTGACCAAGAAGAAATGTCTAAATTGAAAGAAACTATTAATTCTACTATGACAGCAACTTCTTCATCTAGCTTTTCAAGTCTTCATTAGAAAGATGCTCTAGCTATGATCTTGAAATCTGAAACTTCTGCATCCTCCACTCAAACTGGACAAGCCTCTTTTTCTATCACGCCCATTTCTAGCATACCCTTAGAAGAAAAGCTTCTGAATGATTTCAAAAATTTAGTCTTGGTCAACTCCTTGGACTTCATTGTCAGTGATCCTCTAATGATAAGCAAAGTCCAAAATCTTCTAATTGCTCTGGAAAAAGAATGTGCTATGTCCATACATTTTGAGATTGTAAAATTCAAGCAACTCTTTGAAGGCATGCTTCAGATGAAGGGTAGCTTGGTCAAAACAAAGCAGGAGAAATCCTAACTCAACCATGCAGATCTTTCTAAGGATCTTTCTTTAAGGAGAAGATCTTCTTTGTCTTCAATATTTGACCATGAACTATAAACTTAATAACAGCTTTGATCATCATATTCGTTCATCTACTTACCTGGTCAAAAACATTATAAAGCTTAATGTAATTTTGAGGGTCTTTGACCAACCTTATTCTGGTCAAAGTTATTTTGCCCCCAACACAAGGTGAAAATCAAAACACCCATAACAGATGCCCTCCAAAATTTGTTCTTCGATGGTACTGAGAAGAGTAAATTTTTACAAGATAAAGGTGTTTTGGAAGAAGCATATTTGTGACATTGTTAGACAAATTCTATTTAACTCATCAGTAAATCAAAAAGATTGTTCAGAAGGATAACAATAGTAAGTCAAATAAATGTTATAAATAGTAATGCTCCATATAATAAATAGAGCCTCGACCCATATGCAAGTTAACTATATGTCAACCGATTCCTCCCTTCTCAAACTTTTAAGTTAGATAATTTGACATAGGAAGGTATCTTCAAATAGGATTTATCATTCTTCTCAACACATGGTTTAAGAACAACTTGGTTTAAAAGGATATTATACTTGAGACACAACTTGCCATCCCAATCAGAATCCTTCTTCGTTAAAAGGAAGTCATGTCGTGATTCACCATAATTGGGGAATATTTTCCTTTCAAGATTCTCATATTTTTGTATAAAGTGGTCAATGTTACTTTGACTATTAACAAGAGAGATGTTGACCATATTAATTTCAAACCCCATGGGTTCAACATAGTCAATCTTTTACTCGCTATCTTCATCAGAAGAAGAAGTCTCTAGATTGGAGATATCTTTTACATTCAGATATTCAAATTGGGCTTATTGATAGAATTTGTCTATCTTACACTTTTCAGATTTGAATTTCTCAATATGAAGAACTCTATCAATCAACTGAGACATATTGACCAAATGATTATCAAGTACTTTTTTTGACTGGATAGTCACATTGATTGCCATCTTGACCAATTCAATTTCTGGTATAGGAGTTGAACATCTTGACTTCAATTGTCTAAATCTGATCAGATAATCATCAATAGACTCGCCATATTTTGTCTTGATGTTGGTTAAGTCAATGACGACTATTCTGACTTTCCCTTTATAGATTTGTTCATGAAATAATTTCTCAAGTTGTGATCATGAACGTATACTCTTAAGGGTAAAAGTAGTAAACCACTAAATGCCTTCTTAGTTATTGAACAAGGGAAATATTTCATTTTGTGTAATTTAGAACTTGCAATTTCCCCACACTCAAGCAAATAATGAGTGATATGCTCAATGGTAGAGTCTTCTAATTCTCCTGCAAACTTGGTAAACTTAGGAATTTCGTTTTGCCTAGGCAAGGCTGCCATTTGTACTTCATCAAGAAAAGGAGAAGCAAATGCTAATTGGTCAGTAGTATCAATGTTGAATCCATTTATATTAAGAACATGCTCAACTATATGCTCAATGTTTTGATTGTGTGGTTGGTCAATTTCAATATTCTGTGTAACAATATTGTTATTGTCTCAATAATTGTTGTTATTATTGAGAACTATATGTGTCCCAAAGACATCAGGAATTTGACTCGTTTGTTGAGCCGATTGTTCATAAACATTTCTTATATAAGCCATATCTCTTAAGGAATCATCTATTTGACTTCCAAGAGTCAAAAGAGTATGTTGAGGCAATGCATTAGAGTTCCCAAAGGAATTTCACATAGAGGTCAAATTGTTTTGTGGTTGAGGGATCCAATTTGCCCTCTAGTTAAAGCAGTTGCAAAATTTACATTATTTTCACATGTTGTGACCATAGTCAAAGGTCTTATGGGATTTGATGTAGTTCTAACAGAAGTGAACATCTGAGGAATATTTGTAGGCAGGGTATCTATACAGTTTGGATGGACAATAGTATTCAGGTTGACACTAATATTTAGATGGTTTGGTACATTGACTACCTCATTAGTACTTGTACAAGAAGTACCAACATAACTCATATTTGTAAGGATAGATTGACTATTATGCAGATGCATGAATGATCAGAGCCAAAATAATTTTTTTGTGAATAAGTATGAAAGAGATATGTATGAAATGGATATATGAAATGAAGAATCATCTGAAAAAAAGAAATTTAAATTTAAATTTTGAATCAAAATTTAAAAATTATGTCCCTATTTTTTGTCTAAAAAAAATGAAGTTGGGTTTGGGAATTTTTGGAAACCACCGTAAGTTAATTTACAAACTTTAAATTTAAAGTTTGAATTGGGATCCAACGGGAGTCAATTTTGAAAGTCAAAAAGTTTTATTTTAAAATTGTAATAATCAGTTATTCAAATAAGAATTTGGAAAAACTGATAGCTGTTATGAAACTAAGGAAACTAATAGAGAGAATGAGAGCATAATAGTAAAAGAGAGATGTTATTGCTCTTTAGGTGTGTTGAATACAAAGTTTAAGATCTATTTATAGGCACAGAAAGGAGCCTAAACAATAGCTCAGATATCAACAAATCTATCTTTATTAGAGTATCAACAAATCTATCTCTATTAGAGTCTATCTCTATCTAGAATAGTGTACTTGATAACAACCAAATGGATATGGACAGCCAAAAAATATTCATAACACTCCCCCTTGGATGTCCATCTTGAGAATGCGTCTCGTTAAAACCTTATTAAAGAAAACCCTGTGGGACAAAACCTTAGTGAAGGAAAAAGAGTGCATCATTCTTTTATATGTCGTTAGTCTGCCTCATTAAAAACCATGCCAGAAAAAACCCTATGGGATAAAAAAACCACGGCGAAGAAAAAAAGAGTGCAGAACATATTTATTTCTCCCCCTCATGCTGACGATTATCTTTAAGTCGACGGAGACCGATCCTTTGCACCAATTGTTCAAACTTTGTAGTAGGTAGTGATTTTATAAATAGATTTGCTAAATTTTCACTCGATCGAACTTGCTGGACAGATATCTTTCCTTTCTTTTGAAGATCATGAGTGAAGAAGAACTTTGGCGAAATGTGCTTTGTCCTATCTCCTTTGATGTATCCTTCTTTCATTTGAACAATACATGCAGCATTGTCTTCATATATGATTGTTGGAGGTATCCTTCCGGAAGATAAACTACACGTTTCTTGTACATGCTGAATCACAGACCTCAACCAGACACATTAACGACTTGCCTCATGTAATGCCAAAATCTCCGAATGGTTAGATGAAGTAGTTGATGAAGTTTGTTTCATAGATCTCCATGAAATAGCTGTGCCACCACATGTAAACAAATATCCTGTTTGTGATCGTCCGTCATGGGGGTCAGATAAGTAACCTGCATCTGCATAACCTGTTAGTTCAACCTTAGAAATATCTGAGTAAAACAAGCCCATGTCCATTGTGCCTTTCAGATAGCGAAATATATGCTTAATTCCATTCCAATGTCTTCGTGTAGGTGAAGAACTATATCTTGCCAATAGGTTAACGACAAATGATATATCTGGTCGTGTATGACAAGCTAAGTACATCAATGCCCCAATGGCACTCAGATAAGGTACTTCAGGACCAAGCAATTCTTCATCCTTTTCTTGAGGCCTAAAGGGGTCCTTTTTCTCATCAAGCGATCTCACGACCATTGGAGTGCACAGTGGATGTGATTTATCCATGTAGAATCGTTTTAAAACTTTTGTTGTATATGTTTCCTGATGCATTAAAACTCCATTTTTTAAATACTCTAGCTGTAATACGAGACAAAACTTTGTTCGTCCTAAGTCTTTCATTTCAAATTCTTTCTTTAGACAACTTACAGCTTCTAGGAGTTCTCTAGGAGTTCCAATGATGTTTAAATCGTCAACATAAACAGCAATGATAACAAATTCTTAGCCTATTATACCACATACGCCCAGATTGCTTCAATCCGTAAAAGGGACTTATTCAATTTGATAGAGTATTGTTCTCGAGAATTTGGATTACATGCTTCAGGCAAATTTAAACCTTCGGGGAGTTTCATAAAGATGTCGTTCTCAAGTGAACCATATAGGTAGGCTGTAACAACATCCATCGAACATAAATCAAGTCTTTCACGTACAACTAAACTGACTAAGTATCGGAAAGTACTTGTATCTACCACAGGTGAATATGTCTCTTCAAAATCAATGCCAGGTCTCTGCGAAAACCCTTGAGCAACAAGCCTTGCTTTATATCTTACAATTTCTCCCTTTTCATTTCGTTTTCGCACAAAAATCCATTTATACCCAACTGGCTTCACACCTTTAGGTGTACGAACTACTGGTCCAAAAACTTTACGCTTCTCGAGCGACTTTAGTTCGGCCTCAATTGCATCTTTCCACTTTAGCCAATCGTCTCTTTGTCTACATTCATTAATCGATTTTGGATCATGATCCTCTTTATCATTTATAACATTAATTGCTGCATTAAATGCAAAATTATCATCAATGTTGATTTCATTTCGTTTCCATCGGATTTCATTTGTGACATAATTTATAGAGATCTCTTCATTTTCACAACTTTCAGGTACCTGATTTACTTTTGGGATAATTATGTCTATGGACTCTTCTGGAGTCTCCTCATTTTCAGTTCGACCATCTGTATTCTTAGATCCTTTTCTTTTTTGAGGAATTTTATCTTTAGAACCGATGAGTCTGCCACGCTTCAAGCGTGTTTCAGTTTCATTTGCTACAGAAGATTGTCCAATCGGGACATCAACTTTGATTGGAGTATTGGCCGCTGGTACATATGATTTGGTTACCCTCTTAGGGTCAGTGAATTCATTTGGTAATTGATTGGCTAAACTCTGTAGATCAATTATCCTTTGAACTTTTAGTTCACATTGTTTTGTTCTTGGATCAAGATGAGATAAGGATGATTCATTCCAACTAATTTTATTTTCCAGCGGTTTATTTTCTCCCCTTATTGTTGGGAAGAATGATTCATCAAAATGACAATCGACAAATCGGGCTGTGAATAAGTCTCCCGTCGATGGTTCTAGATATTTAATAATTGACGAAGACTCATATCCAACATATATTCCCAACCTTCTTTGGGGTCCCATCTTTGTACATTTTGGTGGGGCGATAGGGACATATATTGCACACCCAAAAATTTTTAGATGTGATATGTTGGGTTTTTTCCCAAAAACTAATTCTAAAGGGGAAGATTCATTATAACTGTCCCCAACAAGAAATTGGAAGTTTTGATTTCATTAGCATTGGCCTTACTATTAATTTTAGGCGTTTTATAGATGACTCGGCAAGTCCGTTTTGCATATGCACATGTGCTACTGGATGCTCAATATCAATTCCAATAGACATGCAATAGTCGTTAAAAGCTTGAGATGTAAATTCACCAGCATTATCAAGTCGTATTTTCTTAATTGGAAAATCGGGAAAACGTGCTCTCAAACGTATTATTTGGGCAAGTAATCTCGCAAACGCTTGGTTGCGACTTGATAACAAACAGGCATGTGACCATCTAGTTGATGCATCAATTAATACCATAAAATATCTAAATGGTCCACAAGGTGGATGTATCGGTCCACAAATATCGCCTTGTATGCGCTCCAAAAATGTAATAGATTCACTTCCAATTTTGGATGGTGATGGTCGAGTAATTAACTTTCCTCGGGAGCAAGCAACACATGAAAAACTATTGGATTGGAGAATTTGACGACTCATCATTGAGTGTCCACATGATTTCTCAATTATTCTTCGCATCATATTTGATCCAGGGTGGCCTAACCTTTCATGCCAAATGATAAATGTATTCTTATCAGTAAGCTTTTGATTTGTAATGGCATATGTTTCAATTGCATTAATATACGTGTAGTACAAGCCAGAGGAGAATGAAGGTAATTTTTCTAATATACTCTTGCCATTCGTATCTGATTTTGGGATATGAAGGTATTCAACCGCTTCTTCATTTACTGTCTCAATATGATATCCATTTTGGCGGATATCTTTAAAACTCAATAAGTTTCTATGAGACTTGGATGAATATAATGCACAATTAATGGGCATATTTGTTCCCCTAGGTAATAATATATTGGCTTTGCCAGAACCTTTAACGATATTTGTACTACTGGATATAGTTTTAACATTAGCCTCTTCCATTGATAAGGAAGAAAAAATTCTTTTATTTTTCAGGATCGTTTGTGTCAACGAGACAAACATCTACCTTATCGGGATCAGCCAATGAGGTATTCATACTTCATGAAACTAATAACAATATATAAGTATGACGAATTGAAATAAAAAAAATCTCAATTTATTCAATAGGATGAAAAATAAAATAAAATAAAATAAAATAAAATAAAATAAAATTCAATGAAAAAATTATTCAAAGCATAACGTGTCAAATGTTTTCAAAAAAAATTATTCAACCTTTAAAAAAAATTCAAATGTGCTAAACATTATTCTTGACCATTCCTATCTTCAATAGAGTTGTAGGTATTATTATCATCGAAGAAATCAGATAATTCTAGGTGAGTAGAGCTTCCATTTTTCTGTGCAAAATTTGTCTCAATTCCTTTTCCTTTGCTCTTGATTGATTTTTGATAGAGATCAATTAGATGCTTTAGTGTGCGACATACACAGGCCCAATGGCCTTTGCTACCGCAATGGTAACATGTAGTCTTTACATTTTCACTACTTTGGGTAGTTTTTGTCTTTTCAGTCTTTTAACCATTTTTCCACGGATGGTGAGAAAATGTGTGCCTTGGATTACCACGCTCACGACCACGTTTGAACCCCCGTCCTTGTCCACGACTGCGACCGCGATTTTGTCCATGACAGTTATTTTCTGCTACATTCGCTTCTGGGAATGGAGCAGTGCCAGTCGGACGAGACTCATGATTTTTCATCAAGAGTTCATTGTTTTGTTCAGCAACAAGAAGACAAGAAATCAATTCAGAATATTTCTTAAATCCTTTTTCACGATATTGTTGTTTTTTCTAGCATATCCTCATCTCCAACCTTTTCTCCACATAATGTTAACTGTGAAGTAATTCTGAATAGAATTATAATCACTTACACTCTTAAAATCCTGTAAGCGTAAGTGCATCCATTCGTGCCGAGCTTTTGGGAGGATAACGGTTCTCTGATGTTCATATCTTTCTTTCAAGTTATTCCAGAGAATAAGTGGATCTTTGACAATAAGATATTCATTTTTTAATCCTTCATGGAGGTGGTGACGAAGGAAAATCATGGTTCTAGCCTTATCTTGATTGGACGTTTGATTACCATCCTTGATGGTGTCTCCAAGATCTTTTGCATCTAAGTGAATTTCGGCATCTAATACCCAAGTAATTTTTTCCCTTCACGTCAAGGGCCACGAACTCGAGTTTGGCAATATTCGACATATTTTGTTTAATACTAAAATAAATAAATAATAATCAGGAAAAAGGATTCCGCCTCATATAAACACATAATTTATCATTTATTTGTTTATTTTAAAATATTTGTGAGTCAGGTTCAATTATAATAAATATTTTAGTTAATTGGTTTAGAAAAAGTTTGGAAAAAACCGATAGTTTGTTACTCAATTAATAAAATAAGTGTCAAATTTACTTAATAAGAACAAAAGTCCTGTGTTAAAAAAAAGAAGAAAACGGAAACTATTTGATTCGAAAAAAAAAACGTGAATTTCATTTGGGGTTTTGATAGAAATCGAAGCATAGTATAGACGATATGGCGTAAACAAAAAAATTATCTCAGAAAACTAGAAACATGTATACCACACCAAGAATTATTATGCTATGTTCATATATCCTTATGGACACATGAGTAAGGAATAGGAAATTAATAAACATAAATTTTAAGCGTGAGTCAATCAAAGCATGAATTAATGAACGAGAACGGATTCAGGAATCAAGATCTGCAGGGTCATGTACGGTAAAGCGGCAACATGGCAAAGTCTAGTAAACTAATATAGAGAATGAGAGAATAATAGTAAGAGAGAGATGTTATTGCTCTTCAGGTGTGTTGAGTACAAAGTTTAAGATCTATTTATAGGCATAGAAAGGAGTCTAAACAATAACTCAGATATCAACAAACCTATGTCTATTAGAGTCTATCTCTATCTAGAATAGTGTACTTGATAACAACCAAATGGATATGGAGTATGGACAGCCAACAAATATTCATAACAATAGCGTATATTTTTTTTTCGTTTTACTTTTTTGTATTTTTAGTTTTAAGTTTGAAAACCACCGTAGGTTAATTTTTGAAAATGATTGAAAATCAATAACTAAACACAAAAGGTTGTTATTAAAAGTATTATAAAAAAAAAGTAGTTATTAAAAGTGAGAATGATGAATTTTTGTTTTGTTTTGTTAACACCAACAACATTAGTTTTTTTATTTTTATTTTTTTGGAAGCTGACAAATTTTTTTTCTAAGAAGAGAGAAAATCAATAATGTTAACTATTGAAAGTGTCTTTTTTTTTATTAATTAATGCAAATGATAATTAAAGTAATAAATGTAAACATGATATGAAAAATAGTCATGTTAAGTACGAAAACTCAATGTTTGATGCAGGAAATAATAATTTTTTTAATAAAATAGGAAAATCTGTAGTTTTTTTTTTTTCAAAAACCGTTTGAATTTTTTTTTTCTTTTTTGAAAAACGGTGTAAAAACTATTTTTTAAACAGCAGTTTTTTTGGAAAATGGTGTGAAACAGTCTTTTTTTTAAACAATAATTTTTTTTTTTTTTAAAAAAACTGAATAACTTCTTTGTTTATGTTAAAACAGAGTTTGTTTTTTCTTTTGAAAAAATCACCGTAAGTGAATTTTGAATTCAAAGGAAGAATTTCAAACTTGAATGTTCAATTAATTCAAATCAGAATTTTAACATGAACAACATTTTATTTTTTTAAAAAAAAAATTGAAATGACAATGTGATACTATCTTTAAGAATGTGCCCTCCTTCTCATGCCAATTTGTTTAACGGACTTTAAAACAAATAATTCCTTGATCTCATATCGGAAAAGAGAATTTTCTTCCTCTAGATTCTATACATTTAATAGTATTACCAAGACAAATTTTTAGAGATTTTATGTGATTAAAATGACAACAAAACAAAATGTGATCAGAACATAATGAATGTTGAACTAGGGGTGGGTTTAGGATTGAGCCAATCCGATAATCCGACCAATTCAAACATTATTTTGACCCAACTCAAACCAATCTGAACCAATAATGTATCCATCCCAATGAAATCGAGGTGGTTTGGTTCGGTTCTCGGATTTGCATTTCGGAACCCAATCCAATCTGAACCAAACTGATCAAAATTAAAAACTATGTCATTTTGATATATTGATACATATTTGATATATATAATTTTAAAATGCAAAGTTGAGGCTTAATAATGAATATATCAAAACCTAAAACTAAAGGTCCAAAACCTAGTTTTTAAGTTTTTCAATAGAGCTGCGTCTCAACTCATCTTATTGATATATTTTAAATGACTTGGGATTTATTTGAAATGATGATCTAATGCGTATGCGTATAAGCGTATGTAGCCTAGTCTATTACTAGGCAGTGACATATTTTGAGATTGAATAGTGACATATTTTGAGAACTATTGATGATTTGTTTGTTTTTAATTTTGTGATGTACGATAATATTATGACTTTTATGTTATTTATAACTATTTTTGTTTATTTTCTTATATTTGTATAGATGAATCACTAAAAAAATAATAGATAAGTGATTTCATAAGCTATAAATAATATAAATTTTTAAGAATTTTTCAAATAATTTTATTTTAATTTTTTATTTATCAACCCGAGACCTAATCCAACCCAAACCGAACTTGGTCGGGTTTGTTTGATTCGGGTTGAAAGATTATTTAATTTTTATTTTTTTTTACAAAACTGAACCAATCCAACCCAATAAAAATTGATTGGTTCAAATTTTAAAGTCCCTCAAAACCGAACCAATACAATCCGTACCTATACCCCTATGTTGAACAAAATTTGAAAACAAATACAAATGTGAATAACGAAAAACAAAAATTCTACAATAATAACAATTTAAAAACTTTGTAGCAGTAACAAGTCAAGAGACTTGAAAAGTCTGCAGTAATAACAAGTGTTTAGACACTAACACAAATGGAAACATCAAATGCAAATATTGTTGACTCTGTGTTTTCTAATAAATTGCAAGAAGAGATTAGAGAAGAGGAGGAACACGTAGGAGACTCAAGTATATGGAGAAAATAATGTTCTGTTATTATTCACACTTGTAAAAATAGCTTTTATACATCACTCAGACTAAACAGAATTAACAGCCTTCTAACTGTTTTAACTGCCACCTTCACTCAATACAATTAACCTTCATTATTTACATGTTTTTGAATTACATATTAACATTGTTGAAATAAGTCCTACACTACCTCACTTGGTGGTGCGGTTTAAATACCTGGGCTACTCCTCATATTGCCAATTGAATTTGTGATGGAACCTTAACATGGTATCAGAGCCAGAGCCCAATGCTTAGCCTATTTCGCCAGGCTCTTGGTTTGTATAGGTCTCCGATACCCTTCGCCGGGCTCGGCAGGCTCGTCTGTTCTAGCCGGCTCTATTGAAGGAGGGGTGTTGAAATAAGTCCCACATCACTTATCTCACTCTTCGTGGTGCGGTTTAAATACCTGTTGAGCTACTCCTCATATTACCAATTGGTTTTGTGATGGAACCTTAACAAACATTTCCTCTTAATTCAAAAACCATTTAAACATATAACACAAATTTTGTCTCTCAACATCACAAATCTCTTAGCTCTTAAAGCTTTTGTAAAGATTTCAGCAAACTGCACTTCAGACATGCAATACTGCACTTCAATTAATCCTTTATCCACCTTCTCACAAACAAAATGAAATCTTGTAGCAATGTGCTTAGTCCTGCTATGAAAAACAGGACGCTTGGCCAGGCTAATTTCGGATTTGTTATCAATCATAAGTTGAAAAGGCTTCAACTTCACCTGCATGACTTCTTCAAACAGTTGAATAGGTAACCAGTTGTGCTTTTGCTTTCCTCTCGATCACCTCTCCTATCAGCATCTCAGTAGCCAATCTCTCTCTCTCTTTTATTTTTTATTTTGATAAATTAAATATTTTTATATGGATTTGAATTGAGAAGCATCTGTTTAGAACTTTGTTTTTCGGTTACTATATCAACATGATTAGTCATTAAATCTCTTTAATTTTGCAATTTCTCTAATTCTTTTGTTTATGTGTCTGTGACTAGGCCTCTGTTTGTTTGGAAGTGTTGAAGAAACTTAATTCACGCTTTGGGATAAAAAAATTAAAGCTAAATTCAAAATGAAAAAAGAAATGATTTGGAACAAATATAAAAGTGACTTAAAATAAATTATGTGGGAGCTGGTGCCCATGTTTTTTTAGGAGTAAATGTTCTTTTGATTTATTGAGAGAATAACGTTTATCTTTGTGGGGTTTTTTTTTTTTTTTTTTATAGGCAATCTTCATGAGGTGAAGGAGTTTTTGAGAAATATATATATATTTTTTATAAAAATTTGTTTATATAAGTTTTTACTCACTTTTTTACCAAAACTAAAAATATTTATTTCTATTAGATGACCTTAATTTTTGTGTTTTAATAATCTCAACTGTTAATATTTGTCTCAATTCATGTATTTTTTTACTTCTCATTCCATTAAAATCTAAATCAAACACATACCAAATTCATTAGTTATTATACTTGTGCTTGTCACCTGAGATCTCGTTTGGTCAAGTTAGCCCTATCACTTTCAATTAAACAATTAATGATTTTTTTTTGTTTTATTAAATAATTAATGATTACTAGTTCATTTAATGGATTTAAAATGAGTATCATTAATTTCAAATTTATTATTTTAGTATATTGAGTATTGACATTAAATTATATATTCATTCATAACGGGTTCTGTATGACATTGTATTGCATGTGAATAAATTTGTCACTCTCGTCCAACTCGTCCAACGAAGAAGTAGAACAGTCATTTAATGATAGCTAGTCTGCAAGAGTTTACCATAATAACTATGGAATATAAAAAAAATAAATAAGTAAGAATTTAGTACTGATATTGATATATTGATTGCTTGATTAATAACTGTAATAAATGTTTGGTTATTGATTCAGTTACTACTACAAATGAAATATCAGAAGCCATATCCTATCTTACAAATGATAAGGAAGACCAATTCAAATTAATAATGTCTAAGGCAAACATGCCTTCAATGGATTCCTTTCTTATATGAGCGTAATGCTTCAAAAGAACATTCCAATCTTCTGTAAGTTCCATTATTCACAATTAATATTTAGTCATACATATATATGTAATTGACTTATATTAATTAAATTTTATCCAATACCTTAGTCTCACTAAAATTGTATCATATATATCATGTGCAGTCATTTACTCTGAAGGATTTGATGATGCATCCACGAAGGGTTTAGCATCAGGGTCATATTATTTCATCAAGAAACCAATTCTTGCAAGTGTTTCACTCAAAATGGACATTACTCATGTCAACAGGGATATATATATATATATATATATATATATATATATATATATATATATATATATATATATATATATATATATATATATATATATATATATAAAAGCATGCATTAGCATCTTAAATATGAATATGGTTAAAAACAAAAAAACAAACAGAGAAATAAATAAATTAAAAATAAAAGTAGGGAGGTAGTTACACTTGTGTGTTAATAAGTGAATAATAATAATGTGTCAGATTGGTGAAGCAAATGAAGAAAAAAGGGAGAAGGCGAAAGAGAAAACAACAATTGATGGTAATATTGAGACAGAGACATGACCACTAGCATGGAGCCAAGAACAGATCAATTTTTACAGGAATCAACTAAGAGTGAATCTTGTAAAAAGAAACGTGCAAATTTAGTTGTTTTGACTCCTCAGCGTCAAAGTTCACAGATGCCCTTTGAGCCTTAGGAGACCGTGATGTTCTGTTTTGCTTTTCTTTTCTCAACATATATTCAATTCATCCATTCTCCTTTTTACTTATTTTGTCTTGAATAGCGCCTATCAATTCAAATAAAATTATAATAAGTAGTGATTTGTCCTAACAAAATTGGATGAAGACTCCAAGTGAACTTTTTTTGGAGTTCAAATGCTTGAGTGATCAATTTAGTCTCTCCGTTACTACTCTGGAATTTATCAAATAAGTAAAAGTAATTGTAAGACTAAATTGACTACTCAAGTATTTAGTAAGTTTTACTAATTCAATGTGACTGCTTGGTTTTTGTTTGTTTAATTCATATGCTCGTCCAAGCGCGGTTTTACATTGGATGAATGCGTCGCTTGACAGTTAGCCAGGTTTCAAGTCATATGCACGTTCGTTTGTTTGTGTCACTGTTTCTGTAACTTATTACTACATGATCATCTACTATCTATTATCTTTCTATTATATATATTAAAACATAAGCTCAAGCTAGATTTTCGACACCTCAACTACATTCTTCTATACCAGGTTGCCACATCATCTTATTAACCTATGTGGTAGTTTTAGAAGTATTATAGCTCTTCCTAAGAGCTTGGCCTCAAAGGCCCACACTCATTCACAATGTTAATATTACATACTCCTTTCTTAATTATTGTATGTCAGTTACAAAAAAAAAGAAAATAAAATCTTTTATAATACTAATTCTCAAAACTGTCCAACCCTTTAACTCCGACGCAATCATATTAAATTGCATGCCTATCGTAATGGATTTCAAGCAACTCGCCACATACATCTCTTACTTGCAAAGAAATAAATTAGAAGCCAATAAAACATAAAATTTATCATGTTACATTAAAAGCTCTTTTGACAAGATCAATAAGAAGTATACATGCAGTCAATTTTACATGTTTTAAGCTCTTTTTCAGCCCGCAGAAATTTTGATACAATCACATCTTGATAAGGAAGACATGCTTGAGATTGAAGCCATTAAACCAAACTAATGTACAATCAGCAAATTGTAACTAGAGTTTATAGTATGTTAAATTATTTTCAATTTAAAAATATATTAATTTGATAAATCTAAGTTCAATTATACTAGACAGAGGCATGAGTGCACCATCATTTTTCAACGATGACTTAATAATAAAATAATTAATATTAAATCAAATATTATATCTGTTTTTCTACTCTTAAATTTGTTTTTACAAAGCTTAAATAGTGTAAGTCACAAGCCACCACACCAAACTTACAAAATATAATCTATACATTAAGATGCTTTGTAAGTATTATGTTATGAGATTTATTTAAGGAAAACCATGGTGAACCAAAAAAAATAGAAGCGTAAATTTTAAAATTGCATTTTAATAATACTATCTTTCTATCTTATAGATTTTTTTTTAAAAAATCATTACATAATAAATATGTATTAATATAAGTTTTCTCATATTAATTGCTGAATTAACGTCATATTCCATTAATTTATTTTCATTTAAAAAATCTTTTAACAAGATAATTTATAGTGTAGAGATTTATTCACCTGCACAACGTGCGGGTACACATCTAGTTTCACATTATTTGACTTGTTTGTTTTACCAATGTTGTTCTTCCTACTCAGAGACACAAAACTAAGATACAAAGTCTCCGGATGGAGAATGACGACATTTTGAATCCTCCAAAAGCAAGCACACCATCATTCTTGAGCTGCCAGGCCCAAGGCCAAGCCTCCTCCCACTTTCCGTCACCATTTGAGTTCCCAAGCTTTGAAACAACAGGTAACACTAGAAGATAATTTCCCTTTGTTTTTTTTTCTTTTTTCATTCACTCATAGTGATACCTCACTCACATTGCAAACTGGCATTTTTTAATTCAGGTCTCCTAGCAATGACTGGATTGTGGAATCATAATACTGAAGAATCACAGATGCTCAAATAGCTCGAAACATAGCAAAGTGGAACCTTTCCAACTGAATTGGCCAACTGGGGAGGCCAAAGTCTATATCCTACAACAATTCCAACTTAATTGACCACTCGGGGAAACCAAAGTCTAGAAGATTCTACAATCTTTCCAAATGGACTGGCCACTTTGGGAAACCAAACTCAAGATTCTACTAACTTTCAAGCTGAATTGGCCAATTGGGGAAGCCAAACTCCACATTCTTCAACCTTTCCAACTGAGTTGGCCAACTGGGGAGGCCAAATTGTAGATCCTAGAACCTTTCCAATTGAATTCACCAACTGGGGAAACCAAACTCCAGATATTACAACCTTTTCAACTGAATTGGACACTTTGGGAAACCAAACTGAACATTCTACAACCTTTGCAACTGAATTCACCAATTGAAGAAGATAGAGTCTATATTCTACAACATTTTTTACTGAATGGGGAAGCCAAAGTCTAGATTCTACACGGGGATACCCTGTGCCTGCTGCTTCCATGGATCAAAGTCAACCTGACAGTGATTATGTCATGAAAAAACTTCTGGAAGACTCTAAGAGGGATAATTCTGATTTGTTTGGAGATGGTATTAATCCGGAAGATCTCGAGATGCTAAGGACATTTCTAGCTGGGGATGGCTCTAGTCCTCCATAGTTTGATATCCAACAACTCGTCACCTCATAAGGTTTAAAAAAGCAAATATGTGTGCTTTTTGGGACTAAGTTCTCGCGAGATTGATGAAACCTTCAAGTGGCGTGGATGCTGGTGAATCATAACAAATGAAAACATTTCTTTTATGTACTAATTATGTTTACAGTCATTTGACATTGGCTACAAATAGGCGTTAGTTTAAGGGAAGTTCAACATTGTTTACCCTAATAGACATTAAGTTTTTTGTGTGTTTGTTTATGTGTATGGATCTGAAAAGTTTCTGCTTCATCAGTGTTTCAACGGTTATTGGATAAGAAACAAGCAATGAAGAGTATAGAAATGGTCACCACCCAAAGTACTGCGACCCCAGCCTACCGTGATCCCGTAGCGACCCAAGTTGAAAGGATCTGGGATAAAATTATTTCTTGCTAACGTTTCCCTGAAGAATATTGGTAGGGCATAATCAATATACAGGCCAATTGTTGCTATGGACACCATGACCTCAAATGCCACTATGCTTCCAAGAGACTGCATTAGAGTTAGAATTGAGTTAGAGATGATGCAAGAGTATAACAATAAAAAATATGTCTATATTAAGATCACAAATTAAATGACAATATAACTATGGAATCACCGTGGATAGATTCTAGTTAGATTCTAAATTTGAATTTTATAGGTTGAATAATTTAGACACCATGAAAATTTTGTTAAGATCTACAAAAATATAGGCAATCCTATATAGTAATATATGCTTTTAGGTTAAGTAGGAAGCTAACGTGGGTGGGTTATTAGAATTTTAAGTTCAGTATAGAATAGAATAGCATACAATTTCATCGTATAGTTGCTGTTATTTGCAAACCTAGCTGATTCAGCCTTTTAAAATCCATTAAAATACAAGATCCAAAGAAAATGATGCACTTTTCAACAAATTAGAGAAAATATAAGTTGGGGCTTAATTAATAAAAATGAAATCTTAAATAAAATACATACCGTTAGTACAATGCAAAATGATATGCAAACGGAAAGCCAAACCGCATAAATGGGGACCTTCTGCTTGTAGGTTAACTTGATGTCACAATGATGATAGTGGCATAGCTCCATCTCTTGAGAAAGCATATGCCATCCTTTACAAATTTTAAGAATCATAAGTAACTAGACTACTAGAGTCATATAGAAAACACCCAAAAATATGGTATAGTTAGTTTGTTAGTTGCCTTGAATTACTTGTAACTGAACTCATACTGCAGAAAAAAATGGCAACAGCTACAAATACCAAGCATATAATTCCCCATCACCATTGCCATATCTTTTATTGAATTCAAGATAAAAAATTTCTGCAATGGCATATCCACCCACATCATTATCTTCACTCAAAAGGTAAAGGATGCCAGTAACTGCAAATAAAGGTAATGCCCAATATGTAAACCCATCGAAAATAATAAATCAAGAACTCAAAAATCACATTAGTTTTCAATACCAATACTTGAGTGAACACTACCATTGATAGTTGATATCATGCATGCAATGATACATAACGAAAACATCAAGGGAAGTGTAAATACTTCAAAGGCTCAAAGTCTGAGATTCTCTTTAAACAAAATAGTGTAGAGTAATAATAGTTTAAAAATAAAGCAAGTTGCAATAAAAACTCAAAGATCACATTAGTTTTCAATACCAATAATTGTGCCTTATAAACTACAAAACCCCCAATTAGGTTATTAAACATAAAGTCCAATTAGTTTCTTCTCTGGAGTAGCCAAGCATTAGTATATCAAACAAATTAATAAAAAAGAAACACTTCAAGCCAATGCCTAGCTGGAGAAAGGCTTGGTCATGGTGTGGTCAAACAACAAAACCCCCAAATTTTAAGATTACGGAAACAAAACCCCCATATTTTATTTAAGCATTGCTTAACAATGATGATAAACTACATAACCCCAATTCTATTTTTGGTAAAAATCCCTAAATTATTAAAGTAATAAAAATAGCACAATAGTTGCCAGAGCAGAGGATTAAAGGCAAACAAATACACAATAAGGTGCCCTTAAACAAATTATACTACAAATAAAATAAGAAAAGAGGATGATTTTGATGCTCACTCTAGAGGCAAAACAAAGGATGCACGGTGCTGCACGAAGAAGATGGTGAGCAGATTAGGAGAAGACTAGGTAGTGAAGGTTTCCATTAGAACTGTGTATTGTTAAATCAAAGATTGACAAGGATAGCTTATGTAATTAGTAAAAATTTGTAAGGTTATTTTTGTCCTTAAAATGTTGCGTGTTTTTACATGATTTTTCTCTTAAGACTATCGCGACTGATGATTATTTGAGAAGCAATTTGATACCTGCTTCCTAAATTAAGCAGAAAATTTAATTATTTTCTGATTTTTATTATTTTGAGAAGCACATACAAATAGACAAGAAATTTTTATAATTATTATTTTTTATTAAAATAAGTACTTATTTTACAAAACAAGTTGAAACTAATGAGCTCTTATTGCTTATTTTATGAAATAAGCACTTATTCCATGAAAAAGAAGAAAATAATAATCCTATTGTTAAATTATTGATTTGGACCTAACTCATTCTTCATATTCTTCATATGTAGAAGTTGGTCACACCACTTTTATTATATATTGTGAGACTTCTAATACTCCCCTTCATGTTCAATTGCCATTTTTTAACCTAAATGTGACTGTACATGGGGGACTCCTAACACATATTTCTGCTTATTTGGAGAAAAAACTTCGATCTGTTTCAACAAACATCAACTCTAGTATTAGAGTTAGAATGTAAAAGTAACACTAATTAGTAACCAAACATAAATAGCTTCTTATTTTCTTCATAATCATTTTAAAATAATGGTTAAAAGATTACTAGTACTTATTTTTAAATAATAGCATGCCCTGAAAATTTTGAAGGAATTGAAATAATTAATTGACAGGTTTATAAATTTTTTTGATTGTTATATAAATTAAGAGAGTCCACATTACAACAAAGTTCAAAAGAAATATGTAACTACTTAATTTCTGGATATACTAATCATATATGTAAAATCCACAATTTATACTATGGAATCAAAGATGAGTGGGCTTATCCATCTCCTTTTAATATCAGAATCATACAAGGTACTTAAATACTTAATTCAAAATATTTATACATCAAATGCTAATTGTCCATACATAAGTCGAAAATGATAGAAAATAAAATCCTTAAGTGATACCGTAAGAACCTATAAAATATGTCCTAACAAAATGAAAATGAAAAAGGTTCTAAGTCCTTGACTTGAGCTTCCTCTTCATCATCCGAAACAATACTTGCATGCTGTTCATGATGACATATTGACTCTCTTGTGTCTCGAACCACTGCTTGAGCAATTCTCAATCATAGGTTTTTCCTTTTCAAATCTTTTTGATTCTCATTGTTTGTCACTTTTTTTCTTCAACTCCATCTTATTATCCTACGCTATACATATACATTGCATGCTGTTTTCAGTTTTTAGTCCTACATTCAATCTTTGTCTTTTTTTAAATTTGATAAACTAAATGTTTTTATATAGATTCGAATTGAGAAGCAACTGTTTAAAACTTTTTTTTTTAGTTACTAATTCAATATGATTAGTCATTGAATCTCTTTAATTTTGCAATTTCTCTAATTCTTTTTTGTGCGTCTGTGTGTGTGACTAGGCCTCTCTTTGTTTGGAAGTGTACATTAGCTTGAAGAAACTTCATTCAGCCTTTGGGATAAAAAATGTTTAGCTAAATTCAGAATGAAAAAAGAAAGGATTTGAAACAAATATAAAAGTGACTTAAAATAAATTATGTGGGAGCTGGTGCCCATGTTATTTTTAGGAGTAAGTGTTCGTTTGATTTATTGTGAGAATAAGGTTTATCTTTGTCAGGAATAATTTTTTTTTTTATAAAATCTGTTTATATAAGTTTTTACTCACTTTTTTTACCAAAACTAAAAATACTTATTTCTATTAGATGACCTTAATTTTTGTGTTTTAATAATCTCAATAGTTAATATTTGTCTCAATTCATATATTTTTTACTTCTCATTCCATTAAAATCTAAACCAAACACATACCAAATCCATTAGTTATTACACTTGTGCTTGTCACCTGAGATTTCGTTTGGTCAAGTTAGCCTAAGCTATCACTTTCAATTAAATAGTTAATGATTTTTTTTTTATGTTTCATTAAACAATTAATGATTTACTCGTTCATTTAATGGATATGAAACGAGTAACATTAATTTCAAATTTATTATTTCACTATATTGAGTATTGACATTAAATTATATATTCATTCATAACTGGTTCTATATGACATTGTATTGCATGTGAATAAATTTTTCATTCTCCTCCAATGGAGAACCAGGAAAATCATTTAATGGTAGCTAGTCTACAAGAGTTTACCATAATAACTAAGGAATATTAAAAAACATAAAGTAAGGATTTAGTACTTATATTATACATTGATTGCTTGATTAATAACTGAGATAAATGTTTCGTTATTGATTGGGTTACTTCTATAAATGAGACATCAGAAGCCATATTCTATCTTACAAATGATAAAGAAGGAAGATTCATATTAATAATGACTAAGGCAAACATGCCTTCAATGGATTCCCTTTCTTATATGAGCCTAATGCTTCAAATAAACATTCCTGTCATCTGTAAGTTCCATTATTCACAATTATTATTTCATCATACATATATATGTAATTAACTTATTAGTTAAATTTTATCAATACCTTAGTCCAACTGAAATTTTTATCATATATATCTTGTTCAGTTATTTACTCTAAAGGATTTGATGATGCATCCACGAAGGATTTAGCATCACGGTCATCTTATTTCATCAAGGAACCAATTCTTGCAAGTGATGTAACAAGTTTATGGGACAATGTGTTTCATGCAAATGGATATATATATATATATATATATATATATATATATATATATATATATATATATATATATATATATATATATATATAAGCTTGCATTAGAATCTTAAGTTTGGTTTCCCAAAGTAATCAATTCAGTTGGAAAGGTTGTAAAATCTGGATTTTGGTTTCCCCAGTTGGTGAATTCAGTTGGAAAGGTTCTAGGATCTAGACTTTGGCCTTCCCAATTGGCCAATTCAATTTAAAAGTTAGTAGAATCTTGAGTTTGGCTTCCCAAAGTGGCCAATCCATTTGGAAAGATTGTAGAATATTTAGACTTTGGTTTCCCCAAGTGGTCAATTCAGTTGGAATTGTTGTAGGATATAGACTTTGGTCTCCCTAGTTAGCCAATTCAGTAGGAAAGGTTCCACTTTGCTGTGTTTCTAGTTGTTTGAGCATCTGTAATTCTTTTGTATTATGATTCTAGAATCCAGTCGTTGCTAGGAAACCTGAATTAAAAAATGTCATTTTGCAATGTCAGCGAGGTAACACCATCCCTAAATGAAGTGATTAGGAATAATCACTAATTATAATACTTACAAAATACTTGAGTAGTCAATTTAGTCTTACAATTACTTTTACTTATTTGATAAATTCCAGAGAAGTAACTGAGAGACTAAATTGATCACTCAAGCATTAGGAATAATCACTTATTATAATTTTGTATGAATTGATACATCAGTAGGAAAGGTTCCACTTTTTCTTTTTTTCTCTCTACATATATTCAATTCATCCATTCTCCTTTTTACTTATTTTGTGTTGAATAGCGCCTATCAATTCATACAAAATTATAATAAGTGATTATTCCTAATGCTTGAGTGATCAATTTAGTCTCTCAGTTACTTCTCTGGAATTTATCAAATAAGTAAAAGTAATTGTAAGACTAAATTAACTACTCAAGTATTTTGTAAGTATTACTAATTCAATGTGACTTCTTGGTTTTTTGTTTGTTTAGTTCAGATGCTCGTCCAAGCGCGGTTTTACATTGGATGAATGAGCGTCGCTTGACAGCTCGCTAGGTTTCAAGTCATATGCAGGTTCATTTGTTTGTGTCACTGTTTTTGTAATTTATTACTACATGATCATTTCATATTATTTGACTTGTTTGCTTCACCAATGTTGTTCTTCTTACTCAGAAACACACAACTAAGATACAACGTCTCCACATGGAAAATGACAGCATTTTGAATCCTACAACAGCAAGCACACCATCATTCTTGAGTGGCCAAGGCCAAGGCCAAGGCCAAGCCTCCTCCCAATTTCCCTCACCATTTGAGTTGCCAAGCTTTGAGATAATAATAGAAGCGAAATTCCCTTTTGGTTTTTTTTTTCTTTTTTCATTCAGGGATGGTGTTACCTCGCTGACATTGCAAAATGACATTTTTTAATTCAGGTTTCCTAGCAACGACTGGATTCTAGAATCATAATACAGAAGAATCACAAATGATCAAACAGCTAGAAACACAGCAAAGTGGAACCTTTCCTACTGAATTGGCTAACTAGGGAGACCAAAGTCTATATCCTACAACAATTCCAACTGAATTGACCACTTGGGGAAACCAAAGTCTAGAATATTCTACAATCTTTCCAAATGGATTGGCCACTTTGGGAAGCCAAACTCAAGATTCTACTAACTTTTAAACTGAATTGGCCAATTGGGGAGGCCAAAGTCTAGATCTTAGAACCTTTCCAACTGAATTCACCAACTGGGGAAACCAAAATCCAGATTTTACAACCTTTCCAACTGAATTGATTACTTTGGGAAACCAAACTTAAGATTCTACAACTTTTACAACTGAATTGGCAAATTGGAGAAGCCAAAGTCTAGATTCTACCGGGGATACCCTATGTATGCTGCTTCCACGCATCAAGGCCAACCTGCAACTGTCAGTGATGATGTCATGAAAAAACTTCTGGAAGACTTTAAGACTGACAATTTTGACTTGTTTGGAGATGGAATTAATCTGGAAGATCTCAAGATGCTAAGGAGATTTCTAGCGTGGTATGGATCCAGCCCTCCATAGTTTGATATCCAACAACTCTCACATCATAAGGTTTGAAGAAGCAAATATGTGTGCTTTTCGCTACTGATTCAGAACAAATGAAAACATTTCTTTTATGTACTAATTATGTCCACACTCCTTTGACATTTGCTACAAATAGATGTTAGTTTAAGGGAAGTTCAACATTGTTTTCATTAATAGTCATTAAGTATCTTGTGTGTTTGTTTATCTGCATGGATATGAAAAGTTTTTGCTTCATTAGTGTTTGAATGGTTATTTTATAGGAAATAGGAAATGAGAAGATTATAGAAATGGTCACCACCCAAAGTACTGCGACCCAACCTACCGTGATCCCGTAGCTACCCAAGTTGAAAGGACCTGGGATAAAATTCTTTCTTGCTAATATTACCCTGAAGAATATTGGTAGGGCATAAGGAAACTACAGGCCAATTATTGCTATGGACACCATGGCCTCAAGTGCCGCTATGCTTCCAAGAGACTGCAATAGAGTTAGAATTTAGTTAAAGATGATGCAAGAGTATAACAATAAAAGATATGTCATCTATTGTAAGATCACAAATTAAATGACAATATAACTAAGAAATCAGCATGGATAAATTGTAGTTAGATTCTATATTTGTATCTTATCAGTTGCAATAATTTAGACACCATGAGAATTTTGTTAGGATCTACAAAAATATAGTCAATTCTATATTGTCATATGTGCTTTTAGGTTAAGTAGGAAGCTAAGGTGGGTGGTTTATTAGAATTTTAAGTTCCTCACATAGTTGTTGTTATTTGCAAACCTAGCTGATTCAGCCTTTTAAAATCCATTAAAATACAAGATCCAAAGAAAATGCTGCACTTTTCAACAAATTAGAGAAAACATAAGTTGGGGCTTAATTAATAATAACAAAATCTTAATTAAATAAAATACATACCATTAGTGCCATTCAAAATGATATGCAAATAAACGGAAAGCCAAACTGCATAGCTCCATCTCTTGAGAAATCATAAGCCATCCTTTACAAATTTTAAGCATCGTAAGTAACTAACTACTAGAGACATATAGAAAACACCGAAAAATCTGGAAAAGTTAGTTTGTTAGTTACCTTGAATTGCTTGTAACTGAACTCATACCGCATATAAAATGGCAACAATGACAATTACCAAGCATATAATTCCCCAGCACCATTGCCATATCTTTTCTTGAATGCAAGATCAAATTTTTTTACAATGGCGTATCCACCCGCATCATTAAAACTCAAAGATCACATTAGTTTTCAATACCAATACTTGTGCCTTAAAAACTACAAAACCCCCAATTAGGTTATCAAACATAAAGTCCAATCAGATTCTTCTCCGGAGCAACCAACCATTAGTATATCAAACAAATTAAACAAAAGTTAACACTGCATGCCTATGCCTAGCTGGAGAAAGGCCTGGTCATGGTGTGGTCAAACAAGAAAACCCCCAAATTTTAAGATTAAGGAACCAAAATCCCCATATTTTATTTAAGCATTGCTTAACAATGATGATAAACTACATAACCCGAATTCTATTTTTGGTAAACATCCCCAAATTTTTAAAGTAATAAAAATCGCACAATAGCTATCAGAGCAAAGGATTAAAGGCAAACAAATATACAATTAGGTGGGATTAAACAAATTACACTGCAAATAAAAAAAGAAAAGAGGAAGATTTTGATGCTCACTCTAGAGGCAAAATAGAGGATGCACAGTACTGCAAGAGGAAGATGGTGAGCAGATGAGGAGAAGACTAGGTAGTGAAGGTTTCCATTACGACTGCTTATTGTTAAATCAAAAAATGATAAGGATAGGTCATGAAATTAGTAAAATTTTATAAGGTTATTTTTTTGCTTAAAATGTTTCGGTGTTCTTATATGATTTTTCTCTCTACTTGAGAAGCAACTTGTTACATGCTTCTCAAAATAAACAGAAAATCTAGTTATTTTCTGATTTTTATTATTTTGAGAAGCATAGACAAATAGATTAGAAATTTTATAATTATTATTTTTATTAAAATAAGTACTTATTTTAATAAATAAGTTGAAACTAATGGGCTCTACCTATTGTTAGATTATTGGTTTGGATCTAACTCATTCATAAAAGTTAACTCGTATGTGGAAGTTGGTCACACCACTTTTTTTATATATTGTGAGACATCTAATACTCCACTTCAAATTCAATTGCCATTTTTTAGCCTGAATGTGACTTGCCAATGTGGGGCTCTTAACATATATTTATACTTATTTGGAGAAAAAACTTTGATGTGTTTCAACAAACAATCAACTCTAGTATTAGAGTTAGACTGTAAATTGTAAAAGAAACACTGATTATTACTATATTAACCAAACATAAATAACTTCTTATTTTTTTTATAATTATTCTAAAATAATGTTTAAAAGACTACTAGTACTCTTTTTTTAAATAATAGCATGCTCTAACAATTTTAAAGGAATTGAAATAACTTAGTGACAAGTGTTATTAAATTTTTTTGATTATTATATCAATTCAGAGAGTCCACATTACAACAATTTTCAAAAGAAATATGTAACAACCTAATTTCTGGATATACTAATCATATAAGTAAAATCCACAATTTATACTATGAAACAATAGATAAGTGGGCTTATCCATCTCCTTGTGATATCAAAATCATACAAGGTACTTAAAAACTTAATTCGAAATATTTATACATCAAATGCTAATTGTCCATACATAAGTCAAAAGTGATAGGAAATAAAATCCTTAAGTTGTACCTTAAGAACCTATAAAATATGTCCTAACCAAATGAAAATTAAAATGAAAAAGGTTCAAGTCCTCAGCTTGAGCTTCCTCTTCCTCATCCGAAACAATACTTGCAATAATGTAATCGTGAGATATACGATCTACATATATCTCATTAACCTTGTGGTTACAAAAATAATTAAACAGTATTACATGCAACTAGATTGCAAAATCTCCTATATGGATAGAAGCAACACATAATTAACAATCACAGTCAAGAAATAAACACTCAAAGGAAAACAATAATTTTGATACACATAAAGGTATACACTCAATGAGGTTCTCAATTAAATTCAAGTTTTAGCAATGCAAGGTCATTAGCCATTCCCTTGCGATGTTACTTTGAACCTTCGAACCTCATAGATGAACATCATAACGGTACACTTAGCTAGTCACATGATAAATTAACACATCAACCTCATCACAATAGATACATTCAATAATTGAGACCAATTCTTCTACCATAACATGTAACTTTGCATAATATTATGGAACTAAACCCCTTTTCAATCATCTAAATTAGTTACAAATAAATCTATTTCAATATACTTCCTTAACTTATAAACACTATTTTGGGCTATACTCATCCGAATTCGCGGCAATCGGTGCCCTTAGAAAACTAACGTTGAACTCTACAATGTTGTAGAAGACCTCGAAGTCAGATTCCTAAGTTTTCAATGTCTTATTCGATCATATTAATCCATTAAGAGCTTTTTGTCGCTCATATTAATCAAATAAGAATGAGTCTTAATCGATTAATAAGTGCAGAATTGCAGAAAAACAGTCCCATGATGGGAGATTGATCAAATAAGAATGAGTCTTAATCAATTAATATTCATCTCAGCACAAAAACAGTCCCAAAAAGGGCGATTGATCAAATAAGAATCAGTCTTAATCAATTAATATTCATCTTAGCATAACAAGAATATCCAATAACAACAAACACATCTTAACATTTGGTACTCATCCATCACAATCTTATCCACTTTTTTTCCCTTCTCATTATCATTTCATTCCTTTTGACAATGGGTGATTGCTTTTTTTTTTTTTTTATGTTTTTGAATTTGCAGACTTTCTTTGAATCCAGTGTTTCCGATCTTGTTTTTTAAGGTAAATATAAATAAAAAAAATCACAAGAGAACCTCAAGATTAGATTTGATTGGCTAATTTCATTGTGCTAAATTGGTTTGATTCATTATTGCAGAGAAGGGACAAAGAGGAAATGACCATCAAACATGATGTTCGTGTATCGGATGGGAATCTGGTGGTAAAGGATCAGGCGATTTTGACGCGGATGCCGTAGAATGTGACGGAGACGTCGGCGTCAGTGGAGGGAATTTTCTTGGGAGCGGCAATGTGGGGAAGAAGATGATTAGCATTTATTTTATTTTTTAAATGATTTTTTTTTGAATTTGAATTTATATTATTATAATTATTTTATTAAAAGACCATTCACAATTTGACATGTGTCTCATTTTTAATGTTGTTAGCTTCTTCTGTTAATTTTTAATTGATCACTAATGAAAAGGATTAATGTGAGTCAAGTTTGATAGATCGAGGAATAAAATGGGTCAAAAAAAGATAGAGGATTGAAATGAATCAACCCCTAAAGATAGAGGTCCAAAAATATACTTATTAAGAGGGGATTCACGCTGTTTCCTATTTTCTTATTTTTTGTTTCCTTCAAATTAATAGAAGACTAAACTTTTTGAATGGTTTTTGGGTTGTCATCACATATTGCTATTGAGATTCTATTTTTATATTTTGATTTCAGTTTTAATTTCGTGTTATTTATCTCCTACTATTTTATCACCTTGTTTTAATTCTTAAATTGGGTTCTAAATTTACCTACTTTATGGGGTTTAGTTTTTAATTTATTGAATTAATATGGTATTCATAGGTTGCTTTAATATATGTTATGTTGATAAGAAGATGCTTACCAAACTTTTGGTCTCATTTTAGTTGAATCTCAAGTTGTTAAGAGTCTATTTAGGATTCTAGATGCTTGTTCAATGAACCTAGAATAGATGAATATGTATGTTGCTTAATATAAGTGAGGGATTCAGAATTTTATTGACACTTGTTTGATTAACTTCAGACTAAACTAGGGTTTCATAAGAGTGGTGTTATTTCAAGTCTTGATTTCTAGTGATAATCATGACAAGGACAAATGGTAGTCTTCTTGGACGTCTGCCCATTCTTGATGGCAAGAATTGGGAACAAGATGTGCTGATGGCAAGAATTGAAAGTGATTTTTGGATTTCAAGATGTGCTTAAAATTGTGGAGAGTGGCTATCCTGAGCTAGGTAAAGATTCGACCAATGCTCAAACAAATGCATAGGGAGATTTCAAAAAGAAAGATTGCAACGTAATGTTCATCATTAATCAATGTGTTGATGAAGTTTATTTTTAGAAGATTGCTTCTACAAAGATAGCAAAGGATGCTTGGGAGATTCTTGAGAAATCTTACAATAGTGGTGAGAAAGGTATGACTTCAAACACTTAGGCGCCAATATGAATTGCTTCAGATGGAGAATTCAAAGAAGGCAACAGCTTACTTTACCCAAGTACTTATCAATACAAATCTTATGAAAGGGTGTGGTGAAATTGTGATGGATCAGATGATCATAGAAAAGGTGTTGCGAATTTGTTCTCCTCCATTTGACTATATTGTAGTTGCAATTGAGGAGTCTAAAGATGTTGCAGCTTTGAAGGTGAAAGAACTGCAAGATTCTTTAGAGGCTCATGAGCAAACGATGATGAGAGGATGTTGACTAATCTTCCATTCAAGCCTTCTAGGTTCAATCCTCTAATCCAAAGAGTAAAGATAAAGGGAAGGCATGGAAGGGTAAAAGAAATGAGCAACAAGGAAGTTGAAATGGTGAGTACTCTGCTCAGAACCTTGATGGCGAATCATCCAATTCTCAGCAGAGTAAAGGTGGTGGCTGGAAGAGTGGTAAAAAGAAGGGTTGGAAGAAATTTGACAAAAGAAAGGTAGAGTGTTATAATTGTCATAAGCTTGGGTATTTTGCTGATGAATGCTAGGACAAAAAGAAAGGTCCGCACAACAATGATGATGAGGTCAATCTAGTTGAAGAAGATGATGGCATAGATGAAACACAAGTTCTTTTAATGGTAATTGTTGCTACTGATATTGCAGAATCAGAAACATGGTATTTGAACATAGGGTGCTCAAATCACATGACAGGTAATAAAGATTGGCTCGTTGATCTAAATCCACATGTGAAAAGTATAGTTAAATTTGTAGATAACGGTTCTATAGAAGTAGAAGGTATGGGGAAGGTTTTGGTTCGGAGAAAAGATGGCAAAATAATAGTGATGAGTGATGTGTTGTATGTACCATCTATGAAAAATAACCTACTGAGTCTTGGACAACTGGTAGAGAAGAGGTTTTATGTTAAAATGGAGCTAGATGAAATGGGATTATACACTACACCAAAAAGGAAGTTTTGCGTCGGACATTCTGTGGCGGTTGAAGAGGAACCGCCTGTGCTTTCTTTTTAGCGGCGGTTGTGGCGGCGGTTTTACAAACCGCCGGCGCTTTCAGCTAATTTGGCGGCGGTTTGTGGTTATTTTGCGGCGGGTGTTATTTTGGAGCCGCCTTATTCAATTGATTCTTATTCCGCAGTGGTGGTGGTTATATTGTGCAACGGTTCATTATTTTTGTGTCATATCATTACTACTTATTCTTTCTTCTGTCTCGTTTTCACCTTCCAAAACCCTAACCCAATTTCTCGTTCCCCCTCTTGCTAATTCTTTCCTCTCTCGTTTTCACCTTCCAAAACCCTAACCCAATTTCTCGTTCCCTCTCTTGCTAATTCTTTCCTCTCTCGTTTTCACCTTCCAAAACCCTAACCCAATTTCTCGTTCTCTTCTCGGCCCCTTTGTTGTTTCCAATCTTGCTGTTTTCTCTGCCTCTTCGCTGGTCTTCTCATGTTTGCTGCTTCCAATCTCGCTGTTTTCTCTGCGTCTTCGGTGGTATTCTCCTCATTCTCTTCATTCTAGCATAGAGAATTAATGTAAGTTGGAAATCTGAATGTGATTTCATCTATTTTTGTTCCTTTTCTTAAAGTATGTATTCGAGATACATATTGGAGAAACAATCCAACTTTAGTTACTGTGATTTTCAAATAACTTGTGGATTGTGGATATCGATGCTAGATGTATACCAAAGATATGAGACACTAAACAAGATAATTAGTTGTCCTTTCTAGAATATGTAATTTGGAGGTGCTTCCCTGTGTGGGTAAAGTGTGGAGTTCTGTTTGGAATGAATAAGCTTGTCTATAGTTCCTTGGTTCTGTTACTGCCTGGGATTTTCTACACTGGTTTCATTCACTACTTGGGTGAATTTTGTTCTGGCTGATTCTTAGCTCTGATTCATGTCGGATACTGTTTTATATGCATGGTTTTGGGCCCTGAAGAATGGCTCCTATGTGAAATGGAGTCCTTGATGATTTTGGTTTATTGTTTTTTCCTTGCCTAGTGAAGATTGGCGTGTAAAAGGAATGCAAGGTGTTGTCAGTGTTCTGTTTTTATGATTATCTGAATAAGTTACTGCTGTTTTACGAGCATAGTTTTTTATGGTGCTTTTTTTTCTGAGCAAGATGGTCTCCTGCTATTGGTTTTATTGTGACTTCTCCTGCTGTTTATTAGCTGCTGCGTTTATATGTGTGTGTGTGTGTGTGCGCGCGCGCGCGCGTGCGGGGGTGGGTGGGTGGGTGTGTGTGTGTGTGCGCGTGCGTGTGCGTGTGTGTGTGGGCAAGAATATGGATTAAATTTAAAGATAGAAGGGGATACAAGAAAAGAGAATTGTTCAAGGGGTTTTATTTTAACCCATGTAAATAGAACCTCTGGTGCATTATTATGCAATATATCATGAATTTCTTTGCTGATAAAAAAAAATCATATGTATGTTTTTGTCAGTAAGAGGGACTAATTAATGGTGAAGGCTGAGTTTTTAGAATTCATATATATGTATTATGTTTTTTAATTAGTGCCTAGTGGGTGTGTGTTAGGAAAACAACCTATGTTTCATTCAATTTTCTTACGCATCATATTCGGTTACATGTTGATGATTTGAGTGACTTGTTATTTCTGGCATATTTAGGTTCTCTACAAAATCATAGGGGTGTTGCTTTATTTTCATCAATTGAATTAGATTCCTATGCTAATTTCATTCTTATTCTCTCCCAATTTTTGGGTTTCTTCTTAAGCCTTCACTTGTTTGGGACTTCTCACTGTTTTAGAAACTCTGGTTTAGCATTTTCCCCTAAGTTTAGATTTCTCTTTTTTTGGTGAATTGCTATAATTCTCCCTTTGGTTCATCTACTGTTTGTACAAAATCATTAGTATCTGACAGTTGAGAGTTTTGTATCTTGCTATAGGGGACTTCGATTTTGTGCAGTGGGGGCTATGATTTCTCTTACTTGGGAAGAGAAAGGAGAGGTTTTCTAGGGTACTGTATATTACAATGCTGAACTTGTTGAGAAAGTGACAGAGATTTTAACTATATTCAAAGTTCAATTTCAGCTTATATATGTTTTACATTAGTCATGTTGGCTACTATCTTTTGTTCAGCTAAATAATTGTATTATATGTGTTTTACTATTTCTTATTAGTGAGGAAGTTGAGGAAGAGAAGACTCACTAGCTAGTGGTGGCCAGGTTATTTGTGATAACTTATTTGTATATATACTTGACACGGGTCGATCCTATAGTAGAGCTGAAATGTATTTCATCTCTCATAAAAAATCGGATGGATCATTTGTCAACGATGAGGCTAGACGAATAAGTGTAAGTATAGTACATTTATAAAGTGTTTATTATTATTGACAAGCTAATATTCATACTGTATAAAATCTTTACATGCTTAATTATGTTTCTTGTTACATCCAGGAGCAACTGGAGATGCACTCTGATGAGATTGTATGTGATGAGGAGGCATATACCAGAGTTTTTGGGAAAGAGAATCCACGACGTATTCGAGGCTTAGGATTTGGACCTTGTCCATCCCAAGTCTTTGGAAATACTTATGGGGGGTCGACAATGCCTACATCATCAAATCCTACCTTCGATGCGTTGAAGTTAGAATTAGAAGCAAGTAACAAAAAGCTTAAAGCAATGGAGGAAGAGAATAAGACAAGACTTAAAGAAATGGAAGCAGAAAATAAGACAAGGCTTAAAGAGATGGAAGAAGAACATAATGCAAAATTGAAAGCATTAGAGGAGGCAAGCAATGCAAGGCATACCACTTTGGAGCAACAAATGGCCTTCTTAATGCAAAATCTTGGAAGTCAGTTGAATGCCGATTCTCCTATGTCAAGAATCAATCAGGTAAATTGCTCTAACTAGTAACTAATATGAGATTGTATTCAAATTAACACATTCTAATTAACATTCAAATTAATTTAATAGAAAACTGATAAAAAAGCTAGTTGTGGTTGAAGTCTTCTAATATCAGCTTCAATATTCCATTTTCTGTCTGGAGCTCAAATTTATTTGCATGTTTGATTGTGAATCGATGATCGTGGGATCTATTTTATCTTGGAGTATTGTGTTGTTTTTTGTGAATTTGATTACTAGTAGAACTTCTGCTTCGTATCATGGCTTTGTTGCTATTGAATGGTCTGCTGTTGGTGAAATTTTTTGCTGTTATGTATTTGGTTTGATGATTGCTTTTTTTTGGCTATAGAATACTATATAGGTTTGCGTTATTGTGAGAAAATTTGTTGGGGAATTAATACCTGCTCATAGGGTTATATATATATATATATATATATATATATATATATATATATATATATATATATATATATATATATATTCTCACCTTTCCCTGCGTCCATTCTTTTTAATTTCACTCCCTAATTCTTTCATGAATGCCTTGCCGATATATATATACAGACACTCTTGGCATCCTTGTCATAATTGCGCTAGTGGCCAGTGTCGCAAGAGCAATTTGGTCACAATTAATTGAACCTTGCCAATTACCTGCAATTTTATTCAAAGCTTTCTGTGAATTCGATTACTAATAGAATCAGACCACGCTGTCTTGTCTCTTTCTGCTTGGTATCATGGCTTTGTTGTTATTGAATGATCTGTTGTTGGTGAAATTTTTTGATGTTCTGTCTTTGGTTTGATGATTGCTTTTTTTTTTTGCTATGGAATACTATATAGGTTTGCGTTATTGTAAGAAAATTTGTTGGGGAATTAATACTTGTTCATAGTGCTGTTGTAGTTCACGGTTGAATGGGGTCTTTTTTGTTAGTTTCAAATTTTGGTTAGGTGCTATGTAGGTTGGCCTGCTATTGTCAATTTAAAAGCATGGCGTTTCGATTTATCTTCAGTTGTGCGAGCCTTGCTATTATGGGATGTCATGAAATTCTGTTTTTGATTATGACTGAGCCTGCTAAAAATGTCTGACATACTACAGGTGTCTTAACATCCTAATCTAATTTTGGATGCAGTATTATTTTTCATTGGCATGAGGTTAACTAATGCCCAAAGTTATTTTTTAAGAAATCATCTTAGTTTATTATGAAATTAGGTGCCTGATCTTCAAAATGAATTTTCTTCATTAAGAGTATCTTATTTGGGTACAAAGTGGTTGAAGTAAAATTGGTTTAAGTTATGAAATTGATTGTTTCACAGTATTTGTTCGAATTCTGTGAGAAATATAAATAATGTGTTTCTATTTATTTATATCATTTCAAATTTCAATGCTCTCCATGTCGGTGTGTTCTATTTAGAATCATCACTCAATGTACATTTTGCTTGACAATTCTTTTTATTCAACTCAATTGGAGAATTTATCAATGCTAGTCTTATTATCAATAATTGTAATAGTTTTATTTTTAATTTCAGGTTCCAGATTTAGATTCACTCACAGAAATCAGGCGCTCTTCTAATGGTAGTCATGAACCTGGGCGTGGACCTTCTACTTCTGTGTAGTTGAATTTAGGCTCTAAATTGTAGTAAAAATCATATTAGTACTACTTATTTTAGCATATTGAATCATACAATTAGCTATTAGACTCTAGTTTTATTTCATACTATATGTGTTGTGAAAAACAAGTTTGATAATTAAATGAATTATCTTAATTATAACTATGGAATTTAATTAATAATTTTCATCTCAATTATTATTTGGTTTCGGTGTAAAGAGTTGTGAAAGCTTAATATTAAAGTAAATTTAATAATGAATTAAAAAACAACATGGAAAGAAACACCTATTCAATAAAGCGAGCGCAAACAAAAACTAATAACGGCGGTTTCAAAAATGTCTAAGAAAGGTTTTTTGCGGTGGTTTCAAACCGCCAGTACGACGAACAAACCTGTAATGCAACTAGCGGCGGTTAAAGAACCACCACTAAGATCTATAAAAGAGCAAACCGCCACAAAATACCGCCACTATTCTGCAAAAAAAAAGACAGCAACCGCCACTATTTAAGCAAAACAACCGCCGCTAAACATCCCCATTCCTTTTCCGGCTGTTATTCCCGCGGTTTTGTTAAACCGCCGCAAAATGGTCTCTTGGCGGCTGAATTAGCGGCGGTTTAGTAGCCGCCGCGAGTTGCTTTTAGTGGCAGTTTTAACCGCCGTAAAATGCCATAAAAACCGCCGCAATATTCTCTTTTCCTTGTGGTGATATGATGGAAGGCTCAATGTGATCTTAAAAGTTCCTCTATTTAACAATAGGACTTTCAAGATTAAATTGAACTTGGTTGATTTCAGTGTTTGTCAACTGATAAGTGTGAATTAGTTGGTAAAGGTAATAAGGAATTCACACTTATCATCTCATGAAATAACAAGTTTTTGTGTAAATTTCATCCCTAATTTGTATTTTGTAAGTTTAAGAGTAAAAAGGGAGAAATAATCATTTTTCTAATTCTAAGAATGTATTTTCAAGTATTTTGGAAGCTGGACAAGAAGGAAAATGTGTTGAAGGATGAAAGAAGCCAGCGCTCAAGCGCTATGAGGAGGCTTGAGCGCTGGATGTGGAAAAACATAGCATACTCATGGCCAGCATAAATGCCTTGGTGCTTGACCGCTGAAATTGGCGCTCAAGCGTTGGGAGCATTAACCAGCCCATTAAGCAGGCATTAAAGAGCGCGCTCCAACGCTGAAATTGGCACTTGATCTCCAGAGTCCTGTCATACAGCGCTGCTGAGTGAAGAAATGGCAGTGAAGTTTGGAGAGAAAATTTCTGAGAAACAACATATTCTTGATAGTTTTTGTAGTTCTAGGCATTTCTCTTTGAAGTTCTTGGCCATGCTTGGCTATGTTTTCTACCGGGATTGAATGTAATTACTTTTCTCCTTTGTTCATCTTCATTTGTATAGTTACTTCTTATATGTAAAATGGAGTTTCAATTCCGTTCTTTATGCTTGGTTTTGTTTGATCACCTCTTCCATGTTTTTATGTTTGTGGCAAGGTTGAGAAGATTGTTAACAAAATAGTTTTTGAATGGAATTCTCATAACATTTCTATTCTAGAGATAGATAGAGATTGCTATGAATGTTTTAAATACTCTGCTTAAAGCAAAACTTAGTTCCTAAAGTTTCAAGATATTGAGCTTTGGAGACTAGTGTTTTAAAATCAAGTGCAAAGACATTTGCACTTGTGAATTTGAGTATACATCTTTTATATATAATATTTGACTATTGTTGGAATGGATGAAGTTTAAGTAATGAAATTCAATTCCAAGTAGTTTTCTCTAGCAAATCTTCATCTTAGAGTTTTTTATGTTAACTAATCAACTTGAGCAATTTCTGTCATGATTTCTTTAAATTTTACAACTTAATATCTAAATAAACACTTTAATGCTCCTTGTGGACGATACATGTTTTTATCACTATACTTGAAACGAGTTAATCATTTAAGGTTTATAAAATGGTTAACATCAACATGTGTGGATGATGAAGCATGGCTATGGCATTATAGTTATGGCTATTTGAACTTCAACCGTTTGAACTTGCTAGTAAAGGACCAAATGGTTAAAGGATTGCCTCGGATAAGACTCCTTCTAAGGTGTGGGAAGGGTTTATGCTAGGAAGGCAACCTAGAAATGTGTTCAAGACAGAAATTCCTCCCAAAGCAAGAGCATCACTTGAGGTGTTATATTCACATGTGTGTGGTCCAATAGATCCACCAACTATGGGTGGTAATCAATATTTTCTAACTTTTGTTGATGAATTTTTTAAAATGGTGTGATTATACCTGATTCAAAGGAAGAGTGAGGTGCTTTCTTTTTTTCAAAAGTTTAAAGTGATGATTGAGAAGAAGGGAAGTACACATATCAATGTTCTAACGACAGATGGAAGAGGAGAGTACACCTGTAAATATTTTTAAGAGTTTTGCAGAAAAATGGCGTCAATCATGTGGTGATTGCACCTATACACCACAACACAATGACCTAGTTGAAAGAAGGAATATGACATTGATGGATATGGTGAGAAGCATGCTTAAAATCAAAGAAGTTCCAAAGGAATTGTGGGGTGGGGCAACTACTAGTGTTGCTTAGGTCCTAAATAGATCCCCTACTAAGCATCTGAGAGGCGAAACCCCTGAGGAAGTTTGGATAAGAAGGAAGCCACATGTTAACCACTTGAGGATTTTTGGATCTCCTTGCTTCACACACATTCACGTTGAGAAGAGAATGAAGCTTGATGACAAGTATGAGTAGCTTGTGTTTGTTGGTTATCATCTGACTAGAGCATATAGATTGTATGATCCAATGCAGAAGTAGGTAGTGATAATTAGGGATGTTAAGTTTGATGAGAAAAGACTGTATATGTGGGAAAAGACAGAAGTTGGACAACAATTAGGTGTCTCCGTGAAGTTGGATGAAGAGTTTACATTTGAACATCAAGAGAATCAAGGAAGGGATGAGCTAAGCCAAAAGCCTTGGAGGGTCAGACAAGCACCTATCTTGCAACATTATTTTCATGTTTTTCCTGATAGTGCTGTAGATGATGGGGGAGAGCTTGTGCACTATGCAATGTTGGCTGATGTACAACCAGTTTTCTTAGAGCAGGCCATGAAAGATGCTGTGTGGAGGAATGCAACGAAAGAGGAGTTGGCTTCAATAGAGAGGAACCAAACCTGGAAACTTTTGCATTTACTACCTAGGAAGAATCATATTGTAGTGAAGTGGATATTTTAGGTGAAAAGGAGGCTAGATGGGTCTGTTCAATAACATAAGGCAAGGCTCATGGCCAAGGGTTTCCTGCATAGGGAAGGGTTTGGTTACACAGACATTTTTCTCCAGTAGCATGGATTAAAACCATTAGAGTTGTCATTGTACTTGAAAAACATAGGAGCTAGTCTCTATATCAGTTAGATGTAAAGTCTCATTTCTTTATGATCCTTTGCAAGAAGACGTTTATGTCAACCAGCTACCAGTTTTTGAGATTTAGCAAGGAAGGAACATGGTCTGAATAAAGCCTTGTATGGATTAAAATAGGCACTAAGGGCGAAGGGCCTAGAAAAGAAGAAGTACAACAACTTGGATTTGTGAGATGCAAAGTGGAGAATGGTGTTTATACCAAAGGTGAGGGTGCAGATTTAGTGATTATGTGTCTGTATTTTGATTACCTGTTAATAATGGTTGGAAATGTAGCACAAATTGAAGAGTTCAGAAGGAAGCTGATGGGGGAATTTTAGACGACAGACATTGCATTGTATCCTATTACCTTGGTGTGGAGTTTATTCAAAAGAAGGAGGGGCTGGTACTTCATCAAAAGAAATATGCAACTAAGATATTAAAGAGGTTTATAATGCTTGACAGTAATTCTACTATCACACCACTTGGGTATGGCACAAAGCTGAGTGAGTATCCACAAGAGAAATCATTGGATTCAACTTTGCACAAATAGATCTTAGGGTGCTTAAGATATCTTTGTAATAGCAGGCCCGGCATTGCTTATGGAGTTGGACTTATGAGAAGGTACATGAATGATCCTAAACCTGCTCATATGTTATCAGCCCAGACCCAGAGAATTCTTCGATACTTTGGTTTGTTTTTTCTAAAGGAGAAAATGAAACTAATTGGCTTCTCATATGTTGATTGTAGTAGTGATCCGAGTGATGGGAAGAGCACATCAGGCATTGTTTTCAAGCTCTTTCGTGCAGCAGTAGATAGAGCTCAAAGAAGCAGGAATCGGTGGCTTTATCAACATGTGAGTCAGAGTATATAGCTGCAGCTTCAGCAGCGTGTTAGCGATCGGAGCTTGGCCGGAATCATTGCTGAAAGGTCTGCGAGTAATGACAGAAGGAGTGGCTCAACTGAACATAGACAAAAAATCTACGAGTTGCCTAGCAAAAAACCCAATAACTCATGGCATTTCTAAACATATTGACACACCTTTCATTTTTTAAGGGATCAAATGGCCAAAGAAAAGATTTAGTTGATTCACTGTAGAATAGAAGTGTACGAAGCTGATATACTCACAAAGGCTATGAAGGGAGATAGGTTCAGTATGTTAGGAACATTCTTGGTGTTTTTAGTTTGTCACACTAAAATTATGGGGCGTTATGTTAGGTTGTTAGTTAATTCAGGTTTTCCATGTATGAGTTAGTGCATGTGACTTAGTTAATATTAGGCGAGTCTAGTTTGTTTTTGTAATTTAGATAAAAGGTTCTGTGTTGTAATATAGTGTATTACCTCTCATCAATACAATTTCACACAAACAACTTCAATACTTCTTCTTCTTAACTAAATGTCAACTCTCTCTCAAGTTTTCAACAATGTCATTTTCATTTTATGATTTATTTTTCTTGGAAAGTGAAATTTGAAGCGACATGCAATTGAGATGAAAGGACCTAAATATTTCTTGTGCTTAGATGCTTTTAAAATGTTACAAAATGTTAATGGTTATTGGTTTAGAATAATATTGTTAAGAATTTGTTAATTAAGACTTGGTTTAGAATTACTTTAAGAATGTGTTTAGAATAGGATTTACACAATGTTTATGATTATTTTGAAATGTTGTTCTCTTTCCAGCTTTGCATACATAACACTTTTGTGGGGTTTCTTTACTTCAAGCCACACTTTCATCAAGAATTAGTGTTCTATTCTTTGAAGGTAATGTTATTGGGTAAAATTGATCATTTTCTTATATGTTTATGTATTCCGTTTTGATTGAACTAAATATGTGTTAGCATAAAGTTATAATTATATTTAATTAAATGGCTTACTTGATTAAAATTGAGTTTGTGTTAATTTAGCTCGGTTTAGCATTTTAGAATTTGTTTAGGATTCTCAATGCTTGATTTCAAACTAATATAACTTTTCGTATTGATATTTTTTTTAGAACAGTAATTACTATATTTGAAGAGTGTGGAGCAAGGAGAGAACCACCAACAATTGTTGTCATACATTCAGTTGAATGACCAAAGGTTTCAGCAAGTTGTAGCTGAGTGAGAATTAGACTTTATTTTCTTCTTATAGATTTAAGAACTGTTTTATATCTTTTAGTTGACCTTTATATTAGACTTTATGTTTTATATTGATGGATTTATGTATTATTGATACTTTGGTGTGTAATTATGTATTTTTCTAGACCATTTGCGTTGAATATTAAATATATATTGTTTGGGAACGATTTTCTGCTTTTTAGGTGTTCTAAAGGAGCTTTAGGGAGTGAAAAAATAGAGCTTTTTTATTCATCAAATTTTGACACTTTTGCAACTGGTTGGTTGCATGGTTGAGGAGTATTGCTTTGAGTAGCAGGTCCTCGGTTCCTGACCGGTGACCGAATTGTTCTGTTGCCAGCTAGTGACCGAATTAAAAATCGGTTTCCACATTATTAGTGACCAGTATTCCCTCTACCTATCAAAATCGGTCGCTAAATCATTCGTCGAAGTATTTAGCTTCCGTTTTCCAGCTTCCGACGACAGATTTATGTGGTTGCTAAAATTATTTTTTCATGTAGTGAGTGTTTGTGTTTAATGTGATTGTGTTAACTTTACTTGTATACTTTGTGGTTGTTTACTCAATCTTCTTTTAAAGCAATCATGTCTGACAAAGGAGAAAGGACTTGTCATCTTTGTGAAGAGGAAATGGATTTGACAGATACAACTGAAGCCTTGCAAATGTGGTTATGAGGTTTTATTCAATATCTATATTCTAAGTGGGAAAATGACTCTAGGTTTTTCTATATGTTATAGCAGGAAGCTTTTTCAAGAACTGAGATGATTTTACTGTTATTTCAGTCACTTTTTCTTTGGGCTATATGGATTTTCCTTTGTCTTGACCTTTTAATGTATGTCATGAGTTATTGCTCAATTTTTTGTTGCCTTGCTTCTTTAGTAGACTTACTCATTCAGCTTGTTATTTTGTAAGGTGGTATTTACAATTGAAATAAGTATTACAGGGTTATTAACTGTATTTTGTGGTTAGTCTTCCCATCAAATAGCACTATTGAGATTGTTTAACTCTTTAAAATAGTTATAAAGGGTGGTTAGAATAACATTTTACTTCATTTTATGAAGTTTTGCTTGCATATGAGACGATGGTGCCCTTCTTTTTTGTTTTGTTTCCTGTTCTCATGTCTTTATTGAAAATGTTCATTATAACATATATTTGTTTCACCTATCTTTGGTTGTAGATCTGTGTTTGGTGTTGACACCACATAATAGACTTGGCCTAGAAGGATGACACCGATGGGCAATTTTCCGCATGTCATTCTCCTTATGATAAGGAAAAGATTGATGGGATGGCTACAAAATGTAAGAGTTTATTCTTTTAATAGTGTATATTTTTATTTTGAGTGAACAACCACTTTAGTCTCCAAACTTTTTGCTGGCCATTATATTATTGCCTAAACTATGGAAATATATTGATAAGTGGCCAAACATTCAAAGTATTAGTGACGTTATTTCATGGGGTTAATTGGGCTGCTTTAAAAGCTGACGAAAGTGTCACATGGCTCCTCCATTTGGGCACCCTAATGCGGATGAGGACAAGTTATTCTTCCCTCCACTTCACATGAGTCCCTAAACTTTCTTTTCCTCCACATGAGTTCCTAAATGTTGAGGAATCTCCTCCTTCATTTTAGTCCCCATCTCTCTCTCGCTCTCTCCTTCATTTTATCTCTCTACTCTTAAAGATGCAGAAAGAAGTGAGACGTTGGGAGAAAGGGTGGTCAAGTGTGTGCAGACTTTCTCATTCAGTTTGAGCTAGAAGTAGCTTTTTTCGACTTGCAAGCGACTCTTTGTTTATTACCTTCATTGGAAAGTAACATGATCCATTTCTCTTGATAAGTTTTTGTTAACAATTGAGGTAGCACCATAACTGCTTTTATTACTTGATGACTCAGGAGACCCCTTTTGGAATGAAGCTCCCAACTTATAGCTTTCAGAAATTTCCACAGTATTATGCTTTGATGTATTTTGTAGTTGTAGAAAAGAAAATTTTGAACAGATACACTTTATCACTGCATTTTTTTAGTTGGAGCTAAATTTATAAGATTGAAGGAAAGACGAGCATAAAATCTAGTAGTGTTTTTAATCAAGTCAATACTCAAGGGAACATACAATTCCACAAATGTTTATTGCCCTCAATATCGATAAGTAATACACAGATCACGGATGTATGCAATGCCACTACATCCTCATCATCTGCTACCATTCATAAAAAAAATAATTTGTAAAACACACTGCCCCCATATGTAAAGCATGTCTGGATGGGGTAAAAGTAAAAGGAAAAATATTATAACTCTAGTAAAATTTGAGTTTACAGTCGAATTAATTTCCGAGAGTGGAGTATACGGAATGAAACGAACCATCTAGGCAAACGAGGTTGATAGGCTGAAAGCGACTTTAATCAAATAACGGCTCGAGTTCATCGGTTTCATCCTGCAAACAAAACATAGAATTGTAGATAAATAAATAGTCGACGAAAAATAACACTAATTCAATTTGAGTGAGAGAGTCAAGGCCCTATCTAGAACAATACCCTTAAACAAATTTGTATGTATTTTGTCCCAAAAAGGACCAATCCATGTTACTCTATATATTATCATTTCTTTTGACACATATTACAATAATAGTATTATTAGCACAGAAAAATAAACATATCACTAATGAATTATCAATAAATTAAATTAAATAATTATATTAATTACGTATTCTTCTTTTTTGGTAAATAATTACATATTCTTTTGATCTATTGAAAGCATTTTGAAAATAATATGGAAAAGAGAAAATTACTAAATGTTTATTAAACTAAGGGGCGTTTGTTTTAGGGTTTTGAAAAACATACCCGGGGATGTATACTTGGAAATGTGAGATTCTTATGTTTGTTTTAAGGTTTAAAATATGATTCTCGTACATCATTTTTTCCGGTGAATGTTTTTCTTTTGTATTTTCTAAGATCTTCATTCCCATGGTGAAAGGTGGTAACTTATTTTTCATGAGAATATACGTAGTTATTTTATATTTAACTTGTAACTATCACTTCCTTTTTTATTTTTCTTTTTTGAATTTTTTATTTCATATTCAAAAAGTATTCCTAATGATGTTAATTTTGTCCAACACTCTCTTATAAAATTCTCAAAAATACACATTTTTAAAAATATAAAAATTATAAAAAATAAGATGCTTGAAAATATTTTTTCTTCCTTGAAGCTAATGCCCTCTAAATTTTCAATGTTATGTATCTAATTCATTATATATATATTGCTTAATCTATATAATTGCATTACATTGTTGTCCTTCTAGTTGTTATTTCTCTTTTTTATTATTTAAATAATTAAAATAAATAAATAATATTATATGCTATAAACATTACTTGGAATCTATTCATGGGAATAAGATACTTGAGAATCTATTTTCAAACTTTGAAATAAACGCTCCCTAAAGATCAATGTAGTTAGAAAGGAAAGAAATAAATAGTCAAAATTTAGAAAAATGGAACTTTGAAATAAAACACTTGATAAAGAAAACTAATAAGAGTATAATAGAAAATTGTATGATTTTTTTTATTCAGTCAAAAATATTAGTTAACTTTCTTAAATTGTATGAATTAATTTATAAAAAAAGATATATAATGATATTAATCTTAAAGGATAAATAAAAAGAAATAAAGTATTTTTGACTTCAAATACACCTAACAAAACATTTAATATCAAGATATCAACTTTAAATAATCTATCACCACATTTAATAAAATTTAAGGGATAGCTACGACTAAGTAATAAGTCTACCGGTTTTCTAAAAAAAGTTGTGAAGAGTTAATATTTTTCTCCAAATAAAAGTCCAGAACAAAATAACAATCAATATTAAATTAAGGTGGAAAATATTAATTTCATATTAATTATATTATTTAATTATTCATTGACTTTGTAAGTTGTAACTGTTGTTTGTAATAAAAAATTAACTCTAACAAAATACTACTCCTTCCGGTCATAGTATAAATAATATATGGGTTTTTTTAACCTATGCAATATCATACATATTAAGAAACTGAAGGTAAAAAATTGTTGTTGAAAAAAATACAAAAACTTATTGTGATTGTATTTGACATACAATTAATGTTATGTTCTTTTCTATTTTTAGTTTCTTAATCGGTATACTATTACATATGATAGAAAACTTCGAAAGTACTTTTATTTTTGGACAAAGTTGATGGTGCTGTGTAATTGAAAAAAATATTCAAACCACAGTCAATTTAAACACATCTTTTTAATATTTTGAAATTTTAATGGAAGGAGAGTGAAAAAATATACAAACTAAAGGATTTTTGGAGCAAGAGAGAAATTGTAACAACTCGTTTTAACGTTTCAATTTGTGTGCAATTATAATGCAAAATCTCAAACAAACATACCCTTAGTCAATTCCTTATTTGGTCTTATCCCATTTTAATGTTTCTTTAAATACTTTCCTTATTAGCTCATTTTCTTTTATGATCAATTAATATTTGGTCAGATCCAGTTTACAAGAATTTTCTATTTAAACATTTGCTTAGCTCATTTTGTTCAATTCATTGTGTTTTCCCCATATCATATAAGAAACAATCTTAGTAATTATCCTGAAAATGGAAGAAGGGTCGGTGTCCGTGATCAATAATGTTCCTCTCTATGCAAGAGGCTTTTCCATTCTGCTAGTTCATGACGACATATTGACTCTCTTGTATCTCGAACCATTGCTTGAGCAATTCTCATTCGCAGGTTTTTGCTTTTCAAATCTTTTTTACTCTCATTGTCTGTAACTTTTATTCTCCCATTCCCTCTTATTATCCTATGCTATACATATGCATTGCATGTTGTTTTCAGTTTTTAGTTCTACATTCAGTCTCTCTTTTTTTATTTTGATAAACTAAATATTTTTATATGGATTCGAATTGAGAAGCAACTGTTTAAAACTTTGTTTTTCAGTTACTAAATCAACATGATTGGTCATTGAATCTCTTTAATTTTACAATTTCTCTAATTCTTTTGTGTGTGTGTGTGACTAGGCCTCTGTTTGTTTGGAAGTGTACTTGAACTTGAAGAAACTTAATTCAACCTTTGGGATAAAAAAATTAAAGCTAAATTCTGAATGAAAAAAAGAAATGATATGGAAAAAATATAAAAGTGACTTAAAATAAATTATGTGGGAGCTGGTGCCCATGTTTTTTTAGGAGTAAGTGTTCGTTTGATGATTTATTGAGAGAATAACGTTTATCTTCGTCAGGTTGGTGAAAGAGTTTTTGAAAAATATATTTTTATTTTTATAAACTCTGTTTATATAAGTTTTTACTCACTTTTTTTTTACTAAAAGTAAAAATACTTATTTCTATTTGATGACCTTAATTTTTGTGTTTTAATAATCTCAGCGGTTAATATTTGTCTCAATTCATGTATTTTTTACTTCTCATCCCATTAAAATCTAAACCAAACACATACCAAATCCATTAGTTATTACTCGTGCTTGTCACCTGAGATTTCATTTGGTCAAGTTAGCCTTATCACTTTCAATTAAGCATTTAATGATTTTTTTGTATGATTCATTAAACAATTAATGATTTACTAGTTCATTTAATGGATCTGAAATGAGTATCATTAATTTCAAATTTATCATTTCAATATATTGAGTATTGACATTAAATTATATATTCATTCATAACTGGTTCTGTATAACATTGTATGGCATGTGAATAAATTTTTCACTCTCCTCCAATGGAGAACTAGGACAATCATTTAAAGGTAGCTAGTCTGCAAGAATTTACCACAATAACTATGGAATATAAGAAAAAAAATGTAAGGATTTAGTATTGAGATTGATACATTGATTGCTTGATTAATAACTGTGATAAATGTTTGGTTATTGATTCAGTTACTTCTACAAATGATACATTAGAAGCCATATCATATCTTACAAATGATAAGGAAGGCCAATTCAAATTAATAATGTCTAAGGCAAACATGCCTTCAACGGATTCCCTTTCTTATATGAGCGTAATGCTTCAAAAGAACATTCCTATCATCTGTAAGTTCCATTATTCACAATTATTATTTCATCATACATATATATGTAATTGACTTATAAGTTAAATTTTATCCAATACCTTAGTCTCACTAAAGTTGTATTATATATATCATGTGCAGTCATTTACTCTGAAGGATTTGATGAAGCATCCACAAAGGGTTTAGTATCAGGGTCATTTTATTTCATCAAGGAACCAATTCTTACAAGTGATCTAACAATTTTATGGGACAATGTGTTTCACTCAAATGGACATTACTCATGTAAACAGGTATATATATATATATATATATATATATATATATATATATATATATATATATATATCTAAGCATGCATTAGCATTTTAAACATGAACATGGATTATAAAAAAACAACAAACAGGGAAATGAATAAATTAAAAATGAAAGTATGGAGGTAACTTGTGTGTTAATAAGTGAATAATAATATTGTCTCAGGTTTGTGAGGCAAATGAAAAAGAAGGGAGAAGGCGAAAGAGAAAACAACAGTTGATGATAATACTGAGATTGAGACATGGCCACGGGTATGGAGCCAAGAACACATCAATTTTTACAGGAATCAGCTAAAGAGCGAATCTTCTAAAAAGAAACGTGCAAATTCAGTTGTTTGGACTCCTCAGCGTCGTCTCAAGTTCACAGAAGCCCTTCAAGCCTTAGGAGACGGTATTGTTCTGTTTTGCTTTGCTTTTCTTTTTACTTATTTAGTCTTGAATAGCGCCTATCAATTCAAATAAAATTATAATAAGTGATTTGTCCTAATAGAATTGGATGAAGACTCCAAGTGAACTTTTTTCTAGAGTTCAAATGCTTGAGTGATCAATTTAGTTTCACAGTTACGTCTCTGGAATTTTTCCAATAAGTAAAAGTAATTGTAAGACTAAATTGACTACTCAAGTATATAGTAAGTATTACTGATTCAATGTGAGTGTTTGGTTTTTTGTTTGTTTAATTCAGATGCTAGGCCAAGGGCGGTTTTAACTTGGATGAATGAGCGTCACTTGATAGTTCGCCAGGTTTCAAGTCATATGCAGGTTTGTTTGTTTCACTGTTTCTGTAACTTATTACTACATGATCATTTCACATTATTTGACTTGTTTGTTTCACCAATGTTGTTCTTCCTAAACAGAAACACAAAACTAAGATACAACGTCTCCAGATGGAGAATGACAGCATTTTGAATCCTCCAACAACAAGCACAGCATCATTCTTGAGCAGCCAAGGCCAAGCCTCCTCCCAGCTTCCTTCACCATTTGAGTTGCCAAGCTTTGAAACAAAAGGTAACACTAGAAGATAAATTCCCTTTGTTCTTTTTTCTTCTTTTTTCATTCACTCATAGTGATACCTTGTTGGCATTGCAAACTGACATTTTTTAATTCAGATCTCACAGCAACGACTGGATTCTGGAATCATAATACTGAAGAATCACACATGCTCAAACAACTAGCAACACAACAAAGTGGAACCTTTCGTACTGCATTGGCCAACGGGGGAGGCAAAAATCAATATCCTACAACAATTCCAACAAAATTGACCACTTGGGGAAACCGAAGTCTAGAAGATTCTACAATCTTTCCAAATGGGTTGGCCACTTTGGGAAGCCAAACTCAAGATTCTACTAACTTTCAAACTGAATTGGGCAATTGGGGAGGCCAAAGAATGGATCCTAGAACGTTTCCAACTGAATTCATCACTAACTGGGGAAACCAAACTCCAAATTTTACAACCTTTTCAACTGAATTGAACACTTTTGGAAACCAAACTCAAGATTCTACAACCTTTGCAACTGAATTGGCCAAAGGGAGAAGCAATAGTCTATATTCTACAACCTTTTTTACTGAACGGGGAAGCCAAAGTCTAGATTCTAGAGAGGGATACCATGTGCCTGCTGCTTCCATGGATCAAAGCCATTCTGCAGCTGACAGTGATGATGTCATGAAAAAATTTCTAGAAGAGTCGAAGACTGACAATTTTGACTTATTTGGAGATGGAATTAATCCAGAAGATGTTGAGATGCTAAGAACATTTCTAGCTGGGGATGGCTCTAGTCCTCCATAGTTTGTTATCCAATAACCAGTCAATTCATAAGGTTTGAAGAATCAAATATGTGTGCTTTTTGGGACTAAGTTCTTTCAGGATTGATGGGGGAAGGGGTTATTTGGATTTGTTTCTAGCTTTCTTGATGCAACTATTATTTTGAATGTTGAAATTTACAACTTTTTAATGTGTTATTATTGTTTACTTGGTGCATAGAGGGTGGATAGTTTTCACTGCCACGATTGCGGTTTTTTGTTTTTTTCCTCTCACTTGATTCATTGAGTTGATTCTTGTGGTTTTTGTTCTTTTTTCTCTCTCTCATGATTCATTGGGTCAATTCTAGGGGTAAAGATTTTTTTAGAGTTTGCTGGATGTGTGTTTTTTCTCTTAATTCTTTTTCCCTTTTTTTTCCTTGAGCTTAATTCAAGCTAAGATTACTTATGCAAAGCCACTACAAGGAAAATCTTAACCGGCAACCAATATTGGAGATTGAAACCATCCCATTGTCGCCCACGATGAAAATTGTGATGCTTTGGTGACTGATTCCGCAAATATGGAATTTATGCACTCTAGCTACTGAAATAGCGAGCAAAAAATGCAGACACTAATTAATCGGTCACCAATTGTAACTAAATCAGACAATGTCAATTTTATTTAAAAAATTAATAATAATTAAATCAACAACACATGTTTTTTGGTCGAGGGTCCTTTATAATCGATCACAGTAATTTTTAAAGTTGGCGATAGAATATTTGGTCACCACATTAAAGAAATTCGGTTGCCGAATTAAAACCTATTAACTATCTTCCTCTTCGTGTTGACATACGCACAATGTTCTTCTCTTTGTAAAAACCCTAAGACGAGGTTCTAAAGCAACGTTGTGCCTCCTCAACCCAAATCGACGCTGCCGCATCGCATTGTATGTCGTTCTCTACAATTTCTAGCCACATTTCTCTCATTTGTTGTTTATCTTCCTCGTCATCTTTGCCGAACTCATAGCTCCAAAATCGCAAAAACCCTAAGGCGAAATATTGAAGCTGAGATGCGCCTCCTCCGCTAATATTGCCGCTTCGCTTGGCGTTCTCTACCGTTCTCTACAGTTTCCAGTCACCTTTCTCACAAAAGTCTTCTCTCAGTTCTCTTTGTGGTCCGATTTGAGTGATTTTTTCTCTGATTTTATGCTTGCCCTCAAATGTTTCTACTTGATTTTGTAAAGAAAAAATTGAAAGCTTAATTATTTGAATGAAATGTACAAATATATATATATATATATATATATATATATATATATATATATATATATAGAGTTGGGTTCAAATGACACCAAGGTGTTAGAGTTCTTAAATGACACCGCTCATAACTTTTTATAAAAAACGAATTTCGTCGATCCAACCAATCAATTGAAAGTTTGTATGACGTAGATCAACTATGCAAAATTTCATACCATCTGAAAATGTGCAGGAATATAATCTAACAAATGAAATTTACTTCTATTTTAAATAATGTATTAGACGTCCAAGCAAAACATTTCGATAACGTATCAAATAGTTTTCAAATTGTATGAATTTTTGCATAGTTGATCTACATTCCGATAACGTGTCAAATACTTAATTCTTTTTCCCTTTTTTTTTCCCTTGAGCTTAATTCAAGCTAAGATTACTTATGCAAAGCCACTACAAGGAAAATCCAAACCGGCAACCAACATTGGAGATTGAAACCATCCCATTGTCGCCCACGATGAAAATTGTGATGCCTTGGTGACTGATTCCGCAAATATGGAATTTATGCACTCTAGCGACCGAAATAGCGAGCAAAAAATGTAGTGACTAATTAATCGGTCACCAATCTGTAACAAATTTAGACAATGTCAATTTTATTTAAAAAATTAATAATCATTAAATCAACGACACATGTTTTTTGGTCGGGGGTCCTTTATAATCGATCATAGTAATTTTTAAAGTTGGCGATAGAATATTCGGTCACCACATTAAAGAAATTCGGTTGCCGAATTAAAACCTATTAACTATCTTCCTCTTCGTGTTGACATACGCACAATGTTCTTCTCTTTGTAAAAACCCTAAGACGAGGTTCTAAAGCAACGTTGTGCCTCCTCTAACCAAATCGACGCTACCGCATCACATTGTTTGTCGTTCTCTACAATTTCGAGCCACATTTCTCTCATTTGTTTTTTATCTTCCTCGTCATCTTTGCGGAACTCATACCTCCGAAATCGCAAAAACCCTAAGACGAAATATTGAAGCTGCGATGCGCCTCCTCCGCTAATATTGCCGCTTCGCTTAGCGTTCTCTACAGTTTCTAGTCACCTTTCTCACAAAAGTCTTCTCTCACTTCTCTTTGTGGTCCGGTTTGAGTGATTTTTTCTTTGTTTTTATTGGGTGTGTTGTTATGCTTGCCCACAAATGTTTCTACTTGATTTTTTAAAGAAAAAATTGAAAGCTCAATTATTTGAATGAAATGTACAAATATATATATATATATATAGTTGGGTTCAAATGACATCATGGTGTCAAAGTTCTTAAATGACACCACGCATAACTTTTTATAAAAAATGAATTTCGTCAATCCAACCAATCAATTGAAAGTTTGTATGACGTAGATCAACTATGCAAAATTTCATACCATCTAAAAATATAGGGAATGGATCAACTCACACCCGTATAAGTTGACGCCAACTCTTACAAAACGAATAACTCTTTATTGAATAATCTTCTTACAAAACCGACCAATACATTAAAAGTTCTTACTATATATAGAGCATATCAACAAAGTTTCGCGTTAATCCGAAATCGTTTTGTAATTTACTAAAAGATAAACGTAATACATAGTTTGATAAAACATATGAAAATATGAATCATTTGATGAAGTGTCAAACAATTTCGGATCGACGTGAAACTTTGTAGATATGATCTATATACACAACTTTTAATCTATCGGTTTTGTAAGAAGATTATTGATTAAAGAGTTATTCGCGGGGTAAGATTTGGTGTCAACTAACACCACTGTGAGTTGATCTATCCCCATATATATATATATATATATATATATATAGGGGGGGATCAACTTATACCGGTGTAAGTTGACGCCAACTCTTACACCGTGAATAACTCATTAATTAATAATTTTCTTATAAAACTGATCGATTGATTAAAAGTTCTTAGTATATAGATCATATCTACAAAGTTTTAAGTCGATCCGAAATGGTTTAGTACTCTATCAAGGTTGTAAAAAAATTAATGTAACATATAGTTTCATAAAAATAAGAAAATATCAATCATTTGATGAAGTACTAAACGATTTCGGATCGACGTGAAACTTTGTAAATATGATCTATATATATACTAAGAACTTTTAATCCAATGGTCCATTTTGTAAGAAAATTATTAATTATTGAGTTATTCGCGGTGTAAGAGTTGGGGTCAACTTACACCGGTATAAGTTGATCCCTCCCCATATATATATGGGTCGTCTGAAAAAAAGTTTTTGACAGAAATTGCAAAATGTCCTGGATGAAGGAGGAGTCCCTCACATCGGAGTTAGAGATTTTCGGAGATGGAAGTCATCGGAGATGGAGCTTTGTCGGAATTCGTTGGAGATGGATGTGTCGTGAGGTGTAGGGTGGTGTTAGAAGAGTGATTGGAAGAAGAAGTTAATGGATGAAGAAAAGAATGGATGCAGGAGAAGTGAATGAAAGAAGAAAAGAATGGAAGAAGAAAAGAATCGAAGAATAAGAAGAATAGGAAGAAGTGAATAAATAGGAAAAAATGTATGAAAGAACAAACGAGATTAAGGAGAACAATGGTTGGGATGTTACTAAGATTGATCCGTGTCACATGCCATTTTCAAATCAAATTTTGACACGTGATGCAAAAAATTAGCGACAAAAATTGTCATCGCTAACCCACACATTAAAAAAACCAAATGTGCCATTTTTGTGACGGTTGGGTTCGTTGCTTATTTGCAACGGCTGGGTCCATCGCTAACCCACAGATTCAAAAAAATACAAAAAAAACCAACCCAGGCCATTTTTTCGAGGGTTGGGTCCGTCGCAAAAATTATATATCTTGTCGCAATATCGCGACAGTCTCTGGTGGTCGCAAATAATTTGTCTCTAAATTGGCTCATTCTTGTAGTGTGCAGAGTTGAATTGAAATCGTGTTTGGACTGTGAGCCGTGAGGGACTTACGACATCAAAAAAATTAGGATTGGATTTTTTCTCCGTCACGCCCCTAATGACTCACATTTTGCTATTAAACTTTGTTTGTGTTGATAGTTTCACATGTCCAAACCTTATTATCATTTGTTAGATTTGAATTTTGTTGTCTCTATTTAACTATGTTCTTAGTTTGTCAATTCTATTATTTTTAACACTTTTTTTACAAATATTATGTATTTGTTTTTATTGTTAAAAATATCAATGATGGATAGATTAGAATGTACTTATGCTTTAGTTTAATTAGTCTAGAATTGAGTGCTAACTACTCCTATCCTTTGAATACACTTGTAGCGGTTTCATTGAATAAATTGCCAATTCCGTCCTTAGAATGCATTAAGCTTTCACATTAATTCCAAACTAAGGAAATCTCGATGTTAGTTCACAAACTTATCATTTTTTGGACATATTAGTTTCAACTAAGAACTAACATGATCGATAAATTACAATTTTAGGAACAACTATACTGATAATGTGGATACTTCTTTAGTTGATTTTACTCATCTCTAATAAATAAATACACCATCTCATATGTATCTGATTATTGGACATAAAATACAAAACCCCCATTCCTGAGAAACAAACTCCTTTTTACCTAAATTTAATTTGTTCTATTTTTTAACTCATTTACTTTCTATACTTGTGTCTGTTAGTTTGTTAGTTAATTCAGGGTTTCCATGTATGAGTTAGTGCATGTGACTTAGTTAATGTCACCCGAGTTCAGTTAGTTTTTGTAATTGAGATAAAAGGCTCTGTGTTGTAATATAGTGTATTACATCTTAACAATACAACTTCACAAAGACAATTTCAATACTTCTTCCTCTTCTCCACTTAATCTCAATTCTCTCTCAATTTTCCAACATTTGGTATCTTAGAGCTCTGGTTTAGATCCAAAAGCGACATGTGGACGAGTGTCTTCTTGCCATTTGTCAAGTGTGTAGAAGAGTGCTGTTATTCCAAGTCTTGATTTCCAGTGCTGATCATGATAGGAAAAATGGTAGTCTTCTTTTACATCTGCTCATTCTTGATGGCAAGAATTCGGAACATTGGTGCACTCAAATGAAAGTGATTTTTGGTTTTCAAGATGTGTTTAAAATTGTGGAGAGTGGCTATCCTGAGCTAGGTAAATATTCCACCGATGCTCAAGGAAATGCATACAGAGATTTCAAGAAGAAAGATTGCATGGTAATGTTCATCATTAATCAATGTGTTGATGAAGCTCACTTTGAGAAGATTGCTTCCACAAAGATAGCAAAGGATACTCGGGAGCTTCTTGAGAAATCTTACTCTAGTGGTGAGAAGTTGAAGAAGGTACCACTTCAAAAACTTAGGCGCCAATATGAATTTCTTCTGATGGAGAATTCAGAGAAGGTAGCAGCTTACTTTACGCAAGTACTTAGCATTACAAATCTTATGAAAGAGTTTGGTGAAATTGTGACACATCAAATGATCATAGAGAAGGTGTTGCAAACTTGTTCTCCTCGACTTGACTATATTTTAGTTGCAATCGAGGAGTTTAAAGAAGTTGCAGCTTTAAAGGTGGGAGAACCGCAAGGTTCTTTAGAGGCTCATGAGCAAACGATAATGAGAGGAATGTTGACAAATCTTCCATTCGAGTCTTCTAGGTTCAATCCTCTAAGCTAAAGAGTAAAGATAAAGGGAAAGGCATGGAAAGGTAAAGGAAATTTGATACAAGGAGGTTGAAATGGTAAGAAGTCTGCTTAGAAGATTCATGGCGAGTCATCTAATTCTCAGCAGAGTAAGGGTGGTGGATGGAAGAATGGTAAAAAGAAGGGTTGGAAGAAATTTGACAAAAGAAAGGTAGAGAGTTATAATCGTCATAAGCTTGGGCATTTTGCTCATGAATGTTGGGACAAAAAGAAAGGTCGACAACAATGATGTTGAGGCCCATTTGGTGTGAAGAAGATGATAATGTAGATGAAACACAAGTTCTTTTAATGGTAACTACGGGTACCGATATTGCAGAACCAAAAACATGGTATTTGAACACAGGTGTTTAAATCACATGACAGGTAATAGAAGTTGGCTCATTGATCTAAATCCACATGTGAAAAGAAGAGTTAAATTTGTAGATAAAGTTCTATAGAAGTAGAAGATATGGGTAAGGTTTTGATTATGAGAAAAGATGGAAAAACAATAGTGATGAGTGATGTGTTGTATGTACCATCTATGGAGAATAACCTACTGAGTCTTGGACAACTAGTAAAGAATGGGTTTTCTGTTAAAATGGAGCTGTAATGTGATTATATGATGAAAGGCTCAATCTGATCTTAAAAGCTCCACTATTTAACAACAGGACTTTCAAGATTAAATTGAACTTGTCTAATTTCAGTGTTTGTCAACAGGCGTGGATGATGAAGCATCGCTATGGCATTATTGGTATGGCCATTTGAACTTCAACAGTTTGAATTTGCTAGTAAAGGACCAAATGGTTAAAGGATTGCCTCAGATAAAACTCCTTCTAAGGTGTGTGAGGGGTGTATGCTAAGAAAGCTATCTAGGAATGTGTTCAAGATAGAAATTCCTCCCAGAGCAAGAGTATCACTTGAGGTGTTATATTCATATGTTTGTGGTCCAATAGATATCCAGCAAGTATGGGTGGTAATTAGTATTTTGTAACTTTTGTTGATGAATTTTCTAGAATGGTGTGGTTATACCTGATTCATAGGAAGAGTGAGGTGCTTTCTATTTTTCAAAAGTTTAAAGTGATGATTAAGAAGCAGGGAAGTACACATATCAAGGTTCTAAGGACAGTTGGAGGATGAGGGTACACCTGTAAATATTTTGCAGAGATTTGCAGTGAAAATGGCGTCAATCATGAGGTGATTGCACCCAATACACCACAACACAATGGCCTAGCCGAAAGAAGAAATAGGACATGATGGATATGGTGAGAAGCATGCTTAAAAGAAAGGAAGTTCCAAAGGGATTGTGAGCTGGGGCAACTACTACTAAGCATCTGAGAGGCCAAATCCCTGAGGAAGTTTGGACAGGAAGGAAGCCACATGTTAACCACTTGATGATTTTTGGATCTCCTTGTTTCACACAAATTTTTGATTTTGAGCAAGTAATACTCCCGCATGTTGTGGCTCTCATTTTCTTTTCTATTTTCAACAATGTAATTGCATGGTAATTTATATAGATGCACTGACAACCAAACTTTTAGCTAGTGGCTTACACTATCCTTCGTAGCCTATATAAGCTTGTCATTCTATTGTATTATTTAATCATCCAATTCCTACATTCCACATTCAGTAGAAACAATTCTTTCCACTCTACAAAATTCTCATTGTCTCATATAGTCTTTTATATTTTTCTCTTCTCTTAATTCTTAATTATTTACGATCTCGTGCTTCCGCATAGTGCTTATACCGTAACAAGTGGTAACTAGAGCACTTATTCAATTAAGAATTTATTATGTAAACTATCACAAAGTTTGACATTGAGAAGTTTGATGGCAAAATTAGTTTTTCTATCTGGCGTATCCAAATGAAATCTATTCTTACTCAGAACGGATTAAAGAAAGCTTTGGACGGGAAGTCAAAGAAATCGACTTCCATGACTGATGAGAAATGGCACGAGTTGGATGAGAAGGCGCTTTCGGCAATTCAACTTTGCTTGTCCAAGGAGGTTCTTCGTGAAGTAGCCAGTGAAAATACTACTGCTGCATTATGGGCCAAATTGAAATCTTTATATATGACGAAGAGTCTTGCAAACAAGCTTCATCTTAAAAAGCGCTTGTATACTATCTGTATGCCGGTAGGTACTTCTATTCAATCTCATCTTGATGAGTTTAATACTATAGTTATGCATCTGGCAAATATTGATATTTCAATTGATGATGAAGATAAAGTTGTTTTGTTGATTGTCTCCTTACCGTCCACCTATAAACATTTCAAAGAAATAATGTTGTACGGCAACAATGACACATTATCCTTTGAAGATGTTAAATCAAGTTTATTGTCTAAAGAAAAAATTGATCTTGAAGTTCATTTTAAAGAAAAAGGTGAAGGTTTAAGTGTTAGAGGCAGAACTCTAGAAAAGGGGAGTGGCAGTTTCAAAAAGTCCAGGTCCAAATCTAGAGGATACAAAAATGACAAAACTTGTCGTTATTGCAAGAAATTTGGGCATGATATTTCTGATTGTTTTATATTGAAGAAAAAAGAAGAAAAAAAGAAATCTCACCAACCTGCCGAGGCTGCTAATATTGAAACCAATTCTGACGGTGATTTATTATCAGTTGTTAGTTTTGAGAAAAGGAGTAAAACCGAATGGATTCTTGATTGTGGATGTACTTTTCACATGTGTCCTTATAAGGATTTTTTTCCACTCTTGAGATTGTTGATAGTGGTGTTGTCTTGATGAGCAATGATGCCCAATGCAAGGTTGCTGGAATTGGTACAATTCAAATCAAGACTCATGACAATATTATACGTACTTTGACTAAAGTTCGTTATGTTCCTGACTTAAAACGTAACTTGATTTCTCTTGACACCTTTGAGTTTCTTGGGTGCAAATACTCAACTGAAGGTAGAGTTCTGAATATATCAAAATTTGCCCTTATTTTGATGAAAGCTAACCATATTGGTAGTTTATATGTCTAGCAAGGTTTTGTTGTTACAGGCTCAACTGTTGTATCTTCTTCGTTGTCTGATACTGACGTCACAAAATTATAGCACATGCGCCTTGGTCATATGAGTGAAAAAGGAATGCACTTACTGAGCAAGCAAGGTTCCCTTGGTAAACATGCCATCGGTAAGTTGGAGTTTTGTGAACACTGCATTTTTGGGAAGTAGAAAAGAACTAGCTTTTTTACTGCAACTCATCGCACTAAAGACATTCTTGATTATATTCACTCTGATCTTTGGGGACCTTCTAAGGTTCCCTCTCATGGTGGACGTCGCTATATTGACGATTTTTCTCGTAAGGTTTGGGTTTACTTTTTAAGGCATAAAAATGAGGCCTTCCCCACTTTGAAGAAGTGGAAAACTCTTGTTGAAATCCAAACCGGGAAAAAGGTTAAGAAACTCAGAATAGACAATGGGTTAGAATTTTGTTGAAGTGACTTTAATGAGTTCTGTGCAGAGCATGGTATTGCTAGGCATAAAACAATTCAAGGTAAGCCCCAGTAGAATGGTGTTGTTGAACGCATGAACAAGACCTTACTTGAAAGAGCTCGTTGTATGCTCTCAAATGAGGCAGTATCTACTGCATGTTACTTAGTCAATCGTTCTCTACACACGTCACTTTATTTCAAAGTTCCAGAAGAAATTTTGTCAGGTAATCTGGTTGATTATTCAAATTTGAGGATTTTTGGATGTCCTGCATATGCACATGTCAGTGATAGTAAATTAGCTCCGAGAGCTATTAAGTGCATATTTCTTGGTTATGCATCTGAGTCTAAAGATATCGTTTATGGTGTTTTGATCCTAAGTCACGCAAATTAATCCTCAGTAGAGATGTGACTTTTAATGAGGATTCATTCTTATCTTCTGTGACTTCCTCTACTAGTACTAATAATTTGCAGGGTACTAGCGAGAAGATGGAGTTGGAATTGAAGCCTAGAGTTCCTAATCTCGGTGTTTCATCATCTACCAATGAGTCTAACATTGATGTTCATACTAATAATCAAGATGAAATTGCCACTTCTCCTATTCAACCGCAGCGAGAGGAGTATACTATGGCCCGAGATAGACCGAGAAGACAAATTAAAATTCCAGCTAGATACGCTGATGATAATTTAACTGCTTATGCATTGTCTGTCGAACAGGAGATAAATTATGGTGTTGAACTTGCTAGCTATACTGAAGTTATTTCTTGTGCTGATTCTTCAAATTGGCTAGTAGCTATGAATGAAGAAATTGAGAGTCTTCATAAGAATGGTACTTGGGCTTTGACAAAGCTTCCAAAAGGCAAGCAGCCACTAAGATGTAAATGGGTCTACAAAAGGAAAAAAGGCATTCCCGGGGTTGAAGATCCTAGATGCAAAGCACGGTTAGTTATTAAAGGTTTTAGCCAGAAGGAAAGTATTGACTTTAATGAGATTTTCTCACCTGTTGTTCGTCATACCTCTATCCGCGTTTTGCTTGCTTTTGTTGCTTTATACGACTTGGTATTGGAGTTAAGACAACTTTTCTACATGGAGAGCTGGAAGAAGAAATTTACATGGAGCAGCCCGAGGGATTTGTTGTTCCAGATAAGGAACATTTAGTTTGTCAATTAAAGAAATCGTTGTATAGCCTAAAGCAAGCTCCAAGGCAGTGGTACAAACTGTTTGATTCATTTATGATTGAGCAAGGTTATTCAAAGCCAATTTGATGACTGTATTTATTTCAGACAATTTCTAAATGGCTCTTTTATATACTTGTTACTTTATGTTGATGATATGTTGATTGCATCACGTGACAAGTCCTTAATCAGGGAGTTAGAAACTCAACTTAGTAATGAGTTTGATATGAAGAAATTGGGTGCAGCGAAGAAAATTCTTGGCATGGAGATTCACAGGGATCGTCAAGCCGGAAAATTGTTCTTATGACAAAAGAAATATATTGAAAGAGTACATGAAATGTTTAATATGAATAAATGTAAACCTGTTTCTACTCCGCTTGCTGCACATTTCAAGCTATCTACAGACCTTTGCACATAGACAGATGAGGAGAAGAAGCATATGTCACACATTTCTTATGCTAGTTCAATTGTTAGCCTTATGTATGCAATAGTGTGCACTAGACCTGATTTAGCATATGTTGTTAGCATGGTCAGTCGATATATGCATAATCAGATCATTGGAATGTTGTAAAATGGATTTTTCGGTATCTAAAAAGTACTTCTGATATTGGCTTGGTGTTTGATAGAAGCAAGACTACAACCATTGATGTTGTAGGTTTTGTTGATTCAGACTATGGTGGTGATCGTGACCGAAGAAGATCTCTTTCTGGTTATATCTTTACTCTTTGTAATGGTGCTGCCAGTTGGAAAGCGACTCTTCAGTCTATTCCTACATTATCTACAACAAAAACAGAATATGTTGTGGCTACAAAGGGTGTGAAAGAGGCTCTTTGGCTTCGTGGTTTGGTTAATGAACTTGGTCTAACACAAGATACTCTTGTTGTGTTTTGTGATAGCCAAAGTGCTATTCACTTAACCAAGAATAATCGTTATCACGACAAGACCAAACACATTGATGTGAGATATCATTTTATACGAGAAATTGTGGTTATTGGTGAAGTTGTGGTAGAAAAGATTCACACGTCAGAGAATCCCGCAGACATGCTTACTAAGCCTCTACCAAATGCCAAGTTTCAACATTGTTTGGATTTGGTTGGTCTCTACGGTGTCTGAAGACATGGTTATAAACTAGTTGAATTCGAGCTAAGGTGGAGATTATTGAGCGAGTAATACTCCCTCATGTTGTCGCTCTCATTTTCTTTTCTATTTTCAACAATGTAATTGCATGGTAATTTATATAGATGTACTGACAACCATACTTTTAGTTGAATTCGATCAAATCCAATAAATCTCTCTTAGCTACTAAAGGCACGCTTCAACACTCCTCTTTGTCATAGAAGCTGCAAACTCCAAGCTTTTGCCTCAAAAACTTAAACCTACTAGGTGAGAAAGACTTGGGGTACCGTTTGGCCTTGTTTATTTTTATGTTAAAATTCACTTTTAAGCTAAAGCTACAAATAAGAGGCTTAAAAAAGTTAAGCTGTCTGGCAATTTCATTTTTAAAAATAAATAAAAAATTGATCCACGGCGACGGTCCAGCGGCGGTGGGTGGCAGATGGTGGCCGCGAGCGGTGGCAGGTGGTGGTGGGTGGCGGTCCAGTCTTCGTTATGGTAGTTGGTGGATGTTTAATGAAAATAAGAGGTTGGAAAATAAGCAAAAGCTCCTATGTGTGACTTACTTTAAAACTCTTTTTTCTCTCTTTCCTTCGTTAAAAAAAGCCACTTAATATTTTAAGAGCTTATTAATATTTCTATTTGGCCCAACTTTTACTTATAAGTAGAAGATAAGCTGAAAATAAACCGGGCCAAACGAAGCCTTGGTAAAGATATCAGCAGTTTGGTCTTCAATTTTGCAATAAATTAGACTTATATCTCCATCTTCCTCCACTTCTCTTAAAAAAATATAACTTGACATTGAAATGCTTAGTCTACCCATGAAACACATAATTGTGTTGTATTGAAAATGCTGTTTGATTAGCAACTACTACTGCAGCCACGAATTCAGCTTCTGCTGTTGACTGAGCTACTTTCTCTTGCTTCTTGCAACATCAAGTGAAAACAACTAAACTTATACTATAGCAATTTCTTGAAGTACTCTTCATATGATGTAAGCTACATGCCCAATCAAGAAAAACCAATTTAATAATTTAAAGTTTTGTACCTTGCAATACTTGACTCCATAGTTGATAGTTTCCTTGATGTATCTCAAAACTTTCTTTGTTGCCTTCAAATGCAATTTATTGGCACAATGCATGAACCTTGACAACAAACTAACTGGAAATAAAATGTTAGGGCTTAAAGATGTAAGATACATTAAACACCCAATAAAGCTTCTAAATAAGCTTCATCAACTATATTAGATCCATCATCTTCGATGAACTTCTCCTTTTGGTTCATAGGAGTTTTCATTGGGAGGATGAGATTAGCACCATCTCTATTGGAAGTGGCACTATCTTTTTTATATATAAGAATCATAAATTTATATACTAAAAACGATGGTGCCACTCCCAATAAGGATGGTGCTAATCTCATCCACCTTTTCATTGTTTAGCATTCATCAAGTTAAATTTTTTTTAGGATCTCTTTTGCATATTTCTTTTGACAAATAAAAATCTCATTCTTCTCTTGAGTGATATCCAAGTAAAAAAAAAAAGTCATAAGACCAAGATTTGTTATTTCAAAGACGTTATTTCAATTCTTGCTAATCATCAATTAGTGCTAGGTTGCTTCTTGTCAGCGATAGATCATCAAAATACAAAGAAATGATTAAAATATCTACACCAACATGTTTGACATAAAGTATAGCTTCAAACAAGCTTTTCTAAAAACCCATACTTAGAAGATGATCGTTAATTTTGCTGTACCAAACTCTTGGGGCTTGCTTCAAGCTGTACAGAGCTTTCTTTAGCAAGTACACTTTGTCTTATTGGCCTTTGATCAGGAAACCTTGTGGTTGGTCAACAATAATCTCCTCCTGAAAAAAAACAAATTGAGAAAGGCTGACTTGACATCCATATAAACCACTTGTCACCCCTTTTATGCTACAATTGCAAGTATCAACCTAATTGTGTCATGCCATGCCACAACAACAAAATTATCATAATAATCAATTCCAAATATTTGCGAATAGTCCTTCACAACAAGCCTAGCTTGGTGCTTGTTTATTGAGCCATTAGGATTGAATGTTGTTCTAAGAACGCATTTTACCCTTTTGACATTTCTATGATGGGGTTTTTTATTTAGCTTCCAAGTTTGATTTTTCTCAATCATAGACAGCTCCTTATTCATTGTACTTATCCATTTTTATCCATTGCAACTTCTTCAAAATAAGCTGGTTCGCACATAGCTACATTGCACAGTGCTATGTTGCATCTTTGGTAGATGTCGGAGTCCGACCTGGTGCCTCGAACGGGTTGATTATCTTTTGTATCTTCAAGATCCAGCAGCGGAATCTTTCCAACTCCATTTTTCATCTTCCATAAAGTATACATATCTGCTTATAAGAATTTTATCTGTTTGAGGTTAAAAAAACCTATAAACTTTAGAGATGGTATTGTAGTCAATAAATATTCCAGCTTCTGCTCTTCTATCAAGCTTACCACAGTTAATGAGGAAATGTGAGTAGCATAAACAACCAAATACTTTCAAAAAATCTAGAGAAGGTTTAAAATCAAGACATGCTTCAAAAGGAGTTTGATTTTGTAATGCTCGAGTAGGAAGTCGGTTTTGAATGTAGGCTGCTGTATTTGGAGCTTGAGCCCATAACTTCTTCGGTAACTTATTTTATGTTCAGTAAATTAGTATCACACATTAGTTGATTCTCTCAATCTCAAAGATCAACTAAAAGTGGGTTACTATGATTTTGAATAAGATGCTATGATGCTTTAAATTATGTAGCAATTGTAATTTTATGTGTGACAAGTTGGACCTAACAATTCTAATTTCTTTGAATTATCAAGAATATTTTAAGTGTTAATTGCGATATGATTTCATTTAATTTTCTTTTTGTGTTTACCCTTTGTAGTCAAGATTTTCCAAGATGAAATGGATGTTGTATAATAAAGTAGTGCACTAGCTTATTTTGGGTGTTGTTAGAATATATTTAAAAGGGTTAAATATGTGTTTCATGATTGCCATGAGATTCTCATTAAGATCAATAAATTTGCGATAACCAAAAAGAATATGCATATATAAATACCTTGCGGCTGTCTAATAGTATAGCAAGTAGATTTGAGTTGGATATTCTTTCAATATTGACATACTTGAAAAGGCCAATGAGTTTGACCGTGGTTTTTTTTTTTTTTGAATATTTCTTTACTTATCATTTGTAATTTTAAGAGGTTTTATTTTTCCTCAAGAAGATATTGCTCTTAAAGGTACTAAAATTGACTTACAATATTTATTTCACACCATGATTAATCTTATTATATTGAGTGATATGTTGAGGAATGAAATTGAGGTTTAGTGTGAAAATGGGTAATTTGAGAAGTTTTCTCAATGTAAGTTATGTGCGTGCTACTTTATATCGAGAAATTCTCAGCTTTACAAAAAAAACCTTAGCTTCATTTCACATCATACCACTTAATATAATAATCATGCTGTAAAATAAATATTGTAAAGCAATTGTAGAACCTTTAAGAGTAATATCTTCCTAGGAGAAATAAGACATCTAAAAAATGACAGATGATAAGTAAAGAAATGTTCCAAAACAAAAAAGGCTCATTGGACTTCTAAAAGAGTGTTACTTTTAGCACCATGTGCCATGTTGGGCGCACCATGTGCCATGTTGGGCGCACCATGGCCAGTTATTTTTTTTCCAATTTTGCCCTTGAAACGGTTTCCAGAAACCGTTTCCAAAAACGGTAACTAGAAACCGTATCGCAACTTAAACTTTTTTTTTTAAAAAAAATTAAACGAAACGGTATCCAGATACCGTTCCTGGTAAATCAGAATCCAAATAATGTTTTTTAAAGATAATTATATCAGACACACTCCCTACCACCTTCATGTATACATTATCACTTTCCACAAAACACTTATTTTCTCCAATCAACTCAATATCCCAACATCAAGATATTTTACATTATTTGGAAGCTACAATCTCCAAAAAAAAGGTCAATATTTGTTGCATTTGGAATTAGTTACGCTTTTAAATTCATATGGTGCTGGGAAACTGAGGTGAAGTCCCATACGGTTTCCAGAAACCGGTTGGAAACGGTTTCCAGAAACTGTTTGTAAACGGTTTCCAGAACCCGTTTGAATTATTTTTTTAATTTTATTTATTATAATTTTCAAAATGTATTAATTATGCAGAAACGGACAATTCTGAAGAAGAATTGAAGAATATAGATGAAGAAATGGAGAATGTTGAGGAATATGAAGACCATGACGTTTTACCCAATTTGGTTGATTATGGACAACACTTTGTCACTGAACAGGTAATTTGATAATTAAGTTTAACGTCCTGATGTATATTAGATTTATTGAAATTTCAGTAAGTTAATAGGTTGTTGCTTTGCTTGTGGTAACAGGTATTTTCAACTACAGATGATTTGATTGCTTGGGCGAGGGAGGTGTCTAGGAAGCTTGGATTTGTTACTGTTGTTTATAGATCAGATTATGGTCCAAGGAGTAGTTTTTTAACTCTTGCCTGTGAAAGGAGTGGAGTGTATAAACATGCTGATAGGCCTCATAAGATGATAGGACAACTTGTCACAGGTACTAAGAAGATAGATTGTCCTTTTAGGCTCAGAGGAAGACCAGTGGGGGCTTCGGGATGGAGGCTAATCGTAAAATGTGGGCAGCACAATCACAAGAGAGTTGAAACTTTGGTTGGACACCCATATCCCGGTCGTCTGAAACCTGAGGAAAAGCGACTTGTGGCAAATATGACGAAGAACAGAGTGCGGCCAGGCTAGATACTTAGTGCATTAAAAGAACGTGATCCTCTGAATGTGACCACAATTAAAACTTTATACAATGAACGTCAGGCATACAGGAAGGCACTAAGAGGGCCACGTACAGAAGTGCAACTGTTGATGTCACAACTTGATTCGTACAAGTATACTCATTTCCACAGGAAGAACGATGAAGGTGTTGTGCTAGACATCTTCTGGGCGAATGAGAACTCAATGAAGTTGTTTCGCACATTTCCCATAGTTGTTTTACTTGACAGCACATACAAAACATGCAGGTACAAGTTGCCTTTACTTGAAATCGTTGGAGTGACATCTACTCAGCTTACATTTTCTATTGCATTTGCTTATATTGAGTCTGAACGCATGGACAATTTTGTTTGGGCTTTACAATGCCTACAAAAATTGCTTGTGCAAGAAGATGTATACCTGGAGGTTTTTGTGAGTGATAGAGACCTTGCGTTGTTAAATGCAATTAGAGAAGTGTTTCCTGAATCAAAATACTTGTTATGTCAGTATCACATACTTAGAGCGGTAGTAGCAAAGTGTAAGCGTTGTATACCTAATACTGGGAAGTGGATAAAAGTTGAGAATTTGTGGAAATCTGTTGTCTTCTCCCACCGAGGAAATATATGACGACCGCAAGGATGATCTTGTTGGATATTGTATGATGTATAAGGATTTTGTGGAATATGTGATGAACACTTGGCTGACTCCGTGGAAGGAACACTTTGTCCATGCATGGATAGATGAACACATGCATATGGGAAATACTACATCGAACAGGTATGATATATGTAGTATAAATAGCATTCGACAAATATACTTTGTTGTTAATCATGCGGAATATTGTATGACATAAGTTTTGGTGTTTACACAGGGTTGAGGGTGCACATAAAAATTTGAAGTTGCTTTTAGAGAACAGTCAAGGTGACTTCTGTCATGTTTGGGATCGCATGCATGAGATGGTATCTGCCCAATATACCAAGATTCTCACATCGTTCGAACAAAGCATAATGGTGAAAAAACATAGATATAACAATTCATTGTTTACAAAGTTGTGTTCAGTTGTTTCTAGAGAATGCTTGGACTTGATATATCGCCAGTATGAATCAAGCAAGTACGTAAATGTAGCTGACCCCCCTGTTTGTAGCTGTTCAATACGCAAGACACACAGAATACCTTGTCAATGTGAAGTTGCAAAATGGTGTATGTATCAGTTACCTATTCCTGCAGATAGAGTGCATATGCACTGGAAAAAGTTGGCAGTTCTTCAAGATTTTGACACGTCGTATGGCTCATATTCGGAGTATCAACCTGACTTGAACTTTGATGAAACTTCAAGATTGCGTATTGCTGTGGAGGAGATGTGGGAAAGATATTTCAGACTTGATGCTACTGGTCGGAACAAAATAGTCCTCAAAGTCAATGAGATTGCACATCCAGAGTTGACCACCATGAAACCACCTTACCATAAGGTTTCCAAGGGGAAATTGTCGAAGAAGGAAAAGTCAACCAAGCGGATACCATCAAGTTGGGAGAACGTGGATTCTTTTATGGATAGTGCGCCATCGGTTAGTCAGGTCACGAAGACTTCCAAGACTACAAGGAAGAAGACACATTGTACCGACGACATTGTATACTGGAGTGAAATCCCACCTATTTTTCAGAGATACGTTGAACATGTTGTTGATGTCAAGGCAGATGGGAATTGCGGGTATCGTGTGATTGCAGCTCAAGTTTATAACTCTCAGGAAAAATGGGATGTAGTACGTCAGTGTTGCTATCAAGAATTGATGTTCAGACCTAATATGTATATGGAGTTGCTAGGTGGTCGTGACCGGTACATGGAGTTGCTAGCCTCGACCCAAGTTGAATCATTGACTCGGTCTCAACCGTGTGACAAGTGGTTAACCTTCCCAGACATGGGTTTGGTGTTGGCTACAAAATTTTGCAGGCCAATAGTGTTACTATCAAAGGCTGGGTGTTCCACATATTTCCCACTATTTGCAGCTCCACAACCTTCTCATGACATTATTTGTCTCATGATCATCCAGAATTATCACTTTGTTCAGGTTAGTAATTGAAATTATAGTTGTATGTAATTTAAATTAGGTGTTACTTAAATTAGAGTTGATTTTTTTCCTCATGTGTTTCAGGTGAAGCTGATGTCAGATTCTCCATTACCCCCTATTATGCCTCAATGGATTTATCATTGTAATGAAATGGGTCGTTTATGGCAAAGTCAATATGAACCGCGTCTTCAAGCATATGCTCAAATTGAAAGGCCCTTTGTAGACCTAAATGAAAGAAACTTTGTAGACCTAAATGAACCTTGAAAATATTTTTGTGTTTGTTATTTGTCATGTTACATTTCTTATTTGTGGCTCTTTGATGCTATTGTATTACGTTTCTTCTTAGTGAATCTTAGTCCATATTACGTTTCTTATTTGTGATAAACAATAATTATAAAATATAAATGTCATACACACATGCATATATAAGTGATAAACAAAAAATAAATAACGTCATACACACATGCATATATAAGTGTGTCTACAATAAATAAATAACGTCATGCATACATATACAAATGACAAACAATAAATATAAAATGTCATAGTACATCCGTCACAACAACAAAAAAATGAAAAAAATAAGACACCTAAACCCTACGACGGACCCTCCGCTGAAGTGCATCATATCCTGGTCCTCATCCTCCACTCGACTGCCATGATGCGTAGATAAGGCTAGTATCTCACGTGCCAAATCATGCTGGACAATACCGCGCGTGGTCGAACTAACAATACGCTCAGCAAGGTCACGAACACGACACCAGTCCTCTGAACACGAACTAGGAACAACATCTGGCAGCTGGATGGGCACTAAACGATGTGCATGCTCACTGTATGCCACCTCATCCATCCAAGGGTGGGAAACCGACAGGAACCACCTGAAGTAGTCTGCATGACATGCTCCACGATCATCAGCAGGAACAGGTGTCAGGTCATCAGTCTCTAGCGTGTGCACCTCCATTTCAGCCCATATCTGGTCCACCTGCTCTGGAGTACATACGCCACGAGGAGGATCACTAGGAACAGTCTGCACATACCCAAACTGGCGGAGATACCTATCAGGAAGGATCCTAAATATCTTCACTCCAAAACGGATAGGGCCGTCGTACAGATACACCTCCTGAAACGGATGATGCTCCCTAAAAGCCTCGTATGGGGTCCACACAACTTGACCCGGAGTCAAGTTGTCAAAATGTGTCCTATAGAAGTGCACACCAGCATGTGTACGTACCGGCTCCATCCTAGACATGATCGGAAACCGCGATAAAAAGTGCTCGCTGACCCTAAACTCGGCAATGGCAGGAAAGTGCACATAAAACCATGCCTGTAATACACCTAGCACTCCACCCATCTGCCTCGTCTTGTGAAGGCTGCCCTCTGAAAGCTGGTCATATATGTGGGCCAATAGCACTCCTCCCCAAGACATAGCCAGTGCCGTATCCTCGTCCCGTAGAAGACTAAAATAAGCGGTCGGGACATGATCGCCACTCTTGTCGGGCATCAACATGCACCCGAGCAAGAAAATCATGTAGGCCTTCTCCGAAAGCCGAAACTGCCCCAGCTCGTCTATCTGCTCCCCAGACTCCTCCGCGGCCACCTCTGCTTGAATAGCAGCCTCCCAAAACTCCCTCAACCTCTCGAAAGACACACCTGTGCCCTTCACCATCGCCTCTGCCTGCCCTCTGGTCACCTTCAACTCGTCCTCTACGATCTGAATAGCCATCGGATGTGTCAAACGCGTAGGCAAGTATAAATCACCCTCGATCGGCAAGTTGGTGAGACAAGCCACATCCTCAAGAGTGATGGCCATCTCACCAACTGGAAGGTGAAAAGTGCATGTCTCCTTATGCCACCTCTCAACAAGGGCCGCAATCAAACCCTTGTCGATGATGGCATAAGTGCATACAACGAGCCAGTGCAGCCCTATGCAGCGTAGTGTCTCCCGTATACGATCAGTCGGTGGAGGGTGCTCCTGTATCTTCTTCCCGTGGGGAACTGTCCTCATATCCGCCCGTCCCTGCAAATTAATAATTATAGAATGTCACACACATAGAATAGTTAAAGTAAATAGTTTAGAATGTTGCCTAAAGTAAAGTAAATTTACCTCGCCTCTCCAAACGAAAGCGGCCTCGTGATCCTTGAACCCCTCAGCCTCTGGTGGTGGCTCTGCAACTGTCTCTGCCTCAGCCTGTGCTGGCGGTGGTCGTAGTGCATCGACCCCAGCATGAGAAGATCCGCGACGATGGCGGACTGGTGCTGGTGATGGTGGTTGTCGTCGTCGTCGTCGTGTGTCGACTCCACCTCGGGAGGAAGATCTGTGATAGAAGCGGCCTGGAGCTGCTAATGGCGGTGGTGTGTCTACACCAGCACGGGTAGAAGATCCGTGACGAATACGGATACGAGGTCGTGACTGTGTCGGTGATGAAACTGGTGGTGGTGAAGCAACTGGTGGTGGTGGTGGTGGTGGTGGTGGTGGTGGTGATGATGGTGGTGACTCACCCTGAACTGCGTCACCAGCATGTCGATCTCCTCGGCGTACAGAAGCATGTGCCTTGTCTCCTACAACCATCTACATATACAACCATACAAGTATTTTTTATATTTATTAAAATATAATAACATAATTACATATCAAACTATAAAAATAAAAATAAAACAATATTATTAAAAATCTATACTATATATATTTTTTAAAAAAATTCTATACTCTAGAATTTTTTAAAAAAAATAGACAAATACTAATATTCAATACTTATAATTAAAAAAAAATTAAAATCCTAAACGGTAAGCAGAAACCGTATAGGAACAGTTTCCAGAAACCGTTTGCTACATAACCCTGTTTTCATGGAAGAGCGAAACGGTTTCTGGAATACGTTTGAAACAGTTTCCAGAAACCGTATGGTTCATCTTCTACCCTAGAGCAGCAGTGAACATGAAAACATATGACATTTGGGCCCAAAAATTACCTTGATTTGTTCTTCTGAGCAAAACGACCCTATCTACTTGTAGAATGATGGAAACAAACGAGCCAATCTCTGGAAAAAAGCACTTTTCACAGGATTTGGAGTTGAAGAAATGAAGAGGATATGGTTTCACGGTATCCAGATACTGGGTTAATGTAGTTTGTTTCCAGGAACGGTATCTGGATACCGTTTCGCTTAAAATTTTTTAAAAAAAAAAGTTTAAGTTGCGATACGGTTTCTAGTTACCGTTTCTGGAAACGGTTTCAGGGGCAAAATTGGAAAAAAAAATAATTGGTCATGGTGCGCCCAACATGGCACATGGTGCCTAAAGTAGCACTCCTTCTAAAAGTATCAAATCATACTCACTGTCATTTTCAAGTATTTCAATCTTGAAAGAATCCAACTAAAACTATTTGGTAGTGATAGACATACGCAAGGTTTCTATATGTGCATATTCTTTTGTGTTGATCACAAATTTTATTGATCTTAATGAGCATCTCAATGAAACCATCAAACACATATTTAACCATTTTTAGTAATTCTAATAGCACCTACAAAATGCTAGCACACTACTTTATGATACAACATCAATTTCATCTTGCAAAATATTGGTTGTTGAGGGTAAAAAAAAATGAAATGAAAGAAAATTGCAATCATAGCTTAAAACATTCATACATTTCATAGAATTTATAATTGTTAGGGCCAAGCAATCATACATAATATTACACTTGCTGCATGGTTTTAAACACTAGGACAACTTGCTCAAATTCATAATAACCAACTTTTATTCGGGGAATCAACTTGTGTTAGTACTTATTTATTGAACTTAAAAGAAGTTCAATTTTATATAAAAAAAATGAACTTTTACTTGTAGACTTTTCCCCTGCAGAATTGATCCAACAATTAATTCTAGAAAATATTGCAAACAACAATCATACATGAAACGGGAGCAAAAATGTTGTGTAACATTGAGGTATCCAAGCTTATTTATCAATTACAAAATCCACCTACAGCCTGAATTAACATGAAGCAATAATTATAATATCACAAACATGTATTAATTTCACATACAATGAAGCGTGAATACTTATGATTGCACCAGTTTACCTTTATAGGAAATTCTTAAGGAACCAAGAATTGGGTTGAGGAATGAGGATGCAGAGTAACTAGGGCATCCCAATGGAAGGAGATAAAGTGTTTTTCACCAGATAATAAAAAATGTGATAACCATGGTAATGAAAACTGAACCAGATTTGCTAGTTGAACTGAAAACCAGCTAGGTGTTCCGTCTGGATTACCTAAGAAATGAGATGTACAAAAAAAATGACATTGAACAAGAAAAAGTGAGAAATTGGCTTAACATGTGATCCATCAAGCCTGGATTTCTTACCCCAAAATTCACAAAACAAAAAAATAAACACCTCCATTGATGAACCATTGGTCTTCCTTGCAGAGACATGAAACCTTACCTCTTCCATGATAAGTTAATCGACAACCCTTAATGGTAACAGCTACTTGCTTTCACTGCCTCCATAGATCTTGCATTTTTAACTTTACACTCTCTCCTATTAGACCTCCTGTTTGAAATGGCCGCCGACATTGTATCTTGCTACCTTTTGAGGTAGAGAGAGGTGCAACACATTCCAGCGGTAGTGAGTGGTGCAAAGTATTAGGTTTTTAATATGGAAAATTAGGGCTTTCTTTTCTTGGGCCTGGGCTTTAAAAAAACTGAAGCCATCTTTATCTATTTTTTGGACAAGGTATTAATGAAGAATTTACTTCTTAGTAGAAAAAATTATAAATTTAGATTATTTTGATATAATTGAAAATAAAGACAAACTAAGGATGAATAAAACCTACAATCTTCCTATCCGGCAAAAGAAGCAAAGAGATAGCTGGAGTCGCTAATTGCCACAAAGTCCATGCAGAAGACATCGTAGCTCCCTTATTTGCAAACCAATCTGCCACTTGATTGTCTTCCTTCAACGTATGTTCCAAAATCACACTCTAATAATGAGCTAACAATATGTAAATATAAAAAATATTTCAATATTTGTGCAAGGAGGAAGAAGGACACTTAACCTTGTTAAAAATACCCAATGAATGCAAATGACAAATGAAAATTCTAAACCTCATTAACCAAGCCAGCTCAAGGTGTTTATTAAGGGAGAGAAGCTAAGCATGAAGATTGGTCGTAACTCCAATAAAGCTTGTATATGCACATGCAAAATCATCCAACTCATCGAATGACACCAATAATCCCAACCTTACCAGGATTTAAAAGCAGACTACTATCCATATTAAGCTTGTGAGCACCACTCATAAGAGGAACCCACAAAATTATACAAGGAGGAGCACTATTAGTATTGGAGGATAAAACTTGATATGTTAGTTTTTGTGTGTCTGTTGAGTTGTTGTTTGCTTTTGGGCCTGTTCTGTTTGCTTTTTGAATTAGGTCTGTGTGCCTTTCTCTTGGACCACAATGGACTTGTAATGGCTTTCCATAATAGAAAATATGTACAATATTCTCATCTGCAAGGACAAATTAGGGTTGGTCAATGGTAGCATCACATAACCATCAATCAACAACCCTCTCCATTCCGCTTGATGTAAGTGTAATACCATGGTTATTTCATGTATTACTAGGTCTCTTTCCTCTCAAGTAGCTCATAGTATAACTTTCTTTGATCCCGCTATGGAGATTTGGCAAGATCTTCTTCTTAGATTTTTTGAGGTTGATTCTTTTCATTTGTCTAATTGACTTGAAGAAATTTATACTACTCATCAGGGTGACAACATTCTTGCAACATATTTTACTAACTCAAAAATTTTATTCCAAGAACTTGATGCCTTACATCCGACTTTTGATTGCACTTGTTCTACAAAATGTTCTTGTTCACTTCTTCCAAATCATAAAAGGTCAAGAGAATCGGAATATGTCATTTTTAAAAGGGATTAAATGATTCTTATGACACTGTTCGCCACCAAATATTGTGTATGGAACAGATTCCTTCTATTGGGAAGGCTTTTGCCCTAACCCAACAACAGAAGCGCAAAATCAACCCTCATGGTAAGATCCTTACATCTTCTGTTCAACCTACTATTGCTGCTACTTCATGGTGATCTGGAAATTCTCAAAACACAGGTATAGGTAAAGGTAGACGTAAACCACACTTCAATCGTGATTCTTCCTCTGTTAGTAAGATTTGCCGTTTTTGTGCAAAAGAAAATCACACTATTGAAACGTGTTATTTCAAACATGGCTTTCCTTTGAACTTTGAATTCAAGAATTGACAAACAAATGCTTCTATAAAAATGCTAATGTCTCTGATGAATTACCTACTACTTCTGCTGCACACACACCTTCACAAATGAATTTGAGTCCTGATGATATGTCTTTACTCATGGGTATGCTTGACAAGGCTAGGACTAGACCTTCTGTTCATCATGTTAATCAAACCACTCCTCACACTACCACCAATGATAATAATAAAGGTTCTCATCTTATTAAAAGCCTATGAATTGTAGATAGTGCCGCCACTTATTATGTCTGTAATGTTTTGCATGCTTTTGTGTCTTATTCTTCTATTACTCATATTTTTGTTCGTTTACCTAATGGTGATTACTCTATTTTGAAGTAAAAAGGCATAATACATTTCTTGGACAATTTTTATCTTGACAATATTTTATACATACCTGATTTTAAATTTAACATTCTTTTTGTCCATAGAATTACTTCTGACCTTAATTTGACCCTCAGCTTTGGTAAATCTTCTTGTTATTCATAGGATATAGCATTGAAGAAGACGATTGACTTGCTAAAGTTCAAAATCATCTATACATCTTTGAACAGCTTTATCACACAAATGATGCACAATCTTTTTCAAACTCTGTTACTACTAATACTACTGATAATATTTTTGATTTGTGGTATTTTTGTTTGGGACACACTTTTGATTATGTGTTGCATTGTGTAAAAACTCAATTCCCTTATGTTGCTTTTAGGCCTATGATTGCTAGTGATCATTGTCATTCTCATAAGCAGATAAAGTTACCTTTTCCTAATTTTAACCATAGAACTTATAGTGTTTTTTGTTGTTATCCATGCCGATATATGGGATCCTCATAAAGATAGCTGCACTCATGATCATCTCTATTTTTTTACCATTGCTGAAGATCATTCTAGGTACAAATAGGTTTTCTTCATGAAATCCAAATCTAAAACTAGGCTTTTACTTCAAAATTTTATAACATTTGTTAAAACTCATACTTCTACAATGAACATGGGATATTGCATCAAACTTCATGTGTAGAAAGACCTAACCAAAATTCTATTGTCTAACATAATCACAGACATATATTGAATGTAACTAGAAGTCTTTTATTCCATTCTGGCACTCCTACTGCTTTTTGGTATTATGCAATTGCTCATGTAGTCCATCTCAGTAGTTGCTTGCTTAGTAGAATTCTTAAAAAGGAATCTCCTCAAAAGGTATTGTATGGTGAGCCTCCTACTCTACTTAACTTGAAAGTCTTTGTGTGTTTGTGCTATGCTACCAAAATCACCAATAATAGAACTAAACTAGATCCTCGTGCTCGAAAATATGTTTTTCTTGGTTTTCAAAATGGAACTAAAGGATATCTTGTTTTGGATTTTGAAAGAAAACATGTAAATATTTCTAGAAATGTTGTTCTTTTACGAAAACAAATTCCCTTACACATTTTTGCAACAAAGTCATGTTGCCCATGATCACAATTTTTCAACTACCCATGATTTTAAAAAAAAAAAATTCTATGATCCTTTGTCCATGGAGTTTATCCCTCCTACATTAGGTCGTCTTGTTAACACCGTGTCTGATACATCTCATTCTAACACATCTAATAATATTATTCAATCTAATAATCCTGTTGATTTACCTATTGTTCCTTCTGTTCCTTGGAGATCTTCAAGAAAAACAATTGCCACTAAAGATACCTATTTAAAAAAAAATTATTTCTACCATATTCAAGGTAAAATTCCTGAAACTTCATCGACAGTTTGGTATCCTCTTTATGATTTTATTGGGTATGACTCTCTGTCTAAGAAATATGCTAGCTATGTGTTAAATATATGTTTACAATCGAAACCCAAATTTTATGCTTATGCTATTAAAAATCCTGAATAGGTTGCTGCTATGGAACTTGAACCATTTGCTCTTGCTAAATCTAATACTTGGTCTCTTGTGCCTTTGCCTAAAAATAAGAAGCTCATTGGCTCTAAATGGGTTTATAAAATCAAGTATCGATCAAACGGTACTATTGAATGTTATAAAGCTCGTTTAGTTCCCAAAGGTTATACTGAAGTAGAAGGGATAGACTATTTTGATGTTAACAATGTGTTTATTCATTGTGATCTTAAGGAGGAAGTTTATATGACTCCTCCACTGGGTTTGAATATTTTCAGGTTCTAACATTGTGTGCAAATTAAACAAAAGCATTTATGGCCTTAAACATGAAAGTCGCATATGGTTTGAAAAACTTTCTATATTTATGAAAACCATGCATTTTACTCAATCTTTTTATGATAATTCTCTATTTGTTTGTAATATTGGCACCTCTTATACTGTGATTTTAGTCTATATAGATTTGTTAATATGTGGTAACAAATGCCTCTGATATTGATACTCTTAAAACCTTAAAGCATTCCAAATTTCAACTTAAAGATCTGGGTAAATTGAGATACTTTCTTGGTTTTGAAATTGCCAAGTCGAAGCTTGGTATTTCCATTTCTCAAAGAAAGTATATACTGGTCTTACTCGAAACTGTTGGTCTTCTTGCAAGAAAACCGGTGAAAACTCCTTTGGTTAAAGGAGCAATGAAGGTTAATGCATCACCCACGATGTATTCTAATCTAGCTGGATACCGGAGGAATTTGGCAAATTGTTTTACCTAAATACTACAAGGCTAGACATCACATACGCTGTACAAAAACTGAGCCAACACATTAAAAACCCTCAAACTCATCATTATGTCATTGCTATTCACATTCTGCGAAGACCAACCCAAGAGAAGGAATTTTTTATGCTCCAAATAATATTCTGCAATTAAAATGATTCAGTGACTTTGATTGGGCCACATGCCCGCAAACTAGGAGATGTGTAAGTGGTTTTTGCATTTCTTTAGGAAACTCCCTCATTTCCTAGAAATTAAAGAAACAAGGAACTGTGAGATATAGTGGTTAGATTACATTCTAAAAGATTTAGGGGTTGATTATCTTTTTTAGGAAACTCCCTCACAATGTTGCTTTTCATGAACTGGCTAAACACATTGAAATTGATTGTCATGTAGTTTGTGAAAAGCTTCTCAAAGTGCTTTTTAAACTTCTCCCCATTGAGAGTTCCCATTAGCTAGTAGATATTTTAACAAAATCCCTTGATCCTTCTCCTTTTTAGGATATGCTCTCCAAGATGGGAATATTAAATATATATTCTCCAGTTTTTGGGGGTATTGGAGGATAAAACTTGATTTTTTTTTTGTCTTTTGTTCTTTTGTTTGCTTTTGGGCCTGTTCTGTTAATTTATTTGTATTAAGCATGCGTGCTTTTCTCTTGGTCCACAATGAACTTGTAATGGCTTTCTATAAAAGAAGGGATGTACAGTGTTCTCATTAAGCAATTCAATTCAATTTTCACAAACACGTATTTTATTCCCTTTAGTTAGAGAAACAATGATTAGCATGAAAAATGACAAAATCCATACAAACTCTCTTAGCTTATTTAACAATTTTATATAAAAGTCATCTATCCTGAAAAACACACAAGAGTTAAATGGAATGTGTCAAAGACATCCTCATCTTCAATATGCATACAACAATGATTCAACATGATTACACCCAATTTCCCATTCAAAGAAGGGCCATCACCAAGCAATGGCCTGACCTTTTTATTAATTAAGCCAAGTTTAGGCTTTTAAAAAAGCCTTTTTAATTAATCAGATTCGGTTTAGGCTTAAAAAAAATCCTTGTTAGCCTGTTGGGCTGGCCCTTTTATTTTTTATTGTCATATGAATAATTAGTATGTAAATAAAAAAATCATAGCTAATATAAAGGGTAAAAAACTAAACTCAACCCAATTTACGCAATTAGATACTAGGAAAAAAAACACCAAAAAAAATACAAAATATTTTAACTTGAGGGAGTGCTACGTGGAAAAAAATATCAAATGTTGAACAAATAAAAACACTAGCCGCCGCTGCTCTTCCTTCTTCACTGAAACGCACGCCGCACTCTACCGCTGCACGCTGCAAGTTGCTCTCTGCCACCGCACGCCACTGGGCCTCATGCTGCCATCGCACGTTGCTGGCCCTCACGCTGCAATCAAACGTCACTCACTCCTTCTTCTTCGCCTTCGTCCCCAACTGGTATGTTGTGTACATTTCTTGCTTCTTCTCCTTCTCTTGTCTGTTCAATGTTTATAATTTTAGTTTTTGCACGGATTTTTTTTTTGGGTTTAATTTATGAGAAAAAATTGTGTGTATTTTTTCTTTTTTTTAGGACGTTGAACCTCACAGGAACTATACAATCTTGATTTTTGCAAGATTAGTATCCAAATATGCAATTAGTGTAATGAATTCATCCATCTATTCATTCCAACATGCTCATCAATACCTCTTTCTCTTAGTAATATTCAAATAAGTTGGGTGATATACTCACTAATATCAATTATTCTTCTCCAATAGAAACGCTCATATTTGCCATTGTTTTCCGCTCCTCCTCTTTAAGATGCCCTTCGTCGAAGGGTTTGGTTTGTTGAGCCAAATGATACTTAGTTTGCAGTCGATTTGATGGACTTGAAAACTTTTTGGATTCTAGGCAATGGTTGGGGGATTATTGTTGAGGTGTACCTAATCAAGGATGGTGGATTGATAGAGGCATAATATGAGGGAATGGGAAGGTTTACTATGCATGTATATGATTCTCAGATGCATGAGGCACAATATTTTTCTCGGAGAACAATTTTCAAACTTACGTATGGAAAAGTTTGTTAGTGCTGTGGTGAATCATTGTTGTGTAAATATTGAAGAGGAGGATATCTTTGACTATTCTTTTGAAAAGATTGTAACAAGATTCTAGAGGAATCATTTCTTGGTGATGAGTTTTGAAATCCATTTCATTGTAAGCCAAAAGAAATATATTAATGAAACCAAGGAGTACAAGAAGTGCTCATGGGTTCTATACATAGGAAACAGAAACAAGGCAAAAGAAAAGAGAAATAAACCTATTATATATAAATACAAGCTAATGGTTATACACCAATTAGAAAAAAAAGCAAAGCCCCATTAACAAAGAAACACAATTCTAGGAACTTAATTTAACCAAGTCCATCATATTTAAAACATCCTTTTTCTTGTGCTCCAAAAGTAATAGTTTCCATCCAATGGACCAATATACCTGTGCCTCACTGCTATTCCCATGTGATTACTAATTTTCCCCCATAACAAATCTATGAATCGGAGGAATCAATCACAAATAAACTGAGGTAAGACATCATCTATACATAAAAAGCCTAGGATCCTTGCCTAAACTTACATAGAGAAGTGACAACCCAAAAAAAGGTTAGCAGAGTCTTCTTCTAAGGGACCGCACAAATAGCAAGAAAATTGTTGTGTCTCTCCTAAAGTACCTCTCTTAAAGAGATTGAACATACTAGGAATCCTATCTATAGCTAACAACCACAAGGAAGCTAGTTCTTTTCAAGGGACAAAGGATTTCCATAAATGTTTGAAGAGAAGCGAAATGTTACCTTGATGATCTATCACCACACAAAATTGAATACCCAAAATGTAGGCCAACTTCAAGAAATGAATTATGCCTTTGTATTTTGCAACAGAATAGTCACCATTAGGTAAATGAACAGATATAGGAGTGATAACAGAATAATTAACAAAAGCATGCAAGCCATTATAGACATGATCAGTGGCTCTACTATCAACTATCCAAAGAGTTTTAAAAAGATTTTGACCTTTATGATCAGAAGTGCAATTGTGTGAAGTGGGCATGTGAACATGATTAACAGAGGGTTGCATCCCAGCCTTCTCAAGCATATTCATAAGCAAAGACATATCATCAACATTTAGAGTCATTTGTGTAGCAGTGGGTGCAAGTGTGGGGGCACGGGGGGTCATTGGATGCAGAAGCATTGTTAATAGAAGCAGAATTTCTGACGAGGCTTGAATTCAAAGTTTGAAGGAAAATCATGCTTAAAGTAGCATGTCTCAAGAGTGTGATTTTCATGACCACAAAAGTTGCAGATCTTACCAGCAGAGCTAGAGCCACGTCTTGGGTTAGGTTTACCTCTACCCTTACCTGTACCCGTCTGTTGAGAATTAACAGAATGCTAAGAGTTTCCATTATTGCTAGGTTGAACAGCGGCAAAAAGGGCCTTACCATTAGGGTTAATCTTGCATTCCTGCTGTTGGGTAAGGGCAAAAGCCTTCCTAATAGAAGAAAGCGGTTCCATACACAAGATTTAGCGACGAACAGTGTCATAGGAATTATTCCAGCCCTTTAAGAATGAAATCACATACTCTGACTCACGAGAACGTCTAAGGTTAGGAATAAGAGTACAAGAGCATTTAGTAGCACAAGAACAATCAAAAGCAAGGCATAAAGCATCAAGTTCTTGCCACAAAATCTTTAAATTCGTTAAATAGGATCCAAGATCATTATCACCCTTATGAGTTATGAAAATTTCTTCAAGTAAATCAGCTAATCGAAAAGAGTCACCATTAGAAAAACGAACACGCAGATCGTTCCAGATTTCCACACCAGTATCAAAGAAAGTAATACTATGAGCTATTTGAGAAGAAACAGGCCTGATAATCCATGAAATAACCATGGTATTACACTTACGCCAGGCAAAGTGAAGAGGATCGGTGATCTCAAGCATGTGAAGGCTTCCATCGACAAACCCTAGTTTGTCCTTGCAGATGAGGGCGTTAGACATATTTATGTACCAAATCTGATAGTTCTTGGTCTCTTCCAAGATCAGAGAAGTTACAACGCTACCAGGGTTGTCCCCAGGGTGTAGATAATAGGGGCTAGCTAGGTTTTATGGGTCATCAAGAGAGGAGATGACCGAAAAATGAACGTCGGTCATGGCGGCGGCGCAGGGCAAAGGGATAAAACCCTAAGCGTCACGATGAGGATGGAAGGGCAAACAAACCCTAGCAGAGCATTCGACACATGATACCATAAAGGAACGCAAAACACGTGAGAAAAGAAAAACAGAATGAATGAATTGAATTACATAAAGGGGTTTTACAAGGCTTATAAAAGCCAATGATGACCAAAAATCCTATTGGGCCTAACAAACCACATAAAAGCCCAATACGAAAAAGGCCAAAAAACAAGAAAAACAATATTTCTCCAATAATCATTAAAAGATACGAAGAAAGTCAAGTTACAAAAGTGAGTTACATGGCAATGTCATGATGACATGATCACATGCAACTCATTACATGATCTAGGGAGATCTTCTCTTATATAAGTCCTCAATGTTTCACATTCAATGTGAGAAATCTAAAATTTCATTTGAATTGGAAGTAGAAGTACTTTTTTTTTATGGCTCCCCAAAGACTTCAACGACAGGAGCACCTTCTCGAAATATCATCGAATCCAACCAGTGATACTCCAGACCTAGCTAAAATCACACCAGACAAAATCATACATCTCAAATTGTTTTTTTCTTGTTAGTTAGACCTTAAAGTTTCAATAGTTTACAATGTGACATCTCATACTTTTATGTCTTCCTAATTAAAACTTAAATTTTTTACTTATTTACAAACCATCACTTTATACTTTTTGTTTCTTCTCAATTGAACTTTAGGTTTCTCATATTGGTAAAATTGGTCCTTTTATTAAACCCGTATATATGAGAAATTCAAGTTTACTGATTGAAAAGAACAAAAATGTATGAGATATCTATTTGCAAATTGGCAAAAGATTAAGTTTCAATTAGAAAAAAAAAATAATAATAAAGTTTGAGATGTTTAATTATAAAATGGTACTAGTAAGTAGTAAATCTTTGAATTCAGATTAGAACAAAGAATACTTCAAAATATCTTTTTCGAAATGACCAAAAGAGGTTAAGGAATTTAAATTCTCTTTCTCCTCCCTTTTCTTATTATAAGGTACATCTAGCTAATTTACACGTACTAATAAAAATTGTAAGTTACATTAAATTTTTTAAAATGTTACTCTTTTTATTTGATTTTATTTATCGTTTAAGATTATTATGTGCACTTCTTAATGTTTAATGTATTAATTAAATAGTTAGGTGAGAGAAGGTAATAAATTAGGGTATAGCTAATAATGCTGCATTGTTTTATTAAAGTGACAAATAATTTGAAACATAAAAATGTTCCAAACAAGATAAATAAAATGAAACAGATGGAGTACTCTCTTAGTTTTAAAATAATACTAGTTTAAGGTTGTTTTACGAAAATTAAAAAATGAAATAAAGGTCACAGTGAGTAAAGCAAATTTACAACATATCCCTATAAATCTCACGTTGTTTCTAGTTGAGCATTAATCGTTATATAGAGATAAAATAGAAAAAATATTTAATAATGTACTAAAAATATAAAACGATAATTATTTTAAAAAAAAATATTTCTCTAAAATGATATGTATTACGAGATATCTCTATTTTACCATTTTTTAAATAACATGCTTTATAATTTCAAAAAAAAAAAGAAAAAATCAAAGTATTTAGTAGGGGCATATATGAAAAGCAACAATAAAGAGTTATAAAAAATTGTACAATACCTTCTTATAAATTGGTGGGGTTCCATTACTTGGGAACTGTTATATATTTGCATTGGTAATTATGTTTTTAGGCCTATATTTTTCAAAAACCCTCAAAAGGGACAAAATTCATAGGTTTTTTTTTCTTTAATTGTGACATTATTCACAGTTCATTAAAAAGGTGTCTACATTATTTGTTATTTTTTTCTAAAAAAAAATGTGACCCTATAAATCTAGCCCCTTTTGGAGAATTTTTAAAATCATAGGCCTAAAAATGTGAATAGTGAGCAAAGTAGCTCTAGTGATATAAATTTATCCAATTTTTCTAGAAAGCGTGTCATAATTAGTACAGGAGGAGAATAATGTACCATTTTAGTCTCTAATTTTGTGAGGATAAGTCACTTTAGTCCCTCACTTTGTGCGAATAAGTCACTTTAGTCCCTGACTTTGCATTTTGCAGGTCACTTTAGTCCCTGAATTATATAAACATTCATTTTAGTCCCTGACTTTCAGGGATCAGGGACTAAAATGACCAATGATAATGAAAGTCAGGGATTAAAATGATCGATAATAATGAAAGTTAGTAACTAAAGTGACTTATAAAATACAAAGTGTAAGATGAAGATGAAAATTTAGCAAGGAGTAATGTTAAATACTTCTTCTATCTACTTAATTTTGACTCGTGTCAACTATTTTTCAAAAAATAAATAATTAATAAAAGATGAAAGACAGTTAGGGGGCTTTTGTTTCAAGGTTTGAAAATACATTCATGGATATCTTATTGCCAGGAATATATTCCGAGTAATGTTTATTCCCAGGCATTTTAAACAAGTTATTTGAGTTTTAGTTTTTGTTCCTAAGAATCTTTTGAAAAAAATTCAATAAAATTTAAAATCTATTTGATTCATAATAATGTTACATGTAATAATATGAAAATATTTTTATTGCATATATATTATTTATTTATTTTAATTATTTAATCAATAAAAAAGTAAAAGATAACTAGTAGAAGGACCACAATGTAATGTAATTATATAGATGAAGAATATATATATATATATATAATGAATTATATACATAACATTGACAACTTAGAGGGTGTTAGCTTCGATGAATAAAAAGTATTTTTAAGCATCTTATTTATAATAATTTGTATATTTCTAAAAATATGTATTTTTGAGCATTTTATAAGAGACTGTTTGATAAAATTAATATCATTAGGAATAGTTTTTGAATTTCAAATGAAAAATCCAAAAACGAAAAATTAAAAAGTGATAGTTACAAGTAAAATATAAAATAACTACCTATATTCTCATGAGAAAGTAACTTACTCACCTTTTACCATAGGAATGGAGATTACAAAAAATACAAAGAAAAAATATTACCAGGAATAAATAATGCCCGGGATTCTTTTTTTAAAACCTCGAAACAAACATGAGAATCTCACATTCTCAAGTACATTCACAAGAATATTTTTCTAAACCTTGAAACAAATACCCCTTATTAAAATTAAAGGTTAGAAAAATGAGTAAATCTCCAAATTGGTCCCTGAGATTGTTGAGGTCATGCAAATTAGGTCCTGAAATTATGAAAACCTCAAATTAGTCCCTGACTTTGCAAAAACCATTCATTTTAATGTTTTTTTACTTAGTTTTTTAAAGTCGTTTAATAGGTAAAAGGACTAAAATGCATGTTGTTTTGCAAAGTCAATGACTAATTTAAAGTTTTCATAATCTCAAGAACTAATCTGTATAGTGCCTACAATTTCAGAAACAAATTTAAGAGTTTACTAGTAGAAAAATTTGTAACAGGTAGGATTTAACATTTCTGGATAGCAAGATATCATATGGTTATCCGTGAGAATGATTTAAAAGAACCTCTCTAATGCCTACTACTAGTACTATTTTGGAGTTAAACAAGTAGGAGGAAGAAATAAAGAATTGGTCCCCTACCTCATAAACACATAGTAACACACCATTCTGAGTTTCTTTCTGACAACTCGCCTACCCGGATTGCGGGGACGACGCCTAACATTCCTCCCTCTCCTTAACACCTGTACCCGTAGGCCCCAAAAAATAACACAAACTTTATATCATTGATTCATCCTTGTTCTCAATTCTGATTATACAATAAAAGCAGAGAAATCTCACGATCAGTATCATCCAATTCCGTTGCTTTGGTTCTGCGTACCTGCTACTTTCGTGTATGTAATTTGCTGTTAACTACTTTGAACCAAGTTACTCTGCCACGCACTCATTTAGTAAAAACGTGACTAGTGAAATTTGGTTTCTGTCAGTGTCACACATTGGCATAGCCTGTGGACGAGGCTGATCCTCTTTCCTATAAAATTGACAGTGTGGTTGAAATTGAATAGTCAATAGAGTTGAGTTTTCATTATTGTATGCTTCCTTTTTACTTTGATATATATTAGAAGTCTAACTTTGACTAGTGATATGATCATGGTTGAGTTTATAAGAGTGTGACAATCCTCATTATACAAGTTAGCTTTTAGGAGTGACTCAGACTCAAACCCAAATTATAAGACGGTATCGGAGTCTATGCTAAATTCGTTTGTTGGGCTTGGGTCACCCGTTTGTTTGTCTACCCGTGTTTGTCCACGCTCCAACTATGTAGTTCTGGGCGTGTTAAAAGTCTCACATCAAGTAGTGATATGACCATAAAGCTAGTTTTAAAAGAGAGTTAGACCAAAATCAAATTCTAAGAATACACGATATGATGACTGAGTAAGTATAAACATCGCTAGTATGCGAGAAAGGAAAAAAAACACACACTTCAATAAACATTCTCTCCTTTGGCTGACGAGAAAACATAGTAACGAAAGAAAATTAGGCACCAACCGTACAAGAAAAATTTTCTCATCTACGTTGGGAAAAAAAAACCTAGGAAAGGGGAAAGGTGTGACTTCTCGCTTTTATCCATGTTATTGTTATGGAAAAACAGTGGGGTACTCACACGGTTGACATCCCACTCATATACCGCCAAAGTTAACTATTATTTAAAAAAAAAAAAAAAGTAAAAGGACAATCAGAAATAGACTTTAATATGAAAGGGATGTAAATGAAGTACACTCATTATTCTATTGGTATATGCTCTTTTTATGTTATTGACAAATTTTTCATTTTGTTCAAATTCATTTTCTCTCTTTTTAGTTTTCACTTTTTTATTCATTTTCTTTTCTCTTCTACCTTTTTATCTTTCTTTGTTATTTGTCTTTCTACTCATTCGAACATTAGATAAGTAATAGAATTAATTGTGGAAGATAAAAAGGAAAAATACAACTTTGAGGTTCTTGGGTAAGGTAGGCATAACACTTTGTGTACCAGATTAATTTATGAGTATACCACAGATAATACGAAAATTAATTTTTGAACGTGCAATAAAATAGAAATTAACTTTTGTTTTATTGATTTTTTCAACTAACAGAAGTAATAAATGTGTGGTGGTCTAAGAAAGAGATGTGGTATGTATAGGAGTGCTGAAAAATCATACACCAACTTTATACCTTTATTATTTTATTATTTCTTGACCTTTTTAGTACATTTCATTTCCCTAATTTTTAATTTATTTAAATCAAATAGTAATATTATATTATAGGTATAACATAGATGTAAGCTTTTTGGGTGTCAACAAAACATTAATGTATATATAGTGCCAAGAGTTAAAGTAGTGTACTAGACTCTTCAACTAGGTTTTTCTTCTCCTTGAGAGTTGTTTCTTTCTCGTGGATAAAAGACCTTCATATTATTAATCTATATTACATAATTGACATGTATTATACTATGATTTAAAGCGTGTAAATTAAATTGAATATAAAAAAGTGTGTAAATTAAATTTAGAATGAAAATAAAATATTTGATAAAAAATCATATTCAATTATTTTTTAATGTAATTTTGTGTCTCAAACTATGGTCAAAAGCAAAAGGGGAAAAATTATTTCCTTGTGAAATCAAATCATAGTTAGTCAATTATTAAGCAAACACTTCCCTGCTCTCAATCTCCCCAAATGAATAGCATAATTAACTGTCATTCAGGAAATGGCAGGAAGCAATTTAAACCATACCTTAACTTCTTTGCAAAATCGATCTGCATTAGATACTAGGTGTAGGGATTTCGACCCCAGATCACATTGGGAATATCGAGCATTGACTATGAAATCTTAAACCATACAAATAAAACAGTGTATTAGTCAAATCAGGCTGAGTTCTACAATGGAAAATAGGAAGTTCCCTTCACAATCAAGGCCTAATTTCGTCTGTCAACAATAAAGGGTCACTTAATTATACTTTCATTACAAGTAAAAATACTTTTAAAAAAAGTAAGAATTTTTTTCTTCTGCCAAATCTGTGTTAAGATTTGAAATAATTACTAACAAAAATACTTTTGCCTTGTTTGAGCTTATAAACAAACACACTCTAACTTGAGGAAAAATAGCACCATCGTACTACACCACTGCACTAGAAAAATAGCATTTACTTCAAAGATAGACATACACCATTTAACATACACAAACATACATTTTTTAACATAATTTCAATGATTAGAAATACATGATGTTACATTTAAATCAATGGCTATGAAGCCATTTGTGTATGGATGCACAAGGAATGGACACCATAAGTAAAACCTTCAAAGATGTCTTTAAGAGATGATTCAGCCGAACGTGGGAACACAGAGTTAACAATCAGGTCTTAAGTCTCCGTATACACCAGTTAGTCACTGAATTATACAGAGAATTTTGAACCAAATCCTCCTTACGGTTTTCCTTTCCGCTATAGTTCAAAATAGGCTATGGTGGTGCCTGAGGGTGTTTAAATTGGTAATAATATTGGGATGCATTAATGCTAGGTCCACCGGAAGAAGAGAAGCAGAGACTCTGTGGAATTGAGTTCATAGATCTTGATGGATAGATAGCAGTAGATGGAAAAGTAGCTGAAATTGAGAATCCTGATGATGCTGCTGCAGAGAACTGGGGTACTGGGGTAGCAGTGACCTGGCCATGCGTTTGCCACGCCCAATTTGGGAATCCTTTTGAAGGATCTATGCTGATTCTGTCTGCTCTTTCCTGCTAAATGTTTTTAGAATGTTATACAATTGGCTGAAAATTTTCCAATACAAACATAGAATTGTTTACTCTCACAGTTCAATGCATAGTGTTGTATCTCCTAGAACCTCTAGAAAGGGTATAAAACTGAAATAATCAGCAAAAATAATATAACTGTGCTATGATGGATTTTGTGTGTTTGGTTTCACGTTGACTCATTTTAATATAACTGAAAACAACTTCCACATTTTGGATCAATGTTTAACGTATCCTAACGTGAAACTGAACCCATACTTTGATTTGCCACACTCGCATTCATAGAATTACCATTCCAAGTAATTTTTTAACACACATTTTGGACCTACACATTTTGTTAAAAGATTGAAAGAGAACAAGCATTATAGAATCACAATACCAGCAACCAACAGCAAAGATTGCATGAAAAGCTCAAAGAAAAAGAAACTAATTAGTAAATCCATGAAACATATCAACAGTCTAATGAACACACTTGCAAGAAAATAATTGTAAATGAAGTACTCAATAAAGAAACAAGCAATCAATTCCAGTTGTAAAACTAAACGCTAGATAGTAAAATCACCTCGTTGGGAAAGAAACTAGGACACATGCTATTCCAAACAGAAGGACGCTCTTCAGTTACAACCAGCCTTTTCAAAGATGGATCACCAATTCCTGAATTAACATCGGTTTCCATCTGCAGATAAAAAACAAAAAACCCCACCTTATTATATACCCACTAAGTGGATGTGTCAAGAATTAATAAAAGACCATATCAACGCCCAAAAGTTTTACATAGATCAGACATCCAAGAAAACAAGTTGTACTTAGACTAATGTGAACATAAAAAAGGCTACAAGAGCTCTGCTTCTAGATAAATGAAGTGTTATTAAACTACCTCAAGATTGTAGAGAGGTACCAATCTTAATTTGCATAATTTAGAAGAAACCTAAAATAAATGAAGATGTAACATTCAACCATACCGTTGAATTTCTTCCAGTCTGCATGCTGTAAGGGACTGACGGAAACTGAAGAAGCCCCCAGTTTTCTTTAGGATCAGATCCGGGGGTCGCTATGCCCAAATTGAGGTCAAGATTTTGACTGCTACCTGTGTGTTGAAACAAATACAAACTACTGAACCAGATATCACAGAGAATATTCTTTTACTCAGAAAATCACTTGGAAATGAAAAACCTATGATCTTTGCCATGAAGTATCACCTTCATTAACGGCTGCAGCTTTCGTCTCTCCTTCGTATGTACTTGGCTCAAAATTAGTAACTGCTTCCCTTCCATTGCATTTGATTGCTGCTTTGTCATAAGCCCTGATTTCCAGAAAATCAAAAGGCAGACACGTGTTGGATGGAACCCTAATGAGCTTTGATAATTCAGGGTAATAAATTCAGAGCAGGTAGAATGTAATTCATGTATCACTAGGACCTTGCAGCTTCTACTTCGCTGTCGAATAACCCAAGATACATATACCTGCACGAAAGCATTGCAATCTCTATAACCAAATACCTTTACCAATTGTTTCTTTTAAACACGCATCTTAGTATCTAAGACATTTTCTCCAAACTAACAAAAAGGGTAAAGACGCATTGAGAACTAAACTGAAACTAGAACCGATTCAATTTGCAGACCAACTGGCATTTGAATTCATAATATCTCATATAATCACGACAACTTCAGTTGATATAAAGAAGAGATCCTCACTTTTTGCCAAGGAATTGCCCCATTCGAGCTTCCCAACGACCACATTTGTGGAGTGTTACTCCTCGGTATTTTGAACTTCCCCTTGAGAAACCAGTACTTTGGCGACGTAGTATGTGCACAAATTCCTCCTTGGATAAATTCCCCATCTGCCCATCGGAAAGAAATTGCTGAAAATTCAAATCATATACACAATCTAGTTTAAACTTCATCTAGTAGTGCTTATGATTTTACTAACCTGTTTAAGATCATCCTCGTAATCACTCAAACTGAAATTGATGTCAGCATCAACTCCCCTGAACTTAATTGCAGCTCGATCATAGGCTCTAATTTGAAATTTCGAAGTCAATTGACGAGCACAAAAATCAAATTCTCAAAAATCAGAAGAAACGACCGCTTCAGCGCTTCTTAAAGCAGTAAAATCACGAAAAGAAAATCAACATATGTAGAAAGTCTTACTTAGCAGCAGCATGGGCAGTGTCAAATCCACCTACAAGCTCAAATACTAATTTCGTCAAAAGATGCTTAAAATAGCAAATCAAAGAATTTAACTTAAAAAGACACTGAAATTAAAGATCCATACCCAAATAGACTTGTTTCCCGCAATCCCTACACCACATAAATACAAAAACACAACCCAAGAAAGAAAAAAGAGTCAAACGCAATTCAAGCAGGTATTTCCAAAATCAAACATCATACAAAGATCAATTTCGTTCCCAAAAAACAATCAAACAAAGCAACTAGTGGACGACAATGGAAGAAAGCAAAAATTTAAAAAGGGAAAATGATACCAAAATAAAACCGAACCTAAAATTCAAATTCAAATAATCAAATATTAGAAAACTAACGAACCAGATATGCGATTCCCATCTTCCGGTCCTCCTGTAAAAGGTGACTCCTCTGTATTGCGAGCTACGAGACCTTGGTCCTCTCCTACTTTTCTTCGCTTGCGGCTGAGGCTGAACCATCTGCATCTCACCGTTCCCGCCCTTGCGATCAAAAGAGATATCCACGAAGCCATTCCTCTCCGGAAGCGACGACGTACCTTCATCCCCTCCTTTTTCTCCTCCTCTCGCAGGAAATAGTTCCTTCGTTACAACGTCCTTCGCTCCCTCAACCTTAAGAATATCAAAATTGAAGGTGAAGACATCATCAGCGCGCGTGGAACACGAGTCCTCATCGCCTCCACCATTACTGGACCCATCCGCATTGACGACGGAGGAATTCGAGGTCCCTGACTCCGCCATTTGATTCCATGAACCTTCTGGAAACGTCTCCAACATCAACGGCGAGTCGCCATGGTTATGATTCGAATCGGCCGAGTCCGCATTGAGATTAAGATCTAACATAGCGCTTATATGTTCAACTAAACTTAACTTTTAAATTTTAATTTCTATTAATATTTTTCTTCAGTTTAATTAGGTTAGGTAAGATATATGCAACTAACTTCGCTTCAACTTTCGCCGGCGGCGATGTTCCCGACGGCGAAAATGGATCCGATCAATCGGAAACAACCGAATGTAGCAGGCAATGTAAGCAAAACAGTTAAAGAATCCGTCAGAGAAAGAAAAGCGAAGACGAATCAGAATCGTTAGGTCGTTCAGTCCGTGTGAAACGCCGGCTAAGTATTCCGGTAGCCGCAAAAGGAAGTAGGATGATGAAGAAGAAACTCACAAAATAAAGTATGAGAAAGCAGCAACGGAAGCTCATTTCCTCGGCGATGAGTTCATCGACGCCGGAGAGAGTGAAAGCATCGCCGACAATTGGATTCCATAGGAGAGAGAAAGAGATGTGAAGTGTGAAGAGACACTTTCAGTTTTCAGACCCATTTTAAGAGGGAAGGAATATGTAAACATTTTCTCCCTCATGGTGCGACTGGTTGGCTCGGTTACCGGTCAGATATTGCAAAAGGGAATAGATATTTTGTTGTTGCTCTTTTTCTCTCTCTCACGGTCCTCGTCTCATAGACGGAGACACTGGTTCAGCTTTTCTAAGTTTTTCTCGATTTGGAATTGTGGATTGTACCACTTAAATGCCTAAATACTAGATTAAGCATCGCTAGTCAAATGGCTTTGAGATACCGAGCGATTAAAAAATAAAGGCGTACTTTAATTTTTTAATTTAGAGTGTGTTTACCATAAATAATTTATAGTTTATTTAAGAGTTTATAGCTTTTAGCTATAAACTAGTTTTCAATAATTGTTTCCTATTTTATCCTCTAGTCATTTATTACATATTTGTTTTATCAACTAATTTATTACATGTAATTATTACTTGTCATTTTAAGTCATTTAACAAATAAAAGTTACCTAATAAGCTAATTTTACTAAACATCTTTACTTAATTATAAGTCACAAGTCATGACCTATAAACTATAAGCTATAAGTTATAGGGTATAAGCCAGTGTTAACAAACAGAACCTTAATTTACACTTTGTTTAGAAATTAAGAGGAAAAAAATTAAGAGAAAGAAAAGGAAGAGAAGAAAAATATGAGACAAAATAAAATAAATTTTATGTGTTTGTTTTAATGAAAAATTAGGAAAAAGAATTGAAAGAAAAGAATATGAATAAAATTAAAATGTCTATTTTATCTTTGATATAGAAAAATGTGATTCTTCTTCAAATGGATACACACTCAGCATAAGTGTTGTCACAAAATAATTGAGTTGGAAAAAGTTTTTTGATATGAAAGATATGAAAGCAACTAGATTTCACACATAGTCGCTTCGGTATTCTACTTCAGAGGAAGAGCGAGAAAAAGTACCATGTGTCTTGCACTTCTAGAAAATCATAGATTCACCAATGAAGATGCACAATTCATTGACTGACTGACCGTTTGGTTTCCTTACATGATGCCCGGTCTTAATCGATGTAGCCATGAAGTTTAAAGGGGATGTAGTGGGGTAAAAGAGCCTATGTCCTGGGTTATTTTTTAAATATCTCAGAATTTTGATAGCTCCCTGATAGTGTTTAATACGCGGTTTAGCCGGGCAAGGACTTAGTTCCTGCACTGAGTATTGGATATCGGATCTTGTGGTTGGCGGCGGGTATAAAAGCCTTCTTATGATGTATCTATAACTAGCAACATCTTCATAAAAATCATCCTTCAGAGAAACTTTAAGTAAATCTTTCACCATGGGTGTGGGGGTTGGTTTACGTGCAGGTAAGCCAATAAATGCAATTAAATCCAGTGTGTATTTTTAGAGGTCCAAGGTTTTTTATCTTAAAGTTGTCGTTAACGAGGGATTTAACAAGTTCTATTTTAGTGGAATCATTTCCAGCCACAATTAAGTCGTCAACATAAACCAAAATGACGGTGATAGAAGTGTTGTTGATTTTTGTAGACAAGGAGTAATCACAGGGGCGAAGCTAGCCCATTTTTGTTGGGGGGTCAAACATTTAAATTAAATTTATTTATAAAATTAACATATTAAAAATAGTTAATAATTAAAATATTTTATGATAATTAATACTTATATAAAACATAAAATAGAGGTAAAAATTGAAAATAAGGATGAGAAATTTATAATTTTTACCTTAAGAAATTGAACCTGACGATGCTTTCTAAATTTGAATTCATCTATAATTGATTAATTAGTGAAACAACAAGTAATTTCTTTTTCAATATAAATAGTTAAGCTAACTGCCAAAATTCATCAATTGTATTCCTTTTAAAAATCTTATCAATTGTTTTCATTTTACTCCTAGCTACAATAGATAAAATACATTATTTTTGAAAAATCATAATCTAGTTTTAGTCACGTAAGTGGTAACCACAAAGAAATTTAACATGAGAAAGACGCAATACATTACTAATATGAGCAAGTTGTTAATTAATAACAATACCCAACACTTTATTAGTTGAAACAATAACATAAGACAAAAGAAAATTAAAAAAAAAACACAAACTTTATAAGTTACAACTAAAAAATATTAAAATAGCAAAACTTACTGTCAATAAAGAGACAATGGCGCAATATTATTGTAATGTTGAAACTTCAAAACGATAAAAAAATTAGGAAATTATGAGAGCAATCAAAACTCACTAAGTGACCAAGGCGTAGATATCGAGTAAGGAGCGATGATTTACAATTGCACTATGTTAGTATGTTCCAAGGTTAGAGAGCACAAAATAATATCAAGTGGAAATTTTGAGAGATTTGATTTTAACATTTCGGAAATTCACATACAGAGAGAAGAGGATAAGAGGCGGCTTCTTATCGTTTGAGAGGCGAAGTGAAAATTGTGAAACAACTTACTTATTGAATAACTTTTTACAATAATAATATATTACATTATATATTATATTATTATATAATAATTTTCAAATTTGAAACATATCTTCAAAAGTTATTTTAGGCATATTTTTGCTATTATATATTACTATTATATATTATATAATATTTTCTGAAACACATCTTTTAAAGTTATTTTAGGTATATTTTTATGCTATTATATATTATATAATATCTTCAAAAATATAAAACACATCTATGTTATTATAGTAATTTTGATGATCTTTACATTTTAGAGAGATTAGTTTTATTTTAAAATACGTTTGATATACACTCAAAAAAAACTTTCAATGGAGGAGCCATTATAAAAAATTTTGAGGGACCATTACAAAAACTTATATATACATACTAATAAAAAAAATTCTCAATAAAAAGGCAAGGACCCCTCCATTGCAACACTAGCCTCCAGCCCCGTGTTCTCCCGATGTGAACAACATGCAAATGCTGATTCGCTAAAGATAATGATGAAAAAGAAATAACAAAAAGAAAGTGGAGAGAGGCTATAGATATATCAAAAATCTGAATAATAAAAACTTCAGAAAATCCGCATATATATAAAAAAATTATTATAAAATCATAAAAGTTACATATTTTTCATTTAATTAATATTTTTTATCACGTGATATATATAAGTTAAAAATGTTATTCGGTACTCCCCTTTTAGTGAGAGCACCAAGCGAATCCAAAATTTAATTTTATTATACAATAAAAATTATTAGACCTGAATATTTTATTTTGTGAACGAAATTTACACAGCAAAAACTGTAAGCTTATTTAAAAATACTTTTTGATTTAAAATTATTTTTTAGTCGAAGAAATTAAAGTATAAATATAAATATAATTAAAATTATAAATTATGAGAAACAATAAATATATTGGAGTGGTAATAGATCACTAAAATATTTAAATAATTAACTTTATCATTGTTTAAAAATCTTTATTAATAATAAAATCGTTTAAGCTTCTGATTATTTTTTCTTATTAATAATAATAAATAACATTAAATATGCATTTTATAGATTTTATTCAAATTATTATAATAATTTATAAAAATATTACATTCCCTTTACTTTTAGTTGATTTAAATATATAACCTCTCATTTTAATTTTCAAAGATTTCATATTTATAGGTAATATGAAACGTCTCTATTTGCTTTATGAAATCAGCTACTACAATTTTTAAAAAAAATATGCCATTTGATTATATCTTTTATTATTATTATTATTATTGAAATCAATTTTAAATTTTAATAGGCTTATAAATTTTACTTTTTAAAAAATAAATCTTAAAATTAAAATAAAATAGTAGAAGAATATCACAATAATAATAATAAAATAAATAAATAAATAAAGTATTGGATGACAACGCGTGCAAAGTACGCACGAGTATGATTGCTAGTAATTTTTGTATTTGTCAGGTAATAAGTGTATATGCTACTCTTTGACTTGGGATTATTTCAAGTTCACATGTATTGACTCTCAAATCTGTCAATCGGATGTAATAGGAATGGTTTATCGTGTAATGCTAAATTTTTTTATTAATTTTTTATAAATTTTTTTGTCTATTTAATTTTGATAATTGTGATTTATTTTTTATAAAATAAATATTTAGTAAAAGATATATAATAATTATTGTAAATAATAAGTGAGTAAAAAGATTTTTAGAAATATTTAGTATGAGAATTTTACTTAAAATTATAAATTAATTTTATATTTTATTGTAAAATAATTATTTTAGCCTTTTTTATCTTGTTTATTGGTAAAAGATTAAAATATTAATTAGTAGTTATTTTGTAAAGTCAATAACTAATTTAAAATTTTTAAAGTTCTACCTCTAAAAAAAGTTGTCTAACAACCAGAAAAATTATTGGTTGTTAAACTTTTTTTGTCATTAAATAATTAACCACTGAATTAACCAAAAAAAATAATTAATGACGTGATATTTACCACTAAAAGTCTCACTTATTGGTTAACTAAATTAACTTATCTAGTCCCAACGGTAAAATTAACTGACGCCTACAATTTCTTGATTTATTTGAGAGATTTACTCCAATGTTTATAGTTTATATATTTTGTATTCTTTGTTAAATTTCTATATCATGATCAACACATTAAGTAAAAGTTAGATGACAACGTAATATTATATTTCAACTAGTTAAGGATAATTTATGATATATTTCTTAATATTAGTTCAAAAATATATATATATATACACAAGGTAAAATAAACTTAATAAATTTAAATACGAGTGTCTTTTTTTATAATTTATAATACTTTATAATATATAAAATATGAGCTTATGATAGGCCGGGTTGATTATTGGGGTTTTCTTAAGAATACCCTATATATGAGTGTGGTTTTCCAAAATAATTATCAACTTAATTATAAATTGTGTCATCTTCCCCATCTTACCTCTATAACTTGGAATTGTTGGTTTCCTTCTTGCCTTCTTTCACTCCAACTTGTGGCATTTGCCAAAGGGATTCATTGTCTCTATATCTGTTTGTCTTGTGTTTGGAATTACTTGCTTGGTTAAACAATGAAAAGTCTAAATCCTATGCCTCTAAAATATTTCAAGGTACAAATTGACGAAATTTGAGAGAATTTCATCTATAAGTTATTCTAGTAACCTAATTAAATATGTGGGTTTTTCAATTGGAGTTTAGTTAATTGAGAGTAGGTGACTAAACCGGAGAAGTTGGATGTGTGGTTTAGGTGTTAGGAATGCAAGATTGAGTAACATTACACTTTTGGGGAAAAAAAGGTCGGGAAATGATCCACTCTCTGGATAATTTGTGGGTGCAAGTGTTATCTCACAAGTATTTTCGTCAAAATCATATTCTGAATACTTCACTAAATAGTGGTTGCTCGCCTACTTGGAGGGCAATTTACCATGGCTGAGCATAAGGATGGAAATAAGTACTTATTACTATAATTCTTCAAGTGTCAAAAAATAAAACAAAGAAACAGAATACACACTAATATAAAGAACACTTAAAGCATCTGATATAACTATACTAGAAGCTCAGGTGGGCATGAATTTCACACAATCAGATCTTGTTACTTTGCTGAGCCAAATCCTGCGAGCCAAACTCACATTGATTCCTCTCTCGAAACATGTGGTCAATGTTAACGTCTCGATCCCGCATGACAAACTCATTTGCTGCTTGGACAATAGATGCATAGAGGTGTGTCAATGAAGACTTCTTGGTCATGAGATGATAAGTATAAATTATAACATTAAATCCTTTGTAAAGTGCACAAATTGTAGATAACATATTCGTTCCATGACCAATAAAACCAACCCAACCTCTTACCCACTCACCAACGTTTTTCCTCATAACAACACCTAATCATGCATTTCTCGAATTACCATGTGAGCTACCATCAACATGAATTTTCTCCCAACATAGGAACTGGATTGAAAGATATATGTTTAGGTGTTGTGCCAAACACGGATATTTTATTGTGCACTTCCAAAAATTTAGAATATATCTATTGGCCTTTAACAAAGTTGAACACTCATCCCATTCCACGTCACAAAAATCTTAGAATTTTTAGCCTAAATGGTAGACACAACTATTAAAATCAATAAACCAGCGTTATTAGTACCATGTTCCTAAAACCAGATTTGAAAATTAGATTGGAAAAACTGCTAATACGAATTAAAATGCAAAAAGGTACCAACTCAGAAGCCTTCTCACAATCAAGCAGGCAGCGACGCACACTCTCTAGAGCTTTTCCACACCTTGGGTACAAATCATTGTTTGTAACATAACTTGTCATAGACATTTCGTTCGTTGGGATTCCATTATGAATCCCCAACCAAGCAAAATACTGCATATTCTCAAACACCTTCAATTTTCACACCCAAGAGAGTAGTAAATCTTTATGAGGATTAATGTTAGTACTTACTAACCACCTATAAGCACTCCTCACCATGTAAGTACCATCTCTATCATGAATCCAAATAACATGATCCTGCATATCCAAGTGACTCCCTCTGGTCCTATATATAAGTCACTTCTAACTGAATCAACAAAACCAAGAAATGGTATTTACGTTAAAGGATGTTAGTGACTTGAAGGTTGGATAAAGGTTGAGTGGTTTTACCATAGTTAGGATTAGGTCAACATTCTGTTTAGAATTAAGTTTGTTAAAACCTCTCTTGTATAAAAAGGGTGAAAAATCCCCAAATTAATAACTCTGTAACAAACAAAATTTAGAGCAATGAAATTCGTCTTTTCTTCCCTTTCGTTCGATTTTTTCTGTTAAGCTTACATGGTATCAGTTACGCCATCGATCCATGGCTTCCGATACTATGAATTTCGTTCCGCAAACCTTCTCCTCTGCAATCTCTAGCAAGCTCACGAAGGATAATTTTTTGACTTGGATGGAGCAGGCCGAATCCACGATTAAAGGATATCAGTTAAAGAACCATCTTCTTGGTTCAGCGGCGATTCCAGATCAACATCTCTCTAAAGAGGAGGAGAAAAAGAACCAGATTAATCCAGATTATGAGAACTTTGAGCAACATGATGCCTTACTCAAATCTTGGATGGTCGAATCTATGGATCCCTCCTTCAAGATTCGAGTTGTTGGTTGTGCATGGTCCTATCAGATTTGAAATCTTCTTAAAACCTACTTTTCCTCACAAACCAAGGTGCGTGTGAAGCAGATACGAATCCAACTTTGCAATCTGAAGAAAACAGGTTCGATCAGTGACTATCTTGTTCAGATCAAACAACTTGTGGAGACTTTAGCTGTCGTTGGCTCTCCACTAACCTATGATAAACATAAAAAAAGCTATATTTGATGGTCTCGGTGAGGAATATGATGCGTTTATCACATCTTGTATGACCCGTCCTGACAATTTTACGGTGGCTCAAATTGAAGCCTTGTTGATGCATCAAGAGGAGCGCTTGGAGAAGCATAAACAACGTGACACTACTCAGATGCAAGAAAATCTTGCACATAATTCTAGTGCAAGCAAGAAAAGAAACTCTAATTTCTCGCGAGGACGTGGTTTTGGAAGGAATCAATCACGCGGCAGAGGAAGATTTGGTCGTTCTGGTTCCTCCTCCAACAGCAAGTATTCCAAGATACAGTGTCAATTGTGTGGAAGATTAGGTCATAATTCTTTTCATTGCTGGCATTGCTATGATGAGCAACTCATTGAGCCAACTCTCTCTATTACACCTTCTGGCTCTAATTCTGACTCTCAGCCTCAGGCAATGCTTGCTACATCCAACTCCAACCTGCAGTTGGATGACTTGTGGTATCCTGATACAGGTGCCACCAATCATCTGACAAATGACTTGAACAACCTTTCTAGGAGATTAGAATATCAGGGCTAATATCGAGTGCACGTCGGTAATGGAAAACTTTGTCAATTTCTAATGTTGGCAATACAAAATTTTATTTTGCTAGTTCTAAAACCCCTTTTCTTTTGAACAAATTATGGCATGTTCCACATATCACAAAAAATTTGATTAGTGTGGCTTAGTTTGCTAAGGATAATAAAGTGTTTTTCAAATTTCACTCTAATTTCTATGTTGTCAAATGCCAGAAAACCAAAAAACCTCTTCTGCGAGGACATCTTAGGAAGGGCCTCTATGTTTTTGATGATCTACAGCTTCTTCCTCATTCTATGACTCCATATATGTCTACTTTGTATACATCTATCTCTTGTAATAAGTTTGAACTTTGGCATCATAGGCTAGCTCATTGTTCTATTAATACTGTGAAACATGTCATGCGACAATGTAATATCCCCATTCATATGAATAAAATGCCAAATATCCCCATCTCACTTGCTATTCCGACTCAGATTGGGCCACAGACTTAACTGATATGCGCTCCACATCTGGATTTTGTGTTTTCTTAGGCCAAAATCTTATATCATGGGCCACAGACTTAACTGATATGCGCTCCACAACATGCTGTCTTAAGGTCTCGTACCGAAGCAGAATTTCGTAGTATGGCTGCCTTAGTTGCTGAATTAACTTGGATTCAATCTCTGCTATCTGAATTACATCTCCCTCCTCGCAGACCACCACTCATCTGGTGTGATAACTTAGGCGCAGTTCTTCTCACACACAATCTAGTCCTGCATTCTAAATCTAAACATTTTGTTGCTGATGTCTGGTTTGTTCGTGAGAAAGTTGCTGAAGGTCTCATCAATGTGAAGCACATTCCTTCTCAATTTCAAGTGGCTGACTTGCTCAGCAAAGCTCCTTCAAGTACAGTTTTCCTTTCACTCAAACCCAAACTAAATGTGCATGCCTTAACTAAATGTGCATGCCCTTATCCACCTTTAGTTTGAGAGGGGTGTAAAGGATGTTAGTGACATGAAGGTTGGATAAGGGTTAAGTGGTTTTACCCTAGTTAAGATTAAGTCAACATTCTGTTTAGAATTAAGTTTGTTAAAACCTCTCTAGTATAAAAAGGGTGAAAAATCCCCAAATTAATAACTCTGTAACAAACAAAATTTAGAGCAATGAAATTCGTCTTTTCTTCACTTTCGTTCGATTTTTTCTGTTAAGCTTACATACCTTATTAAATTTGTCTAAAAAGGTTTTTTCCAACTATACCCCCAACTTAAATGTGTTAGTAAATGCTTTGGAAATTAAAATTTATTTCTCTTTCTTATTCCACTCTCTTTCTCACTCCATCATTAATTAAAATTTTGAAAATTGTAGAAGGGGTAAAGGAGGAAAACTTCAATTATTGAGTTAGTTAGTGACTTATATTTAGGACCAAAGATTCCTTCTAGAATGTGACCTATATATAAGACCAAAGGGAGTAACGAATATAGAACTTATCTTTTTAGCCACCTCATGTGAAATAAAAAGAATCGAATACACACGGATACCATTATCCTTGACCAAATGAGAAACAAGCATGTCCATATCAGCAATGTTAACAAAAGGAACTAGATCACATAACCTTCCAATAGCTAACCAATGACCATACCATAGGGAAATGTTACCTCGACCAACATTATTTCAAAAGCCATCCTGCAAAATATTCAGCTGGCTTGACAACTGAATTCTAGCAAGTAGTAGGTATCCGACCAAAGCTAAGAGGTTTATGGTGCCGTAAGTACTTGTCATGCATAAAACATGTATAACCACGATCTGGATGTCTCACCAAATTCCATACATGCTTTGCCAAAAGAGCAATGTAAGGCTTTGGGAATACCTAAGCCTCCATGAGCCTTTGGGTGAGTAACTTTACCCCAATAAAGGACCAAACTCCAACTACTCTAAGCACCACTAGTTGTCCGTCAAAAAAAACATCTAACAGTGCTATCAAAATTATCACATACCCCTTTAGGAAGCTACAAATTCTGCATACTATAAGTAGAAATTAAAGCCAAACATAAATTTGCTAAGGTAAGGAGACCAGCTTTATTCAAAAGCTTCGGTTTCCATCCAGCTAAATGTTTTTGTATTCTTTCAATAGGCCAAATTAGTAATTTGGTCTTTTAACTTATTTTTGTGTTTCAATTTTTGTCCTTTAACTAATAAAAGCTTCGATTCATCTTCTTCCTCAAATCTTCGAGCTATTATACATTAATTTCTAGTCATTCAATCAATCAAGACATGAGAGGTACCATTGGAATGATCTTTTCATCCTCTACGTATATCTATGCTACTCTTGAAGGGTTTTGATGATGAAAATTCCTTACCCTTTTGAGGAGAAGATTTCGACCCAACACCCAAATTGGGAAAAATCTCTACATCATGAGAGGAGAGAGAACAACATTTGGTTCCACCATCCTGACGCTTCCAATGACAGAAATCGTGTTGTCGAAAAACCGAACGAGAATCACTCCTCCATCGCGCGAATTGTAGTAGTTTTTCCCAATTTAGATCTAAGGCTGAAATCTTCTCAAAAGTGGAAGGCAATTTCATTATCCAAAACTTTCAAGAGTAGTAAAGATGCATAGAGGACGAAAAGATATTTCCAACAATACCTCTCATGACTTGATTGGATAAGTATAAATCAACGTACAGTAACTCAAAGATTTGAGAAAGAAGATCAACGATAAGTAATGGCTTGAGGAAGAAGGAGATCAACAGTAACATAATGGTGTTAGACAAAACTAATGGGAAATAACTAATTTGATACACTTAAAATAGTTAGAGGACGAAATCGAAATAAAAATGAAGTTACATGGCCAAATTTCTAATTTAGTCCTTTCAATAATATAGGCAAAATCTAATTTCTTAACTCTACCCAAAAGAATTAGAAATCCAAGATATTTGTCAATACTCATTGTATGTTGTATGGAACACATAAGCTCCCACCGAAAATCTTATCACCATAACCGCTCAGGATCTATATATATTGAATAAGGTTAAAACGGTAAAATAATTAACGCACCCATCACGTGAAATACTCAAATTCATTTTAAAACTTAAAACATTTGTAACTTCAATACGATCTATATTGTGAAAGTTGGTCAGCCTGGTAAAAATTCATTTTCAAGATTTTTTGTTTCCGACTTGATATCGTAACAATTTTTAATTTTAATATGAGTGATAACTGTCATATTATTAAATATATAAATATTATCAATAATGAATTTAAATGTCCTAGCCATGTAACTCAGTTATCAAATGCATGAAGACATGCGTGTGTGGGTACGAGATTCGATCCCCAGTTGTAATAGTACTTTCTTATGAATAAAAAAATAATGAATTTAAATAAATAATTATGAAACTACTCATAAATATTATAAAGAGTCAACTATCAATTTGGTTCTTCAAAGATTATTATATCGTCCTCCAGAGAATTTTGCCACCAAATTAGTCCTCCAAAGATTACCTTGTCACTAATTTGATCCTCCGAAGAACTTTGTCACAAAATTAGTTCTCTAAAGATTTAAAAGTCTACCAAATTAGTTCTTCATTACGGACCAATTTGATATATTTAAATCTTTGAAAGACTAATTTGGTATACTTAAACAATCTTTGGAGCACTAATTTGGTGACAAAGTTCTTCGGCAGATCAAATTGGTGACAAAGATAATCAGGATTAATTTGGTGACAAATTTCTTTAGAAGACTAAATTGATGACAACATAATCTTTAGAGGGCCAAATTGATAATTAACTTTATTATAAATTACGAATTAATCCTAATAATGCCAATTTGTAACAACTCTTACATTTTTAGTAAGAGGTAACCGCCATAGATTAACAACGGATAAATACTAAATTAAATAGTTCAAAACAGATAGATATTCATATTCTATTTATAAAAATACGTAGTTAATAATTCTTAATTCTTAATTAATATATTACCTTTTTGGAAAAATTGCATTAAGAGATCAGAATTTAAAACGGAAAAACAATTTAGAGAGTAATTTGTTACTAATTGGCAGATTTGATTATCAAAAAAACAAAATAAAATTAGAGAGTAATGTTATTTTTTCTTTGAAAACAAAATGATTAAAAATTAAATGGGAATTAATTTCAATAATGGCCAATTTGTAACAGCTATCTTATTTGTAACGGTCTGAATTTATAAAATATAAACTAATTTTAGTAATAATTAACAATCAAAATCTATTTTTATTTAATTATTGCATCTATTGTAGATTTTTCCTTTGATTTCTAAAATTTAAATGTAAAATAGGATAGTTAGCATTCATAATATAAAAATCAAAATTAATTATTATCTATTCTAAAGAAATAAAAAATAAGACAATGTAGTCAATTTGTAACGGCTCACATTTGTAATTGTTTGAATTCATAAAATATATATAAAATATTTTTAGTAATAAGTTACCGCCGTATTGGTTAATATATAAAATTTAAATATCAAATATATTATGAATGGTAAATTAAAACCAATAACTATGAAATGTGTAACTGCTCCCAAATATTATGAATTACGAATTAATCTCAATAATTGTCAATTTGTAATAACTCTTATTTAATGGTTTGAATTAATAAAATATAAAACATTTTTTTGTAATAAGTAACCATCATAGATTCACTAAGCATAAATTTAGGTAGTGTTTGGCCAAGCTTTTGTTTGGCTTCTCTAAAAGCTGGGCCAAACAGAAATTGTAATAAACTTTTTAAATTTAAGTTGGCTTATTTTTTGTGTACAAAATGCCAAAAGTTAGCTTTTAAGTCAGAAGCTAGAAATATGAACTTTTCAAAAAAAAAAGTTGGCTTATTTTGTGGGCCCATCATAATTAATACCGGAATATTCTCATTAACAATTGAAATCTTGAATATCGTTTCCGTATCATTTTGTAAAAATAGCAATTTGCTAAAACCTTAAAAAAAAATTTTATGTATGAATTATCCATTTCACTATTGATGAATTTTTTTGTTATTGTTAAATTTATATTGTATTTAGTTTTTTTTTAAAAAAATAAAAATATTGAATTTTATCAAAGAATTATTTTTTTATCGCAACTTTCATTTAATTTATATTGTTAATTTATTTTTTTATATCAAAGAAATGTGACAATAAATAATAAGTAACATTAAAAAATTGACACAAAATACTTTTATCAAACAATAACTTTTTTCTAATAAGTAGCTTATAAAGTATTAAATAACAAAACTGTCAAACAGTTTTGAACTTTTTTTTTAAAACTCTTATTTTCAGTTTTTAAATCATTCAAAATGTAAAGATATTAACATTAAGAATTAATCTCAATAATGGTGAATTTGTACAACTCTTAATTGTAACTGTCTGAATTTATAAAATATAAATCAAGTACTTTTTCTTTGTTAAAAATGTAAATTTTAAATCTAGATCACTATATATAATCACCTCATATTGGTTAATATATAAAATTTAAATATCAAATATTATGAATGGTCAATTAAAACCAATAACTATGAAATGTGCAACTGCTCCCAAATATTATGAATTACGAATTAATCTCAATAATTATCAAGTTGTAACAACTTTTATTTATAATGGTTTGGATTTATAAAAATATAAAACATTTTTAGTAATAATTAACCATCATATATAAATTCACTAAGCATAAATATTAAATCATTCAAAATGCATAGATATTAGAGTTGTCAAAGTGACTCAACCCTGCTCACGTGGGTTGGCTCATCACGAGTTGAAAAATTTTCTAATTCGCACAGGTTGGCTCACATGAGTTGCGAGCCAAAATTTCTTCAACGCAACCCAACCCACCGCGGGTTGCGGGTTAAACGGGTTGACTCACCAAAAATAGTTTTTGTTAAAAGAAAATCAGAAAAAAAAATTAAAACAAAAAAAAATGCAACTTTTATTTTAAAAATCTAAAAAAAAACTCTAAATTAAAAAATATGATACAAAACTCATAAAAAAACAATTTTAAAAAATTAAAAGAATAAAATTCTAAAAAGTTAAATTAAATTTTGCTATTTTTTTATCTTTTACTAAATTTTAGCTTATTATAATATAAAAAAATGGGAAAAAAAATATTCAAACCTGCGGGCGAACCCACCTCAACCCGGCCTGTGAGTTGTGGGTTAAACCTGTTGGGTTAAGTGGGTTGTAATTTAATGCGAGCTGAATTTTTATCAACCCAACTTGCTCTAACCTGTAGTGAGCTGAGTTGGTTCACGGATTATAACTCATATTGAAGGCTGTAATACGTATTAACATTAAAAATTAATCTCATTAATGATGAATTTGTACAACTCTTATTTCTTACGGTCTGAATTTATAAAATATAAATCAAGTACTTTTTCTTTGTTAAAAATGTAAATTTTTAATCCAGATCACTATAATCAAATTTAATTTAACATCATAATAATGACAAATTATTGTAATAATTAATATAATAATTTATTGTAGAAGAGTTAAGTATCAATTTGGTCCTCAAAGATTATGTTGTCACCAATTTAATCTCGTAAAGAATTTTGTATTAGTCCTCTAAAGATCATCTTTGCCACCAATTTGGTCCACCAAACAACTTTGTCACCAAATTAGTCCTCCAAATATGTGTAAGTATACCAAATTAGTCCTTCAAAGATTTAAATATACCAAATTTATCCATGATGGAGGACTAATTTGAGGACTAATTAGGTAGACTTTTAAATCTTTGGAGGACTAATTTGGTGATAAAGTTCTTTGATGGATCAAATTGGGGACAATGTGATCTTTAGAAGACTAATTTGGCGGCAAAATTTTTTAGAGGACCAAGTTGATGACATGATAATTTTTGGAGGACCAAATTGATAGTTAACTCGAACGTTATAGTTTTTAATTAATTCTCATACTTTATTTGCAAAAAAATAAATAAATATTGCTTCCAAATCAGTATAATCAATTTAAATATAATAATAATAATAACTTACTATTATAGTAATGAATACAATAATTAATTGTCATTAAAGCACATTTTTAGGTAAAAAGAAAATATTCCGTCCAAATTACTATAATCAAATTCAATAATTGATAATGACAAATTAACATAGCATTTAATAAAATTATTAATTTTCGTTAAAGCCTAAAACGTTACTGATATTTAAAGTCTAACATGCCATTTCAAAATAAAATAAAATAAAGGGTAAATTGCACGCATTTATTATTCTTGAGATTTGGTTAAATTACATTCCACTTTATTTTTGAGGTGAAATTGCACTCCACCTCATTTTATTAACTATGGTTAGTTTCATTTTTTTTTACAATGGTTAATTGATTATTTTCTACATTAAAATGGTTAGTTTTTAGGTTTGAATAAGTTTTTAGACCCAACAATTTTGTTTTTCATTTTAATCCAACTTAACTCAAAAAGCTTATTTTTAGTTCTTAATAATGTTAAATTTTTTCATGACATTTTTTAGGGGATCAAAAGAAAATTAAATAATAGGATTAAAGTTAAAAAATTTAATATTTTTATTGAAAACTAAAATTAAAGAATTTGAGGGACTAAAAATAAATTTTTGAATTAATTTAGTTCTTAATTAAATTTTTTTGTACATTAACATGATTAGTTTTTAAGTGTAAATAAACTTTTAGTCCCGAAAATTTTTATTTTTCCTTTTAATATAACAGAATTCAAAATGTAACTTAATTCAAAACTTTATTTTTAGTCTCTAATAATGTTAAATTTTTGCATCATATTTTTCAAGGACCAAAAGAAAAATAAATCAAATAACAAGATTAAAGTAAGAAAAAAAGGGACCAAATATAAAAATTAGTAATTACAAAGACTAAAAAATTATATATTTATCATGAAACTAAATTTTATATAGATTAAAAATAAATATTTAGAATTAACCAAAGGGTGGTTTGCCCTATAATTATTTTTTTTAATTTTTGACAAAATTAATTTAAATATTTTATTTTTAGTCCCTTGATTTTTTAATTTTAGTTTTCAATAAAAATTTTAAATTTTTTAACTTTAATCCTATTATTTAATTTTCTTTTGGTACCCTAAAAATGTTATGAAAAAATTTAACATTATTAAGAACTAAAAATAAAATTTTTGAATTAAGTTTGATTAAAGTGAAAAACAAAATTTGCTGGAATTAAAAACTTATTCAAATCTAAAAACTAACAATTTTAACGTAGAAAATAATTAATTAACCATTATAAAAAAAAAACGAAATGAAATAACCATAGTTAATGACATAGAGTGGAGTGCAATTTTACTTCAAGAATGAGGTGGAATGCAATTTAACCAAACCTCAAGGGTGGTGAGTGCAATTTACCCTAAAATAAATAATTACACTAATTTCCCTCAAGGTTTGTGTGTATTACATTTATCTCTTTCAAGTTTTAAAAATTATACTTATTCGTTGAGGTTTGTACCTCCATTATACTTATCCTTCAGTCATTAATTATTGACTAACAACATTAATTTTGGTTGACCAATTATTATTTCTAAATAAGGATTTTACTATTTTACCCTTATTCATAATCTTAGAATAAAGTGTAATAACTAAGAACTATTAAGAAAAAGGGTAAAATAGTAATTAAACCCCATGAGATATGGGAATATTGCATTAAACCCCAAAAAACCCAAAATATAGCAGTTCACTCTAACAAGTCCAACGGTGTGAACTCCATCCAATTTATCTTGAACCATGGTTAACATATGGTTGGTTAGTAAAAAAAAAAAAAACTTTCCATCCAGATCCAATAAGATAAGCTTAACAACTGAAAAGGAAATTAAGAACACAACCAACGTGCATATAGTGTGTCGTTCATCCAAAGGTGCGATTTTCGCCTACTTCTCTTCAATTTGGAGGAAATTATTGAAAACGAAGCAACGTGGATCATCATCTCCCTAATTGATGAGTGACAATCAGAACCCAAAAACTCATTCTTCTATTATTAGAAACTCACACACATTTGTAAAAACAGTGAATGACCTACAATACCGTAATCACTGTGGCATGTACACCACTACACATTTGATAGCCGACTCAAATGATTTCGAAACCTAGTTTGCACTAGCATTTGTTTGCCGTAACGTTTATTTGTGTTGACGATTTGGATTCACTTTCTAAGTGCTCTGTTTCCCCTCATTTGCATATTAGGTACTGTATCGTGTTCTCTTTACTTTCTACGACTTCGTGAATCAAGCAAAGAGAATTGTTCTATAGCACGCCCACCATCATACTAGATTCATCGAAAACAATTTACCTTTTGGAAGCCTAGTAGAGGAAGGGTCGAAGAACTGTTGGGTGATTTTTTGAAGAAGGTGGAGATTTAAGAGGCAAACAAGTAGAGGAACGCGTAGTGATTCAAGAAGATCTTGATTCAAGGACTAGAGGAAGGCAGAAGATTAATGAACATACATGCTCTCTCCTTGCATCTTCATTTGCGTGAATAAAATGGGATCCCAAATCCCTAGTTTTTGCCTAATCAATTATGAGACACTACAGAAAGGAAAATGATAGTTAATTATGGTTAGCTTTTTCACTCAATTGTAAACGGAATATTCTCTTTAGTTTCACATTGTTTGACTTATTGGTGTGGACTGCTATTAATTAGAACTTTTGGGGTTTATTGCAATATTTTTATATCTCAGGGGTATAGTTGCATTTTACCCAAAAAAAAATAAAATAAAATTATACACATTCTTATACAGTTTTATAATAATTTATGATTTAAGAACGTATCGCTACACATCCTAATTTACATCGTTACGTGAACTGTGAAAGAGTTTTTAATTTATAGTTTTAAGACAAGGGAAGAAGAGTTATATTTTTTTTAAGTAAGAGAAAAAACTACGAGTAAATGACGATTATATTACATATGACAAATATCATTGCCTAATTTTATTTTTTTTAGTTTTTATTACTTATTTATTATTCTTTTTTTTGGGAGCCAACTTATTTATTATTTATCATGATAATATGTTTGTAATATTTTTTGTTTTGAATTGGTCTGATAAAAATTCGCAGCTAACTGGCCCATCAAGGTTCCTGACTTAGAATAGTGGATGGGCCGAAAAAGAAGTTGGGGAGCAGCCCAATACGTCATGCAACTGCAAAGAAAATAAAAACAGTTTAGTTGACATTGTCAAAAAAAATAAAGAGAGTCAAAGATACCATTTGGCCCAGTTTATTTTCCTCTTAAAAGCCACTTTTAAGTTAAAGTTACAAATAAGAAGCTTAAAAAAAAGTCATAAGTTGGTGGTGGAGGGTGGCCGTGGGTTGTGGCAGGTGATGGTGGGTGACGGTCCGGTCTTGGTTATGGTGGTTGATCGATGTTTAATAAAAATAAGAGGTTGGAAAATAAGCAAAAGTTCTTTTGTGTGACTTATTTTAAAGCTCTTTTTTTCTCTTCTTCATTAAAAAAAAATCACTTAAAATTTTAAGAGCTTATTAATACTTCTGTTTGGCCAAGCTTTTACTTATAAATAGAAGATAAACTCAAAATAAACCGGGTCAAATAGTGCCTAAGATTTGGATTTGAGAAAAACAGAAATGAGCATTGTTAAGAAAAAAAAATAAGACAATAAAAAGGTTACAACTTAAAAGAAGAGTGGCTTGACCCGAAAAAAGAGGGACATTTCTATTAACACCACCCAGTTCTCTTTTTTTTGCCTGAAAAACCAAAACACCCCTACTTCATTCGCCTTCTATTTCTATCCATACCATCCATCAGCATCTCTATGGGATCACCGACACAATCCACACTACTCTCTAAAACTTGGTATGAAAATAGGTAAAAGAAAAAGGGTCATATTAATAAGGAGAGTCCTGATTTTTGTATTCACATTTTTCTATACTCAATGTACTCATTGGTTACGTACGTTGAAAAAAGTGGTTACATTAGTTATTTTTTTAGTTACAGTGTTTTTCGGATTTGGTGGTTACACGTGTAAAAATATGTGGTTATAGCAAAAAAAATAAAAATTCAACAAAACTTCTATGTGTGTAACCAGATATTGTAACGTATGTAACCATGTGTAGGTAGGAGCACCTTCTCAAGAGAGGGAGAGAGGAGTTTAATTGAGACATAAAAAAATTTTCTATTAAAAAATTTCAGATTCAATCTGAGTCTAAGTCTCAAATATAATTTGAAAGTCAAATTGAATTCTTTAGTTGAAATTATAGTTAGAATGCACAAGAAATTTATAGCATAATGAATATATACAAATGATCTTACCAAGGCAGAGTTCAAATTCAATCTAATGAACAAGAATATGATTTGAACTAACTTGAAATGATTTAATAGTTCGAAGAGAAATTGCTTATATTATTGTTTTGACTAAAATAGGAACTTAAACTCTTAAGTATATAAACCAATAAGATAGTAGTAGAATAATAAAGAGTTGAAGGGAGAGAGGTTGTCACAAGAAATTTATCCTGGTTAACCTATGTAGAGATGCGTAAGAGCTATCTCTCGTTCCCACTTAACTAAGTTAGATTATTCACTATCAAATAAGAACCTTAAGTATTCTTCGCTGGTCTCTTTAGGCTTAAAAACAAAGTATTCTTCTTTCAGAGTCTCTTTAGGCTTTTAAGTAATCTTTTACATGCCTCTCCAATCTCTCATACACTCACACAAAACACTCAGGCACTCAGCCTAGCTTGGTTAAGTGACTTACTAATTAATTAAATTGGTAAGAAGGATTTTTAATGATTGCTACAACATACTAAGTGTGAATAGGGAGATTTAGATACAAGTATATATAGTTATAAAGAATATATGATTCGAATGAACATGGTAAATATAGGAGGTCGGTCAAATTGATAAGCTCATACTGCAGTTCTTGCTTGAAGCTTGATAAACTTGATTTGTATGATATTTATTGTGTTCCTCGTCGTGTCCAATAGACCTTTCTTTATATATATATATATATATATAAAAGAGGAAAGACATGTTGGATACGACGAGCACTAGTACAAAAATGATATTTGACAACACTACCGATTGAAAAACTTGTTTCCAATAGGTTTTACTACAATTGATGGGAAAAAGAAATTTTAAGTTGAAACCTTAATATTCCACTCAGTTAATATGCAACCGATGGGAAAAGTGATTTTTATAAAACTAATCCAATCAGTTAATATGTAACCGTTGGGAAAAACGTTTTAGAAAATAATTCCAATCGATTGTGGAGTGAAGCAATTGAAAAAATCTACCATTTATTTTTAACTATAAAGTTTTCCAACACGAGATAGTAAAATGACTTTTCCAGACAGTTATGGTAGAATAACCAATTAGAAAAGTACTATTTTCGTTTTAAATTGTGATTTTTCCAATTGGTTAAACATTCAACCAATATGCCAAATTTTGGCGTTAATAACACCCTATTAATAATGTCCATTAAAATTTTTTTATTACTAATAGCATTGAAACAAAAATAACACTTAAAATAGAAGTGTTAATCTTTGATGTCCAATGATAACACTTTTACAAATAAGTGTTAATAAAATCTATAACTTTAATAATAAATATTTAAATAAGTGCTTTTAGAATTTAAAATTACTAAAACAAAATGCAAAAATATAATTACTATAGGGACTAAAGCTTATACTTGTTATGAAACCTAATTTATAGGGTCTAAAAACAATAATTTTGAGTTAAGTTAGTATAAAATAACTTTTAGGAACTAAAACAAGAAAAATGGTAATTCTACGGTGCGGGAGTTGTTAAACTAAGGGCGGGGTACTGAGTCATCCAAGAGTTTACTAGTTGGATCGGTTGATTTTTTATGCATAAAAAATTATTAATTTATGCTAAAAATTTAAATTTTGTGTAAAAATTAAAGACACGTAATATTTTTACTAGTTAAAAATAAATATATTAAAATTAAAATGTAATACTATACTATTAAATTAGATATATGAAATTGTTAAAATAATGCAACATTAAATTGTAGTTAAAAATAGCATCAATTGGTAGCAAAATAATATTGGTCTAGCGGCACATTGTACATCACTTAAATGAATGTGGGGTTGTGTTTCGAGTTTGAATCCTAAGGCCGGCAGTTTGTGTTCTCTTATTTAAAAGAAAGGAAAACAGCTAAATACTTTTCCAATCAGTTGTTTATATAACTGTTTGGAAAAAAATAGTTTTTCAATCGGTTCTATAACCAATTTAAAAAACTTGATTTTTAACATCCCCATAATTCAGAGGAGTTCAATAACTAATTGAAAATATAAAAAATAACCGATTTAAAAAGCATTTTTTACACTATCGGAGGAATACAATAAATATCATACACATCAAGTTGCAAAAATAGTAATATGAGCTTATCAATTTGACTGACCTCCTATTTTACCAAGTTCATTCGAATCATATATTCTTTATAACTATATATACTTTTTATATATATATATAAAATTAGTAAATTGGTTTTGTAACTTTTTTTTGTTTTTATTATAGTCCTGTAACTTTAAAAAGTTTCAATTAAGTCTTGTAACATTGTTCTAGCGAACAAATTGGTCCTTTTTTATTTTCCGTCTAAACAGTGCTGAGGTGGCTTTCACCAGACATGTGGACACCTAGGTGGATGCTGACACGGATCTAGTCAGCATGCTGACGTGAATAAGTAAAAGAATTAAAAAAAAGGAAAAATAGTTAAATTAGCATAAAATTAAGGTTTTTCAATTGGGAAATTTCAAAAACAAATTTTTTCTTCTCCAGCTCCATTTTGATTTCGTTGTTGGTTGTGGTTGTTGTGGATCATTAACGGTTTCGTCTCGTGTCCTCTCATGGCATCACATTCGTCTTCAACCGGTGGTAGTAGGCTTAAGTCCACCACAAACCTATCCCATGTAAAGCTTATATGCCTGACCTCAAACCTTCTTTCCCCACCTTTGCTGAAAAGGACCATATTAAAACTCATTAAAATAATTACAAGACCAAATTACAACTTATTTAAACAATTACAGGACCAATTTGAAGCTTAATTAAACTATTACAGGACCAATTTAAAACTCATTAAAACCATGTCAGCGTCCACTTAGACATCCACGTGTTCGGTGAAGGCCACCTCAGCACTGTTTAGACGGAAAATAAAAATAGGACTAATTTGTTCGCCGGAGCAAAGTTACAAGACTTAGGTAGTATTTGACCCAGATTTTTTTTTGGCTTTTCTTCCTCTTATAAGTAAAAGCTGGGCCAAACAGTATTTGTGGCAAACCTCTTAAATTTAAGCTGGTTTTTTTTTTTTTTTTCTGTGTACAAAATGCAAAAAGCTGGCTTTTAAAGCCAGAAGCTAGAAATATGAGCTTTTCGACAAAAAGTTGGCTTATTTTGTGGGTCCATCGTAATTAATACTCAAATATTTTAATTAACACTTGAAATCTTCAATATCTTTTCCTTCTCTCTTTGTAAAAATAGCAATTTACTAAAACCTTCAAAAAATTTTCTTCTCATTTATCGATTATTTATTTCACTTTAATATTTATGAATTTTATTGTTATTTAAAAAGTTTACATATTTAAAAAAATTTAATGTTAAATAATTGTTTTGATAAATTTATATTGTGTTTAGTTTTTTTTTTAAAAAAATAAAATATTGAGTTTTATCAAAGAATTACTTTTTATTGTAAATTTCATTTTAAAAATAATTATATTGATAATTTATTTTCTTATATCAAAGATGTGACAATTAATAATAAATAACTTAAAAAAGTTAGATATTTTATCAAACAAATAGCTTTTTACTCATAAGTAGCTTATAAAGTATTAAATAATGAAATTGTCAAACAGCTTTTAGCTTTTTATTTAAAGCTCTTATTTCCAGCTTTTACTTAAAAGCGGCTTATAAGCAAAAAAATAAACCGGGCCAAACGGAGCCTTAATTAAAACTTTTTAAAGTTACAAGACCAAAATAAAACAAAAAAAAAAAGTTACTGGACCAATTTTTAAAAAAAAGCCTTTGATTTGAAGAACTAGCCTTTTTTTTTATTGTTTATAGTTGTTGGATTCTTGTTTGAATCATTGTTTGAAATTTAAGCAGAGATGACATCATTCTCTACTTTGTGACACTGAAGTTGAGATTGGATCTGATGTTCTATCTTAGGTCCTATTTTGAATTTAAGCTAGTCCAAAGCCTTATGAGCTTGATCTTCTTCTTCATTTTTTACTTAGATTGACTATTCAATGTTAATATTCTTCATTGAGACTGAACTTGATGAAACTATTCTGATGTAAAGTCATATATTTAGTTCTGTTAGTATGAAGTCATCTTCAAATGTTTTGATATGTCTTATGAGCATAATTTAACTTCATGACATTCATATGAGATTAACGTCATCATGAGATACTTCTTATTTGATCTTGAGATTAACAGGCAAAGGTACATGTAATTCATCTCACTCAATCTCATACGGTTATGCATGTCACACGATACCTTACCTCTCTTGAATTCTTAATCAATTATGGACGTCACACAGTACCTCACCTCACTCTAATGTCTTATCAAAACCTAGTTCAACTAGATTAATCAGTGAGTTAAGTTATCATGTCAATATGGTCTGTTTAAGATGATTAACTACAAAATTTAACTAGAAATATTTTTAGTAGATTAAATTGTTACTGATTAATTAGAAAATTTCCTAGCTAGTTTACTAACTACTGGTTTGTTATTAAATTAGTTATCAATTAATTACGAAATATAATTACAAACTTTTTTTAGTTAATTTATATCTAAATAGTTACTGATTAGTTGCATAATATAATTTCGTAGCTAATTTACTAGATAGTATTTGCTATCAAATTAGCTATGAATTACATTACAAGAAAAGGGTGATTTTGCGTCAATTTTTTGCGTAGGCCCTCGACACTTACGCAAAATTTTGTTATTTGCGTCGGCCATAGCCGACAATAAGGCAACACAATCAGATATATTGTTTTTTATTTTTTTCTTAAATTTGCATCGGATGCCATCACAGTTTGCGTAGGATTCGACAGACGCAACTCTTTTAGTGAAATTTGCGTCCGCTGTGGCCTACGCTACAGTTAATCCCACTGCTTCCAACATTTTCCCTACACGCATCAGATCAGATGAATCATATTCACCCATTCACGCCCAAAAAACCCTAACAATTTCCCTCTTTCTTTCCCTCCATCGTTGCCCTCCTCCGCGCCCTTCAATCTCTTTTCATTCCTTCGCTTATGTTCTCTTCTCGTTCCTTCCCTTCTCTTCTCTTCCCACTCTTCCCACCGTCGAGAACCCTCTCTTCTCTTCCCTCACGTGGTTTCGCCGTCGTTTGGTCGTCGTCGTCTCCCTCGCTCCTCGCCCCTCCGTCAAAAAACCCTTTGACGATGCTTCTCTCGGTCATTTGGTCAAGAACCTCTCAGGTAATCTGTCATCTTTTTCTCTTTGAGAACCATAACCCCTAATTTTTTCCTTATCATTCCTTTTGCTATACGAACCCTAGCCCCTAATTTGTGCCTTATAGCTTGCTTTTCGCAGTTTTATTGAGCCTACTTTGTTGAAATTTGTAATGAATTTGAACTCTCCAGACTCATCTGTCATGGTGTTTCTTTTCAGAATAATCATAACTCTGAATACGGAAGAAGGAGGAAGCAGATCTATCTTTCGCCCCTTTGGATCTGTTTGCTTATCTGGAGGTTGTAAGCATATTTTTGCTTTTCGCTAGTTTTCTTTTTCTTTTTGTTTTGTTTTGTCTTTTATTTTTTTGTAATTTGTTTAGTGGAGCTGGAGCTCAACTTTCCAAATCTCCTTATCTGTTAAATGTTTATGAACTACTACAGTACTTTAATAGATGTTTGCTGATAAATTATAATCTTGTTAAATTTATGCTCTGAAAATAATAGTGTTAACGGTTGAAAGTGTATGTTCTACATAACTTCTAGGGGAATATTTTTGTGATTCTTAAATAGTTTTGGATAATCATATGCAGGTTTAAATTTCTCTGCTTAGAATCCTCATAAACCAAATCTAGTTTATTATAATTTTTCTATAAAACACCAAGATATGAATTCCAAGACTTGATATAAACCACAACCATTAGGATCCTCTTTAACTTTTCTGTAATAGAAATAAGTATATGGCTGTCTAGTTTGATTGTAATAAGCTTCATAAGGTATCATAAGAGCAGCCAACCACTAATAGAAAAAGCTTGTGTGTTCTGTTTTTGCTGTTAGTGTGTTTTTAGGCTTTTAAGTAAGTTGTGCAAAAGTTGAGAATAACAAGTTTTGTGTTTCAGTACATTACTGCAACGTAGATGAGAAGGTATTGGCTTTTGTTCTCATGCTTGATAATTTTTTTCTGTGAATCTTAGTTCATTCGCCTTTTCCTGGACTTCTTACCCGTGTTATGTTTTTATGCAATTTGACTTTTTGAGAACAAGTAACTAAAATTTGGTAGATTCATAAACATTAAGCACTATCTTACATTATAATAAGTCTCTGCCTTCAGACAAAAATAAATTTTAACTAGGGAAAAGCAAGACTTACATTATTTTTAATGACAAGACTATCGATCGTATATTTATCAGGTAGCTACAGAAGTCAAAACAATATGCAAAGGCTTGTTTGGTATCTTCTGCCCACTTCTCTTTGTGGATTGTTTTTTCTGTTTTAGTTTCAGTAACATGTTTCACATATTGGTTGATTTTTTATTTTTCTTCTGTTTATGTATACTTTATACATAAATCCAGTTTATGTAATTGCAGTTAATCATCAATAAAGGAATCCAACTGGAGTAGAAATTGTATTCATTTTGCCCATCATGCTGCATGATCAGCTCTTGGAAAGCTTCTTCACATTCTGCATTCCATTGAAAATCCTCTTTGCGCCGTAAAGTCTTGAAGAAGGGTAGACACTTCCCAGCGGAATCTAGGAGGAATCTTGTCAATGTCGCGATTCTTCCAGTCAGCTGTTGGACTTCTTTAATGGTCCTGGGACTCTGCATATTCAACACGGCACTACACTTGTCGGGGTTGACCTCAATCCCCCGACTGGTTAGCATAAAGCCTAAGAATTTTCCGGCTTCGACCCCAAAAGTACATTTATTGGGATTTAGCCTTAAATCATACCTGCGTAGCTGTTGGAAAGTTTCATGCAAATCAGCCACCGGGTCTTTATCTTCAGGAGTCTTTACTATCATGTCGTCAATATAGACTTCAAGGATCTTGCCAATCTGTTCTTTAAAAACCTGGCTCATCATCTGCTGGTATGTTGCTCCGGCATTCTTTAAACCGAACGACATCATAGTCTAGCAGTAAACACCCATGTCGGTTATGAATGCCGTTTTTTCTTGATCTTCAAGGTGCATCGGGATCTGGTTGTAGCCAGAGTAAGAATCCATGAAGGATAGATACTTATAACCTGCAGAGTTATCAACAAGTTTATCAATACAAGGCAAGGGGAAAGGGTCTTTGGGGCATGCTTTATTCAGATCTGTATAATCTGTGCACATTCTCCATTTCCCGTTAGCCTTTTTTACCATTACCGCGTTTGAGAGCCAATCTGCATATCGTATTTCTCGGATGAAACCTGCATCCAACAACTCCTTCACTTGTTTTTCTATGGCTGCTTGTCTTTCTGGACCCATTTTTCTTTTCTTCTGGGCCATTGGGATACATCCCGATTTTAAAGACAGGCGATGGCACACAAATCCTGGGTCCACTCCAGGCATGTCGGAGGAAACCCAAGCAAACAGGTCTTTATTCACTTTCAGCAGTTCAACGAGTCGCTCTTTGATTATGGGGGGTAGGTTAACCCCTATCTTGACAGTCTGGTCCTCTTTAAGTCCTATTTGGACTAAGATTTGATCCCCTTTAGGTTGAGGTCGTTGATGCTCAAAATCTGCTCTGGGATCTAGGCTAGTCATCATGATCCCTGCATCCCGTATCAAATCACGTCTTTCCATCTTCTGCTTTCCCTTCTCTTCCGCTTTTATTGGCGGGATAGATGGTGTTTTGGTGATTTTGAGGCTTTCTTGGTAACATTTTCTTGCATCGCTGCTTTTTCCGTGGACAGTTACTACTGTCCCATTTTCCCCAGGAAACTTCATGGCTAAATGGATGGTGGAGACTATGGCGCCAAGGCTGTTCAGAGTTGGTCGCCCAATGATTGCATTGTAGGCTGAAGGGCAATCCACTACTATAAACCTGGCCGGGATTGTTTTGGTACTTGGCTTTTTGCCAAAACTCACCTTGAGGTCAACATATCCTTTGGGGATGATTGTGTCTCCAGTAAAGCCAATTAGACTACCCTTGTGAGGGATTAAATCTTTGGATCCCAATCCCATTTTATCAAAAAGGCTCCAGAACATAATGTCTGCTGAACTTCCTTGATCAATAAAGGTTCGATGGACTTCGAAACCGTTCAAATTAGCCGCTATGACCAATGGTTCGTTATCCCGGATACGTTCTTCCGGGAAATTTGCATTTGAAAAAGATAGAACTGGGTTAGCTATAGCAGTTACCTGGGAACAAGAATCCCGCGCATCTCGGGTCCTCTTCTTATCTTCAAGACCCATTAAGCTGGCTCCTCCAGCTATGACTTGGATTATCCCCCTAGGAGGGGATTCCTAAGTTCGTCTCGGGCTCCGGGATCTATGTCGGACTTCAGTTCGTTGTTCTCGGTTTCTAGGAGGAGATCTCGGTGTCTGCATTCGAGGAGATGGACTTCGCCGGCGATCTCGTCGTTCTGGGGATGTCCGGGCATAATTCCTCAACCTGCCTTGTCAGATCAACTTTTCGATTGCATCCCGGAGTTGGACGCATTCGTTAGTAGAATGCCCACGATCCCGATGGTACTCACAGTACTTATTTTTGTGCTTCCCGACTGTTTTCAATGGTGGTGGTCACTCTCTTAGTTCAGAGTGCATCACTTCTTTCAACACTGAAGCTGGCGGGACTGTCAACGGTGTGTAATTGTTAAAAAGACCCTTGCGCTTCTTGGGGGACCTATCCCGAGGTTTTTCATCTTTACCCCGGGATTGGTTTGGAGGAGTAGTTTTCGCTTTGTCGTCCTTCTTGGCGGCTTGGGCCTTCTCCGACTCTTCTATTCTGATCCACTTTTCAGTCCTTACCTTCAAGTCATCCATGGAGGTGGGCTTATCTCCTGCCAGTTGCTTGGCGAAAGCTCCTGGTTTTAATCCTCTTACAAAGAAATATAACACCAGGTTAGGTTCAACATTCCTAACTTCTAACACTTCGTTATTAAAGCGTGTTATATAATCTCGTAGAGATTCATCTTTTCCCTGTTTAACAGTTTCTAAGTGGAATTCAGATTTGAACTGTCTTTTACTACTGGTGAAATGAAGAATGAACTTATCTTTGAGAGTTTTCCAGTTGCTGATGAATTGTGGTGGAAGGTCTGAGAACCAACGACTTGCAGCCTCTGATAGCGTGAGGGGGAAAGCACGTCATACGATGGCCTCGTTCACCCCTTGAAAGTACATGGCCCTTTCAAAGGTGCTCACATGTAAAGTGGGATCCTTGGTCCCATCGTACTCCTTCAATTTCTTTGCAAACTGGAATCCATAGGGAAGAGCATGGGACATTATCCAGGGCGTGAAGGGATTGTCGATGTATCCGAAATCCGGGACATTTTCAGCTATGTGCTCCTGGTTGCTGGCAGGTTGTCCAGCTTGCTGGCCCCCAGGGGGAACAAGTGGTGGGTTGGCCCCCTCAACCCGGGATTGATGCGGGGCCCCTTCATGTCGGCGACTTACCCGTCCTTCTTGTTGCCTTTCCTGAGTTTTCGGATTTCCTTCTTTATCTCCTTCAATTACAGATTTCCGTTGCTGCTTTTCGGCATTGTCGTTATCTTTTTCCGGATTTTCAGGGTTTGCCTGGGTATGCTTCTCAGCTCTTTCCTGCTCTGAATCATCTTCGATAACAACATGCTTCCCCTTCCGCTGTTGCTCTTTGAGATCTGCAATCTTTTTAGCTTGTGACTGCACCAACTGTTACAGTTTGCAAAATTCTGCTTCAATATCAAAGTGCTGGGATGCCCTTGCTTGATTCGACGCACCAGCCTGCTGCCCTGCTCCTTGGTTTTGAACACTGGGATCGTTGTAATCCCTATTCCTGGTAGAGCCAACCATTGTTGACGGTGGATGGAAACGAGACTTTTGTTGCGTTCCCCACAGAGGACGCCAAACTTACCGGGATGCCCAAGATAATTGGTAGCTGGTGGACCCGACATGTAAGTATATATCCGGGATGCCGTTATTCTGGTCCACAACATATATATATATATATATATATATAGAGAGAGAGAGAGAGAGAGAGAGAGAGAGACACGTATGCTATGCATCACACTCTTGTAATTGGTGATTTGATTATTTTCTTTTAGTCTTTTAGCAGAAGCCTCATGCACTAGACTCCACCGTAGGTGCGTGACAACAGTGCACATTTTATGGAGAGGAGGATGATGAGAACATGGAGGCAAGGAAGCTTGTAGAGGTTTGAAGGACTTGATGATGCCTCTAAGAAGATTAACATTGAAAATGGTCATTTAACTAGGACCAACAAAAAGAAGTTGGAAACTTTTACACAAGATTTGTTGATGACCAAGCTTGTTAATTCAAATGAAAATTTTTCAACTTATTTTAATATTTTTCAAATAAATGTTTGTTTTAGGGAATAAATTGTTAGGTTTGGATTATTTTTGTATTATGTGTGAGTTAGTGTCTTAGCTCACATTATGGTAGACATTTTTAGTTTTTGCTTTTAAGTCGCTCAGTTTTGTTTCAATTTTTTAGGGGAAGCTTTACAATTTTTAGTGCGCCATGACTTAGCTTGAGAGCTTTGAAATTTTGTATGGAGAACTTTTGATCATTGAATACCTACCTTAGGGAGTACTATAAATACCTACTTTAGGGAGTACTATAAATATCTACCTTAAGTCTTTTGTAGGGAGAACTTTTGATCATCGAATAAAATTGATATTTCTTGAAGAACATTCTCTCTTGTGAGCCTAGTTTGAAAGCTTTGAAATTTTGATGACCTTATCGATAGATCCCAATTCCATTGTGGCGATTCTCCCATAAATTTATCTTCTTGCTTAGACTAAAAGTGACATCCATTCACCCCTCTTGATCTATTCTATGTCCATTCTATTCGCCAATCAGCATCACGGGATTTTACTCAATGCGATGATTCATATTTCGTGCGCTGCTTCTTTATATGATCTTCATCCTTTCAATTGATCCAATTGGACTTCATTATTTGTCAACTAATTCCAATTTCGTTGGTTTGCACGTGAGGATGTGCGCAACATTTGTTTCCATGTGCGCGACTGAATTCCATGGATTTGGTTTCATTATTTGTTCCATGTACTACTTTTCTCTAAAACAAAAATTTTCATTCGCTGTTATCATCTTTATGTCCAATTCATTAATTCAATTGTTTTGTCTCATTCAATTGCACTATGCGCTGCTTCATTGTTTAATCCATGAGTGCAAATTTGGAAAATCTGAGTACATGTTTTGTTTTGTTCGTTGAATGTGAACTTGTATGCACATTTGGTATTTGATAATTTTTCTAAAAGTGTAATTGTTTATTACTTTTTACCTATTCATAATCCTTGTGAATTTGTGTATTCTAAATGTTTGTTACCAAACTTAAGTGTGTTTTTTATTGTGTTGCTTGTGTGTTTAATTTTCTCTATGTTTGTTTTCATTAGGATCATGGAAATTTATCAAGAAAATTGTGTTTACTTGTCCCTCATTTCCATGCTAGGTTAGATATACATTTCTCTTGTATTAGCACCATTTTCCTTGGATTTTTACTTCATTTCTTCATTGTGATTAGTGTGTGACCATTGTTGTTATTGAGTTTTGGTCTAAGTCAAAAAAAAAAAGGGTGCTGTACAAAAAAAAAATAGGGCAGTGTGAACAAAAAATTGCTTTTGAAAGTTGCAGTACAAAAATCTGGGTGGTGTGGCTAGTATTACAAAAAAAAATCTAGTGGTACAATTTTGACAAAAAAAAAAACAATAGAAAGAAGAGAAAAATTAAGGGTTTGTTTAAAACAATTTTGGTTTTTAGTTTTTAAAAATTGTATTATAAAATAGTTTTCAGAAACAGTTTTCAAAAAAGTTAGAGGAGTTTTTAATACAAATTTGTGTGTAAATTCAGAAAACTGAAAACTGAAAACCAAAACATGTTTCATATGTTTTCATATTTTGGTTTTTAAATACTGAAAAACAAAAACTGTTCCCGAAAACTGTTTTTAAAAACTCGACTGCCAAACAAGTTTTTTAGTATTCTGTTTTTAAAAACAGAAAATTGTCTTCAAAATGAGAAATCAAACAAGCCCTAAGATTTTGGCCAATCTTACTACAATTTTGTGACATTGTTGCTTTGTTGTCTTTGGGTACTTTAAACATTTTGAGTATATCTAGCTTTCATTATTTCTTTAAATTTGTCTAGTTTTCTTAGTTTTTTTTCTTGTGCCTTTGTCTCTTTTTATATTCTCCACTTTGAGTAGCTTTCATTTGATTGAGTCCCCTTTTCTTGCTTGTCTTGTTGGCTTCTAAGTTTTGTTTTAGAGTTTTCATTTGCTTGTATTCTTTATCACTTTTTTCATAAACTTGTTGCTAAACTTTTGGAAGTTTTGCTACTTTAGAACCATTAAATTGGGATAATTGGGATAAGCTTCTAAATTCTTTGAAGCTTTGCTTGCTAAGTCTTTACAAAGAGACAAGGGTGGTAAACGGCAAGAGTAAACAAACATTATAGCAAAAGCCTTTCAATGAGTGACATACACGAGTGAATTTTTGTTTTTATTTTTGAGTGAAACACTTGTGAGGTGTGTGTGAATTTGGTGAGGCTTTAGCTAGAATTTTTTTTGTCATTTTTGATTTGTTATTTTCTTTATTTCTTTTTTGTTTTAGTCTTTGACCATTTGGTTGCATAGGTCATTTTTTTTTCTTTTCCACATTTCTTTCGCTTTTTTATAAAAAAAACATGGCTCCTCAACGTTCCTCTCCTAGTAGTGATAATAGGCTTATGTTTGAGGTTTTGATGGGTCACATGGATAAAGTGCTTAGCAAGAAGCTTTAAGGTATTGTTCTTGAACTTGAACACCTCAAGGTTTCTAAGGAGCATTCAAGTAGGCGATCTCATGGTCACCACACAGCTCCATCTCCTCCAAGGGTAAGTGAAGTTATACCTAATCCTTTCCTCAATGCTCATCATGCTAATGATTCTAGGCATGTTTATGATTTGCATAGACAACCTAGGCAAGATCCATTGTTTGGGCATGGTAGGAATACTAGACATTGTAATATGCATGACATTTCTAGTGAGGATAATGTCTTGCATGACATTCCTTAGCATCATGGGCCACGACCTAATAGGCATCATCATGGAAACATTCTTGATAATATTCTTTCCTTTGGTGATCCTACACTTGAGAATTGACATATTGGTGCAAAATTGGATATTCTTTCTTTTGATGGTAGTACTAATCTGAAAAAATATCTTGAATGCAAAATGAAATCTGATCATATTTTTTACATTCAAAGATTTGATGATAATAGGAAAATTGCTTTCGCTACTTTTCATTTGAATGGTTATTCCTTGATGTGATGGGATAACCAAAGAAAACTATTTTGCCTTGGCATCCTATTAATAGTTGGGATTAATTAAAAGCTAGATTTAGATTGTGATGGGTTCCCCCTCACTATGTGAAAGAACTTCATACAAAGCTTCAAGGTCTATCCCAAGGTTCCAAGAGTGGGGAAACCTATTATATGGGAATGTGGGTGGCTCTCACTAGAGCAAACATCCAAAAGTGTGAGGAAGCCACTATGGCTAGATTCATGAAAGAATTGCATCCTAGGATTAGAGATATTGTTGAATTGCATGATCATGTCTCTATGGATTCTTTGTTGCATCAATGCCAAAGAGTTGGATCTCAACTCCAAAGGCAAGATAGAGATTCATACTATCATTCTAGATCCTCTAAGTCTTATTCTCATGCTTATGGAAAATATGCTTTTAAAGGTGGTTTTGATAAAGATTTTAAAAATATTTTTGATAGGGATTTCAAAAAGGATTCCAAAAAAGATTTCAAAAGGAGCTTTAATGACATTGAGGATGGCCAGGGCCACAAAAGATTTTCCACTTCTAAATCCTCAAATTTCAAAGAAAAAGAAAAGGTTCATGAGAAAGAAAGAGACATTGAAAAGCAAAGCAACATTAAGTGCTTTAAGTGCTTTGGTCGAGGGCACATTGCTTCTTAATACCCTTCGAAGAAAGCAATGATGTGTGTTGATGGTATTTATGACTCTTTGGATAGTTCTAATTTGTCTTATCATTCTAACACTTCTTCTAGTGATTCTAGTAGTGGTGAAGAAGAAATTTATCCAAATGAGGGTGACTTGCTTGTTGTTAGGAGGTTACTTGGTAGTCAATCTAAAGATAATGATGTTTCACAAAGAGAAAACATTTTTCATACTAGATGTCTAGTGAAACATGCTACTTGTTCATTGATTATTGATAGTGGTTCATGTGTGAATGTAGCTAGCACTTGTTTAGTTTCAAAACTTGATTTGTCCACTTCTCCTCATCCAAGGCCATATAAACTTCAATGGCTTAATGATAATGGTGAGTTACTTGTTGACAAAAAAGTTGTGGTTGATTTGGAAATTGGTAAGCATCATGATAGCATTTTGTGTGATGTGGTACCTATGGAGGCTACCCATGTTTTGCTTGGTAGACCTTGGCAATATGATAGGAATGTTATTCATGATGGCCACACTAACAACTATGTGTTTGCGTTTAAGGGCCAAAAGTTCACTCTTATTCCCTTGTCCCCTAAAGAAGTTGGTCAAGACCAACACCTTATGAAAAGAAAAAGAGAAAGTGAACAACTTGCTTTGAAAAAGTCCAATAAGGGTTTCATTAATCCTTTTGGCAAGGATGATGGAGGCAAGAGTTCCAAAACCTCTTCCAAGGGCTCTAAAGGCCACCATGGCCAAGAGCAAATCTCAAGGGATGAGAGTGTTTCTTCTCATTTCAATCTTTTTGGGCTAAACATGAATTAAAAAAATCTTTTCCTTGCACAAAAGCTTTTGTATGTGATGTTACCACTTGATATGTGTTTACGTGTTGCTTCTAATGACTCTTACATTTCCATACCTAGTGCTTTTGATGAGAAGTTACATAGGTTTAATGATGTCTTCCCAAAGGACATGCCTCATGGCTTACCACCAATCCGGGGAATTGAACATCAAATTGATTTTGTGCCAGGCTCTTCTCTTCCCAATAGACCCGCTTATAGAGCCAATCCTCAAGAGAGTGAAGAAATTCAAAAGTAAGTTGAGGACCTCTTGACAAAAGGGTGGACTAGAGAGAGTTTGAGTCCTTGTGTCGTGCCAGTTATCCTTCATATGGGCTTTGCAAACTTGGCAACATTACTTGCTTCCTAGGGAGTTTATAATTCATAGTGATCATGAATCACTAAAGTATTTAAAGGGGCAAGGTAAGTAGAATAAAAGACATGCCAAGTGGGTTTAATTTCTTGAACAATTCCCTTACATGATTAAGCACAAACATGGGAAAGCCAACAAAGTGGCAGATGCTTTGTCTAGAAGGTATGTGCTCTTATCTTCCCTTACATCTCATTTCATTGGGTTTGATTCTTTGAAGGATTTGTATGCTAGTGATAAAGATTTTGGTGTCATTTATTTGGATTTGTGTGCATTGGCCGAGAGGAATATCCTTAAGGCTAGTGGTGATTTTCGCTTGTTAGATGGCTTTCTTTTCAAAAACAATTTGCTTTGTGTGTGATGTGTGTGATGTAGGATTTAGCTTCAATTGGTCTTGAATTCTTGATGAAATTGAAGGGAAAAGCCACGGTTACAAAAATGGGTTTAAACCCATTTTGGAGAAATGTTAAACCGAAAATGGAGAGGGGAGAGAAATTGGAAGAAGAGATGAAGAGTGCCACAACCTCCCTAAGAAGATTGATAAACTCAATTGTGATTCGCCACAATGGGAGTTATCTCCATTGATAAGAACCTAAACTTCAAAGCTCTTAAAGCTATGAACACAAGAGAGAACTCTCTCAATTTGGTTTCAATCCAAAATTCTATTATCAAAAACTATCAAATGTGTTTGTACAAAAAGCTTACATAGTTCCTAAAATTCAAGGGCCTCATAATAAGGAAGCTAAAATCAAAGGACCACAAATGGAAGGCCATGAATATGTCACAATTACAAATCAGCCCCAAACAAATAAAATCAATCAAAACAGCCCCTAATTCACCTATTTATTACAATCTCAAAAGAGTTGAAATATCTAGGAACAATGTCTTTGTGAAGCTCTAGTTTGGAGGCCAATAGGTCATGCACAAGAGCTTCCATCTTCTTCTTCTTTGACCTTGTTAAAGGTCCTTCACCTAAAGTCCTCTTAGGATCCTCCTCAATGTCTTCAACTTCTACAAGTCTTTGAGCATCCAAATCTACATCATCCTCCCCTCCATAAAGAGGATTCGACCTCGAATCCACATCCAAGGTACCTACATCAAAAGGAGAGAGATCACAAACATTGAAAGTTGAAGAAACATGATGCTCACCTTGAAGATCAATCCTATATGCATTATTGTTGATCTTTTCCACCACTTGGAATGGACCTCCACCTCTAGGGTGTAGCTTGGACTTTCTCTCATTAGGAAACCTCTCTTTCCTAAAGTGCACCCAAACCCAATCACCGGGTGCAAAAACCATGGGCTTTTTCTTCTTATTAGCCATCCTTGCATAATGCTCCATCTTTTTCTCCACTTGGTTCTTCACCTTGGCATGGAGCTTCTTAACAAAGGAAGCTTTGGCTTCACCATCCCTATGCAACAAAGAATCATCAAGAGGTAAATGCAACAAGTCCAAAGGGGTTAGAGGATTAAAACAATACACAAGTTCAAATGGAGAATGCTTTGTAGTAGAGTTGGTCACCCTATTGTAAGCAAACTCAATATAAGAAATACAATCCTCCCAAGACCTCAAGTTCTTAGATGCAAAGGTCCTCAAGAGAGTACCAAGTGTCCTATTAATCACCTCCGTTTGTCCATCCGTTTGGGGATGACAAGTAGAAGAGAAAGAAAGCTTGGTACCCAATTTAGCCCAAAGTGTCTTCCAAAAGTGTGAAAGGAACTTGGTGTCCCTATCACTCACAATGCTCATAGGAACTCCATGCAACCTAATAACATGATCAAAGAACAAGTTAGCAATAAGAGTTGCATCATCACATTTTGCACAAGGTATAAAGTGAGCCATCTTTGAAAACCTATCCACTACCACAAAAATGCTATCCATACCCTTCTTGGACCTAGGCAAACCAAGCACAAAATCCATAGAAATATGAGTCCAAGGAGAAGAAGGAATAGGTAAAGGCATATACAAACCATGTGGCATAAGTCTAGACTAAGCTTGTTTACATACAATGCACCTTTTACAAAGTCTTTCAACATCTTTTCTCATGTGTGACCAATAGAACTTAGCATGCAAAATATCCAAAGTCTTCACCACACCAAAGTGACCCATTAGGCCACCCTCATGAGCCTCTACAACAAGCAAATTCCTTAAGGAACTATGAGGCACACAAAGCAAGTTACCCTTGAAGAGGAAACCATCCACAAGATGAAAATCACCACTAGCCTTACAAATGTTGCTCTTGGCCATCTCCATTAATTCACCAAAAATGGTACCAAAATCACCATCACAAGCATACAAGTCCTTTAAAGAATCAAAACCCATAAAATGATAACTAAGGGAAGTTAAGAGATTATACCTTCTTGATAAGGCATCGGCTACCTTATTTGCTTTCCCTTGCTTGTGTTTAATCACATATGGAAATTGCTCCAAGAATTCAACCCACTTGGCATGTCTTTTGTTCAATTTTCCTTGCCCTTTAAGGTACTTTAATGATTCATGATCACTATGTATAACAAATTCTCTAGGAAGCAAATAATGAATCCAAGTTTGAAGAGCACTAATCAAAGCATACAATTCTTTATCATATGTAGGGTAATTCAAACATGCACCACTCAATTTTTCACTAAAATATGCAATGGGATGCCCCTCTTGAAGAAGGACAACCCCTATCCCTATGTTAGAAGCATCACACTCCAACTCAAAAGACTTTTGAAAGTTGGGCAAAGCTAGGATTGGGGCATTAGTCAACCTTTCTTTCAAGGTGACAAAAACATCTTCTTGCTTAGGGCCCCAATGGAAGGTGACACCCTTCTTGACTAGTTCATTCAAAGGAGATGCAATAGAGCTAAAATCCTTAACAAACCTCCTATAGAAACTAGCCAAACCATGAAAACTCCTTAGCTCTTTAGCACATGTAGGCCGCGGCCATTCCATGATGGCTTTGACCTTTGTGTCATCCACATGGACACCTTGCTCACTAAGCCAAGAAAAACAACTCTATGCATGCAAAAAGAGCATTTATCAAGATTAGCATATAACTTGGCACATCTCAAGGTAAGTAACACTTGTTTCACATGCTCTAAATGTTCATCAAAAGTCCTAGAGTAGATAAGAATATCATCAAAGTACACTACTACAAACTTACCCATAAAGTTCCTTAGGACATGATGCATAAGTCTCATAAAAGTGCTAGGAGCATTTGAAAGTCCAAAAGGCATAACAAGCCATTCATACAAACCAAATTTAGTCTTAAAAGCGGTTTTCCACTCATCACCTTCTTTCATTCTTATTTGGTGATAACCACTTCTCAAATCAATTTTAGAAAACAAAGTTGCACCACAAAGTTCATCCAAAAGATCATCTAACCTAGGAATAGGATGTCTATACCTAATTGTAATTGCATTAATGGGTCTACAATCACAAGACATTCTCCATTTACCATCCTTCTTAGGTACAAGAATGACTGGAACCACACATGGACTCAAGCTTTCCCTAATCCAACCCTTGCTCATTAGGTCATCCACTTGCTTTTGAATCTCTTCACTTTCTTGTGGATTTGCCCTATAAGCCGGCCTATTTGGAATGGAGGAGCCTGGTACAAAGTCAATTTGGTGCTCTATGCCTCGGATTGGGGGCAATTCCTTTGGCATGTCCTTGGGAAACACGTCTTGAAACCTATCCAACAACTTAGAAAAAACACTAGGCACAACATGGTTAGCATCATTAGCATCAATATGCAAACATATAGAAGTAGGCACCAACATGTACATAGGTTTTTTAGCAAGATATAGGCATTTCAATTCATGTTTAGAAACAAGCAAATTGGCAGAGGAAGGACCCTCTTTCCCATCACTATGCTCTCGGCCATGTGGCCTTTTGGAGCCTTTGGAAGAGTTTTTGGAGCTCTTCTTTCCTTCATCACCACCAAAAGGGTTAGTGAAACCCTTATTGGACTTCTTAGACTCTATTTGTTCCCTTTCCCTCTTCTTTTTCATGAGGTGTTGGTCATGTCCAACCTCTTTGGGACTTAAGGGAATAAGGGTATATTTTGAACCCTTGAATTCAAACACATACTTATTTGTATGCCCATCATGCATAGCACTTCTATCATATTGCCAAGGTCTTCCCAACAAGATATGGGTAGCCTCCATGGGCACTACATCACAAACAATAGAGTCATGGTATTTACCTATTTCCAAGTCCACCAACACTTGTTTATCTACAAGAAATTCACCATTATCATTTAACCATTGAAGCTTATATGGTTTGGGGTGGGGGGTAGTAGGCAAATTAAGTTAAGAAACCAATCTAGTGCTAGCTACATTCACACAAGATCCACTATCAATTATCAAAGAACAAGTAGCATTTCTTACCAAACATCTTGTATGGAAGATGTTTTCTCTTTGTGAGGAATCATCATCTTTTGGATGACTTCCCAAGAGTCTTCTCACCACCAATAGGTCTCCTTCATTTGGATACAACTCTTCATCACTAGAGGAAGCTTCACAAGAAGAAGAGTTAGAAGATGAAGTATCATTAGAAGAACTAGAAGTAGAGTGGTACACACCATCCACACAAACCATAATCTTTTTGGAAGGGCATTGAGAGGCTATGTGACCTCTACCCAAGCATTTGAAACACTTGATGACACTAGATCTCTCATGTTTTTCTTCCTTACCATGCATAAGTTCCTTGGACTTAGAAGTTGAGGCTTTTTGTGAAGAATAGCCTCTATGGCCGTGGCCATCATCAAGTCCTTTGTGACTCTTTTTCCAATCTTTTTTGGAGTCACTTTTGTCATATTTTTCATATCCTTTCTTGTAATCTCTTCTAGAATCATACTTTGAAGCATACTTACCATAAGAACTAGAATGAGATTTAGAATATTTAGAAGAGTAATATGAGTCTTTAGCTTGTCTCAAGAGTTGTGATTGAACTCTTTGGCTTTGATGTAATAATGCTTCCATGGATGCATGATCATGTAACTCAACAATGTCTCTAATCCTAGGATGCAAACCATCTAAAAACCTAGCCATAGTAGACTCTTCTTGCTCTTCGATGTTAGGTCTAGTGAGAGCTATCCACATCTCTCTATAATACTCTTCAACACTCTTACTAGAGATAGTTTGAAGTTTCCTATGCAACTCTTTGACATAATGAGGGGGAACCCACCTAACCCTAAACCTAGCCTTAAGCTCTTCCCAACTATTAATGGGATGCCAAGGCACAATGGTTTTCTTGTGATTATCCCACCACAACAAAGCATAATTTGTCAAATGAACCGTTGCTAAGGCAATTTTTCTCTCATCATCAAACCTTTGAGCCTCAAATATTTGGTCAAGTCTCATTTCCCACTCTAAGTATTTTTCCGGATTTACATTTCCATCAAATGTGGGAATCTCTAACTTCACACCAAGATACCTATTCTCAAGTCTATGATCACCAAAATGAGGTATCTCATCAAGCATGTTTCCATGGCCATTTCTATGGTTTGGCCGAGGCATATGTTGCCCAATTCCACCATGCAAATCATCATGCACATGTCTATGAGTTCTAGTCCTATGATGCCTAGGTAACTCATGCAATTCCTCTTCACTATCACTAGAAACATCATGCATAGTATGAGGGATATTATGAGTTCTATGAGATGTACTTGCTCTATGTTGCCTAGAAGCATTTTTATCAATCCTAGCATCATGATCATCATATGCATTGAGAAATGGAGAGGGAATACCGTCACTTACCCTAGGAGAAGGATGCTTTTTCTCCTTGCCATGCTTGCGGTTTCTATGAGTTTCTTTGGACTCTTTGATGTTGTCCAACTCATCATACACACCTTGAAGCTCTTTTGTTACAATCTTCTTCATGTGTGAAGTTAATTGCTCCAAGAAAAGCTTGTTAGCACCCAAGTCATTTGAATCATCCATTTTTACAAATTTCAAAGAACCTATACAAATGACTAAAAAGCAAAAATCTATGCAAGCCAAGTGGCTCAAACTAAACCAAAAATAAGAAAACTATACAACAAATCAAAAGAGAAAAGAAAATCCTAACTAAGGACCTCACAAGCACACAAATCTCACAAGTATTTATCACTCAAGTTCAACTCGTGTATGCACTCTTTTTTAGGCTTTTTCAATAATGAAATCTCTCTTGCCTTTTACCACTCTCTCTCCAAAGTACATAGCAATTCAAGCCTCAAAGTAAAGAACTTAGTCTAATGAGATAGCTTAATGGTTCCCAAGTGGCAAAACTCAACAAAGTTTAGCAAAACTCTAAGCAAGATGTGACCAAAAGAGTACAAAGAAATGAAATACTCTAAGACAAAACCAAGAGATCAACAAATGACAAACAAAACAAAAGGCTAACTCAATGAATGAAGGTACACAAAAATGGAGTACATGTATGAGACAAAGGGACAATGAATGGAGACACACTAGAAAAAGCCACAATTTCAAGAAATCAAAAGAAGCTAGAATGTCCAATAATTCAAAATCAAGCACTAAGCAACTCAAATACAAGCAAACACACCAAATAAGTGTCCAAAGAGTCAAAGAAATCAACCAAAGCCTTTAATTCCTCACTTTTATATTTTTTTGTACCAAAAAAACTGCCCAGAAATTTTTTTTTTATATAGCCCAGTTTTTTTTTTTTGTACAGGACTGTCTTTTTTTTTTTGTACAGCTCCAAATTGTTTTTTTTTTATGACAGCAGTTCTTTCTTTCTTTTATTTTTTTTTATTTTTATTTTTTGATAACTTGGCTTTGAAATTGATTTGTACAAGCTCAAAATGTAACAAAAATAAGAACACTAGCAATTCCTCTCAAGTGCTAAAAAAGGACAATCTAACAAGAGATTATGTAGGCACACAACAACAACTAATATGACATGTAATTTCTCATAAACTAATGAAAAATATTTGTAAGAAGAAACAAAGGTAGACACTAGCTATACCTAAGAATTGACACTATGCATATTCACAAGCATATAGAGGTAACATGTTTCTGTTTTGCGCATTACTCAAATACTCCCAGTGTTATCACAATATACAGCCAACAGCATCAAATGCACTAGTCTAATGATTCACAGCAGCAAATAAGCATGCCTTTAGCATATATGAGTTCAATAGTACAAAGATCAAGTTGAACAGATGCAGAAACGAGAGTAACAGACCACATATATAGCAGAAACAGGATTATGTAGACACAAGAAATTATGCAGAATTATGCAAAAAGAGCAGTGTACAATCGTGGTTGAAACAGAGGTAAATCTAGATCAAACAAACCTCTAATTGATTTTGGTTTGCACATGGATATTAACAGATTTCACCAAGCAAAACGCAGAAATTCTCACAGAAACGTGAATTATGCAGACATAGCAGATATTATGCAGGAAACAGAGTTCTGCAGAATTTGCAGAAAACAGAACACAGAAATTGCGATGAACTGAACCAAACAGCGAGAAAAAATCTGATCAATTTCGCCTCAACTTAACAGGTTATGTTGTGGAACTGATTTGGAACAGAAAACACCAAGTAACTTCAGCAATTCAGCCAGAAAAATCAATGATCACAGATATGCAGCATTTGCGCAGATATGCAGCAAGAACATAAAAGAAATCGCGACAAACAGAATTGTAGATTGTGGATCATACACAAGCAAAACAGATCAATTTGATTTCAACTTACTAGGTTATGCTGCGGGATTGATTGGAGAAGGAATGCACCGATTAAATTCGACACATTTCGAGAGAAATCAGATTTCCCCAAATCTGCAGAATGTGCGATTAACAGCAGCAAGAACAGAAACAGGTCGCGATGGAAATTCAGCCAAACAACATGGATTTTGTTGATTTTAATTCTCAAAATGCTAGGTTATGCTCCAGATGTGAGGTTAGATAGAAATAACCGATCAAAAATCAACATATCATCAAGAATAGAAATCAGATCAGAAAACACCAGTGTGCCTAGAAGTTCTCTTAGAAATTTGCTTGTTGTGGAGGCACATGAAGGTGGTTTAATGGGACACTTTGGTGTTGCTAAGACTTTTGACACTTTGCATGAAAAATTCTTTTGGCCTCATATGAGGAAAAGTGTTGAAAAACATTGTAAAAGGTGTCTTGTGTGTAAGCAAGCAAAAGCAAAGAGTATGCCACATGGTTTGTATAGACTTTGTGCTTGATTTGCCACAGTCAAGGAGGGGAAAGGATAGCATATTTGTGGTAGTTGATAGATTCTCTAAGATGGCTCATTTCATTCCTTGCTCAAGGTTGATGATGCTACCATTGTTGCTAATTTGTTCTTTGATAATGTTGTTAGAATGCATGGTATTCATATTAGCATTGTTAGTGATAGGGATTCCAAGTTTCTTTCACATTTTTAGAGAACATTGTGGGCAAAAATTGGTACCAAGTTGTCTTTTTTTACTACTTGTCACCCACAAACAGAAGGGCAAACGGTAGTAGTGAATAGAACACTTGGTACTCTTTTGAGAACCTTTGTTTCTAAAAATTTGAAGTCTTGGGAGGAGTGCTTGTCTCATGTTGAATTTGCTTATAATAGAGTTGTGCATTCTACTACTAACCATTTTCCTTCTGAGATTGTGTATGGTTTTAATCTCCTCACCCCTTTGGATCTTTTACCTTTACCTCTTGATGCTTCTCTGATTCATAAGGATGGTGATGCTAAAGCTAGGTTTGTCAAGAAGCTACATGAGAAGGTCAAACTTCAAATTGAGAAAAAAGTGCAACACTATGCTAGACATGCTAACAAAGGCAAGAAGGAAATGGCGTTTGAACCGGGTGATTGGGTGCGGGTGCATTTTAGAAAGGAGAGGTTTCCTAACCAAAGAAAGTCCAAGCTTCATCAAAGGGGAGGAATAGACCTCCCGAGTGAGTATAATGTGAGTAGTACTTTCAATGTTAGTGATTTGTCCCCTTTTGATGTAGGTGATCTACATTTGGATTCGAGGACGAAGCATTTTTATGGTGGGGATGATGATGAGAACAAGGAGGCAAGGAAGCTTGTAGAGATTGGAGGACTTGAAGCTGCCTCTAAGAAGGTCAACATTGAAGATGATCCTTTAACTAGGTTTAAGAAGAAGTTGGAAGCTTTTACAGAAGACTTGTTGATGTCTAAGCTTGTTAATTCAAATGAAGATTTTCTAACTTGTTTTAATGTTTTTCAAACAAATGTTTGTTTTAGGGAATAAATTGTTAGGTTTGGATTATTTTTTGTATTAAGTGTGAGTTAGTGTCTTAGCTCACATTATGGTAGACATTTTTAGTTTTTGCTTTTAAGTCCCTCGGTTTTGTTTCAATTTTTTAGAGGCTACTTTGCAATTTCTTGTGCGCCACTTTTAGTCCTCTAGGGAGTACTATAATTACCTACCTTAGGTCTTTTGTAGGGAGAACTTTTGATCATCGAATAAAATTGATATTTCTTGGAGAGGATTCTCTCTTATGAGCCTTAGCTTGAGAGCTTTGAAATTTTGATGACCTTATCAATGGATCACAATTCTATTGTGGCGGTTCCCTCATGGATTTATTTTCTTGCTTAGACTAGAAGTGGCATTCACTCATTCCTCTTCTTTCCATCTTCCTCTCTCTTCCATTTTCTATTTTGTGTTCTTACTAATTTAATTTTTATTTGTGTTTGTGATACAAGAATGAACTATGATTTAAGCTAGATTCATCCCGATTGTTTTTTTTATAAATGAAAAACAATAACAGAAAAATAATAACCTAGACTCAAATTGACGCTATTTGGAATCATAACAAGATGTTCACAAACGGGCTTGGAGCAGTGGAAGGAAGAAGCTTGTTATCTCATTTTTTCTTGTTGGGACCAAAAACAACTATTGTTTTTAAGTACTAGACTAAATTAAAAGAAAATTACTACAGAAAAAAACCAAAAATATCTAATTTTTTAGGAATAAAAAATATATTTAAGCTTATTTTAAAGACTAAATTGCCTGATGTTATTAACTTCAATGACTGGAATTCTTTTTTTTATAATTTTAAAAGCAATTATAATTTGGAGGACTAAATTGATATTTCACTCATATATAAACATTCTCTATTATTGTTGCTTACATTATTGATTTAATTGTTGAAATTATCTATTCCCTCTAAATAAATAATATATATTATAATAATTTACACTATGTCAGTCTCTTGTTAATTAGCAATATTTTAAAAAGGCATATTTAAGATACATTAATATCATAATAGGCCAAATTAATAAATTAGTTCTGTAACTTTTTTTTTTGTTTCATTTTGGTCCTGTAACTTTAAAAAGTTTTAATGAAGTCGTGTGACTTTACTCCGGCGAACAATTTGGTCCTATTTTTATTTTCCGACTAAACAGTGCTGAGGTGGCCTTCACCGGACACATGGACACCTAGGTGGACACTGACATGGATCCAGTTAGTATGCTGACGCGGATAAGTAAAAGAATAAAAAAAAAAAGAAAAATAGTTGAATCAGCATAAAATTAGAGTTTTTCAATTGGAAAATTTCAAAAACGAATTTATTCTTCTCCAGCTCCATGTTGATTTCGTTGTTGGTTGTGGTTGCTGTGGATCATTAACAGTTTCGTCTCGTGTCCTCTCATGGCATCACATTCGTCTTCAATCGGTGGTAATAGGCTTAAGTCCACCACAAATATATCCCTTGTAAAGCTTATATGCCTAACCTCAAACCTTCTTTCCCCACCTTTGGTGAAAATGACCAAATTAAAACCTACAAAAATATTTACAGGACCAAATTGAAACTCATTTAAACAATTACAGGACCAATTTGAAACTTATTTAAACTATTACAAGACCAATTTGAAACTCATTAAAACCATGTCAGCGTCCACCTAGACATCCACGTGTCCGTTGAATGTCACCTCAGCACTGTTTAGCCGGAAAATAAAAATAGGACCAATTTGTTCGCCGAAGCAAAGTTACAAGACTTAATTGAAACTTTTTAAAGTTACAGAACCAAAATAAAACAAAAAAAAAAGTTACAGAACCAAAATAAAACAAAAAAAAAATTACAGGACCAATTTACTAATTTGACCTATCATAATATGTTTTATTAGGCATGTTCTATTATTGAATAAATTATTGATATAATTGTCGAACTTATCTATTCACTGTTCTAATAATTTATACTATTTCAGACTCTTGTTAATGAGTAATATTTTAAAGGCTTATTTACGACACCTTAATATTTTTTATTGTTGAATAAATAACTTATGCTATCATTTATCTATTTTTTCACTCCTCCTTATGAAATAAGTTCGTTTACTGTTTTGGAAATTTTTAAAAACATTTAATAATTTTGATTTTATGAAACATATTGATGAGTTACCTAATATATCTTTTGACTAATACGATAATATAATAAATAAAAAGCGTTTGTTTTATTCGTATAGTACATGATTTCTAAAACTAATTATAGCAGTTTTAAAACTATAAAAATAATTTAAATTTCGCTTAAAACTTCAGAGTAATAAATACATTATTTTAAAAAACTTTAAATAATTTTATTAATTTAAAAATTACATTTTAATGTCTAAATAAAAACGATAGATTCTTCATGCGCATAATACAAAATTTATAAAAGAAATAATTTTTGAAAATATAAAAACTAATTTAAAATGAGCTAAAAACTCCAAAGTGAATAATAAACTATTTTATAAAAACTTCAAATTATTTGAGTAATTTAAAACACACATTTTGATTTTTAAATCAAAACATCATATTCTTCTAGAGTATAATAGTACAAGATTTCTAAAAAAATGGTTTTAATTTAAAAAATATAAAAATTATAAAAATAGAGCTAAAAGCTTTAAAGTGAATAGTACATTATTTTTTAAAAAAACTTCAAATTATATAAGTAATTAAAAAAGCACATTTTGATATTTAAATAAAAATATCGTATTCTTTAAGAGCATAATAGATAGTTTCTATAAAAAATTCTTACAATTTTAAAAATATAAATAATAGTTTAAATTGAGATTAAAAATTCAAAGTGAATTAATATATTTTTTTAAAACACTTTAAATTATTTAAATAATTTAATAAACAAGTTTGGTCTTGGAATTCATAATTCTGATCACTCTGCTGTTCAATGTCTTCAATTGGGATTTTTGGAGTTTATTAGACTGAATAACTTTGTTTTTTTTTCCTTTTTTGTAGTTTTCTTTTCTTGGGTTAATTGAATGTTAGGTTTTTTATTGAATGAAAAATTGTGTTTGACTTCAATGCTTGCCTATTGGATAAATTACTATTTTTTTGTCTAGGTCATGTGTTTCTTTTAGCTAACTACAGTAATAGATATTGGACTTTGATGATCAAGGGGTAGCGCGGGGCCTAAAAAGATCCTATTAGCTAACAGTGTTGTGTGATTCATGAAGCCAACCTAATCTAATGGGATAAAGCTTTTGTTGTTCTTGTTATTCTTTTCTTGAGTTAATTATGGTTTGATGATGACATTATGAAAACCCTACCTCTTTTATTAAAAGAGGCTTGGTACTTGATTTTTCTATTTACGCGGAAGTAATTCTCGCGGTAAGGGAAGGTATGGGCGGTAAGGGAGGGATTAGGTTTCATATCCTGGTAAACAAAATAAAGAAAATGCCTAAATAATCATGGGAGACCTTTGAGATGCTGATTTGGTATAATTTCTTTTGCTGGTAAGGTTGGTAGGTGATTGAAATATTAATTCCTGCTTTGAAAGTCCATTTGTTTAGAATCCCGAGTCCTAACATTATTTAATGAAGGAATCATGTCTTGTTTTGAACTCAAACTATCCTGATTTTTTACACTTATACGTTAGAATTTAACACTTTTAAGTTACGTCATTGAATTGAATTTGAATAGCCAAAAGATTACTAATTCCTGTCTTGATTAATCTTTTTACGTACGACTTTATAGTGATTTAATGCTTGTCGTGTTTTGAAGTGAAACGCTCTTGGTATTTATCGGTCAGTCGAATCTTTTGAAGATATATTGAAACAGTTACCTACGTCAGTTAGATAATGAAATAAGGGTTAGATATATTTTTGGTCCCTAATGTTTTAAAAGTATGTTTTTAGTCCTTAATGTTTTCGAAATGTACGTTTTTTGTCGTTCTGTTAACTTTTGTTAACTCTAGTGCTGATGTGGCAAACGGTGTCCACATGTCAGCTTCTTAGTGAACCACATGTCAAATTATTTTATAATTTAATAAATTAAATTGTTTAATTACAAAATTTTAAAAAAATGAAAAATAAACCCAGAAACCGGCAACCCAAATCCAGATTCTAGCGACCAAACCCAGATTCCGACGACCAAACCCAATTTCCGGCGACTGCATCCAGATTCCGGTGACTAAACTCAATTTCCGGCGACCAAACGCATATCCCGGCGGCCAAACCCAGATCCCGGCAAAAAAAACCCAGATTTCGGCGAAAAAAACCAGATTCCGACCAAGAAAACTCAGAAATTCGTGGCAGACACAGAAATTGAAAACATAATCGAATCCCTCTTTAACCTCCATCAAACACCCACAAAAATCAAAATCAAATGAGCGAAGGAGAAAAGGAACAACCATCAAACACACACAAAGGGATTTCACAACCACAAATAACCCAAAAAATCATAACCACAAAATGGATTTCTCAAAAACCCCAAAAACCCATAAATCACCCAAAATGGGAGAAGGAGAAGAAAAAAGAAAGAGAAGAAGAAAGAAGAAAGAAGAATAAAGAAATCAAAGTTGAAGAAGAAGAATAAATAAAAAAATGGAAGAAGAAGAAAGAAAGTCAGAACTTTGCGAAGAGAAGAAAAGAAGAAATAAAGAACAGCGGCGATGGTTAGGATTTAGGGGTTTTTTTTCTTTTTTAATTTTGTTTTTAATTTAAAAATCTAAAATTTTAATTTATTAAATTATTTTAAAATATATGACACGTGGGTTTACGGGCATTTGCAACATGGACACCGTTTGCCACGTCAGCACCAGAGTTAACAGAAGAACCAAAAGCGTACACTTCGAAAACGTTAAGGACTAAAAACATACTTTTAAAATATGAGGGATCAAAATCAAATTTTTGCTAAAGTTTAAGGAACAAAAACATATTTAACCCATGAAATAAAGAAGCTTGATATTGATGTTCATGCATTTGCTCCTATAAATGTTATTTGTGTCATTTTTTTATCCGTCGTTTTCTATATTTTGACTATTGCTATATACTCCCTCTGGTCCTATTTATAAGACGTTTTCAACCGAATTACACCGAACAAGAAAAGTAGTTGAGTTTAGTTAATTTTATTGGTTTTCTCACAAAAGTGTATGAAATACCATTTTTATCCTTCATTGAATAATGTGTTAACCAATTATAATTAAGAAGTTAAAATAGCTAATGCATTTAATGAGGGTAAAAAAGAAAAGAAGCAAAAAATGCATCATGGAAACTATAAATTGTCTTATAAAAAGGACTATAAAAATCTTCTAGATGATGCCTTATAAATAAGACCAGAGGAAGTAGTTATTAATGAATCTTTTCATAGCACCTCTAAATGGTACTAAGTTTCATATAAATCGTTGTTCTTGATATTTGGAACAACTTATACTTTTTTCTGCATATTTAGCGTCAACATTCTTTATCTTGTATGCAAAAAGCATATGCTTTTATATCATGAAATATTTGTTTCTTTTCTGAAGAAAATATTGTCTAAGTGCAGATAGAGTGGTAGATATCTATGAAAGATGGTAATTGAAATATTGGAGTAGTTACAAATGTGAAAAGCTCTCGATGCTTCATATTTTCTTTGTCCGTGTTATGTTATGTGCTCACTTCACTTTGTTGTTCAATTTGTTGCTCATGTGTAGATTTGCTTGAGGATATGGTTTGTATGAATTTACTTCTCTTAAGCATTCTTCTTTCTATCATTTTTTCATATTGTTTCTAGATATCATTTTATGCCAACTGTGTTTTTAATTTATATAAACAAAGGCACTCATTGATTGTTATTAATATTACTCTGACATGATTTTAAATTGTGATCTGCAAATGCAATTGCAACTATTATATTGTGGTTTTTGGTCTTCTCAACCACTTGGCAACCATAATTGTATCCGCATTGGTTGTACTAACTCAAGATTTTCAGCAATTTTGACAATTACTATGCACTATAACTGTGATATGAAATCATGTTATATACCGGGACGGATGCAAGAGGGGCCTTGGCCCCCCCTCCTCCGAAAGAAATTACTATTGGCATTTAACATGTGCTAGAGATTAGAATTAGATGAGTGTAGTGTAGTGGCGCATGTCTGTCTTTGTATGTGGTTGGTTGTGGGTTTGAGACACATATGTGTAGTTTTACTTCTTTTTTATTTTTTTTCCATTTTTTCTATGTCATTTTCTTTACATTGTATTTTTTTTCTTTTGTTTCCCATGTTATTTTCTCTTTTTTTATGTAATATATTTACATTATTTTGATACATAATATTTTAAAAATATATATATAATATTTTTTAATGAAAAAATACATATATAGTATGATATTATATATTTATCAAATAAAACTAGAAAGATTTATTTTCAAAAGATAATATTTAGATTCTATGATAAATTATTATTAAATAATATTACAAAAATTATTATTAAAAAGCTCTTTATGCTAACAATAATAAATTCTTTCTATTTTAATATTTTGTTTCTTTTTTTTTCTTAATTTTTAAACATGACTTTTATATTTACACAAGTACTTATTAGTTAGTAAAATTTTATTAATTTTATTAAGTATAAAATTTGTGTTTTTTATGTAATTATTTGTTTGAACTATAAAAAATATATTTTTCTTCGCCAATTTTTAATTTTTCGCCCCTCCCTCTAGTCATTCCTGGATCCGTCCCGGGTTATATAGAGTTGTTTTGATCAAAGTGCCTTGCATGAATTGACTTAATGAAAATGTTATTCTATCTTTTTGTTCACAGATATTTGGTGGCCAGTTGTGCCGAGATGGGAAAGGATCTTCATCAGTAAGGTCAGCTCAGTTTCGTGGTAAAAGCTGGTAGAAACGAAGAAAAAATTGAAGATGTTTTTTGTGTGCATGAGAATGTGATGAAATGGGATGACTCGGCTATTAAAGAGGCATTTGACAATGCAAAAAAGAGGTTTTGGGCATCAACCCACGGCCTCCTTTGTGACATCTTTTTGCCCAATCCCAACATGTACATCGACAACGTCGATTGGAATTCAGGTGTTAACCTTGAGCTTCTTCTTGAACTGGAAAGAGACTCAATAGGCTCCAGTGTTGGAGAAAAAGATGAGGAGGTTGTGATTTACAGTAGTTCTCTTCTTCTGAATCCCTCATTTTTATTCGTTGGATGGGGGGAAGCTGAAGCTCTTCGAGAACCACTGAAAATCACCTGCAGGACCACCGAAAATCATCTGCACATGATGGGAGGAAGCCGAACCTGTAGCAGAGCCACCGAAAATCATGGATTTGGTTCCTAATGCTCAAGTTAACCTCCATGAAATTTAAACCGTAGCTAATATATTGCTACTGTACCGAATCAACCAGGCTCCGATACCACTATCTGGACAGAGAGGGTAAAGCCAAAGACACAAGCCAAGAGAATGAACCACAAGTGTAGGACACCACAATACAACCAATATCTTAATACAACTCAATTTCTTAAGACAATATGTGCATGAGTCCATCCACTTATAAACCTTCTAACTTGCTCCTAACTATCCAATGTGGGATTTTGATTCAGTAAGGACTTCATATCTAATTAGTAGCTAATTTAGTAGTTAATTAGTAGCTATATTTGGTAGCTAATTAGTAGCTAATTTAGTAGCTAGTTAGTAGTTAATTTAGTAGCTAATTTGGTAGCTAATTTGGTAGCTAATTAGTAGCTAATTTAGTAGCTAATTAGTAGCTAATTTAGTAACTAATTAGTGACCAAGGAAATTAACTAGGAAATTTTATTTAGTAGCTAATTGGTAGCTATTTAGATACAAGTTAGCTATGATATTCTATGGTAGCTATATTTCGTAGCTAATTAGAAGCTAATTTGGTAGCTAATTAGTATTAGCTATGATTTTTTTAGTAGCTAATATGTAGCTGTTCAGATATAAGTTAGCTATGAATTGAAGTCTGTAGCTATATTTTGTAGCTAATATTAGATTTTCTTGTAGTGGTGGATCATTAATAAATAACACATTACTCTAAATATATACAAAATGTATTAAGTATGAGAGAAATTAATGGAATTTTGTTCAGGGCTTCAATGTTCGAATTACATGAGACGAGTATAAATATTTAAAAGATGAAAAAAATATTAATTATTGTCATTGAAAAATATAAAAATCATTTAAATTGAGTTCGAAACTTCAATTTGAATAATATATTAATTAAAAAAAAAGGTTTTATTTTTTAAAAATATGACCATATTCTTCAAGTATATAGTACCTGAAGAAAAATCCTATTGAAATTCTAAAATATAAAAAAAAATTAAATTGAACTTGAAACTTAAGAGTGAATAACAGATTATTTTTAAATAATTTGAGTAATTTTAAAAAAAAATTAATTTGTTGCAGGTTGTGTCAATTGTTCCGTGGCGGAGACTAGGTGGGTCAAGTCACTGTCGAATCATGGCACTATGGCTGCTACGCTCTTAAGTAGAAAGAGTTGTGCCCTGACTATCAACTATAGCTTTTGGCCTAGTGGTAAGCACTCAATCCAACATAATTTTGAAATAAAAAGTATGTCTCATGTGTATAGTACATGATTTTTACAGAAAATATTGCATTTTCGAAAATATAAAAAATAGTTTGAATTGAGGTTGAAACTTCAAAAATAAATAATACTCCCCTCCGTCCCAAAATGTAAGACCCCCTAGACCAATTTTGCGGGAATTAAGAAAAGTTGTTAATTTAGTTAAATGCATTAAATTTGTCTAACAAAAAGTATTACTTTTCAAATTTACCCTTTCAATCTCTTTTTATCATCTCTCTCTTAATTAATCTTCATTAAAGTTAGTTGAGTAGTAAGGGTATAATGGTAAAAAAAATTAAATGCGCACAAAAATTGTCAAAGGATCTTATAAAATGGGACAAATAAAAACTCTCTAGAGGGTCTTACATTTTGGGACGGATGGAGTACATTATTTTCAAAAAACTTCGAAAAATTTAGTAATTTATAAATCGCGTTTTAATTTTTAAATAAAACCTATGGATTTTTCAAGTGTATAACACAAGATTTATAAAAATATAAAAACTAATTTAAATTGGGCTAGAAACCTCAAAGTGAATAATGAAATTAAGTGAATAACGAATTATTTTTAAAAACATTAAATTATCTAAGTACTTTAAAAAACACATTTTGATTTTTAAATAAAAAAATATATATATTTCAAGTGTATAATACATAATTTGTAAAAGCAATTGTTACCGTTTTAAAAATATAAAAAAATATGTAAATTAAAATAGAAAATTCAAGGTGAATAATAAATTGTCATAAAAAAATTATGAGTAGCTGGAGAAAACCACATGTTGAACAACGTCATTGTCTTATGGGTCAGCATTGGACCAAACCATCATCTACCCCGTTTTATAATCGGAAACCTCCTTTGCCTTTGGGTTAGTCTACCACAATTCTGCTTCCTCTACTTTTGCATTTCGGAAAAGTGCCAAGGTGTTGGAATTCATAATTCCGATTACTCTATTTTTTAATGTCTTCAATAGGGTTTTTGGAGTTTACTAGGGACAATAAGTCTGTTTATTTTCCCTCCTATTTTTTAAGTTTTTTTAAGGTCGTTAAATGAATATTAGTTTTTTTTTTAATGAAGATTTGTGTTTGATTTCAATGTTGCCTATTGGATGAGTTGCTAATTTTTTTCGTCTTAGTCATGTGTTTCTTCGAACTTACTGTGGTTAAGATATTGAATGAAATTATTGAATGAAATCTCTTGATAAATAATATTTTTGAAAATATAATTTTTGACTAAGCACAACGGCGTTGTGTGATTCATCAAGCCGAACTAATCTAGTGGGATAAAGCTTCTGCAGCTGTTGTTGTTGTTTTCTTGTGTTGGTTTATGTTAGATGATGACATTATGAAAACCCTACCCCTTTTATTGAAAAAGGCTTGGAGCTTGAATTTTAAAATTACATGGGAGTTATTCTAGAGGTAAGGGCATGGAGGGGTTATGATGGAGTTCTTAGGTTTTAGATCCTTGTAAACAAAAGAAAGAAAAAGCCCTAATAATCATGGGTGGCCTTTGAGGTGCTGAATTGATATAATTTCTTTGTATGTCCGTTTGTTTGACAATCCTGGGTCCTAACATTATTGAATGATGGAATCATGTCGTTTATTGAATTGATACTGTTCTGATTTTGGATACTTTGTCATTGAATTGAATTTGAATAGCCGAAAGATAACTAAATTCATGTCTTAGTCAATTTTTGTACGTACGACTTTGTAGCGATTTAATGATTGTCGTAAACAGTCTTGGTATATATCGTTATTTAGATATTTAAACAAAAAAGCTTGATAATTGATGTTCATTCATTTGCTCTTATAAATCTTATTGTGTCGTTTTTTGATTTGTCGTTATCTATATTTTTTACTATTGCTATATAGTTAATTATTATTGAATCTTTTCATAGCGCCTCTAAATGGTACTAAGTTTAGTATAAATCGTTGTTCTTGATATTTCAAACAACTTAAACTTTTTCTCGCATATTTTATGTTGTCATTAAATTACCTTGTAGTGCATAGATCACCTGCTTTATATCATTAAATGTTTGTTTCTTTTTTGAAGAAAATGTTGATGAGTGCTGATAGAGTGGTAAGTATCTTTGAAATATGGTAATTGAATGGTGGAGTAGTTATAATTGTGAACAACTCTTCTTGCTTCATATTTTCTTTGTCTATATTTTGAGCTCACTTTATTTTCACATTCAATTTATTGCTCATGTAGATTTTCTTGAGGATATGGTTTGTATCAATTTACTTTTCTTAAGCATTTTTCTTTGTAGGGATTAACATTCTTTTGACAACAATATTTACTACATTAGTCATTGCATTTATGAACACGTGGCACAAGGCTATTGGTGGCTTTCTCACAGTTGGAGATGACGATCCGTGGCTTCAGCTTATGAACCACTACATTGGTTGATTAGGAAACTCATCAATAGTCGTTCTTTCGGCTCTATAAAAATTTCAGAAACCAAAACATATCCTTTCAATATTCCCACTCTCACCTTTTCTTAATCTCCACCGTATAAATACTCACCACCTTCACATCCATTAACACACAGTTGCTTCAACATCTCAGTTCTCAGACCTAAGAAAGATCAAGCATTTCAATCAACAAGTAAGAGACACTCATTGTAATGGTTCGCATGAAGCAAAGAACAAGGAAATCCACCGGAGGAATGGCTCTGACGAAGCAACTAGCGACAAAGGCAGCTCAGAAGTTTGCTCCGGCCACCAGCGGCGTGAAGAAGCATCACCATTTCAGGCCAGGAATGGTGGCTCTGAGGGAGATCCAAAAGTAATAGAAGAGCACAGAGCTTCTGATCAGGAAGCTTCCATTCTAGAGATAGGTCATAGAAATTGCTTAAGATTTCAAAACAGATCTTCTATTCCAGAGCAGCGTCGTTTCAGCTCTGTAAGAAGCCGCCGAAGCCTACCTCGTCGAATTGTTCGAAGATACCAATCTCAGTGCAATTCATGCCAAGAGAGTCACTATTATGCCTAATGATATTTAGCTTGCTCGTAGGATTAGGGGCGAGAGACCTTAGGGTTTGTTCTTATCATGCATTGAACCTTTTCGCAGTTTTAAGGTTCTTTAATCTGTCATCTTTATTAGAAGGTGAATTGGATTTGAGTTTCCATAGAAGAGGTTGTAAAATTCATTGTTTCTTACCAAAAGAATTGCATTTCAGTTTCATGTGTAAGTCATCATGCTTATTTCACTCTTTGTAGACCAACAAAGCGTATGGAATTGCTTTTTTCCTTTTTCTTCCCTTTCTTTCTTTTTCTTTCCTTTTCCTTTTACCATTTCTAATTGCTTATAAATTTTCATTTTATTTTGTTTTAACTATTATCCAAAAGAATGTATTGTTGGTATGGTACCTCTGCATTCTTACGTGTGTACGATGTGTTTGAATATAGGTGGTTTCTATGGTGCCATCTTGATCAAGATGGCACAATGCCTTCTGATCCATCATGCGCTTGGGCATGGCGGTCATGACCTCCGTTTTGGTCTCCGACACGGTGGTTTAGCATCTCTGGCCACTCACCTAGCAATGAGGGTGGGGTACCTACAAGTACTTGGACGATCAAGTCAGTGAGGTCTCTTAGAGAGAATAGTTCTGGTATTAAGTGAATAAAGCGTACCAAATGAAGATAAGTCACATGTATTTATAGAGGTTCATGAGCTACGAAAGTCAAACATATCACTGTCACGTCCCCGTGAACCACAACGCTAAGTATGGATCTGTAACTAACCCCACATGTGGGAATTGTGCCCGTGCCTCATGTTGGGTATCCATGTCGTGGCTCACACGACATGCTGTCAATGGCATGTCCTACTCACGTGGGCCTAGCATGTGCCTTTTTCACGGGTTAGGTCCATAACAGTTGCCCTTAAGTCAGCGATATCTCTTGTGACATGTCGTTGACTTCCTATATTGACATGCCCTAGCAACTTGATACCCATATTATGTCGTTGTCGTTTGGATTCCTCTGTTAGTTTTCACTCTTACACGTGTCCTTATTAGATTGGTCACGACTCTTCGTGGGCCGCGCCCATCATAACTCTGTCACATCGAGTTTGCATGCATTTAATGTGCCCTAGGCCATTACTTTCTCTACACGCTTCTTCTTCCTTCTTCCCCGCCTATAAATACTCTCTTATTTTATTCACTCACACTTTTAGCATTCAAGCCTCCCTGCATCCTCTTTTCTGCTATATTGCTAGCCAGTCTTTTCTAGACATTTTCCAACCTTCTCCCCTCAACTTTCCCAAGTATTTCCTTTGTCCCTTACTTTTTTTCTTCATGTAATTTCTTTCTTCTTTCCTTTATTTTCTTAAAATGTCAACTACTGAGAGGCCCATCAACTTTCCCCCGAAGGAATCCCTCTCTGGAGAAGTTGGGGAGTTTGTTGGTTAACCCTCCGGGCCTAAAATTAGCGATGGTAGTGGGTACCACATCCCCTCTCTCCCTTTGATTTCTGGTTCTGACGATGAACCTCTATTTGAGGCTTTTGGAGAATATGTCCCTAGAATCTCCCAAAGTGCTTCTTTCTTAGGGGCTCCTTTCTCATTGTCAGTTGCCCCCAAACCCTTAAGGTATGGGGTTTACAAATATTAGTATGATGAGTCCTCCGAAGGCAATGATAATGTTGTATCTTCTAGAGTACATCTTCCTGTGTCCCCAGCTATCTGTTCTTCTTCTAGCTCTTCTAGTTATGTTTCTTCTTCGAATACTAGTTCTTCTAATTCTAATTCTTTTGACCCTTTATATGTTCCTCCTATGTCTGTTGTAGAGCCCATGTCGTCTTCAGACCCCATGTCGGGTTGAGAGTCGCCCACGACTTCCATTCCTCCCCGGGTCGCCCAGAAACATTCTAAGAGCAAAGCTCTAGAACGCTGTCGCCAGATGATTCATGAGTGGTACGGTATACCAAGGAAAGCCGCTAAAATTGAAGTCCCCAAAAAGCTTCAAGGCATTAGGGAAGTGAGAAAGATGTATTGGATCAACCACGACATTCTCCAAGTGGCCTCTGGGATATCTTCAACGTTGAGACTCCATGTCGCGGATGTAGATTTTCGAGAGGCTATGCACTTCCCCGGGGCTGTACCAGAAGAGGAGGTTCCTTCTGCTCCTATCACCTTATACAACGATGAGCGGGTGGATCCCAATGAGTGAATTGGTTCTTGTGCTCGACAAGGCGCATCAGACTTCATGATGCTCTATGAATGCCTCTTCCTCGACATTTGCCTCCATTTCCCTTTTACAGATTTCCAAGTCGAGATTCTCAACTGGCTTGACGTAGCTCCGTCACAAATTCACCCCAACGCTTGGGGTTTTATCAACGCATTCAAGATTTTTTGCTGGGCCAACAACTGGGACTGCTCCAGCAACCTCTTCATATACTTGTTTGCTCCTTACCATCTTTCCAACTTTGGATTCATCTCCTTCTGTCAAAGGAAGGATCACTTATTTTTTCAACTCTTTGAGGATTCCTTCCCTTCATTCAAAGAATCATACTTCAAAGTGTTGTACATTGGGGAAGAATTTCCTTTTTGGGCTGGCCCTGATGGCTCCCCCTTATTTCCTCTGTACTGGAAGTATGATTAGTATCTCCGCAAGGTAGAATCCTTCGTTACGGACCAAGCTTCTTTGTTTGATTACGAACATGCAATCATCGCGGGCCATCGCGAATTTACTGGAAAGCACTGCCTTATCATGTGTAAATTCGTTATTAAGAACCATTGTATAAGTCGTGGTGACACACTCAGTACTTACTATTCTTCTTCCCATATTATCTTGCTCAAGCATCATGTCGCTTTTATCATTTCGTGATTTTTTAAGTTCATATCATATTTCTAACGACCTATATTAACTTTTTAGGTGCAATCATGTCGTCCTATGCCCAAATTATGAAGAAGAAGGGCGCCATGACCAAGAAGTGGGAAAAGGAAACCCCTGCTCAAAACCTAGAGGGTGAGCTCCTTCCTGGGAGCCCCCAAAAGATTGCCACTAGTACAGCCACTGTCCCTCCTCTCGAGGCCCAAGCCACTTGAAAGGAGATGATTATTCTTCATAACCATGCACCTTCACCAGCCCCTGCCACTCAAGAGTTGGAAGCGCTCAATCCCGGGCAACGGGATGAGATCGCCATCTCGGATGACGATGACGGAGAGACTATTGGTCACGCTCTGAAGCGATCAAGAGGTTAGTTGTCATTCTTTCTCTGGATAATCATTTTCCATTTTTTATCATTGCATCATATCAGGTTGTAGTGTCGTTGACATTACTTATCTTAATTTTGCCAGCTCCCACTTCTTCCACGGGACCTTCTTTGTCCTCCTAATGGGAAGGCTTCAAGGCCCCCATAATCTCCTTCCATCACGGGGGGTTCCTCAATGAGCTTACCCGCCCTGTGCTGAAGGTACGCCACGTGTCACTTATCTTTTAAGTTTACGTGTTTCCTACTTACAATTTCGTGTTTTTAAGTTTATTTTTTATCTCACAGGTCAATGTCGCGAAGGCTCTTAGCTGGATGATTCGTAAATCAGCCTTGCTGAACTTCTTCCACGACGAGTTGGAGAAGCCCAATCCCACCACCGATCTAGAACAAAAGCTATAGGCTACAAAGGCCTCGACGGAGAAACAAGTCCAGGCCCTCACCCAAGAGCGGGATGAATTGATTACTTCAATAGGTTTTCTCCTCTCCGAACTATCTACTGCGGCCTCCAACTTTCATCAACTAAAGCTGGAAAACGCTAAGCTTTCTGGAGAAAAGAAAGACGCTTTGGTTTCCTTGACCAAAGCTAAGGAGGAGGTGACTTCCTTGCATGGGGAAAATGACATATTATCCCTATTGCGTGACCAACTGGCCACTGAAAAGGCGACACTAGAGGCCGAGAACAAGAAGCTGTGTGCTGAGATGCTCTAGAAAGAGCTGTTGATCTCCAACGAAGCGTATATGGCGTTCTCCAGCTTTCTTAAGCAAGTAGAATTTTTGAATCTTGGGGTGCATCTCACTTATAAGGGTGTGCATCGCCTACATGGGGTTGAGGATGGAAAATTGATGGATTATGACAATGATCCTCCGACTTGTGTGAATCTTAATGACCCCGAGTTGGAGACCTTTGTCCCTCATGCTAATTAGGCCATCTCCCCGGAGCTGGCTGAGACCGAAGAGGCCATCCCCGCAGACAATTCTATTTCTACCAATCCTCTATTTTATCCATGTTCTTGTATCAAGTATATCTACAGTTTTATAAACATTTTGTCTATATCTTAGCCTTCTTTTGCTTTGTAATATTGTACTCCTTGCGACGTTTCGTCGTCTTTTATATCTCTATTGCAATTTCTGGTTCTCATTTTTCATTGTTTCCAAAGATGTCGTTATTGTTAACTTGCATGAATATGTGACCAGTGATTGGGGCATGTCGCCATTGTATAGCATGCCGCCCTTGTAGGGCATGTCGCACTAGTTAGGATCTTCGATCCTTTGAAATATTTCATGGCCTATGGCCATATGATTGGGGCATGTTGCCCTAGTTGGGATCTTCGATCCTTTGAAATATTTCAATGTTCGTGGCCATATGATTGGGGCATGTCGCCCTAGTTGGGATCTTCGATCCTTTGAAATATTTCAAAGCCTGTGGCCAAATGATTGGGGCATGTCGCCCTAGTTGGGATCTTCGATCCTTTGAAATATTTCAAGGCTTGTGGCCAAATGATTGGGATGTGTCGCCTTAGTTTGGATGCTTGATCTTTCCAAATGCTTTTTGGCCTGTGGCCATTAAATATCTGCAACTGAAATCTTGAAATTTTACAAATTCTCATTCTCATTCATTATATGTTTAGGTTACAAAACCTGGGGCCTCGTTAAAACCTTCACGGTAAAACCCTCCTTAGGGATAAAACCCGTGAAGGAAAAAGAGTACCCATTTACACATGTTACATGGAAAAGAAAAGGGAAATGATAGAGGAAAACATCCAAATTATTGAAACAAAGGCTAACCTAACTATAATATCTCCGCAAGTCCGCGGCATTGAAAGTCCGCGACAATTTTCTCCCTTGTAAAGTTTCCAACGCTTATGCTCCTTTCAGAGTGCTTCTTACCACCCGGTATGGGCCTTCCCAGTTATGCCACTCCTCCGGCGGGAAATGGGGGATGTGTGCATATCGTTGGCATTGTTCACATTTTTTCACATGATTTGTTGCATCTTCTTGCATTGTCGGCCAGAAATATCTTGCCCCGACTTGATGTCCATAACTCCCCCATGTATCTCACCGAGTACATACAAGACTTCCTCTAGTCCAATGCATTTTTGGAGCGGGGTGGAGACTCCTTTGCAGAATAGATGACCTTCCATCATCGGGAATCTCATTGCCATTTTAACTAGCTGTCTTGCTTCTTTGTCATCCCTTAGGACTGCTCCCCTCATGATGTAATCAACTAGGGGGTCTTCCAGTCAGCCACCTACACCTGTAAAGTTCAACTGGGATAAGGGAGTACCTCTTCTACCACAGAATGATAATTTGACGCCTTTTTTGTGCTGGTAAGTTTAGAGAGGAGGTCTGCGCGGATGTTTTCTTCCCTCGGGATGTTTTTATTTCGAATTTGGATAATCCCACCAAAGCATCTCGCACCTTGGCGAGATATTTCTGCATAACGGGCTCATTAGTCTGATATTCTCCCTTGATATGTGAGACAACTAGCCTTTGAGTCAAAGCAGATAGTAACAATGATTGCACCTAGCTCTTTTGCCATCTGGATACCAGAAAGATAAGCTTTATACTCAGCCTGATTATTTGATGTCAGAAATTCAAATCTTAATGAATATTCAATTGCCAACCCATCCGTATTCTCAAGGATCATGCCTGCGCCACAGCCTTTGGTCTTTGATGAGCCATCCACATATATCGTCCACTCCCTAGGGTGTGATTCCTCGGGATGAGTCATCTCTGCCAGAAAATCGGCTAGAACCTGTACTTTGATTGCAAGTTGCGGCTTATATGAGATATCATATTAAGTTTGCTCAATGGCCCACGACATCATTCTTCCTGCCAAGTCGGTTTTGTGAAGTATTTGTCGTATAGGTTGATTTGTTCTGACTAGGATCGGGTGGCATTGGAAATATGAGCACAATTTGCCGGATGCAATCAGCAACGCAAATGCCACATTTTCAAGTCATTGATAATTTACCTCGGCACCTTGTATGGCACTCAAGACGAAGTAAATTGGTAATTGAGACTTGCCTTCTTCTCGGATCAACACTGCACTTAATACCTCGTCAGCCATCACGAGGTATATGATCAATGTATCTCCCATTACTGGCTTTGTCAGAAAAGGTGGAGAAGCAAGAGAGGTCTTGATCTCTTGAAAAGCGGTTTCACACTCCTGAGACGAGCTGAATGAATCCTGGTGCTTTAGAATCTTGAACATTGGGAGATAACGTTTGGCCGACGCCAGGAGAAAACGCGACAAGGCTGCAATCCTTCCTGTGAGTTGTTGTATGTCCTAAACTAATTTGGGCTTGCCATGTCAAGTATTGCCCGAAATTTATCTGGGTTGGCTTCTATCCTGCGGTTTGTGAGCATGAAGCCTAGAAATTTTCTTGCTTTCATGCCAAAAGTACATTTTAAAGGATTAAGTCCTAAACATTGAAAAACAGACTCCAAATCTTTGATTGGGTTGTCTCCTTCCTTGGTCTTGACGATCATGTCGTTGATGTACACCTCCACCTCTTTGCCTCTCATCCCAGCAAAGACTTTGCCCATCATCCTTTTGTATGTCGCCCCTGCATTCTTCAAACCAAAGGGCATCACATTATAACAAAACACCCCTAAATCAGTGATAAAAGATATTTTATCCTGATCGTCAAGGCTCATAGATATTTGATTATACCCTGAATAAGCATCTAAAAACAGCAAGTACCAATAACCTGCAGAATTATCCACCAGTTTGTTAATGCATAGCAGTGGGAAAGGATCTTTTGGACAAGCCCTGTTCAATTCTGTGTAGTTAGTGCACATCCTCCATTTGTCGTTGGACTTCTTGACCATCAAGACATAGGAGAGCCATTTTTAATATTGTATCTCGCTGATGAATCCCGCGTCCAACAATTCATTTACCTGAGCTTCGATGGCTGATGTTCTTTCTTGGCCCATTCTTCTATTCTTTTGGGCGATTGGTTTTGCTCCTTCTCGTATTGCAAGTCGGTGGCAACAAAATTCAGGTTCTACTCCGGGCATGTCGAATGCTATCCATGCGAATATGTCTTTGTTAGCTTGTACTACTTCTGTCATATCTTTCAAGATATTAGTCGGTAGGTTCTTCCCGACTTTTACAATTTTTTTAGTTTGCTATCAATCTATATTTCCAATGAATCGCCCTCAGTTTCTGGGCGTTGATGCTGGAATTCTCCCCTGGGATTGAGGTCTGTCATTATTTCTGTAGAATCTCGCCTGGTGAACTTTTGCTTGCCTTTTGAATCTTTCTTTCCGTCCCCTTTTCGCTCTTCTTGCTCTTGTGAAGATGTAGTTTTTGCTATTTTCAGACTCTCCAAGTAATACAGTTTTGACTCCAAGCCTTTTCCTCTTACCGTAATGATGTTGTCCCTGTCACTTGGGAACTTTATAGGCATGTGTAAGGTTGAGACCACTGCTCTTAATGTATTTATTGTCGGTTTTCCCAAGATGGCATTATAAGCCGAAGGGCAATCAATGACAAGGAACTTCACTTCAACTGAGCGACTTCCTCCTCTTCCCAAGAAGGTCGCCTTCATTTTAACGTAACCTTTCGAGGAAATGGTGTCCCCCATAAATCCTATCAAGTTCCCTTTATGCGCAATCAGGTCCTTCCCAGTCAGCCCTAATTTCTGGAAGAGTTCCCAGAACATAATGCCGGCTGAGCTCCCCTAATCTACAATCTACCCGAGATGACTAGAGGGGCATTTGATCCCGCGCCGTCTAGCGGTAAATCGTCCTCTGAGAATGCTAACGTCATCCTTCTCATTGCATTAACAGTTAAGCAATAATCCCTCTCTTCTCTAGTTTTTTTCTTCGACGACTCTGATGAATCTTCTTCATCTAACCCTCCAGCGATCATGTTAATGATGCCTTTAGAGACGGCATTGTCATGTCGCCGGGGACTTTGAGATCTTGACCGTCGTCTTTCATCTCGGCCCTGATATGTGTCTCTGTTCCCTAGGCCTGAGCCACATCTTCTTCGAGGTGACAGACTCCTGCCCCGGGATGCACCTTCATCTGACTTTTGCACAAACTATTTCAGCTTTCCTTGTATAATTAGCTTTTCGGTGGCGTCTTTGAGATGAACATATTCATTGGTTTAGTGCCCGTGATCCTTATTGTACAAGCAGAATTTGTCCTTGTTTTTAGACTGCGTTCGGAGTGGTGGAGGTCTGTCCTTCAACTCGGAGTACATAATCTCTTAGTATACTCTAGAAGGTGGCATCATAAGTCTCGTGTAAGTGGAATAACATCCTCGGGGGGTTTCCCTATCCTGACAGCGGACCTGTCGTCTCGTTGTCTACTATCGTACACCGACTTACCTTTCTCTTTTTTATCTCGGACTTCTTTGGCGGCTTGGCTCTCAGCACGGTTATTTCTCATCTATTCTTCTATCTAGATCCATTTTTCAGCTCTTTGCTTGAGTTCTTCCATGGTCTTTGTCTTTTCCCCCGCGAGATCCTTCGCAAAGCCACTTGGTTTTAGACCCTGTCGCAAAAAGTAAAGAATCGTGTTAGGGGCCACATCCCGCACTTCCAAAGCTTTGGTATTAAAACGGATGAGGTAATCTCGCGACGATTCATCAGGCTTCTACTTGATCCTCTCAAGATGATGTTCGGTCTTGAACTGTTGCTTGCTTGGTGCTGGTAAAGTTCAAGATAAATTTCTCCTTGAGCGACTTCCATCGCGAGATGGATCCCGCTGTAAGAGATGATAACCATCTCCTGGCCACGTCCTTAAGAGTTAGAGGGAAGGCGCGACATATCACTGCTTCTTTTGCGCCTTAGAATACAATGGTTTGTTGAAAAATTTCCACATGGTCCTGTGGATCAGTGGTACCACCGTATGGATCAATCTGGACAGCAAACTTAAAATTGGCTGGCATCTCGTACTCCATTATCCCTATCGCGAATGGATTACTGCAACCGTCAATCTGTACGTCGTTTTCAGCTATTTTTTCCTGATATATGCTCGAGATTTGCTGGCGGTATGGTCGCGGGATTTCGTGGCGGGTTTAGAGGGCCCAGCATCAAGGCCTGTCTCTCCTACTGTGGTGTTTGTTGCTGAGCTTGATTCACCGGGATCAACAATCCCATTCCTAATGCCAGGAGGATCTGTTGAAACTCTTGTTGCTGTTTTTTCCATTATGCCCTCTCTGTGGCCATCCTCTCAATAATTGATGAAACTAATAATTGAAGCATGTTCCATCAATTTTCACAAGAATAATCGGTATAAAATCTTTATTTGATTGATTAATCGGTAGAAGCTTCATTTCCACCGATTAACCATCCGGAAATCACCTTCACGATTCAAAAATTTGCAAAATCAACCGTTGAAGAGAGCGTTCAAACGCGCGATCGAGCATAGTATTCCTACAAAACATCCAAGAAACCAAAACAGAGGATCAAGAAAGATGAATATGAGAAGAACACCGTTCTTCCCCATAGATGGAACCAATGATCCGTCACGCGCTTGGGGATGGCGGTCATGACCTCCGTTCTGGTCTCCAACACGGTGGTTTGGCACCTCCAGCCACTCACCTAGCGGTGAGGGTGCGGTACCTGCAAGCACTTCGACGATCAAGTTAGTGAGGTCTCTTAAAGAGAATAGTTCTGGTATTAAGTGAATAAGCGTACCAAATGAAGATAAGTCACAGGTATTTATAGAGGTTCATGAGCTATGAAAGTCAAACCTGTCACTGTCACGTCCCTGTGAATCACGGCGCTAAGTATGGTCTGTAACTAACCCCACGTGTGGGAAGTCTGCACATGCCTCATGCCGGGTATCCATGTCATGGCTCATACGATATGTTGTCAAGGCATGTCCTACTCACGTGGGCCTAGCATATGCCTCATTCACGGGTTAGGTCCATAACACCTTCTTTTCCAATCAAATCAAAAAATTGATAGGAGACAATCAGAACTTCAATTAAGTCATATTCTTCATTAATTCATTTACATTTGAATACATAAAAACTTGATTTGATCGTAAAAAAAAAAGATATAAACCTGATTTTAGTTTTAAGTTGAAATTAACATTTAGTTTTTTTTTTGTTAATCATTTAGTTTTTTTTTTAATCTAAACTATACGACTCTATTTTTTAATTAAATATTTATATTTTGTTACATTGTTAATATAAAAAATTAATTCCAGTTTGATTCTTTTATTTTTGAGCATTTTAGCTTTTTTACTTATTTTTGCTTCATTTTATTTTATTAAATAATTAATAAAAGTATCTAAAACTATTGTTGGATGTGAGAAAAAAGAAGACAATTATAAAATATATTATTGCGGGCATTAATTATTTATCAACAAAAATTAATACAAATGATGATATTATATTGAAAAGATAAATTACTAATATGAAGAAAAAATTAAAGGACCAAATTGAAATTGGAGATAAAGTTATAAGACTAAAGTACATATTCTGTTTTGTTGGTTGTATGTGAACTTCTATGCACACTTAGTATTTGATAATTTTCCTAAGAGTTTGATTGCTTACTACTTTTTACCTATTCATATTCCTTGTGAATTTGTGCACTCTAAGTGTTTGTTACCAAGCCTAAGTGTGTTCTTCATTGTGTTGCTTGTGTGTCTAACTTTAGATGTGTTTCTTTCCATTAGGATCATGGAAATTTGTCAAGAAAGTTGTGTTTATTTGTCCCTCATTTCCATCCTTGGTTAGATATACATTTCTCTTGTATTAGTACCATTTTCCTTGGATTTTCACTTCACTTCTTCATTGTGATTAGTGTGTGACCATTGTTATTAGTGAGTTTTGGTCTAAGTCAATAAAGAAAAACAAAGTGCTGTACAAAAAACAAAAATAGGGCGGTGTGAACAAAAAAAATTCTGGAAGTTGCAGTACAAAAATTTGGGTGGTGCAGCTAGTATTATAAAAAAAAATTCTGGTGGTACAGTTTTGACAAAAAAAACAATTGAAAGAAGAGAAAAATTAAGTTGTTGGCCAATCTTACTACAATTTTGTGACATTGTTGCTTTGTTGTCTTTGGGTACTTTGAACATTTTGAGTATATCTAGCTTCCATTATTTCTTTGAATTTGCTTAGTTTTCTTAGTTTTTTTTTGTTGTGCCTTTGTCTCTTTTTATATTCTCCACTTTGAGTAGCTTTCATTTGATTGAGTACCCTTTTCTTGCTTGTCCTTTTGGCCTCTAAGTTTTGTCTTGCCTAAACTTGTTGCTAAACCTTTGAAAGTTTTTCCACTTATGAACCATTAAATTGGGATAATAGGGATAAGCTTCTAAATTCTTTGAAACTTGCTTGCAAAGTCTTTACAAAGAGACAAGAGTGGTAAAAGGCAAGAGTGAACAAACATTATAGCAAAAGCCTTTCAATAAGTGGCATACACCAGTGAATTTTTGTTTTTCTTTTTGAGTGAAAAAGTTGTGAGGTGTGTGTGAATTTGGTGAGGCCTTAGCTAGAATTTTTTTTCCATTTGTGATTTGTTATTTTCTTTATTTTTTTTTGTTTTAGTCTTAGACCATTTGGTTGCATAGGTCATTTTTTTTTCTTTTCCACATTTCTTTTGCTTTTCTATAAAAAAAAATAAACATGGCTCCTCAACCTTCTTATTCTAGTAGTGACAATAGGCTTATGTTTGAGGCCTTTATGGGTCATATTGATAAAGTGCTTAACAAGAAGCTTGAAGGTATTGTTCTTGAACTTGAACACCTCAAGGTTTCTAAGGAGCATTCAAGTAGTCGATCCCATGGTCACCATAGAGCTCCATCTCCTCCAAGGGTAAGTGAAGTTATACCTAATCCTTTCCTTAATGCTCATCATGCTAATGATTCTAGGCATGTTCGTGATTTGCATAGACAACCTAGGCAAGATCCATTGTTTGGGCATGGTAGGAACGCTAGACATGGTAATATGCATGACATTTCTAGTGAGGATGATGACTTGCATGACATTCCTAGGCATCATGGGCCACAACCTAATAGACATCATCATGGAAATATTCTTGATAATATTCCTACACTTGAGAATAGACATATTGGTGCAAAATTGGATAATAGATTTGATGATAATAGGAAAATTGCTTTGGCTACTCTTCATCTAAATGGTTATGCCTTGATGTGATGGGATAACCAAAAGAAAACTAGTTTGCCTTGGCATCCTATTAATAGTTGGGATGAATTGAAAGCTAGATTTAGATTGAGATGGGTACCCCCTCACTATGTAAAGGAACTTCATAGAAAGCTTCAAGGTCTATCCCAAGGTTCCAAGAGTGTGGAAACCTATTATAGGGAAATGTGGGTGGCTCTCACTAGAGCAAACATCCAAGAGTGTGAGGAAGCCATTATGGCTAGATTCATGGTAGGATTGAATCCTAGGATTAGAGATATTTTTTAATTGCAAGATCATGTCTCTATGGATTCTTTGTTGCATCAATGCCAAAAAGTTGGATCTCAACTCCAAAGGCAAGATAGAGATTCATACTATCATTCTAGATTCTCTAAGTCTTATTCTCATGCTTATGGAAAATATGCTTCTAAAGATGGTTTTGATAAAGGTTTTATAAAGAGTTTTGACAAGGATTTAAAAAATTATTCAAAAAAGGATTTCAAAAAGAGCTCTAATGACTTTGACGATGGCCACAGCCACAAAAGATTTTCCTCTTCTAAATCCTCGAAATTCAAAGGAAAAACAAAGGTTCATGAGAAAGAAAGAGACATTGAAAAGCAAAGCAACATTAAGTGCTTTGAGTGCTTTGGCCGAGGGCACATTGCCTCTCAATGCCCTTCCACGAAAGCAATGATGTATGTTGATGTTGTTTATGACTCTTTGGATAGTTCAAATGCTTCTTATCATTCTAATACTTCTTCTAGTGATTCTAGTAGTGGTGAAGAAGAACTTTATCTAAATGAGGGTGACTTACTTGTTGTTAGGAGGTTACCTGGTAGCCATCCTAAAGATAATGATGTTTCACAAAGAGAAAACATTTTTCATACTAAATGTCTTGTGAAACATGCTACTTGTTCATTGATTATTGATAGTAGTTCATGTGTGACTGTGGCTAGCACTCGTTTAGTTTCAAAACTTGATTTGTCCACTTTTCCTCATCCAAGGCCATATAAACTTTAATGGCTTAATGATAATGGTGAGTTACTTGTTGAAAAACAAGTTGTGGTTGATTTGGAAATTTGTAAGTTTCATGGTAGCATTTTGTGTGATGTGGTACCTATGGAGGCTACCCATGTTTTGCTTGGTAGACTTTGGTAATATGATAGGAATGTTATTCATGATGGCTACACTAACAAGGATGTGTTTGAGTTTAGTAGCCAAAAGTTCAGTCTTATTCCCTTGTCCCCTAAAGAGATTTGTCAAGACCAACACCTTATGAAAAGAAAAAGAGAAGGTGAACAACTATCTTTGAAAAAGTCCAATAAGAGTTTCATTAATCCTTTTAGTAAGGATCATGCAGGCAAGAGCTCCAAAACCTCTTCCAAGGGCTCTAAACGCCACCATGGCCAAGAGCACATCTTGTAGATATCAAATTTTATCAAGGTCAATAAAAATTTCAGTTGTTCAAATTGTGATTAGTTAATTAGTTTTCTTAACTAATTAATTGATTAAAGAGAGATTGTGATAAAGCTTTTGAATATAACCAACTGAGTGTTTAATGATAAAATGATAAAGTACCAATTAGGAAAAAGCAGTTTTTTTATAATTTAAAAATAATATAATAATTTATTGTAACTGATCAGAAAGGTGGTTTTCAAAATCAAAATAAAGATAATAATTTATAATAACTGATTGAAAAAAATAATTTTTTAATGTATGAGATAAAGATAACAAATAACTAATCAGTAAGGGAAAATAGGTCCAGGCTTTATAAATAGAGGCTCAAACACAAACCTTTCATGAGAAAGAATCTGAAAAAACGAGAGAGAAAAATACTAAAAGAGCATAGAGATTCTAGGTTCATTGGAGAAAAGCCATCACGCTAGAAAAAAATTGGAGAAAAGCCATCAATTTGTGTGCAAGGTGAAAAATTAAAATAAAAACAAATGTTAAAATCAATCTCTCACACACTCCCTTACATTACTCCACTGCTTCCTTCTGCTTCCTTCTTTTCTCTCTATCCCTCCTTTTCTCTCTATCCCTCACATGGTAGCTTAGCTTCCTTTTCCTTCCCCTCTAACACACACGCCCAACATGCACACACGCACAACATGCACACTCTATTAGGTTAATAGGGTTTACTGAGTAGCCTTGTGGTAACTTAAACCCAATATTTTCTTAATGAACCTCTTTTAAATAAAAAATACCCTGTCGAAAACAATCTGACTGAGTTATGATACTTCCTTCAGATTTTGAGTTGACTAAGTAGCTTTTTTAACTTGGACCCCTTTTGTTAACTTGGACCCTTTTGCTTTGATTCCTCCACCGGCTGAGGATACATAGGAGCGGGAAACGAACCCATCAAGCCCAACTAAATAAAAAACATTTCCGAGGTTTTCTTAGATAAATCTCGGTGGCGACTCCATTGTTTTTTTAATTTATCACCGTCCCCGCCGCGACCCCGGTTGCGACAGATGGTGACTCATTGGGGATTTTTGAGAGTCAAGCCCAATCTAATTAATTGTGCTTTTTTTTTTGTATTTTTGGAATATCTATTTTGCTTCTTTTTCTTTTCTCTTTGTGTATATTTTTATAATTATATATGCTGACAAAAGATGGGCAAAGAATTCCTTTTGCAGGTGGGTTTGGTGATAGGAAAATATCTAAACTTCACTACCTCACACATGTTTTGGACTCTCTACCCGAGCCCGTGCTAAGATTAGAAGGGGGCTAGGAGGATGTCACTGAAGGGCCTTGTGGTCACTTGGCAGTCGTTTAGCCTCCGCTCAAATATGTCTTACCCTTAATATGCTACCATAAACGACTGCCAAGTGAGCACAAGCCCCTCAGTGACATCCTCGGGCTCGAGTATAGACCCCAAATTAAGGTTTTTCCCTTAGAATATCTTACCCGAATACAACACACATGGGGCATACCTCTCACCCATCTCATTCCTGCATATTTTAAAATTATATCATGTCATTTCATGCATCTCGTGTGACCATGCATCTCGTGTGACCATGCATATCTGTTCCATGCACCTTAATACATCTCGTATGATCGTGCATATCTATTCCATGCACCTTAATGCATCTCATATTGTCTATGCATGTTCATGCACCTCGTGTAGACATATTTCCATGCACATTCATGCGTTTGTATATACATGCACGTTCGCACATTAGTTGTATTCATGCTCATATATGCTTATTAGAAAGTTTCTTAGGCAGAAAGATTGTCTCACATAACCTTGGACAATGTGTTTCCTCGACATCCGTATTGGACACGCGCAACTGCTACAACTATGGATCACCTGGAGAAGCAGAACAAGGAAATGAGGGGTGATATTGATATGTTGAAGAGTCAGATGAATCAGATCTTGGAAAAACTAAGCGAACTAGGACAGAAAGAAGGGACTTCTCAAGGGAACGCAGAAGAAACCGGCTCTCAAGGGATGCCATTTATGCCGACCTACCCATTAGTGCCTCTTACTTACCAAGTTCCTCCACAGCCCACGATCGAATCACAAGAAGTCCAATGGCCGCCATATGGGCTTCCACCTAACTACACACCCCAAGTAATTCAAGATCAACCGACTGGGGAGTCCTCTCGGACACAGGAGAATCAGATTGTTGATCCTAACCTCCTTGGCTTTATCCCAAATCATCCTCAGAATAATAGCCAAAAAAATCCTCAAACAAGTCAACTGATCACTCATTTGGCTAAGCCTGCTAAGCCGTTAATTATTAGTACCTCCCAACCGCATGAGGAATTAGACGGAGGACGGTCCAAAGAAAAGCTGGAATGTCTTGAGGAAAGACTGCGAGCCATTGAAGGAAACAACTATGGGTGTGGGGAAGCCACGGATTGTGTTTGGTTGAAGATGTGGTGATCCCCCCAAAATTTAAAGCCCCGAACTTCCATAAGTATAAAGGCATCACCTGTCCAAGGCCCACCTCACAATGTACTGCCGAAAAATAGCGTCGCATGCACGCAACAACAAGCTCTTGATCCATGTATTCCAGGACAGCTTGGACGACGCGACTTTAAGCTGGTACACGAATCTTGAGTGTACCCGGATCCACAGCTGGAAGGATTTGGCAGACGCATTCTTAAAATAGTACAAATATAATATGGATATGGCCCCTGATCGATGGGAGCTACAATCCATGAGGAAGAAGGATCTTGAATCATTCAAAGAATATGCGCAGAGGTGGAGAGAAACTGCCGCCCAAGTCCAGCCCCCTTTATCGGATAGGGAGATTGTGACCTTGTTCATTGACACTTAGGAGAACCCTATTACGAGATGATGACAGTGAACATCTCCTCAAGCTTCCCCGATATTGTGATGACAGGGGAAAGAATTGAAGCCGGAATAAGAAGTGGCAAAATAACTCTCTCTGTAACGAGTAATGCCAAGAACCCTTTCAATGGGACAGGAAAAAAAAGGAATACCAACGTAGTAATGATTAGTTCACCTGGAGTAGGATCTTTTCAACCAAATCACCCTCTAACCTACATCAATTACCCATCCATCACCACCAATTCACCAATTCCTAGCCCCGTCACCCCCTACTTCCTGACTCCTCCACAATCACCCCATACTTCAGCCATACAATCACCTCAGTCCAACCAAACACCATACCCGAACAATATCCAATCCAGAAAACAAAATAACCATGAACGAAAGCCTGTCCATTTTGACCCTATCCCCGTATCTTACACCGAATTATTACCCAACCTAATCAAAAATCGATTGATATATCATGTTCCCATGAAACAAATAAACCCCCCATACCCTCAGGGATAGATCCAAATGCAAAGTGCGAATGCCATCTTGGTGCTATTGGCCACTCTACGGAGAATTGTCAATCCTTGAAGTTTAGGGTACAAGACCTTATCAATGTTGGACTTCTAAATTTCAAAGAGTCTAGTCCTAATGTGGGGACCAACCCTTTACCGGGGCATGGGGACCCATCTACCAATGCTGTCGAGGAAAACGTCATGGGGCCATTAAAGACGAGGGTTGAAGATATTGAAAGTTTAGGCTGATCGAAGGAAATCTTGATGAGGGCTTCGCATGTGCATTACACCCTGAGGCTAACCATTCGATAGACGAATGCGATACATTTAAGAAAACCTTCCAAGACTTGATGGATAGGCATTTGATACAGGTAGGCCTCCACATGAATGATAAAGAGGTGTCAGCTGCTGATAGCCCAACGTTAAAACCCCTGGTGAAACATTACACCGAGAATAGAGAGCCGAAGATTGGAGGGGTCCATATATGTGATCTGTCCCAGAGCTTTCGAAGTGCTGGACTCGAGTTCCCAGACTCCATTTCTCTTGCTGTTGAAGAATACTCCCTTGAAATTGGGCATGATGACCTAGTTCGCGCCTCTTCCCCAAACTGAGAGCTCAACAACTTGAAGATCATCGAGTTTCCTGTCATTTTTTCTAATTCCAAGTAATTTTGTAATGCTGATCCTATTTCTCTGCCCAAGGTTTTAGGATAAACTCTTTTGAATAAGGGCACATGTGTTTTTCACTTTCTATATTATTAATAAAATGCACTTTGAATTTTTCTAATAATCACCTTTTGACCTTTCTACCCTTCTCTACTCTATACATCTTACTATGATTATCTCGCAAATCTAAAATAGTTCAGGTCCAATAATGATATGTTTGAAGTGACAACGCTAGTACTGCATCAGGTACTTTTGAATTTCCAGTCGATCAGACTGATGAGGGGGTTGAGAGTTGACTCCGAACCATCTCCTGAGTTACTAAGGTGTTTTCCTCGGGTCTCTTATAGAGCATGCTCCTAAATTAGTATGAGCTAGGACGAAGGGTTCAAGGATGACCCGTCATGTTGAAGGGTTCGATGTGGAAATATCTAGAGAGACTGCCCTCTCTACGGAAGAAAATGCAAATGTGAAGTCCCCATTGAAGAACTCTAAGATACTATTGTGGGCAATCTAATCTCATGCACCTACAAAGGGAGACTCCCCGCCCTAGTGACAAAAGCCCAATATACTAAGGATTCGGGTTGACCCCTCAGTCACCAAACTATTCCTCACAAAATCATAGACAAACTCAAGTGTGATAAAACAATTGACTTTAAATGGTTTTGAGTGACTACTTGTTAGTTGATAATTAGCGACGTCCCTAGTTTTCAATTCCTTTTCGAAAGTAGCTAAATAGGAGTTTTTTGAGCTTCATGGGTTTACATATTAGTTACCCATTTATTTCTTTTAGAGTGATTATGTTTCTCCTAGTCGATACACTCTAGAACTTGATCTGGAACACTACCATTTCGCACGCATACTTGAATATGATTAAGGCAATCTAGGCATCCTTCAAACCCTCAGATTTCTAGTCACACTACTCCACTAGTCGCCCATTTTGAGCCATGTATTAATTTATCTTTCTTGGAAACTTCGTCAATGATGTTATTGACAAGCCTTTCTAAGTTGCGCGAGAAAACAGAGCGATGACAATGATATTTTGGGCATATGTGGTAAAAGAGTAAGTTGAAACAAAAAAATGAAGAATACAAACAAAAGAAATAAAAAGAAAGAAAAAAAAAAGGAAAAGAAAGAAGCGTAAAGGATTGGAACTTTTGCCTATAGAGTGATACATAGTAATTTGTCATGGCTCTTGAAAGGCTTGACTCAGTTTTCTTACCTGTAGTATTGCCCTCTTCCTTACATGACATGATCCTTGTTGGCCTTGTTACAACCCACAAAAGACATTTTGATTCTTGTGTGCATACGAATCACATAAATAGAGGGCTGGTTCCTTATCAAGCACATGGTAGCATACCCTTCTTAGAGAAACTTGAGTGTTTCCTTTACCTATAAACACTTGAGAGTTAGAAAGCTGAGTGACCTTTACTTGAAAAGGTTTTTGATCTCAAGGGACCTAAGTTTCTAATTGGACTGATCACTAGTTATTCTCTAAATTCAATTGCCAAGTCTCGCTAGTATTGCTTTTCAGATTCTTCCGATATGATCTATGTATGACACTCTCAATTGGTCATGACTCTTTATTCTAGCAAACCGCTTGAGGATCTTTGGTGTGGTCAAACTAATATAGAACAAGATTAAAAGGATCATCTGGAAAATAATGGATAAGTTTGCCCGAAAACCCTCAACATGATTTTCAACTGGGGCAACACCATTCGCCGTAGCATATAAAGAAGGAGTCGTCATCGCTTTAAAGCAAAAATCTCTTTCAAGGAGTAATGGTGGAGACCAAATGTGAATGACAATGGTCTACCAAGCCTCAAGAATTCAAGTGTAATCAAGCGAATATTATGTTTAAAATGAGAAAAAGAAAAAAGAAAAAAGAAGAAGAAGCTCGCTAGGTTGAAAACTCGAAAGGGCGGCCTAGACAAAAGTTAGAGCGACCCGGTGGGTTGAAAACTCGAAAAGAGCGACCCAGCAAAAGTTAGGGTTAAAATAAAGTCATCACTAGGCTGAAAACCTGAAAAGGTGGACTAGTGAAAAGTGCAAAGTAAAGTCAAGGAAACTAGGGCAAATGGCATGCTGAATCATAAACTCGAGCGAAAATGGGCCTAGCAAACTGGGGCAATTTCCCTCTAAATTTGATTGAGTGGCGTTCGAGATCGCCGCCATGTAGTACTAGTGTTGTCATCTGGAAAGCATCACTTGGGGATCCAAGAGCCTTCTTCATAGCCCCCGTCTTTGTACATATTGCTTTGTACACACTTTCTAAACAGCTACCACCTTTGTAAATACCTGCTTCATTTTGAATAAAAATCTCCTCCCCTTTTATGAGAAATTTGTTGTGAATTTTATTAATCATATATTAAATGGAAATACATGTTTACATTTATAAAAGCATTACAAATGTTTTGGCAAATTAAAAGTTGCAGCAAACTTGATGAACTCCCACAGGATAAAAGTTCTCAAAACGTCTAAGGTGTTATGAACATGTCATCACTTCAAAAGTGGGATCTCTTGCAATAAGCCAGCTCGTGGCACACTTGAATTAGGATCTGAGGAAGTTCAACATATCAGCTTAGTTCTAAACCCTTTGGAGTGCGCTTCTGCAAGGAGTCGAGGAAACACCTTTGTCGTAGATATATGAGCTTTGAGTTTGAAACTCAGTGGAAATAGCTCCTTTGTGAATATACATGCTTTTTTGCATTCCATGCATCTTACATCAAGCATCATGCATGCGTACCTTGGTTCATGTTGTTTGCCCGTTGCTATTACGGTTTTTAGGACATAGTGCTTGCACCTGCTGCATCAAAGCCCAGTATCGGCCTGGCCCCAGCTGCACCAAAGCTCGGAATCGGCACCGGCACTTCTCTCTGAAGCCCGAAATCGGCACCGGCACCCTCTTGCTTTCTCTCTAAAGCCTGGAATCGGCACCGGCACTTCTCTCTGAAGCCCGAAATCGGCACCGGCACCCTCTTGCTTTCTCTCTAAAGCCTGTAACTGATCAAAAAGGTGGTTTTCAAAATCAAAGATAAAGATAATAATTTATAATAACTTATTGAAAAAAATAATTTTTTAATCTAAGACATAAAGATAACAAATAACTGATCAATAAGAGAAAATAGGTCTAGCTCAGGCTTTATAAATAGAGGCTCAAACACAAACTATGAGAAAGAATCTGAAAAACAAGAGAGAAATACTAAAAAGAGCATAGAGATTCTAGATCCATTGGAGTAAAGCCATCACGCTAACAAAAAAAAGGATCACAGGTAAAAAATCACTCCACTGCTTCCAGACCCCTTTAGTAAAGAATAAAATAAGTTCATTGAGAACTACGTGGCTTTGATTCCTCCACCGGCTGAGCATACGTAGGAGCGGGAACTGAACCCGTCAAGCCCAACTAAATAAAAAACATTTCCCCCTTTATTTATAATTTCGCAAACGATTATTTAGTGAATTAGATATTCTCGTTATGTTAATAAATTGCACAGTTAAGTAGAAGGTAACCGCTTTTTAAGCGGACGTCGTAGGGTGCTAATACCTTCCCTACACGTAATCGACTCTCGAATCCAAAATTTGGTTTCGTAGATTTCTTTTATGTTTTTCCGAGGTTTTCTTAGATAAATCTCGGTGGCGACTCAATTGTTTTTTTAATTTATCGCCGTCCCCGCCGCGACGCCGGTTGCGACACATCTCAAGGGATGAGAGTGTTTCTTCTCATTCCAATCTTTTTTGTGGCTAAACATGAATTGAAAAATATTTTCCTTGCACAAAAGCCTTTGTATGTGATGTTACCACTTGATATGTGTTTACATGTTGCTTTTAATGGCTCTAACATTTCCATACCTAGTGCTTTTGATGAGAAGTTACATAGGTTTGATGATGTCTTCCTTAAGGACATGCCTCATGGTTTCCCTCCAATCCAGGGAATTTAACTTCAAATTGATTTTGTGCCGCACTCTTCTTTCCCAATAGACCCGCTTATAGAGCAAATCCTCAAGAGAGTGAAGAAATTCAAAAGCAAGTTGAGGACCTCTTGACAAAAGGGTGGATTAGAGAGAATTTGAGTTCCTGTGTGATGCCGGTTATCCTTGTACCAAAGAAAGATGGCAAATGACGCATGTGTTGTGATTGTAGGCCTATCAATACAATCACAATAAGGTATTGTCACCCTATTCCTAGACTTGATGTTCTTTTGGATGAATTGTGTGGTGCTACTTTATTTTCTAAGATAGATCTTAGGAGTGGTTACCATCAAAATAGGATGAAAGAGGGTGATGAATGGAAAACGACATTCAAAACCAAATTTGGGTTCTATGAGTGGTTAGTGATGTCGTCTGCATGTCTAATGCACCTAGTACTCTCTTGAGACTTATGCCTCATGTGTTGAGAAATTTCATGGTAAATTTGTTGTGGTTTATTTTGATGAGATACTTGTGTATTCCAAAACTTTTGATGATCATTTTGTGCATGTCGAACAAGTTTTACAAACCTTGAGAAATGATAAATTGTATGCTAATTTGGAAAAATGTGCTTTTTGCTTGGATAAAGTAGTGTTTCTTGGGTTTGTTGTGAGTAAGGATGGCGTGCAAGTGGATGAAACTAAGGTAAAAGCTATTAGTGATTGGCCTAGACTAACTAGCGTGAAAGAAGTTAGGAGTTTCCATGGTCTTGCTAGTTTCTATAGGCGTTTTGTTAAGGATTTTTGTTCCTTTACATCTTCTTTGAATGAGTTGGTTAAAAAAGGTGTCAAATTTCACTGGGGTGATAAACAAGAGGTTGCATTTGAAACTTTGAAAGATAAGTTGACTAATGCTCCAATCTTGGGAATGCCTAATTTTCAAAAATCTTTTGAATTGGAATGTGATGCATCTAATGTGGGTATAGGGGCTGTTTTGCTTCAAGAAGGGCAAACCATTGCATACTTTAGTGAAACACTAAGTGATGCTGCTTGAACTATCTCACATATGATAAAGAGTTGTTTGCTTTGATAAGGGCTTTGCAAACTTGGCAAAATTACTTACTTCCTAGGGAGTTTATCATTCATAGTGATCATGAGTCACTAAAGTATTTAAAGGCAAGTTGAATAAAAGAGATGTCAAGTGGGTTGAATTTCTTGAACAGTTCCCTTACATGATTAAGCACAAACATGGGAAACCCAACAAAGTGGCGGATGCTTTGTCTAGAAGGTATGTGCTCTTATCTTCCCTTGCATCTCACTTCATTGGGTTTGATTCATTGAAGGATTTGTATGCTAGTGATCAAGATTTTGGTGTCATTTATTTAGATTTGTGTGCATTGGCCAAGAGGAATATCCTTAAGGCTAGTGGTGATTTTCACTTGTTAGATGGCTTTCTTTTCAAAAACAATTTGCTTTGTGTGCCTAGAAGTTTTGTTAGAAATTTGCTTGTTGTGGAGGCACGTGAAGGTGGTTTAATGGGAAACTTTGGTGTTGCTAAGACTTTTGACACTTTGCATGAAAAATTCATTTGGCCTCATATGAGGAAAAGTGTTTAAAAGCATTGTAAAAGGTGTCTTGTGTGTAAGCAAGCAAAAGCAAACAGTATGCCACATGGTTTGTATAGACTTTGTGCTTGGTTTGCCACGGTCAAGGAGGGGAAAGGATAGCATATTTGTGGTAAGTTGATAGATTCTCTAAGATGGCTCATTTCATTCCTTGCTCCAAGGTTGATGATGCTACTATTGTTGCTAATTTGTTCTTTGATAATGTTGTTAGATTGCATGGTATTCCTATTAGCATTGTTAGTGATAGGGATTCCAAGTTTCTTTCACATTTTTGGAGAACATTGTGGGCCAAAATTGGTACCAAGTTGTCTTTTTCTACTACTTGTCACCCACAAACCGATGGGCAAACGGAAGTAGTGAATAGAACACTTGGTACTCTCTTAAGAAGCTTTGTTTCTAAAAAGTTGAAGTCTTGGGAGGAGTGCTTATCTCATGTTGAATTTGCTTATAATAGAGTTGTGTATTCCACTACTAACCATTCTCCTATTGAGATTGTGTATGGTTTTAATTCCCTCACCCCTTTGGATCTTTTACCTTTACCTCTTGATGCTTCTTTGATTCATAAGGATGGTAATGCTAAAGCTCGGTTTGTAACGAAGCTATATGAGAAGGTCAAACTTCAAATTGAGAAAAAAGTGCAACACTGTGCTAGACTTGCTAACAAAGGCAAGAAGGAAATGGTGTTTGAACCGGGTGATTGGGTGTAGGTGCATTTTAGAAAGGAGAGGTTTCCTAACCAAAGAAAGTCCAAGCTTCATCCAAGGGGAGGAGGGCCTTTTCAAGTTTTGGAGAGGGTCAACAACAATGCTTACAAGATAAACCTCCCGCGTGAGTATAATGTGAGTAGTACTTTCAATGTCAGTGATTTGTTCCCTTTTGATGTAGGTGATCTTCATTTGGATTCGGGGACGAATCATTTTTATGGAGGGGAAGATGATGAGAACATGGAGGCAAGGAAGCTTGTAGAGGTTGAAGGATTTGAAGCTGCCTCTAAGAAGGTCAACATTGAAGATGGTCCTTTAACTAGGTCCAAGAAAAAGAAGTTGGAAGCTTTTACTCAAGACTTGTTGATGACCAAGATTGTTAATTCAAATGAAGATTTTCCAACTTGTTTTAATGTTTTTCAAATAAAGGTTTGTTTTAGGGAATAAATTGTTAGATTTGCAATTTCTTGTGCGCCACTTTTACTCCTCTAGGGAGTACTATAAATACCTACCTTAGGTCTTTTGTAGGGAGCACTTTTGATCATTGAATAAAAATGATATTTAATTTTATGGAGAGCATTCTCTCTTGTGAGCCTTAGCTTGAGAGCTTTGGAATTTTGATGACCTTATCAATGGATCTCAATTCCATTGTGGTGGTTCCCCCATGAATTTATCTTCTTGCTTAGGTAGTGTTTGGCCCAACTTTGTTTTGGCTTCTCTTCCTCTTATAAGTAAAAGCTGGGCCAAACAGGATTTGTGACAAACCTCTTAAATTTAAGCTGGCTCTTTTTTCTATGTACAAAATGCAAAAAGCTAGCTTTTAAGCCAGAAGGTAAAAATATGAGTTTTTCGACAAAAAGTTGGCTTATTTTGTTGGCCCATCGTAATTAATACTCAAATATTCTAATTAACACTTGAAATCTTCAATATCTTTTCCTTCTCTCTTTGTAAAAGTAGCAATTTATTAAAACCTTCAAAAAGTTTTATTCTCATTTATCGATTATTTATTTCACTTTAATATTTATGAATTTTATTGTTATTTAAAAAGTTTACATATTTAAAAAAAATTAATGTTAAGTAATTATTTTGATAAATTTATATTGTGTTTAGTTTTTTTTAAAAAAATATATATTGAGTTTTATCAAAAAATTATTTTTTATTGTAACTTTAATTTTAAAAAAAATTATATTGATAATTTATTTTCTTATATCAAAGATATGTGATAGTTAATGATAAATAACTTTAAAAAGTTGATACAAATATTTTATCAAACAAATATCTTTTTACTCATAAGTAGCTTATAAAGTATCAAATAATGAAACTGTCAAACGGCTTTTAGCTTTTTTTTTTAAAGCTCTTATTTTCAGCTTTTACTTAAAAGCCACTTATAAGCCAAAAATAAGTCAGGCCAAACGGAGCCTTAGACTATAAGTGGCATCCACTCATTCCTCTTCTTCCCATCTTCTTCTCTATTCCATTTTCTATTTTGTGTTCTAACAAATCTTGATTTTTATTTGTGTTTGTGATGCAAGAATGAACCATGATTGAAGCTAGATCCATCCCTATTGTTTTTTTATAAATAAAAAAAAAATAACAGAGAAAAAATAATAACCTAGACTCAAATTGACGCTACTTGGAATCAAAACAAGATGTTCACAAACGGGCTTGGAGCAGAGGAAGGAAGAAGCTTGTTATCTCATTTTTTCTTGTTGGGACCAAATTACTAAGGAAGTACCAGACTAAATTTTTTAAAAGAAATTACTACGGAAAAAAAACCAAAAATATCTGATTTTTTAGGGATAAAAAATATATTTAAATTTAATTTGAAGACTAAATTGCCTGATGTTATTAACTTCAATGTCTGGAATTTTTTTTTAATTTTAAAAGCAATTATAATTTTGAAGACTAAATTAATATTTCACGCAAATATAAACATTCTCTATTGTTGCTTACATTATTGATATAATTGTTGAACTTGTCCATTCCCTCTAAATAAATAATATATATTATAATAATTTACACTATTTCAGACTCTTGTTAATTAGTAATATTTTAAAAAGGCATATTTAAGACACATTAATATCATAATATGTTTTATTAGGCATGTTCTATTATTGAATAAATTATTGATATAATTGTTAAACTTATCTATTCACTCTAAATAAGTAATATATATTCTAATAATTTATACTATTTCAGACTGTTGTTAATGAGTAATATTTTAAAGGCTTATTTAAGACACATTAATATGTTTTATTGTTGAATAAATAACTTATGCTATCATTTATCTATTTTTCCACTCCTCCTTATCAAATAAGTTCCTTTACTGTTTTGGAAAATTTAAAAGAACATTTAATAATTTTGATTTTATAAAACATATTGATGAGTTACCTAATATATCTTTCCACTAATATGACAATATAATAAATAAAAAACGTTTGTTTTATGAGTATAGTACATGAATTGTAAAAATAATTATTGCAGTTTTAAAACTATAAAAATAATTTGAATTCCGCTTAAAACTTCAGAGTAATTAACATATTATTTTAAAAAACTTTAAATAATTTTATAAATTTAAAAATTACATTTTAATTTCTAAATAAAAACGATAAATTATTCATGCGTATAATACATAATTTATAAAAAAATAAAATTTTAAAAATATAAATACTAATTTAGATTGAGCTAAAAACTTCAAAGTAAATAATAAAATATTTTATAAAAACTTCAAATTATTTGAGTAATTTAAAACACGCATTTTAATTTTTAAATCAAAACATCATATTCTTCAAGAGTATAATAGTACAAGATCTCTAAAAAAATTGTTGCAATTTGAAAAATGTAAAAATTATAAAAACAGAGCTAGAAGCTTTAAAGTGAATAGTACATTATTTTTTTTAAAAAAAAAACTTCAAATTATATATGTAATTTAAAAAACATATTTTAATTTTTAAATAAAAATATCGTATTCTTCAAGAGTATAGTAGATAGTTTCTATAAAAAATTGTTGCAATTTTAAAAATAAAAATAATAGTTTAAATTGAGATTAAAAATTCAAAGTGAATTAATACATTGTTTTAAAACACTTCAAATTATTTAAATAATTTAAAAAACAAGTTTGGATTTATAAATAAAAACTGCACCGTATTCAAGTGTATAGTACATTATTTCAAAAACAATTAATGCAATTTTAACAATATAAAAATATTTTAAGTTGAGCTTGAAATTTCAAAGTGAATAATATATTATTTTTAAAAAAATTTAAATAATTTAATTAGTTTAAAAAATACATTTTGATTATAAAATAAAAAAATATATGTTTCATGTGTACTGTACATACTTTTTAAAAGGCTTATTTAAGACACATTAAAATATTTTATTAGGCATGTTTTATTATTGAATATATTATTGATATAAATGTTGAACTTATCTATTCACTCTAAATAAGTAATATATATTCAAATAATATATACTATTTCAGACTCTTGTTAATTAGTTTAAAAGGTTTATTTAAGACACATTAATATGTTTTATTTGGCATGTTTTATCGTTGAATAAATTATTGATATAAATGTTGACCTTATCTTTTTTTTCGTTCATATAAGAAATTATTTTAATTTCCTCTGTATCCTCCTAATTTCCTCCATTCGCTTCAACCCCACAGCTTCATTTTTTCCTTCTTTGTTTTTTTCTACGTTTTCTGGAAATTCGTGAATTCTAATTTGTTATTCTTTCCTTATGTGCATTTATATTCATCTATAAATACAACCCTCTTGTTTATTTCACTGTCACAATCCACAATCTCCTTCTCTTTCAATAGCTTTTCCAATTTTCTCTACTGTAGTTTTTTTCCCCCTCTTTTTTGCTTCTTACATGGCTATGAGTAGTTGGAGAAAATCACACGCTGAACAAGGTCATCGTCGTCTAGGTCAACATTGGACCAAACCATCATCCACCCCCTCCTATAGCCAGAAACCTCCTTTGCCTTTGTGTTAGTCTACCACAATTCCGCTTCCTCTTTTTAGTTTTATTTGCTTAATTTATTTGTACAACTATTGCATTTTGGAAAAAAAAAGTGGCTTGGTCTTGGAATTCATAATTCTCTGCTGTTCAATGTCTTCAATTGGGGTTTTTGGAGTTTATTAGACTGAATAACTCTGTTTTTTTTTTTTCTTTTTTTTAGTTTTCTTTTTCTGGGTTAATTGAATGTTAGGTGTTTTATTGAATGAAAATTTGTGTTTGATTTCAATGCTGCCGGATGGATGAATTACTATTTTTTTATCTTAGTCATGTGTTTCATTTAGCTAACTACGGTAATAGATATTGGATTTTGATGATCAAGGGGTCGTGGGGGCCTAAAAAGATCCCATTAGCTAAAATTGTTGTGTGATTCATGAAGCCCACCTAATATAGTGGGGTAAAGCTTTTGCTGCTGCTGTTGTTGTTTTCTTGAGTTAATTATGGTTTGATGATGACATTATGAAAACCCTACCTCTTTTATTGAAAGAGGCTTGATGCTTGGTTTTTCTATTTACGCGGAAGTAATTCTCGCGGTAAGGGAAGGGATGGGCTGTAAGGGAGGACTTAGGTTTCATATCCTTGTAAACAAAAGAAAGAAAATGCCTAAATAATCATGGGAGGCTTTTGAGGTGCTGATTTGGTATAATTTCTGCTGGTAAGGTTGGTAGGTGATTGAAATATTAGTTCATGCTTTGCAAGTCCATTTGTTTAATAATCCCAAGTCCTAACATTATTTAATGACGAAATCATGTCTTGTTTTGAACTCAAACTATCCAGAATTTTTACACTTATACGTTAGAATTTAACACTTTTAAGTTATGCATTGAATTGAATTTGAATAGCCAAAAGATTACTAAATACCTTTCTTAATTAATCTTTGTACGTACGACTTTGTAATGATTTAATGCTTGTCGTGTTTTAAAAAACGGTCTTGGTATCTATCGGTCAATCCAATCTTTTGAAGATATATTGAAACAGTTACTACGACATTCACATAATGAAATAAAGAAGCTTGATGATTGATGTTCATGCATTTGCTCCTATAAATGTTATTTGTGTCGTTTTTATTCTGTCGTTTTCTATATTTTGACTATTGCTATATAGTTATTAATGAATCTTTTCATAGCACCTCTAAATGGTACTAAGTTTCATATAAATCGTTGTTCTTGATATTTTGGAATAACTTATACTTTTTTCCGCATATTTAGCGTCAACATTCTTTACCTTGTATGCAAAAAGCATATGCTTTTATATCATGAAATATTTGTTTCTTTTCTGAAGAAAATATTGTCTAAGGGCAGATAGAGTGGTAGATATCTTTGAAAGATGGTAATTGAAATATTGGAGTAGTTACAAGTGTGAAAACTTCTAGATGCTTCATATTTTCTTTGTCTATCTTATGTTATGTGCTCACTTCACTTTCTTATTCAATTTGTTGCTCATGTGTATATTTGCTTGAGGATATGGTTTGTATGAATTTACTTCTCTTAAGCATTCTTCTTTCTATCATTTTTTCATATTGTTTCTAGATATCATTTTATGCCAACTGTGTTTTTAATTTATATAAACTGAGGCACTCATTCATTGTTATTAATATTACTATCTTACATGATTTTAAATTGTGATCAGTAAGTGCAATTGCAACTATGATATTGTGGTTTTTGGTCTTCTCAACCACTTGGCAAAAACAATTGTAGCTCCATTGGTTGTACTAATTCAAGATTTTCAGCAATTTTGACAATTACTATGCACTATAACTGTGATTTGAAATCATGTTATCTAGACTTGTTTTGATCAAAGTGCCTTGCTTGAATTGACTTAATAAAAATGTTATTCTATCTTTTTCGTTCACAGATATTTGGAGGCCAGCTGTGCCGAGATGGGAAAGGATGTTCTGCAGTAAGGTCGGCTCAGTTTCGTGGCAAAAGCTGGTAGAAACGAAGAAAAATTTGAAGAAATTTTTTTTTGTTCATGAGAATGTGATGAAATGGGATGACTCGGCTGTTAAAGAGGCATTTGACAATGCAAAAAAGAGGTTTTGGGCATCAACCCACGGCCTCCCTTGTGATATCTCTTTGCCCAATCCCAACATGTACATCGACAAAGTCGATTGGAATTCAAGTGTTGACCCTAAGCTTCTTCTTGAACTGGAAAGAGACTCGATAGGCTCCACTATTGGAGAAAAAGATGAGGAGGTTGTGATTCACAGTAATTCTCTCGTTCTGAATCCCTCATTTTCATTCACTGGATGGGGGGAAGCTGAAGCTCCTAGAGAACCACCGAAAATCATTCCCACCGGATGGGAGGAAGCTGAACCTGCAGGACCACCGAAAATCATCTACACATGATGGGAGGAAGCCGAACATGTAGCAGGGCCACCAAAAATCATGGATTTGGTTTCTAATGCTTAAGTTAATCTCCATGAAAATTACGTGGTAGGTTCTTTGGAACAAAATCATGACCCTGATGTTGCTGCTTAAATAGCAAACATAGTGTTAAAATTAGAATATTTAGTTTCACAAATTATTGAAAATGAAATTAATTTAATTTCTAAATTATATGTAGGAAAAGTTTTAAGCATTAGATTAATTGACGGATCACAGATATATAATTTCAGCAGTACTAGGTTAGTGTTTTACTCTAAACAAGTACATGACTCGCGTCCGCACCGGTTCGCGTTTATGCGTTTTCTAGTTTTAGTTAATGTTTTATTCCTTTTCTATTGTATATTATAAGGTCTTATTTAAAAAATTACACTAACTAAATAACATGTAATGAACTTAATTATTGAATTGATTTTTTTTTTTGAAAAAATACACATTTTTATTCTCTCTCATGAGAGCATTAATAACATTCTATTATCATTTTAAAAGGTTCATTAATTCTAAAGGTTCTTATGTTATGAAAAACCAATAAAATCTGAAACAAGTCTTATATTATAAAACTAACTAGCAATCATATCCGTGTTTTGCACGGGTTGTCATCCAATACTTTATTTATTTATTTATTTATTTTATTATTATTATTATTATTATTATTATTATTATTATTGTGATATTCTTCTACTATTTTATTTTAATTTTAATATTTATTTTTTAAAAGGTAAAATCTATGAGTCTATTAAAATTTATAATAGATTTCAATAATAATAATAAAAAAAGATATAATCAAATTGCATATTTTTAAAAAAAATGTAGTAGCTGATCTCATAAAGCAAATGGACACATTTCATATTACCTATAAATATGAAATCTTTGAAAATTAAAATGAGAGGTTATATATTTAAATCAACTAAAAATAAAGGGAATGTAACATTTGTATAAATTATTATAATAATTTGAATAAAATCTATAAAATGCATATTTAATGTTTATTATTATTAATAAGAAAAAACAATCAGAAGCTTAAACGATTTTATTATTAATAAGGGTTTTTAAACCATGATAAAGCTGATTATTTAAACATTTTAGTGATCTATTACCACTCCAATATATTTATTGTTTATCATAATTTATAATTTTAATTATATTTATATTTATACTTTAATTTCTTCAGCTAAAAAGTAATTTTAAATCAAAAAATATTTTTAAATAAATGACAATAGATATATTGGAAAAGCAATAGTCTCACTGCATATTAAAATACATTAATAAAATAAGATAGATTTATTTACACTACATCAATTCAATTTAATAATATAAAACTTGTCTTGCTAAAAAAAGTATTATTAAAAGAAGACTTAATCTAGTAAAATTTTAAGTCATATTTTTTTTGTCTATCATCTATCTAAATAAAAAAACTATAAAATAGGAGTTGTTTAAAGGAATTCAAATTATATATTGTTAAAGGTTAAAATTATTTCTCATATTTTATGTCCAAATAAGATGAGCATTCAAGCCTTCAGCATCAGTTGCAGGTAAGACCAAACCACACATTTTTATTAGTGTTGTAATAATATTGAAACACAAAAAATAATATTTTTCTACCTTAAAAGCTGATTTTAACCCAAACATGTAGATAAGAACTTAAAAAGAAAACGTGTTTGATATAATTTTATTTTTTTAGCGTATATAATCTGCCTTTAAGACTAAAAGTTATTTCTTCAAAAATTATTTTAGAGCTTTTCTTCTCTAAAAAGCCTTTTATAAGTAAAAATAAAAAATAAAAATAAGAGAAGAAAAATCTCAATAATTTGATTCATATTTTAGAGTTTTTCTTAATTAAAGATAAACTGTTTATTATTTGAAGAGTTTTTTTTTAAAAAAATATCTTGCTCAACTACTCCCCTTATAAAAGGAAGAGAAGGCAAAATAAATAAGTATAAATAGATACTTGAATCATATGATCGATAATATATATATATATATATATATATTATTTTTTATATTTTAAAAATAACATTTCATATGTATGAAGAATACAAACATATTTTTTTAAATGTCAATAATATTATTTTAAAAATATTGAATAATTTATAATATATACATATCTATTGTAATTATGAAATTTAAGAGAAAAAGGCATAAATAGCAAATAAGATGAGCATTCAAGCTTTCAGCATCAGCTGCAGGTAGCACCAAACCACACATTTTTATTATTATTGTAATAATATTGAAACACAAAAAATAATATTTTTCTACCTTAAAAGCCTGTAGATAAAAACTTAAAAAGAAAACTTGTTTGATTTAATTTTATTTTTTTAGCGTATATAATCTACCTTTAAGTAAAAAGTTATTTCTTCAAAAATTATTTTAGAGCTTTTCTTCTCTAAAAAGCCTTTTATAAGTAAATAAATAAATAAATAAGAGAAGCAAAAACTCAATAATTTGACTTATATTTTAGAGTTTTTCTTAAGTAAAGATAAACTGTTTATTATTTGAAGAGTTTTTTTTTTGTAAAAAAAAGTATCTTGCTCAACTACTCCATTTATAAAAAAAAGAGAAGACAAAATAAATAAGTGTAAATAGATACTTGAACCATATGATCAATAATATATACATATTATTTTTTATATTTTAAAAATAACATTTCATATGTATGAAGAATACAAACATGTTTTTTCAAATGTCAATAATATTATTTAAAAAATATTAAATTATTTATAATATATACATATCTATTGTAATTATGAAATTTAGGTAAAAAAGGCATAAATAGCAAATAATAAAAAAGTTGAAAGAATATTAAATGCTTAGTTCAAGTCAAGTTTACATATAAATATAGAATATAGATAAATAAATGGAGTAATAAATAGAACACATGTTAATAAGTTTATCACTATTTAGTATAATCAAGAAAAAAAATTTAATTGTATTACGTGTGTTTGTGGATCATTAATAAATAACACATTACTCTATATATATACAAGAGTATATCTTATATGCATACTCACCTAACACCTCATATTTACACACATTCAATTATAATTTTACACATAATTAAAATAAAATATAAATTACAGTGGTACTAATTACAATTAATTAAATCCAATTTAACAATTTAAATTAAAATAGGATAAAATAGGGTAACATGCTAAGTGTGCGTCGATGTCTAAATTCTTGTCTTGCTTTGTAGCTGTCCGTTTTCCTTCTTTGAAGCTATCGATTCCCACTGTGATAAAAAAAAGCTAGCTCCTTTGTGACATGTAATTAATCGGTTATCCATAAGTCAACACAAGTCTTGACATTGATATTAGTCGACGTCTATGTAAAGGTAATTTGAAAATTTACAATTTTGACGTTACAAAGGAGCATCAATAACATATAATGGATTCAAAATATCAATATTTTTTCATAAGTAAAAGTTAATCCTAGAGTACTAATTGTATTAAAAAAATTACATGATGACATAACAAAAGAGTAAAAATATTATATAGAGGACTGCATTATACAAGCAACAAGCCTCCTCAATGAGACTAATAAAATTACAATTAGAAGTTCAATACTCAAAAAACAAAATATCATATTCTATGACAAAATTTTGCTACAGAATTAAAACTTGTGTGGGGCTCTTATTAGCTTGTAGTTGTAGTCATGCTGGTATTGTACAGCAAGAAAGAAGACTATTAAACTCAACCAAAAGTAGATGTAATTTTAATTTTAAGGTAAAACACGATTATAGACATTCTAGACAGTAGACTACCGCATGAAGCAATCGATCTAGTATCTAGTAAAATACCAATAAATAAAGTTGTTCTAGGATAATACATTTCTCCTAGTCATATTATCAAATATCTTGCGGACCATCATCCAAACAACCAAATACATTTCTCTTAGTCATTTTTTCAAACACCTTGCGGACCATCATCCAAATGACTAACTTTTGTATACCCATCAATTATTACGGACGTTTCTCTGAGGCATTGCCTTGGGTACCGTTTCAGCTCTATGTAGGCTTTGTTCCTCAAATAAATTGCAATTTTGGAGCTATTAGAAACAACATCTCTATGAGCCATTTCATCAAACACTTTCGTTGCTTTATTTAAATTGTCGTGACTACATAAAATGATTAATGTTTATCATGGCATCATCCGAAGACCATGGCTTTACACTCAAATTATTGGGGATCTATGGTGGTGTCGGTGTTTGACTTGCGGTGTCGCAGCTGGGCTCCATGGTCCGCAAAGTGAATGACTTGGGGTTAGTCACGGTTAAGGGTTTACAGAGGTGAGAATCGACGGCTGGTCAGACAGAGATGACGCGACTGAAGTGGATGACACTGTGATCATGGTTGAAGACAGACAATCCACGACGGTGACATTCCGGCAAGTAACAGAGCACTGGAGGCTAAACGAGTTCTTTGAGAAAGTGTTCTCATTTTATTTCTTAAAAAATTCTTAAATTTTAAAAGCTATAAAATTATTTTTTATTTTAATTATGTGTAAAATTATAATTGGATGTGTGTAAATATGAGGTGTTAGGTGAGTATGCATATAAGATTTACAAAATGTATTGAGTATGAGAGAAATTAATGGAATTTTGTTCAGGGCTTCAATGCTCGAATTACATGTCACAAGTATAATTATTTAAAAAATGAAAAAAAATTATTAATTAATGTTATTTAAAAATATAAAAATTATTTAAATTGAGTTTGAAATTTTAAATTGAATAATATATTATTTAAAAAAATTAAAATAATTTTATTAATTTAAAAAACACGTTCTAATTTTTAAATAACAACGTTGTTCTTCAAACATGATTTATAAAAAAAAATTGGAAATTTTAAAGAGATTAAAACTCATTTAAATTGAGCTTGAAATTTCAAAGTGAATAGAGTAATACTTAATTTTAAAGAAATTTAAATAATTTAAAAAAACAGGTTTTATTTTTTAAAAATATGACCATATTCTTAAAGTGTATAGTAACATAAGAAAAATCCTGTTGAAATTTTTAAAATATAAAAAAAAATTAAATTGAGCGTGAAACTTAAAAGTTAATAACTGATCATTTTTAAATAAGTTGAGTAATTTTTTTAAAAAAAAAATTGTTGCAGGTTGCGTCAATTGTTTCGTGGCGGAGGCTAGGTGGGTCAAGTTACTATCGAATCATGACGCTTGGGTTGCTATGCTATTAAGTAGAAAGAGTTGCGCCCTGACTATCAACTATAGCTTTTGGCCTAGTGGTAAGCGCTAAATCCAACATAATTTTGAAATAAAAAATAGTATGTCTAATGTGTATAGTACATGATTTTTACAAAAATTATTGCATTTTCAATAATATAAAAGTAATTTAAATTGAGGTTGAAACTTCAAAAATAAATAATACATTATTTTCAAAAAACTTCAAAATATTTTAGTAATTTTTAAATCGCATTTTAATTTTTAAATAAAGCCTATGGATTTTTCAAGTGTATAACAAAAGATTTATATAAAATAAATTGTTCAAATTTAAAAATATAAAAAATAATTTAAATTCAGCTAAAAACCTCAAAGTGAATAATGAATTTAAGTGAATAACGAATTATTTTAAAAAAAATTAAATTATCTAAGTAATTTAAAAAACACATTTTGATTTTTAAATAAAAAAATGTATATTTCAAGTGTATAATACATAATTTGTAAAAGCAATTGTTACCATTTTAAAAATATAAAAAATTATATAAATTAAAATAATGAATAATAAATTGTCGTAAAAAAAATTATGAGTAGCCGGAGAAAACCACATGTTGAACAAGGTTATTGTCGTGTGGGTCAGCATTGGACCAAACCATCATCTACCCAGTTCTATAATCGGAAACCTCCTTTGCCTTTGGGTTAGTTTACCACAATTATGCTTCCTCTACTTTTGCATTTATGAAAAGTGCCAAGGTGTTGGAATTCATAATTCCAATCACTCTATTTTTCAATGTCTTCAATTGGGTTTTTGGAGTTTATTATTGACAATAAGTATGTTTATTTTCCCTCCTATTTTTTTAGTTTTTTTTGAGGTAGTTAAATGAGTGTTAGTTTTTTTTTTTTAATGAAGATTGTGTTTGATTTCAATGTTGCCTATTGGATGAGTTTTTAATTTTTTTCGTCTTAGTCATGTGTTTCTTCGAACTTACTGTGGTTAAGATATTGGATTTTGATGATCAAGGGGTACACGGAATCCCATAAAGATCCATGAGAAATTATTGAATGAAATCACTTGATAAATAATATTTTTTAAAATATAATTTTTGACTAAGCACAACGGCGTTGTGTGATTTATCAAGCCGACCTAATCTAGTGGGATAAAGCTTTTGCGACTGCTGTTGTTGTTTTCTTGTGTTGGTTTCTGTTTGATTATGACATTATGAAAACCGTACCGCTTTTATTGAAAAAGGCTTGCAGCTTGACTTTTCAAATTACATGGGAGTTATTTTAGTGGTAAGGGCAGGGAGGGGTTATGATGGAGTGCTTAGGTTTTAGATCCTTGTAAACAAAAGAAAGGAAAAACCCTAATAATCATGGGAGGCCTTTGAGGTGCTGAATTGGTATAATTTCTTTGCATGTCCGTTTGTTTGACAATCCCGAGTCCTAACATTATTGAATGATGGAATCATGTTGCTTATTGAATTGATACTGTTTTGATTTTGGATACTTTGTCATTGAATTGAATTTGAATTGCCGAAAGATAACTAAATTCATGTCTTAATCAATTTTTGTACGTACGACTTTGTAGCAATTTAATGCTTGTCGTGTTTTGAACTGAAACAGTCTTGGTATGTATCATTATTTAGATATTTAAACAAAGAAGCTTGATAATTGATGTTCATTCATTTGCTCTTATAAATCTTATTTGTGTTGTTTTTTGATTTGTTGTTATCTATATTTTTTACTATTGCTATATAGTTAATTATTAATGAATCTTTTCATAGCGCCTCTAAATGGTACCAAGTTTCGTATAAATATTTGTTCTTGATATTTCAAACAACTTATACTTTTTCTCGCATATTTTGCGTTGTCATTAAATTACCTTGTAGTGCATAGATCACTTGCTTTATATCATGAAATGTTTGTTTCTTTTTTGAAGAAAATGTTGATGAGTGCTCAAAGAGTGGTAAGTATCTTTGAAATATGGTAATTGAATGGTGGAGTAGTTACATTGTGAACAACTCTTCTTGCTTCATATTTTCTTTGTCTATATTTTGAGCTCATTTTATTTTCTCATTCAATTTATTGCTCATGCAGATTTGCTTGAGGATATGGTTTGTATCAATTTACTTCTCTTAAGCATTTTCCTTTGTAGGGATTAACATTCTTTTGACAACAATACTTACTAGATTAGTCATTGCATTTACGAACACGTGGAACATGACTATTGGTGGCTTTCTCACAGTTGGAGATGACGATCCATGGCTTCAGCTTATGAACCACTACATTGGTTGATTAAGAAACTCATCAACAGTCATTCTTTCGGCTCTTTAAAAATTTCAGAAATCAAAACATATCCTTTCAAAATTCCCGCTCTCACCTTTTCTCAATATCCACCGCATAAATACTCTCCACCTTCACATCAATTAACACAATTGCTTCAACATCTCAGTTCTCAAACCTAAGAAAGATCAAGCATTTCAATCAACAAGTAAGAGACATTCATTGTAATGGCTCGCACGAAGCAAACCGCAAGGAAATCCACCGGAGGAATAGCTCTGACAAAGCAATTGGTGACAAAGGAAGCTCAAAAGTTTGCTCCGGCCACCAACGCCGTGAAGAAGCCTCACCACCATTTCAGGCCCGGAACAGTGGCTCTGAGGGAGATCCGGAAGTACCAGAACAGCACAAAGCTTCTGATCAGGAAGCTTCCATTCCAGAAATTGGTCAAGATTTCAAAAAAGTTCTTTTATTCTAGAGCAGCACCGTTTCAGCTCTGCAAGAAGCCGCCGATCTCTGTGCAATTCATGCAAAGAGAGTCACTATTATGCTTATGGATATTCAGCTTGCTCGTAGGATTAGGGGCGAGAAACCTTAGGGTTTGTTCTTGTCATGCATTGAACCTTTTCGCAGTTTTAGGGTTCTTTAATCTGTCATCTTTATTAGAAGGTGAATTGGATTTGAGTTTCCATAGGAGAGGTTGTAAAATTCATCGTTTCTTAACAAAAGAATTGGATTCCAGTTTCATGTTTGAGTCATCATGCTTATTTCACTCTTTGTAGAGTAAAAAAGTGTATGACATTGCTTTATTCCTTTTTCTTCCATTTTTGTCTTTTTCTTTCCTTTTCCTTTTACCATTTCTAATTGCTTATAAATTTTCATTTTATTTTGTTTTAACTATTATCCAAAATAATGTATTGCTGGTATGGTACCTCTGCATTCTCACGGGTGTACGGTGTGTTTGAATATAGGTGGTTTGTATGGTGCCATCTCCATAACAATGGCACAATGCCTTCTGATCCATCATGCGCTTGGGCATGGCGGTCATGACCTCCGTTCTCGTCTTCGGCATGGTGGTTTAGCATCTCCGGCGACTCACCTAGCGGTGAGGGTGGGTTACTTGCAAGCACTCCGACGATCAAGTCAGTGAGGTCTCTTAGAGAGAATAGTTCTGGTATTTAGTGAATAAAGCGTACCGAATGAAGATAAGTCACATGTATTTATAGAGGTTCATGAGCTACGGAAGTCAAACTTGTCACTGTCACGTTCCCGTGAATCACGCACGGTGCTAAGTACAGATGTGTAACTAACCCCACATGTGGTAATTGTGCCTGTGCCTTATGCCGGGTATCCATGTCGTGGCTCACACGACATGTTGTCAACGGAATGTCCCACTCACGTGGGCCTAGCATGTGCCTCATTCGCGGGTTAGGTCCATAACAGTTGCCCTCAAGTCAGCGGTATGTCTTGTGACATGCCGTTGACTTCCTATCCTGACATTCCCTGGCAACTTGGTACCCATATTATGTCGTTGTCGTTTGGATTCCTTTGTCAGTTTTCACTCTTACACGTGTCCTTATTGGATTGGTCATGACTCTTCGTGGGCCGCGCCCATTATAACTCTGTCACATCGAGCCTACGTGCATTTAATGTGCCCTAGGTCGTTACTTTCTCTACATGCTTCTTCTTCCTTCTTCCCTGCCTATAAATACTCTCTTATTTCATTCACTCGCACTTTTTAGCATTCAAGCCTCCCTGCATCCTCTTTTCTGCTATATTGCTAGCCAGTCTTTTCCAGTTATTTTCCAACCTTCTCCCCTCAATTTTCCTAGGTATTTCATTTGTCCCTTGCTTTTTTTCTTCGTGTAATTTCTTTATTCTTTCCTTTATTTTCTTAAAATGTCGACTGTTGAGAGGCCCATGAACTTTCCCCCGAAGGAATCCCTCTCTGGAGAAGTTGGGGAGTTTGTTGGTTCACCCTATGGGCCAAAAATTAGCGATGGTAGTGGGTATCACATCCCCTCTTCCCCTTCGATTTCTGGTTCTGACAATGAACCTCTCTTTGAGGCTTTTGGAGAATATGTCCCTGGAATCCCCCAAAGTGCTTTTTTCTCAAGGGCTCCTTTCTCATTGTCAGTTGCCCCCAAACCCTTAAGGTGTGGTGTTTACAAATATGAGTATGATGAGTCCTCCGAAGGCAGTGATAATGTTGTATCTTCTAGATTACATCTTCTTGTGTCCCCAACTATCTGTTCTTCTTCTAGCTTTTCTAGTTATGTTTCTTCTTCCAATACTAGTTCTTCGGATTCTAATTCTTCTGACCCTTTATATGTTCCTCCTATTTCTGTTGTAGAGCCCATGTCGTCTTCAGACCCCATGTCGGGTTCAAAGTCGCCCACGACTTTCATTCTTGCCCGGGTCGCCCAGAAACCTTCTAAGAAAAAAGATCTAGAACGCTGTCGCTAGATGATTCATGAGTGGTACGTACCACCAAGGAAAGCCGCTAAAATTGAAGTCCCCAAAAAGCTTCAAGGCATTAGGGAAGTGAGAAAGATGTACTGGATCAATCACGACATTCTCCAAGTGGCCTCCGAGATATCTTCAACGTTGAGACTCCATGTCGCGGATGTAGATTTTTGGGAGGCTTTGCACTTCCCCGGGGATGTACCGGAAGAGGAGGTTCCTTCTGTTCCTATCACCTTATACAAGGTTGAGCGCGTGGATCTCAACGAGAGAATTGGTTCTTTCCCCCGACAAGGCGCATCAGACTTCATGATGCTCTATGAATGCATCTTCCGCGACATTCGCCTCCATTTCCCTTTTTCAGATTTCCAAGTCGAGATTCTAAACCGGCTTGACGTAGCTCCGTCACAGCTTCGCCCCAACTCTTGGGGTTTTATCAACACATTCAAGATTTTTTGCTGGGCCAACAATTGAGACTGCTCCAACAACCTCTTCCTATACTTTGGATTCATCTCCTTCCGTCAAAGGAATGATCACTTATTTTTTCAACTCTTTGAGGATTCCTTCCCTCGATTCAAACAATCCTACTTCAAAGTGTTGTACACTGGGGAAGAATTTTCTTTTTGGGTTAGCCCTGATGGCTCCCCCTTATTTCCTCTGTATTGGAAGTATGACCACTATCTCCGTGAGGTAGAATCCTTCGTTACGGACCAAGCTTCACTGTTAGATTCCAACCATGCAATCATCGCAGGCCATCACGAATTTACTGGAAAGCACGACCTTATCAAGTGTAAATTCGTTATTAAGAACCGTTGTATAAGTCGTGGTGACACACTTGGTACTTACTATTCTTCTTCCCATATTACTTTGCTCAAGCATCATGTCGCTTTTATCATTTCGTGATTTTTTAAGTTCATGTCATATTTCTAACGACCTATATTAACTTTTCAGGTGCAATCATGTCGTCCTATGCCCAGATGATGAAGAAGGGCGCCATGACCAAGAAGGGGAAAAGTAAACCCCTGCTCAGAACATAGAGCGTGAGCTCTTTACTGACCATGGGGCACAATCCCGGGGAGTCCCCTAAAAAACTGCCACTGCTATAGCCACTGTCCCTCCTCTCGAGGCCTAAGATGCTTGGAATGAGAGGATTTTTCTTTGTAACCATGGTAAAGGCATGCCATGTGTCACTTATCTTTTACGTTTAGGTGTTTCCTACTTACAATTTTGTGTTTTTAAGTCGCTTCTTTATCTCGCAGGCCAATGTCGCGGAGGCTCTTCGCTGGATGACTCGTCAATCAGCCTTGCTGAACTTCTTCCACATCGAGTTGGAAAACCCAATCCCACCGCCGATCTAGAACAAAAGTTACAGGCTACAAAGGCCTCGGTGGAGAAACAAGTCTAGGCCTTCACCAAAGAGCGGGATGCATTGATTACTTCAAAAGCTTTCCTCCTCTCTGAACTATCTACTGCGGCCTCAAACTTTCATCAACTAAAGCTGGAAAACGCTAAGCCGAGACCGAAGAGGCCGCCCCTGCAAACACTTCTATTTCTCCCAATCCTTGATTTTATCCCTGTTCTTGTATCAAGTAGATCTATAGTTTTATGAACATTTCGTCTATATGTTAGCCTTCTTCTACTTTGTAATATTGTACTCCTTGCGACATTTCATCGTTTATTATATGTCTATTGCAATTTTTGCTTCTTCATTTATCATTGTTTCCAAAGATTTAGTTATTGTTAACTTGCATGAATATGTAACCGGTGATTGGGGAATGTCGCCATTGTATAGCATGCCTCCCTTGTAGGGCATGTCGCTTTAGTTGGGATCTTCGATTCTTTGAAATATTTCAAGGCCTATGGCCATATGATTGGGCATGTCGCCCTAGTTGGGATCTTCGATCCTTTGAAATATTTCAAGGCCCATGGCCATATGATTGGGGCATGTCGCCCTAGTTGGGATCTTCGATCCTTTGAAGTATTTCAAGGCCTGTGGCCAAATGATTGGGGCATGTCGCCCTAGTTGGGATCTTCGATCCTTTGAAATATTTCAAGGCATGTGGCTAAATGATTGGGGCGTGTCGCCCTAGTTGGGATACTTGATCCTTCCAAATGCCGTTTGGCTTGTGGCCATTAAATATCTGCAACTGAAATCTTGAAATTTGAAAAATTCTCATTCTCATTAATAATATGTTTAAGTTACAAAACCTGGGGCTTTGTTAAAGCCTTCACGGTAAAACCCTCCTTAAGGATAAAACCCGTGAAGGAAAAAGAGTACCACTTTACACATGTTACTTTGAAAAGAAAAGGTAAATGATAGAGGAAAACCCATAGTAAAGGCTAACCTAACTATATTATCTCCGCAGTTTCGCGGCATTGAAAGTCTGTGGCAATTTTTCCCTTGTAAAGTTCCCAACGTGTATGCCCCTTTCTGAGTGCTTCTTACCACCTGGTATGGGCCTTCCCAGTTAGCTGCCAATTTCCTATCCTTTGAGTTTTTCTATCCAATGCTAGCCCTCCTTAAGACCAAGTCGTTGACCGTGAACTCACGTTTGACAACTTTGGCGTTATACCTTTGTGCAACTCGTTGCTTCCACGACATTTCAGTTAAGCATGCCAACTCGCGAACTTCATCTACCAGATCTAACTCTTCTCTTAAAACTTTATCATTATTCTGGGGTGTATGCATCACCCTCCAAGACGGCTCACCGATTTCCACCGAGATGACTGCATCAGTCCCATAGACAAGGCGGTATGGGGTTTTCCCCGTTGAACTTTGCGGTGTCGTTCTATAACTCCACAATACCTGATACAAATTTTCAAATTACCATTGTCATCTTCAAGTCTCTTTTTTAAACTGTTCAAGATTAATTTGCTACCTGCCTCAGCTTGTCCATTTGTTTGGGGATGTTTAACACTTGAAAAGTGATGTCGGATTTGTAGCCCTTCCAAGAGTTCCCTGAACTGACTTCCCGTACTGTGTCCCGTTGTCTATCACCATCTCGACTGGAATTCCAAAACGACATATGATTGTTTTAAAGGTAAAAGCTTGTATTTTTGCTAAGGTAATTGTAGCCAAAGGCTTTGCTTCAACCCATTTGGTGAAATAGTCCACGACCACCACCAAGTGCTTTAATTTTCATGGGGCTTTGTGGAAATGTCCCAAGATGGCCATCCCCCATGTATGGAAAGGCCAAGGAGCCGAGAGATTATGCAACTCCTCCGGTGGGACATGGGGGATGTGTTCATGTCGTTTGCATTGTTCACATTTTTCACATGATTTGTTGCATCTTCTTGCATTGTTGGCCAGAAATATCCTGCCTCGACTTGATGTCCACAACTCCCCCCATGTATCTCGACGACTACATACCAGACTTCCTCTGGTCCAATGCATTTTAGGAGCGGGATGGAGACTCCTTTGCGAAATAGATTACCTTCGATTATTGTGAATCTCGTTGCCTTTTTAACTAGTTGTCTTGCTTCTTTGTCATCCCTTGGGACTGCTCCCCTCGCGATGTAATCAACCAGGGGTCTTCCAATCAGCCACCTGCACCTGTAAAGTCAAACTAGGATAAGGGAGTACCCCTTCTACCACAGAATGATAATTTGACTCCTTTCTTGTGCTCGCAAGTTTAGAAAGGAGGTCTGTGTAGGCGTTATCTTCCCTCGAGATGTATTTTATTTTGAATTTAGATAATCCCACCAAAGCATCTTGCACCTTTGCGAGATATTTCTGCATAACGGGCTCCTTAGCCTGATATTCTCCCATGATCTGTGAGACAGCTATCCTTGAGTCAGAGCAATAGTAACAGCGGTTGCACCTAACTCTTTTGCCATCTGGATACCAGCAAGACAAGATTCATACTCAGCCTGATTATTTGATGTCAGAAATTCAAATCTTAATGAATATTCAATTGCCATCCATATTCTCAAGAATCACACATGTGCCACATCCTTTGGTATTTGATGAGCCATCCACATATATCATCCACTCCCCGGGGTGTGATTCCTCGGGATGAGTCATCTCTGTTAGAAAATAGGCTAGAACCTGTACTTTGATTGCACGTTGCTACTTATACGAGATATCATATTGAGTTAGCTCAATGGCCCACGACATCATTCTTCCTGCCAAGTCGGGTTTGTGAAGTATTTGTCGTATAGGTTGATTTGTTCTGACTAGGATCGGGTGGCATTGGAAATATGGGCGCAATTTCGTAGAAACAATCATCAATGCAAAGGCAACCTTTTCAAGTCGTTGATAATTTACCTCGGCACCTTGTAGGGCTCTCGAGACGAAGTAAATTGGTAATTGAGACTTGCCCTCTTCTCAAATCAACACTGCACTTACTGCCTCGTCAGCCACCATTAGGTATGTGATCAATGTATCTCCCGTTACTGGCTTTGTCAGAACAGGTGGAGAAGCAAGAGAGGTCTTGATCTCTTGAAAAGTTGTTTAAGACTCCTGAGACCAGTTGAATGAATCCTGATGCTTAAGAATCTTGAACATTGGGAGACAACGTTTAGACGACGCCGGGATGAAACGCTACATGGCTGCAATCCTTCGCGTGAGTTGTTATATGTCCTTAACTGATTTTGGGCTTGCCATGTCAAGTATTCCCCGAAATTTATCTGGGTTGGCTTCTATCCCGCAGTTTGTGAGCATGAAGCCCAAAAATTTTCCTGCTTCCATGCCGAAAGTACATTTTAAAGGATTAAGTCATAAATTATACTGTCGTAAGCGCTGAAAAACAGACTCCAAATCTTTGATTGGGTTGTCTCATTCCTTGGTCTTGATGATCATGTCGTTGATGTACACCTCCACCTCTTTGCCTCTCATCTCGGCAAAGACTTTGTCCATCATGCTTTTGTATGACGCCCCTGCATTCTTCAAACCAAAGGGCAACAAAATACCCCTAAATCAGTGATAAAAGATGTTTTATCCTGATCGTTAGGGCTCATAGCTATTTGATTATACCTGAATAAGCATCTAAAAATGACAAGTACTGCAAAATTATCAACCAGTTTGTCTATGCATAGTAGTGGGAAAGGATCTTTTGGAAAATTCAAGTCTGTGTAGTCAGTGCACATCCTCCATTTGTCGTTGACCTTCTTGACCATCACGACATTGGAGAGCCATTCTGAATATCATATCTCGCGGATGAATCCCGCGTCCAACAATTCATTTACCTGAGCTTCGATGGCTGCTGTTCTTTCTTGGCCCATTCTTCTCTTCTTTTGGGCGATTGGTTTTGCTCCTTCTTGTATCGTAAGTCGGTGGCAACAGAATTCAGGGTCTACTCCGAGCATGTTTGACACTATCCATGTGAATATGTCTTTGTTAGCCTATATTACTTCTGTCATATCTTTCAAGATATTAGTCCGTAGGTTCTTCCAACTTTCACAACTTATTCTGTTTTGCTGCCAATCTGTATTTCCAATGAATCACCCTCGGGTTCTAGGCGTTGATGCTGGAATTCTCCCCTGGGATCGAGGTCTGTCATCATTACTGCAGAATCTCACCTGGTGAACTTTTGCTTGCCTTTTGAATCTTTCTTTGCGTCCCCTTTTCGCTCTTCTTGCACTTGTGAAGATGTGGTTTTTGCTATTTTTAGGTTCTCCAAGTAATATAGTTTTGACTCCAAGCCTTTTCCTCTTACGGTAATGATGTCGTCTCTGTGACTTGGGAACTTCATAGCCATGTGTAAGGTTGAGACCACTGCTCTTAATGTATTTAATATCGGTCTTCCCAAGATGGCATTATAAGCCGAAGGGAAATCAACGACAAGGAACTTCACTTCAACTGAGTGACTTCCTCCTCTCCGTAGAAGGTCACCTTTATTTTAATGTAACCTTTCAAGGAAATGGTGTCCCCCGTAAAGCCTACCAAGTTCCCTTTATGCGCAATCAGGTCCTTCTCAGTGAGCCCCAATTTCTGGAAGAGTTTCTAGAATATAATGTCGGCCGAGCTCACCTAATCTACAAACAATCTCTTGACTTTGTACCCTGCTATTCTAGCCGAGATGACTAGAGGGGCATTTGGTCGCGTGCCGTCTAGTGGTAAATCTTCCTCTGAGAATGCTAATATCATCCTTCTCATTGCATTGACAGTTAAGCAATAATCCGTCTCTTCTCTCGTTCTTTTCTTTGATGACTCTGATGATTCTCCTTCATCTAACCCTCCTGCGATCACGTTAATGACACCTTTAGAGGCAGAATTTTCATGTCGCCGGGGACTTCGAGATCTTGACCGTTGTCTTTCATCTCGGCCCTGATCTGTGTTTCTGTTCGCTAGGCATGAGCCACATCTTCTTAGAGGTGATGGACTCCTGCCCCGGGATGCACCTTCATCTATCTTCTGGAAAAACTGTTTTAGCTTTCCTTGTCTAATTAGATTTTTGATGGCGTCTTTGAGATGAATACATTCATTGGTGTCATCAACAATGGTTTGCCCTACTAGAAATATGGAGTACAACGATCCGAGTGTTCAGAACCAGGGAGAAGGACAACAAGGTGGCGCATCCAACCAGGCAGGGGCATTGCAACATTTCAATATTAAAGCAGAGTGTCGTAAGCTGCAACAGCTGGTGCAGGCCCAGACCAAGGAAATTGCAGCCCTAAAGTAGAAGGAACAACAGCGAAAAGGCATGGAAAAAATTGTTGTTGAGAAGGATCAAAAAGAGGAGAGAGCTGAGAAGCATACTTAGGCAAATGCTGGGAATGTGGAAAAAGATCCGATCCTTGATGCAGAAAAGCAGCAACAGAAATTCGCACATGATGGGGATAGGGATGGCGAGCCTAAAAATCCAGAAAAGCAATTAGAAGTACGGATGAGCCGACGACATGAGGGTGCCCCACACCTATCCTGGGTAGAGGGGGCTAACCCGCCACCTGCCCCCCTGGAGGCCAGCAAGTCGGGCAACACGCTGGGCACCAGGAACACATGGCGGAGAATATCCCGGATTTTGGCTACATTGACAATCCCTTTACTCCTCGGATCATGTCCCACGCATTACCCCATGGTTTCCAGTTTGCTAAGAAAATGAAGGAGTATGATGGGACCAAAGACCCCACTTTACACGTTAGCACCTTTGAGAGAGCCATGTACTTCCAGGGGTAAACGAGGCTATTGTATGTCGCGCCTTTCCCCTCACACTATTCGAGGCTACAAGTCACTGGTTCTCAGACCTTCCACCACAGTCCATTAGTAATTGGAAAACTCTCAAAGATAAGTTCATCCTTCACTTTACTAGTAGTAAACGACAATTTAAATCTGAATTCCACTTAGAAACTGTTAAACAAGGGAAGGATGAATCCTTGCGAGATTATATAACGTGCTTTAATAATGAAGTTTTGAAAGTTAGGAATGTCAAGCCTAACTTGGTGTTATATTTCTTTGTCAGAGGATTGAAATCAGGGGCTTTCGCCAAATAGCTAGCGGGAGACAAGCCCACATCCATGGATGACCTGAAAGTAAGAGCTGAAAAGTGGATCAGGATAGAAGAATGGGAGAAGGCCCAAGCAGCTAAAAAGGAGTATAAGGCAAAAACTACTCCTCCAAACCAATCCCGGGGAAAGGATGACAAACCTCGGGATAGATCTCCCATAAAGCGCAGAGGTATATTCTCAAATTATACCCCGTTGACAATCCCGCCAACTGCAGTGTTGAGAGAGGTGATGCATTCCGAACTTAGAGATTGGCCGCCACCATTAAAGACGGTCGGGAAGTTCAAAACCAAATACTGTGAATACCACCGGGATCACGGGCATTCCACCAATGATTGTATCCAGCTCCGGGATGCAATAGAAAAGCTAATCCGACAATGCAGGCTAAGGAATTATGCCCGCGCCTCCCCAGAAAGGCGAGATCGTCGACGAAGCCAATCCCCCCGAACCAGGCACTGAGATCTCCCCCCAGGAACCGAGATCAGCGTACGGAGGGGCGACATAGATCCCGTAGTCCAAGACGTACTCATGAATCCCCTCCCAGGGGGTAATCCAAGTTATAGCCAGGGAAGCCAGCTTAAAAGGCCTTGAGGACAAGAAAAGGACCCGAGATGCGAGAGAATCTTGTTGACAGGTAACCTCTCTAGCTAAATCGGTATTGTCTTTCTCAAATGCAGATTTACCAGAAGAACATGTCCAGGATAATGAGCCGTTGGTCATAGTCGCCAATTTAAATGGATTTGAGGTTCACCGAATCTTTATTGATCAAGGGAGCTTGGCAGACATTATGTTTGGAGCCTCTTTGACAAAATGGGACTTGGATGCAAGGATTTGATCCCTCACAAAGGTAGTTTAATTGGCTTCACATGGGATACAATTATCCCCAAGGGATACGTTGATCTCAAAGTGTGTTTCGGTAAGAAACCCAGTGCCAAAACCATCCCAGTCAGGTTTATCGTCGTGCATTGCCCCTCGGCGTACAATGCAATCATTGGACGGCAACTCTAAACAGCCTTGGCGCCATAGTCTCCACTATCCACTTAGCCATGAAATACCCAGGCGAGAACGGGGTAGTGGTTACCGTCCATGGAAAAAGCAGTGATGCAAGAAGAAGCTACCAAGAGAGCCTGAAGATCACAAAAGCACCATCTACCCCCTGGTAAAAACAGAGCAGAAAGGAAAGCAGAAGATGGAACGACAAGACTTAACACGGGATGCTGGGGTGATGATGACCAACTTGGATCCCAGAGTATATTTTGAGTCTCAGTAACTTCAACCCGAAGGTGATCAAATCCTAATTTAGATAGGTCCTAAGGAGGATCAGACTGTCAAGATAGGGGCAAATCTTCCCCCCGCGATCAAGGGGCAACACATTGAACTATTGAAGTTAAATAAAGATTTGTTTGCTTGGGTCTCCTCCGACATGCCCGGTGTGAATCCCGACTTTGTATGCCATCGACTCGCCATAAAGCCGGGATGTATCCCGGTAGCTCAGAAGAAGAGAAAGATGGGCCCAAAGAGGACGGCGGCCATTGAGAAACATGTTAAAGAGTTACTAGATGCCGGTTTTATCCGCGAGATATGTTATGCAAATTGGCTCTCCAATGTGGTGATGGTGAAGAAGGCCGACGGGAAATGGAGGATGTGCACAGATTATACTATTCTGAACAAAGCATGCCCTAAAGACCCTTTCCCCCTACCTTGCATCGACAAACTTGTTGATAATTCTACGGGCTACAAATATCTGTTATTTATGGATGCCTATTCTGACTAGAACTAGATCTCAATGCACCTCGAAGATCAGGAAAAAATGGCATTGATAACCGACATGGGCGTCTACTGTTACACTATGATGTCGTTTGGTCTAAAGAATGTTGGAGCATCATACCAGTGGATGATGAGTCATGTGTTCAAAGACCAAATCGGCAAGATTCTAGAAGTGTACATCGATGATATGATAGTGAAGACTCAAGAGGATAATGACCCAGTGGCGGACTTACAAGAAACCTTCCAGCAGTTGCGCATGTATGATTTAAGGTTAAATCCTAATAAATGTACCTTTGGAGTCGAAGCCGAAAAGTTTTTAGGTTTCATGCTAATCAGTTGGGGGATTGAAGTCAACCCCGACAAATGTAGTGCTGTGTTAAATATGCAGAGCCCCAGGACCATCAAAGAGGTCCAGCAGTTAACTGGGAGGATAGCTGCCTTGACAAGATTCCTGCTAGCCTCGGCCAGGAAATGTTTACCGTTTTTCAGGACCTTACACCATAAAGAAGAATTCCAATGGAATGGAGAATGCAAAGAAGCGTTCCAGGAGTTAAAAAAGGTTCTATCTTCTCCACCAGTTCTATCCCGTCCTGATCCTGGGCATACTTTGTATCTCTATTTAGCCGTCACCAATGAGGCAATCAGTTCGACATTAGTGAAGGAAGAATCCCGGAACTAGAGCCCTATATACTTTGTCTCAAAAGCACTACAAGGTTTGGAGTTGAATTACTAGCGGTTGGAAAAAGTTGCTTACACCTTGTGGTTGGCATCCCGACGGCTGAGACCATACTTTCAAAGCCATCCCATCACGGTAAGGACTAATCAACCTATTAGACAGATCTTACATAAGCCTGATTTTGCAGGTAGAATGATGACTTGGGCGGTAGATCTGTCACAACATGATATATCTTACGAGCCCCGCCAAGCAGTCAAAGCACAGGCCTTGGCGGAATTCGGTGCCGAGATGACACATCCCGGAGAGGATCCCAGAGGATCCTGGACCATTTATGTTGATGTTTCCTCAAATCCAAAAGGGTCAGACGCAGGCATATTGATCGAAAACGACGAAGGAGTAACCGTGGAATACTCTTTGAATTTTGAGTTCTCAACTTCCAACAATCAACTTCCAACAATCAAGAAGAGTATGAAGCCTGCTTAGCCGAGATACGCGTGACAAAAGATTTAAGAGCCACTGCAATAATTCTATGTTCAGATTCCCAGTTGGTGGTGTCCCAAATAAAAGGTGAATACCAAGCAAGAGAACCATTGCTACAAAGATATTTGGCTAAAGTCAAAGAAAGTCTGCTCGGGCTTTCTAAGTTCGAGATGAAGCACATTCCTAGAGAAGAAAATAGTCGCGCAGACCTGCTTTCGAAATTAGCCAGTACCAAGTCATCATCAACTTTGAAGTCAGTGGTGGAGGAAGTCCTTCCTTCTCCATGTGCCATTCTACAGGTGGAAGCCGAAGATTGGAGAGCTCCAATAGTGGAGTACATCACTAAAGGATCCTTCCCAGAAGATCCCCGGGAAGCAAAGAAGTTAGTACAGAAGGCATCCTGGTACACCATGATAGAAGGACAACTATTCAGAAAGGGACTGTCAACTCCTTTGCTTAAATGCATTGGACCATCCGAGACTTGGTATCTCCTCACTGAGGTCCACGAAGGAAGTTGCGACCATCATATCGGAGGCAAATCTTTGGCAAGGAAGTCCTTAAGAGCGGGATACTTTTGGCCAACCATGAATGCAGATGCAACCGATCACGTAAAGAAATGTCAAAAGTGCCAGGAACACAGTCTGATATCCCACATCCCGGCTAAAGACCTGCATAGCATTTCCACCTCATGGCCTTTCCATACTTGGGGATTGGACCTGTTGGGACCCTTCACACCAACTACAGGTCAGTTGAAACATCTTATTGTTGTTGTTGATTATTATACTAAGTGGATTGAACAAGAACCGTTAGCTAGCATAACCTCAGTTAAAGCTCAGAACTTTGTGTTTCGGCAAATAATATGCCGATTTAGTATCCCGGCAGAAGTGATCTGTGACAACGGGACCCAATTTACTGACATATATTTTCGAGAAATGTTAGCAGGGCTTCCCATTAAACAATACTTTTCTAGTGTGGAACATCCACAATCCAACGGGCAGGCAGAATCTGCTAATAAATTCATACTCAATGGCTTGAAGAAAAGGCTTACGAAAGTCGGAACCAACTGGGTGGAAGACCTTTACCAAGTACTCTGGAGTTACAGAACCACTCCTCATAGCACTACGGGAGAAACTCCATTCCGGATGGTTTATGGATCAGACATTGTGATCCCGGTAGAAATTGGACAACCATCCTGGATAATCATGTATCCTGCACAAGAAAACGAACAGTTGCTGCGAGAAGATTCTAATATAGTGGAGGAGATCCGAGAAGCAGTAAAAATTAAGGAGCTATCCGAGAGTAGTCCCAAGAAGTTTTCAAACTGGCGACTTAGTCCTAAGAAGGGCCAGCATTGGTAACCGGAACGCCAAGGACGGGAAGCTTCGAGCAAATTGGGAAGGCCCATATCGGGTTAGGAGCGTTGCAGCTAATGGAGCGTATCATTTAGAAACTCTCAAAGGCAAAGAACTCCCAAGGACGCTTAATTTCGTGGACTTAAAGCGGTATTACAGTTAAGGTCTTGTGTAATTTACATTCTTTGTATTAAAAGGGTACTGTTTTTCCTGTAGCAGGTTTTATCCCTAAGGAGGGTTTTACTGTTAGAGGTTTTAACGAGGCCCCCACTTTTTATTTGCTTCATGTTATCAATAAAAATAGTATTTCTGTTTACATGTTATACAAATATTATCAATTAAGCTTTTAAACAGCAAGCAGATCAAACCAAATAATGGCGAACACAACAGACTCGAGATGAACATGTCGTTAAATACAAAACCAACATATATAGCAAAAAGGCCAAAAATGAAATGAGGTACCATCTTGGGTAAACCTTAGCTACTATTTCAAAAGGGGTCCTTCATGGGCTAATCCTAGCTAAAAGAATGATGAAGTACCTTAAAGGTTAAACTTCAGCAAAAAACTTAGAGAAAGTACAAACTAATTTCCCTCCTAACATGGAGAAAAGAGGGTGCCATGACGGTCACACCCCAACGATTAAAACGATCTAAGAAGATCCCATATAACCGGGTCAACAAGAGGTGCCATCATGGCCAAGCCTCAGTGACTAGAGTAAAGAAATTAAAATACCAAGATGCAATAAGAAAGCAAAAGAACTTCAAGACAAATCCAGAAATAGTAATTGAGCACGAATAGTCAACCCGGCATCACCGAGACGGTATAAAGTCATGAGCTTACAAAAAGAAATAAAAAATACATAACAAAGTCACAAATATGACTATGCCCCCCCGACATCAGCATCTCCAGCCCCGAGACCAGTCTCAGTGGGAGGAGGAGTACGACAGTCAAATGGCTCCAGACAGGGATCACCGGGGTCCAATTGGACAGGATTGTGGCAATCATGAAAGTCCCAGAACTTCCCATCCTTCACACCATGGAACTTATAGAGACCACGGGTGTTAAATTCGATCCCAGGATTAAAAAACATAAGCGTTTTCACACAATCCCAGTAAGAATCATCTACCATTGTATCCATGTCCTGATAAGCCTCCTCCAGCCTCTCTTGAGTTTCCTGCAACTCAACCTGAGTCTCCTGAAGCTTGGAAGTCATTTCTTGGAGCTCAGAATGCAGGGCGGTGATAGCAGAACTATCATAATTCACCTTAGCTTTAAGATGAGAGACCTCATCCTTCAACTTCAGATTCTCGGCATCTAGGATGTCATTCTTCTCCTTCTCCTTGGCCAATTCCTCCTCAGCATGGGATAGCTTCTGCTTCAAGGAAGCGAGATCCTTAGCATTTCGGGACTCCAGCTCCCTAGAAATTTTTAGCAGAGCTTCCTTCAAGGTCATGTCGTCCTTCAAGGCCCGTAGCTCGGCCTTCAGAGAAGCAGCCTGACCCAAGTCTTCCGCTTGGTCGTGGACATGTTGCAACATGGCCATACTCATGGCTGTCCAACCCATCAGCGATTTTGCTTTCTCCTACAAACAAAAAAAAACATGTCAAGATGATGTATCATATGCACAAAAATGGAAAAACAGATAGTACATGGGCATACCTTCACGGCATTCGCTCCTCCCTTGATAAAAAAGTCCCCATGCTGGAACTTGATCAGGGGAGACTGAAACCCTTCCCAAGCCGAGGAATGAGTAGAGAACAAAGCCATCATCACTGGGTTCATCCCGCTAGGAGCTTCCTGTGCACCTGCGGGCTGGTCACCTGTAAATCAACATGCACATAAACCAACCAAGATAGCTATCTAGTCAACAAACCTTTGTAAGTCACCAACGAGGAATAGAAACATACCATGTTTGGTCAGACAATGGTGTTTCGGCTGTACAGGAGTCACCTCAGTCCCGACAACGGAGGGCACTGATTTCCCAGCAGATGGGATCTCGCCAGCAGAAGGTACGGTCCTAGCAGGAACAGTAGCTGAAACAACCATCCCGGCAGAGCTGACCGGGATAGGAATAGGAACAGGAACGGGTGCTAAAGGTGGACCCGAGACACCAACCTTCCCCTTTCCCTTGGCATCACGCTTAGAAGAGCGGTTGGCATAGTTGGCCATGATCTTAGCTGTAAAAAAAAACGGAACACAATCGTTAGCAACTGAACTAGAACTACCAACATCCAATTTAAATGATGAGATCACATAACAAGACAACTTCCTACATAAGCATGTCGCCTGATTGCGGCGGGATGCTCCTAGCACGTCTTTGCAATGGATAGGCATCCCGCCCTGCTGGACAAATGAACATAACTTCTTGAAAGTCTCTTGGTCTTCATCCTCAAGAAAGTCGATCTCTAACTCGGCTAGGGACAAAGACCTCCTATAATGCTCCTCTGTCCAATAATGTGGGAACAGAGGTTGCTTGTTTTCCCCCATCCAGAAGGGGGTGCAATCATTAGTCCAAGGGACGACTTTGACAAAAAAATCCCTATGAGCTTTGAAGGACTCCTCGTAGGGAGTAAACAGTTGAGGGATCCCAGAACGGTGGCGGAGGGATACCCAACTCTTCTTCAAGCATCGGTAAGGATCAAAATATACAGGAAAAGGGCAGAGGAACATTTCCAATTATTTGCCCAGCAGAAGACCTCGAAGGTCTGTAAAAATCCCCAACCATTGGGATGAAGTTGTGTGGGAGCGAGGTAAAGACTGTGCAACACTTCAATCTGGAGATCAGAAAAAGGAAACCGAATCTTGAGCTGCTCCCACAGAGACTCAAACATCATAATGTAAGAGATTTCGCCTTCCTTGGCCAGGGTGCAAACCCTTTTGTTCTTATCTAGAATCACAAGTTTGTGGTTACTAGAGGGGTCAGCTGTGGTGTCTGTCCCGGGAGAATTAGGACCATAATGGAAACACTTCTTCCAATGCTTCTCCACCTTTTTATGTCGGGTATTGTTCTTAATGGAACATTCCTCCTTGATGAAATCAATGGAGCCCACAAGAATGTCCATATATTCTTCAACTCTTTCTATTCAAGACGACATTCAATAGGGGGTTTTGAGGTACTAGGTTCTCTCGTCCCCCGTATAGACACTTCAGAACCGCCGATACCGCACAGATTTGGCATGCTGGCAGAAGAACCCAGGGCGCCAGAGACATCCTGGACAGGAATCTCGTCTTGAACAGGTTCCATATCTACACGGCAAGGTAAAGAAGAGTCAGATCCCGGGAAGGAATGAGAACAACATGAAGGAGAATAAGCAAGGTCAGACTCGAAATCTAAGGAATGAGACATGGAAGACGACATGGACTCCCTATCTTCCAACAAATCCCCGAGATGCAAAGATTCAGTACTTTCCCTCGTAAGAGGAAGATTAACATGGAGCGACATGTTAGGAGCACGACGATAAGAATCCTGTTCAACAGAAACTTGAGTTCCAAAGCTGCACTCGTCAGGAAGATGATTTGAAGCAAGATGAAGAGCAGAAGGTTTAGGGTTTAGAGCATTAAAAGACCCACTCACGCTTTGGGTAACCGACTCACCACTCTCTACCCTTCGCGAATACAGAGGATAGAACCAAAGATGGGCAGATTCACAATAATCGGGATTGGCTATGGAGGGCGTACCTGGACTGAGATTTGAATCAGCGGGGGGCAAAAATTTTGGGAGTCTCCTTACAAAACTAGCAAGAAGTTCAGACTTGTTTTTTAAATAATTTGAAGTGTTTTAAAATAATGTATTAATTCACTTTGAATTTTTAATCTCAATTCAAAATATTATTTATATTTTTAAAATTGAAACAATTTTTTTATAGAAACTATCTACTATGCTCTTGAAGAATATAATATTTTTATTTAAAAATCAAAATTTGTTTTTAAAATTACTTATATAATTTGAAGTTTGTTTTTTTAAAAAATAATATACTATTCACTTTAAAGCTTCTAGCTCTCTTTTTATAATTTTTACATTTTTCAAATTGCAACCATTTTTTTAAAGATCTTGTACTATTATACACTTGAAGAATATGATATTTTGATTTAAAAATTAAAATGTGTATTTTAAATTACTCAAATAATTTGAAGTTTGTATAAAATAGTTTAGTAATCACTTTGGAGTTTTTAGCTCAATTTAAATTAGTATTTATATTTTTAAAATTTTATTTTTTTTTATAAAGTATGTATTATACGCATGAAGAATCTATCGTTTTTATTTAGAAATTAAAATGTAATTTTCAAATTTATAAAATTATTTAAAGTTTTTAAAATAATATATTAATTACTTTGAAGTTTTAAGTGGAATTCAAATTATTTTTATAGTTTTAAAACTGCAATAATTATTTTTACAAATCATGTACTATACTCATAAAACAAACGTTTTTTATTTATTATATTGTCATATTAGTCAAAAGATATATTAGGTTACTCATCAATATGTTTTATAAAATCAAAATTATTAAATGTTCTTTTAAATTTTCCAAAACAGTAAAAGAACTTATTTGATAAGGAGGAGTGGAAAAATAGATAAATGATAGCGTAAGTTATTTATTCAACAATAAAACATATTAATGTGTCTTAAATAATCCTTTAAAATATTACTCATTAACAAGAGTCTGAAATAGTATAAATTATTAGAATATATATTACTTATTTAGAGTGAATAGATAAGTTCAACAATTATATCAATAATTTATTCAATAATAGAACATGCCTAATAAATGGAAGAACTCAAGAGCTGAAAATGGATCCAGATAGAAGAATGGATGAGAAATAACAGTGCCGAGAGCCAAGCCGCCAAAGAAGCACGAGATAAAAAAGACAAAGGTAAGTCAGTGTACGACAGTAGACAACAAGACAACAGGTCCGCTGACAGGACAAGGAAACCCCTCGAGGAAGTTATTCCACTTACGCGAGACTTACGATGCCACCTTCTAGAGTATACAAAGAGATTATGTACTCCGAGTTGAAGGACAGACCTCCACCACTCCGAATGCAGTCTAAAAACAAAGACAAATTCTGCCTGTACCATAAGGATCACAGACTTTTGTTGCGTTCCCCACAGACGGCGCCAATGTTGTGATCTAACCTGGCAGAGATATCGGACGAGCATGATGGTCTTTCTGGCAGGCAGGAGAGAATGGAGATGACTCCCAGACTTGAACTCTGGCGGCAGTGGTGTGCACCTGCAAGGACTCCGACGCTCAAGTTAGTGAGTGAATTAGGGTTATATGTGCTGATCAAATAGTTACGTACCTTGCATGGTGCATTTATGTTAGTATTTATAGAGGAGGGTATGACCTGAGTGTGGACTGTACTGGGCCTGGATCGGGTGCCTAAGCCCAAGCTGTATTTCCTGGGCCTTGCCCGCAGATAGTGTCATGCCTTCCGGGATGTATCCGGGATTGTTATGTGGTGTTGGCTTTTGGAGTAGTAACAAGTGTGAAAAGCTCTTGATGCTTCATATTTTCTTTGTCTATGTTATGTTATGTGCTCAATTCACTTTCTTGTTCAATTTGTTGCGCATGTGTAGATTTGCTAGAGGATATGGTTTGTATGAATTTACTTCTCTTAAGCATTCTCCTTTCTATCATTTTTTCATATTGTTTCTAGATATCATTTATTGCCAACTGTGTTTTTAATTTATATAAACTGAGACACTCATTGATTGTTATTAATATTACTATCTTACATGATTTTAAATTGTGATCTACAAGTACAATTCCAACTATGATATTGTGGTTTTTGGTCTTCTCAACCACTTGGCAACAACAATTGTAGCCCCATTGTTTGTACTAATTCAAGATTTTCAGCAATTTTGAATATTACTATGCACTATAACTGTGATTTGAAATCATGTTATCTAGACTTGTTTTGATCAAAGTGCCTTGCTTGAATTGGCTTAATGAAAATGTTATTCTATCGTTTTTTATCACAGATATTTGGAGGCCAGTTGTGCCGAGATGGGAAAGGATGTTCTGCAGTAAGGTCGGCTCAGTTTCATGGCAAAAGTTGGTAGAAACGAAGACAAATTTGAAGAAAGTTTTTTTTGTTCATGAGAATGTGATGAAATGGGATGACTCAGTTGTTAAAGAGGCATTTGACAATGCAAAAAAGAGGTTTTGGGCATCAACCCACGGCCTCCCTTGTGACATCTCTTTGCCCAATCCCAACATGTACATCGACAACGTCGATTGGAATTGAGGTGTTGACCCTGAGCTTCTTCTTGAACTGGAAAGAGACTCGATAGGCTCCAGTGTTGGAGAAAAAGATGAGGAGGTTTTGATCCACAGTAGTTCTCTCCTTCTGAATCCCTCATTTTCGTTCAACAGATGGGGGGAAGCTAAAGCTCCTGGAGAACCAATGAAAATTATTACCACTGGGTGGGAGGAAGCTGCAGGACCACCGAAAATCATCTGCACATGATGGGAGGAAAGCTACCGAAAATCATGGATTTGGTTCCTAATGCTCAAGTTAACCTCCATGAAAATTACGTGATAGATTCTTTGGAACCAAATTGTGGTCCTGATGTTGCTGCTTAAATAGTAAACATAGTGTTAAAATTAGATTTATTTAGTTTCACAAATTATTGAAAATGAAATTAATTTAATTTCTAAATTATATGTAGGAAAAATTTTAAGCATTAGATTAATTAATAGATCACAGATATATATTTTCAGCTTTACTAGGTTAGTGTTTTACTCTAAACAAGTCTGTGACCTACGTCCGCACCGGTCCGCGTTTATGCGTTTTCTAGTTTTAGTTAATGTTTTATACTTTCTCTATTGTATATTATAATGTCTTATTTAGAAAATTATATTTACTAAAAAATATGTAATAAACTTAATTATTGAATCGATTTTTTTTTAGAAAAAATACACATTATTTCAAATGTATCTTTATTCTCTCTCATGAGAGCATTAATAACATTCTATTATCATTTTAAAAGGTTCATTAATTCTAAAGGTTCTTATGTTATGAAAAACAAATAAAATCTGAAACAAGTCTTATATCATAAAACATGGAGTAATAAATAGAACACATGTTAATAAGTTTATCACTATTTAGTATAATCAAGAAAAAGAAAATTTAATTGTATTACGTGTTTGTGGATCATTAATAAATAACACATTACTCTAAATATATACAAAATGTATTGAGTATGAGAGAAATTAATGGAATTTTGTTCAGGGCTTCAATGTTCGAATTACATGTCACAAGTATAATTATTTAAAAAATGAAAAAAAATTATTAATTATTGTCATTTAAAAATATAAAAATCATTTAAATTGAGTTCGAAACTTCAAATTGAATAATATATTAATAATAGAAAAAAAAATTTAGTAATTTAAAAAACACGTTCTAATTTTTAAATAACAACCCTGTATTCTTCAAACATGATTTTTAAAAAAAAATTGGAAATTTTAAAAAGATTAAAACTCATTTAAATTGAGCTTGAAATTTCAAAATGAATAGAGTAAAACTTAATTTTAAAGAAATTTAATTAATTTAAAAAATAGGTTTTATTTTTTAAAAATATTACCATCTTCTTAAAGTGTAGTACCTGAAGAAAAATCATGTTGAAATTTTTAAAATATAAAAAAAAATAGAGCTTGAAACTTAAAAGTGAATAACAGATTATTTATAAATAATTTGAATATTTTTTTAAAAAAAAATTAATTTGTTGCCGTTTGCATCAATTGTTTCGTGGCGGAGGCTAGGTGGGTCAAGTCACTGTCGAATGATGGTGTTTGGGTTGCTACGCTCTTAATTAGAAAATGTTGTGGCTTGACTATCAACTATAGCTTTTGGCCCAATGCTAACCGCTCCATCCAACATAATTTTGAAATAAAAAATAGTATGTCTAGTGTGTATAGTACATGATTTTTACAAAAATTATTGCATTTTCGAAAATATAAAAAATAATTTAAATTGAGGTTGAAATTTCAAAAATAAATAATACATTATTTTAAAAAAACTTCAAAATATTTTAGTAATTTATAAATCGCGTTTTAATTTTTAAATAAAACCTATTGATTTTTCAAGTGTATAACACAAGATTTATAAAAAATCAAATTGTTTAAATTTAAAAATATAAAAACTAATTTAAATTGCGCTAAAAACCTCAGAGTGAATAATGAATTTAAGTGAATAACGAATTATTTTTAAAAATATTAATTTATCTAAGTAATTTAAAAAACACATTTTGATTTTTAAATAAAAAGAATGTATATTTCAAGTGTCTAATACATAATTTGTAAAAGCAATTGTTACCATTTTAAAAATATAAAAAATTATGTAAATTAAAATAGAAACTTCAAAGTGAATAATAAATTGTCATAAAAAATTATGAGTAGCTGGAGAAAACACATGTTGAACAAGGTCGTCATTGTCGTGTGGGTCAGCATTGGACCAAACCATCATCTACCCCGTTCTATAATCGGAAACCTCCTTTGCCTTTGAGTTAGTCTACCACAATTATGCTTCTTCTACTTTTGCAATTCGGAAAAGTGCCAAGGTGTTGGAATTCATAATTCTGATCACTCTATTTTTCAGTGTCTTCAATTGGGTTTTTGGAGTTTATTAGGGACAATAAGTCTATTTATTTTCCCTCCTATTTTTTTTTAGTTTTTTTGAGGTGGTTAAATGAATGTTAGTTTTTTTTTTTAATGAAGATTCTGTTTTGATTTCAATGTTGCCTATTGGATGAGTTGCTAATTTTTTTTTGTCTTAGTAATGTGTTTCTTCGAACTTAGCGTGGTTAAGATATTGGATTTTCATGATCAAGGGGTGCACGGAACCCCATAAAGATCCATGAGAAATTATTGAATGGAATCTCTTGATAAATAATATTTTTGAAAATACATTTTTTGACTAAGCACAACGACGTTGTGTGATTCATCAAGCCGACCTAATCTAGTGGGATAAAGCTTATGCGGCTGTTATTGTTGTTTTCTTGTGTTGGTTTCTATTTGATGATGATATTATAAAAACCCTACCCGTTTTATTGAAAAAGGCTTGGAGCTTGATTTTTCAAATTACAGGGGAGTTATTCTAGTGGTAAGGGTAGGGAGGGGTTATGATGGAGTGCTTAGGTTTTAGATCCTTGTAAACAAAAGAAAGAAAACGCCCTAATAATCATGGGAGGCCTTTGAGGTGCTAAATTGGTATAATTTCTTTGCATGTTCGTTTGTTTGACAATCCCGAGTCCTAACATTATTGTATGATGGAATCATGTCTTTTATTGAATTGATACTGTTCTCATTTTGGATACTTTGTCATTGAATTGAATTTGAATAGCCGAAAGATAACTAAATTCATGTCTTAGTCAATTTTTGTACGTACGACTTTGTAGCGATTTAATGCTTGTCGTGTTTTGAACTGAAACCGTCTTGGTATCTATCGTTATTCAGATATTTAAACAAAGAAGGTTGATAATTGATGTTCATTCATTTGCTCTTATAAATCTTATTTGTGTCATTTTTTGATCTGTCGTTATCTATATTTTTTAATATTTCTATATAGTTAATTATTAATGAATCTTTTCATAGTGCCTCTAAATGGTACTAAGTTTCGTATAAATCGTTGTTCTTGATATTTCGAACTGCTTATACTTTTTCTCGCATATTTTGCGTTGTCATTAAATTACCTTGTAGTGGATAGATCACATGCTTTATATCATGAAATGTTTGTTTCCTTTTTGAAGAAAATGTTGATGAGTGTTGATAGAGTGGTAAATATCTTTGAAATATGCTAATTGAATGGTGGAGTAGTTACAATTGTGAACAACTCTTCTTGCTTCATATTTTCTTTGTCTATATTTTGAGCTCACTTTATTTTCTCATTCAATTTATTGCTCATGTAGGTTTGCTTGAGGATATGGTTTGTATCAATTTACTTCTCTTAAGCATTTTTCTTTGTAGGGATTAACATTCTTTTGACAACAATACTTACTACATTAGTCATTGCATTTACCAACACATGGCACATGGCTATTGGTGGCTTTCTCACAGTTGGAGATGACAATCCGTTGCTTCAGCTTATGAACCACTACATTGGTTGATTAGGAAACTCATCAACGGTCGTTCTTTCAGCTCTCTAAAAATTTCAGAAACCCAAACATATCCTTTCAAAATTCCCGCTCTCACATTTTCTCAATCTCCACCGTATAAATACTCTCCACCTTCACATCCATTAACACAGGTGCTTTAATATCTCAGTTCTCAGACCTAAGAAAGATCAAGCATTTCAATCAACAAGTAAGAGACACTCATTGTAATGACTCTGACGAAGCAACTTGCGACAAAGGCAGCTCAAAAGTTTTCTTCGGCCACCGGCGGCGTGAAGAAGCCTCACCATTTCAGACCAGGAACGGTGGCTCTGAGGGAGATCCGAAAGTACCAGAAGAGCAAAGAGCTTCTGATCAGGAAGCTTCCATTCTAGAGATTGGTCAGAGAAATTGCTCAAGATTTCAAAACAGATCTTCTATTCTAGAGCAGCGCCGTTTCAGCTCTATAAGAAGCCGCCAAAGACTACCTCGTTGGATTGTTCGAAGATACCAATCTCTGTGCAATTCATGCAGAGAGTCACTATTATGCCTAAGGATATTCAGCTTGCTCGTTAGATTAGGGGCGAGAGACCTTAGGGTTTGTTCTTGTCATGCATTGAACCTTTTCGCACTTTTAGGGTTCTTTAATCTGTCATCTTTATTAGAAGGTGAATTGGATTTTAGTTTCCATAGAAGAGGTTGTAAAATTCATCGTTTCTTATCAAAAGAATTGGATTCCAGTTTCATGTTTAAGTCATCTTGCTTATTTCACTCTCTGTAGAGTAACAAAGCGTATGGCGTTGTGTTTTTCCTTTTTCTTCCCTTTCTTTCTTTTTCTTTCCTTATCCTTTTACCATTTCTAATTGCTTAGAAATTTTCATTTTATTTTGTTTTAACTATTATCCAAAATAATGTATTATTGGTATGGTACCTCTGCATTCTCACGGGTGTACAATGTGTTTAAATATAGGTGGTTTCTATGGTTCCATTTCGATCTAGTTGGCAAAATGCCTTCTGATCCATCATGCGCTTGGGCATGGCGGTCATGACCTCCGTTCTGGTCTCTGGCACAGTGGTTTAGCATCTCCAGCCACTCACCTAGCGGTGAGGGTGGGGTACCTGCAAGCACTCCGACGATTAAGTTAGTGAGGTCTCTTAGAGAGAATAGTTCTGGTATTAAGTGAATAAAGCGTACCAAATGAAGATAAGTCATAGGTATTTATAGAGGTTCATGAGCTACGAAAGTTAAACCTATCATTGTCACGTCCCCGTGAGTCACAGCGCTAAGTACGGATCTGTAACTAACCCCACGTGTGGGAAGTGTGCTTGTGTCTCATGCGGGGTATCCATGTCGTGGCTCGCACGACATGCTGTCAACGGCATGTCCCACTCACGTGGGCCTAGCATGTGCCACATTCACCGGTTAGGTCCATAACAGTTGCCCCCAAGTCAGCGGTATGTCTTGTGACATGCCGTTGACTTCCTATCCTGACATGCCCTGGCAACTTGGTACCCATATTATGTCGTTGTCGTTTGGATTCCTCTGTCTGTTTTAACTCTTACACGTGTCCTTATTGGATTGGTCACGACTCTTCTTGGGCCGCGCCCATCATAACTCTGTCACATCGAGCCTACGTGCATTTAATGTGCCCTAGGCTGTTACTTTCCCTACACGCTTCTTCTTCCTTCTTCCCTGCCTATAAATACTCTCTTATTTCATTCACTCGCACTTTTTAGCAATCAAGCCTCCCTGCATTCTCTTTTCTGCTATATTGCTTGCCAGTCTTTTCCAGTTATTTTCCAAACTTCTCCCGTCAACTTTCCCAAATATTTCCTTTGTCCCTTGCTTTTTTTCTTCGTGTAATTTCTTTCTTCTTTCCTTTATTTTCTTAAAATGTCGATTGCTGAGAGGCCCATGAACTTTCCCCCGAAGGAATCCCTCTCTGGAGAAGTTAGGGAGTTTGTTGGTTCACCCTATGGGCCAAAAATTAGCGATGGTAGTGGGTATCACATCCCCTCTTCCCTTCGATTTCTGGTTCTGACGATGAACCTCTCTTTGAGGCTTTTGGAGAATATGTCCCTGGAATCCCCCAAAGTGCTTTTTTCTCAAGGGCTCCTTTCGCATTTTCAGTTGCCCCCAAACCCTTAAGGTGTGGTGTTTACAAATATGAGTATGATGAGTCCTCCGAAGGCAGTGATAATGTTGTATCTTCTAGATTACATCTTCCCGTGTCCCCAGCTATCTGTTCTTTTTCTAGCTCTTCTAGTTATGTTTCTTCTTCCAATACTAGTTCTTCTAATTCTAATTCTTCTGGCCCTTTATATGTTCCTCCTATTTCTGTTGTAGAGCCCATGTCGTCTTCAGACCCCATGTCGGGTTCAGAGTCGCCCACGACTTTCGTTCCTGCCCGGGTCGCCCAGAAACCTTCTAAGAAAAAAGCTCTAGAATGCTGTCGCTAGATGATTCATGAGTGGTACGTACCACCAAGGAAAGCCGCTAAAATTGAAGTCCCCAAAAAGCTTGAAGGCATTAGGGAAGTGAGAAAGATGTACTGGATCAATCACGACATTCTCCAAGTGGCCTCCGAGATATCTTCAACGTTGAGACTCCATGTCGCGGATGTAGATTTTTGGGAGGTTTTGCACTTCCCCGGGGATGTACCGGAAGAGGAGGTTCCTTCTGCTCCTATCACCTTATACAAGGTTGAGCGCGTGGATCCCAATGAGAGAATTGGTTCTTTCCCCCAACAAGGCGCATCAGACTTCATGATGCTCTATGAATGCATCTTCCGCGACATTCGCCTCCATTTCCCTTTTTCAGATTTCCAAGTCGAGATTCTAAACCGGCTTGACGTAGCTCCGTCACAGCTTTGCCCCAACTCTTGGGGTTTTATCAACGCATTCAAGATTTTTTGCTGGGCCAACAACTGAGACTGCTCCAACAACCTCTTCCTATACTTGTTTGTTCCCTGCCATCTTTTCGACTTTGGATTCATCTCCTTCTGTCAAAGGAAGGATCACTTATTTCAACTCTTTGAGGATTCCTTCCCTCCATTCAAAGAATCCTACTTTAAAGTGATGTACACTGGGGAAGAATTTCCTTTTTGGGCTGGCACTCATGGCTCCCCCTTATTTCCTCTATACTGGAAGAATGACCAGTATCTCCGCAAGGTAGAATCCTTCGTTACGGACCAAGCTTCACTGTTTGATTCCGAACATGCAATCATCGCGGGACATCGCGAATTTACTGGAAAGCACTGCATTATCATGTGTAAATTCGTTATTAAGAACCGTTGTATAAGTCGTGGTGACACACTCAATACTTACTATTCTTCTTCCCATATTACCTTGCTCAAGCATCATGTCGCTTTTATCATTTTGTGATTTTTTGAGTTCATGTCATATTGGAAGAAGGGCGTCATGACCAAGAAGGGGAAAAAGGAAACCCCTGCGCAGAACCTAGAGCGTGAGCTCTTTACTGACCATGGGGCACAATCCCTAGGAGCCCCCCAAAAGACTGCCACTGCTACAGCCATTGTCCCTCCTCTCGAGGCCCAAGCCGCTCGATAGGAGAGGATTATTCTTCGTAACCGCGCGCCTTCACCAACCCTTGCCACTTAAGATTTGGAAGTGCTCAATCCGGGGCAACGGGATGAGATCGCCATCTCGGATGACGATGACAGAGAGACTATTGGTCGTGCTCTAAAGCGATCAAGAGGTTAGTTGTCATTCTTTCTCTGGATAATCAGTTTCCATTTTTTATCATTGCATAATATCGGGTTGTAATGTCGTTGACATTACTTATCTTAATTTTGCCAGCTCCCACTTCTTCCATGGGACCTTCATCGTCCTCCCAATGGGAAGGCTTGAAGGCCCCCATCGTCTCCTTCCATCACGGGGGGTTCTTCAATGAGCTTCCTCGCCCTGTGCTGAAGGTGTGCCACATGTCACTTATCTTTTACGTTTACGTGTTTCCTACTTACAATTTCGTGTTTTTAAGTCGCTTCTTTATCTCACAGGCCAATGTCGTGGAGGATCTTAGCTGGATGACTCGTCAATCAGCCTTGATGAACTTCTTCCACGACGAGTTGGAGAAGCCCAATCCCACCGCTGATCTAGAAAAAACATTACAGGCTACAAAGGCCTCAGCGGAGAAACAAGTCCAGGCCCTCACCCAAGAGCGGGATGCATTGATTACTTCAAAAGATTTCCTCCTCTCCGAAATATCTACTGCGGCCTACAACTTTCATCAACTAAAGCCGGAAAATGCTAAGCTTTTCGGAGAAAAGAAATACGCTTTGGTTGCCTTGACCAAAGCTAAGGAGGAGGTGACTGCCTTGCATGGGGAAAATGACATATTATCCCTATCCCGTGACTAGCTGGCCACTGAGAGGGCGACACTGGAGGCCGAGAACAAGAAACTGCGTGCTGAGATGCTCCAGAAAGAGCTGTTGATCTCCAATGAAGCATATATGGCGTTCTCCAGTTGTCTTAAGCAAGTGGAATTTTTGAATCCTAGGGTGGATCTCACTTATAAGGGTGTGCATCCCCTACATGGGGTCGAGCATGGAAAATTGATGGATTATGACAACGATCCTCCGACTTGTGTGGATCTCAATGACCCCGAGTTGGAGACCTTTGACCCTCATTCTCATCAAGCCATCCCCCCGGAGCTGGCCGAGACCGAAGAGGCCGCCCCCGCAGACACTTCTATTTTTCCCATTCCTCTATTTTATCCCTGTTCTTGTATCAAGTAGATCTACAGTTTTATGAATATTTCGTCTATATCTTAGCCTTCTTCTGCTTTGTAATATTGTACTCCTTGCGAAATTTCGTCGTCTTTTATATCTCTATTGCAATTTCTGCTTCTTCATTTATCATTGTTTCTAAAGATTTCGTTATTGTTAACTTGCATGAATATGTGACTGGTGATTGGGGCATGTTGCCATTGTATAGAATGTCGCTCTAGTTGGGATCTTCTATCCTTTGAAATATTTCAAGGCCTATGGCCATATGATTGGGCATGTCGCCCTAGTTGGGATCTTCGATCCTTTGAAATACTTCAAGGTCTGTGGCCATATGATTGGGGCATGTCACCCTAGTTGGGATCTTCGATCCTTTGAAATATTTCAAGGCCTGTGGCCAATTGATTGGGGCATGTCGCCCTAGTTGGGATCTTCGATCCTTTGAAATATTTCAAGGCATGTGGCTAATGATTGGGGCGTGTCGCCCTAGTTGGGATCCTTGATCTTTCCAAATGCCTTTTTTCCTATGGCCATTAAATATCTGCAACTGAAATCTTGAAATTTGACAAATTCTCATTTTCATTCATTATATGTTTAGGTTACAAAACCTGGGGCCTTGTTAAAACCTCCAGGGTAAAACCCTTATTAGGGATAAAACCCGTAAAGGAAAAAGAGTACCCCTTTACTCATGTTACATGGAAAAGAAAAGGTAAATGATAGAGGAAAACATCCAAGTGATTGAAACAAAGGCCAACCTAACTATAATATCTCCACAAGTCCGTGGCAATTCTTTCCCTTGTAAAGTTTCCAACGTGTATGCTCCTTTCCGAGTGCTTCTTACCACCCGGTATGGGCCTTCCCAGTTCGCTGCCAATTTCCCATCCTTTGTGTTTTTCTGTCCAATGCTGGCCCTCCTTAAGACCAAGTCGTTGATCACGAACTTGCGTTTGATGACTTTGGCGTTATACCTTTGTGCAACTCACTGCTTCTGTGGCATTTCAGTAAAGCATGCCAACTCGCGGACTTGATCTACGAGATCTAACTCTTCTCTTAAAACTTCACCGTTATTCTGGGGAGTATGCATCACCCTCCAAGACGGCTCACCGATTTCCACCAGGATGACTGCATCAGTCCCATAGACAAGGCGGTATGGGGTTTTCCCCATTGTGCTTTGCGGTGTTGTTCTATAACTCCACAATACTTGATACAAATTTTCAACCCAAATGCCCTTGGCATCTTCAAGTCACTTTTTTAAACCGTTCAAGATTATTTTGTTAGCTGCCTCAACTTTCCCATTTGTTTGGGGATGTTCAACATTTGAAAAGTGATGTCGGATTTGTAGCCCTTCCAAGAGTTCCCTGAACTGACTTCCCGTGAACTGTGTCCCGTTGTCTGTCACCATCTTGGCTGGAATTCCAAAAAAACATATGATTGTTTTAAAAGTAAAAGCTTGTATATTTGATGAGGTAATTGTGGCCAAAGGCTCTGCTTCAACGCATTTAGTGAAATAGTCCACGGTCACCACCAAGTGCTTTAATTGTGCTCGGGCTTTGTGGAAATGTCCCAAGATGTCCATCCCCCATGTATGGAAAGGCCAAGGAGCCAAGAGATTATGCAACTCCTCCAGTGGGACATGGGGGATGTGTGCATGTCGTTGGCATTGCTCACATTTTTTCACATGATTTGTTGCATCTTCTTGCATTTTCGGCTAGAAATATCTCGCCTCAACTTGATGTCCACAACTCCCCCTATGTATCTCGGCGAGTACATACCAGACTTCAATTGGTCCAATGCATTTTAGGAGCGCGGTGGAGACTCCTTTGCGGAATAGATGACCTTCGATCACTGTGAATCTCGTTGCCTTTTTAACTAGCTGTCTTGCTTATTTGTCATCCCTTGGGACTGCTCCCCTCACGATGAAATCAACCAGTGGGGTCTTCTAGTCAGCCACCTGCACCTGTAAAGTCAAACTGGGATAAGAGAGTACCTCTTCTACCACAGAATGATAATTTCACTCCTTTTTTGTGCTGGCAAGTTTAGAGAGGAGGTCTACGCGGGCGTTCTCTTCCCTCAGGATGTGTTGTATTTCAAATTTGGATAATCCCACCAAAGCATCTCGCACCTTGGTGAGATATTTCTGCATAACGGGCTCCTTAGCCTCATATTCTCCCTTGACTTATGAGACAGCTAGCCTTGAGTTAGAGCAGATAGTAATAGCGATTACACCTAACTCTTTTGCCATCCGGATACCAGCAAGACAAGCTTCATACTCAGCCTGATTATTTGATGTCAGAAATTCAAATCTTAACGAATATTCAATTTCTAACCCGTCCGTATTCTCAAGAATCACGCATGCACAATAGCCTTTGGTATTTGATGAGACATCTACGTATATCGTCCACTCCCCAGGGTGTGATTCCTCGGGATGAGTCATCTCTGCCAGAAAATCGGCTAGAATCTGTACTTTGATTGCAAGTCGCGGCTTATACGAGATATCATATTGAGTTAGCTCAATGGCCCACGACATCATTCTTCCTGCCAAGTCGGGTTTGTGAAGTATTTGTGGTATAGAATGACTTGTTCTGACTAGGATCGGGTGGCATTAGAAATATGGGTGCAATTTCCTGGAAGCAATCAGCAACGCAATGGGCACTATTTCAAGTAGTTGATAATTTTCCTCGACACCTTATAAGGCTCTTGAGATGAAGTAAATTGGTAATTGAGACTTTCCCTCTTCTCGGATCAACACTGCACTTACTGCCTTGTCGCCACCACGAGGTATATGATTAATGTATCTCCCGTTACTCGCTTTGTCAAAACAGGTGGAGAAGCAAGAGAGGTCTTGATCTCTTTAAAAGCGGTTTTACACTCCTGAGACCAGCTGAATGAATCCTGATGCTTAAGAATCTAGAACATCAGGAGACAATGTTTGGCCGACGTCGGGAAGAAACACTAAGAGGCTACAATCCTTCCCGTGAGTTGTTGTATGTCCTTAACTGATTTTGGGCTTGCCATGTCAAGTATTGTCCGAAATTTATCTGGGTTGGCTTCTATCATGCACTTTGTGAGCATGAAGCCCAAAAATTTTCTTGCTTCCATGCCGAAAGTACATTTTAAAGGATTAAGTCATAAATTATACCGTCATAAGTGCTGAAAAATAGACTCCAAATCTTTGATTGGGTTGTCTCCTTCTTTGGTCTTAATGATAATGTCATTGATGTACACCTCCACCTCTTTGCCTCTCATCCCGGAAAAAGACTTTACCCATCATCCTTTGGTATGTCTCCCCTGCATTCTTCAAACCAAATGGCATCACATTATAACAAAATACCCCTAAATCAGTGATAAAAGATGTTTTATCCTGATCGTTAAGGCTCATAGCTATTTGATTATACCCTGAATAAGCATCTAAAAATGACAAGTACCAATAACCTGCAGAATTATCCACGATTTGTCAATGCATAGAAGTGGGAAATGATCTTTTGGACAAGCCTTGTTCAAGTCTGTGTAGTCAGTGCACATCCTCCATTTGTCGTTGGCCTTCTTGACCATCACGACATTGGAGAGCCATTCTGAATATTGTATTTCATGGATGAATCCCGCGTCCAACAATTTATTTACCTGAGCTTCGATGGCTACTGTTCTTTCTTGGCCCATTCTTCTCTTCTTTTGGGCGATTGGTTTTGCTCCTTCTCGTATCGCAAGTCGGTGGCAACAAAATTCAGGGTCTACTCAGGGCATGTCAGACGCTATCCATGCGAATATGTCTTTGTAAGCCTGTAGTACTTCTGTCACATCTTTCAAGATATTAGTCGGTAGGTTCTTCGCAACTTTCACAACTTGTTCTGGTTTGCTGCCAATCTGTATTTCCAATGAATTGCCCTCGGGTTCTAGGCGTTGATGCTGGAAGTCTCCCCTGGGATCGAGGTCTGTCATCATTACTACTGAATCTCGCCAGGTGAAATTTTGATTGCCTTTTGAATCTTTCTTTGCGTCCCTTTTTCGCTCTTCTTGCTCTTGTGAAGATGTGGTTTTTGCTATTTTTAGGCTCTCCAAGTAATATAGTTTTGACTCCAAGCCTTTTCCTCTTACGGTAACGATGTCGTCCTTGTGACTTGGGAACTTCATAGCCATGTGTAAGGTTGAGACCGCTGGTCTTAATGTATTTAATGTCGGTCTTCCCAAGATGGCATTATAAGCCGAACGACAATCAACGACAAGGAACTTCACTTCAACTGAGTGAAGAAGCAAAGCATAAACAACCAAATACCTTTATCATAGACAGATCAGGAAGATTAGAGTATAACACTTCATATGGAGAATGATTTTGTAAAACGGGAGAAGGAATACGATTTATAAGAAAAGCAGCATTTCCAAGAGCATAAGACCAGAAACATTTAGGTAAATTTGATTGAAACAACAGAGCTCGTGTGACATTTAACAAATGCTGATGCTTTCTTTCAACTATGGCGTTTTTTTGTGGAGTCTCCACACAAGATGTTTGATGAAGAACACCTATAGAGTCATAGAACTTAGGCATATTAAATTCAATTCCATTATCTGAGCGAATGGTTTTTATTTTAACATGAAACTGAGTCTCAACCATCTGGAAGAAATTCTTAATGATAGGCCTTACCTCGGATTTAGATTTTAACAAGAAAACCCAAGTGTATCTAGATTTGTCATCAACAAGAGTGAGAAAATAAACATGACCATGCAAGGATGCAGAGGATATGGGACCCCAAATGTCAGCATGTATGATATCAAAACAGCAAGAGGAGACAGAAGTACTTAAAGAATAAGGTAATTTCTTTTGTTTAGCATAATGGCAAACATCACATAAAAAATCCTTATTGACAGATATAAAAGGGAATTGTTTTTGCATTACACACAAACTATCCAATCCTAGATGGCCAAGTCTAGAATGCCAAACATGAGAATCTGTGGAAACAGAATTACAAGAAGGAAGAACAGGCAAGGCTAAAGAGTGAAACTGAATGGGAGATAGAGCAGTTAAAACATATAAGCCAGGAGATCCTTCAGCTATACCAATCTACCTCTTGGTAGTGGAAGTCTGTAACCAACAACGATTGTTAGAGAAAAGCAGTTCACAATTAAGATCACCAGTGAGTTTGATAACAGATATAAGATTGTGATTGAAATTGGGAAAAAATAAAACATCGGTGAGATAAAACGATTCAAAGAAATAGATGGTGCCACAAGTTGAAGAAATAATTAAAGAGCCATCAGGAAGTTGTATTTTAATAGGAGATATATGCTTATAAGATGAAAAATGCGATAAGGAGCAGCAGATATGATCTGTTGCCCCAGTATCCAGAATCCACCTAGAGGAAAGAGTGTTACCACTAGCTTCATTGGAAGATTGAGCATGCTGCACAGAAGAGAGATTCAGCTATGAAGGTTTTTAATCAGTCTTGCTGGATGGTAAAAGAGCCAAAAGCAATTTATATGCTGTCAGCATGTGTTTGGGTTCTTCAAATGAAGTACTGGCTTCAGCAGGTTCATCTGCATTATCAGTAGCAGCAAAATTGGCAGATTTGTTAGCATACTTAGGATTCTTGAATTTGAATCCTTGAGGAAAACCATGCTTGCGGTAGCAGACATCCTCGGTGTGACCAGTTTTATGGCAATGAGTGCAGAACTTGTCATTTTTAAACTTGTTGAAAGAAAAGCTGCTAGGTTTTGAGGGTGATGGTTTCTGAGATGTAGAGGGAGAGGTTTGAGAAAAGGCAACCAAGTGTGAATTGGAAGCATCCTCATTACCAAATTGACGTTCCTGCTGAGAAATGATGGAAAGAACCTTGCTCATAGGTGGAACAGGATCCATAATCATAATATGAGATTTGACAGAAGAAAACTGATCATTGAGTCCTCGCAAGAACCGCACCACCATGTCAGTGTTACGTTGCAATTTCAATTTCTGGAGAGTGCCACACGAGCAAGGATTGGAGCAGGTACAATCTAGGACAGGATTAAGCAGATTAAGCTCATCCCAGAGAGTCTTCATAGAGGTGTAAAACTTGTTTATTGATAAATCGCCCTGCCAAATGCGATAGATTTCCTCTTGTATTTCAGAAATGCAAAAAAGGTCAGCATGGCGGAATCTCTCGCGAATTTCTGTCCAAGCCTTCGCAGCTGTAGGAACAAGGAGAAGAGATTGGGCAATTTCAGGACTAACAGCGTGAAAAATCCATCGAGTATGCTATAAAGTTATTAATGAATCTTTTCATAGCACCTCTAAATGGTACCAAGTTTCATATAAATCGTTATTCTTGATATTTGGAACAACTTATTCTTTTTTCCGCATATTTAGCGTCAACATTCTTTACCTTGTATGCAAAAAGCATATGCTTTATATCAAGAAATATTTGTTTCTTTTTTGAAGAAAATATTGACTAAGTGCAAATAGAGTGGTAGATATCTTTGAAAGATGATACTCCCTCGGTTCTAAAATATTAGTCACTTTAGTAAAAAAAAATTATTCCAAAATATTTGTCACATTTATATTACCAATGTTATATTTATTAACTTTTCCCACTTTTATTATTTTTATAGCCAATAGCTATTCAGTAAACCTCAAAGTCAATGGCTAATTTAGTTTACCTATGCACTTTTTGTTAGATTCTATACAAATTAATTGTTCTTCTTAAATCATGTGAAAAATCCCCTAAAGTGACTAATATTTCAAAACGGAGGGAGTAATTGAAATATTGGAGTAGTTACAAGTGTGAAAAGCTCTCAATGCTTCATATTTTCTTTGTCTATGTTATGTTATGTGCTGACTTCACTTTCTTGTTCAATTTGTTGTTCATGTTTAGATTTGCTTAAGGATATGGTTTGTATGAATTTACTTCTCTTAAGCATTCTACTTTCTACCATTTTTTCATATTGTTTCTAGATATAATTTTATGCCAACTGTGTTTTTAATTTATATAAACTGAGGCACTCATTGATTGTTATTAATATTACTATCTGACATTATTTTAAATTGTGATCTGCGAGTGCAATTGCAACTATGATATTGTGGTTTTTGGTCTTCTCAACCACTTGGCAACAACAATTGTAGCCCCATTGGTTGTACTAACTCAAGATTTTCAGCAATTTTGACAATTACTATGCACTATAACTGTGATTTGAGATCATGTTATCTAGTCTTGTTTTGATCAAAGTGTCTTGCTTGAATTGACTTAATGAAAATGTTATTCCATCTTTTTTGTTCATAGATATTTGGAGGCCAGCTGTGCCGAGATGGGAAAGGATGTTTTGCAGTAAGGTCGGCTCAGTTTCGTGGCGAAAGCTGGTAGGAACGAAGAAAAATTTGAAGAAATTTTTTTTTGTGCATGAGAATGTGATGAAATGGGATAACTCGGCTGTTAAAGAGGCATTTGACAATGCAAAAAAGAAGTTTTGAGCATCAACCAACAACCTCCCTTGTGACATCTCTTAGCCCAATCCCAACATGTATATGGACAACGTCGATTGGAATTCAAGTGTTGACCCTGAGCTTCTTCTTGAACTGGAAAGAGACTCGATAGGCTCCAGTGTTGGAGAAAAAGATAAGAAGGTTGTGATTCACAATAGTTCTCTCCTTCTGAATCCCGCATTTTCATTCACTGGATGGGGGAAGTTGAAGCTCTTGGAGAACCACCGAAAATCATTCCCACTAGATGGGAGGAAGCTGAACCTGCACGACCACCGAAAATCATCTGCACATGATGGGAGGAAGCCGAACCTGTAGCAGAGCCACCGAAAATCATGGATTTGGTTCCTAATGCTCAAGTTAACCTCCATAAAAATTACGTGGTAGGTTCTTTGGAACAAAATCATGGTCTTGATGTTGCTGCTTAAATGGCAAAGTTTTAGGAACCATCCATGGGGATGGCACATGTGGAACTATCAGACACTAAGAATGGGAAGAGGAGGTGGTTTGAAGAGGAATACATGGTATGGATATAATCGAAGGGAAGGCGATTGGTCGTGTTACAAGGCCCTTGCTTATCATCATGGTGATGAGTATCATAGGGGCCGAGGAAGGGGAAACTACCAAAGGAGAGGAAGCTAATTGTGTTTATTCTAAAATTACAAATAATTTGAAATAATTGTTTTTTACTCGTATCAAAATTATTTAGAAAGTGAGAAAGTATTTGTTTGGTTGGGCCAGCTAAATCTAAAACTTTGGGAAAAAAGAAATTATTCCTTAAAATTAAGAGTTGTATCGTGTTTATACTTAATTTATTTACTTGGTGTTTGGTTAGGTAGAAGTAGGGTGGAGAGAAATTGGGTAAAAAGAAGTTATGAGAGAAAATAAATGTTTAAATTTTTTCCGTAGAAATCCACTTTTTTTTATTTAATTTATGTCAAACCAAACAAAGAAAGTTATATTGTTACACATGTTTTTCTATTCTTCTCATTTTTTTTCTCCTAAACAAACATAGTGTTAAAATTAGATTTATTTAGTTTCACAAATTATTGAAAATGAAATTAATTTAATTTCTAAATTATATGTAGGAATATTTTATTTTTGTAATTTTAAGCATTAGATTAATTCACAGATATATAATTTCAGCTGTACTAGGTTAGTGTTTTACTCTAAACTAGTACGTGACCCGTGGCCGCACCGGTCCGCGTTTATGCGTTTTCTAGTTTTAGTTAATGTTTTATACTTTTTCTATTGGATATTATAAGGTCTTATTTAGAAAATTACGCTTACTAAAAAATGTAATGAACTTAATTAATGAATCGATTTTTTCAAAAAAATACACATTATTTCAAATGTACCTTTATTCTCTCTAATGAGAACATTAATAACATTCTATTATCATTTTAAAAAGTTCATTAATTTTATGAAAAAAATATTAAATACTCCTAAAAACTTGTAATGATTCTTTTATTATGAAACACCAATAAAATCTGAAACATGTCTTATATTATAAAACGAATGAAATAATAAATAAAACACATGTTAATAAGTTTATCACTATTTAGTATAATCAAGCAAAAAATTTAAATTGTATTACGTGTTTGTGTATCATTAATAAATAACACACTACTCTAAATATATACAAAATGTATTGAGTATGAGAGAAATTAATGAAATTTTGTTCTGGGCTTCAATGTTCGAATCACATGTCACGAGTATAATTGTTTAAAAATGAGAAAAAATTATTAATTATTTTTATTTAAAAATATAAAAATCATTTAAATTGAGTTTGAAATTTCAAATTGAATAACATATTATTTAAAAAAATAAAAAAAAGTTTAGTTATTTAAAAACACACGTTCTAATTTTTAAATAACAACCATTTATTCTGCAAACATTATTTATAAAAAAACATTAAAATTTTAAAAATTTTAAACTCATTTAAATTGAGCTTGAAATTTCAAAGTTAATAGAGTAATACTTAATTTTAAAAAAATTTAAATAATTTAAAAAACAGGTTTAAATTTTGAAAAATATGACCATATTCTTCAAGTGAAAAATTTTAAAAATATGACCATTTCAAAGTACCAGGAAAAACTGTTGAAATTTTAAAAATATAAAAAAAATTAAATTAAGCTTGAAACTTAAAGGTGAATAATAGATTATTTTTAAATAATTTGAGTAATTTTAAAAAAATATTTTAATTTATTGCAAGTTGCGTCAATTGTTCCATGGCGGAGGATAGGTGAGCCAAGTCATTGTCAAATCATGGTGCTTGGGCTGCTATGCTCTAAATTAGAAAGAGTTGCGCACTGACTATCTACTATAGCTTTTGGCTTAGTGGTAAGTGCAGGAATCCAACATAATTTTGAAATAAAAAATAATATGTCTCAGTGTATAGTACATGATTTTTACCAAAATTATTGCATTTTTGAAAATATAAAAAATAATTTAAATTGAGGTTGAAACTTAAAAAATAAATAATACATTATTTTCAAACAAATTTCATAATTTATAAATCGCATTTTAATTTTTAAATAAATGCATTTTTCAAGTGTATAACACAAGATTTATAAAAAAAAAATTGTTCATATTTAAAAATATGAAAACTAATTTAAATTGAGCTAAAAACCTCAAAGTGAATAATGAATTCAACTGAATAAAGAATTATTTTAAAAAACATTAAATTATCTAAGTAATTAAAAAAAACATTTTGATTTTTAAATAAAAAAATGTATATTTCAAGTGTATAATACATAATTTCTAAAAGCATTTGTTACCGTTTTAAAAATATAAAAAATTATGTAAATTAAAATAGAAACTTAAAAGTGAATAATAAATTGTCATAAAAAAATTATGAGTAGCTGGAGAAAATCACATGCTAAACAAGGTCATGTTGTGTGGGTTAGCATTGGACCAAACCATCATCTACCCCGTTCTATAATCGAAAACCTCCTTTGCCTTTGGGTTAGTTTACCACAATTATGCTTCCTCTACTTTTGCATTTCGGAAAAGTGCTAAGGTGTTGGAAAGAATAACTCTGATCACTCTACTTTTCAATGTCTTAAATTAGGTTTTTGGAGTTTAATAGGGACAATAAGACTGTATTTTCTTCCCTCCTAACATTATTAAATGATGGAATCATGTCATTTATTGAATTGATACTGTTCTTTTATTTTTTATTAGCCAACAAAATTTATGAATAAGAGTTTGAGTACAAGTTGTTCTCAAACTATGAAGAGCATACAAAGAAAATTAACAGGAACTAGTTACCCTTTTAAACAACCTAAAAGGTAATTACCCCAATTAGAAAAGATACTATGATTTCTCCCATTTGCATAAAACCAACCCCAAAATCTAGTTTTTATCATATCGACAACATGAGAAGTATCCACCTTTTCAGAATTGAAAATAACAGCATATCTGCATAACCATAATGACCAAATGACATAAAACCAAATCGCAACCCCACGATTCTTCATTACTTTACCAACAAAAAAACTTCTAAACAGCAGAAAACAAGACTTCAGGGAAGAAGGGATGACAGAACTAACTCCAAGCCAAAAAAGAACCTTTCTCCAAATTATATTCGCTACTGGGGCACAGTAGAAAAAGATGTACAGATTTTTCTGGGTGTTGCTCACACAGCTCACAATTTACAGATTGTTCCGAATTCAGCAAACTTCTCCTATCAAGATTAATTTAACGAGGGATTCTATCTTGAAAAAGTAACCAAGAAAATATCAGAATTTTTGAAGGGGTTTTAGAGGACCAAAGAGCCTTACTAAATTATTCACTACTCCTCCAGTTGATACCTGAGGGGTACTCGAAAGCACTCCCCAAGAGTAGGCACATTTTACAAAAACGCCATGAGCTCCCCTTGGACACTATTGCCATGCAAAATTCTGTACTAAATGAAGGAAATTCTCCAACAAAGAATTTTCGCACACAAATAAAGGCCTCCGCCATTTGAACCTCCATTCCCATGTTGAACCCACAAATTCCCCCATCTCAGCAAAACTACATAATTTATCCTCCGCAATTTGGTAAAGTCTAGTAAAACTCATCTTTAAAAATTTATCTCCCCACCATGGATCTTCCCAAAAAAGAGTTTTTCTCCCATTGCCAACGTTCCTCCTTACTCCTTTAATGAACCATCCAGAATTAAAAGCATTACAAGCATCATTGATTTGTTTCCACCATGAAGAACAAGAGAGGATCTTAGAGTCAGAGAAAGCCGCTATCTCTCCATCTGAGACCCCGAGCCTTGATCTAAAAAAGACAGCCCAAACACACTCAGAATCAAAGAGGAACCTCCATGCCCATTTGAAGAGAACAACATAGTTAAACCATTGAATATCCTTTATTCTTAACCCTCCTTCTTTCTTTGGTTTGCACACATCTTTCCATTTAACCCATGCAGTTTTCTTCACTAAAGAGGAACCACCCCAAAGAAACCTTCTCTGCAGATATTTAATTTCACTGATAACAGACTTTGGAGCCTTGAACATAGAGAGATAGTAGGTAGGGAGGCTATTAACCACTGAATTTATTAGAATTACTCTACCCCGAATGAAATGTGTCTTCCTTTCCAATTGCCAAGCCTTTTCCTAATTTTATTTATAACCGAATCCCAAGTTTTCCTAAGCCTAGGATTAGCCCCAATAGGTAACCCAAAAGGAAGAGAGCCTATTTTACAATGCAAGAACAACGAAGCAGAACTTAGAAATTGGATTCCACATTTACACCAAAAATATTATTTTTACTGAATTTTTCTTTCAATCCTGAAACAAATTCAAAACAAAGCAAAACAGATTTAATGCACTTGAGATTTTTCCAACTTGCCTCCCCAATTATAACTGTATCATCTGCATACTGGAGAATTGAAACCTCTATTTCTACATTTCCCACACTAAACCCCTGAAACTTATTTAAGAGGATGGCTTGTTTCATCAACCCAGATAAATCTTCAACTATTAACAGAAAAAGAAAATGCGCCAAGGGATCGCCTTGCTTTAAACCTCTTCTATTTTGCACTTCCTCAAAGGAACTCCCATTTATTAGAACACACAAATCACTCGAGAAAACACATGGCTTAATCCAAGAAATAAAGCTCACAGGAAAGTCAAATCTAGTCAACATATATTGAAGGAAGCCCCAAGAAACTGGATCATACGCCCGTTCAAAATCCAATTTAAGAATAAAGCACTTCTTACCTGGCTTTTTCGCAAAATTGACAACCTCTAATAGAACCGACACTCCATCCAAAATAAATCTCTCTTTTAGAAATGCGGATTGGACCTTCGAGATCAGCAGAGGAAGGGCCTCCTTCAGGCGATGCATTAACATATTAGAGATTATCTTATATAGACTTCCCAAGAGGGAAATGGGGTGATAATCCTTTACTTTTGGGGGGAACTGGACTTTAGGATCCAGTGCCAGAAAATAGGATACAAAACCTCTCGGTAGCTTGGAAAACTTATGAAATTCATTCACTAATCCACATACATCTTCCTTTAAGATACCCCAAAAACGTTTGAAGAAGTTAAAGTTAAACCCATCTGAACCCGGACTTTTATTGGATCCACAACTAAACACAACATCTTTCACTTCTTCCTCGGAAAAGACGGCCACTACATCCTTTGAATTTCTACTGAAAGAGATGGGAAAGGAATCCCATCCAAAGTTTGTCTCCACGGTAAAGGATTCTGATTTTGGATACTTTTTCATTGAATTTAATTTGAATAGCCGAAAGATAACTAAATTCACGTCTTAGTCAATTTCTGTAGGTGCGACTTGGTAGCTATTTAATGCTTGTCATGTTTTGAGCTGAAACACTCTTGGTATCTATCGTTATTCACATATTTAAACAAAGAAGCTTGATGATTGATGTTCATTCATTTGCTCTTATAAATATTATTTGTGTCGTTTTTTGATTTGTCGTTATCCATATTCTTGAGTATTGCTATATTGTTAATTATTATGAATCTTTTTTGATTCTTGCCAAATCTTGCGGATTTTTGTTCTATTTCATCTTCACAGTTTCTTCATTGATCTATTGCTTCTTGTTCGTTTTTGGCGAGTTCGGTTCAGATCCTTGATTCCTGGCTTCGGATCTAGTTTTCCAAAATTGTGGTTTATGATCTTGCGTCTTCAATCCTCGATTTGCATGTCTCTGCATCTCCGATTGAAGTGTGTTTTGAGATTTGGCTTCTGATTTCATTTTCTTCATCTATTTGTTCTTCGATTGATTTCCAGTGGTTTCATGCCATATCTGGTTCGCGATTCTTCAACAATGCGATGAAATGTGGTTGCTCAGTTCTTCTTTTCTAATTTGGTAAATTTAGATTCAACTCCTTGCTTCCTGGTTCCAATTTTAGTTTTAGACATGGTGTTCTAATTCTTGTAAATTCGGAGTTTCTGGTACTGTATTCAAGTTGTTTGAGGACATTCTTCTTAGAAGATTGCTTCAGTTTTTTGGATGTTTTTTGTGCAATTCTTTAAAGATTGTGGTTCTAGTTTCTAGAATTGTTTTTTTTTTTAATAATGCTCCTAAGGTGTTTGAAGGATTGTCTCAGCCATATTATGTGATTTTGTTGTTGTCTTTCCATGTCATTTTCGTTGCCACGGGTCTGGTTCCATTGGTTTGACTGCTGCACATCAGGATTGTTATTGGCTCAGTCTTCTACTTAGCTCTGTTGATGCATAACAAGTGTTTGATATGTTGCCTAAGAGATATTTTGAATTCTGCTAGAGGTCTTGAGGATGCATTATGTGTTTGGATATATTGTTTTTTCTTGCTTCAAGGGTGTTATTGAGGTAGTTCATGCATACAAGGTGTTTGCTTATTTGGCTGAGAGACGTTTCCAACTATGTTGTTGTCTTTATTTGATTAAAGCATTCCTCAAGGTGGAATATGATGATGGGTTACTGTCCAAATTTTTGGCTGCTTCAGTGTTGATTTCCAATTAGTTTTTGCTATATTCCATCTCTGATTTGGGGATGCGTTATGACACTTTTTGCTGTTTCTTTTGTGCTTCTGCCAAGTGGTTAAGCAGTGATGTTAGCTTCTCCTTGTGTGTTGAAGGTCATTTCTGTCTAGTGGTTAAGCTTTTATGATATGATACGTAGCTTCTGCCTTTATAAGTGGTTTGCTGTTTGTTCTTGTTCTACCATTTTCAATCATTGTATTTGGCTTTTGTGATTGTATTTTCATAGTTTTGATTGGCTTTGTATTGCTCCTCCCAAGCTGAAAGTATTGATACCACTTCTATCTTGCGGGGGTTATTAGAGATAGTTACAGTTTATTAGTATATAAGGTTGATACCTATTGTAATTTATACACACTTTATCATTTTAATACAATTCCAATTTCAGTTTTTTATTCTCTCTAACTTTTCTCTCATTTTCCTTAGATACCATGTTTACTAACATGTGGCTTCATTATATGTTCGCATTATGAAGCTAGTGACATGCTGATTGCAACATTTGAGTTTGGAAAGAATGAAGTGACAGAAATACCCTTGGCCATTGTGATTTGCGATTAACGTCTTGCACTCTTGTCATTACTAGTTGATTGCTTTTGGAGCGCTTTAGTTGGGAATTTGAATTTGATGGCGAATAAAACCAAGCCTAAGCATATTAGAATAACATATAGCTTATAATAAAAATATTAGAATAACATATACGGCCTTCATTTCTAAATTATTATTATATCACTTTAAAAAATTATGTAAAATAAAATTGATTTTGATATAATCTAAAAAAAATGTTAACCTATAGACTTGTACCTTACATTTTAAAAGTTACACAATTATTGATAATAAAATAAAAAAAACTGAAAAATAATAAATATTTTCTTAATATTATAAATTACAGATAATTTGAATTTTTTTTTTACTAAAATCCAAATTGTTTAGATATTGAGAAAGTAATAGTTTGGTTGAGCCGGCAAAATCTAAAACTTATGAAAAATAATAAATTATTATTCCTTAAAATTAAAAGTTGTCAATAATTTTGATCCTTAATTTATTTTCCTGGTGTTTGGTCAGGTAGAAAAATGGTAGAGAGAAATTAGGTAGAAGGAAGTTATAGGAGAAAAGAAATGTTTAAATTTTTTCTCTCAACTAGAAGTTAACTTTTTTTATTTAATTTCTCTCAATCCTATTATGGACCTAACCCGCGGGAAGAACACGTGCAGATCTCACGTGGGTTGCCCAAGTCGTGGGTCCCATGTCGTGTATCCACGACATAGTGACACGACATAAGGCACAGGGGACTTCACCCCCACGTGAGGATCGTTACAGATCCGTAACTACCGCCGCAATTCACGGAACTGAGACAGTGACAGGTTTGACTTTGGTGACTTTGTTTACCCTATAAATATATGTGACTAGTCTTCATTCGGTACGTTTTTCATAACTCTAGATCTGAGAATTCCTGCTTAAGACACACAACTGACTTGATCGTCGGAGTGCTTGCAGGTACCCCCCTCACCACCAGGTGAGTGGCCGGAGACATCCAACCGTCGCACCGGAGACCAGATCGGAGGCCAGATCCGCCATGCCAAATGCGTGGTGGAACATTGGCCCCGTCTGTGGGAAAGAATTGTTCTTCTCCGATTGTAACTTATCTCTTATTTCCTCCTTTATCTGGTTTTTCTGGTAATTTTGCAGGAAGAACACCACCGGAGCCAAGAACTTAATCTCTCTCTCCTCGCATATCCATTTTTGCTGGTTATCAAGGTGAATTCCAGTCAATTAATTGGTGCAAAAGCCATTTCTAGCCGATTAATCGGTGAATTGTGGCTTTTCACCAATTAATTGATCAGATAATTACATTCTTTGAATTTTTCTGTAATAACTGTGAATATTTTCCTATACGAATATATAATATCTTCATCATCCTCCTAAATCCTGTTTCATTAACGATCATGCATGAGTGTGTGGCAAGAAAATCTCTTGTGCTCGCAGGCAAACAGGAACTAACTCATGCTAACCGAAAATGTGGTTGTAGCGACATGGTGAACACTAGGAGAAAGAACCAAGGAGCTAGGGGAGCATCGGCCAACGCCGGAGGAGCCCCTGAAGAACAGCCCTCTGCTAACGGGCCTTCTCCACGACAACAACAAAAAGAGGCCAGGCCTGCTTGTCCGGCGATGTCCAAACAGAGGATGACAACGATTGAAGACGGCATGCTCGACCTCAAAGAGATGATTCGAAAGCAGGCCGAAGAAATCGAGAGGATGAACAGGGAACGAGAAGATTGGAAGAAGTAGCAAGAGGAATTTCAAGCAATTCTGGTCAATCTTGGGATGAGCCAGCAACTCCCTCAACGACATGAGAATCAGCAAGAGGGGCAAAATCCCCAAATGGAGAGGCAGGTCTCCATGGTTGGTTCAAAGATCCCGAACACCAACCCAGCGATCGCTCAACCCCAGCTGCCCGACTTGGATCAGGTGGCGGAAAACGACATAGGTATTGAAGGGTGTCATAACCCCTTCACCCCAGCAATCATGAACTTTGACATGCCGGCCAACTTCAAGTTCGCCATTCAGATCGACCCGTATGATGGGACGACTGATCCTCAAGATCATGTGGAGATCTTCCAGCAGGCGATGGTCTTCCAGGGGGCCAAGGAGCCCGTTATATGTCGAGCATTCCCTTTGACCTTGAAAGCTGCGGCCCGGAGATGGTTCTCATCGTTACCGGCGGGATCCATCACGGGATGGAAAGCATTAAAGGATAAGTTCGTGTCAAACTTTACAAGCAGCAAACAACAATTCAAAACCGAGCACCTTCTCGAGAGGATAAAGCAGAAATTAGACGAGCCATTGAGGGATTTCATCATCCTCTTTAACACGGAATCTCTCGAGGTACGCGATGTCGCCCCGAACATGATGTTGTATTTCCTTAGGCAGGGGCTGAAGCCAGGAGGCTTCGCCAAGGATTTAGCCGGAGAAAAGCCCAAAACAATGGAGGAGTTGAAAAAGTGGGCTGAGAAGTGGATCCAGATAGAAGAATGGGTTCGAAATAATAAGGCAGATAATCAAGCCGCTAAGCAGGAAAGAGAAAAGAGAGACAAACAGAAAAATTCTTATGGCGGGAGACCCAAGGAGAATGAGAAAACGTATGATAAGGGCGGGAGACCACCCAGGAGCGCTTACTCAACTTATGCCCCATTAACCATGCCGCCATCTCGTATCTATAAGGAGATCATGTATTCCGAGCTGAAAGGTAGGCCTCCTCCAATGAGGTCACAAGCAAAAAACAAGGACAAATTTTGCTTGTATTATAAAGACCACGGGCATCACACTAATGAATGCATTCACCTCAAAGACGTCATTGAGAAGTTGATACGACAGGGAAAATTGAGACACTTCGTTCAGAAAAATGATGAAGGAACATCCCGTGGAAGGAGCCCGTCATCACCCTGAAGACGTGAACACGGTGCAAGGAACCGGGACATTGGGCGGGATGAACGATGGAGATCTCGATCCAGGAGTCCACAGCGACATGAAGAAGCGGCTTCGAAAGGGGTCATCAACGTGATTGCTGGAGGTCTCGATCGGGGGGAACTGCCAGAGTCATCGAGAAAACGATCCCGGGACATAGAAGATCATTGCATGGCTGTGAATGCCATGAGAAGAATTACTTTGGCATTCACCAAAGACGACATGCCTACTGATGGAGCTGGGTCCAATGCCCCCCTGGTTATCATGGCTAAGATGGCGGGGTATGAAGTAAAAAGGTTATTCGTTGATCAAGGGAGCTCTGCCGACATTATGTTTTGGGACCTATTTCAGAAGTTGGGCCTAATAGATAAAGATCTAATCCCCCACAAGGGAAATTTGATAGGCTTTACAGGGGATACCATTTCCCCCAAGGGCTATGTAAAATTGAAGGTAACTTTTGCAGGTCGTGCCGAAAGCAGATCAGTAGAGGTGAAGTTCCTCGTCGAGAATGCCCCTCAGCGTTTAACGCAAGTTTCTGGGATTTATGCTCACAAATCGCGGCATTGAAGCAAACCCGGATAAATGTCGGGCAATTCTCGACATGTCCAGCCCTAGGATGGTCAAAGACGTACAACAACTCACGGGGAGGATCGCAGTCTTGTCTCGTTTCCTTCCAATCTCGACAAAGCATTGTCTTCCCATGTTTAAGGCCTTGAAGAAACAAGACTCATTTGAATGGACGCAAGAATGTGAAGTCGCGTTCCAAGAGCTCAAAGCCTCCCTGGCATATCCCCCTGTCTTAACAAAGCCGATGGCGGGGGACACCTTGATACTCTACCTCGCGGTGGCTGACGAGGCCGTGAGTGGCGTACTAATAAGAGAAGAAGGTAAAGATTAGTTCCCAATCTACTTTGTTTCTAAAGTCTTGCAGGGAGCTGAGTTGAATTATCAGTGACTTGAAAAAGTAGCTTTCGCATTACTGGTGGCTTCGAGGAAGTTACGCCCATATTTCCAATGCTACCCCGTCCTAGTCAGGACCAATCAACCGATACGACAAATCTTACACAAACCAGACTTGGTAGGAAGGATGATGTCTTGGGCGATTGAGTTAACTCAATATGATATATCGTATGAACCACGGCTAGCAATTAAAGCACAGGTCCTTGCCGACTTCCTTGCCGAAATGACACATCTCGGAGAGAACCATCCTGGGGAATGGACAATATATGTCGATGGCTCCTCGAACATTAAGGGATGTGGCGCCGGGGTGATACTGGAAAACTCGGAGGGATTGGCAGTAGAGTATTCATTAAGATTTGACTTCCCGACATCTAACAATCAGGCAGAATATGAAGCCTGCCTTGCGGGAATACGGATGGCCAAGGAATTAGGAGCAAACGCGATAACTATCTGCTCGGATTCAAAGTTGGTGGTGTCCCAGATTAAGGGAGAATACCAAGCAAAAGAGTCCATCATGCAGAAATATCTCGCCAATGTACGAGATGCTCTAGTGGGATTCTCTAAATTTGAAATCTGACATATACCTAGAGAAGAGAATGCAAGAGGTGATCTCCTTTCGAAACTCGCCAGCACGAAGAAGACTTCAAACTATCACTCCGTGGTGGAAGAGGTAATCCCCTATCCTAGTTTGACCTTGCAGGTGCAGGAAGCAGACTGGAGGACCCCCTTGATAGATTATATTGAGAGAGTGATCACTCCTGAGGACGATAGAGTCGTAGAAGATTATTAAAAAAGCAACGAGGTTCACAATGGTTGAAGGCCACCTGTTCAGGAAGTGAGTCTCGGTTCCACTTCTGAAATGCATTGGCCCAGAGGAGGTCGGGTATGTGCTGGCCGAGATCCATGAAGGAAGTTGTGGGCACCATATCGGGGCTAAATCTTTAGCAAGGAAGGCGTTGAGAGCGGGTTACTTCTGGCCAACTATGCAAGAGGATGCTATTAATCACATTAAAAAATGTGAGCAATGCCAACGACATGCCAACATCCCTCATATCCCGCCGGAAGAACTGCACATGCTATCCGCGCCATGGCCATTCCACACTTGGGGAATGGACATCCTGGAACCTTTTCACAAAGCCACGGGACAGTTGAAACATCTCTTAGTCGCAGTAGACTATTTCACGAAATGGATCGAAGCTGAACCTCTCGCAACTATTACGTCTACAAGAGTGGAGTTTTTCACCTTCAAAACAATTATATGCCACTTTGGAATCCCGGCGGCAATCGTTACTGATAACGGGACTCAATTCACTGGAAGCCTGTTCAAGGATCTCCTCCAAGGATTGCAAATCCGACATCATTGTTCAAGTGTAGAGCATCCCCAAACAAATGGTCAAGCTGAAGCCGCAAATAAAGTGATCCTAAATGGCCTAAGGAAATGACTTGAAAGTGCCAAAGGAGCCTGGGCGGATAATCTCTATCAGGTATTATGGAGTTACAGAACCACCCCGCAAACTACAACAGGAGAAACTCCTTTCTGGCTCGTATATGGAACTGATGCAGTAATCCCGGTTGAAATCGGTGAACCATCTTGAAGAGTCATGTATACCCCGCCAAATAATGACACACTCTTAAGAGAAGAACTTGACTTGGTAGACGAAGTTCGAGAGTTGGCTCGACTAACTGAGATGTCGAGGAAACAACGAGTTGCTCAACCATACAATGCTAAAGTCGTGAAACGCGAATTCATAATAGGCGACCTTGTTCTTAGAAGGGCCAGTATAGGGCTGAAGAATGCAAAAGATGGAAAGCTCGCAGCAAATTGGGAAGGCCCATATCGTAATCAGAAGTACAAGAAAAGGTGCATATGCCTTAGAGACTTTGCAAGGAAGAGAATTGCCTAGAACTTTCAATGCTGCGGATCTGAGAAGGTATTACAGCTAGAAAGTATCTGACTTGTTTACGGTTAAATTTGTTGCATTTTAGTCTTAATGTACAATTTCTGTAAGGGGTACTCTTTTTCCTTGTCGTGTTTTTTCCCTAAGGAGGGTTTTACCTTGAAGGTTTTAATGAGGCCCCAGGTTTTGTAACCCAACGACATATGAAATAAAAACAAATATTTGTCAAAGTTTAAGATTGCAGTTGCAGATGTACAATTACCACGACTCAGCAGGCGTATAAAAGGATAGAAAATCCTAAAAAGGCGACATGCACCAACGAGATAGGCCACAGGACTTGAAGTACTTCACCAGGATCTCAGATCCCACCAGGGCGACACGCCCCAAATAGGCCACTGGCCTTGAAGTACTTCTCCAGGATCTAAGATCCCACTAAGGCGACCCGCCCAAAATAGGCCATTGGCCTTAAAGTACTTCACTAGGATCTAAGATCCCACTAAGGCGACCCGCCCAAAATAGGCCATTGGCCTTAAAGTACTTCACTAGGATCTAAGATCCCACTAAGGTGACCCGCCCAAAATAGGCCACTGGCCTTGAAGTACTTCACTAGGATCTAAGATCCCACTAAGGCGACCCGCCCAAAATAGGCCATTGGCCTTCAAGTACTTCACCAGGATCTAAGATCCCACTAAGGCGACCCGCCCAAAATAGGCCACTGGCCTTGAAGTACTTCACCAGAATCTAAGATCCCACTAAGGCGACCCGCCCAAAATAGGCCATTGGCCTTGAAGTACTTCACTAGGATCTAAGATCCCACTAAGGGACCCACCCAAAATAGGCCACTGGCCTTGAAGTACTTCACCAGGATTTAAGATCCCACTAAGGCGACCTGCCCAAAATAGGCCATTGGCCTTGAAGTACTTCACCAGGATCAAAGATCCCACCAGGGCGACATGCCCCAAACAGGCCATTGGCCTTGAAGTACTTCACCAGGATCAAAGATCCCACCAGGGCGACACGCCCCAAATAGGCCACAGGCCTCGAAGTACTTCATCAGGATCAAGAATCCCAATAGGGCGACATGCCCCATATAGGCCACTAGTCTTGAAGTACTCCAACAGAATCAAAGGTCCCAACAAAGGCGACATACATCTATGATTTGGTTATGAAAATTAATCCTGAAAGAAGCTAAAGTTCAATAAACCAGAAGCATTAAAGCTCAAGTTACGAGTTACAAAAATTACGGCATGTGGAAACATAGTGACGAAAAGATAAGTTAAAAGCTGCAATATGAAATCGTTATGAATATACATGAGAAGAGAAGTGTCATTAATGATAAAGTATTACAGAAAGGAAAAGCGGGTCAGTATGCCAACAAACTATTCACTAAGACAAAAATAGACCTAAATTATTACAAAGTGAGCTTCAAGGCTCAGTAGGGGCGACACTCTCATCTGCAGCAGAAGTTGGTGACATCGAATAATCAGCATGAGGGTCAAAGGCCTCCAACTCGGGATCATTCAGGTCAACTTCGGAAGGAGGGTCGTGGTCATAATCCACCAGTTTCCCCCCTTCCACGCCATGGAGGGGATGTACTCCCTTGAAAGAAAGCGAGATCCCAGGATTGAGATACTCCACTTGCTTCAAGCAGTTGGCAAAATCCATGTAGCCACTAGCAGAGATCACACGACTTTGCTCCTGGATCTCAGCCTTCAATTCGTCATTGGCGACCTCCAAAGCCGCCTTGTCAGACTGCAGTTGATCACGAACGCGGGATAGCAGCTTGGCTTCTTCCGACAAAGAAGCTACTTGCTTCAAAGCCTTGGCGAGAGAGACTTGTGCTTCCTTCTTCTCATCAGAAAGTTTTACACTTTCTAACTTTAGCTGGTCGAATTGGGAAGCAGCTACGGCAATCTCGTTCTTCAGCTCGACCTGAGAAGCCTTCAATAAATCCCGCTCTCTGGAAAGAGCCTGAATTTGCTTCTCAGCGGTAGCCTTGGTAGCCTGTAGTTTCTTTTCTAGGTCGGCTACGGGACTGGGTCTCTCCAACTCGTCGTGAAAATATTTCAGAAGAGCGGATTGGCGAGACATCCACCCAAGTGCCTCCCCGACATTGGCCTGCGAGATAAAGAAACAACATCAATCATGTATACAAACACAAAAGAAGATAGAAAAGCAGATTATATGACATAGAGGAACAGAAAATTACCTTCAGTGCAGAACGAGAGAGCTCTTTGAAGAATTCCCTATGATGAAATGAAACAATGGGGGCTTGGAAGCCTTCCCATTGGGAGGAAGAAGATGATCCCGTGATAGGGAGTGCAGTGGCACCTCCTATATGGAATAAAAGAAACAAATGATGACAACGTTAAAACCCAGTATAATATTGAATAAGTAGCGTCATACATAGAATAAAAGATGCTAAACACTAACCTCTCTTTCGGTGGAAAGCTTCTCCAACCGTTTCAACTTCTTCGTCATCCGAGACAGATATCTCGTTGGGAGAAGCAGCCTGGATTGTCTCCAACTCTTGGGAAGCAGGGGCTGAGGACCTCTGGCGATCCTGGAGGATGAGTTTCCTCTTCTTCGCGGCCTGAACGTTAGGCGAAGCAGCCACAACGTCCTCAGCAGTTGCCGATGGACCCTGGGATGCCCCAAGAGACTGAACCCCGTGATCGGTGGTTAGCTCACGCGCTATGCTCTAGGCAGGGGACTCCTTCTTCCCCTTCTTAGTCATACCGCCAGTTTTCTTCATTAGCTGGGCGTATCCAGACATGATAGCAGCTTAAAAGAAAAAAATATGGCAGGATTAACATGAGAAAAAGAAAAATGAAAAAGAAAGCGACATGAGCTTTGTAGAGCAATAATAAGTCATGCAGAATAATATTACCCAAGGTATCAACACGACTGATATGGCGACTCTGGATCACGACTTTGCACCGAATGAGCCCGTGCTTCCCGGTGAACTCACGGAGTCCGGCAATCACAGCATGATCAGAGTCCAACAAGGAAGCCTCATCGGTAATGAAGGACTTGGTTTCCCAGAGATAATGCTCGTAGGCCCAGTATAATGGGAACAACGGAGACCCGGTAGGACCAGTCCAGAAGGGATACTCTTCCACAGTGTATAACACCTTAAAGTATGAATCCTTAAAAGGAGGGAAGGAATCCTCAAAGAGTTGGAAGAAGAAATGATCCTTCCGTTGGCGAAAGGAGATGAACCCAAAGTCGGAAAGATGATAGAGGGCAAAAAGATACAAGAACAAGTTGCTGGAACTTTCCCAGTTGTTGGCCCAACAAAAAATCTCAAAGGCGTTAATAAAGTCCCAGGCGTTGGGATGAACTTGTGATGGCGCTACTTCAAGTCGATTAAGAATCTCGATTTCAAAACTTGAGAAAGGGAAGTGCAGGCGAACGAGCCGGAAAAAGCACTCATAAACCATTAGAAAGTCGGGGGCACCCTGGCAAGGCCGGGACCCGATCCTTTCATTGGGGTCCGCACGCTCGGCCTTATACAAGGTGACGGGACCAGAAAGGACATCATCTTTTGGGGTCGCCCCGGGGAAATGCATCGCATCTCGAAATTCCACGTCAGCGACATGGAATTTCAATGTCGTGTTAAGTCCAGATGGGACCTGGAGAAGTCATGGTGGATCCAGTACATTCTCCGTACGTCCCGTATACCCTTAAGCCTCTTGGGGACTTCAATCCTGGCGGCTTCTTTTGGAGGACCGTACCAATCGTGGATCTTCTGACGACTGTGCTCTAAAGCCTTGCTTTTGGAAGGCCTGCGGACAGCTTGGGCTGGGGCTGAAGTCGAAGGTGACTCGGAACCCGACATGGAAGGCGAAGCCAACATTGGTTCTACAACAGAAACAGGAGGGACAAAAAGAGGGTCAGAAGAATTTGAATCAGGAGATTTAGATGAATTATAAGAATTAAAACTAGAAGTTTCAGACGAAGAACAAATTAACAAGGGGGCAAGAGGATGCAAGATGGACGTTACAGTATTCCACTATCCTCAAATGACTCATCATAATCATACTTACCCATTCCATACCTTAAGGGTACGAGGGCAACAGATTCAGAGAATGGAGCCCCTGAGAAGGGGATGAGTTGGGGATTTCCAGGAATGATCTCCCCAAAGGCTTCAAATAAAGGTTCTTGGTCAGAGTCAAAACCAGAAATTGAAGGGGGAGTGGGAATGTGATTGTCACTACCGTTGCACAGTTCAGGCCCAGAAGGGGAACCAATGAAATAACCAACTTCCCCAGAAAGGCTTTCTTTTGGGGGAAAGTTAGTAGGTCTTTTAGGAGTAGACATTCCTCAGAAGATCAAAAAAGAAAGAAAACACACAGAAAAAGCGAATAAGGAATAAAGAAGGTACCTGGAAATGGTGAAGCAAAAAGGACCAAGGAAAGCTGGAAGACAGCAAGATGAAGTTGAAGGCAAGAAAAGCAAGAGGAAGGCTTTTACGCAGAGAAAAACTCGAAAGGCAAGGAAGAGTTTTAGGTTAAGAAATGGAGTACTTATAGAGAAAAGAGGGGGAGATGAAACGTGAAGAATAAGTGATGGCGTGGGGTGCAATTATTGCGCACAAGCCTGACGTCACTAAATGATGATGGGCGCGGCCCACGAAGGGTCAGGTCCAATACCACAGAGACACGTGCCAAGGCCTAAACTAACAAACAGGAGTCGAAACAGCAGCGACTTGGGATGATAATATGTTACCAGAACGGGACAAAATCATAAGTCAACGGCATGCCGAACGACATACCGAAGACTTGGGGGCAACTGTTATGGACCTAACCGCGGGAAGAACACGTGCAGGTCTAATGTGGGTGGCCCAAGCCGTCGGTCCCATGTCGTGTATCCACGACATAGTGACACGACATAAGGCACAGGGGACTTCACCCCCACGTGAGGACCGTTACAGATCCGTAACTACCGCCGCAATTCACGGAACTGAGACAGTGATAGGTTTGACTTTGGTGACTTTGTTTACCCTATAAATATATGTGACTAGTCTTCATTCGGTATGTTTTTCATCACTCTAGATCTGAGAATTCCTGCTTAAGACACACAACTGACTTGATCGTCAGAGTGCTTGCAGGTACCCCCTCACCACCAGGTGAGTGGCCGGAGACATCCAACCATCGCACCGAAGACCAGATCGGAGGCCAGATCCGCCATGCCAAATGCGTGGTGGAACAAATCCAAACAAAGAAAGTTATACCGTTACACGTATTTTTTCTTTCTTTCCTCCTAACCGAATGTAGTGCTAAACTTTGATTAATTTACTTTCACAAATTATTTAAAAGTAAATTAATTTAGTCTCTAAATTATATGTAGGAACAATTTTTTTTTTTTAATTTCACTACTACATTATTGATATTTAGTAAAATTGACAAATGTTAAAAGGCAACATTTTTAATGATTTGACAATATTTTTTAATTATTTGACAACATTTTTTAAATGTTATTAAAACATTTTAACAATATGGTCTTTATACAACATTTGGTAAAAATGTTACAAATATGCAAAGACAACATTTTTAATGATTTTGTAACATTTGGAGTGGTTTCAATTCGGCATTCATTTCCTTCAAGCAAGTATTGTCAGCCATGGGGGAGGACAATGAAAGCACCAATGTTATCATACTATAGAGTAATATAGTAAATTGAATATACTAAACAGAGAAGAGTTTCTCTGATTTATTATTGAAATTGTATTTTACAAGTAGTATGGAAATAGAGAAATCCAAGTCAATATGACATTGGCTAGAGAATAGGGAAGGAGATAGAAGAGAAGTTAACAATATAAGACACACACACCATTAAGTTAACACTGAATTATAAATAGAACACACATATTACAGTTACTATAATAATTAGTTATTCCTTTTTTGTTGTCTCATTAATGAGTAACTTCCATGTTTTCCAATTCTTGCGGTTACTACGCCGTGGCTTATTCATATTAATTTTGTTCCCATCAGTGGTTACCACAACATCCATATCAATATTCAACTAAAATAAGACTTTATTTGACTTGAACCTTTTACTACTTAAAATTTATTTTTAAGTTAAAGTTATAAATAAGAAGTTAGAAAAAAAAAGTTAAACAACTATTTTGTAATTTAACTTTATTTTTAACTTATATTAGTTGCTCTTATATATATTAAGTAAAAAAAAATTTATTTTTTGGAATAATTTATGTAAATAAAAGGGTAAAATAAGATAAGTCAGAAATCTAAGAATGTGTGGAGCTCTAAAATTGTGCTCTTTTCCTCACTTTTTGTTCACAGAAAAAGTGATAGGATTATGAATTTCCTTCCAAGATTGCTACACTATAACTATAATAAATTCTAAACTAAGAGATACAAAATTAACTTCAATTTTCTTCTCTTTTGAAGGGGTAAAATGAGAAAGATATGTATGCTTGAAAATGTGAGAAAATTTCTAGTGAGTGAGTTTATTATCATTTTATTTAGTATATAAAACTCAAATTTGTAAAGTTATATGTACACATATATATAATTGAGTAACCCTCATCACGTTTAAAAAAAACAGTTTTGTACAATATCACAGCCAATCTAACTGGAAAACTTCCCAATATAAACCTATCATACACTTGTCCATGAATTCACACAAACACACTATCAATATTATGCATGTTTGACATGTATTGCACATATATATAAGTATGCTATGCATCATGATGCAGGTCTTATTGTAATAAGGACATGTGGCAATAGATTGAAGGATTTAGTTTTAGAAGCTGTTTGGCAGTTATTCCAAATGTAGAAATAAGTTGTTACAAGTTGTTAGGAAGTGCAGTTATATATAGAACTTGTAATTTAGAATCATCTTTTAGCTCAGATTTTATACACTTCTCTTGTAAAAATTCTCTCTGTTCTTCATCCATAAAGATTTACTTGGATTCCATTCTTTCCTATTGGATTCCCTGTTGTTTTCAATCCGTCGAATTCCTTGCAATTCCTAGCTTTGTCTTATCAATTAGTATCAGATTGTAACGATCCAGCAACAACTTCAATGGCAAAAGGAACTCGCAGCACCGTCGCGAATCGTGAAGTTGAAGATCGTGTGGAAGCTCGCTTGAAATCACGCATGGAGGAAATCATAGATCAGCGTTTGGCTCGTTTCGCCGGAACAATGCAATCGAACATTGAGACGAACCTTAAAGCTTCGTTACAGCCTTCAATTGTTCGAACAATTCAGCAATCAATTGAGATGCAAATTCAAGCTTCAGTTCAACAATGCTTTCAGGAATGTACCAGAATTCAAGATCCTCAGTTTTAATTTCATACTAATGGAGCTCGAAATCGGGGAGGTAACGTTCTAACCAACCTTATTACTGTGGTACGAGGCTAGCTAGAATTGCTTTTCCACATTTTAATGGAGATGCAGTGAAACAATGGTTATTTCAATGTGAAACGTATTTTTCGATTGATGGAACCCCTGATGATGTGAAAGTACGTTTAGTTTTGGTGCATTTTGAGGGTAGAGCCCTTCAGTGGCATACAGGTTTATCAAAAATCTTGATCTCGATTCTTTACCTTCCTGGTCTGCTTTTTCTAAATTGTTGATTGAACGTTTTGGAGATGCTTTTGATGATCCTATGTTTGAACTAATGAAACTGAGACAGAAAACTACTGTTGTAGAGTACCATGAACAATTCGATGCAATTATCTCTCGTTTGAATCTTACTGAAGAATACATGTTAAGTTGGGGGGTCTTAAGAAGGATATTCAGATGATGGTGAGAATGTTTCACCCAGAAAATGTCATGAAAGCCTTTAACCTAGCCAAGTTATATGAATCGGCTTCTTCCAACCAAAATTACAGTTTTGCAAACAAAACCTTTAAGCCTACAAATAATCCTAAACCAATCTTGCCCAATAAACCTGACAAACCTCTTCAGGGCCGAATATTCAATAAGCAACTAAGGTGATGGCCTAGAGGGTGGGAGAGATTGAGACCTCCTAATTTTGGAAGTCCCACCATCTCTTTATATATAAGAATCATAAATCTATATATTAAAAATGATGGTGTCGCTCCTAATACGGATGATGCTAATCCCTTTGACCGCCTAGAGCCTCCTAATTTATAAGGCCCCCCATTTTTTTTTAAATAGTAGTATTATGGTTATAAATAATTTTTTAAGAAAATTAATAATGTTTGAAATAGGGCCCAATATTTTATAAGGCCCATATTTTACATTTTTTATAGCTCATTTTTTTCCTATCTTTTATACTACAAAAAAGTTCAAAGCCCATTTTTTGCATCTGCATTAGAGTCCACCATAGAAATGGATATTAAAATGGATATAAAACCCAAGTTCAATGAAAAACGTAAGATTCATGGAAAAAACATTTTAATGACATTGTTAGTGATGAGATAGCTCATTTTACTAAAGATTCTTTTCACATTGATTATTTTTTGAATATATTAAACCAATCTATTTCTTCTATTAAGAGTTGATTTGAACAATTTTTAGAATATGAAAACATGTTTGACTTTTTATTTGATTCAAATAAATTTAAAACTTTAGGTGAAGATCGATTGGAAAAATATTGTATAAATTTAGAAAAGATTTTGTGTTTTAAGGACCATTATGATGTTGATGGTCTTGATTTGTTTTCAGAATTAAAGTTATTAAAAGAAGTTCTCACAAATGAAATTAAAACACCATTAAAAATATAAAAAGATTAGTTTCTTTTCCAAATACATACATTGTTTAAAAGATACTATTAACATTACCAGTAATTGTCACGACAACTAAAAGAAGAATCATATTTGAGATCAACTACGCATAGATTGAATGGATTAGCTATATTATCTATATTGAGAGTGAGATGTTAAAATTACTTAAGTATAAGACTTGAAAAAATTATTTTGCTGCTCAAAAAAAAAAACCTTAAAAATTATTAATCTAAATTAACATATAGGTCCATATCTTAAGTTTTGCCTTAGGCCCCAAAATTACTAGATACGACTTTGAACCTCTTGAAAAACCACCTTTCAACAACAAAACCAATAACCAATCCTAGAAAAACCACACACCTGCCTATATGAGTGAAAGGCGTGCCAAAGAGTTATGTTACTTTTTTGAAGAACCCTTTACCCCTGAACATGCCTTGGCACACAAGAAACTGCACATTCATGTTTTGGAGATGGATTAAGTTAACAGATGTTGAGGATGGTGAAGGTCACAGTTCTAAGATGGATTCTTTGGAGGAGGTCCATTCCACTTATCGTCAAATTTCAGTGAATGCGCTTATTTTAGTTTCAAATTTCAAAATAATGAGTCACGCGTTACTTCAAAAAGACACCTTTGCACATTCTCATAGAGAGTGACAGCACACACAATTTCTTAGATGTTAACATAGCTAAGAAGATTGGTTGTAGGGTGGAAGCTATTTTTTATAGGCTAAAGTGCGACTACAGGAGCTCGAACCGAGGACCTGCTACTCAAAGCAGGTCTCATCAGCCATCCGACCAACCTGTTGGATGCAGGGTGGAAGCTATTGATCCCATTAGTGCAACAGTGGCGGATGGAGCTAAGGTTTCTATAACTTCGGTGGCAAAACGGTTTCAATGGACGTTGCAGCAGCATACATTCACTTCTGATATATTCCTCATTCCCCTAGAATATTGTGACTTGGTATCGGGTATTGAATGGCTAGTAAAGCTTGGAGACATTACATGGAATTTTGATAAATTGTTCATGCAGTTTTATGTGAAAGGAAAGAAGTTGGTTTTGAGAGGAGGATCTTCCTTAGGGTTGAAAACTATGAGAAGACAACAATTGAGCAAGACACTTGCTCCAGGTGTCCATTTGTCAATGTTACAGATGTGTGATTAAGGGGAAGAACTACTGCTTCATTCACTTACCACTCATGCTCCTGTTAGCTCTTTGTCCACCACTGTTAATGACCTTTTGTTAGAATTTGATGACATTTTTCAGGAACCTGCCACACTTCCACTGAAGAGAGAAGGTCATGATCATCATATACCCCTTATGCAAGGAACTGGCCCTGTGAATAAAAGGCCCTACAGGTACTCTAAGCAACAAAAGGGCGTGATAGATGGTTTGGTGCAGGAATACCTCAAATCTGGTATTATACAGAACAATAGCAGCCCTTATGCTAGCACTGTAGTTTTAGTCGGGAAAAAGGATGGTTCATGAAGGTTATGTGTTGATTACAGGGAATTAAACAAGCATATAGTTAAAATCAGGTTTCCTATACCATTGGTAGACGATCTTTTGGATGAGCTTCATGGTTCAATGGTGTTTTCCAAAATAGACTTAAGGTCTGGCTATAATCAAGTTCGTATGGCTGATGAGAATATACAAAAAACTGCCTTCAAGACACATGGAGGTCATTTTGAATATCTGGTCATTCCTATTGGCTTAACCAATGTTCCTGCAACTTTCCAAGGATTAATGAACATGATCTTTAAGGAGTTTCAGAGGCAATTTCTCCTTGTCTTTTTTTATGATATTTTCATATACAGCAGCAGTTTAGAAGAACATTAGAGTCATTTGAGACAGGTTTTGTCAACTATGAGGAGCAATTCTCTCTATGCAAAAAAATCTAAGTGTTACTTTGCTGTAGACAAAGTTGAGTATTTGGGACATTTTATTTCAAAGGAAGGTGTTGCCACTGACCCAGCTAAGGTTGCTGCAGTACAGCATTGGCCCTTACCTCAGTCTTTGAAGCAACTGAGAGGATTCTTGGTCTTAGCTGGTTATTACAGAATATTTGTCAAGAATTACAATACCATTGCTAGACCTTTGACTAACATGCTTAAGAAGAATAGTTTTTCTTGGTCGGTTGAAGCCAAGACAGCTTTTCAGCAATTAAAAACTACCTTAGTTCAAGCACTTGTCCTTGCTTTACATGACTTTTCAAAGGTATTTGTTCTGGAAGTTGATGCTTCAGGTCATGGAATTGGGGCAGTATTGATGCAGGACCACCACCCTATTGCTTTTATAAGCAGAGTTCTCAACTTGCAGCAGCAGTCTCTCTCCACTTATGAGAAGGAGCTTTTGGCGGTAGTTTTTGCAGTTCAAAAGTGGCGGCATTACCTCCTTGGTAATCATTTTATCATTCGAACTGATCATAGGAGCTTGCAGTACATCCTTAAGCAAAGATTGACTACTGCTTTCCAACAGAAGTGGTTGGTCAAGTTGATGGAGTTTGACTTCTCCATTAAATTCAAGCAAGGATTCTTGTATTGGAAAGGTTTGACTAGGGATGTGAAGGCTTGGATTTTGCAGTGCACTGTATGTCAAGCTTGTAAATATGACACCTCAGCTTCTCCTGGACTTTACAACCTCTGCCTATACCTGAAAGAATTTGGCAGCATATAACAATGGATTTTATTGAAGGTCTTCCGCGTTCCAATGGGAAAAAAGTCATTTATGTGGTGGTTGATAGATTGAGTAAGGCTGCACACTTTATGACTTCGATCCATCCTTACACAATTGCTGATGTGGCTCAATGTTTTCTTGACAATGTGTTTAAGCTGCATGGATTTCCAGATTCAATTACAAGTGTAGAGACCCTACATCACTCGCCAGTTTTGGAAAGATTTGATGTCTTTACAAGGCGCAGGTGTAGCTTTCTACTGCCTATCACCCTCAAACTGATGGCCAGACAGAAGTTGTCAATAGGTGTCTTGAGACCTTCTTGCAATGTATGTTTTGTGATGTTCCCAGTGCATGATCTCGTTGGTTACCACTTGCTGAATGGTGGTATAACACCACATATCACAGCTCAATCAATGCAAGTCCTTATGAAGTGGTTTATGGGCAAGTTCCTCCTGTCTATTTACCATACCTTCCTAGAGAGTCTAAAATAGAGCTTGTTGATAGGAGTTTGCAAAAGAGAGAAGAAGTTTTGAGGTTATTTAAGTTCCATATGGGAAGAGCTCAGCACAGGATGAAACAGCTTGCTGATAAGCACCGCACTAACAGGACCTTTGCGATTGGTGATCTTATATACGTGAAGCTTCATCCTTATAGGCAATTGTCAGTTGCCTTCAGGAGCAATGCTAAACTGAGTCCTAAGTACTATGGTCCCTTTGCTATGTTAGATCATGTTGGAGAGGTGGCCTAAAACTGCAGCTTCTTGCTCATTCTCAAGTCCATGATGTTTTCCATGTTTCTCAGCTTAAGAAACATGTTGGTCCTGTTGTTACTGTTGCTAAATTGCCTGCTACTTTGGATATTGTTATAGGAGGGAAGGAACCTGAAGCAATTTTGGATAGGATGACTATCAAGAGGGGCAACAAGGCTGTTACAAAGGTCTTGGTGATGTAGAAGCACTAGCTGGTTGAAGATGCTACTTGGGAATTTTTCTTTGACTTAAAGAAAAAGTTTCCTAACTTCAATCCTTGAGGACAAGGATTTCTTTAAGGGTGGGGGATTGATACGGGTCTTATTGTAATAAGGTTACATGGCAATAGATTGAAGGATTTAGTTTTAGAAGTTGTTTGGCAGTTATTCCAAATGTAGAAATAAGCTGTTACAAGTTGTTATGAAGTGCAGCTATATGTAGAACTTGTAATTCAGAATCATTTTTTAGCTCAGATTTTATACACTTCTCTTGTAAAAATTCTCTTTGTTCTTCATCAATAAAGATTTACTTGGATTCCATTCTTTCCTATTGGATTCCCGGTTGTTTGCAATCCTTCGAATTCCTTGCAATTCCTAGCTTTGCCTTATCACATCACACTCTTGTAATTGATGATTCGATTCTTTTCTTTTAGTGTTTTAGCGGGAGCCTCATGCACTAGACTCCACCGTCGGTGTGTGGCAGCAACGCAAATTTGAGCTCATCATGGGACCTCTAGTAAGTGTCCTTACCGTGGTCAACTGCCGGGCTATCTTACCCCTTCCGGGATAGCCCAGGATTATCTTACCCCTTTCGAGACCGTCCTTTCTTTCCGGCCATCTTACCCCAATCACTGGGAGACTGTACATCACATTATCTTTACGTGCTTATCTGCTTATGGGTGTGCAACCGATGGGACTCAACCCACTTACTCAATATCCATTGATAGGGGAAGGCAGTGGTTTATTCATTTCAATTCATTTTCATAATCTCTTGCAGGTGAATGTCTTTAGTGTTGCTTAAAGAGGAGTCTTAGATGTAATTGTAGGCATAGTAGTCCTAAAAGTCTCAAAATTATGCAAAACAAGGTGTTGGGGCTTTTGCTGTAGCGAGGTTCCTTTCACTGCATGGAAATCCAGATTCCTCAGATTTTCGATGTACCGAATCATTTTCGCTATAGTGAAACAGGGACAATTCAGAACCCCATTTTAATGAAGCAGTTTTGCTGTAGCTAGCTCTTTTTCGCTGGAGTGAAACTAACACAGTTTGTGACCCTTTTCTCAGGGGAAAATTCGCTGTAGGAGATCATTTCGTTGTAGCGAATTTGATCTTGTAAGAGGTCCTTGACACAAGGCATTTTCGCTGTAGTGAATTTCCTTTCGCAGCAGCAAAAAAGTCGCGATTCATGGTACTTTCTTTCCCTGTTTTGGCCAAGTTCCCAAGTTCATCTTAAGGGATTTTGGACCACTTTTATGCCTCAAATCACATACAAAAATAAACATTCCAACACTAAATCGAACATGCAAGGCCATTTCAATTAACATTACACACAAGTTCAATTTGCAAGACAATAATTCAATCTCATACAAGCTAGCATTTTGATATGATCCTAAGGGGGAATTTTAACTTTAGTATTTTAATTTTATCTAAGTTAAAATAAGGCTCAGTTTTATGTGAGTTGGCTGTCCAAATTGTGCTTTGGCTTGATCAACTAATGGGCTAATTTCTAGTTTTTGTTTAAGTTGTAATAAGGCCCAAATGTGATGACAATAAGATGATGTCATTAGGATGATGTCATTAAGATGACATCATAGTCATGTGCACCACTCAGTTGAAATATTAGTGGAGCATTAGTTAGTGGAGCACTAGTGAATGGTAATGTTTAATGTGCACTAGTGGATTTTTTAGAGTTTTGTGGCTGCCACCTTAGCTATAAAAGGGGAACCATTTTATCATTGTAACAACCTAAGTTTGGTGAAAAATATATCTTGTGAGAGTGATTCTCCTTTTTTATTCTTGAGTGATTCAAGAATTCACTTGGCTTATCAAAGGTTTCCATCCCTTTTTCTGTTTAGTCTTTCTTAAGTGGTGTGATTCCACTTAAACCCTTTCCATCCCTTTTCTTATATCATAAAAACTCATAAAAATAGAGCAAGCTTCCTTTCAAATTCTGCCCAGAATATCTCGTGGCTATAACTCGAGTTCTACCCATCCAAATTGAGTCATTCATGAACCAAAAGTGAAGTTCAGAACGTAAGCTTTCTCCTCGTTTTTGAATCACTAGATTCGGAGTCTTATAACGCGAGTTATAGCCAATTCTTATTTGTTATCCAATTATGTCAAAATAGCATTTCAATTGCTTCCTTGTGCGCCATAAAAGGATTCAACTCCTTTGAGAGATTTTCCGGCTAATCTATTCCTAGACAGTCCGTTTTCGTATTACATTTCCAATGCAATCTAACCATCAACTAAGTGAACTTTGACATGGAATCTCATAACTAAATCATTTTCTGAGCATTCAAACAACATGGAACACATTATTTTATACATGCAATAGGCAAATCAACATCAACCACTATTATCCAAAATAATGTATTGTTGGTATGGTACCTCTGCATTCTCACGTGTGTACGATGTGTTTGAATATAGGTGGTTTCTATGGTATCATCTCGATCAAGATGGCATAATGCCTTCTTATTCAATCAAATTAAAAAATTGATAGGAGACAATGAGAACTTCAATTTTTTTTTGAAAAAGGAAAAAACATGTATATATTCACAATAGTGTACTGAGGGTACACTTAACCTTTACACAAGAATTCTAACTTTACATAATCAGCCACCAAGAAACTGTATATCCCTAAGGAAAAAAGAAAACTTCTCAGGAAAATAACTATCTAACAGAAACCATAGCCCCACAACCCATAACAAATAAATCCTCAATCCTCCATTATGCGCAGCACCTGATGCACAAAATAGGATCATTACACCAGCCAAAAAAGGATAATCCATCAGCACAACCTTTAGAAAAGCTTCTGAACCAAGCTCAAGAGGTTCTTTTAACAGCTTCAACTAATTGATCACTTTCAATATGTTCACTCCTGAAAATAATTTTGTTTCTAGCAGACCATAATAAAGTTCCTACAACAGCTTGTTTTTTGTTGTAGAACAATCCTCTAAACAATAACATATGCTGATGAGAGCGATTTGGTAGTACAGAAAAGAAGCCCAACCACTTCAAAATTTTTAGCCATACCTTATATGATGCGAACATGACAGAGGACAAGAACAAGGGAAGACAAAGGAGGCTCGTCATCAAGTGGTTACTACGTGACGTGAATAAAAGCCCAAATTCAAAGTCCAAAATCATGAATTGCATTAAGGCCCAAGTGGGAACTCAAATTAGGCGCCATCCCATGGAGATATATTTTTTTTCTAAGTTAAAATTAAGCCCAAATCTTTTGTAAAGTTGGCGGTACAATTCTTGTTTTTGGTTGACCAACTAATGGGCTTAATTTCTAGTTTTTTTGTTTAAGTGTCATAAAACCCAAAATGTGGTGACAATAATATGATGTCATTAGGATGACATCATAGTCATGTGCACCACTTAGTGGAAATATTAGTAGAGCACTAGATAGTGGAGCACTAGTGAGTGATAATGTTTAATAAGCACTAGTGGATTTTGTAGAGTTTTGTGGCTGCCACCTTATCTATAAAAGGGGCACCGTATTATCATTGTAAACATACAAGATTGAAGATAAATCTATTTGTGAGAGACTCTCTCTTTTGTTCTTGAGTGATTCAAGAATTTTGAGGCTTATCAAAGGTATCCACCCTTTGTGTGTTTAGCCTTTTCCTCAAGTGGTGTGATTTCACTTGTTTCCATCCTTTTTCCTTTTTTTATTTTATCCAAAAACCACAAAAAGAAGCAAGAACACCAACCCAAAATAACCCAAAAAATTGCGCCATTTCAGCCCCTTAAACCAACCTTTTTCACCTTCAATTCCATAATTTTTCCCTTCCAAAACAACCCAGAATTTTCCCTTGTTTTTCCCACCTTCAAACCTTCATTTTTCCACAAAAATTCCCTTAAGAATTGTGCCCTTCACTGCCCAGAATTTTCCCAAAAATCCCTTGTCCAAACCTTGTTTTGTTCTTCACTTTTCCAATTCCTTTAGCCTTTAAATCCAGCGCCCCTTTCTTCCTTCATTGCGCCAACTTTTCCTCAACAATTCTCAAGGTTTTCCGGCAATTTGAATCCTAGACAGTCCACTTCTTTTCCCTTGCCTTTAGGGATCATATCATTATAGGACATTGAGCACTCAAAGAACAGATGGGGAGTGTCCTCTTCATGTTTATTACAGAGAACACAACCTGTATGTTGGAGAGAAGTAATTATATTCCTCTTAATAAGATTCTTTCTTGTTGGTAACCGGTCCAAAAGAGATTGCCAAACTAGAATTTGAACTCTAAAAGGCGCTTTAAATTTCCACAGCTGCGAGAGAAATTGCAGCTCCTCCTGAGAGCAAGATCCGTCCGCTTCCAAATGTAACCGTGATAAGCGTTTGTATACTGAATTCGAGGAATATCCCAATGTTGTATCATCTTTCCAGCAACACTTACCTTTAACATCCTGCAAACAAGAAAAAGAAGAAATAACAGATATAAGGTTAGCTGATTGCTCCTCTTCCCAACTGTATAATCTCCTCTGCCATATAAATCCCCACTCCCTCTCTCCCCCAAACCCACCCACTACCTCGGCAACAGAAGCATTTTGGTTAAGCGAGATTGAGAACAGCCGTTGGTAACTGTCCATGAACCTTTGCTGACCGCACCAAACCTCCTTCCAAAATAATGTATCTTGCCCATCACCCACTTTCTTTTTAATACCATTTAAGAACCAATGCGATAAGACATCAGACCTATTATCAATCCTTAAAATATATCTCCACCAAACAGAGGGAACTCCCCTAGAAACTTGGTTGTCAGAACCATAGCCATTTCAAAGTAAAGCACCAATATCGTACTTGGAAGAAATAATTCTAACCGCTATATCTTCAGAATTGTTTAGGAACCTCCACTTCCATTTACCCAAAAGACTGAGATTGAAAAGCTCCAACTTTTTCATGCTTAACCCCCCTTCTTCTTTGGATCTACAAACCACATTCCATGACACCCAAATTGTATGTCTTTTAACAGTAGAACCTCCCCAAAGAAAGTCTCTTTGTAACCGAAAAAGAACTTTTAACACTGCTCAGGGAGCTTAAAAAACGGAAAAATAATAAAGAGGTAAGCTTGTAAGAACATAATTAATTAACATCACTTTACCTCCCGACGTCAACATCTTTCTGCTCCACCTACTCAACCTTTTTTTGAACATCTCAATACCTGGTTGTCATGTATTGATCCTCCTAGGATTAGTTTCTATGGGAAGACCCAAGTATTTAAAAGGCAATTCACCTAGCTTACACCTTAGGATTCTGCTTGCATTATTTAAGAAGTCTTCAACATTAATTCCCACCAAACCACTCTTCAAAATCTTAATCCTGAGACCAATTCGAAGCTCCTTACTATAGCTTTTAGAGAATGGAGATTCTGCATCGACGGTTTCTCCCACAAAAACCGTGTCATCTGCAAATTGTAACAAAGAAATCTCTAACTGATTACGTCCTACAAGATACGGAGTGAACAAACCTTAGGACAGCTTTATTCATGAGACCTTTCAAACCTTCTGCAGCTACAAGGAACAAGTACGGGGCTAATGGATCACCTTGTTTCAACCCCTTTGAAAGATAAACCCACTTAGAAGGATCCCCGTTAACTAGTACTGAAACCGATCCTGAAAACACACAAGCCTTCATCCAACTGCGCCACCGAGGAGTAAAACCCAATCTTGAAAGCATATAATCCATGAACTCCCAACTGACAGAATCATGTGCTTTTTCGAAATCTGCTTTGAAAATTAGACATTTCTTTTTCAATCTCTTGGCTTCATCAAATACCTCATTTAAAATCACTACACTATCTAGAATTTGCGCACTTGGAAGCAAAGTTGATTGAGTCTCTGAGATAACAACCTTGAGAACCTTTTTTAGCCTCTCAGCTAAAATGTTAGCCACAATCTTGTAAAGACTTCCAACAAGATATGTTGGCCTAAAGTTATTTAAACTTTGAGGAGCAACCACTTTAGGCACCAAAGTTATGAAAGCATTTGAGAATCCTCTTGGTAGAGATGCATTAGCAAAACAATCCTGCATGAGTTGGAACATTTCAGGTTGGAGGAGATCCCAAAAATGCTTTACGAATGTGAAATTAAATCCATCTGGCCCTGGGGCTTTGTTCGCAACACAACTTCTAACAGCTTCCTCAACCTCCTCTTTTTCAAAAGGCATTTCCAGAGACTTCGCCTCCTCAATTGTTAATCTTTTAAAATCCACACCATCCAACTTAGGCATGTAACTAAATTCCTCAGCAGCAAACTATGACTCAAAGTGCCTATGCACAATTTCTTTTATCTGATCAACTTGATCCACCCAGAATTGCCCATCCCATAAACCGTTTATGAGGTTGTTCCTCCTTCTCAAATTAACACAGGTTTGAAAATACCTAGTATTTGCATCGCTTTATGCTATCCACCTTGCCCGTGATTGCTGATAAGTCAAGCTATCTTTCAGTTTCTTTCTGCTATCCATCCCATCGAATAAGATTGCTCAAAGGTTCCTTTCTTTCTGCTTGCTCTTCAATTGATAAAGATCTTTCTTCCATAAGAAGGTCAGACTTGTTAAGAGCCATGGAAGCCTTCTTTAAATTTGACTCTAAGTCTCCAATATGCTCCTCCTTCCACGGCCTAATATGTCCCTTCAGCAGTTTTAAGTTCTCCTTCAACACAAATGCACTCCAGCCTTCAATATTGAATTCCTTCCACTTCACTCTCACAAAAGCCTCAAATTCCTTATCAAATAACAGATAATTTTGAAACTTGAAAGGTTTCGGTCCCCAGTTTTGAATATTGGTTCTTAGCACTATTGGACAATGATCCGACACATCATGATTAAGAGCCCAAAGATAAGAGTTGTTCCATTTTTTAAGCCAATCTGCCGTAACTAACACGCTGTCAATCCTACTCATAGTTGTTCCGTCCGATTTGAACCAAGTGAATTTCCTTTCCAAGAGAGGAACATCAAATACTTCCATAGAATCAAGAAACCTGTTGAAAGCTCTGCATTCTGATGTACGTATTTGTTGTCCAAAACCTTTTCTTTCTCTGTTACTCAAAACCGAGTTGAAATCACCTATGAGACACCATAGATTCCCTTGGTAGCGTTGCTTCACTACCACTAACTCATCCCACATTTGCTTCTTTCTTGCCAATTCACAAGTAGAATAAATATTAACTATATAACAATCCAGCTTTTGCTCTATCCATTCCAAACAAACTCCAACAAATCCCACCCCTTCAAAACTAAATCTCACATTGAAAACATTTGAATTCCATAAGCTTAACAAGAATCCAGAATTCCCTTCTGCTTGTTTAGCTACAAAACCAAATTATGAATTTTTCCAGATTCTATCACACAAAGAAGCTTCAACATTACCTAACTTAGTTTCTTGTATCGCAACGAAATCCAACGCTTCACTGGCTATCAAATTTCCTAACTACTTTTGTTTGATCCTCCCACCCAATCCACGGATATTAAAAGAGACTGCGTCATTTCATACCTGATTTAACACCAACAAAATTGAAGGCGACCTTGTCCCTTTCATCAAGCTGAACCAAGCGCTCCACCATGTCCTCCTTTCTTTTTCCAGATGTTACTCCAAGTTCTGTGCACACTTCCTAAATTGAATTAGGGTCAAATCCTTTTTCTTTTTTTGCTATCGCCGAGTTGCATTTGATTATATGAGAATCACTGGCCGAAAATCTACACCCTAAGGAGTTGAAGTTCTAGACTCCTTGGAGAGAGTTCTGCGATCGTATGGCATCAACCTTCTTTCTAGCCTTCTTCCTCCCACCATGACGATTTATGTAAAGGACTTGGCAAAAAGCGTTTAACAGCATTGGGGGTCTTTTCCGCCTCTTCATAGCTTTAGGAAACGCAAGAATGTGGGTTGCAGAATCAACCATCGGAGACTTGGCGGGCGAGCTCTCTAAGAGAAGCTTCTCAGTGCCACCTTCTGACTCTGCGATGCTGGAGAACTTGTGACCCAACCCGAATTGTCCAACACCCACTTCGTTAGAATGAACCGAGTAAGACCCACTAGGCTCCACTCCTATCTATGGGCTTTTTGCAGTTCCCGATTCCCTTTCTCTGTCCAAAAAAGGCGAAGAAACAGCTAAGGCTTGTTTATCTTTTTGAGGCAAAGAAGAGGATGAGATAACAGAACTACGTGAAGAGTTGGCCCGTTTTTGAGCTGAAGAAAAGGCCCAATCTTGGGTCAAATCCACAAAAGCAGGATTAACAAAATGAACTTGGGCCTCGCAATTCTCTTCTTCAGATACACCCCCATCACTTTGTCCACTCAAGCATCCATTCCTATCTATCAAGGGCGCTAGAATTAAAGGGCCTGTTGGTTGAGAGCAAGGCTTTTCTTTTTCAGCTTCCAAGGTAGGACAATAACTACTTGGTTCCCCAGCTCCTTCTATCAAAGTTACTTGCGCAGCATATGAAGAATATTCAAATCCAACGGTAGGAATCAATCTTTGATTATGATGTATTTTATCCTTTTGGTGGGACCCTTAAAGTTTTCAACACATTGTGTATACTCAGAAAATTAATACAAAATAGAAAAGAATTGAACTCTAATGTGACTTAATGTGACAAAGTTTAACTTTTCCAATCAATAATCAAACTCCACATACACATCAAACAAAAAAATATTATTACTATTTTTCAAAAAGTAAGTCAAAACTTACATATAAAATTGTCAATTTCTTGAAAAGGCAGAAAATTAATTACCTTCCAGATGTGCAAGCTAATATCAAATTGTCCACCAGCATATGAAGAAGTTGGAGAAATTGCAGCCCCAATTGCAATTCTATTGTTAGTTTGCACAAATCCTGAGCACAGTAAATTGTAGCACCCCGTTGCTTGATATGCATCACTCTGCAAACAACAAACAATCAGTTATTTTGGAAGATTTATAATTTGTTTCACGCATAATTATCAATTATTTATACGTTCTATTATTTTGGAAATACACTTTGCTTCAAGTTCAAGTATTAATTAATTATGTATTTTTCTTCTAGGTCTATTATTTGTTTCAGACTGGAATGTAAGTTACTCAGGTCACGTTCTTTTGAGGTTAATGCTTGCTTAAGACTATTAGTTACTTGTATTATCTTGTGTTAGGTCTATCATTTACATAAAGCCCCTTATGATACAAGTAATTAATACTTGAGCATAAAGATGACAACATAATGAGGCACATACTAGCCATTTATATGAAAATAATATTTAAATTTTACATTTCCTACCTAAAATTCTAATTAAAAATTATATAACAGTTAACCTAAAATTCAATTACAATTATATTATTTAAGTGAGATTTATTCATGTCGGATTTATAAAATTTATCAGTGAATCATTTCTTGTTTTTTTGTTATTTTATGAATTTTCTGTTGGAAAATTTGTAAAATACTATTATTATTATTACTTTTATTGCTAAATTCATAATTTTGTACTATAACTTTATCTCAAATTTTAATTTCGTCCTTATTTTTTTTCCATATTAGTAATTTATCTTTTCCATATACTATGATCATGTTTTTATTAATTTTTTATGATAAATAATTAACATGAATGCCTACAATAATATGTTTTTATCCTTGACTTCTTTTCCACATCCAACAACTATTTTAGATATTTTTATTAATTATTTAATGAAATAAAATGAAGCAAAAAAGTAATGGAACCAAAATTAAAAAAATAAAAATCAAACTGAAATTTGATATAATGTTTAGGGACCAAAAATCATATTTTTGTTTTATTGTATTTATTATAATATTTACCGTTAATTTATTGATCTTTTAACTAATGGAATCTCATTTTTTTCAAGTAATTAAAGCTCAAATACACCTTTAATAATATATTCAAGATATAAGAATTTTATTTAAAAAATAGAGACATACAATTCAGATTAAAAAAAAAACTGAATATTAGATTAAAAAAAATCAAATTTATATCTATTCAAATCTATATGATTTAATAAAAAAATATAACTTGAATTTCTAATTGCTTCATATGAAATTTTTAATTTGATTGATATGAGAGCATAGTTCCATCTTGATAGAGATAGCACCATCAAAACCACCTTGAATATATTAGTTTAATTAAATATTTAATTTATGCATTAAATTAAACTCTTAACGAATTAAAGTAAGTGTTTATGAGTAGAATTATGTAATAACACATGTAGATAATGATGAGGTTGAAACCTCATAGAGATTGGATCTAGCTTCAATTGAGGTCTTAGAACCCTAAATTGGAAGGAGAAGAACCATTAGAATGCGGAAGATAAGAGGATGGATGGAGAAATCGCCACCCTAACGGAAGTTAGAGATAAGATCGTCGTAGCATCGCCACATTGGTGTTGGAAACCATTGATGAGATAGCAATTTGAAGTACAATAGCACTTTGCTAAGAACCCTACTAAGAGAAACTAAGCTCTCAATTCAGAAATTATATTTTAAAATGATCAAAGTTATATTTTACAAAGCAAGAAAGGTATTTAAAGGTGACATAAGGACCCAAAACAACACTTACAACCCACAAAACAGGGGCGGTTAACGTGTTCTAACAGGTGAAAAAACCTGTGTGCACAAGTGCTTCCAGCAGAGGAGGGCGCAGTCCTAACAGGTTCCAAAACCTGTGCGCACAGGTTTATACAGCCCAAGCGCATTAGCACAGGTCTCACGCCCAGACTGGTTTTGTAGGTTGTTTAGGAGCGTGCTAACAGGTTTGGAAAGCTGTGCTAATAGCATATTGCAACTTAATGCAACAAATGAAGTTCAAACTTATGTGATAATGTTCCTAATGTGCTTATTACATCATGAGAATGCTAAAAACTAAAAGTTAAAAGCTTCAAATGTTCGCTTGCTTGCTTTCCTCTTATCTTCGCATCCATCAAGCCATGCTCACATCATCATCTATCCTCATCACTCTACTTGAAAAATGTTAAAACAACATTTTCAATTTCAATTTCAATTTCAATTTACAACAAACTTGTAATTCAAATGCAAATAATAAAAAAAAACCCAAACAAATACTATGAATAAATACAACCAATAAAGCACTTCCAATCCACCATGATGATTATGGCGTTATCCTAAGCGTTACTTCGCTAACATCATCATCTTCCTTACCTTTTTCTCCGCTGTCGTCTGCTTCCTCCTTAATTTGCTCCTTTTGCTTTGACCCCACCACTTCATTTTCTTTCCTTCTTTGTTTTTCTCCACCTTATTTTGTCAATTCGTGAATTTTTTGTCTGCTTCTTCAATTTCCTGATTCTTTTCCTTATATGCATTTATATTTATGTATAAATACAACATTCCTGCTTTCTTCACTATCACAGTGCACAATCCCCTTCTCTTTCAATCACATTTCCTATTTCCTCTTTGATTAGTGGTATTTTTTCTCCTCTTTTTTCCTTCTTCTTAGCTGGAGAAAACCACATGCTGAACAAGGTCATTGTCGTGTGGGTCAGCATTGGACCAAACCATCATCTACCCCATTCTATAATCGGAAGTCTCCTTTGCCTTTGGGTTAGTCTACCACAATTCTGCTTCCTCTACTTTTCCATTTTGGAAAAGTGCCATGGTGTTGGAATTCATAATTCAGATCACTCTACTTTTCAATGTGTTCAATTGGATTTTCGGAGTTTATTAGGGACAATAACTCTGTATTTTTTTCCCTCCTATTTTTTTAGTTTTTTTTTTGTGGTTAAATGAATGTTAGTTTTTTTTAACGAAGATTTGTGTTTGATTTCAAGGTTGCCTATTGGATGAGTTGCCAATTTTTTTCGTCTTAGTCATGTGTTTGTTTGAACTAACTGTTGTTATGATATTGAATTTTGATGATCAAGGGGTACACGGAGGCCCAAAAAGATCCATGAGAAATTATCTAATGGAATCTCTTGATAAATAATATTATTGAAAATACATTTTTTGACTAAGCACAATGGCGTTGTGTGATTCATCAACCCGACCTAATCTAGTGGGATAAAGCTTCTGCTGCGTTGTTGTTTGATCTTGTGTTGATTTTGGTTTGATGATGACATTTTGAAAACCCTACCCCTTTTATTGAAAAAGGCTTGGAGCTTGATTTTTCAATTTACATGAGAGTTATTCTAGTGGTAAGGGCAGGGAGGGGTTATTATGGAGTGCTTAGGTTTTAGATCCTTGTAAACAAAAGAAAGAAAAAGCCCTAGATTAGGTCAGAATTGTATAAATTCAATAAACGACATGATTCCATCATTCAATAAGGTTAGGACTCGAGATTGACAAACATACAGACATGCAAAGAAATTATACCAACTCAGCACCTCAAAGGCTTGCCATGATTATTAGATCTTTTTCTTCTTTTTTTTATTTTTTTATTTTTTGTTTACAAGGATCTAAAACCTAAGCACTCCATCATAACCCCTCCCTGCCCTTACCACTAGAATAACTCCCATGTAATTTAAAAAATCAAGCTCCAGGACTTTTTCAATTAGGGGTAGGGTTTTCATAATGTCATCATCAAACCAAAACAAAAACAAGAAAACAACAACGACATTAGCAGAAGCTTTATCCCACTAGATTAGGCCGGCTTGATGAATCACACAACGCCGTTGTGTTTAGTCAAAAAATGTATTTTAAAAAATATTATGTATCAAGAGATTCCATTCAATAATTTCTCATGGATCTTTTTACGCCTCCCTATACCCCTTGATCATCAAAATCCAATATCTTAACCACAGTGAAAAAAATTATTGTCCCTAATAGGATGAAAAAAATTAGCAATTCATCCAATAGGCAACATTGAAATCAAACACAAATCTTCATTAAAAAAAAACTAACATTCATTTAACCACCCTAAAAAACTAAAAAAAAAATAGGAGGGGAAAAAACACAGACTTATTGTCCCTAATAAACTCCAAAAACCCAATCGAAAAGTAGAGTGATCATAATTATGAATTCCAACACCTTGGCAGTTATTCGAAATGCAAAAGTAGAGGAAGCAGAATTGTGGTAGACTAACCCAAAGGCAAAGGAGGTTTCCTATTACAGAACGAGGTAGATGATGGTTTGGTCCAATGCTGACCCACACGACAATGACCTTTTTAAGCATGTGGTTTTCTCTAGGCACTCATAGCCATGGAAGAAGCAAAAAACAGCACACAAAAAAACCACCAAAGAGAAAATAGGAAATGTGATTGAAAGAGAAGGGGATTGTGGACTGTGACAGTGAAGAAAGCAGGAATGTTGTATTTATACATAAATATAAATGCATATAAGGAAAAGAATCGGAAAATTGAAGAAGCAGAGAAAAAATTCACGAATTGTCAAAAACAAAAGGTGGAGAAAAACAAAGAAGGAAAGAAAATGAAGTGGTGGGGCAAAGCAAAAGGAGCAAATTAAGGAGGATGCAGACGACAGCGGAGAAAAACGTAAGGAAGATGATGATGTTGGCGAAGTAACGCTAGGGGTAACATCATAATCATCATGGTGGACTGGAAGTGCTTTATTGGTTGTATTATTCATATTATTTGTTTGGGTTTTTTTTTTTTACTTGCATTTGAATTTGAATTACAAGTTTGTTGTAAATTGAAATTGAAATTTAAATTGAAATTGTTCTTTTAAAATTTCTCAAGTGAAGTGATGAGGATAGATGATGATGTGAGCATGGCTTGATGGATGCGAAGATAAGAGGAAAGAAAGCAAGCCAACATTTGAAGCTTTTAGCTTTTAGTTTTTATCATTCTCATGATGTAATAAGCTCATTAGGAGCATTATCACTTGAGTTTGAACTTCACTTGTTGCATTAAGTTGCAGTATGGGTATTAGCACACCTTTCCAGACTTGTTAGCACGCCCCTGAACAGCCTACAAAACTAGTCTAGGCGTGCGCACAACCCCCAGACCCGTGCAGTTTGCACCTTTGCGCACAGGTTTTGAAACCTGTTAGGACGCGCCCTCCTCTACTGGCAGCACTTGTGCGTACAGGTTTCGGCACCTGTTAGGACGCGCTAACTGCCCTTGTTTTGTGCGTTTTAAGTGTTGTTTTGGGTCCTTAAGTCACCTATAAATACCTTTCTTACAAATACTATGAATAAATACAACCAATAAAGCACTTCCAGTCCACCATGATGATTAAGGTGTTATTGTTAGACAATGGTCTCTATGCTCAAGAGGGGTGTGAATTGAGCTTAAAAACTTTTTCGTAAATCTTCCGCAAATAATAGCAAAGCTTGAACGAATTGTAATTTAGTTGATATATGAGATCAAACGAAGATAAATATGAATACCAAAAACACTATGAAATGCACAAAAACAAGAGTTTAGGGATAGAGAGAATAACACCAAGCTTTATACTGGTTCAGCCACAAAACCACCTTGTGACCTACGTCCATTCTTCGAATCATGGCCACGCGAGAACTCTTGTATTAACTTAAACAAGTTACAAGCTAAGAACACCCTTCACAATTTGATACCCCACCAATTGCAAGGACCTCAAACTAGGGATGCCTCACACTAACACTAACTTTGAAGGATACCACACCTTTAATGACCAAGAAAGATTTCTCACCTTCACTCAACAATATAATTTGGACTTACAAATATGAAGCTCTCAAAAGATTAAATGATACAACTTGAAGCAAGGGTGTGTAGTGATTTTCGTCAAAAGCCTCTTTTATAGACAGCAGAATGGCAGATGAAAATACATAACAGATCATTAAGATATTCGAATATGTATTCGAATATGACACTTTCATATTCGAATATGTATTCAAATATAGAGTTTCTGCCATTTAAATTTTGAATTCAAGGCTTTCGTATTCGAATATATATTCGAATATGGAGGATCCATATTCAAATATGTATTCGAATATTGTGATTCTTGAAAGTGGAGATGTCAAGGCAGAAGATCATATTCGAATATGGCAAGCCATATTCGAATATATATTCGAATATACTGTTTGTGGAAAATGGAGAAACCAAGGAAACACATCATATTCGAATATGTATTCCAATATAGCAAGCTATATTTGAATATATATTCAAATATATTGGTCAGAATATTCAAATTTTAATTCCAGAACCCTAATATTCAAATATACCTTGAAAAAGACTTTTTCTAATGCAAACCAAGGTTAAGTTCATCTTTACAAACATTAAGAAAAATCTTTTCTATAGAGAAAACATTTTTAACAAGGTCTTTGACATTTTCAGAAAAACTGTTTTATTTAAAAACGTGTTTGAATCATTTTAAGGAGCCTTAATCAAATTTACATTTAAGCATAAATTAAACCCTATATACCCTTGTTGTTTCAATCTTGTTTATAGCGATTGATCGCTTGATTTACCATTCAAGGCTTGATTCTCGGTTTGTTGTGGAATCATCGAAACTTCAGTCTAAGAGAGTTTAGAGCATTTGCATATACAGTTACCCCTCTTCGCCAACATCATCATCTTCCTTACGTTTTTCTCCGCTATCGTCTGCATCCTCCTTAATTTGCTCCTTTTGCTTTGACCCCACCACTTCATTTTCTTTCCTTCTTTGTTTTTCTCCACCTTTTGTTTTTGGCAATTCGTGAATTTTTTGTCTGCTTCTTCAATTTCCTGATTATTTTCCTTATATGCATTTATATTTATGTATAAATAAAACATTCATGCTTTCTTCACTGTCACAGTCCACAATCCCCTTCTCTTTCAGTTGCATTTCCTATTTCCTCTTTGGTGGTTTTTTTCTCCACTTTTTTGCTTCTTCCATGGCTCTGAGTAGCTGGAGAAAACCACATGCTGAACAAGGTCATTGTCGTGTGGGTCAGCATTGGACCGAACCATCATCTACCCCATTCTATAATCGGAAACCTCCTTTTCCTTTGGGTTAGTCTACCACAATTCATCTTCCTCTACTTTTGCATTTCGAAAAAGTGTCAAGGTGTTGGAATTCATAATTCTGATCACTCTACTTTTCAATGTCTTCAATTGGGTTTTCGGAGTTTTAAGTCTGTGTGTTTTTCCCTCCTATCTTTTTAGTTTTTTTTGGGGTGGTTAAATGAATGTTAGTTTTTTTTTAATGAAGATTTGTGTTTGATTTCAATGTTGCCTATTGGATGAATTGCTAATTTTTTTCGTCTTAGTCGTGTGTTTCTTTTAGCTAACTGTGGTTATGTTATTGGATTTTGATGATCAAGGGGTACAGGGAGGCCCAAAAAGATCCATGAGAAATTATAGAATGGAATCTCTTGATAAATAATATTATTGAAAATACATTTTTTGACTAAGCACAACGGTGTTGTGTGATTCATCAAGCCAACCTAATCTAATGGGATAAAGCTTCTGCTGCTGTTGTTGTTGTTTGATCTTGTGTTGGTTTTGGTTTGATGATGACATTATGAAAACCCTACCCCCTTTTTTGAAAAAGGATTGGAGCTTGATTTTTCAATTTACATTGGAGTTATTCTAGTGGTAAGGGCTGGGAAGGGTTATGATGGAGTGCTTAGGTTTTAGATCCTTGTAAACAAAAGAATGAAAAAGTCCTAGATTAGGTCAGAATAGTATAAATTCAATAAACGACATGATTCCATCATTCAATAATGTTAGGACTTGGGATTGACAAACAAATGGACATGCAAAGAAATTATACCAATTCAGCACCTCAAAGGCCTACTATGATTAATAAGGCTTTTTCTTTTCTTTTTTTTTGTTTACAAGGATCTAAAACCTAAGCACTCCATCATAACCCCTCCCTACCCTTACCACTAGAATAACTCCCATGTAAATTGAAAAATCAAGTTCCAAGCCTTTTCCAATAAAAGGGGTAGGATTTTCATAATGTCATCATCAAACCAAAACAAACACAAGAAAACAACAACAACAGTAGCAGAAGCTTTATCCCAGTAGATTACGTCGGCTTGATGAATCACACAACGCCGTTCTGCTTAATCAAAAAATGTATTTTCAAAAATATTGTTTATCAAAAGAGTCCAATCAATAATTTCTCATGGATCTTTTTGGGCCTCCCTGTTGTACCCTTGATCAACAAAATCCAATATCTTAACCACAGTTAGTTCGAAGAAACACATGACTAAGATGAAAAAAAATAGCAATTCATCCAATAGGCAACATTGAAATCAAACACAAATCTTCATTAAAAAAAAACTAACATGCATTTAACCACCCAAAAATAAACTAAAAAAATAGGAGAGAAAAAAACACAGACTTATTGTCCCTAATAAACTCCAAAAACCCAGTTGAAGACATTGAAAAGTAGAGTGATCAGAATTATGAATTCCAATACCTTGGCACTTTTCCGAAATGCAAAAGTAGAGAAAGCATAATTGTGGTAGACTAACTCAAAAGCAAAGGAGGTTTCCGATTATAGAACGGGGTAGATGATTGTTTGGTCCTTTTGTGGACCAGAATAGTGGTATCCCGGGTGTACACTTACATGTCGGGTCCAACAGCCACCAACCATCCCGGATGCATCCCGGTCAGATTGACACGGCCTATGATCAGGTAATGTGATTTGGGCTCAGGCAACAGGTCCAGGCCCAATATTGTCCACACTTAGGTCATACGCTCCTTTATAAATACTAACATAAATGCACCATGCAAGGTACGTAAGTATTCTATCAGATACATATAACCCTAATACACTCATTGACTTGAGCGTCGGAGTCCTTGCAGGTGGACACCACCGCCGCCGGAGCTCAAGCCCAGAAGACATCTATATTTCCCTCTGCAGATTAAGAAGACCACCTTGTCCGCCCTACATCCTCGTCAGGTTAGATCACAACATTGGCGCCGTCTGTGGGAAACGCAACAAAAGTCTTGTTTCCATCTACTGTCAACAATGGTTGGCTCAACCAGAAATAGGGATTACAATGATCTGAGTGTTCAGAACCAAGGAGTAGGACAGCAGGTTGGTGCATCCAACCAAACGAGGGCATCACAACATTTTGATATCGAAGCAGAGTTCCGTAAACTGCAACAGCTGGTGCAGGCACAGGCCAAAGAAATTGCAGACCTCAAGGAGAGGGAACAACAGCGAAAAGGCCAGAAGAAAGTCATTGTTGAGGATGATCCAGAGGAGGAAAGAGATGAGAAGCATACTCAAGAAAACCCATACTCAGGAAAGGCAGTTAGAAGTATGGGCGAGATGACGACATGAGGGGCCCCACACCAATCCCGGGTGGAAGGAACCAACCCGCCACCTGTCCCCCCTGGGGGCCAGCAAGCCGGACAACCTGCCGGCAACTAGGAACACATGGCGAAGAATATCCTGGATTTCGGATATATTGACAACCCTTTCACACCTTGGATCATGTCGCATGCTCTACCTCATGGATTCCAGTTTGCGAAGAAACTAAAGGAGTACGACGGGACCAAGGATCCCACCTTACATGTCAGCACCTTCGAAAGGGCCATGTACTTTCAAGGGGTAAATGAGGCCTTTGTATGCCGCGCTTTCCCCCTCACGTTATCCGAGTCTGCAAGTCGTTGGTTTTCAGACCTTCCACCACAGTCCATCAGTAATTGGAAAGCTCTCAAAGATAAGTTCATTCTTCACTTTACTAGTAGTAAACGACAATTTAAATCTGAATTCCATTTAGAAACTGTCAAACAGGAAAAAGATGAATTTCTGCGAAATTCTGTGATATTATATAACACACTTTAATAATGAAGTCTTAGAAGTTAGGAATGTTGAGACTAACTTGGTGTTATATTTCTTTGTGCGAGGATTGAAACCAGGAGCTTTTGCCAAGCAACTGGCAGGAGATAAGCCTACTTCCATGGATGATTTAAAGGTGAGAGCTGAAAAGTGGATCAGAATAGAAGAATGGGAGAAGGCCCAGGCAGCCAAAAAGGAGGACAAAGCAAAAACTATTCCACCAAACCAATCTCGAGGTAAGGATGACAAGTCCCGGGATAGGTCTCCCAAGAAGCGCAGGGGTCTCATTTCAAACTATACTCCGCTGACAGTCCCGCCAGCTTCAGTATTGAAAGAAGTGATGCATTTTGAATTGAGAGAACGACCGCCACCATTAAAGACGGTCGGGAAGTTCAAGAATAAGTACTATGAATATCACCAGGATCGTGGGCATTCTACCAACGAATGCATCCAGCTCCGGGATGCAATTGAAAAGTTGATCTGACAAGGTAGATTGAGGAATTACGCTCGTGCCTCCCCGGAACGACGGGATCGCCGACGAAGCCAATCCCCTCGGAATTAAGCACCGTGATCTCCTCCTAGGAACCGAGATCAGCATACAGAAGTACGACATCGATCCCGGAGCCCGAGGCGTACTCAAGAGTCCCCTCCTAGGGGAGTAATCCAAGTCATAGCTGGAGGAGCCAACTTAAAAGGTCTCGAAGACAAGAAGAGGACACGAGATACAAGGGAGTCTTGTTCCCAGGTAACCTCTATAGCTAACCCACTTTTATCTTTCTCAGACGTAGATTTCCCAGAAGAATGCGTCCAGGATAATGAGCCATTGGTCATAGCAGCCAATCTGAATGGGTTCGAGGTCCATCGAATCTTTATTGATCAAGGAAGCTCCGCAGACATTATGTTTTGGAGTCTTTTTGATAAAATGGGACTTGGGTCCAAGGATTTATTCCCTCATTAGGGCAGCTTAATTGGCTTCATTGGGGACACGATCATCCCCAAAGGATATGTTGACCTCAAAGTGTGTTTTGGTAAAAAGCCAAGTACCAAAACTATCCCGGCCAGGTTTATCGTGGTGGATTGCCCTTCAGCTTACAACGCAATCATAGGGCGACCAACTCTGAACAGCCTTGGCGCCATAGTCTCCACCATCCATTTAGCCATGAAATTCCCCGGGGAGAACGGGTCAGTGGTAACTATCCATGGGAAAAGCAGTGACGCAAGAAAATGCTACCAAGAGAGCCTCAAGATTACAAAAGAACCATTTATCCCGCCAGTAAAGGCAGAGAAGAAAGGAAAGCAGAAGATGGAAAGACGAGATCTGATATGAGATGTAGGGGTCATGATGACTAACCTAGATCCCAGGGTAGATTTTGAGTCTCAACGACCTCAACTAGAAGGAGATCAGATCTTAGTCCAGATAGGGCTTAAGGAGGATCAGACTGTCAAGATAGGGGCAAACCTTCCCCCATGATCAGAGAACGACTCATCGAATTGTTGAAGATGAATAAAGATCTCTTTGCTTGGGTTTCTTCCGACATGCCAGGCGTAAATCCCGAGTTTGTATGCCATCGCCTCTCTCTAAAACCAGGATGTATCCCGGTAGCCCAGAAGAAAAGAAAGATGGGTCCTGAGAGAACGGAAGCCATAGAAAAACAAGTGAAAGAGCTATTAGATGCTGGTTTTATCCGAGAGATACGATATGCAGATTGGCTTTCCAATGTGGTAATGGTAAAGAAGACTAACAGGAAATAGAGGATGTGCACAGATTATACAAATCTGAACAAAGCATGCCCCAAGGATCCTTTCCCTTTTCCTTGTATCAACAAACTTGTTGATAACTTAGCAGGCTACAAATACCTATCCTTCGGATTGCTTACTCCGGCTACAACCAGATCCTAATGCACCCTGAAGATCAAGAGAAAATGGCATTCATAACCAACATGGGTGTCTACTGTTACACGATGATGCCGTTCGGTTTAAAGAATGCCGGAGCGACATACCAGCGGATGATGAGTCAAGTTTTCAAAGACCAAATTGGCAAGATCCTTGAAGTCTATATTAACGATATGATAGTGAAGACGCCAGAAGACAAAGACCCGGTGGCTGATTTACAGGAAACATTCTAGCAGTTACGCAGGTATGATTTAAGGTTAAACCCTAGTAAATGCACCTTTGGAGTCGAAGCCGGAAAGTTTCTAGGCTTCATGCTAACCAGTCGGGGGATTGTAGTCAACCCCGACAAATGTAGTGCAGTCTTAAATATGTAGAGTCCCAGGACCATTAAAGAGGTCCAACAGCTGACTGGAAGGATTGCTGCCTTGACGAGATTCCTGCCAGCTTCAGCCAGAAAATGCCTACCATTTTTTAGGACATTACGACGCAAGGAAGAGTTCCAATGGGATGCAGAATGTGAAGAAGCTTTCCAGGAGCTGAAGAAGACTCTCTCAGCCCCACTAGTCCTATCCCGACCAGATCCCGGGCAGACTTTGTATCTTTACTTAGTCGTCACCAATGAAGCAATCAGTGCAGCTTTAGTAAAGGAAGAGTCCCGGAATCAGAGCCCGATATACTTCATCTCTAAAGCATTGCAGGGATCAGAATTGAATTACCAGCGATTGGAGAAAGTTGCCTATACTTTGCTATTGGCATCTCGGCGGCTGAGACCATACTCTCAGTGTCATCCCATCACGGTAAGAACTAATCAACCCATTAGACAAATCTCGTACGAACCACGCCAGGCGGTCAAGGCACAAGCTTTGGTGAATTTCGTAGCCGAGATGACACATCCCGGAGAAAAGCCAAGAGGATCCTGGACCATTTATGTTGATGGTTCCTCAAACCCAAAGGGAGCTGGCGCTGACATACTGATCGAAAACGATGAGGGGGTGACCGTGGAGTATTCTCTGAAGTTTGAATTCTCAACCTCCAATAATCAAGCAGAATAAGAAGCCTGTTTGGTCGGGATACACACGGCAAAGGAGCTAGGAGCTACCGCGATCACTTTATGTTCAGATTCCCAGCTAGTGGTATCCCAAATAAAAGGGGAATACCAAGCAAGAGAACCATTGCTACAACGGTATCTGGCTAAAGTTAAAGAAAGTCTACTAGGTCCTTCTAAGTTTGAGATCAAGCACATTCCCAAAGAAGAAAACAGTCGTGCAGATCTGCTTTCAAAGTTAACCAGCACCAAGTCATCTTCAACCTTGAAGTCAGTGGTAGAAGAAGTTCTCCCTTTTCGGAGGACCCCAATAGTGGAGTATATCACCAAAGGCTCCATCACGAAAAATTCCCGGGAAGCAAAGCGATTAGTACAAAAGGCATCCCGGTACACCGTGATAGAAGGACAATTGTTCAAAAGGGGACTGTCAACTCCTCTACTTAAATGCATTGGACCATGCGAGACTTGGTATGTTCTCACTGAAGTACATGAAGGAAGTTGCGGTCACCACATTGGTGGCAAATCCTTGGCAAGGAAATCCTTGAGAGCAGGATACTTTTGGCCAACCATGAACAAAGACGCAGCTAAGCACATGAAGAAATGTCAGAGGTGCCAAGAACACAGTCCATTGTCCCACATTCCAGCAGAGGACTTGCACAGCATCTCCACCCCTTGGCCTTTCCACACTTGGGGCGTGGACCTACTAGGACCCTTCACACTAACCACAGGTCAGTTCAAACATCTTATTGTTGCTGTTGATTATTATACTAAGTGGATTGAACTAGAGCCATTAGCTAGCATAACATCTATTAAAGCTCAGAATTTTGTATTTTGGCAAATAATATGCCGATTCGGTATCCTAGCAGAAGTGATCTATCACAATGGGACCCAATTTACTGACAAAGATTTCCGAGAAATGCTAGCAGGACTTCGCATTAAGCAATACTTTGTTAGTGTGGAACACCCACAATCTAACGGGCAGGCAGAATCTGCCAACAAAGTCATACTTAATGGCTTGAAAAAGAGGCTTGAGAAAGCTGGAACCAGTTGGGTGGAAGATCTTTACCAAGTACTTTGGAGTTACAGAACTACTCCCCATAGCACTACCGAAGAAACTCCATTTCGGATGGTCTACGGCTCAGATGCTGTAATCCCGGTAGAAATCGGACATCCATCCTGGAGAGTCATGTATCCCACACAAGAGAATGAGCAGCTGCTCAGAGAAGATTCCGACATGGTGGAAGAAATCCGAGAAGCAGCCATAATTAAAGAGCTATCCCGAAAGCAACAGGTTGCTCAAAGATACAACTTGAGAGTAGTCCCGAGAAGTTTTCAAACTGGCGACTTGGTCCTGAAAAGGGCTAGTATTGGAAACCCGAACGCAAAAGACGGGAAGCTCTGAGCAAATTGGGAAGGCCCATACCGGGTCAAGAGTGTTGCAGCCAATGGAGCATATCATTTAGAAACTCTTAAAGGAAAAGAAATTCCAAGGACGCTTAATGTCGCAGACTTAAGGCGGTATTATAGTTAAGTTATGTAATTTGCATTCTTTGTAATAAAGGGGCACTCTTTTTCCTGTAGCAGGTTTTATCCCTAAGGAGGGTTTTACTACTAGAGGTTTTAACGAGGCCCCCCACTTGTTATTTGCTTCATGTTATCAATAAAACAATATTTCTGTTCATTTTTATACAAATAACGCTAATCCAGCTCTTCATAATAAGAAGATCATAAAAAATACACATCAAGTACAACTATTCCGAGATAAATATGTCACCAGATATTATACCGACATACACAAAAGGCCACAAATAAAACGAGGTACCATCACGGGTAAACCTCAACTACAGTATAAAAAAAGGGGCCTTCTTGGATTAACCCTGGCTGAAAGAAAGATGAAGCACCTTCAAGGTTACACTTCAACAAAAACTTAGAGAAAGTACAAACTACTTTCCTTCCTATCATGGAGTTAAAGGGGCGCCATAACAAATACGCCCCAACAATCAAAACGATCTAATAAGATCCCATATCAACGAAACAGTAAGAGGCGCCATTTTGGTCAAACCTCGGCGACATATAGAAATGAAATAAATAAAGCAAAAGAATTCCAAAGCAGAAATGGGAAGTAAACAGAAACCATGCATAAAGATCAACCCGGAACACCGGATGACAAAGGTTATACTTAACATAATTTGTTTACCAAGAGTTTACAAAACAAAAGCAGAATAAGGCAAAGCAAAAATAAAAACAGCAAATTATTCAGCTCCCCCGACATCTACACCATCAGGCCCCTGAACGAGATCAGTGGGAGGAGGAGTGCTACAGTCAAAAGGCTAGAGTCTTGCATCAGCGGGATCAAGAGGCACGGGATTGTGAGGATCATGGAAATCCAAGAACATCCCATCCTTCACACGGTGAAATTTACAAAGACCACGGGTGTTAAATTCAATCCCGGGATTCAAGAACTGAAGAGTCTTCACACAATCCCGGTAGGAATCATCCACCGTAGTGTCCATGTCTTGATAAGCCTCCTCCAGCTTCTCTTGGGTCTCCTGCAGCTCAGCCTGAGTCTCCTGGAGCTTGGAGGCAGATTCTTGAAGCTCAGAACGTAGACTGCCAAGAGTAGAGCCATCCTCCTCCACTTTAGCTTTCAGATGAGAAACCTCATCCTTCAGCTTCAAATTCTCGGCGTCCAAGCCGGCATTCTTCTCCTTCTATTTAGAAAGGTCCTCCTCCATACGGGATAACTTTTCTTTCAAAGAGGCAAGATCCTCGGTGGCACGGGATTCTAACTCCCTAGCACTCTTGATCAGAGCCTCCTTCAAATCCATGTCATCCTTCAGATCCCGTATCTAGGCCTTCAAAGAAGCAACTTGGCCCAAGTCTTCAGCTTGGTCATGAACATGCTGCAGTATAGCCATGCTCATATCCGTCCAGCCCATAAGGGACTTGGCTTGTCCCTACAAAGATAGAGATGGAATAGAAAGATTAAAAACAAAGCTACTGGGACCAACCAACATAGAAAACACAGAAAACAGGTAACACTTACCTTCACGGCATTAGCTCCACCCTTTGTGAAAAAGTCCCCATGCTGAAACTTAATCAAGGGAGACTGGAATCCGTCCCAAGCAGAAGAAGGAGTAAAGAAAGGAGCCATCAATACTGGGTTCATCTCGGCAGAAGCCGACTGTGCACTACCGGGATGGTCACCTACAAATCAAGCAAATAAGAATAACGAGGTAACAATAGATCCAACGGATCTCGATATAATTAAGAATCAACAATATATTATACCTTGTTTTGTTATACGAAGAAACTTTGGCGGCACAACAGCCACCTCAGTCCCAGTGGAAGAAGGTACCGACTTCCCAGTAGGAGGGACCTCGTTGGCAGGAGGGGCGACCCCAACATTAGCAGTATCCGCCACAGGCATCCCAGCAGAAGCAACTGGGATGGGAACAGGAACAGGAATGGGGACAGGAGGTGGACCCGAAACACCAACTTTTCCTTTCCCCTCAGTCCCAGTGGAAGAAGGTACCGACTTCCCAGTAGGAGGGACCTCGTTGGCAGGAGGGGCGACCCCAACATTAGCAGTATCCGCCACAGGCATCCCAGCAGAAGCAACTGGGATGGGAACAGGAACAGGAATGGGGACAGGAGGTGGACCCGAAACACCAACTTTTCCTTTCCCCTTAACATCACGTTTTTGAGAACGGTTGGCGTAGTTGGCCATGATCTTAGCTACACAGGAAAAAATACACTTGTTAGTTAAGGCGAAATAATCAACAGCAATATAAAATGACGACATCATACAATAGAAGATAATTTCCTACATAAGCATGTCGCCTGATCGCGACAAGATACCCCCAAGACATCCTTGCAATGGATTAGTATCCCCCCTTGTTGCACGAAGGCACACAGGTTCTTGAAGGTTTGTTGGTCCTCTTCTTCTAGAAAGCTGATTTCCAGCTCCTTCAGAGACAAGGACCTCCTATAATTCTTCTCTGTCCAATAAAGTGGGAACAAGGGCTGCTTGTTTTCCCCCATCCAGAAGGGGGTGCAATCTTGGGTCTGGGGGACGACTTTGACAAAAATATCCCTATGGGCCTTGAAGGATTCCTCGTAGGGAGTAAATAATTGGGGTATCCCGGAACGATGACGGAGGGACACCCAAATTTTCTTCAAGCCTCGGTAGGGACCAAATATATACAAAAACAAGGCCGAAGAACACTTCCACCTGATGGCCCAGCAAAAGACCTCAAAGGTCTGGAGGAATCCCCAACCATTGGGATAGAGCTGCGTGGGAGTGAGATGTAGGTTGTGCAAAACCTCAATCTGAAGGTCAGAGAACAGAAACCTAAGTTTAAGCTGGTGCCACAGAGACTCCAGCATCATAATATAGGAACCTTCGCCTTCCGATGCCTGTGTACAAATCCTCTCATTTTTTCCTGGGATGACTAGCTTGTGATTGCTAGAAGGATCAGCTGTAGTGTTACTCTCAGGAGTGTTAGGCCCATAATGGAAGCACTTCCTCCAACGCTTCTCCACCTTCTTAAGCCGGACAATGTCGTTCACTGAGCATTCTTCCCTAATGAAATCAAAACGAGCCCATAAGAACGCCCAAACATTCTTTAGCTCCATGAATTCGGGAGGACATACAGTGGGGGGCTTTGAGGTACTAGGCTCCCCTGCATCCCGTAAAGCTATGTCGGAACCGCCGATATCACTCGGATCCGGCATGCTCGTAGAAGATCCTGAAGCATCAGAAACTTCCTGGATAGGGATCTCGCCTTGAACTGGTTCCATATCTACATGACAAGACAAAGCAGAATCAGACCCCGGGGAGGAATGAGAACGAGAAGAAAGAAAATACGCAGGGTCAGACTCAGAATCCAAAGAATGCGTCATAGATGACGGTATGGACTCCTCATCTTCCAAAGGATCCCCGGGATGCAAAAACTCAGAACATTTCTCCATAGGAGGAAGATTGATAGGAGCACGACGATCAGAATCTTGTTCGGCAGAAACATGACTATCAGAACTATATTCATCAGGAAGATGGGCCGAAGCAAGAAGAAGAGCTGAAGGTTCAGGGTTTAGGGTATCAAAAGATCCACTCACACTCTGGGTAACTGACTCACCACTCTCCACCCGCCGTGAATACAGAGGATAGAACCAAAGATGGGCAGATTCACCATAATCAGGGTTGGCTATGGAAAGCGTACCTGGACTAGGATTTGGCTCATCAGAGGGCTTATATTTTGGGAGTCTCCTCGCAAAACTCTCAATAAGTTCAATATCATTTGAGTCCAAGGAAGAATCACTTGTCAACACGATAACATTATGGGCCATTTTTGACAGAAAAGAACCCAGAAACAACAACTAAACCCTAAAGAATGGGGTAGGATACAACAGAACAGCCAAAGAACCATAGGAAGAAAAATACAAAAGAGTAAACCAGCATAAGGCAGAAGCAGTACCTGAAGAGTACAAGCGAAGATATTGCTGAAAAATGGATGCTCACAAAGCAGGCACGAAGAAGAAGAAGAAAAGTCGTAGAACCTTTCTCAAAGCAAGATGAACAGGCTGAAGCGCGAACAGAGAGAAATGAAAACTTGAAAAGAAGAGGAAAAAATGTAACGGGTGAAAAGAAGTAAAGTAAAAATCGTCACATCACCTTAATGAACATGGGGCCCAAGACCACGCTAATCATCATGCACAGTACCCGAAGTGGAGCGCGTGGGACACACGCGGCCAACAAGGAAACCAACTGTTATCTCGCAACATTTTTTCCGGAATCACCAGTTGGAACACACCAGGCATCACGAATAAACTCGCCAATTTCTCTCATGAGTAACTTCACGACTTGGGGGTCAACTGTTGTGGACCAGAATAGTGGTATCCCATGCGTACACTTACATGCAGGGTCCAACAGCAACCAACCATCCCGGATGCATCCTGGTCAGATTGGCACGGCCTATGATAGGGGCCCAGGTAATGTGATTTGGGCTCATGCAACATGTCCATGCGCAATATTGTCCACACTTAGGTCATACGCTCCTTTATAAATACGAACATACATGCACCATGCAAGGTACATAAGTATTCTATCAGATACATATAACCCTAATACACTCACTGACTTGAGCGTCGGAGTCCTTAAAGGTGGCCACCACTGCCGTCGGAGCTCAAGCCCAGAAGACATCTATATTGCCCTCTGCAGACCAAGAAGACCACCTTGTCCGCCCTACATCCTCGTCAGGTTAGATCACAACAGGTCCAATGCTGACCCACCCGACAATGACCTTGTTTAGCATGTGGTTTTCTCCAGCTACTCATAGCCATGGAAGAAGCAAAACACAGCAGAAAAAAACCACCAGAGAGGAAATAGGAAATGCGATTGAAAGAGAAGGGGATTGTGGACTATGACAGTGACAGTGAAGAAAGAAGGAATGTTGTATTTATACATAAATATAAATGCATATAAGGAAAAGAATTAGGAAATTGAAGAAGCAGAAAAAAAATTCACGAATTGGCAAAAAAAAAGGTGGACAAAAACAAAGAAGGAAAGAAAATGAAGTGGTGGGGTCAGAGCAAAAGGAGCAAATTAAGGAAGATGCAGACGACATTGTAGAAAAACGTAAGGAAGATGATGATGTTGGTAAAGTAACCCTAGGGTTAACATCATAATCATCATGGTGGATTGGAAGTGCTGTATTGGTTGTATTTATTCATAGTATTTGTTTGTTTTTTATTTGCATTCGCATTTGAATTACAAGTTTGTTGTAAATTGAAATTGAAATTAAAATTGTTCTTTTAAAATTTCTCAAGTGAAGTGATGAGGATAGATGATGATGTGAGCATGGCTTGATGGATGCGAAGATAAGAGGAAAGAAAGCAAGCCAACATTTGAAGCTTTTAGCTTTTAGTTTTTAGCATTCTCATGATATAATAAGCTCATTAGGAGCATTATCACTTGAGTTTGAACTTCATTTGTTGCATTAAGTTGTAGTATGGCTATTAGCACAACTTTCCAGACTTGTTAGCACGCTTCTAAACATCCTTATTATGATGTGAGCATGGCTTGATGGATGCAAAGATAAGAAGAAAGCAAGCAAGCAAACATTTGAAGCTTTTAGCTTTTAGTTTTTAGCATTCTCATGATGTAATAAGCTCATTACGAACATTTTCACTTAAGTTTGAATTTCATTTGTTGCATTAAGTTGCAGTATGGCTATTAGCACATATTTCCATACCTGTTAGCACACCCCTGAACAGCCTACAAAACCAGTCTGGTCGTGCGAACAGCACCCATATCTGTGCTAGCGCGCATTGGCAGTATGCACCTGTGCGCACAGGTTTTGGAACTGTTAGGACGCGCCCTCCTCTGCTGGCAGCACTTGTGTGCATAGGTTTTGGCACCTGTTAGGATGCGCTAACTGCCCTTGTTTTGTGTGTTTTAAGTGTTGTTTTGGGTCCTTAAGTCACCTATAAATACCTTTCTTGCTTTGTAAAACATCACTTTAATTTGATCATTTTGAAATATAATTTCTGAATTTAGAGCTTAGTTTCTCTTGGTAGGCTTATGAGCAAAGTGATATTGAACTTGAAATTGCTATCTCATCATTGGTTCCCAACACCAATGTGATAATGCTACGACAATCTTATCTCTAACTTCAGTTAGGGTGGCGATTTCTCCATCCATCCTCTTATATTCCGCATTATAACGGTTCTTCTCCTTCCAATTTGGGGTTCTAAGACCTCAATTGAAGCTAGATCCTATCTCTATGAGGTTTCAACCTGATAGGAATGGCGATGGATCTAGCTTCAATTATGGTCATTCTTGCATCACAAGTACAAAATAAAATCAAGGTTATTAAGAACACAAAATAGAAAATGGAATAGAGAAAAAGATGGGAAGAAGAGGAATGGGAGGATGCCACTTCTAGCTTAACCAAGAAAATAAATCCTTGGGGGAACCGCTACAATGGAATTGGGATCCATTGATAAGGTCATTGAAATTCCAAAGCTCACAAGCTAAGGCTCACAAGAGAGAATGCTCCCAAGAAATCTCAATATTCATTCAAATGATCAAAAGTTTTCTACAAAAGACCTTTGGTAGGTATTTATATTACTCCCTCTAGGGACTAAAAGTGGTGCCTAAAATAAATGCAAGGCAGCCCCATAACTAAAACAAAACTGAGAGACTAAAATGAAAAATTAAAAATATCTAACATAATGTGAGCTAAGACACTAAACTCACACTTAAAACAAAAATAATCCAAACTTACAATTTATTCCCTAAAACACATTTTTATTTGAAAAACATTAAAATAAGTTGGAAGGTCTTCAATATTGACACTTGCTTGCTCCTCTTGAAACTTCAATCCTCAAGCAATCCACGATCACATCATCCTCCCCTCCTTAGAAAGAATTCGTCCTCGAATTTAAAGGGTATGTGATCAACAAGAGAGAAATCAACAATAAGTCCACAAATAAAAGCAAACCGCCCGGATCAAATACAAGAATTAATATCTTACTAAGCGGTTTCACAAACCAAAAAGGACAACACTTAAGAAAATAGGGGAAAACAAATGAAAATGAGTGTGTATCAAGAAAGAAAAGATCGTCATGAGTACTAGGATTTGAAAACTTCAACACACGAGTAAAATGAGGAAGATCATCATTCACAACACATGCATCAATAATGTCAATGTCTCAAGTCCAAAAAGGTTGAACCAAAAGAGAGTCATTGGGGACTAAACATGTAGGAACAAGTGCATGTGTAACACACACATTCTCAATCAAAGATGGAGCATGTTGTTCCAAATGACCACAAGTATCTAGTTTCGCTAAAAGGATAATTTCATTTTGCACACACCAAACCAAAGACACAAAAATAACATGGCCATCAACAATTTGCATAAAGCTCAAAGAATCATTGTAGCAAAATACAATCAAATGTCCAAGCTTACTAATCCAAAATCTATTAACAATCAATGAATTGGAACCAAACAACAAATCATTCAAGGTATGAGAAGTAGACAAGATACAGGTATACCTTGGAATACTTACCTATGAAGGTAAGGAAAGGAATCAAGTAAGAACAAACAAAATTTATCACCTATACCTGGCATAACCAAAGATTTAGCTTGCTCTTCCCTTGGATTCACATCTTTACAACCTTTCAAAGAAGTCATGAAACTACAAGGCAATGAGTCAATGTTAGCATTCAAACAAGGATATTCATGATGCATCAAATAAGAGGAATGTGTAGCTAACAATATAAGTTTAGTTACATGCTTAGCCATAAAAAGATTGGAATGAGAAGAAACACTCTCACCTTTGGAGTGCTCTTGGCAATGGTGGCCTTTGGAGCCCTTGGAAGAGCCTTTGGAGCTCTTTCCTCCATCATCCTTGCCAAAAGAATTAATCAAACCCTTATTGGACTTTTTCAAAGCAAGTTGTTCACCTTCCCTTTTTCCTTTCATAAGTTGTTGGTCTTGACCAACCTCTTTAGGGGACAAGGGAATAAGAATGAATGTTTGGCCATTGAAATCAAACACATACTTGTTAGTGTGGCCATCATGAATAGCACTCCTATCATATTGCCAAGGTCTACCAAGCAAAACATGGGTAGCCTCCATAGGTGCCACATCACACAAAAAGCTATCATGATACTTACCAATTTCAAAATGAACCACAACTTGTTGTCGACAAGTAACTCACCATTATCATTAAGCCATTGAAGCTTATATGGCCTTGGATAAGGAGAAGTAGACAAATCAAGTTATGAAACCAAACGAGAGCTAGCCACATTCACATATGAACCACTATCAATAATCATGGAACAAGTAGCATGTTTCACAAGACATCTAGTATGAAAAATGTTTTCTCTTTTTGAAACATCATCATCTTTAGGATGGCTACCAAGTAACCTCCTAACAACAAGCAAGTCACCCTCATTTGGATGAAGTTCTTTTTCACCACTACTAGAATCACTAGAAGAAGTGTTAGAATGAGAAGAAGCATTACAATAACTATCCAAAGAGTCAAAACACCATCAACACATATCATTGCTTTCTTGGAAGGGCATTGAGAGGCAATGTGCCCTCTGCCTAAGCACTTGATGTTGCTTTATTTTTCAATGTCTTTTTCCCTTTCATGAACCTTTTCTTTTCCTTTGGAATATGAGGATTTAGAAGAGGAAAAGCTCTTGTGGTCGTGGCTATCCTCAACATCTTTAGAGCCCTTTTAGTAAGCCTTATGGAAATCCTTGTCAAAACTCTTTTTAAAACCTTTATCAAAACCACCTTTAGAAGAAGATTTTCCATAGGCATGAGAATAAGACTTAGAGGATCTAGAATGATAGTATGAGTCTCTATTTTGTCTTTGGAGTTGAGATTGAACTCTTTGACATTGATGCAACAAAGAATCCATAGAGACATGATCATACAATTCAACAATATCTCTAATACTAGGATGCAATCCTTCCATGAATCTAACCATAGTGGCTTCCTCACTCTACTAGAATTCGCGTTTATAGCGCCCAAAAGGTAGCGTCGGCCGCAACACCGACGCTGCTAGCGGTAGCCAGGCAGACATTACTCCCACGCAAAATTATCGACATTGGCGACGTTGCATCGGTTAGGCCGACACTAATGTTAGCGGCAGCCTTGACCCCCGCTAAGTTTGGTGGGAAAAATAGCATAGCGACCGCCTAGCCGACGCTAACTTTGGAATTTCGACGCATTATTAGTATGTGGCGTTAGCGGGAGCCATTGGCCGACACTAATGTCCAATGTTACAAAGCCACGTGTCTGATTTCAAATTAGCATCGGCCATGGCCAGTCATAAATATTATCAACACATATCATTGCTTTCTTGGAAGGGCCCTGAGAGGCAATGTGCCCTCTGCCTAAGCACTTGATGTTGCTTTGTTTTCAATGTCTTTTTCTCTTTCATGAACCTTTTCTTTTCCTTTGGAATATGAGGATTTAGAAGAGGAAAAACTCTTGTGGTCATGGCCATCCTCAACATCTTTAGAGCCTTTTTCGTAAGCCTTATGGAAATCCTTGTCAAAACTCTTTTTAAAACCTTTATCAAAACCACCTTTAGAAGAAGATTTTCCATAGGCATGAGAATAAGACTTAGAGGATCTAGAATGATGGTATGAGTCTCTATCTTGTCTTTGGAGTTGAGATTGAACTCTTTGACATTGATGCAACAAAGAATCCATAGAGACATGATCATGCAATTCAAAGATATCTCTAATACTTGGATGCAATCCTTCCATGAATCTAGCCATAGTGGCTTGCTCACTCTACTAGAATTCGCGTTTTTACCGACTAAAAGGTAGCGTCGGCCACAACACCAATGCTACTAGCTGCGCCCAGGCGGACGCTACTCCCACAACGGTTAATATTCCAAAATTAATGACATTGGCGATGTTGCGTCAGTTAGGGTAACAGTAATGTTAGCGGCAGCCTTGACCCCCGCTAAGTTTGGTGGGAAAAATAGCACAGCAATGGCCTAACTGACGCTAACTTTGGAATTTCGGCGCGTTATTAGTATGTGGCGTTAGCGGGGGCCATTGGCCGACGCTAATGTCCAACGTCACAAAGCCACGTGTCTGATTTCAAATTAGCATCAGCCATGGCTGACGCTACTGTTAATAAGAGAGACGCAGGTACACCTTCTTCCTCACTTCGTCTATTCTCTCACTTTCTTCTCTCTCTCTTTCTCTCCTCACCGGCAGCCACCGCCATCGGCGGCCACCACGAGGCAAAAGGCCTCCGTCCAAATCCTCCTCAACCCTCCCTCTCCCTTTGTGTCCGATTATTTTTCCCTTTTTTCCACCCCAAACCCTAACCTCAATTCCTCCACCACCGCCGCCACCACACTTGGATGCCGTCGCCGCCACCACGTTGTTTTTTGAGTTTTTAGGGCCTGGTTCTTTTTTGAATTTTTTTGTTCTTATTTAATTTGAAGGAATTTTGGGTGCGGACTTTACTTGGGGAAATTTTGTGTAAATTCTAATTTACTGAGATTCTATTTAGGGAAAATTTTAGGGAGATTTTGTTTTGGTGGCATTGGCTGCAATTGAAATATAATGTGAATTGTATGTGGTGTTTTTTGTGTGTTGCTCTGTTCCGAATTGAAATGGAAACACCAATATAATGTTTGTTGAATTTTTATTTTATTAGTAATAAGTAGCAAGGTTTGTGATGAGTTATATATATAGAGAATTAAAAGGTAGCGAGTTTGGGTCAAGAAAGACTTGAGTTTGCTCTTATGTTTATATTTGTGTCTTACTAATATTATAAGTAATATGCCTAACATTTTTGCTGTTTAAAACACATTAGTATGTACATACTATTAGTAGTTATAGAAGTTTCATAGCTAGTTTGCTAATTTCTTTTTATAAAAAATATTTTTAGTCTATAAAGTACCAATAATAATTAAATTTAAGTTATTATTTTATTGTTTATATTTCTTAATTTTGGATCGTGGAGATAGCAAGAGCTAGGAGCATACGATTTTGGAGTTAGAGGTATGTTCTTGATTATAAATTCAGGAATCGAAGCTAGCTATAGAATATAAATGTAATGTAGTTAGGATTTGTTTGTTGTGTGTTAGTGGATAATAGGTGAGACCCCGATGAAAATACTGGATATAACAGGGTGCTGGTTTATATTATATCATTGCTTGTGTTTGTTGTGTGTTAGTGGATAGGTGAGACCCCGATGAAAATACTGGATATACCGGGGTGCTGGTTTATTTTATGTTGTTGCTTGTGTTTGTTGTGTGTTAGTGGATAGGTGAGAACCCAATCAAAATACTGGATATACCGTTTATTTTATGCCGTTGGATGTTTGAATTTAAATTTTTTTAGTTTTTTAAAATTTGGGAAATGCTTGTATAATAGGGGTTATGCTGCCGATTTTTTTGTAAATCAGTTTATTACACGTTTAGTGCAGAATATGAAAGCTCGTAGTTGGATGTATGATAGGGTTAACGTAGATAGGAGAGGGTGGGAACATGAATTTATTGACGGAGTTGATGAGTTTGTGAGGAAAGCTAAGGAACTTCCTTATTATGCTTCTGATTGAGGGATTAGATGTCCATATATGAGGTGTAGGTGCATGAAATTGGTTACGGAGTCAGAGGTGAAGCTGCACTTGTACAAAAGAGGCTTTAAACCAGACTATTGGGTTTGGACACAACACAGGGAAGTTCAGCCAGAGGTTTATTAGGAAAGATTAAGAAGTTTGTAAGCCAGTATTGTAAATGATTGGGGGGATCTGAACGACTTTCAATTGATGGACTATATGGTGACCGATGCTTTTAGGTCAGTCATTGATGCACCTGCAAATACGATTGCAGACACAGAGAATGCGAAGGAGGTGATTCCTAACCTAAGTTGTGAGAGGTTTTTTAATTTGTTGAAAGCTCCTAATGAACCGATTTACAAAGGGTGTTTTCAATCCAAGCTATTGATTTCAGTTAGGATGTTGGCAGCGAGAGCTAATTGGCGCATACCTCAGAGGTGTGTGACTTTTTCGCAGAGATGTTTGCAGATTTTTTCCCCCTCTAAGGATAATTTTCCTAAAAATTATTATGAAACAAAGAGGTTAGCATATAAATTAGGCCTGGAGTATCGAATGATTGATTGTGGTAAGAATGGATTCATGTTTTACTATAATTGTGCGCACAGGTGCATGCTGCCCATGCGCGTTAGCACAGGTCTGGGGATATGTGCGCACGCCCGGTTTGGTTTTGTAGGTTGTTTAGGGGCGTGCTAACAGGTGTGGAAAGCTGTGCTAATAGGCATACTGCAACTTAATGCAACAAATAAAGTTCAAACTCAAGTTATAATGTTCCTAATAATGAGCTTATTACATCAAGAGAATGCTAAAAACTAAAAGATAAAAGCTTCAAATGTTGGCTTGCTTGCTTTCGTCTTATCTTTGCATCCATCAAGCCATGCTCTCATCATCAACTATCCTCATCATTTCACTTGAGAAATTTTAAAAGAACAATTTCAATTTCAATTTCAATTTCAATTTACAACAAACTTGTAATTCAAATGCAAATGCAAATAAAAAAAACCCAAATAAATACTATGAATAAATACAACCACTAAAGCACTTCCAGTCCACCATGATGATTATGGTGTTACCCCTAGCGTTACTTCGCCAAATTCATCATCTTCCTTACGTTTTTCTCCGCTGTCCTCTGCGTCCTCCTTAATTTGCTCCTTTTGCTTTGACCCCACAACTTCATTTTCTTTCCTTCTTTGTTTTTCTCCACCCTTTTTTGGCAATTCATGAATTTGTTTTTTTTGCTTCTTCAATTTCTTGATTCTTTTCCTTATATGTATTTATATTTATGTATAAATACAACATTCTTGCTTTCTTCACTGTCACAGTCCACAATCCCCTTCTCTTTCAATCGCATTTCCTATTTCCTCTTTGGTGGGTTTTTTTCTCCTCTTTTTTGCTTCTTCCATGGCTATGAGTAGCTAGAGATAAGCACGTGCTGAACAAGATCATTGACGTGTGGGTCAGCATTGGACCAAACCATCATCGACCCCATTCTATAATCAGAAACCTCCTTTGCCTTTGGGTTAGTCTACCACAATTCTGCTTCCTCTACTTTTGCATTTCGTAAAAGTGCCAAGGTTGATGGAATTCATAATTCTGATCACTCTACTTTTCAATGTCTTCATTTGGGTTTTCGGAGTTTATTAGGGACAATAAGTACTTTTCAATGACATTAAGAAAACCTAAGCACTATAATAACCTAAGCAATCTAACAATGGCATTCTTTCTTTTGTTTACAAGGATCTAAAACCTAAGCACTCCATCATAACCCCTCCCTGCCCTTACCACTAGAATAACTCCCATGTAAATTGAAAAATCAAGCTCGAATCCTTTTTCAACAATTTCATCATCAAACCAAAACCAACACAAGATCAAACAACAACAGCAGGAGTAGCTTTATCCCACTAGATTAGCTCGGCTTGATGATTCACACAACGCCATTGTGCTTAGTCAAAAAATTTATTTTCAAAAATATTATTTATCAAGAGATTCCATTCAAAAATTTCTCATGGATCTTTTTGGGCCTCCCTATACCCTTGATCATCAAAATCCAATATCTTAACCACGGTTAGTTTGAAGAAACACACGACTAAGACAAAAAAATTAGCAATTCATCCAATAGGCAACGTTGAAATCAAACACAAATCTTCATTAAAAACAAATACTAACATTCATTTAACCACTGCAAAATAAAAACTAAAAAAATAGGAGGGAAAAAACCCAGACTTATTGTCCCTAATAAATTCTGAAAACCCAATTGAAGACATTGAAAAGTAGAGTGATCAGAATTATAAAATCCAACACCTTGACACTTTTACAAAATGCAAAAGTAGAGTAGGCAGAATTGTGGTAGACTAACCCAAAGGCAAACGAGATTGCCGATTGTAGAACGGGGTAGATGATGGTTTGGTCCATTGCTGACCCACACGACGGTGACCTTGTTCAGCATGTGGTTTTCTCCAGCTACTCATAACCATGGAAGATGCAAAAAAGAGGGGGAAAAAACCACCAAAGAGGAAATAGGAAATGCGATTGAAAGAGAAGGGGATTGTGGACTATGACAGTGAAGAAAGAAGGAATGTTGTATTTATAGATAAATATAAATGCATAAAAGGAAAAGAATCGGGAAATTGAAGAAGCAAAAAAAAATTCACGAACTGCCAAAAAAAAAGTGGAGAAAAACAAAGAAGGAAAGAAAATGAAGTGGTGGGGTCAGAGCAAAAGGAGCAAATTAAGGAGGATGCAGACGACAGCGGAGAGAAACGTAAGGAAGATGATGATGTTTGCAAAGTAACGCTAGGGGTAACGCCATAATCCTCATGGTGGACTGGAAGTGCTTTATTGGTTGTATTTATTCAGAGTATCTGTTTGTGGTTTTTTATTCATTTGCATTTGAATTACAAGTTTGTTGTAATAAATTGAAAATGAAATTTAAATTGAAATTGAAATTGTTCTTTTAAAATTTCTCAAGTGAAGTGATGAGGATGGATGATGATGTGAGCATGGCTTGATGGATGCGAAGATAAGAAGAAAGCAAGCAAGCGAACATTTGAAGCTTTTAGCTTTTAGTTTTTAGCATTCTCATGATGTAATAAGCTCATTACGAACATTTTCACTTGAGTTTGAATTTCATTTGTTGCATTAAGTTGCAGTATTGGTATTAGCACAGATTTCCGAACCTGTTAGCACACCCCTGAACATCCTACAAAACCAGTCTGGCCGTGCGAACAGCCCCCAGATCTGTGCTAACACGCATAGGCAGTATGCTCCTGCGCGCACAGGTTTTGGAACCTGTTAGGACGCACCCTCCTCTGCTGGCAGCACTTGTGCGCATAGGTTTTGGCACCTGTTAGGATGTGCTAACTGCCCCTGTTTTGTGCATTTTATGTGTTGTTTTGGGTCCTTAAGTCACCTATAAATACCTTTCTTGCTTTGTTAAACATAACTTTGATCATTTTGAAATATAATTTCTGAATTGAGATCAGAGCTTAGGTTTTCTTGGTAGGGTTCTTAGCAAAGTGTTGTTGAACTTGAAATTGCTATCTCATCATTAGTTCCCAACACCAATGTGGCACTGCTACGACGATCTTATATCTAACTTCGATTAGGGTGGCGATTTCTCCGATCATCCTCTTTTATTCTGCATTCTAATGATTCTTCTCCTTCCAATTTAAAGACCGTGTACAATATTTTTGAACAATAGGGTGTTTTTTAAAATAAAAATAACAAGGTTGTTTTTAAATTACATAAATGATTTCGAACTTTCTAAATATAATATATTATTCAGTTCGACTTTTCTAACTCAATTTAAATGATTTTTCTATTTTTAAAAGTACAAAAGTTTTTTTTAGAGGTCGTGTACTTTATACTTGAAGAATTTGATAGTTTTCGAAATAAATATGAAAACACGATTTTTCATTATCCAAATTATTTCAAGCATTTTAAAAACAATATTTTATAAACTTTAAAGTTTTTAACTAAATTTACATATTTTTTTATGTTGTTAAAATAGCAACAGTTTTTTTAGAGATCATGTATAATACAATTGAGCAATAAGGTGTTTGTCAACAAAATGCTATCATGATACTTACTAATTTCCAAATCAACCACAACTTGTTTGTCAACAAGTAACTCGCCATTATTATTAAGCCATTGAAGCTTATACGGCCTTGGATAAGGAGAAGTAGACAAATCAAGTTTGGAAACCAATAAGTGCTAGTCACATTCACACATGAACCACTATCAATAATCATGGAACAACTAGCATGTTTCACAAGACATCCAATATGAATTTTTTTTTCTCTTTCATGAAACTTTTCATTTCCTTTGGAATATGAGGATTTAGAAGAGGAAAAACTCTTGTGGTCATGGCCATCCTCAACATCTTTAGAGCCCTTTTCTTAAGCCTTATGGAAATCCTTGTCAAAAATCTTTTTAAAACATTTATCAAAACCACCTTTAGAAGAAGATTTTCCATATGCATGAGAATAAGACTTAGAGGATCTAGAATGATAGTATGAGTCTCTATCTTGTCTTTGGAGTAGAGATTGAACTCTTTGACATTGATGCAACAAAGAATCCATAGAGACATGATCATGCAATTCAACAATATCTCTAATACTAGGATGCAATCCTTCCATGAATCTAGCCATAGTGGCTCCCTCACTCTACTAGAATTCGTGTTTTTAGCGGCCAAAAGGTAGTGTCGGCCACAACACTGACGCTACTAACGGCCCCCAGGCCGACGCTACTCCCACAACACGGTCAATATTCCAAAATTAATGACATTGGCGACGTTGCGTCGGTTAGGCCGACACTAATGTTAGCGGCAGCCTTGACCTCCTCTAAGTTAGGTGGGAAAAATAGCATAGCGACGGCCTAACTGACGCTAACTTTGGAATTTCGGCGCGTTATTAGTATGTGGCGTTAGCGGGGGCCATTGGCCGACGGTAATGTCCAACATCACAAAGCCACGTGTCTGATTTCAAATTAGCATCGGCCATGGCCGACGCTACGGTTAGTAAGAGAGACGCAGGTACCCCTTCTTCCTCACTTCATCTATTCTCTCACTTTCTTCTCTCTCTCTTTCTCTCCTCACCGGCAGCCACCTCCCACCGCGCCACCGCCATCAGCGGCCACCACGAGGCAAAAGGCCTCCGTCCAAATCCTCCTCAACCCTCCCTCTCCCTTTGTGTCCGATTATTTTTCCCTTTTTTCCACCCCAAACCCTAACCTCAATTCCTCCACCACCGCCGCCACCACACCAACCGCCACCACCACACTTGGACGCCGCCGCCGCCACCACGTTGTTTTGTGAGTTTTTAGGGCCTGGTTCTTTCTTGAATTTTTTTGTTCTTGTTTAATTTGAAGGAATTTTGGGTGCGGACTTTACTTGGGGAAATTTTGTGTAAATTCTATTTTACTGAGATTCTATTTAGGGAAAATTTTAGGGAGATTCTGTTTTGGTGGCTTTGGCTGCAATTGAAATATAATCTGAATTGTATGTGGTGTTTCTTGTGTGTTGCTCTGTTCCGAATTCAAATGTAATCACCAATATAATGTTTGTTGAATTTTTATTATATTAGTAATAAGTAGCAATGTGTATGATGAGTTATATATATATAGAATTAAAAGGTAGCGAGTTTGGGTCAAGAAAGACTTGAGTTTGCTCTTATGTTTATATTTGTGTCTTACTAATATTATAAGTTATATGCCTAACATTTTTGGTATTTAAAACACATTAGTATGTACATACTATTAGTAGTTATAGAAGTTTCATATCTAGTTTGCTAATTTCTTTTTATAAAAAATATTTTTCATCTATAAAGTACCAATAATAATTAAATTTAAGCTATTATTTGATTGTTTACATTTCTTAATTTTTGATCGTGGAGATAGCAGGAGCTTGGAGCATACGATTTTGGAGTTAGAGGTATGTTCTTGATTATAAATTCAGGAGTCGAAGCTAGCTATAGAATATAAATGTTCACATGTAGTTAGGATTTGCTTGAGGTGTGTTAGTGGATAATAGGTGAGACCCTGATGAAAATACTTGATATACCAGGGTGCTGGTTTATTTTATGTCATTGCTTGTGTTTGTTGTGTGTTAGTGGATAGGTGAGACCCCGATGAAAATATTGGATATATCGGGGTGCTGGTTTATTTTATGTTGTTGCTTGTGTTTGTTGTGTGTTAGTGGATAGGTGAGACCCCGATAAAAATAATGGATATACCGAGGTGCTGGTTTATTTTATGTCGTTGCATGTTTGAATTTAAATTTTTTTAATTTTTTAAATTTGGGAAATGCTTGTATAGTGGGGGTTATGCTGCCGAATTTTTTGTAAATCAGTTTATTACACGTTTAGTGCAGAATATGAAAGCTCGTAGTTGGATGTATGATAGGGTGAATGTAGATAGGAGAGGGTTGAAACATGAATTTATTGAGGGAGTTGATGAGTTTGTGAGGAAAGCTAATGAACTTCCTTATTATGCTTCTGATAGAGGGATTAGATGTCCATATACGAGGTGTAGGTGCATGAAATAGGTTACGGAGTCAATGTTCCACCATGCTCTTGGCTTGGCGGATCTGGCCTCCTATCTGGTCTCCGGTGCGGTGGTTGGATATCTCCGGCCACTTTCCTGGCGGTGAGGGGGTACCTGCAAGCACTCCGACGATCAAGTCAGTTGTGTGTCTTAAGCAGGAATTCTCAGATCTAGAGTTATGAAAACGTACCGAATGAAGACTAGTCACATGTATTTATAGGGTAAACAAAGTCACCAAAGTCAAACATGTCACTATCTCAGTTCTGTGAATTGCGGCGGTAGTTACTGATCTGTAACGGTCCTCACGTGGGGGTGATGTCCCCTGTGCCTTATGTCAGGTGCCCATGTCGTGGGTACACGACATGGGACCAACGGCTTGGGCTGCCCACGTGAGACCTGCACGTGTTCTTCCCGCGGGTTAGGTCCATAACAGTTGCCCCCAAGTCTTCGGTATGTCATTCGGCATGCCGTTGACTTATGACTTTGACCCGTCTTGATGACATATTATCCTCCCAAGTCGCTGCTGTTTCGACTCCTGTTTGTCAGTTTAGGCCTTGGCACGTGTCTCTGTGGTATTAGTCCTGACCCTTCGTGGGCCGCGCCCATCATCATTTAGTGACGTCAGGCCTGTGCGCATTAATTGCACCCCAAGCCGTCACTTCTTCTTCACGTTTCATCTCCCCTCTCTCACTTTATAAGTTCTCCTCTCTTAACCTAAAAAACTCTTCTCTACTCTTCAAGTTTTTCTTTGCGTGAAGGCTTTCTTCTTGCTTTTCTTGCTGTCAACTCCATTTTGCTGTCTTCCAGCTTTCGTTGGTCCTTTATCCTCCACCATTTCTAGGTACCTCCTTCGTTCCCTAATCGCTTTTCCTGTGTGTTTTCTTTCTTTTTTAATCTTTCTAAGAAATATCTACTCCTAGGAGGCCTACTAACTTTCCCCCAAAAGAAAGCCTTTCTGGGGAGGTAGGTTACTTCATTGGTTCCCCTTCCGGGCCTAAACCGTGCGGCGGTAGTGATCATCACATTCCCACTCCCCCTTCAGTTTCTGGTTCTGATTCTGACCAAGAACCTTTATTTGAAGCCTTTGGGGAGATTACCCCTGGAAATCCCCAACTCATCCCCTTCTCAGGGGCTCCATTTTCCGAATCTGTTGCCCCTGTACCCTTAAGGTATGGAATGGGTAAATATGATTATGATGAGTCGTCTGAGGATAGTGACGATACTATAACGTCCATCTTGCGTCCTCTTGCCCCCTTGTTAATTTGTTCTTCGTCTGAAACTTCTAGTTTTAATTCTTCTAACAATTCATCTAAATCTTCTAATTCAAATTCGTCTGACCCTCTATTTGTCCCTCCTGTTTCTGTTGTAGAACCGATGTCGGCTTCGCCTTCCATGTCGGGTTCAGAGTCGCCTTCGACTTCAGCCCCTGCCCAAGTTGTCCGCCAACCCTCCAAGAGTAAGGCTTTAGAACACCGCCGACAGAAAATCCATAACTGGTACGGTCCTCCAAAGGAAGCCGCCAAGATTGAGGTCCCTAAGAAGCTTAGGGGTATACGGGACGTACGGAGAATGTACTGGATTCACCATGATATTCTCCAGGTCCCATCTAGTCTTACCACGACATTAAAATTCCATGTCGCTGATGTGGAATTCCGAGATGCAATGCACTTTCCTGGGGCAACCCCAAAAGAAGACGTTCCTTCAGGTCCAGTCACCCTGTACAAGGCAGAACGTGTGGATCCTAATGAAAGGATTGGGTCCCGTCCCCGCCAGCCTTCCAAGTCGAAACTCTCAATCGACTTGTTGTCGTCCGAGCTCCGGGCCGAGATTGCCGCGACTACCTCCAATTTCGATTCGTTGAAATTGGAGAGCACCAAGCTTTCCGAAGAGAAGAAGGAGATGCAAGTCGCCTTTTCTAAGACTTAAGAGGAGGTGACTTTGCTTTGTGGAGAGAACGGGCTCCTTTCCCAACTTAGGGGTCAACTGACAACAGATAAAGCGTCATTGGAGATAGAAAATGATCAGCTGAAGGCTAAGGTTGATGCCCAAAGTCGCCTGATTGCTAATGGCGGCAATATGGCTTTTGCCAGCTGTCTAAAGCAGGTCCAGTTTTTAAATCCCGGGGTGCAACTCACCTTCAAGGGCGTTCATCCACTTCATGGGGTTGAGGGAGGCCAACTCTTGGATTATGACAACGACCCCCCAACCCGAGTTAATCTAGATGACCCCGAGCTGGAAGCGTTTGACCCCCACGCTGATTATTCCACTCCGACTGTTGAAGACGGGGATGCTAATCCCGCCGAGCCTTGAAGACCCTTTCTGTAATAATTAGATTTACTTTTTGCTCTAATGGACAATTTATTGGCATGTTGGCCAACCTTCCTTTTGTAGTGCTTTACCTTTTAATGACATTTCTCTGTTCATTTGTATTCAAAACGACTTTATATCGCCACTTTTAACTTAACATTTTCAACATTAAGTTTCCACATGCCGTGAGAATCACAAGTCGTGACCTAAGCCTTATGCTTCTGGTTGATTGAACTTTGGCCTCTTGAAATGTTTAAATTTCGTAACCGAATCATAGGGGCTTGTCACCTTCGCTGAGATCTTTGACCCTAATGAAATACTTCAAGGCCAGTGGCCTATTTGGGGCATGTCACCCTATTGGGATCCTTGATCCTGGTGAAGTATTTCGAGGCCCGTGGCCTATTTGGGGCGTGTCGCCCTTGTGGGATCTTAGATCCTGATGAAGTACTTCAAGGCCTGTGGCCTATTTGGGGCGTGTCGCCCTAGTGGGATCCTTGATCCTGGTGAAGTACTTCAAGGCCTGTGGCTTATTTGGGGCGTGTCGCCCTGGTGGGATCTTAGATCCTGGTGAAGTACTTCAAAGCCTGTGGCCTATTTGGGGCGGATCGTCTTAGTGGAATCTTAGATCCTGGTGAAGTACTTCAAAGCCTATGGCCTATTTGGGGCGGGTCGTCTTAGTGGGATCTTAGATCCTGGTGAAGTACTTCAAAGCCTGTGGCCTATTTGGGGCGTGTCGCCTTAGTGGGATCTTAGATCCTGGTGAAGTACTTCAAAGCCTGTGGCCTATTTGGGGCGTGTCGCCTTAGTGGGATCTTAGATCCTGGTGAAGTACTTCAAAGCCTGTGGCCTATCTCGTTGGTGCATGTCACCTTGGTAGGATTTTTTATCCTCTCATAAGCCTTGTTGAGTCGTGGAAATAATGTATCTGCAACTGAAATCTTAAAGTTTGACAAATATTTGTTTTTATTTCATATGTCGTTGGGTTACAAAACCTGGGGCCTCGTTAAAACCTTCAAGGTAAAAACCTCCTTAGGGAAAAAACCCGAGAAGAAAAAAGAGTACCCCTTACAGAAATTGTACATTAAGACTAAAATGCAACAAATTTAACTGTAAACAAGTCGAATACTTTCTAGCTGTAATACCTTCTCAGATCCACGGCATTGAAAGTTCTAGGCAATTCTCTTCCTTGCAGAGTCTCCAAGGTATATGCACCTTTTCTTGTACTTCTGATTACCCGATATGGGCCTTCCCAATTTGCTGTGAGCTTTCCATCTTTTGCATTCTTCAGCCCTATACTGGCCCTTCTAAGAACAAGGTCGCCTATTATGAATTCGCGTTTCACGACTTTAGCATTGTATCGTTGAGCAACTTGTTGTTTCCTCGACATCTCAGTTAGTCGAGCCAACTCCCGGACTTCGTCTACAAAGTCAAGTTCTTCTCTTAAGAGTGTGTCATTATTTGGCGGGGTATACATGACTCTCCAAGATGGTTCACCGATTTCAACCGGGATCACTGCATCAGTTCCATATACGAGCCAGAAAGGAGTTTCTCCTGTTGTAGTTTGCGGGGTGGTTCTGTAGCTCCATAATACCTGATAGAGATTATCCGCCCACGCTCCTTTGGTGCTTTCAAGTCGTTTCCTTAGGCCATTTAGGATCACTTTATTTGCAGCTTCAGCCTGACCATTTGTTTGGGGATGCTCTGCACTTGAACAATGATGTCGGATTTGCAATCCTTGGAGGAGATCCTTGAATGGGCTTCCAGTGAATTGAGTCCCGTTATCAATAACGATCACCGCCGGGATTCCAAAGCGACATATAATTGTTTTGAAGGTGAAAAACTCAACTTTTGCAGACGTAATAGTTGCGAGAGGTTCAGCTTCGATCCATTTCATGAAATAGTCTACTGCGACTAAGAGATGTTTCAACTGTCCCGTGGCTTTGTGAAAAGGTCCCAGGATGTCCATTCCCCAAGTGTGGAATGGCCATGGCACGGATAGCGTGTGTAGCTCTTCCGGCGAGATATGAGGGATGTTGGCATGTCGTTGGCATTGCTCACATTTTTTAATGTGATTAATAACATCCTCTTGCATAGTTGGCCAGAAGTAACCCGCTCTCAACGCCTTCCTGGCTAAAGATTTAGCCCCGATATGATGCCCACAACTTCCTTCATGGATCTCGGCCATCACATACCCGACCTCCTCTGGGCCAATGCATTTCAGAAGTGGAACCGAGACTCCCTTCCTGAACAGGTGGCCTTCAACCATTGTGAACCTCGTTGCTTTTTTAATAATCTTCTGCGACTCTTTATCATCCTCAGGAGTGATCCTTCTCTCAATATAATCTATCAAGGGGGTCCTCCAATCTGCTTCCTGCACCTACAAGGTCAAACTAGGATAGGGCATTACCTCTTCCACCACAGAGTGGTAGTTTGAAGTCTTCTTTATGCTGGCGAGTTTCGAAAGGAGGTTAGCTCTCGCATTCTCTTCTCTAGGTATATGTCGGATTTCAAATTTAGAGAATCCCACTAGAGCATCTCGTACTTTGGCGAGATATTTCTGCATGATGGGCTCTTTTGCTTGGTATTCTCCCTTAATCTGGGACATCACCAACTTTGAATCTGAGCAGATAGTTATCGCGTTTGCTCCTAATTCCTTGGCCATCCGTATTCTCGCAAGGCAGGATTCATATTCTGCCTGATTGTTACATGTCGGGAAGTCAAATCTTAGTGAATACTCCACTGCCAATCCCTCCGAGTTTTCCAGTATCACCCCGGTGCCGCATCCCTTAATGTTCGAGGAGCCATCGACATATATTGTCCATGCCCCGGGATGGTTCTCTCTGAGATGTGTCATTTCGGCGAGGAAGTCGGCAAGGACCTGTGCTTTAATCGCTAGCCGTGGTTCATACGATATGTCATATTGAGTTAACTCAATCGCCCAAGACATCATCCTTCCTGCCAAGTCTGGTTTGTGTAAGATTTGTCGTATCAGCTAATTAGTCCTGACTAGGACGGGGTATCATTGGAAATATGGGTGTAACTTCCTCGAAGCCACCAGTAACGCGAAAGCTACTTTTTCAAGCCATTGATAATTCAACTCAGCTCCCTGCAAGACCTTAGAAACAAAGTAGATTGGGAACTGATCTTTACCTTCTTCTCTTATTAGTACGCCACTCACGGCCTCATCAGCCACCACGAGGTAGAGTATCAAGGTGTCCCCCGCCATCAGCTTTGTTAAGACAGGGGGAGATGCCAAGGAAGCTTTAAGCTCTTGGAACGCGACTTCGCATTCTTGTGTCCATTCAAATGAGTCTTGTTTCTTCAAGGCTTTAAACATGGGAAGGCAACGCTTTGTCGAGATTGGGAGGAAACGAGATAAGGCTGCGACCCTCCCTGTGAGTTGTTGTACGTCCTTGACCGTCCTAGGGCTGGACATGTCGAGAATTGCCCGACATTTATCCGGGTTTGCTTCAATGCCGCGATTTGTGAGCATAAATCCCATAAACATGCCAGCTTCCACACCAAATGTGCATTTCAGAGGGTTAAGTCGTAAATTAAATTGCCGTAAACGTTGAAAAACAGATTCCAGGTCTTTCGATGGATCTTAATCATCTTTTGTTTTGACGATCATATCGTCGATATAGACTTCGAATTCTCTGCCTCTCATCTCGGCAAAGACTCTGTCCATCATTCTTTGGTATGTCGCTCCTGCATTCTTCAAACCAAAGGGCATTACATTATAACAAAATACCCTGAGATCAGTGATAAAGGCAGTCTTATCCTAATCTTCGGGAGCCATGGGAATTTGATTATAGCCAGAATAAGCAACCAGAAAAGAAAGATATTTATAACCCGCTGAGTTGTCTACCAGCATATCGATGCAGGGCAGCGGAAGAGGGTCCTTCAGGCAAGCTTTGTTAAGATCTGTGTAATCTGTACACATTCTCCACTTTCCATTGGCCTTTTTTACCATCACGACATTGGATAGCTAGTCAGAATACTGTACCTCGCGGATGAATCCCGCGTTTAATAACTCGTCAATCTGTTTTTCAATAGTTGTCGTCCGCTCTTGGCCCATTCTCCTCTTTTTCTGGGCCACTGGTCTGGCTCCTTCCTTTATCGCGAGTCGGTGACAACAGAACTCGGGATCTACGCCCGGCATGTCCGAGGCGACCCATGCAAAAATATCCTTATTATCCTGCAAAACTTTGATCATATTTTTCATAACATTAATAGGTAAGTTTTTCCCGACCTTGACTACCTGATCAGGTTGACTCCCGAGTTGTATTTCCATTGAATCACCTTCAGGTTCAGGCCGTTCGTGTTGTAACTCCCCTCTCGGATCTAGGTCCGTCATCATTACAGCATCATTTCGCCTAACGAGCTTCTGTTTTCCTTTAGTTTCTTTCTTCTGTGCCTCCTTTACTTTTTCCTATTCCTGCACTGGCATAGTTTTCGTTATTTTAAGACTTTCTAAATAATAAAGTTGTGCCTCAGGGCCTTTCTCTCGGATAGTGATGATGTCGCCCCTATCACCAGGGAATTTCATCGCCATGTGCAAGGTTGAGACAGCCGCTCCCAAACCATTCAGAGTTGGTCTGCCTATAATGGCGTTATACGCTGAGGGGCATTCTACGACGAGGAACTTCACCTCTATTGATCTGCTTCCGTCACGACCTGCAAAAGTTACCTTCAATTTTACATAGCACTTGGGGGAAATAGTATCCCCTATAAAGCCTATCAAATTTCCCTTGTGGGGGATCATATCTTTATCTGTTAGGCCCAACTTCTGGAACAGGTCCCAAAACATTATGTCGGCTGAGCTCCCTTGATCAACAAATAACCTTTTTACTTCACACCCCGCCATCTTAGCCATGATAACCAGGGGGCATTGGACCCGGCTCCATCTGTAGGTAGGTCGTCTTCGGTGAATGCCAAAGTAATTCTTTTCATGGCCTTCACAGCCATGCAATGATCTTCTATGTCCCAGGACTGTTTTCTCGACGACTCTGGCAGTTCCCCCTGATCGAGACCTCCAGCAATCACGTTGATGACCCCTTTCGAAGCCGCTTCTTCATGTCGCTGTGGACTCCTGGACCGGGATCTCCGTCGTTCATCCCGCCCAGTCTCCCGGTTCCTTGTACCGGGTTCACGTCTTCTGGGTGATGACGGGCTCCTTCCACGGGATGTTCCTTCATCATTTTTCTGAACAAAGTGTCTTAATTTTCCCTGTCGTATCAACTTCTCGATGGCGTCTTTAAGGTGAATGCATTCCTTAGTGTGATGCCCGTGGTCTTTATGATACAGACAAAATTTGTCCTTATTTTTTGCTTGTGACCTCATTGGAGGAGGCCTATCTTTCAGCTCGGAATACATGATCTCCTTATAAATACGAGATGGGGGCATGGTTAATGGGGTATAAGTTGAGTAAGCACCCCTAGGTGGTCTCCCGCCCTTATCATACGTTTTTTCATTCTCCTTGGGTTTTCCGCCATAAGAATTTTTCTGTTTGTCTTTCTTTTCTCTTTCCTGCTTAGCGGCTTGATTATCTGCTCAGCCCGCTTTTTCAACTCCTCCATTGTTTTGGGCTTTTCTCCCGCTAAATCCTTGGCGAAGCCTCCTGGCTTCAGCCCCTGCTTAAGGAAATATAGCATCATATTAGGGGCGACATCACGTACCTCGAGGGATTTCGTGTTAAAGCGGATGATTAAATCCCTCAATGGCTCGTCTGATCTCTGCTTTATCCTCTCGAGATGGTGCTCGGTTTTGAATTGCTGTTTGCTGCTTGTAAAGTTTGACACGAACTTATCCTTTAATGCTTTCCATCTCGTGATGGATCCCGCTGGTAACGATGAGAACCATCTCCGGGCCGCAGCTTTCAAGGTCAACGGGAATGCTCGACATGTAACGGGCTCCTTGGCCCCTTGGAAGACCATCGTCTGTTGGAAGATCTCCACATGATCTTGAGGATCAGTTGTCCCATCATACGGATCGATCCGAATGGCGAACTTAAAGTTGGCCGACATGTCAAAGTTCATGATTGCCAAGGTGAAGGGGTTATGACACCCTTCAATACCTATGTCGTTTTCCGCCACCTGATCCATGTCGGGCAGCTGGGGTGGGGCGATTGCGGGATTGGTGCGCGAGATCTGGGGACCAACCATGGAGACCTGCCTCTCCATTTGGGGATTTTGCCCCTCTTGTTGATTCTTATGTCGTTGAGGGAGTTGCTGGCCCATCCCGAGGTTGACGAGAATTGCTTGGAATTCCCCTTGTTGCTTCTTCCAAGCTTCTTGTTCCCTGTTCATCCTCTTGATTTCTTCGGCTTGCTTTCGAATCATCTCTTTCAGGTCGAGCATGCCATCCTCAATCATTGTCATCTTCTGTTCGGACATCGCAGGGCCAGCAGGCCTGGCCTCTTCTTGTTGTTGTCGTGGAGAAGGCCCATTAGTAGAGGGCTGTTCTCCAGGGGCTCCTCCAGCGTTGGCCGATGCTCCCCTAGCCGCTTGATTCTTTCTCCTGGTGTTCACCATGTCGCTACAACCACATTTTCGGTTAGCATGAGTTAGTTCCTGTTTGCCTACGAGCACAAGAGGTTTTCTTGCCATACACTCATGCATGATTGTTAATGAAACAGAATTTAGGAGGATGATGAAGAAATTACGTATTCATATAGGAATATATTCACAATTATTGCAGAAAAATTCAAAGAATGCGATTATCCGATCAACCAATCGGTGAAAAGTCACAATTCACCGGTTAATCGGCTAAAAATGGCTTTTGCACCGATTAATTGACCGGAATTCACCTTGATAACCAGAAAAAATGGATATATGAGGAGAAAGAGGTTGAGTTCTTGACTCCGGTGGTGTTCTTCCTGCAAAATTACCAGAAAAACCAGATAAAGGAGGAAATAAGAGATCAGTTACGATCAGAGAAGAACAATTCTTCCCCACAGACGGCGCCAATGTTCCACCATGCTCTTGGCATGGCGGATCTGGCCACTCACTTGGCGGTGAGGGGGGTACCTGCAAGCACTCCAACGATCAAGTCAGTTGTGTGTCTTAAGCAAGAATTCTCAGATCTAGAGTTATGAAAACGTAACGAATGAAGACTAGTCACATGTATTTATAGGGTAAACAAAGTCACCAAAGTCAAACCTGTCACTGTCTCAGTTCCGTGAATTGCAGCGGTAGTTACGGATCTGTAACGGTCCTCACGTGGGGGTGATGTCCCCTGTGCCTTATGTCGGGTGCCCATGTCGTGGGTACACGACATGGGACTGACGGCTTGGGCCGCCCACGTGAGACTTGCACGTGTTCTTCCCGCCGGTTAGGTCCATAACAGTGAGGTGAAGCTGCACTTGTACAAAAGAGGCTTTAAACCAGACTATTAGGTTTGGACAGAACATAGGGAAGTTCAGCCAGAGGGTTATTGGGAAGGATTAAGAAGTTTGTCAGCCAGTATTGTAGATGATTGGGGGGATCTGAATGACTTTCAAATGATGGAGTATATGGTGACAGATGCTTTTAGGTCAGTCATTGATGCACCTGCAAATACGATTGCAGACACAGAGAATGCGGAGGAGGAGATTCCTAACCCAAGTTGTGAGAGGTTTTTTAATTTGTTGAAAGCTCCTAATGAACCGATTTACGAAGGGTGTTCTCAATCCAAGCTATCGATTTCAGTTAGGATGTTGGCAGCGAGAGCTAATTGGCGCATACCTCAGAGGTGTGTGGAATTTTTCGCAGAGATGTTTGTGGATTTTTCCCCCTCTAAGGATAATTTTCTTAAAAATTATTATGAAACAAAGAGGTTAGCATATAAATTAGGCCTGGTGTATCGAATGATTGATTGTTGTAAGAATGGGTGCATGCTTTACTATAACTGTGTGCACAGGTGCATACTGCCCATGCGCGTTAGCACAGGTCTAGGGCATATGTGCGCACGCCCAGTATGGTTTTGTAGGTTGTTCAGGGGCGTGCTAACTGGTCTGGAAAGTTGTGCTAATAGGCATACTGCAACTTAATGCAACAAATGAAGTTCAAACTCAAGTTATAATGTTCCTAAAAACTAAAAGCTAAAAGCTTCAAATGTTGGCTTGCTTGGTTTCCTCTAAACTTCGCATCCATCAAGCCTTGCTCTCATCATCAACTATCCTCATCATTTCACTTGAGAAATTTTAAAAGAAAAATTTCAATTTCAATTTCAATTTCAATTTACAACAAACTTGTAATTCAAATGCAAATGCAAATAAAAAAAAAAACCCAAATAAATACTATGAATAAATACAACCAATAAAGCACTTCCAGTCCACCATGATGATTATGGTGTTACCCCTAGCATTACTTCGCCAAATTCATCATCTTCCTTACGTTTTTCTCCGCTGTCCTATGCGTCCTCCTTAAGTTGCTCCTTTTGCTTTGACCCCACAACTTCATTTTCTTTCCTTCTTTGTTTTTCTCAACCTTTTTTTGGCAATTCGTGATTTTTTTTTTTTGCTTCTTCAATTTCTTTCCTGATTCTTTTCATTATATGTAATATATTTATGTATAAATATAACATTCCTGCTTTCTTCACTGTCACAGTCTACAATCCCCTTCTCTTTCAATCGCATTTCCTATTTCCACTTTGGTGGGTTTTTTTCTCCTCTTTTTTGCCTCTTCCATGGCTATGAGTAGCTGGAGATAACCACATGCTGAACAAAATCATTGTCGTGTGGGTCAGCATTGGACTAAACCATCATCGACCCCATTCTATAATCAGAAACCTCCTTTGCCTTTGGGTTAGTCTACCACAATTCTGCATCCTCTACTTTTGCATTTCGTAAAAGTGCCAAGGTGTTGGAATTCATAATTCTGATCACTCTACTTTTCAATGTCTTCAATCGGGTTTTCGGAGTTTATTAGGGACAATAAGTACTTTTCAATGACATTAAGAAAACCTAAGCACTATAATAACCTAAGCACTCTAACAACGGCGTTCTTTCTTTTGTTTACAAGGATCTAAAACCTAAGCACTCCATGATAACCCCTCCCTGCCCTTACCACTAGAATAACTCCCATGTAAATTGAAAAATCAAGCTCCAAACCTTTTTCAACAATTTCATCATCAAACCAAAACCAACACAAGATCAAACAACAACAGCAGCAGAAGCTTTATCCCACTAGATTAGCTCGGCTTGATGATTCACACAACGCCATTGTGCTTAGTGAAAAAATGTATTTTCAAAAATATTATTTATCAAGAGATTCCATTCAATAATTTCTCATGGATCTTTTTGGGCCTCCCTATACCCTTGATCATCAAAATCGAATATCTTAACCACGGTTAGTTTGAAGAAACACGCGACTAAGACAAAAAAATTAGCAATTCATCCAATAGACAACGTTGAAATCAAACACAAATCTTCATTAAAAACAAATACTAACATTCATTTAACCACCGCTAAATAAAAACTAAAAAAATAGGAGGGAAAAAACCCAGACTTATTGTCCCTAATAAATTCCAAAAACCCAATTGAAGACATTGAAAGTAGAGTGATCAGAATTATGAAATCCAACACCTTGACACTTTTACGAAATGCAAAAGTAGAGTAGGCAGAATTGTGGTGGACTAACCCAAAGGCAAAGGAGGTTTCTGATTGTAGAACGGGGTAGATGATGGTTTGGTCCAATGCTGACCTACACGACGATGACCTTGTTCAGCATGTGGTTTTCTCCAGCTACTCATAACCATGGTCGAAGCAAAAAAAGAGGGGGAAAAAACCACCAAAGAGGAAATAGGAAATGCGATTGAAAGAGAAGGGGATTGTGGACTATGACAGTGAAGAAAGCAGGAATGTTGTATTTATAGATAAATATAAATGCATAAAAGGAAAAGAATCAGGAAATTGAAGAAGCAAAAAAAAAATTCACGAATTGCCAAAAAAAAGTGGACAAAAACAAAGAAGGAAAGAAAATGAAGTGGTGGGGTCAGAGCAAAAGGAGCAAATTAAGGAGGATGTAGACGACAGCGAAGAAAAACGTAAGGAAGATGATGATTTTTCCGAAGTAATGCTAGGGGTAACGCCATAATCCTCATGGTGGACTGGAAGTGCTTTATTGGTTGTATTTATTCATAGTACTTGTTTGGGTTTTTTTTTCATTTGCATTTGAATTACAAGTTTGTTGTAATAAATTGAAAATGAAATTTAAATTGAAATTGAAATTCTTCTTTTAAAATTTCCCAAGTGAAGAGATGAGGATAGATGATGATATGAGCATGGCTTGATGGATGCGAAGATAAGAAGAAAGCAAGCAAGCCAACATTTGAAGCTTTTAGCATTTAGTTTTTAGAATTCTCATGATGTAACAAGCTCATTACGAACATTTTCACTTGAGTTTGAATTTCATTTGTTGCATTAAATTGCAGTATGGCTATTAGCACAGATTTCTAGACCTGTTAGCACACCCCAGAACAGCCAACAAAACCAGTCTGGCCGTGCGAACTGCCCCCAGATTTGTGCTAACGCGCATAGGCAGTATGCACCTGTGCACACAGGTTTTGGAACCTGTTAGGACGCGCCCTCCTCTGCTGGCAGCAATTGTGCGCATAGGTTTTGGCACCTGTTAGGACGCGCTAACTGCCCCTGTTTTGTGCGTTTTATGTGTTGTTTTGGGTCCTTAAGTCACCTATAAATACCTTTCTTGCTTTGTTAAACATAACTTTGATCATTTTGAAATATAATTTCTGAATTGAGATCAGAGCTTAGGTTTTCTTGGTAGGGTTCTTAGCAAAGTACTGTTGAACTTGAAATTCCTATCTCATCATTGGTTACCAACACCAATGTGGCGGTGCTGCGACGATCTTATCTCTAACTTCGATTAGGGTGGCGATTTCTCCGCCCATCCTCTTTTCTTCCGCATTCTAATGGTTCTTCTCCTTCCAATTTAAAAATCGTGTACAATATTTTTGAACAATAAGGTGTTTTTTAAAATAAAAATAACTAGGTTGTTTTTAAATTACATAAATGATTTCAAGCTTTCTAAATATAAATCATTATTCAGTTAGACTTTTCTAACTCAATCTAAATGATTTTTCTATTTTTAAAATTACAAAAGTTTTTTTTAGAGGTGGTGTACTTTATACTTGAAGAATTTGATAGTTTTCGAAATAAATATGAAAACACGATTTTTAATTATCTAAATTATTTCAAGCATTTTAAAAACAATATCTTATAAACTTTAAAGTTTTTAACTAAATTTACATATTTTTTTATGTTGTTAAAATAGCAACAGTTTTTTTAGAAATCGTGTATAATACAATTGAGCAATAAGGTGTTTTATACGAAACAAAAATGACAAGTATGTTTTTAGATTACCTAAGTTATTTGAATCTTTTTGAAAATAATGTTTTACTAATTTTGAAGTTTCAAATTCAATTTACAAAATTTCATATATTTTTAAAGTTACAACTATTTTTTTCGAAATCCAGTACTATCACTTGAAGAATAAGGTGCTTTACGAATAAAAATAAAATGTAACCAAAATTATTTGAATCTTTTTGAAAACAACGCATTATATACTTTGAAGTTTCTAACTCAATTTACCTAATATTTTATACTTTTAAAATTGCAACTATTTTTTAGATATCGTATACTAGATACTTGAAGAATATGGTTTTTTTTAATAAAAACAAAAACGTGATTTTCAAATTATCTAAATCATTTGAATCTTTTTGAAAATAATGTTTTATTCACTTTGAATTTTCTAGCTCAGTTATCTTAATTTTTTATATTTTTAAAATTGTAACAAGTTTTTTGGAGATCGTGTATAATACATTTGAAAAATATGTTTTTTTATAAATACAAATAAAAAGGGTGTTTTTAAACTACATAAATTATTTGAAGTTTCATGAAATGAAAATATAATTCACTTAGAAGTTTCTAACTCAATTTATATAAAATTTTTATTTTTTTAAAATTACAATAGTTTTTTTAAAGATTGTGTACGGTACACTTGAAGAATAGGGTATTTTTTAAATAAAAAATAAGGTATTTTTAAATTACCTAAATTATTTTTAACTTTGTGAAAACAATGAGTTATTAACTATGAAGCATCTAGCTCAATTTTAATAATTTTTAAATTTTTAAAAATTGCAACAGTTTTTTTAGAAATCATGTACTATCACTTAAAGAATAGGGCGTTTTTCGAATAAAAATGAAAAAGAAATTTTTAAATTACCTAAATTATTTGAAGCTTCCTGGAAATAATTTATTATTCACTTTAAAATTGCATAATTTTTTAAAATTGCAACCGTTCTTTTAGATATCGTGTTTTGTAGACTTGAAGAATATGGTGTTTTTCAAAATGAAAATGAAATGGGCAACTTATAATTACCTTAATTACTTGAAGCTTTCTAAAAATAATGTATTATTCATTTTGAAAACTTCAATACACGAGTAAAATGAGGAAGATCATCATTCACAACACATGCATCAATAATGTCAAAGTCTCAAGTCCAAAAAGGTTGAACCAAAAGAGAATCGTTGGGGACTAAACATGTAGGAACAAGTGCATGTGTAACACACACATTCTCAATCAAAGATGCAGCATGTTGTTCCAAATGACCACAAGTATCTAGTTTCTCTAAAAGGCTAATTTCATTTTACACACACCAGACCAAAAACACAAAAATAACATGGCCATCAACAATTTGCTTAAAGCTCAAAGAATAATTGTAGCAAAATACAATCAAATGTCCAAGCTTACCAATCCAAAATTTATTAACAATCAAAAAATTGGAACCAAACAACAAATCATTCAAGGTATGAGAAGTAGAGAAGATGTAGGTATACCTTAGAATACTTGCCAATGAAGGTAACGAAAGGAATCAAGTAAGAACAAACAAAATTTATCACCTATACTTGACATAACCAAAGATTTAGCTTGCTCTTCCCTTGGATTCGCATCTTTACAACCTTTCAAAGAAGTCATGAAACTACTAGGCAATGAGTCAATGTTAGCATTCAAACAAGGATATTCATGATGCATCACATAAGAGGAATGTCTAGCTAAAGATATATGTTTAGTTTCATGCTTAGCCATAAAAAGATTGGAATGAGAAGAAACACTCTCATTCTTGGAGTGCTCTCGGCCATGGTGGCCTTTAGAGCCCTTGGAAGAGCATTTGGAGCTCTTTCCTCCATCATCCTTGCCAAAACATTTAATCAAATCCTTATTGGACTTTTTCAAAGCAACTTGTTCACCTTCCCATTTTCTTTTCATAAGTTGTTGGTCTTGACCAACCTCTTTAGGGGAAGAGGGAATAAGAATGAACGTTTGGCCATTGAAATCAAACGCATACTTGTTAGTGTGGCCATCATGAATAACACTCCTATCATATTGCCAAGGTCTACCAAGCAAAACATGAGTAGCCTTCATAGGTACCACATCACACAAAATGCTATCATGATACTTACTAATTTCCAAATCAACCACAACTTGTTTGTCAACAAGTAACTCACCATTATCATTAAGCCATTGAAGCTTATACGGCCTTGGATAAGGAGAAGTAGACAAATCTAGTTTGGAAACCAAACGAGTGCTAGCCACATTCACACATGAACCACTATCAATAATCATGGAACATGTAGCATGTCACTATACATCTAGTATGAAAAATGTTTTCTCTTTGTGAAACATCATCATCTTTAGGATGGCTACCAAGTAATCTCCTAACAACAAGCAAGTCACCCTCATTTGGATGAAGTTCTTTTTCACCACTACTAGAATCACTAGAAGAAGTGTTAGAATGAGAAGAAGCATTATAATAACTATCCAAAGAGTCATAAACATTATCAACACATATCATTGCTTTCTTGTAAGGGCACTGAGACGCAATGTGCCCTCTGCCTAAGCACTTGATGTTGCTTTGTTTTCAATGTCTTTTTCTCTTTCATGAACCTTTTCTTTTCCTTTGGAATATGAGGATTTAGAAGAGGAAAAATTCTTGTGGTCATGGCCATCCTCAACATCTTTAGAGCCCTTTTCGTAAGCCTTATGAAAATCCTTGTCAAAACTCTTTTTTAAAACCTTTATCAAAACCACCTTTAGAAGAAGATTTTCCATAGGCATGAGAATAAGACTTAGAGGATCTAGAATGATAGTATGAGTCTCTATCTTGTCTTTGGAGTTGAGATTGAACTCTTTGACATTGATGCAACATAGAATCCATAGAGACATGATCATGCAATTCAACAATATCTCTAATACTAGGATGCAATCCTTCCATGAATCTAGCCATAGTGGCTTCCTCACTCTACTAGAATTCGCGTTTTTAGCGGCCAAAAGGTAGCATCGGCCAAAACACCGACGCTACTAACAGCGCCCAGGCCGACGCTACTCCCACAACATGGTCAATATTCCAAAATTAATGACATTGGCGACGTTGCGTCGGTTAGGCCGACACTAATGTTAGCAGCAACCTTGACCCCCGCTAAGTTTGGTGGGAAAAATAGCATAGCTTCGGCCTAACGACGCTAACTTTGGAATTTCGGCGCATTATTAGTATGTGGCGCTAGCGGGGGCAATTGGCCGACACTAATGTCCAACATCACAAAGCCACGCGTCTGATTCCAAATTAGCATCGGCCATGGCCGACGCTACTGTTAATAAGAGAGACGCATGTATCCCTTCTTCCTCACTTTGTCTATTCTCTCACTTTCTTCTCTCTCTTTCTCTCCTCACCGGCAGCCACCTCCCACCGCGCCACCACCATCGGCGACCACCACGAGGCAAAAGGCCTCCGTCCAAATCCTCTTCAACCCTCCCTCTCCCTTTGTGTCCGATTATTTTTCCCTTTTTTCAACCCCAAACCCTAACCTCAACTCCTCCACCACCGCCGCCACCACACCAACCGCCGCCACCACACTTGGACGCCGTCGCCGCCACCACGTTGTTTTGTGAGTTTTTAGGGCCTGGTTCTTTTTTGAATTTTTTTGTTCTTGTTTAATTTGAAGGAATTTTGGGTGCGGACTTTACTTGGAGAAATTTTGTGTAAATTCTATTTTACTGAGATTCTATTTAGGGAAAATTTTAGGGAGATTCTGTTTTGGTGGCTTTGGCTGCAATTGAAATATAATGTGAATTGTATGTGGTGTTTCTTGTGTGTTGCTCTGTTCCGAATTGAAATGGAATCAACAATATAATGTTTGTTGTATTTTTATTATATTAGTAATAAGTAGCAATGTGTGTGATGAGTTATCTATATAGAGAATTAAAAGGTAGCGAGTTTGGGTCAAGAAAGACTTGAGTTTGCTCTTATGTTTATATTTGTGTCTTACTAATATTATAAGTTATATGCCTAACATTTTTGCTGTTTAAAACACATTAGTATGTACATACTATTAGTAGTTATAGAAGTTTCATAGCTAGTTTGCTAATTTCTTTTTATAAAAAATATTTTAATCTATAAAGTACCAATAATAATTAAATTTAAGTTATTATTTGATTGTTTACATTTCTTTATTTTGGATCGTGGAGATAGCAGGAGCTAGGAGCGTACGATTTTGGAGTTAGAGGTATGTTCTTGATTATAAATTTAGGAATCGAAGCTAGCTATAGAATATAACTGTTCACATGTAGTTAGGATTTGTTTGTGGTGTGTTAGTGGATAATAGGTGAGACCCCGATGAAAATACTGGATATACCAGGGTGCTGGTTTATTTTATGTCATTGCTTGTGTTTGTTGTGTGTTAGTGGATAGGTGAGACCCCGATGAAAATATTGGATATATCGGGGTGTTGGTTTATTTTATCTTGTTGCTTGTGTTTGTTATGTGTTAGTGGATAGGTGAGACCCCGATAAAAATACTGGATATACCGGGGTGCTGGTTTATTTTATGTCGTTGCATGTTTGAATTTAAATTTTTTAATTTTTTAAAATTTGGGAAATGCTTGTATAGTAGGGGTTATGCTGCTGAATTTTTTGTAAATCAATTTATTACACGTTTAGTGCAGAATATGAAAGCTCTTAGTTGGATGTATGATAGGGTTAACGTAGATAGGAGAGGGTTGAAACATGAATTTATTGAGGGAGTTGATGAGTTTGTGAGGAAAGATAAGGAACTTCCTTATTATGCTTCTGATAGAGGGATTAGATGTCCATATACGAGGTGTAGGTGCATGAAATTGGTTACGGAGTCAGAGGTGAAGCTGCACTTGTACAAAAGAGGCTTTAAACCAGACTATTGGGTTTGGACAGAACACAGGGAAGTTCAGCCAGAGGGTTATTGGGAAGGATTAAGAAGTTTGTCAACCAGTATTGTAGATGATTGGGGGGATCAGAATGACTTTGAAATGATGGACTATATGGTGACAGATGCTTTTAGGTCAGTCATTGATGCACCTGCAAATACGATTGCAGACAAGAGAATGCAGAGGAGGAGATTCCTAACCCAAGTTGTGAGAGGTTTTTTAATTTATTGAAAGCTCCAAATGAACCGATTTACGAAGGGTGTTCTCAATCCAAGCTACCGATTGCAATTAGGATGTTGGCAGCGAGAGCTAATTGGCCCATACCTCAGAGGTGTGTTGACTTTTTCGGAGAGATGTTTGCATATTTTTCCCCCTCTAAGGATAATTTTCCTAAAAATTATTATGAAACAAAGAGGTTAGCATATAAATTCGGCCTGGAGTATCGAATGATTGATTTTTGTAAGAATGGGTGTATGCTTTACTATAACTGTGCGCACAGGTGCATACTGCGCATGCACGTTAGCACAGATCTGGGGGATATGTGCGCACGCCCGGTTTGGTTTTGTAGGTTGTTCAGGGGCGTGCTAACAGGTCTAGAAAGCTGTGCTAATAGGCATACTGCAACTTAATGCAACAAATGAAGTTCAAACTCAAGTTATAATGTTACTAATAATGAGCTTATTACATCATGAGAATGCTAAAAACTAAAAGCTAAAAGCTTCAAATGTTGGCTTGCTTGCTTTCCTCTTATCTTCGCATCCATCAAGCCATGCTCTCATCATCAACTATCCTCATCATTTCACTTGAGAAATTTTCAAAGAACAATTTCAATTTCAATTTCAATTTCAATTTACAACAAACTTGTAATTCAAATGCAAATGCAAATAAAAAAAAAACCCAAATAAATACTATGAATAAATACAACCAATAAAGCACTTCCAGTCCACCATGATGATTATGGTGTTACCCATTGCGTTACTTCGCCAAATTCATCATCTTCCTTACGTTTTTCTTCGCTGTCCTCTGCGTCCTCCTTAATTTTCTCCTTTTGCTTTGACCCCACAACTTCATTTTCTTTCCTTCTTCGATTTTCTCCACCCTTTTTTGGCAATTCGTGATTTTTTTTTTTGCTTCTTCAATTTCCTGATTTTTTCCTTATATGTATTTATATTTATGTATAAATACAACATTCCTGCTTTCTTCACTGTCACAGTCTACAATCCCCTTCTCTTTCAATCGCATTTCCTATTTCCTCTTTGGTGGGTTTTTTTCTCCTCTTTTTTGCTTCTTCCATGGCTATGAGTAGCTGGAGATAACCACATGTTGAACAAGATCATTGTCATGTGGGTCAGCATTGGACCAAACAATCATCGACCCCATTCTATAATCAGAAACCTCCTTTACCTTTGGGTTAGTCTACCACAATTCTGCTTCCTCTACTTTTGCATTTCGTAAAAGTGCCAATGTGGTGGAATTCATAATTCTGATCACTCTACTTTTCAATGTCTTCAATTGGGTTTTTGGAGTTTATTAGGGACAATAGGTACTTTTCAATTATATTAAGAAAAACTAAGCACTATAATAACCTAAGCACTCTAACAACGGCGTTCTTTCTTTTGTTTACAAGGATCTTAAACCTAAGCACTCCATCATAACCCCTCCCTGCCCTTACCACTATAATAACTCCCATGTAAATTGAAAACTCAAGCTCCAAACCTTTTTCAACAATTTCTTCATCAAACCAAACCCCACACAAGATCAAACAACAACAACAGCAGAAGCTTTATCCCACTAGATTAGCTCGGCTTGATGATTCACACAACGCCATTGTGCTTAGTCAAAAAATGTATTTTCAAAAATATTATTTATTGAGAGATTTCATTCAATAATTTCTCATGGATCTTTTTGGGCCTCCCTATACCCTTGATAATCAAAATCCAATATCTTAACCACGGTTAGTTCAAAGAAACACACGACTGAGACAAAAAAATTAGCAATTCATCCAATAGGCAACGTTGAAATCAAACACAAATCTTCATTAAAAACAAATACTAACATTCATTTAACCACTGCAAAATAAAAACTAAAAAAATAGGAGGGAAAAACCCAGACTTATTGTCCCTAATAAATTCCGAAAACGCAATTGAAGACATTGAAAAGTAGAGTGATCAGAATTATGAAATTCAACAACTTGACACTTTTATGAAATGCAAAAGTAGAGTAGGAAGAATTGTGGTAGACTAACCCAAAGGCAAAGGAGGTTTCCGATTATAGAACGGGGTTGATGATGGTTTGGTCTAATGCTGACCCACACAACAATGACCTTGTTCAGCATGTGGTTTTCTCCAGCTACTCATAACCATGGAAGAAGCAAAAAAGAGGGGGGGGAAACCACCAAAGAGGAAATAGGAAATGCGATTGAAAGAGAAGGGGATTGAGGACTGTGACAGTGAAGAAAGCAGGAATGTTGTATTTATACATAAATATAAATGCATAAAAGGAAAAGAATCACGAAATTGAAGAAGCAGAAAAAAATTAACGAGTTGCCAAAAAAAAGTGGAGAAAAACAAAGAAGGAAAGAAAATGAAGTGGTGGGGTCTGAGCAAAAGGAGCAAATTAAGGAGGATGCAGACGACAGCGGAGAAAAACATAAGGAAGATGATGATGTTTGTGAAGTAACGCTAGAGGTAACGCCATAATCCTCATGGTGGACTGGAAGTGCTTTATTGGTTTTATTTATTCATAGTATTTGTTTGAGTTTTTTTTTTTTCATTTGCATTTGAATTACAAGTTTGTTGTAATAAATTGAAAATGAAATTTAAATTGAAATTAAAATTGTTCTTTTAAAATTTCTCAAGTGAAGTGATGAGGATAGATGATGATGTGAGCATGACTTGATGGATGCGAAGATAAGAAGAAAGCAAGCAAGCTAATGGTTCTTCTCCTTCCAATTTAAAGACCGTGTACAATATTTTTGAACAATAGGGTGTTTTTTAAAATAAAAATAACTAGGTTGTTTTTAAATTACATAAATGATTTCAAACTTTCTAAATATAATATATTATTCAGTTCGACTTTCCTAACGCAATTTAAATGATTTTTCTATTTTTAAAATTACAAAAGTTTTTTTTAAAGGTCGTGTACTTTATACTTGAAGAATTTGATAGTTTTCGAAATAAATATGAAAACACGTTTTTTCATTATCCAAATTATTTCAAGCATTTTAAAAACAATATTTTATAAACTTTAAAGTTTTTAACTAAATTTACATATTTTTTTATGTTGTTAAAATAGCAACAGTTTTTTTAGAGATCGTGTATAATACAATTGAGCAATAAGGTGTTTTATACGAAATAAAAATGACAAGTGTGTTTTTAGATTACCTAAGTTATTTGAATCTTTTTGAAAATAATGTTTTACTAATTTTGAAGTTTCAAATTCAATTTACAAAATTTCTTATATTTTTAAAGTTACAACTATTTTTTTAGAAATCCAGTACTATTACTTGAAGAATAAGGTGCTTTATGAATAAAAATAAAATGTGATTTTTAAATTACCAAAATTATTTGAATCTTTTTGAAAACAACGTATTATTTACTTTGAAGTTTCTAACTCAATTTACATAATATTTTATACTTTTAAAATTGCAACTATTTTTTATATATCGTATACTATTGAAGAATATGTTTTTTTTTTAATAAAAACAAAAACGTGATTTTCAAATTATCTAAATCATTTGAATCTTTTTGAAAATAATGTCTTATTCACTTTGAAGTTTCTAGCTCAGTTATCTTAATTTATTATATTTTTAAAATTGTAACAAGTTTTTTGGAGATCGTGCATAATATTGGAAAATATGTGTTTTTCGAAATACAAATAAAAAGGGTGTTTTTAAACTACATAAATTATTTGAAGTTTCATGAAATGAAAATATTTTTTACTTAGAAGTTTCTAACTCAATTTATATAAAATTTTTATTTTTTTAAAATTGCTATAGTTTTTTTAAAGATTGTGTACTGTACACTTGAAGAATAGGGTATATTTTAAATAAAAAATAGGGTATTTTTAAATTACCTAAATTATTTTTAACTTTGTGAAAATAATGTGTTATTAACTATGAAGCATCTAGCTCAATTTTAATAATTTTTAAATTTTTAAAAATTGCAACAGTTTTTTTAGAAATCATGTACTATCACTTAAAGAATAGGGTGTTTTTCGAATAAAAATGAAAAAGAAATTTTTAAATTACCTAAATTATTTGAAGCTTCCTGGAAATAATTTATTATTTGTAGAAGTATGTGTGCTTAAATGTTTAATTGATTATATTTTGATGATGACAAATACAATAGCAATAAGTTATGTGTAGTATGTTTTGATGTTAACAAATGTAAGATTAAATTAGGAATGAACATGCTACTATATGAGCTTAATGGAGTGCATGATTATATGTTCTATGTTGTGATATACAAGTTGAAAATAATGCAATGTGTACATCAATGCTTGATAGACTAACTAGAGTTATATATTTATAAATCAAGCATATTTGATATTGAGTTTGGATGTTTGGACTAACTATGATTTTTAAGTGAGAAATATCTTGTAGATAGTCCAAGTATTAAGAGTAAGCAATGATAAGAAAAATTGAAAAATCAATTATGCTCAACTCAAGAAGGAGAATGACAATGATAGCCAAGCGCTTATGATACTATGAAAGAGAAACTAACAAGCTTGGATTGCATCAAGAAGCCTAAGGACTTAGTTTGGTATATTTCCTTTATAGGCTATGTAAGTGTAAATTTGAGAAGTCATTACTTGATAGAGCTTGTCATTCACCTTGCATTCATAGCATCATTTTTACACCATAGCCTTCAAAATGTGTTTTTCAAAGAAATTGGTTACAAAGTGTTTTATCATGAGAAAATTGTTTTTCAATTAGATAAGGATTTGAAAAGTGAATTTATGTTTAAAAGTACTAAAGTATTTGGTTTGAATTCGTTAATAAGCATAAACAAATATCTTTTCAACAATAGTCTTATATGGAAGCTGATACATGTTTACCGTTTTAATCATATCATTACGTGTATTTTAAATATTGAGCTAAGCCTTATTGCATTTGAAAATAGACTCAATAAGCTTTCTAATGACTGGTCTTTTGCTCTAAATGAATCACAAATGAAGAAGTTATGAACTTTTGAATTCAGCCTTTGTTTTTAGGTTTTTGAAAATGACATTTGTTCACTATTTTGATCATATCTTTAAAAATACTTTGAGTTTTGATCTGAAACCTATTTCATAAGAAAGTAGACTCAAAGAGCTTTCTAACAACTGGTCATTCGCTTGAAACGGACAAGAAATGAAGGAGTTATGACTTTTCAAAGTTAGAGATTATCGTTAGGAATTTCATATCCGAATACATATTCGAATATTTAAGTGTATATTCGAATACATATTCGAATATTGCTTTTGATATTCGAATATATATTCGAATATAGCTATCTAAGCACCAATAAGTACATATTCGAATACATATTCGAATATGGCTTTTGATATTCGAATATATATTCGAATATAGCGTTTTAAGCACCAGTAAGTGCATATTCGAATACATATTCGAAAATGGGTTTTGATATTCGAATATAGCTTTGAAAATGTGAAAAATCTGCTTCCAAGAGTGTCATATTCGAATATGGGATTCTATATTCGAATATATATTTGAATATGGACGGTGCAGAGCTAAAAATGGCTAGTAACGACTAGATTTCAATGGAGGGCTATAAATATGAGTTCTTGGACCATTCTAAAAACAAGAAGCAAGGTTTTCCACTCTAGTATCACACTAGAATCAAATTATCTCATTTCTAAGCTTCTTCTAACATGAATCAAATGCTTTAATCTTGATCTTTCATCTTGAATCATTCTCATCATTCAAAAAGCTTTGATATTCAAAATTGCTCTATCTTGCTAAAGGCTTGCTCAAATCTTTGTGTTTCAAGTTGTATCATTTACTCTTTTGAGAGTTTCATTGTGGTGAGCTAATTTTTGTCAAGAAGGTGAGGTATCCTTCTAATTGTTTGAAGGTGAGATACCCTTCTAGTTGTTTGAAGGTGAGGTATCCTTCAAAGTTGTTTGAAGGTGAGGTATCCTTCAAGGTTGTTTTAGGGTGAGGTATCCCTAGTTGAGGCTCTTGCACATTGGTGGGGTATCCAATGGTGGGGAGTGCTCTTAGTTTGTAATCTTGTTGAAGATTGAATACAAGTATTTTCGCGGTGCTATTTTGAAGACTGGACGTAAGTCACAAGGAGGTTTAGTGACCGAACCAGTATAAATCTCTGTGTTTGATTCTCTCTTCCCTACTCTTTAAACTTTCATATATGTTGCTCTATATTTTTGTTGCCCATCTTGCTTCATATTCTAATTCCTCTAATTTCATTATATTTGAGTTATTTGTGCAAATTGAATTCTTTATAAACTTGTTCCGCTGCTTATAACTTTTATTTGCACAAAATTGTTTAGATTTCTTGAAAGTGTTTTAAAATTTTAAATCACCCAATTCACCCCCCCTCTTGGGTGATGGTTGCCATGACCAACATTATTCACTTTAAAATTGCATAAATTTTTAAATTGCAACCGTTCAGATCGTGTTTTGTACACTTTGAAGAATATGGTATTTTTCAAAATGAAAATGAAATGGGCGACTTATAATTACCTTAATTACTTGAAGCTTTCAAAAAATAATGTATTATTCATTTTGAAGTTTCTAACTTAATTGTCATAATTTTCAATACATTTAATTTTCAATTGTCATCATTTTCAATATATTTTAAGAAAATTATTTTAAAATTACTTAAATTATTTGAAGATTTTTTAAAACAATGTCTTATTAACTTTAAAATTTCTAGCTCAATTTACAAAATATTTAATATTTTAAAGATTTGAACAAGTTTTGTATAGATGGTGTACTATACAATAGAGTGTTTTTCGAAATAAAAATGAAAATGTGATTTTTAAATTATCTAAATTATTTGAATCTTTTTTAAAACAATGTATTGTACACTTCGAAAATAGTGTATTTTAATTTTATACACTTGAAGAATATAGTGTTTTTCGAAATAAAAATAATTAGGGTCTTTTAAATTACTTAAATTATTTGAAGCTTTTTGAAAATAGTGATTTATTCACTTTAAAGTTTCTAGGTGAAATTACATAATTTTTTATATTTTTAAAATTGTAAAAAAAAATTAGGGATCATGTATATATACTTGAAGAATATTGTGTTTTTTGAATTAAAAATTTAAAAGCAATTTTAAGATTACCTAAATTATTTGAAGCCTTTTGAAAATAATATGTTATTCACTTTGAGGTTTCTAGCTATACTTACATAATTTTTATATTTTTAAAATTGCAATATTTTTTTAGAAATCTTGTATAATACATTTGAAGAATAGGGTTTTTTTTAAAATAAAAATAAATAGGGTATTTTTAAATTACCTAAAACTTTTGAAGCTTTCTATAAACAATATATTGTTCACTTCAAATTTTCTAACTCAATTTACATAATTTTTATATTTTTAAAATTGCAATAGGTTTTTAGAGATCATGTACTATATATACTTTAACAATATGGTATTTTTCGAAATAAAAATGGAAATCAGATTTTAAAATACTATCTTAAATAAGGTGTTTTTCAAAATAAAAATGAATAGGGTGATTTTAAATTACCTAAATTATTAGAAGCTTTCTGAAAAATAATGTATTATTCACTTTGAAATTTCTAACTCAATTTACATACTTTTTTACACTTTTGAAATTGCAACAGTTTTTTTAGAGATTATGTACTATATACACTTGAAGAATATGGTGTTTTTTTAATTGAAAATAAATTCGGTGTTTTTAAATTACGTAAGTTATTAGAAGTTTTCTGAAAATAATGTATTATTCACTTAGAAGTTACTAACTCAATAATTTTTTTAGTATTTTTAAAATTGCAACATTTTGTTTAGAAATTGTGTACTATCACTTGAAGAATAGGTTTTTTTCCAATAAAAAAGAAAACGCTATTTTTAATATACCTAAACCATTAGAAGCTTTTTGAAAACAATGTCTTATTCACTTTCAAGCTTATAGCTCAATTTACAAAAAAAAAAAAAATTTAAAAATGCAAAAGATTTTTTAGAAATCGCGTACTATACACTTAGGGAGGTGTATTGGTTTAGGATTTTAAAAGACTTTTTTAACTGAAAAAAAGTCTGTAGATTTTAAAAGACTTTATAAGATTTTCATGACTTTTAAGGATTGTGGAAGAATTTCAAGAATTTTGAAGTAGGATTTTAATGGATTTGTATCATACACTCTGCGGGACTTTGTGGACTCTATTGGACTTTATAGACTATGCAAGACTTCGTGAAGTTGTTATATATGATAAGAATTCAATATTCTTTTGCATACATTCAAATTTAAAAAAAAATAAAACACACAAAAATAATTTAAAAAAAGTGAGGGATAAATAAAAGTAAAACTAATACAGTTAGTTAATTCACCATAATATTATGTCCTCCTAAATAGCGTTCGTTCACATATTCATAGTTATACTAGTCCTGAAAGCATTACCGTCTTTTGTTCTAGCTCTTGGGTTTGAATAATAGGCTTAATATTATGGTCTTCATTAACTGGTAATTTTGAAGATGAAGACTCCTCCACCGATTCAATTGGAAAATCATAAGAACGACATTATTTCCGAAAAAAGTTATGTAGCATTGTACATGCTAATACAAGTTCTGCACACGCTAATACAAGTTCAAGCCATATATATGGTTATACCTATCAAATAGCAATCATACCCGTGCTTTGCACGGGTTGTCATCCAATACTTTATTTATTTATTTATTTATTTATTTATTTATTTATTTATTATTATTATTATTATTATTATTATTATTATTATTTTGATATTCTTCTACTATTTTATTTTAATTTTAAGATTTTTTTTAAAAAAGTAAAATCTACAAGCCTATTAAAATTTAAAATAGATTTCAATAATAATAATAAAAAAAGATATAATCAAATTGCATATTTTTTAAAAAAATTTAGTAGCTGATCTCATAAGCAAATGGAAACGTTTCATATTACCTATAAATATGAAATCATTGAAAATTAAAATTAGAAGTTATGAATTTAAATCAACTAAAAATACAGGCAATGTAACATTTTTATAAATTATTATAATAATTTGAATAAAATCTATAAAATGCATATTTAATGTTTATTATTATTAATAAGAAAAAATAATAAGAAGCTTAAAAGATTTTATTATTAATAAGGGTTTTTAAACAATGATAAAGCTGATTATTTAAACATTTTAGTGATTTATTACCACTTCAATATATTTATTGTTTCTCATATTTTATAATTTTAATTATATTTATATCTATAATTTAATTTCTTTAGCTAAAAAATAATTTTAAATCAAAAAATATTTTTAAATAAGTGACAATAGATATATTGGAATAACAATAGTCTCACTCCATATTAAAATAATTAATAAAATAAGATGGATTTATTTACACTACATCAATTCAATTTAATAATATAAAACATGTCTTGCGAAAAAAAGTATTAAAAGAAGACTTAATCTAGTAAAATTTTAAGTCATATTTTTTTGTCAATCATCTATCTAAATAAAAAAAAGGCAAAATGACACTTTTGGTCCCTTAACTCTTTGTGCCAATTCACTTTGGTCCCTTAACTTTTTTTTTTATTCATTTTGATCCCTTAACTTTTATTTTGGATTCAATTGGGTCCCTACTGTTCAATTTGGACACTTTTATTATGACATAACGGAAGTAACGGTAGGGACCAAATTGAATCCAAAATAAAAGTTAAGGGACCAAAATGAATAAAAAAAGTTAAGGAACCAAAGTGAATTGGCGCAAAGAGTTAAGGGACCAAAAGTGTCATTTTGCCTAAAAAAATTGTAAAATGGGAGTTGTTTAAGGGAATTCAAATTGTATATTGTTAAAGGTTAAAATTATTTCTCATATTATATGTTCAAATAAGATGAGCATTCAAACCTTTAGCATCAGTGGTAGGTAGCACCAAACCACAATTTTATTAGTATTGTAATAATATTGAAACACAAAAAATAATATTTTTCTACCTCAAAAGCTTATTTTAACCCAAACATGTAGATAAGAACTTAAAAAGAGAACGTGTTTGATATAATTTTATTTTTTTAAGCGTATATAATCTACCTTTAAGTAAAAAGTTATTTCTTCAAAAGTTATTTTAGAGCTTTTCATTCCTAAAAAGCATTTTATAAGTAAAAAAAGAAATTAAATAAGAGATGTAAAAGCAAAAGTATCTTGCTCAACTACTCCACTTATAAAAGGAAGAGAAGACAAAATAAATAAATAAATAAACTGGGCCAAACATACACTGAGTAGAGTAAGTGTATGATACTTGAACCATATGATCAATAATATATACATATTATTTTTTATATTTTAAAAATAACATTTCATATGTATGAAGAATACATACATGTTTTTTCAAAAGTCAATAATATTATTTAAAAAATATTGAATAATTTATAATATATACATATCTATTGTAATTATGAAATTTAAATGGAAAATGCGTAAATAACAAATAAAAAAAAAGTTTAAAGAACATTAATCCATAGTTTTCCTTCAGAGGTGAGTTTTATTTGTCAACAATGCGTGAAAAAACCACTAGATTCTAGTTTATGAAATTTAAAATCATACTGATATGAACTTGATTAGTTTGAAGAAGTACGTGACTCTGAGCTTGTTGGGGAAAGAGGTGAGAAAGAGAAAGAAAGATTCTGTAATTGAGTGCTTGTTGGAGAATGAAGCACTTGAAAAGTCATGTTTAGAAATCCTTTCAATTTTGGTGGGATTGTTTGATGGATTGTTTTCTACTAAAAAGTCACTCAAAATCCATCTAATAAAAGAATCCATTAAAATCCTTATATTTTTTAATACCTATGAATTGTTTTTAAGTACTAGGAAATCTCAAACAAATACCAATGGATTTTAGTAGACTCTTTTTAAAGTCTTAAAAAATCTTGATTGAATACTAGTGGATTGTTTTTAAGTGATAGAAAATCCTAATTGAATACCAACAAACTTTTTTACCCAAAAAAATTCTTTTAAAATCTCGTGCAATCCTAAACCAATACACCCCCCTTAGGGTGGGAATGGGCCAAGCCAGACTGGGCCAAAGGTTAAATACGTGTGGCCTACTACACAAAATTGAAGCCTAAGTCTAGGCCTGTAAATTGACATAGGCCAGTTTTTTAGGCTTAGCCCACCCTTTTTATAGGTCTAGCCTGACCCAGTAACCTATTTAATATTAAGTCTTTCAAACAAAACTGACAATTCAAATTTAATGAGCCAATAGGAAAATGGACTGGTAGAGATTAGGCCAACGGGCAGAAAGGCCTATTATTAATAAAATAAAAAATATTATTCATTTTTAAGAAAAAATTAAATTATAATATACATTATGCATTATAATTTTATGGACTATTATATTTATATTATAAATATAAATTATAAAGTAAATTAATTATTTAATTGGGCCGGCCCGATAGACTTCAAAGGCTTTTTTAAAAGCTTAAGTATGTCCTCTTTATTTAAATAGGTCTTTTAAAAAGCCTAAGCCTAGCCCTTTTAATAAACGAGCCGAGCCAGCTAGGCTTTAAATAGGCTAGGCCATAGGCCCCTGACGAGCGGCATGGCCCATTCCCACCCCTATATACACTTGAAGAATGTAGTGTTTTCCAAAATAAAAATAAAAATTAGATTTTTAAATTACTTAAATTATTTGAACCTTTATAAAATTAATGTATTATTAATTTTGAAGTTTCTAACACAATTTACATAATTTTTTATTTTTTTAAAAATTACAACAGTTTTTTTTAAATATATCGTACTATGTACTTGAAGAATAGGGTGCTTTTCGAAATGAAAATGAATAGGTACTTTTAAACTTTCTAAATTATTTGAAGCTTTCCGAAAACAATGTATTATTCACTTTGGAGTTTCTAAATCAATTTATACATAATTTTTCAGATTTTTAAAATTACAATTGTTTTTTTAGTGATAATGTACTATACATTTTAAGATTATGATGTTTTCGAAAATAAAAATTAAAATGCGATTTTAAAATACCTAAATTATTTGAAGCTTTTTGAAAACAATATCATATTCACTTTGAAGTTTCTAGCTCAATTTATAAAAATTTTATATTTTTAGTATTGCAACCTTTTTTTGGAGACCGCAAACTATACACTTGAAGAATAGAATGTTTCTCGAAATAAAAATGAAAACACGATTTTCAAATTGCCTAAAGTATTTGAAGTTTCTGAAAATAATATATTATTAACTTTGAAGTTTCGAACTCAATTTAGATACCTTTTTATATTTTTTAAATTGCAACAATTTTTCTAGAGCATACACTTAAAGAATATGGTGTTTTTCGAAGTGAAAATGAAAATGAGAATATGATTTTTAAATTACCTAATTTATTTGAAGCTTTTTGAAAAAAATGTATTATACACTTCGAAATTCCTAACTCAATTTACTTATTTTTTTATATTTTAAAAATTGCAATAATTTTTGTAGAGATCATGTACGATTTAAAGAATAGGGTGTTTTATGAAATAAAAAAGAAGAGGGTATTTTTAAAATACCTAAATTATTTGAAGCTTTCTGAAAAGCAATTAATTATTCACTTTGAAGTTTTTAACTCAAATTACATAATTTTTTATATTTTTAAAATTGTAAAAGTTTTGTTTAGAGATTGTGTACTATATACATTTGAAGAATATGGTACTTTTCGAAATAAAAATGAAAACTTGATTTTTAAATTACTTAAATTATTTGAAGATTATTAAAAACAATGTCTTATTCACTTTTAAATTTCTAGCTCAATATACATAAATTTTATATTTTTAAAATTGCCACAATTTTTTTTTTAGAAATTGTGAACTATACACTTGAAGAATACTATGTTTTTTGAAATAAAAATGATAATGTAAATTTTAAATTACCTAAGTTATTTGAAGTTGCGCTTTATGAAAATAATTTATTATTAACTTTGAAGTTTCTAACTCAATTTACACAACTTTTTTATATTTTTAAAATTTCAACAGTATTTTTTAGAGATCTTGTACTATACACTCGAAGAATACAATGTTTTTCGAAATGAAAATGAATGATTTTAAATTACTTAAATTATTTGAAACTATCTGAAAATAATGTATTATTCACTTTGAAGTTTTTAACTCAATTTACATATATTTTCATATTGTTAAAATTTCAACATTTTGTTTGTGATCTTGTACTATACACATGAGGAATATGGTATTTTTCGAAATAAAAATGAAAACCCGATTTTAAGTTACCTAAATATTTGAATCTTTTTAAAGACAATGTCTTATTTAATTTTTGAGCTTAATTTATATATTTTTTTATATTTTCAATATTGTCACAATTTTTTTAGAGATTGTGTACTATACGTAAAGCAATCCACCTATGACCGGAGTTTTGTAACAATTTTAGAGATTGTGTACTATATAATCTTTGATACATATGTGGATGTGGAATTTTCAACACACCTCTTCATGCTTAGGACTAGATATCTGGCATGTGAACAAATACGAGTAGCCGAATAACATGAGCCTTTTAACACTCCCATCATGGGTGGCCCAAAAACGAATTTAGAATAAGTCCTAATACTATCTTAAATTTGGATTTTAACCTAACTTACTCTCAAAAGCTAGGGGTGGGTTCGGGTTGGTTTGGTTTAGGGAGATTTTAAAATCCGAACCAATCAATTTTCATTGGATTAGGTTGATTTGCTTTTGTCAAAAAAAAAAAAATCCTTCAATCCGAACCAAACCAACCCGACTATGTTTGGTTTGGCTTGGCTTGAGTCTGAGGTTGATAATAAGAAATTAAAATTATTAAATTATTTTTATAAAACTTAAAAAATATTATAATGAATTATTTATAACTTATGGAATCATTTGTCTATTTTTTTTAGTGATTCGTCTGCACAAATATAACAAATAAACAATAATAGAGAGAAAGATAAATAGAATAAGCATAAATCATGCATGAAAGCTTCACACATAATTTTTTAAGTGAACAAAACGACTATGTCTCAATTTAGTCGGTTTAGATTGTGTCCAAAGAAGGCTAAACCGAGGACCGAACCAAATCACCTCGGTTTCATCAGTTTTGTAATATTATTGGTTTGATTTGGTTTCGATTGTGTCAAAATAATGTTTGGGTTAGTTCGATTTGGTCGGATTATCAGGTTAACCCAACCTAAAATCCACCCCTACTGATAGCTATCTAATAAGAAAGATTATTATACCACTTATATATTTAAAGGTCATTAATATCACAATCCACCTCGTGTAAGCAATAAATTAAAATGCCCATGATCAATTATATGTGATTAGAACACCAATTAGAAAGCTAGAGAAGCACTTGTAAACATCGTCGTCGACTTTGCCTGCGCGGAAGGTTAAAGAGCGAAGTTTTCCTTTGCCTAATCACACTCTCTTGTATCTAGGTTTTCAATAGGGCAAACCTAGAGAGTATATTATCTGACGGTAAAGGGGACCTAGCCACGCTATTTACACCACCCATCATGGGCCTAGTGGTTCAACCCACAGTGTCTCCCACACAGATTAGAATTAAGTGCCCAAGGCCCAATATCAATTCATCACATTACTAGTGGGCTTGAGTGTCATCAAATGAATCACAATATTAACTCATTTTTGCCGAAACAAAAATCACAATTGATTGCAGTCCACAAGAAAACTCTAAAATTCTTCCACTTGGACAAAATTAATTGTCTCTCGGGTTAATACAAGTGGCCAACAACCCATAAGCCCAAGACCCAGCACCTAATTAAGACTCCATCCAACATAAAACGTGCAATATCGAATCATGGCGGAAATTACACCCCTTATTAATGCAACACCTTCCAAGGTTACAAATATCACCAACTTCGTCGACTTGTCATCAATATGGAGTGCGGCGAGAAATGACATGCCAATGTCATCTCAAATGGCCATACTATCATTTTCTACATCAGTCCTTAATTTCTCTCAAATGCCTAAAATCCAAAGAAACCACATGGTTTTTTAAAACCATCATACCTCAACTCCAATATGGTGTCAACCATCGGTGTAGTGGTCCCAATAACACCGAGTTTACCTAAGCCCCAATATGGTAGCAACCATCAGTATAGTGGTCCCAGCAACACCGAGCTTTAAAGATACAATTATACCTCAGATCCAATATAGTGTCCACCACCGGTATAGTGGTCCCTATGACACTAAGCTTTACCTTAGCTCCCACTGGTCTCAAAGTTAATACACAAATCAAATTTTTTAAAACATATCATAAACTATCATATTGAGACCTATATAGTCACACAATCCCCTTTGGGCAGAACATGCAAACCATGGTCAAAACCAAGGTTAGTACCTCATGTGAGTTATTCAATGAGCATACATTAGGTTTAGAAATATATCCCCTTTAGACGGAAAAATCTCTTAGACCAATGCACCTCTAATAACTTTAGGAAAGGGCAAGATATAGCTCAACAAATACGAGCTATCATAATGTGGCCAATACAATCACATATTCCATTTTATGTAGAATGTGTGAACTAAGAACCTCAAATAAGTTATTCGGTGAGCATACCATTGGCTTTAGAAAACCCCATCCCCTTCAGGCAGATAGATTTCCTAAACTACCGTATCTCCACTAACTTAATTATAAAATAATTTCTCTTACCCAAACCATGATTCAGTTAAAAATATATATATTGTAGAGTTTAGATCTCAAATGAGACTAAAAAATACTTCAATGATTGAATTGTATTACAACACAGTTATGAAGAATACAGAGAAAGGTTTATATAGTAATGAGTAACCGCCTAGCTTAAGTCTTAATACAGGGTAATTAACTAACTATTAACTAACTCAAGTAATATACTCTTTACCCCCCCCCCCCCTTCAAACTTAGTGTTGACAGGGAGTGAACACTTAGTTTGGGTCTTACAGTTAGAAAAACAGAGCTAGAGGTTGCCTTTGTAAGCAGATCAGCAATCTGCAGCTGTGAAAGAATATGCTTAACCACAATGAGATTTGAGACACTCGTTCGCGTACAAACCATAGATCAACTTAGAAGTGCTTGGATTTGCTGTGCATAACCGGATTTGCAGTAATTAGAACAGCCCCCAAGTTGTCACACCAAATGAGTGGTGGCTCCTTGGGTTCTAAACCGAGTTCCTCGACAAGAGACTTGATCCAACTTCTTTTAGCAACAAGAACAGCCAAACTCCTATATTCAGCTTCTGTACTTGATCGCGAAACAGAATGCTGCTTTTTCGCTGTCCAGGAAATTAAATTCTATCCAAGGAAAACACAATAACCACTTGTGGAACACATATAAGCAGTGTCAGGCGCCCAATCAGAATCATGATACCCTGTTAAATTCAGTTCCTGTAATTTTTGAAACAACAGTCCATGATCCAAAGTTCCACCAATGTAGCGAAGAACTCTCTTGAGAGCCTTCCAATGAGATTCCAGCGGACGATGCATATGCTGACATAATTTGTTGACCATGTAGGCTACGTCTGGTCGAGTAATAGTTGCATATTGAAGTGCTCCTACGAGTGATTTGTACAGTCCAGGGTTCTCTACTTCTGCAGTGCCATCATCAACCAACTTGCAGCCAGTAGGTAGTGGAGTTTTGACAGGACGTGCTCCCTGCATATTAGCCCAAGAGAGCAAGTCAGTAAGATACTTTGTTTGATTTAAGAGTATAGTACTTTCTATTAATGGCTTGGCTTCAATCCCAAGGAAGTAGTGAAGGTTCCCAAGGTCTTTTAATGGGAATTGCTCATTAATTTTTGAGATGAAGTGCTTATTTAAGGAAGGGGATGAACCTGTGATGAGAATATCATCAACATAAACAAGGAAGAAAGTAATAGCAGTTGGAGTTTTATGTAAAAATAGACAGCATTGTCACTTTTAGCAAATTTAAAACCAAAGGATACAAGGGTGGATGCTAATTTATCAAACCAAGCTCAAGGAGCCTATTTTAACCCATAAAGAGCCTTCTTCAACCGACAAACCAAAGTAGGGTCATGCGATTGAAAGCATTCAGGTTGTTTCATATAGATTTCTTCACTTAGGGGCCCATTAAGTAAAGCATTATTGACATCAATTTGCTTAATGGGCCAACCTTTTGACAAAGAAAGAGTAAGAATGATACGAATGGATACAGGTTTAACAACTAGGCTGAACGTTTCATGATAGTCAAGCCCTTCCTACTGTGTGAAGCCGCGGGCAACAAGACGAGCCTTAGCTTGGAAAAGCTGCCATCAGGATTATACTTTAACTTGAAAATCCATTTGGAAGTAATGGCCTTTCTATGAGGAGGTAGCTGAATGAGATCCCAAGTGTTATTTTTCAGCAAAGCTTGATACTCCTTAGACATGGCAGCAAGCCATTCAGGAAATAGAGCAGCTTCCCTAGCTGTGGTGGGAGTAATTAACCTCAGTGAGCAGAACCCGTGGCTTGTGTATACCATGGATCGTGTTATCATGCTATGTTGGTTTGTTGTTGTTGCAGGTACAGTAGCAGCTGAGGTGCCAAGGGCAGCAGGTGTTGAAGAAGGATCAAGTTGCTGCACAGAAACATTAGGAACAGAAACTAGAGTAGAATCTGTATCAGTATTAATCACAACAGTAGGAGTATTATTAAGTTGATTGGTAATAAAATTGTCAGGGGTAGCAAATTTGCAAGAAACAATAGGAATAGCAGGAGTAAGCACAGAATTATTATTTTCTGTTATAAAAGAAATTCTTATGTTTTATTAAGGGAAAACAGGATTCATCAAATTGAACATGCCTAGCTATAAAAATGTGCATATCAGAATTAATACATTTATAACCTGTGTTGGCTGCTGTACCCCAAAAATATACAAGGTTGAGACTGAAATTCCATTTTATTTCTATTATATGGTCTAGTATAGGGATAACATAAACATCCAAATGACTTAAAGGACATGTAATCAGGAATTTTGTTAAACAGGACCTCATAGGGGGAACGCATATTTAATATAGGTGTAGGTAATCTATTGATAAGAAAAACACTTGTAGCAAAAGCATCAGGCCAAAATTTAGATGACAAAGTAGATTGAGCTAAGAGAGTCAAACTAGATTCAATTATATGTCGGTGCTTTCTCTCAGCTGACCCGTTTTGTTCATGAGTGTAGGGACAACTATACCTATGTTGAATTCCATTTTCATCAAGATATTTGTCAACAACAACAAATTCCTCACCTCGTCTGATTGGAAAACCTTGATAGGTTTTTGCAATTGTAATTCTACCATGGTCTTAAACTTAATAAAGCAGGAAAGAGTTTTGGATTTATGTTGCAGAAAATAAACCCAGCTATACTTTCAAAAAAAGAACTAAAAAGACAATATGGTATCGATAACCATCAATAGATGCATAGGGAGAAGGACCCCATATATCACTATAAACCAATTCTAAAGGATTATGGTATTTTGTATCAGAAATAGGAAAAGGAAGTTTATGAGATTTCCCTAAACAGCAGGCATGACAAACTGAATGATCTTTATTAACAAAAACTGGAATATTACAGTGTTTTAGTACATGAGATGTGATTTTATCAAAACAGTGTCCTAACCTATTGTGCCATATATGCATATGTGTATTGGATACAGAATTACAGAAAGCAGAAACATTGCGAGGAACAGCAGAATCATGCAATTGCAGATTATCAAACACATATAGCCCATCTTTAAGATGCCCGTGAAGAATGAATTTCTTGGAATCCTGAGATTTGACAAAGCATTTGTCAGGGTGAAACTCAAAAAATACAGAATTATCAGATGCAAATTTAGAGACACTAATCAAGTTCTTGGTTATTTTTGGCACATCTAAAAGATTATGCAGGCATAAAGGAAAATTCGAGGAATTAGAAAAACATTTTGTGTCTGCTATATGACTAAATTCCGTTACCAATTAGAACTTTTTGTTTACTCGTATACTGAAAGTGCAAATTAGTGTGTTTATATAATAAAAGATTTGCACTTATCTTCTCAAGAAATAACATGTTTTATGTAAAATTTCACCTCTAATCTATACTTTCTAAGTTCAAGAGTAAAAAGGGAGAAATAATAAATTTTCTAACTTTAGAAATGTATTCTCAGGTGTTTTGGAAGAAAAATGAGAAAGTCAAGATGCTGGAACAAATAAAAAGCCAGCGCTCGAGCACCAGACCAAGGCTTGAGCGCTGGGAGCTGAGTAACATAGGATCCTCACTGCTAGTATAAATGCTCTGGCGCTCGAGCGCCACACCAAGGCTCGAGGGCCAGTCTCTGTTGAGCATTGGATCCTTATTGCCAGAGTTATGAGCCTGGCGCTCGAGAGCCACACCAGGGCTCGAGCGCCAGACACATTAACCAGACATTAAAGCTCATTTACCAGCGCTCTAAAGGCCAGCGCTCAAGCGCCAGGAGGGCGCTTGAGCGCAAGACACATGCTCAGAACACCTATAAATACAGCTCTGTAGTGTTAGGAGGATATTGAATTGGAGAGAAATAAACCACTTAGTACATTACTTTAGTCAGAGTTCTAGTACTCTTAGGTTTTGTTCTTAAAGTTCATGGCCTTTTTGGGCTAAGCTTTCCACCAGGATTGAATGTAATTACTTAATCTCTCGTTTCTTTCAATTACTAGTTGTGTATTATATATGAATTGGAGTTCTTCTTCTGTTCTTCTTTTCTTGGTTTAGCTTGATCACCTTTTCTATGTCTTAGTTTATTTGCATAGTTGAGAAACTTGTATATAAATGGATTTGGAGAAAAACTCTAATAAAATCTTCTAGTCTAAAGATAGATGGAAGTGCTTATGATTGCCAAAATACTCTGCTTAATGCATGACTTGGTACCTAGAGTGTCAAGAGATTGAGCTCTAGAGACTAGTGTTTTAGAATCAAGTGACAAAGATATTTGAACTTGTGACATTGAGTATGCACCTTTTCTTATAATATTTAACTTCTATTGAAAGAAACAAGGTTAAGTAATGAAACTCAATCCCGGGTGAATCTTTATTTTATTTGTTTAACATTTTACTAAGTTTTTATTTTATTACCCATTCACACTTTGTTATGTTTTTGGACATTCTATCAACTTAATTCTTAATCGGATAAATTCAGTGCTCCCTGAGGACGATACACATTTTATCACTATACTGAAACGCGTTAACCAAGTGAAGATGTATAAAAAGGTTAACATATACTCAGTTTTCAAACTGAGATTGTTCAGATCATTTGTCATGTAGTTTGTTGCTCCGGTGTCCGGGTACCATGTGTCATCAGTGGCGACAAAGGTAGCATTGTTCGAAGCAATAAGAGCTTGAGACTTCTTATCAGGATTGGGATGAGAGGATCGGTGAGGAAGAGAGATCAGGTTCAGCCACTTGTTCATCATTCCTGTGCCAGCAATGATACGCAAAGTGCCCTAATTTTCCACAAACTTGGCACTGAATCTTGGAACCTTTTGGAGAAAAATGTTGAGAATTGAACCTGCCTGAGCATCCTCAGCCCCTTTGCGCATGCCTGCCATAGCCACACCCTCAATTTCTGGTGTTGAAGTTTTCTTGCCTTGCGCATTAGTGGTAACAAGATTGGCTTGAAGAGGAGCAACATCACGCAATTTATGTTTTTCCAAACGCTCCTCCTAATGCATCAGTAAAGCTTCAATCTCTGCAACAGAGAAAGAATCACCACGTGTGAGACATGTAGTAATAAACGCATCATATTCTTCGGGCAAGCCGTCGAATATAGCGTCAACGTGTTCTTCGGGTGTCAAAGGAGAGCCAATCACTGCCAAAGTCTCCACCAATTGCTTAATTTGAACAATATAGGTCGCAATTGTACCTTGCTTCTTGATATTGCGTAATTGAATTCGAATTTGCTTCACCCTAGCTTTCGTTTGAGAAGCGGAGTAGGTTTTTAGAATGCCCCAAATCTAGTGGCACCATTCACAGCTTACAACCCTAATCTTGAATTGGGAATCCATGGACTCAAGCAACCAAGATTTGAGAAGCGCATCCTATTGCTCGGAGTTCTCAAAATCAAAATTAACGATCTTTGGCGATTCATCCTCTTTGGTGAGGAATTGAATTGGAATTTCTTGCGAGCCTTGGATATGGTGCTTCAACCGATATCCCTAGATCATTGATTCCACATGCTACATCCAGGTGAGGAAGTTATCCTTTGTTAGCTTTGTAGAGATCGCCGCCGAGAAGGTTTGCGGTACGAAGGAGAGGAAGAAGGAGTAGCGGAAGCCATCGTCGTGGGTCTTCTGGCTCGTGGATACCATGTAGAGTTTAGATCTCAAATGAGACTAAATAATACTTTATTGATTGAATTGTATTACAACACTGTTATGAAGAATACAGAGAAAGTTTTATATAGTAATGAGTAACCGCCTAGCTTAAGTCTTAATACAGGGCAATTAACTAACTATTAACTAACTCAAGTAATATCCTCTTTATATATTAAAAAAAATGCAAAATTAACTCTTCAAACCAAGTATTAAATATAAGATAAGTTATAGTTTAAAAAAAAATAAATAAGTTATCACGGTGAGGCCAATGAAATAGTACATTCCCCTTTGGGAAGAATGCCCAAACCAAACCAAGGTCATTACCAAGGTGAATACCTCAGATGGGTTAATTTCTGATCATGAGCTGAACTCAGAAAATAAGTCCCCTATGGACAGACAAATTTCTCAGCCCAGATCATTCTCCAATAACTCCATCCACTTCGAAATTTTAATCCAAACATATAACTACCCCTTTTGGGCAGGTAGTTATACGCAAAGATTAAAAACATTCCTCAATATACAAGAAATTATTTAAGAATCATTACAAGCGATCCCACTTTGGTGGTAATGGCTTGCCGCAATTCATGAAAATCCTTGCACAAGAATTAGTTTGTACTTGTCTATAAAAGATGAACTAGTCAACGGGAAAATGCATCAAAAGAGCATCCCTACTCAATTGTAATGTGTAATTATAGAACATACACCAGATTAGTTCCTAGGAAAGAGAGGTGACGTCACAATGGACACACTTAATAACTAAGTCTTTTCTAGCCAGAATTTTTTCAAGTACAACATTTATACACATCACGCTACTTTACATGAATTAAAACAAAAGGAAGAAACTCCAAATCTTTTGACCACAAGTCAAACCCCTAATGGTTTGACAAAATGTCAAACTCTGAATGGTTTAATAAAAAGTCAAACTCCGAATAGTTTGGCCAAAAGTCAAACTCTGTATGGTTTGACCAAAAGTCAAACTCTGAACTGTTTCGCCAAAAGTCCAAATCTGAACCATTTGACCAAAATGTTAACCAAAAGTCAAACTCCAAATGTTTGAACGAAGTCAAACCTCAAAATGTTTTTTTTTTCTTTAATTGTGAAATCAAGATAAGGATATATTCATGGCATAGGCATGGTTCTGACGTAATTGAATTCTGTATAATTATCCGAAAAACGTGACATGCACATAACTTTCCAGCATATTATTAATTCAATTAACAATCAAAATTAAACAATATCAAGATGCTAACTACGTGAACTTGCAAATCCAAAAACAATTAAACTTAAATCTCTGGATATATATGGCACGCCAAATTTCAGTTCTTAATAATTAAATCTAGCAACAGCAAAATGATGATAATCATATAATCATGTTATCTTAAATTAAAATATAATAACTCAATCTTAAAATTAATTACCAAACAAATCACCACCAAATAATTTCAAATTCTCTTGATCAAATCAAAATTAAATCAAACATCTCATGAAAACAAATTTTATTCAAATAATCAATTTTAGATAATTGATTAAGATTATGCAAATCAATTTAGTTTATCTATAACAATCAAATAAGTATTGATTTTTTTTCTTAAAATAAAATTAAATCAAAATTGATTTATTTATCATTATCAAAACTAAAATAACACCCTATCACAATAAAAAACTGAATCGCATAATTAGTATATATGTTAATAAACAATTATGCAAAAATGTATAAATGCAATTGATTTTCAAGTGACATGGCTGAAAATGCCCCGGATTTTGGGTACATTGGCAATCCCTTCACGCCTTGGATAATGTCCCATGCCCTTCCTCATGGATTCCAGTTTGCAAAGAAGTTGAAGGAATATGATGGAACCAAGGATCCCACTCTACATGTCAGCACTTTTGAAAGGGTTATGTACTTCCAAGGGGTGAATGAGGCCATCGTATGTCGTGCCTTCCCCCTCACATTGTCAGAGGTTGCAAGTCGTTGGTTCTCGGACCTTCCACCACAATCCATCAGCAACTGGAAAACCCTCAAAGATAAGTTTATTCTTCATTTCACTAGCAGTAAAAGATAGTTTAAATCTGAATTCCACTTAGAAACTGTTAAACAGGGAAAAGATGAATCTCTATGAGACTATATAATACGTTTTAACAATGAAGTATTAGAAGTTAGGAATGTTGAACCTAACTTGGTGTTATATTTCTTTGTAAGAGGATTGAAGCCAAGGAGCCTTCGCCAAGCAACTGGCCGGAGATAAGCCCACCTCCATGGATGACTTGAAGGTCAGGGCCGAAAAGTGGATCAGAATAGAAGAATGGGAGAAGGCCCAAGCCGCCAAGAAGGATGACAAAGCAAAAGTTGTCCCGCCAAACCAATCCCGGGGTAAAGATGACAAATCCCGGGATAGATCTCCCAAGAAGCGCAAGGGTCTTTTCAATAATTACACTCCGCTAATAGTCCCGCCAGCTTCAGTGTTGAAAAAAGTGATGCATTCTGAACTAAGAGAGCGCCCACCACCTTTGAAAACAGTTAGAAAGCACAAAAATAAGTACTGTGAATACCATCGGGATAGTGGACATTCTACCAATGAATGCATCCAACTCCGGGATGCAGCTGAAAAGCTGATCCAACAAGGGAGGTTGAGAAATTATGCTCGAGCATCCCCAGAAAGGCGGGATCGTCGCCGAAGTCCATCTCCTCGGACACAGATACTCAGATCCCCTCCTAGGAATCGAGATCAACGAGCTGAAACCCGTCAGAGATCCCGGAGCCCAAGACGAGCACAGGAATCCCCTCCTAGGGGAATAATTCAAGTCATAGCTGGAGGAGCCAGCTTAAAGGGTCTCGAAGACAAGAAGAGGACCCGAGATGTCAGGGATTCTTGTTCCCAGGTAACTGTCGTAGCTAACCCAGTGCTATCTTTCTCAGATGCAGATTTCCCGGAAGAACGGATCCGGGATAACGAACCATTGGTCATAGTAGCTAATCTGAATGGTTTCGAAGTCCATCGAATCTTCATTAATCAAGGAAGTTCAGCTGACATTATGTTCTGGAGCCTGTTTGATAAAATGGGATTAGGATCTAAGGATTTAATCCCCCATAAAGGCAGCTTAATTGGCTTCATTGCAGATACAATCATTCCCAAAGGATACGTTGACCTTAAGGTGAATTTTGGCAAAAAGCCAAATACCAAAACAATTCCCGCTAGGTTCATAGTGGTGGATTGCCCCTCAGCTTACAATGCAATCATTGGACGACCAACCCTGAACAGCCTTGGCGCCATAGTCTATACCATCCACTTAGCCATGAAGTTTCCAAGAGAAGATGGCTCAGTAGTAACTGTCCGTGGAAAGAGCATTGATGCGCGAAAATGTTATCAAGAAAGCCTTAAAATCACGAAATCACCATCCATTTTGCCAGTAACAGCAGAAGAGAAAGGGAAGCAAAAGATGGAGAGACGAGATTTGATGCGGGATGCAGGGGTCATGATGACTAACCTAGATCCCAGAGCAGACTTTGAATATCAACGACCTCAACCCGAAGGGGACCAGATCTTAGTCCAGATAGGACTTAAAGAAGATCAGACTGTCAAGATAGGGGCAAACTTACCCCCCGCAATCAAAGAGCGACTCATTGAGTTATTAAAGACGAATAAGGACCTGTTTGCTTGGGTGTCCTCCGATATGCCCGGAGTTGACCCGGAATTCGTGTGTCATCACTTGTCTTTGAGACCGGGGTCTATCCCAGTGGCCCAGAAGAAGAGAAAAATGGGTCCAGAAAGACAAGCAGCTATAGAAAAGCAGGTGAAGGAGTTGCTAGATGCAGGGTTCATCCGAGAAATACGATATGCAGATTGGCTTTCAAATGTGGTGATGGTAAAAAAGGCTAAAGGGAAGTGGAGAATGTGCACAGATTACACAAATCAGAATAAAGCATGCCCCAAAGATCCATTCCCCTTGCCTTGTAATGATAAACTTGTGGATAACTCTGCAGGTTATAAATATCTATCTTTCGTGGATGCTTACTCCGGCTATAACCAGATCCCAATGTACCCTGAAGATCAAGAGAAGACAACTTTTATCACTGACATGGGTGTTTACTGCTACACCATGATGCCGTTTGGTTTGAAGAACGCCGGAGCAACTTACCAGCGGATGATGAGCCAAGTCTTCAAAGAAGAGATTGGTAGAATCCTTGAAGTCTACATTGACGACATGATAGTAAAAACTCCAGAAGACAAAGATCCAGTAGCTGACTTGCGTGAGACTTTTCAAGGCTAAATCCTAACAAATGTACTTTTGGGGTTGAAGCTGGAAAGTTCTTAGGCTTTATGCTAACCAGTCGAGGGATTGAAGTCAACCCCGACAAGTGTAGTGCCGTGTTAAATATGCAGAGTACTAGAACTGTTAAGAAGGTCCAACAGCTAACTGGAAGGGTCGCTGCATTGACGAGATTCCTTCCAGATTTAGCCAAATAATGCTTACCTTTTTTCAGGACCTTACGACATAAGGAAGACTTCCAATGGAATGTAGATTGCGAAGAAGCTTTCCGGGAGTTGAAGAAAATCCTCTCAAGTCCACCAGTCCTATCTCGCCCAAATCCTGGGTAGGTCCTATATCTCTATTTAGCCGTCACCAATGAAGCAATCAGTGCGGCTTTAGTGAAGGAAGAATCCCGAAACCAGAGTCTGGTATATTTTGTCTCTAAGGCGCTACAGGGATCGGAATTGAACTACCAGCGGCTTGAGAAAGTCGCCTATGCCCTGCTATTTGCATCCCGGCGGCTGAGGCCATACTTCCAATGTCATCCCATCGTGGTAAGAACTAATCAACCCATCAGGCAAATCCTGCATAAACCTGACCTGGCAGGAAGAATGATGACTTGGGCAGTGGAGTTGTCACAATACGATATCTCGTATGAACCTCGTCAGGCAATCAAAGCACAGGCTCTGGCTGATTTTGTAGCCGAGATGACACATCCCGGTGAAGAATCAAGAGGATCCAGGACCATTTATGTTGATGGGTCCTCGAACCCCAAAGGAGCGGGCGCTGGCATACTGATCGAGAACGAGGAAGGGATAACGGTAGAATATTCTCTGAAATTTGAATTCCCAACCTCCAATAATCAGGCAGAATATGAGGCCTGTTTGGCCAGGATATGCGCGGCAAAAGAACTAGGGGCTACCGCGATCACTTTATGTTCAGATTCCCAATTATTGGTATCCCAGATAAAAGGGGAATACCAGGCAAGAGAGCCATTGTTGCAAAGATACCTGGCAAAGGTTAAAGAAAGTCTACTTGGCCTTTCTAGATTTGAGATCAAGCACATTCCAAGAGAGGAGAACAGTCGCGCTGATTTACTCTCCAAATTGGCCAGTACCAAGTCGTCCTCAACATTGAAGTCAGTGATAGAAGAAGTTCTCCCTTCTCCTTGTGCTATTTTGCAGGTTGAAAATGAAGATTGGAGAACTTCGATAATAGAGTATATCACTAAAGGCACCATCCCGGCGGATGCCCGAGAAGCAAAACGGCTGGTACAAAATGCCTCCCGGTATTCCGTGATAGAAGGACAATTATTCAAAAGAGGACTATCAACTCCTTTGCTTAAATGCATTTGACCATCTGAAACATGGTATGTTCTCACTGAAGTGCATGAAGGAAGCTGCGGTCACCACATTGGTGGAAAATCGTTGGCAAGGAAGTCCTTGCGGGCAAGATACTTCTGGACAACCATGAATAAAGATGCAGCTGATCACGTGAAGAAGGGTCAAAAGTGCCAAGAACACAGTCCATTGTCCCACATCCCGGATGAAGATCTGCACAGCATCTCCACCCCCTGGCCCTTCCACACTTGGGGCTTGGACCTCTTCGGACCTTTCACTCCAACCACAGGTCAGTTAAAACATCTCATTGTTGCTGTTGATTATTATACTAAATGGATTGAACTGGAACCCTTAGCCAGCATAGCATCAGTTAAAGCCCAGAATTTTGTCTTCCGGCAAATAATATGCCGATTTGGTATCCCGGCAGAAGTCATCCGTGATAATGGGACCCAATTCACCGACAAAGAATTCCGAGAAATGCTAGCAAGTCTCCACATCAAGCAATACTTTGCCAGTGTAGAGCACCCACAATCGAACGGACAGGCAGAGTCCGCCAACAAAGTCATACTTAATGGCTTGAAAAAGAGGTGTCAGAAAGCTGGAACTAGTTGGGTAGAAGACCTTTATCAAGTACTTTGGAGTTACAGAACTACTCCCCATAGCTCCACCGGAGAAACTCCATTTCGAATGGTATATGGATCAGATGTCGTAATCCCGGTAGAAATCGGGCACCCATCCTGGCGGGTTATGTACCCCGCACAAGAAAACGAGCAGCTGCTCAGAGACGATTCCGACATGGTCGAGGAAATCCGAGAAGCCGCAAGAATCAAAGAGTTATCCCGGAAACAACAAGTAGCACAGAGATACAATTTGAGGGTTGTGCCGAGAAGATTCCACCAGGGCGACTTAGTCCTAAGAAGAGCCAGTATTGGAAATCTGAATGCTAAAGACGGGAAGCTTAGAGCGAATTGGGAAGGTCCATTCCGGGTCAAGACCATCGCAGCTAACGGAGCATATCATTTAGAAACTCTCAAAGGCAAAGAGATTCCAAGAACCCTTAATGTCGCAGACTTAAGGCGCTATTATAGCTAAGTTATGTAATTTACATTCGTTGTAATAAAGGGGTACTCTTTTTCCTGTAGCAGGTTTTATCCCTAAGGAGGGTTTTACTGCTAGAGGTTTTAACGAGGCCCCCATTTGTTATTTGCTTCTTATTATTAATAAAGTAGCATTCTACTCACTCTCACACAAACAAGTTAGTTCAATTCTTAATAGCAAGCAGATCGGAAGAAAGTATGAGAAGTACAAATAATCCGAGATCAAGATGTCGGCAACAAACAGAAACCGACATACAGGCAAGGCCAACAATGAGTCGAGATACCATTATGGGTAATTCTCTGCTACAAACTCAATAGGGACCCTAAACGGGTTAACCCTGGCCATAAAGAAGCATGAAGTACCACCAAGGTCACACTTCAACTTAAACTTAGAGAAAGTACAAAATACTTTCCCTCCTGTTGAGGAGCTAAAAGGGCAACATCACGAATGTATCCCTAACAATCCAAACGGCATGAAAAACTCTATGTCAAGCAAGAGTTAGAGGCACCTTGAAATGGTCACGCCTCAACGACGTACAGAAATGTAACAGAAAGAAAGAACTCCAAAACATAAAGGAGGCATAAACCGAAGCAACACTTCAACAAAAATTAGAGAAAGTACAAACTACTTTCCCTCCTATTGAGGAGCTAAAAGGACGACATCACTGATGTGTCCTAACAATTATAGAGACATGAGAAATTTCCATGTCCGGAGAGAAGCAAAGAGGTACCTTAAGTGGTCAAGCCTCTACGACACGCAGAAACGCAATAAATAAAACTAAAGAAGCACAGAAGCGAAATACACATAAACCACAATGCATTAAAATTAACCCGGAAGACCGGGATGACAAAGTTTACAACCAGCTGGATTTTTCTGCCAACGTTTTACAAAACAAGAGAAATATAGAAACTAAAGCAACAAATCAAGCAGCCCCTCCAGCATTTGCAACTTCGGGTTCCGGCACGGGATCTGAAGAAGGAGGAGGAGTGCTGCAGTCGAATGGCTTCAATCTGGGATCAGAAGGGTCGAGTGGCACGGGATGGTGAGGGTCATGGAAATCCATGAACATCCCATCCTTCATGTCGTGATACTTGCAAAGCCCACAAGTGTTCAGCTCAACCCCGGGATTCAAGAAGAGGAGGGTCTTCACATAGTCATGGTAGGAATCATCCACCGTAGTATCCATATCTTGATAAGCCTCCTCCAATTTCTCTTGAGTCTCCCGTAGCTCCACTTGAACCTCATGAAACTTGGAAGCCGACCCCAAGAGCTCGGACTGAAGAAGCTTAAGAGCATAATCATCTTCATCTGCTTTAGCCTTCAGCCCGGAAACTTCTTCCTTCAACTTGGATTTTTCCGATTCCAAGCTGGAAGCCCGCTCCTTCTCCCTGGCGAGATCCTCCTCCATACGGGCAAACTTCTCCTTCAAGGAAGCAAGTTCCTTCCCAGTTCGGGACTCTGATTCTTTGACACTAGCAATAAGGGCGTCTTTCAGCTCCATATCATCTCGGAGGTCCCGAAGCTGAGCCTTCAAAGAAGAGGCTTGGCCCATGTCTTCTGCATGGTCGTGAACATGTTGGAGCATGGCCATGCTCATAGCGGTCAGTCCCATAAGGGACTTGGCTTGCTCCTACAAAAGACAAAAACAACAAGAAGACATTAAATATATATCTACCAAGATTAATCATCATAAAGTTAACGAGATCAAATGACAGGACATATACCTTCACGGTAGTGGTTCCACCCTTTGTGAAAAAGTCCCCATGCTGGAACTTAATCAGGGGCGACTAGAATCCTTCCCAGGCAGAAGAAGGAGTAGAGAAGGGCGCCATCAATACCGGATTCATCCCGGCAGAAGCCCCTTGGGCATCACCAGGTTGGTCACCTACAAATCGAACTAAATAATATAATAAGAAAGCAACACACGGTCCCTACACAACTACAAACCCCAAAGGATAAAAGCATACCGGACTTGGTAAGACGACGACGCTTTGGCTGCATATGAGCCACCTCGGCTCCAGAGGAGGGAGGAACGGATTTCTTAATAGGAGAAGCTCCCCTGGCAGGAACCGCGTCCAAGATTCTAATCCCGGTAGGAACTACCGGGATAGGAGCAGGAACTGGAGCAGGAGAAGGAGGTGGACCTGAAGTACCAACTTTTCCTTTTCCTTTAGCATCTCGTTTCTGAGAACGGATGGCATAGTTGGCCATGATCTCGGCTGCAGAAAAAGATATACTTGTTAGCTAAGGCAAAATAACTAAAAACAAGGAAAAGACACAACGACATTGCACAATAAAGGATAATCCCTACATAAGCATGTCGCCTGGTCGCGGCGAGATACTCCTATCACATCTTTGCAGTGAATGGGAATCCCCCCTCGCTCGACAAAGACGCAAAGATTCCTGAAGGTTTGTTGGTCTTCCTCTTCTAGGAAGCCAATCTCTAACTCCATCAAGGACAGCAACCTTTGAAAATGATCTTCCGTCCAGTAGAGCGGAAACAAGGGTTGCTTATCCTTCCCCATCTAGAAGGGAGTACAATCTTTGGTCCGTGGGACGACCTTGACATAAATGTCCCTATGGGCCTTGAAGGACTCTTCATAAGGGACAAATAGTTGAGGGATCCCGGAACGATGACGGAGGGATACCCAATTCTTCTTCGTAGAACCACGCTAAACACCAAAGATGTATAGGAATAAGGTTGAGGAACAATGCCAGCCCTGAGCCCAACAGAAGACCTCGAAGGTTTGGAGGAATCTCCAACCGTTGGGATGAAGTTGGGTAGGAGCAAGATGGAGGTGATGCAGAACTTCAATCTGGAGGTCGGAAAAAGGGAACCTAATTTTTAGCTGATGCCACAAAGACTCCAGCATCATGATATAGGAACCTTCACCCTCAGATGCTGGTGTGCAGATCCTCTCCTTCCTACTCAGGATAACCAACTTATGATATAGGAACCTTGACGTCAGTCCCGGGGGTGTTGAGCCCATAGTGAAAGCATTTCCTCCAGTGTTTCTCCACTCTCCTGAGCCGGCGACCATCCTTCACCGAACACTCCTCCCGGATGATATCCCAGGGAACCCACAACATTCCCCAGATATTCTTCAGTTCCAGAAAATCCGGGGGACATTCGATCCGAGGCTTAGAAGTGCTGGGCTCTCTTTCCCCTCGTACGACAATTTCAAAATCGCCGGTATCGGGTGAAGCCGGTACACCACCAGAGGATCCCGGAGCACCAGAAGCTACCGGGATGGGAATGTCACCTTGAGCAAATTCCATATCTACATGATCAAAGAAAGCAGAGTCAGATCCCGGGGATGAATGGCTACAAGAAGAAGGAGCATATGCAGGGTCGGATTCAGAATCTAAGGAATGAGTCATAGACGACGGTATAGACTCTTTATCTTCTAAAGAATCCCCGAGATGGGAAGACTCAACTTCATCCCCTACCGGGATGAAATTAATTGGGGCACGACGATCTGAACCTTGTTCGACAGACACAGAACTTTCAGAACTATACTCATCAGGAAGATGGGCTGATGCAAGAAGAAGAGCAGAAGGTTCTGGGTTCAAAGTGTTAAATGACCCACTCACACTTTGGGTAATTGATTCACCACTCTCTACTCGTCGCGAATACAGAGGATAAAACCAAAAATGGCAAGATTCACAATAATCAGGATTGGCTATGGAGGGCGTACCAGGACAAGGGTTTGGCTCATTAGAAGACCTATGTTTGCGAAGACCCCTCGCAAAACTCTCAAGAAGTTCAGTATCATTTGATTCTGAAGAGGAACTACTCATCAACACGATAATACCATCAGCCATTTTTGAAGGAAAGAAACCCAGAAACTACAACTAAACCCTAAAGGGGGGGAGAATGCAACAGAACAATTCAAGAATCAGGAAAGAGTCGAATAAAGGTAAAAATTAGCAAAAAGTAGAAGCAATACCTGAAAAATGAGGATAAAATGTTGCTGGAAAACGGGTCTAACAAACGAGCACGAAGATGGAAGAAGAAAGGTTTTCAGAAGCTCTCTGTCACAGGAAATGAAGAGACAGGAAGCGCGAAAGAGAAGAATGAGTAAAAACTTGAACAGAGGGAAAAGGTGAAAATGTAACGGGTGAAAAGAAATAAAGTAAAAACCGTCACATCACCTTAATGAACGTGGGGCCCAAGAACCACGCTAATCATCGCGCACAATGCCCAAAGTGAGATGCGTGAAACACACGCGCCCTAAAAGAAAAACTAACCGTCGTCTCATAACGTTCCGGAACCGCCATCTAGCACCCACCTGGTATGATGAATGAACTCGCCAACCTCTCCCGAGAAGAGCTTGACGACTTGGGGGGCAACTGTTGTGGACCTAAATAATGGCATCCCGGATAGACGCTTACACGCCGGGTCAAGAAGCCGCCAATTACCGCCAGCTTCCCGGTAAGTTGGGCGCGGCCTATTATCAAGGCCCAACTGATGAGGATTGGGCCCAGGCACAGACCTTGGCCCAATACGGACCGCATTAGGTCATTTACTTCACTCTATAAATACTATCATAATGCACCATGCAAGGTACGTAAGATATATTATCATATACACAAACCCTAATTCACTCACTGACTTGGGCGTCGGAGTGTTTGCAGGTGCACACCACCGCCGCCGGAGCTCAGGACCCAGAAGCAATCCTACTGCCCTTTGCTGATAAAAAAGACCATCTTACTCGTCCTACATCCCTGTCAGGTTAGATCACAACAAAACCAGTCTTTTTTATTTATTTATTTATTTAAATATAGCCACATATCCTTCGAAAGATTGGTAAGGATTTGCATAAAAAATAATAATAATAATCCTTATTGACGCTCACATTCCAGATTTGCATGATTATCACCATATGAAATATAGAAAGAATTTTATTCAATTACCATAATTTAGCAAACGAACAAATTGACGCTCACATCCAGATTTATTCAAAATAACTTACTATTCAGTTATTCAATTACTATATACGCTCACCAATTGTGATTTAGCAAATATAGCAATTCAAAAAGAATATGAAATAAGTATAGCCAAAGAATTTAGCAACCGAAGGGTAATTTATCAAATATAGCAATTGAATATAATGCGAAATCCACAAGGAACATAATCAATACGAACTCAATAACTTGCTAGAATTTATATTTAACAAGAATTTATATTTAACTTGCCATTGGGCTATAAGCTAATGTAACTTGTTACAATTTTTATTTAATTAACAACATAATTTTACTTGTGGTGCACAAGTAAAACATTGTGCACTAGTATAAGAATGATTTCATAGGCCAACGGAGATTGGCTTAGATGGTGTGTGTTTAGGCTCGTGACTTCGAGGTCATGGATTCAAGTCTCATCTCATTGAATTTAGCTCCCGTTGGTAAGCGATCTGTAAATTCCACTATAAATCCTCGCTGAGGTTGATGGTATGCCCTAGCCTTGGATGGGGTAGGCCTGCCCCTTACTAAACTTTTTGTTACAAAAAATAATAATTTCATAGTCATTAATTTGTTATTAAAAAGTTAAAAATCAACGTCACACTTTAAATCAAGAAATGAATTTGTATCATATAAACTTGTTTACATTTATGTTGTGCATAATAAATTACTCATAATAACATATAGTTACATATAGCAAACAATAAAGATTTTTAGCCAACAATTGGCCAACACCAATATTTTAATATTATTTAGTGTTTTGAATAAAAATAATTGGAAAAGGATTGTGAAGGATGTTGATCTAAAATAATATTAAAATACTGGGGTTGGTCAATAGTTGACCAAAAAAGGTTGGCTAAAAATCTTTATGGTATAGCAATTTAGGTTTCGTTTGGTCCGGCTTATTTTGTTTTTGCTTGTAAGCGGCTTTTAAGTAAAAGCTGAAAATAAGAGCTTTAAAAAAAGCTAAAAGATGTTTAACAGTTTCATTATTTTCTACTTTATAAGCTACTTATAAATAAAAAGTTATTTGTTCGATAAAAGTATTTAGTGTCAACTTTTTTAAGTTACTTATCATTAATTATCACATTTCTTTGACATAAAAAGTAAATTAACAATATAAATTTTTTAAAAAGAAAGTTGCAAACAAAATGATTCTCTGATAAAACTTAATATTTTTATTTTTTAAAAAAAAAAAACTAAACACAATATAAATTTATCAAAATAATAATTTAACATTAAAAAATTTTAAATATATAAAATTTTAAATAACAAAAAGTTTATAAATATTAAAGTGCTATTTATAAGCTACTTATAAATAAATAGTTATTTGTTTGATAAAAGTATTTTGTGTCAACTTTTTTAAGTTACTTATCATTAATTGTCACATTTCTTTGACATAAAAAGTAAATTAACAATATAAATTTCTTAAAAAGAAATTTGAAAAAAAAATAATTCTTTGATAAAACTCAATATTTTTTTTTAAAAAAAAAAACTAAACACAATATAAATTTATCAAAATAATAATTTAACAATAAAATTTTTTAAATATGTAAAATTTTAAATAACAAAAAAATTACAAATATTAAAGTGAAATGAATAATTCATAAACAAGAAGAAGATTTTTTGAAAGTTTTAGCGAAGTGCTATTTTACAAAGAGAAGAAAAAGATATTCAAGATTTATGTGTTAATTAGAATATTCATGTATTAATTACAATGGACCCACAAAATAAGTTAGTTTTTTTTTTTTAAAAGCTCATATTTTTAGCTTCTGGCTTAAAAGTCAGCTTTTGCATTTTATACACAAATAAAAAATGTAGCTTAAATTTAAGAAATTTATCACAAATTCTATTTAACCCAGCTTTTACTTATAAGAGAAAAAAGAAACTAAAAAAAAGTTAAGTTAAGCACTACCTCAGTCACGTATAGCAATTAGCAATTAAGCCGAGCCGCATATTACAATTGAATGGTAATTTAGCAAACGAATTGAAAACCACAAGGCTACATATAATTATTAGTTTTATTGTTAATTCCAAATAGCGAATAAAAGAATAATGAATTTAGTCTTGTTTCCAATTTTAATTCCTTTTTTTTTAAATAATGAAGAATAGCAACATTGAACATATTGACGTGCAGATCGGCCATATAATAAAATTCAAGAACCACAATAATTTTTGATTTGTCCTAAATTTATATAATTAAACCTTTGATACTATGTGTAAGCAATAAACTGAAATGCTCATGATCAATTATATGATATTAGAACATCAATTAAAAAGTTAGAGAAGCATTTACTTTTGTAGACATCGTCATCGACTTTGTCTGTATGAAGGGTTGAAGAGCGAAGTTTTCCTCTGTGTAATCACTCTATCATATATCTAGTTTTCAAAGGGATAAATTTAGACAGTATATTTTCATAATAGCAAAAAGGACCTAGCCACATTCTTTATAAAACCCTAGGCGCCACTTATCATGGTCCTAGTGGTTCAACCCATATCATGAATTAAATACCCAAAATCAAATATCAATTCATCACATCAAATAGATCACAATGTTAATATACTTTTACCGAAACAAAAACCATAATTAATTACTGTCGAAAGAAACTCTAACACCCTAGACATAATTTCAAACCGAGATTGATTATAAAGCTTATAAAATGGAACGGTTTTCTCATTTGTTAAGCATTTCAGAACCAATGGGAGGGTCTTTAATGGTACTGGGTTATTTGGAAATGCACAGAATCTTGATCTTACAAATTACATTTTCATTACAAAATAATAAAATTAAAATGACGAACATGTAATATGAGCTATAAGATACGAAAATGGTCATCTCCATTTCCTCTCAGAAATGAATTGAATCGATACTCGTGCTGTTGAAGGTGAGTGGCGTGTGGCAGAAGGGGAACACTCCTTTTCAACCATAGTTCAAGAGAAATGATACATGTATATGTTTAACGATGCTTATAAGGTACACTATTTAATAGGTGATGCACTAACACAAGATACAAATAATTTATTATAATAGGTTTATTTAGTTTAATATTGGGTTTTGATTTTATATACTGGAACTTATCTCAGCTTTAATAGTTGCACATACCCTATCAAAATGTGACACCTCACTAAGATATAACCACACAACCACACCACATTAATCACAACTGCTCATTTAATTTTGTCCACACACAATCTTAAATTATTTCATTCATGTTCCCTTTCCTCTCAAAAACCCTAGAGGAGCCGGCACCTTCCCTCCTCTCCCTCCTCTCTTCATCGCCGTTGCGGCCGCCGCCGCCCTTTTTCTGTGTGCTCCGCTTCCTTCTCTTTCCCCTCTCTCATAGTGTCTTTACTTCTCTCCTCAATATGCTTGTTGCTTGTTGTTGCCTCCGAGGGTTGGTCACCGTTTTCCAATGCTACTGAGCAGTCGGTTCCATGGCTTCACATGCAAAAGCTCCAACCTTTCCCGCACCAATAGCATGCTATATATAGATTAGAGTTAGGGGAAAATTTTCTGTATTTTTTTTTTGTTGCTGATAATTTTTTTGTAATTTCTTTATCTTGGAATTTTCTGTAATTTTTATTTCCTTCTTGGAAGATTCAAAGAAACAAATTTTTTGTTCTTGATAAATTTTTGTAATTTTTTTCATAATTGAAATTTTCTGTAATTAAAAGCAAGTTGCTGGGAAGCTGCTTAGCTCTAGGTTGGATGACCCTTATTTTAATCTTCTAGATACATTGTTCAGGAAGAGTGTAGCGTGAGAGAGAAGGAAAGGGGCCCAGTTGTTGAAGACACTGCAAATGAAAACTGAAAACATTATTACTACTGTTTAGTATTTTTTTTTCTTTTCAATTGTTTTTTTCATTTTTGGATGGTATATTGTTTCGTTTTCGTTTTTGGTCTGTGTACTACAACATTAGTATATTTCTTATATATTTTGAAAAATTGCTTCCTTTCTTTGAATCTGATAAGGTGGGTTGAGTTTGATCAAAGATGTATATGTACTAAAAAAAATAAAAGGAGAAAAAAAACTGAAGTGAAGATGTACAGACAAAAAAAACATGTAAAAATGAAAAAAGTAACAACCAAAAAAAAGTGAGGAAATTTAATTTAATTTATTTAAATGTTACTTAAATATTTTCTTAATTAAAATATGACTTAATTAGAGGGGTGCATGATAAACGTCCAAGTTTGGAATACATTGTAAAACATTCCCTTACCTGTTATACAGGTACGGTGTTTAGTCACTTCTGTACAAGTACACCACCTACAAAGTTGTGTACCTTATAAGCCCCCATATGTTTAATGCATATATACTTTTTACGCGCAATTTTTATGGTTAAATGCTGCTCTTTGTATTTTGGTTTGATGTACACTTAGTATTCCTTTTTAATATCTCTTTTAATTTGTCAATAAAAAAAATTATGATTAAATACAAAACAAAAAAAAATATGTAGTTAAATCGATATAATTTAATTAAATAATTATAAAATAATTTAATTACATTGCTACAGGGAAAAATATATAGTAAATTAACAAATATATAATTAAATTATTACGTAAAATTTAACTAAATTATATACTAATTTTATCACGTATAAGTGTGTTTAGAAAAACGTTGGAGTCCTTCAAAAGTAAGTTAAGAGTGCCGAATTGATTTTTAATAAAATATCAATTGTTTGATTTTGCATTAGATTAGTTTTCAACTTGATTTTGGAAAACCAAAATCAATTCGGGTAAAAGCAAGTGTAGCCTTGCTTTTGCATTGAGTTAAAAATTTTATACTTGCTTTTGCATTAAGTTGAAAATTTTATACTGAATTTTTATTACAAACTTGCTTTTGAGAAAAATATTTCCAAACACAAATCACATTACTTTAAAATCAGTTTTACATCAAATCAATTCTATAAAATTCCGTTCAACCGGTAAAGTATGTGAAAATTGTAATATTAAAAAGCTTAATTCATTCCACTACTTAATGCAAATTTTCCAAGAAAGAGTTCACAAACAGCATCAGATGAAGGCAGAATTTACAATGCAGTGCAGAGGAGAATGTAATGGTCAGAAAAAAATTACAAAAAACCATAAATAAACATCACAGTAACACAATAATATCATTTGACTAAACATCAAAACACATCACTGAACAACAAAGTTACTATTTTTGAGGCTTCTTCCACAAGACTCCAATTTTCTTCAGCACATTACCATTTTTCTTTCTCTGGAAATCATCATCTATTTCATCAGCAAAAGGAGAGCACTTATAGTTATTATCCAAAGAAACAGTTCTTTCTGTTAACTTCCCATTGTTAAGCATAGCGGCGGCGGCTTCGGCGGCCTTCCTCCACTGATCAGATTGCACTTTAAGTCTTCTCAATTCTGCTTCCATTTCTGAGTTCACTGCCTGCGCTGCTTCTAGCTGCTCGGCCACCCTCGCGGCCTTCCGGTTGCTCCTATCCGCCTCCTCCATTGCTATCCTGAGCTTCGCGAGCGCCTCGTGTTCTGCAGCCTTAACTCCCTCCACTTCCTCCCTCTTGTTGATTTCCATCTTTAGCGTTTCGTTCTCTTCGGATATGCTTTGCAGCGTCGTTTCCTTGTCCATCAAATCGCGCTTAAGTTCAGCCACACATTCTTCTAATCTCTTAATTTCCTTTCCAAGATTATTCTCATTTTGAGTTTTCATGTTCTCTTCAAGCTTCAAATTCAGATTCTCATTTTCCTCAACAATACCTTGCAATTCTGTTTCCTTGTCCATTAAGTTAGCCTTTAGTTCTTCAATATCAGTTTTCTTTCTTTTCAATTCAGTTTCCAACTCACATTCCCTATTTCCTGATTCACATTTCATCTGCTCCATCAACTCATACGCGTTCCGAATCTGCACCGCGCTCCGAATCTGTTCTTCTTGGTATTTCGTCTCGGCAGTTTCTACAGCAGATCTCAGCCTTCCAACCTCAGATTTCAAAGAATCAATTTCTGCTTCAATCACATTAGGATCCTCTTCCTCTTTCAACGCTTCAAATTCCTTCTCAATTTTACAATTTTCGCTACGAAATTTTCTAACAAATTCCTCTAGTGAGTTCACTCTTGCTCTAGACTTATCCAACTCTAAAGCAATTGATTTGTAGCATTCTACATTTTTCACAACATCAACACTTAGAATCTCTGCATTTCTCTTCGCATCCTCGAGCCGCGAAATAGTTTGATTAACCAATGCTTGAGCCTGAGCTTCAGATTCTTTGAAATTCTTGAACTGTCTTTTCATGTTCTCCACAAGAGAAAGAGTTTCTGATAAGTTTTGCTTCAGATTTAACAGCTCCAAGTTAGAAGATTCTGCATTTTGAATTTGCACATTCTCATAATTAACAACCAACTGAAGTTCAACCTTGAGATTCTGAATTTCATCCACTGCAGAGGCCAAGGAAGCAGAGTCAAGTGAGAGCGCGGATTGGCATGTCGTGTTGCGTTCTTCTGTAACTTTCTGGCGAGCTTCGCCGGTAGCTTGGAGCTCCTGAAGTTGCTTTTGAGATTCTTCGAGTTTCGCTGATAATGCTGAGAGTTTCTCCTTGGATTCCTCAGAATCTTTCTCAGCTTGCTTCTTGCAAGATTCGGATAAAATAAGTTGATCCTTCACTTTCTTCAAGTCTTCTTGAAGTTGAGAGAGTTGAGATTCTAATTCAGATATTTTGCTTGGACGTTTCCTCTGAAGCAGCAACATGAAATTGTGTTAAAATTCTCAAAACATTATAAAGAAGGAAAATTTTACTGACAGATTTTGAAAACCAAGTTGAACACATAAAGGTTTTTGCAAGTTATTGATGTACATGCAATAGATACAACTCAGTAAAAAAAAAAATACTTCAAAATTTCAAGTTGTACTTAAAATGTTTGCTTTAGTTTGATGTTAAAATGTTAAATGAAGAGATATACGTGAATTCATTTCAACGTTACTAATAATAACTTTGGTTTATCAAACCAAACACACTTAAAATGAACATTGAAAATCGCACTTTTCTGCATCTTTACAAAATATTTCCCTTCTCCAAAAATGATTTTTCAAAGGAAAACACTCTAACCAAATATACCATCTGTTCCATATTATGTCCTTGTTTGGAAGAGTTTATGCTCAGCTATAGCTTATAGGTTCTTAATTCCTATAAGTTATTTTCAACTTATTTCCATAAACTTCTTGAAATAGCTTATCAGAATAAGCTATTTTAGCTTATTCAAGTAAGTTTTACAAATTTGTCTATGAAAAAAATATCATTTGAAAATAACTCACTGCATAAATGCTTAATTAACCTGTGTATCCAAACGGACCCTATAAACCCTTTTCAGATATCGTCTATGTTTCATAGTATAAGACCTTTTACAAGTTTCTAACCGAATTAAATAATTTTTACCATGTCTACCCCTTAATGTTCTGAAGAAAGAGAAATGGATAAATTTAAAAAATTGTTAAAATTTTTTAAAATTCATATATTAATTATTGATGTTTTCTTAATAATCGTAATTGTGATAAGAGGAAATGAAGAAGAAAAAAAAAGGCTTAAATATGTTTTTCGTCCCTGAAAAATAGAAAAATAAGGATTTAAGTCCTTGAAAAATGTTTTTTTAGGATCTAAGTCTTTAAAAAACTCAAAAATAGAAGATATGAATCTTTGAAAAATACTGATTTAAGGACTCAAATCATCCCTTTAAGGACTTAAATCATAAAAAGACCTTTTTTAGGAACTTAAATCATAATTTTTTAATTTTTCAAGGACGAAAAACATATTTAAGCAAAAAAATGTTACCTCGGGAACTGGGCTTCTGGGTGATTTTCGATCAGTGACTTTAGGGCTTTTTTCCTTTGATATTTTATTATTGGGTTGACTTGAAAATACAGATGCAGTGTCTATAGTAGTACTAGTTTTGAGTTGGCGTACAGCACGTGGAGAAACTTTCTGAGGAACTTCCGATGAACCACTTCTGAAATCAAATCAAATTAAAAAAAAAAAAATCAAAACATAATTTTGCATTACACTCAAATGGCAAGTTATTTAGAACCAATTTTGAAGCATGGATTTAATAGAAATGAGTAATAGAGTACTGTAACACAATATATTTACAAGAACGAAAGTCTTGCTCAAATAACTTCATCTAGTTCATAAATTCAATTCAGCACAAGTTAGAAAATATTTGTGTTTATTGATTAAAAAGGGATAAATGATGAATTTTCAATTAACTACTACATGTTGTCCCATTCAGTCTTTTGAAAAAAAATATTGAAATCCCTCCGTTTCATATACTAGTTCTGATCCTTTTTTATAACACCTCGTTAATTCACAAAGATTAAGAAAAAATAATTAAATTGATTAGAGTTATTAATTATGTCTATAGTTTATATTAGTTTTCTCATATTATCCTCTAATTAAATTATCACCTTTACCTTCTATCAAGAATAGTTGGGAATAAGGGTATTTTGATAAAAAAATTAATTAATTATGCAAAAATTTAGGAGGGTTTTATAAAAATGTCCAAAAAATTTTCTCCAAAGGTAGTAACTTCTTATTAAGATAATTACGCCTATTACAACACATGTAACACAATAGATGCATCTAGAAATTTGTAAAGAATTTTATTTTTTTTATATTGCACAAATTAAGATACCAACAAAAGAAAGAAAACACAGTATTTATTGTGTGATATACACATAGTAAAGTTTTGATTTTTCTCATAAAATCCTTCTAACTTTAGTTTTTTATCCTGTGCAATGTTGCACGAATTAAAAAAACCCATTTTATACCACGAAAGACAATAAATATCTAAAAAGAATCTTACAATGTGAAACAAATATATAGAGTAATAAGGCCAAATTAACATTTATTGTCTTTCATTTTTGTTTACGATTTTGTCTTCTAACTAATAAAAAACTCAAATCAGTCATGTAACTTTTTGGTTTATTTTAAATTTGTCTTTTTTTTTTGTTAAATGACTAATAGAAATATCTAAAATGATGTAGTTTAAAACTAGGGTTTATGCAAAACGACTACGTTTTGATGTCATTTTTATAATTTTACGTTAGTTTCATTTATTATAGTTAACGAAAAATGATAAAATTAAAAGAAAACGAAAAAGTTATAAACCAATTTAAAACTTTTATTAAACTTTTATCAGTTAGATGACAAAATAAACATAAATAAAAAACTTGGCTGAAAAATAATAATGAGAGTCTATTCATATAAAAACAATTGTTTTGTTCACTCATTATCATTAGAATTGATAATAAGTTAACTACCCCGGGACCCAATTTACCATTCCAAAGTTAAAGGGAGGAGCAATAAATCAAACCTAATTGAACCAAAAAAGAAACATATTAATGATAGGCATTTCTACTTTGAGACAAATAGTCATCAATCTGCTTTTCTTTTTATGTAAACACAAATGTGAAATATGCTTTGGACTTACTACTTCATTTTGTACTAACATACGTATATTAAAAAATATAATTATTATTCTTGTTTTTACTAAAATAATGTGTACAATCCTTATAGTAATACTCTTTATTTTTCATTTTTTGATTGATTTAAAAATAGAATATTAATTGGTTTTCCAATCAAATAAAAAATATAATTGATAAAATAATATTTAATATCATCTTGAAACTTTAAGTGGACTGATAAAAAGGAACGAAGATAGTATTTACTTTGTATTTCATTTTTTATTGAAAAATAGTATTATTGTGTTTAGTTTATAAAGCGATAAGAAAGATTTTATAAAAAAACTCAAAAAAAAAATAGTTGTTTTCACTTGCTTTTAAGTTTGTTATATAAATTTTAAAAAAAATTTTAAATTACATATTTCTATGTGGTTAAAAGTCAAAAAATATATAATTAAATTACTACATAATAATTTAATCAATCATGTTCTCATTTAACCACATATTTATTCATATAATATTTATTTAATTATAAAAATTGAGTGTAAGAAATATACATACCGAACACATATACATGTATCATTTCTTCACTAGGAGGGAATGAGTTTCATTGATTCAGACCACATTAGCACTTTTTTTTTTTAAATAAAATAAACAAAATGCTACATGACATTTGAACTGGTATAACAGAAATAGTAAAATATATCACATGTTAAACAACCCCAATGAGCAAATTCATGTAAAAACCCTAAATTAATTTATTTCAATTAGAAAATTACAAAAGCAACATTAATAAAAAACAGGAACAGAGAAATTCCTAAAGAAGATGAAGAGTACCTTGTCTTTGGGGTCTGCATAGCTTTAACTGCTATGTATCCAGTAAAGAGAAACAGGTTAATAATAATTTGGGCCTCACTTCTTCAATGCTTCCCTGGCCCACAATGAATATAACATTTCAGAAAAAAAAATAAAATAAAATAAAAAATCATAAAATGAAATAATCGAATCCAATGTGAGTGATGGTTTGTGAAGTTATGGCAAAAAATTAAATGAACTCATGCATAATAGTATGGCCTTCTTATCTTCACCCCACTAAGATATAAATGCACAAGATTTTCTCATTGCAATGTTAGTTACTGAATTTTCCAAAAATAGTTGATTTATAAATCATGTGTTTGTTTTAGATTTTACTCCCTCTTGTCGTTATTGTAAGACATAAATACCTGAATCACGCATACCAATAAAGTTAATTGCATCAATTTTCTTTAAAAGTTAGGTGATATATCAATTTTACCCTTCCTTAAATATTGTGGTTAGTGGTTGGTAAAGTAAAATTAAGACATTTAATAAGGACAAATAAAGAAAATAACCATAAATACTTTATGGGATTTGTGCACTGCCTTATAAAAAGGACCACAAAATTCTTTCAAAATATACCTGATAATAAGGACCAAATAGAGTAATAAAATGAAAAGTGAAAAAATACATTAACTTAAATCCTTTTGAAAAAAAAGAAATAAATTATAATTTTTCAGTATGGTGCCTCGGTTTGAAATGATTGCAAAATCTTAAACAAACAGGACTTTAGATTTTCACCGAATTTTACTAGAAATCACACAATCTTCAATATATCAGTAACCCATTGTTTGAAGGTAGGGGAGTTGGAAATATATCAGTAACCCATTTGGTGTGTGTTTGATTTTTAGTTTGATTGAGCAAATATATTTTTGAATGCATGTAATAATAGGTCAAGTTGTTTGGTTTTCAGTTTGCATAAGTTGAATTTGTACTTAAACTGGCTTTGAAAGCTGGTTTGGTGGAAGGAAGTCTTGAGTCTCTTTTTGGGTGAAGAAAAGTTGTTTAGGCAATATTACAATTATTATAAGTACTTTTACGTATATATCCAAACAATATCAATTTGTCAAACTTACTTTTAGCTGAAAATATCTAAACAAAAATTTCGCTAAACTAAACTAACTTTTAACTCCACTTACTTTCACCAAACTTACTTTTAACTAAACCAAGTTTTACTAACGAAAAATCAAACACACACGAAAAGTGAGAGGAAGAAAAAGTTTGAAATTCTATTTTTTTTTTTATTCAACCAAACAATATAAATCACATCATTATCTATATTTTTTTTCTCCAATTTTCTTTCATTCATTTAAACAATAACTAAATGTATGTTTGGGTTACTGCAAAATAAACCAAGTGTGGATCCAACAAGGGTTTGATTTCATGTTTAAATAACATTCATTTCAAAACAATTAACAATAGTTTCTGCATTTTAAATTCAAATTTAGAAATAGAAAAAAAGAAAAAGGAAAAAAAGAAAGAAAATAGCAAAAAAAAATTCAAAACTAGCTTGATTTTACCTGAAACCAAAACATATAGTACTTAATTATATTAAAATAGATTCACCTTTATCTACGTCTATCTAAATGTGAAATTAAATACACACAAAAATTGATATCACAATCAAAGGATGAAAAAAAAAAAGAAAAGTCAAGCTCAAATGCTCAATAGTCAATATAATATATAATATATAATAATATAATAATATTTAAACAATAGGTCCACACATGAGAGAAAATGTTACTCTTTTTACCAACTACTGCTATGCTATGATAAGGTCTTTCAGGCAATTAGCACCAAGTTATGATCAAGAGGGACCCACAACTACAACAGCAAAAAATTAATGAAATTACATAAATGCCCATGATGTCTCAATCTCAATCATTGAAATTCCCAATTTGCCCATTATTTCCTTTCAGTTCCCGTTCATGAACAAAGGGTATTTTCGTGAATTTAAAAAAGATTAATTTTTTAGCCTCAAATTTTGCCGTGAAAGAAGGCACTGCCCATCCAAAGAAGTTGGTATGGTATGAAAAATTGCGTTTACTTAAAAAATGTTCAAACCTTCTGATTCTGTCTGCCAAAATGTGAAAACCCAAATTATTCACTTTGTTCTAAGGGCATGTTTGTTTTTCAGTTAAAACAATAAAAAAATATTTTACTGCCAGTAATTTTAAATTTTAATGTAGATTTGATAAAAGTAAGAAATTTTTATTTTATCTTAAAGCATTTTTCACTTATAATAAAAGTATAAACAACCCCAGAGTTAGTTTAGCGGTGTAAAGTTATGTTAAGTTCATGGGAGGGATGTTTCACAACGGAAGAATCCGTGTTCGAATCTCACCTATGTCAAATTCCCAGAGGCCAACAACAGTCACGCAGCGTGAACGAGATTAATCTCATTCTAAGGATAGAAAAACCCGTGGTTATATATATATATATACATGAAAAGGATCAAATGACACCGGTGTAACTTACATCAACTCTTACACCGATTAATAACTATCTATGAAAGCTATTTTTCATGAAACCCACCGTAGGATTAAAACTACTTATCGTATAGATTATATTTACAAAATTTCACATCATTACGAAATTGTTTAGTATTCTATCAACGTACTAAAAAAAGTAATAAAATATAGTTTTAAAATATAAAAAATTAACAAGTCTTGTGATGGAGTACTAAATAAACAATTTCGTAATGATGTGAAATTTCGTAGACATGATCTATACGATAAATAGTTTCAATCTTTGGTCAAAAACATCTTCAACAAATAGTTATAAACGGGGTAAGAGTTAACAAGTCTTGTGATGAAGTACTAAACAATTTCGTAATGATGTGAAATTTTGTAGACATGATCTATACGATAAATAATTTCAATCTTACGGTGGGTTTGGTTAAAAACATCTTCAACAAATAGTTATAAACGGAGTAAGAGTTAGTGTAAATTACACTAGTATCATTTGATCATTTCCATATATATATATATATAAACAAAGCCCGAACGGGATTAGTGGGTGGGGAAACACGGTACTATAAAAAAAAAAATTACTGAGAAAAAAACAAGATTGTTTGATGGACAAAAGATTTTTCTAACGGAACAGCGAAACGCCAAAATGGAGAAGGGAAGAAAAACTCAAATCAGATAAGGATTCACATTGGGAACGAGGAATTAGATCCAAAGCACAAAAAAAAAACCCCATGCAAAAAAAAAATTAATAATAAAATTGGCAACAAAAGAAGATAATGGAAGAACAAAGACGCATCTTTTGAGATTAAAAATGAGAGAGAAGCAGCTAATACTACTATTTAGAGAGAGATTAATATTAATATTAATTGATTAATTTATTAAGGCATAACAATAAAGAAGAAGAAGCACAGAAACAATCAGACAAAAGAAGTACATTATGGAATCAACTTTTTTAATTAAATTTCTATTTTTTAAATATATTCCTTTTGCTTTTAAAAAGAAATGTCAAAATAAATCATAAGCTACAAAACGTTCCAGCTCCTGAGCTCTAACATATATAGATGGCAGTTTCTTTTTGGCATAACTTTTTAATCCAAACAAGTTTAATATCAGTTTTCGGCAAAAAGCGCTTTACAAAAAAGAAAAAGCCGGAATAGCTTGAAAAAGAAGCATAATTTACGTTTTGCAAATTAAGAACCAAAACCGTTTTATACCAAAAAAAAAGAGAGAGAAAAAAAACATAAATCTAGCAAGAACCATGTGAAGAAGAAAAAAGCTGAAACTCTGGTCTCTGAGTTAATAGAATAAACTTGTTTATGTTCAAAAAATTAGTCTTTTACCATATGTTTAGTTTTGAGGAAAGAAATAGAGAGAAAAGAATAACATGAATAATAATACAATTTCTTTAGTTTGTTTGGAGAGAAATTAAAAAGAAAAAGTTAACTTATAAAGAAAAAAAATTAAAAAAAATTCTTCCTCTCTATTTCTTTCCTTTTATAACTTACTTCCACGGTATTTCTCTCTTGTCTATTTCTACCCTACCGACCATAGTGTTACACTCGTGGTAAGGTAACACAATACTCAATCCAAATGAATTTGACTTAGTAGAGGCGTGTTAACTTCACAAGATTTAAAAATATGTATAAAGATACTCCAAATCAAAGTCCTTGTTCGATACCCAGAAATACATTCAACATGTTGGTTGAGTAGTTAGAGAATAAAACTTTTAAGTAATAATTTTTCGGTTCAAAATCATACTTTTGCCTATAAAAAAAAACATTGTTTCCCACGCCTAATGGTAAGTGAAAACGGTTACAAACTAACAAAAGCAGTAATGCAATTAAATTTGTCATGGACTTTTTCCCTCTTACACCCATTCGGTACATTTTACAAGAAGCAACATCACAATTTGAAAAATGCAAAGTAAAAAAAAAAAAGAAAATTAAAATTAAAAGGGGAGGGTTCATGAGTCCGAACCTGAAGAAGAAGAAGTTGTGAAGAAATGAAGGTAGAATTGAAAATGTGGGAAATTTCTGATTCTCCAATGACTCAGTTGTGGTTTTCTTGTGTGTTAGTTGAAGGGATAGTGTGTGTGCAAGTGCAGGGAAACAGAGTAAGTGATAGGTGAAGAAACAAAGCAAGAGAAAGAAGAGAAGAGAAGAAAAAGAGTACAGTCTTGTCGTTTCACGCTGCAACATTTAATTGCTTTTAACTGTGACTTTGCGTCCGCATATTTTTATTTTTAATTTTATTTATTTATGTGTCGTGTGTCATACATGACATGAGTAATAAACTGACTTTTTTTTATCTCAATATACCATTTTATTACATTAATTTTTAAATTATTATACTTTTTATTTTATTTCTCAAAATGCTGAAATTTTTTTCAACCTGAAAAGTTGATTTTAACATAACCAACTTTTCAACATGAATGTATATATATATTTTTTGTTTTTAGTGATGAAAAATCGGTTTCACCCCAATTGTTTTTTTATCTAATTTTTTTTATATATATACATATTAGGTAGTGGGAAATTGGTTTAGTGGAAACTAATTTCTCACTTTTAATTTTTTTTTATTATCTTATTCAATTGTACCAATTTTTATTATATTTTAATTTTTTTATTATCTTATTTAATTCTGCCATTTTTAAATTTTTTTATTATCTTATTCAATTCTACTGATTTTTTTAAAAATTTCTCACCTAAATTTTATTATTTTTATTTATAATATATATTTTATCTCAACCTAAATTATTTTAAAAGAATATTTTTTTAATTCATCTTAAATTTTAAACACAATTTTTTACTACAGTTAACACTAAAAATTATAAAATAAAATAAAGACTTAAACAAGTACTTACAAATAAAAATGATGGCTACTTTTAAATTTGTAGGATACACAAAACAATACATCAAGCTATCTTCATCTTAGCCTCTCAGGCTCCTAAGACCAAAGAAGAAAGGATCAAAATGAATTTTGTACCTTATGCTAGTGGAGTTGAAAGTGTCATGTATGGGATGGTTTGTAGCAGGGCTGATTTGGCTTATGCTATAAGCCTTGTTAGAAGATTCATGGCAGATCCGAGACAGACACATTAGAATGCTCTCAAATGATTGTTTAGGTACTTAAATGGCTCTTTGAGACACGAGTTAAGGTTCAAAAGATGTTTAGTTGATAAGGATGCAATATCTAGATATGTGGATGCTGATTTTGCTGGATGTATGGAGAGAAGAAAATCGTTGACAAGGTATGTTTTCACCTTTTTTGGGACAGCTGTTACATTGAAAGCAAACTTGCAATCGGTGGTGTCTCTATCTACCACTGAAGCTGAGTACATCACCCTCACTGAAGGTGTTAAGGAAGGATCATGGTTAAGGAGTTTGATAAGTGATCTAGGAATCCATCAATCTAGAGTCACTATTCACTGTGATAGTCAAAGTGTCATTCACTTGGCTAATCATCATACTTACCATGAAATGACTAAACACATCGATGTCAGGTTTCATTTCATCTGAGATGTCATCAAGGCAAAGAAGGTTCAAGTTGTGAATATTGCTTCAGAGGAAAATCTAGCAAACATGTTAACTAAGTCCCTTCCAAGAGCTAAGTTCAAACATTGCTTGAACTTAATGAATTTTACCTGTTGATTGTTGAATTAAGTAGAGAGCAGCAGTTTGGACTCAAATGTTCAATTTTCATAGCCAAGGTGGAGATTTGTGGCTCAGAAATTTAGTTTAACCGCAAAGCATTTTTTATCTTATTTCTGATATATCAGTTGCTGTCATAACTGTTAGCGGGAAAACCTGCTTTTTCTATTTTAGTGATCCTTTGTTCCGTTTTAATTAATCTTCGGTTGGACTCTTTATGTATAAAAGCAGGATTGAGTCAGAAGATTAAGGCATCATGAAAAATATCATAACTGAGAGAGAGAGGGTCGTGATGTTTCCGTAAAGAGAACCATGATGCATCTTTTAGCTTGTAATGGGTTTGAATGATCATAGTGGATTGCTGTTGTTCTTCCGTAGACGTAGACTTTAAGCTGAACCACGTTAAATCTGTTGTGCATTGCTTCCTCTCCCTATCTCACTTGGTTACTTCTGTTTCTTTTCTTTTAGTTTATTCTTTTACTGCAAAATCTATTTTTACTCTTGTTGTAATCTGTGTTTTGTTTCGTTTGTTCATTCTTGCATTTGCTTTCAATTATCTTGTTAGGTGAACTTGGAACCAACAATTGTTTAGAACCAACAATCATTATTGGGAAATGTATCATCGATACATAATTGTCTGTAATGAACGACTTGGGTTATTGATTGCAAAAAATGCACTCAACACAGACACCTATCAGCAGATCAAGCCTCTTCAGCAACAATTTTGAGATTTGTTAGGTTGGTGTTAACATCCAATCTCAACACGAACACCTCTTTCCAGATCAAGCCTGTTTAATAACAGCTTTGACACTTGTGGGTCTAATGTACTGTCTGATCTCAACACGAACAGTAGATCAAGCCTTTTCAACAATAGCTTCTAGATCACTTGTGGGGCTAGTAATGTACTGTCCGGTCTCAATATGGACATATCACAAAACTTGAACAAAAATAGAATGTCAGCTCACCACCCTTAACTGTTATTCTGGTAATCTCGCCAAATGCACAATTTTCCCACTCTCCACCAGGACCAGATGATGCCCCTTATCAAGCGCCATTATTAGGCTTTTATGGCTGGATTCTTTTCTTTTATATAATGTACTTAGACGATGTTCGTCCGAACCTAGCATCATAATATAAAAAGCATCTCTTTCCCACTCTATAACTCATGCTCATAGCAATACATAAGTTTCTGTTAGGATTCAAGAGATTGGAACATCACCGTAATAAGGGCCTATAGGCCTTGAGTGAATACTATTTCAACACAACCAAACATATCATAAAGAAAAGTGTGAAAAAAAGAAAAAAAATAAGAGAGTAGTACTATCATTTGATTTGTTTTTATTCATTAAACATAAAAATAAAGCAAAACTTTAAACATCCTTTATCTACACAAATCCTAATGACATTTAGACCAGGTCCTTATTTATTTTGGTTGAACTCCTGTTTACAATGGAGGATAGCTAATACTCCTTCCGTTTTATATTATAAGACTAATTTTAGATAATATTAGTATTTCATAATATAAGACTGATATATAATTTCTTATGAGTTTTTGTTATTTTTTTTTCATGTTTGTCAATTATATAATTAATGAGATTTTATAAAGTAATAGTGAAAGATAATTAATGCAAATAACAAAAAAAAAAAGATAATTAATGCAATGATAAGACAGAAAATGAGTAAATTAGGAATATTATATATATTTTTTAAAAATCAATACATTAATTAATTTTATTAAATATTTTATTATTAAACGTAAATGTCCAAATAAGATCTTATAATATAAAACAGAAGGAGTAGCACAAAGGGTGGAAAATTATATATCCTTGTATGATCGATGTTAACAACTCAATAATAATCGATTAACTAACATAATGATGGATTATCTCTTATTAATAGTGATAAATCAAAAGTTATTAAATAATATTCTTAAATTTTTCTGCAAAGACCTGTATTAACGAAGATTCTTTACAAGCATCTAGAACTAAAATCGATCGGGGCGGTCCAACCAATTTTAAAACCTGAAGCAAATTTTCGTATTGATTCATTTTTAAAATGAAGAATAATAAATATTTTAAAATTATTAATATTACCATATAAAAACCTATGCATTTTATATCCTAAAATATTCTAATATTTTTAAAAATAAAAATATATAAAAGAGAAGTCTAAATATATTATATATATATATATATGTTTGGTGTCTAAAGTACGGGCTTGACTCGGTTTATCCTGAATTTGACACTAAAAATCAACAATTTTGAAGGAATAGAGAATGAAAAATGATATTTTATAAGGTTTAAGAACAAAAATATCTTAATTTATAGGGACATAAACATATTTTATCCTATATTTAATAATGAAAATTAGAAAAGCTAAAATATATAGGTTAAAATTTGTTAGTTTCGCATGGTTCGAGAGTGTGTGTTTGCAATTGGATACTCAATAAGAAGTTTTAAGACTCCAATGATGCAAAAAAACATTCCCTTTACAAAGGATGTTTATACCAATATTGCTCTAATATTCACGATTAAGAAGTTCTCACATATCTGAATTATAATGTTTTTATAATATATCTAAATTGTAACTTCAAAAATCCAGCAAATGTATACAAATTTGAAGTTTAAAAGGTTAAAGATATAAACAAAAGAGATAGAAGAAAATTAAGTCTAGTCAAACTGGATTTAAAGTGTAAAAATAAAAGTATAATGAGTAACAGAAAAGGTAGATAATACAATAAATTAAACTATAGTCTAATGGGATTTAAAAGATAAGAAAATAATAAGAGAGTTGTATAAGAGCATAGTAGAATAAGAGTCACATAAATTTTTATTCTATTAAGTGTTTGGTGTTTATCGATAACACAGCTGATAATATTGTATTATTTTATAAATATTTGAGTTAAATATATTATAATAAATATTATAATTAATATAAGTAAGCGATAAAATCTTAATAATTTAATTATATATTTTTTTATAATTTTAAATTTTATATTAAAAATTAATATCATCTATATATATATATTAATAAAAAAGTAATATCATATATAATATATAATACAAATAAAATAATCAAGCCAAATTTCCTTTTGTTCTCCGAATAAATATCATTTTTGATATAAAAAATACATGATAATTAATATATTTCTCATAAATTATGTCAAGTCATACTATTTGTTTTCTAATTATCTCTGATATTTTGCACTCTAATTATTTTTTTATTTTTCTTTTAAACTTTTGATCTATTTTATAAATTAATACATTCTAAATTTTCTCTCTTACCAATCTACGTCCAAAATTTATTCTCTTTCTAAATTTCCTCTCTTGTGTGTTTTGAAAATTTTCTTCATGATTTTTCTGAGTTCTCTCTTTATATTTTCACCATCTCAAAATTTTCATTTATTAGTTTTTTTATTTTCAAATTTTTTCGCTCTAAATTTTAGAAAACAAAAGATAAGATGAGAATATTATCAAATTAATAAAAAAAAAAAAAGAAGATAAGATAAGAACAAAAATCATGAATATAATGAGGGAGAAATGAGGAAAATATTCCTTACCCTATACTTATATCCAAATTCCTTTCAGATGACTTTTAAATTAGAAAACATAATATAATAAGCTAACAAGATAAACATATCCTATCCTGTTATTTGGTGAGCCAAGAGGATAAAATGTTTAAGTTGTTGACTAACCAAATTACAAATTATAATATGATAAGATAACTTATCTTATCATGTCAAACTTATCTTGACTATCAAATGAATTCATATAAAATATAGATATAGATTATTGGAATAGATTGTTCAAAGAGATTACGAGATCTTTTTCTAACAAAAAATTTTCAATATGAAAACAAAAGAGATTATATATCAAAAAATAATAGGTGAAATTAACCCTGAAAATGATCAAAACTAATATAAAATTTAAATAAATTCACATTTAAAATTCAACTCTGTATGCAACGAATTTAGTGACAGAATTTTTTTTTTTGATGATTTAGTGGAAGAATTTTAGTATATTAGTAATAGAGATATATATAGATAAATTAGATATATAAATATATAGTTATAGAATAGAATATAGAATAAAATATATATAGATAAATTAATGGAAAAGAAATAGATAAAAAATGTATGATATACCCTAAAACAATAAATAAAATTAAGCACACGAATTATGAAAACTAATATAAGATTGAACCAAAATTCATGATAAGAATGAGTAGATCAAAAAACTTATCTTTTGACTATAGCCTTATCCCATATCAGTAGATCGACAATTAGGAATCAATACTCTATAAATTGATACACCATTCTTTTTTTTAAGCACAAACATCAAACACAGTTTATACAGTCCAAAACTCTTAATTCCCACAACTCATCTCTCATTGGGTTTAGAGTAACCAACAATGGAAAAAGGCAATAAGGATCCATATGATTTCCTAGGATTGAATTTGGGATTAGGGCTGAAAATTCAAAACGACAATTACCGTTCTATGTCAATCAACGGTCCTGATGACGACGTGGTCAACGCGGCGGCTGATAAACCTAATTTTCATAATTGTATGGAACAAATTGAATATTGGAGTAAAAAAGCAAGAATGGCGTATGAGTATGAGTTTCAATATTCATCATTATGTTTTAAAAACGAAATGTTGTTGCAGCAGATAAAGATTAGAGACCAAGTCATTGAAGCCTTAGAAGAACAGATCAAGTTAGATAGAATTCTAAGATTAGTGGAGGTGAATCGCATTATGCATCAACTCCAACAAATGAAAGAAGTCATAAAGGGTTACCAAATCAAACACGAGAGGGATTATGTAAAAAGAGGGCAATTTGGAGAATGTATGTCAAGCATGGAAGTTAATTCTGGTAATGATCAGAGGCCTACAAAACATGTTTTGAGCACGGAAGGCATGATCTGTTTCTCGAAATAAGCACTCGAAGATTTGAAAATAGGACAAAACTAAAGTTTTACAATTATGATTCTTATGATGGATTGAGGCCAATGTGATTATTGCCATGAAATTATTTAATATTTGCATAAATTTTTACAAATTATAATATTTGTAACGGTTAAATATTTTTTTATTTAAGTTTGAATTTGCATTATATATGCCATCTTATAAGTACATATGTTTGGTTTAAATAAATTTATGCTATCTTTTAGCATATACTGCTAATGTGAAATAACCAAGCCTTTATATCTTTTGATCTATTTTTATTGGTTTAAATTCAATATCATTGGTTAGTTTTTAAATTTAAATGTGATCTTTCTGTTAGGCCCGGATTTAATTTTTAAAAAGCCTCTGAATAATGCTTTTCTTGCCTTTTTGTCCATTATCAAGAGATTCTTCCTCATCATACCATTAAAACAAACAATTAATATAGATATCATTGACGAATTGAAATTGCATACAAACTCAAGAAAAACAGTTGTTCACTTCTTTGAAGAATTAACATAAATATCTGAACATGCCTTCAGATGGTAAGGTCAGCATTATCATCAATAAAACTATCCTCATACTTATCATCATCACTATAATCAGATTTCTCTAAATGCCTTTTAATCATCGCTTGTTTGTGTTTCACTATTTTATTTATGTAAATAACAAAGGTGAAACAAATATCATTGAAAGAATATCAACTCAACAGAAATTATAACAATAACAAATTACACTACATTGCCTAAAATCAAAAGGCAATAAACTTACAGATAAATGAAAACTCAAGCTAATAATTTTGTCTCAACAAAGTGACAATTAAGCACTTATCCAAGCCAATGATAATTGAAAACTAATGATTTTGGAAGTATAGTCAAATTGCAAACAAAACTTGTACGTGGCAAGCATTTTCACTTTGCTCTAGTTAAATCTAACATATAAGCATTAACCATCATATAATTATAAATATTTATTCACGTGTAGCATCATAGGAACAGACTAAGATCATAGGGGCATAAGGTTCTACTAAGTGAGGTTCTACATGATATGGCTTAAAAATCATGGTTAATGGTGCACATTGTACAAACCGTAAATTTAACAGACATGGATAAGTTCCCATTCACCAAATCAAATAAAAATCAAAATTCAAAATAACTACAAATCACAACTCTTGACTTTTTCAAGTAATGGTGCACTATGCACAAACTATAAATTGAAATGCAAGATGAATACAATGACATATTCAAAGCAAGATAAGAATAAAGTCTATCCCTAGGTCCCAAAGTAAGACCAAAAGCATTAGCAAGCTTGTCAATGCCAACTTGAATAGTTGCCCGTGAACTCTGATAAAAGGCAATCTCCTTGGCAGAAGCTCTCACCAAAAACTTTGGTTGCCTGTAATTTATCCTACCATTGTTCTGATGGTTGACCTTGTTAGTTATAATTCAGAATAACACTTAGTGCAGTTTTTACATTTAGTTGACAGTTAATGTGAAAAACCTGATATTGTAAAAGTTAGTTACAAAACTTGAATAATAAATACATGTTGCAGAGATAGCCAAGTCAAGTGCTTCTTTGAGATTTACCAATCTTGTGTTACTATTCCATTGCTTGTGTGTTTTTTCTTATCCAACATACTGGTAAATCCTTCACTCATGGTAGAAGCAAACTCATAGAGACCAGGTTTCATTTTATGAGAGATCAAGTAAATAAGGGACATGTTGAAATGCTGTTCTGCAGATAACAAGTACAAGTTACTGATATTTTAACAAAGGGCTTGCAGATGGAAAGGTTTCTACAGTTTCGAGATATGCTTGGAGTTGTGCCTCTGACATTCTGAATTATAGGAGGTGTGTTAGTTATACTTCAGATTAGTGCAGTTTTTATAGTTAGTTGACAGTTAATGTGAAAAAACTAATATTGTAAAAGCTAGTTACAAAACTTGAATAAATACATGTTGCAGAGATAGCCAAGTCAAGTGCTTCTCTGAGATTTACCATTCATGTGTTACTATTCCATTGCTTGTGTGTTTTCTCTTATGGAACTGACCTTCCTACTCAAATTCTACACACAGACAAAGCATAGCTCAATCATTAATCTTCATTACCACATGAAATAACAAAACCAAGCAAAAGGCACTAAACTATAATAAATTGATAACTATTTGAAAAACTTTAATCTAAAAACATGCATTTAAGTGAGAATGATGCAGATTTTTAAGTACTGAAATCAAAATGTGTAAAAACCAAAAACAACTCATTTGAGAAGTACTAAAAATCAATAACTCATTTTTTAAATCAACAAAGTAAGTCTGATTCAATGGTTCATTGCTCATGAATGAACCCAAGACTATGTTACCCTTTCAACATGAAGCAAGTTCATGATTTGCTGGAACCCTCCAAGACCATAGAGAAGAAAATTCCTAAAAAAAAAAAGCAGGAACACTTACCTGTGACTTTAATTTGGAAGCACCTATTAGAAGTACTCTGGCCACTTTCACCAGAGTGTAAAAAATATAGATATAGATAAATATAAGAGTGAGTAAAAGAACAAAAAATCATAGAAAATAAAAGCAAAATCAGAGAAAACAAAAGCAAAAGCAGAAAATATGAGAGAATAAACTTACTTATGAAATCCCCTTTGTTCCGTTCCATGTGTCAACTCTTGATTTATCCCCTTCTACTCAAGGAAAACTGCAAAGTGAAGAAGGGATATTCCTGGTGTCAACTCTAAATTGTTTCTCTTATACTCATCAATGCTCCTAGTTTCAACTCCTAATAGCAAAGAAACGGTGTAAAACAGTATACAATAAGAAATTGAAAAAAACAACTAAATGTGGTCGAAACCCTAGCATTCCTGGTAAAAGAGCATGAATAAAAGAAATCATAAGAGTTGGAGAGAGAATGAAGAGTCAATACCATAGTTGGAACCGCTATCATCACGATTGTCACTCTCCTCAATGTTAATGGCGTCTTCGAAGAACTGCATGTTCAACGTACGGCAACAGAGCTTGTGAATCTGAATAAAAAAGACTCTATACTTACTTCTGATGGTCACAAAAGGAAGAAGGTGTCAACACTCAATGCCACCTACCATCATCGTCAATTGACAGTGTCGGTTGCTACCTCCAACTCGCCGTTATCAATTGCGACCTACAACTCGCCAGTAAATTGCATGCGAAGGAGAAGAAGAAGTAGTAAAAAGAAAGAAGAAGGAGGTGAAAGAAAAAGAAAAGGGGAAAAAATGAAGAAGGGGAGTGAAGGTATGGAAGAGACGTGAGGGAATTGAGAGGGGGAGAGAAAGCAGAAGTCTAGAGAGAAAGTGTAATTTAAAAAATTTAAATTCAAATTTCAAAACCCAGATTGTCTCCGAAACAAAAAAACGGAAGTAGCTTCAAAAAAAAAATGAACATGTGTCAGCAAGAGAATTGTTCTCAGCCAAGGTACATGTTTTTACATAAGTAGATAGAAGTGGATCAAGTGGGGGCGTTTAGATACCCTTTGTGTGAAGTAAAATTAACGTAGAAACACATGGATAGCTAAGTGACTTAAGAGGCGGTGATTTAGAAGTAGTGAAGTAGTCCTTTGCGTTGAATCTATATGAATCCCAAAATTCAATTTAGGAGAACAAAGATTAAGGGAATGTTGAACATAAAAACATAACACTTTTTCTAACATTGATATATTTTTTTTTATCCAAGTGAGAATTACAATCCAATTACAATTAAGTCCTTTAAAATGATGTGAGTATTTCAAAAGTTGATTTCTATGAAGCACCGACACCTCTCTCAATTGTCGTGTCACGTGTCCGATGCACGTCCGACATCGACACTCGTACGACACGTCTCTGACACTTTTTTAGTGGTGTCCAATATAAACATAATTTTTTATCGACTCTACATTTTGAGCCGACACCTCTATTTAGCTCGACACTTTGAGCCGACACATGTGTGTAGCTCGACACTTCTAAGACATACTCTTTTTGTAATTTTTTCCTTAAAATATTACTTATAAAGTATCATATGTCAAAAAAATAAAAAATATAATTAATTAATTATAATTTTATAATTTAAAATAAAATGTCGAAAATAAAAGTCTGATGAATTTTTTTAAAGAGGAATAAAATGACACACAGAAATCTAATATTTGTTTATAGTAATCTATGTTTTCTTTTAAGAAAAAGTTTACAATACTATTAAAAGGAAACAAAAATGCGAGACTTAACGAGGAATGAGTTTGGATCACTTGAAGATAGTAGAATCCTTAGATAGCTCATTCGTCCATTGATGAACTAGAATTGGAGATTATATTTTTCAATGACAAGATAAGGTGACACATCTTAAATCAGGAATTCTCTTCAAAGTTTTTTTGTGATAGGACTTGCATTGTAATTATGTCTTCTAGTATTTCTTTTATGGTGAGGGATATTATGATAGGGATTAGGAAAAATGTGAAGCTTAAGTAGTAAGAAAGACAAAGTATTAACATTATAATAATCCCACCTTTTTTTTTGTGAGACTTATTTATCAAATAAAATTGTAAAGTTTAAAAAGTTATTTTGGAAAGATGAATAGTTTATTAACTTATATTTTTTTTTTTGTAATATTCCGTATAATTTTTATATTATGTAATTTTTTAATATATATATGTCGCAACCGGGGTCGCGGCGAGGATGACGATAAATTAAAAACTATGGAGTCGCCACCAAAATTTATCAAAGAAAATCGTAGAAAATATTAAAAGGAACTCTACGAAACCAAAACATGAATTCAGGAATCGATTATGCATATGGAAGGTATTAGCATCTACGACGTCCACTAAATAAGCGGTTACCTCCTAATTAATTGTGAAAAAATTGTTTAACTTTAAAAATATTTAATTACACTCCAAAAATCTTTACATTTATTTACTAACACGATGAAAAAAATAGTTTCGATTTATTTTGGCTTGATGTGATCGGTTCTCGCTCTCAATGAAGGTCTTGCGTGACCCCTCGCACTAACTAGGGGCATGCCCTAATGATAGGCGAGGGTCATCGTGTGAATTTATTGTACGAACATGGTTATTGTTTCGACGGTGTTCAACAACCCATGTAAAGCCCCTGATTTGACAGCGGAAAGACCACTCAATTACATTAAGGCTCATTTAATATATGCACGAGATTACGATACATAGCTATTCAATAACACATGTACGTCGTTTGTTCGGGTGTCGCAAAGATCACTCACCCCGATCAAAGGTTAATTCTTTACGTTTATGGTACACGATGGAAAGTCGTTCAATGAAACCATATGACGCCTTGGTCTTGACAGCGAGATGACCACTCAATCAGATCAATGATTATTCTTATTTATTTATATGAAATATCATTGATAATACCAGTGGAATTCACTCAAATAAAATCAAGGATCTATAATTTTAGTAAATATCCTTGACTATACCAGTGGAACACCACTCAAATAAAGTCAATTGATTTATTTATTTTTTGGTCGACAAACTAATTTATTCGAAAAATTTTATTATGCCCCCCTTTTTTTAAATTGGATAACAGCTCAGTAGTATCGAGAAAAATGAACTGCGGCCCAATAGCAGAAGACGAAAACAAAAAATAACATGGGGTGGTGCGGAGAGCAAAAATAGCACTACAAAAATATTGGGTGGTGTAAACAGTAAACAAAATATTGGAAAGCCCAAAAAAACACAAAAAAGGGCCTGGGTTACAATAAAAAAGGTTACAACGGAAAAAAAAGGAATAAAGACTTATAAAAGGGTGCAAAAGGCAAAAAATGGACTGGGCCTACAAGCCCTAAAGACAGACAATTTAAGGAAAACAAAAAAATAATGGCAAAAAAGGGGCGCCTTCCTCGCTCTTAGCGACGGTGACGGGGAGGGAAGAGCGTGCCTTACGGCAGTTGTTCACGACAACGGTTGCGATGATTGATAGTGGCGGTAGTTGATGGCGGCGGTGACGACATCAGCTGGATTGAAAATCGGTGTAGAGGACGGCGGTTTCGCGGTGAACAACGATAGGCTTGGCGGCGCGAGGCAATGGATCGACGACGACTTGTCTCATATTGTTTTTGCTTTTTACATGGAGATGGTAGCTTAAAACCCTTTCCTTGGGATTGGATATAACTTGCTGTGTGAATTCTCAAACTCAGGTTCGTATTTATGTTAAATTGATTAGTTTTCTTTTCTCTGTTTAATTTAGAGTTGAAAGCTTGATCACCTTCCTTCTCTCCTTCTAACTTTTCTTATTGAATGGAAATTTAGTGTAATAAGAGGTTCTTGTGAAAAGGAATTTCATCAATGAAAGTCTAGGGATAGTTTTCATTTATGAACCACTTTTAAAAAGGAAATTCTTATTGTGTGACAACTCTTTTACTGTTGGGATTTAATCGATATAGTTTTGCCATAGAATCTGGCAAATGAGGGATCTTTGTCAGTGGTTTTTTTCCTTGGCCATTCAATTAACATAATAACTTCTTAAGATTTGAGAATAATCATTAGCATAGTGAAATCCAAACCCAAGTGTTCTTATAAATTGTTTTTAACCCTTTTTACATGACGAGCACCCTTTTTACAATTACGAGCACTTATTTTACAATTCAAATCAACTTAATTCTTTATAAAAACTTCACCCAAATGTTTTCTAATTGAACTAAATTGTTCTATAGTTGCTCCCTGAGGACGATAACTTGTTTTCCGACTATACTGTAACGCGTTAGTATTTTAGTCTTCTAAGATACTTAACAAATTTCTGGCGCCGTTGCCGGGGAGCACGGTGATCAATTTAGTCTCGGTTGGATATTTGGGTTGTGAATAGATATTTTTTGTACATATAATTTTAGTTTTATTTTTATCTGATATCTTTTATCTTTTCTTTTTATTTTTCGTTTTTCGTTTTTCTGTTTTCTTAATCCTTACCTATTTTTTGTTATTTTTGTATTCTTTTTACTCTCTACACTAATCCATGTTCTAATGGTCTTAGCGAGACACCATGTATTTCAATACCGTGTCTCACAAGCAGGTAGTGCCGTATTGAAATACTCAACATTGGCAAGGTAATTGTTCTAACCCATCTTTTCAATCTAATTTTACTAATAATTCTTCTTTAGGTTGGAGTAGTTATCAAAATACAGGTGCGTGGAGCGCTCCATTCTCTCCTTCGTATGAGCACATTTCTAGACTCGATGAAGCTTTGACAGAGTTCTTGCCAACATCGCTGAGTCATCAAGATCAATATACTTTAAAGCCTTAAATCCCTACATGGACTGAATCAGCTACCAAACTTGAGGCTACATTGGAAGAGTTTCTACAATCATCTTTGAATCATGAAAAATCTATGGAAACTACTCGGAAAAATATTGAATTTTCTTTGCGTAATATTGAGACTCACATTGGGCAGATGGCTAAACAAATATCGAAATTGAGTGCTAGTCCCTTCTCAGGCAATAATCAAAGAATCCCCGAGGAGCAATGCAAAACTATTACCGCATGGAGTGGTGATGTAATTGAAGATGGGATTAGTTATAATTTGATGATAGAGGAGAAAAAATTCGAGAGATGAAAAGGAGGAAGAGAAAAAAGAGAGTGAAGAGAGTGAGGAAGAAAAAGAGGTAGGAGTTGAAAATTCAGAGAGTTTTGTAAATATAGAAAATTAGGAAATTGAGAAGAAAAAAATTGTGAGAGAGGATGCGGACTTGAGGGTGAGAGTTGATTTTTTTAAAGGTGATGATCCAATTCACCTTGCGGTCCTTGTAAAGAATAATGAGCACGAATATTGTGAAGAAGTGTGTGGGAAGTTGGTTCCCGCACCAATGCCTACTCTTCATACGGATGTGAAGAGTCAAGAGGTGAAGAAGAATGAAAAAGTGTATCTCAATGTATTTCCAACACCATTTGATGAGGGGAAGCCTAAGGTGAAGATGCGTGATGTGACAACGGACGAGGATTCTACTCCGTATGTTTATCATCCTAAGCCACATTGGCCTCATGGAAGAATTTTATTGGAGAAGCACTTTGGAGGTGGACTCAAATTGGAAGGGAGGAGATATTCTTCTCTTGCATGTCTCAAGCCACCTTGAACTTTAATGTTATAGGCGTCGAGCTTACGGCGTTAAACAAGCGCTTGTAGGGAGGCAACCCAATATCTATTGCTTTTATTATTAATTATTATTAGGACTGAGTCTTAAGAGTTTATAATTGAGTCTTGTAATCTTGATGTGTTATGCGCTTACTAACTGTTGCTCTTACTTGAGGTTTTATCTCCTATTATTTTCTGAGTTATTTCTTGCAGGACAACCATTAGGAGAAGAAAGTTCTGCCTTAGTACACGAAATAAATATCGAGACAGCTCAGCCTAAGGAGACGAAGACTACTTCACTATACGATAATCCCAGGGGTTATGACCCACTCCCGACGAATTTTCAGGCATAACCAGGATGATGGCCTATAGTATACTATAGTTTTTATGGCTAAGAATCGCACTGATGAAAGAACCATTGCTCGGGGTTCGAGAAGAACCGGGGGAATAAGTCCCCACTACTAGATATGATACTCCGCCGTCGTTTAAAGAAAATAAAAGATAATAAAATACTAGCTCCTCGATAGAACAAGCGATGGATTTTCAAGTCAAAGCCCCCTGTTACTAATTACTAAAACCATTTTTTTTCTAATCTGACTTCCTATCGGCTTGACCTCTCAAAAGTAAACCTAGGCTACCCCCATCAGGGCCCTTCCCAGGCTGAACTCAAGCTATAGGATTGATTTTACATCTACTATTTCTCTTTCTGTAAGCTTTGCTTTGGAAGTTTACTTGTAGCAAGCTTTAGTCTTATGGTCCGGTCCATAGTTAGACCTTCCCCAATCCTCTCGTGACGATCCTGGTATACTAGAATGTAGGCCTTTAGCTCCTTATCATTAGCTCTTACGCTTTCATTTAAGGTCATTATAAAATGCCAGGCCAGCCCTTTTTAAGACATATGCAAACCCATAGACATAGACAAGCTGGAGAGACAGGCATAGGACTACCAAAAGCTCACTACAATCTACAATGCCTTCTTCTTATCATTGGCCTAGGGTCAAGCCTAATTTTCAGGGGGAGGCAAGACCAGTTGGAACTAATAGTGCAGTTGGAGCAAGGTTAGAGGGAATTGTTTACCATCAGGCTGTATTGCTCTTTTCTTTACTCTTAGCTCATTTTATTTTTCTTTTTAATTAGGATTGGTAATTAGGACTTAAGAATTAGGAAATAAAATTGCCTGAGATTGGTTTTTGAAGAATTTGATTGTATGTCTTGAGTGTGAGTTTGAAAAAGATTTTGAAATGAGTTATATGATGTGTTTCAAATGCTTGATTGAATTCTTGATTTTTTGCATGATTTGTATGATTGAATTAGGGAGGCAATTAATTGACTAGGTTAAGGGAATTGTATGTTTAAAAGTCTTGTGAGTATGTGTGATCCTAAATGCATTATATATTTTGAGAGTCTTCACTTGGTTTATCTCCTCTAATTTTGCATGAATTTCTAAAATTGCCATTAAGCATGTTAAAACTTAAAAATGATAGAGGCATAGTTTCGATTCTTGATATTGAGCTAGAGCCAAAAAGCCAACCCTTGTCGTTTTGACTGAATATCCTATTTTTGGTACCCACTTTGAGCCTTAAAGTTAATGAATCTTTCAAAATTTATACCTTGGACCATGATGACATTATTATTTTCTACCTTAACTAAGATGGATCATTGGTGTATGCATACTAAGTGAGGTATATTGGTTTAATTGTGGTTAGAATTAAAAGAAAAGCTCATGGGTTTCCTTATTGGAAAGAAAGAAAAATTTAGGCATGCCTTGTGAAAAATAAAGATGCTCTCATGTATAAAAAAATGTTAATGAAAAGAGTTGGAAAGAAAATGAAAGAAAGTTGAGCAAGGATGCCAAAAAAAAAAGAATGAAAGTGTCATGAAGAGTGAGGAAATACTAAAGTTGTGGTGTAGCTCTAATTTGGTTGTGCTTATGGTATATGAGTGAGAGTGTTCGTATGCTTGTATTAATATGGCAAGAATTGGATGTTCTTCGTCCTAGCTATACTTGTGTCTGTGAAATTCCATGCACTTGTGATCTTTCTAATAGCATCAGGAAATCTCGCGAACATGAATATGTCATGGTTTTTAAAGGGTTTAAATTATAACTATGATATTGTGTGTAGACAAATCTTATGCATGGAACCCCTTTCCCTCTGTTACCAAGGCATTTGCCATGGTTCAAGGACAAGAAAGAAAGAACCCTAATCTTGATGTTTTGAATGGTAAACCTATTCCCCTTGTTGCTACTACTTGGAAAGGTAACATTCAAAACAACGGTAAGTCCAAGACTAACCCTAGTAAACCTGTCGCGAAGGTGTGTAATTTATGTGGAAAAGAAAACCACACGGTAGATACTTGTTATTTTAAACATGGTTTTCCGCATAATTTTAAGTTCAAGAATAAATCTCAGAACTCCTCCACTATTACTACTTCCACACACAACATCACTACTCTTGCCACCATTAATGCTGTGAATTTGACTAATGAAGATTACTCTATGCTGATTGATATGCTGAAAAAGATCAAATCTAATAATTCTAACCAATCTTTAAACCAACTAGCCCCCACATCAACTTCACACACTAACACACAGGGTAAGCCCCTTTATGACAGTTACTGGATTATAGATAGCGGTGCTAGCATTCATGTTTGCAATGATTTGCCATTTTTTCACTCTTACTATGTTATATCTCCTATAACTGAGAACATACCTAATGGTGATGTTTCTGTTGCCTCACATTCTGGTTCTATTAAAATCTCCGATGATCTTTTTTTTGATGATGTCTTGTATATAAAAGATTTTGCTCTTAATATCATATCTATTCACAAAATCATATGCTCTTTGAATTTACGTATAAATTTTTATAAGCAACGTTGTTTTATACATGACATTCACACGATAAGGATGATTGGACTAGCTAGAGTCTAGAAACATCTCTACATTCTTAAACCCAGTCGTTTGCTACCAAATGATATTGATATCCCACATGATTTACATTTTGTTGGTTCTATTAAAACTTTGAATGCTGCATGGACATTTTGTGAATAATGCTTGTTATGACTTTTGGCATTATCGCCTTGGACATCCTTCTGATGATGTTTTGCGTGTTATACATACTCAATTTATGTTAGATACATGGAAAATACTGCTTGTGATGCATGCCATTTAGGAAAACAAACTAAACTTCCTTTTCCGAATCATAATAACAAAAGTGACTGCATATTTTCTCTTGTTCACATGGATATATGGGGGCCTCTTAGCATAGATTGCATACATGTACATCGATATTTTTTTTTACTATGGTAGATGACCACTCTAGGCATAGTTGGATTCATCTTATGAAAAAAAAAATCTGAATTTAGAACCTTAGTACCAAAATTCATTACTTATGTAAAGAATCAGTTTAATAGTTCAATTAAAACTATTCGGTCTGACAATGGTCCCGATTTTAAATTGAATGATTTGTATGATATGCATGGCATTATACATAAAACATCATTTACGGAAACACATGAACAAAACTCGGTTGTTGAAAGGAAACATAGGCATATACATAATGTTGCTAGAAGCATATTGTTTCATTGTAATGTTCCCAAAGTATATTGGTGCTTTGTTTTTAGCTATGCTATTCACATCATCAACTGTTTGCCTAGTCATGTCATAAAGAATTCTTCACCGTATCAGTTACTTCATGGTAAGTCTCCTACTTTCCTTGATTTCAAAACTTTTGGGTGCTTGTGCTATGCTACCACAACAACCCAAAATAGAAAGAAATTGGATCCTCGAGCCACAAAATGTTGCTTTCTTGGTTTTAAACAAGGTGTAAAAGGGTTTATTCTTCTTGATCTTCAAACTAGAAACATTTTTCTTTCAACAAATGTTGTTTTTAAAGAAAATCACATGCCTTTTAAATCAGCACAACTTGATAGTATTATTTCTGATCATGCTTCTCACGAATTGTTTTCTGAAAATTATCTTTAAGAGGGCCTATGGAACAAGAGGTTCCTACGACAACTTAGATGCAAGAAATTACCCCTGATACATTACCTCTTTCAAATAATACTAATTTGAATACTTCTGATTCTGTTGATAATAATCTTCCTGCTTCTAATGCTCTTGTGATTTGGAAATCTATGCGTACTAAAACCCAACCAGCTAAGTTTAGCGATTATCATTTATATGTTGTTAAAGATGACAATTCTTGTGATAAATTTGCTCCTAAGTACCCTTTGTCTAAATATCTATCCTTTAAAAAGTTACCCCCCAACTACGATAATTTCATTTTAAGTATTGATTCTAAAACCTACCTCTTATGCCATTGCCTCAAAACACCCGCAATGGGTTGAGGCTATGAATGCTGAATTATCAACTATGGCCACCAATAACAGTTGGTCCCTTGTTAAATTACCTAAAGAAAAAAAGGCAATAGGTAGTAAATGGGTTTACGAAGTCAAAAACAAATCAAATGGGGAGATTGAGCGACATAAGGTTTGCCTTGTCGCAAAAAGGTATAATCAAATTGAAGGGGTAGATTATTTAGACACTTCTCCTCCTGTTGCGAAATTAACTAGTGTGCATGTTTTACTTGTTGTTGCTTCTATTAATAACTGGAACTTGTATCAATTAGACATAAATAACGCTTTTCTCCATGGTGATCTTAAAGAAGAGGTTTATAAGTGTGTTCCCCAAGGTTTACCTGTTTATGATAAATCTCTTGTTTGCAAATTAAATCGATCTTTATATGGTCTTAAACAAGCTAGTAGAATATGGTATGAGAAATTATCATGTTTTTTGAAAAAAATTTGTTACACCCAATCTCCGTATGATCATTCAGTTTTGTTAGAAAAATCTGGGTCGCAATTTACTATTGTTCTTATCTTATGATATGATTCAAGGAGGCAATAATCTGAACGAAATTAATGCAATAATCTGATTCAAGGGTCACTATCAAGCAGCTATTCGTATTCTTCATTACATAAAAGGAAACCCAAGGTAGGGTCTTCTATACCGGAGTGACTTTGCTTTGCGTTTTAAGGTATATACGGACGCAGACTGGGCAACATGCCCGTTAATACGGATGGCAACATGCACGTTAACACGACGTTACTCTGCTCTGCATTTTAAGGCATATACAGACGTAGATTGGGCAACATGCCCGTTAACATGACGTTCTATGACTGGATTCTGCATTTTTTTAAGACAATCATTAATCTTATGGAAGTGCAAAAAGCAAAGTACCGTATCCCGTTCCTCTTCTGGGGCTGAATACAGGGCCATTGCATCAACTGTTTGTGAATTGCAATGGCTAACTTACCTACTAACCGACATGAGAGTTAAATTCACAACGCCTGCTTTAATGTTTTGCGACAACGACAGTGCCCATTACATCACTCAAAACGCCGTTCTTCACGAACAAACAAAGCATATCGAAGTTGAGGGGTAATAGAACGCCACATAATGCATAAGACAGTTTTATTAACTGATTTGAAAAAATGAATCAAAACTTAAATAGAAACTAGGATTGAAAAAACTAGTTTGCTTTTTGGGCTTCTGTGTTTCACTATATTCTCGGCCCAATTTTTCCTTTTGGGCCTTTCCGCGTTTTTATGTTATCTGGCCCTTCTCTTTGTATCCATATAAGGGCATTTTCCCTCTAATCTATTCAACTCTTCTTCGGTAGGTGGTCTGGTAACAGCATGTATGGTGTTGGGTTTTATCAACTCTAAGTTAGGTGAAATTACTTAACATGTATTTTGTTTGATCGATGTACTCTATGCTGGCTAGTTGAACTAGGCGAATTGTAAAGAAGCACTCTGAAATTTATATTAATATATACTTTACTTTAAATAAAAAAGCTCTTATAACTCAATTAGCTGAAGACTTTTTTTCATGTTAATTATTTCTTGTATATATTTGATCAATCTTTAATTGTTGATTTAAACATTGAAACTCATAATTTGTTGGACTTGACGCATAATTTGATTCATAGCCCTTTATGACGTCCTTCATTTGTTGAAGTCACCTGCGTTAAGCCTTCAATGATTTGGTCTCTCATCTTTATATGCTACAATAACATTTCTTTGTTGCAAAATGATGATGAACATTGGAACTCGTCATTTTCAAGATCCTTGTACTCTAGAGATGAGTTGTGAGTTGTAATTTGTGCTTAAAAAGAACGATGTAGTAATTTTATAGAATAGTGATTCCTAATTGTCAATTTACTGATATGAGATAACGCTATAGTCCAAAGATAAGTTTTTAATTTTGATCTACTCATTCTCATCATGAATGTGGATTCAATCCTATGTTAATCTTAATAATATAAAAGTAACCATGAGGCCAACAAATGGAGGAAAATGGAGCCAATTTTATAGTAATCACATAAAAATTTTATGCAGAGAGTGTGAGCCCTTTATTTTCCCGCCCATTCTGAGGGTATTTTGAACATTTTAATTATACTACTGTTGGAAGTGATTAGCTCAACTAATTCTATTTTCTCGAGCCCATCAATTCCCTTTTTACTCTCTAAAGATGTTTTAAATTCCCAATGAGATTTTTACTCTGCTTTAAATTATTTTATTTTACAAAAAAAAAATTCTTCTCTTCTCCATTTTTTTTCGTTTTGCACTACTTTTCTGAGACTCTTTCCTTTTTTTCTCTCCTCCTCTCTAAGTTGCTTCTTCTTCCCTCATTATTTATGCTCTGTTGATGCGATTATTCCTCTTTCATTACTTTTTGTCTCTTTTTTTGCTTGATTAGCTCACAATGCAAAACCAAGTAACAAACTATCGAATCCCAAAGATAAGAAAATAAATAGATGAAATTTGCTCGATCCTAGAAATTCACGTTATAATTCAATTTTATGCAATTTTACAGTAAAATTCTATTTTTTTCGGTTGCCTTTGTCGAAAAACTATTGTTATTCTTTTTGTCTTCTACTTCACTCCTTAAAAGTTTTTTTTCATGTGTGATTTCTCTTATTCCATTTTAAAAGCTTCTGCTCTAATTTATGTGTAATGATTGAGTAGTTACTTCATGAATTTTTTATTTTAAAATTCTGTTATTTTTATCTTTATATTATAAAATTATGTTGATATGATTAACAATAAATGCGGAAATACTGTGATTTAACTTTCGCAAACATTAATTTTATTTCTTTGCATTATTTTGATGAATCTTTATCTTTATACTTAAGGAAGAAACTTAAAGAGTTAATTAGGAGGAGATTTAAGCATGACATAGTGCAGAAAGACTATAATTTAATTTCCAAAATGATTAATATTTTTTAAATGATTTTGACTTTTAAATAGTCAGCAAGTTGGGTAGGTGATTAGGAGGGAATTTGGGCAGAAAAAATTAGTTTGATTTTTCTAAAATTATACTACTATGCTATATGATTAAAGATAAATGAAAACAAAAATTATGATTTAATTTTCACAAAGATTAAGTTAAATAGCCAGCATGCTTTCTTTATATATGAATACACATTGATGTATTAAAAAAAATAAATCAAAACTATATTTTTTTTTAAAACATTTCAACCCGGGCATCGCCGGGAAAAACTCTATATATATATAAAAGCTACAAAGTTATGGAGGAAACCTAATTTTCACCAAAAGTTTCATTCTACTCATTTCCAAATTTAATATTCATCATGTTGCCATTATAAAATGGTCATTCTAAGAGTGAGTTGATCACATGCATTAAGCTGATAATTTTTTTTTTTTATGTAGAATCGTATATGATAATATTTCATCCATATTTGATTTTTTTTTTTTTGGAAGATGCAATATTTAATTGTCAGTCCCTTCTTTATAGGTTTCATAATTTTTAATGTTAGTAATTTGTAATTTAATTTCTTACCTAAATTTTTTTTTAATTTAATTATATAAAATTATCTATTCAAATTATAATTATATCTAATTGGGGTTGTTCATGTTTGCTTTAAAGGAATTACATTTTTCATATATTAATTTTGACTCTTAAACTAATTTACACAAGAGTTTACAAATAATAAATAAACAATAAAGTTATATTTGTAAAGTTTGTAGCAATTGTGGATATAAATTATTAATAAAGTATATATTGAAAACTTAAACTCAATCAATTCAAATTAATTTCTCAAACCCATTGAAAATTGGGCAATCAATTAATATATTTAAATTGGGTTTTTATAATTCAATCTTTGTAGTTAGCATATTTTCAAGATTAATACTCCCTTTGTCCCTAAAGGTAAGACTCTCTATAAATTTTTTTTTGTTCCTGTTATAAGACCATCTTACAAATTTTGTGCCAAATTCAAGGTTGTTTTAGCCAAATACCCTTAACATTTAATAATACGAAAAAAGTTAGAATCATTAATTAGGTAGAGAGGGAGAGTAAAGTTATGAGTTTCAATAAAATAAAAGGGATATTTTTGAAAGCTAATACAAATTTTTTGACATAATTAATGAGTTTAATCATACTCCTTAATTCCCGTATATTTTTTTATAAAGGGTCTTACATTTAGAGACGGAGGAAGTATATGTCTTTGGAAAGTAACATATAGCTTAATACAAATATATCATTTATTTCCTTTATTTTTATTTTTGATATTTGTTATTTAAATAGATAAACCAATACATTTTTTACTCTTTGAATGTTAAATATAGAAAATTTATTTTTTCAAAACAAAACAAATTTTAAAATAATTAAATATCAATCATAAAGTAATTTATACCCTTGCATTTCACTGGTCACAACACAGAGATAAGAAAATTAGAGTATATTTATTGATTTAGATTATTTTTTGTTCTTATTTATTGTGATTTTTCCATCCACATTATTTTGTTCTTCTTTTCAAATGATTATAATGTTTTTTTAGAATAGAGGAATTATAATTCTAAATCCTCAAATTAGAGATATTTGAATATACTATTTTGTAGACAAAAACACATTTACTAAGACTTAAATATTTATATCTATATTATTAACTTAATATTAAAAAAATTTGTGTCAATAAAAATAACATAATGTTCTAAATGAAAAACAAAATACTTACTATACAATACATTTCATAACTCTTTCCGTGTATCGCACAGGTACAAGTTTACTAAATTTCCTCCAACTACAGTTGTTGCATGCTATATGCATTTTATTATTTTCTTATCTTGTAAATACAGTTTGACTAGAGTGAATTTATTGTATTATCAAAAAAGAGAATTATAAACAAATTAATTTTCAATTAGAAAAATGAGGGAGAGAGAGTGCGCGTGGAGGTGAGGGACATGGGTACGTTACTAAAACATCCCCTAAATTCATCTTCATGTAGAGTATGGAAGTCTCAAGTAGACCTTTAAAATTAATTGCATTCTAATCCTTAGAATTTTATTTCATTTTAGTTACTTAAGCCTTTTTATTAAATTTTATAAAGTCAAGGACTTAGATACAATTTTTAATAAATTGCATCGGGACCACACTAGCTAAGTTGTGCCTGACAAAAGATGTGGTGAGACTTAATATGATAAGATATGGTGACATTTAATTGATCATCAAGAATGTATTGATTTCAAGTTTGATTATGTGATATTGATTGGGGGAACGTCCTTCTCAATTGTCTACTTGCTTAATAATCTAGTGGGAATGGACGAACCCTTGATAAGACCTCGTGAGTTTCGGATGAGGATAGTTTCTAGGGCCGTGTATCTTCCTCCCTAATTCATAAAAGGGCGTCTCCTTGTCGAGAATAAGAGCGTGTACGGATAGGGATGGTACCAAATTGACTTCTTGGTTATGAAATAATGTTTCCATGATGCGTGAGTCAGCAAGGAGATGCCAGGCAATATCTCTAATGCCTTAGAAAAAAAATGTTACATTAAAGATATTGAGTCGTGGTTACGAACCACATTGGCCTGTGAGTGTTACATTAAAGATACCGAGTTGTGGTTATAGACCACATTGGTCGGTGAGTGTTATATTTAAGATGTGCATGATTGTGAAGTTTGAATGTTGTGATTTGAACATCCTTTATCGAAAATGATATTTAAGGATTAGCAAATTGTAAAGTTGATATTGATTATGTGTATTTGAATATATGCATATATATAATTACAAATAGTCTTAGTGAGTAGACAATTAAGTAGTGTATACATATACTTATATGTCGATACGTGTATGATTGTATAAATGTATTTTCAAAATTACACTACAAGAATGTTATTCGTTAGCCACGGAAATATCCGTGGCAAAAAAACTAATTCCGTCGCTAATATACATTTTCCGACGGATTAGCGACGGCCATTGAGCCGTCGCTAAAAGTGACGTCGCTAATATTTGCCACGGAAATAGCCGTGGCAAATTAGCGACGGAAATTTCCGTGGCTAATTTGCCATGGATATTTCCGTGGCTAATTTACCACGGTTATTTCCGTGGCAAACTTTTTTTGGCGTGACAATTTGTTTTTGGCGCCATTTACTCCGTCTCCACTTTCGGTTTGCCACGGTTATTTCCGTGGCTATTTTTTTTGCGCAAATATTTATTTTTCGCGCCACTTATAAGCCGTTTCAAATTTAGGTTTGCGACGGAAGCAAATTTCCCACGGATATTTCCGTGGCTAACTTTTTTTATTCTTTTAAAAAAAAGCTTCCAGAGCACGAGCTCGTTGTCGGAAATACAAACCGAACGTTGAGGAAGAAGAAATAATGGTTGAGAAGAAGAAGAAAGAAAGAAAAGAATGAAAGGAAGAAGATAAAGGAGTTGGAGCTTCATTGGAGATGAAAGTCACCGGAGTTGAACTTCACTAGAGATGGAAGTCATCAGAGTTGGAGCTTCGCCGGAAGTCGTTGGAGATGGATGTGTCGTGAGGCGTAGGGTGGTGTTAGAAGAGTGATTGGAAGAAGTAAATGGAAGAAGGAGTGAATGGAAGAAGAGAAGAATGGAAGAAGAAGAAGTGAATGGAAGAATAAGAGAATGGAAGAAGAGGAAGAAGAAGTGAATAAATAGGAAGAATTGTATGAAATAACGGACGAGATTAAAGAGAAACAACGGTTGGGATCTCGCTAAGGTTGATCCATGTCACATGCCATCTTCGAATCAAATTCTGACACGTGGCGCCAAAAATTAGCGACGGAAATATCCGTCGCAAAAATTAACACAAATTTAAAAAAATAAAAAATACTTTTGTTTAATGGTTAGCGATGGATATTTCCGTCGCAAATATTTGAATAAATTTTAAAAAAAAATAATAAAAACAACGGTACCCCTTTGCGATGGCCTATTCCGTCGCTAACCTATGACAAACCCAAAAAAAATAATAAAAAAAAAACCATACCCCTTTGCGACGGCTAGGACCGTCGCTAATTAGCGACGGCCTAGTCCGTCGCTAACTTATGACAAACCCAAAAAAAAAACGGTACCACTTTGCGATGGCTAGGACCATCGCTAATTAGCGACGACCTAGTCCGTCGCTAACCTATGACAAACCCAAAAAAAATCATAAAAAGAAAACAACAGTACCCCTTTGTGACGGCTAGGACCGTCGCTAACTTATGACAAACCCAAAAAAAAAATCGGCACCACTTTGCGACGGCTAGGACCGTCGCTAATTAGCGATAGCCTAGTCCGTTGCTAACCTATGACCAACACAAAAAAAAATTAAAAAAAATACAACGGGTACACCTTTGCGACGGCTAGGACCGTCGCTAATTAGCGACGACCTAGTCCGTCGCTAACCTATGACCAACACAAAAAAAATAATAAAAAAAACAACGGGTACACCTTTGCGACGGCTAGGACCATCGCTAATTAGCGACGGCCTAGTCCGTCGCTAACCTATGACCAACACAAAAAAAATTAAAAAAAAAACAATGGGTACACATTTGCGACGGCTAGGACCGTCGCTAATTAGCGACGGCCTAGTCCGTCGCTATCGTCCTACATTCAAAATAAAATATAAAAAAATTACAAATTGACACCCCTTTATCAACGGTTTTGTCGGTTGCTATATAGCGATGGGTTTTTCCGTCGCTAACCTCTGACCCTTTTAAAAACATAGAGAAACACGCCCCTATAGCGACGGGTTTTGCCGTCACTAGTTTTGCGACGGTTATATTCGTCGCAAAAGGTAGATTTTCCGTGGCTATTTCGCGACGGCCCGAGGCCTTCGCTAACAATTTGTTGCTAAATTGGCGCATTCTTGTAGTGTTAGTGGTTGGAAACATCGTGAGTTTTCTAGTCCGGTGGGTTTTTTTTTTATCAGTCAAACACACACACACCCACACTATACTACTCCTAAATCTAACTCCTAAATCTCCCCACTGGGGATTGAACCCTTCTCCTCAAGCTCCAAGAACTTCTCCTTGTGCCATTTGAACTACAAGCTCTTGACTTCTAGTCCTGTGGTTACTGAGATATATTTTATATATCTCATGGTTGCGGTGTTTTCAGGTATTGGAAGATTGAAGACATAGTTTTATGTCCAGATCTCTATAATGTTCATTTGATCAGGGTCATCTAGTCATAATTGTAATTATCCATTATTGCATTATGATATCGTAAATCTTTTGCAGTAGTTAGTTTTAAAAGTTTAAAATTTTCCATAATTTTACTTATTTGAAAATTAGGCGTTAAAGTGACAGTGGGTGGTCAAAGAGATAAAAAGGTTACACATGAAAGGGGTTTCAGTAGAAGGAACGGGGGACATTCGAAGGCTCGCGTTGGACAAAAAAAAGTTGCAAAGGATGCTATCAGTGTTTTACATCGCAAATTAACCTCTTTCTTCTTCACCCATTTTCCGTAGGAGGTTGGTGTTTCTGAGTTATGGAAAACTTTCTGACAATATGGTAGAGTATCAGACATCTTTATTCCACAGAAGAGAAGTAGAGACGAACAACGTTTCGGTTTCATGCTTTTCAATGACGTCGTCAATTACGTAATTCATGAACAACAGTTAAGTTCGATTTTTATTGGCAATATGCGGATATAGGTGAACCTATCTAAATTCTCTTGGATGAAGGCAGAGGATGTTCCTGAACAATTTGTCAAACCTAGCAGTCATCAACATGTAAAGGAAACCGGTTTGGTGTAGTTTTGAAATAAGGGGAAATCTACAATGAAGTGGGCTATACGTGGTGATCACAGTTATATGTTAATGCAGTTAAACGGGTTCCTAAACCAATTGTGAATCAAATAGTATATTATTTCCCATTACAAGCAAACTTGGAGAAATGGAGGAAAACGTATATTGGGAAGTTAAAGGGTTTGGTTGATTTTGCAAATTAACATAGAGACTGCTCTTAATACTATAGGTTATTATGGTGTTTCTATGGTGCTAATGGATCCAAGTTTGGTGCTGTTGGAGGGTTTACATGATGCAGAGGTTTTAGAAGTTGTGACAAAGGAAGAGGATTGGTTCGTAACAATTTTCGAATCGATTCATCCATGGGATCCGTTAATGGTCAATAGGAAAGATATACTTGATCAAATGCTTTAGTGTACTTCCACATGCATGGGAGAAAGGATTTTTTTTGACGTTGGTGGTGAAGAAGGGTTGTTTCATTAAGTTGGATTGTGAAACTGAATTACATAAGAGATTGGATGTTGCAAAATTTTTGATATGCACAAATTCAAATGATTTTTTTATGTGAAACAATTACTGCATGTGTGGGAGGTAATTCTTATAAGATTTGATTGGTGGAGGAAGTTCATGATGATACCCCTTTGAATTATTATATTGGTCTAGTAGTGATCATTCATATGTGAGTTCTGAATCTGAGGAGGAAGAAGAGGATGCTCAGTAGGGGAGGACGATGGACTTGTCATCGAAGGAAGATGTGGCGGTGCAAGAAACGGAACTATCCGGAATTGGGAAGAAAGTGATGACGGCGGTAGACCAATCATTCAATGAGGGAACGAATTCAGGGGGTGGCCAATTTCAAAAAAAAAGGCAATAGATTCAATTAACAAGGAAAATTGGTGGAAGTTAAAGGAAATAAAGAGGGGTTAAATGAGTTGATTAAAGGGAGAGTATATGATGATTTAAAATTATCAAATTCAAAGGGGAATTCATTGGGATTAGGGCCCAATAATTATTCACTTGAGGGCTGTCATCTTAATCGATTAATATGGCGACAGATTTGTCTTAATCTATTAAGTTATTCGAATAAGTGATCAAAGCCGTATTCGATTAATATGGAGAGTAGATTTTTAGAGTAGTTTTTTTGTTTAAAAAAAAAACAAGAGCTAGCAGAAGACAAAACATTATATATAAAATATTTACATAAGGTGTTTATTTACTTTACAAACCAGAGAGGGATCATCAGTCTATCTAGGTAACCATACAACAAAACTAAGGCTACCTAAGTATAACAAAGAGCTGCTAGGGTCTTCTCAAGCGCGAACACCCTCCGAGTCTGTATAACGTGCAATACTGTAACCGTCAGTTATATGAACGACATATAACTGAGTAACCATCGGTAATAAAAATAGTATATATTTACCATATCGCAGTCAGTCTAACTGGAAAATCTCCCAAATCATCCCTAACAGACACACACAACAAGTATAAAATGTCAATCACATAGGTATGTATGCATGATCATTTTCCATTTCATTTCTTTCTTCTTTTATCGGGAAACCCGGTGCACGCGGAAGTCCACCATCTGCGTGGCAATAGCACTCTAGAGCTCTCTGCAAACCCTGGTAAGCGTCCCTAACCAGAGTCCATGCCTCACCTCAAATAGAGGTTTGCAAGACCTAATACCCCTTCCTGTAATAGCTCCTAATTATTTCTCTTTCTCATAGTCATTACGCATTACAGGTCTGCAAGAATTATTACCCCTTCCGATAATAGCCCCCTAAATCATTTCTTTCCACTTTTCCTTTTAGATACATTATATGTTCTCATGCATCACACATTCATATTCCTATCACAATCAGTCAAACAAGAGTTCTAGTAGCATAATATTTAAACATAAACCTCTTATGTTAAATATTATGTGTCATAAGTGTCATGCTCGAATATTTATTTGAATATGGCCTTCCACATTTGAATACATATTCGATTTCATACTAACCCTGAACTTTATACTTTTAAAACAATTTAACAATCTATCTAGGGTCCTATTGTCAATTTTGCCACGTTATAATCTGGAAACTCTTGTCTGTTACATACGTTTTATCATTTCAAATTCCTAAACATGCATCATCTGTGTGCATATTCAAACAATACAGCATCATGCAAACATATCATACAACACCATACAGACATATCAAATAATATCAAGCATAATCCTAGCTCAGTCAATTTCTAACACACAGGTTATAGTCCCTAATCACATGTTCCTAACATTTCATAGTTTCCTAGATTTGGGGTTTTTAGGGTTACCTGGAACCTCTCCCGAATCCTTTTCTCCTTCACTTCCAAATCTAAATCTCCTAATCTGGTTCCTTTGCTGTAGTTGCCTTCGAATCTGAATCGAACCATTTGGAACCTTAGTCTTATGAGATGAAGGTCTTAAGGTGAAGGAGTTGTGACGTAGTTGGTTCGTGATATAGTTTAAGCGAGGTATGTTAAAGAAGAGTATAAAGTGAGGAAGTGGGAAAATTGTCAAATGAGGAGGCCAAGTCCCCTATTTATAGATTTGGGGTCCATATTTGAATGTATATTCAAATGTATACTCGAATGTATATTCGAATATAAGCTTCTATCCACTTTTATATTCGAATGTATATTTGAATGTAAGCTTTTATATTCGAATCTATATTCGAATATACAAGTTTTTTTGTCCTTCTTTTGGCCTCTTTACTTAAAATTAGTCTCGATTTTCCCTCTTCTTTGTAATTCCTTAAGTCCTAAGTCTTCCTAGGAGTTTTCGGGATGTTACACCGTATTTATAGTTGGATTGGTTTTTTTAGCTCACACCTACCTAAACATTTTTTTTGGACAAATTACACCTACCTGAACTGGATAGACAAGTATGTTCTTTTAGGCTTCTTAGAGCGGTTGGGCCTTTGGTCTCTTTCAGATATATATTCTCAATTAATTAAGGTGGGAGGGATTGAGACCACCCAATTTTAGAAATCCCACCATCCTTTTATATATAAAAATCATAAATTTATATATTAAAAAGGATGGTGCCACTCCCAATAGGGATAGTGGTAATCCCTTCCACCATTAACTAATTATAGTTGACCCAAAAAAACTAATCATAGCGTTGACCAAAAATATTAACTAATCATAGTGTTTACCAAAAAAAAGTAATTAACAAATCATAGCTGAATGAAACTTATTAACTAAATGTACAAAGATTCATGTACAACCTCCCTAGACAGATCCAAGAATAAAGGGAGGGAATGACCGAATTTGTTTAAAATAATTAATAATAAATATTAAGTCAAGTATAATTTATGCTTAGTTAAAATATAACTTTTATTCTTTAATTTTAGCGAATTCTTACATAAATTCTATAGCTTTAATTTTTGTCAACATGATCCCTTATTTTTATTTTTCACATCATATTAGTCCTTTTGCACTAATATCATTTGATGCTTTAGTGCAAATATCACAATGACGCTAAGCAAGATGTAGATGAAAGGGTCAATATAATATAGAAAAAAGATAAAAGATCAAATTGATAAAAATAAAATATAAAGGATGAAGTAGAAATTTGCTAAAAAATAGTAACTGACTAAAGTTAAATTTTACGCTATATGTTTTATTTGCAAGTTATTTTTAAGTTTATATTTATAATTTAGCTAAAATGTATTTTTGGTCTCTTACTGTTGTGATCTAACCTGACAGGGATGTAGGACGAGCAAGATGATCTTCTTGATCAGCAGAGGGCAGTAGGATTGCTTCTGGGTCCTAAGCTCCGGCGGTGGTGGTGTGCACCTGCAAGCACTCCGACGCTCAAGTCAGTGAGTGAATTAGGGTTTGTGTGTATGATAATATATCTTACGTACCTTGCATGGTGCATTATGATAGTATTTATAGAGTGAGGTAAATGACCTAATGCGGTCCGTATTGGGCCAGGATCTATGTCTGGGCCCAATCCTCATCAGTTGGGCCTTGATAATAGGCCGCACCCAACTTACCGGGATGCTGGCGGTAATTGGCGGCTTCTTGACCCGGCATGTAAGCGTCTATCCGGGATGCCATTATTTTGGTCCACAACAGTTGCCCCTCAAGTCGTCAAGCTCTTCTCGGGAGAGGTTGGCGAGTTCATTCATCATGCCGGGTGGGTGCTAGATGGCGGTTCTGGAAACGTTACGAGACGACAGTTGGTTTTTCTTTTAGGGCGCGTGTGTTTCACGCATCCCACTTTGGGCACTGCGCGCGATGATTAGCGTGGTTCTTGGGCCCCACGTCCATTAAGGTGATGTGACGGTTTTTACTTTATTTCTTTTCACCCGTTACATTTTACCTCTTTTCCTCCTTTCAAGTTTTTACTCTTCTCTTTCGCGCTTCTTGCCCTTTCATTTCCTGCGACCGAGAGCTCTGAGACTTTTCTTCTTCCTCTCCGTGCCTGTTTTCTTGATCCATTTTCTAGCAACATTCCCAACTCCTCTTTCAGGTATTGCTTCTCATCTCCATTAACTTGTAATTTGTGTGATTCTTTCCTGATTCTTGGGTTGTTCTATTATCCTCTTCCCATTCTTTTAGGGTTTAGTCGTAGTTTTTGGGTTTCTTCCCTTTAAAAATGGCCGATAATTTTATCGTGTTGACGAGTGGTTCTTCCTCGGGATCGAATGATACTGAACTTCTTGAGAGTTTCGCGAGGGGGCTTCGAAAACATAGGTCTTCTAATGAACCAAATCCTTGTTCAGGTACGCTCTCCATAGCAAATCCTGACTATTGTGAATCTTCCCATTTTTGGTTTTAACCTCTGTATTCACGGCGAGTGGAGGGTGGTGAGTCGGTTACTCAGAGCGTGAGTGGGTCATTCAACACTTTGAACCCAGAACCTTCTGCTCTTCTTCTTGCATCAGCCCATCTTCCTGATGAGTATAGTTCTGAAAGTTCTGTGTCTGTCGAGCAAAGTTCAGATCGTCGTTCCCCAATTAATTTTATCCCGGTAGGGGATGAGGTAGAGTTCTCCCATCCCGGGGATCCTTCAGAAGATAGGGAGTCTATACCGTCATCTATGACACATTCCTTAGATTCTGAGTCTGACCCCGCTTATGCTCCCTCTTTTCATAGTCATTCATCCCCGGGATCTGATTCTGCTTTCTCTTGTCATGTAGATATGGAACCTGCTCAAGGTGACATTCCAATCCCGGTGGCTCCGGGATCATCTGATAATGTGCCGGCTTCGTCCGATGCCGGGGGTTCAGAGGTTGTTGTGCGAGGAGCGGGCGAGCCTAGTACTTCGATGCCTAGGATCGAGTGTCCTCTTGACTTCCTAGAACTGAAGAACATTTGGGGGATGTTGTGGGCTCCTTGGGATATCATCCGGGAGGAGTGTTCGGTGAAGGATGGTCGCCGGCTCAGGAGAGTGGAGAAACATTGGAGGAAATGCTTTCACTATGGGCCCAACACCCCTGGGACTGACGTCAAAGTCGATCCTTCATCAAACCTTAAGTTGGTTATCCCGATTAGGAATGAGAGGATCTGCACGCCAACATCTGAGGGTGAAGGTTCCTATATCATGATGCTGGAGTCTTTGTGGCATCAGCTTAAAATTAGGTTCCCTTTTTCTGACCTCCAGATTGAAGTTCTGCACCACCTTCATCTTGCTCCTACCCAACTTCATCCCAACGGTTGGGGATTCCTCCAGACCTTCGAGGTCTTCTGTTGGGCTCAGGGTTGGCATTGTTCCTCGGCCTTATTCCTATACATCTTTGGTGTTTACTGCGGTCCTACGAAGAAGAATTGGGTATCCCTCCGTCACCGTTCTGGGATCCCTCAACTATTTGTCCCTTATGAAGAGTCCTTCAAGGCCCATAGGGACATTTATGTCAAAGTCGTCCCATGGACCAAAGATTGTACTCCCTTCTGGATGGGAAAGGACAAGCAGCCCTTGTTTCCGCTCTACTGGACGGAAGATCATTTTCAAAGGTCGTTGTCCTTGAAAGAATTGGAGATTGACTTCCTAGAAGAGGAAGACCAACAAACCTTCAGGAATCTTTGCGTCTTTGTTGAGCGAGGGGGGATTCCCATTCACTGCAAAGATGTGATAGGAGTATCTCGTCGAGACCAGGAGACATGCTTATGTAGGGGATTGTTTTTTGTTGTACAATGTCGTTGTGTCTAATGGTTTTTAATTATTTTTCCTTAGCTAACGAGTGTATCTTTTCATGCAGCCGAGATCATGGCCAACTATGCCATCCGTTCTCAGAAACGAGATGCTAAAGGAAAAGGGAAAGTTGGTACTTCAGGTCCACCTCCTTCTCCTGCTCCAGTTCCTAATCCTATCCCGGTAGTTCCTTCCGGGATTAGAATCCCGGACGCGGTTCCTGCTAGGGGAGCTTCTCCTGTTAAGAAATCCGTTCCTTACTCCTCTGGAGCCGAGGTGGCTAATGTGCAGCCAAAACGTCGTCGTCTTACCAAGTCCGGTATGTTTTTATCTTTCGGGATTCATAGTCATGTAGGGACCGTGTGTTGCTTTCTTATTATATTATTTAGTTCGATTTGCAGGTGATCAGCTTGGGGATTCCCAAGGGGCTTCTGCCGGGATGACTCCGGTGTTGACGGCGCCCTTCTCTACTCCTTCTTCTGCCTGGGAAGGATTTCATTCACCCTTGATTAAGTTCTAGCATGGGGACTTTTTCACAAAGGGTGAAACCTCTGCCGTGAAGGTATATATTTTGTCATTTGATCTTGTCAACTTCATAGTGCTTGATCTCAGTGGATGTATATTTAATATTTTTTTTTTCTTGTTCTTGTAGGAGCAAGCCAAGTCTCTAATGGGCTGGACGGCTATGAGCATGGCTATGCTCCAACACGTTCATGACCAGGCAGAAGACATGGGCCAAGCTGCTTCCTTGAGGGGTCAACTGCGGGATCTCCGAGATGACCTGGAGCTGAAAGATGCCTTGATACAGAGCGTCAAAGATTTGGAATCCCGGGCAAACCAGGAACTTGTTTCTCTGAAGGAGAAATTTGCCCAAATGGAGGGGGATTTTGCCAAGGAGAAGGAGCGGACGGCCAGCTTGGAATTGGAAAACTCCAAGTTGAAGGAAGAGGTTTCCGGGCTGAAGGCTAAGGCAGATGAGGATGATTATGCTCTTAAGCTTCTTCAGTCCGAACTCTTGGGGTCGGCTTCCAAGTTCCATGAGGTTCAGGTGGAGCTACGGGAGACGCAGGAGAGATTGGAGGAGGCCTACCGTGATATGGATACTACGGTGGATGATTCCTACCGGGATTGTGTGAAGACTCTTCAATTTTTGAATCCCGGGATAGAGTTAAACACCCGCGGTCTCTACAAATATCATGGTATGAAGGATGGGATGTTCATGGATTTTCATGATCCTCATAATCTTGTGCCTCTTGACCTTTCTGATCCCCGTTTGGAGCCATTCGACTGTAGCACTCCTCCTCCTTCTTCTGATCCCGTGCCGGAACCCGGAGTTGCAGATGCTGGAGGGGCTACCTGATTTGTTGTTGTTGTTTCTATATTTCTCTTGTTCTATTTTTATTTTGTAATTCTTACAGACAAATTTATATTGAATGTAGACTTTTTCGTTCTGATATTCCGAGATGTTCTTTATGCATAGCTTTGTTTACTTTTCGTTCAAGTGCCTTTTTACATCCTGCTTGATATAGAACTTTCTCGTGTCGTTTTAATTGTTAGGGTACATCCGTGATGATACCCTTTTAACTCCTTAGCAGGAGGGAAATTAGTTTGTACTTTCTCTAATTTTTGTTGAAGTGTAGCTTCGGTTTATGCCTCTTTTATGTGTTGGAGTTCTTTCTTTCTGTTGCATTTCTGTATGTCGTTGAGGCGTGGCCGTTTCAAGGTGCCTCTAATTCTCACTTGGCATGGACATTTTTCATGCCGTTTGAATTGTTAGGGATACATTTGTGATGTCGCCCTTTTAGCTCCTCAATAGGAGGGAAAGTATTTTGTACTTTCTTTAAGTTTAAGTTGAAGTGTGACCTTGGTGGTACTTCATGCTTCTTTATGGCAAGGGTTAACTCGTTTAGGGTCCCTATTGAGTTTGTAGCAGAGAATTACCCATAATGGTATCTCAACTCATTGTTGGCCTTGCAAGTATGTCGGTTTTTGTTTGTTGCCGACATCTCGATCTCGGATTATTTGTACTTCTCATACCTTCTTTCGATCTGCTTGCTATTAAGAATTGAACTAACTTGTTTGTGTAAGAGTGAATAGAATGCTACTTTATTAATAATAAGAAGCAAATAACAAAAGGGGGCCTCGTTAAAACCTCTACCAGTAAAACCCTCCTTAGGGATAAAACCTGCTACAGAAAAAAGAGTACCCCTTTATTACAAAGAATGTAAATTACATAACTTAGCTATAATATCGCCTTAAGTCTGCGACATTAAGGGTTCTTGGAATCTCTTTGCCTTTGAGAGTTTCTAAATGATATGCTCCGTTAGCTGCGATGGTCTTGACCCGGAATGGACCTTCCCAATTCGCTTTAAGCTTCCCGTCTTTAGCATTCTGATTTCCAATACTGGCTCTTCTTAGGACTAAGTCGCCTGGTTGGAAACTTCTCGGCACAACCCTCAAGTTGTATCTCTGTGCTACTTGTTGCTTCCGGGATAACTCTTTGATTCTTGCAGCTTCTCGGATTTCTTCGACCATGTTGGAATCTTCCCTGAGTAGCTATTCATTTTCTTGTGCGGGATACATGACCCTCCAAGATGGGTGTCCAATTTCTACTGGGATCACGACATCTGATCCGTATACCATTCAGAATGGAGTTTCTCCAGTAGAGCTATGGGGAGTAGTTCTGTAACTCCGAAGTACTTGATAAAGGTCTTCTACCCAACTAGTTCCAGCTTTCTGACACCTCTTTTTCAAGCCATTAAGTATGACTTTGTTGGCAGACTCTGCCTGTCCGTTTGATTGTGGGTGCTCTACACTGGCAAAGTATTGCTTGATGTGGAGCCTTGCTAGCATTTCTCAGAATTCTTTGTCGGTGAATTGGGTCCCATTATCACAGATGACTTCTGCTGGGATACCAAACCGACATATTATTTGTCGGAAGACAAAATTCTGGGCTTTAACTGATGCTATGCTGGCTAAGGGTTCCAGTTCAATCCATTTAGTATAATAATCAACAGCAACAATGAGATGTTTGAACTGACCTGTGGTTTGAGTGAAAGGTCCCAAGAGGTCTAAGCCCCAAGTGTGGAAGGGCCAGGGGGTGGAGATGCTGTGCAGATCTTCAGCCGGGATATGGGACAATGGACTGTGTTCTTGGCACTTTTGGCACTTCTTCACGTGATCAGATGCATCTTTATTCATGGTTGGCCAGAAGTATCCTTCCCGCAAGGACTTCCTTGCCAACGATTTTCCACCAATGTGGTGACCACAGCTTCCTTCATGCACTTCAGTGAGAACATACCATGTTTCAGATGGTCCAATGCATTTAAGCAAAGGAGTTAATAGTCCTCTCCTAAATAATTGTCCTTCTCACGGAATACCGGGAGGCATTTTGTACCAATCGCTTTGCTTCCCGGGCATCTGCCGGGATGGTGCCTTTAGTGATATACTCTATTATTGGAGTTCTCCAATCTTCATTTTCAACCTGCAAAATAGCACAAGGAGAAGGGAGAATTTCTTCTATCACCGACTTCAAAGTTGAGAATGACTTGGTACTGGCCAATTTGGAAAGTAAATCAGCGCGACTGTTCTCCTCTCTTGGAATGTGCTTGATCTCAAATTTAGAGAGGCCAAGTAGGCTTTCTTTAACCTTTGCCAGGTATCTTTGCAACAATGGCTCTCTTGCCTGGTATTCCCCTTTTATTTGGGATACCACCAATTGGGAATCTGAACATAAAGTAATCGCGGTAGCCCCTAGTTCTTTTTCCGCGCGTATCCCGGCTAGACAGGCTTCATATTCTGCTTGATTATTGGAAGTCGGGAATTCAAATTTCAGAGAATATTCTACCGTTATCCTTTCATCGTTCTCGATTAGTATGCTAGCGCCCGCTCCTTTGGGGTTTGAGGACCCATCAACATAAATGGTCCAGGATCCCTTTGGTTTTTCGCCGGGATGTGTCATCTCGACTACAAAATCAGCCAGAGCTTGTGCTTTGATTCCCTGACGTGGTTCATACGAAATATCGTATTGTGACAACTCTATCGCCCAAGTCACCATTCTTCCTGCTAGGTCAGGTTTATGCAGAATTTGCCTGATGGGTTGATTAGTTCTTATCACGATGGGGTGACATTGGAAGTATGGCCTCAACCACCGAGATGCAAACAACAAAGCGTAGGCGACCTTCTCAAGCCTTTGATAATTTAGCTCTGATCCCTGTAGTGCTTTAGAGACAAAATATATTGGACTCCAATTCCTGGATTCTTCCTTTACTAAAGCCGCACTGATTGCTTCATTGGTGACGACTAAGTAAAGATATAGGACATGTCCAGGATCTGGGCGGGATAGAACTAGTGGGGCTGAGAGGATTTTCTTAAGCTCCCGGAAAGCTTCTTCACATTCTGCATTCCACAGGAAGTTTTTCTTGTGTCGTAAAGTTCTGAAAAAGGGTAGGCATTTCTTAGCAGAGTCTGGTAGGAATCTCGTCAAAGCAGCGATCCTTCCTGTTAGTTGTTGGACCTCTTTAATATTTCTGGGACTCTGCATACTCAACACAGCACTACACTTGTCGGGGTTGACTTCAATCCCTCGACTGGTTAGCATAAAGCCTAAGAACTTTCCGGCTTCGACCCCAAAAGTACATTTGTTAGGATTTAGCCTTAAATCATACCTGCGCAGCTGTTGAAAAGTCTCACTCAAGTCAGCCACCGGATCTTTATCTTCTGGGGTTTTTACTATCATGTCGTCAATATAGACTTCAAGGATTCTACCAATCTGTTCTTTGAAAACTTGGCTCATCATCCGCTGGTAAGTTGCTCCGGCATTCTTCAAACCAAACGGCATCATGGTGTAGCATTAAACACCCATGTCGGTGATAAAAGCCGTTTTCTCTTGATCTTCAGGGTACATTGGGATCTGATTATAGCCGGAGTAGGCATCCATGAAAGATAGATACTTATAACCTACAGAGTTGTCCACAAGTTTATCGATACAAGGCAAGGGGAATGGATCTTTGGGGCATGCTTTATTCAAATCTGTGCAATCTGTGCACATTCTCCACTTCCCGTTAGCCTTTTTTACCATCACCACATTTGAAAGCCAATCTGCATATCGTATTTCTTGGATGAACCCTGCATCTAGCAACTCCTTCACCTGCTTTTCTATAGCTGCTTGTCTTTCTGGACCCATTTTTCTCTTCTTCTGGGCCACCGGGATAGACCCCGGTCTCAAAGACAAGCGATGGCACACGAATTCCAGGTCAACTCCAGGCATGTCGGAGGAAACCCAAGCATTTATTCGTCCTCAACAACTCAATGAGTCGCTCTTTGATCCCGGGTTTGCCCCTATTTTGACGGTCTGATCTTCTTTAAGTCCTATCTGGACTAAGATCTGGTCCCCCTCTAGTTGAGGTCGTTGACATTCAAAGTCTGCTCTGGGATCTAAGTTGGTCATCATGACTCCTGCATCCCGCACGAGATCACGTCTCTCCATCTTTTGCTTCCCTATTTCTTCTGCTGTCATTGGCAAAATGGATGGTGATTTCGTGATTTGAAGGCTTTCTTGATAACATTTTCGCGCATCACTGCTCTTTCCACGGATAGTTACTACTGAGCCATCTTCTCCTGGGAACTTCATGGCTAAATGGATGGTAGAGACTATGGCGCCAAGGCTGTTCAGAGTTGGTCGCCCAATGATCGCATTGTAAGCTGAGGGGCAATCGACCACTATGAATCTAGCGGGAATTGTCTTGGTGTTTGGCATTTTGCTAAAGTTCACCTTAAGGTCAACATATCCTTTAGGAATGATTGTATCTCCAGTGAAGCCAATTAAGCTGCCTTTATGGGGGATTAAATCCTTGGATCCTAATCCCATTTTATCGAACAGGCTCCAAAATATAATGCCAGCTGAACTTCCTTGTTCAATGAAGATCCGATGGACTTCGAAGCCGTTCAGATTAGCTGCTATGACCAGTGGCTCATTATCCCGGATCCATTCTTCCGGGAAATCTGCATCTGAGAAAGATAGTACTGGATTAGCTACACCAGTTACCTGGGAACAAGAATCCCTGACCTCTCGGGTTCTTTTCTTGTCTTCGAGACCCTTTAAGCTGGCTCCTCCAGCTATGACTTGAATTATTCCCCTAGGAGGGGATTCCTGTGCTCGTCTGGGGCTCTGGGATCTCTGACGGATTTTAGCTCGTTGATCTCGGTTCCTAGGAGGGGATCTGAGTGTCTGTGTCTGAGGAGATGGACTCCGGCGACGATCCCGCCTTTTTGGGGATGCCCGAGCATAATTTCTCAAACTCCCTTGTCGGATCAACTTTTCAATTGCATCCCGGAGTTGGATGCATTCATTGGTAGAATGTCCACGATCCCGATGGTATTCATAGTACTTATTTTTGTGCTTTCCAACTTTTTTCAAAGGTGGTGGTCGCTCTCTTAGTTCAGAATGCATTACTTCTTTCAACACTGAAGCCGGCGGGACTACTAGCGGAGTGTAATTGTTGAAAAGACCCTTGCGCTTCTTGGGAGACCTATCCCGGGATTTGTCGTCTTTGCCCCGGGATTGGTTTGGAGGGACAACTTTTGCTTTGTCATCCTTCTTGGCGGCTTGGGCCTTCTCCCATTCTTCTATTCTGATCCACTTTTCGGCGCTGACCTTCAAGTCATCCATAGAGGTGGGCTTATCTCTAGCCAGTTGTTTGGCGAAGGCTCCTGGCTTCAATCCTCTTACAAAGAAATATAACACTAAGTTAGGTTCAACATTCCTAACTTCTAATACTTCATTGTTAAAACGTGTTATATAGTCTCGTAAAGATTCATCTTTTCCCTGTTTAACAGTTTCTAAGTGGAATTCCGATTTGAACTGTCTTTTACTGCTAATGAAATGAAGAATAAACTTATCTTTAAGAGTTTTCCAGTTGCTAATGGATTGTGGTGGAAGGTCTAAGAACCAACGACTTGCAGCCTCTGACAATGTGAGCGGGAAGGCACGACATACGATGACCTCATTCACCCCTTGAAAGTACATAGCCCTCTCAAAAGTGCTGACATGTAGAGTGGGATCCTTGGTTCCATCATATTCCTTTAACTTCTTTGCAAACTGTAATCCATGAGGAAGGGCATGGGACATTATTCACGGCGTGAAGGGATTGTCAATGTACCCGAAATTCGGGACATTTTCAGCCATGTGCTCCTTGTTACCGGTAGGTTGTCCGGCTTGCTGGCCCCTAGGGGGGACAGGTGGTGGGTTGGCCCCCTCAACCCGAGATTGATGCGGGCCGCCTTCATGTCGGCGACTTACCCGTCCTTCCTGTTGCCTTTCCTGAGTTTTCGGATTTCCTTCTTTTTCTCCTTCAATTGCGGATTTCCGTTGCTGCTTTTCCGCGTTGTCATTATCTTTTTCCAGATTTTCAGGGTTTGGCTGGGTATGCCTCTCAGCTCTTTCCTCTTCTGAATCATCTTCGATAACAACATGCTTGCCCCTCCGCTGTTGCTCTTTGAGATCTGGGATCTCTTTAGCTTGTGACTGCACCAACTGTTGCAGTTTACGGAATTCTGCTTCAATATCAAAGTGCTGGGATGCCCTTGCATGATTCGACGCACCAGCCTGCTGTCCAGCTCCTTGGTTCTGCACGCTGGGATCGTTGTAATCCCTATTTCTGGTTGAGCCAACCATTGTTGATGATGGATGGGAGCGAAACTTTTTGTTGCGTTTCCCACAAACGACGCCAATGTTGTGATCTAACCTGACAGGGATGTAGGACGAGCAAGATGATCTTCTTGATTAGCAGTGGGCAGTAGGATTGCTTCTAGGTCCTAAGCTCCGGTGGTGGTGGTGTGCACCTGCAAGCACTCCGACGCTCAAGTCAGTGAGTGAATTAGGGTTTGTGTGTATGATAATATATCTTACGTACCTTGCATGGTGCATTATGATAGTATTTATAGAGTGAGGTAAATGATCTAATGCGGTCCGTATTGGGCCAGGATCTATGCCTGGGCCTAATCCTCATCAGCTAGACCTTGATAATAGGTCGCGCCCAACTTACCGGGATGCTGACGATAATTGGCGGCTTCTTGACCCGGCATGTAAGCGTCTATCCGGGATGCCATTATTTTGGTCCACAACACTTACGTTGTAATAAAGTATCATTTTGGTCCCTTACGTTTTGTTTGGCTCATTTTGGTCCCTAACGTGTTTTTTGTTTCAATGTTTTCCTTTCCGTCTCTTTCCAAACAGAGTTTAACGGAGGTAGCTTACGTGGCTTTAACGTGTTGTTAACAGTGTGAATAACTGATGATGTGTCCTAGCAGCCAAATATACGACGTCGTATGAATTATTTATGGGTTTAACAGTGAAGCGTTACAACATACTACTTGGTGAGAAAGAAACCTAGAGTAAGAGATAGATTTTTCTAGTGTGAGAAAGAGGCGATTATGGCATGGAAATTGCGTCTGAATCTTGCGATTAAGGTTTTGAAGAATCGATTTGGGAAGAGATTGCACAAGGTTTGAAGTAATTAACCTCCATTGCGTTAGTTTCATTCAAGGTATGATGTTTCACTTGTTACTATAGAGAGTGACTATTTGTCTGTGTTGTTTCAACCAAACATTACAATGAGTAACACATTTCTCAAAACACTCAAAGCTAAAAAAAAATTAAGAATCTTCATCTTCCTTTTGTAGCCATCGACAATAGTGTTCAAAGCAACATCTCCCTCTCATCATCAGGGTTCTCTTCATACCATTGAAAAAACCCACAATTTTTCTCCAAATTGAAATGGGAAAAATCGAAAAGGGGAGAACAATGGTAAGTGTTTGAAATAGGAATAAAAATGCAAGCTTGGAGTTTAGTGTTGAAAAATCACCTGGTAATTAGAGAAGCCCCAAAATTTCTTTTCCCTTGTTTTGTGCGAACAGTGCAAAGGACGACTCTATCACCAAAATTACAACATGGCGAACCACCAACAACTCAAGAACCACGTCTTGAAGAACTATGAGAATCCATTGTAGCTTCAAATTATGAGTAATGGTGAGGAGAGTAGAACTTGTATGGAATGTGTCTATTGGACAAACTAATGATATTCAAGTATTTGTATTTAAATAATGCTAACACATGTTTGAAATTTGATGTTATTATTATCTTAATGTCACTTTAATTTTCGATTGGTTGTGTCTATAGACACATGTGTCCACATAAGTGTTGCTCTCGTGAGGAAGATGAATCCTAAATAAAATTCTCTAAACCCCCAACGAATCTGAAATGTTCCTCTTCACTAACAGGATTTTTTTTTAAAAAAAATAACCCAAAAATAACTCATACGATGTCATTTCTTAGCTGCTAGGACACATCATCAATTATTGACACTGTTAACTATACGTTAAAGCCACATAAGCTGCCTCTATTAACCTCTATTTGAAAAGAGACGGAAAGGAAAACGTTGAAACAAAAAACACAACGTTAGGGACCAAAATGAACCAAACGAAACGTAAGGGACCAAAATGACACTTTATTACAACGTAAGGGATCAAAAATGCATTTTAGCCTTATAATTTTTATAACTGAAAAGATTGTTTAATAGTAGAAATCAAATCAAAATAAAAATAGAACGTTTAAACTATTAAAGTGAACCAAATATCAATGAGAAAAATCTAATTTAATTCTTTATCGTTAAGAAATTTTCTAATTTAAAGTATAAATAAATAGAGCATGTTCATAATTATTAAGCTGTATTTTAATATACATACTTTTTCTATATAAAATCATCGAGATTAAAATTTATTACTAATAGATAAATGTTTTATATGGTGGTGGATAGTTTTTTATGGTCATTTAGATTAAAGACTAAACTCAAATAAACAATTCTATCATATTATGAGCAGGGACAGATCTAACATTGCTGCTAAGATTCGAACTCGGGACTAGGATTACAAGGGCTTCCAGCAAATCAATTGCGCCAAGCAGGATTTTCAGCAGTATCCTCGCAATTATTTTGTATATAAGGCATATTCCAGAGAAGGGGGGGGGCAAGGCCCCCTTGCCCACTTCTAAATCCATCTCTGATTATGAGTATCAAGTATCAACGATAATAATGACTAAAGTAATACAATAGTTCAATAAATATTGTATCAAAAGTCTACTACTCAGGGCTCGTTTGTTTTGAATTTTGTTTTGGTCAAAATTATTTTTGACTAAAACTAAAAATATTTTTACTTGTTGGATGGTCTCGATTTGTGTATATTTATGTGTGTTTTACTTTTCATTCTACTAATATTTAAATCAAACAAACCCTCATTAATTATTAGTCACATACTTTTCTTTTGTTTTTCTCAATATAATATAATTACTACATCCATTCGTTTTATATATTATTTTTTATTTTATCTTTGTCTCCTTTATCTATCACGTCACTTTTAATAATTTTTATTTTTTCTCTTTTTTTCTTTTTATTTTATTTCTTTGCGTCTCTCTCTTCCTATACAACTATACAACTCAAAATATCCAAAATTAGACGATACATCTAACATTATTTTAACTTATTTAAGTGATCATACATGTCTTTTATTACATTTTTAAATTTTAGAAGTTTATTTATCCTAATTCAAATATGAACTAAACTAATCCAAATCAGATTTTTTTGAGTGAAACTCCATTCACATGATTTCAAGCTGAAAATTTTGTTATTTAAAACTTTGCTCTCTTACCTACTAAATAAAGATGTTGTGGCATTTCGTTATTCAATATTTAAAGAGTTTAAATACAATAAAATGTCGATGTTTTCTAGAATATATTATCAATAAAACAAGAGGAGTTACGTCATCAAAATTTTAAATAATTTTCATATAAAGGATTAAAATTAAATAAAACAATTTGTATATTTATTATTCAATTCTATTTTTTAATTTTATTTGATTTATTAATGACGTGGCACATCCCCATTCATGGACAGTAGATTAGTGAACAAAGTTGAATAATAGTAGCTTACTATAAAGCTTAGGATTGAATTTTGCTGTCTCCTTTCATGTCTCTTCAATGAAATTTTGACAACTAAGTTAAATAGTACACATCATCTTTTGCTCTCCATTTGGTTCTGTTTTGCTCCTTTATTGGTTACAAATATCGATGATTGAAACCCGATGAAATTTTGAGATCAAGTTTTGCCTTATTGTGTGTTTGATTTTGTAGTGATAAATAATTTTAGAGGATTTTTAGAAGATCAAGTTTTGCCTTACGAAAGTCCAATCAAGCTATGCATGAATCAAGTTCTATCACATAAGCAATCAACAAGATATGGCAACCCAAATGCAAAATGGCAATTTAAATACAATCCTCAGTCACACAAGAAATGTGTTTACACTCACCACTCAAGTGTTTAAGGGTCATGATTTCACTCAAAGCCTACTAATATGAACATACAACTGTGATGTTGTGACCAAAAACAGTTGATCCTCCTTGGCAGTTATGTTTGTTTTTGTTAGTTAGCCTTGTATAACTAACTTTGCCTCATGTATAAGTTCTATATAAACTGTAAATTTTTTTTTGTGAATGATGGAAAATATGCTAGTTTGATGTATGTGGAGGATTTTCCAATCTGTAACTTGTACAAGATGATCAATGCAAGAAGCTGCTCTCTCTCCCGTGGATGTAGGCCTATGAAGGGCTGAACCACGTATATCCTGTGTCGCTTCCTTCTTCTCTCCTTATCCCTTGTTTTACTATTCTGCTGCTACTGGTTCTGATATATGTTTTCTGCATAATCTCTTTTTCTATTTCTGTTATCCTGCTTCTGTTGGCTTTTCTTGGGTCAAGTTTCTGGTTTTTTAGTTCATAAACACGTTAGTTTCAACAATTGGCGCCGTCTGTGGGGACACCTATCAAGAATCTTGCAAGAACCATGGGAACAAAGTATGACATAGAGAAATTTTCTGGAGAAAACGACTTCGGGTTATGGAGAATCATGATGGAAGCAATCTTGATACAGCAGGGATGCGCAGAAGCGATTAAGGGAGAAGAAAAGATGTCTTCTTCATTGACGCAAAAGGAGAAGAATGACATGATAGACAAAGCCAGGAGTGCAATCATCTTGTGTTTAGGAGACAAAGCTTTGAGGGAAGTTGCAAGAGAAAGGACAACTGCAGCCATGTGGGTCAAGTTGGAGTCTCTCTATATGACAAAATCTCTTGCACACAGAGAGGTGAAACTCGATGATAAAGACAAGGCTTTATTACTTCTGAATTCTCTTCCAAGAACCTATAAATACTTCAAAGATGCCATCTTGTATGGTAAGGAACAAACTATCACCTTGGATGAAGTCCTGACTTCCATTAGAACGAAGGAGCTTCAAAGGCTTCAAGATGCAAGAGCTGAAGACAATGGTGAAGGGTTGAATGTGTCCAGAGGCAGTTCTGAAAAGAAAGGAAGTAAAAATAAGAAATCAAGGTCCAAGTCTAAGGAGGGTGGAAAAACTAAATACAAGTGTTTCATATGTCACAAGCAAGGTCATTTCAAAAAAGATTGTCCAGAGAAAGGCAAAGGAAATAAGGGACCAAATTACACTATTCATACAACAGATTTGGTTGCTGAAGCTGATGGTTATGAGAGTGCTTGAGTCTTGGTGGTATCTACATCAAGAAATGATAAGGAATGGGTTATGGATTCTGGATGTTCGTACCACATGTGTCCTAACAAGGATTATTTTGAAAGCTTGGAATGGAAGCAGGGTGGATTAGTTCTGTTGGGAGATGATCAACCATGTAGAGTCCAAGGTATTGGTACTGTCCGGCTTAGAATGTATAATAACCAAGACTTTCTTCTCAAGCAAGTGAGGTATGTACCTGAACTTAGAAGAAATCTTATTTCCTTGAGTGCTCTTGATGATTTGAGGCTTAAATCAAATACAGAAAATGGTGTAATGAAAATAATAAATGGTTCTTTAGTGATTGCTAAAGGATATAAAAGAAATGGTATATTCTTTTTGGATGGATCAACTGCTACTGCTCATGCTTCTGTTGTATGTGAAAAACAACTTGATAAGGCCAAGCTATGGCACCAAAGGCTTGGGCATGTAAGTGAAAAAGGTTTAATAGAACTGGAAAAACAGAATCTGTTAAATGGTGATAAGTTGAACAAACTAGAGTTTTGTGATCAATGTGTGCTAGGAAAATCTCATAGGGTCAGTTTTGGTGGTGGTATGCATGTCTCTACTAGGCCGTTTGAGTATGTTCATTCTGATTTATGGGGACCTTCTAAGGTTAAGACTCTAGGTGGAGGATCCTATTTCCTTACCATGATTGATGATTACTCTAGGAGAGTGTGGATATACATTTTGAAAAAACAAGTCAGAAACATTTCAAAAGTTCAAGGAATGGCACACTCTCATAGAGAATCAACTAGGGTCTAAACTTAAGGTCTTAAAGACTGACAATGGCCTGGAATATCTTTCAGAGCAATTCTCTGAGTTTTGCAGGAAGTTAGGTATTAAAAGACATAAAACAGTGCCACAAACACCTCAGCAGTATGGTCTTGCAGAGAGGATGAACAGGACTATCCTAGAAAGGGTGAGATGTATGCTCTTGGGAGCTGGAATGCCTAAACATTTTTGGGGAGAAGCTGCAAATACAGTTGTTTACCTTATAATTGAAGTTCAAAACTCCTATGGAAGCATGGAGTGGTAAACCAACTGATTATTCAAATCTGAGGGTCTTTGGTTCTGTTGCCTATGCTTACACGAATCAAGGTAAGCTTGAAGCTAGAGTAGTGAAGTGCATCTTTCTCGGATATCCAGAAGGAACAAAGGGGTATAAACTTTGGAGAATGGACAAAGGAGGAGGTAGATGCATTATTAGCAGAGTGTGGTCTTTGATGAATCAAGGATGGCAATAGAAGCAAAAGAGGATGCTCATATCAGCAATATGGATAATACTTAGTAGTTTGAGGTGGAGCTTCCAGATAAAACACCTCAGATAGTAGAAGAGGATACAGATGAGGATCAAAACTGACCTAATTCTACTACCAGGAGTACAACACAGTAGGGTCAAGTTCTCACAGATTATCAGTTAACAAAAGATAGGGTGAGAAGACAGATAAACCCCCTAGCATGTATTGACATGATCAACCAGAGAGTTCTGGACAGGCTAATCTCATCAGCTATGCATTCAATATAGCCGAAGAGATACAAGAAACTGAACCAAGGACTCTAAAGGAAGCTCAGAATTGGAAAAAGGCAATTCATGAGGAACTGGAATCTCTTGAGAAAAATAAGACATCGATTCTTGTTGATATTCCAAAGGGACAGAGGGTCATAGGATGCAAGTGGGTTTTCAAGAAGAAGGAAGGAATACCAGGAATTGAAGCACCGAGGTTTAAGGCAAAACTTGTGGCAAAAGGGTACTCTCAAGTGGAAGGAATAGACTTCAATGAAGTATATTCTCCTGTGGTCAGACACTGTTCCATAAGGATCTTGCTTGCTATGGTTAATCAATATAATCTGGAATTGGAACAAATGGATGTTAAAACCACTTTCTTGCATGGAAATTTGGATGAAATATATATATAAACCAGCCAGATGGAGTTAATCAGGACAAGACTAAGGTTTGTCTTATGAAGAAATCCTTATATGGTCTGAAACAAAGTCCTAGGATGTGGTACAAGAAATTCGATGAATTTGTTGTCAAGTGTGGTTTTAAGAGAAGCAGTTATGACAGCTGTGTGTACACCCTAAAGGAAGAAGGAATATATGTGCTATATCTTCTCTTGTATGTGGATGACATGCTCATTGCAAGTCCAAGCAGAGGAAAGATTGACTAGTTCAAGAAGAAACTCAACTCTGAATTTGAAATGAAGGACCTTGGAGCAGCAAGGAAGATATTAGGAATGGATATTCACAGAAATGGAGAAAAGGGAGAACTAACCTTGTCTCAGCAGGGTTACATCCAGAAGATTGTAGAAAGGTTCAGAATGCACCAATCTAAACCAGTTTCTACACCTCTAGGAACACATGAAAATCTGTCAGCAACTCAGGCTCCTAGCACGGAAGAAGAGAAAGACAAAATGAGAATTGTCCCATGCTCTAGTGGAGTGGGAAGTATCATGTACAGCATGGTTTGCACCAGGCCAGACATTGCTCATGCTGTGAGCATGGTAAGCAGGTTTATGTCAAATCCTGGACAAGCTCATTGGAATTCTTTGAAGTGGATCTTCAGATACTTAAATGGATCCACTGAGCATGGGTTAAAATTCAAAAAGATCTCTCAAGGAGGTGACTATCTTGTTGGATATGTGGATGCAGATTATGCAAGGTGCCTTGACATTCTAAGGTCAATATCTGCATATGTTTTCACTCTATTCGGAACAGGTGTGTCTTGGAGGGCTAGTTTGCAGAACAAAGCAGCTCTATCAACTACTGAATCCGAGTATGTGGCTCTTATAGAAGGAGCAAAAGAAAGCAGGTGGCTAAAGGGGTTTATTGAAGAACTTGGTTTGTTTCAATCAAGTGTTACTTTGTTTTGTGACAGCCAAAGTGCTATTCACTTGGCAAGTCATCAAGCCTATCATGAGAAGACCAAGCATATAGATGTAAGGTTGCATTTCATAAGGGAGATGATTGAAGACAAGGAGATTCAAGTACAGAAGGTCAGCACCGAGGACAATCCTGCTGATATGCTAACTAAGTCACTTCCAAGAGTCAAGTTGAAGCATTGCTTGGATTTGATCAACCTCACAAATGTTGATTGTTGATTTCTTGGTGGGGGAGCAGCTGCTAGTACCTATCTGTTTTTGTTCAAGGTGGAGAATTGTGATGTTGTGACCAAAAACAGTTGATCCTCCTTGGCAATTATGTCTGTTTTTGTAGTTAGCCTTGTATAACTAACTTTGCCTCATGTATAAGTTCTATATAAACTGTAAAGTTTTTTTTTGTGAATGATGGAAAATCTGCTAGTTTGATGTATGTGGAAGATTTTCCAATTTGTAACTTGTACAAGATGATCAATGCAAGAAGCTGCTCTCTCTCCCGTGGATGTAGGCCTATGAAGGGCTGAACCACGTATATCCTGTGTCGCTTCCTTCTTCTCTCTTTCTCTCTTGTTTTACTATTCTGCTGCTACTGGTTCTGATATCTGTTTTCTGCATAATCTCTTTTTCTGTTTTCTGTTATATTTCTTGTTTCTGTTATCCTGCTTCTGTTGGCTTTTCTTGGGTCAAGTTTATGGTTTTTTAGGTTCATAAACACGTTAGTTTCAACAACAACTATAAGCTTACAATTGCTTTCAAAATCTCCACTGCTTTACATTTGTACTTTGAACCAATCAAGAGGTCTTTTCTATGGTTGTAATAGAGCTTAGGTAAGATAGGACAAAAGGAAGGGAAGCTAGCTAAGTCATCAAAAGAATCATGAGAACATTGGTTATGGATGACAAATTCTAGCTTACGTACATGATTATGTAAACAAGATAGAGATGGAAAAATGAAAAAGAAAAAATATTGAAAGATGGTAGAACAACAACCAAATAGAAAAGTTAGAGAGGTCACATTTTTATTTACTTTTTTTTCTTTCTTTTTCTAACTTTTTCTCTTTTCAATCACAAACAACTATTTTTTTCTTGGTTTTCTTTGACTTGTTTTTTTTTTCTTCTTCTTTTTTTTAGATGTTCATTCATCATTTTTTTTCTTTTCAAAACTTTTTCAACTTTTGCCTTTGGCCTCTCTAAGACTCACAACAACAACAATATACAAAGAAGAAGGATTGCAAATGCAAGGTGAAAGATGAATGTAAGTGGATGCAAAGATGGATATGCAATTACCCAAACCTATGTATGTAACTAAAAGAGTAGCAACACTACTTTATCTAACCCAAACTTAGAGAAATTACTTGTCCTCAAGTAATACTCAATGCACAACCCCAAACTTAATGCAAAATCCATCATCTAAGAATATCAACTAAAGTTCTCACAATTCCAAAGATGTGGGTTAACAATTGGATTTTTACTTCAAAGATTGTAATGAACTAATTCATCAAAGAAAGGAAAATCAAGGCTCAAAGGGGCTTAACAATGGATAATGCAGAGGACAAGGCTATTTGGCTCAAAGCTAGTTAAAAGAAACATGCCTCAATCATCTTTCCTCAAGTACAAATCATGCAATCTCAATTAAGAGCCAAAGCAAGTTCTAGGGCATAACTCATATGGTGGCACACACTAGAAGATATGTTGAAGGCCCGAAAACCTTACAATGCTAATAGTACATCATTATTGCCATCACACCTTCAAAGTTGCCACAATTATTTTCTTACTTCATGCAAAAGACTTTTCATCAAACATAGAAAAGATTCACCAATATCACATGCAATAGTAAGGATTAGGCAAACAATTCTCATGTGCTTAGTTCAACAAACATCATCCACATCAAATATGAAGAACATCATGCTTGCAAAGAACAAGATAGCATAGCAAAACCACAACTAAGAATTACACTCTACACAAACTCAAATAATCAACTTAGAAAAGATGAGGGTGAAAGGGATTAGCACAATCCCTATTGGGAGTGGCACCATCCTTTTTAATATATAAACTCATGATTCTTATATAAAAGGATGATGAAATTTCTAAAATTGGATGGTCTCAATCCCTTTCACCAAGATGAGTTATGAGTGAACTAAAGCTGTCAAAATGGGTCATTTAGCCCAGCCCAACTCTGACAAAACAAGGCCAAAGGTCCATGAGATTGAAATAGGCCTTGAGATGGTTAGCCCTGCAGGGCCAAAAGGCTATAGGGCTAAAGCCAGGGCCAAATCAAAGCTAAATTTTTTATATATTGTGGGTTGGTGATATGGTTAGGGTCAAATCAAGTTCTAGAAAATAAAAAATAAATATATAACCCTCTCTCTGTTCATGCTCCCCTCCTCTTTGACCATATATATATATATATATATATGAAAATCACTTCTAAAATTATTTTTTTATATTAATCCTAGAAATTAATTTATGAAAATATTAAAATTTAATTTCTAAAAACATATCATGTATGTAAAATAAAAAGGGTGCCATATATGCAATTTTAAAAGTAAGTAAGATTCATCTCCTAATTGATTATTTGTCCCTCAGCTAAATTAATCAGAAAGCAAAATGTATATATAAACCAATAAGCCATTCATATGTCTAACTATATACTAAGGAGTAAAATAAAAAAGTTGTCTATTTTTTTGAAAAAGAATATAGTTCTTAATTTTTGTGAAAATTCAATTTTAATTATGAAAAAATAGGAGTGATTTTCCTAATTAATTAGGCTACTGGGCCAGCACATTTTTTCCCCCAACCCCAACTAATTTAGGGCCAAGTTATTAGGGCCAATTTTATTTTTGTGAAAGTAAGGGCTAGCCCAATTATACCAAATATGGGGTCGGGTTGGGCTGGCCCCAAGGCCAAAGCCCATTTTGACAGTACTAGAGTGAACTACTTTGGAAGTCAAGCCACACATGAGAGAGAGGTGCACAAGCATCCAAGTATCCTTGCTCCAAGAATTGTAGCTATTAAACACACCAACCAAAAGACAAAATAAAGCGAACATATAATATGAAAAACATGGCTTGCCTCCCATGGAGTGCTTATTTAACGTCCCTAGCTTAACGGTTGACCTTATGTGTCCTTAATAATTTGGATTACTTGTCTCACATTAGGCTCCATGAGTGGATTGTGAAGACTTTCTCACGGATCCTATAGTATTGAGAGGTCTATTAAATCATGTGGCCCTATTGTGGCTTCTTCATCTACAACCTTCTTCATGTTAGGATTCAAGCTTTGAGGTTGAAGGATATAAGTTGATCATCTTCATTGAGTACCGTAGACATACCACATGATGGAATAATGGGTTTCAAATCAACAACTTGACACTCAACAGTTGTTCTTTGCTCCCTCATCACTTTTAGCATTTCTTGCTCTTCAAGAATGGTGAACTCTTCTTCATTCACTTTAGGAGTGAATTCATTTACTTTTTCCTCATTATAGATTTCTACAATACTCTCAAAATCAGAATTTTTATGCACCATGCTTTCTTTTATGGTTGGTGAGGTCATTTCACTAGCCTTTGGTTGAGGATTTATCACCATACCATTTATTGTGAGGGAATAACATTGCTCCATTGGACTCACTATCACATCATTGGGAGAATTTCTATGTGGTCTTTCGCATATTTGCATTGCAATCAATTTGACGAATTTTTTCCTCCAAGTTTCTTATAGAGGCTTCATGATTCTTGAAAGTGACTCGAGACTCTTGCAAGTAAACCTCTGTTTGTTGCATGAAAGATAACAACGCACTCTCTAAACTTGGAGAAATTTCTTGTGAATCTAGACATACCTCTTGTAAACTTGGAATTTCATTATCATATGGTTGATAGAAATCTTGTGCACCATTATCTAGAGGATTTGGTATGAACTTTATGAATCTGGTTATAAAGGATATGAGCTATCATAGGACAAATCCGGATAATCCATCATGGTTGGGAGATAAGAGCTTGCTTGAAGATAGAAATCACTCATTTGTGCATAATCAAATTGAGGTTGATAACAAGATCCACCCTCCAAAGTACCACAAAAACCAAGGAAATGCTTACCTCCACAAGCATCTTGCAAAACTTGTTTTTGGAATGTACCCAATTGAGCCAATTGAAGTTACATGTTTAAAGCTTGCATTTGTTGAGAAATCATGTTTTGTTGAGCTAAAACAACATAACCATTTTAATTTTCCATTATTCAAAGAAAAGAAAAATGTGAAAACTAAACAAAACAATCAAAGGAAAACAATATCTATATATATATATATATATATATATATATATATATATATATATATATGTGCACAATGAGAGTGAAGTTTCTAAACTAGTAGTCAACTTGGTACTATTGATATCCAATCAATAATCTCCGGCAACAGCGCCAAAAACTTGATCGGTTTTTTGCTACCATTTACAAGTGTACCAATTGTTTTAAGTAGCAAAGTAATGAATAGGGATCGTTTTAAACAGCAAAGTAGTGAATAGGGATCGTTCTCACATAAACTAAGTTGAATTACCAATTTCTCAAGATAAACTACTATTTGGAGATGTGAAAATGGTGAAAAAGTATAGTGTTTTTCTATATTTAACAAAATAAAAGAAGAAATCTAACAGGAACAAAAACTATTTAGATTTTCTAACAAATAACAAAGAAGTTAGGATTAGAGTTCACTCAATTCTCACTCTATGTTATATGAAGCATTCTTAATCCAAGCATATCCATTGAAATTGTAAATCAAACTAATACACTTAGATTAAGTCAATTTCTTGATCATTAATCCCTTTTTTTTAACCTAAAGACCCTAATTCCTTAGGTAAATTTAGAAAGAACAAGCACTAAGCACATGGATTCACAAATATCTCACAACTAACAAGTTCTATTCCTAGAATCATGCATACTTATGGTGAATTACTCTAACTCCATCTCAACTATCTATTTTCCAATATCCAATTGAATCTAGTTCAATTCCTATTTGATCAATCAAAGAGAAGCATTCAACAACATAAGTAATTCCTCAAATTGAGTTAATCAAACCAAGAAAAGCATTAAGCATAGAAGCAATCACACAATTTCAATAAGATTCTTGAATTAAAATGAGAAATTAAGGTTTACATAGAGTTTAGAAAGAGATTCCTCTTTCCCTAACCTACAACCTAATTACACATGAGAAGAAGAAGAGAGAACAACCAAACACAAGAAGGAATCCATTTTGAATTTTGCTCCCACAAATCCTCAAATCTTCAAGAATCCTCTAGAGTTTAGTGAATAAGAGAGAAAGCAAGGTTCGGAGAAGTGAAAAATCGCTAAAACTTGTGATGTCATTGTCCATCTTGGTAATCTACTAAGATGATAGCATAATGGAAACTTCATACCGTGTCTGACATAGTTTTTATGACCAAAGTATCACTCTCATATCGGTCCACAACACAACCTGAACTTCATTAATCGGATAGGATATAATAGATTTTTATTTTTTATACAAATAGATTTTTAATAGAATCTATAAATCTATAATATATTTGGTACACAAGATAGAAAAAATATATAACTCCATCACCGAATTTCATAATCACCGCAAATAGATAGATTCTGGATCAGCAATGAGAAAAAAATGATCCAATTAAAAAAAAGAAGTAAAATGAAATAAAAAGAAACACTGATAGGAAGTAGGAACACAATATAAAAGAAGGGCAAGTGAGGAGAAGGAAGTTGGCATCTTCTCACTCCCCCATTCCCCGTCCACGTTCCCTGATCGATCTTCTTCTCGTCCCCATCCCCGAGTCCCGCCATGGGGGAATTTTTTTCCCATCCCCGATCCCCACTCCCCACGGGTCCCCGCGGAGATTCTCCGAGATATAATAAAAAATTTAAAAAAAAACATGAAAAATACATAAAAAAATAATTTCATTCTCTTTTGAAATTTCAATTATCAAAAACAATTTTTTTTATTCAAATTTAAATTCCACAAAATAAAAGAAAATTATAAATTCAAACCACACAACCACAATCAAAATGAAGAAGTGAGGAAGAGAGGAAGATGATACAGAGCAACTGAGGAAGTTGTGAGGATTGACCTATTGAGGAGACTACGATGGACGGCTCAGAATTGCAAAGGAAGACTAAAAGAGGATGGCGCAGCAGCAACGCATATGGAATTTGGTTATTTGAAGAGTGTAGCGTGTGTAAGGTTATGGTTTCATTGAATAGAAAACTCTCTTAAAGCAAAAAGACATTAAAGCCCTTAAAATTTTTAATTTCATTGCATAATCATCTAAATTTTTATTTCACTTAATTTATTTAAACAATAATTATTTACTTTTAACATTTCTAAAAAATAGAATAATTTTTTTATTAAATCAGACACTCATAAACCAGGTTTGAGCTATAATGAGAACACCAGTTAAAAACAAGTGTTACCTCTAGAAAATTTAACTTCAATTGTAATAATAGAGCAAGAAATCTCTGAAAAATCAAAACTTAAACATGGTGGTTACTATTTGCATCATTTAATCTTCTAGCTTCACTACATAAAACTTTTTTTTCATAAATGCCCTCAATACGAGCAAGTTTTTTTCCTAGACACGCACAAACAAACAGTTTCTAAAATCTTTAAAAAATAAATTCTAGAATCCAAGGGAGTTTTTATCTCAAATACCGCACATAATTTTGTTTTGACTGAAATGAATTCTAAAATCTATAAGCTGAATTGTTTGATTTTTTAAGTTTATAATTTTTTTATGTTTACATAACTTCTATTTTAATATATTATAAATTAATTAGTTTTATTTTTCATTATTTTTACATTTGAAATAGATCACCCTTTTTTTTTTGTCTAATATGAGTGAAAAAAATGAACTTCATCCCTAAATAACAATAAAATTATATTTAGTACGTTAGATTACAACGAAGCTGAAGTGCAATACTCTTAGAGCTGAGATGTCAATATAGACATTTTTTATACTTGAAGTTATTTTTATGCATGTTCTCGTGCAATTGCTATCTTCTTATTCTCATGTTTCTTTTTGTCCAAGTAATGTAGCATAGTTGTGAACACATACGGACATGTATGTGTGAGTATCCGGATTCAATTTCTCGTTATTATAATTTTCTATGAACCAAAAAAATTCTTATGTTTCTCTTTCTATAATTACTCTATTTAAGATATTTGATAACTATAACAACCTAATATTTGCAGCCGTGATATTTACATAAGATACATGTGATAATTATGCACACGAGGCCTTTTTCATACATAATAAACTATTACGAAATAAAACCTACATCAAAAAGTGCAAACATTGCACCACATGATTGAGAGTTACATAAAGTCTACTTGGATCAAATCCAGAAGCTTCAGTCTAATAAAATACAGGAGCTACATCATAATCTTTGAGAAAACCCCCAAATTGGTTCATGAGATTGTAGGTGTCATGCACATTAGTCACTGAGATTATGAAAACCTCAGATTAGTCCTTGACTTTGCAAAAAAACATTCATTTTAGTCCTTTTCTATTTAGTTTTTTAATGTCGTTTAATAGATAAAATGACTAAAATGCATGTCGTTTTGCAAAGTCAGGGACTATTTTGAGGTTTTTAAAATCTCATGCACTAATCTGCATGACACCTACAATCTCAGGGACCAATTTGAGGGTTTACTCCGTAATCTTTAGTCACAATGTGGAAAGAAACAAAATGAAAGGTAAGTCCTTTAAACGTAACTCCTCCACTATTTGGCCCTTGTACAAGCATCTCCAAAATCACCTGCAATACCATAACCGTGAGATACATGCATTCACACATATCTTAGTAACCCCCAATTTGTTCTAAAACATGTTTACACAGTGTTGCAGGAAACAAGTTGCAAAACTATCCCCAATTCTATAGCTAACATAAACATCATCATTCAAACCTCACATTTTACCACCACAAGGCACTTTCAATCTAAGAGTCTAGAATGCAAATGCTATGCATGATTTCCTTTTCAATAGTGTTGTGCTGGCAGCCCGCACCCTCAATGGAGATCTCCGTTGTCCGAGGAAGTGCCCCTCCTCGAACCCTCAATCTGCCTGGTCATATACTTGGAGGCATAATGCAATCTCTTATTAAATGCATGACATGAGACAAATTGAAATGTTCATTTATAAGAAAGAATCCCCATTATTCCTTTGGACATTGACTCATGGCCACTAACACTTGCAAGGCCATTACCAATTCGCCTGCAATGTCTCTTAAGGTCCATAGGATGAGATTTTAATCATACATTGTACCCTTACTTGTAGTAAGAATTCAATTGCTAGAGCTCTCTAGGTAGTAGAAGCGAACAACAAGATTTGACTAAATTCGCTGTAGCGAACCCATATTCGCTATAGCAAACCCATATTCGCCGTAGCGAATTCATCACAAAGTTTGGCCCTCTATTCTGGACGTTATTTCGCTGAAGCGAGAAACTTTGGCTGCAGCGAACGTTAAATTTTTTTTGGAGCGAATTTGTCACAGAACTGAATTCTCAAAAATGGTCCATTTTTGCTTCACCGAAAATGTCGTGATCCAGACCCTGTTCTTCCCCTATTCGTTCCAACTACCAAAATCACCGTTTGGGGTAAAACAACGCTGCAATCCAGATTTTCAGTCAACATTACACACTCAAAGCATGAAAATAAACTAAGGTTATAACATCTCATCATCAAATCATATATGCAACAAGGAATCAAGTCATCACAACACACTCTTGCATGTTCTTCACACAACTAAACTTTATCAAATCACACATGCAAGGAGGTATCTCACCACAAAATCAAGCTATTTCATCATACAAGTCCTTAACATCACTAATTTCCTACATTCTATTTGCAAGTAAAGCCAATTTGGGGATTTAGGGTTTTTGGGTTACCTTTGATGCACTTTCCTTGCCTTTAACCTTAAGTCTTCAAGTTTAGGATTTTGGCCCTAAATCCACCACCTCCTTGACTTTTCCACTGTCTAGAGCCTTATCTCCTTGAGTCCTTATTGCAAATTCCAAATGCCACAACTCACATGACTGAATGCCATTGAAGTCTTCAAGAAGGAAAAGAAGAGGAAATGGCAAAATTGGGGGAAAACTTAAGGAACCACTTACCTAAGACTTGAGATTGAATGGAGATTAGGCCTAAGGTCTCCAAAGTGTTACATGCAAGGCTTAACTATAGAGATTGGAGGAGTGGCTTAAGAGAAAAGTTGGAGAAAAATGGAAACTTGGAGTGAGAGAGAGAGAACTCAAGAATGAGAGGAAGAAGAAGAGAAATGGGTCTTTTGTGTGATCTAGCTTAATTAAGTTAAGGGAGGGACTACTTAGCAATTCTTAAAAATTTGCAAGTAGGTCATTCCTTTCCTTTTTTTTTTGTTCCCTATTTAACCCAATTTCCTAATACTTGATACTTAACTTGAGCATACATTACTAATTAATTGGGGATGTTACAATTTTCCCCCTTTAATTTAATTTTTCCCTCAAAATTATACTTACCAGTTCTTAAAAAGCTTCGGGTGTGACTCCCGCATATCCTGCTCTTTCTCCCACGTGGCTTCGGTTGACTCCAGGCTTTGCGAAACCACTTTCACTAAGGGAATGGTTTTATTCCTTAGTCATTTCAAGCTATGATCCACAATCTCAATAGGCTCAACTTGATAAGAAAAATCATCTTTTAATCTTACTGTTTCGGGATGCAGGATATGGGACGGATCGGGGATGTATTTGCGGAGTTGGGAGACATGGAAAATATCATGTAAATTGGAGAGATTGGGGGGAGGGCAAGTTGGTATGCAACAGGCCCGACATGTTTCATGATTTGAAAAGGTCCAATGAATCGGGAATGTAACTTTTTGGCTCGAATGGCTCGTCCAACTCCCGTGGTGGAAGTATCTTTCAAGAATACATGATCTCCCTCTTCGAACTCAAGTGGCTTTTGCCTTTGGTCTGCATAACTCATCCTAAGTCTTTCCCATATAATCCTAATTCTCTCAGACGTTTCTCTAACCATGTCTGGCCCCAAAAGGGCCTTCTCACCTACCTCATACCAACATAAAGGGGACATACACTTCCTACCGTACCATGCCTCTTATGGTGCCATCGCAATACTAAAATGGAAACTTTTATTATAGGAAAACTCAATTAAGGGTAGTGTCTCGCTATAGTCCCTCTTTTCATCAAGAACACATGCCCTCAACATATCCTCTAATGTTTGTATGGTCCGTTTAGTTTGGCCATTCGTCTGAGGATGGTATGCGGTGCTAAGACTTAACTTAGTCCCATAGGCCCTTTGCAATGCACCCTAAAACCTAGAGGTAAATTTTGGATCCCTATCCGACACTATAATCAGTAGTGCCCCATGAAGCCTAACTATCTGCCTCACATACAGACGGGCATATCTATCCACCAGGTAATTGGCCTTCACAGGTAAGAAATGAGCGGATTTGGTAAACCTATCAACAATAAAACATATGGAATCAAAGCCGAATTGGGTCCTAGGTAACCCAGTTACAAAGTTCATTGCCACACTTTTCCATTTCCATTCGGGGATTTCAAGGGGTTGTAACTCTCCAGAGGTTTTCTGATGTTCGATCTTTATCCACTTACAAGCGAGATATTTGGCTACAAAAAGAGCAATAACTCTTTTCATCCCCGGCCACCAAAACATTTTCTTTAAGTCATGATACATCTTTATGATGCCCGGATGAAAAGAGTATCCAATTTTGTGGCCTTCTTCTAATATCGTCTGTTTAAGGCCTTCGTTTTCAAGGATAACGATCCTATCTTGGAATAAAATAACCCCATCACTTGTGTCGGAGAAATCGGGTTGACCTCTCTTTTCCAAATCATCCTTATTTTCCATTTTGGCTATCGTAATTCTCTCGCTAAGCTCATTCCTTACTTTCAACTTAGTCAAGTGAAAACTCAGATTTCAAGGAGACATGAAGGTGAAGATCCCTAAATTTCTCCAACAATTCTAATTCATGAATCATCATGGTGGATATATGTAGGAATTTTTGACTTAGAGCATTGACTACCACATTGGCTTTACCGGGGTGGTACTTTAACTCAAAGTCGTAATCTTTAAGAAATTTCATCCACCTCCTTTGTCTCATATTTAATTCCTTTTGATCAAAGAGGTACCTAAGGCTTTTGTGATCAATAAAGACTTCAATTTTTACTCCATAAAGATAATGCCTCCATATTTTCAACGGAAAAAGTATTTCAGCCAATTCAAGATCATGGGTAGGGTAGTTTCCCTCATGAGGTCTTAACCGTCTAGAGGCATAAGCCACCACCCCTATATTTTGCATCAGTACACACTCCAAACACATTTTAGAGGCATCACAATATACTTGGAAGTCTTCTGACACATCAGGAATCAGTAACACTGGGGTAGATGTCAATTTCTCTTTAAGGGTTTGAAAGCTCTCTTCGCACTTTTCATCCCATTCAAAAGGTACTCCCTTGCATGTTAACTTGGTTAACGAGAGAGCTAGTTGGGAAAAGCCCTTAATAAAACTTCGGTCATATTCGGCTAATCCTAGGAAACTTCAGACTTTGGTAACCGTGGTGGGAGGTTCCCAATTAGTCACTGCCTCAACCTTACTAGTGATGTGATCATGAGGAGCTTGATGAGAGAAGTTCCAAGAAGAGATAATTAGAAGCTTCCACTTGAATTCATCAAGAATTGTTGCCAATTGAAGTTAGATCCTACCTCACTACATCATTTGGTATCAGCTAGTCTTGGTGCTTCATTTTGGTAAGCTTTCTTGAAATTTCGAATTCTGTTCTTGCTGTTCTTTGTGCCAAAAAAAAAAATACTAAAACAGCCCCTACAATAAGAATACTCAAAACAACCCCTAAACTATGTATTTATTACAATTTGAAAGCTTCCACTTGAATTCCTTAGCAAAGCTTCTAATTATCTCTTCTTGGAACTTCTCTCATCAAGCTCCTCATGATCACATCAACTAGGATCTACCGCTACCCCATCCTTATTCACCACATGTCCTAAGAATTTGACATTTTCTAACCAAAACTATGAACTTGTCCAATTTGGCATACAATTGCTTGTCCTTGAGAGTTTGCAAGACAATTCTCAAATGTTCTTCGTGTTCTTCCCGGGATTTGGAATAGATCAAAATTTCATCTATGAATACCACCAAAAATCAATCAAGGTACGGTCTAAAAATATGGTTCATATTTTCATAAAGACTGCCGGATCATTTGTAAGTCTAAAAGGCATAACCAAGTATTCATAATGTTCGTACCTTGTTCGGAATGCGGTTTTCATAACATTATCATGTCTAATCCTAATCTGGTGGTACCCTGACCTCAAGTCTATCTTGGAGAAGACCGAGGCTCCCCCTAATTGGTCCAATAAATCATCTATCCAGGGAAGCGGGTACTTGTTCTTCACAATCAACTTGTTCAACTCCCGGTAATCAACACATAACCTTTGACTCCTGTCCTTTTTCTTAACTAACAAAATGGGGGCTCCCCATGGTGATACACTAGGCCTAATAAATTGTTTCTCTAACAAACCCTCTATTTGTTTCTTCACCTTGGCCAATTCTAAGGGGGACATCCTATATGGAGCTTTAGACACTGGTCCGGTACCTGGGACTAACTCTATAGAGAACTCTACTTTCCTTTCTGGTGGTAAGGTGGATATGTCATTAGGGAACACCTCAGAGAACTCTCTAACTATGAGAATTGCTTCTATGCTTAAACTAGATTTCATCTCAACTAGAGAATCAAGCATGTATCCTTGAATGCTACTTACCGATAGAAATTATACATCATCAAAAACAAAAGAGTGGGAACATGAAATATGATCGTCAGTAGGTGGGATGAACACAGTTTTATTTTCACAATTAAGAAGAACATTATGAAAAGACAACCAATCCATCCCCAGAATTACATCAATGTTACTTAAAGGCAGACAAAATAAATCCACACAGAAGGTTCTACCTTGGTAAGCTAACAAACACGGGGTACATATGGACGAGGTAGACACTTTACCCTCAGCGGGAGTAGAAACAATTAATTCAAAAGGAAGTTTAGAAATAGGAAGATTCAGTCTACGGACACAATCATAAGAGATGAAAGAATTAGTGGCACCCGAATCAAACAGTAAAACTACGGAATCATTGTTTATTAGGCACTCACCTTGAATGAGGTTATTGGATTCACTAGCCTTCTTACCACTTAAGGTATAGACCCTTCCTTGTGTCAGTGGTTGTGATTCGGTGGCATTCCTATATTTTCTCATAAAACATTGATAAGCCATATGTCCCTTCTTCTTGCAATAGTAGCACGTCCCGGAGTTCTTTAGGCACTCCCCGTGGTGATACTTCTCACAATTTTTGCAAAGGGGAGCAGGTCCGGAAGGAGTTTTAGCCACTTGCATCTCTTTAATATCCTTCCCTTTGTGCTTTGTCTCTCAGGAATTTCACTCCTTCCGCCTTCGCTTCCAACCCTGTTGTTTGTTAACATTGATATCACCCAGGAATTGTTCGGCCAAGCAACACTTGCGGACAGGAGTTGGATAATGTCGGATCTCTTGTAACTTGGTTCCGAATTTTCGGTTTCAACCCTTGCTCGAACCTCTTCGATTTCCATCCATCATTGGCTTGGTTTCATAAATTGTTGAAGTAACGGGCTATCTCTTCAAACTTCGCCTCATATTGGACTATGGTCATCGCTCCTTGTTTGAGTTCGAAGAAATCTATTTCCTTTTGATCCTTGAGGTTTGAGGGAAAGTAATTCTCTAGGAAGGCCCCCCGAAAAAGTTCCCATCTGATGGGTGTGTGGGACTCCTCCATCTGTAGTCGGTACTCATGCCACCAATGTTTTGATTCCCCATGTAACTTATACCTAGCCAGGTCCACCTTTTGCGGGTCCGTGCACCTCATGACCCTGAAGATGTGCTCCATATGTTGGAGCCACCTTTCCGCGGCCATGGGATCAGGCTCTCCTAAGAAGGCTGGCGGGTCATGGGACTTAAATTTTTCATAATGATCATCTCGAGCTTGAGCTTCCATCATCCTAGTCATAGCTTGGGCCATTTGTTGCATTAAGGGTGTGTTAGTCGGCCCTTAAGGAATTGGAATCTTGGGGTTTTGTTCTTCACTTGCTTGGTTCGCCGTAGGTGATCTCCCTGGTCTCCTGGGTGGCATAACTCTTGGATACAAATACACAATATTGAGTTGATCAATCTCAATATTAGTGGCTTTGTAATTCAAAGTATATGTCTATCAAGAAGCGGAATAAGACTCAAAACATCAAACCAACTAGTCTACTGTAACTGTCACAGTCCAAATGGTTCAAACCGCTCTGATACCAAATGTAACAACCTAATATTTGCAGTTGTGATATTTACATAAGATACACGTGGTAATTATGCACACGAGACCTTTTTTATACATAATAAACTATTACGACATCAAACCTATATCGAAAAGTGTAAACATTGCACCACATGATTGAGAGTTACATAAAGTCTGCTTGGATCAAGTCCACAAGCTTGAGTCTAATACAATAAAACAGGAGCTACATCATAAGCTTTAATCACAATGTGGATTTAAACAAAATGAAAGGTACTTCAAGCGTAACTCCTCCACTATTTGGCCCCCGTACAAGCATCTCTACAATCTACTTTGCTACTTAAAACGATTGGTACACTTGTAAATGGTAGCAAAAATCTGATCAAGTTTTTGGTGTTGTTGCCGAAGACTATTGATTCGATATCAATAGTACCAAGGCGACTACTAGTTTGGATACTCTATTCTCGTTGTGCATATATATTCTTATTTTGTTTTCTGAAATTTCATTTTTTCTGTTTTGGTCCCTTGAAAAAATGTGATAAAAAATAAAATATTTAACATAAGGGACTAAAAACAAAAAATTGAAATTAAGTTGGATCAAAATGATTTGTTTTTTTGTAGGGACTAAACAAAAAACTGACAAATTATTTAGGGACTAAAACAAAACTTTTTGAATTAAGTTGGACTAAAATGAAAAAAAAAATATTGTAGAAACTAAAACAAAAAAATGTCAAATTTGTAGGGACTAAAAACTTATTTAAGCGTATTTTTTTTTGTCAGGTTGTTGTTTTCTGAAAAATATAATATACAAGGTAGAAATAATAAAGTTGCTTTAAGAATGCATAATTTGTATATAATTTTGTGATTTTTTTAAAGTGTTTTTTGGAGAGCTCGCATGAAGTGATTATTACGGACTCAAAATGTTGTTGCATTCCCACTTACAGGGGATTGAAACCCTACATATATGGTTAAGAGACGAAGTAATAGCTACTACTATGCCACACCTCGTGGTTATATTAGAGAATGATTAATGATTTTTTTTGCCAATAAAGTGTAACTGAATTTTAAATTTATCATAAACTTTTAATTTTATTCTTATTCTTGAAAATAAATGAGAATGGTTATTTTCTTATATTTAATATATATGAAATATATGTAGTAAATACTGAACTTTCATAGAAGAAAAAATAAAATCGGCTAAATTATCATGGATTTGATGTAAGTATTTTAGTTATGATATTAGCATTTATTCTAATAAGGTTATTGGGTTTAATCTGGTATTTTTGAGTATGTTGTGATGTATAATTGTGTTGTGGTATTTAAATTATGAAAATCGAAATCAAAAGCTAACGTGACAAAATAATAAAAATTTAAGCTTCTAATATATCATTTTTCTAGCATTTGGTTAATGTTTTATAGAATTTTCAAAACATGAAAAAGAATAAAAAATAAAATATAATTATAATTTTTTACCACACTATTATCAAACTCCATAGAAAGTGTTCTAGCATGGACATCTATATTGGTTTGGGCTGTCCTTAAAATGTTCTCCCCAAAATAATAGAAACTGTGTTATGGGAGGACCCCTCCTCCATATCAAGCATGTAGAAGTCAACACGGAAAATGAGTTCACCAACCCGAACCAAGACATCCTCTACCAAACTAGCAGGGTGGGCAGTACTCTTGTATGACCTGTTGATCTTGTCCGATAGGAAGTTTAATGAGATTGTCTCTTACCTACACTGAAAATTGCTAAGAGGTCAAATCAGGAATGTGAAATTTTGTACACATGATCTATGCGATAAGTATTTTAAATCATACGGTACGTTTCATAAAAAAAAACTTTCACATATCGTTTTTAATTAGTGTAAGAATTTGTATAAAACTAATTAGTGTCAACAGATCTTTTATATATATATATATATATATATATATATATATATATATATAATTCTCCCATTTTGTTGGGGACTATAGACACAACTTGTTTGATGTATGATTCATTTTGAAGAATAAAAATTCATAGTCACACAATGACTAGAAGTTTTATTTTATTTTATGCTTTATTTTATGTACACCCAAAAAAGGTTTATTTTATTTTAGATTTTTTTTTTTCAATTTGTTGTCTAGTCAAATTTAATCTTGAGTATAAATTGCAAAATCTACATCCACGGTAAAGTTACTAATGACAATATTTTAATTGCCAAGATGTTGTAAGAGTAATCTATTTAAACAAAAAAAATCTGAATTTAGGTTTCTGGGCTAACCCTGCTAATTATTTGTCTCAGCCCTGTTAGTTAAGGGCCAAATGTATTAAGGACAAAAAGGGTGAGAGGGATTGAGACCACCCAACTTTAGAAGTCCCACCAACCCTTTATATATAAAAATTTTGAATTTATATATAAAAAAGTATGGTATGATTCCTAATAGGGATGGTGCTAATCCTTTTGACCCCAAAAAGTTATTTAACTAAGTTAGGGTCAATATAACAAGGCAAAAGGTGGGGTTGGGTTGGGTTGGGTTAGCCCCAAGGCCAAAGCCCAAATTGATAGGTCTAGGACTAGGCCCAACAAGCCATTATAAGAATTATGTACTCAAGAATGTCATATATATTCATTTTGTCTCTCCAGAAACCCTAGCTGCCTCAAACCTGTTTTTCTTTGTTACTCAGCATACAGACACCTTTGAAGGAGGGATATCCCCTCTCCACCCCTCCTCTTCTCTTAGTAGATGTTCCCTCTCCTCGATCATTCTTATCTCTTCATCTCCAACCACGCTATCTCTATCCCAACAGTTTCCCTTTCATTATTCCTCTCTTCCCCAACCTCATCCTACACTAAAAACAAAACTATATGTGCAGTTCTATTACCGATCTCTAAAATTATCCAACTGTCGGAAAAAGAGAACTTGAGTTCCTTGGTGTCGATCTGAGCTAATAGGACCTTCCTCATTCGTGACAGAGCTAGAGATGAAAAGAAACAGTAAGAATTTTTTTTACTCTACAGTTAGCAGATTGGTTGACAACCATGGAGTCTATGAGGGATCTATTATATCTTTAGTTTGAGTTTTTTCTTATTTAGAAAACAATCCAAGACATAAGTAATCTTTATCTAATTACTTTTCTATCCCTTATTATTGAACCCTATTTCTGCTCTACAAATCACACATCTTGCTCCAATATCATTTGATTATGAGAATCACTGTCTCCAAGTGACAATTCTGACGGTTCTTTGACTAGTTTTAAGCTACTTTTGGTCTTCTTTCACTTTTGGTGTTTGTTTTTCCATGCATTGGACAGATATTTGGAGATACAAATGAAACGTAAATAAAATATAGGCTTAAATATTTTTATAGTCTCTAGAAAATAGGATATTTTTTATTTTGGTCCCTCAAATATTAATTTTCTGCGTTAGTCCCTCATTATTCGGAAATAGTTTTTTTAGACACTAAAACAAATTAGTAGCTTCTTCGCTAAACACTATCATTATATTCATTTTTTTATTAATTTTATTATTACTAAATAAAAATTAAGCCTTTACCCTTTCCTTGCCTTCCTTTTCCCTCCCTTAACCGGTCACCACACCTTTACTATTGCAATGAGACTTGCTACCAGGTTCAAGCTGGTTGCTTATCAGATTTAAAATTGGAAAGAGTAGCCATATCGACAGAGTGGGATTTAACGGCTAAACACACACACCCCCACACTACACTACTCCTAAATCTACTCTTAAATCTCCCTATCGGGAATTGAACTTGTCCCCTCAAGCTCTAAGAGCTTCTCCTTGTGCCATTTGAGCTACAAGCTCTTAGCGTATTGAAACAGTTTCTAGAATCTATAGCTTGAATTATTTAATTTTTTAAGTTTATAACTTTTTATTTACTTACATATTTTTAAATTTTGAAAATAATTATAATGAATAATAACATATTTTTTATTTAGATGTTAAAATATTTATGAAAAGATTGTTTTTAATTGATAGGAGTTATGATATGGTTGATGTTGCCTGAAGAAATTTTTGATTAATTAAGAGACTAAGAATTAAGAATGTAATTTGCTTTTTTTTTCCTGCTTCGTTATTCAACGACACACTATCAGATGTCTGATTCTGGCCAGCATCACACACCTCATGGAAAAATAGTGTCCACTCAACAAGGTGACAAGATAGTGATACTGATCATCGTCAAAAACATTTCAGCAGTCCCATGGATCATTATGAGACACTCCATCCAGAAGAAATCATTCACGTGGACACCGTGCTTTCTTTCGTCATTTCCCTGTCTGTTCCATCAACATCTCATCATTCACTTGTGACTCAAGCAGTACCACATATTTGCAGATCCCCACATTTTTTGCTTTTTCAGTTCGGACCTCGAATGAATGTCTCCAGAGAATGCGTAATAGGTTTATACCTCTGGACAAGATTTCGAAGGATGGCAAAAAATACTATGGCTCATAGGAGAACCCAGTTTACGTTCATCCCTCTACACATAGATGACGCTGATGAAGAAGATCATGAGAAAATAATTCACGTGGATACCGTGCATTCTTATGTTATGGCCCTGTTTGTTCCATCAGCATCCCTTCGTTCACTCGTGACTCAAGAGGTACCACATATTCGCAGATGCAAATTTTTAGCACTTTTGCACCATGGACCGCGAGTGAATGTCTCTCGAGGATACATCACAGGTTCATACCTCGGGACAAGTTTTTGAAGGACAGCAAGAAAGAAAGTGCCTGATAGGATAACCGTGTTTACATTCATCCCTCCAGACATAGATGGTGCTGATGAGGAAGATCTTGAAGAAGATCATAAGGATGACAAAGAAGGAGATCTTAAGGAAAATCCAATGAAAGATCCTGACTTAGATCTTGAGGTAGACCTTGAAGAAGACCCTGAAGAGGTTTCCAAAGATGAAGAGATGGTTCCGTTAGTAAGGAGGGACATGGTAGAGTACGTACTACCAGGGGGTTTAGTCCAGCTTTGACTAAGACTTATTTTCTAGTTTTGGACAAAATAGCTTATTACCTTCGCTACATATCATGCTTTTGGATGTATTTTCCTTTAAGTCTTATAATACATCCAAAAGCGTGATTAATAGTGAAGGTAGTAAACTATTCCATCAAAAACTAGAAAATATGTCTTAGTCAAAGCTAGACTAAACCCCTGGTAGTACGTACTCTATCATGTCCCTCCTTACTAACGGAATTATCTCTTCATCTTTGGAAACCTCTTCAGGGTCTTGTTCAAGGTCTACCTCAGGATCTTTAATTGGGTTTTCCTCATGATCTCCTTCTTTGTCATCCTCATGATCTTCTTAAAGATCTTCCTCATGAGCGTCATCTATCTCCAGAGGGACGAACGTAAACTCGGTTATCCTATGAGGCACTGTCTTTCTTGCCGTCCTTCGAATACTTGTCCCGAGGTATGAACCTGTGATGTATCCTCGAGAGACATTCACTCGTGGTCCATAGTGCAAAAGAGCATAAATTGGGCATCTGCGAATATGTTGTACCTCTTAAGTCACGGGTGAACGAAGGGATGCTGATGGAATAGACGGGGACATGACTTAAGAATGCACGGTGTCCATGTGAATGATTTTCTCATGATCTTCTTCAAGATCTTCCTCATTAGCGTCATCTATGTGCGAAGGGATGAATGTAAACTGGGTTCTCCTATGAGCCATGGTCTTTCTTGTTGTCCTTCGAAATCTTGTCCCAAGGTATGAACCTATTACGTATTCTAGGAAGATATTCAGTTGAGGTTCGAACTGCAAAGGTGCAGAATGTGGGGATCTGCAAATATGTGGTACCTCATGAATACAGGTGAATGAAGAGGTGTTGATGGAACAAACGGGGAAATGACGTAAGAATGCATGGTGTCCACGTGAATGATTTCTTCTCGACAGAGTGTCTCATAAGGATCCATGGGACCGCTGAAAAGTATTAGACGATGATCAATATCACCATCTTTGCCACCTTGTTGAGAGGATACTATTTTGTTATGAGGTGTGTGATGCTGGCCAGAATCAAACATCTGCTAGTGTGTCGTCGAATAACGAAGCAGGAAGAAAGAAGGAGATTACATTCTTATTTCTTAGTTTCTTAATTAATCAAAAATTTCTTCGGGAAACATCAGCCATATCATAACTCCTATCAATTAAAAACAATCTTCTCATAAATATTTTAACATCTAAATAAAAATTATGTAATTATTTATTATCATTTTTTTCAAAAATTAAAGATATGTAAGTAAAAAAAATTATAAACTTTAAAAATCAAATAATTCAAGCTACAGATTCTAGAAATTGTTTCAATATGGTGTGGTATTTTCCAAAATATTTTGCTATGAAACAAGTTTCCTAGCGTTGGGCTCTTTATGAAAATAAAATATAAAATCGAATAGAGTATGGTGCCAATAGTGGGAGTCTTATCAAATCTTTTGCTTTTCTCCCTCTCAGTGTTGTCCTTGTTCGCCGAACTTTTTCAATGACAATGCCCTTGCTAGCTTCAATTACTTCCTTTCTAGTTTCCTAACCTCCTTCCACTCTTCAATATCCGCGAAATTGAGATGTGGTTCAGTACGGCCATTGTTAACCAAGGTAACTTTTTGGACGCTCTCTGCAAGTTAAATTCCACTCTATCAACATCGTCGCTCTTTGCAATTTTAAATCTAATACGCAACTCGTGTCTGGTTTTCTAGAATCTGATTTATAAGATGATAGAAACTTAATTCACCCATTCTAATGGTTTTTGTCGAACTTATGTAAGCCAAATCAGATGGAATCAAGTTGAACTTGGTAGCAGGTCTAGTTGCTATAGTAAAGGTGTGGTGACCAGTTGGGGGAGGGAAAAGGAAGGAAGGGAAATGGTGAAGGCTTAATATTTATTTAGTAATAATGAAATTAATAAAAAATGAATATAATTTAACAGTGTTTGGCGAAGAAGCTATTAATTTGTTTTAGCGTTTAAAGAAACTATTTCCCAATAATGAGGGACTAATGTGAAAAATTAATATTTGATGGAAAAAATAAAAAAAAATCCTATTCTCCAGAGACTAAAAAAATATTTAAGCCTAAATTTTATTTATGTTTCATTTGTATCTCCAAATATCTGTCCAATGCACGAAAAAAAACACCAAAAGTGAAAGAACACCAAAAGTAGCTTCAAACCAATCAAAGAACCGTTAGAATTGCCACTTGGAGATAGTAATTCTCATAATCAAATGATATTGGAGCAAGATATGTGATTTGTAGAGGAGAATTAGGGTTCAATAATAAGGGATAGAATAGTAATTCAATAAAGATTACTTACGTCTCGGATTGTTTTGTAAATAAGAAAAAACTCAAACTAAAGAATAATAGATCCCTCATAGACTCCATGGTTGTCAACCAATTCACTATCTATAGAGTAAAAAAATTCTGACTGTTTCTTTTCATCTCTAGCTCTGTTGTGAATGAGGGGAAGGTCCTATTAGCTCAGATTTGCACAGAGGAACTCAAATTCTTTTTTTTTCTGACAGTTATATACAACATGGTTAGAGATTGGTGATAGAATTGCACATAAAGTGTTGGGATATAGATAGCATGGTTGGAGATGAAGAGATATGAACGATCGAGGAGAAGGAACATCTACTAAGAGAGGGGTGGAGAGGGGATATCCCTCCTTCAAATGAGTCTGTATGCTGAGTAGCAAAGAAAAATGGGTTTGAGGCGGCTAGGGTTTCTGGAGAGACAAAATGACTATATATAACACTCTTAAGTACGTAGTTATTATAATGGCTTGTTGGGCCTGGTCCTATTGTACTTAGGATCTTTGTACCAAAAAAGGGTCAAGGAAGCTTAATTATGACATGACAGAACTTCTGAATACTATTCGAATATGCATAGATAGTATTCGAATATGCATGTTCATATTCGAATATGTATAGTCCATATTCGAATACGACACATCCATATTCGAATATGCATGTCATTTTTGTCCCTCTTTTGACCTCTCTACTTACAAGAAATCCTCCTCTTTCTTTTTTTTGTAAATTGTAACCAAATCCCTTAAGTCCTAAGTCTCCTTTATGGATTTTCGGGATGTTACAATTCTACCCCACTAAAACTAATTTTTTCCTCAAAATTAGAGTATTACATTCATTACTAGAATAATTCGGAATACGAGTCCCTCATTTCTTGCTCCTTTTCCCAAGTGAGCTCTGATGAGTCGATATTCTTCCAAAGAACTTTTACCAATGGGATCACCTTGTTCCGTAAGGTTTTCTCTCCTCGGTATAGGATCTTCACAGGTTCTACCCGATAGGAAGTATTTGATTTCAAAGGGATGTTGTCTTCTTCTAAAATGTGAGAGGGATCAGAGACGTATTTTCGGAGCTGAGATACGTGGAACACATCGTGTAGGTTGGACAAGTTAGGAGGCAAAGCTAATTGGTAAGCAACGGGTCCTATTCTTCTGAGAATCTGATAAGGACCAATGAAATGAGGTTGGAGTTTCTTCGTCTTCATCGCTTTTCCAACAGCGATATATGGTGTAACTTTTAGGAATACATGCTCTCCTTCTCCAAATTCTAAGGGCTTCCTTCGTTGATCTGCATAACTTTTCTGACGGTCTTGAGCCCTCTTCAACCTTTCTCCGATACGTCTTATTACATTGGTTGTTTCCTATACCAAATTAGGTCCCAAAAGTAACTTATCTCCAGTTTCAAACCAACATATTGGTGACCGACACTTTCTCCCGTAGAGTGCTTCGTAGGGTGCCATGCCTATGCTTGAATAAAAACTGCTGTTATAGGCAAATTATACTAATGAAAGATATCTTCCCCAGTCCCCACCTTCTTCTAGCATGTGTTCCAGAGTCTGAATTGTTCTTTCGGACTGACCATCAATGTGGGGATGGTGAGATGTACTCAAATGCAACCGAGTTCCAAAAGCCTTCTGCAATGCTCCCCAAAACCAAGAAGTAAACTTGGGATCTCTATCTGATATTATACTCACCGGTGCTCCATGTAGTCGGACTATTTCTGCAATGTACACTTTGGCATATCTCTCCACTGAGTAGGTAGTCTTGACAGGCAAGAAGTGAGCAGACTTGGTCAGTCTGTCTATGATAACCCAGATAGAGTCGTGTCCTACTGGCGTTCTAGGTAATCCAACCACAAAGTCCATGGCTATAGACTCTCATTTCCACTCTGGAATATCTAACGATTAAAGCGGTCTAGAGGGTCTTTGATGTTCAACTTTGATCTTCTGACAGGTAAGGCACTTAGATAGAAATTCCGCTATTTCTCTCTTCATTCCAGGCACCAAAATAACTTCTTCAAGTACTGTCTTCTTAACTCTGGCATCATTCGAAATACACACCCTGTCTCTAAACAGGATCATACCATCACCCGCTACAAAGAAAAAATTTTGTTCCTCAAGCTTCTGAAGTTCGTGATGATATAACTGCGCTTCTCGGATTCGGTCTCTTAGTCCATTCTTTAAGTCAACTTTGCACACATAAATGCCAGCGCTGTAACAAGACACATCCAAGTGTAAGTCTCTGAATTTCTCCAAGAGTATCATCTGATGGATCATCATAGTTGACACATGCATAGATTTCCTTCTTAGTGCATCCGCCACTACATTAGCTTTTCCCGGATGATACTTCAGCTCAAAATCATAATTGTTCAAGAATTCCATCCAGCATCGCTGCCTCATATTTAGTTCCTTTTGATTGAACAAGTATCTCAGGATTTTATGGTCGCTAAATACTTCAAACATTACTCCGTACAAGTAGTGCCTCCAAACTTTCAACACAAAGACTACTGCAGCCAACTCCAAGTCATGCGTTGGGTAAATCGCTTCATGTGGTTGTAACTGTCGGGAAGTGTAAGCAATTGCCTGTCCTTCTTGAATAAGTACACATCCCAAGCCTTGCTTAGATGCATCACAATATACTTGGAAATTCTTTGTTGGATTAGGGATTACCAACACTGGCGCTGTTGTTAGCTTTTCCTTCAGCAACTGAAAGCTTTCTTCACACTTGGAATCCCACACAAATGGAACACCCTTCTGTGTCAGCTTGGTCAAAGGGATCGCAATCTGAGAAAATCCCTTGATAAATCTTTGGTAGTATCCTGCTAATCCCAGAAAACTCCAGATTTCTGTGACATTGGTTGGTCGTTCCCACTTCATCACAGCCTCAACTTTGCTTGGATCCACAGCTACACCATCTTTATTAATCGCATGGCCAAGGAATTGAACTTCTTCCAACCAGAAGTCACACTTATCCAACTTGGCATACAACTGTTTTTCTTTGAGTATACTTAGCACCAATCTCAAATGTCCTTCATGTTCTTCGGCAGTCTTGGAGTAAATGAGAATGTCATCAATGAAGACTACAACAAACTTGTCCAAGTAGGGTCGGAAGATGCGGTTCATATAGTCCATGAAAATAGCAGGAGCATTTGTCAATCCGAACGGCATCACCAAGTACTCATAATGGTCGTATCGCGTCCGGAATGCAGTCTTAGGAATATCTTCAGGCTCAATCCTAATTTTGTGTGGTATCTCGACCGAAGATCAATCTTCGAAAACACCTTGGCTTCTCCCAGTTGGTCAAGAAAATCATCAATTCACGGTAGTGGATATTTTTTCTTCACTGTCAGCTTATCCAGCTCTCGATAATCCACACACAAGCGCAATTTCCCATCCTTCTTCTTGACAAGTAGCACTGGGGCTCCCCACGGCGAAGTGCTTGGTCTAATAAATTGCTTCTACATTAGTTCTTCGATCTGTCGTTTTACTTCTGCCAATTCAAGAGGTGCCATTCTGTATGGTGCCTTAGAAACTAGTCCAACTCCTGGAATTAACTCAATTGAAAACTCTACTTCTCTTTCTGGTGGCAAAGATTCAATGTCATTAGGAAATACTTCCGGAAAGTCTCGGACTACGGGGAGGGAATCAACTTTCACTGATTTCTTAACGTCACATACACAAACAACCATCATCATACATAGACAGATTATGGAGATCAAAAGTAGAATGATGCGTACAGTATATCTCCAAGCCTTGGTCTGGAATATGCACGGTCTTGGCGGCACAATCGATCTTGACTTTATGAGCTTTGAGCCAGTCCATGCCTAAGATTACATCTAGCCCTTTCATTGGCAAGCAGTACAAGTCTAAGCAAAAGGTCTTGTCTTGAAAATCTAGGAATACTGGGGAACACATAGTTGTTGTACATATTTCCTCTTATGAGGAAGTAGACACTAGCACTTTATAGGGTAACTTGGTCAAAGGAAAATACACTCGGTTTGCACATTCTACCGAAATGAATGAGTGAGTCGCACCCGAATCAAACAAGATATGAACAAGCTTTGATTTTATTAATCCCGCACCCGAAATGATAAGATTCTTGGAATGGTCAACCTCCTCAGCATTCAGTGTATACACCCGACCTCTCACTTGATTCTTTTACTTGTCCTCCTCTGCTAGCTTTTGATCCTTGTCTGGGCATTGCCAGCTGAGATGCCCCGGCTTCTAGCATATGAAACAAACCCTCTTGTTCCTGTAGCACTCTCCTCTGTGAAGTTTCCCGCATGTCTTGAATTTCTGGATGGTTCCCTTGACTTTGCTATCCACTTCCTTATCCTTTCCTCCTTTTGAACTTCCTTCCTCTCTCTTACGCTTCCACAACAGTTGTCTGCTAGCCGCCACCGCAGACAAAGACTGCTCAACAAGCTGACATGCTTCAATCAAAGTCTGATACTCCCGGATTCGCTGAGTAATTACCAAATTCTTGACTTTCGGCCTAAGGCCTTGTTCAAACCTCTTAAACTTCCATGCTTCATCGGGTTAGTTCTGAAGATTGTCCAAAAATCGAGCTAAGCTTTCAAATCTGGCAACATACTCATCCACAGTCATGTCACCCTGCTGTAGAGTAAGGAATTCGATCTCTTTCTGATCCTTCACATTGGAGGGAAAATACTTGTTCAGAAACAGAGTCTTAAATTCCTCCCAAGTCATATGGCCTCCAATTGCCTCCATATGTTATTGATGTCTCTTCCACCATTACGATGCTTCTCCCCTGAGTCTATAAGTGGCCATTTCTACCTTGTCTTAATCGCCGGATCTGGTAACTCGAAAAATTTCCTCTAACTGCTCCAACCATTCCTTTGCTACCATAGGATCTCTTCCACTAGAGAAAGCGGGTGGATCTCCGAAAACTCTGATAACGGTCCTCCCGACCTTGTGCCTCCATCATCTGAGTCATGGCCTGTGCCATTTTTTGTATGAACGGCGAATCGGTCGGAGTTGGTGTCGCATTGGTGTTAGAACGAGGTCTACCGGGGTGTCTTCCTGCATACAACGCACCACACTGAGTAGATCAGGTTCAATATAATTAATCATATACAGTCAACATCTCAGGTTAAGACATGACTTATCTCTCTCGATTTTAATCTAAGTTACATATCAGATACCACAGTTTGGATAGGACCAAACTGCTCTGATACCAAATTGTAACACCTAGATTTTTAGGATCTTTTTTTTTTAAAAAAAACGTACAGCGGAGAACAGAACATCATATATATATATATATATATATAATATTTACATAAAGTGTTTTATTTACATTTCAGAGAGTGTGCTAGTCCAGCTAAGATAGCCATACAACAAAACTAATGACTACCTAAGTAACGAAAGATAGCTGCTATCGTCTTCTCAAGCGCTGACACCCTCCAAGTCCGTATCACCTGCAATACTGTAACCGTCAGTTATATGTCGTACATATAACTGAGTAACCGTTGGTATTGAAAATAGTATATATACAGTATTACAACCAGTCTAACTGGAAAACAGCTCCAAATCCAATCCCTAACAAACACACACCAGAGATGCATGAATTATCAATATAACTTGTATGCATGCCATGATCATTTTCCATTTTCTCTATTTCCTCTTTTAATGGGAAACCCCGTGCACAGGAAATCCACCATAAGTGCATGACAGTGAATGCCTAGTTGAGCTCATCATCATGGTCTTGGCAAGCGTCCCTCCAGGATCCTACTGCCGGGCTACCAACCCTCTTTAGGGCTAGCCCAGGGACTATCTACCCCTTTTGGGATAGCCCCTTTGCACTAGAATATCTACCTCGTTTTCGGAATATCAACTGTGCATTCACTTTCATGCAAAACATCAAGTGTTTTATTTACTTTTCGTACATATATATATGATGTTTTGTCTTCCGCTGTAAATTTTTTTTAAAAAAAAGATCCTAAAAAACTAGGTGTTACATCTAATGTGTTATATATATTTATATGACCTTTGAGTTATTGAAGACTGTATACTTTTTACAGGCCTTTGTATAAGTGAAATTATTTTGGTCTTTTAAATTTTTTTTCTTTTTCTATTTGTAACCATGGTTTGGTTATATTTTTGAAAGCTAAGGTGGTTATTTCCTATTTTATGGTGTGGGTTTGATGACATAAAGAGTTTCTCAGGTGCTATAACAATGGTTTTAACTAATACTAATATTACATATTTTAGGCTATTTGAATTAAATTTTAGGAGATGCTTTTTATATTTTGTATAAATCTTGTACACCAAATATGATAACAAAGCAGTATCTTAACTTGTGAAGCAATAATAAATGTTGAATTTGACTTGTTTAGCTCATTTGTAAATTATTTAATTATTTATTCACAAAAAAATAATATTTTCATTCACAAAAAAACTTCTTTTTTATGAATTTTTTTTAACGAGTGTTCTTGAGAAAATTCAGTCAATGAATTTTGCACAAAAATCCAATGACAGGGAAATTATATTTTTTAACTTACAGAAAAAAATGAGGACATAGATTTTTTTATCGGCAAAAGAAGAAATATATTTCAACAAGAGCACAAAAAAGTACTTCAAGTATTACCACTACAAGTGCATCTTAATAGAGAGAGATTTAACTATGGTTAGTAATAAGAATATTCTAATTAATGGAGTATTTATGTGCTATTAGTGCATGTTATAGAAAAAAATGGTATTGACTGCTTATTTATTTTAAGTTTGGTGTTTTGTGCTATTTTGTAAAACCTCAAGGGTATTTTGTGTATTTTACCCATTTAATTTTATCAAATAATAAATACTAGCAAAAACTGTAACACCCTAATAAAATGCTATGTACTATCACATGTAGCTTACATGCCATTCACATAATTAGGCGGCCTTATTAAAAAATTTGTGAAACTACCTATTCTAAATCGCCATACATAAGTACAAAACTACATTGGTGAGAGTTATACATATTACTATATGGCTAATGTCCCATAATACAAGTCCAAATGGAAATTAAAAGGAAATAGCTTAGTCATAATGACTTGAGTACAATTTGAACTTCACTAAGCTAAGTGGACAATATCTCTAAGCATAATTCTTGAATCATGTGCTCCATCATCCTTTGCCTTGGGACTACCTGCAATACTGTAACCATGAGATATATGGAATCACATATATCTCTTTAACCCCTAGTTTTAGAAAACATTTTCACAGTGTTACAGGTAACAAGTTGCAAAAGCATCCCCCCTTAAGGCTAACATAATCATAATCAATATACACATCAAGTTCCATCAACAGTCAATCAATCACAATGCAGAACTTAAACAACCATATGCATTATCATGTTTAACATTTTTGTACCGGCAGCCCGTATCCTCTTTGGAGATCTCCAATGTCTAAGGAAGTGTCCCCCGAAGGTGTATATGCAGTCTTTTTCAATCATGAATAGGAATGCACAATTCAATACAATGTCAACCTCAAGCTATCACAAGTTAATTTTATCATTTAATCATGAAAAATATGGCTTAAAGCTCCTCAAGTTGATTTTAGCTACAACTCTTGTGAAGACCGCAGAACCCAATTCTAAAAATATAATTGTGAAAAATAGTCACCTTTAACAGAGAAGTACACTCAACAAAATAGACACTTCAATGTTGACCATGTCTCAGTAATTGGGTCATAACTAGAGTTGTAGACCTCCAATTTGAGTGAAACCAAAAGAATCTGAAAGATAAAACGATTGTCTACAACTCTTGTGAAAACCATGATGACCAAATCCTAGGTTAAAATTTTTTGAAATCCACTTAAAAGTCACGGCAGCAAAACTCGTGTTTTCATTAAAAATTGCACCCTCTTGTCCAACAACCTCATTCTTTGACACAAATAGACTTCGAAAACAATAAACCCATCAATGTACACCATTTCATCACACATGCAAGCAAAATTTAATCAAACATCAAGCGTACATCCAAATGATTCAAACATCAAATTCACAATCCAATACACAATGGAAATTCCTATCATCTTACACAATCAATTTCTCAATCAAGGTCCAAAGACTAACATTACCTAGCCTTCTAGCATCTAGCAATCCTATTTGGGGATTTTGAATTTAGTGGGGTTACCTTAGAAGCTTGTTCTTGCCTTCAAGTTTGATTCTCCAATCACTAGGGTTTAGTACCCAATTCCACAACTTCTTTACCTTTCTCCTTTGCTTGTCCTTGAGTAATTGTGTCCCTCAATACCACTCAATCCCATATGCAAAAAATAAGAGAATGAAAGGAGAAAATCATGAATAGAGAAGGGATGGAAGAGTAAGATTTACCCAAGCTTGGATTAGAGAAGGATTTGGCTTAGAAAGCTAAGAAAATCCATATGCAAGCCATTGTCATGGAGGATGGATGCTTCTAGAGAGAAGTTGGAGAAAATGGAAATTCTAGAGAGAGGGAGTGAAGTTGGCGCATGAATGAATAAAGGAGGGATTAATTAGCAATTTTTTAAAATTACAAGTTAGTCCTTCCTCTTACCTTTAGTCTCTTTTCATTAACTCTTAATTGTTAGTATTTAGAATTTAAACTATGCCTCTATCACAATTAAGTAGTCTTAACATTATCACTAGCAAATAGGGGATGTTACAAAATCACACTTGGATTATAAATTTAATTTGGATATACATTTTATTTTCAGAAAATTTTGGAAGACTAAGACTTTAAATTCCGATCAAATACATAGAAAATATTTTGTTATAAAAGAGAGAGAGTAACTTTCATTACTTTTATGTCTTAAATGGATTATATATACATATGATGTATCTGAATATTAAAAATATAAAAACTTCATCTTTTTTTCTTTTAATAGTTAAAAAGTAATGTGTTGGCGATGCAAATGGCCAAATTAGTACTTTGGTCCTCTAACATTTTATTATTTTGTTTTCATTATAGTCCTCTAAGTATTTGTTTCTCAACATTTTTCATTTTTTTCAATTTTGTCCTTTTTTTTACTCCGTCGGGAAATTACCAAAGCGACGTCATTTTGAGCTAGGATTCTTTTTCTTCTTCTAATTAACTCACTATTACAATTGTTCCTCCACCATTAGTGACACCTCTACTACACCTCCTTTTTCTTCTTCTCATTCTTCGTCGTTGTTTTTACTCCTCCTCCTCACTACCGAACAATGGCTCTTAGTGGTGGTGGAAACAATGGCTCTTGGTCTCATGGCCGGGAAGCTCTGTTCTAGGTGGATTGGCCCCTTTATTGTCACTCATGTCTTCTCCTATGGAGCTATAGAGATCAAGAGAGAATCCTCCGACAAGAGCTTCAAGGTGAATGGTCATTGCCGAAAGCACTTCCATGAGAGTCCTTCACTTGTGGATGTCACCATTGTGGATGTTTCTTTGGAGGAGCCCACCTATGATCCACCATGATAGGGGAGTTTCTTCTACCTCTTCTACTATTTTACCTTACTTGTCCAATTTGATGTTGCTTGCTTTCATTGAGGACAATGTATAGTTTAAGTGTGGGGGAGGGTGTAGCGAGGATTAGGAGTAGTTATATTTTACTTTGTTTTTATGCTTAAAAATAAATAAATAAAAAAATGGCTAGTTTTTCATTGACTTCTTCGGATTTGTATGAGTTTTGGGCATGATCTTCATTCTTTGATAGATAGGAGTTCTTGACATTTTGTGGTTTGAATCCTTGCTTCTATTTTCATGTTAGTTAGTCTTGAAAATTGAGAGGTTGAATAAATTGGGATAAATTGTCCTTGGTGAGATTTTTAAGCCTTTCTGATGGATGCACCATTGTATGCCATCCTTTTTCTTTCTTGTGTGTTATGCCTCTTGATTGCTTGCACTCTAGAACTTGGCTTGACTCTTGTTGATGCTCTTGACTCACATGCATGTATTGAGATGATTTAGGCCCTTCTTTATTTTAATAAGCTTCTAGCCCAATAGCATACCTTGAAAATATTCCTTTGATGGCCCCTTTGAGCCTTTATATCCCATTTCTTTGTTCGTAGCTCATTACAAGCCTTAAGTGAAAAGCTATGATTGTCCCTACCTTAAGGAATTTTGGAGCTTTGGAATTATTTTTGGAATAGGTTCTTGAATAAGTGTGGGGGTGTATGACTTGTTGATGATTCTTGGTTTTTCTCATGTGCTAGTTAATTCTTGGTTTTGCTCATGTCTCTTTGTTTTTGTGTTATTCATGTTATAAATTAATTAATAAAAAACAAAAAAAAAGGAAAAGAAACTCGAAAAAAATAAAAAAGAGAGAAAGAATAAAAGAAAAGGTTGTTTGATTGAAGCAAAAGATTATAGGAATTAGAGGTTTAGGGGTTCTTTTCATGCTTAATTTTGACTTATTCCCCATTGCTCCTCTATTCCCTTTGGTCTTTAGCTACTTAACCATAAAATTGATCCTCTACCTTGACCTTCGCCCCATTACAACCTTAATAAGCCCTTTTGATCTTTATGTGCATGTATGTTGGGTATGGATGTTAGAGGCTTGCCAAGCCTATGGTACTGCTTGTTTTCATGAACTGCTCTGAGTGTAAACACAAGCCTAAACACTTGAGAGTTAGAGAGCATATCTTGTGAGGTTCTATCACTTTTGATTGATATCTTGGGTTGATTGGCTTTCTTGTATGTTTAAGATGTTTGAATGATTTTCTTAAGTGTTTTGCCTCCTTGATTCTTTGGATGTTGTTTATTGCCCACTTCTTTGCAATTTCTAGGATTCTTTGAGAAGTATGCCACTTTTGATCCCTTTGCTTGGTTCTCTTAGATGCCTCTTCTGTACTTTGATTATTTTTTTTTTGGCCTTAATTTTGCTCAGGAGTGCAAAAGGCTAAGTGTGGGGGATTTGATGAGTAATATTTTATCCACATTTTAGCACCTTTTTGGACTCATTATTTACTAATTGGGCCTAATTAATTCCTCTTAACATGTTTTGTTATTTTGAGCTTTATTGGACAATTAATTTGGATTTAATTTAATTCGGATTCAATTAGCCTAATTTAGTTCATTTTTGTTTTAGGTCATAATTGATGCAATTTTTGTGGAGAGCATCTTGGAGATTGAAGAGAAGATTATTGTCGGATTTACCACATCTTGGGGATTGAAGAGAAGACTATTCTCGGATTTACCACATCTTGGGGATTGAAAAGAAGATTATTCTTGGATTTACCACTTTAGGATTAGATTTTATTTTCTTTTATGTTATTTTGGGTGATACTTTGATAATTGGGTCACCAATTACTACACACATTCTATTATTTTGCTATTTTCGGTTTTAGGTTTTGCTCCTTTTTTTTGTTAATTTTCGTTGGTGTGTTGAACCCTCCATGGAAGGCTAAAAACCGTTTGGTTGACTTCTTGAATAGATTGCAATGAATCTTTGAGGCTTATGTTCTTAATACATTTTTGTTCTTCCTAATTATTCATCTCCAATTTCATTTTGATTCTTGTTCATTATATGATTATGTTTCATGCTTAATGATCTTGATTTCATGTGATGAATGAATTTCGATTTTCATGGTCTGCTTAATTCTGTGATAGAAGTTAGATGATGCATGTTAATGCTTAATTATTCATGAATTCAATGATTTTCTATTCTACACTAATCAATCTTAGGAGTAATTTAGAGATGCTTAATTTCTAAACCTAGTTTAATGAAACATCTTTTTGGAAGAAAGTCTCAGGATTAGTGACGCTTTGTTGTTAATTCTGGAATTGAATTAGGAATTAGGTTGAGTGGATTATCTTTTGTGCCAATGGTTAGTGAAATTGCAATCGAATCAAGGAGTTAATCTGCTTTTAATACTGATCTACATATCTGTTTTGATTCTGCCTTTATTTACATTTAATCGTAATCTGTCTAAAATCCCCCCTTTTTTTGTATGAATACCATGTGCTCGAACCTTTTGTTGGATGATGGTCCTTAGGAGACGACCTAGGATCGCTTCCTAGTATTGCATTTTATTGTTATATTTTGACCGAATACGGCTTCGATCACACATCAAAATTGATTGCCATGTCGTTCTTGAAAAAGTTGAAATGGGAACTATCAATCTTTTTCCCATTTGTACCTTTTTACAAAGCCTTTAGAACTTGCTATATATGTTGAAATCCTCTCCTAGTTGGGATTTATTGACATATACTCGCCAGCTTAGGAATTATCTGAACCTTTGTATTTTGGGCTTGTTCTAGATAAGCTCATTAGGTTAGGACTCTTTTGTAGTGTGCGGTGTTACTAAGTGCATAACTTGGAATCCACCTTTCTGTGTATATAGGTTTAATTGTCCTTCTCTAAATTTTGTCAGACTCTTCCCATATTCTCTCTTGTTATAGCTCATAGCATAGGAGAGGGTCGTCCCCTTTCAATCTTTCTATCTTGGACTATTTCCATATTTTCAATAAACAGTTCAAACATTCTATTTCAATCATTTACCATTTTTTTCACTTTAAAAAAATATTTCACCATTCCTAACAATCCTTAATAGTCATTTAACAGATCATAAACGATTGTTCATTCATGCACAATCTGACTACAGTTTCACACCACACAAATAACATAAATACGCAATCTACATAAATCAACATTAATATCACACAAACATATGTATATTTATATAAATGCGATCAAAACCATAAACACCCAGAGAGTTTTATGTTAATGAAATTCCTATTATATTGTCACCTGTTACGATACTACAAACGATACTACGAAACTAGCCTTCTATTACCATCTTCCGATTGTGAACGAGAACGAATTCCTCTCTCTCCTCTTCTCTTCCTTGTTTTTATCTTTCTCACTTTTCTCCACGTGTTTCTCTCTAAGCGAGAGTCTTGACAGTGTCTCTTGCTCTTTTCTTTCTTCTTACTTTTTAATATAAGTCCATTGAAAGAAACAAAAGATAGAAGCATAATCATATGAATATATGCAATGACGGGTTCATGATAGCTACATTAACAAAATCTAGTCTAAATACAAAGTCTTCATTCTTTTGCATTACTCTCATTTCCTGTAATTCCTGCAAACCGTGAGATATAAATCATTTGATAGTGTAGCAGCAACCAAGTTGCAAAGTCTCCCACTTAATTAGTCTCAATTACACACAAAATATAATCATTCAAACATTAATCATTTCAAAATAAGTCTAGTCACAATCTTGTTGTTAGTTTTTATTATTATTTAATCTTTTGTGCCGCCAACTGGCACCCTCTTTGGAGATTTCCTGTTGTCCAAGAAGTCGCCCTCCATTGAACCCTCAAATTGCTTAGTCTTACACTCAAAGGTATACAGTTTAATCTTTTCACAAAATTGGAAGTGTACAAATCAATATCTATATTCCTCAAGTTAGGTATAAGATGGAAGAACAGATAATTGAGTAACTTGGGGAACTTGCGAAGTGGAACCATAGCGATCCGGATAAAAAAATGCCAAGGACAGGCAGGGGACCGGGCGCCTAAGCGCTAGTCTAGGCAGAGTTATCAGGTGTTGTGGCACTTGAGTGCGCCAAGGCTTGAGCACTAAGAAACCCAGGGCTTCAGATGGTGTGCCGCTCAAATGCCAGCTCGGGCTTGAGTGCCAGTAAAATAAAGTAACTCTCGTAAGGTTCCTCCAACCAAGTTCTCCAAAGGTTCCTTCCACTCCAAATGAGTCTTTTTTACACATTCTAACTACACCATTTTCATAATTTCATTCAATCATTCACATTTCTCGTACAATCGTCACATTATATCAACATAATCGTTGATGTACAAGGCCTAGCATCTCTCTATATTCCCTATTGAGAAATCAGGCAAGGATTTCAATCATGCATGTCCATGTTCTCAAGAATTTCAAACAACACAGGCATTCATAAACCAAACCTCATGTACACATGCACTAAGTTTAAGAACCCAGTTCCTACTCTATCAAACAAGGATTAACTTATGGTACACAAATACAAACTTATGTACAGGTGCACAACCCCTTTAATAACCATTGATTTATTGTTTAAAAATTAAAAAGTCAACATTACACTTTAAATCAATGGATGAATTTGTGCACATAAACTTCTTCACATTTATGTTCTACATGGTAAATGACACCATAAAACAATCAATTTCTAACAAAGTGGGGGTTTGAGGATTTGGAGTTAATTTCCTTAGTATAACTCCTCTTGTCTTTAACCTTCAATCTCTAGAATCTTGAGCCTCCAAGTCCACCACTTCCTTGCCCTTCTCCTTATCATGTCCCTTGTTCTCTTGTGCCTCTAGATGCAATCCAAACATCAAGTGAGGATAAGAGATAGAGAGAGAGAGAGGAATTTGAATGGGGGAAAATTAAATATGTTGGTCACCCAAAGCTTGTACTAGTGAGGAATTGAGCTTAGGAAGCTAGAATCCACACATGCAAGAACCAAGGTTGCTCAAACAATGGTGGGTTTCCTTTATTTGGGATGGAACTCTTTGAGAGGAAAATGGTGAAGAGAGGAAGAGAGAAGAGGGCATGAATGGAAGAGAGAGAGGGGATGAGGGTTTGTGTCTTTTTCTAATTTCCCTATCTCTCTTTTGTCCAAAGGGAATTAGGTGAAGAGGGACCAAAGGCAAATTTCTACCATTGCAAAGTGGCCCTACTTCACCCATCAAGGACTATTTTGAAATCTCCTTTGTATTTTGAACTCATGGTAACACAAAAATAATTACTACTATTATTACTAGTATTTGAGGGGATGTTACAATTCTTACCCATTAATTAAATTTTTCCCTCAAAATTAAACTTACCAGTCATTGAACAACTTGGGGCCCAATTCCCGCATATCCCACTAGTCCCAGAAAGCTTCGGATTTCAATGACTAGGGTACTTATTCTTCATTTTCAGATTGTTCAATTGCCTGTAATCCACACACAACCTAAGACTACCATTTGTGTGAGTATCGACAAAATCTGGGATTGGGGACAGGAAACATGATATATGGTCGTCGATCGGGGAAATATACACAATCTTGTTTGTACAATCGAGAACGACATTATAAAAGGATAGCCAGTTCATGCCAAGAACCTTGCCACTATAAATCATGGGTAAACAAAGAAAATCCATACAAAAGGTCCTATCTTGGTAAACTAGAAAATAAGAGGTACACGAAAACGAGGAAAGAACCTTTCATTCAGTAGGGATGGAAACTGTCATATCAGATGGAGGTTTAGAGATGGGAAGGTTCAATCTGTTTACACAATCATAGGAAATGAAAGAATGTATGGGACTCGAGTCAACGGTAGAGTTTAAGGTTTATTTTTTGTCAAGTACGCACCTTGGATGAGACAGTCAGACTCGCTAACTTTATTTCCACTCAACGTGTATTCTTTGTAAAGGGTTTTACGATTCAGCCGTGTTTTTGTTCTTGCTAGCGGGACATTAGAATGTCATGTGATGCATTTTCTTGTAGTAGTAAGACATTCCTTTATCCTTCAAGCACTCCCCAGGATGGTTACTTGTTCCCCTTTTTTCTCATTCTCTTTTTGTTTAGTTTCACGGGAATTTGACTCCTCTTGTTTTTGCTTCCATAAGGCTTGTCTACTAGCATTCACCTCACCGAGGTACTATTCTACCAATCGGAACTTGCGGAAAGGGTTTGATACTGTCGAACCTCCTATGTCAATACTTGGTTTTGGATCTCTAGCTTACCTTTCTCAAATCTCTTTGATTTCCTTGCTTCATCAGGCAAATTTCGAAGGTTTTTTGAATACCGGGTCAGCTTTTCAAATTTAGCCACATATTTCCCTACGGTCATGTCCCCTTGCTTTAGTTCTAGAACTCTATCTCTTTTTGTTCCTTGAGATTGGAGGCGAAATAGTTTTCTAGAAATGTAGCTCTGAAGTGTTCCTATGTGATTGGGGTTTGCATTTCATCCACTTGTTGTCAATACTCATGCCACCAATGTTTTGTTTCCCCATGGAGCTTATAAGAGGCCAAGTCTTTGTGCATCTCATCATCCTAAAGATGCGCTCCATGTGTTGGACGCACCTTTTCGCAGCTACTGGATCAGGTTCTCCCCAGACCTCTTAGGGATCGTGTGACTTGAACTTCTCATAATGGTCATCTTGTGGTTGAGCCTCCATCATCCTTGTAATTTCCTGAGCCATTTGTTGCATTAGAGGTTTATTCATAGGACTTGAGGGACTTGGAGCATTGACATCCAGCCCTTAACCCGTTTGACTTTCCCTCGGTAGCCTCACTTGCCTCCTGGGTGGCATAACTCTTGCATATAAATACACAATATTGAGTTGATCGGTCTTAGTATTAGTGGCTCTGCAATTCAAATTATATGGCTTCCCAGAAGGTAATAGGACTCAAGACAATTTGCCAATTATTTAAAGTTAACTCTCACGGTCCGAGTAGATCGAACTGCCATGATACCAAATATAACAAGCTAAATCATAAGGTGTCAATCTATGACACACACCCATGCCAAAATATAAGTAAAGACATCAATAGTGAGTATATGAAACCATCCTGTTTTAAACAGTTATACATAAGTATCATTCAATTCTAGATAGCTTTATACAATAACTAGGCAAATACCTTTAATGTAAAGTCCAGGAAAAGAAACAAAAGATAGAAGCATAATCATATAAATATATACAATGATGGCTTCATGATAGCTACATCAACAAATTCTAGCTAAGTACAAAGTCTTCACTCCTTTGCATTACTTTTGCTCTTTTCTTGTAATACCTGCAATACTGTAACAATGAGATATATTGAATTACATATATCTCAGTAACCCCTCAGTTCATGATAGTGTCGTAGGGCACCAAGTTGCAAAATCTCCCACCTAATTAAACTCAATCACATACAAAAGATATCCATTCAAACATTAATCATTTCTAAATAAGGTTAGTCACAATCTTGTGGTTAGTTCTTATTATTATTTAACCTTTTATGCCATCAACCCACACCCTCTTTCAAGATTCGGTTGTCCAAGGAAGCGTCCCTCCATTGAACCCTTAATTTTGCCGGCTTACACTCAAAGGTGTATATTTTAACCCTTTCACACAATTGGATGTGTACAAATCAATGTCTCAATACTTCAAGTTAGGTATAAGGTGGAAGAACATGTAATTCAGTCACTCGGGGAACTTGGGAAATGGAACCATAGCGATCGGGACTAAAAAACATTAAGGACAGGCAGGTGACCTGGCGCTTGGACGCCATTCTGGTGCCTAAGCGCCAGTATACCCAAAGTTGTCAAGTGTTATGGCGCTCAAGCGCCAGCCATGGCTGGAGCGCTAGGAAGCCCAGAGCTCTCAGATACCGTGGCACTCAAAGACAACCCAAGGCTTGAGCTCCAGGAAAATAGAGCAACTCTCTTAAGATTCCTCTTTCGAAGTTCTCCAAGGTTCCTTTTACCCCAAATGAGTTCGTTTTACACATTCTAACCACACAATTTTCATAATTTCATTCAATCATTCACATTTCTCAATCAAACGTCACATTATATCTGCATAATCATTCATGTACTCCTTATTGAGCAATTAGGCAAGGGCTTCAATAATGCATGTCAATGTTCTCAAGAATTTTAAGCAACACACAAAGCACTCACAAACCAAACCTCATTTACACATGCAATAAGTTTAAGAATCCAGTTTCTACTCTATCAAACAATCATATTCTAACTAAGTGGGGTTTGATAAATTGGGGTTACCTTAATATAATTTCTCTTGCCTTTAACCTTTAATATCTAGAATATTGAGCCTCCAAGCCCACCACTTCTTTCCCTTCTTCTTGTCTTATCCCTTGTTCTCTTGTGTCCTTAGATGCAACCCAAACTTCAAGTGAGGTTAAGAGAGAGAGGAGTTTGAATGGGGACGAATTGAAGACGGTGGTCAACCAAATCTTGTATTAGTGAGGAGTTGAAGCTAAAATCCACACATGCAAGAGACATGGTTGCTCAAACAAGGGTGAGTTTCCTTCAATTCGGGTGGAATTCTTTGAGCGGAAAATGGTGAAGAGAGGAAGAGAGAAGAGAGCGAGAATGGAAGAGAGAGGTGGAGTGATGTTATGTCTTTTTTTAATTTCCCTTTCTCTCTATTGTCAAAAGGGGATTAAGGGTGGTACTTTGCCCACCACACCCATTTCTTGGTTCACCACACGCTGCTATTTTTTTTCCAATTTTGCCCTTTGCTCGGGGATTAATCCCCGTTTTTCAACTTAAAAAGAGGCCTTTGTGCACCACATTTAAAACAGAGATTAATCCTCGTTTTAAAATTCGCTCGGAGATTAATCTCTGTATTACAACTTAAAAACTTTCGCTCGGAGATTAATCTCCGTTTTTCAACTTAATTCCTACATTGTATTTCCATACAGGGATTAATATCCGTTTCCATACAGATATTAATATCCGTTTTGATACAGATATTAATATCTGTTTCCATACCGATATTAATATTTGTTTTTCTGCAATTGATCATTTTCAAATAGCATAATTTTTTAATTTTATGAAAAAATAATATTTAAAAAAATTCAATAGATGAATTTTGTAAAAAAAAAAACATATAGGAAAATTGATTTTTTTATTAATAGAAATAAAATAGAGAGAGATTTAACTATGGTTAGTATCTATTTGAGAAAATGGTGTGGACTGCTAATTTTTTTAAAGTTTGGTAGTTTGTGCTATTTTCTAGAACCTCAAGGGTACTTTGTGTTATTTACCCTTATTAATTTAATAATCAAATGTGTAGAATAGTGTAGAGATGCTATTAATTGTAAATAATAATAATAATAATAATAATAATAATAATAATAATAGTAATAATAATAATAATTAATAATGAGAGATAATAACAACAAAATGAGAATGGTACCAGACTTGTGAGTTAGAAGATAAAATAGTACATGAGAGAAAGAGAGAGAGAAAATGAGAAAGACTGTGAGAGGAAAAGAAAAGAAAGAATGATGGAAAGTCATTCTCATTCATAACCGATAGATGGACTATTTTAGGGAGATGATGATGAAATACAACTTGCTTAGCCAGGTGGCAGTAGGAATCTCATTAACATAAAATAAAACTCTCCGGCTGTTTATGGTTTTTATTGTATTAATATAAATATACATATGTTTATGTGATATTGATGTTGAATTTTATTTAAGTTAATTGTGTGTTATAAAATTGTAATTGGAATGTGCATGTATGAAAAATTGTTTATGATCTACGTGTGATATTAATGTTGAATTATGCTGTTTATTTATGTTAATTGTGTGTTGTTAAATTGTAGTTGGATTGTGCATGTATGAAAAACTGTTTATGATCTGTTAAGTGATGGTTAATAATTGTTATAAACTTAAAAGGACGATAAAAGACTACAATAGATTGTTTGGATGGATTAATGAAAATACGTAAATATTTTAAATAAAGAAAGACTGAAAGGGGTGAATGCTCTCCTATGTTATAAGAAGACAGAATACGAGAATTGATTGACAAGTAAAACCACAAAATTAAACAAAAAGAATTATGTCTATGTTTATTGAAAATGGGTAGATATCAAGTAATGTACGGCACAATTATAATTGTTGTATGTAATTTATGAAGGGAGTGTTTTCTATATTTTTACCCAAGTTATAGCTAAATATTTTGTAATTTACTTATAGGTGATTTCGTTCAATGTTCTCTCAAAATAAAGAACAAATTTATTCCTCCATATTATATTGTTCCTCTCCATGATTGACATGCAGTCTAAATTATCCACCTAACTTAATTTAATTTTAAAATATTACAAACAAACCTCTAATAGTAATAACAACCTTTTTAAATTCTAAACACATTTTTTCTTAATTGCCTCATCTCTTTTAACTTAGAACACTAACTAATTTAACTTACAAACTAGCCAAGTTGCTCACATCTACTGCCACTACCTTTTACCTTCTCTTTAGAAACTCAATCGGTCCCTTTTTCTCACAATTTATATTTTATCCAAGCATTCCTCATCTCGTATACCAATCCAATTCATTTATTATAAACTTAATTTAATTCTTATAATAATTTAATTTTTAAAAAGTATATATTCTTTTCTATTTGAATTAATTTATACTCCAATCGTCCCATAATATAAGTTACAACTACCAAAAAGTCTTGTCCCATAATATAAGCCCCTACACACAAAATTAGAAGCATTTATTATGATTTTTTAACTTTCAAAGTCATCTAACCAACAGAAAATAATTGAGTTTAAATTTAAATGGTGTAACATCTCAATAGTCTATTTAATACTTCTAATTCCCATAATTTAACTAATTTTCTTAAACTGTGTGAAATGTTAGTTAGGGCTTATATTATAGGATGGAGGGAGTATTATTTAAATTATAAAAATTTTATATCATTTTCTATTTATCCATTCTCTCATTTCAATTTGATCAAACAAAAAAAGATAAATAAATGTTGGATATACAAATTCAAACTAAAAAAGAAAGAACCAAATAATTCACCTATGTTAAACTGACGATTTAGCAATTCTTTACAAAAATATATAATATAATAGATTGACTATAGTGCTTGACTAACAAAACATGTATTCAAATAGTCATTACCATCTTATTAAATAAAGTACATACATTTTATATGTTTATATTTAGTAAAATACTTTTATTATATTACAATTTAATAGTATAAAAACAATATTTACATGCATATATATATATATATATATATATATATATGTTACGTATAATATTTTGCAAAAAAAAACTATATTTAATAATTTGAAATATTTGAAATTAAATGGGCAAACCCACGGGTTGATCTACAAAAAATATTTTATTAAAAATAATCTTCGAAGATAAAAATTTTTTTTTGCTTAAAATTCATTTTGAAAGTCTGTTTCTAATGAAAACAAATATGTATTTTGTTCAAATTTGCTATGAAACTATTATACAATCAAAATCATACAATTTTTTTTTAAAGTAAGGATTAAAAAAAGGGGAAAATTTACCAAAAAAATATTTTTTAAAAAATATTTACCAAATTGGGTCTATTCACGGTTTATTTCTTTTTTATAAAAAATTCACGTGCAGCCATGTGGCAGGATCTGGATTTTTGTATTAAAAAATAATTTAAAATTTTAAAAAATATTAGAAACTGAAAAATAATTTAAAATATTTATAAGATTTTTTTGAATTATAGAAAATATTAAAAATTTTAAAAAATAGTTAAAAAATAAATAAAAATATTAGATATATCCTAAAATCATGTCATGCAATGAAAAAGTTCAAATCAAAATTCAAAGTCTAACCATGTGAACTACACGATAAAAGATGTAAAAACAAGCTTAAAAATACTTAAAAATAAAAACTCCTTTAGCTAACACAGATAATTAGTTTAAATTTGACAAGTATAACAAAAGTTGACACTTCGAAGTTTGAAAATCAACTAACACGGATAATTAGCTCTTTCTGGGTTCTAGCAACCTTGTTTGCTTTGTTTTGCCTTAAACTTTTTCAAGATGGTTTAGCCTTGTTAGTCCTTGGTTATCTACTATGAATTTTTTTTGTATTATTTCTAGAGTATTTCTCATACTCTCAGTCAATAATATTCTTTGGTTTTAAAATGAAGATATACTAAAAAGTATTAAAAACTATTAAAAAGTAAGATATATTTTAAAATCATGTCATGCAATAAAAAATTTGAAATTAAAATTCAAATAAAAAAAATGACTTGTTAGTCTTTGTTAGCCCTTTAGGTCCCTGAATTGTTGGCTAGAAGAAAGAGCCTTCCAGAATCTGGTTGGAACTGTATGGCAAGGGACACATTGCAAAGGGTGGGGGGCCTATGTCTTTAAGGAAAAAATGAAGATTTTAAAATGTAAAATTAAAGAATGGAATACTAGCAACTTTGGTAATGTGGAGGTATTAATCAAAAACACTGTTGCAAAGATGAACCAATTAGATGTTGTAGGGGAAGTTCAGGACCTGGATAGCACATAGATTATAGAGAGAAAGCTTCTGAACTCTCAATTCTAGAAGTTGGAGAGAAGGAGGGAGTCCATCATTAGACAGAAATCTAGAATTAAGTGGCTTAAGGAGGGGGGGTGTAAACTCTAAATTCTTCCATGTGTCTATAAGGAATAGAAGGTTGTACAATCACCTAAGTGGCCTTAGAATACATGGATCATGGTGTGAGGATCTAGTGGAGGTCAAACAACAGGTTAAGTCATTCTTCCAAGGAAAATTTAGTAGTGAGGAGTGAGAGAGACCAACACTTGAGAACCTATCTTTCCCCAAGCTATCTACAGAAAGTAGGAGGGCATTAATTGTACCTTTCTCCGAGGAGGAGATAAAAAGGACAGTATGGGATTGTGATGGAAACAAATGCCCTAGTTTGGATGGTTTCAACTTTAATTTTATAAGAAAATTTTGGGGTGTATTAAAAGAGGACATTGTAAGATGTTTCCAGGAATTTCACCTAAATGGAAAAATGCCTAGGGGCTGCAACTCATCCTTCATTGCTTTAATCCCAAAATACAAAAACCCCAAAATCTCGGGGAGTACAGGCCTATATCTTTGGTAGGTAGCTTGTACAAAATAATTTCAAAATTCTTAGCAAGTAGGTTAAAAGAAGTAATCCTAGAAATTGTTAAAGACACTCAATCAACTTTTGTAGGATCTAGAAACATGCTTGATGGGGTAGTTGTAGTAAATGAGTCTATAGACTTTGTCAAAAAAACAAGGTACCATGTGTGATCCTTAAGGTTGATTTTGAGAAAGCCTATGACTCTGTTTGCTGGAGTTTTCCGGACCACATGTTGGTGAACTTTGGGTTTTGTGACAAATGTAGAGGAATGGTCAAATGATGTTTGGATTCCGCCACAGTCTTCGTTCTAGTTAACGGTAGTCCAACACAAGAATTTTGTATGCAGAAGGGCTTAAGGCAAGGAGACCCAATGGCTCCATTCTTATTCCTCTTAGTAGCTGAAGGTTTAGGAGGTCTCATGGCAAGGGCTACCCAGCTGGGTCTGTATAAGGGTATAAGCATGGGTAATGACAGGGTAGAGGTATCCCACTTACAATTTGCGGATGACACCCTCCTTTTGGCAGAGGCTTCTTGGGACAATATCAAAACAATCAAAGTTGTGCTTAGATCCTTTGAGTTAGTGTCAGGTCTCAAGGTTAATTATCATAAAAGTAGTCTCTTAGGTTTTAATTTCCCCGATTCTATCTTATTCCAGATGGCTGATTTTATGAACTGTTCTATTGGCTGTAACCCTTTTTTTTTCTTGGTATTCCGTTAGGGCTAATCCAAAACGCTCAAGTACGTGATAACCTATAGTGGATAAGTTCTTAGGAAGACTATCTTCTTGGAAAAGGAGGTTCTTATCCTTTGGAGGCAGAATAACTCTACTTAAATCGGTACTAGCTCTCTCCCTACTTTTATCTATCTTTTTACAAAATACCTATATCTGTTTCTAACCTTCTTGTTAAACTTCAAAGGAAATTCCTCTGGGGGGATCTAGGGACAATAGATGTATTGCATGGCTAGCTTGGAACAAATTGTGTCTTCCTAAACAAGGGGGTGGGGTTTGATCCTTAGGGACATAGAGTTGTTTAATGCAGGTCTCTTAGAAAAATGGAGATGGAGGCTATTGCAGAATCCAAATAGTTTATGGGGGAAATTTCTAATTTCGAGATATGGAGCTCCATCACTTCAAAAACAAGTAGCATACCAAAACTTGTGGAGAAAATGCTCCACCTAGTGGAAAGATCTATGGCATACAACAAAAATTGTTAAAGGGACCCAAAGGGAATGGTTTAAGGAAGGGGTGTCAAGGAAGATAGGGAATGGGGTTAGTACTAGGTTCTGGACAGACCTATGGGTTGGTGACACAGTCTTGCATGTGGAATTTAATCGCCTGTTTAAAGTCTCCACACAACAGGAAAGTACAATACAAGATATGGGAAGCATGGTGAGTGGAAAATGGAGATGGAATTTTCAATGGAGAAGAAGTCTTTTTTAGTGGGAGAATGCACTTTTAGATTCACTTCAGGAGAAGATTAACAGTACTAGTATCTACCCACTTATGAACGACACATGGTGCTGGAAAAATCAACCTGCATTTCAGTATTCAGCTAAATCAGCATATCAACTATTGATGGGAGACGATATAGCTGCAAACAAGCAATTTTACAAGGCAGTGTGGTCTAACAGAGTACCTCACAAGGTTGCTGCTTTTGTCTGGAAGATGATGTCAGGTGGAATACCATGTAAAGCTAAATTAGTGACAAGGGGTGTTCCCTTCAATGCTAGTGGAGCACTAGTTAGTGGTGAGTTAAAGCTTAGTGGAAAGTTTAGTGAGATTCATTCTAGTAGCTTTCCATGAAGCCTATAAATAGGGATCTCTTTCTAAGTGAAAGTTGAAGTTGAATTTGAGTAAAAATCCTGAGTTTATTTTATAAACTTGTGAGAGAGTGATTCTCTTGAAAGTTCTTGAGTGATTCAAGAGCTCTTGGCTTTATCAAAGGTTTCTCCACCACCTTTGTGTGTTGCTTTCACTAAGGGAGAGTGATTCTTCCTTCCACCCATCTTCCTCATCTTTAAATTTAGAACCGAGAGATTTCATTTCGATTTGGAATCACCTCAATTGGAGCTCTGTAGCCTTAGATACGACCCATTTCTTTACGCGTCTCATTTTCTGTTTTTATCTCCTAAAACAGCCCTATCTCTCTAATTCTATGTCTTATTGGGAAGATTATCCATGCATGAGAAAATCAAGACGGTCCCCTTCCGCGATCTCATCATTTGGTATCAGAGCTTCGGCTCTTGATTTGCAAAAGGATCTTGAAAATAGAAGGATGGAGAGGCAAGAAAGATGGGATAATTTTTTTGAAGAACAAGATAGAATATTTCAGGAGATATGGAAAGAATTTCAAAAAGAAAGAAATCAGAGAAGAGAAAAGGAAGAAAAAGAAAAAGAGCAGAGAAAAATTGAAATAGAAAAAGAAAAAGAAGCTGAAAAGCTAAGGAGAAAAATTGAAATAGAAAAAGAAAAAGAAGATAAGAGAAAAGAATTTGAGAAAGAAAAAGAGAGGAAAGAGAAAGAGGAACAAGAAAAAGAAAGTGAAAAGCAAGAAGAAATTGAGAAAGAAAATAAAAGTGAGGAAAAGAATAATGAAAGTTTGAACTCTAATATTTTTTCTTCTTCTATTGATGATTTCAATTCACAGGAATTAAAGGATGAGTCTTTCAAAGAAACATCAAATGAATCACCATGTTTGACGAAGAAATCTGTTGATATAATTCCTAGTTCTTCTTTATATATTCAGCCAATATTTGGAAACCAAAACCATGAGAACAATGAGAGTAAGCACATGGAGTCTCTTGGTTTTCCATATACTAAAAATATTTCATGTTATGATTTTTGTTTGGGTAACAACGCAAATGAAAATCATAATCATTTTGGGGCTGATTTGCACATATATGAGGAAGAGAATATGAATGCTCGTTTTCATAATGTCATAGAAGAAGAATGCAAGAAGGAAACTTCAAAACATAAGGAAGAAATGATCAAATCTAAATTTGTACAAGTTACTTTTGATCCTGGAGGTCAAGTGCAACCATGGATTCGAGGACGAATGGAGGGAATGATATGATCCAGAAAAAACATAGAAAATATAAAGTTCAGCCAAACTTGAAAAGAAGAAATTGAAGCCAATTTACAAAATAAAATATGCAACAATGGGCTAAAGTTGTTTAGTTTGGGTCTAAAATAAATTAAGACCACTTTTCTATTTTTTATGTAATTTTCGTGTTAATTTTTAGGCTGAATTTTATGTATGACTTTTAGTTTCTTTTTAGTGGATATTTAGTGATTCAAGTGTTCCTATGTCATTAAGATACTTAGTGGAATTTTTAGAGATAGTTTCAATGCTAGTGGAGCACTAGTTAGTGGTGAGTTAAAGCTTAGTGGAAAGTTTAGTGAGATTCATTCTAGTAGCTTTCCATGAAGCCTATAAATAGGGATCTCTTTCTAAGTGAAAGTTGAAGTTGAATTTGAGTAAAAATCCTGAGTTTATTTTATAAACTTGTGAGAGAGTGATTCTCTTGAAAGTTCTTGAGTGATTCAAGAGCTCTTGGCTTTATCAAAGGTTTTTCCACCACCTTTGTGTGTTGCCTTCACTAAGGGAGAGTGATTCTTCCTTCCACCCATCTTCCTCATCTTTAAATTTAGAAAATTCCAGAATTTATTAAATTCTGCCCAGTCACTAACTCGTGACCATAAATCCGGTTTTACTCATCCAAATTGAGTGATTCTTGAGCCTAAATTATATTTAAAACCGAGAGCTTTCATTTCGATTTGGAATCACCTCAATTGGAGCTTTGTAGCCTTAGATACGACCCATTTTTTTACGCGTCTCATTTTCTATTTTTATCTCCAAAATCAGCCCTATCTCTCTAATTCTGTCTTATTGGGAAGATTATCCACGCAATTATGAGAGACCCAACTATCTCCTTCCATGCATGAGAAAATCAAGACGGTCCCCTTCCGCGATCTCATCAGGAAGGGTGCTCTAAGCTTGTAACATGTTGAAGCTAATACAAGAGTTTTCACGCAGCAGTGATTCGAAGACTGGACGTAGGCCACAAGGAGGCTTTGTGGCCGAACGAGTATAAAACTTGGTGTTATTCTCTCTATCCCTTAACTCTTACTTTGTGTATTTCTTAGTATTTTTGGCATTCATATTTATCCTCATTCAATCTCATATATTAATTGACACCCGTGCCGATCTTCTCATTTATCCAATCGGCATCGTACGACACCCGTATCCCGTGGACAACAGACACCTTCTCACGGGTCTTGGTGTCTTTACCCCCAAAAGCGTTCGCATATAACTCTTTGACTATCTCCGGGTCGAACTTTTCCTGGAGCAATGCAATAGACCACCAGTTGCGGAGAGTGAGCATGCCAGTGAACTCTTGGCATTCTTTATCCCGCAACTCAACTCTACGCTCCACGATAAAGTTCCAGTCATCAATGACCCGAAACCTCTCAGCCCTCTCCCGGTCAACGAACTGGTGGCGGTGGTCAGAACCACCGCCCTGGGATGAGGAACCTCCTCTTCTCCTTTGGGGGCCTTCCTTTCTCTTCTTCGAAGCCCGATCGTCTCATGAGCGGGTGCCTTTCCTCAGTTTTTGTACACATTATTGAAGAAACACCAAAATTAGAAACCAAAAACAACCAAATCATCAACATCATGTTCAGTTATACAATGTACGTTTGGGTTCTCAAAAATGGACTATTTTTATAAACATCAAATGTTTCAGATTAAGAGCACAAGCACGGTAAACTCAGATAGGTTTAATTCTAAACACAATTCAGAATTTCAACACACATTCTTCAGTATTTCCATAACAAATGAAAATAGTCCAGAATATCATAACCATTTTGAACAGAAAACCCAAATTTGCAATGTATTCTTAGAGTAAAATCAGAATGTAGCCATGTTTCATGTTTCATGTTCATGTTCATGCATTCTTTCAAGAAGAACAAATGAAATCATAATAAAAGAACATATGAACAATAAACAATGAAATTGATTCTCATTTACCTGAACATGATGATGATGATGATGATGAAAAACTTGATAAATTTGATGATATTTGAAGAATTTTAGTGAGAAATTTGAAGTATTTCGTGTAACTGCTGAGAGAATAAGAGATTTTGTGAAAAGAACACTCAATTTGTGCAGTTTTTAAAGCCAATGCGTGACTGGCACTCGAGCGCTGGTGCATTGAATAGCAGATCAACCGTTACTCTTTTCTGGCGCTGGAGCGCCACAGTTGGCACTCGAGTGCCAGCCCAAAATAGAAGGCAATGAAGAAAGGCTCTTCAGTTGTCTCTGGCGCTTGAGCGCTGATATTGGCGCTCGAGCACCAACATCTGACTCAAAATTTTTGAAAATAGCGCCAATTAAATACCGCTGGCGCTTGAGCGCTAGGTCCAAAACTGACAGTAAAGAAACCTTCTTCAAGTGCTTAAATTTTCAACTTTCTCACAAAAATTCTTTCAAAACTCATCAAATTTGTTTATTCTATTTACAAAAAACACAAAAATAAACACACAAAATTGGGTTGCCTCCCAATCAGCGCTTGTTTAACGTCATTAGCTCGACGCCTGTAGCATGGTTATGCTTCCTTCAAACCCATTATGGTGGTTAGTCACTCGACATCACCACCAAGATATAGCTTTAATCTTTGAGCATTCACTACCCAGCTTTCATTTTCCACTGGGTCTTCAATCTCTACAGCTCCATAAGGTCTTACATCCTTAACCCTAAAGGGTCCGGACCACTTGGACTTTAATTTTCCCGGGAATAATTTCACTCTATAATTAAAGAGCAAAACATATTGTTCAGGACTGAAAACCCTTTTGACCAACTTTTTATCATGATACGACTTCATTCTTTCCTTGTATATCCTTGAAGACTCATAAGCCTGGAGTATCAATTCTTTCAATTCATGAAGTTATACTTTTTGTTTTTCTCCAGCAGATGTTTGGTCAAAATTAAAATATTTTAAAGCCCAATAAGCCTTATGCTCCAATTCAACCGGTAAGTTACAGGAATTCCCATATACTAACTGAAAAGGAGTCAATCCTATGGGAGCTTTATAAGCTGTCCGGTACGCCCACAAAGCATCATCCAATTTGATGGCCCAATCTTTACTTGAAACACTAACGGTCTTTTCCAGAATTCGCTTAATTTCTCTATTCGAGACTTCAGCTTGACCATTAGTTTGGGGATGGTATGGACTAGCAATTTTATGTCTCACCCCATAATGTTCCAACACCTTTTTTAATTGGGAGTTGCAAAAGTGCAAACCCCCATCACTGATGAGTACTCTCGGGGAACCAAACCTTGAGAATATATTCTTTTTCAAGAATGTCACTACCATCTTTGCATCAGCTCTTGCACAGGAAATTACTTCTACCCATTTTGAAACATAGTCCACTCCCACCAATATATATTCATTGGTCAAAGAGGGTGGAAATGGACCAATAAAATCAATTCCCCAACAATCAAATACCTCTATGTTAGACAAAGTATAATTTAGTTGATATATGGAATTTAAAAGACAATGAATACAAAAATAAAGATGCAACAAAATAAACAAGTATGAGTTTTAAGGATAGAGAGAATAGCACCAAGTTTTAAACTGGTTCAGTCACACACCACTTGTGACCTACGTCCGGTCTACGAATCTCCGCCATGCGAGAATTCTTGTATTGCTTTTCAACAATTTACACACTAAGAGCACTCTTCTCAATTGGATACCCCACCAATTTCAAGGGTCACAATCTAGGGATACCTCACCCTAAAACAACCTTGAAGGATACCCCACCTTCAATCAACTAGAAGGATACCCCACCTTCAATCAACTAGAAGGATACCTTTCCTTCTTAACACTCCTTAATTTAAACTCACCACAATGAAACTCTCAAAAGAGTAAATAATACAACTTGAAGCTCTAAGATATTTGATTTAAGGCTCTTTATTTAATGAAGAAAACAGAGTAAGGGAAAAAACAAAGAAGGCCTTAAGTAATAGCACAAGACCCTTGATTCAGAAAGATTGAGAGTAAAATTACTTTTTCAAAAACAGTGATTAGCTTGCAAGGGTGTGTAATACTTTTTGTCAGAAGCCCCTTTTATAGACAGCAGAAATAGCAGATGGAAGATGCGCACAGTTCATTAACATATTCGAATATGTATTCGAATATGACACTTTCATATTCGAATATGTATTCGAATATAGTGTTTCTACATTTAAAATTTGATTTCTGTGGGCTTCATATTTGAATATATATTCGAATATGGAGGTTCCATATTCGAATAGGTATTCGAATATAATAATTCTGGAAGATGGAAATGCCTAGGCACCATGTTGTATTCGAATATGGCAAGCCATATTCGAATATATATATTCGAATATACTATATCTGGAAAATAATTAGGCCAAGGCAATATAACATATTCGAATATGTATTAGAATATGGCAAGCTATATTGGAATATATATTCGAATATACTAGTCAGAAAATTCAAATTTTATTTCCAGAACCTTGATATTCGAATATACAATCAATTTGGGCTTTTTCAAGCAAAAGTCAAGTTTAGATATTTTCTTTGTAATTTTCTTGGAGGGTCTTTTCTTTGAAAATATTTTTAGCTTGACTTTTAACATTTTTCTAAAACCTTGTTTGATTTAAAAAAAATGTTTGTTTCACTTTCAAAGAGCCTTAATCAAAGTTACATTTATGCATAAGTTAGATCCTTTATACCCTTGTTGTTGCGGATCTGTTTACTGCGCTTGTTCGCTTGATTTACCCTTTCAGGACTTTGATTCTTGGTTTGTTGTGGAATCATCGAAACTCCAAACTTAGAGCATTTGCATTTACATACTCCCCCTTTTTGATGATGACAAACAACAAACTATTCAGATCACTTATGTGCATGCAATATTCTGAGACTGCCCCTTACTTACGGAGTTTGACTCCCCCTGTCCATATGCATATAAACATGTTAAGCGTTTTTAATAAGCAACAACAAATGGAACATATACAAGATTGGATTTGACTCTTAATCCTCAATCTGGTTAAGTGCAGTTAACTTCTCCCCCTTTTGTCATCATAAAAAACATAAGATGTTTGAGACATAAATTTGAGAATAATAAAAAATAATCCCAAAAATAAATCAGTTCAAAAAGTTTAGTTGTCCCAAATTAATCATGACTAATCTACGTTAGGATGTAAAGAAGTAATAGTTGTGGAGCAGTCAGAGAGGGCCGGAGGCAAGCGGTGTTGTAAAGTAATCAAAATCCAAGTCGGGACTTGGTTGAGCCACAAAATCTTGGAGATCGATATCGCCAAAGTGCTGATGAAACCCGCTTGCATCACCTTGATCTGCTGGAAAGGAAGATTGAGAGTATGGAGGCACGAAGGTGGAGTTGGTGCGAGCAATTTCTTCGCGGAGAGAAGTAATCTCTCCTCGAAGAGCGGTTTCCATCTGATCGCACCGCTGGTCGAAGTATTGACGTTGTTGTTCAAACTTGGCGTCCATCAGGAGGCTCTTGGTGGAAGAGGCTCTTGGTCTAGTTCAGGGAGGTCCTCAGGATCATCAAGATCAGGGTAATTTTCTTTGGGACGATTGCCTTCAATCACCAATTCTTGAATATACCAATTATCGGCAGCATAAAAAATGCCCGCTCGATGCAGTAATGATTGACCAATTTCAAAATTGTGGCCATCAATGGTGGTACTGTATTCATCGGCCAAATTGACGCCGAAGTGCCGAAGGATGACTGTGATCAATGTGCGATAGGGAAGAGGAGTGGTGCCGGTTGCCCCCTTCAGCATGTGATGCTGAACTAGTGTTGCCCAGTCGACGGGCTTTTGCTTGATGATGGCCCAGAGAAGTAGCCTGTCATCATGGAGGACTTTGGTGAAATTGCAGACGCGGCCAAGTAGGACGCGAGCAATAATGAGATGGACTATTCGAGAGTCTATTGTGAGTGTGCTGGTGGGAAGGTAGTCGCCTTGTTTGGAGGTATGAAAGGAGGATGTCACATGACACATAGCCCCGATTGCCGGAATAGGATTGTATTCGGCGGCCCATTGTCCCATGGCGGTTGATCCTGTAATTTGGGCTCCGTCAAACTGTAGCCCTGTGAGAGATGTCCATAGAGAGGGAGGGATGTGAATTTTCGTCTTTTTGACTTCAGACATGATGGTGCAGGTTTCGGCATTGTAAACAAGGTTTGAGTAGAAAACACGGACGAGGTTTGGATATACCTTTTCTTTGATACAGAGAAATGGTACAAGGTCGGCTGATTCAAGCCAAGAGATGAACGAGAAGCCTTGAGCATGAAACCAAGGCATGTTAACCCATCGTGGGTCAACAATTTTTCTGTCAGAAAATCCAGTCTGAATTTTTCAATTTGAGAGGTGGAGGAAAACCATCTCTAGAAATCTGGAGTGAATCCAGCCGTAGTAAGAGGAACAGAGGAGGAAGACCCACTGCGTGGCCCACGTGGTATTGAAGGTGGCTTGTTGATAGCAGTGCGTTTGAAACGCGGGCGTTTGTGTGTTGGTGATGGTGGAGAATTGGTAGCAGGAGGAGAGGAAGGTGGTGATGAGGCCATTTGTTGATTTGTTGAAGGGAATAAGAAGAAGAAGATTGTTTGTGGAGGAGAATTGTTAAAGGGGAATTTGTTACGTAAGAGGTAGATATGAGGCAAGAGATGAGAGTTTTTCAATAAAAAAATTGACCTTTTATATACTCAAGACATCCATATTCAAATATCTATTTGAATATAAAGATGCTGGAGGAGCATATTCGAATACATGAATGCTGGAAGTCAAAGAGGTTTTTGTTGAAATTGTATATTTGACTTTCCATATTCGAATATGTATTCGAATATAAGACCACAGAAGAGTCATATTCGAATAGGTATTCAAATATTGAAAAAGAAAATTGCATATGTTGTAAGATTGAGATCCAGATTTCTTTTGCTTTGATGTTACCAATGAGACCTGCAAAACAAAAAGAAATAAGTTGGAGTATGATAGGGTTTTTCGTGAGATTTATGGCACTAGTGTTGTCACATTTTAGTGGAATATGATGCAAGTGAATGCCATAGTCCTCGAGTTGTTGTTTTAACCAAAGAATTTGTGCACAACAACTTCCAGCCGCTACATACTCAGCTTCGGCAGTGGATAATGCCACACTAACTTGTTTCTTACTGTGCCATGAAATTAATGAATTTCCAAGAAAGTGACATGTTCCGTTAGTGCTTTTTCGAGTAATGAGCAGGATGCACCTTTGGGATACCATAAGCCCATGTTACAAGTGCCGAGCAAATATCTCATGATTCTTTTTACAGCACTAAGATGTGACTCTTTAGGGCATGCCTGATATCTAGCACACATACATAAACTAAACATGATATCAGGTTTACTAGCAGTTAAATATAGCAAAGATCCTATCATACCATGATACTTTGACACATCAACAGGTTTACCTTTTCCATCTTTGTCAAGATAGCATGAAGTACCCATAGGAGTACTTATTTCTTTAGCATTGTCCATGCCAAATTTCTTGAGCAATTCTTTGCAATATTTTGTTTGAGATACAAACGTTCCTTCCTCTGTTTGTTTGATTTGAAATCCAAGCAAACGTTCATCTGGGAATTCCTCGATAATTTCTTCTTCTTCACTAGTCCCCTCTGTGTTATGAAGTTGGAAAAGTTGATCAGCCACAAAATTTTCACATCCCTTTTTATCCTTGATAAATAGATTGAATTCATGCAGCAATAGAATCCAACGAAGCAATCTTGGCTTCGACTCTTTCTTAGTCACCAAGTATTTTATGGCTGCATGGTCAGTACAGACAATCACTCTGGACCCTATAAGATAAGACCTAAATTTTTCCAACCCATATACAATCGCTAGTAATTCTTTTTCTGTAGTTGCATAGTTCACCTGTGCATCATTAAGTACTTTATTAGCATAATGTATTGGGTGAAAAATTCTTTCTTTCCTTTGGCCTAATACGGCACCAACAACATAGTCACTCGCATCACAGTTAAGCTCAAAGTCCAAAGACCAATTTGGAGCAACTATGATTGGGGCCATAATCAGTTTTTCCTTAAGTCTCTCAAATGCCTCCAAGCACTTAGCATCAATATTGAAATTCACATCTTTAACCAAAAGATTACTAAGTGGCTTGGAAATCTTGGAGAAGTCTTTCATAAATCTCCAGTAAAAACCGGCATGTCCAAAGAAACTCCTATTCCGTTAACATTTATGGATGGTGGAAGTTTTTCAATGACTTCCACTTTTGCTTTGTCAACCTCGATCCCTCTAGATGAGATCTTATGACCAAGCACCACTCCTTCCTCTACCATGAAATGACATTTTTCCCAGTTAAGCACTAAATTTGTTTGAACACATCTTCCTAGCACAATATTCAGATTGTTCAAGCATTCTTTAAAACTTTTCCCAAAGACAGAAAAGTCATCCATGAAAACCTCATTACATTTCTCAACCAGCCAGTCTCTCAAGCATTTGGTCCATAGAAGGCAAGGGAAAATGATCTTTCCTGGTGGCTTGATTTAATTTTCTATAATCAATACACATGCGCCACCTGGTCACTGTCCTTGTAGGGATTAATTCATTTTTTTCATTATCAATGACCGTCATCCCTCCTTTCTTTGGGACCACTTGAACTGGACTTACCCATTCGCTATCGGAGATGGGATAAATCATACCAGCTTCAAGTAACTTAAGGACTTCTTTCCTCACTATTTCTTTCATTGTTGGGTTTAATTGCCTGAGGCTGGGCCACATGTTTAAAATCCTCTTCCATGTGTATCTTGTGCATACAAAAAGAAGGACTTATGCCTTTGAGATCTGTCAGTGACCATCCTATCGCCCCTTCATTGGCTCTCAAAACCTCCAAGAGTTGTACCTCTTGTTTAGAAGATAGTGAACTATTAATGATCACTGGCTTGCCTCCCCCTTCATCTAAAAATACATATTTTAGATGAGCCGGCAACACTTTCAACTCCAACTTATTTTTTTCTGACTTTTCTTCCTTGGGTAACTCTTCCAGGACAAATGTTTTCATGGGGTTTTCTTTCAGAGTATCTAGGTCCCTCAAACATTTTTTAATCTCGACTTCCTCCAAGTCATATAACTGCGCATGAGACTGCACTAAGGCTTTTTCTAAAGGGCTAGCACTGCACATTTCTTGCTTCCCTAATAGAAATGCCTCCTCCATGACATCCACCCTAAAGGCTGACTGTTTTTCCTTTGGGTGTTTCATGCCCTCAAACACATCGAACTTTACCTCATCATCCTAAACTCGTAACTTGAGTTGTCCACTATCCACATGAATGATGACTCTTGCCATTTTCATGAATGGTCGCCCTAAAATTAAAGGCACCTCCAAATCTTCCTCTATATCCATGATGACAAAGTTAACCGGAAAGACAAATTTATTAACCTTCACTAGAACATCACCAATTCGTTTTAACATAAGGAAATTTTAATGGGTTATTCTATCCACCAGTTGGAGGGTCATTCTAGTGGGTTTCACTTCCACATCACCAATTCGTTTTAACATGGATAACGACATGAGGTTTATACTTGCACCAAGATCCAGTAATGTCTTCCCTACTGGAAGGGCACCAATAGTAACAGGGATAGTAAAACTACCCGGATCTTTGGTCTTATGAGGCAAATATTTTTGAATTATGGCACTACACTTGGCTTCTAGTTCCACAGTTTCATCTTTGAACTTTCTCTTTTTTTTTCAACAAGTCCTTCATGAACTTGGCATATGTGGGACTTTCCTCCATAGCTTCCATAAATGGTACATATATTTGAAGCCGTTTGAAAATGTCTAGAAACCTAGCATATTGTCTTTCCTTCATCTTCTTTGATGGATGAACAGGATAAGGAACCTCCTTCACCTGAGGTACTCCATCCATCTTCTCTTTGACCTCAACCTTCTTTTTGATATTTTTATTTTATTCTTTTTCCATATTTACATTATTTTTCTACTCACTTCTTTCACTTTCACTTTCCTTCTCTACTTCCTTCATGGTTAACTTTTCAATACTTCCTTCCACCTCCTCGGGTTAATTCAAATGATCCCCTATTCCTTTACCAACCTCCTTACCACTCCTTGTTACAATGGACTTGCATTGCTCTTTAGGGTTCGTGGTGGTATTAGCGGAGAATGGAGTAGTGGTAAGCTCTGCCAATTGCTTAGAGATCTGACCGACGTGTGCCTCAAGATTCCGGATAGACGCCTCGGTGTTTTTCTGGAAAGCTTCATTACTTTGGTGGTTAGCCAATGAAGCTTAGATAAATTTATCCAAGGTTTCTTCCAATTTAATGGTCCTCTCTACCAATGGAACAAATGGAAGCTTATTAGATGAACTCGTTGAATTTTTCCAATTCGTTTGACTCTGTCCTTGAGGATTTTTCCACCCTTGCATTCCAGCATTGGAAACATTAGATTTAAAGGGTGAAGAAAAGAAATTTTCTCTTGACTGATTATTTATAAAATTCAACTCCTCATCTTTTTGGCTAGAGGTATGCGGACATTGAGTGTATGAATGAGCTTCACCACACAATTCACATGCTTCTATTTGAGATTGTTGGTTCACTACTTGAACTTGTTGCGACTTTGGCACCAATTAAATAATAGCTTGACTCAAGAGCTCAATTTGCTGAGTCATAAGCTTATTCTGACCCAAAATAGCATCAGAAGAATTTAATTCCAGGACACCCTTGGGCTTTGAGACTTGGCTTCTTGGCTGATGCCCAACTCTATCACTTGCTGCCATAGAAGTGATGATTTCCATTGCCATAGGTATATCAATGGTTTTCAATGAACGTCCAGCAGTTGCAGTAAGTTGGATTGTCCATTGATGGTTCAATCCTGCACAAAATATATTCAACTTCGCAACATCGGTCAACCCATGATTCGGGCATTTTCTCAATAACCTTTGATACCTTTCCCAAGCCTCATGAAATGGTACATCTTGCCCCTGCTTAAAAGCAGATATTTCATATTGCACTTGGATCATTTTAGAAGGAGGAAACAACCTTGTTAGAAAGGCTTCTTCAACGTCACTCCATGTGTTCAAACTTTGACTCGGAAGAGTCTTGAACCATTCCTTAGCATCCCCAATAAGTGCTAAATGAAATAATTTCATATAGGCATCCTCAACACTTGCTTCATCCAAGCCCATAGTCGCTACAAGATCATAAAAGGTCTCCAAGAAATTTTGCGGATCCTCATGATCTTTTCCCGTAAACTGATTAGTCAGAATGAGATTATACCAATTTGGCTTAATCTACATTTGTTGAGCAGTGGGGGACATGACCATAGCGGACCGATTCCTTGGACCTTGAGGAATCACATAGTCACCAAGGACTACAATCCTCGTTGGATTAGGAACTTCCGCAGCCATATCAAAAGTAGAATGTGAAGTATGAACAGAAAAATTTGTGGAACTCTCTCCCTCTTTTTGTTGACGGTATTTTATTGCAGCCTTCCATCTAGCAAATGCCTCGATTTCATCAATATACACTAACTTTTCTCTTTGGCTTTTGCTATGAGTAAGCTTACAACAATACTGGAACAACAGTGAGATTTAGGTACAAATATACAAATACTTACAAAAAGAATTACTATTCACAATTTTTACAAATCAACTCAAAACTTAAAAGAAATAAACAACCGTGCTCCCCGGCAACGGCGCCAGAAATTTGTTAACCTTTTAATGGAGCTGGAAATGATTAACTCGTTTCAGTATAGTGACTATATGTGTATCGTCATCAGGGAGCACTTGAATTTATCCAATTAAGAATTAAGTTGACAGATTGTCAAAAAACATATCAAGTTGTGAATGGAAAATAAAATAAACACTTGGTAAAAAGATAGACAAATAAGATAACGATTCACCTGGGATTGATTTTCATTACTTAACCTTGTTTCTTTCAATAGAAGTTAAATATTATAAGAAAAGATGCATACTCAATGTCACAAATGCAAATATCTTTGTCACTTGATTCTAAGACACTACTCTCTAGAGCCCAATCCCTTGGCACTCTAGGTACCAAGTCTTCCATTAAGCAAAGTATTTTGGCAATCATAAGCACTTCCATCCATCTCTAGACTTGAAGATTTTATGAGAGTTTTTCTCCAAATCCATTTATAAACCAGTTTCTCAACTGTGCAAATAAACTAACACATGAAAAAGGTGATCAAGCTTAAACCAAGAAAAGAAGAACAAAAGAAGAACTCCAATTCATATATAATATTATAACTAGTAATTGAAAGAAACAAGAGACGAAGTAATTACATTCAATCCCGGCGGAAAGCTTAGCCTAGCAAGTCCATGAACTTTAAGAACTAAACCTAAGAGTATTAGAACTCTGACTAAAGCACTATACTTTGTAGTTTTTTCTTTACAATTCAATATCTTTCCTAACTTCTTGATAAGTGCAAATTAGTGTGTTTATATAATAAAGGATTTGTACTTATCTTCTCTAGAAATTACATGTTTATGTAAAATTTCACCTTTAATCTTTACTTTGTGAGTTTAAGAGTAAATAAGTGGTAATAATAAATTTTCTAACTTTAAAAATGTATTTTCAGGTGTTTTTGGAAGCAAAATAAGAAAATCAAGTTGCTGGGGCATATAAGAGGCCAGCGCTCGAGCGCTATACCAAGGCTCGAGCGCTGGAAGCTGAGGAACATAGGATCCCTTTTGCCAGATTTATGAGTCTGGCGCTCGAGCGCCACACCAGGGCTCGAGCGCCAGAATACGTTGAGCATTGGATCCTTTCTGCCTGAGTTATGAGCCTGGCGCTCGAGCGCCACACCAAGGCTTGAGCGCCAGACGCATTAACCAGACAACTAAGCTCATTAACCAGCACGTGTCAGGCCAGCGCTCATGCGCCAGGAGGGCGCTCGAGCGCCAGACCCCAGCCCAAAACACCTATAAATACAGCCCTTCAAAAGTTAGGAGAAGAGATTGGACTGTAGAGAAAAAACCACAAAGTGTAGTGCTTTAGGCAGAGTTCTAATACTCATAGGTTAGTTCTTGAAGTTCATGGCCTTGCTAGGCTATGCTTTCCACCGGGATTGAATGTAATTACTTTGTCTCTTGTTTCTTTCAATTGTTAGTTTATATTATATACGAATTGGAGTTCTTCTTATGTTCTTCTTTTCTTGGTTTAAGCTTGATCACCTTTCCCATGTGTTAGTTTATTTGCGCAGTTGAGAAACTGGTTTATAAATGGATTTGGAGAGAAACTCTCGTAAAATCTTCTTTTCTAGAGTTAGATGGAAGTGCTTATGATTTCCTTAGTACTCTGCTTAATGCAAGACTTAGTACCTAGAGTGCCAAGAGATTGGGTTCTAGAGACTAGTGTCTTAGAATCAAGTGATCAAAGATATTTTCACTTGTGACATTAAGTACGCATCTTTTCTTTTGATATTTAACTTCAATTGAAAGAAACAAGGTTAAGTAATGAAACTCAATCCCAGGTGAATAGTTATCTTATTTGTTTATTTCTTTATCAAGTGTTTATTTTATTTTCCATTCACAACCTATGATGTTTTTGAACAATTTGTCAACTTAATTCTTAATCGGATAAATCCAAGTGCTCCCTGTGGACGATACACGTATAGTCACTATACTGAAACGAGTTAATCCTTTCCAGCACCATTAAAAGGTTAACAAAATTTCTGGCGCCGTTGCCGGGGAGTACGGTTGTTTATTTCTTTTAAGTTTTGAGTTGATTTGTAAAAGCTGTAAATAGTAATTCTTTTTGTAAGTATTTGTATATTTGTACCTAACTCTCACCATTATTCCAGTTTTTTTGTATGCTTACTTGCAGCAAAAGCCAAAGAGAAAAGTTAGTATATATTGACGAAATCGAGGCATTTGCTAGACGACAGACTGTAATTAAATACCGTGAACAAAAGGAGGGAGAGAGTTCCTCAGATTTCTCTACTAACTCTACACATTCTGTTACTTTTGACATGGCTGCGAAAGTTCCTAATCCGACGAGGGTAGTAGTCCTTGGTGACTATGGGATTCCACAAGGTCCAAAGAATCGGTCTGCTATTGTCTTGTCCCCTACTGCTCAGCAAATGGAGATTAAGCCATATTGGTATAATCTCATTTTGACTAATCAGTCCACGGGGAAAGATCATGAGGATCCGCATAATTTCTTGGAGACCTTTTATTATCTTGTAGCGACTATGGGCTTGGATGAAGCAAGTGCTAAAGATGCCTATATGAAATTCTTTCATTTAGCACTTTTTGGAGATGCTAAGGAATGGTTCAAGACTCTTCCGAGTCAAAGTTTGAACACATGGAGTGAGGTTGAAGAAGCCTTTTTAACAAGGTTCTTTCCTCCTTCTAAAATGATCCAAGTGCAATCTGAAATATCTTCTTTTAAGAAGGGGAAAGATGAAGCATTTCACGAGGCTTGGGAAAGGTATCAAAGGTTGTTGAGAAAATGCCCGAATCATGGGTTGACCGATGTTGCGAAGCTTAATATATTTTGTGTAGGATTGAACCATCAATGGAAAATCCATCTTACTACAATTGCTGGACGGTCATTGAAAACCATTGATGTACCTACTGCAATGGAAATTATCACTTCTATGACAACAAGTGAAAGAGCTTGGCATCAGCCCAGAAGCCAAGTCTCAAAGCCCAAGGGTGTCTTGGAATTAAATTCTTCTGATGCTATTTTGGCACAGAATAAGCTTATGACTCAGCAAATTGAGCTCTTGAGTCAAGCTATTACACAATTAGTGCCAAAGCCGCAGCAAGTTCAAGTAGTGAACCAACAAGATGTGAATTGTGTGGTGAAGCTCATTCATACACTCAATGTCCGCATGCCTCTAGCCAAAAAGATGAGGAGTTGAATTTTGTAAATAATCAGTCAAAAGGAAATTTCTTTTCTACACCCTTTAAATCTAATGTTTCCAATGCTGGAATGCAAGGGTGGAAGAAGCCTCAAGGACAGAGTCAAATGAACTGGAAAAATTCAACGAGTTCATCTAATAGGCCACCATTTGTTCCATTGGTAGAGAGGACCATCAAATTGGAAGACACCTTGGATAAATTTATCCAAGCTTCATTGGCTAACCACCAAAGTAATGAAGCTTTCCAGAAAAACACCGAGGCGTCTATCCGAAATCTTGAAACGCAAGTGGGTCAAATCTATAAACAATTGGCAGAGCTTACCACTACTCCATTCTCCGCTAATACCACCACGAATCCTAAAGAGCAATGCAAGTCCATTGTCATAAGGAGTGGTAAGGAGATTGGTAAAGGAATAGGGGAACATTTGCATGAACCCGAGGAGGTGGAAGGAAGAATTGAAAAGGTAGCCATAGAGGAGGTAGAGAAGGAAAGTGAAGGTGAAAGAAATGAGGTGAAAAATAATGTAAATATTGAAAAAGAAAAAAATAAAAAAAACTAAAAGAAGGGAGAGGACAAGGAGAAGATGGATGGAGTACCTCAGGTAAAAGAGGTTCCTTATCCTGTTGATCCATCAAAGAAAACAAAGGAAAGGCAATATGCTAGGTTTCTAGACATTTTGAAACGGCTTCAGATAAATGTACCATTTATGGAAGCTATGGAGGAAATGCCCACATATGCCAAGTTCATGAAGGACTTGTTGACGTAAAAGAGAAAGTTCAAAGATGAAACTATGGAATTAGAAGCTGGGTGTAGTGCCATAATTCAAAAATCTTTGCCTCACAAGACCAAAGATCCGGGTAGTTTTACTATCCCTGTTACTATTGGTGCGCTTCCTGTGGGGAAGGCATTACTAGATCTTGGTGCAAGTATAAACCTCATGTCGTTATCCATGTTAAAACAGATTGGTGATCTAGAAGTGAAACCCACTAGAATGACCCTCCAAATGGCAGATAGGTCATTAAAATTTCCGTATGGAGTAGCGGAGGATGTTCCAGTGAAGGTTGATAAATTTGTCTTTCTGGTTGACTTTGTCATAATGGATATAGAGGAAGACTTGGAGGTGCCTTTAATTTTGGGGCGACCTTTCATGAAAATGGCCAGAGTCATAATTGATATGGATAATGGACAACTCAAGGTACGAGTTGAGAATGATGAGGTAAAATTTGATGTGTTGGAAGCCATGAAACACCCAAAGGAAAAACAATCAGCCTTTAGGGTGGATGTCATGGAAGAGTCATTTCTATTAGGGAAGCAAGAAATGTACAGTGCTTGCCCTTTAGAAAAAGCTCTAGTGCAGTCTCGTGCGAAGTTATATGACTTGGAGGAAGTCGAAATTGAAAAATGTTTGAGGGACCTAGATATTCTGAAAGAGGAACCCATGAAAATATTTGTTCCAGAAGACTTATCCAATGGGGAAAAGTCAGAAAAAAATAAGTTGGAATTGAAAGTGTTGCCGTCCCATCTGAAATATGCATTTTTAGATGAAGGGGGAGGCAAGCCAGTGATAATTAATAGTTCACTATCTTCTAACCAAGAGGCACAATTCTTGGAGGTTTTGAAAGCCAATGAAGGGGCGATAGGATGGGCACTACAGATCTTAAGGGAATAAGTCCTTCTTTCTATATGCACAAAATACATATGGAAGTGGATTTTAAACCTGTTGCCCAGCCTCAAAGGCGATTGAACCCAACAATGAAAGAAGTAGTGAGAAAAGAAGTACTCAAGTTACTTAAAGCTGGTATGATTTATCCCATTTCCGATAGCGAGTGGGTAAGTTCAGTTCAAGTGGTCCCCAAAAAAGGCGGGATGACGATCATTGAGAATGAAAAAAATGAATTAATCCCTACAAGGACAGTGACCGAGTGGTGCATGTGCATTGATTATAGAAGATTAAATCAAGCCACCAGGAAAGATCATTTTCCCTTGCCTTTTATGGACCAAATGCTTGAGAGACTGTCTGGCCAGGCATATTACGGTTTCTTGGATGGATATTCTGGGTATAACCAAATTTTGGTAAACCCAGAAGATCAAGAAAAGTCATCTTTCACATGTCCATTTGGTGTATTTGCTTATAAACATATGCCATTTGGTGTAATGCGCCTGCAACCTCTCAAAGATGCATGCTCGCCATTTTTTCGGATTTAGTTGAGAAATGTATTGAGGTTTTCATGGATGACTTTTCTGTCTTTTGGAAAAGTTTTGAAGAATGTTTGAACAATCTGAATATTGTGCTAGGAAGATGTCTTCAAACAAATCTAGTACTTAACTGGGAGAAGTGCCATTTCATGGTAGAGGAAGGGGTGGTGGTTGGTCATAAGGTCTCGGCTAGAGGGATCAAGGTTGACAAAGCAAAAGTTGAAGTTATTGAAAAACTTCCACCACCCGTGAATGTTAAAGGAATAAGGAGTTTTCTAGGACATGCCAGTTTTTCCCGGAGATTTATAAAGGACTTCTCCAAGATTGCCAAGCCACTTAGCAATCTTTTGGTTAAAGATGTAGATTTCAATTTTGATACTAAGTGGCTTGGAGGCATTTGAGAGACTTAAGGAAATACTGATTATGGCCCCAATCATAGTTGCTCCAAATTGGTCTTTGGACTTTGAGCTTAATTGTGATGCGAATGACTATGCTGTTGGTGCCGTACTAGGCCAAAGAAAAGACAAAATTTTTCATCCAATACATTACGCTAGTAAAGTACTTAATGATGCACAGGTGAACTATGCAACTACAGAAAAAGAATTACTAGCGATTGTATATGGGTTGGAAAAATTTAGGTCTTATCTTATAGGGTCAAGAGTGATTGTATACACTGACCATGCAGCCATAAAATACTTGGTGACTAAGAAACAATCGAAGCCAAGATTGCTTCGTTGGATTCTACTACTGCATGAATTCAATCTAGTCATCAAGGATAAAAAGGGATGTGAAAATTTTGTGGCTGATCATCTTTCCCGACTTTATAACACAGAGGGGACTAGGATTGTCGAGGAATTCCCGAATGAACGATTGCTGTTAATTCAAGAAAGGCCATGGTTTGCTGATATGGCAAATTTTAAAGCAGCAGGAATTATTCCGAATGGGTTTTCTTGGCAACAAAAAAAGAAGTTCTTAAAGGACTCTTCTTACTTCGTTTGGGATGATCCTTATTTATTTAAAATTGGAGGAGATGGTCTTCTGAGACGGTGTGTTTCCCGTGAAGAATCTAAAAGCATATTGTGGCATTGTCACTATTCACCCTATGGGGGACATTTTAATGGGGAACGCACTGCAGTCAAAGTACTGCAGTCCGGTTTCTATTGGCCAACAATCTTCAAAGATGCTCACATCTATGTGAAGCAGTGTGACAAGTGCCAAAGAACCGGAGGAGTGACAAGGAGAAATAAGATGCCTCTAACAATTATGCAGGAGGTAGAGGTATTTGACTGCTGTGGAATTGATTTTGTTGGTCTATTTCCACCCTCTTTTAACAACGAATATATATTGGTAGGAGTGGACTATGTATCAAAATGGGTAGAAGCAATTCCTTGTGCAAGAGCTGATGCAAAGACGGTAGTGACATTCTTGAAAAAGAATATATTCTCAAGGTTTGGTTCCCCGAGAGTACTCATCAGTGATGGGGGTTCGCACTTTTGCAACTCCCAATTAAAAAGGCCCTTGGAACATTATGAGGTGAGACATAAAATTGCTAGTCCTTACCATCCCCAAACTAATGGTTAAGTTGAAGTCTGGAATAGAGAAATCAAGCGAATTCTGGAAAAGACCGTTAGTGTTTCAAGGAAAGATTGGGCCGTTAAATTGGATGATGCTCTGTGGGCGTACCGGACAGCTTTTAAAGCTCCCATAGGATTGACTCCTTTTCAGTTAGCCTATGGGAAGTCCTGTCACTTAACAATCGAACTAGAACATAAGGCATATTGGGCTTTAAAGTATTTTAATTTTGACCAGACAACTGCTGGAGAAAAACGAAAAATACAACTTCATGAATTGGAAGAATTGAGACTCCAAGCTTATGAGTCTTCAAGGATATACAAGGAAAGAATGAAGTTGTATCACGATAAAAAGTTGGTCAAAAAAGCTTTTAGTCCTGGGCAATATGTTTTACTTTTTAATTCTAGAGTGAAATTGTTCCCGGGAAAATTAAAGTCCAAGTGGTCCGGACCCTTTAGAGTTAAGGAAGTAAGGCCATATGGAGCTGTGGAGATTGAAGACTCAGTGAAAAATGAAAGTTGGGTAGTCAATGGTCAGAGATTGAAGTTATACGTTGGTGGTGACGTCGAGCGGCTAACCACCATAATGAGTTTAAAGGAAGCATAACCATGCTACAGGCGTCGAGCTAATGACTTTAAACAAGCGCTGGTTGGGAGGCAACCCAATTTTTTGTGTTTTTTTTTATGTTTTTCTTGTAAATAGAATAAATAAATTTGATGAATTTTGAAAGAATTTGTGTGAGAAAGTTGAAAATTTGAGCACTTGAAGAAGGTTTCATCACTCTCCAGTTTTTTAATTTGCCGCTCAAGCGCAAGGAGGGCACTCAAGCGCCTGGGGCATTTAATTGGCGCTATTTTCAAAAACTTTGGGTCAAATGTTGGCGCTCGAGCGCCAATATCAGCGCTCAAGCGCCAGAGACAGCTGAAACGTCTTTCTTCACTGCCATGTATTTTGGGTTGGTGCTCGAGCGCCAGCTGTGGCGCTCCAGCGCCAGAAAAGCGTAACGGTTGATCTGCTATTCAATGCACCAGCGCTCGAGAGCCAGACGCAAGGCTCGACCGCCAGGCACGCGTTGGCTTTAAAAACAGCGCAGAATCAGTTTTTCTGCAAAACATCTCTTTTTTTTCTTCTCTGTTACACGATATAAATCATTTCTCACATTAAATCTGTCCAAATTCATCAAATTTCTCAAGTTTTTCATCAATCATCATCATGTTCAGGAACCGAGGAAAGGCACCTGGCCATGAGCCCGAGCGTGCTTCCAAGAAGAGAAAGGAAGGCCCCCAAAGGAGAAGAGGAGGTTCCTCGTCACAAGGTGGTGGTTCTAACCACCCCCACCAGTTCATTGACCGGGAAAAGGGCTGAGAGGTTCCGGGTCATTGATGACTAGAACTTCATCGCGGAGCGTCAAGTTGAGTTGCGAGATGGGGAATGACAAGAGTTCACTGGCATGCTCACTCTCCGCAACTGGTGGTCCATTGCATCGCTCCCGGAGAAGTTCGACCCGGAGATTGTCAAGGAGTTCTATGCGAACACCTTTGGGGGTAAAGACACCAAGACCCGTGAGAAGGTGTCTGTTGTCCGCGGGATACGGGTACCATATGATGCCGACTGGATTAATGAGAAGATCGGCGGAGGAGTCATTTCACCTATCTCGACATATGAGAGAAGTCAAGGGGTGGTTGATGATTTTACAAGAATGAGGAATCAGGGGGATTTGGACCTCCAAACGACCTTGGAGAGGATTTGCTATGAGGGCCGGAGGATTGTGGAGACGACTAGCAATGGAGTTCATCACAAGGTTCTCCGGGGCAACATGACTGTGGTCTCCAAATTGTTGATGACAATTATTCTCGCCAACCTCCGGCCAAAATCCCATCCCTCTAAACTCCCACTTGAGGAGTGCCATCTCCTGGGTTATATCAAGACTCCCGGCATCACGGTCGACTCGGCTCGGATTATTTCTGACATGATTTAGGCCAATGTGCTCAAGGGTGGCACGAAACAGAGCTTGGCATTCCCGTCACTCATCAATAGTCTATGTGAAGATGTGGGGGTTCCAGTTGTTCGTAGCTAGAAGATTAGAGAGCCCATTGACAAGAAATATTTCCGAAACCACTGTGCGGACAGGGTTCCGAATGCACCGCCTGCACCACCACCGCAAGTTCCCCCGAGAACTATGGAGGATTTGTGGGGCCGAATTAGCACGAGGCTTGATCACAATGACAAGCAATTTGCTACCTTACATCGGGGGATGACTAGTCTTCACCTCTCCCACTATTCGATGGCCCAGTACTCTATGCCGGGCCAAACATTTTTCTAGCCCCCGTAGACGTTTGCCACACATTTGGATTGGCCTGGGGACCAGCCAATTCCAGCGGGGAAGGCAGCTGGAGAGGGAGGAGAAGGAAGTGGTGATAGTGGTGGTAGCGGGGAAGATGATGGGTCTCGTGGCGATGGGGATATCGACATCAATGATTATTTGGAGGAGGATGACCCATTGATTTGATAGGGAAGTTTCTGTTGGTTTCTTCTGATTGAACTTGTTTGTTTTTGTTTTTTTTTTTATTTTGATAATAAAATTGTAGTTTTTGTTCCTTTTGTTCTGAAAAAAAAAAGAAAAAATATATATTAAATAAAATGTTTGTTTTGTTTCAGTGGCAAGTGTTGGTTTTAGTTGTGTGAAAAATGAAATTCTTATGATATTGCATGGTTTGAAAAAAAAAAGAGGAATTGTGAAAAATACTGATTTGAAAGTTAACCGATCATGAGATGATTTTTGTGCATTGGGAATTGTGAAAAATTATTTTCAAGGTTAAAGTCTTTTTAGCCTTGTATGTTGAGTGAATCCCACAAAAATGTATGAGAGTCCTCTTTGTTAACTTGAATGGATTTTGTTTGACTTTGTAATTGCCTTGATCAATTGAGACTTAAAAATGATAGAGGCATAGTTTTCTTGATTGAGTTTGAGCCAAAAAGCTTACCTGTGAAATTACATCTTTTGTTGGTACCCACTTTGAGCCATGAATTCTTTCTTAAACCCTAAGACACCTATGTGAATGTTTTATCCTTACCTTTTGAGTTGCAGAAAAATATTTATATGTTCAGGGGGAAATAATGGGTATTCAAATGATGTATGATTCTACGGCTTCGAAAATCAAGTGTTTCAAGTATGAATGTAAATCCTTGGGCAGCCTTGTGTAGATATGTGAAAAAGAAAAGAAAAGAAAAGAAAAGTAAATAAATAAAGAAAAGAGAAGGTGCCTTGAAAAATAAGAAAGAGAAACACTTGAAAGGAAGTATGTGTTTGAGCATGTTTTGTAGAATACGTTGGGGGGAAATTTGTAAATATATGAAAATATTTTCTCCAACTCGTTTTGCATAACCTGAAAAACAAAGATTCTTTGTAGCCCAGCCTCATTACAACCTTTTGAAAAGACCTCTTGATTTACTGTTCGATTTTGTGAAATGGTTTAATGGCAAATGAAAAACAAAATTGAAGTTAAGTGACATTGAGGAATAGAGCGAAAATGACACCATGGAGCGAAAATGACATTGAAGTTAAGTGACATTGAGTAAAACATTTTGCATTTCTTGAATGCTCTCTACTGGACTCGTTTAGCACAACTCAAACTTTCTAGTTAATGCATTGACTCTAGACCTTTTGACCTCATTTGTGCCTTCATGAGTGTGATAAGTGCAAATTAGTGTGTTTATATAATAAAGAATTTGCACTTATCTTCTCTAGAAGTTACATGTTTATGTAAAATTTCACCTCTAATATTTAATTTGTGAGTTGAAAGAGTAAATAAGTGGTAATAATAAATTTTCTAACTTTAGAAATGTATTTTGAGGTGTTTTTGGAAGCAAAATAAGAAAATCAAGTTGCTGGGGCATATAAGAGGCCAGCGCTCGAGTGCCATACCAAGGCTCGAGCGTTGGAAGCTAAGGAACATAGGATCCCTTCTGCCAGATTTATGAGTCTGGCGCTCGAGCGCCACACCAGGGCTCGAGCGCCAGAATACGTTGAGCATTGGATCCTTTCTGCCTGAGTTATGATCCTTGCGCTCAAGCGCCACACTAGGGCTCGAGCGCTAGACGCATTAACCAGGTAATTAAGCTCATTAACTAGCACGTGTCAGGCCTGCGCTCCAGTGCCAGGAGGGCGCTCGAGCGCCAGACCCCAGCCCAAAACACCTATAAATACAACCCTTCAGAAGTTAGGAGAAGAGATTCGATTGTAGAGAAAATAACCACAAAGTGTAGTGCTTTGGGCAGAGTTCTAATACTCTTAGGTTTAGTTCTTGAAGTTCATCGCCTTGCTAGGCTAAGCTTTCCGCCGGGATTGAATGTAATTACTTCGTCTCTTGTTTCTTTCAATTGTTAGTTTATATTATATATGAATTGGAGTTCTTCTTCTGTTCTTCTTTTCTTGGTTTAAGCTTGATCACCTTTTCCATGTGTTAGTTTATTTGCGCAATTGAGAAACTGGTTTATAAATGGATTTGGAGAAAAACTCTCAAAAATTCTTCTAGTCTAGAGATAGATGGAAGTGCTTATGATTGCCTTAGTACTCTGCTTAATGCAAGGCTTAATACCTAGAGTGCCAAGAGATTGGGTTCTAGAGACTAGTGTCTTAGAATCAAGTGATCAAAATATTTGCACTTGTGACATTGAGTACGCATCTTTTCTTATAATATTTAACTTTAATTGAAAGAAACAAGGTTAAGTAATGAAACTCAATCACAGGTGAATAGTTATCTTATTTGTTTATTTCTTTATCATGTGTATATTTTATTTTCCCTTCACAACCTATGATGTTTTTGAACAATTCGTCAATTTAATTCTTAATCGGATAAATCCAAGTGCTCCCTGTGGACGATACACGTATAGTCACTATTCTAAAACGAGTTAATCCTTTCCAGCACCATTAAAAGGTTAACACTTCTGAAGAGCTATATTAATAGGTGTTCTGGGCAGGAGTCTAGCGCTCGAGCGCCCTCCTTGCGCTTGAGCGCTGGTGTTACACGTGCTGGTTAATGAGCTTAAATGCCTGGTTAATGCGTCTAGCGCTCGAGCCGTGGCGCTCGAGCGCCAGGCTCATAACTCTGGCAAAAAGGATCCAATGTTCAATGTATACTGGCGCTCTAGCGCCAGGCTCATAACTCTGGCAGAAGGGATCTATGTTCCTCAGCTTCCAGCCCTCAAGCCTTGGTGTAGCGCTCGAGCGCTGGCCTCTTATATGCCCCAGCATCTTGACTTTCTTATTTTTGCTTCCAAAACACCTGAAAATATATTTCTAAAGTTAGAAAATTTATTATTTCTACTTATTTACTATTAAACTCACAAAGCAAGGAATATAGGTGAAATTTTTCATAGAAATGTTATTTCTTGAGAAGATAAGTGCAAATCCTTTATAATTTAAACACACTAATTTGCACTTATCACACTCATGAAGGCACAAATGAGGTCAAAAGGTCTAGAGTCAATGCATTAACTAGAAAGTTTGAGTTGTGCTAAACGAGTCCAGTAGAGAGCATTCAAGAAATGCAAAATGTTTTACTCATCTCATAAATCAATTAAATGCTCTTGGAAAGGATTATACTAAGAAGACCTTACAAACAAAGTTTTGAGATATCTAATTAGAGAATGGAAAACAAAGGTTCCCACCATCATTGAAATAAGATACCTTTCTGCAATGTCTGTTGCAAATCTATTTGGCAAGCTAGAAGAGCAAGAACTTGAGCTAGGCCGCTTGGACCAACGTGAGAAGGGTGAAACGTAAAAGAAAAGTATTGCAATCAAAGTGACCACTCCTCCAGCTCAAGAAGTGGAAGAAGATGAAGACAACTTTGATCCAAAAAATATGGATGATGAGATCGTGGTTCTCTTTGCAAAAAGGTTCCATAAGTTTATGGGTGATTAATTTTCTCTCTTGAATGTCTGATTCATTCTCTTCTTTGTTTCTATTTGATTTATGGTTATTTTTGTTTCTATTATAAAGATTATTTATATTTAATTTATGTCAGTTTCTTTTCTCTCTTTGCAATTACATTGTGGAACGATAAGCCTCTTCTTTCTTTTTTGAAATTTTTTTAATCTCGTTGATTGGTCTCCTCTCCTAAATGTGAAATACTGAACTTCATTCTATTCTTCTATTATGTTGGATTTACATTTTTTATAATAGTAATGAATTTGTTTTTTGTTATGGACCTAACCCGTGAATGTGGCACGAGGTAGGCCCACATAAGTGCTACACCACCGTGTCGGAGACCAGAATGGAGGTCATGACCGCCATGCCAAAGCGCATGATGTCATGACAGATCATTGGCGCCGTCTGTGGGGAAGGATTGTGTTCTTCTCCTATTCTTCTTTCTTGATTCTCTATTCTGGTTTCTTGGATATTTTGCAGGAATACTACGCTCAGTCGCACATTCAAACACTATTTCCAATGGTTGATTTCGCAAATATGTGATACGTGAAGGTGATTTCCGGACGATTAATCAGTGGAAATGAAGTTTCTGCCGATTAATCAAGCGATAACGATTTATTTACATTTTGCACCGATTATTTTGGTGAAAATTGATGCAATAGGCTTCTATTGTTAGTTTTACCGATTATCTAATTCTGTTACTAAGCCACATTGATTATTTATTTTAATTTCGCCTTCTCATGCTGATATTTCTTTCCTGCTTCGAAATTTCGAATTCAAATCAGAACTAGTTCAGCTAAATCTGTACTTAAAAGCTGTCTAAAGTTTTTTTACCATGACAGTCTTCAAGCAGGAACTGATAAGTTGTTCGAATGTAGTACAATGGCCAACACAAGGAAGAAGCTCAGGCTGTGAATGCTGCTGATCAAGTAGGAAAAGAGACAGAAGAGCAACCATTAGCGAACAAATGCCAACCAATTCAACACAAGGAACTCAGGAGAGCGGAACCCGCTATTTCTGAACAGCGAATGACTATGATAGAAAACAGGATGCAAGACTTGAAAGAAATGATTAAAAAGCAGGCAGAAGATATTGAGAGGATGGACAGAGAGAGGGAAGAATGGAAAAAACAGCAACAAGAGTTTCGGCAAATCCTCCTGGCATTATGAATGGGACAGCAGATCCCGGTAAATCAAGCTCAGCAACAGACACCACAACAAGAGAGACAGCCTCGATGGTGGGCCCTCTAAACCCGCTACCAAATCCTGCGACCATCCAGCCACCAAATCTCGGGCATGATGTCGCGAAAAAAATAGCTGAAAATGATGTGCAGATCGCGACATGGATAATGGAATACGAGATGCAAGCCAATTTCAAGTTTGCCGTCCAGATTGATCCATATGATGGTACCACTCACCCATAAGACCATGTGGAAATTTTTCAACAAACTATGGTGTTCTAAGGCGCAAATGAAGATGTGATATGTCATGCCTTTCCTCTAACTCCTATGTCCGCGGCCAGGAGATGGTTCTCCTCTCATACAGCGAGATCCATCTCAGGATGGAAGTCGCTCAAGGAGAAATTTATCTTGAACTTTACCAGCAGCAAGCAACAGTTCAAGATTGAACATCATCTCGAGAGAATCAAGCACAAGCTTGATTAACCACTGCAAGATTACATCATTCATTTTAATAACGACGCTTTGGAAATGCTAGATATGGCCCCCTAACATGACTCTTTACTTTTTGCGACAGGGTCTAAAACCAGGTGGCTTTGTGAAGGATCTCGCAGGAGAAAAGCCAAAGACCATGGAATAACTCAAGCAAAGAGCTGAAAAATGGATCCAGATAGAAGAATGATTGAGAAATAATCGTGTTGAGAGTCAAGCCGCAAAAGAAGCACGAGATAAAAAAAGGCAAAGGGAAGTCGGTGTATGACAGCAGAAAACGAGATGACAGGTCGACTGACAGGTCTGGAAAACTTCCCAGAGGGAGTTATTCCACCTACATCAAATTTACGATGCCACCCTCTAGAGTATACAAAGAAATCATGTAGTCAGAACTGAAGGACAGACCTCCACCACTTCGAACACAATCTAGGAACAAGGACAAATTCTATCTATTCCACAAAGATCACATACACTATATTAATGAATGCATCCATCCCAAGGACGCCATCAAAAAACTAATTCGACAAGGATAGCTGAAGTAATTTATACCCAAGACAGATGAAGGAACCTCCTGGGGTAGGAGTTCGTCACCCCAAGAAGACGTGTCTCAAGCTCTGGGAACAGAGATACAGATCGGGGGCGAGATGAAAGACGAAGGTCAAGATCTCGAAGACCACGACAGCATGAAAATGCCGCCCCTAAAGGCGTCATCAACGTGATCGCAGGTGAGATAGATGAAGGAGAGTCATCAGAGCCATCGAAAAAAGGATGAGGGAAGAAAGGGATTATTGCTTAACCGTCAATTCCATGAGAAGGATGACGTTAGCCTTCTCAGAGGATGATTTGCCGCTGGATGGCACGGGATCAAACACCCCTATACTCATCTTGGCTAGAATGGTAGGATACGCTTGGCGGCGATGCAACCGCATGGTCATGTCTTGGCTCACGAGATCCATGTATCCTTTAATCAAACAATGTGTAATTTGGATGGACACCGCCGCTGAAATATGGAAAGATCTCAAGGATCGCTTTTCGCATGTCGACAAATTCAGAATTTCCGATTTGCAAGATCAGATCCAAGAATGCAAACAAGGAGATTCTATTGTCTCTGAATAATACACCAGATTGAAGATTCTATGGAAGAAATTGAACTTTACAAGTGCATTCTAGTTTGCATTTGCTCTACAACTTGCTCTTGTGAAATTCTCCAAAAGTTACAAAAGGAACAAGAAGATAATTGTGTAATTCGCTTTCTTCAAGGATTGAATGATGATTATTCTCAAGTTCGATATCAGGTGATGATGATGGATCCTATGCCATCACTTGTGAAAACCTTTTCGTTGATTCTTCAACATGAGAGAGAGTTTGCTGGTAACACTCCTAAACCTTATTCATAAGACTTTGTTGTCTTTGTTGCATTTCGCAATGATAGCATTCATTATAACAATACCAAAAAGAATTCTTCCACAATTTGCAAGAACAATACCAATTTTGGAAAATCTAGTGGTAGAAACAACAAATATTGTGAGAATTGCAAGAAAACCAATCACACAAAAGAGACTTGTTACTCGATCATTGGTTTTCCCTCGGATATAAAAAGCCAAACAAGGGTCTATCTAACTCCAGTGCCCTTGCTAACTTAGTTGAGGTTGACTCAAATGTTGTACCATGACAATCTCAAATAGTTGAAGGTTCTAACCGTGATCAGTATAGTATCTCAAAGGAACAATACATGGCTCTCATGGCTCTTCTCCAACAAACTAAAGAAAACTCTCCTTCCATAAATCACATACAAACTTCCCTTGTTAATCATTAAGATAATGCTTCTTCATCAATTTCATGGATTTTGGATAGTGGTGCAACACATCACATTTGTCCATCCAAATCCTCTTTCAAGTTTCTTAAGCCTATTAAACCAATTTTGGTAAAGTTACCAAACCAATCCCTTGACATTACTAATTATTGTTGTAATATTCAATTAGGAAAGTTGACCTTGCTAGATGTTCTCTATGTTCCATATTTTGATATTCATCTTATATGCATTCGAAGGCTTATTTCTACTATTTAATGCATGGTCATTTTCTGTGATCCTCATTGTGTTATTATGCAGAAATCCATCTTTCATATGATTGGAGCAGCTAAAAAGTCGAAAGGTTTATTCTACTTGAAAGACTCACGAGACTTGGGCTCATCTAGATCTTTTACAAATTCTTTTTTGTGTTCTTCAGTGTCTTCAAATGTAGATGTTAGCGATAATTCTACATTGTGGCACCTTAGATTGGGCAGTATTTCAAATAATGTATTGAAGCATTTGTCTAAGCAATATAATGACATTGTTTTTTATTCTTGTAAACCTTGTGATGTATGTCACTATGCTAAACAAAAAAACTTCCATTTCCTATCAGCATTAGTAGAAGTTCCACATTTTTTAAATTGATACATGTTGATATATGGGGACCAGTATCTCAATCTTCTCTTGATGGTTGTCGATATTTTCTTACTGAATTTTTCTCTTCATAAGGAATATTTCATGAAACTTCTTGTGTACTCCTCAACAAAATGGTGTTGTTGAGAGAAAACACCAACATTTGTTAAAATGTTGTCAGGGCTTTATTGTTTCAATCCAATTTACCTATAAGTTTTTGGTCTTTTCTTGTCAGACATGCAACCTATTTAATTAATAGGTTGCTTGCCCATTTTTTAAAACATAAAACTCCTTATGAAATGGTTTTTCGTCATGCACCTGATTTGCAAAACTTAAGAGTCTTTGGGTGTTTAGCCTATGCTAACACATTAAGCTCAGGAAGAACTAAGTTTGACAAAAGAGCTATCAAATGTGCTTTTCTTTGATTCAAACCTGGAACTAAAGGTTTTCTTCTTTTTAACCTCAAAAATAAATACTGTGTTGTTTCTAGAAATGTTGTTTTCTATGAAAATCATTTTCCTTATGCTTCTCACATTTTGGAGACCACTTGATATCACTAACATCATATCTGATTTTGACAATATGATTTCTTTTTAAAATCCTGCATTAAATTCTCATTTATTGATCAAAATGTCATATTTCGTATAAATTATCATAAGCCATCTGGTTCTATTCCTAACATTGAGAATGTTGAACACTCTAGTGATTCTTCTCAAGTCAGTGAGCCTGCTACCAGAGTTTCTACAAGAATTAGAAAGCCTCCTCCACGTTTGGCTGACTTTCATTGTCTTACTCTTGCCTCTTCAAATTTCATTTCTAGTACCTCTTACCCTTTGCATGAATTTCTTTCTTATTCTAAATGTTCTAGTTCACACACTGCTTTTTGTCTTTCTGTTTCTGGTTCTATTGATCCCACCACCTTCAAAGAAGCTAGTAAACATGAGTGTTGGAGACAAGCCATGTTAATTAACTGAGTTACAAGCTCTAGAGAGGAACAAAACTTGGTCATTGGTTAATCTTCCTCCCAAGAAAGAAAATTGTGGGATGCAAATGGGTTTAGAGAACAAAATATAATGCAGATGGTCTCTTTAACAGCCTTGTTAGTCTATGTTGATGACATAGTACTAACTGGGAACAATCTTTCAATGATTAATGAAGTACAGAACTATCTCAATGATCAGCTTCATATCAAAGTTGTAGACCTCCAAATTGGGTAAAACTAGTAGCAAATTAAAGCTAATGAAATTAGGTACAACTTTTATTTAGAGCACAAGATCTGAATCTGTTTATTTCTGGTAGATAACTTCACTTGATTTCATCAGTCCATGATAAAAACCCAATTTTGGCAGCTCTAAGTGTTTTGCCTATAACTCGAGCCATGCAAATTGGATTCTTATAAAACTTGTGGCATTACAAAGCTAACAAATATCTCTATAACTTTGTGGAAGACCACAAAGTCAGAATCTACATGAAAACTGGTCAATATCCAATCCAAACTCGATGGAATCTCGCGTAGGGGTCACATGCAATGTCAGAGTCACAAAAATGAAATTCCCATTTGAGGGATTAAGGGTTTCTGAGTTTCAGGCGGTTGGAGCCGCGATCAGAGAGTGTTAAACCCACTTGGAAAAGATGGAGACGTTTGACATTTGCTTTCAGTACTGTGTAGTTGGCCAAGGGATTGTCATATCAGTATTTGTCATCATGGCGGACGATCGTGCCGTGAAATTTAGTGTCCATGGCAATTATCTGGTGCGATTTGACGGCAAAGCGGATCAACTTGAACTCCGGTTCAAGGTTGGAAGCCCACAAGGAGCGCCTCATGACTGAATTGGATGTGCTTAAAACCCCATGGCGTTGGAAAACATGCAAAGTTGAAGTCTGAGAAGTAAGAACCAAGTCCTTGGAAGAAGGAAAACAGAGAAAATGGTTTCTTAAGGATGAAGACTACAGAGACTTATAAAAATATTTATTCATTCAATCGGATTTTCTAAGATACACATTAACTGCATTAATTGCTCTATATTTCAAAAAGGAAAATATATTTAACAATCAAATAAAAAAAATAAGATCTATTTAGAAGTTTATTATTCAAAACATCACTTTAACTAGAAAAAAAGTTTATTATTTACAAGATATTATTTATTTCCAAAATGAAATATAACCATAAGTATATTTACCATATAAAGTATTTTATTTATTATCTTTCCTTTTCAAAAAATTAATAAAAAAAACCCTTCTTACCAAAAACAAAAGAGTTATGTTGTACCGATTTTCAAAAGTTTTACTTAATATTTTTTATAATAAAACCATTTGTTTAAAAGGATAATTATGATATGATAAGTTATCTGGTCATAATACATTATAACTGTTATTATTATGATTCAACATGCAAAATAAGAAAAAATTATCCTATAAACTACCTAAATGGGTTTGATACAGTGAAAGCGTATTAGGTGCGCAAGGTTTGACAATGTATACGAGTATACTCCGAAGTTCTCTCTCCACAATTTTGATGAATAAAAAAAATATCCTATAAACTTGTTCTATCATGGTTTTTTGTTTAATATTTTCAGCGTGTATTTGGTTTAGTGGCGATAAATTTGATTTTGGATCAACGTAATTATATATAATTAATTTTGTGTAAAATTGATTTTAAATTAACATAGTTTATGTTTGGGGACTTTTTCTTAAAAGAAAATTTAAAGTAAAATATATAATATAAACTAACACAACAGTAAAGCATGTCTTACTTTGTTGAAGATAAATCCAATTTTTGCAACCAAAATCAATATTTATCTTTTTTCTAACACATAATCAAACAACTTATGGTTGGTTTGTTTGAACTTTTGTTTTGATGAAAATGATTTTAACGAACGCTAAAAATATTTACTTCCATTAGATCATCTCGATTTTTATACATTAATAATGTCAACCATTTATTTTTGTTTCAGTTTTTGTATTTTTCACTCCTCATTCAATATTGAGAAAATGATAAATGTATTTATGAGGTGTCTTTCATCTGTACAATGAGTCACCTATTTATAGCTGAAAATACAATCTGAGAAATGAATAAAATAATCTCAGCAAATCAAATCATATCCTATCAAATCCTAATCTTAATCGTATTATATCAAATTCCTAATGTTATAAATCAATTACAATATTACAATATCAATTTAAATATTTACAATATCAATTAAATATCTCAACATCCCCCCTCAAACTCAAGTGAGTGTGGAAGAGACCAACTTGAGTTTTTGGAAACTAAGTTGTAAAACGTTTAGGTGAACGAGACTTGGTGAACAGGTCAGCAGGTTGATCAAGGGTTCCGATAGGGAGGAGGCGAATAGTGCCACAGACCAGATGTTTATGGGTAAAGTGACAGTCAGCTTCTATGTGTTTTGTGCGCTCATGCAACAATGATTAGTTTATGTTCTTCAATTTCATATGTAGGCTTTGTTGAATTAGATAGAATTCCAAATCTTTTTTACAATACACCAAACGCCCTTTCGATAGTATTTCGTAATGAGGCATGACGAAGATTGAATAATTCTCTATGATTTTGGGGTTGATTCCATGCGGAGTATTCTTTCAAATGATAGCGAACTCCTCTATAAGGTGTGATAAGTCCACTCGTTAACATGAAGCCAGCATCAACAAGGTAATACTTTCCTATAATTAGCATAAATAATCAGTGTGATTGTTTCAAGGTAAACATGAGCAATTTCAACAAACTCTAACTTATTAATTACCTTAAGGTATTTTAAGTCTATCTTCATGAGTTAATGCATTTTTAATAATTCTTAAGTCTGAAGCGGTGCCTTCCCATCCAGGGAGCACATAAGTGAACCTTAAGTCAAGAGTACATGCAGCTAACATATTTTTTGTTGCATAATCTTTTCTACCATGATATCAAAGAGCATCTACAAGAGATACCTTGACACGTACTATCTCCGGTCCCAAATATAAGACCCTCGGAAGAAAATTTGTTGATCTTATATATAAGACCCCTACAAAGTTCAAGAAACAATTGTTAGTTTTTTCCTTATCTATCCTTGTAATAAATGAAGGGATAGCGGGTACAATGAATGCATTTTCTAAAAATTGACTTTGAATAAAGGTAAATTTTATAGATTGTACTATTTTTTCTTTAAAAACAAGACAGTAAATTAGGTTGTTAGTAGTTTTCTTAATCCGTGTGAATTAGTTAAAAGGTCCTATAAAAAGGACCAGAGGTAGTATATGTGTTCCGTCTATGGCACCGACACAATCCTGACATTACATATGTATATTAATATAATCTAGAATAGTCTAGAAAATATCATGCTAAAGTTTCATAATTAATTAAAAAAATTTAATTACCTTAAAATATGGATACAATGTATTATTACTAGAAACTTCATGAGGAATAGTTGAGCCATCTAGTTGTACAAGGAATTTTTCTTCCAATTCAATTATAGCTCTTAACATTTAAGATGACAACTAATCGAAACGAGAAGTTTACTTCACGTTGTTTAGCATTATGTGTTAATATATAAATAGTTTTTGCTACTTGTTTTTCCACACTTGCATAGCGTGTAGGTTATCTCTTTCTAACATTACACATAGTATTAAGAAAGTTTGAGACCCATTCTTAAAACATTTCTACTAGTTTCATATATAGTTAGTATTTCGACCCATAATTTCATCACGTAATCTTTCTCTCTTTGAGCTCATGCTATAACTAATTTTCCTCTTACTTCTCTTTCTAATGAATTGGTAATAGGCAATAAAGCATGTGAATGGAGCTAAAGCCCTTCGACGCAAATCAAACCATCTTACAATTTCTTCTTCCATCTAAAAAACAAACTAAACTACCTATCAAAACACAATAACTATATATATTAAAAGGTGTAGCCACAAGGAACAAGAAGCGGAGACAATGATTGAAAGATGAATTCACAGTATATACAAGTTGGTGACCTTATAAGATAAGAATAAAAAAAAATAGATGACAAATTCAAAATTGTCCTATTTACACCTCACTATATTTTAGTATTTTCCCAAGAAGCGGAGACAATGATTGAAAGATGAATTCACAGTATATACAAGTTGGTGACCTTATATGATAAGAATAAAAAAAAATAGATGACAAATTCAAAATTGTCCTATTTACACCTCACTATATTTTAGTATTTTCCCTCGTCCTCTCTCTCTATATATATATGTGTGTGTGTATTATCTCATAATAGTATATTTGTATAATTCAAAAAATATGTTATTACGCTATTATTGTCTTTAGCTACCGATTTGGGTGATTTGGGGCCGATTGTGCTGGTTCTGTTATATATAAATATTAATCAATATTAATTACTCAGAATCATGGAAGTGGTTTAAGGATTGTGTGGCACTGATTCAGCATTCCATTGCTATACTCAAGGCAGAAAAGATGCAAGCTCATAGGGCCTATGCACAGGTCATTTGTAAAGTTGTTGGTTGGGACATTGACCAATTGCCAGCTATTGTGTTAAAGGATTCAGATTCCTCATTGGTATTTTCAAGGAAGCTTTTGGTGAGATTTATTCATGTCAGGTTTATCAAATTTATACGTGAATAATTTCTTGTTTTTTTTTGTTATTTTATGAATTTTTAGTTGAAAAATTTGAAGAATATTTTTGTTATTATTTTTATGGATAAATTGATATTTTAGTACTATAGCTTTTTTTCAGATTTTAATTTGGTCCATTTATTTTTTCTTCTTATTAGTAATTTATCTTCTCAATTTAATATGATCATTTTTTATTAATTTTTTATGATAAATAATTCACAATGCTCACAGTACTATGTTTTTATCTTTGGCTACTTCTTTTCCACATCCAACAACTATTTTAGATATTTTTATTAATTATTTATAGAAATAAAATGAAGCAAAAATAAATAAAGGAGCCAAAATAAAAGAAAAAGGAAAAGATAAAAACTCAATAAAGAAGTGTAATTAAAAATACTACAAGATAAAAAGGAAAAGATATAACAAGTTTAATTTAACATCACAATAAAATTATCTAATTGAAATGGTGTGCAAATTAATGAGAAAAAAAATGCTTCACAAGAAAATCTTACGTGAATGATTTCAGATAGATATGAGATAAAGCCAGTAATAAGAAGAAATTATTAAAGAACAAGTAATGTTTTCTCTAATTTGCATGAGCAGTGTAGTGGAATTAGAGATGGACAGGGGCGGCTCAAGCACTAGTGAGGCCTAAAGCAAACTTAACAAATGGGGCCTTTTGTTCACTAATAAAAATAGTTTATTAAAATTAACATAATTTTATTTGAAATTTATTTTTCGGGCTTTTAATGATGTAAAATTATCAATTAAATTGTCGTAATTAAGTTCATTTAACATTTCTTTTTCAATAGATAATAAGGTCAATCCATTTAGTCTTTGTTGAGACATTGTTGATCTTAAGTAACTTTTTATTATTTTTAACTTTGAAAAACTCCTTTCAGCTGACGCTACTGATAATGGAATTGTTAACATTATTCTGTAAGCTATATATGCATTTGGAAAAGAATTTATTCTTTTTATGTAATTAAGAATGTCAATTGGTTTATCATTTTCCAATCTTATAATTTTCTTTAAAATATTTAATTCTGAAAATAAATCTAATCCATCAATGTCCAAAAATTTGAGGGCCTTTTTTTTTGGGGGCCTAAAGCCCTTGCTTGGGCTGCTTGGCCCTTAAGCCAGCCCTGGAGATGGATTCAACAATTACACGAAAATATATTAAAACACAAGTGAAGTTTGTCTCTTATTCATATGAAACATTCCAACGGATTTAAGATAATGTCAAATCTGCATGAGCAATCCAAATGGATTTGAGATGGGTTCAGTAATAACACAAATTTGTTAAAAGACAAGTGAAGTTTGTCTTTGATTTGTATGAACGCTTCCTGTGAATTTGAGACAATGTCAAATATGTATCAACAATCCAAATAGATTTTAGAGAGATTAAATAATAACACAAATTTGTTATAACACAAGTGAAGTTTGTCTTTAATTTGTATGGGCGATTCCCGCGAATTTGGGATAAAGTCAAATATGTATGAGCAATCCGAATGGATTTGAGAGGGATTCAACAATAATACCATATTGCCAAAGCACAAGGGAAATTTGTCTCTAATTTATATGAATGATTCCCACGGATTATAGATAAAATTAAAGTTGTATGAGCAAGCCACACATATTTGGGACGGTTTTAACAATAACACAAAATCGTTAAAGCACAAGTATAGTAAGTCTCTAATTCGTATGAATGATTACAATGGATTTGAGGCAAAGTCAAATATGTATGATTAATCCTCAAATATTTGAGACGGATTCAACAATAAGAAAAAATTATAAAAGCACAAGTGAAGTTCGTCTCTTAATTCGATGAACGATTTACACGGATTTGAGACAAAGAAACCATTAGTACAAAATAATTGAAGAGAAAATATAATCTTCCCATATCTCGTGTGAAAGTTACACATGACTTTGTGACAGAATAAAGTAAAACACATAATGGAATCATTAATTGTGGTGTGTCCAAAATCTGTAGGAAACTAGAGACGAATTTCACACGAATTTTATTTTAAAATATCAATGATATGTCATTTATTTGAATTTGTGCAAAATGCATCCCAAATTTGTTGGTGATATTTTGGAGGCAAGATGGCAGGAAAAGGTGGGATGTAAAAGTGATGGATTTTTTCTGAAATATTTGTTTTACAAAAACTGTCTCAAAACCGTGGAAATTTCATCCCAAATTCCAAAAAAATTAATTCATCCCAAATTTCCGTCTCTAAAAGGCATTTTTTAGTAGTGCTCACTGCATCTATGTACATAGTGCAATTTTTTCTTCCAACACACAACTTTTCAAAACAGAGAAAATTGAACTATGTACATGCTTCTACTCCCTTTGTACATCGATGCAATGCTTGAAAAACCTTCCAAAACTTCAAAAAATAGCTTGAGCAAAAAGGCTAACATGTTCTAAGATAAAACCAATGATGATAGCCATTTTAAAACACTTTTAGAGCACCTTAAAAACCTTTGTTCAAATGAAACAAAAATATCTTCCTTGTATGCAATTCAATGAAGGGCTCGGAGGCAGAATCAAGCATTTCTAAGGTTAAAACTATAGATAAAGGTGCACTATGAGTCCTGGACCAGAAACTATTCTACATTTGTTACCACTTCGGGAATCAGAGCATACCTTGAGCTACGGTTGTTTGATTAAAGTGAAGTAAGAGGCATTTTAAAGCTAAGAGGATTCTCTACAATTGTTATGAAGACCACGAAACCCACTTTTAAAGATTTAATTGTCAAAATTGGTTGCTTTTAACACATAAGTACACCTAAACAACTCAGCACTTAGACATTGACCGTGTCTCAGTATTTGAACCATAACTAGAGTTTTAGCTACCCAAATTGAGTGAAACCAAAGCCCTTGGAAATCTAACATGTTTCTCTATAACTACTATGAAGAAAAAGAAGGCAAATTCATCACCTACATGTCCTACTATTGCATGAAAACTCACGGATTTACACAAATCATGGCAGAAACTAAGATTCCTTCTCAACTCAACCCAACATGCTTCCTATCACGAATTTCTCTAGATTTTTTGCTTAGAACGCATCTAATCTCTAACACGCATTTAATTGGCGCTATTTTCAAAACTTTGGGTCAATTGTTGGCGCTCGAGCGCCAATATCAGCGCTCAAGCGCCAGAGACAGCTGAAAGGTCTTTTTTCACTGCCATCTATTTTGGGTTGGCGCCAGCTGTGGCGCTCCAGCGCCAGCTGTGGCGCTCCAGCGCCAGAAAAGCATAACGGTTGATCTGCAATTCAATGCACCAGCGCTCGAGCGCTAGACGCAGCGCTCGATCGCCAAGCACGCGTTGGCTTTAAAAACAGCGCAGAATCAGTTTTTTCTGCACAGTATCTCTTTTTTCTCTTCTCTGTTACGCAATACAAATAATTTCTCACATTAAATCTGTCCAAATTCATCAAATTTCTCAAGTTTTTCATCAATCATCATCATGTTCAGGAACCGAGGAAAGACACCTGGCCATGAGCCCAAGCGTGCTTCCAAGAAGAGAAAGGAAGGCCCCCAAAGGAGAAGAGGAGGTTCCTCGTCACAGGGTGGTGGTTCTGACCACCCCCACTAGTTCATTTACTGGGAAAAGGGCTGAGAGGTTCCGGGTCATTGATGACTGGAACTTCATCGCGGAGCGTCGAGTTGAGTTGCGAGATGGGGAATGCCAAGAGTTCACCGGCATGCTCACTCTCCGCAACTGGTGGTCCATTGCATCGCTCCCGGAGAAGTTCGACCCAGAGATTGTCAAGGAGTTCTATGCGAACACCTTTGGGGGTAAAGACACCAAGACCCGTGAGAAGGTGTTTGTTGTCTGCAATATACCGGTACCATATGATGCCGACTGGATTAATGAGAAGATCGGCGGAGGAGTCATTTCACCTATCTCGACATATGAGAGAAGTCAAGGGGTGGTTGATGATTTTACAAGAATGACGAATCAGGGGGATTTGGACCTCCAAACGACCCTGCAGAGGATTTGCTATGAGGACCAGAGGATTGTGGAGACGACTAGGAATGGAGTTCCTCACAAGGTTCTCTAGGGCAACATGACTGTGGTCTCCAAATTGTGGATGACAATTATTCTCGCCAACCTCCGGCCAAAATCCCATCCCTCTGATCTCCCACTTAAGGAGTGCCATCTCCTGGGTTGTATCAAGACTCCCGGCATCATGGTCGACTCGGCTCGGATTATTTCTGACATGATTTAGGCCAATGTGCTCAAGGGTGGCACGGAATAGGGCTTGGCGTTCCCGTCTCTCATCACTAGTCTATGTGAAGATGCGGGGGTTCCAATCGTTCGTAGCCAGAAGATTAGAGAGCCCGTTGACAAGAAATATTTCCGAAACCACTGTGTGGATAGGGATCCGAATGCACCGCTTGCACCACCACCGCAAGTTCCCTCGAGAACTATGGAGGATTTGTGGGGCCAAATTAGCACGAGGCTTGATCACAATGACAAGCAATTTGCTACCCTACATCGGGGGATGACTAGTCTTCACCTCTCCCACTATTCGATGGCCCAACACTCTATGCCAGGCCAAACATTTTTCCAGCCCCCGTAGACGTTTGCCACTCATTTGGATTGGCCTAGGGACCAGCGGGGGAGGCAGCTGGAGAAGGAGGAGAAGGAAGTGGTCGTAGTGGTGGTAGCGGGGAAGATGATGGGTCTCGTGGCAATGGGGACATCGACATCAATGATTATTTGGAGGAGGATGACCCATTGATTTGATAGGGAAGTTTCTGTTGGTTTCTGTTGGTTTCTTCTGATTGAACTTGTTTGTTTTTGTTTTTTTTATTTTGATAATAAAATTGTAGTTTTTGTTCCTTTTGTTCTGAAAAAAAATGAAAAAATATATATTAAATAAAATGTTTGTTTTGTTTCAGTGGCAAGTGTTGGTTTTAGTTGTGTGAAAAATGAAATTCTTATGATATTGCATGGTTTGAAAAAAAAAAGAGGAATTGTGAAAAATACTGATTTGAAAGTTAACCGATCATGAGATGATTTTTGTGCATTGGAAATTGTGAAAAATTATTTTCAAGGTTAAAGTCTTTTTAGCCTTGTATGTTGAGTGAATCCCACAAAAATGTATGAGAGTCCTCTTTGTTAACTTGAATGGATTTTGTTTGACTTTGTAATTGCCTTGATCAATTGAGACTTAGAAATGATAGAGGCATAGTTTTCTTGATTGAGTTTGAGCCAAAAAGCTTACCTGTGAAATTACATCTTTTGTTGGTACCCACTTTGAGCCATGAATTCTTTCTTAAACCCTAAGACACCTATGTGAATGTTTTATCCTTACCTTTTGAGTTGCAGAAAAATATTTATATGTTCAGGGGGAAATAATGGGTATTCAAATGATGTATGATTCTGCGGCTTCGAAAATCAAGTGTTTCAAGTATGAATGTAAATCCTTGGGCAGCCTTGTGTAGATATGTGAAAAAGAAAAGAAAAGAAAAGAAAAGTAAATAAATAAAGAAAAGAGAAGGTGCCTTGAAAAATAAGAAAGAGAAACACTTGAAAGGAAGTATGTGTTTGAGCATGTTTTGTAGAATACGTTGGGGGGAAATTTGTAAATATATGAAAATATTTCTCCAACTCGTTTTGCATAACCTGAAAAACAAAGATTCTTTGTAGCCCAGCCTCATTACAACCTTTTGAAAAGACCTCTTGATTTACTGTTCGATTTTGGGAAATGGTTTAATGGCAAATGAGAAACAAAATTGAAGTTAAGTGACATTGAGGAATGGAGCGAAAATGACACCATGTAAGGTTTGAGAGTAAACCTTTGTTAATGGTTGATTCCAATTTCCTTTGCACTTAAGTCATAAATTGGTCTGTTGCTTCTGTAAATTGGGTGATCACAAGTTTATCTCTTAACTCTTTCCATGCATATCATAAAGATTCAAGTTTGATACACTTTGCTCTAACCCATACTTGCCATGTTTCTTTTGTTGTTTTTCTTTGTTTTAGGACACATTGCTTGAGGACAAGCAAAGTCTTAGATTGGGGGGAGTTTGATAAGTGCAAATTAGTGTGTTTATATAATAAAGGATTTGCACTTATCTTCTCTAGAAGTTACATGTTTATGTAAAATTTCACCTCTAATCTTTACTTTGTGAGTTTAAGAGTAAATAAGTGGTAATAATAAATTTTCTAACTTTAGAAATGTATTTTGAGGTGTTTTTGGAAGCAAAATAAGAAAATCAAGTTGCTGGGGAATATAAGGGGCCAGCGCTCGAGCGCTATACTAAGGCTCGAGCGTTGGAAGCTGAGGAACATAGGATCCCTTCTGCCAGATTTATGAGTTTGGCGCTCGAGCGCCACACTAGGGCTCGAGAGCCAGAATACGTTGAGCATTGGATCTTTTCTGCCTGAGTTATGAGCCTGGCGCTCGAGCGCCACAGCAGGGCTCGAGCGCCAGACGCATTAACCAGGCAGTTAAGCTCATTAACCAGCACGTGTCAGGCTAGCGCTCAAGCGCCAGGAGGGCGCTCGAGCGCCAGACCCCAGCCCAAAACACCTATAAATATAGCCCTTCAGAAGTTAGGAGAAGAGATTCGATTGTAGAGAAAATAACCACAAAGTGTAGTGCTTTAGGCAGAGTTCTAATACTCTTAGGTTTAGTTCTTGAAGTTCATCGCCTTACTAGGCTAAGCTTTCCGCCGGGATTGAATGTAATTACTTCGTCTCTTTTTTCTTTCAATTGTTAGTTTATATTATATATGAATTGGAGTTCTTCTTCTGTTCTTCTTTTCTTGGTTTAAGCTTGATCACTTTTTCCATGTGTTAGTTTATTTGCGCAGTTGAGAAACTAGTTTATAAATGAATTTGGAGAAAAACTCTGATAAAATCTTCTAGTCTAGAGATAGATGGAAGTGCTTATGATTGCCTTAGTACTCTGCTTAATGCAAGACTTAGTACCTAGAGTGCCAAGAGATTGGGTTCTAGAGACTAGTGTCTTAGAATCAAGTGATCAAAGATATTTGCACTTATGACATTGAGTACGCATCTTTTCTTATAATATTTAACTTTAATTGAAAGAAACAAGGTTAAGTAATGAAACTCAATCACAGGTGAATAGTTATCTTATTTGTTTATTTCTTTATCAAGTGTATATTTTATTTTCCATTCACAACCTATGATGTTTTTGAACAATTCGTCAACTTAATTCTTAATCGGATAAATTCAAGTGCTCCCTGTGGACGATACACGTATAGTCACTATTCTGAAACGAGTTAATCCTTTCCAGCACCATTAAAAGGTTAACACTTCTGAAGAGCTGTATTTATAGGTGTTATGGGCAGGGGTCTGGCGCTCGAGCGCCCTCCTTGCGCTTGAGCGCTGGCCTTACACGTGCTAGTTAATGAGCTTACATGCCTGGTTAATGCGTCTGGCGCTCGAGCCCTGCTGTGGCGCTCGAGCGCCAGGCTCATAACTCTGGCATAAGGGGTCCTATGTTCCTCAGCTTCCAGCACTCTAGCCTTGGTGTGGCGCTCGAGCGCTGGCCTCTTATATGCCCAGCATCTTGAATTTTTTATTTTTGCTTCCAAAACACCTGAAAATACATTTCTAAAGTTAGAAAATTTATTATTTCTACTTATTTACTATTAAACTCACAAAGCAAGGAATAGAGGTGAAATTTTTCATAGAAATATGTTATTTCTTGAGAAGATAAGTGCAAATCCTTTATAATATAAACACACTAATTTGCACTTATCACACTCATGAAGGGACAAATGAGGTCAAAAGGTCTAGAGTCAATGCATTAACTAGAAAGTTTGAGTTGTGCTAAATGAGTCCAGTAGAGAGCATTCAAGAAATGCAAAATGTTTTACTCATCTCATAAATCAATTAAATGCTCTTGGAAAGGATTATACTAATGAAGACCTTACAAACAAAGTTTTGAGATATCTAAATAGAGAATGGAAACCAAAGGTCCCCACCATCATTGAAATAAGATACCTTTCTGCAATGTCTGTAGCAAATCTATTTGGCAAGCTAGAAGAGCAGGAACTTGAGCTAGGCCGCTTGGACCAACGTGAGAAGGGTGAAAAGTAAAAGAAAAGTATTGCAATCAAAGTGACCACTCCTCCAGCTCAAGAAGTGGAAGAAGATGAAGACAACTTTGATCCAAAAAATATGGATGATGAGATCGTGGTTCTCTTTGCAAAAAGGTTCCATAAGTTGATGGGTGATTAATTTTCTCTGTTGAATGTCTGATTCATTCTCTTCTTTGTTTCTATTTGATTTATGGTTATTGTTGTTTCTATTATAAAGATTATTTATATTTAATTTATGTCAGTTATGTTTTCTCTCTTTGCAATTACATTTTTGAACAATAAGCCTCTTCTTTCTTTTTTAAAATTTTTTTAATCTCATTGATTGGTCTCCTCTCCTAAATGTGAAATACTGAACTTCTTTCTATTCTTCTGTTATGTTCGATTTACATTTTTTATAATAGTAATGAATTTGTTTTCTGTTATGGACCTAACCCGTGAAAGTGGCACGAGGTAGGCCCACATAAGTGCTACACCACCGTGCCGGAGACCAGAACGGAGGTCATGACCGCCATGCCAAAGCACATGACGTCATGACAGATCATTGGCGCCGTCTGTGGGGAAGGATTGTGTTCTTCTCCTATTCTTCTTTCTTGATTCTCTATTCTGGTTTCTTGGATATTTTGCAGGAATACTACGCTCAGTTGCACTTTCAAACACTATTTCCAATGGTTGATTTCGCAAATATGTGATACGTGAAGGTGATTTCCGGACGATTAATTAGTGGAAATGAAGTTTCTGCCGATTAATCAAGTGGATAACGATTTATTTACATTCTGCACCGATTATTCTGGTGAAAATTGATGCAATAGGCCTCTATTGTTAGTTTTACCGATTATCTAATTCTGTTACTAAGCCACGTTGATTATTTATTTTAATTTCGCCTTCTCACGCTGATATTTCTTTCCTGCTTCGAAATTTCGAATTCAAATCAGAACAAGTTCAGCTAAATCTATACTTAAAAGTTGTCTAAAGTTTTTTTGCCATGACAGTCTTCAAGCAGGAACTGATAAATTGTTCGAATGTAGTACAATAGCCAACACAAGGAAGAAAGCTCAGGCTGTGAATGCTGCTGCTCGAGTAGGAAAAGAGACAGAAGAGCAACCATCAGGGAACAAATGCCAACCAATTCAACATAAGGAACTCAGGAGAGCTGTACCCACTATCTCTGAACAGCGAATGACTATGATAGAAGACAGGATGCAAGACTTGAAAGAAATGATCAAAAAGCAGGCAGAAGATATTGAGAGGATGGACAGAGAGAGGGAAGAATGGAAAAAACATCAACAAGAGTTTCAACAGATCCTCCTGGCATTAGGAATGGGACAGTCGATCCCGGTAAATCAAGCTCCACAACAAGAGAGACAGGCCTCGATGGTGGGCCCTCTAAACCCGCCACCAAATCCTGCGACCATCCAGCCACCAAATGATGTGCAGATCGCGACATGGATAATGGACTACGAGATGCAAGCCAATTTCAAGTTTGCCGTCCAGATTGATCCATACGATGGTACGACTGATCCATAAGACCATGTGGAAATTTTTCAACAAACTATGGTGTTCTAAGGCACAAATGAAGATGCGGTATGTCATGCCTTTCCTCTAACTCCTATGTCCGCGGCCAAGAGATGGTTCTCCTCTCATACAGCGGGATCCTTCTCAGGATGGAAGTCACTCAAGGAGAAATTTATCTTGAACTTTACCAGCAGCAAGCAACAGTTCAAGATTGAACATCATCTCGAGAGAATCAAGCACAAGCATGATTAACCTCTGCAAGATTACATCATTCGTTTTAATAACGACGCTTTGGAAATGCTAGATATGGCCCCCTAACATGACTCTTTACTTTTTGCGACAGGGTCTAAAACCAGGTGGCTTTGTGAATGATCTCGCGGGAGAAAAGCCAAAGACCATGGAAGAACTCAAGCAAAGAGCTGAAAAATGGATCCAGATAGAAGAATGGTTGAGAAATAACGCGCTGAGAGTCAATCCACCAAAGAAGCACGAGATAAAAAAGACAAAGTGAAGACGGTGTATGACAGCAGAAAACGAGATGACAGGTCGACTGACAGGTCTGGAAAACTTCCCAGAGGGAGTTATTCCACCTACATGAGATTTACGATGCCACCCTCTAGAGTATACAAAGAGATCATGTAGTCAGAACTGAAGGACAGACCTCCACCACTTCGAACACAACAAGGACAAATTCTATCTATACCACAAAGATCACATACACTATATTAATGAAGGCATCCATCTCAAGGACGCCATCAAAAAACTAATTCGACAAGGAAAGCTGAAGTAATTTATACCGATGACAGATGAAGGAACCTCTTGGGGCAGGAGTCCGTCACCCCGAAGAAGACATGTCTCAAGCTCTGGGAAAGGAGATACAGATCGGGGGCGAGATGAAAGACGAAGGTCAAGATCTCAAAGTCCACGGCAACATGAAAATGCCGCCCCTAAAGGCGTCATCAACGTGATCGCATGCGGGATAGATGAAGGAGATTCATCGGAGCCATTGAAAAAAGGATGAGGGAAGAAATGGATTATTGCTTAACCGTCAATGCCATGAGAAGGATGACGTTAGCCTTCTCAGAGGATGATTTTCCGTGGGATGGAACGGGATCCAACACCCCTATACTCATCTCGGCTAGAATGGCAGGATACGCTTGGCGGCGATGCAACCGCATGGTCATGTCTTGGCTCACGAGATCCATTTATCCTTTAATCAAACAATGTGTAATGTGGATGGACACCGCCGCTGAAATATGGAAAGATCTCAAGGATGCAAACAAGGAGATTCTATTGTCTTTGAATAATACACCAGATTGAAGATTCTATGGAAAGAAATTGAACTTTACAAGTGCATTCTAGTTTGCACTTGCTCTACAACTTGCTCTTGTGAAATTCTCCAAAAGTTACAAAAGGAACAAGAAGATAATTGTGTAATTTGCTTTCTTCGAGGATTGAATGATGATTATTCTCAAGTTCGATATCAGGTGATGATGATGGATCCTATGCCACCACTTGTGAAAACCTTTTCGTTGATTCTTCAACATGAGAGAGAGTTTGCTGGTAACACTCCTAAACCTTATTCACAAGACTTTGTTGTCTTTGCTACATTTCTCAATGATAGCATTCATTATAACAATACCAAAAAGAATTCTTCCACAATTTGCAAGAACAATACCAATTCTGGAAAATCTAGTGGTAGAAATAACAAATATTGTGAGAATTGCAAGAAAACCAATCACACAAAAGAGACTTGTTACTAGATCATTGGTTTTCCCCCAGCTATAAAAAGCCAAACAAGGGTCCATCTAACTCCAGTGCCTCTGCTAACTTAGTTGAGGTTGACTCAAATGCTGTACCACGACAATCTCAAATAGTTGAAGGTTCTAACCGTGATCAGTTTAGTATCTCAAAGGAACAATACATGGCTCTCATGGCTCTTCTCCAACAAACTAAAGAAAACTCTCCTTCCATAAATCACATACAAACTTCCCTTGTTAATCATTAAGATAATTCTTCTTCATCAATTTCATGGATTTTGGATAGTGGTTCAACACATCACATTTGTCCATCCAAATCCTCTTTCAAGTTTCTTAAGCCTATTAAACCAATTTTGGTAAAGTTACCAAACCAATCCCTTGACATTACTAATTATTTTTGTAATATTCAATTAGGAAAATTGACCTTGCTAGATGTTCTCTATGTTCCATATTTTGATGTTCATCTTATATCCATTCGAAGGCTTATTTATACTATAATGCATGGTCATTTTCTGTGATCCTCATTATGTTATTATGCAGAAATCCAACTTTCATATGATTGGAGCAGCTAAAAAGTCGAAAGGTTTATTCTACTTGAAAGACTCACGAGACTTGGGCTCATCTAGATCTTTTACAAATTCTTTTTTGTGTTCTTCAGTTTCTTCAAATGTAGATGTTAGCGATAATTCTATATTGTGGCACCTTAGATTGGGCAGTACTTCAAATAATGTATTGAAGCATTTGTCTAAGCAATATAATGACATTGTTTTTGATTCTTGTAAACCTTGTGATGTATGTCACTATGCTAAACAAAAAAACTTCCATTTCCTATCAGCATTAGTAGAAGTTCCACATTTTTTAAATTGATACATGTTGATATATGGGGACCAGTATCTCAATCTTCTCTTGATGGTTGTCGATATTTTCTTACTGAATTTTTCTCTTCAAAAGGAATATTTCATGAAACTTCTTGTGTTGAGGCTCCTCAACAAAATGGTGTTGTTGAGAGAAAACACCAACAATTGTTAAATGTTGTCAGGGCTTTATTGTTTCAATCCAATTTACCTATAAGTTTTTGGTCTTTTGCTGTCAGAATTGCAACCTATTTAATTAATAGGTTGCCTGCCCATTTTTTAAAACATAAAACTCCTTATGAAATGGTTTTTGGTCATGCACCTGATTTGCAAAACTTAAGAGTCTTTGGGTGTTTAGCCTATTCTAACACATTAAGCTCAGGAAGAACTAAGTTTGACAAAAGAGCTTTCAAATATGTTTTTCTTTGATTCGAACGTGGAACTAAAGATTTTCTTCTTTTTAACCTCAAAAATAAATATTATGTTGTTTCTAGAAATGTTGTTTTTTATGAAATTGATTTTCCTTATGCTTCTCACATTTTGGAGACCACTGACATTGATATCACTAACATCATATCTGATTTTGACAATATGATTTCTTTTTAAAATCCCGCCTTTGTTAAGAAGCTGTAACAGAGAAACTGAGAGATGACAGAAAAGGAGAGAAGAAAGGAAATATTGAAATGCCTCAATGAATGATATTTAGTAATGAATTGTAATTACAGAAAGGGTATTAAATGTGTCTGTTATGGACCGGGATTAGGACAACCCGGTACCAATACAAATGTCGTCAGACCTTCGTTAATTATAACCCGCCGAGTAAATAGCAGGGCTCCGAGCGGGATACACGTAACAATATGGATTCATCGGTGGGCCTCCAACATGATAACCAGGCCCAGAACGATACAGGTTTGACCCTAATAACTCAATATAAATAACCACATGCATATTGCATGCGAGGTACGTTCTCATCTAATACATCACAAATAACCTAATTCCCATATTGACTTAGGCGTTGGAGTGTTTGCAGGTGGCCACACCGTCGCGGAGGAACCTTTTCACCCTATCAGACCTCATCCCAGATCCCTCAGGTACGATCACAACATTGGCGCCGTCTGTGGGGAACAGGACAAAAAGTTGTGTTCTCTTCATTGTCAGCGATGGTATATTCAACACGTAACAGAGACTATAACGATCCAGAACTTGAAGATCTGGGGGATGGCCAGCAAGGTGAAGGATCTAATCAGCAACCGGAGCAGCAACTGTCCTTTAACTTAGAAGTAGAATTCCTTAAGCTCCAGAAATTGGTGCAAGCGCAGGCGAAGGAGATTGAAACTTTAAAGAAATGAGAGCAGGTTCGGCTGGGAAAGCAGAATATGGCGGAAGCAGGCCCTGCACAAGAGGTTGAGAAACAGCCTCAACGCGTTGGGAGAAACGGCGAAGAGGGGCAACAGAATATCCCTAATAATCCGGAGATTGATGGCAATCCGGATCCGCGTAACGCGGAGCGACAAATGGAGATCAGGGCTAACCACCAGAAAGAAGATGCGGCTCAGCAAGATTTGCGGGCGGCATCACGGATAGGTGGTGCCAACCCGCCACCAGCACACTCGGTCGGCCCACAAGAACGCATAGCGGAGAACATCCCAGAGTTTGACTACATTGACAACCCGTTCACCCCATGGATCATGTCTCACGCATTACCCCATGGATTCCAGTTCGCCAAACAGCTGAAAGAATATGACGGGACTAAAGACCCGACCCTGCATGTGAGCACATTTGAAAGAGCCATGTATTCCCAGGGGGTCAACGAGGTCATTGTATTCCTGGCATTCCCTTTGACTTTATCAGAAGCAGCAAGCCGTTGGTTTTCCGACCTGCCACCGCAGTCTATCAACAATTGGAAGACTCTTAAAGATAAGTTTGTCTTACATTTTACTAGTAGTAAAAGACAGTTTATGTCTGAATTTCATTTAGAGACAATTAAACAAATGAAAGACGAATCTTTAAGAGAATACATTACCCGATTTAATAATGAGGTACTGGAAGTTAGGAACGTTGAACCTAACTTAGTGTTGTATTTCTTTGTTAAAGGTCTAAAACCAGGCGCCTTTGCCAAAGCCCTAGCCGGCGAAAAGCCAACGTCCATGGACGATTTGAAGGCCAGAGCCGAGAAATGGATCAAAATTGAAGAATGGGAAAGGGCTCAGGCAGCTCAAGCCGCTAAGAAAGACGACAAAGGGAAGAACCAACAAAACCCTCAAGCACGGGGAAAGGAGGACAAGGCTCAAGACAAGCCGTCAAAGGGTCCCCGAGGAATGTTCAATACTTACACTCCATTGACCGTATCTGCAGCCATGGTGTACAAGGAGGTGATGAATTCGGAGATCAGAGATAGGCCTCCCCCTCTCAGGAACCCAGGGCGATTTCAGAACCGATATTGTCACTATCACAAAGACAAAGGGCATTCGACAAACGAATGCGTTCAGCTGAGAAATGCCATTGAAAAACTAATTTGCCAGAGAAGGTTGGGGAATTATACTCAAGAGTCCAACGATAGAAGAGGCCGCAGGCAAAGCCCCAATCCCCAGGAGCGTCGACTGAGATCACCGCAAGCCAACCGACATCCGATGCCTGAAACCCGGAATAGATCCCGGAGTCCTAAGCGCAACCAGGGATCCCCACAAAGGGGGGTGATACAAGTTATAGCAGGGGGAATCAGCTGGAAGGGATTAATAGACAAAAAACGAACTCGTGACACCAGGGACTCATGTTCACAGATAACCCAGGTAAAAATCCCGGTTTTATCTTTTTCTGAAAATGATTTGCCATAGGAGCAGGTTAGAGATAATGATCCTTTGGTGATAGCCGCAAGTATGGCGAGATTCGAAGTCCACCGTATCTTCGTAGACCAAGGAAGTTCAGCGGACATTATGTTCTGGAGCTTGTTCGACAAGCTAGGCCTGGGGACCAAAGACCTAACTCCCCATAAAGGTAGCTTGATCGGTTTCACTGCAGACACTGTCATGCCAAAGGGATATATCGATCTGAAAGTCTCATTCGGGCAAAAGCCGGACATCAAGGCGTTAATGATCAGATTCATCGTCGTGGATTGTCCCTCGGCCTATAACGCCATACTGGGTCGCCCAACTTTGAATCACTTGGGCGCGATTGTCTCAACTGTACATTTGGCTATGAAGTTCCCTGGGGAAAAGGGATCCGTCATTACGGTAAGAGGAAAGGGCAGTGACGCTAGGCGATGTTACCAGGAGAGCCTAAAAATTATGAAGACACCCATACAACCCATTGAGGTTCCTGAGGGAAAAGGTAAGACGAAGATCGAGCACCGGGATTCGACGCAAGGGGCGGGGGTAATGATGACAAATCTTGATCCCCGCACCAATTTCGAAGAACAGAGGCCTCAACCAGAGGGAGAACATATTTTGGTCCAAATCGGCCAGAATACAAATCAAACGGTGAAGGTAGGAGCAAATTTTCCCCCACCCATCAGGGGGCGACTTATTGAGCTTCTCAAAATAAATATCGATTTATTTGCTTGGGTCTCATCTGACATGTCGGGAGTAAAGCCAGAACTAGCATGCCATTGCTTGTCTATTAAACCGGGATGCAAACCGGTAGCTCAGAAAAAACGAAAGATGGGACTTGAGAGGACAGAAGCCATTGAGAAACAAGTCAAGGAGCTCCTAGAAGCCAGGTTTATCTGGGAAATACGCTACGCGGAATGGCTTTCAAATGTCGTAATGGTGAAAAAGGCAAATGGGAAGTGGCGAATATGTACAGATTACACGGACCTGAATAAAGCTTGCCCGAAAGACCCCTTCCCATTACCATGCATTGACAAGTTGGTAGACAATTCGACGGGATACAGGTATCTCTCCTTTATGGATGCTTACTCGGGGTACAATCAAATACCAATGTATCCCGATGATTAGGAGAAAACCGCCTTCATCACCGACATGGGGGTATACTGTTACAACATGATGCCATTCGGTCTGAAGAATGCTGGCGCAACTTATCAAAGAATGATGAGTAGAGTCTTTAAAGAACAAATTGGCCGGATCCTAGAAGTCTACACTGATGATATGATAGTCAAAACTCCAGAACTTGGGGATCCAGTGGCGGATTTGGAGGAAACCTTCGGCCAGATACGCAGGTATGATCTCAAATTAAATCCAAATAAATGTACTTTTGGCGTAGAAGCCGGTAAATTTTTGGGATTTATGTTAACTAACCGGGGGATTGAGGTCAACCCGAACAAGTGTAGTGCTATTCTAAAAATGCAGAGTCCAAGAACCATAAAAGAAGTTCAACAATTGACGGGAAGAATAGCGGCGTTAACCCGTTTCTTGCCGGCCTCCGCCAAAAGATGCTTTCCTTTCTTCAAGACGCTTCGTAGCAAGAAGAACTTTGAATGGAATGCGGATTGTGAGCAAGCTTTTCAAGAGCTAAAGGAAGTTTTAGCCTCGCCCCTAGTATTATCAAAACCACAGCCCGGCCAAAACTTGTATATGTACTTGGCGGTATCTGATGAAGCAGTAAGCGCCGTTCTGATCAAGGAGGATTCTCGGTCTCAGAGTCCGATATACTTCGTCTCCAAAGCCTTGCAAGGATCGGAGGTAAATTATCAAAGGCTAGAAAAAGTGGCGTACTCTTTATTATTAGCATCAAGACGCCTGCGTCCATATTTCTAGTGCCACCCTATCACGGTTCGCACTAATCAACCAATTAGGCAAGTCCTGCACAAACTAGATCTCGCTAGAAGAATGATGGCTTGGGCAATTGAGCTTTCACAATACGACATCACTTATGAGCCAAGGCAAGCAATAAAAGCTCAGGTCTTAGTAGAGTTTGTAGCCGAAATGACTCATCTTGGGGACCAAAATCAGGGATCTTGGACGATATATGTAGATGGTTCCTCAAATGTTAAAGGATCCAGAGCCGGGATACTCATTGAAAATGATCAGGGAGTAGTAATTGAATATTCCCTTAAATTCGAATTCCCAACTTCAAATAATCAAGCAGAATACGAAGCATGCCTAGCAGGAATAAGAGTAGCCAAGGAATTGGGAGCCACAACAGTAACACTATGTTCAGATTCTCAGTTGGTGGTATACCAGATCAGGGGAGATTACCAGGCGAAAGAACCATTGATGCAAAAGTATCTTGCCTTGGTAAGAGAGAACTTAGTAGGGTTCTCAAGATTTGAGATCAAACATGTCCCACGTTCAGAAAACAGTAGGGCAGATTTGTTATCTAAATTGGCAAGTACAAAGTCGGCCTCGGTCCTGCGTTCAGTAATAGAAGAGGTCATCCCGGCACCGGGGGCCATTCTCTAGGTAGAAAGCGAAGATTGGAGAACCCTGTTGAAGAATTACATCGCCAAAGGGATACTGCCCCAAGATCAGAAAGAAGCTAAACGGATCGTCCAGAAGTCAACCAGATATGCCGTAATTGAGGGTCATCTCTTCAGAAAGGGGTTGTCCACCCCGTTACTCAAATGTATCAGACCTTCTGAAGTCTGGTATATACTAGCAGAAGTACATGAAAGCAGCTGCGGACACCACCTTGGCGGAAAATCGTTAGCAAGAAAGTCTCTGCGGGCGCGATATTTTTGGCCCACAATGAACTCAGACTCGGCGGAATATGTTAAGAGATGTCGGAAATGTCAAGAACACAGTCCCCTCACTCACATTCCCGCCGAAAATCTACACAGCATTTCAATACCCTGGCCCTTTCATACTTGGGGTTTGGATTTCCTGGGACCATTCACGCCCGCGGCAGGTCAGTTAAAGCATTTAATTGTTGCTATTGATTATTATACTAAATGGATTGAATTGGAACCTCTGGCTAGCATAGCGTCTATAAAAGTACAAAACTTTGTTTTCAAACAAATTATATGTCGCTTCGGTATCCCAGCAGAGGTTATCTGGGATAATGGGACTCAATTCACAGATAAGGAATTTCGAGAAATGTTAGCAGGACTCCATATCAAACAGTATTTTGCCAGTGTGGAGCCTCCCCAGTCAGCAAACAAGGTCATATTAAATGGCCTAAGAAAGAGGTTTGAGAAAGCAGGAACAAGTTGGACAGAAAATTTATACCAAGTGCTTTGGAGTTACAGAACTACAATCCACAGTACTACCGGGGAAACTCCTTTCAGAATGGTATATGGATCAGATGCAGTTATCCCGGTAGAGATCGGCCAACCATCTTGGCGAGTGATGTATCCCGCCGAGAACAATGAACAGTTACTCCGAGAAGATTCGGATATGATAGATGAAGTACGAGAAGTCGTCAGGATTCGAGAATTGTCAAGGAAACAACAGATAGCACAGAGATACAACCTTAAGGTAGTTAAAAGAAATTTTCAGGTGGGAGTCTTAGTCATGAGAAGAGCCAGCATTGGCAATTGAAACGCTAAGGATGGTAAGCTCAAAGCGAATTGGGAAGGTCCATACCAGGTGAAGCAAGCAAATGAGAAGGGTGCCTACCACCTAGAAACTTTGAAAGGCAAAGAGTTACAAAGAACATTGAATGTCGCTGATATGCGGCGGTATTATAGTTAAATAAGCAGGTAACTTTGATTATGTAATAAGGGGTACTCTTTTTCCTGCAGTAGGTTTTTTCACTAAGGAGGGTTTTTCTACTAGAGGTTTTAACGAGGCCCCAACTGTCAATTCCCATGCAATAAATTGATTTATTTGATATTTCTGTCATTACTACTTTGTGTTCAATAAAGTGCAGGAATCATAGTAACATCTCGGAAGATGCACACGACGACATTAAAACGGCTTATAAAGCCGAGGGCCAAGGTCCCTTCAAAGAAGACGATAAAGGTCATAACGACATTAAAACAACTTATAAAGCCGAAGGCCAAGGTCCCTTCAAAGAAGGTGATAAAGGCCATAACGACATTAAAACGGCTTATAAAGCCGAGGGCCAAGGTCCCTTCAAAGAAGGCGATAAAGGCCATCACAACATTAAAACGACTTATAAAGCCGAAGGCCAAGGTCCCTTCAAAGAAGGTGATAAAGGCCATAACGACATTAAAACGGCTTATAAAGCCGAAGGCCAAGGTCCCTTCAAAGAAGGTGATAAAGGCCATAACGACATTAAAACGGCTTACAAAGCCAAAGGTCAAGGTCTCTTCAAAGAAGATGATAAAGGCCATGACGACATTAAAACGGCTTATAAAGCCAAAGGCCAAGGTCTCTTCAAAGAAGATGATAAAGGCCACGACGATATTAAACGGCTTATCAAACCAAAAACCAAGGTCCCTCAAAAGAAGGCGACAAAGGTCAAGGTCATACCGACATCATAACTCAAAAAGTACTTAGAAAATAAATGATAAGCGCAAACTGGACTTCATCAAATGGATACTTAGAAATATGTCAAAATTACAAGCCAGAGGCCACAAAACGAAAATTAAAAGAAGTTCAAAAAACAAAGGAAATACAAAGCATTAAGCTCCCGTCCCGACATCCTCCACGATTGGAGCGGCTTCCCCTTCTTCAGCTGGAGGAGGAGAGTCACAGTTAAAAGGCTCCAACTTCCCAGGATCCAGCAAAACAGGATTTTGATGGTCGTGGAAGTCCCAGAACTGGCCATCTTTAACGCCATGGAATGGATCCAGGCCGCGAAGGTTGAGCTCCACCCCGGGATTCAGAATGACGATAGATCGGACAACTTCACGATAAGCGTCGAATCCCGCTTCCTTGAGCTCGCTTATCATCTGGTCATCTTTCGCCTCCAGGGTGTTTTGTAGCTCAACCACTTGGGCTTTAAGATGGACCACTTTTCCAGCCGATTCCTTCAGTTTGGCGGCATTAAAATCCGCCTTGATCTTCTCGGCCTTCAGCAGGTCATCCTTCTCCGCCAAAACCCGATCTTTTTTCTCCATCTCTGCCCGAAGAGATGCAAGCTGACCTTCCAGAAGGCTGGAACTTTCTTTGGATTTCTTCAGGAGAGTCTCCTTCAGCTCAATCTCGTCTTGAGCATCTCGGAGCTCCCCCTTAAGCCGAGATACCTCCTCGGAATGGTCCGCCTCTTCTTGGACGGATTGGAGCAGGGATAAACCCATAGACATCCAACCCATGAGGGATTGAACTTATCCCTACAATAAAAGAAAAAATCACAAGTTAGTACACTAAAAAGGAAGCTTCAAACGAGATCAAAACATAAGGAGGTATAGTACCTTCCGGGTCTCAACACTACCCTGCTAAAAGAAATCCCCATGCCTAAACTGGATACTAGGAGGTTGAAAGCCCTCCCAGACTTGAGGTTGGTGGGAAACCAACGGGATCAGAGGCATGGGAGATTCATCTCCAACCGGCACCGACTCAGCTGCACGCAAAAAATCCACCAATACAAAATAAAAACCTCTTGACGAAGAAAGCATACAGATAAGGAGACCCGACAAGAAAGAGTAATTCTTACCATGGGTAATCCGGGTTCTCTTTGTTGGACGGGTTTCCCCTCTTTTCCTTGCAACTGATACCGCCGGAGCTTTTCCCGCTGTAGGCGGATCCCGGGTAATAGATGCCGCCTTGATTCCCCCACCGGTATTGCTCCCGGCCGCCGCACCAGCTACATCTTGAGAATGAGTACTAGGCGGGTTAACCTTGGCTTTCCCCTTGGCATCCTTGGCGGCTTTGGCATCAAAGCGAGCAAAAAATTTGGTCATGATCTCGGCTGCCAAATGAAAAGAAAACAAAAAGAACATCAGACCACCAGGTAAAAAAGTCAAAATTAAAAAATGTCAAAGAGATAAAGCCAATACATAAACAAGCGGCGGGACTAGCACGAGAAGACCCAAGTACATCACGGCAATGGATGGCCATCCCTTGGCTAGTGACAAAGTCGTGTAAGTTTCTGAAAGTCTTCTCATCATCATCATCAAGAAAACCGCACTCCAACTCATCGCAAGTAAACGACTTGGAGTAATGTTTAGCCAACCAATAAAGGGGAAAAAGCGGTTCACGATCAGCCCTTTCCTAGAAAGCTACAAAATCATCATCCCGGGTTGTCACCTTCACAAACAAATCACGGCGTGCCTTAACCGAATCATCCCACGGGATAACCATCTGAGTGACATTTTTTCGGTGCCGGAGAGATACCCAAGACCACACGGAAGATCTCCGATATGGACCAAATAAATATAAAAACAAGCTAGAAGAATATTTCCACTCGTTAGCCCAGCAAAAGACTTCAAAGGCTTGCAAAAAGGTCCAACCGTTGGGATGGAGCTGAGAAGGGGCGAGATGAAGGTTGTGAAGAACTTCTATCTGAAGGTCAGAAAAAGGAAAGCGAATGCGGAGTTGATCAAATAAGGCAGTATATGCCATAAAAAATGCTTTGCTTCCATCAGCAGCATAGGAGCAAATTCGCTCATCTTCTCTGGGGATCTCTAGTTGATAATCCATAGCGGGATCCGAGGTATAGGAATTGTCGGGTGAATTGGGACCAAAATGAAAACACTTTTTCCACTCTGTCTCCACGAGCTCTAGTTCCTCAGGAGAAGAGATGGAACTAGGTTGGCTAAGCCAGGTAGAAGGGACCCATAGAAAATTTTGGATGCCTCTAATCCCAAACCACTCTGTCCTCATTGTTTGAAGATTAAAATTAGCTCCAGACGGACCGGCTTGCCCCCCTCGTCCCCTTTGCGCGTCAGTATCTTTGGTAGTTCGGCGGCGAGATTTCTTTGGCGCCATATCTACAAGGTCAGAAGGATAACAGTTAGAGCCCGAGTATGGCGGACTAGGGGGAGGAGAGGAAGAAGGTTGGTACGCTGGATCAGATTTAGAATCCACAGAATTTGTCATAGACGATGACAGATCATCCACACCCTCTACATTACCCACGGGATCAAGATGGGGAAATTGACTTCTCACTAGTTTATACCTGGGAAGGGATTCTTCTATGGACGAACTGAGGGATCTCCCTGGAGATTCCCTAATCGCTTTTACATATACCGGAGGTTCAGGATTTAGAACCCTAGAGGGGTCATTCACAGTCTGGATAACAGACTCTCCACTCTCAAAACTTTGAGGTGAATAAGCCCAAATAAAATGTGGCTCAGAGAAATGAAGATTATTGACAGAACACATACCTCTTACGAGGTCAAAATTTGGAGGCTTGGAAGGATTTTTGAGTCCCTTGGCGTAAGCCATAAGGGCTTCAGTCTCACAGGAATCAGAAGAAGAATCAGAAGAAGCGCTGTTGGAAATGACAATGATTTGCTCACCCATGGAAGGAAAGAACCACACTAGAAAAAATCATACAGCGGACCTAAGTAAAACCCTAAAAACAATCCATACCCCTACCGAAGAAGAGAAGAGACAAAAATAGCAAGAAAGGATCAGGGGGAAGAAAAGAAATACCTGAATGCAGTAGAAGAAGCACGTAGAGAAAGTTGAAGAGTAGTCCCTTCTTCACGAAAAAAGAGACCTCTAAAAGGGAAGAATGGCAGCGAAAGTAGGAAAGCAGGAGACTATGCCAAGTTTTCTTTCTCTGTAAACCGAAACAAGAAAAGGAAGCGCAGCAGATAGCAGAAATGACGAACGCATAGTAACCGTCTCCTCGCATTAATGAGCGAGTGGCTCAAGAAATCCTTCAATCATAACGCACGACCTTCCATAAAGGCGTGTGAGCACACGTTCTTCGAAGAAGATCAACCATGCACACCTTAAGACGACATAGAAGTATGAAGATTAAAACGACATACGTCAAATGCAATTCGCCGACTTCACACGGGAGAAGCCGACGACTTGGGGGGCAACTGTTATGGACCAGGATTAAGACAACCCGGTACCAATACAAATGTCGTCGGACCTTCGTTAATTATAACCCGCCGAGTAAATAGCAGGGCTCCGAGCGGGATACACGTAACAATATGGATTCATCGGTGGGCCTCCAACATGATAACCAGGCCCAGAACGATACAGGTTTAACCCTAATAACTCAATATAAATAACTACATGCATATTGCATGCGAGGTACATTCTCATCTAATACATCACAAATAACCTAATTCCCATATTGACTTGGACATTGGAGTGTTTGCAGGTGGCCACACCGCCGTGGAGGAACCTTTTCACCCTATCAGGCCTCATCCCAGATCCCTCAGGTACGATCACAACAGTGTCTTATATAGACATTACACATTTATGTAAGTAAAGTACTGACTCTAATTATTAATGAATAACAGTAATAAACTAGAGTTACTTAATTTTACAGTCAGACTTAATTGTAATGGCTTTACTCTTAATATCCCCCGGCAAACTCAATGTGGTAGATGGAAGAACATTGAGTTTGGGATGCATTTCGATGAAACTAGCAGAGGATGGAGATTTTGTGAGTAAGTCCGCGAGCTGAAAACGCGCAGGAACATGTTTAACAAGAAGTTGACCACGTGTACATGCTCTCGAATGAACCAGAGATCAATCTCAAAATGTTTTGTGCGAGAGTGAAGAACTGGATTTGCTGTAAGCATTACAGCACTACTATTATCACACCAAATTACAGGAATTGTTGTTGATGCATGATGAAGTTCTGCAAGTAAAGTCTGAAGATACTGAATTTCAGCACCAAGAGCAGCAAGCCTTCTAAATTTTGCCTCTGTACTGCTCCTAGACACTACTCGTTGCTTCTTGGCAATCCATGAAACCAGATTCTGTCCCAGAAAAACACAAAAACCACTAGTTGAACGCATATCACTCGGGTCAGAAGCCCAATCTGAATCGCTGAACCCAGTAATTTCCTTAGTGCTGCTCGGTTTGAAGAAAAGACCATGGTTGAGAGTGCCACAAATGTACCTCAGAATACGTTTTACAGTTTTCCAATGACTGAGGAGAGGTTTTTGCATATATTGACACAGTTTATTTATAGTGAAAGCAAGATCTGGCCGAGTTATTGTAGCATACTGTAATGCCCCAACAACTAACCGATATAGAGTTGGATTTGATACTTCAGTAGTGCCATCAGAGAGAAGTTTGAGGGAAGGAGCCATAGGTGTTTTCACTGACTTTGCATTAAGCATATTGAGACTTTGCAGTAAATCAGTCAAATATTTGGTTTGGTTCATGTGAAGATTACCTTTGGAATCATATTTGATGTGAATTCCAAGGAAATAGTGTAACGGTCCAAGATCTTTGAGGGAAAAGGTGTTGCTGAGTTTGGAAATAAGATGAGTGATGGCTTTACAGGAGTTACTCATAATGAGTATGTCATCAACATAGATGAGTAAATAGATGAGAATGTTGGCTTTATGAAAAATGAAGAGGGAAGTGTCACACTTGGCTTGACAGAACCCAAAACTGAGAAGAGTACCTGAGAACTTATCGAACCAAGCCCTTGGGGCTTGTTTGAGACCATAGAGAGCTTTCTTCAATCTGCACACAAGCTGTTTGTTGTGATGTTCAAATCCAGGAGGTTGCTTCATATAGATGTCCTCTTGAATGCTGCCATTTAGGAAAGCATTATCGATGTCAATCTGATGAATGGGCCATCTGTTCGAGACAGCAAGACTAATGACAGTTCTGATTGTAACAGGACGAATAACAGGGCTGAAAGTATCTGAATAATCTAATCCAGGTCGCTGATTGAACCCTTGAGCCACGAGCCTAGCTTTATTCTTTTGAATGGAACCATCAGGATTGTATTTGACCCTGAAAATCCACTTACATCCAATTGGTTATCTGCCTTGTGGAAGAGGAACTAAATCCCATGTAGAATTTTTTATCAATGCTGTAAACTCAAGTTCCATAGCTTGTTTCCAATCAGGAGATGCAAGGGCTTCATAAACAGAACCTGGAACTTGACTAGCCAAAAAGGCTTTAGGCTTGAAAATTCCAGCCTTGACACGAGTTGTCATAGGATGTTGATTGGTAATGGCAGCACGCTATGGAGAAGAAAGACTAGAAGGAGCAGCTGGAACAGCAGGGTCTGCAATCAGCTGTATAGGAGCTAGTTGTTGAACATTGGTTGCTAGTACCTCTGGAGAAGCAATCTGAGAAAGCTATCCTGCCAAAGAACCACAATTAGAACTAGATTGTGATCCAGAAGGATAAGAGATTACCTATTGTGTAGGCATCAGTTGTTGAACCGCTGGTATTTTGGGAACCGAGGAAGAGGTAGGCTGTGAGGAGGTTGCTTCCTATGACAAGTTATCTGAACAACTTTTGAAAGGAAAGCAATTTTCATCAAATATCACATGCCTAGACACATAGACCTTTTGACTAGGTGACAAGCCTTTATAACCTTTGTGTAAAGGGGAGTAACCAATAAAGGTGCAGATTTCAGATCTAAATTCCAATTTGTGTTGATTATAAGGTCTTAAATGAGGAAAACAAGCACATCCAAACGTCCTAAATAAAGCATAATCCGGATTTTTATCAAAGAGCATATGAAAAGGAGATTTCATTTTTAACCTTTGAGAAGGAATCCTATTAATCACAAATACAGAACAAGCAAAGGCATCCACCCAAAAAGAAATAGGAAGAGAAGAGGCTGATAAAAGGGTTAGACCAGATTCACAGATATATCTATGTTTTCTCTCAGCACAACCATTTTGTTCGTGTGTGTGAGGACAACTAAATCGATGTACAACACCTTGTTCATGCAGAAATTTAGTAACTGGACTATATTCTCTACCCCCATCAGTTTGTAAACATTTTAGTTTAGTTTTAAATTGTAACTCAGCCATTGACTTGAACCTTAAAAAATTGTTATAAACTTCAGATTTATTTTTCATAAAGTAAATCCATGTAAATCGAGAATAAGCATCAATAAAGCTCACATAATATCTATACCCTTCTCTATAAGGACATGGAGAGGGTCCCCAAACATCAGAATAGACAAGTTCTAAAGGAGCATGATAGGTGGAATCAGAATCATAGAAAGGTAATTGTTTAGATTTACCAATGCAACATGAGGAACAAACAAATGAATCAACATTTTTATTTCCAACTGAAGGTAGTTTACACAGAGTCATAACATGTTCTACAGCTTTATTCGAGGCATGAGCAAGCCTAGAATGCCATTTCTTAAAAACATTAGCAGGAGAGGATGTAACAATATTATTCACTACAGGTTTATATCATCACAGTGAGTAGAAGGCAGAAAATTAATATTCCTAAAGACATAAAGTCCATTTCTAGCATATCCTTCCAGAAGCAGTTTGTTGTTCACCTGAGATTTAACACAACAAGAATTAGGATGAAATTCAAAGTAGACTTTGTTATCCTTAGCAAATTTATGCACACTCATTAAATTCTTAGATATATGAGGAGCATGCAGTAGTTGAGAGAGAGTTAAAACAGTAGAATCATCATTAGCCATTAAAGATGAACTACCTATATGATCAATATCTATAGAGGAACCATTACCCATAAGTATTTTAGTATTACCAGTATATTCAGTTTTTGTCATAAGATTGGATGAGTCTGGAGTCAGATGATTTGTGGCACTAGAATCTGGAAACCAAGTGTCTTCATAGTTGAAGGATTGACTTGGGGAAGCTACCATTGCCTGTCCCCTGAGTTTGATTTGTAGATGTTCCTTGCTGAGCATTCTGTGATGCAGTTTGTTTAGGGAATTGTTGGTCAAATCTGTGCCAACAGTGAAATGCAGAGTGACCAGATTTGCCACACACCTGACGCTGAACCTTGCTATCGTATTCCTCCGGCAACCCATCAAATATAGCATCCACATGTTCTTCAGCAGAAAGAGGATTACCAATCGCAGCCAGCTTGTCCACAATCGTTGATGCTACTTGTCTTTCGAATTCCACGCAATTGAATCTTCAATTGCTTGATACGAGCCTTAGTTTGCGAAGCAAAATAGGTAGTTAAGGTTTCCCATACCTGATAGGACCACTCACACCCTACAACGCGAACCTTGAATTGATTTTCCATGGATTCTAGCATCCACGATTTAAGCAAGCAATCTTGTTGCTCAAAGTTCTCGAAATCAACCGAGATCTGAGGCGTAATCTTCTCTCCATCACGCACAAATTTCTCCGGAATAGATTTGGGACCAAGAATATGTTTCTTTAACTTGTATCCCTTAATTGTTGATTCTGCATGTTGTCTCCAAGTGAGAAAGTTGTCATCGCTAAGCTTTGCTGAGATCGGAGTCGTGAAGGTCTGAACAACGAACGGTTGAGGAGCGGAAGTCATGACTGGATCGGCGGCGGATGATACCATGTTAAGAAGCTATAATAGAGAAACTGAGAGATGACAGAAAAGGAGAGAAGAAAGGAAATATTGAAATGCCTCAATGAATGATATTCAGTAATGAATTGTAATTACAGAAAGGGTATTAAATGTGTCTCATATAGACATTACACATTTATGTAAGTAAAGTACTGACTCTAATTATTAATGAATAACAGTAATAAACTAGAGTTACTTAATTTTATAGTCAGACTTAATTGTAATGGCTTTACTCTTAATAGCCTTAAATTCTCATATTATTGATCAAAATGTCATATTTTGTATAAATTATCATAAGCCATCTGGTTCTATTCCTAACATTGAGAATGTTGAACACTCTAGTGATTCTTCTCAAGTCAGTGAGCCTGCTACAAGAGTTTCTACGAGAATTAGAAAGCCTCCTCCACGTTTGGCTGACTTTCATTGTCTTACTCTTGCCTCTTCTAATTTCATTTTCAGTACCTCTTACCCTTTGCATGAATTTCTTTCTTATTCTAAATGTTCTAGTTCACACACTGCTTTTTGTCTTTCTATTTCTGGTTCTATTGATCCCACCACCTTCAAAGAAGCTAGTAAACATGAGTGTGTGAGACAAGCCATGTTAATTAGCTGAGTTACAAGCTCTAGAGAGGAACAAAACTTGGTCATTGGTTAATCTTCCTCCAAGCAAGAAAATTGTGGGATGCAAATGGGTTTACAGAACAAAATATAACGCAGATGGTCTCTTTAACAGCCTTGTTAGTTTATGTTGATGACATAGTACTGACTGGGAACAACGTTTCAATGATCAATGAAGTACAGAACTATCTCAATGATCAGCTTCATATCAAAGTTGTAGACCTCCAAATCAGGTAAAACTAGTGGCAAATTAAAGCTAATGAAATTATGTACAACTTTTATTTAGAGTGCAAGATCTGAATCTATTTGTTTCTAGTAGATAACTTCACTTGATTTCACCCGTCCATGATAAAAACCCAATTTTGGAAGCTCTAAGTGTTTTACCTATAACTCAAGCCATGCAAATTGGATTCTTATGAAACTTGTGACATTACAAAGCTAACAAATATCTCTATAACTTTGTGGAAGACCACAAAGTCAGAATCTACATGAAAACTGGTCAATATCCAATCCAAACTCGATGGAATCTCGCGTAGGGGTCACATGCAATGTTAGAGTCACAAAAAAGAAATTCCCAGTTGAGGGATTAAGGGGTTCTGAGTTTCAGGCGGTTGGAGCCGCGATCAGAGAGTGTTAAACCCACTTGGAAAAGATGGAGACATTTGACATTTGCTTTCAGTACTGTGTAATTGGCCTAGGGATTGTCATATCAGTATTTGTCGTCAGGGCGGACGATCGTGCCGTGAAATTCAGTGTCCATGGCAATTATCTGGTGCAATTTGACGGCAAAGCGGATCAACTTGAACTCCGGTTCAAGGTTGGAAGCCCACAAGGAGCGCGTCACGACTGAATTGGATGTGCTTAAAACCCCATGGCGTTGGAAAACATGCAGAATTGAAGTCTGAGAAGTAAGAACCAAGTCCTTGGAAGAAGGAAAACAGAGAAAATGATTTCTTAAGGATGAAGACTACAGAGACTTATATAAATATTTATTCATTCAATCGGATTTTCTAAGATACACTTTAAATGCATTAATTGCTTTATATTTCAAAAAGGAAAATATATTTAACAATCAAATAAAAAAAATAAGATCTATTTAGAAGTTTATTATTAAAAACATCACTTTAACTAGAAAAAAAGTTTATTATTTACAAGATATTATTTTTATTTCCAAAATGAAATATAACCATAAGTATATTTACCAGATAAAGCATTTTATTTATTATCTTTCCTTTTCAAATAACTAATAAAAAAAACCCTTCTTACCAAAAACAAAAAAGTTATGTTTTACCGATTTTCAAAAGTTTTACTTAATATTTTTTATAATAAAACCATTTGTTTAAAAGGATAATTATGATATGATAAGTTAACTGGTCATAATACACTATAACTGTTATTATTAGGATTCAACATGCAAAATAAGAACAAAATTATCCTATAAACTACCTAAATAGGTTTGATACAGTGAAAGCGTATTAGGTGCGCAAGGTTTGACAATGTATACGAGTATACTCCAAAGTTCTCTCTCCACAATTTTGATGAATAAAAAAAATATCCTATAAACTTGTTCTATCATGGTTTTTTGTTTAATATTTTCAGCGTGTATTTGGTTTAGTGGTGATAAATTTGATTTTGGATCAACATAATTATATATAATTAATTTTGTGTAAAATTGATTTTAAATTAACATAGTTTATGTTTGGGGACTTTTTCTTAAAAGCAAATTTAGAGTAAAATATATAATATAAATTTCTAACACAACAGTAAAGCATGTCTTACTTTGTTGAAGATAAATCCAATTTTTGCAACCAAAATCAATATTTATCTTTTTTCTAACACATAATCAAACAACTTATGGCTGGTTTGTTTGAACTTTTGTTTTGATGCAAATGATTTTAACGAACACTAAAAATATTTACTTCCATTAGATCATCTTGATTTTTATACATTAATAATGTCAACCATTTATTTTTGTTTCAGTTTTTGTATTTTTCACTTCTGATTCTACTTGTTAGAAATATTGAGAAAATGATAAATGTATTTATGAGGTGTCTTTCATCTGTACAATGAGTCACCTATTTATAGCTGAAAATACAATCTGAGAAATGAATAAAATAATCTCAGCAAATCAAATCATATCATATCAAATCCTAATCTTAATCGTATTATATCAAATTCCTAATGTTATAAATCAATTACAATATTACAATATCAATTTAAATATTTACAATATCAATTAAATATCTCAACATCCCCCCTCAAACTCAAGTGAGTGTGGAAGAGACCAACTTGAGTTTTTGGAAACTAAGTTGTAAAATGTTTAGGTGAACGAGACTTGGTGAACAGGTTAGCAGGTTGATCAAGGGTTCCGATAGGGAGGAGGCGAATAGTGCCACGGACCAGATGTTTATGGGTAAAGTGACAGTCAGCTTCTATGTATTTTGTGTGCTCATGCAACAATGATTAGTTTATGTTCTTCAATTTCTTAAGTAGGCTTTGTTGAATTAGATAGAATTCCAAATCTTTTTTACAATACACCAAATGCCCTTTCGATAGTATTTCGTAATGAGGCATGACGATGATTGAATAATTCTCTATGATTTTGGGGCTGATTCCATGTGGAGTATTCTGTCAAATGATAGCGAACTCCTCTACAAGGTGTGATAAGTCCACTCGTTAACATGAAGCCAACATCAACAGGGTAATACTTTCCTATAATTAGCATAAATAATCAATGTGATTGTTTCAAGGTAAACATGAGCAATTTCAACAAACTCTAACTTATTAATTACCTTAAGGTATTTTAAGTCTATCTTCATGAGTTAATGCATTTTTAATAATTCTTAAGTCTGAAGCGGTGCCTTCCCATCGAGGGAGCACATAAGTGAACCTTAAGTCAAGAGTACACGCAGCTAACATATTTTTTGTTGCATAATCTTTTCTACCATGATATCATAGAGCATCTACAAGAGATACCTTGATACGTAGTACCTCCGGTCCCAAATATAAGACCCTCTGGAGAAAATTTGTTGATCTTATATATAAGACCCCTACAAAGTTCAAGAAACAATTGTTAGTTTTTTCCTTGGCTATCCTTGTAATGAATGAAGGGATAGTGGGTACAACGAATGCATTTTCTAAAAATTGACTTCGAATAAAGGTAAATTTTATAGATTGTACTATTTTTCTTTAAAAACAAGACAATAAATTAGGTTGTTAGTAGTTTTCTTAATCCGTGTGAATTAGTTAAAAGGTCCTATAAAAAGGACCAGAGATAGTATATGTGTTCCGTCTATGGCACTGAAACAATCCTGACATTACATATGTATATTAATATAATCTAGAATAGTCTAGAATATATCATGCTAAAGTTTCATAATTAATTAAAAAAATTTAATTATCTTAAAATATGGATACAATGTATTATTACTAGAAACTTCATGACGAATAGTTGAGCCATCTAGTTGTACAAGGAATTTTTCTTCCAATTCAATTATAGCTCTTAACATTTAAGATGACAACTAATCAAAACGAGAAGTTTACTTCACGTTGTTTAGCATTATGTGTTAATATATAAATAGTTTTTGCTACTTGTTTTTCCACACTTGCATAGCGTGTGGGTTGTCTCTTTCTAACATTACACATAGTATCAAGAAAGTTTGAGACCCATTCTTAAAATATTTCTACTAGTTTCATATATAGTTAATATTTCGACCCATAATTTCATCACGCAGTATTTCTCTCTTTGAGCTCATGCTATAACTAATTTTCCTCTTACTTCTCTTTCTAATGAATTGGTAATAGGCAATAAAGCATGTGAATGGAGCTAAAGCCCTTCGACGCAAATCAAACCATCTTACAATTTCTTCTTCCATCTAAAAAAACAAACTAAACTACCTATCAAAACACAATAACTATATATATTAAAAGGAGTAGCCACAAGGAACAAGAAGCGGAGACAATGATTGAAAGATGAATTCACAGTATATACAAGTTGGTGACCTTATAAGATAAGAATAAAAAAAAATAGATGACAAATTCAAAATTGTCCTATTTACACCTCACTATATTTTAGTATTTTCCCTCGTCCTCTCTCTCTCTCTATATATATATGTGTGTGTATTATCTCATAATAGTATATTTGTATAATTCAAAAAATATGTTATTACGCTATTATTGTCTTTAGCTACCGATTTGGGTGATTTGGGGCCGATTGTGCTGGTTCTGTTATATATAAATATTAATCAATATTAATTACTCAGAATCATGGAAGTGGTTTAAGGATTGTGTGGCACTGATTGAGCATTCCATTGCTATACTCAAGACAGAAAAGATGCAAGCTCATAGGGCTTATGCACAGGTCATTTGTAAAGTTGTTGGTTGGGACATTGACCAATTGCCAGCTATTGTGTTAAAGGATTCAAATTCCTCATTGGTAACTTCAAGGAAGCTTTTGGTGAGATTTATTCATGTCAGGTTTATCAAATTTATAAGTGAATAATTTCTTCTTTTTTTTTTGTTATTTTATGAATTTTTAGTTGAAAAATTTGTAGAATATTTTTGTTATTATTTTTATGGATAAATTGATATTTTAGTACTATAGCTTTTTTTCAGATTTTAATTTGGTCCATTTATTTTTTCTTCTTATTAGTAATTTATCTTCTCAATATAATATGATCATTTTTTATTAATTTTTTATGATAAATAATTCACAAGAATGCTCACAGTACTATGTTTTTATCTTTGGCTACTTCTTTTCCACATCCAACAACTATTTTAGATATTTTTACTAATTATTTATAGAAATAAAATGAAGCAAAAATAAATAAAGGAGCCAAAATAAAAAAAAAAAAGAAAAAGAAAATCAAACTGAAATTTGGTATTAAGTTTAGGGACCAAAAAATTTTTTTTTGCTTTACTGTATTTATTATAATATTCACCGTTAATTTATTTATCTTTTAACTAATAACAGCTCATTTCAGATGTTCACGACAAAACAATGTTGGAGACTAATATAACACTAATGCTAGTAATTGAGCAACAACTTAAAAATAATAGTCACAGCCAAGTCAAAAATTGGGAAAGTAAAATTTGGCTATTTCATTTTTTTTTTTTTGTAACAGGATCTTCTTTAGGGTGTGTTTTCATATATTTGAGATTTTTTATTATTATTCAACTTTTAGGTGTCTAACTAATGCTATTCTGTTTTCTTCTACTTGTGAAGAGTATCTTTTTTCTTGGAAATTAATGATTGAAAACAAATATAAATTGTGATGAGATCTTGACTCAAAGATTTCAAATATTTTATAATAAAAAAATCAATTTTAGTTAAGTTAGAGCATATATGGATTATGACACCATGGATATTGACTTAGTCCTTACTAGGAAAACATGTGACCAACTCTTAGAAAGAAGCGAGGGTGTAGCATAGCCAAGCCATAACAAAAAAAATCAAGGCCATATATTTCGAGTGCCAGTTGAAAATGAAGGGGTGCAACTTTTACAATCACGACATGAAAAAGAATAATATCCATATTTTGAATTTCGCGTTTGTTAAAAAAGTTATGCATCTTTCACTGCCAAGCCCTGGAAAAAATGACGACCATATTTGAAGTCAAGGTTTAGGTTTACTTGTATTTTTCTATATGAAAAACTTATTATTAGTCATTATTTAGTACAAAATCATAGTTCCATTAAATATTTGTACCATAATAATATATTGGCATTAGATAATACGTTAATTAGATGGACCTAGTGTCACTTTGGTCTAGAAGTGTCAAAATGGGCTAAGCCCGACGGACCAGTTCGAATAACTCGCTCAATGAGTTGGACTAGGTTCTAAAAATATAGGTCCGATCGTAATCGGGCTTGGCCCAAACCAACTGGAATTTTGATTGGTCCATGGGGGCCGAGCCCGAAATGGGCTGGCCCGATTTCTTAATATTATTATTATTATTAATGTTATTTTATTGTTGTTATCATTTTATAATAGATTTTAAAAATTAATAATATTAAAAAATAAACTAAATATATTAAAAATATTATTTAATTATAAAATTTATTAGAATATTATGATTTTATTAATTATAATACTATTAATGGAGTTTTAAATTAAATTTTTTGAAATTAAAAAACTGAATAAAGAAGTGTAATTAAAAATAATACAAGATAAAAAGGAAAAGATACAACAAGTTTAATTTAACATCACAATTAAATTATCTAATTGAAATGGTGTGCAAATTAATGAGAAAAAAAAATGCTTCACAAGAAAATCTTACGTGAATGATTTCAGATAGATATGAGATAAAACCAGTAACAAGAAGAAATAATTAAAGAACAAGTAATGTTTTCTCAAATTTGCATGAGCAGTGTAGTGGAATTAAAGATGGATTCAACAATTACACGAAAATTATTAAAACACAAGTGAAGTTTGTCTCTTATTCATATGAAACATTCCAACGGATTTAAGATAATGTCAAATTTGCATGGGCAATCCAAATGGACTTGAGATGGGTTCAGTAATAACACAAATTTGTTAAAGGACAAGTGAAGTTTGTCTCTGATTTGTATGAACGCTTCCTGTGAATTTGAGACAATGTCAAATATGTATCAACAATCCAAATAGATTTTAGAGAGATTAAATAATAACACAAATTTGTTATAACACAAGTGAAGTTTGTCTTTAATTTGTATGGGTGATTCCCGCGAATTTGGGATAAAGTCAAATATGTATGAGCAATCCGAATGGATTTGAGAGGGATTCAACAATAATACCATATTGCCAAAGCACAAGGGAAATTTGTCTCTAATTTATATGAATGATTCCCACGGATTATAGATAAAATTAAAGTTGTATGAGCAAGCCACACATATTTGGGATGGTTTTAACAATAACACAAAATCGTTAAAGCACAAGTATAGTAAGTCTCTAATTCGTATGAATGATTACCACGGATTTGAGGCAAAGTCAAATATGTATGATTAATCCTCAAATATTTGAGACGGATTCAACAATAAGAAAAAATTATAAAAGCACAAGTGAAGTTCATCTCTTAATTCGATGAACGATTCACACGGATTTGAGACAAAGAAACCATTAGTACAAAATAATTGAAGAGAAAATATAATCTTCCCATATCTCGTGTGAAAGTTACACATGACTTTGTGACAGAATAAAGTAAAACACATAATGGAATCATTAATTGTGGTGTGTCCAAAATCTGTAGGAAACTAGAGACGAATTTCACACGAATTTTATTTTAAAATATCAATGATATGTCATTTATTTGAATTTGTGCAAAATGCATCCCAAATTTGTTGGTGATATTTTAGAGGCAAGATGGCAGGAAAAGGTGGGATGTAAAAGTGATGGATTTTTTCAGAAATATTTGTTTTACAAAAACTGTCTCAAAACCGTGGAAATTTCATCCCAAATTCTAAGGAGTTTTGGACAAAAATTAATTCATCCCAAATTTCCGTCTCTAAAAGGCATTTTTTAGTAGTGCTCACTGCATCTATGTACATAGTGCAATTTTTTCTTCCAACACACAAATTTTCAAAACAGAGAAAATTGAACTATGTACATGCTTCTACTCCCTTTGTACATCGATGCAATGCTTGAAAAACCTTCCAAAACTTCAAAAAATAGCTTGAGCAAAAAGGCTAACATGTTCTAAGATAAAACCAATGATGATAGCCATTTTAAAACACTTTTAGAGCACCTTAAAAACCTTTGTCCAAATGAAACAAAAATATCTTCCTTGTATGCAATTCAATGAAGGGCTCAGAGGCAGAATCAAGCATTTCTAAGGTTAAAACTATAGATAAAGGTGCACTATGAGTCCTGGACCAGAAACTATTCTACATTTGTTACCACTTCGGGAATCAGAGCATACCTTGAGCTACGGTTGTTTGATTAAAGTGAAGTAAGAGGCATTTTAAAGCTAAGAGGATTCTCTACAATTGTTATGAAGACCACGAAACCCACTTTTAAAGATTTAATTGTTAAAATTGGTTGCTTTTAACACATAAGTACACCTAAACAACTCAGCACTTAGACATTGACCGTGTCTCAATATTTGAACCATAACTAGAGTTTTAGCTACCCAAATTGAGTGAAACCAAAGCCCTTGGAAATCTAACATGTTTCTCTACAACTTCTATGAACAAAAAGAAGGCAAATTCATCATCTACATGTCCTACTATTGCATGAAAACTCACGGATTTACACAAATCATGGCAGAAACTAAGATTCCTTCTCAACTCAACCCAACATGCTTCCTATCATGAATTTCTCTAGATTTTGGGCTTAGAACGCATCTAATCTCTAACACGCATTTAATTGGCGCTATTTTCAAAAACTTTGGGTCAATTGTTATCGCTCGAGCTCTAGAGACAGTTGAAAGGTCTTTCTTCACTGCCATGTATTTTGGGTTGGCGCTCGAGCTCTAGCGCCAGAAAAGCATAACGATTGATCTGCTATTCAATGCACCAGCGCTCGAGCGCCAGACGCAACGCTCGACCGCCATGCACGCGTTGGCTTTAAAAACAGCGCAAAATCAGTTTTTTCTGCATAGCATCTCTTTTTTCTCTTCTCTGTTACGCAATACAAATCATTTCTCACATTAAATTTGTCCAAATTCATCAAATTTCTCAAGTTTTTCATCAATCATCATCATGTTCAGGAACCGAAGAAAGGCACCTGGCCATGAGCCCAAGCGTGCTTCCAAGAAGAGAAAGGAAAGCCCCCAAAGGAGAAGAGGAGGTTCCTCGTCACAGGGTGGTGGTTCTGACCACCCCCACCATTAGGATTACTTGAATGGCACATATGTGCAAGAAACTTTGCGAGGAAGAGAACTTCCAAGAACTTTCAATGCCGCCGATCTACGAAGATATTACCGTTAGTTTTTCATTTTTATGCTTGTATAGGAATTTTTGCAATTTTTAAGTAAGACTCTCTTGTGTAAAGTATTTATGAGGTGCTCTTTTTCCTTTGCGGGTTTTATTCCTAAGGAGGGTTTTACCGCAAAGCATTTAACGAGGCCCAAATTTTTGTAATAAACTCGCAATGAATATGAATGCAAAATTAAAGAATGGATTCGCTATTGTTACCATGTAGGGATCAATGATACTGGCATAGGGAAACTTACCATAAATTCAAGGTCAATTAAGGATCAATTATCCCAATTTAGGGGGATGCTCCCTAGCTAAAGGTCACAATCCTTCAAAGAGGATCAATGATTCCGAGTTAGGGTGACACACCCCAAATAGACAAATACTTGGAAGCGAAGATCAATGATTGCAACCAAGGGCGACATACCCAATATAAAGGTCACATACCTAAGTACAGGATCAATGATCCAACCAAAGGCAACACGTCCCAATATAAAGGTCACAGACTTGAGTGCAGGATCAATAATCCCAAATAAAGGCAATATGCCCCAGGAAAAAGGCACGCTGACCTTAATTGAAGATCGATGATCTAAACGCAACGTGAGAAAGTTCAAGCAACAAAATAATATTGCATATAAAAATGACTTCATAAAAAGCACAAGATAGCAGGGAGATAAAGCAAAAGTGAAATAAAACTTTAGAGGAAAAGACAATATGTGATACAAGTTAGGGGATTACAAAATACAACATGAAAATTTCATTGTCATAAAACTAAAATTATGAAAAATCATGGGTTTTCATTGGTGACATCCGCCCAAACAGTGCCATCCCTTTGAACAGTAGGTTCCTCCACGTTCGAGCTTTTAGCACCTCCAGCCGAAAGTAACTTGGACGAAATTGGTAAAAGAGCCTGGGGATAGTAGGGTTCCTAATAAGGGTTGTCCAGATCCGTGAAGGATAGGGGCCAGTGTTAAAATCCAACTGTTTCCCTTCCATGACGTCATGAAGGGGGTGCACCCCTTTATATTTGAGTTAAACGGCAGGATTTAAATATTCAATTTTGCGAAGACAACTCGTGAAGGCTACATAGCACCATTGGAGATCAACATGTTCTTTTTCTTTATTGCTTTCTCCAACGTACGATTCTTAATTTCTAGAGCTTTCTTTTCTGCTGCGATTTCTTTTCGAGTTTGTTTCAGGAAGTTCTTCTCATCTCGTAGGGCGCCGACCTCTTACTTGACAGTCTCCAGTATAAGTGCCAAATTCTTCTTCTCATCAGTGAGTTAGGCATGCTCAATTTGAAGGGTGTCCTAATTGTTAACAGCGATGCTCAACTCGGATCTGAGAGTAGGGGTTGTGGCATTGAACGCATCCCCCTCCTGGATTAGACACTCAATCTTCTTGGCCTGCAAGTCAATTTGGTTTAAGCAAAGAGTCTTGTTGACTTGCAAATTTTTCTCGAGCTCAGCCACCTGATTAGGATGATCCATCTCGTCATGGACATGCTTCACCCAGAGAACGAGATCAAGATATTAAGAATCAATGGCAAGCTAACAGTCCCAAATTGATTAATAACTATGAGCAAAGAAGAGTACAAATTTAGAGATATAAACCATGAGTTTGCTTTAAGGACTTCCTTATTGGCGGTCTATCTACTTTAGAGCTATTTGCCTCAACTCCCTCAGTTTGACCATCATCTCCCCGGGGTAGAAGTTTAGGGCTAGGAGTTTAGTGACGTTGGGTAGCTCCTCTTTTCAAGTAGAAATCCAACTCTCTCGTTTCCCTCTCTTTCCCTTCGTGTTCACTACAAGGGTTATTATCTTCTTCGTTTCGCTCCTTTGAGGCCTTCGGCACTTCTGTTCACCTGCTATTTGTTACTCAAGTATGTTTTTTATTTTTCAATTTATCTAGGATAACTACTCTATTCTTAAATTATTATGAATTTCATTTTCCCTCTTTTGAAAACCCTAACTCTAAATTGAAAGAGATGCTTTGCCTGCTGCGATAGTGTTGAGTCACTATTTTTCCCCCTTAAATGACTTGCAAAAATGAAAGATACATGCTTTTCTTGTAAGTTATTTACATGCTTTTCTTGTAGAACTTATGATATGTGTGGTTCTAGTCATGATTTTGTAATGTTGGTTTAATGATTGCTTAGGTACACAACCATTACTTGCTATTGCTAATAATTTTGTGAACTTGTATTGTTTTTGTCCATGATTTGTGAGCTGTAAAGGATTTGAGCTCAAAAGATTCTTTCAGTTGGGAATCCTACAAAACTTAGTTTCCAATGGAACCAAGGTACTAGCTTTCTCAATGGCAATCCAACTAATGAATGTCAAACAATTAATTGATTAAGATGCTGAAATTTTGAAGTTTTCTAAATTTTTCTTCTTCATGAATTGCAGGTGGATATTAGCACCATGCTTGAGGAAGCTGTACAATATGTCGAGCTTTTACAGCTCCAAATCTAGGTAACTACTCAAGTGTTTAGTCATTGCAAAATAGTGTCCATATTGTTATATCATTAGGAAACATAGAGATTCATTGATTTTTGACATAATATATGAAGTTTTGTGGAAATATTTGAAGTTTTGTTATTTTGGTTAGTAGATAGAATGACATTATAAAGTTTTATTTTTGATGAAGGTTATGAGTTAGGGTCAGATAATTGAGTGAGTTCTTCGTTTAATTCATAAAGTGTGTGTTAGCCTGAACCCCCACTTGCACGATTCAGTCAGAAAGAGAATGTTGGGTACTCCAAACAAGCACTAAATTATTCCAAGTTGTGATTATTATTTTGATGACTCTAAAATATGAGAGTAGCTAGTTTCTTCGGTCCATTTTGTTAGCTGGCTTTTGAAATTATTAACTTATATTACAATTCCTAGACTTCCTTTGTTTTTATTGAGTCATCTTCACATACTAATACCGGTTTTGTTCTTGTTATGTAGGTATACCCCATTTCTGCTTTCTTAATTAGTGATTTTTAAGCTAGCCAATATATAGGTAAGTGTAAATGCACTCCTGATTTGGAAAATGATTTTGTGTGTTTTTCTCTTTTCTGGGTTTTTCCTTTTTCTTTCTATTGTATTAGAGGATAAAATAACATAGTTATATTTTCTGTATTGGGCTTTTGTGTCTGTTTGGTTTCCTTGTATGTGAGCCTAAGCTTAGATGAAAGCCCAGTTTCTATTCTCTTTATTATGCCCTTCTCCTTGTATTCTGATTCATTCAACTAATTCATTTACTCTCTTTTACTTTCTCTGTTTACATTTCCAATATGGTATCGAAGAGCCTGAGGGTTAGGGTTTCAGGTTGCTTCGCGTAGCGCCACCGTTGCACGTGGTTCTCCGTGTAGCGCCGCCGTTGCCAGCGATCTCCCTTCTCTCTCCCTTGGTCGTCCTTTCCCACACACAAACAACCATCTTCTTTTCCTCTTATGGCTGACATAGTTGATGCCATCGTGATGAAGGTGGATCCGTCTCAAGACCCTACAAGCCCCTTCTTCTTGCACCCGACAGACAACCCAACCTCTGTCGCTATCACCCCCGTTCTTGAAGGTGCCAAGAACTACCAAATTTGGTCAAGAAATATGGCTCGTGGCTTGATCTGCAAAGACAAGCTAGGGTTTGTGACTAAAGTCGTTCCAGAACCTGCTGCCGGCGATCCTCTCCACCACACCTGGATGAAGTGTAACACCATGGTAATCGCATGGATTACCAGATCTGTAAGTAACTCTATCGCACAAAGCATCACCTATTTTGATAAAGCCTCTGATGTTTGGAATGATGTGAAAGAGCGTTTTTCAAAGGGCGATGCATTTTGGTTTTTTGATCTCTTACAAAATATACATTCTATACGCCAGGGAGATCGCGATCTCCCGACCTATTTCACCGATTTATAGATTCAGTGGCAAGAACTGGATGTTCTTCGCCCTATTTTTCAATGTTCTTGCGTTGTACCGTGTACTTGTCTTCTTGCTGACACTTTTAAGAAGTACTGTGATTAGGAGTATGTCACTTGTTTTCTGAAAGATTTAAATGAAAATTACGACACTGTTAGAAGACAAATCCTGTGTATGGAGCCTTTGCCCTCTGTGACGAAGGCGTTTTCGATTGTGCAGCAGCAAGAATGAACCCAATCTACTGACATGAATGATGCTAAATTTGTTAACAACATCTCTAATATGTCTAATACCTCTTGGAAGAGCAATCAATACAATGGAAAATCTAAAACTAATCCTTGTAAACCTAACCCTGATCAAGGAAAAATATGTAGTTTCTGTGGAAAAGAAAACCATACTGTTGAAACTTGTTTTTTCAAAAATGGTTTCCCGGCGAACTTCAAGTTCAAAAACAAACAATCTTCCGCTGTGAATGCTGTTCAATCTTCTAATTCCGCTGCTAGCTCCTCTGGTAATGCTTCTAAAACCCAACAAATCTTATCAAATGAAGACTATGCCATGCTTGTTGACATGATTAAAAGGGTTAAAATGGATTCTGGTGATGACCAAGTGAACAGCATCACACACACAACTGAAGCACACACTTCACATGGTAATCTCTTTATTAATTCTTTCTAGCTTGTTGATAGTGGTGCTACGGATCATGTATGTAATAATATGTGTTTTTTCACCAACTATGATGCTATTAGTCCTATTGCTGTAAATCTGCCAAATGGTCAAATTTCCTACGCATGCTTTTCTGGAACTGTTATTTTTAAAAATGGTTTAAAGATTGAAAATGTTTTATACATCAAGGATTTTTCTTTCAATATATTATCTGTCCACAAGGTTGTTTGTTCTTTAAATTTACGTATGATATTTGACAATTCTGAGTGTTTTTTATAGGACAAGCAGACCATGAGGATGATTGAACTTGCTAAAGTCCGGAAAAGTCTTTACATTTTTCAACATGATGATTCTGTGTTCCAAAAGCATATATGTTCAAACTCTATGACCAATTCTGATACTTTGTTTGATTTGTGGCATTTTAGGATGGGTCACCCATCGAATGATGTTTTGCATAGCATTGAAAAAAAAGTTTCCTTATGTCAAACTGAATAATTTCACTTACTGTGATGCTTGCCAATTAGGAAAACAAACTAGGTTACCTTTTCCTAATGAATACAATAGAACTGATTGCATATTTTCTGTTATTCACATGGACATTTGGGGGCCTTTGAATATTGATTGCATACATGGTCATAAGTATTTCCTAACTATTGTTGATGACCACTCTAGGCATACATGGATACATCTAATGAAATCAAAATCTGAAACAAGATCTTTAATTGAGAAATTTATAACATATGTTGATACCCAACTCTGTTAAAGTAAAAACTATTCGTTCTGACAATGGTGTTGAATTTAATTTTTTTGATTTCTATGCTAAGCATGGTATATTACACCAAACTTCATGTGTGGCCACTCTTGAGCAAAATTGTGTCGTTGAACGTAAACATAGACACATCTTGAATGTGGCTAGAAGTATCCTTTTCCACTCTAATTTACCTAGATCATACTGGTGTTATGCTGTTTCTTATTCTGTTAAAATCATTAATTCCTTACCTAGCAGGATCTTGAAACAGAACACGCCTCATCAGTTACTTTTTGGTAAGTCACCTGATGTGATGGATTTGAAAGTTTTTGGGTGTTTGTGCTAAGGTACCACACTCTCCCAAAACAGAAACAAATTAGACCCTCGCACTATTAAATCCTGTTTTTTGGGTTTTAAACAAGGCACTAAAGGATATGTTTTGCTTGATTTAACATCACAAAATATTTTCACCACTAGAAATGTCATTTTCAAAGAAAGTTTTTTTCCTTTTAAGTCAGAGCAAACTAGCATTGTTGTCCCTAACAATTCATCTGTTTTAGACCATCAAAAGTTTTTTTATGACCCTTGGCCATTGGAACAATCTGTTCCTACATCAACTCAGTTGCATGAAACTGTGACTAACACATCTCAAACAACAAAAACTATCACTCTTGATAATACTTGTGATTCTCAAACTGTAGTTCCAAGTACCATTCTTGTTGATAATCCTGATGATGCTAACACTTCCCTACCGGTTAGAAAATCCAGTAGACAGAGAGTCTACCCAGGTAAATTTGCTGACTACATAATATACTCAGCTGCTGCTAACTCTGATACAACTGATAAAGACCCAAGGTATCCTCTTTCCACTGTTTGCAATTACAGTAAGCTATCTGATAATTATAGCACATTTGTTTCTAGCATAGACAAAACTATTCCTACTTTGAAGCTTCACATGACCCAAAATGGATAGATGCTATGAATAATGAACTTTCTGCTTTAGCCAGTAATAATACATGGTCTCTTGTGAATCTGCCTAAAACCAAAAAAGCTATAGGATCTAAATGGGTTTATCGTATTAAATACAAATCAAATGGCGAAATTGAACGCTATAAAGCTAGGTTAGTTACTAAATGCTATAACCAAAAAGAAGGAATTGATTATAATGAAACCTTTGCACCTGTTGTCAAGCTTAGTACTATTCGTTTGTTACTTGCTATTGCTGCTGTTGAAAACTGGAATTTACATTAATTAGATATAAATAATGCCTTTCTCCATGGAGATTTAAAAGAGGAAGTTTACATGCGGATACCACAAGGCTTAACTGTCTAAAACAAAAACTTGGTTTGCAAACTCAATAGATCTTTATACGGTTTGAAACAAGCAAGCAGAATGTGGTTCCAAAAGCTTTCTTCCTTCCTTATAAATCTGCGTTTTAAAAAATCTCACCATGACCATTCTAAATCAAAGAAAGTATACTTTGGACCTAATTGAATCTTGTGGTCTTCTTGCATGAAAGCCTACAAACAGCCCAATGGTAAAGGACAACATGAAATCTGCAGAAAAAATAGAGCCTTTTGAAGATGCAGAATGCTACAGAAGACTCATAGGCAGGATGTTGTATCTAACCAACACAAGACCAGAGATTACATATGCTGTCAACCAATTGAGCCAGCATATGCAGAAACCAAAGCAGGGCCATTACCAAGCAGCCATGCGTATAGTTCATTATCTAAAAGCTGACCCTAGCCAAGGACTTTTATACAAACCAGATTCAGAACTCAGGATTAAAGCCTACAGTGATGCAGACTGGGCAACTTGCCCAGTAACCAGAAGATCCATCACAGGATATTGTATATTCTTAGGAGACTCTTTAGTTTCTTGGAAGTGCAAAAAAACTGTTTCTAGATCCTCGTATGAAGCTGAGTATCACGCCCTTGCGAGTACTGTCTGCGAAATACAATGGCTCAGTTTTCTTCTCAAAGATCTAAGAATTTATTTTATTTCCCCTGCCCTTCTATTCTGCGATAATGACTGCCAGATATATTGCGCAAAATGCTGTTTTCCATGAGCGTACAAAACACATAGAGATAGATTGTCACGTGGTCAGAGAATGTCTAGAAAAGGGATTAATGGAACTTCTTCCCATCAACACTCAACATCACATTGCAGATATATTAACCAAAGCTCTTAAAAACATTTCCATATTTTTCTTCACAAGCTGGGAATATACAGTATATATTCTCCAGCTTACGGGGGATATTAGAGGATAAAATAACATAGTTATATTTTCTGTATTGGGCTTTTGTGTCTGTTTGGTTTCCTTGTATCTGGGCCTAAGCTTAGATGAAAGCCCACTTTCTATTCTCTTTATTATGCCCTTTTCCTTGTATTCTGATTCATTCAACTAATTCATTTACTCTCTTTTACTTTTTCTGTTTACGTTTCCAATATGTTGGATTCAAAGTTTTTAGCTAGCTTTATGCAAATTGGGTTCTTTTGCTTTTGAAATTCTGTTGTTTTTCTACCTTTATGTTTTTAATTGAGATTTTCTCTTTTCTGGCATTCCGTTGCCAAATGGAAGGATTGAATCTTTCATCTCAGATCAACTCATTCTTGTTGGGTTTCAATTCCTTTGAATGGTTGTCTGATTCCACGTAGGAAAAATTTTATTGCTCTTGATTTAATCCTGCAACTATTATGTTGTCGATGGGCGTGAGAAACTTGTTTAAGAAGCACCGTTTGATTTTTTTGAGCTTTTTCTTAGGATAGAGTTATTTAATTCCATAGCTACAAGGTGTTTGTAAGTTTTCCTCTAAAGGGATTTGGATAAAATGGATGAAGATAGTAGCAATTCTTGGATAAGAAGGGCTAATTTACCTGTTGTCGAATTTCTTAACTGACTCACAAGCCTCTGCATAGCTTAGATTAGACTAACAAGTTTGTTACTATATTTTAGATTTTGGACTAACAAGTTAGTTGCTTTGTATATGAGTCTTTGTACATATATATACTCATTATATATATAATTGGTTGTAACTCTGTACTGTACCATCATTCAATATACAATTCATTTTACACAAATCACGTCTTTTCTCTCTCTCCGCTGATACAATTGTTTAGAATATTGAGGAGTAGCAATCTTATAGGGACAATTCCTCGATATCTTGAAAAGGTGGAAGAGATCATTGTAAGTAATAATACTTTATTTATTTATAATCGTTGTTGATATATATATATATAGGGATCAAATGACACCGGTATAATTTACATCAAATCTTACACCGGTTATTAACTATTGGTTGAAGATATTTTTCAATGAAATCCACCATTGGATTGAAATTACTTATTGTATAGATCATGTCTATTAAATTTTACATCATTCCGAAATCGTTTAGTACTCCATCCTAATACTTGATATTTTCATATATTTTAAAACTATATATTACGTTACTTTTTTTACGTTTATGGAGTACTAAACGGTTTCAGAATGATGTGAAATTTTGTAGACATGATCTATACAATAAGTAGTTTCAATCCAAGGTGAGTTTCGTGAAAAAAATCTTCAGCAAATAGTTATTAACCAGTGTCATTTGATCTTTTCCCATATATATATACATACATATATATATATATATATGAGTTAGGATCAAATGACACCAATTGGTTTGACACCAATTCTTACACCAATCAATAACGATATATCGAAAAAAAATTTCATGAAACCTACCGTTGGATTGAAACTACTTATTGTATAGATCATATGTACAAAAATTCACACCAATCAAAGATCTTTTAATACTCCATCAACACACTTTTTATTTTCACGATTTTTAAAACTATATTTTACGTTAATTTTTTAGTACATTGATGTAGTAGTAAACGATCTCGGATTGATGTCAAATTTTATACACATGATCTATATGATAAGTAGTTTTAATCCAAGGGTAGGCTTCGTGAAAAAAATTTCGATCTATCGTTATTGATTGGTGTAAGAATTGGTGTCAAACTAATTGGTGTCATTTGATCCTAACACTATATATATATATAGCTCAACAGTTTTTAACTTTGTCCTCATATATATAATTTTGTTAAGAATTATTTTTCTTTTTCAAAGACCTCTGTGTTAACAAATTGAGTGAAGAGATTTCAAGAACTTTGGGTGTCCCAAAGAACATGAATCTGCCGTAAGCAATATTTTTGAACATTGTAGTGAAGGCTGGTTAAAGATACATCCAACTAAATATGTTTGTTTTTCGTTTGCTGCTCTTATGTTCTTTATCTAACACAGTATGCATATTCATGTAGATAATGGATATCTGGGATTTATGAACCATGTAAAGAGCTTGATCTTACAATTGGGATGTGGAATCACTTGAAAAACCAAGATATTCTAGCTCAATCATGTATATGTTATTTATATAACACAGTATGCATCATTTTTGTCTAAGTTTTCTTTGTGCAATTTTTTTTTTGTTTAAAATTAATGTATATGTTATTTGATAATTTTTACAATAGTACTGAAACTCTTTGTAAGGACCAAATTTTATAAAATTAATGAATGAATTAATTTTTATATCTTTATTAACCTTTGAATGCATTTATAATTTTTTTAAGAAAAAGTTGTTGATAAATTACTACTAATAAAATAAGATTAATGTAAAACCAAAAAGAAAAGTCCATCCGACCGATGAGTCCCTCAATCCTTCTTCCCCGTTCCTCCTGCATCTCGACGATAATCCATCCTCTGTCACAATGGCAATCACTCTTGAAGGTTAACACAACTACCAGCTATGGAGTAGGAGTATGATGTAGACGTTCTGCAAAGACAGATACGGATTCGTGGACGGTTTGATTCCAACGCCTTCTACGACAGATCCTCTCTACAAAGCTTTGCAGAAGTGTAACAGCATAGTGATCCAATTGATCACGAAATCTGTATCTCCTACAATAGGACAAATCATCGCGTTCTTTGATTCCGCCAAGGATCTTTGGCAGGATCTCAAAGACCTATTTTCGAAGGGAGATTATTTCTGTTTTTTAGATTTATTACAGGCTATCCACTCTTTAAAAGAGGAGATTGAGATCTCCAAACATATTTAAGTCAACTGAAATTTCTTTGGCATGATCTGGAATCCTTACGACCTGTTTTTTCTTGCTCTTTTGTCTCACAGTGTTCCTGCTCCAAATCTATCATTGACAGCCTTCACTGCTACCATAATATAGAGTATGTTGTTTGTTTCTTGAAAGGGTTGAATGAACCCTATGATACAGCTTGTAGGTAGACTCTATGCATGGAACCCCTTTCCTCTTTGGCCAATACTTTTACGAAAATACAGCAATATGAACGTCAACAGGCTTCCAATCCCTTCCTTGATGCAAAGGCCCTAGTTGCACCTCCGTTTTCATCTAACTCTACAAACTGCAAGCCTCATGCCCAGAACCCAAATTCTCAATAGAAAGGAAAGAATAAGGGCCATTATCGCAATCCCTCCTACTCTTCCAAGAATGGAAAGACATGTTCGTTCTGCGGTAAGGAGAACCACATGGTTGAAAACTGCTTTTTCAAGCATAGATTTCTTAAAAATTTTAAGTTCAAATCTAGAAATAAAATCAATTCTGCTCAACCTTCTTCTGGAAATGTGAATTCTACTTCTAGTTTTGAGACCAATTCTGTGAAATATGTTAACCTCTCTAAAGAGGACTGTGACTTACTTGTTAACATGTTACGTAGGGCACAGACTCAGCCACCACATCACTCTGTTAATCAAATATCTCACACTGCACCAAATTCACACACCACACAAGGTATTTATGATCTTAACACACATTGGATTATAGATTGTGGAGCTACAGGTCATATATGCAATTCTTTTGATCTTTTTATTAATCTTGACCCTATTTCCCCTTTTAAGATTCAACTTCCTAATGATGGGTTTTCTGTTGCTTCTAAAAGTGGAACTATACTTCTTCCAAACTCTTTAAAACTTAAAAATGTCTTGTATATTCCTACATTTATGTTTAATCTTATTTTTGTTCAGCAATTTACGGCATCCTCTAACCTTTGTTTGATTTTTGAAGCTGATTACTGTTATGTACCGGACAAGACTTCCCTGAACACGATTGAGCTTGCTTGAGTTCATAAGAATCTCTAGCTTCTTCGCCAAAATACTACAAATCATGTGCCTACTTTGACCCATACTACTGATACTGCCATTTTGAATAACTCTACTGTTGACAATAATCTCTGCCATTATAGATTAGGGCATCCTGATGATGATGTTCTTAGGACAATAAAACTGCATTTTCCTTATGTTTCTTTTGTTCCTACTAATAATTGTGATTCATGTCATTTGGGTAAGCAATCTAGATTGCCTTTCCCAAATGAAAATCATAGAACAGACAATCCTTTCTCTTTAATTCACATGGATATATGGGGTCCCATAGGTACTGCTTGTTTGCATGATCACAAATATTTTTTTGACCATTGTTGATGATTACTCTAGGCATACTTGTGTCCATTTGAAGAAATCTAAATTTGAAACTCGCCCTTTGATAAAGAACTTTCTTGCTCTTGTTAAAACTCAATTTAATTCTTCTCTCAAAGTTATTAGATCTGATAATGGTGCTGAATTCTCCATGCATGATTTTTATGCTGAACATGATATTTTTCGTCAAACATCATGTATGTGTTGAGACATCACAACATAATTCTGTTGTGGAACGTAAACATAGACATATTTTGAATGTGACTCGATACCTCCTTTTTCATTTTCACTTGCCTAATGCTTATTGGCGCTATGCTGTTTTGCATGCTATACATCTCATCAATATGTTACCCTCGAAGGTATTAAAGAACTCTTGCACCTATGAGCTCCTTTATAACAAACCCCCTACTTTCCTAGATATGAAAGTTTTTGGGTGTTTATGTTATTGGGTTTCACTTGTGGTGCACAAGTGAAAAATTGTGCACCAGTATACAAGTGACTTTATACCCATTGATTTATTATTAAAAAAATAAAAAGTCAACATCACACTTTAAATCAATGAATAGATTTATGCCACATAAACTAGTTAACATTAATGTTGTGTATGGTAAATGACACCATGTTGCTGTAGTACTATTACCCAAAACAAAATCAAAATAGATCCTCATGCTACGAATTGTGTTTATCTTGGTTTAAAAAGTGGCACTAAAGGATTCATTGTTCTTGACTTACAAACTATAGAAATTATCATTTCAAGACATGTTTTTTGTGAAAAAGTTTTTCCTTTAAAGTTAGCCCAGCCGAGTAATGCTGGTTCTGACACAGATTTATCAAAAACCCAGAATGAATCTCTTAGCTTTTTGTTCTATGAGCCATGGCCTATGGAATTACATATTCCTACATCAACTCAGCAATCTACGGATGTGACTGATACATCTATAATACCTGCCTCATTGCCTCCGCGATGCTCTATTGAAAACACTACTGAAGATAACATAATTCTTGAAACTGAACCTTCTCGACCTAGGCGTTCCATAAGGCAAACATCTGCTCTTTTTCATTTTGTGGATTATCATTGCAATCTTTTACAAGGTAAAACCTTACTGGATAGTAAAGGGGTAAGGTATCCCATTTCTTCCACCTTAGGCTACGAAAATGTGTTTGCTGCATTTACCTCTTTTTCTTTAACTATTAGTATTCACAAAGAACCTTAGACATACATTTCTGCTTCTAAACATGCTCATTGGGTTGATGCTATGAATTCTTAATTGCGTGCTTTAGCTTTTAATAACACTTGGACTTTGGATAATTTTCCCTTGGTAAACCTGTTCTAGGATGCGAATGGGTATATAAAATGAAGTGCAAATCTGATGGTAGTATTGACTACTTTGATACTTTTGCCCCTGTTGCAAAACTATCTACTGTTATGATTTTAATTTGTCTTGCTTCTATTAAATGCCGGAATTTACAACAATTGGATATTAATAACGCCTTTTTACATGGTGACTTAAAGGAAGAGGTTTACATGTATGTTCCTCAAGGTTTAAATGTTGATAATCCTAATCTTGTTTGTAAACTAAATAAATCTATCTATGGTTTAAAACAAGCTAGCCGCATGTGGTATGCCAAATTATCTACTTTTTACCATCTCTGGGATATCCACAACTTGCGAAGTGAAATGGATTCACTACATTTTTCAGTGACCTTGGAATAATTCTACCTATAACACTGTTATATTGTGATAATTCCTCTGCCAGACACATAGCTGAAAATGCAGTTTTTCATGAACTTACTAAGCATGTCGAAATCGATAGCCACGTCATTGGCGAAAAATTGCTAAATGGCTTAATAAATTTTCTTCCTATCAATACCAAAGAGCAACTTGTAAACATATTTATGAAGGCTTTAGAACGAGCACCATTTCAGCATATCCTTTCCAAGATGGGAGTACATATCATATACTTTCTCTAGTTTGCAGGAGGGTATTAGACAATAAAACTTAGTGTGTTTTATTTTTCCTTTTTAGTTTTCTGTATTGGTTTTGGGTTTGTATTTCGTTGTATTGGGCCTAGCCTATTTTCAGGTTCTAAAGTCTTATTAAAAGAGTCCTCTTCTGTATTTTCAAAACAAGTCACAATAATACAATTTTAGAAAATGTCTTTAATGATGGCCGCCTGATTTTAAAAACTCCACTACTACTGGGGAGAGTTCTTGTGGGAGGAAAGTCTTTCGGTCTGACACGGGTAGACATCGAATAAAATGACAAAGAAGAGGTGAAAACAGAAAAGAAGGGTTTAAGGTCTTTTACCCTAGGGTTTATTTTTCAATGAATAAAGAAATGAGGAGAAGCAAATAAACAATTCAAATAAAAACATGCAAGAAAATTGGAGAGGAGAAAGAAAATTAAGTGGAGAGTAAAGAGGAAGAAGACTAAGGTTGGAAATTGAGAAGAAAAAAATAAGGAAGAAAGAAGCAGTGAACACAAGAAAGGAGGAAAGCAGGGAAAATTCTTCAAATGAGAGTTCTCACTATTTATAAAAGAAGTGAGAAGAGGGAAAGTTTTTTAAAAATGGAAACTGCCCAGGGTGCAATAAATGCACACGATGCCGAAAAAAGAGCAAAATGATGGGTATGATCCATGAGAAACGGGAGCCAATTAGAACCAGACGCGTGGCAGTAGGAAAACCGCCAAGAAGCTGAAGGGTTAGCGACGATGAGGACTTAAGTCCGTAACACAATGAGTTGAGTCACCGACATGGGGGCTACTCTTATGGACCTATCCCGTGGCTTATCGTGTGACACCCTTACGTGATAAAGTAGCCGAGGCGACTTGTTATCATTGTCAATGTTGTAAACCATGTCAACCAATTAGCGGGTTAATGACAAGACTTGAGGAGACAAGTACTTATATGGTTGGTTGTGTGACGGTTAAGAATCTAAAAATTACACTGGATAATACGGAAGGGTGACGTGGATGATGTAGACTTGGACCTGCAGGTGAAGTGCTATATATATTTGACACCAGAGAAGGAGAAATGTATGTTATCACTCTTAGTCCATTTCCCATCGTGAGAGAATACTTACTTGATCGTCGGAGTGCTTGTAGCTTCCACCATCATGAGGTGAGCACACTGGAGATTTTGCACCATCGCATGGGAACCTAAGATGACTATGATCTGTCTAGCCTTTGAGTATGACGCATCAAAAAGTATCAGGCGATTGTTCTTGAACAATTAAGGGATATAATTCAAATTTATAAAAGATCTTCATGGATAAATTGTAACTGGTAAACTATAAAAAAAATAGATTATACCCATCACTGCCGCCAAGAACACCTAAAAAGTACAAAATTGTTCAAAACAATATATATTTAATGAGAAAATTTGGAATTACACACCAAAGTATCAATAATACATAAATCCATAAGTAAATAAAACGTAAGTACATAAAACATAAAACCAAACATAAATGTCAACTAAAAATATAATTTTTTTGCTAAATCCATAAGATAATATAGTCTTAATTCTAACTAAAGTATGAATCATCATGATTACAAACAGGTTGGGGATGAGGATGTCCTTGACTAGCTGGGTCAAGCGGTGCATATGGGTGAGGTGGAGGTGGAAGATGTGAAGGAGCTCTAAAAGCAACTCTAACCTCATCCCGCACAACTACAACTTGCTCAAACATTTAGTTATTTATCTGAATATATGACAACAGTTTTTCGTGGTTCGCTCCAAGCTCCATAAACAAAGTAGCCACATGTGTCTTCAATGCCATGACCTCATTTGAATCCACATGTGTTGTAGCCTGAGAAGAAGAGGTGGATTCTATTTTAAGCAATAGGGGGCCAAGCTCCCCTAGGCCCCACACAGTACCCTTCTTGGATATTCCTCCCACCACATCAAGGTAAATGTTGTTTTCAGATGCACCGAAGGTAGACACCTCACCGCCATTTCTCTGCAGCTTAGCTTTTTGCCGTTGAAACTTAACCTTCATATGAAATAACACATGTTACTAATGAAATTATATTAATTATATTATGAAAATATTTGGTAATTCTAATATGTATAAAATACTTTCATACAAACCGCAATGTCTTTAGGTTTTTTGCAAACCCATTTGCCATCTTTTAGCTTCTTTGTCTTCTCCATCATCTCGAAGTCAGTTGGCTCCTTCCGCTCCTTCTCCTTCTATAAGAAACAAATGAAAAATGTTAGTTACATGATGATTTATGAATTAAAACAAATAAACTTTAAAGTTAAATACTTAAAAATCTCTAGCGAAGTTCAGCTGCTGACACTGACCCTCCAACGTAGGATGCTGCACCACCATCTGCCGCATGATTTATCTTAGCTTGCTTACTCTTCTTTTGCCACTCAGGCCTAGCCCATTTAGCCTCTAATTGCTCAAGAACATAATTTGGAACCCAATTTATCCTCATCTGACCTTATTCATCATGTTATTTAACAGTTTTTGATCCTCATGTTTAAAAGTCTTCCTAATTTTGTAATCATATTTAGGGTCCCATGTATAAGTCTCCTACAAATCAAATGAAACATTAAATCGAACATTAAAATGCATATTTCGAATACAAGTTAGATAAAAAAAATCAAATAAACATCTTATGAATATACCTTAAAATGCCTCAAACCACTCATTCAAGTTCTCCTTTAACACCTCACTCTAGCAAGTATACGGGCCCTGGAAGTTGCTTCTAATGACGGCACCTATGCGGTTTGCAGGGCCCCGAGTAACATTAAAACTAATATTTATGCAACAAAAAAATGTTATAAACAAATAAAATGTGAGAAAATAAAACATGTGTTCTAGCAAATCAATTGTAAGAAGCAAAGCAAAGAGCCACAATGTTTAACTGCAAACCACAAGTTAAAATTAGAATGAAAATCCCATGTACAACACAAATGGGAGCTTGCAACTACAACCATACCTTATCGGCTTCTAGAATAAAGTTGCACAAGATAAAGGGATTAAATGTTTGTAAATGGGAGTTAGAAAAGAAGATTTGGAAACAAATCAGTAATTGACTTTGCGTTCAATTTTGGGTTCGGACAAATGAATGATCCAAAAGGCACTTCGTCTTACCTTCTTTTAATAATCAAAACCTAAAAAAGATTAAAAGAAATCAGACTTCATATCTTGTCAATAATGGAAGATGTAAATCATATTTAGGAAAAGCTGATTTGACTTGGCAGCTAATACCCATCCAAAGAACCTAGTTCTTATGCATGTATTTGTTGAGTAGATATCAAACAAAACAACAGCCGTAAAACTAAGTAAACACAATTTGCGCAATTGGTACTATAAGTACCAGCATTGACATTCCCTACAGTAGTCTAAGCACATAAGTGGTCGGGGAAGAAAACATAGTTGTAGAATTCATAGTTCGTTAACATGCACCATCCATAAAACATAGTTCGTTAACTGAATTACTCACTCCGTCCCATAATATAAGCCCCAACTACCAAAAAGTTTTGTCCCATAATATAAACTTCTACACACAAAATTAGAAGCATTTATTATGATATTTTAACTTTCAAAACCATCCAACCAATAAAAAATAATTGAACTTAAATTTAATTTGTATAACATCTTAATAGTTTAATTAATACTTCCAATTCCAATAACTTAACTACTTTTCTTAAACTGTATTAAATGTTAGTTGAGGCTTATATTATAGGACGGATGGAGTACAATTTAGTGAGATCAAACATGGAGTTACAATTTGGAAAGCAAAAAAAATTAATCATATGAAAACCAATGCTATGTTAAGATGCAAACTAACCATGTTTGTTTTTGTAATGATGATAATTGAGGCATGGTTTACCAAGACAAGCTATTTCGTAGCAACTTGTCATTTCATAGCAACAATTATTTGATAAGGCAGTGTTTAGCAATCATGGCTAAATGTGATGGGAAAAATATATTTTCATAGTTTAACTAGTTAGAGTATATACGTTGAGGCGTTTTAGAATTTCAAATCATAAATAGTGTCCCTTAGATGTTTCAGTACAATACTACTATTATATCTATTATTCCATTTTTCTAGAATTTGAACCACGTTGCTAGTATTTCAAAGCTATAAGTGTTCAAAGAAGAATTATTCACAAGGAACTTTGTAGAAATAGCACCTCATAAACTAATCAAAATTAGAGAAAATCAGAATGGTGAAACACAAAAATCAAAACTTCAAGAGTAAAAGAAAAAGAAAACTTACCTTCTAGCAAATCAATGGCAAGCAGCAAAGCAAAGGTCCACAAAGTTTAGCTGCAAATGCAAACCACAAGTTAAAATCATGATGAAAAATCCCAAACTACAGAACAAATGGGAATCTGCAACTGCATGCTTCAAGAACAAAGTCGCACAAGATTGAGTGATTAAAGGATTGTAAACTGGAGTTAGAAATATTGATTTTCGAACAAATCAGCAACTGAGTTCGTGAACATTTCATGGTTCACACCAATCAATGCTCTCAAAGAGCACTTTGTCTCACCTGCTATCGTTAATCAAAAACTAAAAATTGGTATAAAAAGTTATATTCCCCTAATAATTAGGAAGTATTCAGCTCATAAAACCGCAATCTAATATAACAACGAAGTGAATTTGGACTATATACAGTAAGGATATATATGTTCCTTAATATTCTCCAACACCTTCTCCAATAAGATAAGATAACATGATATAGGATATCTTTACAAAGCCTATATTGAATTTTTCATTTACTTCATGATTTTCTCAACATTTAACATGTGAATATAAATCCATGGTATATACCTTCTTGTGATAATAAAAATGCTGCTTGAAAATCATGCAAATGTATACATTCATTTTAATGGTAAAGAAATGCATTTAATCATAAATCATAATCTTTAGCAGAAGAATTGTTGAATTTTCTTGCAATAGAGTATGAAAAATATATGAATTATGAACTAAGAGCAAAAATTGAAAACATAAAAAAAATCTCAACGTGATAAAAAAACAAAAAAAGAAGAAAAAGCCATAACAATAACCGATCTTCAAAATCATTCTTGTTCAATCTATGCTTTGAATTAGAGATGCAGATTAAAAGACCTAAACGAAAATAATTTCAAAATCTCAATCGAATTAGCTGTTTAATTTACTTCCCTTCTATACCTCACTCTGCATAACTTCACAATGAGAAATGCCTAGAAAAATCATTTGCTTAGATGACCAAAACAAGAAAAACAAGGAGAAAACGAAAACGAACTTGCAGAAGTGGCGTGAAACAGAGCAAAGAATGTGAGAGAATGAAGAGAAAAGCCAAAGGTTGGAGAAGAGGAACGAGGAGGAAAGCGAGGGATTTAATTTGGTTAGCAAACCAAAGCCATATTAACGACAAAGAAGGGCCCCTAATGCTTCTTGACAACGTTTCGCAACTCAAAAGCATTTATTTAAATTTTCGAAGCATTTCTTCATCACTTTATGCTGAATTGAATGGTAAAGAAGGGAGGTTGGAGTTTAAATGGGAGGCTTGAATGCAATTGCGATGAAAAAGAAAATGTTGGTGGGAAAAAAGCGTGAATAAAGAGAGGCGAGGTTGGGATGGAAAGCACAGATGTGGGGGTGCGATGTGGACCTAGCGTGGTGTGAGATGTGCTGATTGTCTCCTGTTGCATGAGTAGAGCTACTGCAGAACCACACTCTTAGTCTCTTTTTGGACACGAGAAGAACCATGTGGCCCTGAGAATATATTCACGCTTCTCTTGCCACTTACCTTAAAGCTCACTCCTTCCCATGCCTCAAAGTTACTGTATATTTAGTTAAAAACTCAGCTCCGAGTTTTAATTTTATTTGTAATGATTTGGAATTTCAATATTGACCCAATGAAACCTGAAGGTTTTTGTTTCCTTCAAAATCAATTCTACTTCAGTTAAAGCTAAAAACAAATGGGCTCTTATACATTATTTTATTTATCTTGCTATGAAAAGTTTTTGTACTGACTTTATTAAGAAAAATATCAATTTGGATTTATAAAGATTGTTTATCACTACTTTAATCTCTAAAAGATTTTTGTCAAAGAATTACTCCATCTCATATATTCATTTTGTGTATCTAAGGGATTAATTTGATATTGTTTTAACTTTTTCAGTGAATAATTTGATAATATTTTAAATGTATGAGTGCTGGAACTGACTAATTCAGTAGTGTTTTATATTCTTAAGAGACTAATTTGGTGGGGGAAAAAATCTTTAAAGATAAAATTTGTTACCAATAGTCTTTAGAGTACTAAATTGATATTTTCTATTTTGATAATAATTTTAAGAATTTTTAGTCTTTGACTAGAAGATGATAATATCTTTTGTTACACACCTAAAAATAAGAATTTGTTGTATTAGTATGGTTGTAACATGTCTATTATCATTATTATTTTTAATTACATGAATGTTAATTATATTAATTTAAAAATTAAATTAATTATATTGATTTAAAATTAAAATTATCTTTACCAAATATATATATAACAAATTAAATGAAAAATAAATATAGGTTTGGAGTTTTGAATAGTGAATAGAAAAACTATTGAGTGGGTCTCATCATAAAAAAAAGAATCTTTCCATCATACAATTCAATTGATTGAAAGGAGGAATTTGTGGGCAAGAGATAGGAAAAAGAGTTATAACTGAGAATAGACAATTAGCTTAAAATAGAGGTGAAATGGTGTGTTATTAGGTAGAATATAAAAAAGAAAGAAAGAAAAATAAGGTAGTTTTTCTTTCTCATTTTTAATAGTTCTTTCTTTTTTTATTTGGTTTATTAAAAGTGAGAGAAGACATAAGTATAAAAATTAGAAAATAAAATACTTAATTTCTCATAAACAAAAAAGACATAAATCCTTATATTATAAAAAAATAATTTCCGAAAAAATATTTATTTTTAAAATAATGTGTTAAAATTTATTATAATAAAAAAGTAATTAATAAACATAGTATATAGTAGTTAATTAAATTCTATTTATGATAGCTAATTTTTATATATTATAATCTACTATATATTTAGTTAAGTTATAGGAAATAATTAATGAATTATTCATAATAAATTTATAAAGATAAAACTGATTATTGTAAATGATTATTAATTAGTAATTAATCTATTAATATATTTAAAATTATTATATGAAAAAGTTTATTTTGAAATTCAAATTTTGTTTTGGATGGATTTTTAGGTGTGCATATCACTAAAAGGAACTTAATTAGAATATATAAATACTTATATATTTTTTTACTTCTTTTTTTTTCAACCTTACTTCTACTTGTCCCAGTCATGCATGTGTGTATGGGTATGAGGTTGGATCTCCAGTTGTACTACTTTCCTATGAAACCAGAAAACCCTTACTTCTTCTTCATATGTTGTGGTAAGAAAGAGATCGAGCTAAAATAGGGATGAGAAAGAGTAGAGATTGGGCAAAAATAGAACCTGAAATGTGATATTTCTTGGTTGAAAAAAATATGAAAAAAAAATTTGATTAATTTCTCTTCTTGTATTTGATTGAGTGTAAATGAGAGAAAAAAGATAAATATAAAAGGATACAATACTCAAATAAATGCCAAAATTACAAATAGCGTATTACATTGTGAAATGTGTAAAAAGTGATTGTATGCATAATAATTACGTATATAATAGTTAATTCACGTCCATTTATAAAAATTATTTTTCATATATTATAATAAATTATTTATTGTATGTAATAACGAATTCGTTTTTGACAATTTTTTTGTCAAAATAAATAACTGAATTTTAAAAAGTTTCCTTTAGTTACAAATTATAATATATAATTATTGTAAATTAATTTATTCTTATCATACAATAATAATAATTTATGTAAAAAAGGGTATTTTGGTTAACCCAAATTTTGGTCAATATTTTATTGTAAAGTCTTTTAATTTCTAATTTCTAGTTAAAGGGAAAGTTTCTTTACCCATGGATTCCTCCTAAAAGCATATCACTTTTACATCTCTTTCGGCTTCTAAGCAACTTATACTTTTAAGCACTAACACCAATACACCATATGGATACAGACATCTTGATAGTACTAATATCCAAATATAAGACAACAGGACTCAACTTGCATATATTATTAAAACTATACAATCAAATAAATAAGCAATGTAACATGACATTAAAGTAAATTGAGAAACAAGATTTGTGTATTCCTCTTCTAAACATAACTTGTTAAAATATAAAATTTTACTTGATATATGAGCCTCACAAAAAAAAAAATAAAAAATACTTAGAGCCATTGTCAATAATGTAATAACTTTGTATTGTATACCACCTAAGCTTCACATTTCTCAAATCCTTATAATAATACACAAAAAATATAAAGACATATAACAATGTAAGCTCTATCACAAAAAAAAAAGGTGAAGAGAAGTCCTAATTTAAGATATTCCATCACCTTCTTGATCCCCGTCATTGAACAAAGTCTCATAAGATTCAGATATTAATGATTCACAAAATAGAGTTAGAAGATGAAATTTGTAAATGAATCAGCGATTTAGTTCGTGATCAATTTGGGGTTGATATTCATAAATGCTCTTAAAGGCACTCTGATTCAGCTATTTTCATCAATCTAAACCAAGAATCATCAATCTAAACCAAGAAAAGATTAAAACAAAAAATCAAACAACATATTTCATTGTCAATAATGGGAGGTCAAATTCCTTTAGAGTCAAAAACGAGTTTTAGTTGGCGGCTATTACGCACCAAAGGACCAGTTCTTATGCATGTATTCGTTGAGCTGATAACAAATAAACAAGTGACGATAAAACTAAATAAACACAATTTGTACAATGGCTACTATGTACCACTATTGATATCCCCTAAAGTAGGAAACAATGCTAATGTTAAAATCAAATAAGAGTATATCCATTTGTTTGAGCACTGTGAGAAGTGGCCAGGGAATAAAACACAATTGAATATTTCTTTTTTTTAGAATGTTAAATTCGTGCAATATAAAATCTTCATTCGATCTATAGTACTTGTTTGATAAATACAAGTGTTATGAACTAGGAAAACGATAGAAAATTTAAATTTGAGCTTTATTTATTTGGATTTTGGGCTATTTTACATTGGATTTGATGAGTTATATTTAATAAAGCTCATTTCCTCATTTTTAGTATAATTTTCATAGCTACTAGAGATTAGGCCAGTGCGTCGCACAAGTTGTTTACATATGTATTTTAATTATAAGAGATACATAGGCAAATTAAAGGAGCTTCAATGATGACCTGTACTATAAAAATAAGTCACATGTTTCAATGAATATGTGTAATGATAAATTATATTCAAGAAATTCATTAACACTTCACTACTATGGACTATATTTTAGGAGTGGTCTAGATCTTTTTAATAATCTTTTAGGATAAAAAATTATCTATCATAATATATAGGTGAATCATTTGGAAGATTTAACGCCCAACAATTTATTATATAATTGTAATTGAGAAAAGATAGCAAGTATAATCCATTAGAATTCAATATTTGTTGTCATTGCATTTATGCTAATACATAGAATTGTTTTGTTTTTTGTTTTTCTGAAATAAAGACCACATTGAATCTCTTGCCTTTAGAACGGTTCTTGGGATAAGGACCATAAGTAAATGTTGCTTACTAAAATAATTTTTCCCTTTTATTGTCAAGATTCCTAAGTGCGTTATCATTGCACACATTATACGTTGAACATGTGTGTATATATATTATTTTTATTTATCAATGAGTTTTATTTTAAATTATATGTAAAGGTCCAAAAAAACATTTAATATACAAATGAAAAAATTTTAAATTCACTTGTAGGTTATATATATCAAAATAAACACCCAGCCCATTTTTTGAATTTTTTTTCTTAGGATTTATCAACTCTAGATTATCAAAAAATGATAGATAAACTTAGTTTGGTAAAAAACTGATGAAAAGAAAATTTTTTAATCCTTTTTTCACTTATATCATGATAGATAAATCAAGTCAACTTTACTCTATATTGATAGAAAAAATATAAAATTATCTAAATTAGATATTTTCGTGTATATAATTTTAAATTTTTAAATTAATATTTAGGTATATATAGTATAATTCTAAATATAGTATAATTTTTAAATTGTGATTATATATTCTCAGTTAGTATATACATGACTAGAAACTTAGATTGACAAAAGAATAGTAAGTTTATTTTTATATTTCATTTCACGTATTATATTATTATAAATAGACCAAGTCAAATTTGCAACATATAAATAGAGAAAAGACATAAAAAATAAAATAGAAAATTTAATGTTTGAATAATATAATTTTAAGATTTTTTATTATTTTTAAAGTACGATTATATATTTTCCATTAGTATGAACTATTATAATATTTCTTATCATATAATTAATATTTAATATTTCAAGATGCATAGTAGAAATTATATAATTTTAAGATCTTTAATTCTTTTTAAAGTACGATTATATATTTTCCATTAGTATGAATGGTTATAATATTTGTTATCATATAATTTGTATTTAATATTTCCCACCTTGAAAGGTACATTATCACTCTTAGTCCATTTCCCACGTTAAGAGAATACTTATTTGATGGTTTAAGTGTTTGCACGTACCACCACCATGAGGTGAGCACACTGGAAATGCTACACTCCGCATGGGACCTAAGAAGGCTATGATATGTTTTGCCTCCGGGCATGACGCATATTTGGCGCCGTCGGTGTGGAATTGAAGAATTCACGAATCCAAGAGGCTAATGGGAAACAAGTTCCAAAGCAAGCTGGTCAAGGAGGCAACATGCAAGGGGAGCAGGCCTCTGCCAAGTGTTAAACATCTTTGCACGGGCAAAATGTGATATCATCCTAAGGGGGCACTTTAACTTTAGTATTTTAATTTTATCTAAGTTAAAATAAGGCCTAATTTGATGTAAGTTGGCTGTCCAAATTGTGCCTTGGATTGATCAACTAATGGGCTAATTTATAGTTTTTGTTTAAGTTTTAATAAGGCCCAAATGTGGTGACAATAAGATGATGTCATTAGGGTGATGTTATTAGGATGACATCATAGTCATGTGCACCACTTAGTGGAAATATTAGTAGAGCACTAGTAGAGCACTAGCTAGTCTTAGTGGAACACTAGTGGGTGGAAATAATTAAGGAGCACTAGTGGATTTTGTAGAGTTTTTGTCGCTGCCACCTTAGCTATAAAAGGGGCACCATTTTATCATTGTAAACAACCTATGTTTGGTGATCAAATACAATTTGTGAGAGTGATTCTCCTTTTTGATTCTTGAGTGATTCAAGAACTCATTTGGTTTATCAAAGGATTCCCACCCCTTTGTGTGTTTAGCCTCCATAAGTGGTGTGATTCCACTTAACCCTTCCATTCCCCTTTCACTTCTTTTATCCAAAAACCACAAAAAGAAGAAAGAACACCAACCCAAAGCTTCCCCTACCTTGCGCCACTTTCTAGCCCAAAAACATTCCCATTTTCATCTTAAATTCCATCCTATTCCCCTCCTAAACAACCCAGAATTTTCCCCAACCCTTCCTACCTTCAAACCATCTTACAACCTTCCATTTAGCATTCCTAAATCCAATTTTTCCCAGCCTAAAACTGCCCAGAAAATTCAAGCAAATTAGCCTTTAAATTCCCTCAATTTTCCTTTCCAAAACACATCATTTTTCCCTTCACTTTGGCGTAAACCATCCCTTCATTAATCCAAGGAATTTTCTGGCAAAAGTTGCATCCTAGACGGTCCAATTCCCTCCCTTGCTTTGAGGGATCATATCATTTGGTATCAGAGCTTCCGCTCTAGGAATTTCAAGATGAAACCGGGAAAAAAGGAACTTGAAGATCGAAGGAGAGCGAGGGAAGAACGATGGCAAAAATTTGTTGAAGAATCACAAAGAATATTTGATAAATTGAAAGTAATAGTAGAGCTTGAGTTAGAAAGAAAAGAAAAAGAGAAAGAGAGAAGGGAAAAAGAAATAGAAATTGAAAAAGAGAAAGAGAGAAGAGAAAAAGAAAAAGAATTGCAAAAAGAAATTGAAATGAAGAAGAGGGAAAAAGAAATAGAAATGGAAAAAGAAAAAGAAATGGAAAACGAAAAGGCAAAAGACAAAGAAAAAGAAGTGGAAAAAGAATTTGAAAAAGAAAAAGCCATAGCAAAAGATTTGCAAAAAGAAAGAAATCAAGAAAAAGAGGGAGAAATAGTTGAGAGGAAAAATAGTGAAAATAAAAGTGAAGATAAAAAAAGTGAAACACTAGAAATAGAGGAAAAACAAGAGGACATTTTAAATTTTAATCTTGTTCCTTTTGTTATTGATACTTCAATTTTGCAGGAATCAAAAGAAGAAGTTTGTCTTGATTCTTGTTTCGTTGAAGGATCGAAGAAAAATAAGCAGCTCATTGGTGATGGAATATTTGAGAAAAAGCTTTTCCAAGGCCACGTTACATATCCAATTTTATTCTCAATTGGTGAAGAACAAGAGAGAATCATTTTTTACCACGGCGATTGGAAAAATTCACTAGAGGAGGAGCCTACGTTAATGTTCATCATGCAAAGGGTCAAAATAAATTTTTTACAATTTATGTTTGATTCCAGAGGAAAACATCTTGATAGAAGGTCACTTTACCCTCGGAATTCCAGGACGAGTTCTCTTGAAGAGGGAGGGTATGATATGATCCTAAGGGGACACTTTAACTTTAGTATTTTTATTTTATCTAAGTTAAAATAAGTCTTAATTTGATGTAAGTTGGCTGTCCAAATTGTGCCTTGGATTGATCAACTAATGGACTAATTTATAGTTTTTGTTTAAGTTGTAATAAGGCCCAAATGTGGTGACAATAAGATGATGTAATTAGGGTGATGTCATTAGGATGACATCATAGTCATGTGCACCACTTAGTGGAAATATTAGTAGAGCACTAGTGGAACACTAGCTAGTCTTAGTGGAACACTAGTGAGTGGAAATAATTAAGGAGCACTGGTGGATTTTGTAGAGTTTTTGTGGCTGCCACCTTAGCTATAAAAAGGGCACCATTTTATCATGGTAAACAACCTATGTTTGGTGATCAAATACAATTTGTGAGAGTGATTCTCCTTTTTGATTCTTGAGTGATTCAAGAACTCATTTGGCTTATCAAAGGATTCCCACCCCTTTGTGTGTTTAGCCTCCATAAGTGGTGTGATTCCACTTAACCCTTCCATTCCTCTTTCATTTCTTTTATCCAAAAACCACAAAAAGAAGCAAGAACACCAACCCAAACCTTCCCCTCCCATATGGGCACTTAAGTGCTGGACCCAAAACTAGCAACTTAACCAACTTCACAAAAATTCTTCTTAAATTCACCAAGTTCATTTCCTAAGAAAAGAAAAACCTAAAAATAAAGAAAAATTGGGTTGCCTCCCAATCGGCGCTTGTTTAACGTCATTAACTCGACGCCTTTTGCGTTTTCATGCTTCTTTAAGGTGCACATTGGTGATTAGCCGCTTGACGTTGCCACCAAGGTAGGGCCTCAACCGTTGTCCATTCACCACCCAACTCTCATTTTTGTTTGGGTCTTCAATCCCTATTGCTCCTTAGGGTTTGAGTTAAAAAGCAAGACAAATTGTCCGGGTTGAAACTCTTTTTTCACCAACTTCTAATAATGATACAACTTCATTCTTTCTTTGTAAATTCTTGATGACTCATAGGCATGGAGTCTCAATTCCTTTAACTCTTGAAATTGCATTTTTCTTTTCTCTTCAAATCCTCATATGTCTTCTGTGGCGCTCAAGCTCCCTGCACAACACTTGAGCACTGTCTTTACTGTTGCATTTAATCACTCCAGCGCTTAAGCGCCCATTTCAGCACTTAACCGCTGGCCCGCTTTTCCTTGCAGTCTATTTCCTCTAATTTTCAGGTTCCAACTTCAAAAAATCCCTATAAACATCATTCTAAGGATTAGAAATGTGACTATTTTAAATAATTCTAAATTTTTACTTAAAAACTCACAAAATGAAAATACGAGGAAAATTACACAAAAACTTGGTACTTTAAGTGTGATAAGTTACCAAGAGCTTTAGCTCAAATGGTCATGTACCAAGTAATAAGGTTTGGGAGCAGGAGGTCCAAGGTTCAATCCTGGCAGTGGAGATTTAGAGGAGAATAGAAGAGTAGTTTAGTTTAGGGTGTGGGTAGTGGGTGTGTGAGTATTTGCCTATAAAAAAAAGTTTGATAAGTGTGAATTACTTATTTAAAAAAACTACTAAAGCACGCTTATCACTAACAAGCCTTCTCCCCTCCAACCACAGGGCGGAGAAATGGAAATTCTGGCGGTGTCAGAACAATACATAGCCACCGTCAAGGGAGGAGTAAACAAGCTGCGAGATACTCAACCAAGGTTTTCAAGAGCAAGGCCTGAACATGCGAGAACAATAGGTGAACAGGAAAGAACAACAGCCAAAAAGGCGGGCATCTAGAGTGGCACCAGCCATCCTGTTTGACCATCTCGAGAACATCCGGCCACCAGTTAACGAGATGGATCATGGAGAGAGGATATATAAAAATGAAGCTCCAATAATTGAAGGCTGCAACAATCCATTTGTGGCATGGATCATGGAGTATGAGATGCTGGAAAACATCAAGTTTGCTATGCCCATTGTTCCGTACGACAGTTGGACAGACCCTTAGGATTACATTGAGTTCTTTCAATCGACCATGGTTTTCTAGGGCGCAAGGGAGGCTGTCATTAGTAGCGTATTCCCGTTGACTCTCAAGGAAACCACAAAGCACTAGTTTTCCTTGCAACCCGCAGGATCGATAGTAGTGTGGAAAGCCTTAAAAGACAAGTTCATAGTTAACTTCATAAGCAGTAAGCAACAATTGAAAACAGAGGCACCATTTAGAATGATTGAAGCAGAAGAAGGAAGAACCACTGTGGGATTATATGACGCGCGTTTTAACACCGAATCTCTGGAAGTCCAAAATGTCCAACCTAACATGATACTTTATTTTCTCTAACATGGAGTGAAGCTAGGAGGTTTTGCAAAATATTTGGCCGGTGAGAAGCCAAAGACTATGGAAGATTCAAAGCAAAGAGCAACGAAATGGATTCACATAGAGAATTGGATGAAAAAAAATCGAGAGGAAGTTGCAGAACACAAAGACTCTCACGACAGGCGAGATAAAGGCAAAGGAGTATTTGATGGCAGGCCCCGAGATGATAAGTCGGGCAAAAGAACTAGAATCATCACTAGTACAAAAATAGTATTTAACATCCCATTTTCCCATCGGTTTTGGAATATGTGATTGGAAAAATTGTACAGTGGTAATTTTGAAATTTTTGTTAAATTATTCGTATCAGTTGTAACAAAATCCGATTGGAAAAGTGATAAAAAAATATTTAACGTCTCCTTTTTCCAATCAGTTTTTGAATAAATGATTTAAAAAATAATACGGTGACAATTATGTAATATTTGCTAACTTATTTCAATCACTTAAAATGTTTACTGATGGGAAAAATATTAAAGTTTATTTGGATTATTTCACTTATTCTTCCTCTTCCTATCATGAGAAACACGCACTCCTCGATCAACCTTCCTATCGTGACCCAGCAACCGTTGCCACGCCGTCCAAGCATCGGTACTTGGCCGGTTGCATACCTTTCTAACTCCTTCATCTTCATCCCGCAAAGGATTTTGTTGTTCACCCCGTGAAGGTGAGTTTCTTTTCCTATAAATTTCTTGATTTTATTTTAGGGTTTTGGGATTTATTGTTCTGTGCTTGGCTTACCATAGGAATTGAGATGAATTGAATCGTTCATCTCTATTACTACCATAGGGATTTTGCTCCATTTCCCATTAGTATGAATCGTTGATTATAAGGTATGATAAAGGTCCCTCCTCTTGCAATGTCGGCAAATTGTGCAAGTCTACCTGTCAAACAATGAACTATAGCTATCAGTTATTTTTTCTTTTTTTTTTTGGTGTTAATAGCTATCAATTCTTTTTCATCAAATATATATATATATATATATATATATATACACTACAACAAAAAAGGGATTTAGTGGCGGTTAATTTTGCAATTTGGGGCGGTTTGAACTGCCGCTAAATGACCTTTCCAGCGGTTGCTGAACCGCCGTGGTTTCTTCCGCCAAGAGAGCTTTTTGCGGCGGTTATAGGAAACTGCCGGTATAATGGCCAGGAGCTTTTTGGTGGCGGTTTTTAAGAATTTAGCGGCGGTTTGAACCGCCACTAAATCAACTTTGTGTTGTAATATAATTTATCATTTAAAGGCGGTTTGAAACCGCCACAAATTACCAAATCAGCTTTTTTTTTGTTTTAAAAACCGCCAGGATTTTTTTGGTACAGAAACTGCTAGAAATATTTTAATTGTTATTTAAGCATTCAACCTCACTCAACAAAAACATTAAAAAAACATTTAAACGGTTTATTATACAAGGGTGTTGCAAGAATCGAACTTGCGACCTCTCCCATAGAGTGAGAATCATTTCACTAGACCAAACACCCAAATATTTTAGACATTTAAATTAAACTGATTCTGTAGCTATGAACATTTAGATTAAGGCACTACAACAAACAAAATTAAATTCCTCATACATGTGTAACTCATAAACTCATTGTCTCCCCAGTTATCTTGCATACAATTTTAGAATTTATAACTGACAAAAAAAATTATCAACTAAAAGAAAATATTTACCTTGATTCTCCCAGGTACATTAGACATGTTTTCCACACCACAAGCCTAATTGAATACTCTGCGCATCAAGCATCATAGCTACAATAACCAGAACAAGTTTAATATTTTTTTCTTTATTTAAAAAAAAATCCAAAGAAAAACACAGTTCCTCTTATAATGAATTACACCCCTTTCATTTTAGATGCACAAACTTTGTTACCAGTGTAGCAGACTACATAGTTGGGTATTCCTACTCCAAAAGCAACTTGTCTAGCAGGTGCTTGTCACAAGCAAATGAACTGCAAATAATATAATATAGGAATACATAGGAGTCCACCTAATTAATCATCTCATAATAAGGAAAATATATTGACAAAAAGTAATAAACCACTTCTGTAATAAGTTCATAGTATGTTACTACTTGCAAGACTTTTTTTTAGTACACACTACTTGCAGGACTTGTAATTACTAAAACAAAAACTATAGAACAATCTATTAAATTGCAAATATCACACAAATTATGCAAAACCAAAAATGTAAAATATCAAATTCCAAAGAATATTTAATTTTTATTAATTAAAGTATCACACGTACTAAATAACTTGAAAAAATCCAAAGAATCTGAGTACTGCAGAAACAATGAATAGTTAATTTTACAAACACCCCATAAGAAGTCATTGCCATAAAAAGGTCTAGATTTTCGGTAGTGGAATATCAAGTTTCCAAATTAAATACGATTAAATTTCCAATCAACAAAATCTGTTCTTTTATTAAGTCTAGCAAAGCCAGGTTTAAAAATGATCATTAAAAAATTATGTGAAAATTTAGGACTCACCAAATCTGCTTCATTAGCAAAATGAAAAGTAACTGGGAATCCAACAACTCACATCATCAAGGTTACCTATGCAGTTAGAAAGCTTCAGGACAATTTGTGAAGTTTATTCCTAGTCCTAGCTTCATCAAAGGTTTAAAATAAAATCTTTGATTTTGCGCTAACCCAGATCTAAAAGCAAACAAAAAGAAAAACAAAACAAGATCTGGCCATTAAATAAAAAAAGGAATATGTACCTGTCTCTATTTACTCTGTTTCTTGCAGTGTGCTAACCAGATATATCCACTACCTTGGTCACTGATTTCATAGCTTCATCTGTGTTTCCCAAATATCTTTATCAAGACCATTAGCATTAATTTAATTTTGATGAAAAACCTTAGACAAATTTTAAGACTAAATGCATAAAAGCTTCAGTTCATAGATACTAACCACTCAAGTTTTCCACAACCACAAGGATAATATTACAAACCAAGCAAAGGGTGAACAAATGGATACACTCCTGTAATAAAGAAAAACGTCAAGCATTGGATATCAAAAATATATTTTTGAACTTTTTTTATCAAGAATAGCATGAATGTTATGTTTCAGCTCATAAAGCACAGTGTATAGTGATTCAGGAAGCAGAAGAACAACAAACTAGCTGATTATAATTCCTATTTAGCTCTACCAACATTTGGAAACATGGCTTTATGGTACACACATTGTTAGACTAGTGTAGAACAAGATAAGCATAAATTTCAAATTTTCTATCACTGACATGAATGGTTTAGAACACTAAAACAAAAAAACAAAAAGTTCTTCTCAAGCTATATTTATTTTCATTTTTAACAAATAAAAGAATAGAACAAAGAACAGAGAGGGAAAGAAGAAACACTTACAATGAGAAAAAAAAATATACTTGAGACAGTACTCTTTCCGGCATACATAAATATCTGAACTTAAAGAAATCTGCATCTAGTCATGCCTGAAAATAACACAGCAAAAGTTTATAGATCCAAGAATAGAAGTGATATGGCTTGAACAAGGGAATAAAATAATCCATACCTGAGCTTGAAGGTCGCAGAAGAGGGAACATAAACTAAATGAAAACCTAGACAGAATGAAAACGAAAATGAAGAGTGAACCAAGAACAAAAATGAACATGGTGAGTGACAGAATATTGAATTATTCCATCTTTCTCTATGTTCTCAAACACCATTCTCACATAAATATATCCTACTCATCAAATGATTTACATTGAAAAGTATAACCCCCATCTAATCAGTCACATGTAGAACAAACCAAGCACTTTGTAGGAGAAATTGGATTAAATCTAATCAGTAAATAGGAAAAGACGAAATAGTATTAATTAAAAAAATAAAACAAGAGACCACACAAGATTATCTATGATCTATGAGTTGCTACTAATTAAGACACCGGTCATTTTTAATTTTCCTGCGGACTTAAGAGCACAAAGCAAGTAGTAAACTATTGATTAGGTTGGTATTTGGTCTTACTGTAGATGGAAGCTAATGATGGAAATAACGGAGTGGACCCTAACTTGAAGGACTTTGGAGGACAAGCATTAAGGGTAGATGGTCCTATGACTAGGAGCAAAAAGAAGAGACTTGAAGAATTTGCTACTAGCATCATGTTTGGGGAACACTTAGAAGAATTTGGAGTTTTTAATTCTACTTTTAATAATTTTAGTGTGAAGATTTGTAATAAATAATGCCTTGTTAGTTAAATGGCATTTTTAGAAGTCTTTTTTATATTTTCATGACATGTATCAATTGGTCAAGGTATGACTAATTTTTGACCAATTTCATGCGCATAAGAGGGGCAAAATAGGCGCTAGTTTTAGGCCTTTTTAGTGATCATGTGAGGTGCACATGTAAGAGGCAAGGAAGGCTTCATAAATAGCCTTGAATAATCACATTGTAGACACTTTTTGATATAATAGAAATTGGATTGAATCCTTTTGTGAGAGCATTTTTCTCTCTTGAATTCATAGCTCTTTGAGCATGAAGCAAAGGGTCTTATCAATGGAATCAAGTCCATTGTGGCGATCAAACAAGGATTATCAAATTGTCTAGGCAATTTGTGGCTCCCTACCTTTAATTCTTCCATCTTCTTCTTCTTCTCTATTCTTTTATTTTGTGCCATTTATGCCTTACTTTATATTCATGTCTTAATTTTATTCTTGCCTTATGTTCATTTCTTTTATGCTCCTCTTTCAAGCATTTTAAGGAGATTGAAACCCAGGTGAACTAGATCCGTTATGAACATCCCCATCAGCTAAGGCACAACTTATAATGATGGAAACTTTTTCTTAATTGCTTTCCTCCTTTCCTTTTAGTCATTAATTATTATTGCCAAAATTTGTATGGATTAGAGAGAAGATTTCTTTAATTTTCTCACTAACATTAAAACCAATTTACTGTAATTTGAAAGGATTGATTACCACAACAAAAGTGACAGTAAATGGGAGCTTGTTAAGCACCATATTTTAGTTGTAATTGTGAATTATTAGGTCCCTTTTTAGTGGTAAATATTAGGTTTGGTGCTTGAACTCTTTAGATTTAGATTCCTTGCAATTTTTGGAAGGTTATTTAGTTGAACCTTTGGTTTCAAGCATTCATTCCCTTTTCCCCCATCTTTTGTAGGTAAAAGAAGAAGTTGAAGAGCAAGCAAGGTTGGGAATCCTTAAGAAGGCCTAGAGGAGAAGGAAGAATGAAGAAAATTACAATTCAGGCCAAGGCAACATTCGCTGCCACGAATCAGAGACAGAACCAACCCATTTCCTTCGCGCAAAATTCACGGCAGCGAATCCATTCGCGGCCGCGAATCAAAGACAGAAGACCCCATGATTTTTCCCTTAAATTCGCGGCAGCGAATCCATTCGCGGTCGCGAATTTTGTCTGGACCAGAGGGGTATTTAAGGATTTATTCTGCAAATTTTGGGCATCTTTTGAAATACCCTAGCATTTAAGAAGCACGAAAAACAGAGGAAGAAGGAGGAGACTTCAACTTTTTAGCTCATTTTGCATCTTTCTTGCTTGCTAGGATGGTTGTAACCACCATGAGTGGCTAGTTTTCCCCATTGGGGTGGGATTGAATGTAACCTTCTCTACTTTGCATTCTCTAACTTAAACTCATTAATTTTTGGGTTATTTATTGATGCTTGGTATTTTCCTTTGCCTTTAATGCTTGATTCTAGTTGGCCTCTAGTTTCTTGTCTTGAAATCTAAGTTTACTCCGGAAGGATTTATTTGGGTTTGTGGTTATGTGAAAATACTCAATGAAATGATGCTTTAGGGATAGGTTTCATGACATTGAATGCTTTTGGTACTTGTTCTTAATGCAAAACTCTTTTTCTTCAAGCTTCCAAGGGATTAGGGTTTGTGTTTGGTGTTTTAGGGTTTGTCATCAAGGAATTGAGGCAAAGTGATTGTGAGTATGCATCAAGTGATGTAAGTAGCTTAGTTAATGGATATTTAAGATAAAAGAATGCAAATGTGTGAAAGGTGAAAGTCAATCCCACCTCCATTTAAACCTTGATTCAAGAATTTGTATTCCTTTTATTCCTTTAATTGCCATCTAAACTAGTGTTCTGTTTTTAACAAATATTGAACCCAATTTCAAAAAATCTCCTTAGTTGTAAATTTAAGTAATTTTGTGTGCTTGATTTGTGCTCCCTGAGGACGACAATCTGTTATTCCCTATACTCTTGACGAGTTAGCTATTCTAATAAAAATAGTTAATAAGTTTCTGGCGCCGTTGCCGGGGAGCACGGTAGCCCTTCTTGCTTTAAATTTACAATTAAGTGTGAATAGCTTTTAGTTCATTTTTGTGAATATTTATTTTGTTTTAAATTCTTGTCCCTCTCACGTTTGTTTAGTTGTGTATGCATACGCGTAGTCAAGGTAGCAAGGATCAACTCCGTTACATCCCGGAGATTGAGGCATTTGCACGGCATAGACACGCAAGCCATACTCAACGAATCCAACTCGAGGAAGGGACATCTTCCTCTCCACAGCCACTTCACTCATCACCGGAACGTGAAGAACCGATGGCCGAGGAAGGGGGAGCCAATCCCAACATTCCGCCTCCACCAAGAGTGATGCTTGGTGACTATGTGGCCCCACAAGGTCCGAGGAATCGGTCGGCAATCTTGCTCTCATCGGAAGCCCAACAAATGGAGATCAAACCATACTGGTACAATCTCATCCTCACAAACCAATTCACGCGCAAGGATAGCGAAGACCCACATGCATTCTTGGAGACTTTCTATGATCATGTGGCTACCATAGGGTTGGAGGAGAATAGGGTTGAAGACGCTTACCTAAAGCTCTTTCACTTACTGCTTTTGGGCGATGCTAAAGAATGGTATAAAACCCTCCCAAGCCAAAGCATAAGAACGTGGACCGAGGTGGAAGAGGAGTTCTTAACAAGGTTCTTTCCCCCTTCCAACATGATTCAAGTCCAGTCAGAAATCACAGCCTTCAAACAGGGTCATGATGAGGCATTCCATGAAGCATGGGAGAGATTTCAGAGATTACTCAGAAAATATCCAAACCATGGCCTTGCGGAGGTAGCATTGCTGAACATATTTTGTGCTGGGTTGAACCATGAGTGGACTATCCACCTAACAGCTACAGCGGGGAAGTCAATGAAGTTTGTTGACGTACCTACTGCTAAGGAAATCATTACATCCATGGCGGCTAGTGATAGATGCAGTCAAAGACCAAGAAGTCAAACCTCAAAACCAAGAGGAGTGTTGGAGTTGGGTACCACGGATGCGATCTTAGCACAGAACAAGCTTCTCTCTCAACAAATGGAGCTCTTGAATAAAAATTTTGCTAAGTTGCTTCCCCAAGCTCAACCCCAAGCTTCCCCCTCCATAGCAAATCAACAACTCCGAGTGGTCGCGCAAGGGCCAATGTGTGAATTGTGTGGTGGGAATCATGGTTTTAACCAATGCCCCTTTGCAAGTTCTCACAGAAATGAAGAGGTGAGTTTCATGAAAAATCAACAAAGGCAAGGTAACTTCTCAAACTTCAAGCCCCGTTTTTCCAATAACACCATGCCAGGGTGGAAAGGGAATCAAAGACAAGACCAAGTATGGAGAAATGATGTCGGCCCATCAAACAAGCCTCCCTTTGTACCCTTGGTGGAGAGAACTTCGAAGATTGAAGAGACCTTGGAGAAGTTCATGCAAGTCTCATTGGCTAATCATCAAAGCAATGAGACCTTCCAAAAGAACACTGAAGCCTCTATCAAGAATCTCGAAACCCAAGTGGGGCAAATGGCTAAGCAATTGGCGGAAATGTCTTCTCAACCTTTTTCCGCCAATACCACCACCAACCCCAAGGAACACTGTAAAGCTATAGTGACAAGGAGTGGGAAGGTAATGGGAAAGGAGGGAGGCGAAGGAAGTGAGAAAGAAAAGAAAGAGGGTTGTGAGGTGAGGTTAGAGAAAAGCCAAGAGAGTGACACAAGGGTTGAGGGTGAGATTGTAGAAGTGAGTGAAGAGGAAGAAAATGCAATAAAAAGTGATGATGCGAGTAGTCATGGGGAGAAGGAAAGAAAAGAGGGGAGCAAGAGAGGGGGTGACAATAAAAAAATAAAGAGTGACCTACCTCAAATAAAAGAACTCCCTTATCCAGTCCACCCATCAAAGAAAGATAAGGAGAGACAATTCGCATGGTTCATGGACATCTTCAAACGTCTTCAAATCAATGTACCCTTCATGGAGGCAATGGAACAAATGCCAACCTATGCTAGGTTCATGAAGGAGCTCCTCACAAAGAAGAGAAGATTTGAAGGTGAAACTGTGGAGCTCGAAGCAGGACGTAGCGCCATCATTCAAAAGCCGCTACCAAGGAAAACTAAGGATCCCGGAAGTTTCACCATTCCGGTAACCATCGGAGCTCTAACCGTTGGCAGAGCCCTCATGGACTTGGGAGCAAGCATCAACTTGTTGCCCCTTTCCATGTGCAAGAAAATAGGGGACCTTGTGATCAAGCCAACACGGATGACCCTACAACTTGCCGATCGCTCCTTGAAGTTCCCACATGGAGTGGCTGAAGATGTACTAGTTAAGGTCAACAAGTTTGTGTTTCTGGTAGACTTCGTTGTGATGGATATGGAAGAAGACTCGGAGGTACCTCTCATTTTAGGAAGACCCTTCATGAAAACCGCCAAAATTATTATTGATGTTGATGAAGGGAAATTAAACATGAGGGTAGCCAATGAGGAGATAAATTTTAATGTTTTTGAAGCCTTAAAGCACTCGGTGGATAAGCAAAGTTGCTTTCGGATAGATACACTTGAGGAGGTATGCGAGATGGGCAAGAGACTCGCACGGAAAGAGGACATTCTTGAAAAGGCCCTAGTCGAAGGGTATGAAGTCTTCAATGAAGAAGAGGAGAAAGAGATCAAAACATGTTTGAGACAACTTGAGTTGTCAAAAGAGATCTCTCCAAGGGACACCAAGCTTGAAGTCTTACCCAACAATATCAAGGTCGATGAAACTAACCTTGAATTGAAAATGCTTCCCCCACATCTCAAATATGTATTTCTTAAAGGGGGGAAGAAGAAGCCAATAATTATTAGTAGTTCACTCACTACTACTAAAGAAGGTCGGTTGATTGAGATCTTAAAAGCCAACATGGAAGCCATTGGGTGGTCCCTGTCCGACATCAAAGGTATAAGCCCATCCTTTTGTATGCATAAAATCCACATGGAGGAGGACTTCAGGCCTGTGGCCCAACCTCAAAGGAGGTTGAATCCCACTATGAAGGAAGTTGTAAAAAAGGAGGTGATGAAACTCCTTGAGGCGGGAATGATCTACCCTGTCTCCGATAGTTCATGGGTTAGCCCGGTGCAAGTAGTGCCCAAGAAAGGTGGCATGATCGTGGTGTACAATGAAAAGGATGAGCTCATTCCTACAAGGACGGTGACCGGGTGGAGGATGTGTATTGACTACCAGAGAGTGAATAACGCCACAAGGAAGGATCACTTTCCCCTTCCATTCATGGATCAGATGTTGGAGAGACTCTCAAGCCAAGCTTACTATTGCTTCCTAGATGGGTATTCCGGTTACAACCAAATACTTGTGGACCCTCTTGATCAAGAAAAGACGACCTTTACTTGTCCTTTTAGTGTTTTTGCCTACAAAAGAATGTCATTTGGATTATGTAATGCGCCGGCAACATTCCAGAGGTGCATGCTTGCCATCTTCTCCGACTTGGTGGAACAATGCATAGAAGTCTTCATGGATGACTTCTCGGTATTTGGGTCATCTTTCGATCACTGCTTGGCAAATCTTGAGACAGTGCTTCGAAGATGTGTGGATACTAACCTGGTGCTCAACTTGGAGAAGTGTCACTTTATGGTCACTGAAGGGATAGTGCTTGGTCACAAAATATCCTCAAAGGGTATTGAAGTGGATCGAGCCAAAGTTGACGTGATTGAGAAGCTACCTCCCCCGACCAATGTGAAAGGTATCCGTAGTTTCTTGGGTCATGCTGGATTCTACTGTAGGTTTATTAAGGACTTCTCAAAAATTGCAAAACCACTCAGTAATTTATTGAATAAAGATGCTGTTTTCAACTTTGATTCTGAGTGTTTGCAAGCTTTTGAGAAGCTTAAATACAGCCTTGCAACTGCTCCTGTCATAGTTGCTCCTGATTGGATGTTAGACTTCGAGCTAATGTGTGATGCAAGTGACTATGCCGTAGGAGCAGTATTGGGACAAAGAAAGTCCAAAATTTTTCACGTCATACACTATGCAAGCAAGGTTTTGAATGATGCCCAAGCAAATTACGCCACCACCGAAAAAGAAATGCTTGCCATAGTATATGCACTTGAGAAATTCAGGCCATATTTGATTGGTTCTAAAGTAATAGTTTTCACTGACCACTCGGCCATAAAATATTTAATGACTAAATCAGATTCCAAACCAAGGCTCATTAGGTGGGTTTTGTTGCTCCAAGAATTTGATCTAGTGATTAAAGATAAAAAAGGCAGTGAAAACTATGTCACTGACCATTTGTCTAGACTTGTGAATGAAGAGGTCACTAAGCAGGAGCTTGAAGTCTTGAAGGAGTTCCCGGATGAGAAGCTGATGGCTATTGAAGAACGACCTTGGTTTGCTAGTATGGCTAACTTCAAGGCAGCCGAGGTCATTCCTGAAGACCTCAATTGGCAACAAAGAAAAAAGTTTTTGAGGGATGCTTGCTATTTCATTTGGGATGACCCCTACCTATTCAAGCTTGGGAGAGAAGGATTGCTACGGAGGTGTGTGTCTTACTCAGAAGCCCGTGACATCCTTTGGCATTGTCACAATTCCCCCTATGGACCGCACTTCAATGGGGAGAGAACCGCAGCCAAAGTCCTGCAAGCCGGGTTCTATTGGCCTACCATCTTCAAAGATGCTCACACCTTTGTGAAGCATTGCGATCAATGCAAACGAACCGGAGGGATATCCAGAAGGAATGAAATGCCCCTAACCACCATGCAGGAGGTGGAGGTCTTCGATTGTTGGGGGATTGATTTTGTTGGCCCCCTCCCATCCTCTTTCACCAACGAATACATTTTGGTGGGGGTCGACTACGTGTCCAAATGGGTGGAAGCAATCCCTTGCATAAAAGCGGATGCCAAAACAGTGGTGAAGTTTTTGAAGAAGAATATCTTTTCAAGGTTTGGGACACCAGGGTACTCATAAGTGACGAGGGTTCACACTTTTGTAACTCCCAATTGAAGAAAGTCTTAGAGCACTATGGGGTGAAGCATAAAGTGGCCACACCGTATAATCCCCAAACAAACGGTCAAGCCGAGGTTTTTAATAGGGAGATCAAGCGCATTTTGGAGAAGACCATGAGTGCTTCAAGGAATGACTAGTCCCTGAAACTAGATGAAGCTCTTCGAGCCTACTGGACGGCGTACAAGGCTCCCATAAGCCTCACTCCATTTCAAATGGTATATGGGAAGGCTTGCCATCTTCCGGTGGAGTTGGAACACAAAGCATATTGGGAGCTTAAGTTGCTCAATTTTGATCCCAAGGCTTCCGGAGAGAAGAGAAAGACACAGCTCCAAGAATTGGAAGAGTTGAGGCTCAATGCTTATGAATCTTCCAGGCTTTACAAGGAGAAAATGAAGAAGTATCATGACAGGAAGCTGGTGAGTTTCACTCCGGACAATTTATCCTGCTTTTCAATTCAAGGTTGAGACTCTTCCCCGGAAAATTGAAGTCAAAATGGTCCGGCCCTTTTAGGGTAAAAGAAGTGAAGCCATATGGTGCAGTTGAGGTCGAAGACCCGTCCTCGAACAGAAGTTGGATGGTCAACGGCCAAAGGTTGAAACACTACCTTGGAGGGGAGGTTGAGAGGTTGATAACTCTCATTCACCTTCAAGAACCTTGACTTGAAACAAACAGGCGTCAAGCTAATGACGTTAAAGAAGCGCTACCTGGGAGGCAACCCAGTGATTTTGTGTTTACTTAGATACCATTGTAGTCTTCTTAGTCTTAGGATTTATATAGATTAATGATGCATTGGATTTTTGGCTGATTGAGAGTGTGATTTGTGTCAAAAATGTAGAAGAAAAACAAGTTGGAAGTGGTATAGAGTGGGAACTTAGCACTTTTTTTTCAAAAAATGGATCAGGTATACATTCGTGGCCGCGAATGGATTCGCTGCCGCAAATAAGATGGCATAATCAGAGGTTCCATTTTGTATTAAATTCGCAACCGCGAATTTTTTCGCGGCAGCGAGTGGGATAGCGAATCCCCTCGCGATGGCGAATGGATCCGCGAAAAGTGGAGAACCATTCTGTATTACATTCGCAGCCGCGAATATTTTCGCGGCAGTGAGTGGGATAGCGAATTCCCTCGCGTTGGCGAATGGATCCGCGAAAAATAGAAAACCTTTCTGTGTTAAATTCGCGACCGCGAAACTATTCGCGGCAGCGAAAGGACCGTGAATCCATTCGCTGTAGCGAGTTAGTCCGCGTAAAGAGAGATCCCATTCTGTGTTGTATTCGCGGCCGCAAAAATTGTCGCGGTCGCAAATCTGGGCGAGAGCAGTTTTTAAAAAAAAACGTAAACCCCCACTCTTTCCACTTCGAAACTGTTTTCCTTCTCTTTAAATTACCATCACTTTCGCCCCAAACCTCTCTCTCTCAAACAAAACTCTCTCAATCACTCAAGTCATTTGCATTTCTTCACTTCTTTTGGTAAGTTTCCTGCTCTCATCTCCATTTCACGTTTCTTTCTCTCTCTCTCTATTTGGAATGTCTCCTCTCTTTAAGGGTTCATAGAGATATTTGCGAAATACATGAGTATAACATGATTCTGTATGTGATTGTTGTTGAATCTGGGATGTTTGTGCTTTGAACGTTCCTATTTCGGTAAAATCCCCAATGTTGACTTCTTTTGACTGGATTCCTTCTATTTGGGTGTTTCCATTTCGAAATTTTGGGGCTTTTGGAGAGGTTTTCATGTCTGAAACATTTTGTGTGATGGTGTATTGGCAGTCCTTGAACCTAGGTAGACAACATACTCTTGTTGCTGATTTTGTTTGTTTTCTAGATTTTGGGTCATTGAACTTTTAGGGGTATAACCGGGGTTTCATTTGGGAAGTGGTTGTGTTTTCTAAGAGTAATGTTGTGATTGATCTGACTTATGGCATGTATATGTTGGATTGGTCCTCTTGTTTTGCAGTTTCAGAATGTCTAGGACAAACCCACCCCGAGGCAAAGGCCCAAGTGCCACATCCCCACCAAGTCAACCAGCCAAGAAAAGCAGAAGCAAACAGGGGAAGGATCCTCCTCGCAAGCCCAATTGATTGAAAAGGCCTTTGATAGGCGGAAGTTTCTGACGGCCCACAAGTCGGACCGCTATGAAACCCTCCAACGGAGAAGATTTTGGCCGGAGAGGCGGGTTCGCTTGAATGCCGGCCAAGCGGATGAATTCACTTCTGAAATTCAACACAGGGGATGGGTAAGGCTCGCTACCCCGTTGCAGCTCTTTGACCCGGAGGTTGTATTGGAATTTTATGCCAATGCTTCCCCGGAACCAAACCAAAGGGGGGGGGGGGGCGAGGAGATCGAGTTTCTTGGGTGCGGGGCACCCACATTGACTACTCCTGAGACGCCATTGAGCAATTCCTTCAGACAACAATGGGAGAGTTACCAGATGACCACACTGACACATATCATCAGCGGATCCATGTGCGTAGTGATGACCCTTATGATGGGGACGAAACTGCAGCTCTCCTGTGCCTTCCTAACAAAACCTTTGAAGTGAACGAAGCGGGACGACCTATGAGGATCAAGAGGCAAAATATGACTTGGTTGGCTAGCGTGTGGAGCAGCTTCCTGTTTCACAATGTTGTCCCCAATCCTCACCAATCAGACACCCGCATGCCGTATTGCCACTTGATCTACTCCATCATTAGGCGAGATTCAGTTGATGTCGCCAAGATCATATTTGACGACATGTACACCTTTGCTACCTCCCGATCTGAACTCAGGGGTGATATAAAATTTCCAGCACTTATCACGGCCCTGTGTGCTACACAAAGGGTTAGGGGAGTTGACCCACGGGAGCCCATCTTTGGCCCTATTGATTACGATTTCATTCGTAATGTTTTGAGAGAGGTGGCCAAGGATGAGGGAGCACAACCACAAGGAGAAGACCCTCCACCACCATGGCCTGCACCACCACAGCCGGCTCCACCACAACACCGACAGGATCCCCTTACCATGGAGCAGTTCAACATGCTTATGGCACAGCATCAGATCTCCCATGAGAACCAGGAGCACATCATGCTCCAAAATGCTGCTTTGAGGAGAGGCCAGAGACACCAACAAGAGGCTATCCATCATTGGGCTAGCTTACACCCTCACCACGCCCACATGTGGCTGCCTCTTTAGGATTTCGATGCCTTCCAGGAATGGCCTGGGGACAGGCCTATTCAGCAAGGGGGGGAGGGTAGAGCAGATGCAGCAGGAGATGATGGTGGCAACCCGGGTGACGATGGAGGAGGTGCCGGTGGGGATGACAACATTGGGCAAGACATGTTGGATGAGGAGTACTTTGATCCATTTGACTGAGTGAGAGGGATGTTCTTATTTTCCTAGTACTTTCCTTTTGTTTCAATTTCTGCATTTTGGAGTACTTGTTTGGGTTTTTAGTTATTTAGCCTCTCTGTTAAACTGGTTGTGTTTGGTTTTAGTTAGTTGAACTGTGGTATTTTAGTACTTTGGTAATTTGGGTTTTAATGTGTAGTATCATGGTTTTTCCTTTAAAATTGCTTTCAAGTAGTATAGTGTGCATCTTGTGCATAATCGTGGTCATACAGTCAATTTTCCCCTTTTTCTTTTTTTTCTCCTTTTCCTTTTTTTAACACTAATCCATTCTTTTTTGAAAGAGGTAAACAAGAACTCAATGTTTTGTTTCAAAAATTTGTAAGTTTGAAAGAGGTAACTGGCATATTGTGATTGGGAAGAAAGATGTGATGGAAGAATTGAGTGGAGTAAGGAACATGTGCATATGTTTTGTCAAAAAATTTGAACATTGCATGATTCACCTTGAGACTAGTGAACCCTAAAGCCAAGTGATAAGAGTGAAACCTAAACACTTTTGAGGGCCTTTCCTAGTTTTCACAAATTGACTTTGCCTAATTTTGAAATTGCCATAGAGCATGGAAAACTTGAAAATGATCAAGGCATAGTGGTTTCTTTAACTTTGAGCTAGAGCCAAAAAGCCTATCCTTGTATTTCACATGAGTAACTCCTTTCTTGGTAACCCATTTGAGCTCGAATGAATTCTTTTTCAAATGACCCTTGAACCATAAAAGAGGAAATATTTCCCTACCTTGGGGAAGGAGGATTAAGTGCATGCATGGGAATGGGGCCTTTATAGGAGGTATTGTAAAACTTAGGAGGGTAAAGAGAGCTCAAAGGAATCCCCCAAGACAATTTGTCAAGAGTAAAGAAAGAGGATTAAGGAAATAAGATCCTTTTGTTGAAGGGGGATATCTTGAAAAAAAAAGAGAAAGAAAGAAAGAGAGATAAAAAAGGGGGATATCTTGAAAAAGAGTGAGACATCAAAGAATTAATTTAGTAGGGCATAATGCATTGCATTCTGGTGCTCCTTCTCAATTTGCATTCTTGGAAACACAATGGTTTCTTTGGAGCCAAGCCTCATTACGACCTTTTTGAAAGACCTTGGGATTCTAGTGGAACATGAGCACGTGGTTGATTTTAAATGAAAGGCAAAGCACAATTTCTGTGATACTAGTGAAGGGTTGAGTGAAACACTTACCCGGAGAGACTGTGAGATCATCTCTTGGTGGAATGCATGCTTGTTCCCTTATTCATTTCTGATTTGAATGTCATGTTATCTTATCTCCATCTTGATTATGACATCACTGATTTTGGGCCAAGAAACAAAGGTGCATTGTGAAACTTTCAAATGGTCAAAATTTTGAACAAAATCTTGTAATTCTTGTTTACCTTGCTGATTGACTGACCATTGTTTTGTTGGACTCAAGTACTTTGCTTGAGGACAAGCAAGGTTCTAAGTTGGGGGGAGTTGTTAAGCACCATATTTTAGTTGTAATTGTGAATTATTAGGTCCCTTTTTAGTGGTAAATATTAGGTTTGGTGCTTGAACTCTTTACATTTAGATTCCTTGCAACTTTTGGAAAGTTATTTAGTTGAACCTTTGGTTTCAAGCATTCATTCCCTTTTTCCCCATCTTTTGTAGGTAAAAGAAGAAGTTGAAGAGCAAGCAAGGTTGGGAATCCTTAAGAAGGCCTAGAGGAGAAGGAAGAATGAAGAAAATCACAATTCAGGCCAAGACAACATTTACTGCCGTGAATACAATTGCGGCCGCGAATCAAAGAAAGAACCAACCCATTTCCTTCGCGCAAAATTCGCGGCAGCGAATCCATTCGCGGCCGCGAATTTTGTTTGGACCAGAGGGGTATTTAAGGATTTATTCTGCAAATTTTGGGCATCTTTTGAAAAACCCTAGCATTTAAGAAGCACGAAAAACAGAGGAAGAAGGAGGAGACTTCAACTTTTTAGCTCATTTTGCATCTTTCTTGCTTGCTAGATGGTTGTAACCACCATGAGTGGCTAGTTTTCCCCATTGGGGTGGGATTGAATGTAACCTTCTCTACTTGCATTCTCTAACTTAAACTCATTAATTTTTTGGGTTATTTATTGATGCTTGGTATTTTCCTTTGCCTTTAATGCTTGATTCTAGTTGGCCTCTAGTTTCTTGTCTTGAAATCTAAGTATACTCCGGAAGGATTTATTTGGGTTTGTGGTTATGTGAAAATACTCAATGAAATGATGCTTTAGGGATAGGTTTCATTACATTGAATGCTTTTGGTACTTGTTCTTAATGCAAAACTCTTTTCTTCAAGCTTCCAAGGGATTGGGGTTTGTGTTTGGTGTTTTAGGGTTTGTCATCAAGGAATTGAGGTAAAGTGATTGTGAGTATGCATCAAGTGATGTAAGTAGCTTAGTTAATGGATATTTAAGATAAAAGAATGCAAATGTGTGAAAGGTGAAAGTCAATCCCACCACCATTTAAACCTTGATTCAAGAATTTGTATTCCTTTTATTACTTTAATTGCCATCTAAACTAGTGTTCTGTTTTTAACAAATATTGAACCCAATTTCAAACAATCTCCTTAGTTGTAAATTTAAGTAATTTTGTGTGCTTGGTTTGTGCTCCCTGAGGACGACAATCTGTTATTCCCTATACTTGTGACGAGTTAGCTATTCTAATAAAAATAGTTAACAGAGCTAGAATGCTTGTGCAAAACAAAAGAAAATAAAAGAACAAGCACAACTACAAAACATCATTCATTAACATTTTTGTTTTACTTCAGAAGTAATCTTCACATAAGTAATGATTCATTGTTGCTCTTAATTATGCATTATTACTTCAGAAAACATATCAAAGGAACCACTTGAAAACATATCAAAAGTCATATATATCTAGCTAGATCTGTAGAATATACACATATACGTGGCTAGTAAAATTAAATGGGAACCGTTTTGGTAGGAACTGTGTAACCATTTAATGTTACCAATAAACTTTGTTTCACTAAACTTTGAGGATACGTCTTCCGGCAAACAACTTTGTTAATCAATTAAAAATTCAACAAGATCATGTGAAACAAACAAATTGAAAGAAACAGAGCAGGAAAACATGAGAATATGTAGTAATCACAAACAATCACAGAAAAACATAACAAAAACAACTTTGCATATTCCAATAACTCGTGACAATGGGAAGGGAGGGAGAGGTCCTTTAATTTCAGAAAATTTGCAATTAAAGTGAAAAACATTCAGAAATTAGAACCCTAACACACGAGTTTGTAAAAACCCAAACACAGAAGGTCTTACCTCTGCAGAGAGGGAGATCTACAGGGAGGGAAAGCAGAATCACAAGCGTTTGCAAGAAAAAAGGAAGCCACCGCAGAGAGGACGAACGGAGGGAGAGCAAGAACAGAGGGAGAGCACGAACAGAAGGGAAAACGAAAACGAATGGAGAGGAGCAATTAGGGGAAAACAAAAACGGAGGGAGAAAGGAGAAAATGGAGCGATAGGGTTCAACAAGAAAGGGGAAAATGAAAATCATCAAAGGAGCAGAATTAGAAACACACATCCACGACGGTTATTAACTTATAGCGCCCCAAAATGCTTGACGGCGGCGGCGGTTCTGACACCCGCCGTAGATACCGCCGTGAGTTTCTTAGCGCCGGCGGTTTTCCTGAAAATGCCCTAATCTGTCCACCGAAAATAATTAGTTTTGTTGTAGTGATATAATGCTACAGTAGTCACTAGCTTATACTTTGTTCCTAAACTATACTCTACGCTGGAGTTTGTATGTGTATTGTTACGCATATTAGTAGCGAATATCATTTACTGTGCATATATAGCAAGTTTTTCCTAATTCTAGCTAATCTGCTTTGATTATATTCATGCAAGTACGGTAATTAATAGGTGTTATGCCTTTGTAGTTTAGAACTTTGTCATTAATTTTAATTTGTGTATTGAGAATCCTCTTTAAAAGTTACTATAGCTAGATAAATATTCAGCTACAATTGATGATGTCCTGAATAGATTATAATTATTATTTAAGATTGACTTGATGCAAAGAAATATTTTGTGATTCAAATAACCCAAAAGAATGTTACTTTACGGTGTTACCATGTTAAATACAGCCACAGTCTTACATACATAATGGTACCTAGCTATGGTTTCACAAGATCTTTAATATTAACATCTATCAACTTTGATAAATCTAATTGTTGGTGTATGGAGATTACTATGGTCCAAGAAAATGAAAGACCATTATAGTCATTACCATTCATATTAGAAGAGAATGAAAAAGAGTAATGTTCTATTCTGTAGCTAAATTAGTAATGTTCTGTTCTGTAGCTAGTCTTGGACATTGCTTAAATAGAGGCATATGACTTATCAAGACTGTGAAAGAGTTGTGTTATTAATATATTTAATTAAATTTATAAAACTGTACTTGTTATTAGACAGAGATTTTATACCAGTGACCAAATATTTTGTAGCAGTAAGCAGATATGATATTCTCTAAATAGTAAAACCTTAGTTTCCTAATCAAACTTGTTTTGTATGATTGTATCCAAATCAAAACACAATTATGAATGAAAATTCAACCAAGCTATACTACTAGTACTTGTATTGTAGTAGTATTTATTTAATATCCGTACTTTCCATTGCAGAGATACCCATTCAACTGCTATTTTTCTCTAAGATGCCATTAATTATGATCTCTTTGATTTGCACTTCTAGTTCTACTACTTGTAGCTAGGTTCTGTACCACACAGGGCTTCATCCTCTGCCCCACGTTAATGCATGCTATTCACTATAATTGTCTGTTTCGTAATCGTGTTTTATTTATTGTCCTTCACATAAAGTAAATTTAATAGAGGAATAATACTAATTTTTTAACTTGAAAGACATAAAATAAGACACTATATCCTAATACAGATTATTACAATAGGCATAGAAATATAGAAATGTCATTGCATATTTATTGCTTTCTTTCTTTGTATTTTTTTTTTCTGATTTACCAACTTATGATTTATCAGTTTATATCTTTTTATCCGTTTTGTGGTTTCCATTGTTCAGATAAATGATTTTATCTGAAAATACCTGCTTCCTCTTGACCCTCTAATAAAGAAAATGAGTAAAATGCTTCCAATGCCAAAATCTTCTGGAAAAGAAAAAATAATGCACTTTCAAAGCAGAACTATAAATACCATTGAAGCACATAACTTTAAGATCCTCTACCAGATGTATATATATACATATATTCCTAACAGTTCATTATTGGCATGAATAATGGATTCTGGAAAGGACAGTAAGAGTTGTCAATAGCCATTGAAAACACAAAAAAAAATACAGTATAAGCTGAAGACAAGTCAAACTGGTGAATATTAAGAAGAGAAGAAAAGTATTTCAACACATGAGATTGATCTCAATGCAAGGCAAGGAGGAGTCTTTAATTTGTTTTGGGTTTTGAACTTTTGATTAGTATCTTTCTAAGTTTGGTAAAATAAAAAGAAAAAAGAGAAGGGGCTAGAGGTAAGGCATGCAATAGCATTCCCACGTGCACTTTTCATTGTATTCGGGGGCACACTTTTGCTATTCAAATGAACGAAAATTGATTTCAAGTGCTCTCTTGTAAACACAAATTATATAAGAGTTCTAGTTCCTCTGTCTTTGAATTATTTCTTCTTTACCTTTTCATTAAGAAATATTATCTGGTTTATTTGACTAATACTGCTGAGTTTAGCTAACTAACTGCAACAAATGCGATATATATGATCAGTGAGGCTGGAGAACTTTATAAAAAGAAGCTTGCTAAGTTTGTTGGAAAGCGTATCAAATCAGAACGAGCTGCTTCTGAAGCTTTCCCAATTTTATTCAATTCCAACCTGTTTTTTTCATTTGGAATCGGTCTAGTATATGTATCTTTTTGCCAGTCCTCATTGTACGTTTATAGTGAGGGTTTCTAAACTGCAGTTTATCCTATGAATACAAGTATTCAAGAAATCAAACATGTAATACAAAATAGCCGTCTGTATTGGCTACTTTTCATGATTTTGCATATCTAACATAATCCAAAAAAAAGAAATTATGTGTAGGCTTTTGTTGTATTTATTTATATAAATTTAATTCTGAACGAGTTCTCATATCAACTAAGTGCATGTATAAGAATATCTGGAATATTGAAATGATGGATTACTTGTGATGTTTGTAACTGCTGTCGAGATATGGACTAGTAAACTGCAATGATCAATTCTGACAGCAGCTCCAATTGATGGATTTCCCAAGGTCAGCGTCATTCTTATTTCATAAACAGGAGATATGGATTGACAAATTTAATAATTTCCTGCACTTCTTTCCAATTCATATATTCAAGTGGATTCCATAAATATAATGTCTTTTTCTCCCAATTTGAAAAAATCCCAAAATTTAAGTCACGAAAAGAATTTTTATATATTCTCATTCTACCATTTAATTTATTTTGTTAGTATCTCTTTATTTCTTTTTGCACTTTATAATATGCACATATGCATATTTGTTCTGCTTATTGATATAATTATTTTTAATGATAGGAACAAGATCTTGGTAAACTATTGTAGAAGAATTGATTTGTGCTCTTCTGCATAGGATCATCGACATAGTTAAAAGGTATAATAATAGTGATAGTATTTCTGCATAACAATACAAGTGCTTGTTCTACATCAGAAAATCATATTTCAAGCTTCATGCACTATCAAAAGAGAACGCAAATTCATGTCTTTTACATTTCAATTAAAAATTAGTGCTTGTGCTACTTTGAGCTTCAACACTATCATTCATTTTCATGGTTAAGCAAATTAGAACTTGGGAGTTTAACTTAAATCTGTTTCTGGGTAATAACGAATGAATGTATTACAGAAAATTGCTGATATTTGGTCAGGTAAATTTGTTTTCTTAAACCATAGGCTAGAAGCTAGAATAATTTTTGTCTTGAATCAACGAATTATGTTTGATACATGCTCTCGATTTGTAGGTATTCAACAATAGAAACCCATTTACTCAAGAAGAAATCGATGATATTCGTATTCGTTGAGCAGAATATTTTTTGGGAGTTGCTAATCTATGACTAGAATTCATTTGATAATGCTCATTTTGTTGAGTAGTATAGGAACTAGGAGTTCATTTTGTTAGATATAAACTTGGAACCATTAAGGAGTTCTTACGTGTGACTACGTACATAGTGTTTAGGAGCTAACTTGGGATTAGCTTCTATGTTATGTTATCTAGTTATATATATATATATATATATTGACTTTTGCAATTAAATTTGTTTATGATTCTGGTTAGTTATCTAGTAGTTCTATCTGATTTTGCTTGAAAACAGGTCTGCTTTGGGTTTCTGCTTTAAAATTTTTTTGAAAACATTACAAGATTTTTCCAAATAGTTATACGGAATAACCGATGGGAATAATAACACTTTTTTTTTATGTTTTCCAATAGGTCATCTGAACATGTGATAGGAAAACTCTTTTCCAATCAGTTATTACTGTAAAACTGATTGGAAAAATATCACTATTTCAAATTGGTCATCTCAATATGTGATGGGAAAACTCTTTTCCAAACGGTTATTACTGCAAAACCGATTGGAAAAATAACACTATTTTGAATCAAAAGCGTAACTTTTCCAAACGGTTGGTTATTAACCGACAGGAAAACTATTATTCAAGTCGGTTCAATAACCGATGGAAAACCTTCGATTATTCACATTGCTAGAATTCACATTGGATGAATAATCGATTGGAAAAGCCTAAATTCCGGTCATCAAGAGGAAATTATTCAACCTATACACCACTCAATATGTCACCCTCAAAGGTCTATAAGGAAATCATGTACTCTGAACTCTAAGAACGTCAACACCCATAAGAACCCAATCAAAAAACAAAGAAAAAATTTGCATTTACCATAAAGATACAGGCACTACACACAAGTGTGTCCATCTACAGGGGAAGTCGGTTGAAGTATACATTGACGACATAATCGTCAAGACCCGAGACGGCGACGACCCCATTCAAGACTTGGAAAAAGACTTTCAATGACTACCACAACTTGACTTGAGATTGAACTCTTTGAAGTAGGAAAATTCCTAGGATTTCATGCTGATGAGGAGAGGCATAGAAGTAAACCCAGATAAATACGGGGCATTCTTGGACATGGCTAATATGAGTTCAATTAAGGAAGTGTAATAACTAACAGGGAGGGTAGCCATGTTATCTCGTTTCCTACTCGCATCAGCTCAACAATGTTCAACCATGTTCCAAATTTTTAAAAAAAACAAATTACTTTCACATGGAATCTTTATTGTTAGCGGGCGTTTCAGGAGCTGAAGCAATCCCTATCCTCCCCTCCCGTGTTAGCGAGGCCGAACCTGGGAGAAAACTTGGTCATCATGAAGCCATAAACGTGGTTCTGATTCGAGAAGGTAAATTACAGTTCACAATTTATTTTGTTTCCCATGCAATGCAGGGAGCAGAGCTGAATTACCATAGGTTGGAAAAGGTAGCATATGCGTTGTTGATTGCTTCAAGAAGGCTGCTTTTAATTTCACACCATCACGGTAGAAACTAATCAACTTGTGTGTTAGATCTTACACAAACCAGATTTAGCTGGATGAATGATGTCATGGGCAGTGGAATTATCTCAATACGAGATTCAATATAAGCCGTGTACGGCGATAAAAGCACAATTATTATCCAAATTTCTAGAAGAAATGACTCATCCCATAAATGCTAATCTCGCAGAATGCACGATTTATGTTGATGGTTCCTTGAATGCTAAAGGCTGCGGAGCAAAGGTGATCATTGAGATCAGTGAAGGTGTATCACTAGAAAATTCACTAACGTATGAATTCTCATCCTCAAAAAATCAAGCAGAATACGAAGGCTGCTTGGATGGAATAAGGGTGGCAAAGGAGTTGAGAGCCTCAGCTATCACCATTTGCTCAAACTCACACCTAGTAGTTTCCCAAATTCGAGGAGATTACTAAGCCAAGGAATCGATGTTACAAAGTATTTGGCAAAGGACAAGGATTCCTTGTGCGGATTGTAAAAATTCAAAATTAAGCATATCCCAAGACAAGAAAATGGTAGAGCAGATCTCATGTCAAAGCTTGTAAGCATAAAAAAAATCTTCAAATTATCACTCGGTGGTTGAAGAAGTCATCCCCGTTCAAAGTTTGAATATGCAAGTGAAGCCAGTAGATTGGAGGACACCTTTGATAGAGTAGATAGGCAGAGGGATAGTTCCAAAAGACCAAAAAAAGGTAAAGCAATTGTTAAAGAAGGCCACGAGGTTTATGGTTGTGTAAGGACACCTCTTTAGGAGGAGAATCTCAATACCCCTTCTAAAATGCCTTGGACCCTCTGAAGTCTAGTAGATACTTACGGAGATCCATGAAGGGAGTTGTGGGCACTATGTCGGGTCCAAGTCACTGGCAAGGAAGGCCCTACGAGCGGGTTACTTTTGGCTTACCATGCAAGAGGACGCAAAGGATCACGTTAAATAATGTGAATGATGTCAAGAACATGCACCAATGCCGCATGTAAAACCTAAAGAACTGCACAATTTGTCTACTCCATGGCCTTTCCACACATGGGGCATGGATTTGTTGGGACCCTTCCAATGGGCTGTTGGGCAGCTAAGGTTCATGGTAGTGGCCATCGACTATTTTACTAAGTGGATTGAGGACAAAGCCATTAGCGACAATGACATCTGCGAGAGTCTAGGCCTTCAGTTTTAAAACAATCATATGTCGTTTTGGTATACCCGTTGAGATGGTCATTGTCAACAAATAAACATTTCATGGATTTGGTGGAGCGTTTACCAATCAAGTACCATTTTTCAAGTGTGGAATACCCTCGAACGAACGGGAGAGAAGAAGCACGAACAAGGTTATCCTTAATGGGTTGAAGAAAAAGTTAGAAGGCGCTAAAAGAAATTGGTGGGAAAACTTAGCCAATTGGAGTTATCAAATAACTCCATAGAGTACAACGGGAGAAACTCATTTTCGTCTCATCTATTGTACTAATGCGTTGATGCCGGTGGAGATCAGTGAACCGTCGTGGTGGGTGATGTATACATTTCCACATAACAAGAATCTTTTGACCTTGACTTGATTATTGAAACCTGCGAGATGGCTAGGGTCATGGAAATGTCGCAGAAACATCGAATAGCTCAGAGGTACAATATGAAAATTGAGAAACACGAGTTTGCAGTCAATGACATAGTCATGAGAAGGGCTAGCGTCTGCCAAAAGAAAGCAACACATGAAAAGTTAGCAGCTAACTAGGAAAGCCCATACCGGATCATCAGGACTACACAAAATGGCGCAGATGTGCTAGAAACTTTGCGAGGAAGAGAACTTTCAATACCGCTGATCTACAAAGATATTACCGTTAGTTTTTCATTTTTATGCTTGTATAGGAATTTTGGAAATTTTTAAGTAAGACTCTCTTGTGTAAAGTATTCATGGGGTGCTCTTTTTCCTTTGCGGGTTTTATTCCTAAAGAGGGTTTACCGCAAAGCTTTTAACGAGGCCAAAATTTTGTAATAAACTCGCAATGAATATGAATGCAAAATTAAAGAATGGATTCGCTATTGTTCCCATGTAGGGATCAATTATACCGACATAGGGAAACATACCGTATATTCAAGGTCATACACTTCAACTAAGGATCAATTATCCCAATTTAGGGGGATGCTCCCCAGCTAAAGGTCACAAACCTTCAAAGAGGATCAATGATTCCGACTTAGGGTGACACACCCCAAATAGAAAAGTACTTGGAAGCTAGGATCAATGATCGCAACCAAGGGCGACACACCCAATATTAAGGTCACATAAGTGAGTAGAGGATCAATGATCCAACCAAAGGCAAAACGTCCCAATATAAAAGTCAGAGACTTGAGTGCAGGATCAATAATCCCGAATAAAGGCAATAAGCCCCAGGCAAAAGGATTGCCAACCTTAATTGAAGATGATGATCTAAACGCAACGCGAGAAAATTCAAGCAACAAAATAATATTGCATATAAAAGATCCTCATAAAAAGCGCAAGATAGCGGGGAGATAAAGAAAAAGTGAAATAAAACGTTAGAAGAGAAAACAATATGAGATACAACTTAGGGGATTACAAATTAAAACACAACATGAAAATTTCGTTATCATAAAAATAAAAGTATGAAAAATCATGCGTTTTCATAGGCGACATCGTCCCCAACAGTGCCTTCCCGTTGAATAGCAGGTTCCTCCACGTTCAAGCTTTCAGCACCTCTAACCTGAAGTAACTCGGACGAAATTGGTAAAAGAGCCTGGGGATCGTATGGTTCCTAATCAGGGTCATCTAGATCCATGAAGGATGGAGGCCAGTGTTGTAATCTAGTTGTTTCCTTTCCATGACATCATGAAGGGGGTGCACCCCTTTGTATTTGAGTTAAACGGCAGGATTTAGGTATTCGATTTTGTGAAGACAACTCGTGAAGGCTACATAGCACCATTGGAGATCAACACGTTCTTTTTCTTTATTGCTTTCTCCAGCTTATCTTTCTTAGTTTCTAGAGCTTTCTTTTCTGCTGCGAGTTCTTTTCGAGTTTGTTTTAGGGAGTTCTTCTAATCTCGTAGGGCGCCGACCTCTAACTTGACAGTCCCCACTATGAGTGCGATATCCTTCTTCTCGTTAGTAAGTTAGGCATGCTCAACTTGAAGGGTGTCGTAATTGTTAACAACGATGCGAAGCTCGGATCCGAGAATAGGGGTTGTGGCCCTGAACTCATCCCCCTCCTGGATTAGATGCTCAATCTTCTTGGCCTGCAAGTCAATTTGCTTTACGCAAAGAGTCTTGTTGACTTGCAAATTCTTCTCGAGCTCGGTCACCTGATTAGGATGATCCATCTCGTCATGGACATGCTTCACCCAGAAAACCAGCTCAAGATATTAAGAATCAATGGCAAGCTAACAGTCCCAAATTAATTAATAACTATGAGCAAAGAAGGGTACACATTTAGAGATACAAACCATGAGTTTGCTTTAAGGACTTCCCTATTAGCTGTCTATCCTCTTCAGAGCCATTTGCCTCAACTTCCTCAGTTTGACCAGCGTCTCCCACGGGTAGAAGTTTAGGGCTTGGAGTTTAGTGACGTTGGGAAGCTCCCCTAGTTTAAATTTTAGTTTGGAGAGGAGGTGCGGTATTGTGGTTAACAGACAACTCGTGGTGAAGCCTTTCCACAAGGATTTCTTTTCTTCCCTTCATCTTCATACCAACACCTTTCTTAAGCAACACATGATTTTATTTGAAAAAAAGCAAAAAAAATACATGACATGATAAACCACAGCAAACCAGAGATAACGACGATAAATACTAGGGAAACAGTGCTTGAAAGGAAAAATGAAGGCATGCACAAACTTACCATACAAACAATGTGGCGTAGGTCATGTTATCTAATGTTTCTTTCTGGCCAGTTTCGCGGATTCTGATAATGACTTTGCACTTTAACAATCCGTGTTTGGAAGTCAAGTTGCGAAGCGAGCTGAGGATCACGTGATTGGAATTCAGGAAGGATGCTTCGTCATTGATAAAGGATTTTGGGTCCAGAAGATAATGATCACTTTTCCAGTAAAACAGAAAAGGCGAAGAGCCTTTGGGTCCAACCCAAAAAGGGGAATATTCTCCCTTGTTTAGAACCTTGAAATATGCATCTTTGAATGGGGGAAATGAATCCTTTAAAAGTTGAAAAGAAATGTGATCTTTTCATTGTCGAAAGGTAATGAAGCTTCGCCAACATATTAGGTGGAAAATAAGTACAAGAATAGATTATTGGATAATTCCAAGCTATTAGACCAGCGAAAAATCCCAAAAGCATTGATTAGGCCACAAGCATTAGGATGAATTTGGGAGTGGGCGACATCTAGGCGGTTGAAAATCTCGATCTGGAAGTCAAAAAAAATTGTATAGCATCAAGAAGTCTTGAGCGTTATCTCGAGGTTGAGAGCTTATCCCTTCATTAGGGTTAGCCTCTCAGCTTTGTGCAATTTAACTGGTAGGGACTTGGAGTATATTGTGGTTGACCCAAAACATGGGCCTAAAGTCCCTAATTCCACGAAGTTGCTTGAGGATCACAATGGAGACAGGGTTTCTTCCTTTGCCATCCTCAAGTTCTGCAATCACCTACCAGCGGCGCTGTAGAGCTTTATTGTTCGATGGTTTGGAAGGAACTTGCTCTTGGCGAGGCTGCAACATGGGCTCTACAAATGAAATTGGAGGAACATAAACAGGGTCAGAATCATCACTATCAGAATTTGTAAGAGTTGAGGAAGTTAAAGTAGAAGATGAATAAACAACAAGTGGAATAGGGAGGTGCAATCTAGAATTAACAACGTCTCCACTCCTCTCTGATGAGGTATGGTACTTAAAAAGGATTCTACCATATTTGCGGGGCTTGGAGGCAACTAATCTAGAATTAACAACGTCTCCACTCCTCTCTGATGAGGTATGGTACTTAAAAAGGATTCTACCATATTTGCGAGGCTTGGAGGCAACTGAATGAGAAAACGAAGCCCCTGAGAAGGGTCGAGGCTGCTTAACCTCAGGGAATATCTTTCCAAAAACATCAAAGAAGAGGTCTTCGTTTGAAGAGGGAGTATATTAGTGTGAAGAAGTCAGAGTATGATGTATTAGACAAATAAACTTAGTCTTTTATTTTTTTCCTCTTTAGCATTCTATATTGGTTTTGGGCTTGTATTTCATTGTATTGTCCCTAGCCCATTTTAGCTTCTAGACTCTTATTAAAAGAGTCCTCTTCTGTATTTTCAAAACAAGTCACAATAATACACTACAAGAAATGAGGTGGTTTGTGGCGGGCATCTTGTGTCAGTTTTAATAAAATTACCGCCGCTTTGATTACTGTGGCAGTTACTTTGGCGGTTTTCATAACCGCCGCCACTTTCCTATAATTTGCAGCGGGTATGTATCATAGTGCAGCGGTGGGGGGTTTTAATTCCAAAACCCGTAATTCTCACGTATATTATTTCCCTCTCTAATTGTTTTTCGGTTGCACTTCAATTCCTTCTTTTTCTTACAAGGGTTTCTCCTTAAATCTTTTTTCTTCTATTCTCCTTCCTTTTGCCAATTAGAAGCATTCTAGGACAAATCCCCAAACAAGCTTCCTCTCCTTCCCTTCATTTTCACTTTGATGCCCTTTCCAATTGCTCACTAAAATCCACTTTTCGGGTATGTGTCATGCTCTCTCAACCACTCTTCAACTACTTTGATTTTTTATTCAAATCCACTCTTCAAGGGCTCAAATATACTGAAGACCCTCTTCAATACTTGTAAGCAACTTGTATTTTTAGGTTTTCCTCTCTTCAAGTAGAAATACAACTCTCGTTTCCCTCTCTTCCCTTCGTGTTCACTACAAGGGTTATTGTCTTCTTCGTCTCGCTCCCTTGAGGCATTCGATGCTTCTGTTCACCTACTATTTGTTACTCAGGTATGTTTTTTATTTTTCAATTTTGCTAGGATAACTACTCTGTTGTTAAATTATTATGAATTTCGATTTCCCTCTTTTGAAAACCCTAACTCTAAATTGGAAGAGATGCTTTGCATGCTGCAATAGTGTCGAGTCACTATTTTCGTTTCCCCCCTTAAATTACTTGCAAAAATGATAGATACATGCTTTTCTTGTAAGTTATTTACATGATTTTCCTGTAGAACTTATGATATGTGTGGTTCTAGTCATCATTTGGTAATGTTGGTTTAATGATTGCTTAGTTACAAAACCATTACTTGCTATTGCTAATAATTTTGTGATCTTGTATTGTTTTTGTCCATGAACTATGAGTTGTAAAGGATTTGAGCTCAAAAGATTCTTTCAGTTGGGAATCCTACAAAACTTAGTTCCCAATGGAACCAAGGTATTAGCTTTCTCAATAGCCATCCAACTAATGAATGTCAAACAATTAATTGATTAAGATGCTGACATTTTGAAGTTTTCTAAATTTTTCTTGTTCATGAATTGTAGGTGGATATTAGCACCATGCTTGAGGAAGTTGTACAATATGTCGAGCTTTTACAGCTCCAAATCTAGGTAGTGCAAAATAGTGTCCATATTATTATATTATTAGGAAACATAGAGATTCATTGATTTTTGACATAATATATGAAGTTTTGTTATTTTGGATAGTAGATGGAATGGCATTATAAAGTTTTATTTTTGATGGTTATGAGATGGGGTCTGATAATTGAGTGAGTTCTTCATTTAATTCATAAAAGGTGTGTTAGCTTGAACCCCCACTTGCACGATTCAGTCAGAAATAGCATGTTGGGTACTCCTAACAAGCACTAAATTATTCCAAGTTGTGATTACTATTTTGATGACTCTAAAATATGAGAGTAGCTATTATTATGTAGGTGTACCCTCATTTTTGCTTTCTTAATTAATGATTTCTAAGCTAGCCAATATATAGGTAAGTGTAAATGCACTCCTGATTTGGAAAATGATTTTATGTGTTTTTCTCTTTTCTGGGTTTTTCCTTTTTCCTTCTATTTGATTCAAAGTTTTTAGCTAGCTTTATGCAAATTGGGTGCTTTTGCTTTTGGAATTATGTTGTTTTGCTACCTTTAAGTTTTTAATTTTGATTTTCTCTTTTCTGGCCTTCTGTTGCCGAATGGAAGGATTGAATCTTTCATCTCAGATCAACTCATTCTTGTTGGGTTTCAATTCATTTGTATGGTTTTCTAATTCCACGTAGGAAAAATTTGATTGTTCCTGATTTAATCCTGCAACTATTATGTTGTTGATGGGCCTGAGAAACTTGTTTGAGAAGCACCCTTTTGATTTTTTTGAGCTTGTTATTAGGATAAAGTTATTTAATTCCATAGCTGCAAGGTGTTTGTAAGTTTTCTTCTAAAGGGATTTGGATAAAATGGATGAAGAGGTAAATATTCTTGGATAAGAAGGGCTAATTTACATGTTGTCAAATTTCTTAAATGACTCACAAGCCTTTGCATAGCTTATAGATTAGTCTAACAAGTTTGTTACTATATTTTAGATTAGTCTAACAAGTTAGTTACTTTGTATATGAGTCTTTGTACATATATATACTCATTATATATATACTTGGTTGTAACTCTGTACAGTACAATATACAATTCATTTTCAAACAAATCACGTCTTTTCTCTCTCTCTCTGCTGATACAATTGTTTAGAATATTGAGGAGTAGCAATCTTATAGGGACAGTTCCTGAACATCTTCAAAAGGTGGAAGAGATCATTGTAAGTAATAATACTTTATTTATTTATAATCGTTGTTGATATAGATATATATATATATATATTATACATACAATAGAGGCTTCTTATGAAGGAGAGTTTGACATGTGTCATCACCACAACGATTGGAGTACTTGATACTCCACTAAATTGTTTCCTTATTAAGTAAGTTTTCACTAAACCTATTTTATTTTATAAAATAAATTCAAAATAAAATCGTTAATCAATACCTATATCATTAACTGCTTTCATCAATAACTGCTTTTTATTCCCTATACCATTAAGGGATGATAAAAAAAATAATAAATTACTTATGTCTAATTAATCAAATGCTAATGTCCTCTTCACCCTTTCCATATTTCTGATAGCCACACTATAAATAGATCTTCTTGGATTTAATACATTGCTCATGATTTTTACCGAGACAGAGATGGAATTTTAGCCTTTTGAAAAAAACAAACACAATTTAAATCATTAAAGTGGGGTTTTTGATTGATTCTAAATGATTTCAAATTAAATTTTATTAAAAATAGAATCAATTAATTGCTTTCTATTCCTATATCATTAACTGCTTTCATCAATAACTGCTTCCCTATACCATTAATTGCTTTTATTAATAACTATTTTCTATTCCCTATGCCATTAACTGCTTTCATCAATAACTGCTTTCTATTCCTATACCATTAAGGGATGATAAAAAAAATTACTTTTGTCTAATTAATCAAATGCTAATGTTCTCTTCACCCTTTCCACATTCCTGATAGCCACACTATAAATAAATCTTCTTGGGTTCATCTCTTTTCTTCATTCTCAATCCCTCACCTCTGATCTTCTTTCATTATAACTCTTACAATGTTAATATGGCCACCACTATCCTCTCTATTCATTCAATCACTGGTACGACTGAACGATCGAGTCTGAATGTGCGTGTGTTGCGTCTTTGGTTGGTTTTAGCCAAGAATTTGTATAAAATAAAATTAATGTAAAACCAAAAAAAAAACTGAAATTAAAACTAGTGGCAGTTTTGAACCGCCGCAAAATTCCAGTCACTATAATGTAGCAATAGCGGTGGTTACAAACCCCGAGGAAACTCAGCATAAAATCTGAGTCACTATGCGAAAATAGTGGCGGTTTACACCGCCAGTAAACTCTCAAATTATATTATGGCGGTTATTCCAGCGGTTATATAAAACCGCCGCCAGATGCATTTCTTGGCGGTTTAAACCGCCACAATATGCCTAAAAAACTACCGCAAAAACCCTTTTTTTCTTGTGGTATTATACAATTTTACAAAATGTCTTTTATGGTATCACAAAGCCAAAAGATCCCTCTCTGCTAGGGTTTCTCTTTTGTGCGCCACACCTTACAAACCCTAACAACATTCTTGGCTTTCTTGGCCGTCACAACCACCCTATCTCCTTTCTTGGCTTCTTTTGCCGTCACAACCACCCGTAGCAACCTGATCGCCTATGTTTTCATTCTCTTCTTGCCCTTTTTTCAATGGCGGTCGTGGCCTCTCCGACCGATGAGTCCCTCAATCCTTCTTCCCCCTTTTTCCTGCATCTCGATGATAATCCATCCTCCGTCACGACGACAATCACTCTTGAAGGTTAACACAACTACCAGCTATGGACTAGGAGCATGATGCAGACCTTGTTATGCAAAGACAAATACGGATCCGTGGACGGTTCGATTTTGATGCCTTCTCCGACAGATCCTCTCTACAACGCTTGGCAGAAGTGTAACAACATGGTGATCCAATGGTTAACGAAATCCGTATCTCCTCAAATAGGGCAAAACTTCGCTTCTTTGATTCCGCCAAGGATCTTTGGCACAATCTCAAAGACCTCTTTTCGAAGGGACATTACTTTCACTTTTCAGATTTAGTACAGGCTATCCACTCCTTTAAACAAGGAGATCGAGATCTCCAAACATAATTCACTCATTTGAAAATTCTTTCGCAAGATCTGGAATCCTTACGACCTATTTTTTCTTGCTCTTGTGTCTCACCGTGTTCCAGCTCCAAATCTATCATCGTTAGCCTTCACCGCTACCATGATATAGAATATGTTGTTTGTTTCTTGAAAGGGTTGAATGAACCCTATAGAGTACGTTGTTTGTTTCTTGTATCTCACATTGCACCAAATTCACACACCACACAAGGTATCTATGATCTTAACACATATTGGATTATAGATAGTGGGGCTACAGATCATATATGCAATTCTTTTGATCTTTTTACTAATCTTGGCCCTATTTCCCCTATTAAGATTCAGTTTCCTAATGGTGGGTTTTGTGTTGCTTCTAGAAGTGGAACTATACTTCTTCAAAACTCTTTAAAACATACAAATGTCTTGTATATTCCTACATAAATGTTTAATCTTATTTATGTTCAGCAATTTACGGCATCTTCTAACCTGTTGAACAAGGGCCTCTATGCTCAAGAAGGGGGGTGAATTGAGCGTTGAAAAACTTTTCCCTAAATCTTTACAAAATCGTTTATATCGAGATTTATGAATTTAGATATATGAAGTGAGATGAAGAGAAGATGAAGAACAATGCAATACTAAATATAAAGTATGCAGAAAATAAAGAGTTAGGGATAGAGAGAATCCAACAACACAATTTATACTGGTTCAGCCACTAAACCTCCTTGTGGCCTACGTCCAGTTCTTCAAGTCTCGATCAAACCTTTATTATCTTTCCAAGCTTTAACAGGCACTTGTGACTTTTACAAGATAGAGCGCTTCTCACACCTTGGGATACCCCACCCAAGTGCTTAAGCCTCAGAAATCATTAGGGATGCCTCACCCTCACCAACTTAAATGAAAAAAGGAGAAGAAAAGATGATGGAACTCTCTCAAGAGTAGATTATACAAATTAAAGTTCTATAATCAGTAGGTTATCACAAAGATAGAGCAACACTCAAGCAAAAACAAGAGAACAACAAATTAATATGATCAATGTGAGAAAAAGAGATTTGTGGCTTTGCTTGATGTTATCCGAATGTTAAAACACACATATTTATAGCCTTTATGAAGATATAGCCATTGGGATATGAAAGGGTGTGTTTCTAAGAGCTTTCATCAGATTTTAACGAATTTTTACGTCATTGGTCGTTTATGGCCGTTTCTGACCGTTTTTTTTTTTACTGTAATTCAGCGGCATCTTTTCAGATGCAAACTGTAAACGGTCATAACTCATTCATTTCTTATCCAAATAATGCATATGACCACGTTTTGGAAAGATCTTTAAGTCTACATTCGAATAAAACAGGTTTGGTTCCAAAAATATAAGTATTATGTCCGTTATAATCAAAATAATGGACAAAGGTCACTTTCCGAAACTGAAAACCATTGCTAACTTCAAAAACTCTTAACGTTCTCATTTTTTGTCCATTTTTAATAGACTACCAGTCATTGGAAAGATAATTATGTCTACTTTCATATAAAATTATTTTCAACGCAAAACAATAAGTCGTTTTCAAGATATAATTAAAAGAGTAGACAATATTCATTTTTCAGAACAGAAAAGCATTACTTTTTCAATGACTGATTTCAAAGTATCATAACTTCTTCATTTCTTACTCAATTAAACTAAATAAATACTTGTTGAAACGATAATTGAGTCTAGTTTCACATACAACAAGTTTCATTTCAAAATACAAAATATTTTGTAATTATGATTAAAACAATGAACACGTGTCAGCTTTTCTTATTTTAAGGAACTTTTTAGGATGTGGCTATAGTTTCATTTGTTGGCTATAAACATTAGTGTAAAGGCAATAATAAAAAATTGCTCCATCAAATGATAACTTGCTGACCTTACACTTGCTTAGCCTAAGTCTTGTGTTCATAATCGATGAAGTCTTCTTTGACTTGGCACAACATGTTATTTATCTTGAATCCTTGCTTAGAGCTATTTGGTTGGAATCATCAAAACTCTTTCAATTATTTGCATCCACATAACCTTCGTTTGATTTTTGAAGCTGATTGTTGTTATGTACAGGACAAAACTTCCTTGAAGACGACTGGGCTTGCTTTTGTTCATAAGAAACTCTACCTTCTTAGCAAAATACTACAAATCATGTTCCTACTTTGACACATGCTACTAACACTGCCATTTTGAATAATTCTACCGTTGACAATAATCTCTGGCATTATAGGTTAGGGCATCCTGCTGATGATGTTCTTAGGACAATAAAACTGCATTTTCCTTATGTTTCTTTTGTTCCTACTAATAATTGTGATTCATGTCATTTGGGTAAGCAATCTAGATTGTCTTTCCCAAATGAAAATTATAGAACAGACAATCCTTTCTCTTTAATTCACATGGATATATGGGGTCCTCTAGGTACTGCTTGTTTGCATGATCACATATATTTTTTGACAATTATTGATGATTACTCTAGGCATACTTGGGTCCATTTGATGAAATCTAAATCTGAAACTCACCCTTTGATAAAGAAATTTCTTGCTCTTGTTAAAACTCAATTTAATTCTTCTCTCAAAGTTAATAGATCTGATAATGGTACTGAATTCTGCATGCATGATTTTTATGCTGAACATCGTATTTTGCATCAGACATCATGTGTTGAGACACCACAACAGAATTCTGTTGTTGAACATAAACATAGACATATTTTGAATGTGGCTCGATGCCTCCTTTTTCATTCTAACTTGCCTAACGCTTATTGGTGCTATGTTGTTTTGCATGCTATACATCTCATCAACAGGTTACCCTCAAAGGTATTAAAGAACTCTTGCCCCTAGGAGCTCCTTTATAACAAACCCCCTACTTTCTTAGATACGAAAGTTTTTGGGTGTTTATGTTACGGTAGTACTATTACCCAAAACAAAACTAAACTAGATCCTCTTGTTAGGAAATGTGTTTATCTTGGTTTAAAAAGTGGCACTAAGGGATTCATTGTTCTTGACTTACAAACTAGAGAAACTTTTATTTCAAGACATGTTGTTTTTTTGTGAAAATGTTTTTCCTTTTAAGTAGTAATGCTGGTTCTGACACAAATTTATCAAAAACCCAAAATGAATCTCTTAGCTTTTTGTACTATGACCCGTGGCCTATGGAATTACATATTTCTACATCAACTCACCCATCTATGGATGTGACTGATACATATATAATACCTGCCTCATTGCCTCCGCAATGCTCTACTGAACCTTCTGGACCTAGGCATTCCACAAGGCAAAAATATGCTCCTTTTCATTTAGTGGATTATCATTGCAATCTTTTACAAGGTAAACCCTTACCGGACAGTAAAGGGGTCAAGTATCCCATTTCTTCCACCTTAGGCTACGAAAGTTTGTCTGCTGCCTTTACCTCTTTTTCTTTAAATAATAGTATTCACAAAGAACCTAAGACATACATTTCTGTTTCTAAACATGCTCATTAGGTTGATGTTATGGATTCTGAATTCCGTGCTTTAGCTGTTAATGAAACTTGGACTTTGGTTAATTTTCCCCAGGTAAATTGTTACAGGATGCGAATGGGTATATAAAGTGAGTGAAAATCTGATGGTAGTATTGAGCGCCATAAGACGCAGCTTGTTGCTAAGGGTTATACCCAAACCCAAGGCATTGACTACTTTGACACTTTTGCCCTTGTTGCAAAACTGTCTACTGTTATGATTTTAATTTGTCTTGCTTCTATTGAACGCTGGAATTTACAACAATTGGATATTAATAACGCCTTTTTGCATGGTGACTTAAAGGAAGAGTTTTATATGTATGTTCCTCAAGGTTTAAAGGTTGATAATCCTAATCTTGTTTGTAAACTAAATAAAACCCTCTATGGCTTAAAACAAGCTAGCCGCATGTGGTTATCCAAATTATCTACCTTTTTACCATCTTTGGGATATTCACAATCTAAATATGATTATTCCCTATTTGTAAATCATCATAATACATCCATCACTGTCATTCTTGTGTATGTGGATGATTTAATTATTGGAGGAAATGACGATACTCAAATATGGTCGGTTAAACGCATGCTTGATCATGCTTTTAAAATAGAGGATTAGGTACTTCCAGGCATTTCCTTGGTTTGGAGGTTTCTAGGTCTAAAACTGGTATCTCCATTTCCCAAAGGAAATACATATTGGATCTCATAAAATATGCTGGCTTACTTGCAGGTAAACCCGTCAATAGTACGATGGCTAACGGAAGCATGGAATTCAAAAACTCGAATCCGCTGCATGATGATCTTGCTCAGTACAGGCACATTGTGGGAAAGTCGCTTTATCTAACAACAACGACGCATGATAATGCAACTCAACAACTCAACAAACACATTTCTAAGTCAAGGAAACAACACTATTATGCTGCCATGCAGGTGCTGCATTACCTAAAGTCTACTCCTAGACAAGGGCTATTTTATCCTGCAAATTCCTCTATTCAGCTAGGCGTATTCAGTGACTCAAACTAGGCCACATGCCCCCAAAGTCGCAAGTCTGTTATAGGTTTCTGCTCATTCCTAGGGTTATATCTTATAACCTGGAAATGTAAAAACAGTCATCGGCGTCTTGCTCCACAACTTGCGAAGTGCAATGTATTCACTAAATTTTTAGTGACCTTGGAAAATTCTACCCACAACACTGTTATATTGGGACATTTCCTCTGCCCGGCACATAGCTAAAAATGCAGTTTTTCTGAATGTATGAAGCATATCGAAATCGATTGCACATCATTGGCAAAAAATTGCTAAATGGATTAATAAATTTGCTGCCTATCAATACCAAAGAGCAACCTGCAGACATGTTTATAAAGTCTTTAGAACTAGCACCATTTCAGCATATCCTTTCCAAGATGGGAGTACACAATATATACTCTCTCTAACTTGCGGGAGGGTATTAGACAAAAAAATCTTAGTCTGTTTTATTTTTTCCTTTTTAGCATTCTGTATTGGTTTTGTTCTTGTATTTCGTTATATTGGGCATAGTCCATTTTTAGGTTCCAGACTCTTATTAAAAGAGTCCTCTTATGTATTTTCAAAACAAGTCACAATAATACAATTTTCGAAAATGTCTTTTCTGATGGCCGTTACAATCACTGATTTCAAGACCAGAATGGGGATCAATAAAAACTCCAATACTGTTAGGGAGAGTTCCGGCAGGAGGGAACTCTTTCGGTCTGACAGGGGTAGACATCGAATAAAATCACAAAGAAGAGGTGAAAACATAAAAGAATGGTTTAAGGTCTTTTATCCTAGGGTTTATTTTTCAATGAATAAATAAATGAGGAGAAGCAAACAAACAATTCAAATAAAAAAATGCAAGGAAATTGAAGAGGAGAAAGAAAGTTACCTGGAGAGTAAAGAGGAAGAAGATGAAGGTTGGAAATAGAGAAGGAAAGAATCAAGAAGAACGAAGCAGTGAACACAAGAAAGGAGGAAAACAGGGAAAATTCTTCAAATGAGAGTTCTCACTATTTATAGAAGAAGTGAGAAGAGAGAAATTTTTTTTAAAATGGAAACTGCCTAGGGTGCAATAAATGCACACGATGTCGAAAAAACAGCGAAATGATGGGCGTGATCCACGGGAAATGGGAGCCAATTAGAACGGCAATAGGAAAACTGCCAAGAAGCTAAAGGATTAGCAACCGATGGGGATTTAAGTCGGTAACATAATGAGTTGAGTCACCGACTTGGGGGCTACTTTAATGGACCTATCCCGTGGCTTATTGTGTGACACCCTTACCTCATAAAGTAGCCGGGGCGACTTGTCATCATTGTCAATGTTGTAAACCATGTCATCATTGAGAAGACAAATACTCAAATGGTTGCTTGGTTGACGATTATGAATCCAAAAATTACACTGGATATTACGGAAGGGTGACATGGATGATGTAGACGTGGACCTGCAGGTGAAGTGCTATATATATAGGACACCAGAGAAGGAGAAATGTATGTTATCACTCTTAGTCCATTTCCCACCTGGAGAGAATACTTACTTGATGGTCAGAATGCTTGTAGGTACCACCATTTTGAGATGAGCACACTAGAGATTCAGCACCATCGCATGGGGACCTAAGATGACTATGATCTGTCTAGCCTCTGGGCTTGATGCTTCAAAAAGTATCAGGCCATTGTTCTTGAACAATTAAGGGATATATTCAAATTTATAGAAGACCTTCATTGATAAATTGTAACTAGTAAACTATAAAAAAAATAGATTATACCCATCACTGCAGCAAAGAACACCTGATAAGTACAAAATTGTTCAAAACAATATATATTTAATATGCAACTAAGAAAATTTGGAATTACACACCAAAGTATCAATAATACATAATTCCATAAGTACATGAAACATAAAACCAAACATAAATGTCGACTAAAAATATAATTTTTTTGCTAAATCCATAAGAAGATAATATAGACTTAAATTAAACTAAAGTATGAATCATCATGATTTCCAACAGATAGGGGATGAGGATGTCCTTGACTAGCTAGGTCAAGCGGTGCATGTGGGTGAGGTGGAGGTGGAAGATGTGAAGGAGCACTCAAAGCAGCTCTAACCTCATCCCGCTCAACTACAACTTGCTCAAAGATTTAGTTATTTATTTGAATATATGAGTGGTTTGCTCTAAGCTCCATAAACAAAGTAGCCACACATGTCTGCAATACCATGACCTCAGTCGAATCCACATGTGTTGTAGCCTGACAAGAAGAGGTGGATTCTATTTAAGCAATAGGGGGCCAAGCTCCCCTAGGCCCAACACAGTACCATTCTTGGATATTCCTCCCACCACATCAAGGTAAATGTTGTTTTTAGATGCACCGGAGGTAGACACATGTTAATAATGAAAATATATTAATTATATTACGAAAATATTTGGTAATTCTAATATGTATAAAAAAATTTCATACATACCGCAATGTCTTTGGCTTTTCTGCAAACCCATTTGCCATCTTTTATCTTCTTTGTCTTCTCCATCATCTCGTAACCAATTGGCTCCATGTGCTCCTTCTCCTTCTATAAGAAACAAATGAAAAATTTTTCTAACATAATGATTTATGAATTAAAAATAATAAACTTTAAATTTAAATACTTACAAATCTCTTGCGAAGCTCAGCTGCTGACACAGACCGTCCATCTGCCGCCTTATTTATCATTGCTTTCTTACTCTTCTTTTGCCACTCAGGCCTAGCCCATTTAGCCTCTAATTGCTCAAGAACATAATTCGGAATCCAGTTTGTACTCATAAGACCTGTCCTGACCTTATTCATCATGTTATTTAACAATTTTTGACCCTTATGTTTAAAAAGCTTCCTAATTTTGTAATCATATTTAGGGTCTCATGTATAAGTCTAGTGCAAATCAAATGAAACATTAAATCGAACATTAAAATGCATATGTCGAATCACTACAAAAATTTGTAATTTTGACCACAGTTGTTTATGGGTCGTTCCCAAATCCGCTGCAATTGGGCCTTTTAATTGAATACTTTCCAAAAATTTTTTAAAAAAGCCCGCGGATAGCTTCAATCTAATCCTTCCTTCTCATTGCTGCTTCACCAAAAAAACCTGCAGACAACTTCTCATCCTTCCTTCTCATCGCTGCTTCACTTCCTTCTCATCGTTGTGTCTTTGATTGTTGGTGTTCTCAGTTAGGTTCTAGTGGTGGTTGTGCTTGCTGTGTCTTTGATTCACGGCAGCGGCTCCCCTTCTCCTTTGGTCTCAAGTTTCGTTTCTCAACCTTTCACTCTTCTTCTCAGAGCGTTATCTTCTTATTCTTTCTTTCTCTCCCCGTCTCTCTCCCTCTCTCTATTTCTCTCTGTTTCTCGTTCTCTAATTATAACAATTCTTTGTGTTCTTCTCTCTTTAGCCTAAAACCCTAGTTTTGATGTTTTGACAATTAAGGTAGAATAGATCGGGAAGAACCCTAAACCAAAGCACAATGAATGGCTACATAGATAGGGCAACAAACAGTGGAGCCATCCACGCTTGTTTTTCATTCACGAGGGGCTCCAACAAGCTCATGCTCCACTTTATGATGTTCCCTCCGCAGTTGGATTTTGGTCTTTTTGTCTATTTGTTAATATTAACATGAATTATTTATAGGTATCTGATTCCCATTAATTAGTAGGTAGTTACTTTTGATTGTTAATTAGATTGTGTATGAGGATGGCGACTTTGAATTTATAAACCTGAAAGAGGAATGCTAGAAATTAGTGGCGTCTGAAGCTGTGTCCCCATCTTAGGTGAGTAACGTTTTTACTACTTTGCTTAATTCTTTCTTTCTACCGTCCTCATTTCATTATTAATATATAAATGAGTATATTTTAATTTGCTATATATACTATACTATGCAGGAAGCTCTTCAGAGTCTTGCGGAAGCATCAGTACTACCTTTTGAAGTGCACTTAATCCAAAATCAGACACTTCGAGATTTCCCTTGCTATCAAGAAGCAAGTTTTCTAGCTGTTAAGGCATGCAAAAATTCAAGTTAAGTTTCAAAATTCATTTTCAAACTGATAAAGCAGGTTGATTTAAACTAACCTTTAGATCTCGATGATAAACTCCTTTACTATGGCAGTAGTCCATGGCATCAATAAGTTTGTGGAATAGATTTCTCGCCTCACATTCGTTGAACTTCTTAGAATAGGACTGCACAACAATTATCAGAATTAAGGTACGGTAAGTACATAATATAACATTTCAATTTGGAGAGCTTGTTGATTCTCACTTTCTCACCAGCTTGTCTAATATTTGTCCTCCGGATACATATTCCATCACTATGTATATCTTTGTTTTTGTGCCAATAACCAGCTTTAAGAATTTAATTGGAAATACTAGTATTAAGAAGGGGATTGGGTATCTTCAAGCTTCACAAATATTCTAACACCCTACCTCGTGAATTCTGACAATATTAGGATGATGAAGAAGTTTATTTTTTTCTAACCTGAAGTATGTCATATCCTTTTTAATGATTGATAAAGTTAAATAAATTGGTACTTGGTGAAGGGAAAAAGAGGACTAGAATGAGATTTGCCTGATGCATAAGATTGCTTTTCATGACCATGTGCTTATCAATGATCTTTATTGCAACCTTCTTGCCATTGTTTCCATTGACAGCCAGCTTAACCTTAAAGAATGTACCTTCTCCAATTGTCCTTCCAAGCAGATACTTACAAACATTTTTTTCAAACCACCCCATGAATCTCTGTGGTCCAGTTTTTGATATTGCTTCCTCTTTTTCTCACTGTGATCTCTGTATGCACATGCCACATGCTATTGCTATATAATTTTTGCTTTGACTCTGAGTCTAATTTATTTGAGAGAAGGCTGTTATTTTTTAATGTTAAACTCCAACGTGTTCAATCTTGGTCCTGATTTTCTATCGTTAAGGTAGAGAATTGAACCAAGAATTCTCTTTCTTTATCATCAATCAAATCACTGTTTGAGACCCAAGATTCTATTTTATCATCAACCCAATCACCATTCACATTTTTTATTCATCCACAAAAATTACTAGCTATTTGAGTCTCACGATAGAAATGAATAAAATGTATTATAGTAGTTTTTTAGAAGTAAGAGTCGAAATTTCCAAGGATGTGGTCTTCGTAGAAAGGGAGTTAGACTTAGATGCGAGGTACATAGCTAAAGAACGTGCTTTGAATGGAAGTTAGCCGCTGAAAACTACAATGAGCTAATGACTCTGATTAAATTTAAAATTGCAATTTGGCAATAGTATCACCACAAAGAAGGTAAAAGAAAAACTATTGGAAACCAATGTTTTGCTCTTCTTAATTTTATTCTTGTTACTACTGTCTAGATTCTATTCATTTTAATACTGGTTGTTCTAAGTTCTAACATTGGAAAACATGTAAAAAAGGTAAAAGAAAAACTATTGGAAACCAATGTTTTGCTCTTCTTTTTTACCTCTGCTATATGTAGTTGTAAATGAATCTCAAGATTTATCCTTGAAATCTTACATTTTTTGCTTGCAGGATAGAGATGGCCAAACAACAATAATTGGACCAAGGCCCATTCAAAAAGGGGAATGTTCTGTATATATATGATATGGAACTTAATGGCTACTTTTTTTGTAATTAATTAGTCTGTAATCCAAAACTAATAGTTAATTTAAGTTCTAGCTTTGAGAATATTATGATCTGTTTTGCAATTAGTATTTTCCTTAGTAATTTCAAATACCAATACTTTTTGACTATGTGAGCCCTTTGAATAAAATAGGGTTTAATAAATATAAATATATATAAACAAAATGATGATGTTTCTGCATTTCCAGCGGTTTGTTATGTCACAACCGGGGTCGTGGCGGGGACGGCAATAAATTAAACAACGGAGTCGCCACCGAGATTTATTAAAGAAAACCTCGCAAAAACTTCCATGAATGAGTTCGGGAGTCGATTACGTGTAGGGAAGGTATTAGCACCCTACGACATCCGCTAAGTAAGCAGTTACCTTCTAATTAATTGTGCAAAAATTTGTTAATATAAAAATAATATTTAATATCACTCAAAAAAATTTGCACTTATTTATTAACGAGAAAAAAAATATTTCTTTATTTATTTAGGCTCGACGGGTTTGGTTCCCGCTCCTACGTTTCTCGGCTCGGGGAGGAATCAAAGCCACGTAGTTCTTAAGGTTTTTTTGGAAATGATTGATTTCGGAAAGGGGCGGGTTCAAGTCAGCACTTGACTGCTCAGTGAACCCAAAATCTGAAGCAAGCAATCACACCTCAGTCAGATTTTAAGAGAAACATATATTCCTTTTTTTTAAAAATCAAGTAAGGTTTAAAGACGATTAATTAAGAAAACACTTGAGGTTTAAGTTAGCATGAGACTACTCAGTAAACCCAAACTCGACAATTTGACTCTGAAGGAAGCATTCGCAACTCAGTCAGGTCAAGAATTGTCCGTTCATAAATTTTTTGAAAGTAACGATAATAATAATAATAATAATAAATAAATAAATAAAATAATAATAAAAAAAATTAGGCTTAAGTTAGCACAAGGCTACTCAGTAAACCCAACTTGAATCTGAAGGAAGCAATAACAACTTAGTTAGATCAAAAGATCATGTTTTTTTATATATCAGGTGGTGTAGAAAGCAAAAAACAAAACAACATACCCGGAAAAAATTAAGGTGCTAAAAGTAAAAAACAGCACAGCAAAATTGTAGGGAGGTTTAAACAGCACAAACGTAAAAAAACAAAAACAGACAACACAAAAGACAAAAATGCTGAGGGTGTCAAAAGCAAAAAAAATGAGTGGTGCCGAAAGCAAAACAAAAAATAATATACCTAAAAATGCTGAGGAGCCGAAAGTGAAAAAAACACAACAAAAATGCAGGGTGGTACAAACAGCAAAAATGCAAAACAGAAACAGACAACACAAAAACAAAAAGGCCCAGAAAAAAAATAAACCAAAAACTAAACACAAACACAAGAAAAAACAAAAGAAAACAAAATAATGATGAAAATCACATTAAGATTCCTGGGAGAATTTTTTTTGAAAGACAATAATGAAGATTATGTTGAAGAAGGAAGGTGAGGGTTGTTATTGTTATTATTAAATTATATATATTTCTTCTCCTAATTTAGGTGATGAACAAATGATTTTTTTTTTAATAAATAAAATGTATAAATATAAACTAGAAGAAAAATTTAATTACGGCATAACAAAATAGTTTTACCTGTGAAGATCGGTCAATCGCAATCTTGCTCGCATTTCTTCCTTGAATGAAAGAGAATTCTTTCTTTTCACTCTTAAAAATAAATTTCTGAAGTATTTTATTTCCCTCTGTTCTCTGTGCTCTTTTTTTACGTAAAAAAATTCTCCTTTCTGAGTCAAGATAAGACTTTTTTATAGGGAGAGTTAAAGTCTTATCTCTTAATCAACAGAAAGAGACTCATGTTTCCACTACTCCTTCTAATTTCTTGGCATTTTTAATTTGTAGAGGAATAACTGTACTTCCTTCTGTTTCCTTCTTTTTCTCTCTTTTTCTTTTTTTCTTTTTTGGTTGATAATTATAATAACAATAATAATAATAATAATTATTATTATTATTGTTATTATTTATAACTAACTGCTCATCACTATGTTTTTCTTTTAGGTCTTTTATTTATTTACTTATTTATTTATTTATTATTATTATTAAAAAAATACTTGACTAATTCAAGTAACCATGATAATAATAATATATTCCCTTTCTGTTAAGCTTTTCACGTTTTCTTTCTCGTTTCCCTTCTCTCTTTTTTTAAATTATTATTAACAACTAGTCAATTAATTGACTAATAATCATTATTATATTATTAATAGTAGGTTTAAATTTAGTATTCACACTAATTATCCTAACTATTAACAAAATTAATATTATTAGGATTAGGATAAAATTGGGTATTCACAGTTGCCCCTCGTTACTAATTTCTTACCCAAATAATATGAATAACAATGTTACTCATATTATTATTAGGTAAGGAATGAGTAAAGACGGGAATCAATTTTATCTTAAGCCTTAGTCGAGGTGCAAGAAATTCTAAGCAAGGCACCAGGTTGGATACTGGAGTTGAAACTGTGAAAGGAGTCAGGCTGATTCTTAGTTTGCAGAGGGTGCTAAGCCGATTCTGGGCTTAAAGATGCAGAAGGTGCAGAGACCCGCTAGAATGCAGAAGGCAAAGGGACCTTTGGATGCAGAAGGTGCGAGAACTTTGAAATGTAGAAGGCTCGGGGACCTTAGGATGCAATAGGCGGGGGACCTCGGGTTGCAGAAGGCTCGGGGACCTTAAGATATGGAAGGCTCGAGGATCTTAGGATGTAGAAGGCTTGGGGACCTTAGGATGCAGAAGGCTCGGAGACCTTAAATGAAGAGGGCGTGAGGACCCTAGGATGCTAAAGGCGCATTGACCTTAAATTGTGCAAGGCTCAGGGACCATAGGATGCAGAAGGCTCGGGGACCTTAGATGAAGAGGGCGCGGGGACCCTAAATTGTGCAAGGCTCGGGGACCTTAGGTTGTAAAAGGCTTAGGGACCTTAGGATGCAATAGGCTCGGGGACCTTAGATGAAGAGGGTGCGGGGACCCTAAATGAAGAGGGAAGGCTCGGGGACCTTAGGTTGTAAAAGGCTCAGGGACCTTAGGATGCAATAGGCTCGGGGACCTTAGATGAAGAGGGCGCGGGGACCCTAAATGAAGAGGGAAGGCTCGGGGACCTTAGGATGCAGGAGGCTCGGGGACCTTAGAGTGTAGAACAAATAGCAGGTGAGGGACGTAAAAACACATTGACCGCAAGAATAAGGTTTGGGAGCCTACTCGAGTGATGTAAATCAACGCTTATATGCATGGTGCTTCATGTAAGATGCATGTAATGCAAGAGATGCATGGATGGCACAAGTAATTTATGTAAGATGCAGAGTGCATAGATCTCGAATTTGATTCAAATCTTCTATATAACTTAAGACCCTTAATCCTTACGGTACCACGTGCCCGATATTTATAGATGAGCGGGAAGGTTGGGACCATCTTATTGATGATCATATGGTGCTTTGAAGTGTCAATGTCACGATTCTGAGACCTTAATTATTGCCCGACAAGGTTTAGAGAATAATTGCCCCGGTTGATAGCTTATATGCCCATTGCCCCAGCATAATCACTTGCCACAACATAATCAGTTGCCCCAGTTTTAAGGCCGAGACAATATCTAATTGTGTTATTGAGATTGCCCCAGTTTGAATTGCTAACTCTTCCTAGGCTAAGATTTTCATTTGACATTTGCAATGCATGAAAAGAGAAGACAGTAATTGCTCATTCTATAAATTTTGATAGAAACATGGGATCATGGGAACTTTTCAACTTTGATTTAAGCCCAGTATTAAGACCTCTCAATTCTCAAAAGATTGCCCCAGTGTTATGAGATTTAAGTCAATGACCTCACGACTTTGGTGTCCTCCCAAATCAACATTTTATTGAATTCCTTGTTGTCAAATGTTTGTCATATCCTTCATTCACTTTTCGAAACAACAAATTAATCCTATGATCATGCCATTGAAATTAAAGTTACGGCAACAAGATTTAGCAAGAATTCACATGAATCAGTCTTATTGCCCCAATTATTATTTAATTTCCCTTTTAATGGAATCAAACGTGTGATCCCAACAAACTAAGATTCAACAAGGTCTTTTAAAGCTTGTAACGTGGCCAAGGCTGGTGGTTAAAGAAAAAAGGAATAAGGCTCAAATTTTTTTTATCAAACCCCATCCTCCTTCCTCTAATTCTTCTTTTACTTTGACAAAACTTACATCTCATTCAAGCTATCCAAAGGATTTTGAAGGTTGTAATGGGGCTAAGGGTAAAAGATTATGTTGAGGCATGAAGAGAATTTTGCTTTTGAGGGTTTGTGGTTTTGAATCCAACATTGGAAGAATTAGGTTTTTTTTTTTTTTTTATGATCAAGCTTACACTTTTTGGGTCCCTTGATCTTTTTTTTTTCTACTTTTTAGGCTTCAATCACACTTTTGTTTTGTATAGAAATCAAGAACCACACCTTTTACTTTTGAATTCTTCATGACTCGGGCATTATTTATTTGTGGGAGTATGAAAGATCTTCTCTCTCTTGTTTTTTCAGGCCCAAAGTGGTTAGCAATAAATAATTTATCTAGGTAGAAGAAAGGAGATAATCCTTTTGATGCTTGAATGATTTGTAAGTTTTGTCGAAATGCTACCCATCCCCAAGGTTAAATTATAATTTATGGGTCAAAGAATGAAAAACCGCTACTTCTAGGCTCAACGGGGTGACTAGGGATTAAACTCCTTTGTTTGGAAAACCAAAGAATGCCTCATATCATTATCAGAGTTTGCTTCGAGAATATTTATAGGTAGGGTCTTGTATTTACCTCATCTTCCATCAAAATTCTTGCAATGACACCAAAATTACTTTTTAATGATCATTTTATTAACTTTACATTTGTCAACGAGAAAGTACGAACAAACGCAATTTTAGAGGAAAAACAAAATTCATGTGGCCATTGTCTTTAACATATACGGAAGACTTTTGAAAATTGAGAAAAAAAATACGCCGTAGGACAAAACACGATTAACTTTAAATTTATTTGAATGAGCAATCACATGTAAATAGGAATAGCATTAACCAAATGTCAGAAATGAGTCCATACAAAAGACACCCTAAAGCCTTGGACAAAGCAATAGGAGTTGCTTTACACAATTATTTTGAAGACTAAAAACAATAAAAACATAAGGACATCATAGCCTAGGTGACACAAGCAACATCAAACTCCTTCCCTTTGGACCCACCATTGATGTTCACTAATTTCCAGATGGTCCCTCATGATGGGGAAGCGAGTTACTCCCGACATTGGGACTTTCTTCCTTGAAGGTTAACCACTTAGCATCAATCAAATCTTGTACCTTATATTTCAACCCATAACAGTTCTCAGTAGAGTGCCCTATTGCCCCGGCATGGTATTCACACCTTGCATTTGCATCGTATCCTTTCGGGTATGGAGGTTGGACTGGGTTTAATGGGACAGGTACTATCAGAGAGTTGCTGATCAGTTTCTTGAATAACTCAGTATAGGACACAGGAATAGGATCAAAAACTCGCTTTTTCTCATTGTATTGCCGCTTTTGGGTTTGGATGGAGTTAGGACTTTGGGTAGGGGATTGTGTTGGCTAAATTTCTGTGGTTGGATGGATTTGTGTTTGGATCATAGGTGGGGTGGAAAACATTACTTGAGGATATGATGGTTGATACTGAATGTGAGATGCATGAGCAAGATATGGATAAGACATCTGATATTGAAAAGTAGGATATTCTTGGATGAAAGTTTTCCATTGGTTTCTTTGATCGGTTGTCACATTATGGGTCTCCCCCTCTTTCTTTTTGTTGTTTCCAAACTTCTTGGCCTCACCATCACTAATAGCTACAGCGATTTTTCTGCTCTTCATTCCGGCTTCAATTCTCTCTCCTATGATCACGATATCTGAGAAGTTTGATGATGTGCTTCCAATCATCCTGTCATAGTAAGGTGCTCTAAGAGTATCAATATATAGTGATGCCAATTCCTTTTCAGACAATGGAGGCTCCATCTGAGCTGCTAACTCTCGCCACCTCTGGGCATACTCCTTAAAAGTCTCTAAGTCCCTCTTTGACATGGACTGTAACTCTATTCTGTCAGGAGTCAAATCAATGTTGTACTTGTACTGTTTTAAAAAGGCATCGGCTAAGTCTTTCCAACTGTAGATTTGAGTACACTCAAGATGCATGTACCAACTCAAGGCTGCCCCATCCAGACTATCTTGAAATACGTGGATCAGAAGCGGGTCATTTCGTGCATGTGATGCCATTTTTCTACAGTACATGGTAAGATGCAATTTCGGACAACTAGTGCCCTTGTACTTGTAAAACTCAGGTGCTTTGAATTTTGGAGGGATAACCACGTCAGAAACTAAGCAAAGATCTACCGCTGCTCCAATGCCGTAATTATTGCCCTCGGCAACCCGTAGTCTCTCCTCAAGACTTTGTAACTTTTCTTTGGATTGAATCCCTTCCAATTCCCTATGCATTTGGTGGGAACTCAAGAGCAACGGGTTCCCTGGGGTGCCCAGGCTGTTGGGTTGAGGCTGGGAAGCGCTTGGTTGGTTTACTGCGGTTGTTCCTGGGTTATTATTTTGTGGAGGGTGATTCTGGATAAAGCCAAGGAGGGGATTAGGATCAACAATCGAATTATCTCGTGGTTGGGCTAGGGAGGATTGTGCAATTTGTGAGTCTTGAGCTGTCGGAGGTGTGTAACCAGGTGGGAGACCATAGGGCGGCCACTGAACTTCGGATGACTCAACATGAATCTGCTGGGACACTTTCATAGTCAAATGTATCGGTCCCATTTGTACTGGATTAAAGCCCAATTGATAACTCGGGCCATATACTGGCCCCTGAGGGGTACCCTCTGGTTCTTTCCGTCCGAGAGCATCCAACTTTTCTAGAATTTCTGACATCTGGATTTTCATTTCATCGATATTGTTTCTCATTTCTACATTCTGTTTTTCCAGCTCATTCATGACTCTTGTCTGGGCACGTGTCCGGTAAGGATGTCGGGGTAACACTTTGTTTATTATTTTTAGAAACTGTGATGAGAGAGGTTAGCGTAGTCACATGAATGCAATGCATGACATATATGCATGTGGATGTGAATATACATATACCTTTTTTGCACGGTATGTATTAGTGAACATATTATTATATATGATGAAAAGGGAAGGGTATGCCCCTTGTGTCCTTTTTTGGTAAGTTCTTACAACGAGATATTTCTAAAGTCAAGACCTTATTATCGGGAGGCCACTATTCCTTTATTAGTGTAAGTTTTAAGGGCGGATCTAACTCCTAAAAGGTCCTCAGATTGGCCTTACAGTATGATAAGGTCACAGTTCATGCATAGTCATAAGTAGGGATAACCCTCTCAGTATGACCATGTGTCACTGTTACAATCTGAGCAGAGACTAAACGACTGCCAAGTGAGCACGAGGCCCCTCAGTGACATCCGCCTAGCCCCCTCCTAATCCTAGGGTAGCACGGGCTCGGGTATAGAGTCCAAAATGTGTGTGAGGATAACGTAGGATGTGCCAGAGCATACTACCATTTTCCTATCATACAACTAACCTACAAAACAAACCAGACATGTACAAGAATTCTCTATCCTATGGTTCATCACACATATAGTATTATATAGTATTACCCGTAGAAATAAACTACACACACATATATATATACACATACAAGAGAAAAGAAACACATAAACAAATAAAAAGAGGAGTGAAATAAATATTTTAAAGGCTAAAAAAAATTGCACAATTAATTAAATTGGGCTTGACTCTCAGAATGTCCCCAGTGAAGTCGCCATCTGTCGCAACCGGGGTCGCGGCGGGGACGGCGATAAATTAAACAACGGAGTCGCCACCGAGATTTATTAAAGAAAACCTCGCAAAAACTTAAAAAGAAGGTCTTTGAAACCATGAATGAGTTCGGGAGTCGATTACGTGTAGGGAAGGTATTAGCACCCTACGACGTCCGCTAAGTAAGCGGTTACCTTCTAATTAATTGTGCAAAGATTTGTTAATTTTAAAAATATTTAATATCACTCAAAAAAATTTTTATTTATTTAAGCTCGACGGGTTTTGTTCCCGCTCCTATGTATCCTCGGCTCGGGGAGGAATCAAAGCCACATAGTTCTTAAGGTTTTTTGAAAATGATTGATTTCGAAAAGGGGCGGGTTCAAGTCATCACTTGACTGCTCAGTGAACCCAAAATCTGAAGAAAACAATCGCAACTCAGTCAGATTTTAAGAGAAACATATATTACTTTTTCTTAAAGACTTACGGTTTAAAGAAAATTAATTAAGAAAACACTTGGGTTTAAGTTAGCATAAGGCTACTCACTAAACAGAAACTCGACAATTTGACTTTGAAGGAAGCATTTTCAACTCATTCAGATCAAGAATCATCGTTCATAATTTTTTGAAATTTACGATAGTAGTAATAGCAATAAATAAATAAATAAATAAAATAATCAAAAAATAAAAATAAAAAAATAAAAACTAGGCTTAAGTTAGCACAAGGCTACTCAGTAAACCCAACTTGAATCTGAAGGAAGCATTAGCAACTCAGTCAGACCCAAAGATCATGTTTTTTTATATCGGGTGGTGCAGAAAGCAAAAAGGAAACACAAGATACCCGAAAAAATTGAGGTGACAAAGGTAAAAAAATGAAAGTCCATACACAGCACAACAAAAATGCAGGACGATTTAAACAGCGAAAATGCAAAAACTAGAAACAGATAACACAAGAGACAAAATGTTTAAGGTGTCGAAAGCAAACAAATGGGTGGTGTAGAAAGCAAAAAATAGAGCATACCTAAAAATGTTGAGGTGCCGATAGTAACAAAACTTAGCAAAAATACAGGGCGGTTCAAACAGTAAAAACGCAAAAAAAAATAAATAGAAAACACCAGAGACACAAAATATTGTGGGTATTGAAAAAAAATGAGTGGTGCCGAAAGAAAAACAAAAAAAAATAATACAGCATAGCTAAAAATGTTGAGGTGCCGAAAGTGAAAAAAAACACAACAAAAATGCAGGGCGGTACAAACAGCAAAAACGCAAAACAGAAACAGACAACACAAAAACAAAAAGGTCCAGAAACAAAATAAACCAAAAACTAAACACAAACACAAGAAAAAACAAAAAAAACAAAATAATGATGAAAATCACATTAAGATTCCTGGGAAAATCTTTTTTGAAAGACAATAATGAAGATTATGTTGAAGAGGGAAGGTGAAGGTTGTTATTGTTATTATTAAATTATATATATTTCTTCTCCTAATTTAGGTGATGAACAAATGATTTTTTTTTTTAATAAATAAAATGTATAAACATAAACTAGAAGAAAAATTTAATTACGGCAATAACAAAATAGTTTTACCTGTGAAGATCAGTTAATCACAATCTTGCTCGCATTTCTTCCTTGAATGAAAGAGAATTCCTTCTTATCACTCTATAAAATAAATTTCTGAAGTATTTTATTTCTCTCTGTTCTCTGTGCTCTTTTTTTACGTAAAAAAATTCTCCTTTCTGAGTCAAGATAAGACTTTTTTATAGGGAGAGTTAAAGTCTTATCTGTTAATCAACAGAAAGAGACTCATGTTTCCACTCCTCCTCCTAATTTCTTGGCATTTTTAATTTGCAGAGGAATAATTGTACTTCCACTCCTTGTTCTGTTTCCTTCTTTTTTCTCTCTTTTTCTTTTTTTCTTTTTTGTTGATAATTATAATAACAATAATAATAATAATAATAATAATAATAATAATAATAATAATAATAATAATAATAATTATTATTATTATTATTATTATTATTGTTATTATTTATAACTAACTGCTTAGCACTATGTTTTTCTTTTACGTCTTTTATTTATTTACTTATTTATTTATTATTATTATTAAAAACAAATACTTGACTAAGTCAAGTAACAATCATAATAATAATATATTCCCTTTCTGTTAAGTTTTTCACGTTTTCTTTCTCGTTTCCCTTCTCTCTTTTTTTAATTATTATTAACAACTAGTCAATTAATTGACTAATAATCATTATTATATTATTAATAGTAGGATTAAATTTAATATTCACACTAATTATCCTAACTATTAACAAAATTAATATTATTAGGATTAGGATAAAATTGGGTATTCACATGTTAAAACAGCAAAATTTATAAAAACAAAATTAGGACTTCCTCGCGGTTATAAACTGTGGTTAAAATGGCTAAAAACAAAATAGGACTTCCCCACGGTTATAGCCGCAATTAAAATATCTAAAAATAGATACAGAACTTCCCCGCGGTTATAAACTGTGGTTAAAATGGCTAAAAACAAAACAGGACTTTCCCGCGGTTAAAATTGTGGTTAAAATGGCTAAAAATAGATTCATAACTTCCCCTCGGTTTACAACCACAGTTAAACCCATTTGCTGCGGTTCCTGGTGTTGGTACGCGCGATTCTGGAAAACTGCTGGAAGCCCATTTGTGGCGGACAGATTACCGGCGGTTATGGGAACCAAGGCTAAGTTCTGTTACCTGCATTTTCAACCGCGGCTAAAGCCAAAAATAACCGCAGGTAAAAATAGTTTTTCTGGTAGTGAGTTAATTGAACTCTTTTTGACTTCTTTATAGTTTCAATAAATTTACTACTATAATAAAAGCACAATTGCATGAAATGGAAACATTAATTCATATCATAACTTTTGTTTATCTATGAAGTTGTATCAAGAAGGCCATCTTTCAATTCTGCAACCAAGTAACCATAAACTAATGTTATTTTGCTTGATTTTTCAAAATACATATTTATCTTTTTTAAAACAGTTTATGGCAAAAATATATATAATGGATGTGAGTATATTGAAATGGCAGTGTATATTGGTCGCCTAATTGGTCTACTAGGAGAGCAGGTAGAATTAGAAAGCTCAATCAATTTCTGGAGAATTGATGTGAGCATGGCTTAATGGATGCGAAGATTCAATAGGATAGCAAGGATGCCAACATTTGAAGCATTTAGCTTTTAGTTTTTAGCATTCTCATGACGTAATAAGCTCATTAGGAAGTGTGACAACTTGTGTAATGTCTTCCATTGTAATGTTTTAGACCATTAGGAACATTATTCCTCGAGTTTGTATTTCATTTTGTTGCGTTAAGTTGCAGTTAGCCACCTGTTAGAAAGCGCCAGAACATAGACAGCAGGCTACGCTTTCGCACAACTGTCTGACCGGTTTGCACGCGCTAGGGCAGCGTGCACCTGTGCACACAAATTTTGGCACCTGTTAGGATGCGCTCCCCCGGTTGGTAGCAACGTGTGCGCACAGGGTTTTCGGACTTGTTAGGACGCGCTGACTGCTCTGTTTTGCGCGTTTTAAGTGATGTCTTAGGGACCTTAAGTCACCTATAAATGCCTTCCTTGTTTTGTAAAACATAACTTTGATCATTTTGAAATAGAATTTCAGAGCTTAGTTACGTTTATCTTGGTAGTGTTCTTAGCAAAGTGTTATTGAACTTGAAATTGGAACCTCATCATTGGTTCCCAACACTAATGTGGCAATTCTACGACGATCTTATCTCTAACTTCGGTTAGGGTGGCAATTTCTCCATCCATCCTCTTCTCTTTGCATTCTAATGTTCTGCTCCTTCCAATTTAGGGTTCTAAAACATCAATTGAAACTAGATCCTATCTCCATGAGGATTCAACCTCACCATTTGGTATCATTGAGCCTAGGGCTTCATTGAGGTAATTGTTGAATTTCTACCTTTTAATCTTCAAATTTCTTCTTGATCTTGACTTCTTCGTAACTTCTTTTTCTTTGTGTTAATCTAGCAATTTAAATTTTGGTTTGCATTTTACATTATTTCATACAATCAATTACAACAATACATAAATGAATGATTTTTTAATTGTTAAATGAAGTATTTTTGTCTTTCTTACTCGATATCGAAATTATAACAAAGACTAAATTGGTTATTAGTAAATTTATATAACATAATAATTAAATAATTAGATAAGTAATTTTTAATATAGTTAATTTTCGATAGACTAATTTGGAATTAGTTTAAATCTTTAAGAACGAAACTTTTTTTAGACTTATAAATGTTTTAGAGAGTAATATGATGTGAAAACTAACACAAGGACTAACTTGGTTATGAGTGAATTATAAAGTAGTTTCTTAATATTATATTTCTTAAATGGATTAATTTGATGACAAAAATCAATCAAAGAACAGACTAATAATGAATGAGAAATTTGCAACATGATTAACTTTTAAAGGACTAATTTAATATTAGTTTAAATCATTAGAAAGTAAAGTCTTCTAAATCTTCTTGGGAAAAATTTGATATAGAAGCTACAATAGAGACTAAGTTGGTTTGTGAGTGAGTTTTTATAACATAAAGATTAAATAATAATAATTTTTCAGTATTTTCTAACATGATTAATTTCTGATTAACTAATTTGGTATTAATTTAAGAATATTTAAGAACTAATTTTGTAATGTTACATATTTTGAGGACTAATTTGATGTCAAAACTAACACAGGACTAAATTAATTGTGTAAATTTTTAAAATAATTTCTTGATGATATAATTTTGAAGGGGACTAATTCGGTGACAAAAATCTAGAGATGACTAAATTAGTAATAAATGTGTAATTCTCAGCTTGATTAACTTTGGAGTGACTAATTTGATATTAGTTGAAATTGTTATAAACTAATTTTTAAGTCTTCAATCTTTCGAAGACTAATTTGATATCAAAACTATAACAGAGACTAAATTGATTAGTAGTAAATTTATATAACATAATAATTAAATAAATAAATAATTATATGAGTAAATTCTAACGTTGTTAATTTCAAAGAGACTAACTTGGTATTGAGCTCTCCTTACGTGCTTAGGTCCTAACAATTGGTGCTTTCATTGAGAGGTTGGATCACGGAAAAGGGCTACCTAAAGGTTGGATTAAGGGTAAAACAGAATACTGATAGATGAGTGAAGCCGCCGTGGACGTCGACCCTTAAAGGGGGCGGCAATGTTAGGAGTCCCACATTGAATAAAATAGGAAACCCCAATGGAATTATATACTAAAATAGTCACTGACTTTGTATTTTATAAGTCAGTTTAGTCCCTCGCGGAATCAGTCATTTTAATCGTTAACTTTCACTAAATCAGTCATTTTAGTCCCTGACAATGAATGTTCATATAATTCAGGGACTAACATGACCTGTAAAGTGCAAAGTCAGGGACTAAAGTTACTTATCCGGACAAAGTCAAGGACTAAAGTGAATTATTCTCACAAAGTTAGGGACTGAAATGGTACATCACTCAAACTCAATGTGGTACTTAAGCCTTGAGGCTCTCCCACCTAATGGACTAGTCTTTTGGGTTGAGCTCTTCTCATGTGCTTAGGTGCTAACAATTAATTGATATGATCTAGAAAGAAAGTGAACAAATAACAAGAAGATATTTTTAATTGATAGGGATAGAAAGATAGACTGATGATAGAATTAATAAGAAGGATGTATCTTGAAGTATCTTGTTTACAAATAGGGAAGAAGGACTATCACTCTAACCCTTAGAAGTATCTTGAAGGAACTATCACTTCAATATACAATTCCACTCACAATTCCAATGATGATAATAATCTCCTATCCTTCAATAGAGTTACTATTTATATACACTAAGTGATGCGAATGGGGGTGGATCTAGCTTCAATTATAGTCATTCTTGCATTACAAACACAAATTAAAATCAAGGTTAGTAAGCACATACAACATAAAATGGAATAGAGAAGAAGATGGGAAGAAGAGGAATTAGTGGATGCCACTTCTAGCCTAAGCAAGAAGATAAATCCATGGGGGAGTCGCCACAATGAAATTTGGATCCATTGATAAGGTCATCAAAATTCCAAAGCTCTTAAGCTAAGGCTCAAAAGAGAGAATTCTCTCCAAGAAATATCAATGTCATTCAATGATCAAAAGTTTCTTTACAAAAGACCTAAGGTAGGTATTTATATTGAGTGATGTACCGTTTTAGTCCCTAACTTTGCGAGAATAATTCACTTTAGTCCCTGACTTTGTGCAGATAAGTCACTTTAGTCCCTGACTTTATATTTTACAGGTCACTTTAGTCCCTAGATTATATAATCATTCATTTTAGTCCCTGAAAAGTCAGGGACTAAAATGAATGAGGTAGTGAAAGTCAGGGACTAAAATGACCAATAATAGTGAAAGTCAGAGACTAAAATGACTGATTTCACGAGGGACTAAACTGACTTATAAAATACAAAGTCAGGGACTATTTTAGTATATAATTCTATTTTTATATTACTCCCTCTAGGGACTAAAAGTGGCGCACAAGAAATTGCAAAGTAGCCCATAAAAATTGAAACAAAACCGAGGGACTTAAAAGAAAAAATTAAAAATGTCTAACATAATATGAGCTAAGACACTAACTCACACTTAATACAAAAATAATCCAAACTTAACATTTTTTTCCTAAAACAAACATTTATTTGAAAAACATTAAAACCAGTTGGAAATTCTTCAATGTTGACACTTGCTTGCTCTTCTTGAAACTTTAATCCTCAAGCAATCCATGATCACATCATCCTCCCCTCCTTAGAAAGAATTTGTCCTCGAATTATTGAGAGGCAATGTTCCCTCGGCCCAAGCACTTAATGTTGCTTTGCTTTTCAATATCTCTTCCTTTCTCATGAACCTTTTCTTTTCCTTTGAAATTTGAGGATTTAGAAGAGGAAAATCTTTTGTGACCGTGGCCATCCTCAGTGTCATTAGAGGTCTTCTTGAATCCTTTTTGAAATCCTTGTCAAAACTCTTTTTAAAACCTTTATAAAAACCACCTTTAAAAGCATATTTTCCATAAGCATGAGAATAAGACTTAGAGGATCTAGAATGATGGTATGAATCTCTATCTTGCCTTTGGAGTTGAGATTCTAAACTCTTTGGCATTGATGCAACAAAGACTCTATAGAGACATGATCACGCAATTCAACAATATCTCTAATCCAAGGATGCAATCCTTCCATGAATCTAGCCATAGTGGCTTCCTCACACTCTTTGATGTTTTCTCTAGTGAGAGCCACCCACATTTCCCTATAATAGGTTTCCACACTCTTGGAACCTTAGGATAGACCTTGAAGCTTTCTATGACGTTCCTTCACATAGTGAGGGGGAACCCATCTCAATCTAAATAGAGCTTCCAATTCATCCAAACTTTTAATAGGATGCCAAGGCAAAATAGTTTTCTTTTGGTTATCCCACCACATCAAGGCATAACCATTCAAATGAAGAGTTGCCAAAGCAATTTTCCTATTATCATGAACATAAGCCTATTGTCACTACTAGGAGAAGAAGGTTGAGGATCCATTTTTTTTTTATATATAAAAAAGCAAAAGAAATGTGGAAAAGAAAAAAGAAAAAGAAAATGACCTATGCAACCAAATGGTCAAAGGCTAAAACAAAAAAGAAATAAAGAAAAGAACAAATAAAAAAAATGAAAAAAATAAAAATTTTTTTACTAAGGCCTCACCAAATTCACACACCTCACAAGTGTTTCACTAAAAAAGAATAAAAAAAATTCACTCGTGTATGACACATTTTGAAAGGCTTTTGTTAGAATGTTTGTTCACTCTTGCCTTTTACCACTCATGTCTCTTTGTAAAGACTTAGCAAGCAAGCTTCAAAGAATTTTGAAGCTTATCCCAATTATCCAAATTTAATGGTTCCCATGTGGCAAAACTCCCAAAGGTTTAGCAACGAGTTTAGGCTAAAAGTGACAAAGAATACAAGCAAATGAAAACTCAAAGACAAAACTTAGAGGCCAACAAGACAAGCAAGAAAAGGAGACTCAATCAAATGTGTTGTGGACCAGAATTAGGAGATATCCCGGTCGTGAATACCATGTCGGGCACAATATCATAGATATTATTGGAGTTGGGCTAGACCCAAAGACAAGGCCCACGAGGCCTAAAATATAGCCTGCAAACCCTAAATAACTCTTTATAAATACAATACATCATGATTACTCTAGTATGCTACTAATATACTAATAATTACTCTGACCCATACAGTCACTGACTTGAGCGTCGGAGTCCTTGCAGGTCCCCCACCCGGTGTCGTGGAGCGCCGTCGGAGCACCTAGAGACCGGAGTTCTTCCCGTGATCTCGTCATCAATACCTCCTAGCCAGGTACCTTTATTCTATGTTGTTCCCGTATTTTTAGAACACAACATTGGCACCGTCTGTGGGGAACGATAAATCGTTTCCCCATTCTCTCCCTGGCTAGCACCATTGGACCATTGGAAGAATCCGAACGAGACAAAAAAGAAAAAGGAAAAAACTCTCTACTTGGTCACCGCCGGAAGAAAGAGCCATCATCATCAAGTAATCATCCGCGGTGCGTGGTCATGGTCCAATGCGGTTTTGTGACCCCGTGATTCAAGCACCGTTATCACTTTGTGTTAGCACGGTCTCGTTTTGCAGCGAATATGGCACGTTTTATGAATCATGGAGAAACAAATAATGGCGATTCGCACAGGTACATGGTACGTGAATTCGACAAAAAAAAACGGTGATTTGCCTCCTCCGACATATTCAGAACCACTGCCTAGTCTCTCCATGTTTTCCCTCTGCCGTCACACACTCCACAACAACGTTTTGATTTCAATGTGGTCCTCGTTATCCAAATCTGTCGCCATCGAATTCCTTCACTGACAACTCCGACGATGGAACCGCAACCACTGGTGCCGAAAAACCCATGTAACCGCCGACCTTAGAAGAATCGGTCAAGGCGTGGCAATGGTTGAAGTTTGAAAATCACGGGGCGGTATGATTTTGTACGGTGGCGGCATGATTGTGCTGAAATCATGGTAGAATGTGTTGCGGCGCTGTCACCTTGTGGTATGAGGTTGAAGAAGCTAGGTGGTGCGCCCAACAAAAATAGAAGCTGGGTAGTGCGCCCAGCAAAAATAGATGGCCCACAAAAAAAAAGAACAGCAGCAGGTGCATAAAAAAAAGAGGGCCATCCTAGTTAAAAAACAAAAAAAGGAAGAAGAAAGGCCCAGTCCAAAAAAAAAAGAAAAAAAAAGAAAGGTTGGTGCTCCTAGCAAAAAAGATGTCAAAAAATGGCCTTTCAGACAAAAATGGGTGGTGTTTGAAGCAATAAGTTATCACATTCAGAAAAAATTGGTGCGCCCAGCAAAAACGAAAAGGGGGACCGGTAGCAAAACCTGATAATGGTGCAGTCAGCAAAAAAAAACGGAAGAAGAAGCAGACTGATTGGCAAACAACATAAAAATAGTGTTGGTGTATGCAGCATAAATACATCATCTTGGTAAAAAAAAGAAGCAGATTTAATCTTAAAAAAAAGGGGGTGGTGTGCATAGTAAAAACGTCATCCCGTTCAGAGAAAGAAAAAGGGAGAAATGAAAAACAAGGGGTGGCGCAGTCAAACAAAAAATGAAGAGCTTAGTCACAACAACCAAAGGTGGACAAAACACTAGGTTCAAAAAGACCTTGTCGAGTGACAAACCATCCTGGTTACACATATACCCTTTTCAGTTGAGAAACCATACTTGTTTCAAAGTCTGTGTCGGGCTAACACGAGGCGGAAGCATGAACGTGTGGAGCTTTCTAAGGCACGACCTACTATGCAATATGAATGGAATCATGGTGCACGGTATAATCTATTTCAGTTTATATGCTCCATGATCAATATTTATATATCATAGCCATGTTTGACATTACAATTATTTTAATACGGTAAGCTAGCATCCACTACATCATTTGGGCGATATATCCAGCTAAATAGATTCTTCATAATTCGCATGCTAGCATTCACAATATTATTTTTTTCAACAGCAAACCGTTTAAATATGATATTGTTTATATTTGCTCCATATATGCTAGCATAAAACGAACATTGTCAATACAATACTCCATGATTAATATTTGTACAACAATATTAAAATCAATATTCATTGTTACATGCATAATTAATATTATGCTTATAATATTACATGCTCAATGACTAACACGTATGGAGGATAAGGAGCAAGATCACATGAATATCATGTCGGTCAACTATACTCTAGTAGTGGAGCCTTGTTTTTATTTGTAAACAGGAGAAGTCAGATCATGATGAAAACCCCAAAGGAGAAGCTCAACGACTCGGGGGGCAACACTATTGTGGACCGGAATCACGATATCCCGATAACGTCTAGCCATGCCGAAACAAGGATCGCAAAGGAATCCTGGGCTTATCCCGTTGTACACTAGGCGAAGGCATTATCCAAATCATGCATATTTTGTTTATAAGATTTTGAGATACATGAAGTTAATAAAGGCGGCAGAGATATCCTAGAGAATCTGTTAACAAATAGAACGAGATTTCACGAATAAACTAGAACCAGGATACATCTCAACAAGACAAGTCGGGATACAAGTGTCGTCAAAAATGATGGCTCAGACCAGACCACCAACAAAAACCAAGGCCAACAATGAGTCGAGATACCATTACGGGTAATTCTCTGCTACAGACTCAATATGGGCCCTTCACGGGTTAACCCTGGCCATAAAGAAACATGAAGTACCGCCAAGGTCACACTTCAACTTATACTTAGAGAAAGTACAAACTACTTTCCTTCCTATTCAGGAGCTAAAAGGGCGACATCACTAATGTGTCCTAACAATTAAAAAGACGTGAGAAATCTCCATGTCAAGCGGGATGAAGAGGTGCCACTACGGTTAAACCTCAGCGACAAAAACCAGGAGGGACGCCTTCAAGGCCGACCCTCGTCAAAAACAACGAGGTGCCACTACGGTTAAACCTCAGCGACAAAAATCGAGAGAAAAGATGCCTCTGAGGCTACAAGGCTACGACATAGAGATACAATCTCTACAGAAAGCATAAAGGCAAGCCTAGATCGAGACCGGGATTCCTTTTGAGGTTAACCCACAACAACGACAAACGAGGATGATAAGATGATCAAGGCCTCTTAAGGCCACCTATAAAACAATGATGATGAAGGCCTCTTAAGGCCATCTACAAAGCGATGAAGTATGCCTCTTAAGGCTATCCACAAATGACGATCAACAGATATGCCTTTTAAGGCCATTCTAGAACAACAAGTCAAAAGCTAAGAAAATAGCTATGACTGCAAGTAAACTCTACAAAACGAGATCAACACTGCTTACGAAACGACATATCAAAGTCGGCCAAAAAAATGCAGTGTAGTAATATAAGCTCTACATAAAGCACCAAGATGTAAATCTACAGCTATGAAGCAACAAATTAAAGGCAAAAGCCCGAGATGACAAATGTGGCGAGATTAAAGCAACAAGTATTCCACAGTGCATACAAAATACTGTTTCAAGGTTAAAAACTCGAAACAAGAAGCTATCAACACGGGATGCCTTTAAGGCGAACCCTCAACAACAAGATCAACAAAGGGATGCCGCCACAGGTAACCTATGTAAACGACACCAGAACGGGATGCCGCCAAAGTTAACACACATCAACAAATCAAAGGGCCTTAACTAGGGCCAACCCGGTTCTACATTACGAAAAATCACGAGGACAACGATCCCGGCTAAATGCGCCAAATAAACACAAGAAGAAGATGGTTGTCACCATCATAGCCAAATCAAACCTAAAGGAGAAAACAACAAAGAAGCCCAAATTCATTAAAGGGTAAAGTGAAAAATGCATAAATTGCCAAGTTCAACATAAATTAGAACATTATTTTTTAGATAAAAGTGGACAAAATGGCCTACAGGCCAATCCAAGAAAAATACTTGAGTCAAAGTCAAAAAGGCTACGACCTTTTCAAGAAGACAATCTTACTAAAAAGGCCTACGGGTCATTCCAAGACAAAGTACTTGGACCTAATTCGACGAGGCTATAGCCATACTAAGGCCGATGGCCATCCCGGGATAAAAGTACCCCAAAACAATATCAATGAGGCTAAAAGCCGCTTCGGGATAAATATTTCCCGATATAATGTGGAGGAGGCTATATGCCATACCGGGAAAAGAGTTTCCCGGAAAATAAGCAAAAGAATTGGTTAGTAACCAAACCGTGAAAGAAACACAAAGGTTCATCACGGAAGAAATGTTAAGTAATTAGAAAAGTAAGTCAGGAGGCTTCGGCTTCACCGACATCAGTGTCATGATCTTCTGAAAGACGTAAAGAAGCAAACACCTGCCAAACTGAGGTGAATACCGACATTCAAAAATTGAAATATCGTAACACAGTCCCTGAAGATATCAGGACCCCTTTCTTCGAGGAGACCTGAAGAGACCTTGAAGCTCATTCACAAAGACAAGTCCCAAATTTGGGTTCAAGATGTTATACAAAAATACAAAGCAGCAAGCACATAAAGACCAGGATTCAATAGATCCGACATGAATAATCTAAAGATGACAGCTTGCTCAAAGGAACTTGTCAACTTGGGAGACTATAGTGTCACAGATCCGACTTCAGACATACAACAGTCTATTTCGGTAAAACTATTTTGATTAACACTTCTCAGCGAAGTACATCTCGAAAACTGACCCAACTTGGCTCTAAGGCCATGATGATTTCAATAGGGACCAAGTCCCTGATTTGAAGAAGATAACCTCGGCAAGACCGTAGATCTCAACATAACTTGTGTTGGATTCTTGGACAATGAAGTTCATGTCGACCCAAAACAAAGGGTTCACGGTTAACGACCGTCATGAACTGAAAGCCTTAACAAAAAAGGTTATTCAACTCCTATGTTGAAGGATTAGAAGAAATTGATAACCAGCAGGAACCATGAACCATTAGCCAATGGTCACAAAGTCCTAAGATAAAAAGGTTTAAAGAACCAGACTCGACATGCGAGCAAATAAATAAAGAGCGAGATACACCAGCTCAGCCTTAATGTAAGGGTTATAAATTCAGTAGTCATAATCTGAATCAAAAGCAAATGTCTATGATTCCCTGATTGAAAGGGGATAACTAGGCCGAAGAGCCCATTTTCATAGCGGCATCTTCAAAAGGAACATTGCTAGAGAAGTCGAGAAAGAAACCGAGATAGGCTTGAAAATACAAAATGTAAAATTCCGGGATGATGCTAATCTTTGGAAATTTCCGAGATGAACTTATATTCAAGACGACATTGAACGAAAAATGATCTCGGAGCATAAGATGCCATCGATATACGAGATAGCTTCATCAATAAGAGTCGTCATAAATTTAGATCACCAATGTGTAAAACATCTCTTGGAATTATCAGATCACACTGAATAATGCCGGTGTCGGTAGAGTCAGTGAACCAAATTATATAAAGGATCCCACTAAAAGTGGATGGTAACAACCTTAACTTGGGGATCATAATCCCATATCCATATCAGTAACGTGGAGGGTCATAGGCCCCATGCCAAGGAGAAAATGACTGAAACTTTCAGTTGTAAATCATGTGTTCATGAAGGGCAAACAACAACCTCAAGAGAAAATTATGTGAAGTCCTGGCATAACGATCAGAGACAAAATGTTTTATTCAACATGACATTCATGTCGGCCAACCATAATAAAGTCAAAATTTTACCTTCAATGGTACAAAGATTCAACGACAAAGTTTCGCTTTCAATAGAATATCGACTTGGAGCTTACCACTATAATTGATATGTAGCAAGTCGGCTACAAAGGACATAACTTTCTAAGTGGTGTGAATTTTACCAAACTCTGAGGAAATACAAGAACTAAGAGAATAAAAAATTCATCTTACAAGATGAAATCAGAACAACATTTGATGCACTTGAGTTAGAATTCTACTCCAGGTAGAACACCATCATGGGGGGCTTCAACAAAGAAATCCTCAAAATGACCAGCCATGAAAATAATTCTCCTACTCACAAATGGAGGACAATTTATCAAGTTTGAGCACGAGAAGTTCGACATTCAACATCCAACCCGGCATATGAACCGAGAATATGAAGCTTCGAATATTAGAAATTAAATTAAGCCAACAAGGCAAAAGAGAATGCTTGAAATTCTATAAATGAACTTTTAATGAATAAAGAGCGATAGAGCTGAATAACTTGAAATTCCCCAGATTGCGGGATCGACAGTAATCTGACATGGATACTTAAAGTCGCCGACTTGCTTGTAGCAACTCGCCTGCTTGGGGGGCTTCTGTTGTGGACCAGAATTAGGAAATATCCTGGTCGTGAATACCATGTCGGGCACAATATCATAGATATTATTGGAGTTGGGCTAGACCCAAAGACAAGGCCCACGAGGCCCAAAATATAGCCTGCAAACCCTAAATAACTCTTTATAAATACAATACATCATGATTACTCTAGTATGCTACTAATATACTCATAATTACTCTGACCCATACAGTTACTGACGTGAGCGTCGGAGTCCTTGCAGGTCCCCCACCTGCCGTCGTGGAGCGTCGTCGGAGCACCTAGAGACCGGAGTTCTATGCCGTTCCCGTATTTTTAGAACACAACAAAATGAAAGCTAATCAAAGTGGAAAATATGACAACGGACAAAGGCACAAGAAAAGAAACTAAGAAAACTAGACAAATCGAAAGAAATAATGAAAGCTAGATATAGTCAAAATGTTCAAAGCACCGAAGACAACAAAACAATCAAATCCACCAAAATTGTAGTAAGATTGGCCAAAAACTGTTTTTTTGTCTTTCTATTGTTTTTTTTTTGACAAAACTGCACTACTAGATTACTTTTTTTTTGGTATTACTAGCTGCACCACCCAGGTTTTTTTACTGTAGCTTCAGAATTTTTGTTTTTCACATTGCTATGCTTTTTTTGCTACAGTGCCCTGTTTTTTTAAAGTGCCCTATTTTTTTTTCACTTTGACTTAACTCAAACTCACTAACAACAATTAGGAAACACTAATCACAATGAAGGAATGAAGTGAAAAAAACAAAGGATAAAGCGTGCTAATATCAAAGAAGTGTATATCTAACCAAGGATTGAAATGAGGGACAAGTAAACACAATTTTCTTGATAAATTTTCATGATCCTAATGGAAAGAAACACAATGAAGGGCACACTTAAACTTAATAACAAACACTTAGAGTGCACAAAATTTAAAAGGAGTATGGATAGATAAAAAGTTGTAAGCAATTACATTCTTAAAAATATTATCAAATACCAAATGTGCATACAAGTTCACATACAACGAACAAAACAGAACATGTACTCAGATTTTCCAAATTTGCACTCAATGATTAAATAATGAAGCAGCGCATGGTGCAAGTAAATGAGACAAAACAATTGAATTAATGAATAGGTAATTGAATGAGACAAAACATGTACTCCTAGGTTGATGAGCAATGTGAATTCAAAAATTAATGTGATCAATCACAAAAATAAGAAATCAGCGCATGAAGAGGCAGAGAATGACACTAACTCTTGAAATGCACAGCGAGCGGGAACTAATCAAATTCAATTAAAATCCTTGCCAATCAACACAACCAAAGCTGAATCACATAATTTCCAGCTACGAAGAATTCAGATTAACCAGAATTTAAGATGAATTTGAAGCTTAGACTAGAATAAGAATATAACCGCAAGTGAAGCTACCAAGGCTCTAAGATACAAATGATGAGAAAGGAGATAGGATCTAGCTTCAATTATGGTCATTCTTGCATCACAAACACAAATAAAAATTAAGGTGAGTAAGAACACAAAAATAAAAAATGGAATAGAGAAGAAGATAGGAAGAAGAGGAATGAGTGGATGTCACTTCTAGCCTAAGCAAGAAGATAAATCCATGGGAGAACCGCCACAATGGAATTGGAATCCATTGATAAGATCATCGAAATTTCAAAGCTCACAAGCTAAGGCTAACAAGAAAGAATGCTCTCCAGGAAATCTCAATTTCATTCAACAATCAAAAGTTGTCTACAAAAGACCTAATGTGGATATTTATACTATTACCTAGAGGCCCAAAAGTGGTACACAAAAAACATTGCAGCCCCTAAAATTGAAATACAACCTAAGGACTAAAAACCAAAATTAAAAATGTGTAACATAAATGTGAGCTAAGTCACAAAACTCACAATTAGTTCAAAATAATTCAAACCTAACAATTTAATCCCTAAGACAAACTTTACATGTAAAACATTAAAACTAAGTTGGAAAATCTTCAATGTTGTCACTTGCTTGCTCTATTTCAAACTTCAATCCTCAAGCAATCCATGATCATATTAGTTGCAAAACTAGGAACTCTCAAATAGGGACTACTTAGCAAATTATAGAAATTGCAATGATGGGCAAAAGTACCTCACTTCCCTCCTCCACTTCATTCTCGTCATTCTCCCTCTCTCTCTAGCTTCTCACTTTCATCTTTTATCCTCCTTCTCTCTAGGATTTGAGAGCTTCTCCTCACTATCCCACTAATTTGGACTCATTAAACCCTCATCTTCAAGGCTTCTCCTCATTCTCCAAGGGTGTGGACCTCTCAAGTGCCTTAGGTAAGTCCTACAACCACTCTTCTTTCCTCTTGGTGCTTGAAAAGGGGCTCTTGAACAAGTGAGCTTCCAAGCTCACCAAGATCACATGCAAGCCATGAATTGCGACATTGGAGTCTTCTAATAGGATTGTGTTTGTAATTTTAGGAATCTAAGAAAAACCTTTGAAGTGGAGGAACTAGGGCCTGGAACTTGAAGAATTTGGGGCCTGAAACCCTAATTGAGAGGTAACCCATAAAAACCCCAAACTAGAGAGATTATGAAACTAGAAGTTAGAATGAGGTTAGGAATTGAATTTGGTTGTGTTAGATGATATGAATTGAGTTGCATGTATCTTGTGTTGTGAAATGTAGAATTGATGTTGATGTATTTGATCATAAGTGTGTGGGATTGATGAATTGTAATGTCTTGTTTGCTTAATTGATTGGTAGTGTTTGCCATGGAGATGTATGTTGTTTGTAAACTTCTTGCATGACAGTGGTGTTTCGATAGAATGGTAGGTATGAGGAAAAATTGGTGTGGATATATGTTGTAAATTGAAAAGCCTTCTGTATATATGGATTGGGTGTTCCTTGATGTAAATTTGTAAAGTATGCTCGATTGAGTTAGAAATGTGTGAAATTGTGTTGGTACTTATTTTACAAGTGAATATGGGTCAAGGAATGAGGTTCTAGTGTGGAAAAAGGGCCATTTTTGAAGAAAACAACGAATCCCAGGTTTGCCCACAACACCCAGTTGTTAGAATGTTGGCCTGGGCGCCCCAGTCTGAAAATATGGCAATGTTGCATCTGTCCCTAGCGTTCAGGTGCCAGTATGGGAGCATGGGCGATAGGATCCTGTAGCTTGCTGAATTTTTATACGTTTCTGGCACCCAGGTGCCAGTTTGGGCGCCCAGGCAATAGTGCTTTTTTTTTTCTTGACCCATTTAGCTTCTAAAAAGCAATGTAATCATGCTTAACTTCTCTCTAGGGTTGGAATGAATGTAATTAGGCTCACATGACTTTGTATCATGTATTAGGACTGTGAATCTGTGACGTAATAAATGTCAAGCATGATAACTTGAAATATGAAATGTGATGGAAAATTCTTTCCCCCATCAACATGGGTTGAGTAAATGGATTGAGTTCCACCGAAATTAGACCGAGTAAGTGGACAAAGCATAAGAATAATGAGAAAATGTAGGGTTATCTCGAAAGAGGTAGATAACCTAAAGTGCTAAGTTATCCCGAAATGGGGTAGATAACTTGGTACAAAGGGGCTATCTCGAAAGGGGTAGATAGTCCCTGGGCTAGCCCTAGAGGGGTTGGTAGCCCGGCAGTAGGAACTAGGAAGGACACTTACCCGTGGCCATGATGATGAGCTCAAATGTGCATTCACTGTTGTGCACCTATGGTGGATTCCCTGTGCACGGGGTTTCCCGTTAAAAGACGAAAGAAAAGGAATGAGAAATAAAGTAATTAACTCATGGAATGCATTCATCCTTAAATTGTCATCTCGTGCATCTTGTGTCTGTGTTTGGTAGGGATTATGTTTGAGGAGTTTTTCAAATAGACTGGCTGCAATATTATATATTTTATTTTCAATACCGATGGTTACTCAGTTATATGATGTACATATAGATGACGGTTACAATATTGCAGAAGATACTGACATAGAGGGCTTCAATGCTTGAAGGAGATGCTTAGTGCTTATTTTGTGACTTCTTAGGCTGTCATATTCCCTATTTTGTATCTATTGACTACCCTTGTCGGACTTGTACACTCTCTAGAAATGTAATTATAAACTTAAATTAGGATTGTTCCAAGTTAACTCCTATAGTGAGTACATGAGTTAGTATATATATAGGTCTACGTAAATATGTATGGATATGCTTAAGTTGATAGATGATAGACTTAGTTCCATGGATGTGTTTTCAATTCCACTAAATAGTTCGAGGGAAAAAATATAGGTGTTACATTTATGGTATCAAAGCAGTTTGGCCCTAACTGGACTATGGTATCTGACTAATGCAACTTAATAGAGTCCATAGAGATAGTCCGGTCTTTACCGGATGTGTTGTCTTGTGTACGATTCATTATATTGAGCTTGATCAACTCAGTGTGGTGCGTTGTATGCAGGGAAACATGGCGGGAAGACCACTCGGAAGACCCCGTTCAAATACCAACGAGGCCCCAACCCCTACTGATTTGCTATTGGTACAACAAATGGCACAAGCTCTGACACACATGATGCAAGCTCAAGGACAAGCGGACCAATGCCAAAGCTTTCGAAGGCATGACCCGCCTACTTTCCATGGGGGAAGTGACCCTATGGTGGTCGAGGAGTGGCTAGACCAATTGGTGGAGATTTTCTGCATTATGAGATCTCTGGATCATGACAAGGTGGACCTAGCAACTTATAGGTTCCGAGGAGAGGCATCACAATGGTGGAAGAGGTATCGAGAAAATATGGAGGCCATATAACTTGGGAGGAGTTCAAGACCCTATTCCTCAAGAAGTATTTTCACTCTAATGTGAATGATCAAAAAGTGGTGGAGTTTCTTACTCTCCAAAAAGGTGATATGACAGTTGATGAATATGTTTCCAAGTTTGAGAGCCTTACTCGATTCTCCAACAACCTACAAAACCAACCTGATGAAGCCTGGAAATCTAAAAGGTTCGAACATGGAATTCGTCCGGAAGTGAGGAACTTGGTGATCACACAAAGATTCCAGGAGTACCAGACATTGATTCAAGCTTGCCAACTCGCTGAACAGTCCTTGGCTGCGTTGGAAACTAGCAAGAAACTTACATGGAAGCGTAAGAGAGATAAAGGAAATTCCAAGGGGGGAAGAGGAAAAGAAGTTGATTATAAGGGCAAGGGAGAAACCCAGAAATGCAAGACATGTGGGAAGTTTCACCGAGGAGAATGCTACAAGAACCGGCACACTTGTTTCATATGCCACAAGCCGGGACACCTCAGTTGGCAATGCCCAGACAAGGACCAGAAATCAATAGATGATAACAAGAAGAAGAATCCTATGAGAGGCTGAGTGCATACATTGACTGTTGAAGAGGTTGACAACTCAAAGGATCTTATTCAAGGTATGGGACAAGTCAAATCAAAGCATGTTAACATCTTGTTCGACTTGGGTGCAACTCACTCTTTCATACATGTGGATTGTGAAAAATGGGTTTATTTTCCTATGTCTAAGCTTCCCTATGAGGTGTTAGTGTCGACCCCCTCAGAGGAGAAAATATGTACCACTTATATGTGTTCCCATGTGTTTTTAGACTTTCAAGGTAAAACTTTCGGTTTAGATTTGTATTGCCTGCCGATGAAGGGACTAGACGTGATCTTAGGCATGGATTGGCCCAAAGCTCATAAAGTCAGAATTGACTGTGCCACCAAGATCGTTCATGTTCCAGACAGAGACTTGGAAATATATTATACGCACCATCCCACCTTTGATCTCCATATTCTATCTATGTATGATGGTGGTCCGAGGTATTTAGTTGTTTGTGTTAGTGATGTTAAGAACCCGGCGAATGTTGATTCGGTTCTCGTAGTCCGGGATTTTCTAGAGGTATTTCCAAATGACATTGAATCCTTGCCACCGGAAAGAGATATAGAATTTTCAATAGAGTTAATTCCTAGAGCTGGACCTGTTTCCAAGGCACCTTATCGAATGGCACTGCTGGAGCTAGTGGAAGTAAAAAGACAAGTCGAGGAACTATTATAGAAACAATTTATTCGACCGAGTGCCTCACCATGGGGAGCCCCAATGCTTCTCATCAAGAAAAAAGATGGGAAATTGCGTTTGTGTGTGGATTATCGAGAACTGAATAAGTTAATGGTAAAGAACAAGTATCCGTTACCTCGAATTGATGACCTTCTTGACCAAATAGGAGAAGCTAAGGTGTTTTCAAAGATCGCCTTTTGGTCAGGATATCACCAAATTCGGATCAAGCCTGAGGATGTTTCTAAGACTGCTTTTCGAACATGGTACGACCATTATGAGTATTTAGTAGTGTCGTTTGGGTTGATAAATGCACCTGCCATTTTATGGACTATATGAATCGCATATTCTGACTGTATTTGGACAAGTTTGTTGTGCTTTTTATTGATGATATTCTCATTTACTCTAAGACTGTCGAAGAACATGAGGAGCATTTAAGATTGGTGTTAGGAATACTCCGTGAGAAACTGTTGTACGCCAAATAGGACAAGTGTGAATTTTGGTTAGATGAAATCCAATTTCTTGGCCATGTGATTAATAAAAGACGAGGTATTTGTGGACCCAAGCAAAGTAGAGGCTATGTTGAAATGGGAGAGACCGACTAATGTCACTGAAATCCGTAGCTTCCTTGGTTTAGCTGGCTACTACAAATGATTTATCAAGGGATTTTCTTTGATTGCTATTCCCTTGACTAAATTGACTCGGAAGGGTGTTCCGTTTGTGTGGGATGCCAAGTGTGAAGAGAGCTTTTAGTCATTGAAAGAATAGTTGATAACAACACCGGTGTTGGTGATTCCTAATCTAACAAAGAATTTCAAAGTACATTGTGATGCGTCTAAGCAAGGCTTGGGGTGTGTTCTTATGAAGAAGGGCAAGTGGTTGCTTATACCTCCCAACAACTACGACCTCATCAAATTAATTACCTGACACATGACTTGGAACTAGACGCAATGGTGTTTGCATTGAAGGTTTGGCAGCACTACTTGTACAGAGTCACATTTGAAGTGTTCAATGACCACAAAAACCTAAAGTATTTGTTTAATCAGAAGGAGTTGAATATGAGGAAAAGACGATGGATGGAGTTTTTAAAGGACTATATGAATTGCATGTTTGACTGTATTTGGACAAGTTTGTTGTGCTTTTTATTGATGATATTCTCATTTACTCCAAGACTGTCGAAGAACATGAGGAGCATTTAAGATTGATGTTAGGAACACTCGGAGAGAAACAGTTGTACGCCAAATAGGACAAGCGAGAATTTTGGTTAGATGAAGTCCAATTTCTTGGCCATGTGATTAATAAAAGACGGGGTAGCTGTGGACCCAAGCAAAGTAGAGGTTGTGTTGAAATGGGAGAGACCGACCAATGTCACTAAAATCTGTAGCTTCCTTTGTTTAGCTGGCTACTACAGATGATTTATCAAGGGATTTTCTTTGATTGCTATTCCCTTGACTAAATTGACTCGGAAGGGTGTTTCGTTTGTTTGGGATGCCAAGTGTGAAGAGAGCTTTCTGTCATTGAAAGAATAGTTGATGACGACACCGGAGTTGGTGATTCCTAATCTGACAAAGAATTTCAAAGTATATTGTGATGCACTAAGCAAGGCTTGGGGTGTGTTCTTATGCAAGAATGGCAGGTGGTTGCTTATACCTCCCGACAACCACGACCTCATGAAGTTAATTACCTGACACATGACTTGGAACTAGACGTAGTGGTGTTTGCATTGAAGGTTTGGCAACACTACTTGTACGGAGTCACATTTGAAGTGTTCTATGATCACAAAAGCCTAAAGTATTTGTTTAATCAAAAGGAGTTGAATATGATGGTTCATCAGATAAAGCTCTTGGAAAAATTCAGAGATTTGAATTTGAATGTAGCTTGCCATAGTGCCAACCTTTCAGTGTGCAAGGTTGATGCGAAGAGTGCACTTAGAAACCAAATCCGAGAAGCGCAAAGATATGATCATCAGCTTCAAGAGTCAAAGGAACAAGATGGCTTCTCCGTAGCTAGTGAGGGTATGATTTTGTTTAAGGGAAGGGTGTGTGTCCCTAACAATGCTAGCATTAAGAGAATGGTGTTAGAAGAGAATCACAGTAGCCACGATCCTGTGCACCCGGGGGCTACCAAGATGTATCAAGACATGAAGAAACTGTTTTGGTGGCTGGGAATGAAGAAAGAAATTGCGGAATTCGTATCCAAGTTCCTTACTTTCCAAAAGGTCAAAGTGGAACACCAAAAACTATCCGGACCGCTCCAACCGTTAGATATTCCGAAATGGAAATGGGAGTATATAGCCTTGGACTTTGTTGTTAGGTTGCCCAAGACTCTGGCAGATATTGTTGGAGTAGTAAGCAGATACTTGTCAAATCCTGGAAAAGATCATTGTGATGCAATTAAATAGATTCTTAGGTACCTTAAGGGTACATCTAAGACGTGTTTGTGTTACGGGGGAGTTGATCTGATCTTGGAAGGTTATACCGATGCTGACATGGTTGGAGATCTTGATGGTAGGAAATCTACATCAGGATATATATACATTTTTGCAGGGGGAACCGTGTCTTGGCAATCAAGATTGCAAAAGTGTGTTGCTTTATCCACAACAGAGGCAGAATATATAGCAGTAGCTGAAGTCGGAAAAGAAATATTGTGGTTGAAGCGTTTTCACCAAGGACTTGGGATCAAGCAAAATGAGTACATGATACATTGTGATAGTCAAAGTGCATTGGACTTGAGTAAAAATTCAATGTATCATTCCCGCATAAAACACATTGATGTTTGCTATCATTGGATACGCGACATGATTGATCAACAAGCATTGAGTTTGGCGAAGATTCACACCTATAAGAATGCTGCATACATGCTTACAAAGGTGGTCACTCGGGAAAAGCTTGAACTGTGTAAAGACAATGTTGGAATGGATGTAAGATGATGAATTCCAAGATGTAGCTGGAGGGGGAGAATTGTTGAAATGTTCCAACTACTTTTGTGGCTTGGTATTTCCTTTTGTTACATTGGAAAAGTCAAAGGATTTATTTCTGCAATGAATGGAAGGCAGAGAAAATAGAAGGCATTTCATCCTTCAAATCAAAATAACAATTATAGTAAACTACAACCTATAAATTTGAAGGAATTTTTCATTTGTAATCAGACCAGAGAAAAACACAACAATTACAAAATAAAGAGAGTTTTGTGAGATGTGTTATGTAATAAGGGTAGTGTGATCATAGGGAGTTTTGAAGTAATCATTTATCAATAATATGAAGTTGATTATTTCTCCCAATTTCTCTTGTGTAATTAATCTATTTTTCCAACAAAATACATATTTATTTGCAAACATACATTACATTTTAATTTTCAATGGTCTCTCTAACTATCTTTAACCTTATTTGTTCTGTGAATATAAATGAGGTTGATGTGGACATAGCAACCCACTTAACCATCACTGATGATGGCCCAGATCGAAGGTGATGTGTTATGAATGAGAAAGGTGAGGTGGCAATTCATGCAAAGAACCAAGGCACGCGTGAGAACCTTAGAGAAGCAAGGCGCGTGAGCTCGAGGGAAAGGAGGGCAAATACACGTTTTGATGATTTTGTGTGGGCCAAGCCAGCTATATAAGGAATACGGTTATAGAGAGAGGATATGCATGTATTGATTCTGCTCTTTCTTCTTTGAATTTTCTTTGTCCTACTACTTAATTCCTTGTGTGATTTCTACAAATTCTATCAGTGACTATGTGTCCTTGTTATTGTTGTTGCTGAATTCAATAATACTACATGCATTTCTTCCACTGTTAGTTAAGTTTGTTGTCATAACATGCTGCCAAGTAACATGAGCTTCTTAATTAATTACTCATCATTCTATAAAATCTGTGGACATAGCAGATTTTATTTACTCTATGTTTGATATTGTGTTGGTGATAAATGGTTAATGCTTTGAATAAAGCTTTTCCTTACCTCTGACCTTATAAGTTCAAGATCTAGGAAACTGAATTAAGTTTCTCTTTCTTGTTGCAGGTTTGATAAAGGTTTATCAAAAGATGATAAAAAATTAAAATCTTGCTCAGCAACGTTGGCTTAAAGTGGTTACTCAATCATACTAGCATCAATTCTTTATTCACTTATAAATTGGTTTGTCACTCATTCGTGAAATACATTTAGTACTACACAAATTGGTTGGAAGCGGTTAGTCAAGTATACCTGCACTGGTTCACTTATTGTTAGAAGTCCCACATCGGCTAGTGATATGATCATTGTTGAGTTTGTAAGGGTGTGGCAATCCTCATCCTACAAGTTAGCTTTTGGGATTGAGTTACACACAAACCCAAATTGTAAGATGGTATCAGAGCCTATCCTAGGCCCGTTTGTTGGCCCCATGTTTGTTGTTGGGTGTGTTGTTGGGTGTTTGTTAGTCCCGTATTGTTGGGCCACCCATGTTTGTCCACGCTCCAGCTCTAAAGTGCTGGGTGTGAGGGGGCGTGTTAGAAGTCCCACATCGGCTAGCCATTGTTGAGTTTATAAGGGTGTGACAATCCTCATCCTACAAGCTAGCTTTTGGAATTGAGTTAGGCTCAAACCCCAATTGTAAGACTTATGTCTTTTTCTATTAACTTGCACTTGTTTAATTTGCATAAACTATGATAGAATAGGCCTAAATGCTTAAAAGTTATATGGTGGCTGTTTAAGAATATAATGAAATTGGGGACGCATTAATACTTAATACATTTTCTAAATATATTCTTATGAAAAAAAATTCACAAACTTGATCTAAATTTTGCCTCACAGTTTTTTGGACTACAATCAACCACTAAAATTTTATTAGGGTGTTTGGTCTAGTGTTATATTCTCACTTTACATGTGAGAGATCGCGAGTTCGATTCTCTCAACACTCATAATTAATTTAAAATTTTATGTTTTATTATGCAACTAGTTTGTTGATAAACATTGAATTGCTATGGTCTTGTTTTAAGCTCTTCATTCATGTGTTTACTACTTAAATAATTGTAATTATGGTATAAAACTTTTTTGACAATAAATACTTTTAACGGAAATAATAAATGTTAGAAATTGGGATAAAATATGTTACTTAGGTTTAGGTTTTAGTGGCTATATAAATTGCCACTAACTATAAATAATAGCCGCTATAAGTTTGGTTCTTTAGCGGCAATAAATTGGGTCTTTATCAACAATGATTGTAATGGCCGGTAATACTTTTATAGACACTGAATACAACAACTATTATTTAATTGACGGTAAAAGTTTTAGTAACTATTTGTATTTCCAGTATAAAATAATTGCCACTAAAATGCCATTTTGTACTACTGGGGTTACGAGCAGTAAAGGACACAGGTACTTCTCTAGAACCCTAACTCTATCATTTTAACACAACGGCCTCCTAACGTTATTGAATATTTCTATTCAGTTTTAAGAATATTCCAACATTAACTTGTGTATCTTAAAATTCACTTTTTTTTCTTTAAAGAAAATATGTCTGGAATATTGGAGTTTGTATATATTACGTTGCCTTATGACTTGCTTGATTCGACGTTATCGCAGAAGTGAGAAATCACATTATATTGTAATTTTATTGAAATTTAGCGATCACCAATTTCTGTTTCGAAAGTTATATAGATAAAATTGTGTATTTAATTTCGTGTAGTAATATTTTAAGATAAGACAATCATTGTCACTCTAAATTTTTACTTGTTTACTCTATCAAATTATTTAATACATGTAATTATTACTTGTCCTTTTAAATCATTTTAAAAATATAAGCTACCTAATAAGCTAATTTTACCAAACATCTCTACTCAATTATAAGTCACAAGTCATAAGTTATATGCTACAAGCTATAAGTCATAAGCTATAAACTATAAGCTATAAGCTAGCGTTACCAAACAGATTCGAATGAAAAAAATGAAAACGTTGGAGCAAAGAAGGAAGAAGTGCTGCCAGGAAGAGAAAGGAAGAAAAAGTTCATGGGAGGAGGGCTTTGTGTGAGTGTCAGAGTGTGTGTGAGGGTGTTGGTTTTCTTCTTTTTCGTTTCCTATTTAACAAAAAAAAAATCAGTACCATTTCTTTTTTTTTTTTTTATCAATTCTCTCTTTATTTATTTGTTCTGCTCAATCTAAAACCAAAATTTCTCTCTTTTTAAATTGATGTTTTCTCACTTTGAACTTACAACTTTTATAAACAAAAACCAATAAACTAGAAATCACGTGTTGTTGTCATTTTAGTTAAATTTAAAAAAGAAAAACAATAAAATTAATTATGAACATGTTTTCTATAATATGTGTCAAAATAACACTAAGAAGAAATTAACTTACTTCCCCTGAACTTTACCATTTCATTACACAGACCTCCCTTACGGTTAAAAGTCCATTAGTGAAATTAGTTATGGATGTCTTTCACCTGACTTCCAACCCAAATACATTGGTGAACTGTTAATTTTACCCATGTTATCAATTTTACATGCAAATTTTTACCGTAACATCCCCTGAGCTTTACTACTATTAATTTTAACTTTACTCCTAAATTTGCATGTAAAATTGATAACATGATAAAATTCGCAATACACTATTGCATTTGGGCTAGAAGTCATGTACAGAGCATTCTTAACAAACTTTAACTAACTTCACTAACGGACTTTTAATCGCAGGGGAGGTTTGTGCAATGAGATGCTAAGATTCCTAGTAGGTCTGTGTAACTTATTAAATATGCATGGGTTGGTGTGATCTAACCAAAGTTCATGGTAAGTCAGTGTAATTTCACATAAAATTAATAAGTAAAAATTATGAGAAAATATCTATAAATTAGCTCAAAATTTGATTAAGATAACTCTATTTTCATAATGTTATAAGTCCCCTTTAGTTTTCCAAGGAGCTAGTAGCTAATTTTGATCTTTGTTTTTCTTTTTATTTATTTTCTTTTTGCTGGTTCACCATTGTATATAGACCTTTAATAAGCACGTATTATACCCTTTAGTCTACGTCAATAATATTTTTTTGGCTTATAAAAAATAATTATTTAAATAATTAAAAAGGGTTGACAATATTCATCCCTACACTTGATTTCTATTTGATATTCTACTCGTTAGTTAGTGTAGTAAGTTTGATTCATGAACCAAATGAACTCAATTTGAGTCAAGCACATTTTGCCTCTTTCGGTTATGATCTAGCTCGATATGTAAATACATAATCCCTTCGATACTTATATATAAGTCATCACCTTCTAGAATAAATTCTTTATTCTTTGTCCTTCGTATAAATGAGCAATTAACATATTGATGGAGACTTTTGCACTTTTACATTTTGTACAATTTTCAATAATTCAATTAATAATTGAATGGGCTGGAGAAAGAAATACTAGTTGATTTTGTGCATTTATGAAGATATTTCTACTAGACAGTAACGCCCTTGGCAGAATTCCCATCCATACCAATATGAACGGATATTAATGAAACATTGATTGCATTTGACGAATGACAAAAGAATATCTATAATCACAAAAGCATAAATAAAATTGTGAAAGTTACAAGAGAATTTTATGTGTCGTGATCGCGAACATACTAAACAGAGAATGAAAAACTCCATTTTCTTCTTTCATTGAACAACGTTTCTTTTTTTAGTCAAAATATTTTTTGTCTAAAAAAGTAGTTTTTTTTATAATTATTTTAAACTAAACTCTTACGCATTATTCATTAAAAAATATCAAAACTTTCAATAAATCCTACCAATTATTAATTTCTTTGGAGTTATCATTAAATATTTTTGATATAAAAGTAAATGAATGATAAATTTTCGAGGTGTCATGGCTCCCATTGACTCCCATTGTGATCTGCCCTTGGTACTATAAGATCGGAGTAAGATATTTTATTCTTTTTAGAATGACAGACATTTTAGTCCTTTTGACAATTAAATAACGTTTAAAAATTTAGTATAAAATGATTAAAGTGACTGTAGCTTTGCAAAGTCCAAACTAGTTTAAAGTTTTTAAAATCTCAAAGAGTAATATATTCTGACTTCTACTATCTCAAGGAGCTCGTAATTTAGAGTAGTGCCGTCAATACGGGCTTAGGCCCACCCAACCTAGCCCCATATTTAGAGTAAGAGTGACAGACTATATTTTGGTGGAAGGGATTAGCACCATCCCTATTGGGAATGGCACCATCATTTTTAATGTATTGATTTATGATAATTATATATAAATGGATGGTGAGATTTCTAAATTTGGGTGGTTTCAATCCCTCCCACCCTATATTTTGTCCAAAAAAAAAAAGTATCAGCCCCGATAATTTTGGCCCTTATTAATTGGGGTCTGGTCAGAAATGAGAGAGACCATGTTGTGATGAAAAAAATTGCTTTACCTTCTGTTGTGATCTAACCTGACAGAGATGCAGGACGAGCAAGGTGGTCTTCTTGATCAATAGTGGGTAGTATGGATGTCTTCTGGGCTTCAGCTCCGGCGGCGGCGGCGTGCACCTGCAAGGACTCCAACGCTCAAGTTAGCGAGTGTATTAGGGGTGTGTATATCTGATAGAATACTTACGTACCTTGCATGGTGCATTTATGTTAGTATATATAGGGGAACGTGTGACCTAAGCGTAGACAATGTTGGGCCTGGACCTGTCACCTGAGCCCAAAGCACATTACATGGGCCCTGATCATAGGCCGTGATAGACCTTTCGGGATGTATCCGGGATGGTTGTCGGCTGTTGAAGCCGGCATGTATACGTACACCCAGGTAACCACTATTCTGGTTCACAACACCTTCTAAACCAAAATGTAGATGTTCATGGATACATGACCCAAAAAAAAAACATGGGTAACAGAGTTATTACGTCCAGGGAACACTTTGCCTATATTGTTTAGTGTAAATTTTTTAAAATATTTATATTTTAGAAAATATATCTTATTTATAATCTATCCTTACCTTTTAAAAAATATCTATTGGTAGAGTATTTTAATTCTAAATGTAGAATAGGGAATTGTTAAAAGCATTGCAAGTTAACATTAGTTTTACACCGTTAGTAACTTCTTCTATACTTTATCAATCTAATCGTTGGATCATAAGTATAAACTTTGATGATTGATAATGTCATATTTTATAAAACAAAATTAACAATAAGCAATTAATCACATGACTATTATTTTTCTTTTCTTGTACCCTTTATTTACATGGATAAATGCAAATGAGGTACATATACTCTTTTGTTAATAAATGCATGATACTTCTTCTGTTCTTAATTATCGGCCCCTTTAAAAAAAACATCACACATATTAAAAAATGTGTTAACATATATCTAGAAAATGCATTGATACTTTGAAAAGTTATCATAAATATTCAATTTTACCCCTATTTAAAATTCACTACCATTTGAAAATCAAACTCCTCTATCTTTATTAATTAGGGGTAAAAGAGAAAAATTACAATAAATGTCCCAATTTTCTATGTTTGAGGCTTATAAATGGATCACTAACTTTTGTTTAGGGGTTTATATTTAGGAACGACGAGAGTATAATTTTTACTAGTTATAATTCCTTAGCAATTTATGATCCATTATTGGTTTTGGAATTTTTCTTTTCATGATGTTGTGAATTAGGAATCAAATTGTTCTTGTGTTTAATTGATAATTATTGAATTTTGAGGTGTGACTAATGGAAGGGTTTTCAATTTGTTATTTTTATTGCAATGAGAATCTTTTATTAGTATCATTTATCTTCCTACAACAATAAAACTTTTTTTTTCCATAAGAAAGTAGTACAACTGGGGATTGATAAGTGCAAATTAATGTGTCTATTTAATAAAGAATTTGCACTTATCTTCTAATGAAATAACATGTTTTGTGTAAATTTCACCTCTAATCCATACTTTGTAATTTCAAGAGTAAAAAGGGAGAAATAATAATTTTTCTAACTCTAAGAAATGTATTTTCAGGTGTTTTGGAAGCTAAATGAGAAAGCCAAGGCTCGAGCGCTGGGAACTGAGCTACCATAGGATCCTAACTGCCAGCATAAATGCTCTGGCGCTCGAGCGCCACACCAAGGCTCAAGCGCTGGTATCAGTTCAGCATTGGATCCTCATTGCTAGAGTTATGAGTCTAGCGCTCGAGCACCACGCCAAGGCTCGAACGCCAGACACATTAACAAATCATTGAAATTCATTAACCAGCGCACTATTGGCCAGCGCTCAAGCGCCAGAATCCTGTCCAGAATACCTATAAATACAGCTCTGCTGAGTGAAAAGGAGATATTGGATTGTAGAGAAGAAAACACTAAGTTACATTACTTTAGTCAAAGTTCTAGTACTCTTAGGTTTTGTTCTTGAAGTTCATGGCCTTGTTTGGCTAAGCTTTCCGCCGGGATTGAATGTAATTACTTTATCTTTTTTTACTTTCAATTATTAGTTATTCAATTATATATGAATTAGAGGTCTTCTTTTGTTCTTCTTTTCTTGGTTTAGCTTGATCACCTTTTCCATGTCTTAGTTTATTTGCATAGTTGAGAAACTTGTTTATAAATGGATTTGGAGAAAAACTCTCATAAAACCTTCTAGTCTAGAGATAGATAGAAGTTCTTATGAATGTCAAAATACTCTGCTTAATGCAAGACTTAGTTCCTAAAGCTTCAAGAGATTGAGCTCTATAAACTAGTGTTTTAGAATCAAGTGCGAAGATATTTGCGCTTCTGACATGGAGTATGCATCCTTTTTTATATAATATTTATCTTCTATTGAAATAAAAAAAGTTATGTAATGAAATTCAATTCCCGGTGAATCTTTATTTTATTTGTTTAACATTTTATCAAGCTCTTATTTTATTACTAGTTTACACTTCACTATGCTTTAGTCACACTTTTGACTCAATTCTAAATCAAATAAATTCAGTGCTCCCTCAGGACAATACATGTTTTATCACTATACTTGAAACGAGTTAACCATTTGGGGTTTTATAAAAAAGTTAACAAATTTCTGGCGCCGTTGCCGAGGAGCACGGTAGTTTATTTTTAAGTTTTGAGTTCATTTGTAAAAATTGTGAATATTAATTCTTTTTGTACTTAATTGTATATTTGTACCTAACTCTCACCATTGTTCCAGTATTGTTGTATGCTTACTCGCAGCAAAATCCAAAGAGATAAGTTATTGTATATTGACGAAATCGAGGCATTTGCAAGGCGAAACTCTGCAATAAAACACCGAGAACAAAAAGAGGGAGAGAGTTCCTCAATTTTCTCTAGTAACTCAACACATTCTGCTACTCTTGTGATGGCTGAGGAAGTTCATAATCTGCTGAGGGATGTCCTTGGTGACTATGTGATTCCTCAAGGTCGAAGGAATCGGTCCGCTATTGTCTTGTCCCCCACAGCTCAACAAATGGAGATTAAGCCATATTGGTATAATCTTATTCTGACTAATCAGTTGACGGGAAAAGATCATGAGCATCCGCATAATTTCATGGAAACCTTTTATGATCTTGTAGCGACTATGGGCGTGGATGAAGCAAGTACAGAGGATGCCTATATAAAATTATTTCATTTATCACTTATTGGAGATGCAAAAGAATGGTTCAAGACTCTTCCGAGTCAAAGTTTGAACACATGGAGTGAGGTTGAAGAAACCTTTTTAACAAGGTTCTTTCCTCCTTCTAAAATAATCCAAGTGCAATCTGAAATATATACTTTTACGTAGGGGCAAGATGAAGCATTTCATGAGGCTTAGGAGAGGTACCAAAGGTTGTTAACAAAATGCCCAAATCATGGGTTGACCGATGTTGCAAAGCTGAATATATTTTGTGTAGGATTGAGCCATCAATCGACAATCCATCTTACTGCAACTGCTGGAAGGTCACTTAAAACAATTGATGTACCGACTGCAATGGAAATTATCACTTCTATGGCAGCAAGTGATAGAGCTGGTCATCAGCAGAGAAGCCAAGTCCTCAAAGCCCAAGGGTGTTCTTGAATTAAATTCTTCTGATGTGATTCTGGCACAGAATAAGCTTATGACTCAGCAAATTGAGCTCTTGAGTCAATATATTACCCAATTGGTGCCTAAGTCGCAACAAGTTCAAGTAGTGAATCAACAAGCTCAAGTAGGAGCACGTGAGTTGTGTGGTGACGCTCATTCATACACTCAATGTCCGCATGCATCCTGCCAAAAAGATGAGGAGTTGAATTTTGTAAATAATCAGTCAAGAGGAAATTTCTTTTCTTCACCCTTTAAATCTAATGTTTCGTATGCTGGAATACAAGGGTGGAAGAATCTTCAAGAACAAAATCAAATGAATAGGAAAAATTCAACGAATTCATCTAACAAGCCACCATTTGTTCCAATGGTAGAGAGGACAATTAAATTGGAAGATACCTTGGATAAATTTATCCAAGCCTCATTGGCTAATCACCAAAATCATGAGGCTTTCTAGAAAAACACTAAGGCGTCTATCCGGAATCTTGAGACTTAAGTGTGTCAAATCTCTAAACAATTGGCAGAGCTTACAACTACTCCTTTCTCTGCTAATACCACCACAAATCCTAAAGAACAATGCAAGTCCATTGCCACAAGCAGTGGTAAGGAGATTGGTAAAGGAATAGGGGATCATTTGAATGAACCCGAGGATGTGGAAGGAAGTGTAGAAAAAGTAGCTATGGAGGAAGTAGAAAAGGAAGTTGAAAGTGAAAGAAGTGAGGAGAAAAATAATGTAAATAATGAAAAAAATCAAAAAATCAAAAAGAAAATGAGGACAAGGAGATGATGGATGGAGTACCTCAGGTGAAGGAGGTTCCTTATCCTGTGCATCCATCGAAGAAGACGAAGGAAAAACAACATGCTCGGTTTCTGGACATTTTCAAACGGCTTCAAATTAATGTGTCATTCATGGAAGCTATGGAGGAAATGCCCACATAGGCCAAGTTCATGAAGGACTTGTTGACTAAAAAAAGAAAGATCAAAGATGAAACTGTGGAACTAGAAGCCGGGTGTAGTGCTATTATTCAAAAATATTTGCCTCATAAGACCAAAGACTCGGGTAGATTTACTATCCCTGTTACTATTAGTGCTCTTCCCGTGGGGAAGGCATTATTGCATCTTGGTGCAAACATTAACCTCATGCCGTTATCCATGTTAAAACGGATTGGTGATTTGGAATTGAAACCCACTAGAATTACTCTCCAACTGGCGGATAGGTCATTAAAGTTCCCTTATGGTGTAGCGGAGGATGCTCTAGTGAGGATTGATAAAAAAAATTTCCGGTTGACTTTGTCATCATGGATATTGAGGAAGATTTGGAGGTGCCTTTGATTTTAGGACGACCTTTCATGAAAACGGCAAGAGTCATTATCGATGTCGATAATAGTCAACTCAAGGTACGAGTTGAAGATGATGAGGTTAAGTTTGATGTCCTAGAGGCCATGAAACACCCAAAGGAGAAACAGTCAGCCTTTAGGGTGGATGTCATGGAATAGGCATTTCTATTAGGGAAGCAAGAATTGTACGTGAAAACTCTTTAGAAAAAGCCATAGTGAAGTCTCATGCAAAGTTATATGACTTGTAGGAAGTTGAGCTTGAAAAATGTTTGAAGGACCTAGATACTCTTAAAGAGCTCCCCATGAAAACATTTGTTCCGGAAGATTTACCAAAGGGAGAAAAGTCAGAAAATAAGAAATTAGAGTTGAAAGTGTTGCCGTCTCATCTAAAATATGCATTTTTAGATGAAGGGGGAGGCAAGCTAGTTATTATTAATAATTCACTATCTTATGCTCAAGAGACACAACTCTTAGAGTTTTTAAGAGCCAATGAAGGTACAATAGGATGGGCATTGACTGATCTTAAAGGTATAAGTCCTTCTTTTTGTATGCACAAAATACATATGGAAGAGGATTTCAAACCTGTTGCCCAACCTCAGGCAATTGAACCCAACTATGAAAGAAGTAGTGAGGAAAGAAGTTCTTAAGTTACTTGAAACTAGTATGATTTATCCCATTTCCGATAGTGAATGGGTGAGTCCAGTTTAAGTGGTCCCGAAAAAAGGTGGGATGACGGTTATTCAAATTGAAAAAAATGAGTTAATCCCCACAAGGACAATGACCGGGTGGCGTATGTGCTCGAAAATTAAATCAAGCCACCAGGAAAGATCATTTTCCTTTACTCTTTATGGACCAAATGCTTGAGAGACTGGCTGGCCAGACGTATTATTACTTTTTAGATGGATATTCTGGGTACAACCAAATATTGGTAAACATAGAAGATCAAGAAAAGACATATTTTACATGTCCATTTGGAGTTTTTGCCTACAAACGTATGTCATTTGGATTATGTAATGCGCCTGCAACTTTTTAAAGATGCATGCTCGCCATTTTTTCGGATTTGGTTGAGTAATGTATCGAGGTATTCATGGACGAATTTTCTATATTTGGTAAGAGTTTTGACGAATATTTGAACAATCTGAATGTTGTGTTGGGTAGATGTGTTCAAACAAAATTGGTACTTAAATGGGAGAAGTGTGATTTAATGGTGGAAGAAGGGGTGGTGCTGGGTCATAAAATCTCTTCTAAAGGGATTGAGGTTGACAAAGCAAAAGTGGAAGTCATTGAAAAACTTCCACCACCCGTGAATGTGAATGGAGTTGGGAGTTTTCTAGGACATGCCGGTTTTTACCGGAGATTCATTAAGGATTTCTCCAAGATTGCCAAGCCACATAGTAATCTTTTGGTTAAAGATGTGCTTTTCAATTTTGATGCTAAGTGCTTGGAAGCATTTGAGAGACGAAAGAAAAATTTGATAGTGGCTCCAATCATAGTCGCTCCAAATTGGTCTTTGATTTTGAGCTTAACTATGATGCAAGTGACTATGCTATTGGTGCCGTATTAGGCCAAAGAAAAGATAAAATTTTCACCCGATACATTATGCTAGTAAAGTACTTAATGATGCACAAGTTAATTATGCAACTACAGAAAAATAATTAATAGCTATTGTATATGGGTTGGAGAAGTTTTGATCTTATCTTATAGGGTCCAAAGTGATTGTCTTTACTGACCATGCAGCCATTAAATACCTGGTGACTAAAAAATAGTCAAAGCCAAGATTGCTTCGTTGGATTCTTTTGCTGCAGGAATTCAATCTAGTCATCAAGGATAAAAAAGGCTGTGAAAATTATGTGGCTGATCATCTTTCACGACTCAATATTACAGAGGTGACTAGCGAAGAAAAAGAAATTGTCAAAGAATTCCTGGATGAATGTTTGTTGCTAATTCAAAAAAGACCATAGTTTGCGGATATGGCTAATATTAAGGCAGCGGGTATCATTTCGGATGAATGTACTTGGCAATAGAAGAAAATGTTCTTGAAAGACTCTTCTTACTTCGTTTAGGATGATCCTTTTTTATTCAAATTTGGTGGAGATAGTCTTCTGAGGAGGTGTGTTTCCCGTGAAGAATCAAAAAGCATATTGTGGCATTGTCACAATTCACCCTAGGGGGACACATTAACGGTGAACGCACTGCAGCCAAAATATTGCAGTCCGGTTTCTATTGGCCAACAATCTTCAAAGATGCTCACATATATGTGAAGGAGTGTGATAAGTGCCAAAGAATCGGAGGAGTGACAAGGAGAAATGAGATGCCATTAACCATTATGCAAGAGGTTGAGGTATTTGATTGTTGGGGAGTTAACTTTGTTGGTCCGTTTCCACCCTTTTTCACCAATGAATATATGTTTCTAAATGGGTATGTAGCGGCATCAATTGTGATGAGGAGGAAAGGCAGCGACGTCAACTGTAGCGAGGAGGAGAGGCTGGGTCGTTGAAGTCTCTATTTTTCTTTTTTTTTTGCTGAAAGGAAAAATATCTCAATCTATTCTTCTAGAAATTGCACAATATTAACTCTCTTTTTTTAATTTAATTATATTTTTCAAAAAGGATTTGTAATCCGACTTGAGATAAGGTGATGTCAAAGATAGTGCTTTGTAATCGGGTATCCTAATTAGTAATAAACTTTACAAAATTGCCACCGTGCCACTTTTGACATTGGGTTTTAATTACCCGATGTTGAAACTCTGATGTTAAAAGCTAATTTTGCACTAGTGGTGCTATCATCAAAGTTAGCATCGGCTTTGTGACAGACGCTAATTTTCCGCACCTAATTTCATGTTTTCTTGTAGTGGTTCTTATTAGCAAGGAAGAGACATTAAAGTGAAGGCCTTGGAGGCTGGTGAGGCTGCCAAGCTTATGGCCAAAAAGAAAGAGAATGAGCACAAGATGAAAAGGGAAGCATTGAGACTTGAGCAGCAAAGAATGGAGCAACAAAACCTAATGCAAAAAGAGTTGGAGAAGAAAAAGAAAGAGGAGGAAATAAAGAAAAAAGAGGCCGAAATGGTAGCAAAGAAGAGATAGAGAGAAGAGAAAATCATAAGGGACATTTTTTTTTCATTTTAATCCAACTGATTATTATTAAACATGTTATTTACTTTTTAAAATTTTTTTACCTTCAATAATAAGTTCAAATAAATCACATTTAGGTTTAAAACAAAATTTGAACCATGGTAACAAAGTTCATTAATGTTAACATGGCCTATTAAATTTTGCAAAACACACTTCAAAGTAATACTAATTTATGCGGGAATTAGAGTATTGATTTAAAAGTAGTGAAATAAGGAAATAAAATAAAAAAGAAAAAGAACATAAATGGTTTTGAAAATCCAAAAGTATTAAAACATTTATTAGTATATATTGTAATTTGGTTTTGTTTGAGCTGGATCAGTTCTCAAGGAAAAAACCAATATTTGAACAAAACAAATTAAAATAAACGATTTTAATATTTTTCGATTTTCGGTATTTCATTTTCAATTTTTTTGGTTCGATTTTCTAAAATATATTTTCACAGTTTAAAATGTGTTTGTTCGGTTATGAACACCCTTAAATCTAAGAATGCGCATTTATAGGTATGCATTATACAATTTCAACATAGTATTACGAACTTGACCAAATAAGAAACAAAACATAGTATTGCGATATTTTGAAATTATATGAAGTTTGAATAGTAAAGAAATATTTGACAAATATGGATACAATCAATCAAGAGAATCAATAATAATAAATGAAAAATGTTTTTTATAATAAGAGGGGGAAAAAACTACAATTTTCGTAATTAGCTAAAAAAAATCCTACCATTTTGTATTTACCAACAAAAATACCATTTTCATCCTAAGCATTTGCGGAAATTAAAATTTATACAAAAAAAACGCGTGTAGTGAAAATTATAGAAAATGTTTTTGTGGGTGTGGCATTGTCACATATATTGTTAGCTTGTGTAATTTATTTGAGTTAACAATAGATAGGCGTGAATCAATTGTTATATTTCCCTAATAAAAGCAAAAATTCAATCAACTCTAACATCTTTTGTTTTTGCTTAGTAATCAAATTTAAAGATCAACAAAGTTAATTTATCTTTTTTTTTTTTTGTCTAAAGTTAATCTCTCTATTTACTTTTCTCCCTCATTCTTTGTGTATTCTCCATGTAAAGCACTTGCTAATGAGGGAGAACGAACGTTAGCGTTAATCCTTGTACCCTTTTTGTTTTAATTGAAAAACAATTTGACAAAGAGACTACTCATATATTATTTTTATTTCCTTATTTCAATTATATCATAGAAATATAAAGTATAACATTTTTATTTATCTGAAGACTTATGCTATGCTATCACTTTTTCAGTATATTAATATCTAATCTAATTTTGATGACAAAACAAACATAATTGTTATAAATATGAATATTTATGGAATTTACTTATTGATTTTTTTTTGTGTGTATTTCTGATTTCTTACTTTGTGCAATTTACCTTTTTCTACTATATTGTTTTCAAGAATTTTTTTATTTTACTTTTTTCATTATCTTTCTTTTATTTATACTTCTTATTTATATTTTCTTTTTTGTGTAATGAACTTAAAGAGCCAAAATTCCACTAGGGTGGCATAGCACAGGTCACCAAACATTAGTTTAAAAATATATATTTAATAAACCGGTTTAACCATGGTTTAATCACAATTAAACCAATGAACCTTTGACTACTATCATTATCATACAATGATCAGTCCAATTTTCAAAGCACTCGTTCCTATCATATTCATTGCATGAGAAAACTATTATATATTTATGCATAGTTATAAAACCCATATTGACTCAGCAAGGGGAGGCAATATGCCAGCAAATCGGTGGTATAACTGATCCGAGTGACTCAATGGATGGAGTGAACACGTATTAGACACGACGTGATCCGGTTTAACATGACCGTGTTAGTAATAATCTGGTTTAACCAATAATCCCATTTTAGTAATAACCTTTTGGTCTCTATGTTGGAATCATCTTAATTAACTAATTATTATGTGTGGGTTGACTATTAATTAGATAGGATTATTATCAGCTATTCAACTTATTTGATTTACCGCTTAGTGATCGGCACAAATCGGTTCAGATACCGTAACAGTAATTTGTTTTAGATTACAACTAAAAGATAAAGATTATGATGTGGACTCTGATGAGTGGAAACCTGGGTCTAGCCTATAGTGGGCAATATGGGAACCCCATTGGCGGTTATTATAAATAGACCTGTCAAGAGGTGATGTTCCCCAACACATCAAACTGCCGATTAGCCACATACTCTTCCCCATTCGGAGTGAGGCATCTCGGATTGGGACTCTAGAGGTTTGGTTGAGGAAGGCCACAACACCACACCTTCTCTAACCCTTTTATGTTATCGATGAGTTCGTGACGTTCGTGATCAAAAGGGCTTTCGCTGTATCTCGTGGTGACGAGCGCTAAAGATTCAGGTAGTCCTTAAAATCCTAACTCTATAATTTTAACACAATGACCTCCTAACATTATTGAATATTTCTATTCGGTTTTAAGAAATTCCAACAAGTGGTATTAGAGCCCCATTGTTGTTAGGTTACGGAGTCTTTTGGTATGTGATTTTACCGGTTAATTGCCGAATAATTATTTGAAACAAATTTCATAAGGTTTTTTATTTTTTTTGAAATTTGTTGATATTCGATAACTACATTTATGCACTTTCTGGTTCGATTATGTATGCGAGTCTTTTTTATTCGATCTAAGATAACAATTGAATTCATAATTCATTTTTCTTTTTTTCTTTAATGACCGTATACAGTGCAATTTAAGTTGTTCAATCATTATATTTGGAATTGTGATCAATAATAAAATTGATTATACAGTGAAGTATGTTGATATTAATATGTGAAATTGGTTATATATATTCACAATGTATGGCAAAGCACATTTGGCTTAATGTGCCATTGCTGTGAAAGTTCAATTTTGTTTTTCCCCCATTATTATTAGCGAAATTTGTTATATATTATTACGTGACTAATTGAAATTTTTTTTTTCGGCTGAGGCAATAATGTTATCTTTTTTTGATAGTTTTTTTTTAAGCATAATATTATAACATTATTTGCTTGGATTAAGGGACCTCTTTTTCCCTTTTTTTTGTCTTATCTTATAAAGTAATACAATTCAGATAAGAATATATTTTTCTCAAGATTGGTTATGTTTTGTTTAGTAACTAATTTGAGATTGAAATATTATTCTTTTTATTTAATATTTAATTTTGCATAATTGCTTGATAAAAGTTGAAAGATGAGACTGAAATTGCGATAAGGATTAAAGGAATTAGTTTTTTTTTTTAACTAATTCAAGATTATATCATAAAATTCCATGGGTACATGATAAAGTTGAATTTGTTATAGAAATCGTTTACTATTATTCGATTGAAATTCAGTTTGTGAAGTTTTATCTCGTCATAAACTTTATTTTATGGAATTTCAGAGTTTATTTTTTGGTGAAATATTTCGGTGTTTGACTTCACTCAAATATTTCGGTGTTTGACTTCGGTCAAATATTTTGGTGTTTGACTTTGGTCAAATGTTTCGGTGTTTGACTTCAGTCAAACGTTTCGGGATTTGACTTTAGTCAAACATTTAGAGTTTGACTCTTTGGTCAAATATATTGTAGTTTGACTTGGTCAACATTTAGAGTTTGACTATGGTCAAAATTTGGAATTTGACTACGGTCAAAATATCGTGTTTGACTTTGGTCAACATTTAGAGTTGATTTTAGTCAACATTTAGAGTTTGGCTTCGTCAATATTCAGAGTTGACTTTGGTCAACATTTGGGGTTTGATTTTTGTCAACATTTGAGTTTGACTTTGGTCAAACATTTAGATTCTAACTTTGGTCAAACAGTTGGAGTTTGACTTAGTCAAACAATTTTTCCTCTATTAATTTAGCGATTCACATAAAGAAAGTGTGATACTATATGAATGTATGTGGAAAGGTTCTGGCTAAGGAAAGACTTGGTATTTAAGCGGATCCGTTGTGAGCCACCTCTCTTTCCTAGGAACCAATCTGTGTGCATTTCTATAGTTTACACGAGTGTAAAGTGTAATTGCATAAAGAAACCTATTTGAAGGATAAAGTTTTTAGGATTGATTTAATCGGTCATTCGGTTGAAACTTTGGAAAACTCAAGTTCAAGGCCGAAAAGATCACTTAAAACTCTCGAAAGTGCGTTGTTTTAGGTCATTGTTAGAAGTGCAGGGGAGCATGACCATGCTCCTTGTAGGCATGGTTGTGCAACTCATTAGGAATGTGCTTTGAAGTTTTTGCAACATGCACAACCGTGTGGTACTGATAAGGGCAAATTAGTGTATCTATATAATAATGGATTTGCACTTATCTCAAGAAATAACATGTTTCTATGCAAAATTTCATCTCTATTCCTTACTTTGTAAGTTTAAGAGTAAATAGGTAGTAATAATAAATTTTATAACTTAAGAAATGTATTTTCAAGTGTTTTGGAAGCAGAAATAAGAAAGTCAAGATGTTGGGGCATACCAAGGCTCGAGTGCTGGAAGCTGAGGAACATAGGATCCCTTCTGCAAGAGTTATGAGCCTGGCGCTCGAGCGCCACACTGAGGCTCGAGCGCCAGAATACGTTGAGCATTGGATCCTTTCTGCCAGTGTTATGAGCCTGGCGCTCGAGCGCCACACGCATTAACCAGGAATTTAAGCTCATTAACCAGCACGTGTAAGGCCAGCGCTCAAGCGCCAGGAGCGTGCTCGAGCGCCAGACCCCTGCCCAAAACACCTATAAATACAACTCTTCAGAAGTTAGGAGATATATTGGATTGTAAAGAAATAAACTATAAAGTATAGTGCTTTAGTCAGAGTTCTAATACTCTTAGGTTTAATTCTTGAAGTTCATGGCCTTGCTAGGCTAAGCTTTCCGCCAGGATTGAATGTAATTACTTCGTCTCTTGTTTCTTTCAATTGTTAGTTTTATATTATATATGAATAGGAGTTCTTCTTCGGTTCTTCTTTTCTTGGTTTAAGCTTGATCACCTTTTCCATGTGTTAGTTTATATGCACAGTTGAGAAACTGGTTTATAAATGGATTTGGAGAAAAACTCTCATAAAATCTTCTAGTCTAGAGATAGATGGAAGTGCTTATGATTGCCAAAATACTCTGCTTAATGCAAGACTTAGTTCCTAAAGTGCCAAGAGATTGGGCTCTAGAAACTAGTGTCATAGAATCAAGTGACAAAGATATTTGCATTTGTGACATTGAGTATGCATCTCTACTTATAATATTTAACTTCTATTGAAAAACACAAGGTTAAGTAATGAAACTCAATCCCAGGTGAATCATTATCTTATTTGTTTATCTTTTTACCAAGTGTTTATTTTATTTTCCATTCACAACTTATTAATGTTTTTAACATTCTGTCAACTTAATTCTTAATCGGATAAATTTAGTGCTCCCTGAGGACGATACACGTAGAGTCACTATACTGAAATGAGTTAATACTTTCCAGCTCCATTAAAAGGTTAACAAAATTTCTGGCCCCGTTGCCGAGGAGCACGGTTATTTATTTCTTTTAAGTTTTGAGTTGAATAGTAAAAATTGTGGATAATCATTCTTTATGTAAGTATTTGTATAGTTGTACCTAACTCTCACTATTGTTCCAGTATTGTTGTATGCTTACTCACAGAAAAAGCCAAAGAGAACAGTTAGTGTATATTGACGAAATCGAGGCATTTGCTAGACGATAGTCTGCAATTAAATACCATGAACAAAAGGAGGGAGAGAGTTCCTCAAAATTCTCTAGTAACTGTATACATTTTGCTACTTTTGATATGGTTGCGGAAGTTCCTAATGCGGCGAGGGTTTTAGTCCTTGGTGTGATTCCTCAAGGTCCAAGGAATCGGTCCGCTATTGTCTTGTCTCCCACTGCTCAGCAAATGGAGATTAAGCCATATTGGTATATTCTCATCTTGACTAATCAGTTCACGGGGAAAGATCATGAGGATTCGCATAATTTCTTGGAGACCTTTTATGATCTTGTAGCGACTATGGGCTTGGATGAAGCAAGTTCTGAATATGCCTATATGAAATTATTTCATTTAGCACTTATTGGAGATGCTAAGGAATGGTTCAAGACTCTTCGGGGTCAAAGTTTGAACACATGGAGTGAGGTTGAAGAAGCCTTTTCAACAAGGTTCTTTCCTCCTTCTAAAATGATCCAAGTGCAATCTGAAATATCTGCTTTTAAGCAGGGACAAGATGAAGCATTTAACGAGGCTTGGGAAAGGTACCAAAGGTTGTTGCGAAAGTGCCCAAATCATGGGTTGACTGATATTGCGAAGCTGAATATATTTTGTGCAGGATTGAACCATCAGTGGACAATCCATCTTACTGCAACTGTTGGACGGTCACTTAAAACCATTGATGTACCTACTGCAATGGAAATCATCACTTCTATGGCAGCAAGTGATAGAGCTGGGCATCAGCCCAGAAGCCAAGTCTCAAAGCCCAAGGGTGTCCTGGAATTAAATTCTTCTGATGCTATTTTGGCACAGAATAAGCTTATGACTCAGCAAATTGAGAAAAACACTGAGGCGTCTATCCGGAATCTTGAGACACAAGTTGGTCAAATCTCTAAACAATTGGCAGAGCTTACCACCACTCCGTTCTCCGCTAATACCACCACGAACCCTAAAGAACAATGCAAGTCCATTGTCACAAGGAGTGGTAAGGAGATTGGTAAAAGAATAGGGGATCATTTAAATGAACCTGAGGAGGTGGAAGGAATAATTGAAGAAGTAGCCATGAAGGAAGTAGAGAAGGAAAGTGAAAGTGAAAGAAGTGAGGAGAAAAATAATGCAAATATTGAAAAGAAAAAAATCAAAAAGAAGGTTGAGGTCAAAGAGAAGATGGATGGAGTACCTCATGTGAAGGAGGTTCCTTATCTTGTTCATCCATCAAAGAAGACAAAGGAGAGGCAATATGCTAGGTTTCTAGACATTTTCAAACGGCTTCAAAAAAATGTACCATTTATGGAAGCTATGGAGGAAATGCCCACATATGCCAAGTTCATGAAGGACTTTTGACAAAAAAAAGAAAGTTCAAAGATGAAACTGTGGAACTAGAAGCGGGATGTAGTGCCATAATTCAAAAATCCTTGCCTCATAAGACCAAAGATCCGGGTAGTTTTACTATCCCTGTTACTATTTGTGCTCTTCCCGTAGGGAAGGCATTACTGGATCTTTGCGCAAGTATAAACCTCACGTCGTTATCCATGTTAAAACGGATTGGTGATCTGGAAGTGAAACCCACTAGAATGACCCTCCAGATGACGGATAGGTCATTAAAATTTCCTAATGGTGTAGTGGAGGATGTTCTAGTGAAGGTTGATAAATTTGTCCTTCTAGTTGACTTTTTCATCATGGATATCGAGGAAGATTTGGAGGTGCCTTTAATTTTGGGGCGACCTTTCATGAAAACGGCAAGAGTCATCATTGATTTGGATAATGGACAACTCAAGGTACGAGTTGAGGATGATGAGGTAAAATTTGATGTGTTGGAAACCATGAAACACCCAAAGGAAAAACAGTCAGCCTTTAGGGTGAATGTCATGGAGGAGGCATTTCTATTAGGGAAGAAGGAAATATACAATGCTAGCCCTTTAGAAAAAGCCACAGTGCAGTCTCATGCAAAGGTATATGACTTGGAGGAAGTCGAAAATGAAAAATGTTTGAGGGACTTAGATACTCTGAAGGAGGACCCCATGAAAACATTTGTCCCGGAAGACTTACCCAAGGAGGAAAAGTCAGAAAAAAATAAGTTGGAATTTAAAGTGTTGCCGTCTCATCTAAAATATGCATTTTTAGATGAAGGGGGAGGCAAGCCAGTTATAATTAACAGTTCACTATCTTCTGAGCAAGAGGCACAACTCTTGGAGGTTTTAAGAGCCAATGAAGGGGCAATAGGATGGGCACTGACAGATCTCAAAGGCATAAGTACTTCTTTCTATATGCACAAGATACATATGGAAGAGGATTTCAAACCTGTGGCCCATCCTTAAAGGCAATCCAACAATGAAAGAAGTAGCAAGGAAAGAAGTCCTTAAGTTACATGAAGCTGGTATGATTTATCCCATCTCCGATAGCAAATGGGTAAGTCCAGTTCAGGTGGTCCCAAAGAAAGGGGGGATGACGGTTATTGCAAATGAGAAAAATGAATTAATCCCTACAAGGACAGTGACCGGGTGACAAATGTGTATTGATTATAGAAAATTAAATCAAGCCACCAGGAAAGATCATTTTCCCTTGCCTTTTATGGACCAAATACTTGAGAGACTAGCTGGCCAGGCATATTACTGTTTCTTGGATGGATACTCTAAGTATAACCAAATTTGGGTAAACCTAGAAGATCAGGAAAAGACAGCTTTCACATGTCCATTTGGAGTTTTTGCTTATAAACGTATGCCGTTGGGACTATGTAATGCGCTTGCAACCTTTCAAAGATGCATGCTCGCCATTTTTCGGATTTGGTTGAGAAATGTATCGAGGTTTTCATGGATGACTTTTCTGTCTTTGGGAAAAGCTTTGAAGAATGTTTGAACAATCTGAATATTGTGCTAGGAAGATGTGTTCAAACAAATTTAGTGCTTAACTGGAAGAAGTGCCATTTAATGGTAGAGGAAGGGGTGGTGCTTGGTCATAAGATCTCGTCTAGAGGAATCGAGGTTGACAAAGAAAAAGTGGAAGTCATTGAAAAACTTCCACCACCCGTAAATGTTAAAGGAATACGAACTTTTTTAGGGCATGTCAGTTTTTACCGGAGATTTATTAAGGACTTCTCCAAAATAGCCAAGCCACTTAGTAATCTTTTGGTTAAAGATGTGAATTTCAATTTTGATGCTAAGTGCTTGGAGGCATTTGAGAGACTTAAGGAAAAACTGATTATGGCCCCAACCATAGTTGCTCCAAATTGGTCTTTGGACTTTGAGCTTAACTGTGATGCGAGTGACTATGCTGTTGGTGCCGTATTAGGCCAAAGAAAAGACTGAATTTTTCACCCCATACATTATGCTAGTAAAGTACTTAATGATGCACAGGTGAACTATGCAACTACAGAAAATGAATTACTAGCAATTGTAAATGGGTTGGAAAAATTTCGATCTTATCTTATAGGGTCCAGAGTAATTGTCTATACTGACCATGCAGCCATAAAATATTTGGTGACTAAGAAAGAGTCAAAGCCAAGATTGCTTCGGTGGATTCTATTGCTGCAAGAATTCAATCTAGTCATCAAGGATAAGAAAATTTTGTGATGCTCATCTTTCCCGACTTCATAAGACAGAGGGGACTAGCGAAGCAGAAGAAGTTGTCGAGGAATTCCCGGATGAACGTTTGCTGGTAATTCAAGAAAGGCCATGGTTTGCGGATATAGAAAATTTTAAAGCAGTGGGTATCATTCCGGATGGGTTTTCTTGGCAACAAAAAAAGAAGTTCTTAAAAGACTCTTCTTACTTCGTGTGGGATGATCCTTATTTATTTAAAATTGGAGGAGATGGTCTTTTGAGACAGTGTGTTTCACGTGAGGAATCTAAAAGTATATTGTGGCATTGTCACAATTCACCCTATGGGGGACATTTTAACGGTGAACGCACTATAGCCAAAGTATTGCATTCCGGTTTCTATTGGCCAACAATCTTTAAAGATGCTCACATTTATGTGAAACAATGTGATAAGTGCCAAACAACCGGAGGAGTGACGAGAAGGAATGAGATTGCTGGGGAATTGAGTTTGTTGGTCCATTTCCACCCTCTTTCACCAATGAATATATATTGGTAGGAGTGGACTATGTATCAAAATGGGTAGATGCAATTCCCTGTGCAAGAGCTGATGCAAAGACAGTAGTGACATTCTTGAAAAAGAATATATTCTCAATGTTTGGTTCCCCAAGAGTACTCATTAGTGATGGGAGTTCGCACTTTTGCAACTCCTAATTAAAAAATGTCTTGGAACATTATGGGGCAAGACATAAAATTGCTAGTCCATACCATCCCCAAACTAATGGTCAAGCTGAAGTCTCGAATAGAGAAATTAAGCGAATTTTGGAAAAAACCGTTAGTGTTTCAAGAAAAGATTGGACCATCGAATTGGATGATGCTTTGTGGGCTTACCGGACAGCTTATAAAGCTCCCATAGGATTGACTCCTTTACAGTTAGTCTATGGGAAGTCCTGTCACTTACTGGTCGAATTGGAACATAAGGCATATTGGGCTTTGAAGTATTTTAATTTTGACCAAACAACTGCAGGGGAAAAACGAAAAATACAACTTCATGAATTGGAAGAGTTGAGACTCCAGGCTTATGAGTCTTCAAGGATATACAAAGAAAGAATGAAGTTGTATCATGATAAAAAGTTGGTCAAAAAGGCTTTCAGTCCTGGGCAATATGTTTTAATCTTTAATTCTAGAGTGAAATTATTTCGGAGAAAATTAAAGTCCAAGTGGTCTGGACCCTTTAGGGTTAAGGAAGTAAGGCCTTATGGAGCTGTAGAGATTGAAGACCCAGTGAAGAACGAGAGCTGGGTAGTGAATGGTCAGAGATTAAAGTTTTATCTTGGTGGTGACATCAAGCGACTAACCACCATAATGGGTTTGAAGGAAGCATAACCATGCTACAGGTGTCGAGCTAATGACGTTAAACAAGCACTGATTGGGAGGCAACCCAATTTTGTGTGTTTATTTTTGTGTTTTTTGTAAATAGAATAAATAAATTTGATGAGTTTTGAAAGAATTTTGTGACAAAGTTGGAAATTTGAGCAACTGAAAAAGGCTTCTTCACTGTCCAGTTTTTGGACCTGGCGCTCAAGCGCCAGGGGTATTTATTTGGCGTTGTTTTCAAAAATTTTGAGTCAGATGTTTGCGCTCGAGCGCCAATATCAGCGCTCAAGTGCCATAGACAACTGAAAAGCCATTCTTCACTGCCTTATATTTTGGGATGGCGCTCGAGCGCCAGCTGTGGTGCTCCAAAGCCAGAAAAGAATAACGGTTGATCTGCTAATCAATGCACCAGCGCTCGAGCGCCAGCAGCAGCGCTCGAGCGCCAGTCACGTGTTGGCTTTAAAAACAGCGCAGAATCAGTTTTTTTTCACAAAATCTCTTTTGTCTCTCAATAGTTATGCTGAGAAAATCATTTCTCACATTAAATTTGTCCAAATTCATCAAATTTCTCAAGTTTTTCATCAATCATCATCATGTTCAGGTACTGTTCATCTTTCCATTCATTGTTCATGTTTCCATTTCCATATATGATGTGATTTTGAACCTTTAGAAGATGATGAACATGAACATGAACATTTTAGACATTCTTAATACATTGTAATTTGGGTTTTCTGTTCAAAATGTTGTTATTTTGGTCTATTTTCTGTGTTGTTGAAATTCTGAAGTTATGAAGTAATGGAGGAATTATGTTGAAATTCTGAATTATATTCTGAATATGACGAAATTTTGAGTTATGTTCTTCATTTTATCTGAAAGAATTGTCCATTTTTGAAACCCAAATATACATTGTATTAGTGATCATGATGATGATGATGATGTTTCGTTGTTTAGTTACGAGTTTTGGAGCTTTCTTTGAATAATTTGTACAGAAACCGAGGAAAGGCACCCGCTCATGAGCCCGAGCATGCTTCCAAAAAGAGAAAAGAAGGCCCCCAAAGGAGAAGAGGAGGTTCTTCATCCCAAGGTGGTGGTTCTGACCACCCCCACCGGTCCATTGACCAGGAGAGGACTGAGAGGTTCTGGGTCATCAACGACTGGAACTTCATTGCAGAGCGAAGAGTTGAACTGCGGGATGGAGAACGCCAAGAATTCACTGGCATGCTCACTCTTTGCAACTGGTGGTCTATTGCATCGCACCCGGAGAAATTCGACCGGGAGATTTTCAAGGAGTTCTATGTGAACGCCTTTGGGGGTAAAGACACCAAGACCCGTGAGAAGGTGTCCATTGTCCGCGGGATACGGGTACCGTACGATACCGATTGGATAAATGAGAAGATCGCCGGAGGAGTCATTTCACCTATCTCGACATATGAGAGAGGTGAAAGGGTGGTTGATGATTTTACAAGAATGAGGAATCAAGGGGATTTGGACCTCCAAACTACTTTGGAGAGGATTTGCAACGAGGATAGGAGGATTGTGGAGACAACTAGGAACGAATTTCCTCGCAAAGTTCTCCGGGGCAACATGACGGTAGTCTCCAAGCTTTGGATGACGTTTATTCTCGCCAACCTCCGGCCAAAATCCCATCCCTCTGATCTCCCACTTGAAGAGTGTCATCTCTTGAGTTGTATCAAGACTCCCGGCATCACGGTCGACCCGACTCAGATTATTTCTGATATGATTTGGGCCAATGTGCATAAGGGTAGCACGAAATAAAGTTTGGCGTTCCCGTCTCTCATCACTAGCCTATGTGAAGATGCGGGGGTTCCGGTTGTTCGTAGCCAAGAGATTCGAGAGCCCATTGACAAGAAGTATTTCCAAAACCACTTTGCGGACAGGGATCCGAATGCACCGCCTGCACCACCACCGCAAGTTCCCCAGAGAACAATGGAGGATTTGTGGGGCCGTATTAGCACAAGGCTTGATCACAATGACATGCAATTTGCTGCCCTACATCGGGGGTTGACTAGTCTTCACCTCTCCCACTACTCGATGGCTCAGCAGTCCATGCCGGGTCAAACATTTTTCCGGCCTTGGAGGCTTTTGCTACACATATGGATTGGCCTGGGGACTAGCCAATTCCACTGTGGGAGGCAGCTGGAGAGGGAGGTGAAGGAAGTGGTGGTAGCGGGGAAGACGATGGGTCTGGTGGCGATGGGGACATCGAAATCAACGATTATTTCGAGGAGGATGACCCATTAATGTAGTTTGTTATTTTGTTCTAAAAAAAATGAAAAATATATATATTAAATAAAATGTTTGTTTTGTTTTAGTGGCAAGTGTTGGTTGTGGTTGTGTGAAAACAGAAATTTTTATGATATTGCATGAGTTGGAAAAAGATGAATTGTGAAAAATAATAATTTGAAAGTTAACCGATCATGAGATGATTTTTGTGTATTGGGAATTGTGAAAAATTATTCTCAAGGTTAAAGCCTTTTTAGCGTTATATGTTGAGTGAATCCCACAAAAATGTATGAGAGTCCTCTTTGTTAACTTGAATGGATTTTGTTTGATTTTGTAATTGCCATGATCAATTGAGACATAAAAATGATAGAGGCACAGTTTATTGATTGAGTTTGAGCCAAAAAGCTTACCTATTAAAATTATATCTTTTGTTGGTACCCACTTTGAGCCATGAATTATTTCGTTAACCCTAAGACACCTATGTGAATGTTTTATCCTTACCTTTGAGTTGGAGAAAAATATTTATATGTTTAGGGAGAATAATGGGTATTCAAATGATGTATGACTTTGTTGGCTTAGAAAATAATTCAAGTGTTTCTGGAATGAGTATAAGTCCTTGGGCAGCCTTGTGTATATATGTGAAAAAGAAAAAAGTAAAAAAAAAGAGAAAAGAAAAAGTAAATAAATAAAGACATGGGAAGGTGCCTTGGAAAATAAGAAAAAGAAACACTTGAAAGGAAGTATGAGGTGAGCATGTTTTGTAGAATAGGTTGGGGGGGGGGGGGAACTTGTAAGTATATGAAAATATCTTCTCCAACTCGTTTCGCATAACTAGAAAAACAAAGATATTTTGTAGCCCAGCCTCATTACAACCTTTTGAAATGACCTCTTGATTTATTATTGTTCGATTTTGTGAAATGGTTTGATGGCAAATGAAAAAGAAAATTCAAGTTAAATGACATTGACGAATGAGCAAAATTGACACCATGTAAGGTTCGAGAGTAAATCTTTATCAATGGTTTATTACAATTTTCTATGCACTTAAGTCATAAATTGGTCCGTTGCCTCTGTAAATTAGGTGATTATAAGTTTCTCTTAACTCTTTCCATGCATATCATGAAGATTGACGTTTGATACACTTTGCTTTAACCCATACTTGCTATGTTTCTTTTGTTGTTTTCTTTGTTTTAGGGATACATTGCTTGAGGACAAGAAAAGTCTAAGGTTGGGTGGAGTTTGATAAGTGCAAATTAGTGTATCTATATAATAAAGGATTTGCACTTATCTTCTCAAGAAATAACATGTTTCTATGCAAAATTTCACCTCTATTCCTTACTTTGTGAGTTTAAGAGTAAATAGGTAGTAATAATAAATTTTCTAACTTAGGAAATGTATTTTCAGGTGTTTTGCAAGAATAAATAAGAAAGTCAAGATGCTGGGGCATATAAGAGGCCAGCGCTCGAGCGCCATACCAAGGCTCGAGCGCTGGAAGCTGAGGAACATAGGATCCCTTCTGTCAGAGTTATGAGCCTGGTGCTCGAGCGCCACACCAGGGCTCGAGCGCCACACCAGGGCTCGAGTGCCAGAATACGTTGAGCATTAGATCCTTTCTGCCAGTGTTATGAGTCTGGCGCTCGAGCGCCACACCAGGGCTCGAGCACCAAATGCATTAACCAGGCATTTAAGCTCATTAACCAGCACGTGTAAGGCCAGCGCTCAAGCGCCAGGAGGGCGCTCGAGCGCCAGACCCCTGCCCAAAACACATATAAATACAGCTCTTCAGGAGATATATTGGATTGTAAAGAAATAAACTACAAAGTATAGTACTTTAGTCAGAGTTCTAATACTCTTAGGTTTAATTCTTGAAGTTCACGGCCTTGCTAGGCTAAGCTTTCCGCCAGGATTGAATGTAATTACTTCATCTCTTGTTTCTTTCAATTGTTAGTTTTATATTATATATGAATTGGATTTCTTCTTCTGTTTTTCTTGTCTTGGTTTAAGCATGATCACCTTTTCCATGTGTTAGTTTATTTGCGCAGTTGAGAAACTAGTTTATAAATGGATTTGGAGAAAAACTCTCATAAAATCTTCTAGTCTAGATATAGATGGAAGTGCTTATGATTGCCAAAATACTCTGCTTAATGCAAGACTTAGTTCCTAAAGTTCCAAGAGATTGGACTTTAGAAACTAGTGTCTTAGAATCAAATGACAAAGATATTTGCACTTGTGACATTGAGTATGCATCTCTTCTTATAATATTTAACTTCTATTGAAAGAAACAAGGTTAAGTAATGAAACTCGATCCCAGGTGAATCATTATCTTATTTGTTTATCTTTTTACCAAGTGTTTATTTTATTTTCCATTCACAACTTATTATGTTTTTGAACATTCTGTCAACTTAATTCTTAATCGGATAAATTCAGTGCTCCTAGAGGACGATTTAATCCTTTCCAGCTCCATTAAAAGGTTAACAGGTACCTAGACACGAGTATTTGGGGCCTTCTAAGCGACTGGACTCTTTTTGTGATTTTTTGACTTGGCACGACCTTGGCACCGTTTGGCTTGGCTGCATGAGGCTATCTAGATAATTTTTATTGTTAGGACACAATCATGCGGCATGGTAGCATGGTCACGTGGCGTGACAGAGTCTGATAAAGTACTTTTTGAACCATGTTATGTAACAATAATCAAATAATTGAAGCAAACATAATACCTCCGTAACCTTTGTCATGGAAATTAATTTGATTAAAGTTATAAGGATGAGCTTGTTGTTGCTATTGTGAGTTTTGCTTCCACCCTCCGATGTGACACATCTTGATTGAACAATGTCAAGCCTGTGATAATAAGCATGTGACAGACATAAAGCAATTGTTTATGTGGGTGATTGCTTGCCATCCTCCGATGGACTTTCACTTGACTAGAACTGACTGTCAATGTATTATTGTTACATGAGACTACCACTTACAAGCCAACCTACGTACCCTCCGGTATTTGGGGTTGGTGGAGTGCTTTGGCATCTTGTTGTCCATAATTAACAAATTATCTACATATGTATATATATGTGTATGAATTATTCCCATTTTATGAGTAAGCTGGTTGTTAATTCTATGTCCTAATTTTTTATGGTGCAATCGTGTATCCTCCGAGCACGATGGTGTTGGTAGAAGGCTCTAGTCTTCTATGCCTTAAGATCACTAGACTAGGGTTATGCAACTATTCAGAAAGCAACTTTTAAGTTGAATAGCAATTTAAGGATAGTCTCAAAGTTTCCTTGAATTCTTTTCTCAGCTTATGAATATAGGACGGTCACCTATACGTGATCTTCACTGTGAAGGTTGCTGAGAAAAGACTTCTAAAGGTGCTTTGTGGTTACTAAAGGAGGTTGGTTGCATAATGTTGCGCAATCATTCCTTGACGGATTCTTGCTATTCGTTATGTGAATTGTTTTCATAAAGTTTTTTAAAACAGTGAGCAAAGTTCTCTAGGTTAGTAATGTAAATTACTAAGCCTGTATCTGCAAACTTTGTAATATTTTCATAAAGACATATAAGGTATTTAAGGATCTAAAGAAATAAGCAATAATCTAAGGGGTTAGACGCTAACAAGTCTCTTATGAACATAGTTGAAAGTCAACTTGATAAGACTATTCGGTTCACAAGATATAATCGTAATGATAGATATTCATAAGGTATGATTGATCTGGTGATGACGTCCTAACCTATTTATGCAATTCCTCATCAGTGTGGGGTAGTTCCAGTAGTTCACAATGCAAGGTTTTCTAAGCATAAAGATGTGGATAAAGGAAGGAATTATGCCCTAAGCAGGAAGAAGTGTTTGATTCTCAAATTGCTTGCTTGCCCAAAGGGTAAGAAGTGTTTGATTCTCAAATTGTTTACTTGCCCAAGATCACTATTAGGATATGCTTTAAAGAATATAGTTTAGATTATTTCAAGATAATACCGACAAAGGCAACTAAAAAAAAACTCATTAAGAGCTTGAGATAGGCGAAAGGCCTATGTAGAGCATTAAGTGTTTAAGGTTGATCCAACTAAGTATGGCCTTGTGGTCCTAATAAAGGAGTGATGGATTCAAGAAATGTTAGTTGCAGTATGTTAGAAAGTCGCGAGACTTAAAGTTGATCCCACTAGCATAAAGTATCTTTTTTTGGAGCCTCTAATTCTCTAAGGATGTTGAGTTTGGGGGGGAGAGATGTTAACAGACATTGGTCTTGAAGAGGATACGGATACACATCCTCATAAGGACATGACTCTCCCATATGGACAAGATCAACAGGTTATACCTATAGATCATCAGGGACCCCCAACTTCTCTTCATATGGTTTGGGAGGAGCAATAGGGTCAAACTCAACAACCTTGTCAAGTTGCATCAAGTAGGTCTACAAGAGAATGGAAAAGTGCAAATCTAGAGGATTATATCGCACATGAGGATACTATTGATTCTTCAGATATGACTTAGTTACTAATTCCAACTCTCATGAAGTTAGTTAAGGCCATGGGGGTGAACTCCATACTATAAATAAAATGACATTTGGGGCATTGTAAAGTTACCTAGGAAGCAAAACCAATTTGGATTCATAGGGTGACATAAGGAACAAGCCATGTCATATGTGGAAGGACTTACTTGGAAAGATTCACATTGCAAGTTAAGCCTTAAGTCACACAAATGGAGTTAAAGACCGCTTACCTCAATAAGGACCTTGAGGAAAAGTCTATATAGAAGAACTGTTGGGACATACCTCGGAAGAAGATAATCAATTGGTTCATAAACTTAAGGAATCCATTTGTGGACTTAGTTAAAGTTTTTTGTCAATGGTACTTTACGTACCTTAAGTTCAGTGGGAGTAAAGATCAAGATTCTTAAAAATGAGATATTTAATCTCGAAGAATATTTTGAACGGGATCAAATCCTGAATTCTTAAAGTAAATTCCCTATGCTTAGGCAAAGGGATACCTCACGTGTTTGCAAGTCATGACCCGTGTATGTCTTGCTTTCATGGTGAAAATACAGGGTAGATACTAGGATTCTTTGGGGGAGATTTTTGAGTTACAGCAATAAAGGTCTTTGATTAATTTCAAAGGACAAAGTGTTGTTGGCTAACATACAGGAAGTCAGATGAACTTGAGATCATAAGGTATTTCACTCTGACTTCAATAAGTGTTGGGTTAATCGCGAGTCGATATTGGGATACCCTTTTTTCTAAGTTGGTTTTAAGAGAAAAACATTTAGTAAAGTGCCACGTGGTCACTTGTTGTCTCTTCAACCATAAAGTTTATGTAATTGTTGCTAAAGAACCGCTAGATGTCAATAAAGTCAAGTAAGGTACTAGAGATTCTTATTGACAATGAAGGTGTGGTCTTATATAGATAGGACTTTTTCAGTATGTAAAATTACAGGTAACGATTTCCTTCTTGTTAAGGAATGAGGTTCAGAGTGTTATTTTAGAAAGTATTGAGCTATTAAGGAACAAACTCCAAAGTTACAAGTCCACTCACTAAGGTTTTGGCATCATTAGGGCCTATGTGATTATGCATTTGGCATGGGTGTCATTAGTATGCCTGGAAAAGTGGGAGTATAACGTCTTTTGTAGCTCATTACTTGGTCATGACAATTAAGTTTATAATATAATTACTATGAACTATTGATCTCATAAGGACAAACTAAAGTATGAACCAGTTGGAAAGAGGCATGTAATAGATCACGAAACATGTAATTTTCATGCCATTCATCCACATTTGATTTATGTCATTGAGTGTACTAACTATTGTGATCATTGGGGTTTAGCCACAACTACACAAGTGGTGAAAGCTGTTATGGTTCCTAGTTGTTACATAAGATGAACCAGATTATACATGTAATCTAAATTGAATAGCGTATAGTTGCGCGCCTAAAGTTTTCTTGTGATATAATCATTCAAGTTAATATTAAGCCCAAGTGGGAGATTGTTGGAATTATCTTAATTTCAACTAATTATTATGTGTGGGCTGACTATTAATTAGATAGGATTATTATCAGCTATTCAACTTATTTGATTTAACCGCTTAGTGATCGGCACAAATCGGTTCAGATACCGTAACAGAAATCTGTTTTAGATTACAACTAAAAGATAAAGACTATGATGTGGACTCTGATGAGTGGAAACCTGGGTCTAGCCTATAGTGGGCACGATGGGAACCCCATAGGCTGTTATAAATAGACCTGTCAAGTGGTCCCAAACACATCAAACTGCCGATTAGCCACATACTCTTCCCCTTACGGAGTGAGGCATCCCGGATTGGGACTCTAGAGGTTTGGTTGAGGAAGGTCACTACACCACACCTTCTCTAACCCTTTTATGTTATCGATGAGTTCGTGAAATTCGTGATCAAAAGGGCTTCCGCTGTATCTCGTGGTTACGAGCGCTAAAGATTCAGGTAGTTCTTAAAATCCTAACTCTATAACTTTAACGCAACAACCTCCTAATGTTATTGGATATTTCTATTCGGTTTTAAGAAATTCCAACACTCTATAGTTACACCTCATTTTCATTTTAATCCTATCCAAAAAAAAAATCCTTTTACTTCCTACAATGTTGTTCTTTTCATTTGAGTCCCTGCCTTCATTTTTTGTCGTTAAATCTCGCAACTCCACCATCACAGCCACTACTGTCATTGCTCCTTTCTCTTACCACCACCGCCTGCATCGATTGTGTCTTACCAAGATAGGTCTATCCCCAAAGCTTGGTGGCTATCGAACTAGAGACGCTTTGCCACGTGCTAATTCTTCCTCTCAGTATTGGCATCGTCGATCTCCACTTGTTGACCTCTATCTAACTTTGTGCAATGGTGGTGGATGTGGTAGTTACAATGGTGGAGCTGCATGATTTACCGAAATGGACAAACGTTTTTGTAAACTTTTAGAAAACTTGAAGCAGAATGAAAACATTGAATGAAAATGCAAACCAAACGGGCTCTATATAAACCAAAAAAGTTATCCAGCAAATCGACATCGGGAAAAAAAAAAAAGAAAAAGAAAGGACTTCAACAGATTCAACGCGTTGTGTTTTGCTATTTTTTCATATTGCCTTCTTCTTCTTCACTCTTTGAGCCCTAACAGAGCATGCACACTTTCATTGTCGCTGTCGTTGAGCCTGCTGTGCCGCCGCACACCACGAATATCGCCAACCTTCAGCTTCTTTTCTTGGCTACTATGCACTGCAAATCTGTAGCGTTCCTGTTTCATATAGATTACTGAAAATAAGTATAACTTGTTTCAACAAAACCTTTTTCATAGACTTGATCAGCATTCAATCCATTATAAGCATTCTCAAGAGACTTCCAACTAAGCTTTGTTGGTTGGTTATGAAAAAACTTCACTCTAAAGTATGAGGAATCAAATTTAATGTATAAGAGTAATATATATCTTACTAATACTTTAAAAATCAAGATGGTCCAATCAGTAAAAGCATAATTATAGATTAAATTGGGTCAAACTATAGTCAAACTGCTAAAATTTAAACTAAATATCCTTGTAAACATGGAGGAGGAGTAATTGCATTAACCTCACAATTAAACTAAATATTCTTGTAAACAATATTCTAAATAGAATCTATTACATTAAGCTCACAATTAAATTGATCAGTATTCTTTGTTGAACATAACTTCCTCATTTTCAACCTCTTCTTGAACGGTAGGAGTAATTGCATTTGTTGATCATTTTGGACAATCTCCTCCGAAACATTTGCCCTTTCAACATTTGTAGTCTTCTGTTGATCAACTTCTTGGACTTCTTGAACCTGTTGTTCAATTTCCTGCACTTCTTTTTGTTCATTTTGGACAATCTCCCTCGAAACATTTCCCCTTTCAACAATTGTAGCTTCTTTGTTATCCATGCTCTCAAAAGTATTGCCAGAATCATCATTCTTTGATCTTTTTGACATCCCTGCTTCATTTTACAAATGATACAACAACAAAAATAGTCAATTAAAATCCAGTTGGATAACATATGTTTTAATCCCTAAAACTATCACATACTTTTTTATTTGGTCCCTAATTTGAAAACAAATCTAGATTTAATCTTCATAAAGTTTAAATACTTTTGTTTACTCATCTCCCTATATTTTGTTAATTTTATTATTATTATGTGATGACATGGCTTTCCATTCACGCTAGATGTCCAGTCATCATTTGACATCCAAAGATAACATTGTTCCAAACCATATTCAAGTCTTATATCGTGAGGGTCTAGCAACCAAAGCAGACAATCCCTCAGTTGTGGTACTCGATATTGCCCTAACACATGTAAGCACAAATGGCACTATAAGGAGGGTTAGGCTTGCCTATCGGTGTATCTGTTTTGGACCATGTTATCGTGAGACCCAACAACCCAAGGTGGAGAATACCTCAATTGCGATACTTAGTGTTGCCTTGATTGTGTCTGAACAAATGGCACTATACGAAGGGTCACGCCATTGTTTACCGACATGAGGACATTTGTTATGGACCATGTTCAATTACCTTGAGGCCAAAGAACCCAAAGCAGTGTTGCCTTGATACATGCCGACAATTGAACGGACTAAATAAAATGTTTAAACTTTAGTCTGCGGGAACTATATTGAGACTTTTTCTTCTATTATCTATTATGTTCCCTAAATTTCACAACAATCAATTTGTCAAATGCATTTCACTAGCCGCAAGCAATGGGTCAATAGTTAGTAGTATTACCTGGCTTTTTCTCTTGCTTGCTAGCCTAGGATAGTTCTCAGGAAGTATATGATTAACAACTTCTATAATTGACCGTAATGCTCGCTTTGAAGAATTGTGATAGAAGTACTGAAAAATCAACAAACAAGCAAATAATTTTTATAATTTCAATAACTTTACTAAATAGATTGTCAATAACAATTTGCAAATGAATAAACTTGATTAATAAGGTTGATAAGGAATTAACTTATCATCATATATTTGATCATAGAAAAGTCTCAGGAGATTTTTTTGCAACTACTTATTTATTTTAAATTTTGAAGGAGAGGGGAGAAAAAATGAGGGAGCAAATAGTTTTGCTAGCTTATGCCATTACACCAATTATATGATACAAACTGCTCAAGTTTTTTAGTTCAAACAAACCTAAATAATAATTAAAGCCAACTCCTAGATAGTTTATAGTCCATTTTATTGGTCTCATTAAGCTTAGATGTTATATGTGTAGTTAATCACTTTTTCATATTGATATTAATATCCTATTCAGAGCATAAAACTTGTGACGAAGTTATGAAGTTGTTGACTGTAACAAGGGATAAAATATGCATTCTACTGTCTTATTAAGTTTTTTTTTTTTTGCCTTTTGTTTTTAAAAAATATTATTATTGTATGTTAGGGATTTTCTATATACACAAATTTTATCATAATTCTAGCTTATTGTCTTGTGAACTTAATGAGTCAAGCTAAATTCAAAGATTGAAAATTTTTCTTCATGCAAAAAAAGGATATATCAGCACAATTGGTATACCTATAATAAAATAATAGGATAAAGGAAATATTTTCAATAGCATAATTTAATTACCGTATCAAATATTTTTGTACTTCGTACAAGGCGTTGGATCTTCCAGTCTTTCAGTTTAGGTATCACCTCGTCAATATTATTGAAACTTGAAATTTTAGGGTTTTCTTCAAGTTGAAAAGAAACATCTATTTCCGCTATGACTTTGTTGTTGTCCTTCTTCTTTCTATCAGATCGTAGATCCTGTCAAATTAAACCATTATATGAGGATGCAATATTCACAAAATAACAAAATTGGTTCATATTAAATTAATTTAAGATTAAGACATGAGCATAACGAAGTGGGGGAGGGTTAACCGTTGCTGCTTTTTTTTCTTGATGTTGTAGCTTGTCGAATTCTTTCAATGATTTATGTGTCAGATATTAATATATGCATTTATATACCGAAATCCTCTAAAAAAATATTGTAATGAGCTGCAAAAATTAGGAGAGAAGCTTGGTTTACTCACAACGATGCATTTATAAAGGATTTCCGGCAACTTATTTTGAATTTTGGAAACTTTCGGTAGAGTGTTATGCTCCATCTTTCGAGTGAAATTCCTGTTTGGTCGTGTTTGGGGACTTGATATTCTTTTCTGTGATATATATAGGGGAGGGAAGACCAGTAATGAACAGCTATTCTGTGGGCTGAAAAACCACTTGCAGAACTAGATAGGGGAGGGAAGAAATGAAAACCAGTAATGAAAAATTAATCTGTGGGTTGCAAAACCAACGGCTCAATAGCTTATCTGGCACCTGAGAAAAAAATATAAATTAAATTTATTTAGAAATTTAATATACTTAGTAAATTAATATATTTAATTTAGACTTAAATAAAATTTTAGTCCCTACAAAATTGACACTATTTCGTTTTAATCCATACAAAATATTTTTTTCATTTTAATCCAACTTATTCATAACTTTTCTTTTTAGTCCCTAATTTTAAGCTTTTTTTTATTTTTTAACACATATTTACAAGGGACCAAAATAAAAAAATTAAAATTTCAAAGATCAAAATAATAAAAAATTAACTTAAAGGAACTAAAAACAAATATTCGTAACTATAGCAACTAAAAAGTTATACTTATTGTGAAATAAAGTTGTAGGGACTAGAACAAAAAGTTTTGAATTAAGTTTGACCAAAAAAATAAAGAATACTTTGTAGGGACGAAAACAAAAGATGACAATTTTGTAGGGAACAAAAACTTATGTATTTTATAATACCTTATAAATTATAAATCAGAGCTTCAAACAATATCTAGTGGCTTAAGGACACTATTTAAGAAGTCAAGTGTAGTAAAAAAGTGTTGAAAAATGCAATTTTTTATTTTTATTTTTGAGAGTGAATAATACTCACTGAGACTGTCAATTCAAGCCAGCAAGTAAATGTTCATTTACTCTTCATAAATCATAAATACAATGAAAACCAAAAAACAAGAAGAAAGCATAAAAAAGATAAACAAATGTTCCTGGAACAAATCCACATTGCAATATCCAAAAGCTTTTTATAAATAAACAAGAAGTTATTCAATGAAATTGAGGATTATAGTAGCTACTCTACCTTGCAATCATCACCATCTACAAGTTCACCACTAGCAATTGAGGCCCAGCTCTGTTTCTCTCTGTAACTAAAACAACAAATTCCTAAACAAATTAAATATCATGAAAAAGAAGTTTCAATTCCTCGACAATCGACCACAAAGAGAAATTGAAAACAAAAAAAATAGAAATAAAAAAGAGAACCTCCACTTACAGTGACAACATAATCAGAAAAAGTACAAAAAACAACAAAAAAAGAAATATATTAGGGGCTAGGGTTCGAAACACAAGTGGGAGCTAGGAGGGTGAACGGAGAATCAAAAATAAAATCCAAGCAATTGGCATTCAATGATTCACATGGAACAAGAAAGGAAACAAATTAGGGGCTAGGGTTCACATAGCACAAGAAAGGGGAAAATAGGGTTTAAGGTTCACAAAGCACATGAAAATTGATGGGAGATTACATTCTCTAGAAGAATCAGCGATTAATAAAGAGCGATAGTGAAATAAAGAACAATAACAATGCAAAAGTGAGCAGAAACGAACCTATATAGCGCTAGCGAAATGTAGCAGATGGAGGCGAACGGACAAACGGACAGAGGTGAACGGACAAACGTGCAGAGGCGAACGGACAAATCGGCAAAGGCGAACGAAAAAGGGAAGGAGAAGACAAATTGAGGTGGCGGACGGCAAACGAAGAGGGGACGGAGGCAAATGAAACCGAGATGAAGATAGGGAAGAGTTGTCGAAGAGGGAGAAGTCTCCAATTATCAAAGAGGGGAAGAGCGAAAATGAAATAAAAAAATATGGATATTAGTGATTTTTTAAGTTTTAAGGGAAAATTGCTTAAAACCACATAAAAAGGAACCACATAGCTGGTAATTACTATAATTTAAAAGTTGTGCATTAAAACGCCGCAGTAACCGCATGGCTCATGTAAGCGGCGGCGGTTTTCTTGCAACCGCCACTAGATGCCTGCCACTAAATTCCCTTTTTGTTGTAGTGACTCATACATTTTAATCAATTAACTAATCCCGAAACCTGGAATTTCACCTAGGAACAATACCAAATTCATCCCAAAATATTTCCACGACTCGTCAATACGCAATAAATACACAATAAGTCTCACATTTGACACCAAAATCACATGCATTCCTCATTTCCATTCCTAATTCCATGACTAACCAAATCAATTTGCCAATCATGGACTCAACATGCTATACACTCAACATACTCTATGCATTTGGCAATTGACACACACACAAACAACATATTCCAACTCAAAACAACCCCAGTTTACTTCTAAATCCAAGAACTAACATGCATCCACTACTAAAAAAATGCCTTTTAGAGACGGAAATTTGGGACGAATTAATTTTTATCCAAAACGCCTTAGAATTTGTGATGGATTTTCCACGGTTTTGAGACAGTTTATGTAAAAAAATATTTCGTCCAATATATATCACTTTTACGTCCCAACTTTTCAAGCCATCTTGCCGCCAAAATATCACCAAAAAATTTAGGACGCATTTTGCACAAATTCAAATAAATGACATATCATTGATATTTTAAAATAAAATTCGTATGAAATTCTGCTCTAGTTTCCTACATATTTTAGACACACCACACTTAATGATTCCAGTCTGTGTCTTATAGTTTATTCTGTCAGAAAGTCATGTGTAACTTTCACACGAGATATGGGCAGATTATATTTTCTCTTCAATTATTTTGTACTATTGGTTTCTTTAACTCAAATTCGTGTGAATTGTTCATCGAAATAAAAGACGAACTTCACTTGTGCTTTTATAATTTTGTCTTATTGTTGAATACGTCTCAAATATTTGAAGAATAATCATACATATTTGACTTTGCCTCAAATCCGTGGAAATCATTCATACGAATTAGAGACTTACTATACTTGTGCTTTAATGATTTTGTGTTATTGTTAAAATCGTCACAAATATGTGTGACTTGCTCATACAAATTTAATTTTGTCTAAAATCCGTGGGAATCATTAATATAAATTAGAGACAAATTTCCCTTGTGCTTTGACAATATGGTATTATTGCTTAATCCCTCTCAAATCCATTCGGATTGCTCATACATATTTGCTTTATCTCAAATTTGAGGGAATTGTCCATACAAATTAAAGACAAACTTCACCTGTGTTTTAACAAATTTGTGTTATTATTGAATCTCTCTAAAATCTATTTGGATTGCTCGTACAGATTTGACATTGTCTCAAATTCACAAAAAGCGTTCATATAAATCAGAGACAAACTTCACTTGTGTTTTAACAAATTTGTGTTATTACTGAACCCGTCTCAAATCCATTTGGATTGCTCATGCAGATTTGATAATATCTTAAATCCGTTGGAATCTTTCATATGAATAAGAGACAAACTTCACTTGTGTTTTAATAATTTTCGTGTAATTGTTGAATACATCTATAATTCGACTACAATGCTCAAGCAGATTTGAGAAAACATTACTTGCTCTTTATTTATTTCGTGTTGTTAATGGCTTTATCTCATATCTATCTGAAATCATCCACGTAAGATTTTCTTGTTACGCATTTTTTTCTCATTAGTTTGAACACGATTTCAATTAGATAATTTTATTGTGATGTTAAATTAAACTTGTTATATCTTGTCCTTTTTAGCTTGTGTTATTTTTAATTACACTTCTTTATTGATTTTTTTAATTTTAAAAATTTAGTTTAAAACTCCATTAATAATATTATAATTAATAAAATTACAATATTCTAATAAATTTTATAGTTAAATAATATTTTTAATAGAGTTAGGATGAAATGACACTAATTGGTTTGACACCAATTCTTACACCAATCAATAACGACAGGTTGAAGTTTTTTTTTTTTCACGAAACCTATCGTTTGATTGAAACAACTTATCGTATAGATCGTGTGTACAAAATTTGACATCAATCCGAGATCGTTTAGTACTCCATCAATGTACTAAAAAATTAAAGTTGTTGTGGACCAAAATAACGGCATCCCGGATAGACGCTTACATGCTGGGTCAAGTAGCCACCAATTACCGCCAGCATCCCGGTAAGTTGGATGCGACCTATTATCAAGGCCCAGCTGACGAGGATTGGGCCCAGGCACAGATCCTAGCCCAATACGGACCGCATTTAGGTCACTTACCTCACTCTATAAATACTATCATAATGCACCATGCAAGGTACGTAAGATATATTACAAGAAATATAAACCCTAATCCACTCACTGACTTGAGCGTCGGAGTGCTTGCAGGTGCACACCACCGCCGCCGGAGCTCACGACCCAGAAGCAATCCTACTGCCCTTTGCTGATCAAGAAGACCCTCTTGCTCGTCCTACATACCCGTCAGGTTAGATCACAACAAAAGTGAAATATAGTTTTAAAAATTGTGAAAATAAGAAATGTGTTGATTGAGTATTAAACGATCTTAGATTGATGTGAAGTTTTGTACATATGATCTATATAATAAGTAGTTTCAATCCAACGGTAAGTTTTCTGAAGAAAACAAACTTCGATCTATCGTTATTGATTGTGGTAAGAATTGGTGTCAAACCAATTGGTGTCATTTGATGCTAACTTTTTTTAATATATTATGTTTATTTTTTAATATTATTAATATTTATTAATCATTAAAATCTATTTTAAAATGATAACAAGAATAAAATAACAATAATAATAATAAAAATAATGAAAATAAGAAGAAATCGGGCCAACCCATTTCAGGCTCGGCCCCCATGGGCCAACCGAAATTCGAGTTGGTTTGGGCCAAGCTCGATTAAGATCAGGCCTATATTTTTAAAATCCAGTCCAGCTCATTGAGCGAGTTATTCGAACCGGTTCGTCGGGCTCGGCCCATTTTGACACTTCTAGACCAAAGTGACAGTAGGTCCATCTAATTAACTATCTAATGCCAATATATTATTATGGTACAAATATTTAATAACACTATGATTTTGTCTAACTAATGACTAATAATATTTTTTTCATTTAGAAAAATATAAGTAAACCTAAACATTGACTTCAAATACGGTTGTCATTTTTTTCCATGGCTTGGCAGTGAAAGAAGCATAACTTTTTTAACAAACGCAAAATTCAAAATATGGTTATTATTCTTTTTCATGTCGTGATTGTCAAAGTTTCACCCCTTCATTTTCAACTGACACTCGAAATATATGGCTTTGATTTGTTTTTTATGGTTTGGCTATGATACACCCTCGCTTCTTTCTAAAACTTGTTCACATGTTTTCGTACTAAGAGCTAAGCTAATATCCATGGTATCAATGATCCATATACAATATAACTTAACTAAAATTGATTAGTTTATTATACAAAAATTGAAATCTTTGAGTGAGATCTCATCACAATTTATGTTTGTTTTCAATCATTAATTTCAAGAAAAAAGATACACTTCACAAGTAGAAGAAAACTAAACAGCATTAGTCGAACACCTAATTTTACGAAAAAGAAGATCCTGTTACGAAAAAAGAAAAGAAATAACACAATTTTACTTTCCCAATTTTTGATTTGGCGGTGACAATTATTTTTGTATTGTCGTTCAATTACTTGCATCAGTGTTATATTACCCTCCAACATTATTTTGCCCTGAACATCTTAAATAAGCTTTTATTAGTTAAGAGATAAATAAATTAACGGTGAATATTATAATAAATATAGTATAGCAAAAATATTATTTTTGGTCCTTAAACTTCATACCATATTTCAGTTTGATTTTTTTTTTTAGTTTGGCTCCTTTATTTATTTTTGCTTCATTTTATTTCATTAAATAATTAATAAAAATATCTAAAATAGTTGTTGGATGTGGAAAAGAAGAAGTCAAGGATAAAAAGATATAATTGTGGACATTCTTGTTAATTATTTATCATAAAAAATTAATAAAAAATGATCATATTATATTGAAAAGATAAATTACTAATATGAAGAAAAAAAATAAAAGGACCAAATTAAAATTTGAGATAAAGTTATAGTACTAAAATATGAATTTATCCATAATAATAATAATAATAATAATATTCTACAAATATTCCAACTAAAAATTCATAAAATAACAAAAAAACAAGAAATTATTCACTGATAAATTTTATAAATCTGACACGAATAAATCTAACTTAAATAATATAATTGTATTTTAATTTTATCTTAACTGTTATATAATTTTTAATTAAAATTTTAGTTAGGAAATGTAAAATTTAATATTCTTTTAATATAAACAGTTAGTATATGCCTCATTATGTTGTTATCTCTATGCTCAAGTATTAATTACTTGTCTTACATTCTTTAAGTCTCATCATTTGTTTCCAATCCAATTATCAATTATTTAAGTTCTATTATTTTGGAAATGCAGTTCGCTTTAATTAATTGTATCATGGGGGGCTTGATGTAAATGGTAGACGTAAAACAAGATAATACAAATAACTAATACATGAGTCTTAAGCAAGCATATGTTAGACCCAAAAGAACATGACCTAGGTAACTTATACTCTAGTGAGAAGCATTAATACATAAACTTGAAGCAAACTGTATTTCCAAAATAATAGAACATATAAATAATTGATAATTGTGTCTGAAGCAAATTATAAAACTTAAAATAACGTGACACAAGTAACTAATTATCGAGCATAGGGATAACAATATAATGATGAGTGTACTAGCTATTTATATGAAAATATTATTTATATTTTACATTTTTTAACTAAAATTTGAATTAAAAATTATATAAAAATTAAAACACAATTATATTATTTAAGTGACACTTATTCGTGTCACATTTATAAAATTTATCTATCAACCATTTATGGTTTTTGCGTTACTTTATTAATTTTCACTTGAAAAATTTGTACAATAATATTATTTTATTTTTTATAACCAAATTTGAATTTTAGTGTCATAACTTTATCTTAAATTCTAATTTGGTCCTTTAATTTTTTTTTCATATTAGTAATTTATCTTTTCAATATAATATTATCATTTATATTAATTTTTGTTGATAAATAATTAATGTCCACAATAATAATTTTTTATCATTGTCGTCTTTTTTCTCACATCCACCAACAACTATAGATATTTTTATTAATTATTTGATAATATAAAATGAAGCAAAAATAAGTAAAAGAGCTAAAATGAACAAAAATAAAAGAATCAAACTGAAATTAAATTTTTTGGAACTAATTAAAGCTCAAAATACACATTTAGTAATATAACAAAAATATAAATATTTAATTAAAAAAAGAGACATATATATATATATTTTTGTAATCAGAGACATATAGTTTAGATTAAAAATAAAAATTAAATGTTGAATTCAAATTAAAAATAAAATTAATTTATGATCAAATCAAGTTTATATCTATTCAAATTTATATAAATTAATGAAGAATATGACTTAATTGAAATTCTTATTGTCTTCTATCAAATTTTTGATTTGATTGAATAAGAAGACATTGTGCTATATTAATCGCAAGATGACACCATAGAAACCACCATATTATATAACTTAACTAAAAATGTTTTTTTATTGGTGGTTTCTTTGGTGTCATCTCTATCAGGATGACACCGTGTCCTCTTATCAATCAAATTAAAATTTGATATGAGGCAATCAGAAATTCAATTAAGTTATATTTTTTATTAAGTCATATAGATTTGAATAGATATGAATTTGATTTTATTTTTAATCTAATATTTATTTTTTATATTTAATCTGAATTGTATGTCTATTTTTATAGTTATATGCTTATATCTTGATTATATTATTAAAGGTGTATTTGAGCTTTAATTACTTGAAAAAAATAAGCTTTTAATTAGTTAAAAGATAAATAAATTAACATTGAATAATATAATAAATACAGTAAAGCAAAAATATTATTTTTAATCCTTAAACTTCATACCAAATTTCAGTTTGATTTTTCTTTTTTCTATTATATTTTGGCTCCTTTATTTATTTTTGCTTCATTTTATTTAATCAAATAATTAATAAAAATATCTAAATTAGTTGTTGGATGTGACAGAGAAGAAGTCGAGGATAAAAACATATTATTGTGGACATTCTTGTTAATTATTTATCATCAAAATTTAATAAAAAATTATCATATAATATTGAAAAGATAAATTACTATTATGAAGAAAAAATAAAAGGACTAAATTAATTACTTGTGTCACGTTCTTTTAAGTCTTATCATTTGTCTTTAGTCCAATTATCAATTATTCACGTTATATTAATTTGAAAATACAGTTCGCTTTAATTACTAGTATCATGGGGGCCTTGATATAAATGAAAGACCTAAAACAAGATAATACTAGTAACTAATACTTGAGTCTTAAGCAAGTATTAAGCCCAAAAGAACCTGACCTAAGTAACTTATACTCAAGCCTGAAGCAAACAATAGACCTAGAAGAAAAATACATAACTAAATAATACTTGAACTTGAAGCAAACTGTATTTCCAAAATAATAGAACGTATAAATATTTGATAATTATGCGTGAAACAAATTATGAAACATAGAAGAACGTGATACAAGTAACTAATTGTTGAGCATAGGGATAACAATGTAATGAAGAGTGTACTAGCAATTTATATGAAAATAATATTTAAATTTTACAATTCTTTGGGAGAACATCGACTATTCAGAGATCACTTGGGAAAAGGAGCAAGATACGAGGGATGCATACCCCGAATTGTTTCAGTAATGAAGGTAATTCTCTAATTTTGAGGACAAAATTATTTTAAGTGGGGTAGAATTTTAACATCCCAAAAATCCCTAAGAGACTTAGGACTTAAGGGATATAGTTGCAAATTACAAAGAAAAGAAAAATGAGGATCAGTTACAAGTAGAGAGGCCAAAGGAGGGACCAAAAGGACTTGTAAATTCGAATATGAACACCTATCTTCGAATATGCATGATCCATATTCGAATATGGATGAGTCATATTCGAATATGGACTGTGCAAATTTGAATATGGACAATGATATTCGAATATGGACTTTTTATATTCGAATATGGATGTGTCATATTCGAATATGAAGGTCTGATATTCGAATATGGAGGTATGAGATTGATTACATAAGCTTCATTTGAATATGGACCTCAAAAACTATAAATATGGGTGCTCTACCTCCAAAATTAAATTCACTATTTTCCTCTCCCTCACTCTATACTCTCTCATGTTCTCTTCAAAGATCCTTCACTAAACCTCTACCACAAATCAACAACACCCCACAATTCTCCATCGTAGCATCCCTTCTCACAAGCATCCTTCTTGACCAAGACTTCAAGGAGTGGGATTTATACTCGAGGAAAGGAAGTGCTGAAGAAGGGAGTTGGAGATCGGGATTGGAGCTTGAAAGGGAAATATATTCTAGAAGATTCGAGGTGGCTAGGATATACTAGGAACATGTGATTAGGGACTAAAAGACAATGTGTTAGAGATTGTTTGATTTAGGATTATGTGTATGTTTGAGATTTGCATGCTATGTTTGAATGATGTTTGTATTGATTAAACAAGCTAGTAGATGATGCATGATTAGGATTTGTTTGGAAAATATGAATAATGTTAAAATCATAGAATTGTATGAACAAGAGATTCCAGAATGTAATGTGACGAAAATGGGACTTGAACTATGGTTGGATTTTGAAAACTATTTTAGAAAAATAAGTCCAGTAGTTAGTATATTCAAATATGTATTTGAATATGGAAGGCCATATTCAAATAAATATTTGAATATAACACTTCTGTCACATAATATTCGAATATGAGATTACTAGATTTCTTGTAGCAATGTCTATTATATAAATATTGATGTTTGATGCATGAGAACATGAAATATGAAATCAAACAAAAGGAAAAGTGGAAAATGAATTTCCCCATTAACATTGGTTGAGTAAGAGGGTTGAGTTCCATGGGAAGTAGACTGCGTATATGGACAAAGCATAAAAATATGAGAATGTATGGTTGTCGCGAAAGGGGCAGATAACTTGAAGTGTTAGGTTATCCCGACAACGGGGTAGATAGTCTAGTGCAAAGGGGTTATCCCGAAAGGGGTAGATAGTCCCTGGCCTAGCCCTAGAGAGGGTTGGTAGCCCGGCAGTAGGATCCTGGAAGGACGCTTACTAGGACCATGATGATGAGCTCAACTGTGCATTCACTATCGTGTACCCATGGTGGACTTCCTGTGCACAGGGTTTCCCATTAAAAGAGGAAATAAATGAATTGGAAAATAAAGTAAATCATGACATGCATACATACTTAACTTGTCCTTGCATATGTGTGTTTGTTAGGAATTGGATTTGGGACAGTTTTCCAGTTAGGCTGGCTTTAATACTATATGTCGTACATATATATTATTTTTATGACCGACGGTTACTCAGTTATATGTTGTACATATAACTGACGGTTACAATAATGCAGGTTATACAGACTCAGAGGGTGTCAGTGTGCCTGAGCAGACTTTAGCAGCTATATTTGTTAGACTTAGGTAGTCATTTATTTTGTTGTATGGCGAATTAGTTGGACTAGTTACCTGTCTGGATTGTAAAATAAATGTAAACGCTTTATTATATATATATATATATATATATATATATATATATATATATATATATATACTCTTACTTGCAAAATTGAATATTTTAATATAATATACTATTAACATATTCTCAATGTTTATACTTGAATATGAATAATTAAGAAAAATTAAAAGATAAAGTTTTATTACTTATTTAAATATATAAATATATGCATTTATCTTTTATTCGTAAATGTGATCTGGCATAAAATACAATTTCAATCTCAACAAAAATATTATTAAAATTTTTATGGATGTAAAATAATTAAACCAAATGCATTTTTAGTATTTTCTTTTTCTGAAAACAGAAAATGATGTATTGTAACCAACATGTTTTCTAAATTTTGAATATCTGAAACGAAAAATTGTTTTCAAAAATCAAAAACAGAAAATGAGAATAGAAAAAATTTTCAGAAACCAAACGTCACCTAAGTGTTGCCTTACGTTAAGTATTTCAAGATGTCGTATTAATATTTTTCAATCTAGGTAAATTTTTTAATTGACAGTAAAAAATTTAATTATTATTATTTTATATATAATATTGTATATATAATTTAATTATATATTTATTATATATAAATAAGATGGCCCTGTAGGCTTAAAAGGCTTTTTTAAAGGTGTGAACTTGTTCTATTTATTTAAAAGGCTTTCAAAAAAGTTCAAACCTTGCCTTTAAAATAAAGCGACCAGGCTAGGTCAGGCTTTAAACAAGCCAAGCCACCGGCCCCTACAAGCTACTTGGCCTACTTCCACCCCTAGTGAAGAGTTATTTTCATAGAGGAAAATGACGATTGGAAGGCTTGTGCAGTTGTAATTATATATTAGTGTGTTTTGAATGAAATGAATTGATATTTCTTATTGTATAGTATTAGTTAGTTCAAATATGGAGACTTTCCAACTACTATTGTATAAATTAATTCAACTCTAATAATACAGAGACTTAACGGTACATTTTCCTAGTTATTTTAGTATATTATTATTATATTATAGTATTATACTCTCTCTGTTTCATAATATAAGACTCTTTTCAGATAAGGTGAGTGTTTATTTTATAAGGGTCCTCTACAAATTTTTAGAATCACTAATTAATTTTTTTCTTGTTTATCCTTCATAAATGACCAAACTTTTTTTATTTCCAAGATTTAAACAAATACAATATTTAAATTCTTCTACTTTATATAGGGGCAAACATGAGAAATTATATCAATTTTTTAAAATCCAAATATTAATTGAAACAGAAGGATTATTATATAGTTTTTTGAGAAGTATTTTCATTATCATTATTATATTGATTTTGCACCATGGTGAGGTTGGATTGAGATAGAAATTGTATGGAACAATAGCCTCACTACGTGTAAAATCAATGGTCCTAATTACCGCTCTCTCCTCATTGGAACCAATTGATGGGTTCTGCGGGTACTTGAAAACGGGGAGAACCCGTTTTGGTGGAAACACTTTGTTGCATACAACAATATCTGTATTTTAGTCGCAACATCAATTGTTAGCTTATGTAAGATTTGCATTAGAATTCCATGTTATTTTGAAAACAGGAAGAACCCCCATTTGTTAGCTTCTGTTAGATTTACATTAGATTTCGAAATTGTTTTGAAAACAGGGACAACTCGTTGCGGTGGAAACATTTCGTTGCAGATAGTGATATTGTGTTTTTGTCGCATCCATAAAGTAGTGTGACCTAACTCTTTTAACGCAAGTCACCACTCATCACATGTTTTTGGACTGCTCAATCAAGAACATAACGTCTAATTTTTCCCTACCCATAAAATAGTTCCAATGATTTTTCTGTCATTGCGGTGAAATGGAATTTTTACCATATCTTAAAAGAACGGTGGATGGTTTGCAGGATCAATAAAATTGTTAATGGAAGAAATCAGAACCAAGGAGAAGGAGAAGATCAGAAGCAAAGAAGATGTTGATGAAGACAATGCAGAGGAAGACCCAAGGAGATGAACAAAGGACTAGTTTGCAAATAATAAGAAGTTTATAGTGTCTTTAGTTTTGCCAAGTAGTCCCTAGGATATTTTTTGTTTAGGACTATTAGAAGTAGTTTTTTGTTATCTGTTATTTTTTGTTTTCTCTCCCTTTAGTTGGTGAACACTACCAATATTTATGTTTTCATTTTTTCAACAACCAATCATCACTGTAAATCAAAATAATTCATTTCTTTTCTTTCTTCTCCGTTTTTCTCTCATCCCTGGCTTTCACATTGCTAAATTGTTAACATGGTATCTCGAGCCATGGCTTGTTCAAGATCATGGGTTGTATATGCTTGTTATTCTTTTTTTCTTTCTTCACCTCTATCTTTTCCTTTCTTTGTTTTTCTTTTCCTTTCATCTGTTTTTCCTTGTTACTCGTGCTTTGATTGTTATCTTGTGAGATATGGCAAAGATCACCATTGATGCTTCAAGTCCCTTGTTCATTCTTCCCAGTGAGAGCCCTGGTACTACTTTGATTCCGGTCTCGCTGAATGGACCAAATTATCATTCTTGGTCCAGAACTATGTGTGTTGCTCTCAAGATCAAGTACAAACTTGGGCTCATCAATGGCAGCATGTCTAAGCCAAACGAAGACGATGCCACCTTTGAGGCTTGGGATAAATGCAATTCTTTGGTCATTGCTTGGATAAATCAAACTCTGAGTCCTTCCATACCCGAGAGCGTGACTTGGTTGGAGACAGCAAAGGAAATTTGGGAAAATCTATGAAAGAACTTTCATCAGGAAGATGTTTTCGGAAATGCTGCTACCCAAGGAGAATTATACAATCCTTATCAAGGAGAACAAATGGTTGTTGAGTATTTTACTCGTATGGAGAAAGTTCGGTTAGAATTAGAAAGTTTTTGCCCTCTACCTCAATGTATATGTGCTGTGACGTGTTCCTGTACTCTTGTTCATACCATCATAGCTCAAAGAGAAAATGACTATGTCATCATCTTTATGAGAGGGCTCAATGAATCTTTTGCCAATATTCGGTCTCAAATCATGATGATGAATTCTTTACGTGATGTGCAAAAAGCTTTTCAATATGCTATGCCAACTAGAAAGGAAGATGAACCAAGATGCTGACGAATCTAAGATCCTTTTCAGCTCTAGTTCCTAAGAAAAGAAGAAGTTCAAGGGAAAGGGTAAAGGTCAGCAGTCAGGACAGTACAAGAACTCAAAAGGAGGAGGCAAAGTTTGCAACTTCTGCAAAAAGACAAGACATACAGTAGATACATGTTATAGAATACTTGGTTTTCTTGCTCATCTCAAGAAGCAAAGTACACAAATAAATGCGTTGCTGAAGAAGACAGTTTAGGGAACAATGAAGATGATGTTGTCTCTCAAGAAGAAGGAAGCACTGCTACAGCAGAAGAAACTGTGTTTGATTTTACACCAGAACAAAAGAAAGTTATCATGGCAATATTACAACAATCCACTTGAAATTCAAGTCACAGTATCAATCACATAAAGACTAAAGCCAACACATCCAAACAAGTTCCTATCAAGGCTAGTTAGCAAAGCAAGGAGGATCAAGGGAACCAAAGTATCTTGATTCCTAATTATAGGGCTTCTAGATGGATTATAGACACGGGAGCAACAAACCAAGTCTGTCACTCGGCCAAACAATTCCAATCCATCAAGAAGACCCAACCTCTATCAATTAAGTTACCTAATGGAGATTATGTCAAAAGCTTCCATGGCAGGGACTGTCATCTTCTCCAAAGATGTATACCTTAATGATGTCTTATTTATACCATTGTTAACCTTTTAATGGTGCTGGAAATGCTTAACTCGTTTCAGTATAGTGACTATACATGTATCGTCCACAGGGAGCACTTGGATTAATTCAATTAAGAATTAAGTTGACGAATTGTTCCAAAACATATCAAGATTGTGAATGGAAAATAAAATAAACACAAGATAAAGAGATAAACAAATAAGATAATAAATCACCTGGGATTGAGTTTCATTACTTCACCTTATTTCTTTCTATTTTAGTTAAATATTATAAGAAAAGATGCGTACTCAATGTCACAAGTGCAAATCTCTTTGATCACTTGATTCTAAGACACTAGCCTCTAGAGTCCAATCTCTTGGCACTCTAGCTACCAAGTCTTGCATTAAGCAGAGAACAAAAGCAATCATAAGCACTTTCATCTATCTCTAGATTCGAAGGTTTTATGAGAGTTTTTCTCCATATCCATTTATAAACTAGTTTCTCAACTGCGCAGATAAACTAACATATGGAAAAGGTGATCAAGCTTAAACCAAGAAAAGAAGCACAGAAGAAGAGCTCCATTTCATATATAATATAAACTAATAATTGAAAGAAACAAGAGACGAAGTAATTACATTCAATCCCGGTGGAAAGCTTAGCCTAGCAAGGCCATGAACTTCAAGAACTAAACCTAAGAGTCTTAGAACTCTGACTAAAGCCTAAACTTTGTGGTTTATTTCTATACAATTCAATATGATATCTCCTAACTTCTGAAGGGCTGCATTTATAGGTGTTTTGGGCAGGGGTCTGGTGCTCGAGCGCCCTCCTAGAGCTTGAGCGCTGGCCTGACATGTGCTAGTTAATGAGCTTTGGTTAATGCATCTGGCGCTCGAGCCCTGGTGTGGCGCTCGAGCGCCAGGCTCATAACTCAGGCAGAGAGGATCCAATGTTCAACGTATTCTGGCGTTCGAGCCCTGGTGTGGCGCTCGAGCGTCAGGCTCATAACTCTAGTAGAAAGGATCAACTGCTTAACGGTTACTGGCGCTCGAGCGCCAGAGCATTTACACTGGCAGAAAGGATCCTATGTTCCTCAACTTCCAGCGCTCGAGCCTTGGTATGGCGCTCGAGCGCTGGCCTCTTATATGCTCCAGCAACTTGACTTTCTTATTTTGCTTCTAAAAACACCTGAAAATAAATTTCTAAAGTTAGAAAATTTATTATTACCACTTATTTACTCTTAAACTCACAAAGTAAGGTAAAGAGGTGAAATTATGTATAAAACATGTAATTTCTAGATAAGATAAGTGCAAATTCTTTATTATAAAAACACACTTATTTGCACTTATCAAACTCCCCCAAACCTAAGACTTTGCTTGTCCTCAAGCAATGTATCCCTAAAACAAAGAAAAACAACAAAAGAAACATGGAAAGTATGGGTTAGAGCAAGTGTATCAAACTTCAATCCTCATGATATGCATGGAAAGAGTTAAGAGAAACTTTGTGATCACCTAATTTACAGAAGCAACGAACCATTTTATGACTTAAGTGCAAAGGAAATTGTAATCAACCATTAACAAAGGTTTACTCTCAAACCTTACATGGTGTCATTTTCGCTCATTCCTCAATGTTACTTAACTTGAATTTTGTTTTTCATTTGCCATCAAACCATTTCACAAAATCGACAATAAATCAAGAGGTCTTTTCAAAAGGTTGTAATGAGGCTGGGCTACAAAGAATCTTTGTTTTTCTGGTTATGCAAAACGAGTTTGGAGAAAATATTTTTATATATTTACAAATTTCCCCCCAACCTATTCTCCAAAACTTGCTCACCTCATACTTCCTTTCAAGTGTTTCTCTTTCTTATTTTCCAAGGCACCTTCTCTTTTCTTTATTTATTTACTTTTTCTTTTCTTTTCTTTTTCTTTTTCTTTTTCACATATATACACAAGGCTGCCCAAGGATTTTCACTAGAAACACTTGATTCCTTTGTCTGAGCCAACAAAATCATACATCATTTGAATACCCATTATTTTCCCCTAAACATATAAATATTTTTCTCCAACTCAAAGGTAAGGATAAAACATTCACATAGGTATCTTAGGGCTTAAGAAAGGATTCATGGCTCAAAGTGGGTACCAACAAAAGATGTAATTTCACAAGTAAGCTTTTTGGCTCAAACTCAATTAAGAAAACTATGCCTCTATCATTTTCAAGTCTCAATTGATCATGGCAACTACAAAATCAAACAAAATCCATTCAAGTTAACAAAGAAGACTCTCATACATTTTTGTGGGATTCACTCAACATACAAGGCTAAAAAGGCTTTAACCTTGAAAATAATTTTTGACAACTCCCAATGCACAAAAATCATCTCATGATCGGTTAACTTTCTTCAAATCAGTATTTTTCACAATTCCTCTTTTGTCAAACCATACAATATCATAAGAATTTCCATTTTTCACACAACCAAAAACCAACACTTGCCACTGAAATAAAACAAACTTTTTATTTAATATATATATTCTTTTCATTTTTTTCATAAAAAGAAACAAAAACTACAATATTATTATAAAAAGAAAAACAAAAAACTATAAAAAACAACAAGAAAAATAAAACAAGTTAAACAGAAGAAAAGAGTAAAACATATTGCCCAGGACTGAAAGCCTTTTTGACCAACTTTTTATCATGATACATCTTCATTCTTTCTTTGTATATCCTTGAAGACTCATAAGCCTGGAGTCTCAATTCTTCCAATTCATGAAGTTGTATTTTTCGTTTTTCTCCAGCAGTTGTTTGGTCAAAATTAAAATATTTTAAAGCCCAATATGCCTTATGTTCTAGTTCGATCGGTAAGTGACAGGACTTCCCATAAACTAACTGAAAATGAGTCAATCCTATGGGAGCTTTAAAAGCTGTCCGGTATGCCCATAGAGCATCATCCAGTTTAATGGCCCAATCTTTCCTTGAAACACTAACAGTCTTTTCCAAAATTCGCTTGATTTCTCTATTCGAGACTTTAGCTTGACCATTAGTTTGGGGGTGGTATGGACTAGCAATTTTATGTCTCACCCCATAATGTTCCCAGACCCTTTTTAATTAGGAGTTGCAAAAGTGCGAACCCCCATCACTGATGAGTACTCTTGGGAAACCAAACCTTTAAAATATGTTCTTTTTCAAGAATGTCACTACCGTCTTTGCATCAGCTCTTGCACAGAGAATTGCTTCTACCCATTTTGAAACGTAGTCCACTCCCACCAATATATATTCATAGGTGAAAGAGGGTGGAAATGGAACAATAAAATCAATTCCCCAGCAGTCAAATACCTCTACCTCCTGCATAATTGTCAGAGGCATCTCATTTCTCCTTGTCACTCCTCTGGTTCTTTGGCACTTATCACACTGCTTCACATAGATGTGAGCATCTTTGAAGATTGAGGGCCAATAGAAACCGGACTGCAATATTTTGGCTGGAGTGCGTTCCCCATTAAAATGTCCCCCATAGGGTGAATTGTGACAATGCCACAATATGCTTTTAGATTCTCCACGGGAAACACACCGTCTCAAAAGACCATCTCCTCCAATTTTAAATAAATAAGGATCACCCCAAACGAAGTAAAAAGAGTCCTTGAAGAACTTCTTTTTTTGTTGCCTAGAAAATCCATCAAGAATAATTCATGCTGCTTTAAAATTTGCCATATCAGCAAACCATGGCCTTTCTTGAATGAGCAGCAAACGTTCATCCGGGAATTCCTCGACAATCTCTTCTTCTTCACTAGTCCCCTCTGTGTTATGAAGTCGGGAAAGATGATCAGCCACAAAATTTTCACATCCCTTTTTATCCCTGATGACTAGATTGAATTCCTGCAGCAATAGAATCCAATGAAGCAATCCTGGCTTCGACTCTTTCTTAGTCACCAAGTATTTTATGGCCGCGTGGTCAGTGTAGACAATCACTCTCGACCCTATAAGATAAGATCTAAATTTTTCCAACCCATATACAATCGCTAGTAATTCTTTTTCTGTAGTTGCATAGTTTACCTATGCATCATTAAGTACTCTACTAGCGTAATGTATTGGATGAAAAATTTTATCTTTTCTTTGGCCTAATACGGCACCCACAGCATAATCACTTGCATCACAGTTAAGCTCAAAGTCCAAAGACCAATTTGGAGCAACTATGATTGGGGCCATAATCAGTTTTTCCTTCAGTCTCTCGAATGCCTCCAAGCACTTAACATCAAAATTGAAGTCCACATCTTTTGCCAAAAGATTACTAAGTGGCTTGGCAATCTTGGAGAAGTCTTTAATAAATCTCCGGTAAAAATCGGCATGTCCTAGAAAACTCCTGATTCCTTTAACATTCACGGGTGGTGGAAGTTTTTCAATAACTTCCACTTTTGCTTTGTCAACCTTGATCCCTCTAGCCGAGATCTTATGACCAAGCACCACCCCTTCCTCTACCATGAAATGGCACTTCTCCCAGTTAAGTACTAGATTTCTTTGAACACATCTTCCTAGCACAATATTCAAATTGTTCAAACATTCTTCAAAACTTTTCCCAAAGACAGAAAAGTCATCCATAAAAACCTCGATACATTTCTCAACCAAATCCGAAAAAATGGCGAGCATGCATCTTTGAAATGTTGCAGGCGCGTTACACAGTCCAAACGGCATACGCTTATAAGCAAATACTCCAAATAGACATGTGAAAGCTGTCTTTTCTTGATCTTCTGGGTTTACCAAAATTTGGTTATACCCAGAATATCCATCCAAGAAACAGTAATATGCCTGGCCAGCTAGTCTCTCAAGCATTTGGTCCATAAAAGGTAAGGGAAAGTGATCATTCCTGGTGGCTTGATTTAATCTTCTATAATCAATACATATGCGCCACCCGGTCACCGTCCTTGTAGGGATTAACTCATTTTTCTCGTTCTCAATGACCGTCATTCCCCCTTTCTTCGGAACCACTTGAACTGGACTTACCCATTCGCTATCGGAGATGGGATAAATCATACTAGCTTCAAGTAACTTAAGGACTTCTTTTCTCATTACTTCTTTCATTGTCGGATTCAATCGCCTTTGAGGCTGGGCCACATGTTTAAAATCCTCTTCCATATGTATCTTGTGCATACAGAAAGAAGGACTTATTCCTTTGAGATCTGTTAATTCCCATCCTATCGCGCCTTCATTGGGTTTCAAAACCTCCAAGAGTTGTGCCTCTTGGTCAGAAGATAGTGAACTGTTAATGATCACTGGCTTGCCTCCCCCTTCATATAAAAATGCATATTTCAGATGGGATGGCAACACTTTCAGTTCCAGCTTATTTTTTTCTGACTTTTCCTCCTTAGATAAGTCTTCCGGGATAAATGTTATAATGGGTTCCTCTTTCAGAGTATTTAGGTCCCTCAAACATTTTTCAATTTCGACTTCCTCCAAGTCATATAATTTTGCACGAGACTGCACTAGAGCTTTTTCTAAAGGGAAAGCACTATACAATTCTTGCTTCCCTAATAGAAATACCTCTTCCATGACATCCACCCTAAAGGCTGACTGTTTTTCCTTTGGGTGTTTCATGGCTTCCAACACATCAAACTTTACCTCATCATCCTCAACTCGTACCTTGAGTTGTCCATTATCCACGTCAATGATGACTCTTGCCGTTTTCATGAAAGGTCGCCCTAGAATTAAAGGCACCTCCAAGTCTTCTTCTATATCCATGATGACAAAGTCAACCGGAAAGACAAATTTATCAACCTTCACTAGAACATCCTTCGCTACTCCATAAGGAAATTTTAATGACCTATCTGCCAGTTGGAGGGTCATTCTAGTGGGTTTCACTTCCAGATCACCAATTCGTTTTAACATGGACAATGGCATGAGGTTTGTGCTTGCACCAAGATCCAGTAATGCCTTCCCTACGGGAAGGGCACCAATAGTAACAGGGATAGTAAAACTACCCGGATATTTGGTCTTGTGAGGCAAGGACTTTTGAATTATGGCACTACACCCGGCTTCTAATTCCACAATTTCATCTTTGAACTTTCTCTTTTTCGTCAACAAGTCTTCATGAACTTGGCATATGTGGGAATTTCCTCCATAGCTTCCATAAATGGTACATTTATCTGAAGCCGTTTGAAAATGTCTAGAAACCTAGCATATTGCCTCTCCTTTGTTTTCTTTGATGGATGAACAGGATAAGGAACCTCCTTCAGATGAGGTACTCCATCCATCTTTTCTTTGACCTCAACCTACTTTTTGATTTTTTTTATTTTTTACTTTTTCCATATTTACATTATTTTTCTCCTTACTTCTTTCACCTTCACTTTCCTTCTCTACCTCCTCTATGGCTACCTTTTCAATTCTTCCTTCCACCTCCTCGGGTTCATGCAAATGATCCCCTATTCTTTACCAAGCTCCTTACCACTCCTTGTTAAAATGGACTTGCATTGCTCTTTAGGATTCGTGGTGGTATTAGCGGAGAATGGAGTAGTGGTAAGCTCCGCCAATTGTTTAGAGATTTGACCCACTTGCATTTCAAGGTTCCTGATAGACGCCTCGGTATTTTTCTGGAAAGCTTCATTACTTTGGTGGTTAGCCAATGAAGCTTGGATAAATTTATCCAAGGTGTCTTCCAATTTAATGGTCCTCTCTAACAATGGAACAAATGGCGGCCTATTAGATGAATTAGTTGAATTTTTTTCAATTCATTTGACCTTGTCCTTGAGGATTCTTCCACCCTTGCATTCCAGCATTGGAAACATTAGATTTAAAGGGCGAAGAAAAGAAATTTCCTTGTGACTGATTATTTACAAAATTCAACTCCTCATCTTTTGGCTAGAAGCATGCAGACATTGAGTGTATGAATGAGCTTCACCACACAATTCACATGCTCCTATTTGAGCTTGTTGGTTCACTACAAAATTTCCTTCGTTTCCTATTTTTTCTCTTTTTGACCCTCCTTTTCTGGCACTTTCTTGGTCTCTGATTGTTCATCGTCGCTGCCCAAGAAGGGGGATATTGATTCTTTTTCATTTTCCATGCTTTCCATAAAATCACTCCAAGACCCAATGGAATCTTTCCCCAATTTCATAGATTCTTCTTCACGCAAAGAATTATGCACCCCTTCTACAGTGTCATCTGCTGCTTCGAATGCCCCTTTCGATGGAGGAGTTTCCCCATCTTTTCCCATCTTCCCCATCTGTTCCAAATCAACTCTTCGCAGTGATGATTGCACCCCAACACGATTATCCTCTCCTGCCTCACCCAAAATTTGGAACCTTGCAAGGGTCATGTTCTCACCCTCATCATTTTCGTCCCCCTCTAAAACCCCTAAGTTCCCTTGTCTTGGATATGAAAGAGATTTACCTACACTCTTTGTTCTGAATTGGGTTACGCAAGCCATGGAGCACTCTTTGCTTTTTGTAATAGTTGGGTTTAAGCTATCACTACTTAAAAAATCCTGAATGACACATGCTGGGCTTACAGACTTAAAAGGCCCAGAAAAAAGAATAGGGCTAATGGGCCCAAGATTCACTTTAAGTTTAATACCACCAGGGGATAATAACTTATCAAAAGAGTCGAAGAAAAACCTTTCCCTTGGTTTCTTGCTTCTCCCACCAGGTTGTTCCCCAGCCGCCATATTTACTATGTTGTCTTGGCATGCGCTGTTCTCTCCCCTTAATAGCTCCAGGCCCTGTCCCCCCACACTCCCTGACACTTCCAATGGAATTTTCTTGAGAGTTGGAATTCTTTACAAATGAACTCCCATCTCCTATCTGGACAGCTGAGGAACCCAGACCGTTTTCTGGCAAGTCATCGCCGGAATCTTCTCCCGATGAAGCAAAAAAACCATTTTCTTCTTATTCATCACTTGAAGAGTTGCTATCTTGCCCTTTGCATTGGCAATGAACATACTTAATTCTTTCAAAGCATTGTTCCTCCTTAACAAGAATATCAAAGGATTCCCCATCAATATTGAATTTCATAAACTGTTGAACCGGAAGAGAGCATGCGGTTCTAACTAGAATCCTAGCTACTTCAAAATTCTTCTGATTTTTGGTATCCTCATCCACCTCTAAAAGGACCCCAAAATCTAAAGCTATAGACCTAAAAAAATATTCATGCCAAACATGAAGAGGAACATCATAATTACTCTGGTATGCTATTAATCTAATATTAATTACTCTGACCCATACAGTCACTGACTTGAGCGTCGGAGTCCTTGTAGGTTCCCCCAGCCGCCGTCGTGGAGCGCCGCCGGAGCACCTAGAGACCGAAGTTCTTCCCGTGATCTCGTCATCAGCACCTCCTAGCCAGGTATCTTTATTCCATGTCGTTCTCGTATTTTTAGAACACAACAGAAATAATTACTAAATTTTTATATGCAGAATCTATAGAGGCGTCAGATGTCAAGTTAATGACCAAGTTTTGTAGTTTAAATACTTGATTAATGACATAAATGATTGTGTTTAGTTTCTAGAGTTCCAACACATGCAGTAGTTGGTTATCATTTACTGTGCCCCGACATACAATTATTATTTGTTTTTCTCAAAAATTCTTTATCTATCTTCTACAAAACTTGGTCCGTATTAACTGCAGTACATAGGGAAAATGAAGTTTGCATAGAGAATGAATATTATATTAATTGCTTACTATCTGCATAGTGGATTGTGTAAAGATTTATGGGATTTTAGGACTTGTGTTTCTCAATGATTTAAATACAGGTCCTTAGTAGCATTAAAAATTCGCAAGTCTTCATTTGAAAGCTTCTGTTTTGCATGAGAAATTCACACCAAAAGTTTGAAAAATGTTGCGTGTGTATAGAACTTCTTCTCAAATGAGTCTTATTCTCTATTAACTTCTTTATGTCTTTAAAGTGTAAACAAGTCATTTTTCAACTGATTCATTATGCTGTCTAAAATTATTGGTTTTACAAAAGTTGCCTTTTTTCACGTATTCTAATAGGTTTCTTTTTTATAGGTTTAAGAAATGTGTCACAAAATTCACATACCCTACCGAGGACGTTTTCAAAATGTGAGGCCTCTCTATCGCTTGGAATTTAGAGATGATGGTTATGGGGTACGTTATTGTCTGTTGAATACAAGTTATTTTGTAATAAGTAAATTTTCATAAGCAAGTTCTAATTTCTTTATTATCTTTTCTTAGAAAACCAAGGACATAGACAAGAAGTTTATCAGGGACTTCCAAAATGAAATTCGATCCCCGTGGATTGCGGTTGATCCTCAAGGAAATACGCATTATGTTTTACCATTATGTTTTAGGATTAAGTTCACAATTTGGAAGCTCTGTAGTCGAGTTTTACCATTATGTTTTCCTTTGAATTGTTGTCTTGATTAATGTTTACTTTTCCTAATTGGTCTCTTTACTTGATGTTTTGTTTTAATTCCCTTTTTTGTTGTTTAATGGGTTTTAATTAATGGACTATGTTCCTGGTTTAGTATGAATTTTGTTTCATTTACTGTATGATTACATTTTGATACATCTTTTTTTCTACTATTGTTTTATTATTAACATCATTTATTGGTGATCAATTAATTTTCAAATTAAAATGTAGTGAAAACTAAGAAATAACATTCACCTGTCAATTAATATGCTAGCTTACCAACATCAGTCTTAGTGCAAGTTACGAAGCCAATAATTTAATAGTTAACCACTAATTGGTCTTTTACTAAAGTCAGATATTCCTTTTGTAAATGAATGCAATTATTTGTATTGTCTACATTTTATTAACTATTTCCGAGGTGAAATAAATATAAACTCTGACTTTTAACATCAATTCAAACTTGGGGTCTAAGTTTCGATTTTATTATCTATTGACACATTCTATTTCTACCTTTGTTATCTTTATTTTTCCATTTATTAGCACAGAAAAAACCCTTACCATCTCACATACTTATAAAATTACATATTTTTCTTCCTGAAAGTATTCCAATAAGTGCCGTCACGATGAATTCCTTGATCAACATGCCAACGATTTCATCGTAGCAACTTATTAGATTCAGTTTCATGCTAATGGAGATAATGTAAATTCTTTTATTTGCTTATTGGTGTACCTTTAAACCTTTGAACCTGATTTTATTTTGTTAGTATAATAGTGTTCATGGTTTGAATTTTTTATTCATTTGTAGATGAAGGTTGAAGTAGACAAACAATTTTTTTCAAAATTTGGAAATGAATTGGCTTCATGGATTTTATCAGATCCATTTAACAATTGCTCGGTAGTTAGGCCCTGTTTGATAAAACTAGCTTATAGCTTATAGCTTATGACTTATGGCTTATAGCTTGTAGTTTATGGATTATAGCTTGTAGCTTATAGCTTATGACTTGTGACTTATAATTGAGTAGAGGTATTTGGTAAAATTAGCTTATTAAGTAGCTTATATTTGTTAAATGACTTAAAATGACAAGTAATAATTACATGTATTAAATTATTTGATAGAGTAAACATGTAATAATTGACTAGAGGGTAAAATAGGAAAGAATTATTGAAAGCTAGTTTTCATAAGTTATAAGCTACTTGAAGTAGCTTGTCATATAAGCTAGCTTATAGCTTATATAAGCTATAAGCTAGTTGTTACCAAACACCTCTACTTACTCATAAGTTATAAGCTACAAGCTATAAGCTAGCTACAAGCTAGTTGTGCCAAACACATACTTAGTTATGAAAATAGTGGTGGTTGTGATTTTCTGATCGATGGAATGGATTGGATTCGTTTTGTGTATGGTCTTTCAAATAAATCTTTGTTAATGTTCAACTTCCTTGATCAATTATCTTTTAAGATTAATATTTTCGATAAATTTGGAGAAATCTCATATGAACTGAAGCTCTTACACTTCCCTCGCCCTCAAAATCTTACTTTGGTAGATGGACGATTGAGCCATATAAACAATAATAGTCGTTTCTTTACCATCTCTCTAACAGAGTATAAAGAAAATAGTAGTGAATTGGTATGTTAACTATTTTAATTTTTAGTGATCTTTCTTTGTTTGATATTTATTATCAAGAGCTGCAATCGTTCATTGGCCAAGGGCAGAAGAGCAACGTAGTATTGGCTTTGCAGGATGCTAAGATTAATGTCTGGAAAGGTAACTACCCTGTGTTCTATTTTGAATCTATGTTTGCTCTTTCTAAAATCCATTAGTGTATAACCACAATCGTCTTATTTAATGTTCATTCATATTAATCTCCATGTAGATAAAATTGGACAGCAATCTATTCGAGGTGGAACGAAGTTGCTGTTTAATTGTCAAGATCCACATGCTATTGAATTAACTAGCAGGTCATTATGTATCCTAATCATTATCTTTGACATTGTTTTGCCTTACTCTGCTCTTGATTTAACAATAATCGATTTGTGATTCCTTTTAACAGTTATCTTGCCAATCTCGCAACTCCCGAACAGCCGTTGACTCAAATGCCTTTATCTTCTGCTGTTTCTATCGAGCATGATATGCTCACTACTCAAAGAAGATCTGTTGATCAACTGAAGACTCTCAAGCCAGTAATCATGCGCCAAACTTTTATAGTCATGTTAGCTATTTTTACGTTTAAACACTAAAATTATTCATGGTACTAATATGTTGAATCATTTTTAGGGGAAATTTGCAATGGTTCTTGCAAAGGTTAAATATCTGACTGGCAACAATGGCTGGTGGTACATGTCTTGCAATGTATGCACTGGAGCGGTCTACCTCGACAATAAGATGTATTTCTGCAATAGATGCTGGAAACATGTTATCGCTGTTGGTCCTAGGTGTGTTTATTTATTTCCTAATAATTATCTTCTTCCTCCACATTGAACATGTTTTGTGAATAATATTCTCATTTTCATTTGCAGGTATCGTGTGAAGGTCAAGGTTGAGGACGATACTGACGAGGCTACATTCGTCATATTTGAAGGGGAGTCAACATCGTTATTTGGCAAGTCTTGCTCTGATATGATTGACAGTGTTAGGGAGGTAATCATATTTCGCATCAAACACATACATAATATTCATTGTATAGTCCTTATTAACATGCTTTGTTTATAATCATAATGCAGGACGGGGGATTTATTCCAGTTTCGGAAGAGATTCAAATGATCATGGGCAAGACCTTTCTTTTCAAAGTTGATTTTAAACCACCACTGAATCCTGGGTTTGAGATTTCTTACAATGTCAAGAAAATGACAGATGATAGTGATCTTATTGTAAGATTCCAGTAGGAGAATCCACGCAGGGTTGATTGCGTTTTACATGAATTCTTTTAACATAAATCTTCCTATCTTCATGGTTATTATTTGTTTCATTCAGATACTGATATATAGGTATATGTATTCACTTTATTGCGTAACGACCTGAATGCAGAACCTCCTTGAAGATTTTAGTGAAGTTGGTAATTCTACTTTGGCGTCTCCTGAGATAAGTCAGTCCAAGAGGTCATCTGAAGACCTATCTGAATTCTCTCAGTCTAGCAGTAGTACTTCGTCTATCAATAAGAAGATGAAGGTTATTCATTTGTCATTCTCTTGAATTATAACATGGTAGACGTATAAATCATCTAAGCCATTTTATGTTGAAAATGCAGGCAATTCTAAACTCTCCAACAGATAGCCAGATTGTGGGTCTTAGCCATGATTCTGACATTGTGCTGAATACTCCTCTCATGGTTAATGTTTGAAACAATTTATGCCTATGTTCCATTTTGTCTTTATAGAGATCAAGTAGTCCGAATAGATTGTCGACATTTGAAGTCATTTAGCATACAACTAATATTTTCTAACATTTTTTTGTAGCAAACTCCTCATGGAGAGCAGATTCCTGAGAGCAACAATATTGGAAAACATAATTCTGTTGTAGGTGCTGAAATTACTCATGATACCAAGACTGTTGAAGAGCATTCCTTGGAAGTTGGTGAAGTCAATCATGATTGCAGTGAACTTAGCTCTAAGGTCAAGGATATCAAGCAGGAGAAACATTAGGAACCATGCTGCGGAAGGAGATATTTTTCAATGAAGTCGTTAATCATTCCTTTTCGGAGTGTATGCATTACTATCTATTTTTAGGACTAAATTATAAGTCTTTTTCTGTTATCTTCAATTTTATTTATGTTATTTGTTCCTGAAATACATTTGAATTATATTCAGGATATTTCAATTTTAGTTATGTTATTTGATGTTCATATGAATTTTCATTATTATCTCTTCCTTTGTTTTCCTTTTCCTCTTCTTCTAACTTACATACTGCTCACTTATAATAAATAAGATGCACCACATACTGAATTAATATTTATCTGATATGCAAAACCAAATAATTCATAGCAACTTCACATTTCAATTTATCAGTATTATTCAATCAACCAAAAGTTGGATAAAATTATCATAGGATTAAATAGTTTAGGGACCAAAAATGTTAAAATGAAGGACAAAAAATGATCGTTTCAATAGTTTAGGGACTAAAAGTGGTCATTTTGTAGTCTAGGGACTAAAACCAGATTTTAGCGGTAGTTCAGGGACAAAAAAAATATTTAACCCAATTATCATATATCAAATGAAGTATGCATATGTGATTTACTAAGCCAAGTTATGGAAAACGAGGACCTTATTATTAAAAATAAAGCTATGCAATTAATTACTTTTGTATCAGTAGAGGAATTGCAATAGATGCATTTCTCATGATATCATATTTTTAATACATTTAACTTAAAAATGAAACCAAACACTGTATTGCTCCCTGTTCTTTTAGAATTCTCTTTCCCTCCAATTCATTTCCCTCCAAACAAGAATGGTGAATCTGTAATGTGAAGAGTTGGTTCTTTTATTCATCTGTTTACGAGTTTCAGACCCAAAATAATGATCGGCTTAGAATAGTTTATTAAACTAATAAGTTCAAAGGCTTATAGGAAGGGAAAACTTGCTACCTACCATGGAAATTAAAAGGCAATTCTTAGAGGAAAGTAAAAAGGAGGCTAGAAGGAACAGAATCCAAATCAGGAATGCAAAGAGAAGTAATGGCTCAGGTAAAATTCTTTGAATATCTTTTACTCGCATGTTTTGGTCCCTCATGTCTTGAGTCTGTATAGACCCTTCTTAGACCAATCTCATCTTCCATTTTGCAGAAAATTCGAATGCTACTATTCTCTAATCTTCTTTAACACCTGAACAAGGGAGTACTTCACCATGTATGTTTTGGAATTTTCACCAACAATCATTTTTTTATTATTACAGCAACTTCAAGTATTAATTCGTTTCTTTTGTGTGTATTTAATTTCCGAAAAAAATTCCAGTTCCAGCAATCATTCAACCTTCTCAACAACCTCACTTCCACTCTGCTAAAGGTAATTTCGTTTTTCTGATATGGAATGTGGTGTATTGTTAGGTAAATGGCCAATATCTTCATTATTTAATTGTTTATACCAAAGAATTCCGTCATAAGCACATTGGATTCAAATGAAGAATACTGGCAGTTGTCCCAAATCCAAAAGAGGGAAGCTAGGAAATTAAGAATGAATTTAAGACAGCAGAAGAGAAAGTCTGTACAAGGTTCTATTTGATCTTTTCAATATATTTGTGTACAGTAATAATTTTAGTCCCATATTCTTCATTTTTGCTTTTCATCGTGTATTTTTTAGTTAAGTCTGATGTTTTTACGTTTCAGGAACTGAAGACATGAATAAGGAAAACATATCGCAATCTTCTTGCCCATCAACTACATCAGGTTCTTTGTTTAATTTCCTTGAATGTTTGTATAAGTAATGAGAGTGGTTCTTTAGCTACTACAAGAGTTTTTATTTTTTAATATCCATATCTTAATCTGATATAAATAGCAATATTAATATATAATATTACAGGTACAATTGGAACAACAAGAGGACCTCTTCGACCACTCTCAATTGGTATGCATATGAATACATGTTTTTTTTTTTTTGCAGAAATTACTCAATTACTCTGTGATATACTATTGCTTATAATATCCATTTCATGTTCCTTAGGAAATTCGAATGATTCTAACCCGATTACTAGGGGAAATACATGTATGCAAGCATTAGGTAATTGTGGAAATTCACCGTCTTCACTATATTTAGATAGTATCATCATGTTTTTCTTGGATTTTTCATTCATAGGCTATATACATTATGGAGAAAGATGATATCATTTTCTTATGAATTATCCAGGAAAAAAAAGCAAAAGGTTGATACCCAATCATTCAGAAGTGATTGTTCTGTTGTATTAAATAGTTCGTGTTCCTCCATTAAGGCAAAGAAAAAGAAGCAGTCAAAGAGAGTTATTGTTCAATGTACTAGAAATGGTTCGCAGTTTTTACAAGATTGTTCTAATGTTGAACTCAACTCTGGATCTTCTTCTCAACTACAAGGTATATAATAATTCCATTAATTGAATAAAAAACGAGATTCCTTTTAATATGGACAAATTATGCAAGCTTTTTGCTTATGTTTTGTAATTCAGGAACAATTAGTGAGCCTCCGAATTCAACACAAAGTTTCACTCATGTTGCGTATGCACAAGCTGAGAATGAAGGTATTTCTGTACTAAGTCAGCTAACAATTGCCATGTCACATTTCATATCTTCAATTTTGTACTAATCTAACTTAATACTAAATGATGCACTGCAGAATATGTTGATCCACAGTGATCCTTCTTTCAAATGCAAGGAGTGTAATGCTTTATTGTGGTATCATGAACGTGGAGACAAATCCAAATTTCCTTTGAATCCAGATTTTTCAATGTGTTGCCAAAAAGGAAAAGTTCAGCTACCTCTTCTAGAGAAGCCTCCCGAGTTGTTGTATAATCTTATAACGAGCAAAGATCCCCGTAGTAAGCATTTCAAGGAAAAGATTAGATACTACAACAGCATGTTTGCTTTCACTTCCATGGGAGGGAAGGTTGTAAACGATATTAATAATGGAGGTGGTCCTCCACAATTCATCATCGGTGGCCAGAATTTCCATAGAATGGATAGTCTTCTTCCTCCTAAAGGGCAGCCACCGAAATTCTCCCAGCTATACATCTATGATACAGAGAATGAGATTTCTAATAGATTGAGCAATTTCAGGTTTGTTTCTTTCACCTAAATGTTAGTTGTTATGCTTTATTCTGAGTATTTTTCAACTGTTATTTCATTTAATTCACAAGCATTGCAATATTTTGTCTTGTAGGAATCGTAATTCTGAAGACCATTTGGATTCTTCCTTAGTTAAAGATATCATGCAAATGGTAGACTCTCAGAATCGATATGTGCAAGAATTCAGGAGAGTCAGAGATTTTATAAATGAACGTCCGAATGTTGTTGTTACTCTTAGGCTTTACAGAGGCAGAAAGTCGGATCCAAGGGTATATAACCTTCCATCAAATGATGAGGTAGCTGCATTGATAGTTGGTGATTTTGAAGCGAATCACTTAGGCAGAGATGTTGTTGTTGGCAAACAAGATGGTCATCTTATGCGATTACCTGAAATCATGTTGGCTTCATTCCGATGCAATATCCATTGATGTTTCCAAGGGGTGAGTTTGGTTGGACTGATGATATACCTATGCGAGAGAATGAGCTTACTGGCAGAATTAGGAACAAGGTTACATTGCGTCAATGGGTGTCATTTAGAATCCAAGAAAGGGAGGAAGAATTTGCGAATGTTGTACATGCAGGCAGATTGTATCAACAATTTTTGGTGGACACTTTCTCAATGATAGAGTGTCAAAGACTTACTTACATTAAAAACAATCAAAGTACTATTCGGCAAGATTTCTTATGTGGAATTCAAGAATCTGTTGAAAGAGGTGATTCTGCCCCGTCTTCTGTTGGAAAATGAGTTATACTTCCAGCTTCATTTGTTGGCGGGATGAGGTACGTGTTCAACAATTCCTAGGACGCAATGTCGGTTTGCAAGAGATTCGGATACCCTGATTTATTCATTACATTCACTTGCAATTCAAATTGGCCTGAAATCAAGAGATTTGTTGAGAAAAAGAACCTAAGGCCAGATGAGAAACCAGACATATCATGTAGATTATTTCATACGAAAGTAGAAGATATCATGTCTGAATTCAGGAAAGGAGATCCTTTCGGAAAACTTGATGCAGGTAAATATCAATTTTTTTTTTAAATCTCATTGAGATCTTTGCAACATCTATTTTGTTTCACAATGAAGCAAAAGAAAATTATTTAAATTCATTCTTATTTAGATTCATTCTTATTTTCCTATATTCATAAATATTCAAATATTTGATTTAATATAGGTATGTATACAGTGGAATTCCAAAAAAGAGGTCTTCTTCACATTCACATACTATTGTGGTTAAGTGGAGATAACAAAATCAACACAACAAATCAGATTGACCAATTGATTTCAGCCGAGTTGCTGGATCCTTAGAAGTTTCCGAAACTTCATGCTGCTATTGCAAGATACATGATGCATGGACCACGTAGAGGTGCCAACAAGAACAGCCCTTGCATGAAAGATGGTAGATGTTCCAAATTCTTCCCAAGATCACACTTTGGTTGACGAAGATGGTTACCCATCGTAGGAATTCCGGGATAACGATTTATAAGAATGATCACCCTCTTGATAATCGTCATGTAGTTGCATACAATCCGATTCTTTTGATGAGATATCAAGCACATATCAATGTGGAGGTGTGTAATAAATCGAATGCCACCAAGTATCTTTTCAAATACGTGAATAAAGGCAGTGATATAGCTTCTTTACAAATGTCTCATTCTCAGCAAACAAATGGTGAAGTAGTTGTCGATGAAATAAAACAGTTCTACGATTGTAGGTATCTTTCATCTTGCGAAGCTGCTTGGAGGATTTTTGCATGGGATATTCATGAAAGATGGCCTCCAGTCCAAAGATTGTCCTTCCATTTAGAGGGCAAACAACCAGTGTGTTGGAAGGAAAATGAGTCCATCAATAATGTTGTGGAAAGACACAAATTCAAGGATATGATGTTCTTGGCTTGGATGAAAGCAAATGTAGAATATCCTGAGGGAAGAGAACTGATTTATTTGCATTTTCCTGAGAAATTTTTCTGGGATAGAGATGAAGGGAAATGGTGTCCAAGGAAACAAGTTTTCAGTCTTGGAAGGCTTCAGTTTGTACCCATCGGTGTAGGGGAAAATTACTATTTGAGATTGTTGTTGACTATGTAGCGGGGTTGCACATCTTATGAGAGTATCAGGACAATTGCTGGTGTTACGTATCACACCTTTCGAGAAGCATGTTTTGTGCTAGGTCTCCTTGCGGATGATAAAGAGTTTATTGACGGGATCAACGAAGGAGGACAGCTAGCAAATGCCAAACAATTAAGAAGATTGTTCGTTGCTTTGCTTGTGTCATATACTATGAGTAATCCATCTTTAGTATGGCAGAAGACATGGAAACTGTTATGTGAAGACATCCTCTTTGAAAGGCGAAGAACTCTTCATAATCCAGGTATGCACTTTCGAATTTTACAATATATTTTTACAATTTATATTTATGTATAAATTTGTAATTTGTTTAAAATTACAAATTAGTCAATTCAATGTAATTAGTGGAATTAGTTCTTTAAACTCAGTTACTGATTTACATCTAAAAAATTCCGAGTTTGGTAATGAATCTTATATTTTCTTTATCTATACTTAAAAATCCATCAGTGGAATATTTAGGATTTTCTGATTAGTAGACATATGAAAGGTTTATATGTAGTTTTATATGAAAATTATGTTCTGTCATAATTGTCTATGATGAATCAGAAAAATGAATGATGCTTATCGATGTTTAACTTATCATTTTGTATAGTAGTTTAATCACTTGCAAGTTCTATGAGCATGTTTCAATTCCAGATAAGTATATTTATAAATTAGAATTTTGTTTACAATCTGTACATAATAATTTGTTTGCTTATGGTGCTAAATTATACTTTTGTTTCTTTTCATTAAATTGACCTTATTCATGTTATGGATTATATCATATATTTAGTAATGACCATAGAATTGTTTTTACAATTTCAGGATTAAGAATCAACCAAATTGATCTAGAAAATCTTGGATTGATTACTATTGAGATGTTGTTGCCATGTAGAGGGAAGTCATTGAAAGATTTCTCTTGCATGCCATTTCCTCAACATGAAGTATCAAGTCTTTATGAGAACAAGATGCTAATGGAGGAATTGAATTATGACTGAGATGACATGGCTCAATTGCATTTAAAGCTATTGTCGTCACTGAATGCAGAACAAAAAATGGCTTATGAGGAGATAATTTCAGCAATTTCGAATAATGAAGGTGGCTTTTTCTTCCTGTATGGTTATGGTGGTATAGGGAAAACTTTTGTATGGAATACTCTTTCAGCTGCTGTTAGAGCTGAAGGAAAAATTGTCCTTAACGTTGCTTCCAGCGGAATTGCTTCGTTACTACTACCTGGCGAAAGAATTGCACATTCAAGATTCTCTTTTCCTTTGGAAATAATAATTGTACAACTTGCAACATCAAGCAAGGAAGTTTCAAGGCAGAGCTGCTAATAAAGGCAAATTTGATAATTTGGGATGAAGCCCCAATGCTTCATAAATATTGTTTCGAAGCTCTTGATCGTACTTTGAAGGATCTCATGAGGTTAACTGATGAAAATAGCTTCGAAAAACCATTTGGTGGAAAAGTAGTTGTGTTAGGAGGGGATTTTCGCCAAATTCTTCCAGTAATTCCAAAAGGAGATAGAGAAGAGATATTAGATGCTTCAATCAATGCATCTTATCTATGGTCGAAATGCCGAGTTGTGAAGCTAACAAAGAATATGAGATTGCATGCAAGTACTGAAATCAATGAAGCTGAACAACTACGACAGTTTGCAGAATGGATTTTGAAAATTGGAGATGGTGAGATTGGTGTCGAAGAAGATGGAAACTACAGGGTTGCAATTCCAGAAGATCTCTTGGTATTGGAAAAACAGAATCCTCTCCATGATTTGTTTGATTTCGTTTATCCAAATCTTAAACAGAATATATCTAACCTCAACTACTTTCAAAATAGAGCCATTTTGTCCTCGACATTGGAAAGTGTAGAAAAGGTAAATGAACAAATTCAGTCCATGATGCCAGGAGATGAGAAAGAATATCTGAGTTGTGATACTCCATGTGAATCTCCTGATCAGGATAACGAGATACAATCCGAATGGTTCACTTCTGAATTCCTCAATGATATCAAATGTTCAGGTATACCGAACCATAGAATTGTATTAAAAAGGGGTGTACCTATCATGTTATTGAGAAATATAGATCAACCTAATGGATTGTGTAATGGTACAAGATTAATTGTTGATCATTTGGGTACAAATATTATTTATGCTACTGTTGTTACTGGGCGAAACATTGGCGACAAAGTCTTGATTCCCAAAATGAATTTGGTTGGCTCAGATACAGCTTTGCCTTTCAAATTTCAAAGAAGGCAATTTCCTGTGGTTCTATGCTATGTTATGACTATTAACAAAAGTCAAGGCCAAACTCTTTCGAATGTTGGGCTGTTTCTACCGAAACTGGTTTTTACTCATGGTCAACTTTACGTTGCTGTATCAAGAGTCACAAGCCGTAAAGGATTGAAGATCTTAAATCTTGATGAAGAAGATAATCCGGTTGATTCAACTCTAAATGTTGTCTACAAAGAAGTTTTCGATAATGTGTAAAACTGTAAGTTGTATATCTCATATATTTTATTATAAGTGTTTGGTAGGTTCATATAAGTGCATAATCCAAATACTATAGATTTTGTGTTATTTGCATCTATCTCATTTGAAATTTCTTTTCATTTATCAATCAACAGTTTCGTAATTATGGTTGCTGATATTATAAATAATTCTAAAATTTTTTGCAGCAGTCTCTCATTTTGAAAACACAATTGCAACATAGCAACTACTACATCTTTGTGGTCTACTACAAACCAATCAGTCATACAATTCAACAGAGTGCATCTGAATGCTCTTCTTTTTGCCTCATCAACCAATAGCTTCTGAATTGTTATTATGTTTACACGTAAAACATCTAAATGATGGTCACCTTCAGTTTTTGTGGAAGTGCAAATGCAGATAGCTATATCTGATACTTTACAGTGTTCTTTTGGATGGCATTTTCGTTACCTTTGTTTGCTGTTATAATTTTGTGTTGTCTTCATAATAAACATCAGCGTGGATAATGAGTTTTGTTCTATGAATGTCATTTTTTACTTAAGTTCTTTCATTCACCTTTTTTCTTACTTCGTATCAGTTGAATAATATTGCTGGTGCACTATATTTTTGTTCTACCTAAACATATTTTTAAGTGTTCTTTGGCATCTCATATATATTCACTAACAAATGTTACTTTGCTTTGAATAACACATATTAATGCAATTTTATTCTTATGCATGAAATTACAATTTCTCAAAACATGAATTGTTTTATGATAATATCCTTTTGATTGTGTCGGTCGAGTCTTCGATATATCCTCCTTACCCGGGCGACAGCACGGGTTGCACATACTAGTATAATGACCAGTTGTGTGTCTTGAGGATCAAGTATGGCACATATTCTTATGATATAAACCAACTAATTAATGGGTTGTCTTTGGAAACAACTTAAAAATAAATGGACAATAATGGTCTTTGCTTTTAGTCAATAAACAACTACCTCTGACTTGCTGAGTTTTGCCAACCTAGCATATTATACCTAAGTGTTTGTTGTAATTGAATAAACTGTTAAGTTGTAATTCATAATGGATTATTATTCGAAGTCTAAGACTGATAAGCAAAAGTTTGCAAGAAGGAATCGAAGGTCTGTTTTGAATAGAAAACATGCAACTTTGAAAACCAAACATCAAGGTATAATTATTATTGTGATTCACAAAGTAAGTTTTCATCTTTAAAAATTAACCACTATTCTTGGTAATATGTTCCATTCGTTTTTTCTGTAATAGATTCTAAGGAAAACATGTTATATTTACCTGTATATTCGACAAATGATGGTAGTGGAGCATCTTCTGCTGGTAATTTTGAATCTCCTGTGAAGACTTTATGAGATTAGCATTATGTATACAATTAAACTTCATGAAATGGTTCATAGATTGTTTAAGTGGATATCTTTTTTATAAAATAGGTAGACAAAATGATAGAAGAATACCTCTATCACCTCTACCACTTGGTAGTTGTTTATTCTGTTAATTTCATATTGAATCAAATTTTATAAACAACACATTTATATCAGACTCATAACCAGATTCAAATGTAGGTAACAATATATCAAATAGTAACAATAATTTGGAATCGGAAATTGATGATGGACGTCAATCAAAGAGACCAAGAACCTATGGTATAATTTTTTTTATTAAAAATTAATAGAATAAATTAATCTACCTGTTATGTCTATAATATGAACTTTATGAAGTGCAAAATCAAATTATTGTATTTCAGTTACTAGACAAAGCACATGTAATGTAAACTGTGAGGGTTCCCCTGCTTCTGAAGTTATATAAATCAAGCTCGCAAAGAACCAGGCATTCAAAAGGTAGTAGTCAAGGTTCTAAGGTCATTCAATTTTTGACACAAAGAGGAAATGAATTAAATTATGAATTTAATGAAGTAGCTGGTGATAACAATTGAGTTCATTATACTAGTGATACTTCCTTTACTAACACATTAAATGACGATGTTGAATTGGAAGGTAATAAGTTTATGGAAAATGATAAACAGTGCCCTAAGGGCACTAGATAAGATTATAAAAATAGTAATATTTTATTGAAAATAGTAGACTTTAATGTTTCGAAACTTGAAAACTACTTAATGAATGTTATTTATAGTAACTCCAATCATTTACAAAGGTGTATTTATTGCACCTTAACAGTGCCCTAAGGGCACGGTTTAGCATAACCCTAAGTTTATTAATAACATTAAAATTTTTTAGTTGGCTATGACTGGTTTGTAAAAAATTAATATAGTGACTATTTTTGTACTGTGCAGCTCATTTTGATGTAGGAGATCCTTCGTACACTTGTGATGCTTGCTATGCTATTATGTGGTATGAAGAACGAGGAGAGAAATCAAGGCAGTGTGGAAATCCTGAATTCTCTTTATGTTATATGAAATAAAAGATTCAGAGATTTAGCTGTCGTTTTTGGAACGTCCTCCGAAACTATTACGGAATTTAATTACACACGTGACCCTAGATCAAAACATTTTAAAGAGAAAATCCGATCATATAATAGCATGTTCTGTTTCACTTCTCTGGGAGGTAAAATTGAAAACTCAATTAATGATGGCAATGGACCTCCTCAATCATATTAAGTGGTTAGAATCTTCAAAAGATTGGCCGTTTATGTAACACCTAGATTTTAGAATTAGTTTTTTTTTAAACACAACAGTGGAAGTCAAAAGCCATATATATATATATATATATATATATATATATATATATATATATAAACATAAGTTTACATAGAGATAACCAGTCCAACTAAATAGCATACAACAAAACTAATGACTACCTAAGTATAACAAAATACAATTGCCAGGGTCTTCTCAGGCACTGACACCCTCCGAGTCTATGTCACATGCAATACTGTAACCGTCAGTTATATGTACGACATATAACTGAGTAACCGTCGCTATTGAAAATGATGTATATACAATATTACAACTAGTCTAACTAGAAAATTACCTCAAATCCAATCCCTAACAAACACACACAATATGTATGCAATGACAATTTAAGTATGCTTGCATGCCATGAATTATTCCATTTTCCATTTTATTTCTTTCGTCTTTTACCGGGAAACCTGTGCACCGGGAATCCACCATGGGTGCACGACAATAAATGCACAGTTGAGCTCATCATCATCATGGTCCTGGTAAGCATCCTTCCAGGATCCTATTGTCGGGCTACCAACCCTCTCTCGGGCTAGCCTAGGAACTATCTACCCCTTTTGGGATAGCCCATTTGCACTAGACTATCTACCCCGTTTTCGAGATAGACTAGCACTTCAAGTTATCTGCCCTTTCGGCATAACCCTACATTCTCATCTTTTTATGCTTTGTCCGCTTACTCGGTCTACTTTCGGTGAAACTCAACCCTCTTACTCAACCAATGTTCATGGGGAAAGAATTTCCACTTTTCCTTTTTGTTTGATTTCATATTTCATGTTCTGATGCATCAAACATCCATATTCATATCATAGCATTCAAACAAGAATTCCAGTAATCTCATATTCGAATACAGACATCCCATATTCGAATATTATGTGATAGAAGTGTTATATTCAAATATCTATTCGAATATGGCCTTCCATATTCAAATACACATTTTTATATACTAACCCTTGGACTTATTTTTCTAAAACAGTTTGAAATCCATCCAAGTTGAAGTCCCAATTTTGTCACATTACGATCTAGAATCCTTTTTTTATACAATCCTTATGAATTCATAATCATTCATATTTCCAATTAAATTCCTAATCATGGATCATCTACTAGCATCTTAAATCAACACAAACATCATACAAGCATAAATGCAAATCTCAACATACACATCATTCTAAATCAAACAACCTAAAACATATTGTTTCTAAATCCCTAACAACATGTTCCTAAGATTCTTAGTGCTTTGATTTGGGGTTTCTATGGTTACCTCGAATCTTCCAGAGAATTTTTCCCTTTAAAGTTCTAATCTCGATCTCCAACTCTCTTCTTTAGCACTTCCTGTGCTCGAGTATAAATCCCAACCCTTGAAGCCTTAATCACGAAGAATGCTTGTGAGAAGTGATGTTAAGATGGAGATTTGTGGAGTGTTGTTGCTTTGTGACAGAGGTTTAGTGAAGGATTTTGAAGAGAAGATTTAGAGAGTATAGTGTGAGGGAGAGAAAATGGTGAAGTGTGGAGGTCAAATCCCCTATTTATAGACTTAGGGGTCCACATTCGAATATGTATTCGAATATGAGGCTTCTGTAATCAATCCCACACTTTCATATTCGAATATCAACTTTCCATATTTGAATATCAGACCTCATATTCGAATATGACACATCCATATTCAAATATGAAAAGTCCATATTCGAACTGTTCATATTCGAATATGACTCATCCATATTCGAATATAGATCATGCATATTCAAATATAGGTGTTAATATTCGAATATACAAGTCCTTTTGGTCCCTCTATTTGCAACTGATCCTCCTTCTTCTTTTCTTTGTAATTTGTAAATAAATCTCTTAAGTTCTAAGTCTTTTAGGGATGTTACAGTTTAGTTCCATCTGAAGGGAGTAAACCTTAATTTGCCCAGCTTTATATCTATGATACTGACAATGACGTTTCAAATACATTAAATTGTTTCAGGTATTATTTGTTTTATATAATATATTATATGATTATAGATTTAATTTGTTTATGCCTTAAATGATAATGTAATTTTATATTATTATTCACGAATGTAGATCCTAACTCTAAACTGGATGTTTCCTTGGTTGTTGATTTAAAGCAAATGATTAACAAACACAATAAACACGGTGGATCTTTTAGGAGAGTTAGAGATCATTTGTCTGTTGATCCAACTTCTAATTTCTACTTGAGGATTTTTAGAGGTAGAACTAAGAATGCAAGGATGTATAATGTCCCATCTGCAAATGAAATGGCTGCTCTTATAGTTGGAGATCTAGATTCAAATGATATGAAAAGAGATATTATTGTTAAGAAGGACACATTTGAATTTTAGAAGATTCATGAGACTCAACCAACTTTTATTCCTTTGCAGTATCCTTTATTGTTTCCATTTGAGGAGGATGGCTATCAAGAGGATATTCCTCTTAGAGAGTCTCAATCACACAGAGGAAAGAAAGATAAAGGTCGTGTTAGTCTTAGAGAATTCATAGCTTTTAGGATTCAGAATAGAACTGTCGAGTTTGGAAATGTAGCAAATGCTGGGAAGTTATTCCAACAATTTTTGGTTGATGCTTTCACAATGATTGAGGCGCAATGTCTTTATTATATAAGACATAATCAAAAGTCAATTCGTTCTGGTATACTGAATGGTTTGGAAGAAGCTATTAATAAAGGTGAAAATGAAGCAAGTTTTGCATGTATGAGGATTGTTTTGCCAACTTCTTTTACCAGAGGTATGAGATACATGTTCAATAACCGTCAGGATGTTATGGCCATATGTAAGAAACTAGGATATCTAGATATTTTCTTAACCTTTACTTGCCACTCAAGTTGGCCTGAATTTAGAAGATTTATATCGTCTCGAGGTCTAAAGGTTGAAGACAGACCTGATATTTGTTGCAGACTTTTTAACGTTAAGTTGGATGATATGATGTCTAATTTTAAAAAACGGCTTGTGGTTGGTCAAGTTGATGCAGGTAAATATTTTCCTCTCTATGCCTAAAAAAAGACAATTGTTATTTACAATAATTTTGCTAATATATTAATGTTCAAAATTTTAATTCTTTCTTATTAGACTGATTTAAAATAAATGATTACGTCAATGCTGTTTTTTAAAAGTTCTATTAAACTAGCTATCATATGATATATTATTTATTTTCATATATCTTTTCACAATACTATTATTTTTTTGCAGGGATGTACACGGTAGAATTTCAAAAAAGAGGTTTTCCACATGCGCACATTTTGCTTTGGTTATCGGGTGAAAATAAAATTAGCTCTCCTCATCAAATTGATAAACTTATTTCAGCTGAAATTCCAAATCCCAGTTTTTATCCTAAGCTGCACAAAGTTGTTTCTGCATTTATGATCCATGGTCCATGCGAAAGAGCAAATTTAAAAAGCGCTTGCATGAAAGATAGATGTTGTACGAAATATTTCCCTATAAAATTGCAGAAAAACACTTACATAGATGAAGATGGATATCCTCAATATAGAAGAAGAAACTCTGGTTTTTTCAGATAAGAGGGGAATTCATATGGATAATAGGAATGCAGCTCCTTATAATCCATTTCTTATAATGAAGTACAATGCCCATATTAATATGGAGTATTGTAATAAGTCAAATGCTATTAAGTTTTACTTCAAGTATGTTAATAAAGGTCCTGATAGAGCTAAACTAGAAATTTCAAATACTAATCAAGAAGTTGGAGGAGTCAGGGTTGTTAATGAGATCAAACAATTTTGTGACTACAGGTATTCATTTATATTTTGTTTTTATTAATTATAGCTTCTTTTGATTCAAATATACATTCCTATTATAAAAATAATTTTAAATTTTTTAATTAGGTATTTATCTCCATGTGAGGCCATATGGAGAACATTTACTTTTGACATTCATGATAGGTGGCCTCCTGTTCAAAAGTTGACACTTCACCTTCCTAATGAACAAGTTGTCTACTTTAATAATCATGAACGAATAGAAGATGTTGTCGACAAAAACAAAGGAAAAAGCACCATGTTTCTTGCCTGGTTAGAGGCTAATGCTGAGTATCCAGAGGCTAATTCATTAACTTATGAAGAATTCCCCTGAAAATTTATGTTTGATAGAAATATTGCCAAATGGAAACCAGGGAAAAAAGGAACATCCATTGGAAGACTTCATTATGTTCCCCAGGAATAGGGGAGTTATTTTTTCTCCGATTATTGTTAACAGTTCAGTGAGGTTGTTCCAGTTATGAGATGATAAGAACTGTTAACAAGACGATTTATGACACATTTCAACAAGCTTGCTATGCGTTGGGATTAATTTCGGATGACAAAGAATACGTTGGTTGTATTACAGAAGCATTTGATCTAGCTACTAGATATGAACCCAAATGGAGAAGGGTTGAAGAAGGATCTTTTAGGGATGGAAAAGAGAAGAAATAACTCAGAATTTTTTTTAGGAGAATAGGCTAGAATGAGGCGCATAGAACTTTACAAAACTGACTAGAATTTTTATTTTTATTTTCCTTGTTTTGAATTTTGGCTTAAGGGCACTTAATGAGGGATAAAGGCTGAGTTAAAAAAAATTAAAGTGGTTTGATTAGGGAAGAACGGATGCACAAAAATGAGAAGAAAGAGAATGTATGTGGACTGAATTTGGGCTAGCTAGGATGATGTGGAAATGAGTAAGATGGTGACAAGGAGTTAATGGAAGGGAGAAAAAATATGGAATTGTGTCTAAGGCTTGCAATTGCGCAGGGACAAGGGTTGGTCGGAATTTAATTATTTCGGAATATTTTTATTTAATAATTTTAAGCTGAAATGAGAGAATAAAAATGGGAAAATGGAATAGTGAGACTTAGAGAAAATTTGGAGACTTTTAGGAGGAAATGTGGTTTGGACAAAGAACAAGAAAAATGGACAGAAATGGTTAAGTTAGAAACTAGGAGCTTGGAAGAATAAGATGGAAGATGAAATGGTGGATGAGGAACACGCATGAAAAAGGAAGAACAATGGAGGAAGAATCACTCTTCCAGTGATAGGCGTCACACAAAGGAGGTGGAAGATTCCTTTGATAAGCAAAGCTCTTGAATCACACAAGAACAGTGGAGAATCACACTCACACTTTGAGAAATATTTTTCATGTAAAATCTGGTGTGATTATTCACATAGAGATGGAGCCATTTATAGTGAAGTTTGGCCCATTTTAGGTTACAAAAATAAAGAGAATTGATGACCACCACTTAACACCTATTGATGGTATCAATTAAGCCTACATAAAGTGACATAAAAAGGAATTATTCTAGCCCTAAAAGCATGGAAAATGGTGCAGTCTTGCTCAACCAAGGAGTTGAGCAAAAACCCTCCAATTTAAACCTTATTACAACTTTGACACTTAACAAAAAAAAAAATAGACCCAAGGCTGCCAAGGATGGCGCACATTAACAAGGTTTTGGTCCTTTATTTGCACTTAGAAATATCGCTAAAATCACCACTTGAATCAGCCTAAAAAATCAAAGGCACCACTTAAGTCCTCCAAGTCCTTAAAATGTTTTTTTTTGGTCCTTGGTCATGTCGTCATCACTCCCTCCCTCTTGAAGAAGATTTGTCCTCAAATCGAACAATCCTACATCTACAACAAAAAGACAAGAGTAAGTGATAGAACAAATTATGGGCAACACATTTTTACCCCCGGGTTCAATTCCAAAACTTTCTTGTTGGAATCCCTTGAAGTCTTCTTTCTTTCTTTGACCAATTTCAGACATAATTTTTTTAGTCCAAGAATGATTTAAATTCTTACCAAGATCAAGAGTAAATTGAAAATGTCTTACCGCATGCATTCAAACAATTCACTCTTAACTTTCAAATTGGATTTCTCTTAAACTTCTTCCTTTTTCCTTTTGACTTTCAAGATAGGCTCTTGATGTTCAAGGCTTGCATAAGACTTTTTCATTGAAGTTTCATCCTTGAAGTCCCGCAAACAAAGTTCAACACTTGAAAAGAATTTAGGGCCTACAAAAAAGTTAGTACAAGAAAAGAAATTTTCACAAGTTTTCAAGTAAAGGGGTTTTTGTGCAAGTAATATACTCTTTACTTTCCTCTTTGTAGTTGTGCCATGATGCTTCTTCCTTTGGCTCTCAAGTGACTCACTTTTTTTTGTTTTCACTCTTACCGCTCTCAAGTGTTTCACTCTCATTTTGCTTTTCTTTTCTTTCTTGAATAATCTTTTCTCTTATTTTCTTTTGATCCTCTCTAACCTCACTAGGACTCAAAGGTTTGAGCACAATTTTCTTGCCATGGTGTATGAAAGACACTTTGTTTGTAAAACCATCATGGATAGCTCTTTTATCAAATTGACATGGCCTCCCTAGGAGTAAATGGCTTGCTTCCATTGGTACCACATCACATAGCACACTATCATTGTAATCCCCAATGGAAAACATGAGTTCCACTTGATGTCCCACTTCTATTTCTCGTTCGTCACTAAGCCATTGAAGCTTTATGGCCTAGGATGTGGTTTAGTGAATAAATTTAGCTTTGACACTAATCTAGCACTAGCCACGTTGGTACAACTTCCTCCATCAATGATCATGGTGCACACGTTCCCATTGATTAAACATCTTGTGTAGAAGATGCTCTCCCTTTGCGAATCTTCAATATCTCTAACTTGGCTACCAAGCATTCTCCTCATCATCAACAACTCTCCCTTTAGATCCTCCACTTCAATTTCTTGATCACTAACATCTCCTTCACTAGCTTCGGATTGGATAGCATATTCTCCTCCATCCTTGAGGATGATAGTCTTGTTTGTAGGGCACTCATATGCATAGTGTCCCAAACCTTGACATTTGAAACATTTTATTTCACGGCTCTTCTTTACGGGCTGCTCCAAGGACTTAATTGGTGCCTATCCTTGTGAGGAAGACGATGGAGCGCTAGAGGTTGTAGCCTTTTCCTTCTTGTCCTTGTCCTTCCAACTAGATGAGTTAAAATTGGAAGAACTCTTTTTTGTCACTCCTTTTCTTTTAAGTTGTTTCTATACTTGGATGGCTTTGTGCAATAAATCCTCCATCTCAACAAACTCTTGTAGTTCAACAATATCACGAATATCATTATTTAAACCACCAAGAAATCGCGCCATGGTTACCTCCTCATCTTCTTCAATGTTGGCTTGGACCATGAGAACTTCTAACTCCTTGTAGAACTCTTCTACCCCTTTGCTTCCTTGGGTCAACTTTTGGAGCTTGAATTTCAAGTCTCTAGCATGGCTAGCCGGCACATAGCACTTTCTCATGATTCTCTTCATTTCGGCCCAAGTCTCCACCATTGGCTCTCCATTTCTCACAGGCTCCTTTTGCAACTTGTTCCACCACACTATTGCATAATCACTAAACTCAATGGCGGAAAACTTGACTTTTTGTGCCTCCTCATAGGTGTTGCTATCGAACACGTGCTCTATCTTGAGCTCCCACTCCAAGTATGCCTTCGGGTCACCTTTTCCTTTGAAAGGAGGAATGCTGAGCTTGACTCCTTCAATTCTTTGATGCACGGGCTCTCCAACATTCCTTCTCCTTCGAGTTTCTCTATTTTGCAATTGTTCCAACCGCTCATATATGGCGTCGGTATGTGGCTTTAACAACCTTTCGAAAAAGGCCCTCAATTGCTCTAACTCCACGCGATTAAGACCTTCTTCATGTTTTGCTGCCATCAAGACCAAACACAATCAAACGTACCAAACACAATCATATGTACCAAGAAAAATTAAGTTTAGAAAAAAAAAATCCTCAGACACTCAAATACGGCTTTTTTCAAAATTGTGCACTCTTGCCTTTTCCACTCTAGAATTCTCCAATAGTTCTTAAGCAATTCAAAAGAAGACCACACAAAGAAAAAAGCCACCAAATTTATGTAACACAAGGATTAGGGTAGGCTAGAAGGCTTAGGACACAAGAAAAATTCACCAATTGAGGAATTAGGCTTTAGAAGGAAGAAAGTTCAGAATTCAAGAAAATTAGCAACAATCCTTCACAAAACCAATATATTACCTTTAAAGATGAATTTTTAGATGTTCTAAGAGCATGAAACTATTCAGCCCAATTTTTTTTTAAAAAAATTTTTTTATACGAATTTTTCTGCTTTTTTTCTACACGAAATTCCTTTTTTTAATAAAAAAAAACGTGAGGCTTTATTTCTGCAATGGTTTAGCTATAGAAGAAGAAAAAATAAAGGTAATAGTAATGGCAAACAAATATGAGTTAGAAGGATGTCACCCAGAAAATTCCAGCCACGAAGTTCGAAGACCCTAAGAACCAGATCTCTGATTACCAAATGATATGAACCCAAACAAAGAAGGGTTGAAGAAGGATCTTTTAGGGATGGAAAAGAGAATAAATAACTCAGAAATTTTTTTTGGAGAATAGGCTGGAATGAGGTGCATAGAACTTTACAAAACTGACTAGAATTTTTATTTTTATTTTCCTTGTTTTGAATGTTGGCTTAAGGGCACTTAATGAGGGATAAAGGCTGAGTTAAAAAAAATTAAAGTGGTTTGATTAGGGAAGAAGGGCTGCACAGAAATGAGAAGAATGAGAATGTATGTGGACTGAATTTGGGCTAGCTAGGATGATGTGGAAATGAGTAAGATAGAGACAAGGAGTTAATGGAAGGGAGAAAAAATATGGAATTGTGTCTAACGCTTGTAATTGCGCAGGGACAGTGGTTGGTCGGAATTTAATTATTTCGGAATATTTTTATTTAATAATTTTAGGCTGAAATGAGAGAATAAAAATGGGAAAATGGAATAGTGAGACTTAGAGAAAATTTGGAGACTTTTAGGAGGAAATGTGGTTTGGACAAAGAACTAGAAAAATGGACAGAAATGGTAAGTTAGGAACTAGGAGCTTGGAAGAATAAGATGGAAGATGAAATGGTGGATGAGGAACACGCATAAAAAAGGAAGAATAATGGAGGAAGAATCACTCTTTCGGTAATAGGCGTCACATAAAGGAGGTGGAAGATTCCTTTGATAAGCCAAGCTCTTGAATCACACAAGAAGAATGGAGAATCACACTCACACTTTGAGAAATATTTTTCATGTAAAATCTGCTCTTATTTTTTCTTTTGTTAGATATGAAATCATAGTTTAGTTTATTGATTGAAAATGGATAAGTTTTACTAATTTTGTCTTATGTACTTTTAAAACTGACATAATACTTTTCACAAATTGCAAAGAATTTTCATCAATCATAATTATAGGATGCCTTTGAAAATCATAACTCTGGAAACTTTCTTCCTTCCTTGTTGAAAAGGGCTTATAAGATAAAATCATTGTATATTCCATTAGTAATGTTAGCAGTTTCAGATTTTTCTGCCATTAGTATTATATTAACTTTGTTGATTGTCTTTGTCACACCCTTAAATTTCTTATGAACTGCAGAATTTCTTCCAAGGTTAAGAGGAAAAAGCCATTAACTTCAAGATCATAGTACATAAACAAAAAGGAATTGAGGTTAGGCTCTTTGCTCATATTCAGATAGAAAAAATCAAGTGCAAATGCAGACTCTAACAACATTGAACTAAAATTGTATAAAGCATAGTTTATTTGTTAGTATAATTCAAGCTAGCTAAAGCCCCTCATACTTGTATTCTGGTATATGGTTTTGTCAACTTATGCTTGGTTATTATGCTTGGTATCACTATCTTGACAACTTTCTTCTCAAACCAATGGTTAAAAACATAATGCTTGGTATTAGTGTCTGATTTATTTTTTTTAGTTAATAAGCATTCATTTTATATTTATTCAACGTTTTCGTTTGGCCCTACGTAATGCTCAAAATATCTGTTATGTTCTTATCGAGGTTAGAACCTTAAATTGTTGTATGATTTGCAATAAGGACTTAAATAATCATTTTTCTACAGAAGAATTTAGTTGATTAATTGACTGTGTATCAGAAGTATACTTATTTAATTGTGTTTTATAATTGTGTTAAAGTTAGATTGTAGGAAAATAGGAAAATGATCTATTTGCTATATTGTTGAAGATATTTTTAGTGGATATTAAAGGAGACTATAAGGGTATTATTATATAGATAGAAAACTAACTCTACAAGTGTGATACAAGTGATTTCACTTTCACTTAACTAGACTGATGTTGCTATGTAATTCTAATTTGTTAATCTAACTACTAATGTATGAACAACATGTACCTTGTGTTGTAGGATTGGTTAATGAGGACTTAAATAATCATTTTGATCTTTATGTTTGCATTTTGCAGAATTATTGGTGTGAACATTGGAACACTGCCTAAATATTGAAAGTTGACCGAGGAGTAGCCGAACATGCAAGGATTGCAGATGAGAATCATTGGCACCCAAGGAAGCTTTTTGTTTTTGTATTGGATTCCATTTTAATTTTGGTTAGCTTTAATTTATTTTATTTTATGCAATTACATTTTGTCATTGAGAACTGAGCACTGGTGAATCTAAAAGTATGAGTTACATATCATATTAATACTTTAACAATATTGTATATTAAGTGCATACTAGATGAATTTTTGACAAATTAATATATTAGATATTTATTTTAGTTGATTATGTATTTAATAGTATATCTATCTAATTAAGTAGTTGTGTTTTAGGATTGTGTTGAAGTTAGATCATAAGAAAATCATCCATTTTAATGTATTGTGATAAAGGAGAGTAATGGAAAACCCAAAAAAAAAGAAGCTTGCGTCGGCCTCGCCGATGCTATTTTTTTTAAAATATTTTCTTCATTTAGCGTCGGCCTTTTAAATTTAGCGTCGGCCATAAGTTTGCGTCGGCTATGGCGGACACAAATTAGCGTCGGCTATGGCGGACACAAATTAGTGTCAGCCTCGAGGGCGACACAAACATTTGTGTCGAGCCATTTAGCGTTGGCCACGACACTAACACAAAGCTGACGCTAACTATAGATTTTGCGTCCACTTTTTGGCATTAGTGTCGGCTTTTGTCCGACGCTAATGACCTGTTTTCTTGTAGTGACATTATGTTGACAACGATGAAGTCTGATGAACGCATGTGTTTCATTAAAAGATGATCAAAATAGGGGTTTTGTTATTGATATTATTGTAGTTGTCGTATTATTAACGTTATGTTTAACTTGTGTAATATTTATTCAAGTTATTTTATATACTAAATTTATTCCTTAATTGTTATAATTACTTATTTAAAAATGCTTTGATTGGAGTATTTGTGTTTTTTTAGTTATTATATTTCCAGGTTTTGTGATAAAAGAATTTCAATATAAACAAAAAAAAGATATAAATAAAATACTTTTGCCATTGCAAAATCCCTGGCAAAGCTAAAAAAAAAAAGAGACTAAATATTACATTTGCCACAGCCATTTCCGTGGCAAATTTTCCACGGCCATTTCCGTGGCAAATTTGTCACGGCTATTTCCGTGGCTAAACCGTGGAAAACATGAATTTTGCCACGGATTTGGAAATTTTACCACGTATATATCCGTGGAAAAACAGTGACATTCTTGTAGTGTACTTGCAATAATAAATAGGGTAGCTTCAAAGCTGAATTACTTTTGAAAACCAGTCTTATAATTTGGGATGAAACTCCTATGGTCAGTAAGTAGTGCTTTGAGGCTTAGATCGAACTCTAAAAGATATTATGAAAAATGTTCACCCAACTAATAGTGTGTTACCATTTGAAGTAGAAATGATATTCTTGCAGCTTCTATAAGTATTTATGGCAGTCTTGCAAGGTTCTAAAGTTGACAAAGAATATGAGGTTGACGACTTCTAATGGACCAGATCGTAGAGAAATTGAAGAATTTGCATCATGGTTTCTTAAAATTGGAGATGGAGAGATAGGTACAGTTGAAGATGACATGTCTACTATTGATATCCCTGAAGAATTACTAATTCTTAACTCAAGTGATTCATTTGTGCAATTTTGTGTGCCACACTAGACGCAGTTGAGAAAGTGAATGAGTACATACTCTCTTTGATTCCAGATGAGGAGAAACAATACTTGAGTTCAGCAAAACTTGCATTTCCGATGAGAATGATGAATGTGAATCTTCATGGTACACTACTGAATTTTTGAATGATATAAAATGGTCTGGGATTCCTAATTATAGATTGGTTTTGAAGGTTGCAATACCGGTAATATTGTTCAGAAACATAGATCAAGCAAACGGTCAATGTAATGGTACTAGGTTAATTGTTGATCAGTTGAAAACTAATGTCATAGCAGCAACCGTTGTTACGGTAAGAAGGGACAATCACTCTCTCATGTCGGAATATATCTTCCAAAGCCGGTATTTTGTCATGGTCAATTATATGTTGCTGTTTTCTAGAGTGCGGGGCAAGTCAGGTTTGAAATTTTTAATTCAAGACGAAGATGTGGTTTACAAAGTCAAGTTTGAAAGTTTTGTCATGATTTTAATTTTTAAGTCAGGTTTGAAATCTTCATGGTCAACATCAAATGTGGTTTACGAAGAGATTTTAGAGAAAATTTAATGTTTAAGGTTAAACATGTTTTATTTTGACAAAACTTATTTATTTTTCTTATCGTCTTTGATATTAATCTCTTTGCAATTTTAATGTATTTTAATGTAGGTGATTTTGCAATAGTTTCTTCGTTTTCTTATCGTCTCTCTAAATGAGGTTATGTGAACAACGATATGAATTGTTTTTTTTTTCTACAGGTAACAATTTATAGCCGCTTTACTTTTTTTAAGTTGTAACAATTGTGTTTCAAGACATGTTTTGATACTTTATTTATAAAACTCTGATTCTCTATATGTTTGGTTCCTAATAGTTGAAGTATTTTTTTTCCATATTTATTTTTGATTTAATAAGAGAATACAATCGCCCTGAATGCCGCCCCGGGCGTAGCACGGGCCCCACCCACTAGTGTATATATATATATATATTAAAATAAATAATCATAAGAAATAAATAGCAACAGAAGCCAAAACAAAGCGTTAGTAAATGACAATTTTTTTTTTAGTGAAAAGATAAAAAATTGAATTGATTTGATATATGGAGAGAGGGTAGCTTGGGTAACATGTGTTTAAATTTCAAAAAATATTATTAGCTTCAATTAGATGACATGAACAAGTTAAACACATGTCAATCAATAAGAGGAATAACATGAAGTAACAAATTTGTTCCTTATTTCGAGGGAACACCGGAAAAACCAGCTAATAAAAAAGGATAACTCCCACCACAATCCAAATTGGCCGATTATAATTATCATTCCTGATTTCTGATTACTATTTTGGTAAGTTCTGAGTTTATCTTATACAAGGACGAAAATTTCTAAAAGAAACATACTATTAATATCTAAATTTTTTCTTAGTTTAAAATGATTTGTTATATATATTTTTACATTTAAAAGCTCACCCTAGCAAAGGAAGTGTCAAAAACACTAGTTGATAATTGTACACAATCAAATTAAAATCTTGTTTTATAGGATACAGAGGGTGCAACCATTTGATAGATAATATCAGTATCTTCTGTTTGTTGCTAAACTACATAAAATAATTCCTTTTAAGGTGAATCTGACTTTCGTTTTTCATTCTCTCCTAATTTTTTTTTCAGCCTTGAGTACCTAGGGTAGTGCAAATTCTTGTGTTGACATTGAGAACCAAATGTTGTATAACTGGTTCCATATAGCTACATGGAGGATCATGATAAGATAGATATTTACTCCTCTTAGAATCAGAATATTCATGCCCATAAAGGTTTCCCCTATGTAGGGTCTATATCCTTATTGATTGTTTACTCTCTTATGAAGTTGTTGGCCATAAGGCCATGTTTTAATATTTCCATTTGTACAGTACCAGAGTTCCTAGACAATCGATTGTATCAAGTCACTTCAGCTAGGGCTCCACGACTTTCAACTCTGGTGTACTACACCAAAGTACCAGAGTACCTCCATAGCTGATCGCACCAAGAGACCGCTGCATCCCTGCACGGCTCCAAAGCTCCAGAAGTATACAGCCCCAACCTCGACATGACTGAGTGGAGGTCGGGTCCCCAATCCCACACAATAAATACCATGAATAACGGCCGACAAGAGCCTTTAACGACCATTCAATGCCCCGCGATAACCGCTTAATAGGCTCACACATAATCCCAAGATTCACCCTATCACGTAAGACCACCGTAGTATATATACTAACCTGAGTCCTAATGTACAGCTCATACTCTATCCTTTAGCATCGAGCTCTTAGGTCATTTCAGAACAATATTTTTCTCTCGAGACATGTTTTATTGGGTACAGAGGGTGCAATCATTTTACTCTTACGAAGCTAACGGTTAACACAATCAAACCAATAAAATAAAGTGTGTAAGAGCACCAAAATCGTGCAATTGAAAAAATTTCAAACTACAACCACACGAATGATCCATGTTGACCATTAGATTTTTAACAAGAAATGGTCAAAGAATCAAAATAACACAATTAGAAAAGTTTCAGAACCAAAATTGCGCAATTCAAAATTAAGGGACCAAAATTACACGATTGACAAAGTTAGGGGACAAAAATTGCACAATTGAAAGTAGAGGGACTAAAATCGCACAATTAAGAAAGTTGGGGGACAAAAAGTGCAATTAAGCCATAATATTATTAATCTTAAAAACTAAATAATTGAATAAATATAGACCAGACTTAATATCCCATTGACTCTTAAAACCTAACTAATAAATTTCAAAATTTAAATTTATTTTTGAAAAGATTAAACAAAAAAATTGTTTTATTTCTTAGATATCTTTTATCTAAAATTTAAATGAGAAAAAATTGAAAAGATAAAACAAAAAAAAGAAAACAAATTTTAAACCCCAACCCCTAAAACTAAACCCTAAATCCCAAACCGTGAATGGGGATTCCATTTTTTTTACTTTTTATAGGCCAAAGCGCATCCACATGGGTTCAAACCGGCGAGCTGCTACTCAAAGCTTCACTCACCAGCCAGCTACCAGACCAACCTGTTGGATGCATAAGAGATTCCATTTAAAAAGTTGTTTTGAACCTCACAAATGCAATTACTCCTCCTCCATATGTTTACAAGGATATTTAGTTGAATCTTTTGCAGTTTGACTATGGTTGCACCCCTAATTGAATCTATAATTCTTCTTTTAGTCATTGAATGACCATCCAGTTTTTTAAAATATTTGTAGTCAATATACATTATCTACACACCTACACGCATGGGTTGTCACTGTTCATCTTTTCTCTTTATCATATCATGCTTGGTTTTGATGGATTTTGTTGTTATTTATGTTTTCTTTGACTTAAGAAGTAATCAGCGATAATGATTATTCAATTGTTACTATGGGTATTGTAAAACAAAGTTTTAAGAATATTATTTATGAGTGTTTGAGTTTGTGGGGGAAATTTAAAATATTGATTTAAATGCTAAAATTTAACTACTAATCTTTCTTGTATGCTTATAAATATAGTCTTATTAGCATATCAAAAATCTTGTAAATAAGTACAATATTTTATTCTCCTTTGTGACTGTTGAATGATGATAAGCATAAGTAATGAGTCTTTAAAATAGAGAGGAGAAAGTATTGTTTTGTCCAGTGTGCTAGTGTGTAGTGTGGTATTAGAAAAGAAAGACTAGATAAAAAAGGGTGAGAATGGTTTTTCCCTATGAGTTGGGTGCACAATTTTTCAATAGAATTATTGTGAATTATATTATGCTATTAAGGAATTAGTATCATTGGCTTGATATTATTTGTGAAATCATACAATGACTTGGATATATATATATATATGAAAAGACATGCAGCCTTACAAATATGCTTTCAATGTTTAGTTTTATTATCTACTACTATCAGGTATGATGTATGTGTAAAACCTTACAATACAGTAGACAAGTTTGTCTAAGCTGTTATGGTGCCTAAGTTTTAATGATTTGATGGGTACGACATTTTTTGGAACTAAGAGGCACATATGTTGGCTTGATTGAAATATATAATTGTAAAACTGTTATGCTATAACACTCATTAAATGAGACTTAGAACTGGCAATCTTGTTGCTTAGTATGCGTTTATCATATTATTTTAGAGTCCAGTTGTTCAACTTTGTGACATATGAGTAAAGGCAAATTCGAACGCAGGAAGGCTTCTTGTATTACAAATGTGTGGAGGAAGGATTTTTTTCATAGCCTTTCAAATTTTGAGAATAATGATTTTGAGTTGAAAATATTTTCTTCTTGATGAACGCATAAATTAGAAAACTTTGGTATAAAGATATTTAACATTGAGGAGAATCCAGTATATCACAGTGATGAATTGATTTGATTGAAAAGAGGATAAATTCCTTTATTGAGTTTATTAGTTTTATGAAAGTGTTGTCACTTGGAAATCATTCAAGAAGACCTGTATAATGCTCAGATTGGTTGACAAAGAAATTATAGTAGCAAATTTTATATGGAAGAAGATTGAGTCTTCTGTACTTGTTTATAGTGGATGCCTAATAGCACAAGTAAAGGAAGAAATTTGAGTGTTCCATAGTTATATATGGAAGTTGTCAAATGACAACAGTGGAAGAAGAAAATTCGTGCCTTTTATGCATGTATAGTGTGGTTGCCAAAAGGCAATTGTGATGACAATATTTGCAACATGTACCTGTACATTATAATGTTGTAAAAGTAGGTACTAAATTATGTGAGGTCGATTTAATTTGACCGTCCTCACTAAGCTATAAGATTGTGAGAAGAACATCGAGGAGAATGGGTTATATTAAGCCAGTTGGAATTAATGGTGATTATAACCCAACCTTTGTGATTGAAGATCCCATGAAAACGATTTATATGAGTAATAAAAAGTCACTCCTTAATTCTACTAGCACTATTTATTTTGTCCCTTGCTATGGTGTGTGAAGTGCTAGACTACATCCCTGCGAGGATGAGCTTAAATGTTGTTAACGATCTTAATAGCCCTTATGTGTGGTATATGAGTTGCAGCATACATTTGATGAAATCGCCTATATGAGTGTCAAGTGGGGCTGCTTGCATGAGATCGTGGCAAAATCTCTAAAGCACTCTTGAATATCGGGCGCGTGCATGGCCTATTTGCGTAAAACAGCGATAACAGCGAGAATTGTGAGGGTGCAATATGGTTGGTAGACCTCTAGCACACGTCAAAGTGTCTTGGTTCATAGAGCTTGCTCACCAATTCACTTGTGTGTTAAGTCTCATCGATCTAGGTTCGCTTCATAGTCCAAAAGATACCAGATTCGAAACTATTGTGCAAGGTGAGATATCCCAAAAAATACCTCATTCCAGCCCTTTGTTCAAACTTAAACTTTTGAAATATGTAGAGAATTGTTGTATTTTTTTGTGTATTTTAAAATTTTAAGAGTTTCATTGGTTTTATCAACATCATCCAAACAAAAATTAACCTCCATTGTCCATATTAGTGCACCATCCACCGTTCATATTAATCTTCTGCACAAGTTGAACACCAATCAAAGGCTACCGTCCAATCCTTGTAATTAACGTTTTGCATAGGAATTGACGGGTGCCAAGCCTATATAAGAGAAGCCACACCTCACTTCTAAATCACACCAAAATCTTTCTTTTCTTCTCTTTCTAATTCAAGCTTCTCTCTCTAAATACATTTTCGGTTATATTAATTTATCTCTCGCTAGTTTCTGCATCCCAATTAATATCAAAAGAGCTTGTTATATCTTGGGGGGCTTGCAAAATTCATGCCGGATAAACCCTTTAGGATAGTGTTAATCAACATGTCTCAAACTACAACTTTGTTGTTCACCTGCATTATTTCTAACACAGCCATCAGGAGAAAGGATCACAGGCGTAACCATACCATAACATATTTCTATCCTTGAAGAAATCTTTGCAAACTTGCTATGCTTGCAAGCTTTGAGATTGAAAGGGTGATGAAACCCGGAGAAATGGGTGATATGAAACCCGTAAGGAAGATTAAGAAAACAAAGAAGAAAGGTTTATGTGAAAAAAATGATATTATTATCTAACACAATAAATATTACAGAGAATACAAGAGGGAAGAGAGTGAGCAATAATGGTAATAACCGTTATGAACAGAAAGGTAAGAAAGGCAAAAAGAGTAACTAGTGCAACGACTACTTAGCAAAAAATACAAATACATAAAGTGAGAAATAAAACAAAGTTAGTTGCTTATAAGGGCTGCTTCTTTGTTGGCTTTGTTGTGATCTTTAGGATGAAGATCAGATTCTTTCGTTGTGTTTGATACATGAGGATCATTGGTTAATAGGAACAATGTTATCATTGGATGTCAAATGATGACTGGACATCAAGAGTGAACTGCATGCCATGTCATCACATAATAATAATAAAATTAACCAAATATTGGTAGATGACTAAATAGAAATATTTAAACTTTATAAAGGTTAAATATAGATTTTTTTTTTTGAAATGAGGAACCAAATAAAAAAAATGTGATATTTTTTAACACCAGATAATCAACCTTCTTGATTGAAATCTCAAAGTCTCTCTTTGTTTCCCGACCGTTATTTCGGTTACAAGGGTTTTATGCACAAAGGGCTCTTCTGCAATTTCTTCCTTCTCCACTTGATTCTTTTTGTCGCTTAATGTACTTTTAGTTTTGCTATCTAGTCCTTATGACCTTTGTATATATTGCTTTGAACATCTGTTTTCTGTAAGTCAGTTTTTCAATTTCTTCCAATACAGAACTAGTGTTTCTCTCCCTTTTCTCTTTTCCTTCCTCCTTCTTCTTCTTCTTTCCCTTTTCTTCTTCTTCGCTGGATTGACGAAGTCCATGCGTATTTTCATCTCACTGAAGGATCGTATTATGGTATCACGAGCCCGAAAGGGTTTCTTCTTTTGCAGCTTGATAATCCATGGCTATCTTTGACTCCAAAGAAATGCAAGATCCCCCCAACCCCTTGTACATTCATCCTAATGAGAATCCTTCCATGGTTCTTGTCACACCCCTTCTTTCTGAAACCAATTATTACAATTGGTCCAATACCATGCGCATGACGCTTCTTACCAAAAACAAAGAATGTTTCATCGATGGAACCATTGCTACAGTTGCCACTGATGAACCTATCTTCCCTTTCTGGAAGAGGTGTAATAATCTTGTTCATGGATGGTTCTACAGGTTTATGAGTCCTGATATTGCTCAGTCTGTCATAATGGTGAAAAACGCCTAAGATATTTGGAATGAACTTAGAGAACGTTTTTCTCGATCTGACTTGTTTAGAATCTCTGAACTGTAAGAACAGGTTTTTTCTTTGCGACAAGGTGATCAAACATTTACCAAATATTACACCACTAACAAAGGCTTATGGGACGAACTTGATTTTCTTGATCCATGTCCAACTTGCACTTGTGGAGCTGCTTGCACCTATGGTGCCTTGGCTAATCTGAGAAATCATCGAAACACTCAGATTGTTGTTCACTTTCTTGCGGCTTAGGTGATAAATATTCCATTGTTCGATCCCAAATAATGCTCATGCATCATTTACCCTCTTTCAACAGAGTTTATTCTATAATTGTTCAATTAGAAAGACAGATTCTTGGTGAGATTTCAGACAATTCGAACATCATGATAAACAATGCTTATCAAAATCAGAACAAAGGTTCTCCCAGCAACAAGGAGCAGTCTTCACTAGACCCATTTTGCACTTTTTGCAAGAAGAAGGGTCACACTGAGAACGTTTGTTACCGCAAGAATGGTTTCCCTCAGGGCTTCAAGTTTCGCAATCCGAAGTACAACACTAAAGCTGCCAACCTTGCTACATTAGACAATGCAGATACTACTTCTCAATCTAATAATCAATATGGAAAATTCACCCTCACTGCTGATCAATATCAGAGGCTATTACCCTCATCCCTAATCCAGAACCAAAGCAAACCCAGTTGAAAATCAATTCTCTTCAACAGCTCAGACAGAAACCTGATGGTAAGCTTCAACTCAATGATGGGTGCTTGACACTGGTGCCATAAACCACATCACTTGCTCCTTATCCGATTTCACATCTTACAAAATGATTAAATCTTTAAAAACAAGTTTACCTGATGGCACAAATTTAACTTCTTCTTATTCTGGATCAATTTTTTTCTATATATTTCTACCTACATGATGTTATGTACTTGGAAAATTTCAACGCTAACTTAATCTCTATCACTAAATTAACTGTTGATTTACACTGTCAACTTATCATTCTACCCATGTCTTGTTGTATACAGAAAATATCTACATCCGAGACGATTGGTCTAGCTGATTCTCAAGATAGTCTTTATATTCAAAAAGAGATCATAATCATGGAATATACATGTTTCTGTTTCGAATTTCACTGCTTCCTATCACAATGTTGCTTCTGTTCAAACTGATATTTGGCACTATAGTTTGGGGCATGCCCCTACTTATAGACTCTATGTAATGAAGAAAGATTTCCCTATGCTTGAATATAATAAAAACTTGGTTTGTGATATTTGCAATTTTGCTAAGCAAAAACGCTTACCTTTTTCCCTAAGCTCTACAAAATCTGCTTCTGCTTTTGATCTCATTCATGCTGACATTTGGGGACCTATATCTGTTCCTTCTATTCATGGTCACTCTTATTTTCTTACTATTGTAAATGATTATAGTAGATTTACTTACATTTATCTCATGAAGAACAAATCTGAAACACGACAACTTCTATATGATTTCCTTGCTCTCATTGAAAATCAATTCAATACTAAAATCAAGGCTATAAGACCTGATAATGGACAAGAATTTAACATGCTTGCTTTCTTTTCATCTAAAGGTGTTATTCACCAAAAATCATGTGTTTAAACCCCTCAACAAAATGGCATTGTTGAGAGGAAACTTGAACACATAATGAATGTTGCTAGGTGCCTGCTGTGTTACTCCAATCTACCTAAATGTTTTTGGTCTTATGCTTCCCTGCATGTAGTTTACCTTATAAACAGAATTTCAACTCCTGTTTTGCATGACAAAAGTCCTTATCAGATTTTATTCCATAACTCACCTGATCTTTCTATGTTAAGGACCTTTCGATCTTTATGTTTTGCCTCCACTTTGCATCAAAACAGAACTAAACTTGATCTAAGAACCAGAAAGTCTATCTTTCTTGGCTATCAAAGTGGCACAAAGGGTTTTGTTGTCTTTGATCTTCTTTGCAGGGAAATATTCATTCCAAGGAATGTGACTTTTCATGAAAACATATTCCCTTACAACCATCCTCAGCAGCAGGAACATGCCACTACAGACAGCACCACTCCTCTCTACAATGATCCAATGGATTTTGTTATCCCAATTTCATCAACAACTGCTACTGCTGCTAATGGATCCACCACTGATCATCCCCCGGATACTCATCCAGATCACCAAGTTGATGACTCTGATTCTGATACTGATCCTCCTTCCAATGAGGAACCTACATTACAAAAGTCCACTAGATTGAAGAGTGCTCCACAACATCTCAAGGATTTTGACTACTCTTACATGACTCAATTAGGGAAGTCACTTGAATCTGTTCATCCAACATTCTATATCCCTTAAGCTCTGTTCTGAGCTATAATAATTTATCCTTTGATCACAGGTCTTTCATAGCACACATATCTAGCCATGTTGAACCAAGAACTTATTATGAAGCTGTAAAGGATCCACGATGGCAGCAAGCCATGGAGGATGAACTGAAGGCTCTACAAAGAACAGGAACATGGACCATTGTAGATACTCCTCCATAGAAAAAGCCTATTGGTTGTAAATGGGTCTTTAGGATCAAGCACAAAGCTGAGGGATCTATAGACAAGTTTAAAGCCAGACTCGAGGCAAAATGATACACACAAATACAAGGATTAGACTACATGAAAACTTACTCTCTTGTTGCTCGCATGAAAACTCTGAGGCTTCTCCTCTCCCTTGCTACAGCAAATCAATGGTATCTACATCAATTTGATGTAGACAACGCTTTCTTGAATAGTTCTCTCACATAAGAAGTATACATGAAGATCCCTCCCGGTGTCAACATACAAGACAAAAGCAAAGCTTGCCTTCTACACAAATCCATCTATGGTTTGAAATAGGCAAGCAACAAATGGTACTCCACCTTGTCCAATGCTCTTGGATCTCTATCATATCAAAAGTGCTTAGCAGGATGATGTATACGTGGATGATGTAGTCCTCACAGGAAACTCTCTTGCTGAGATACAACAAGTCAAGGATTTTCTCTACTCAAAATTCACGATGAAAGACCATGGCAACCTGAAGTATTTCCTCGGTCTTGAACTCGCAAGATCTAATCCAGGTATTTGCCTTAACCAACGCAAATACGCCTTCGAACTCGCTAAAACTGGCATGCTGGCCTGTAAACCCTCCGCTCTTCCCATGGATCCCTCAACTAAACTATTCAAACACTCTAACTCACCTACCACAAACAACAAATCATATAGAAAACTCATCGAAAAACTCTTATATCTCACATCCACCCGCCCTGACATCACTTACTGTGTCCAACAATTGAGCCAATTCCTAGATTGCGCCACTGACATGCACATGTAGACAGCTTACAAGGTTCTTCACTACATCAAATCTTATACAGTGAAAGGTATTTTTTTTCCAGCATCATCAAACACTGATCTTTACGCATACAACGATAGTGATTGGGCAAGATGTGTGGATACTTGGAGATGAACCTCTAGTTACTGCATCTTTCTCGGTTCGTCTCTCATAAGCTGGCACTCTAAGAAACAAAAGACTCGATCCCGATCCTCTACTGAAGCAGAGTATTGCGCTCTTTCCTTCACTACTTGCGAGATTCAAAGGATTCACAATCTCCTCAAGGTTTTAGGCATTCCACAATCATCCCCTTGCAATCTGTTCTGTGACAGTCAATCTGCCATACACATTGCACATCATGATTCCTTTCATGAAAGAAGCAAACACATTGAACTTGATTGTCATATTACAAGAGACAAGATCAATTTTGGCCTCCTTCGCCTTCTCCCTATACCCTCTTGTGCTCAGTTAGCCAACTAATCCTCTTCCAGCTCCGAGTTTCCACACCATTGTATCCAAGCTGGGCATGAAAGACATCCATGATCCATCGTGCGAGGGGATAACACCAGATAATCAACCTTCTTGATTGAAATATCAAAGTCTCTCTCTGTTTCCTGGTCGTTATTTCGGTTACAAGGTTTTTATGCACAAAGGGCTCTTCTGCAATTTCTTCCTTCTCCACTTGATTCTTTTTGTCACTTAATGTACTTTTAGATTTGCTATCTAGTCCTTATGACCTTTGTATATATTGCTTTCAACATCTGTTTTCTGTAAGTCAATTTTTCAGTTTTTTCCAACACAGAACTCGTGTTTCTCTCCCTTTTCTCTTTTCCTTCCTCCTTCTTCTTCGTCTTTCCCTCTTCTTCTTCTTCTTCTTCTTCCTTGGATTGACGAAGTCCATGCGTGTTCTCATCTCGCTGAAGGATCATATTATTTTTAGGGATTAAAACATATGTTATCCAACTGAATATTAACCGACTATATTTGTTGTTGTATCATTTGTAGAATGTAGCAGGGATGTCAAAAAGATGGAAGAAAAATGATTTTCGCAATACTTTTGAGACCAGAGATAACCATGACGCTAAAAATTTTGAAAGAGGAAATGTTCCGGAGGAGATTGTGCAAAATGATCAATGAAAAGTGCAGCAAATTGAACAACAGATTAAACTATTGAAGAAGAGATGGACAACAAAGAAATTACTCCAATCGTTCAAGAAAAGGTGGAAAATAATGAAATTATGTTCGACCAAGAAAACTGATCAATTTAAATGTGAGGTTAATGTAAAAGATATCATTTAGAATATTATTTTGAACCTCACAAACGCAATTACTCATCCTGCATGTTTACAACGATATTTAATTTAATTTTTAGCGGTTTGACTATGGTATGACCCAATTGAATCTATAATTATGAGGTGTAACTATAGAGACGAAAAGGTTAGTTTAACCTTTCTTTTTCCTAAATATGTGATTCGGTCCAGTTCTTATCGCATAGCCAAGTCATCGGGATTATCACCAAACCGTTCAGGTTGAACCGGATCATGTCGGGTCTAATACATGTTCATTCCATTGAGTCACTCGGATCAGTTATACCGCCGGCTCAAAGGCTTATTGCTTCGACTAGTGGAGTTGATCTGAGTTTTATATAACTATGCATTAAACACCATATAAAAATAGTTTTCTCATGCGATGAATATGATAGGAACTAATAATTTCAAATCTTGCAATACTATGTTTTGTTTTTTATTTGGTCAAATTTGCAATACTATGTTGAAATTGTATAATACATACCTATAAATTCACACCCTTAGATTTAAGGGTGTTTGTAATCGAACAAACATAATCTAGATGGTGAAAACGGATTTGGAAAAATCCAAACCAAAAAAATTGAAAGTGAACAAATTGAAAATTTAAAAAACGTTTATTTTAATTGGTTTGGTTCGGGTATGGATTCTTTCAATGTATAAGAACTAATCCAACCCAAACAAACCACAAGATATACTAATAAAAGTTTTAATACTTATGAATTTCTTATACTGCTTATGTTCATTTTATATTTTTCTAATTTTTCTCCATTTATTTCACTATTTTTTTTATTAATCCTCTAATTCGAACTTTGAATTTTTTTTTCAAAATTTGATAGGTCATGTTATTATTTGTGAACTTTATTACGATGGTTCAAATTTTCTTTTAAACCTAAGCGTGATTATTCAAACTTGGGTATTATTTAAAGTAAAAACTTTATATAAACTAAATAATATCATTAATAATATAATTGAGTTGTTATATCTAATTTTTTAAATTGAAATCTTAGAAAACAAAATTTGATTTTTCTTAATATTTTTTTAAAATAGGTTTTAATTTGTTTAAAATAACACTACAGGAGTCTACGAGATTTGTGACGGATTTTTTTGAGGAATTTGTCCCTCGCTAATCCCTTCCTATTTAGCGTGGAATTGGCGAGGCATTTACAATTCGTCGTTGTTTTCAAGAAAATAGTAAACACGATATTTCAAAGGAAATTAGCGAAGTAATAGTGAGGGATTTTAGCAAGAGAATTTAGGAAAATATCGAGAAAACACGAGAATTTTGTTATTTCATCTAGTTTTAATTATAGATTTCTTGTTATTATTAACATCCCAAACCTTTGCATTTCATGAATAAATGCTTAAACTTTCATTTTAGTCCCTAGGAGACTATTTTGTAAAGTTTATGGACTTAATTGAAGGGACGTTAAAGGGTGAAAGACTAAATTAGGAAGATCAAGAAGTGTAAGGATGGAATTATGGAACTTAGTAATTTAAGGGACCTAATTGCAATTCTCATAAGTTACAAAAAGCAAAATATTTTCCCTTCCTCCCTCTTGTACGTTATGCGCCATTCTCCTCACACTCTTCCCTTATTCATGAAGCCCCATTACCTCTTCTTCCTCTCCATGGTTTCATCAAGGCCCGAACCCTAGGATCATCAAATTTCTATCTCTAATCCAACATGCAAACCAAATTCCCTCATACTCCTCTCAAGTTCATGTGATCTCTCCATCTTCTCAATTTGCAAGCTTTGGGTGCTTGCTTGCTTGGGGATTGAAGGTGAGAAATATGATTTATTGTTCTTTGAGGTTGCATGTTGAGTTTCATTTCAAAGCTTCACTAATTGGTTCTTTACTACCACATTCAAAACCTAAAGCATCATCCTTGAAGTGATTGAGGCTCTCTTAAGAGTTTTTGACCGTGAGCAAACCTCATCCTCACCCTCTTAACAAGAACTCTGTGATTAAAACTAGATGAAATTATAGGTTAAATTATCTAGATCGAATTATGAGGAATCTTAGTTTTTGTTCTACTCTGGTTATAACCGTGAGTTTGCATGCACATTTGGGACATGTAGATGACCGAATTTGCGTTCGTGTCCTTCATAAAAGTTTTAGAAAATCTTGTTACCTTTCAAAAGGCTTTGGTTTCACTCAATTTTAATGTCTACTGTTAAGTGATAAATTTCCGTTAATTTGGTGTAGATGTGATTCATTTAGATAAGATTCATTTTATTTTTTATTTGAATTTTCCTAAAATCAAGGAAGATTGAAATAACTTATCTTTAGTAAAAAGTTGATTGATTTAGATAAAATTTGATCCCTAAATTCTTGGATTGCAGATAATTAAATAAAGGCACACAAGATAAGGGGAAAGAAAAAGGAAAGAATCTCAACAAATCTTATCTTATATTATTTTATCTTATCTTGAGCAAAGATAAATCACTTGGGATCTCATTAAAAAGCCTCATTCACTCAGAACTAATCACGAAGTGAGAATTGGTGTAAACTCTAGAGAGAGAAAGTGGGAGAGCACGTGGAAACAAGCAGCAATGCCCGCAAGTTCATGTGTTTCATCTATTTTATTATCTCCTTAGCGGTTGTCATGGCTACGATGAGTAGCTAAATTCCTTTTTCTTGGGATTTGATGTAAATTCCTTTTTCTTCTATATCTTGGTTTCTTCTCTATTCTTAATGCTTTGATAACTGTTGCGCGCTATTTTTTTAATTGCGGATAGGTTTAAGGTTTTATTAGGGACAATCTTCTTAGAACCGGACCCGATTAGAACACTCAATTATTAATTGTCGTTCCGTTTGAATTTGTATTGGGAACTATCTTCCAACAACCGAAATCGGGTAGAATCTTCAATCAATTGACATCCTAGGGATAGGTGTTAATTGATTGAATGCTTAATAGTATCCCGATATTAATGCTAGGAAATCTTTTCATATATTTGACGGATGGATGTATAAAAAGATCTCCTTGGAATCTAATACTTAAGGGATAAGTATTAGTAATTTTAGAGATATTGCATAAGAATAGAAGAAATTGAATTTGTATTCCTAGATTAATAGATGGAACAAAGGTGGGGTGAGTCTTGAAATCCAATCCCGATAGTTCAATTTAAATTGAATCATCGTTTAATTGTTTTCTATTCTAGTTTTATGTCAATTTCTACATCTAATAATTCTTTCTCATTACACATAATAATTGCAAGACAAAATTTCCTAACAAGTGGTCCCCCAGGACAATAATCTATACCTTTATACTATTACAAGTTACACTTTAGCTGATTCTAAAGTGTTAACAAGTTTTTAGCGCCGTTATCTGGGAGTGATGAGTTATATTTTTACCACATTCTTAAGCTTTTATTGAACTTAATTAATTTTATAATGGTGCCTAATGACCTTAATTATATAACTTTTCATAAACTAGACTTAATTGAGTTTTTATACTTATTTGGGTTTAATTTGAGATTTCAAGTAATAATTTGGCACTCAAAAGTATTTGGGCTTGAAGCTAAGCTGGAACACAATTTTTTGCTATTTACACCACTAGATAGTCCAAAAATTTGCTGTTGTTTGCTATTTGCACCACCCTTGGAGAACATAATTGCTATTTGCACCACCCTTGGAGAACATAATTGCTATTTGCACCACCCATTCTAATTCATTCAACAACCACCCAAAAACAATGATTTAGTAAAGATACTGAGTTTCAAGGGATGAATTGATAATAGGAACATTTCAATAATAACTTTAGTTTTTTTTTTATGTAGGGAATATCTTTATCACTTTAGTTTATTTTTTATTAGTTGTAATTTATTTTTAGGTACAGTTATCTTTTATTTTTGGTTCCAACTTATAACCTATATTCCAGGATTCCTCCTCATACTCACATTTAACCTTCTCCTCGCTTTCTATTTTTTTAATTTTACTTTTTCTTCTTTATCTCCTATATGAACCCCACATATCATATACTACAACTACACTTCACTACACACACTTCACTAATTCTTCCCTCCTTCCATTCTACACGCCAACTTTCTTCATTCTTTTTTTTTTCTTAGTTATATTTTCTCTTGATGAAGTTGTTTTGTCTTTAAACTTTAACTTGTTTTTAGTTTGCTTAATTCTATAAGCTAGAGATTATATGATACATGCAAGATGCTTAATCATGTGTGAGTTCAATGATTTTCAATGCACATAATCATGTAGGCTTAAGAAATGCTTAATTTCCGAACCTCTCTTGATGAGAAATCCGTTGCTTAATGGAAGTAAGAAAATCACGAATTAATTTTCGTTTAGTTAATTAATTCAAAGTTAAACTAGGAATTTAGTAATAATTTAACTTTATTTTTCATAACCGGGAAAGGAATCAATTGAAATCAAATCGGCAAGTTAATCTATTACGTATTCTTGTTTTCAATATTTAAGTCTTTATTTAATTTTGATTTCAATCTACCAAACCCCCCCCCCCCCCAAAATTGTGTTATTAGTTTATACGTAAATTTGTAAGTTCGTAAATGTGTTTTGCGTTTTGAGTCTTTGTTTGGTTCAGTTAATGGTGCTTGAGAGACGACCGAGGTTCACTACCTAGTACTGCATTTAATTGCAAATTAATTTGATCGAGTACGACATCGATCAAATTTTGGCGCCGTTTCTGGGGACCATTGGTCCCCAACCAAGTTGCTTTGTTAAATTGTTTTGTTTGCTTTGTTTTTGTCTTGTTTTGTTTTATGATCTGGTTGTTTGTTTTATAATTTTATTTCTACTCTGCTACTTACTTGTTTGATAATTGTGTAGGTTCGCAGATAAAAGCAAGCAGCCTCAACGTAAAAATAATAATAATAATAATAAATAATTAAATAATTACATAATTATTATATCTAATTGTTATATCCACCACCGATGATTACGTCTTCAGTGGAGGAATTGATTTTTAATCATTAATTTTTATTTTTTTGTCACTAACTTTTATTTTCCGGTACTAACATTTACTTTCTGCTTTTGCATTTAACAACTAACATTTAAATTCTGCTACCGACTTTTATTTTTCTGCATTTAAATTCATCACCTAACATTCAATTTCTGTCACTAACATTTATATTTAGTTTTTATTTTCTGCTCCTAACATTTATATTCAATTACTAACTTTTAATATATAATTTTTTTTCTTGTGCCTAACTTTTTGTCTTTGCAGATTCACTATTTTGTCAAGAAAATTGATGTTTGATTTTTCATTTTTAATGAGAATTTCTAGTTTTGCCTTATTTGTAATTGTTCTGATTACTGGATTGTTGCATATAATGCATGACTAAATCTAATCCAAAATCAATCACATTCATTTGATCCTGAGATAGATAGAAGTTTCCGTAGATTAGCTAGAGAACATAATAATTTATCTTTAGATAATAGTCAACTCAACAGATTTTGTCCATTTCGTTAAATCAAGTAATTCTATTCCTGAAACCACTGAGAATTTGCATATTAAAAACACGGCTTTACCTTGTGAGAGGACATTAAGGGAACTTGCTGCACCTGATTTCACATATGAAAGTTTATGCATTCAGTATCCTGATGAGGATGTTCCCTTTGTTCTTAAAGCTGGACTAATTCATTTATTTCCTAAGTTTCATGGTTGTGCAGGTGAACTGAAAGTTGTTCATTGCTTGGTTCACTCGAAGAAGGTTCAGTTGGATGCATCTTTCTACTAGTTCCTTCTTTTTCTCCTTCGTCTTGGTGGACAGGTCGCTTTCTTTTTGTTGCAGCAGCGTCATCTTCAGTACCGAAAAATAAAAGTTAGTGACAAAAAAATAAATGAATTAGTCCAGCTTAGGAAATAGAAGCACTGCACACCCTACTTAATAGAGGACGTATTATTTCGGGTTGATGAGCTAATTTTCCCTGCAAATTTCTACATACTTCATATGGAAGAAGGATCTTATAATGGCACAATCCCAATCATTTTGGGAAGACCTTTCTTGAAAATAGCAAGAACAAAAATTGATGTCCACGCAGGAACTCTGTCCATTGAATTAGGTGATAGTGTGATCCAATTCAACATTTTCGATGCCATGAAGCATCCCACAGAGGATCACTCTGCTATTTTTCACATTGATTTGATTGATGAGCTTACTGATGATAATCTATCTGAATTCTTTGGTGATGTTGATTTTCCATCATTAATTGATTGTTCATATAGTTGTCATGCATGTAGAAAATCTGATATCTGTAGTGTTTGTCTAAAGATTGACCAGTTCATGAATGATCATGATTTGAATACTAATGGCCATGAAAATTTTGACACGGTTGTTGATCCTAAACAAGAAACTAACATTCTTTTTGAGGTGCAGGCTATAGAATCCACTAGTTAGATCCCATCCATCATGCAGCCACCAACATTGGAGCTTAAACTATTGCCTCAACACCTCAAGTATGCATATCTTGTGGATGATGAGAAACTACTGTCATTATTTCCACATCCCTTGCTACTGAGCAAGAGGAAAAGCTGTTACAGGTATTGTAAAAGCACAAGAAGGCTATAGGTTGGACCTTAGCTGACATCCCTGGGATTAGTCCATCTATGTGCATGCATAGGATACTTTTGGAAGATGAAGCTAAACCAGTGAGATAACCTCAAAGAAGACTCAACCCGGTGATTATTGATGTAGTAAAGAAGGAAATGACCAAGCTTTTACAAGCTGGAATCATCTATCCTATTTCTGAAAGTCATTGGGTAAGTCCAGCGCAAATGACACCTAAAAAGACAGGCATAACAATAGTAAAGAATGAAAAAGATGAGTTACTTCCTACCAAAGTTCAGAATAGCTGGAGAGTATGTATTGACTATAGGAAGCTCAATTAAGCAACAAGAAAGGATCACTTTCCATAACCTTTCATTGATCAAATGCTTGAACGCTTGGCTGGTAAGTCCCATTACTGTTTTATTGACGGTTTCTCTAGTTAATTTCAGATCCATATTGCTCCTGAGGATCAGGAGAAGACCACATTCACTTGTCCCTTTGGCACTTTTGCCTATAGGAGGATGCCCTTTGGTCTATGCAATGCCCCTGGTACTTTCCAGCACTGCATGGTGAGTATTTTCAGCAATTTTCTTGAAATTTGCATAGAAGTGTTCATGGATGACTTTACTGTGTATGGAACATCATTTGATTCATGTTTGGATAATTTAGATAAGGTATTGGATAGATGCATTGAGACTAATCTTGTACTGAACTATGAAAAATGCCATTTCATGGTACAACAAGGAATAGTCTTAGGCCATGTGATATCTTGTAAGGGAATGAAGTAGATCCTTCTAAAATTGATGTTATTTCACAATTACCTTACCCCTCTACTGTGAAAGAGGTGCGTTCATTTCTTGGATATGCAGGTTTTTGTAGAAGATTTATCAAAGTCTTTAGCAAGAAAGCCCTTCCATTAACCAACTTGATGCAGAAAGATGTACCATTCCATTTTGATGAAAAGTGTAAGGAGTCATTTGACTGCCTGAAGAATGCATTGACTACTACTCCAATCATTCAACCACATGATTGGACAGTCTCATTTGAACTTTGGTGTGACGCATCAAACTATGCATTAGGGGCTGTTTTGGATGCTGACCAAGCAAATTATACCACTACTGAGAAAGAGCTTTTAGCCATTGTGTTTGCTCTTGACAAATTTAGAGCTTATTTGCTTGGCTGTAAGGTAATTGTTTTTACTGATCATGCAGCTTTGAAGTATCTTTTGAAGACGGCTGAGTCTAAGCCAAGGATGATTAGATGGATGCTACTACTTGAAGAATTTGATTTGGAGATCCAAGATAGGAGTGGAGGACAAAACTTGGTGGCTGATCACTTGAGCAAAATACAAGTGACTGCCGACCCATTGCCAATTTGGGATGATTTCCCTGATGAGCAGCTTTGGAATATTTTTGTATCTTACCCCACCTCTTGGTTTGCAAATATTGTGCATTTTCTGGTTGCATCTGTTTTTCCTTCACTTGCATCAAAGGCACAAAAAGATAAAATTAAAGAGATGCTAAATACTGTGTATGGGATGACCCATATTTGTGGAAATTTTGTAGTGACAAGGTAATCCAAAGATGCATTCCAGACCATGAGATATATTCCGTTCTTCAGTTTTGCCTCGCCTCAGCTGTAGGTGGCCCATCTTGGAGCACAAAGAACAACACAAAAGGTGTTCGACTCAGGATTTTATTGGCCTACCATTTTCAAGGATGCATGGCGAATATACAACACATGTGAGCAGTGCCAAAAATCAGCAGATGCTATCACTTGGAGACAACAGATGGCTCAACAACCAATGTCGTTCTGTGAAGTTTTTGATGTTTGGGGTATTGATTTCATGGGTCCCTTTCATATGTCTTTTGGTTTCTCATATATCTTGCTTGCTGTTGATGATGTCTCTAAGTGGGTGGAAGCTATTCCCACCAGAACTAATGATTCTCGAGTTGTTGTAGATTTTGTTAGATCACATATCTTTTACAGATTTGGCATACCCAGAGCTATCATTAGCGATCAAGGCACCCATTGTTGTAGCAGGACAATGCAAGTTATGCTCAAGAAATATGGGGTTGCTCATAGAGTTTCTACGCCATATCATCCCCAAAATAATAGACAAGCTGAGATTTCTAATAGAGATCAAAAGATATTTGGAGAAGTTGGTGCAACCAAACAGGAAAGATTGTAGCCGCAAGCTTGATGCTGCTCTTTGGGCACATAGAACAGCTTATAAAGCACCTATAGGGATGTCTCCCAATCGGGTTGTCTTTGGCAAAGCATGTCATCTTCCGGTAGAAATAGAGCATCGGTATATTGGGCAATGAAAATTTGCAATTTAGATCTTGATCAAGTTGGAAGGGCAAGGAAGCTACAATTGCAAGTACTTGATAAGATCCGCTAAGAAGCCTATGAGAATTCTAAATTCTACCAAGAGAAAACTAAGAGATTCCATGATAGCCTGATAGCTAGAAAGAAATTTTATGTTGGACAAAATGTGCTTCTTGGACTCATGGCTGGTAAGCTTCGTTCTTAGTAGATTGGACCTTTTGTTGTTACTAATATTTTTCCTTATGGAGTTGTAGAGATCAAAATTGAATCCACCGGAAAAAGCTTCAAAGTGAATGGTCATCGGCTGAAACATTTCCAAGAAACTCCTGCACTTGTAGATGTAAATGTTGAGGAGTTCTCTTTGGAAGGACCTAACATTGATCCTCCACGATTAGGGAGTTTTCCTTTCTCTATGCTGTTATTGGTTTTTTCCTATTTTCTCTAATTGGGTTTACATTGAGGACAATGGGTGATTTAAGTGTGGGGGAGGAAGTATGTATGTATGTATGTGTATATATATGTGTGTGTGTGTGTGTGTTTATAATAATGTTAGTGTGTATCTTGTTTTGATGATTTTCTTATACTAAAAAAACAGAACTTTAAAGATATATTAATTAAAAGGGATAGATTTGTGTATCCGGTGCTTTATTGCATCAGGAGTCCCGCACCAAATGGGTGTCCCTGTCATTGACTCAGGGTTAACCTTTGCATGCTGCTCATTAAATAAAGATCATGTGCCCAGTTATTGGTTAGAAACAATCTTTCATTGTTTGTGAGTGTTCTATGCTGGAAAACTCTCAGATATTACCATTTGACCTCCTTAAACTTGAAACAGTTGGGTTTTCTAAATGGACGTGTATATATTGTGTTTGTTAGTGTTATATTTGAAAAGGTTTTGGCTAAGGAAAGACTTGGTATTTAAGCTTTCTGTTGTGAACCACCTCTCTTTCTTGGAAACTTATTCGGTACACACTTGTTGTGTGTATTTTGAACAATATGTTTGTTTTTGTAAAAATAATAATAATAATAATAATAATAATAATAATAATAATAATAATAATAATAATAATGCATGCTTTTCATTGATTTTAGGACTTGTATGAGTTATAGACATTTTTATCATTCTTAGATAGAAGAATTTTGATATGATATGGATTGATTTCTTTCATTTTTAGCTTAACAAGCTAGTCTTGGGAATTAAGAGGTTGAATTATCTGTGATAGATTTGTCCTTATGAGATTTTGAGTCTTATCATTGGATGGACCATTGTATGATATTCTCTTTCGTTTCTGGTGTGATTTCATTCATGATTGCTTAAACTCTAGAATTTGGCTTGACTCTTTTTGAAATTACTTGACTCACATCCATGTATTGAAATGATCAAGGCTTTTTTGTTGTAATAAGCTACTAGCCAAATGAGCAAACCTTGAATTAAATCCTTTAATAGCCCCTTTGAGTCTATATATCTCATTTTCATGTTTCATACCTCATTACAAGTCTCAAGTGAAAAACCATGATTACCCTTACCTTAAGGAATTTTGGAGCTTTGGAATAATTTTGGGAATATGTATCCAAGTGTTGGAGTGTGCTTCAATTATGACGATTTATGGTTATGACTCATTCGTATATTTGGTTAGTTGGTTTGTTTATTAAAAAAAAAGAAAAAAATAAAAATAAAAAGTTGTTAAAAGACAAAAGAGGAATGAAATCAAAGAATTTTGAGGGTGTTTTCATGACTATCAGTGACTTATCCCCCATTGCTCCTAACTCTTTGATTCCTTGGATGATGAATTTGGCCTATTTCATTGCATTTCCAAGAGTCATTGTGAAGTATATATTTAAGTTTATCTACCTTAATTTCTTTAATCTTCTTGTTCTTTGTTCCTTGATTTTCCCTAGGAGTGCAAAAGGCTAAGTGTGGGGCAATTTGATGAGTTATATTTTTACCACATTATTAAGCCTTTATTGAACTTCATTAATTTTATAATGGTTCCTAATGACCTTAATTATATAAGTTTTTATAAATTAGACTTAATTGAGTTTTTATACTTATTTGGGTTTAATTTGAGATTTCACGCAATAATTGGGCACTAAAAAGCATTTGGGCTATCTACACAATCAGACATGTTCAAGGGAAGTGTTGATAATAGGAACATGTCAATAATAATTTTGGTTTTTTTTTTATTTAGGGAAAATTTGTATCACTTTAGTTTATTTTTTTATTAGTTGTAATTTATTTTTTAGGTACGTTTATCTTTTATTTTCGGTTCCAACTTATCACCCATTTTCTAGGATTCATCCTCATACTCACATTCAACGTTTTCCATTTTTTCTTTCCAACTCATTCCCACTCACTCTCATCATCACCTTCTCCTCCACTTTCTATTTTTTTTTAAATTTACTTTTTCTCCTTTTTCTCCTATATAAACCCCACACATCACATACTACAACTACACTTCACTACACACACTTCACTAATTCTTCCCTCCTTCCAATCTTCACGCCAACTTTCTTCATTCTTCTTTTTTTTTTTCTTAGTTTTATTTTCCCTAAGGTTGAAGAGCACTTTAAGCCAGTTGCCAAACCTCAAAAATGTTTGAATTCAACTATGAAGGAGGCCATGAAACTCCTAGATGCCAAACACTGGCATTTGGTATATCTTTACCAAGCATCTTATGATTTTCCTGAGGCTCAACCACTGGAGCAATCTCACTACTTGCTTCCGGAGTATTTTGCTGAACATGTGGGTTGGCTTGGGGACAGGCCAATTTTTCCTAGGGGACTAGTCAACCGGAAGCGACATATGAGGATGAGACTGGCAATGAAGAGGAGGAGAACGGACAAGACCCTTGGTCTTAAGGGAGTTTTCTATCCTATCTTCATATTAAATGTTTTGTTTTCTTTTTCTTTAGGAGTAGTTAGGATTAATTAGGAGTAAGTAGGACTAGTTAGGAAATTATTAAAGAAATTCTTGGTGTGCTTGTGAGACTTTGCATGTGTTTAAGGTCTTGAATTGCATGAAAATTTGAGTGCTAGAATAGTTGTGGTAAAGGATCAGTTTTGAAAAATCAAGTGAAGAGAGGATGATATTTGTGCAAGTTGAATTCTTTGAATACTTGGAGAAATTAAAATAGCGACTCAGGGATTAGCTTGTTAGCCAAGTGAGTGAGGGCACCTACATATAATTTTCTTAGAGTGCCTTTTGTTGCAGTTAATTGGTTTTGCTTGAGTTTTGATTATCAATGAACATATGATGCACTAACATGATAGAGGCTTTGTAATTTGTTTGTGAACTTGAGCTAGAGCAAAATAGCCAATCCATGCATTTATTTCGTTATTCTTGGTTGCCACTTTGAGCTTATTATTGTTAGACAATAGCCTCTATGCTCAAGAGGGGGTGACTTGAGCTTAAAAACTTTTTCACAAATATTTCACAAACAATAGCAAAGCTTAAATGGATTGTATTTTAGTTAAGATATGAGATTGAATGAGGATAAGTATGAATGCCAAAAACATTATGCAATGCACAAAATAAGAGTAAACGGTTAGAGAGAATAACGCCAAGCTTTATACTGGTTCAGCCACAAAAACTCCTTGTGGCCTACGTCCACTCTCCAAATCACCACCGCTCGAAAAATCTTGTATTATCTTCAACAAGTTACAAGCTAAGAGCACCTTTCACAATTGGATACCCCACCGATTGCAAAGACCTCAAACTAGGGATACCTCACCCTAACTTTAACCTTGAAGGGTACCACACCTTCAATGAACAAGAAGGATACCTCACCTTCACTCAATTATAATTTTAGACTTACAAATTAGAAGCTCTCACACTACAAGAAAAACAGTTATTTGCGAGGACTAAAAGCCCTCAGAAAAACATAAAAGCCCTCGCAAAACGCTAATTTCCGTCGGCTTTTGGCCCTCGGAAATCCTACGGTAACAGGCGCCAAAATTACGCGTCAAAGGATCAACTTTGCGAGGGCTTTGGCCCTCGCAAAATTCTAAGGGCTTCTGGTCCTCGCAAAGTGAAGAACAAAATAGGACACATATTTGCGTGGGCTAGGCCCTCGCAATTTTTTTAATTTTATTTTTATTTTCACAAATATAAATCTGCCTAATAAGTTTAAGAACTAATATATAAATTCATTAAATCCAAAAATCAAAATACAAAAGTATCATAAAACAACATAAATATAAAATAGATCAAATCCATAACATGTATAAATTCATAAATCAAAATTCAAAAGTTTCATAAAGTATAACATAGGAATTATCATACAAGGCCTGTTGATCCCATTTGATTAAAATAATACCAGGCAAATGAGATGCCAACATAGCAGTAGCAGAATGGCAATCCACTAACTGCGGAAAATCGCGGTATGTTTTTAGACAATCATTTCCTATTGGATTACACAAATAAAATTCAGTAACCAAGTAGCCCATGCAACACTCGTGTGACATCCAAGCCACGAGATGCTACATCAGTGGCAACCTGCATGATATGGTTCCAGTGTTTAATCATTATGGTAAGTGGAAAAAAATCCCAGTTTATTTAATGTACTTATACAAAATTTGTTGGAAATTCAATTTTCAACTAGAATTACAAGAAGGAAAAAGGAAGTACAAGAATAGCAAGGCTAGCTTAGCTAGTAGACATATTTTATGAACGACAGATTTTAGTGCCCAGCATTGATTTTATGCATGAAGGCAATTGAGATACCTTATGGTTCAAGTTTGATAACTTAGTTGGACATATTTTCGAAGCTTTCATATTAAATTCAAAGTCAATGGAAAATATGATCTAATGAAAATTTAGCTCATTTGTTAATCAATTTCTTCATTAAAATAAAGAGACAAAATTAAATTAATCAGATCAAATTTCTTGCATAGAATACGTTCAAGTGATATATATTTGTTCTCTTTTAAAAGTAAAGGATTTCAAATTCAAGAGAAAACCATTGGGTGGGGAGGCAGGAGGGGGACTTAAATTCTATCCTCTAACCTGAATTTTTTTTCTAGTCAAATTTATCTAATTATTTGACTTTAGTAGAGCATGATGTGTACTTAATTCTGTATCAAGCTTTAAACTCAAATTTGGCATTCAAGTGTAGCTTGCTAGTTAAATCTTACAGGTGGGTAACATTAAATTGGTTTTAGCTTAGCTGGATTCAGCATAATTCTCTACAATATTTTCTCAACAACTGCATATCAATCCAGATACATTATTTGTGATTTGCAAAAAGTCATGAAAACATATTAAAGGGAAGGAAGGCTAAAGAAGAAAAATGATGTATTGATAAAATTTTGAGTATTATGCTCTAGTAATTTAGGAGGAATTACCAAAATGCTGGTGGAGCCACTTCCAAAATCATGCAAGGCAGCCTCTATTTCGCTCTGATTGCGACCACCATGAAGAGAAACTGCAGATAAACCTTGAGCCACCAACGCTTCAGCAACTTGATCAGACCTTGTCTGCATGCACATCAGAAATTGAATAACAGGAAACATGGAGAATAAATTTCAAATGGAATACTAGAATATTATTTTAAGCTAATACACTTAAACTACACATGGTTCCCAATTTTGGAACTAATACACTTAAACTTTCAATATCTAGCAAGAAATTGAAAAAAAAAGAGATTAAAAAAAATTGAACAATTTTACTTGGATTCCATTAATTTAGTACGATTATATATATACATAATAAAATATTTATATGCAAGAAAAATATATATTAATTCAACGTTAGTTGATTTTGGAAGGAAAGTGAGTATACATATTATTTTTCAACATTCATGCATCTAAGGGAAAACAAAAAAAGAACAGAGTAAACAGAGAAAGAGTGAGATATCAGATTATTCACTCTAACCGATCAAATTGTTTTTCTCTGTTTTCTTTTTTTCAATGCACAAATTGATTGAGGTAGAACAACTAGAACTGGTGAAGAGGAAATTTTCTGTCTAGAATCACGTTACAAAATCAGATTATATCTTCATAAGCTATTGGTGAAGCACATGACTGGTACTATATCCAACAGCACAGAACCAAAATGAGGAAGACCAACAATGCACAATGCATATCAATTTAAAAAATATAAGCACAATGCACAATGCCTTATTTCCTTAATTTAGGATAGCAGATTCGCTGCCTTGGTTTCCCTGTAAACACTAGGATAGAGAACTAAAAATAGTGTAAACCTATTGTTCTCCTATTCAACACAAATAATATTTCAGTTTCCACATTTCCAGTTAAATTAAACAAACAAATAACAAAAATACTACAGCTGTACATCATTCAGCGTTGATCCCCATTATGCTTCCCTAAGACTTTTTTTCTTCTCAAGAACACATCATTAAATAACAAAACTATCACATGGAAGTAGAGCAAAAGCTGCATAATATAACCATCAAACTTGCCACCCATAAGACTTTGAATTCGTAGTCTTCACTTCATGAAAAGTGTATTAGACTCCAAATACAAAGTTTTGATCAGATTAGGCCGAAAGAGATGACATTACTTGCACAGAAAAAGCAAACACTGATCAGATTATTCACTCTAACCGATCAAATTGTTTTTCTCTGTTTTCTTTTTTTCAATGCACAAATTGATTGAGGTAGAACAACTAGAACTCATGAAGTGAAAATTTTCTGTCTAGAATCACCTTACAAAATCACACACGCACAATCAACGAAAATCAAAATGCGGAAAAAATTGATCACGCGATAATGCAATGCATGTTGCTAATCACAAAGAGAACGAACTAACCTACGAAACGAGCTACTGCAACGTTCTCCATTCCCGCGGTGGCCAAAGTTGAGGGTTTAGGGGTGCGGTGGTGGGTGGCCGCGGTTGTGGATTGGTGCAGTGGAGGGTTTAGGGTGCGATGGGGAGAGAAAGTAAGGAGGGACAAGGAAGGGAGAGAAAGAGAGGTACGGTGGGACGGCGAGGCAGCGCGGTTGACGGCGACTGACGACGCAAGGCGCGGCAGCTGGAACGGCAAGGCAAGCAGTGCGGCGGCGAGAGAGGGTGGATCTGCCAAAGAGGGTTCGGAGAAGGTTAGGGCAAGGGAAAATAAATGAAAAGGGAAAGTGGATACATAACTAAAATATTTGAATTTGCGAGGGCCATGGCCCACGCAAATATGGACATGTGGCAGTCCCCTAACACAATAATGAGCAAATTTTCCGAGGGCCTTGGCCCACGCAAATATTTGAATTTGCGAGGGCCTTTTCCGATGCAACGCAGGAAATACTTCGATTTTGGCGCCTTTTTTCCGGCGGCCAAGCCCACGCAAAAATTAGCATCGGCTAGGCCGTCGCAAATCAGTTTCCTTAATTTTTTTTCCGTTTCCGTCAGTTTTCCGTGGGCTAGGCCCACGCAAATTCCGTCGGCCACGGGCCCTCGGAAATGATTTGCAGCTAATTAAGCGTTTTTTAGTAGTGTCAAAAGAGTAAATGATACAACTTGAAGCACTAAGAGTATTTGATTTAATGCTGTTTGTATGATGAAACAAACAAGGTTAAGAAGTGACAAAGAAAGCCTTAAGCAAAGCACAAGACCCTTGATTAAGAAAGTTGATGATAAAAGCTCTTTTCTACTTAAAAAACGTTTGCAAGGGTGTGTATTATAAATCTAGTTAAAAGCCCCTTTTTATAGATTGCAAAATGGCAGATGAAAACACGTATCAGATCATTATCATATTCGAATATGACACTTTCATATTCGAATATGTACCAATATAGAGTTTCTGCCATAAAAATTTGAATCCCAAGAGCTTCATATAAGAATATGGAAAATCCATATTCGAATATGTATTCGAATATTGTGATTCTGGAAAGTGGAGAGGCCAAGGAAAAAAGTCATTTTCGAATATGGCAAGCCATATTCGAATATATATTCAAATATATTGATTCTGGAAAGTGGAGAGGCCAGGGCACAACATCATATTTGAATATAGGAAGCCATATTCGAATATATATTTGAATATACTAGTCAGAATATTCAATTCTTAATTCCAGAATCTTAATATTCGAATATACCTTGAATAAAGACTTTTTCTAATGGAAACCAAGGTTAAGTACATCTTTACAAACATCAAGAAAAATCTTTTCTATAGAGAAAACATTTTTAACAAGGTCTTTAACATTTTCTGAAAAACTATTTGATTGAAAACGTGTTTGATTCATTTTAAAGAGCCTTAATCAAATTTATATTTAAGCATAAATTAAATCCTATAATAAGCTCTGGTGTTGCAATCTTGTTTATAGCGCTTGATCGCTTGATTTGCCATTCAAGGCTTGATTCTCGGATTGTTGTGGAATCATCGAAACTCCAATTTTAGGGCGTTTAGAGCATTTGCATTTACAATTATGATTATTCTTGAGTAATTGCACCGTTATCATCAAAACATGTTATTTCCTATCCCTTTGAGATGGATATTGGTGCATGTACATTGATACTAGATCCATGAATTGGTTGTGTTGGATGGTCTCTTAGAAAGTACAAAAAAAATAAAAAAAATAAAAACTCCCTTCTTATAAAAAAGAGAACATGTTGAGGTAGTCTTCTAAGATAAAATTAAAATAATTATATTTATATATATAAGGATACCTCTAAAAATCGGAAAAGGGATACAATTTGAGATGCAAAAAAAGGGAAGAGCTTAGTATTTGGTAAAGCTTGGAGGAAGTTGTATTGGAATGTTAGGTGAAGGTATTAGTGTACATTTATTGATACCCAACTTGTTTTGTAAACTAGAAAAACAATGTTCCTTTGAAGGGCAAAACTAAATTAAGAGTTTCAATAGGGAATTAGAATGAAACACTCACCTAGTAAGGTATTGAGAGATTCCCTTGGTTGCAAAAGAGTACGTCCTCCTTGTATTCATTGTGTTCGTATGTGCAATTATATGTTCTTTTCACCGGGATTGATTGATTGTGATTTTGGATCAACTATTATTTTTTGTATATTATGGATTTTGGACTCAAAGAAAATGGTTATAAAGAATGCCAAGAATCTTTGGTTTAGGATTTCTTTAGGTTTAGAGTCACTTTGCTTGGGGACAAGCAAGATTCTAGGTTTGGGGAGTTTGATAAGTGATAAATTTAAGTTAAAATGGTGAAGATGTGATTCATTTAGATAAGATTTATTTTATCTTTTATTTGAATTTCCCTAAAACCCACGAAGATTGAAACAACTTATATTTAGTAAAGAGTTTATTGATTTAGATAAGATTTGATCCCTAAATTCTTGGATTGTAGGTAATTTGATCAAGGCACATAAGATAAGTGGGAAGAAAAAGGAGAAAATCTCAAGAAATCTTTTTTTACATTACTTTATCTTATCTTGAGCAAAGTAAAACCACTTGGGATCAATTTAAAAAGCCTCATTCACTCACAACTAATCACGAAGCAAGAATCGGGGTAAACTCTAGAGAGATAAAGTGGTAGAGCATGGGGAAACAAGTCGTGACACTAGGGTTCATACGTTTCATCTATTTTCTTATCTCCTTTGAGGCTGTTACAACTACGATGAGTAGCTAAATCCCTTTTTTCTTGGGACTTGATGTAAATTTTCAACTCTTTCCTTTGTAAATTCTATTAAGCTATATACAACTTCGATTTTCTTCTATATCCTAGTTTCTTCTCTACTCTTAATGCTTTGATAATTATTGCGCATTATTTATTAATTGCAGATAGGTAAAAGGTTGTATTGGGAACAATCTTCCAAGAACCAAAACTGGGTAGAATCCTCAATCAATTAACATCCTAGGGATAGGTGTTAATAGATTGAATGCTTCATAATATCCCGATATTAAAGCTGGGAAATCTTTTCATATATTCAAGGGATCAATGTATAGAGAGATCTACTTAGAATCTAATACTTGAGGGATCAATATTAGTGATTTTAGAGATATTACATAAGAATAGAATAAATTGAATTTGCATTGCTAGATTAATAGAGGGACGAATGTGGGATGAGTATTGAAATCCAATCCCAAGAGCTCAATTCTAATTGAATCATCGTTTAATTGTTTTCTATTCCAATTCTTTGTCAATTTCTACATCCAATAATTCTTTCTCGTTACACTTAATAATTGATAGTCAAAATTGGCTAACAAGTGCTCTTTGAGGAAGATATTCTATACCTTTATACTATTACGAGTTACACTTTAGTTGTTTCTAAAGTCTTAACATCTACAATCTAGTTATGGCCAAAATACTAAGACAAGGTCAATGTTTAAGTGATGGGTTTAGTTGAGTGCACTTCTTTATTAAATGTGACTATTTTTTACAATTATATATATAGAATTGAGTTTCTTAGTCTTTACAAGAGTTGTAGATGATCCTTTTACCTTCAAAATGCGTCTTGTTTCACCTTAATCCAATAACCATAGCTAAAGTTATAGCAAAAATAGTTAAGTAAGGTCAGAATTCTAGCTCTTAGTCAAACAGCCCACTTTAAATAGCCATTTCACCTTAAAACTAGTTAAATTAGCTCACGAGTTTCACATGAGAGTTGTATCTCTAAGAGTCATCTTTCATATAATACTGGTTTCATATGGATTGGATGTCTGTAGCTCTAGTTATGGGTAGACATCTATGGTAATGTTATGTTGTGGTGATGTTGTTGAGTCTGGAAAGTAGTTAATGATTATTAGGTAATTTCACCCTTAAGGAGTTCAAATCTCCTTTCAAGGTCTGCATAAAAAATTTAGAAAATTATGTTACGTTTAATGTCTATTTGGTTTCAACTGAATCCCATGCCTAGAACCCAAGATATGTAAGGAAGAGTGGACATTGGCAGAGTAGGAACGACACAACCAATGACTACATTTAGGCTGAAATTTCATCTATAATAAGTCTGAATCAGGGGTTTATAAATTCATAATTTTAGATCACTCCTTTAGCTTTTTAAAGAGACCAAGAACACTTGATTTCACTTAGTCAAGCCCTAGATATGCTTGGTAAAACATAGTAAGATCATGTATGTGTATGATAGGAATTGGGGCTCATAACCTTTTAGGAAGGGCAGATCAAGGAGGGCATAAAAGAAAGGCCAAAACCACTATGTTTGGTTAAATCTTGCTGGTATTGAGGGATCAAGGAGAACGTGGAATGATGATTATGATAAAATTGATGTTAATTGTTATATTGTGATGAATTGATGATGCATATGATAAGGATGATCGTACATGTGTGAAATATGCATGGCTTATGTGTAAATTACTTGCCAACTTGTTGATAATGATGATGTGATGATAGCATCATAGCTTTGTGTGTTGCATGAATGAAGTTTTGTGTAGTACATGAGCATGTAAGGGTGTGTTTTTTTATTGTATTCTAGAGTTGAACTTTGAGAATAATGTTGAACATGTAAATAAGAGAGAAAGAAAAGAATGTAGGGTCACCTAGAGATGGGGTAACATGACCTAATAAAGTAGGGTCTCCCAGAGATGGGGTAAGATGACCTGAAAGAAAGGGCTATCTCGAAAGGGGTAAGATAGCTCGATAGTTTTCCTTTAGTTAAGGACGCTTGCCAATGGTCCCGTGATGAGCTCAATTGTACCTTTGTTGCCATGGTACCACGGTGGAGATCTAAAGCACTGGACTTCTGTTAAAAGATGAAAAGAAAATAGATGAAATGAAAAGTAATAAAGAAACGTAGCATGCATATATCAGTATATTGTCATTACATGCATTATTATGATTGAATGTATTGCGTGTATGTTTATGTTTGCAACGGGGATTTTCCAGTTAAACTGGATGCAATACTATGAAACATTTTTATAGATCAGGGGTTACTCAATTATATGTTTTATGTATAACTGCCAGTGACAGTATTGTCAGTTTAGGAAGATACGAGAAGCAAGCGTCACAGATGATGCGAACTTTAGAGTGTCCTTAGGTATAACCATATATAGAATCTGAGTACATTCTCATATATGGTGAACCTAAGTTTAATGTTCGAATATTAATTTGTTCAACTGTATAGGAATTCATTTAAGTTAAAAAGGTTGTAGCTATTATTATTTATTGTATTGTAATATGTAGCTTCCGCTCGTGTTAAAAAAAATGGACTCAAAATTTTAGGTGTTACACAATTAGACGGAGTTAAAGGAAATAACCAAAAATCACCTAACAAGTACAACATAAAGGATCAAAATAAATTTAAAAGGACTAAACTATGGGATAAAAAAATGTAATTTAACAAAAAAAAATATTAGTATGTGTGTATTTTTTGGGTTAAAGTAATTATTTGCAATTTTCCTTCTATCGTTTTGAGGAAATGACTATTTACACCCTTATTTTCTCTACATGGATAACCTAATATATGGACAACTCAATACCTAATGTGATTTTTTATCCTTAGTGTTTAGTTTTCGAAAGAAGATCATGTATAAAGATATTATAATGTGTATAAAGCAACAACCTACAATTGGTAGATTTTTTTTCTCAATACAATTGATAGAATTTTAGAGACCAATTTTTTTAAAAAAATAAATAATAGCATATATATTTTTCTATTACTTTTAAGTTTAAACTTTACTTGCTAAATGAAATTTAATCATGTAATAGAGATTAGAGAAGCAATTAATAAACGAACCGTTTTAACAATTAAAACTGATTAAACAAGATTCCAAAACAAAGTGAGTAACAAGTTTCATATGCAGAAGATGTTGGACTAGTGGTAGGCAACTTGTCTCCCGTAACAATAAAGACACAAGTTCGGTTCCCAGGAACCGCATTTGTTAGGATAGATAATAACCACAATGCTCCATCCTGGAATTGCGAAAACAATGTCTCCCACAATTTTTTTTGGAACTATCATAAGTGTACATTATTAAGTCTCTATAAAATTTAAAAAAAAAACATTTTTCAACATTTTTTTAGTACATTTGACTCCTTAAATAGTTTGCTTAGGGCACTAGATATTGTTTGTAGCTCTAAATTATAATTTATATGCTATTATAAAATACATAAGTTTTTAGTCGCTACAAAATTACAAAATAATATTTTTCATTTTGATCCAACTTAATTCAAAACTTTTTGTTCTAGTCCCTGCAACTTTATTTCACAATAAGTACAAATTTTTAATTCCTATAGTTAACAATTTTTGTTTTCAATTCCTTTAACTTAATCTTTTCTTATTTTGTTCTATAAAATTTAATATTTTATTTAGGTACCCTGAAAAAAAGAAATAGAAAATAAAAAAAAAACCATAACATTAGGGACAAAAAATAAAAATATTAAATAAGTTGGACCAAAATGTAAATAAATATTTTGTAGGAACTAAACCAAAAAATTGTCAATTTTGTAGGGACTAAAAAGAAAAGTTTTGAAATAAGTTTCATCAAAATGTTAAAAAATATTTTGTAGGGATTAAACCGAAGAAGTGTCAATCTTTTAGGGACTAAAAATTTATTTAAGCCAAAATTAAATATATTAATTTCTTAAATATATTAAATTTCTAAATAAGTTTAATTTAGGTTTTTTTCCCATGTGTCGGATAACCTAGCTCCGCCACTGGTTTTTTAGCCCACAGAATAGTTCTTCATTACTGGTTTTCATCCCTCCCATATATATATATATAAATTGGTCCATAAGATTGTACGCGTCAAACAGATTAGTCCCTGATTATGAAAACCTCAAATTAGTCCCTGATTTTGCAAAACGACATGCATTTTAGTCCTTTTACCTATTAAACGACTTTAAAAAACTAAGTTCAAAAGGACTAAAATGAACGATTTTTTGCAAAGTCAGGGACTAATTTGAGGGTTTACTCATATATATATATATATATATATATATATATATATATATATATATATATATATATATAAAGACTCAAAACATGCGCAAACAAGGATTTCACCCGAAAGATGGAGCACAACACTCTACCGGAAGTTTCCCAAATACAAAATGAGCTGTCGAAAATACTTCATAAATTCATCTCTAAGAGTATAACATGTTATCAATTGATGGGGGAAAGCATTTCTCTTTTCAATTGATTCCTCATTACATGTTATCATTTCACATTATCATGCATATAACCACAAACCCAAGAAATCATCATTCATACTATCACCTATACCCCCAAATCACATGTTAATTATAAATAATTTAAGCTACAAGTTCAAACCAGCCATTGAGTTCCTTCAACTGGACACTCCGCAGTGTTAGGCTTGTAACTTGAGCTATACTACTCGAAATTAGGTGAAATTGGCGCCATTGAAAAGCTAACGTCTTGCTATACAACTCTGTATAAGCGAAGTCCCCTATTCCCTAGTTTTTCAAAAAACCTTCATTACCTAGGGTCACTCCATGCATAAAAATCTTGCAACTAGCCTTTCAAGCACTCTCCCTCACAACTCATGTACAACCACAAATCAAATCATGCAAGCATTCAATCATAAGCCACACAAGTGCAAACCTACTTACTCTTAGTTACTACAATCCTAAATTAAAATTCTAAAAAAAAAACAAAAGAGAAGCAAATAAAAAATAACAAGAGAAAATTTAAGAACTCCCCTATGCACCTCCCAGCAGGTTGTCCTCCTCTGTTTTCCTCCATCTCTCAGGTAATCCTCTTCTTCCGCTCCACCTTCTTCATCTCCACCATCCTCCCTCACCCCCTCCAGATAACTTGGCCTGTCCGCGGGCCAAGCTACATGAGTAGCAAACACATCAGGGGGCTTGAAAAAGGATTGCCCGGGCATAGTAGCACTGGCCATCTCATATTGGGCTTGATAGAAAGAATTGAGCCCTCTATGAATAGCTGCATTTTGTTGGTGGTAATGAGCATTATCAACCTCGTTCCGCTCAAGCCTTAGGTTCATGCTTTGGAATTGTTTGGACATTCTACCCCAAAGTTCTTCAATGGTATGGGGTGGCTCTTCTTCCGATGGTGGTGGTGGTGGGGCATCCCGGTTGTTTTGACAGTAGCGATCGATGTAATTCTTATTTATTGGATCTCAAATTCTTTTCGTGCGGGTAACCTTGATTCCCTTCCTTTCACAAAGGGTGGTGATCAAGGAAGGAAAACCAAGACGTTAAGTAACCCCTCCCTTGTTGACATTGACCCATATCTCATCAGAAATCATCTGAGCAGCATCTATAGTGATGTTTCTGTCCATTAGGCAATGCACAAGATGGCACTCAGTCATTGGGAGGTCGGAAGTATATGCATTTGGAAGGAGATTGGAGATGACAAAACTCCCACAGAGCTTGGCAAGTAAAACAATATCTTCCCTCAAAATTCTGTAGGCACTCTTGACCATGTCCTTTTGGCCCTTCTTCCTTCAAAACAAATTCTTGCCACAGTCAACTCCACATCAAAGCCTCGGGTGTTCTTGAGCTGAGTGTAGTCACCAGTATGCCCCAACTCCCTTTGAAATGGTGTGATCTCATAGGGGTTTCCAAGCATCTTATTTGTAGTCCCTCAGTCATAGGTCACAAGCACACCCCGAACCACTGCAGACTTGTCAAATGTTGTGCTGCCTTTGAGAGGGAATGCATTGGCATAAAATTCCTTTACGACCTTGGGATCATATCTGTTGGGGAGGTTTGAGAGCACTCCCCACATCCGGTGGTTGATCAACTGCAAGAATTCATCACATTCCCCCTCGTTCAGCTCTACCATCCTTTCCAAGATAAACTCCCAATCCTCAATCAGCTTGAACCGTGCCTCCCTTTCCTTGTCAAAAAATATCCTTGGCCTATCCGCACCACCACCCGACGAGGATCCTATTTTCTGCTTCTTGGAGGGGGCCTTCCTCTTCTTCCCTTGGTCATGAGCCTCAGCTGGTGCCTTTCCGGTGTTTCTAACTCTGCAAGGGAGAATAATTAACCGCCAATGCACCCAATTATTAGCAGTGACACAGACATGGCCCATATAGCACAATAAGGACTAAGGACGAAAAGATGCACTCATAGATGACTTGAAAAACCAAATGCATATCCAAAAATATCACAAATCCATCATCTCAAGCATCTAAATGTTAAACCCATACTAGACGTCTTCCCACAACCCCCAAATTCACGATTTATTCAAAACACAAAACAGGGGATTTGGGGTTGTACAACAACACACATACTCAAGTATTTCCAACAAAAATTAACATGCATTTCCACCCTCTACCATTCTAATCATCAAGAACAAGGCCCCAAAACCCATTCAATTATCAAGAACACATTGAAAACTCTTATGTTAGGGCAAAATGGTAAGCTAGCACAAGGGTATTGAAATCCTTCTCTACACATACGACATTACATTCAAGGATCAAAAACAATCACCAAAGCATGTGTTTAAATGTGAAACATACCAAGAAAGCAACCAAAACCCTGGATCTCAAAGAAACAAAATCACCAAAAACAGGGGGTTCAGGTCTCATGCAATGGGGAGTAGAGAAGAAGAGCAACTTACCTAGTGCTCATAATGATGATGAAATGAAGTGAAAAAGAGTGAATTTGGCAAGAAACATGAGAGTGGACAAGAATTTTTACAAGTGCTCTGCTAGGGTTTGAAAGAGAGGGAGAAGAAAGTGTTTGAAAATGAGAAGAACTTTAGTGTTTTTAAAGACCTAGGGCACCCACTTCAGCGCTGGGCGCTGCGCGCAAGTGAGAAGAACATGAAAAAGTTTGCTCCTTGCGCTCAAGCGCCAATTCCATCGCTTGGGTGACACGAACAGAAATTGGAACTTACTGGTCAACGCGCTCAGGCCCTCACTTGTGTGCTTGGGTGAGGAAGGCTGCCAGGAAGGCTGCCAGGAAGGCTGCCAGGAAGGCAGTTTAGCATGCAATCTAAGACACTCCACAGCCTGGGCACCAGATTGGGCGCCTGGTCGAGGGGCTAGAACTTTTACGCAGTAAAACACCTTCTCCAACGCCTAGGCACTGGTTTGGTCGCCAGGGTGAGGGGCCCAAATTTTTAGGCAGTGAATACAACTTCTCCAACGCCTGGGCGCTGGTTTAGGGGCTTGGACGCCCTCCACGGATATCAGAACTTAAAATTTTTATGCGATGCACACCCACGCTTAGCAAAATGGAATCACCCAGCACATAAGGAACTAAAACCTCTACACTAGCAAAATCAACATGAACATTAACTTCAAAATAAAAACACTAAACTAACGAAATAAAACACTTTTATGTAAAAAATGATATATATATATATATATATATGTATATATGTATGTATGTATGTATGTATGGATGTATGTATGTATGTAGGTATGTATATCCAAAACCACATGCATTTCTCATTTCCAATTCCTACTTCACAAACTAACCAAAACAATTAATCCAAACATAGACTCACAATGCTACTCATCTTAAAATAAAACCAATTCAACCTTGCCACCATAAATTCCTCATTTAGCAAGAAATCAAGGAAACCCACAATACAAATTTGCTATGTCTAAGTAAACCTCTCAAGAATACAAACCTCATCACACCAATTTAAAATACACAAGCATATATGTACCAACATCACTACATTCAAATTTCCAATCCCAAGAGATTTGCACATTACTACATAACCAACCAAATACACAAATTGCTATCAAAGCCAAGAACTAACATGCATCTACAAATTAGACATACATGGAAACAAATGGGACCAAGCTAAAACCCATATTTCCAAAACACAACACAATTTCACAATCAACCTAAAATCAACATCTCTACACATTCAAAGTTCCAAATCCTGAGCCACATGAAATTTCTACAATCTAAATATTATAATTTGGGGTTTTAGTTGGGTTACCTTAAGTTGGAATCCTAAATCACCATTTTCCCCAAATCCTTCAAGTTCTTCAATCCTTAGCCTTCAATCTTCACCCAAGGTACTTGAAATCCCTAAAATTCATAAGCATTAGGCCATAAATCCTCACATTGACCCAATTGTGAGCTTGCATCTACAAATGAAGGGATGGAGATGTATTTACCCAAATTGAGAATTTTAACTAAAGGAGGAGAGAACGTGGTTGCATGCACTCACTTGAGGGACTTTTGGTGTCCTAGAGCTTTGAAGATGGAAGATTGAAGGAGGAAATGCTTGACCCTTGGAGGTTCTCGGAGTAGCCCTTGGAGAGAAGAGGAAGGAGAAGAAAACTTGAGAAAGAGGGAGAGTGTGTAAAGTATGAGAATTAGAGAGGGAGGGCGTGGGTGACAGGAGAAAGAGAAAGTGAAATTTTTTCCTTCTTTTGCAACTTACCTATAATTGCAATCAAATCCCTTCTTAACTTTAAAGTATTTCAATTTAATCCCTCCTTCCAATTTTCATAGAAATTGCAACTTAATCCCCAAAATTCCAATTCTTTTCAAAAGAGCCCGTTAAGGACTAATTTGATACTTCCACAAATCTTAAGTCTTAACTTGGGAAATTTAAGGTTGTTATAATTCTACCACGCTTAAAAATAATTTTGTCCTCATAATTAAGAATTTATATGTGTCATCAAAACAACTCAGGGTAGGAATCTCTCAAGTCATGTTCTTTCTCCCAGGTGAACTCCGAAAAGTCAATGCTCTCCCACATAACTTTCACTAATGGAATTACTTTGTTGTGTAGAGTTTTCTCCCCCAAATTTAGGATCTTCACGGGCTCTACACGATAAGAGGTATCTGACTTAAGTTGGATGTCGTCAGGATTTAACACATGAGAGGAGTCAGGGATGTACTTACGGAGTTGCGATACGTGGAATACACCGTGGAGATTTGATAGGCCCAGGGGTAGTGCTAATTTATAGGCAACAGGTACAACTCTTCTCAAAATCTGATAAGGACCAACGAAACGTGGTTGGAGCTTCCTAACTTTCATCGCTCGACCCAGTGTCGTATAAGGTGTGAATTTAAGGAACACGTGGTCACCTTTATTAGTTTTGTCCTGTACCAAGTTTGGTCCCAGCAACAAACTGGAGATCAACATTTCCTTCCATGTAATGCTTCATACGGTGCTATTCCTATGCTTGAGTGGAAGCTATATTTATAAGCAAACTCCACCAATGGCAAAAATCTACCCCAGACACCACCTTCTTCCAACATATAGCCTCTAAGCATGTCTTCCAATGTCTGGACTGTCACTTTGGATTGTCCATTAGTCGAAGGATGATGGGAGGTGCTCAAATGTAATCGGATCCCAAATTCCTTTTGCTAAGCTCCCCTAAATTGGGAAGTAAACTTAGGATCCATGTCAGACACAATGATAACCGGTGATCCGTGTAGTCTGACTATCTCCTATATGTATACCTTGGCATATTTCTCCACAAGATAATTAGCCTTAACAGGCAGGAAGTGTGCAGACTTGGTTAATCTGTCTATTATGACCCAAATAGAGTCATAAAATATTAATATAAAAATTAATAAATTTAAAAATTATTAAATTATGCTAATAAATCATTTTAAAAAATATTTAAAAATGCACCATTTTATTTTTTATTTAATTTTATATTTTGTATCAAGAAAAGTAAAGTAAAATTATATGTGTTATACACAGTATTTTCTGTATTTTAACCGGAACTAAATGCAAAATAAAACATATAGTCATTTTATGTTCCACTACAAGAATGCTACCTATTAGCCACGGAAATATCCGTGGCAAAAAAGCTATTTCCGTAGCTAATATAGATTTTTCCACGGATTAGCGACGGCCATCGAGGTTTGTAGCGGAAGTTTCCGTCGCAAATTTGCCACGGATATTTCCATCGCAACTTTGCCACGGATATTTCCGTCTCAACTTTGCCACGGATATTTCCATCTCAACTGCGCCATTTTAGCCGTCTCTAATTAAGGTTTGTGAATATCCGTGGCTAATTTTTTTTTGTGCGATTTTTTTTTGGCTCCACTTCTGGGTCGTCTCAAATACATTTTGCAACGGAAAATACCGTAGCAAATTTGCGACGGAAAATGCCGTTACTAAGTTCTTTTATTTTTTTTTAAAAAAAGCTACTAGAGCATGAGCTCCGTGGTCGGAAATACAAACTGAATGTTGAGAAGAAGAACAAACGGTTGAAGAAATAAAGAAAGAAAGTAAAAAAGAAGAGAAACAAGGAGAAGAAGATGAAGAAGGAACCCCTCATATCGGAGTTGGACTTCAACGGAGATGGAAGTTATCACAGTTGGAACTTCGCCGGAAGTCGTTGGAGATGGATGTGTTGTGAGGTGTAGGGTGGTGTTAGAAGAGTAATTGGAAGAAGAAAAGAATGGAGGAAGAAGAAGTGAATGCAAGAAGAAGTGAATGGAAGAAGAGGAAGAAGTGAATAAATAGGAAGAAGTGTATGAAAGAACAGATGAGATTAAAGAGAAACAACGGTTTGGATATCGCTAAGGTTGATCCCCGTCACATGCCATCTTCGAATCAAATTTTGTAACCACCAACCCACTGCCATTGCAAAAAGTCAGACAGGAGACAACAAGTGCAAATTGGCGATGCCAAAAGCTACTCGGACCACTATCACGCCCTCACCCACTTCAAAAAAAGCTATGGTGTTGCGTGAGTACCGAGAGGAAGAAGTACCATGTGGCAATGTGTCTCTAGTTAGATAGCCACCAAAATTTGGGGTTAGACCTATCTCAATAAGACACAACTGATGCAGGCGGTGGTGGTAAGAGAAACGAGCAATGACAGTGACTGTCATTGTGGAGTTGCGAGATTTAACGACAGAAAATGAAGGCAGGGACTCAAATGAAAACGAATAACATTGTAGGAACTAAAAGGAATTTTAATTTTTTCGAATAGGACTAAAACGAAAATGAGGTGTAACTATAGAGACCAAAAGGTTATTAATAAAATGGGATTATTGGTTAAACCAGATTATTACTAAAACAGTCCGGTTAAATCGGATCACGTCGGGTCTAATACATGTTCACTCCATTGAGTCACTTGGATTAGTTATACCGCCGATTTACGGGCATATTGGCTCCTCTCATTTAGTCGATCTGAGTTTTATAACTATGCATAAATATATAATAGTTTTCTCATGCAATGAATATGATAGGAACGAATGCTTTTAAAATTGAATTGGTCATTGTATGATAATGATAGTAGTCTAAGGTTCATTGGCTTAACTGTGATTGAACCATGGTTAAACCGGTTTATTAAATATATAATTTTAAACTAATGTTTGGTGACCTGTGCTACGCCTTAGTTGAATTTGAGCTCTTTAAGTTCATTACAAGAAAAAGAAAATATAAATAAGAAGTATAAATAAAAGAAAGATATAAAAAATACACTAGTGGAAAATAACCCTTTTTACATCGGCTATTTTTTACTTTTTACATCGGCTACAGAGCTGATATCTATCCGGCCGATGTAAAAAATAGGCATTTTTTTACATCAGCTAAATAGCTGATGCAAAAGATGATTTTACATCGGCTAAATTAAATAGCTAATGTAAAAAGGTGTCATTTTACATCGGCTACGTATTAATAGCCAATGTAAAAACCTCCCTTTTTTACATCAGCTTTATTAGTCGATGTAAAACTTATTCTTTTTTATGCAAATTCTAATCTGATGTGCATTTTTTTTAATTTCCTGTGACATCTAAATAGAAAAAATAATTTCTAAAAAAATAACTTTGCAAACATAATACAATAATAAAATCCCATAACTTTAACTTAATTTGCATACATAGAAATTCATACAAATAAGTTTGATGTCCTAGCATTAATCAAAAGAGTAGGAAACAAATATCCATATAATATCATAGAAGATTAAAAAAAACACATTGCTTTACTCAAGAAGCTTTGCAACATCCCTTAATCTAAAGGGAAAAATCACAAATTGACAACTTCCAGAAATTAAGTTGCCCAACATTTGCGAATGTCCTCAATTTCTTGTTGAGAGAATGACTCTGAATTTTCAAATGTCTGCAAGTATGAAGGAATTAACTCATCAATATTTTAAAAAAGAAATATAATTAACTTGAGTTAAAAATATATAGTTGCCTCTTTCCATGAATCAGAAATTTTCACCTAGACAATATTGAACATATGCCTCTTCATATAATAGCCACACTCCGTGGACCCTGTTTGCCTACGAGTCTAAAAATAGCAATTACAGGAAATCCATATATTGATTAATTTTAACATTAAGAAAGACAAATTTGATGATGAAACCACTATTTGTTTATCAAGATAGTCATGGGTTGCAAAATTATTGCTAGCTAGTAAGAAACTAGCAGTAAACTTGAAATGCAAAAACAGAACAAGGATTCAAAACAGAGAACAGTAAATAAAAAGAAAAAAGAAGAAGAAAAAACAGGAAAGTGATAGTATTAATTTAAATGAACCAATCCAAATCAAGAAAAACGATGGGTGGTAGTGTTGGTGGTGCTATTATATATATATATATGAGACGTATCTAGTGAGAACATTGATGAGGACATGGCCGCAGACAAGGGCAAAGGAGCACTTGGGGGATTAGGGGAACCTATGACAAGGGCCAGAGCAAGAAAAGCCAAGGAAGCTCTTCATCAATTGGTGACTATGCTTCTGGAATTCAAGCCCAAAGCCCAAGGAGAAAGGACCCAAATAGTGAATTGCATCCAAGCCCAAATAGAGGACTAAAGGCGCCACACTTTGGAGGACTACATGTGGCATTTTTGAAGACCTTTTTATTGCATTTTCTAAGTTTATTTTAAAAGTCCAAACTCTTGTAAGTTGGTTGTCTAAATTGTTGTTTTTGGTTGACCAACTAGAGGACCTAATTCCTAGTTTTTTTTTGTTAAGTGTAATAAGCCCAAAATGGAGCCAAAAAGGTGATGTCATGAAGATGATGTCATGAGGATGACATCACCCCCTTTGGTGCGCCACTTTGGTGGCTTTTTGTATGCCTTAGTGGACTTAATAACTAGGAGAAAGTGGAGAGCTTAGTGGAGACCTTTAGTTGCCACTTAGTGGTCCACTTTTTGCTAATCACAAGCCATGGCCTTAGGCTATATATAGCCATGAGCTTTGCCTTTGTAAAACACACAAGTTGAAGTTTAATATAAGTGTGAGAGATTCTCTCTTTTGTTCTTGAGCGATTCAAGAATTGAGGCTTATCAAAAGTATCCACCCTTTGTGTGTTTAGCCATTCCCTCAAGTGGTGTGATTCCACTTGATCCCATCCTTTTCATTTGTCTTTCTTTTATCCAAAAACCACAAAAAGAAGCAAGAACACCTACCCAAAGCTTCCCTACCTTGCACCACTTCCTAGCCCTTAAAATCATCCTAGTTTCATCTTAAAATCCACCATTTTCCCTTCCTAAACTACCCAGAATTTTCCCTATCCTTTCCTACCTTCAAACCATCATCAAACCTTCCATTTAGCATTCCTAAATCCAATTTTTCCAAACCTAAAACTACCCAGAAAATTCCAGCATTTTAAGCCCTTAATTTCCACAATTTTTCCTTTCCAAAACACATCATTTTCCCTTTCATTTTAGCGCCAAGCATTCCTCATTAATCCAAGGATTTTTCCGGCAAAGTTGAATCCTAGACGGTCCAATTCCTTCCCTTACTTTGAGGGATCACATCAAACACTAAACATGTGAGAACATGAGAACACTAAATCCTGATGATACAACCATGCGTTAAAATCTTCTCTCTCATCCATAAACACATGGTTGTGTGGTCAAGATTTAATGTTCTCATGTTCTCACATGTTTAAGCTGCCACATATCGCCATTTGAGGAAGGAAATTAATTTATGCTAATTATTACTCCTTAGTCCTTACGGAAGGTTTCGTTATCATGAAAATGATACTCATAACTCACTCATCATTATATTCTATTGATGTTTACTTATTTTAATCATGTTCCCATTTTGTAGACATCCGTGTATGTGTCCCATGATTTGGATTAAACAACAGTATTTTCTACTGAGAATCAAGTCTTTATATCACCCATCACTTATTATTTTAAGAAACTTGTGAAAATAACTTGAAAACAGCTTATGGAGACATGTAAATTATTACTATTTTTATAAATTGTCTTAAACTCTTTCAAACAAACCCTTACTAGAAAACAGAGTAGTATGATGTTGCCCTATGGAATTTCATTTTGAATTTTTAATAACTTGAGACTCACAGAAAGTGATTAAAAAAATAAACCATGTTTAAATGGGAAGATGAAATACTAGCGTAATTGATTATGGATCCACTACGAAGGCAGAGTTTGAATTTTTAATTTCAAAGAGATCAGATATCTTGAGCACTAGCTATATTGTTAAGTGTTAACTAATTTATTATGTCATGAATTTATCCTAATTGCCTTTCATAGCCTAAAGCTAAGTCATATCTCGTAATTAATTGATGGATATATGAAACGAAATTCTTAAGTTTAATTCCACCACTTGTCTTGGTTCCTATATCACCGGCCAATAACAATACTAAGTACTCTCTGTGCTCCAAAATGTAGGATCCTCCAGAGAGTTTTTGCTTGTCCCATTTTATAGGACCCTTTGAAAATTTTTATGCACATTTATTTTTTTTTACCATTATACCCTTGCTACTCAACCAATTTTGATGAATCTAAAACACAATAAATAAAGTAAATAAATGAACAACATTAATTAAAAGAGAGAAAGTGGGGTGAGAGGAAGAGATTGAAAGGGTAAATTTAGAAACTAATGTTTTTTGTTATAGAAATTTAATGCATTTAACTAAATTAACCACTTTTCTTAATATCCGCAATATTAGTCTAGGGGGTCTTATATTTTGGGACGGAGGGAGTATTATATTTATAGTATTGGCTCATAATTACAAGGGATAGTCTCAAAGAGATAAAAGCTCACAATGAGTAACTCAATACATAATACAACTCTATATCTAACCCTTACAATAATACCCTATTTATACTACAATTAAAAATGAAAAGTGATTAAAATAATGCAAGTGGTGGTGCTGGGTAATAATGCACCGAATGTGCATGTGATTTTGCCATTTTTGTCAAATGTCCAGCTCCATGTTTGACACTAAGGAGAGCTTGATAATTTTGACCATCGATGGCCTTGTTCCCGTATCATTCTCTCCAGGTTGAGAAGACTCATCTCGAGTCTAAGCACTTTATTTATTATAATATTTTATTATTAATTTATTTATTTAGTGCTTATGTCGTAGAGAAATTCCTCTGTCACGTGGCTTCCAAATTAATGCATAATGAGGAATATAGAGAAAATTTTGTTCGGCTAGGAATCCTTGATAACATTTTTGGAATTCTTAGATATTGGATCATTTGGCACAATGTAATTGATCTCCTGCTCGGAACGTAGATGATTGGAAATTCTATGATTTGGATGTAGGATGAATTCTTCGAGAAATATATTGGAACTTAATTTATAAAAGGATCCGCGGGAAATCACAATTCTTGGGTCCAAGTCATCGATATGTTGAAAGTCGTTCATTGTTGGCAAATTTGAAGTTAGGACGGTCTATATTTGACTTTCAACTAGTGACAATTGTAGATTTGACTTGACCACTGATGATTCTTCATAAACTCTGAATTTTATCTCCTCGTCATAAATTGATTCACAAAATATTCGAGGACCATTGAACTCCATTTCTTCCAGATCTTCTTCTTCAGCATCAAATATTGGAGCATCGTCATAATCATGCTCAACAAATCCATGCTCTTTTGAAATTTCCTGAAAAATATCTGAAGAAAAAATATTTTTATCAAAATTATTTTCATCAAAATAGTTTTAAGAATTTTCTGCTATAAACTGAGCCTCTTTAATCTCAATGAACTCTTGAAGCATTTGAAGTTGTCTAGTCACATAATTTAAACTTCTCTGTAATGATCTTTTTGAAGGCATGGTTTTAGCAAAATTATTCTTTTTAGTGAAGGGGGAGAAATAGGAATTTAGAAAAATAGGGGAAAAATGGTAAATTTAGTGGCTAAAGGTAAATTTTTGGTAAAGGGGTAAAATGGTAATTTTTTAGGAAAGTAAGGGTTAAATGGTATCTTTGAAAAGATAGGGGTGAAATGGTAATTTTATGGAAGGCAGGGATAAAATGATAAATTTATCAGCCTAGGGGTAAAATGGCAATTTTAAGAAGCGGGATAAGTTGGGAATTTTTGAAAGTTCAGGGGTGACAATGTAATTTCAGAAAATATAGAGCTAAAACTATAAATTCAAAAAGTACATGGGTCAAACTACAATTTTAGAAAAGTTGTCACACAATGACACATGGTAGTTTCTGATTGGAAGCTTTGGTTGCAATCCAGTTGACACGTGGTGTTACTTGATTGGATCGTAAAGTGGCGCAATCAGAGGAGGACACATGGCGATGTATGATTGGTTCTCAGTTTCTTTTAACTGGTCAATAGTCAAAGTGATGTGGCTCAATAAAAACCTATGTGTCGACACGTGGCATATCGTGAGTGGCTGGACGAGGTGACATGGCGCTTACATGGCGATAACGTCAGCTTTGTCTTCGGCGATCAGAAAATTTCCGGGCGACTTTTTCTGCGAGATTTTCTGGCCGTTTCTGGCAACCAAACTATGTATCCCAAGGTTTTGGGACCTTTCGGACACTTCTACGGGGTCGGTTATTCAAGAAAAGCCCTCTTAGTTGGGTTTTCGAGGGGTGGCTGAATTTTTCGACAACCAGAAAATTCAAAACTCTCTTTTCTCATAAACCCGAAGGCGTAGGAAGCTTTGGAATCTTGTTCTGATACCAAAATGGTTTTGGATTACAAGCGGGTAGTCTCAAAGGAGACAAAAACTCAAAATGAGTTACTAATTCATTATAAAAAACTCTATCTATGTTTCTAAAACTCACAAGAAGTGCCCTTTTATAGGCAACAAATAGAGAATATTAAAATTTAAAAATTACAGACAAAGTGTGAAACCAATATCGTTTTGGAGGCTCCACCGAATGGTGCTCTAGCTGCACATGGTTTGTGCTAGAATTTCAAATCTGACAGCTTGCATTGGTGGCGGAGTTATTGACTATGATAGCATGAAATCTTTGACTTTGGTGGTGCTGCATTTTGGGTCCAATTCCCGTATCATTCTCCCCGGGTTGGAGAAGACTCGTCCTCAAGTCTAAAAAGCAATTTCTCTATCACGTGGCTTCCAAATTATTGGATATTGAGGAATAGAGAGAAAATTATGACTGGAAAGAATCCCATAATAAAATTTTGGATATTTGGGAATGGTGAAATAGATCTCCTTTTCTTGTAGAATTAAACTGAACACTTGCTAAGGACCTGTCACTAGTTGCAAAGTCTGGAATGAATGATCTTGAATATGAATTGGTGCCTCTTCGAAAATTAATTTAATCTCTGACGAGTTGTCATGATCTGCCAATATAAATTCTTCGTCAAAGAAAGATTCATCACCATCCTATTTTTTTACTTCAACATCAAAAACTGGAGGATCAAAAATTTCATTTTCAAACACCATAATTTTTCCTTCATTTGACAGAATTTCTTCATCAAATATTGGAGGATCAATAAAAGCAATTTTTTTAAATTCTCCTTCTTTTTCAGCATAAAAAATTGGAGGAACGTAGAAATCATACTGAACATTTTCATGCCCTTCTGAAATATCCTGAAAAATGTCTGGATAAAAATAATTTACATCTAAATTATTTTCATCAAAATAATTTTTAAAATTTCTGGTCAACTATGACACATGGCATCACGTTATTGGTTACTGAAATGAGTGACAAGTGGTGCAACTCGAATGGCTCAGTTGACTTCGTCACGTCGTGACACATGGCAGCGTCAGAGTGGTTGAGGTTTGACACATGGCGCTGTCTTGGCGACACGTAATTGTCTTCAACCTTTTGAAAGCGTGTGCGGCGCGTGGAGGCACGTGGGCCAATGGTGACGGCGTGTGGGAGATGGGAAAGGTGCGTGACGACGTGTGCTTTCTCCGTTGACCTTGAAATTTTGTGTCCTAAGGTTTTAGGACCTCCTTAGCACTCCTACAAGGTCGATTTTGCGAGAAAATGCCTCAAAAGTGGTTTTTCGAAGGTACCCGAAATTACTCCGGTGAAGAAAAACTCACATTCACTCTTTCGGGCTAACCTAAGGGCGTAGAAGGAACTCAAACCTTGCTCTGATACCAAAAATCACCTAGGATTACAAGGGGTAGTCTCAAAGAGACATAAACTCATAATGAGTAACTCAATACATAATACAACTCTATATCTAACTCTTACAATAATGCCCTATTTATACTACAATTTAGAAATAAAAATTGATTAAAATAATACAAGTGGTGGTGCTGGGCAATAATGCACTGAATGTGCATGTGATTTTGTCATTTTTGTCAAATGTCCAGCTCCATGTTTGACACTAAGGAGAGCGTGATAATTTTGACCCATTGATGGCCCTATTCCCGTATCAAGTATTATATGGTATTATAGTATAAGATAAATGGTATGATCCCAAAACATGAAAAGATCAGTGGAATAGAGGTAGAATTCACACACTAACATAATTTGACTCCAAAAATTAAAGAAATTGTCAGAAACTAACAGAAAAGAACATTGAAGAAGTAAGGAAATTCATGGTTATTTGTCAGCAATGTTCACCTTCAATCTCTTGAAAAGGTTGTGTGTAATAAGATAATGTCAGCTTCTGTGGAACAAAAAGTAAAAAGATAATAATCAAACCATATTGTCCAACAGTCATATGAGAACAAGAGACATCAAAACTAAAATCTATATACCGCACATGCTAGTGTTACTATGCAATGTCTCCTGGTCAATTTCTGCCACATGATGAACAATGTTTCCACCTGAACTATCACCTGCCATGTACACATAAACCTTAGATTCTCTTCCACTTTTTAACCAATTTCTGTGGTGCTTAGAGGTTTCTCAAGGTCTTGGATTTCCCATTGAGACTGGTTTATTGAAGCTGGTAGGTAAACTCGATTGAAGAGACTAGTTTTGATGGACATGATTGAAAGAGAAGACCCCATTAACGGGAATTGCATTTGCAGGGACTTTTCGATCAAGCATCTTTGCTAATTCTCTGATGAATGTTCCATCTGAGAAATTGGAGAAGATTGTAAGCTACCTTGAAATTGGAGATTAAAACCCATGTATTCAAAGGAACAACACTCTGGAAAAACAAAACCATAAGATTGAAGATTTTACAACACTTGCTATTAAGAATCAGGTTTTTCAAATCACCATAAACAGGGGATTCATTCTGTTCGTGTGAATCAGAGAAAAGGGTCATAAGTGAAAATAAATGTGAAGCTCTCACAAATTTTCAGCTAAATACGAGAAATTTTCCAACTTGTGGCACCAAAGTCCAAACTTACCATAACAAGAAATCCCTGGAAAAACGAAACATGGCGGTCTCAGTAATTGCAATAATATAAAAGTTGGGTATCACTTTCTTCAGGTTGAAAAATAAAAACCAATAAATCTGATTTTTCAGCAACAGAACAGAAATAGGGTATCACATGGATCCTTTATTTGAGAGAGAGGGAACTTACCGTGACAGAGAGTGAGAGCGCAACAGACGATGGCGTGAGCGAAGGAGAGAGTGCGAAGGACGGCGATGCGAAGGAGGGCGGCTCGACGGACGACGGCGGCGCAAAGTAGGGCGTCAGCATCGCGGTGTTTTCACAGTGAAGCTAGGGTTCAAAGGAATTGGAACTCAATGGAATTAAAAGAATATGAATATATGTGATATATTGATAGAGCTCTTTTGATTTTTTAATTTATAGATTTACATCGGCTAATTAATTTAGCTCATACAAATAAATTTGAGTTATTTATAAAATTGTCACCGCCTAACTTTTTACATGGGCTATTATTAATTAGCCGATGCAAATAAATTTAAGTTATTTACAAAATTACCACCGCCTAGCTTTTTATATTGGATATTAGTAATTAGCTGATGCAAATAATTTATTTATTTACAAGTTGGCCACCGCACAAGATTTTACATCGGCTATTAATTAGCCGATGTTAAAACATGCTGTAAAAAGCCAATTTTCCACTAGTGTGGTCCTTCAAAGAAATGTTAGTGGGCATTATTGTGGGATTATAAATGCTTAGTGGAATGTGTAGGGAAATAAAATGTATAAGCATCCCACTCACCGTATAAATAGGTACCCTTTATAATGCTTTAGATAAGTTAAATTTGATTGAAACATATGTTTTTTTACTAGTGTGAGAGCTTTTCTGTAATTTTTGAGAAAACAACTAATTATGATTTTATCCATCTTTGATTGTGGAGATCAAAATCCATGACCTATCACTCACATTTTCATCACTTATTTGAGTGTGGCGTCAATATCATTCCAAAAAATGAAAATTTAAGACGGTCCCCTTCTGCGATCTCATCAACAAGCTCAAGTTAGATACTTAGCTAGTGTAAGGGCATACAAATTTCCCAACAAGCATAATGTGTACAAGACATATTCATTAACTGAATTACCATATGGGGAGATCAAATTTGTAATAACAATTTGGAAAGGTTAAAAAACCAATCATTAGAAAGAGAAATTAATATTGTATTAAGATGCAAAGTAATCATGTGCTTTATTATATTGCATTGATATGATAATTTAAGGCACAATTTAACAATACTAGTATTTTTGGGTGAATAGCTACTAGTTCCTTGTAAACACTAGTACAACACCCAAACAATCATTGTGGTTAGAAATAAAGACCACGTTTTTGAGTCTCTTGCCTTTAGAATTCATCTTGGGATAAGTACCATAAGTCAAAGTTGCTTACTATAATAATTTTTTACTGTTATATATTGTCTAGTTTCCTAATTGCGTTACATTGCACACATTATACATTGCATATGTGTGTTTATATATTATTTTTTATTTATCAATGAGTTTCACTTTAAATTATTTGTAATAATATGAAAAAAAAATTAATATACAAATGAAAATTTTTTAAATGCACTTGCAAATTTTATATATCAATACAAACACACAGCCCAATATTTGAATTTTTTTTTCTTAGGATTTATCAACTCTAGAATACTAAAAAGTGATAGATTAACTTAGTTCGGTAAAAACTTATCAAAAAAAATTTTTTTAATCATTTGCTTCACTTTTATTATTATAGATAAATCAAGTCAAGTTTACTCTATATTGATAGTAAAAGTAGAAAATAAAGTAAATTAGATATTTTCATGTGTATAATTTTTAATTAATAGGTATATATAGTATAATTCTATAAATGTTAAACTAATATTTTATTGTGATTATATATCCTCAATTAGTATATACATGAATACAAATTTAGATGGACAAAAGAACAGTGATTTTTTTTTTTAATATTTCATTTCACGTAATATATTATGATAGATAGACCTAAGTCAAATTTGCTTTATATCAATAGAGAAAAGATATAGAAAATAAAAATGAAAATTTAATGTTCGAATACTATAATTTTAAGATTTTTTATTCTTTTGAAAGTACGATCAAGTATTTTCCATTAGTATGAACTATTATATATTATGTTGGTTATCATATAATTAATATTTAATATTTCAAAATGCGTAATAGAAATCTTATAATTTTAATATTTTTAATTCTTTTTAAAGTATGATTATATATTTTTTATTAGGGTAAATAACACTTAGTACCATTGAGGTTTTGCAATATTGCAGTTCCCCTCATTTTTCCCCAGAAAAAGCAATCTGCCCCATTTTGACCTCACACCATTAGTTTACTTGATATTAAGCTAACTATGGTTAACCCAAATTGGTTTTTTTTTTTTGTTTCCCTCTCAAAGCCCTTTTTTCTTTTATTTGTAATTATCTGTATGATAACTGTTGCACATTTTAGGATAAAAGCTTTAGATAAAACACACATTCTTTTTAAAAAAAATGGAATTACTTAAACTTCCATTTAAACTAGTAAAATTTCCTATTAAACTAACGATATTTTTAAGCAAAATATCTTCGTTAGAATTATTAACTTATTGGATGTCTTCGTGGACCTGAACCAAAAAAGGATGCAGCTACACATTTACATGCTACCAAATTACAGATTTCATATTTAAAAAAAGAAAAAAAATTACAGATTTCAGAAATTATATTTATGTAGCTACATACACATTGGAATCTAAAAATTGAACATGATAGTAAAAGAACTAATATTCTGCAGTTATTTTATCTAAAAATTCTGCAGTTTCTTATCTAAAAATTCTGTAGTTTCATGAAACTTTGAACAAGATAATTTCATAAAAATATTTCAATTTCTTATCTAATTATGCAATTTCATAAAAAATCTGCAGTCTCATAGAAATTCCAAAAAAATGCAGTAACTATATTTGTGATCTAAAAATTCATAACAATGGTTGTACTATGGCTTTTGCAGTATAATAATACCGAAAAGTGAGAAGAACTGTGAAAATGACACGAAATAAATGTAAGAACTATGAAAATGAACCAGCGACAATATAACGTTTACAAAACAATAGAGCTTTGCAAAAAAAATTTACAGGATTTAAAAAAAAAAGTTTACAAATTATAGGGTTTTGAAAAAAAAAATCCACAAAATAGGGATTCAACGTATAATGATAAGAAAAAGCAATGAAGAACGGAAGCAAATATGGTTGAAACAGAAACTCCAAAAATGAAGGCATGAACAAAAAAAAACAGCGCATGATTCAGTACATGAAGTAAAAAATAACAAACATTTCTATCTTCTTCTTTCTATCTTATCGTTTCTATCTTCTCCTGTATGCTGAGCAAGGTAATTCATTTTCAGATTATTAGTTCTCGCATTCCCACATTTTCTAAGGTCATCTAGGTTACATATTAACTATGGTTAACTGCTGTTAGTGATAAACTAACGGTGTGAGGTCAAAATGAGGTGGAGTGCTTTTTCTAAAAACTGTTTTATAATACGATTTTCAAAAATTAGAAATCAAAACTGTTTCTTCTTGTTAGTTAGCATTTCTACCATATATGTCTTTTGTTCTCTTTGTTCCATGCGTGTTCTGTTATGTGTGAATTCCTGTGACTTAGATTGCAAGATTAGTTTGAGGAAAATATAGTACAAGAAAAAAAGAGAAAGTGCATAAGTGCAAAAGAAACAAGATAAGAAAAAAAGAATAGAAAAAGCATTCAAAAAAACAAAAAAAAAAGATAAAAATAATTTTTGAATGACTATTTTGGTGTTAGTTTAAATTGTTATAAATTAATTTTTAAGTCTTCTAAATCTTTGGAGAACTAATTTGATTTCAAAACTATAACAAAAAGTAAATTGGTTATTAGTGAATTTTTATAACATAATAATTAAATAATTATATGAGCAATTTCTAACGTGATTAACTTTCAATTTTAAATAGACTAATTTGGTATTAATTTAAAGCTTTAAGAACTAATTTTTTTAATCTTATAAATGTTTTGGAGAATAATTCAATGACAAAACTAATACAGAAACTAAATAGGTAATGAGTGAATTTTATAAAGTAATTTTTTGATGTTATAATTCTTAAAGGGACTAATTTGATGACAACAATCTATGGAGGACAAGACTAAAACCAATGAGTAATGAAAGTAAAAATTTTAGGAAAATAAGTGTAATTTGAAAACTAAACAAGGTAAATATAACATAGACAAATCTCAGATAAAGTTAGTGTAATTATCATTAAATATAACTAACAAATTCTTTTGACAACAATACTTACTACATTGGTCTATGCATTTACGAACACGTGGCACATGACAATTGGAGGCTTCTCACAGTTGGAGATGACGATCCATGGCTTCAGCTTATGAACCACAACATCCGTTGATAAGCAAACTCATCAACTAATCACTCTTTCATCCCTCTAAAATTTTCACAAACCAAAAAAGATGCTTTCAAAATTCCCGCTCTCATCTTTTCACAATCTCCACATTATAAATACTCTCCACCTTTTCATCCATTAACACACAGTTGCTTCAACATCTCAGCTCACATTTCAATCAGCGAGTAAGAGACACTCATTGTTATTCAAACCGCAAGGAAATCAATTAGAGGAGAGGCTCTGAGGAAGCAACTGGCGACAAAGGCGGCTCGGAAGTCTGCTCCGGCTGTCGACGGCGTGAAGAAGCCTCACCATTTCAGGCAAGGGACGGTGGGTTTGAGGGAGATCCGAAAGTACCAGAAGAGCAGAGATCTTCTGATCACAAAGTTTCCATTCTAGAGATTGGTTAGAGAAGTTGCTCACGATTTCAAAACAGATCTTCGAATCCAGAGTAGCACCATCTCAGCTATGCAAGAAGCTGTTAAAGCCTACCTCGTCACATTGTTTGAAGATACCAATCTCTACGCATATCATGCTAAGAGAATTACGATTATGCCGAAGGATATTCAGCTTGCTTGTAGAATCAAGGGCGACAGCGCTTTGGGTTTTTTCTTGTCATGTATAAAACCTTTTATCCATTTTAGGGTTCTTTAAACTGTCATCTTCATTAGATGGTAAGGTCCTAGTTTCCATAGAAGTGATTGTAAAATTCATTGTTTCTTATCAGAAGAATTGGATTCCAGTTTCTTGTTAAAATCATCATTCTTATTTCACTCTCAGTGGAGTAACAAAGCATATGACAATGTTTTTTGCCTTTTTCTTCCCTTTCTTTCTCTTTCTTTCCTTTTCCTTTTACCATTTCTAATTGCTTTTAAATTTTCATTTTATTTTGTTTTAACTATTATCCAAAATAAAGTATTATTGGTATGGTACCTGTGCATTCTCACGGGTGTACGGTGTGTTTGAATATATTTGCAAAGAACATTTCACACACCATGGTCACTTATTTTATCAGAGAAAATGTGTGAAAATGCGGTATACTGTTTGGTTTAGTGTTGTATCGAATGTATGGTTATGGAGAAATCAAATTGTTTTTGAGAAAAGCAAGGTGCTCAGGGACAGTATTGTGGATAAAATTCAAATTAATTCTTGGCAAATGGTTGAAAGCTTATTGTGCTGGTTTTTTAGGCTCTATCACTGACTGCTTAATTTGTCGAGAGTTGTGCTTGTGCAATTGTTCTTAGTTGCCATATGTGTGTTTGATTGTAGGTCTGTATCTGTTTTCAAAGCCGCGCTTCGGTTAATGTTGCTTTGGTTGGTTTATGCTGAGTTTTAGGTTGGCATAGGTTCGTACTTCTTTAGCGTTGTATTTACCATTTGTTTTCACTGTTCTGTTGTTATGTTGTACTATCTTGCACCTCTAGTGCTTTCTAATTTAATATATTAAGCTTGTTTTGCTGATAAAAAATAAATAAATAGATGACTGATTTTCAACATGATTGATTTCTAAGGAACTAATTTATAAATTCATTAATGTTTTGAGGGGACTAATTTCATGACAGAACTAAGATAGTGACTAAATTGATTATGGGTAAATTTATAAAATAATTTCTTGATGTTATAATTAGTAAATTAGGAATGAATGAGTAATTTTTAGCGTGATTAATTTTTGAGTGACTAATTTTATTTAGTTTACAATGTCATAAACTAATTTTAGTATTCTAAATCTTTCGGGGACTAACTTGATATCAAAATTATAACACGGGTTAAATTTTTAATTAGTGATTTTTTATAACATAATAATTAAACAATTAGAAGAGTAATTTTTAACATGGTTAATTTTCAATGGACTAATTTAATATTAGGTTGAATCTTTAAGAACAAATTTTTTAGTCTTATAAATTTATTGGAGACTAATTCAATATCAAAACTAACACAGAGATTAAATATGTAACGAGTGAATTTATAAAGTAATTTCTTGATGTTATAATTTTTAAAGGCACTAATTTTATGAGAAAAACCAACAAGGACTAGACTAATTATGAATGACAAATTTACAACGTGGTTAATTTCTTAGAAACTAATTTAATATTAGTTTAAATCGTTAAATACTATTTTTAAAGTCTCCTAAATTTTCAGGGGACTAATTTGATATCGAGACTATAACAGAGACTAAATTGGTTAGTCAGTGAATTTTTATAACATAATGATTAATTAAATAGATGAGTAATGTCCAACATGATTAATTTATGATGAACTAATTTGGTTAAGAACTAATTTTTTAGTCTTATAAATGTTTTGGGTACTAATTAATTCACGGTAAAAATTAACACAAGGACTAAATTTGTTAGGAGTGAATTTATAAAGTGATTTCTTGATGTTATAATTTATATGGGAACAAATTTGATCGATGACAAAAATCTATCAAGGACGAAATCAATATTGAATGAGTAATTTCCAGCATAATATTATTTTGAAAGACTTATTTTGTATTAATTAAATTGTTAAAACCAATTTTTTTAGTATTTAAATTTTTTATGGACTACAAATGTTGTCACAAATATTTGAAATGTATGCTTTGCAATATCACTTAAGTAAAATTTCAACATATGCACAGTAACACCGATAAAAAAATTAACTTTGTAATGAAAGTAAAAATTTTAGGAAAATAAGTGTAATTTGAAAACTAAAAAAAGTAAATATAATACAAACAAATCTCAAATAAAGTTAGTGTAATTATTATTAAATATAACTAATAAATTCTTTTGACAACAATACTTACTACATTGGTGAGTGCATTTACGAACACGTAACTCATGGAAATTGGAGGCTTTCTCACAGTTGGAGATGACGATCCGTGGCTTCAGCTTATGAACCACAACATCCGTTGATAAGCAAACTCATCAACGGTCACTCTTTCATCTCTCTAAAATTACAAACCAAAAAAGATCCTTTCAAAATTCATCTTTTCACAATCTCCACAGTATAAATACTCTCCACCTTCTCATCCATTAACACACAGTTGCTTCAACATCTCAGTTCGCATTTCAATCAGCGAGTAAGAGACACTCATTGTAATTCAAATGGCTCGTACGAAGCAAACCACAAGGAAATCCACTGGAGGAGAGGCTCCGAGGAAGCAAATGGAGACAAAGGCAGCTCGGAAGTCTGCTCCGGCCACTGACGGCATGAAGAAGCCTCACCATTTAAGTCTAGGGACAGAGGAAGAGCACATAGCTTCTGATCAGGAAGCTTCCATTCCAGAGATTGGTCAGAGAAACTGCTTAAGATTTCAAAGCAAGAAGCTGCTGAAGCCTACCTCATCGGATGGTTTGAAGATACCAATCTCTGCGCAATTTGGGCTAAGAGAATTACGATTATGCCAAAGGATATTCAGCTTGCTCGTAGAATTAGGGGTGATAGAGCTTAGGGTTTCTTCTTGTCATGTATATAACCTTTTATCCATTTTAGGGTTCTATAAACTATCATCTTCATTAGAAGGTGAAGGTCCTAGTTTCCATAGAAGTGGTTATACAATTAGTTGTTTCTTATCAGAAGAATTGGATTCCAATTTCATCTTTAAATCATCATTCTTATTTCACTCTCTGTAGAGTAATAAATCTTATGGCGTTGCTTTTTGCCTTTTTCTTCCCTTTCTTTCTTTTTGTTTCCTTTTCCTTTTACCATTTCTAATTTCTTTTAAATTCTCATTTTATTTTGTTTTAACTGTTATCCAAAATAAAGTATTATTGGTATGGTACCTGTGCATTCTCACTGGTTTTGAATACTCAATTTTATCCTAATCCTAATAATATTAATTTTGTTAATAGTTAGGATAATTAGTGTGAACACTAAATTTAATCCTACTACTAATAATATAATAATGATTATTAGTCAATTAATTGACTAGTTATTAATAATAAGTATTAAAAAAAAGTGAAAGAAAACGTGGATAGCATCATCATCATCATCATCACCATCATCACCATCATCATCACCATCATCACCATCATCACCATCATCACCATCATCACCATCATCATCACCATCATCACCATCATCACCATCATCATCATCATCACCATCATCACCATCATCATCATCATCATCATCATCATCATCATCATCATCACCATCATCACCATCATCACCATCATCATCATCATCATCATCATCATCATCATCATCATCATCATCATCATCATCGGTGCAGTTGCTTTCTGCAAATTTAAAATACCAAAAAGGTAGGAGCAGTAGGGAGACATGGGTTTGTTTCTTTTATTAGAGATGAGGCTCAAATTCTTCCTATAAAAACTCTTATCTTCACTCAGAGAAAAAGGGAACAAGGAGATTTTTTTACGTAAAAAAAGAGCATAGAGAACAAAAAGAAATTAAATATTTCGTAAATTTATTTTTTTAAGAGTGCAAAGGAAGAATTCTGTTTCTTTCGACGGTGGAGAACAAACAAGATCACAATTAACAAACTTCACAGGTATGATTTTGTTATCACCATAAGTAAATTTTTCTTTTAACTTATTGTTTAGGTTCATTATGCATCTTGTTGAAAAAATTATTTGACTAAATTAAATATAATAATAATAATAGTAATATTTTTTTGTTTTAATTTTTTTAACGTTTCCAATTTCTTCTTCTTTCCACTAACCCAAAATTCTCCCAAATCCACTCCTACCTCCTTCTTCCTTCATTTTCTTCAATTAATTAATTAAACAATCAACTTCATCTTCAATCCATTTTTTATTATTTCTATTAATTCAAAAATAAAATATTTTTTTAAGTAACTTATTAATTTTGGACCCGAGTTGCTGGTGCTTCCTTCAGAGTCCAATTAGGTTTATTGAGTAGCCTTGTGCTAACTTAAGCCTGATTTTTATTTCTTGATTATTTTTTATTATTATTGTTACTTTCAAAAAATTTATGAACGATGATTCTTGATCTGACTGAGTTGCGAATGCTTCATTCAGAGTCAAATTATTGAGTTTGGGTTTACTGAGTAGTCTCGTGCTAACTTAAACCCAAGTGTTTTCTTAATTAATCTTCTTTAAACCTTACTTATTTTTTAAGAAAAAGGAATATATATTTCTCTTAAACCTTAAGAACTATGTGGCTTTGATTCCTCACCGAGCCGAGGATAGCGGGAACCAAACCTGTCGAGCCTAAATAAATAAAAAAATATTTTTTTCCTCTCGTTAATAAATAAGTGTAAATTTTTTTTTGAGTGATACTAAATATTTTTTTTAAAATTAACAAACTTTTGCACAATTAATTAGAAGGTAACCGCTTACTTAGCAGACGTCGTAGGGTGCTAACACCTTCCCTACACGTAATCGACTCCCGAACTCATTCATGGTTTCAAAGGCCTTCTTTTTAAGTTTTTCCGAAATTTTCTTTAATAAATCTCGGTGGCAACTCCGTTGTTTAATTTATTGCCGTCCCCGCCGTGACCCCGGTTACGACAGATGGCAACTCCACTGGGGACTTTCTGAGAGTTAAGCCCAATTTAATTAATTGTGCAATTTTTTTTAGCCTTTAAAATATTTATTTCACTCCTCTTTTCATTTGTTTATATGTTTATTTTGTCTTGTATATATATATATATGTGTGTGTGTAGTTTATATCTTTGGGTAATACTATATAATACTATATGTGTGATGAACCATAGGATAGAGAATTCTTGTACATGTCTGGTTTGTTTTGTAGGTTAGTTGTATGATAGGAAAATGGTAGTATGCTCTATCACACCCTAAATTATCCTCACACACGTTTTGGACTCTATACCCGAGCCCGTGCTACCCTAGGATTAGGAGGGGGCTAGGCAGATGTCACTGAGGGGCCTCGTGCTCACTTCGCAGTCGTTTAGTCTCCGCTGAGATTGTAACGGTGACACATGGTCATACTGAGAGGGTCATCCCTATTTATGACTATGCATGAACTGTGACCTTATCATATTGTAAGGCCAATCTGGGGACCTTTTAGGAGTTAGATCTGCCCTTAAAACTTGCACTAATAAAGGAATAGTGGCCTCCCAATAATAAGGTCTTGACTTTAGAAATATCTAGCCGTAAGAACTTACCAAAACAGGACATGAGGGGCATACACTTTCCTTTTCATCATATATAATAATGTGTTTATGAATACATACCGTGCAAAAAAGATATATGTATATTCACATCCACATGTATATATGTTATGCATTGCATTCATGTGACTATGCTAACCTCTTTCTCATCACAGTTTCTAAAAATAATAAACAAAGTGTTACCCTGACATCCTTACCGGACACGCGCCCAGACAAGAGTCATGGATGAGCTAGAAAAACAGACTGTAGAAATGAGAAAAATATCGATGAAATGAAAATCCAGATGTCAGAAATTCTAGAAAAGTTGGATGCTCTCGGACGGAAAGAACCAGAGGGTACCCCTCAGGGGCGAGTGTATGGCCCGAGTTATCAATTGGGCTTTAATCCAGTACAAATGGGACCAATACCATTGACTATGCAAGTGCCCCAGCACATTCATGTTGAGTCATTCGAAGTTCAGTGGCCGCCCTATGGTCTCCCCCCTGGTTACACACCTCTGACAGCTCAGGACTCACAAATTGCACAATCCTCCCCCCAAGCCCAGTCACGAGATAATTCGATTGTTGATCCTAATCCCCTCCTTGGCTTTATCCAGAATCACCCTCTGCAAAATAATAACCCAGGAACAACCTCAGTAAACCAACCAAGCGCTTCCCAGCCTCAACACAACAACCTGGGCACCCCAGGGAACCCGTTGATCTTGAGTTCCCACCAAATGCACAGGGAATTGGAAGGGGTTCAATCCAAAGAAAAGTTACAAAGTCTTGATGAGAGACTACGGGTTGTCGAGGGCAATAATTATGGCATTGGAGCAGCTGTAGATCTTTGCTTAGTTCCTGACGTGGTTATCCCTCCAAAATTCAAAGCACTTGAGTTTCACAAGTACAAGGGCACTAGTTGTCCGAAATCTCATCTTACCATGTAATGTAGAAAAAATGGCATCACATGCACGAAATGACCCACTTTTGATCCACATATTTCAAGATAGTTTAGACGGGGCAGCCTTGAGTTGGTACATGCATCTTGAGCGTACTCAAATCTACAGCTAGAAAGACTTAGCCGATGCTTTTTTAAAACAGTACAAGTACAACATTGATTTGACTCCTGACAGAATAGAGTTATAGTCCATGTCAAAGAGGAACTTAGAGACTTTTAAGGAGTATGCCCAGAGGTGGCGAGAGTTAGCAGCTCAGGTGGAGCCTCCATTGTCTGAAAAGGAATTGACATCACTCTTTATTGACACTCTTAGAGCACCTTACTATGACAGGATGATCGGAAGCACATCATCAAACTTCTCAGATATCATGATCATAGGAGAGAGAATTGAAGCTGGAATGAAGAGCGGAAAAATCGCTATAGCTATTAGTGATGGTGAGGCCAAGAAGTTTGGAAACAACAAAAAGAAAGAGGGGGAGACCCATAATGTGACAGCCGATCAAAGAAACCAATGGAAAACTTGCATCCAAGAATACTCTACTTTTCAATATCAGATGCCTAATCCATATCTTGCTCATGCCTCTCACATTCAGTATCAACCATCATATCCTCAAGTAATGTTTTCCACCCCACCTATGATCCAAACACAAACCCATCCAACCACACAAATTCAGCCAACACAATCCCCTACCCAAAGTCCTAACTCCATCGAAACCCAAAAGCGGCAATACAATGAGAAAAAGCGAGTTTTTGATCCTATTCCTGTGTCCTATACTGAGTTATTCAAGAAACTGATCGGCAACTCTCTAATAGTACCTGTCCCATTAAACCCAGTCCAACCTCCATACCCGAAAGGATACGATGCAAATGCAAGGTGTGAATACCATGCCGGGGCAATAGGGCACTCTACTAAGAACTGTTATGGGTTGAAACATAAGGTACAAGATTTGATCGATGCTAAGTGGTTAACCTTCAAGGAAGAAAGTCCCAATGTCGGGAGTAACTCGCTTCCCCATCATGAGGGACCATCTGGAAATTAGTAAACATCAATGGTGGGTCCAAAGGGAAGGAGTTTGGTGTTGCTCGTGTCACCTATGCTAGGATGTCCTTATGTTTTCATTGTTTTTAGTCTTCAAAATAATTGTGTAAAGCAACTCCTATTGCTCTGTCCAAGGCTTTAGGACTCATTTCTGACATTTGGTTAATGTTATTCCTGTTTACATGTGATTGCTCATTCAAATAAATTTAAAGTTAATCGTGTTTTGTCCTACGGTGTATTTTTCTCAATTTTCAAAAGTCTTCCGTATATGTTAAAGACAATGGCCACATGAATTTTGTTTTTCCTCTAAAATTGCGTTTGTTCGTACTTTCTCGTTGACAAATGTAAAGTTAATAAAATGATCATTAAAAATTAATTTTGGCGTCATTGCAAGAATTTTGATGGAAGATGAGGTAAATACAAGACCCTACCTATAAATATTCTCGAAGCAAATTCTGATAATGATATGAGGCATTCTTTGGTTTTCCAAATGAAGGAGTTTAATCCCTAGTCACCCCGTTGAGCCTAGAAGTAGCGGTTTTCCATTCTTTGACCCATAAATTATAATTTAACCTTGGGGATGGGTAGCATTTCGACAAAATTTACAAATCATTCAAGCATCAAAAGGATTATTTCCCCTTTGGGCCTGAAAAAAACAAGAGAGAGAGAGAAGATCTTTCATACTCCCAGAAATAAATAATGGCCGAGTCATGAAGAATTCAAAAGTAAAAGGTGTGGTTCTTGATTCCTATACAAAACAAAAGTGTGATTGAAGCCTAAAAAGTAGAGAAAAAAAAGATCAAGGGACCCAAAAAGTGTAAGCTTGATCATTAAAAAAAATAATAAAAAAATAAACCTAATTCTTCCAATGTTGGATTCAAAACCACAAACCCTCAAAAGCAAAATTCTCTTCATGCCTCAAAATAATCTTTGTGCCTTTATATCCTTTCTTCGTAGCCCAACTCTTTTACCCTTAGCCCCATTACAACCTTCAAAATCTTGTTGATAGTTTGAATGCAATGTAAGTTTTATCGAAGTAAGAATGAAAGAAGAATTAGAGGAAGGAGGATGGGGTTTGATAACAAATTTTTGAGCCTTATTCCTCTTTTTTCTTTAACCACCAGCCTTGCCCACGTTACAAGCTTTAAAAGACCTTGTTGAATCTTAGTTTGTTGGGATCACACGTGTGATTCCATTAAAAGGGAAATTAAATAATGATTGGGGCAATAAGACTGATTCTTGTGAATTCTTCCTAAATCTTGGTGCCATGACTTTAACTTCAATGGCATGATCATAGGATTAATTTGTTGTTTCGAAAAGTGAAGGAAGGATATGGCAAACATTTGACAACAAGGAATTCAATAAAATGTTGATTTAGGAGGACACCGAAGTCGTGAGGTCATTGACTTAAATCTCATAACACTGTGGCAATCTTTTGAGAATTGAGAGGTCTTAATACTGGGCTTAAATCAAAGTTTGAAAAGTTCCCATGATCCCATGTTTCTATCAAAAATTTATGGAATGAGCAATTACTGTCTTCTCTTTTCATGCATTGCAAATGTCAAATGACAATCTTAGCCTAGGAAGAGTTAGCAATTCAAACTGGGGCAATCTTAATAACACAAGTAGATGTCGTCTCGGCCTTAAAACTGGGGCAACTGATTATTTTGTGGCAAGTGATTATGATGGGGCAATGGGCATATAAGCTATCAACTGGGGCAATTATTCTCTAAACCTTGTCGGGCAATAATTTAGGTCTCAGAACCGTGACATTGACACTTCAAAGCACCACATGATCATCAATAAAATGCTCCCAACCTTCCCACTCATCTATAAATATCAGGCACGTGGTACCGTAAGGATTAAGGGTCTTAAGTTATATAGAAGATTTGAATCAAATTCGAGATCTATGCACTCTGCATCTTACATAAATTACTTATGCCATCCATGCATCTCTTGCATTACATACATCTTACATGAAGCACCATGCATATAAGCATTGATTTGCATCACTCGAGTAGGCCCCCCGAACCTTATTTTTGCGGTCAATTTGTTTTTACGTCCCTCACTTGCTATCTGTTCTACACTCTAAGGTCCCTGAGCCTTTTACAACCTAAGGTCCCCGAGCCTTCCCTCTTCATTTAGGGTCCCCGCGCCCTCTTCATCTAAGGTCCCCGAGCCTATTGCATCCTAAGGTCCCTGAGCCTTTTACAATCCAAGGTCCCCGAGCCTTCTACATCCTAGGGTCCTCGCGCCCTCTTCATTTAGGGTCCCTACGCCCTCTTCATCTAAGGTCTCTGAGCCTTCTGCGTCCTAAGGTTCCCGAGCCTTCTGCATCCTGTGGTCCCCGAGCCTTGCACAATTTAAGGTCAATGCACCTTTAGCATCCTAGGGTCCCCGCGCCCTCTTCATTTAAGGTCCCCGAGCCTTCTGCATCCTAAGGTCTTCGAGCCTTCCATATCCTAAGGTCCCCGAGCCTTCTGCATCCTAAGGTCCCCGAACCTTTTACAATCTAAGGTTCCCAAGCCTTCCGCATCCTACGGTCCCCAAGCCTTCTACAATTAAAGGATATTCTACAATTAAAGGATAATGCGCCTTCTACAATTAAAGGATCATGCGCCTTCTGTAACCAGAGGTCCCTCGCCTGTTGCATCCTAAGGTCCCCGAGCCTTCTACATTTCAAGGTTCCCGCACCTTCTGCATCAAAAGGTCTCTTTGTCTTCTGCATTCTAGTGGGTCTCTGCACCTTCTGCATCTTTAAGCCCAGAATCAGCCTGGCACCCTCTGCAAACCAAGAATCAGCCTGACACCTTTCGCAGTTTCAACTCCAATATCCAACCTGGTGCCTTGCTTAGAATTTCTTGCACCTCGGCTAAGACTTAGGATAAAATTGATTCACGTCTTTACTCATTCCTTACCTAATAATAATATGAGTAACGTTGTTATTCATATTATTTGGGTAAGAAATTAGTAAAGAGGGGCAAATGTGAATACCCAATTTTATCCTAATCCTAATAATATTAATTTTGTTAATAGTTAGGATAATTAATGTGAATACTAAATTTAATCCTACTACTAATAATATAATAATGATTATTAGTCAATTAATTGACTAGTTGTTAATAATAATTAAAAAAAAAGAGAAAAGGAAAACGAGAAACAAAACGTGAAAAGCATAACAGAAAGGGAATATATTATTATTATCATTGTTACTTGACTTAGTCAAGTATTTGTTTTTAATAATAATAAATAAATAAATAAGTGAATAAATTAAAGACGTAAAAGAAAAATATAGTGCTGAGCAGTTAGTTATAAATAATAACAATTATTATTATTATTATTATTATTATTATTATTATTATTATTATTATTGTTATTATTATTATTATTGTTGTTATAATTATCAGCCAAAAAAGAAAAAAGAAAAAGAGAGAAAAAGAAGGAAACAGAACAGGGAGGGGGAAGTACAGTTATTCCTCTGCAAATTAAAAATGCCAAGAAATTAGGAGGAGTAGTGGAGACATGGGTCTCTTTCTGTTGATGAAGAGATAAGACTTTAATTCTCCCAAAAAAAAAAAGTCTTATCTTGACTCAGAGAGAGGAGAGGTTTTTTTATCGTAAAAAAGAAAAGAGCAAAGAGAAATCAAATCTTTCAGAAATTTATTTTAAAGAGTGAAAAGACGGAATTCTCTTTCATTCAAGAGAGAAATACAAGCAAGATTGTGATTGACCGATCTTCAAAGGTAAAATTATTTTGTTCATACATTTTATTTATTAAAAAAAAATTCATTTGTTCATCACCTAAATTAGGAGAAGAAATATATGTAATTTAATAATGACAATAACAACCCTCACCTTCTCTCTTCAACATAATCTTCATTATTGTCTCTCAAAAAAATTTCTCCCAGGAACCTTAATGTGACTTTCATCATTATTTTTTTTTTCTCCTGTGTTTGTGTTTCGTTTTTTGGTTTATTTTGTTTTTGTGCCTTTTCATTTTTTTTCTTGTGTTATCTGTTTCTGTGTTTGCGTTTTTGCTGTTTGTACCGCCCTGCATTTTCGCTGTTTTTTTACTTTCGGCACCTCAATGTTTTCAGGTATGTTGTATTATTTTTTTGCTTTCTCCACCACTCATTTGTTTTCTTTCGACACCCTCAACATTTTGTCTCTCGTGTTATCTGTTTTTTTTTGCATTTTCGTTGTTTAAACCACCTTGCATTTTTGTTGTGCTGTGTAGGGACTTTCATTTTTTTTACTTTTCGCACCTCAATTTTTTTCGGGTATGTTGTATTCCTTTTTGCTTTCTGCACCACCGGATATATAAAAAAAACATGATCTTTGGGTCTGACTGAGTTGCTAATGCTTCCTTCAGATTCAAGTTGGGTTTACTGAGTAGCCTTGTGCTAACTTAAGCCTAGTTTTTATTATTATTATTATTTTATTTATTTATGTATTTATTACTATTATTATTATCGTTACTTTCAAAAAAAATTATGAACGATAATTCTTGATCTGACTGAGTTGTGATTGCTTCCTTCAGATTTTGGGTGCACTGAGCAGTCAAGTGCTGACTTGAACCCGCCCCTTTTCGAGATCAATTATTTCCAAAAAACCTTAAGAACTACGTGGCTTTGATTCCTCCCCGAGCCGAGGATACGTAGGAGCGGGAACAAAACCCGTCGAGCCTAAATAAATAAAAAAATATTTTTTTTCCTCTCGTTAATAAATAAGTGTAATTATTTTGAGTGATATTAAATATTTTTAAAATTAACAAATCTTTGCACAATTAATTAGAAGGTAACCGCTTACTTAGCGGATGTCGTAGGGTGCTAACACCTTCCCTACACGTAATCGACTCCCGAACTCATTCATGGTTTCAAAGACCTTCTTTTTAAGTTTTTCTGAGGTTTTCTTTAATAAATCTCGGTGGCGACTCCGTTGTTTACTTTATCACCGTCCCCGCCGCGACCCCTGTTGCGACAGAAGGTAACTGCTTACTTAGCAGATGTCGTAGGGTTCTATCCCTACACGTAATCGACTGCCGAACTCATTCATGGTTTCAAAGACCTTCTTTTTAAGTGTTTATGAAGTTTTCTATAATAGATCTCGGTGGCGACTCCGTTGTTTAATTTATCGCCGTTCCTGCCGCGACCCCGATTGCAACACTGATGTACGATGTGTTTGAATACAATAATTAGTTTATTTAAATATTTAATTTATGCATTAAACTCTTAACAAATTAAAGATAGTGTTTATGAGTATAATTATGTAGTAACTCAGGTAGATAATCTCAATATACAGTAGCTTATTTTGATAAATTTCTCCTAAATGGTTTTAGAGTTTGTTGTAGTGTCACAGATGCAAAGACTTTCAAATGCACAAAGAAACTAAATTGAATAATAAATACTTTGAAAGAAGTTAAAATTTCATTTAATTGTTACATAAAAAATGTCATTTAATTTTTTTAATATGTTTGAATAACCTAGACTAATCTTAAGACAGTCAATACTGTGAAATTGTGTTTCAAGTTTTTAATTCTATTCAAAATGATTATTAGGTTATTTTTGTTGTGCATCAAACACATATTGTAATCTCCTTACTCAAGTTTCAACTTATGAAAAGGAGAGATGAAAGAGAGTCTTTGTTGCGTGTGATTATGCAAGTGCTTCTAGTATCCGCCGTTAATTAGTTGAGGATTTTCTATGATCACAGTTAAGTATTTTTTCACTCATATAGCTGCTTCCTTTCAAGAGAAATAATAGGAAATCATTAACTAATTGTGCCATTTATTATCAAACCCCATAGTAAGTGAATTACACTTATCAGATGCAAATAAAAAAAACATTATTTTTTATAGTTTATAAAAAATTTCAATAAATTAAATCCAAATATTTATACACACATATTCTAGTGTACTAACTAAGTGAGCAATATGACTAAGACAAAATAGCCAAAATGTAGATATCAAGATAAAAGAATTCAAATTAACTAATTGAAATTTGGATCTAATTTCATTTGGACTAATTCATATGTATGTGTAGAATACTAAATACCGGAACACATTGTAAACAAGAATTAAGAACAAGAATTTTTGCACATTCCATGACCAAAATCAAGGAATCTGCAATTTTGTCATGCATACCGCAACTTTAAGCCATGTATAACAACCTCCAACATGGCAACCAAGTCATGATTATTATCACGGTATTCACTACTGATCTTCTATAACACACATGAGATAAGCAACCTAACCGAACTGGCTTGGTGACCCGCCCTAACCCGCTTCACACCCAAAGTTCAAGAACACTACAAGAGTGTTACTCGTTAGCCACGGAAATATCCGTGGTAAAAAAGCTAATTCCGTTGCTAATATACATTTTCCGACGGATTAGCGATGGTCATCGAGCCGTTGCTAAAAGTGGCGTCGCTAATTTTTGCCACGGAAATAACCGTGGCAAATTAGCGACGGACATATCTGTCGCTAATTTGCCACGGTCATTTCCGTGGCTAATTTGCCACGGATATTTCCGTGGCTAATTTGCCACGGTTATTCTCGTGGCTATGTTATTTTTCCGCCACATGTATTCCGTCTCCACTTTCGGTTGCGACGGAAATTTTCGTGGCTAATTTGCCACGGTTTTTTCCGTGGCAAACTTTTTCTGGCGCGACAATTTATTTTTGGCACCAGTTATTTCGTCTCTACTGTCGGTTTGCGACGGAAATTGTCATGGCTAATTTTCCACGGTTATTGCCATGGTAAATTAGCCACGGATATTTCCGTGGCAAATTTTTTTTGGCGCGACAGTTTATTTTTGGTGCCAGTTCCTCCGTCTCCACTTTCGGTTTGCGACGGTTATTTCCGTGGCTAAATATTTTTTGCGCGTAACAATATTTTTTGGCGCCAAACATTCCGCTCCATTTTTGTTTTGCCCCGGTTATTTCCGTGGCTAATGTTTATTGGCGCGATTTTTTATAATTATATCAGCATTTATTTTTTTCATAAACCCTAAATAATTCTTAAAAAAACTATTATAAATAAAAATTAAATATAATACACCAGCGTAAAAGTTTAAGTTAAATAAGTATTTAGGAAAATTAACAAGACAATAATACATCAAATTTAAGTAACAATTAAAATAAAACATAAACATAGTAGTAATAAATAGTACAAAGTGCCTAACATACAAAGTGTGAGGGTGAAAACTCCTCCTCATCCTCCTCATCTTCCTCAACATAATCGGGATGCGTAGGCTGTCGGGACTTAGGTGCGTTCATGGTTTGAAACCACTCCATCATCTTATTCATATTCATCTCCATGGATTGTTGTTTATCCTTTAGAGTTTGGATCTCCATGTTTTGTGCCTCAATTCGCTTTGTTGGGCCTCAATTAGCTGAATATGTGCAGCTGAAGATAACGATGCACCACTAGGCGATGATGAAGCTGAAGGAACTTGAGAGGTGTAGAATCCTTCGAATCCCCCGCATGAAAAATGAGAAACATATCTCATGTACCATAAAGACGACCACGGTTCATCCCGCCAACTATTCGTACCCAAGTGGTTGCCCTAGCCTCCTTTTTAGCCTGCTGTGATTGTTCAGGAGAAAACGTTTCAAACTAGGTGGTTGCCTTCTTCTTCTCATATGCAATACCAAACTGAGTCTGAAAAACAAAACAAAACACAATACATATCACATACTAATTATGATAGTATTTAATATTAAATTAATTGAAAAAGTTAAACAATACATTCACTTACATAGGTCTCCTTAGAGCGTGTGTCAACCCATTCCCCATTTTGTCTTTGATGAGTGACACGAAAGAGTTCGTCAATATCCACTGGCTTTCCTTCACCTTGGGCCTAGACATATAATTTTCAAACATTTTATATAGTATAATATATTATAGCAATTCAATTAAGTAGAGTAAAAACAATTCAATTAAGTATACATAGAGTAAAAGAATCAACTTTAAAAGCTTAATACATACCGCTTGCAATGCTATCTCGGAATGAGGGAAACGACCAGAAGTATGTAATACTCCACCCTTTGAAGAAGCCTATTCTTCTTAGCCTGTTCCTAAACCTCCTTGAAGCTCGATGTGCCCTAATGTGCAAGCAGTTGATTCCATTTTCTTTGTGGACACCACTTCGGAAGTTTACCTTCCTTGGTATAATCTGTCCTCGCCTTGTTCATCATATCTCTAAATCGCTCCGAACCTTTGTGCTCAAAATGCTTTTGCATTTGAGTTGTGAAGCGGGGATCCCAACTGCACTTATCCTGTAATAACACATTAACGAAATAGTTGTTGTTAATAGCAAAACTCAAACTTTAATTTCTTATGACTCATACATATGATTAAAATCTTAAGTTATACCTGAAATTCCTTCCACCAATGGTTGCGGGTTTCTTCGGTAGGCCATGGGTCTCTGAACTGGGACTTGATAGAAGTCATAAGTGTCTCAACACCAGCCTGAGAAGGAGACCACCTAAGAGGAATACAAAAAACATGTTATTAGATAGTGTATTATCATAATAATAAAAACCTAAAAAGATTATGAAATTGTCAACTTACCCTCCTTGATGCCACTCTAGAAAATACTTCCCATTATTGTCTCGCGGCCACTGGCTTCGTGGATCCGCATGCACATACTTTGCTAGCTTTCCACGAGGGTTAGAAGCTAGCACCTCCTGGTCTGCAATCTCCTCGGCCACCAACTCATCTCTCTCCTCATCGTCCACATCAAGATCAACCTCATCATTGGGAGCTAACTCCTCAAGATGTACACTACCTGATGTCCGTCCCGAATGATGCTGATCAAAAGTGTGGTGACTAGGATGCTCATCAAAATACTCTGAAGGCGGCAATCTAGGGGTTGGAATTATCGTGATCCCTATCGTTGATGGTGGGAGCGGAGCGGTCGGGGGGCGTGGTGGTCGACATTGTCATGGTACCATCGGGGGCGGCTGTGATGTAGTAGTCTGACGGCGATGTCAATCAAGCTAAGTCTGAATGCTTCCGCCACGTATCATTCTCGCTCTACCTCTACTACCTCTACTGCTAGTATTCTCATCCACACTATGCGCCTTCTCGCTTCTCTGTGATGAAGACATCTGTTCAACAAATATATTATCGAATAAGGAAACGAAGACAATAAATATATAAAATAAACTAACGAGCATAAAATATAATTATTGTCCTAACCAATACTAAAGCGGATTTAATCAATGTCTCGTTAACTCCATTCACCATCATCATCATCATTGTCGGTGTTATCATGTTCACTCTCATGGTCATCATCATCATTGTCGATGTTATCCTCAAATATGAAACTAGCACCAATACATTCAGGTACAGGTTCCGGTATCGGATCAACCTCGCGATCCCAACCTTAAACAGTTTCATCAGCCAAGCCACCAACCATCTCAATATCCACCATAGGAACAATCGATTCATCAACTTGAAAAGGTGATTCATCTGCTTGTGTTTCTTCAATAATTTCATCTACCTCTACATAGCCTCTTGGCTTTGTGGCAATGACAACACACCAATCACGCATGTCCTTGCACGTATCGGGATAATCTACAAAGTAAACTTGTCTTGATTTTTGAGCAATAATAAAGGGATCATAAAATCGATATCGTTTACGCTTGTTAATTTGCACTATCTTATATTGCTGATGGACCCTTATGCCTCTGGTTGTTGGATCATACCACTGACAATAGAAAAGAGGAATCTTCGGCAACCCAGTATATTCAAACTCGAATATGTGCTCAATGAAGCCATAAAAATCGACTTCACCCCCTTGTGTGACACCTTTTACGCATTCACCGCAATTGACTGTTTTTTTACCTTGACTCAAAGTTTTTGTGTGAAACTTATATCCATTAATGAACCACATGTACCATAACAAAACCTTTGACATAGGACCCCAAGCCAGTGCCCTTAATTCTCTGTTAGTGACTCCATTTCGATCATCGTAAACCTGTAAAAAAAAGTAATGTGTGTAACTTAAGGACATATTCAATTACTTGAAATGTGCACTAATTATTATTAAACACTTTCATATGACTTAAACCATCCAGGAAACTCTGCATGCATACGACGTTCACCATCTTCGTGCACGCTTAAGAATATGCAGAAAAATTGTAAATGTTGTTCAATACGCATTAAGAGATTCAATATCATGTGTCTTATTTCGTATATGAAAGTAACACTTACTCCAAATACGGCTTCACTTCTACGCAATTTATGAGTATTTCTCAAGCCAGAACTTGAGACCAAATTCAAAGTCTTAAAATAGTACAAACATAAATAAGTAATCTCATGACCAAGATAATCTGTGCTGATGGATCCCTCGACTCTGACTTTTTGGGTCACAGCCCTCTTGTACGCACCCATCATCCTATGCAAGTTTTGAAAAGTTTTAGAAAATTTCAGTGTATACAATTAATTTATAATTCTTTAAAACATGTAATTAAATAGCATAATTTGAATTTTTATACCTTTCAAACGGATACATCCATCGATAGTGTACTGAGCCTCCTAATCGTGCTTCTCTAGGTAAGTGAATCGGAAGATGTTCCATTGAATCAAAGAACCCAGGTAGAAAAATCCTTTCTGACTTGCATAAAATAATTGGAATATTCTCTTCCATTTTTTCCAAATCACTTATTTTTAGTGAATTACAACAAATTTCCTTGAAAAATTTGCTAATCTCAGTCAATGGTTTCCACACCTCATCGGGTAGTGAACGGAAGACAATCAGGAGCAGATTCTGCATAAAAACATGACAATCGTGACTTTTCATCCCCTGCATAGCACCCTTATTAACATCAGCACACCGAGCTTGATTTGATGCATAACCATCTAACATTTTCAACTCCTTTACCCACTTAAAACTGATTTTGCATCGTCTGACGTCAATGAGTACTTTGCCTTTGGCATGCCCATCTTGCCATTTTGTAATGGAACCAATTCCAAATCCCCACGTTTACACTTTCTCTGTATATCCATCCTTGCCTTCTCATTGTCTTTTGTTTTATCTTTTACATTCATAACGGTATTGAAGACATTGTCAAAGAAATTCTTTTCGATGTGCATGACATCTAAGTTGTGTCTCAATAAATTGTCTTTCCAATACGGAAGATCCAAAAAATCTTCTTTTAGTCCAATTATGAATTGACCCAAATCTCGCAAGCCTTGTAGGACTTGACTCGGTTACTTAGGGAAATCTTTCACAAACTTCCATACAAGTTCTCCGTCCAATATGAGTGGCAGATGTTGATTCTCAACTATGTCCTTTCCAAACGTCTTTTTACTCCTTGTAAATGAATGATTAGGCGGCAAGAACTGACGATGAAAACCAAACTAGGAATGCTTTTTTCCAAATTTCAACCAGAAGGCATTTGTGTCATCCATACAATAAGGACAAGCTAACTTACCGTGTGTACTCCATCTAGATAACATCCCATATGCAGAAAAATCATTAATAGTCAACATTAAACAAGCCTTCATTATGAAATTCTGTTTTGTCGATATATCGTATGTCAATGCACCATGAATCCACAACTGTTGAATTACATCAATCAATTGTTGCAAACACACATATATTCTTGAAGTGGGATTTTTTGGACCAGGAATGAGACAATTCAAGAACATGTAAGGTTTGGTCATGCACATTTCAGGAGGAAGATTGTAAGGCACAATAATTAAAGGCCAACATGAGTACTGGTGTGCTGATGCTTGAACATATGGTGTAAACCCATCGGCGCAGAGGCCAAGTCTCACATTTCTCGGCTCATCAGCAAAATCAGGATAACGGTCATTGAAATGCTTCTATGCTTCCCCATCAGATGGATGACGGAGAACGCCATAAACATTGTTGTTCTCATGATGCCATCTTATTTGACTTGCAGTTTTAGTTGACGCATATAATCGTTTCAACCTTGGAGTTATAGGAAAATAGAACATTTTCTTCACAGGAACATTTTTAAACCTACCAACCCCTTGTCTTTTAGCTTCAAACCTCGACTTATTACAAAACTTGCATGCAGTTAAATTGCTATCTTCTTTATAGAACAACATGCAGCCGTCTTCACAACAATCAATTGCCTCAACTTTCATTCCCAATTTAGAAGCCAACTTGGTTTCTTGATAACAATTCTTGGTACAAGCTCTTTTGAAGGGGCTACATCGATGAGCATTTGTGCAAAATAATCTACACATTTCTGTGGAACCTTCCAATTGGATCTAGCAGCCAACAGTTTAACTGAAAGAGACAAGGTAGATTCAGAACTCTCTTCATAAATTGGTTGGTTAGCTGCCATCAACATATCATAAAATCTAAAATTCAGGGTTCGGTGGCTCCTCCACATTTACTGTTTCATTGATCCTATTAGATGTGTCATAAACAAATGGGTCGAATGCATTAGTCACCATTTGATGCAACATGTCAAACTGATTACTATCATCATCCCCCTCTACACTATTGCTCAAATCAGCTCCTAAGTCTGTGATTATCAGCCTCTCTTCCCCATGTTCTGTCCAAATCCAATACTCAGGCTTAAAGCCATGTCTGTACAAGTGAGTCTTCACAATAGGAGCATCTAACAGTTTCATGTTTCTACACTTCACACATGGACATCTAATCCTTGTCTTAGATAAATTAGAGTTCATAGCATGATTAACAAATTCGTCTACCCCTCGAATGAATTCAGGTATTAATTGAGTCTGAGTAAAATTCAATCTTTCATACATCCAACTACGATCCATATTCTGCGATAATTACATGGTGACTTAGAAAAATTTTAGTAGCATAACCTTTATAATTTTAGAATCTCCCAATTTCAACAAGACAAAAAAAATAAAATAAATCAGCACCCTGGTACTCCAAAATTTTAATCAGAGTCTCCCCTATCCACTAACAAACAAATGCGTCAATATTAAACAAGTAAAATAAACCAGCATCCTGGTACTCCACAATTTTCATCAGGGTCTTCCCTATCCACTAACAAACAAATGCGTCAACATTAAACAAGTAAAATAAACCAGCACCCTGGTACTCTAGAATTTTCATCAGAGTCTCCCCTATCCACTAACAAACAAATATGTCAACATTAAACAAGTAAAATAAACCAGCACCCTGGTACTCCAGAATTTTCATCAAGGTCTCCCCTATCCACTAACAAACAAATGCGTCAACATTAAACAAGCAAAATAAACCAGCACCCTGTTACTGCAGAATTTTCATCAAGGTCTCCCCTATCCACTAACAAACAACATACAATTCCTAACAACATGTAAACATTTATAGACTAGTTGTTTATAATAGTAATAATAACCTTTAAATACAAGCAAATTTAATTTAAGTGAGTTGAATACCTACCTCAAACTCCACGCAAAGTCTAATTGCACCGCACACGTAACCTCCAAGAAAAAAGAGAACGCAAGCTACTTTACCAAACAAACCCTATTGAGTTAAAACCACATAAATACAATCAAAATCATAATTTAACTTGTAATCTAAATGTCTAATAGTACTAGTACTCTATTTTAAAGTAGTTACAAATATACTTAAACATAATTATAGTAACCTCCTATACATATTTAATGCTGATTAAATAAATAATTATAAATAATTAAATTCTAATATATTTAATGCTGATTAAATAAATAAATCACATAAATAATCTATCAAATTAAATTAAAAATTTAATTAAAAAGTACCTAAACAAAGATGAAGACAAGGTGAATTAAGGTTGAAGAGGAGGTTAATGGAGGTTGAAGAGAAGGTTAATGGAGGTTGAAGAAGAGCTGAAGGAGGTGGCGGTTTTGGGTGGTGAGTGTGGCGGCGCGGTTTGGCTTGGGTGGGGAGAGGGAGCGGAGTTCGGCGGCCGGTGAGACTGTCCCGAAGAGGAGCGCCGGCTGGTGATGAGTGGCGACCGGGAATGAGCGGCGGCGCTGCGACCGGGAATGAGCACGGCTGCTGGTTGTTGTCGAAGTATGAATGGGGAATAAAAAAAAGAAACTATAAAAATAAGAACAGGTTATTCGCGACGGCATTACACGTCGCTAACCTTTCAATTTTTTTTTTAAAAAAATTTAAAATTCTAACGCCCAATTTTTGCGACGGACTGGACCGTCGATAATTAGCGACGGCCAGACCCGTCGCCAACCCCACAAAAAATTGAAATCGTTGTTTTTACGACGGACTGGACCGTCGCTAAGTAGCAACAGCCAGACCCGTCGCTATCCCCTAGAAACATAAAAAAAATTAAAAAAAATTGAAATCCTTGTTTTTCGACGAACTGGACCATCACTATGTAGCGACGGCTAGACCCGCGTTGCCAAGCCCCCATAAAAATTAAAGAAAAATCTAAAAAAATTGAACTCCAAGCCTTTGCGCTGGCCTGGACCGTCGCTAAATAGCGACGGCCAGGTCCGTCGCTAACAAACATATATTTAAAAGAAATTTAAACGAAAATATAAATGTGGCATAAAGAGAAGCTCTAGGAGCTCAAAGTGAGGAGTTCGATCCTTGGTGGGGTAAATTTAAGAGTAGATTTAGGAGTAGTATAGTGTGGGGGTGTGTGTGTTTGGCCGATAAAAAAACAATTCTCGTTGCATAATAACCTCGACGACCACAATAGTTCCGCAAAACATGCAGTTTTGATCCCAAACTTGACATTCTTCTCGAAGTCAATGCCTTGGCAACGACGCAACTCGATGGAATCTGCTCGTAGGCATCACGAGAAACATCAATGTAACGTCCCAAAAATCCCCAAGTAATAAAGTAACTTAGGACTTAAGGGATTTAGTTGCAAATTACCAAGAAAAGAGGAAGGAGGATCAGTTTCAAGTAGAGAGGTTAAAGGAGGGACCAATAGGACTTATATATTCGAATATGAATAGATATATTCGAATATGGATGAGTGATATTCGAATATGGACTTTGCATATTCGAATATGAATGAGTGAATTTCGAATATGGACTTGGCATATTCCAATATGGATGTGTGATATTCAAATATGAAGGTCTGATATTCAATTATGAAAGACTGATATTCGAATATGGAATGTGGTAATTGCTTAAAGAAGCTTCATATTCGAATATGAATGGCTCATATTCGAATATGGACCCTCTAAACTATAAATATGGGGACCCTACCTCCAAATTTCACCATTTTCCTCTCTAGCACTCCACTCTCTCATAATCTTCTCTTCAAAGATCCTTCACTAAACCTCTGTCACGAATGAAAAACACTCCACAACTCTCCCATCTTACATTCCCTTCTCATAAGTTCCTTCTTGACTAGAGCTCCAAGGGGTGAGATTCATGCTCAAGGACAACAAGTGCTAAAGAAGGAAATTGGAGACCGGGATTGGGAGCTTGAAGAAGAAAGGGATTCTGGAAGCTTAGAGGTAAGAACAATTGGCTAGGAAATGCTAGGAACATGTGGCTAGGAACTAAGAACAACTTGTTAGAGATTGTTTGACTTAGGGCCATGTATATGTTTGTAATTTGCTTGTTGTGTTTGAATGATATTTGTTTCAGTTGAATGTGCCAATAGATGATACATGATTAGGCATTGATTTGAAAATATGAATGACGTTGGAATCATAAATTTGTATGTGTTAAAAAGGAGAAAAGATTCCAGATTGTAATGTGATGAAATTGAGACCAAGATTCTGGATGAATTCCAAATTGTTTTATAAAAATTAGTCCATAGTTAGTATATTCAAATATGGAGGGTCATATTCAAATAGATATTCAAATATAACACTTTTGTCACATGATATTTGAATATAGGATGTCTGTATTCGAATATGAGGTTACTGGAACTCTTGTAGGAATGTCTATGATATGAATATGGATGTTTGATGCATGAGAACATGTAATATGAAATCAAACAAGAAGGAAAAGTTGAAATGCTTTCCCCATCAACATTGGTTGAGTAAGAGGGTTGAGTTCCACCGGAAGTAGACCAGGTAAGTGGACAAAGTATAAAAAGATGAGAATGTAGGGTTATCCTGAAAGGGGTAGATAACCTGAAGTGCTAGGCTATCCCGAAAGGGGTAGATAGTCCCTAGGCTAGCCCGAGAGAGATTTGGTAGCCCGATAGTAGGATCTTGGAAGGACGCTTACCAGGACCATGATGATGATGAGCTCAACTGTGCATTTACTGTCGTGCACATATGGTGGATTCCTGGTGCACACGGTTTCCCGGTAAAAGAGGAAAGAAATGGAAAAGTAGAATAATTCATGGCATGCATACATACTTTATTTTCATTGCATACATATTGTGTGTGTGTCAGGAATTGGATTTGGGGCAGTTTTCCAGTTAGACTGGCTGTGATACTGTATATATCTTATTTTCAATACCGACGGTTACTTAGTTATATGTTGTACATATAACTAACGGTTACAGAATTGCAAGTGATACGAACTTGGAGGGTGTCAGCTCTTTAGAATACGTTAACAATTATCTTTTGATACTTAGGTAGTCATTAGTTTTGTGGTATGACTATCTTAGCTGGACTATTACTCTCTCAGGATTGTAAATAAAACACTTATATATATATATATATATATATATATATATATAATGTTTTGACTTCCGCTGTTTTGTTAAAAAAAATGATCCTAATATCTACGTGTTACATTAGTGAATTTGTATAACACAATAATTAAATAATTAAGTAATTATATGAGTAATTTCTAATGTGATTAATTTCAAAGAGACTAATTTAGTATTAGTCTAAATATTTAAGAACAAAAAAAAGTTGCTCTTATAAATGTTTTGGGGACTAATTCGATGTTAAAACTAACACTGAGACTAAATTGGTTAAGAGTGAATTTGTAAAGTAATTTGTTGATGTTATATTTCTTAGATGAAGTAATTTAATTACAAAAACCAATCAAGGACTAGACTAATAATGAATGAGTAATTTGTAATGTGGTTAATTTTTCAAGGACTAATTTGATTTTAGTTTAAATCGTTAAAACCTAATTTTAAAGTCTTCTAAATTTTCTAGGAATTAATTTGATATCGAAACTACAATAGGGACAATGTTGGACTGTTAGTGAGTTTTTATTAAGTAATAATTATATAAATACATGAGTAATTTTTAACATGACTAATGTCTGAGTAACTAATTTTTTGTACTAATTTAAGAATCTTTAAGAACTAATTTAATAAATTTATTAATATTTTTTAGGACTAATTCGAGGTCAAAACTAACAATGACTAACAATTTAAGTTTTTTTTTCTTTTTAAAATTAAAAAACTAAATCTATTATGTGTAAATTAAAAAGTAATTTCTTCATGTTATAATTCTGAGGGAAACTAATTTAATGACAAAAATAGAGAGAGGAGAAAATTAGTAATGAATGAGAAATTTTCAGCATAGTTAATTTTTGAATGACTATTTTGGTATCAATTGTTATAAATTAATTTTTAAGTCTTCTAAATCTTTCGGGAACTAATTTGATTTCAAAACTACAACAAAAAGTAAATTGGTTATTAGTGATTTTTTATACCATAATAATTAATTAATTATATGAGCAATTTCTATCGTGATTAACTTTCAATTTTAAATAGACTAATTGGGTATTAATTTAAAGCTTTAAGAACTAATTTTTTAGTCTTTTAAATGTTTTGGAGAATAATTCAATGACAAAACTAATACGGAAACTAAATAAGTAATGAGTGAATTTATAAAGTAATTTTTTGATGTTATAATTCTTAAAGAGACTCATTTGATGACAACAATCTATCGAGGACAAGACTAAAACTATAGGGACAAAATTGGTTTGTTAATGAGTAATTTGCAACACAGTTAGTATTTGATGGACAAGTTCTCTATTAGTTTAATTTGTTAAATTTTAAATTTAAAGACTTCTAAATCTTTTGGAGACTAATTTGATATCAAAACTATAGGGACAAAATTGGTTTGTTAATGAATTTTTATAACATAATGATTTAATATATAGATGAGTGATTTTCAATATGATTGATTTCTGAGGAACTAATTTATAAATTCATTAATGTTTTGAGGGGACTAATCTCATAACAAAACTAACATAGGGACTAAATTGATTACGGGTAAATTTATAAAATAATTTCTTGATGTTATAATGAGTAAATTAGTAATGAATGAGTAATTTTTAGCATGATAAATTTTTGAGTGACTGATTTTGTATTAGTTTACATTGTCATAAACTAAGTTTAGTATTCTAAATCTTTCAGGGACTAACTTATATCAAAATTATAACACTGGTTAAATTTTTTATTAGTGATTTTTTATAACATAATAATTAAACAATTAGAAAAGTAATTTTGAACTTGATTAATGTAACATCCTGAAAATGCATAAAGGAGACTTAGGACTTAAGGGATTCAGTTACAATCTGCAAAGGAAAGAAAAGGAGGATTAGTTGAAAGTAGAAGCGTCAAAGAGGGACAAAAACAACATACATAATTGAATATGAACTATCATTCGAATATGCACATTAATATTCGAATAGTATTCGAATATGCACAGTAATATTCAAATAGTATTTGAATATGCACAGTAATATTCGAATATATATTCGAATATGGACCCCAAAGTCTATAAATAGGGGTGCCTTGTCTCCAAATCTTGTTGTTCTTCTGATTCCTCGCTCTACACTCTCTCAAAACCTCTATCACGAACCAACTAGGCCACAACTCCTTCACCTTAAGACCTTCATCTCATAAGACTAAAGTTCCAAATGATTTGATTCAGATTCAGAGGCAACTATAGCAAAAGAACCGAAGTAGGAGATTGGATTTGGAAGTGAAAGATAAAAGGATTCAAGGAAAGTTTCAGGTAACCCTCAAAACCCAAAATCCATATTATTTTGAATATAGGAACATGTCACTAGGGGGTGTTAGGAACATGCTATTAGGAAATCAAACTAATGTGTTAGACATTGTTTTGGTTTAGGGTTTGGTGTATGTTTGAATTATGCATGATATGATTTATATTCGTGTAAATCTTGACATGCTTTATGTTTATTAGGAATTGCATGTGATATTGTGAAAAATAATAAATGCATAAATAAGGTATTCCAGAATTAAATGTGACATTAACTTGGAATCTAATATTGAGATGGTTTCAAAATGATCTTGAAAGAGATTAAGTCCCAGTATTAGTATATTCAAATATGTATTTGAATATGGAATGCTATGTTCAAATAGGTAAATGAATATAACACTTTTGTCACATAATATCTGAGTATGAAGTATTTGTAAATGACTATAACATTTTCGATGTTAAAACTAGTGAATTAAACAATGAAACAATTAGAAAAGTAATTTTTGAACTTTATGTTATGTAACGAGTGAATTTATAAAGTAATTTAATGATGTTATAATTTTTAAAGGAACCAATTTGATGAGAAAATCCAACAAATACTAGACTAATTATGAATGAGGAATTTACAACGTGGTTAATTTTTTAGGGACTAATTTAATATTGGTTTAAATCGTTAAAAACTATTTTTAAAGTCTCCTAAATCTTCAGGTGACTAATTTCATATCGAAACTATATTAGGGACAAAATATGTTAGTTTGTCAATTTTTATAACATAATGATTAATTAAATGGTTGATTAATTTCCAACATGATTAATTTATGAGGAACTAATTTGGTTGAGAACCAATTTTTTAGTCTTATAAATGTTTTGGGTACAAATTCACGGTAAAAATTAACACAAGACTAAATTTGTTACGAGTGAATTTATAAAGTAATTTCTTGATGTTTTAATTTGTATGGGAAAAAAATTGATTGATGACAAAAATCTATCAAGGACGAAATCAATATTGAATGAGTAATTTCAAGCATGATATTATTTTGAAAGACTTATTTGGTATTAGTTAAATTGTTAAAAACTTATTTATTTGCCTTTAAATTTTTTATGGACTACAAATATTAACACAAATATTTGAAATGTATATTAGAGCTTTGAAATATCAATTAAGTAAAATTTCAACATATGCATAGTAACACTGTTAATAAAATTAACGTTACGAGGTTTTGTAATGAAAGTAAAAATTTTAGGAAAATAAATGTAATTTGAAAACTAAAAAAGGTAAATATAATATAGACAAATCTCTGATAAATTTAGTGTAATTATCGTTAAATATAACTAACAAATTCTTTTGACAACAATACTTACTACATTAATCATTGCATTTACGAACACGTGGCACATGACAATTTGAGGCTTTCTCAAAGTTTGAGATGACGATCAGTGGCTTCAGCTTATGAACCACAACATCCGTTGATAACCAAACTCATCAACGGTCACACTTTCATTTCTCTAAAATTTTCAAAAACAAAAAAACATCCTTTCAAAATTCCCGCTCTCATCTTTTCACAATCTCCATAGTATAAATACTCTTCACCTTCTCATCAATTAACACACAGTTGCTTCAACATCTCAGTTCCCATTTCAATCAGCGAGTAAGAGACACTCATTGTAATTCGAATGGCTCTTACTAAGCAAACTGCAAGGAAATCCACTTGAGGAGAGGCTCCGAGGAAGCAACTGGCAACAAAGGCAACTCAGAAGTCTGCTCCGGCCACCGACGGTGTGAAGAAGCCTCACTGTTTCAGGTCAGGGACGGTGGCTTTGAGGGAGATCCGAAAGTACCAGAAGAGCACAGATCCTCTGTTCAGGAAGCTTCTACTCTAGAGATTGGTCAGAGAAATTGCTCAGGATTTCATAACAGATCTCCGATTCCAGAGCAGCACCGTCTCAGCTCTGCAAGAAGCTGCTGAAGCCTACCTCATCTAATTGTTTGAAGATACCAATCTTTGTGCAATTCATGTTAAGAGAATTACGATTATGCCGAAGAATATTCAGTTTGCTCGTACAATCAGGGGCGAAAGAGCTTAGGGTTTTTTCTTGTCCGGTAAAAAACCTTTTATCCATTTTAGGGTTCTTTAAACTGTCATCTTCATTAGATGGTGAAGGTCCTAGTTTCCATAGAAGTGGTTGTAAAATTTGTTGTTTCTTATCACAAGAATTGGATTCCAGTTTCATGTTTAAATCATCATTGTTATTTCACTCTTTGTAGAGTAACAAAGCGTATGACAATGTTTTTTGCCTTTTTCTTCCCTTTCTTTCTTTTTCTTTCCTTTTCCTTTTACCATTTCTAATTGCTTTGAATTTTTCATTTTGTTTCATTTTAACTATTATCCAAAATAAAGTATTATTGGTATGCTACCTCTGCATTCTCATTGGTGTACGGTGTGTTTGAATATATTTGCAAAGAAGATTTCACACACCATGGTCACTTATTTTATCTGAGAAAATGAGGTAAACTGTTTGGTGCAGTGTTGTTGGAATGTATAGTTACGGAGAAATCAAATTGTTTTTGAGAAAAGCAAGGTGCTCAGGGACAATATTGTGGATAAAATTTAAATTAATTCTTTGCAATAGTTAAAAGTTTATTGTGCTGGTTTTTCAGGCTCTATCACTGACTGCTTAATTTGTCCAGAGTTGTGCTTGTGCAATTGTTCTTAGTGGCCAAGTGTGTGATTGGTTGCAGGTCTGTATCCGTTTTCAAAGCCGCGACTTCGGTTAATGTTGCTTTGGATTGTTTATGCTGAGTTTTAGGTTGGCATAGGATGTTCTGTTTCATTCGTACTGCTTTAGCGTTGTATTTACCATTTGCTTTCAATGTTCCATTGTTAAGTTGTACTATCTTGCACCTTTGGTGCTTTCTAATTTAATATATTAAGTTTGTTTTGCTGATAAATAAATAAATAAATAGATGAGTGATTTTCAACATGATTAATTTCTAAGGAAACTAATTTATAAATTCGTTAATGTTTTGAAGGGACTAATTTCATGACAAAACTAAGATACGGACTAAATTGATTATGGGTAAATTTATAAAATAATTTCTTGATGTTATAATTTGTAAATTAGTAATGAATGAATACTTTTTAGCGTGATTAATTTTTGAGTGCTTAATTTTGTATTAGGTTACAATGTCATAAACATTTTAGTATTCTAAATCTTTCAGGGACTAACTTGATATCAAAATTATAACACGGGTTAAATTTTTTATTAGTGATTTCTTATAACATCAAAATTAAACAATTAGAAAAGTAATTTTGAACATGGTTAATTTTCATGGGACTAATTTAATGTTAGGTTGAATCTTTAAGAACAAATTTTTTAGTCTTATAAATTTATTGGAGACTAATTCGATGTCAAAACTTACATGGAGATTAAATATGTAACGAGTGAATTTATAAAGTAATTTTTGATGTTATAATTATTAAAGGAACTAATTTGATGAGAACATCCAACAAGGACTAGACTAATTATGAATGAGAAATTTACAACGTGGTTAATTTCTCAGGGACTAATTTAATATTAGTTTAAATCGTTAAAAACTATTTGAAAGTCTCCTAAATCATCAGGGGACTAATTTGTTATCGAAACTATAACAAAGACTAAATTGGTTAGTTAGTGAATTTTTAAAACTTAATGATTAACTAAGTAGATGAGTAATTTCCTACATGATTAATTTATGAGGAACTAATTTGGTTAAGAACCAATTTTTTTAGTCTTATAAATGTTTTGGGTATTAATTCACGGTAAAAATTAATTCAAGGACTAAATTTGTTACGAATGAATTTAAAAAGTAATTTATTGATTTTATAATTTGTATGGGAACAAATTTGATCGATGAGAAAAATCAATCAAGGAGGAAATCAATATTGAATGAGTAATTTCAAGCATGATATTATTTTGAAACACTTAATTAGTATTAGTTAAATTGTTAAAAACAAATTTATTAGTCTTTAAATTTTTTATGGACTACAAATGTTGTCACAAATATTTGAAATGTATACTAGAGCTTTGCAATATCACTTAAGTAAAATTTCAGCATATGCACAGTAACACCGTTAAAAAAATAACGTTAGGAGGTTTTGTAATGAAAGTTAAAATTTTAGGAAAATAAGTGTAATTTGAAAACTAAAAAAGGTAAATATAATATAGACAAATATCAGATAAAGTTAGTGTAATTATCATTAAATATAACTAATGATAAGCAATTGGAGGCTTTCTCATAGTTGGAGAAGACAATCCGAGGCTTCAGCTTATGAACCACAACATCCGTTGATAAGCAAACTCATCAACGGTCACTCTTTCATCTCTCTTAAATTTTCACAAACCAAAAAAGATACTTTCAAAATTCCCGCTCTCATCTTTTCACAATCTCCACCATAAAATACTCTCCACCTTCTCCTCCATTAACACAAAGTTACTTCAACATCTCAGTTCGCATTTCAATCCGCAAGTAAGAGACACTCATTGTTATTCCAATGGCTCGTATGAAGCAAACCGCAAGGAAATCCACTGGAGGAGAGGCTTCGACGAAGCAACTGGCGACAAAGGCAGCTCAGAAGTCTGCTCTGGCCACCGATGGCATGAACAAGCCTCACCGTTTCAGGCCAGGGACGGTGGCTCTTAGGGAGATCCGAAAATACCAAAAGTGCACAGAGCATCTGGTCAGGAAGCTTCCATTCCAGAGATTGGTCAGAGAAATTGCTCAAGATTTCAGCTCTGCAAGAAGCTGCTGAAGCCTACGTCATCGGATTGTTTGAAGATACCAATCTCTGCGCAATTCATGCTAAGAGAATTACAATTATGCCGAAGGATATTCAACTTTCTCATAGAATTAGGGGCTACAGAGCTTAGGGTTTTCTCTTGACATGTATAAAACCTTTTATCCATTTTAGGGTTCTTTAAACTGTCATCTTCATTAGAAGGTGAAGGTCCTAGTTTCCATAGAAGTGGTTGTAAAATTCGGTGTTTCTTATAAGAAGAATTGGATTCGAGTTTCTTGTTTAAATCATCATTCTTATTTCAATCTATGTAGAGTAATAAAGAGTATGGCGTTGCTTTTTGTCTTTTTCTTCCCTTTCTTTTTTTTCTTTCCTTTTCCTTTTACCATTTCTAATTGCTTTTAAATTTTCATTTTATTTTGTTTTAACTGTTATCCAAAATAAAGTATTATTGGTATGGTACTTGTGCATTCTCCCTAGTTTACGGTGTGTTTGAATAAGTTTATTTAAATATTTAATTTATGCATTAAACTCTTAACAAATTAAAGATAGTGTTTATGAGTAGAATTATGTAATAACTAATGTAGATAATCTCAATATATATATATATATATATATATATATATATATATATATATATACTAGCTTATTTTGATAAATTTCTCCTAAATGGATTTAGATTTTGTTGTAGTGTCATAGATGCAAAGACTTTCAAATGCACAAAGAATGTAAATTGAATAATAAATACTTTGAAAGAAGTTAAAATGTCATTTAATTGTTACAAAAAAAATGTCATTTAATTTTTTTAATATGTTTGAATAACCTAGACTAATCTCAAGACACTCAATACTGTGAAATTGTGTTTCAAGTTTTTAATTCTATTCAAAATTATAATGAGGTTATTTTTGTTGTGCATCAAACATATATCATAATCTCCTTACTCAAGTTTCAACTTATCCAAAGGAGGGATGAAGGAGAGTCTTTGTTGCGTGTGATTATTCGAGTGCTTCTAGAATCTTCGCCATTAATTAGTTGAGGATTTCTATCATCACAGTTAAGTATTTTCTCACTCATATAGCTGCTTCCTTTCAAGGGGGATAATAGGAAATCAGTAACTAATTGTGCCATTTATTATCAAACCCCATAGTAAGTGAATTACACTTATCATATCCAAATAAAAAATAGTTTCATTATTTTTTTTAGTTTATAAAAAATTACAAGAAATTAAATCTAAATATTTATACACGTATATTCTCGTGTACTAATTAAGTGAGCTATATGACTAAGACAAAATAGCCAAAATGTAGACATCAAGATAAAAGAATTCAAATTAACTGATTGAAATTTGAATCTATATTCATTTAGAATAATTCATATGTATGTGTAGAATACTAAATATCGGAACACGTTGTAAACAAGAACTAAGACCAAGAATTTCTGGAAATTCCATGACCAAAATCTAGGAATCTGCAATTCTACCATGCATACAACAAGTCTAAGCCATGTACAACAACCTCCAACATGGCAACCACATCATCATTATTGTCAAGGTATTCACTACTGATCTTCTATAACACACATGAGATAAGCAAGCTAACCGAACTGGCTTGGTGACCCACCCTAACTTCATGCCCAAAGTTCAAGAAACCCGGTCCAAACCGCCATACAGATTCTCACAAGACTTCATCACGTGCTTCACATCAATAATCCTTTTTCTAAAGCCTCTGGCAGCACGTCCTGAGTAATCGCCTTCACAAGGAACCCAAAATCATAAGCGCTATGAAATGTAATCCAGTTTATATTCTCGTTGCATGTCGAGAGCTTGTAGCTCAAGTGGCATAAAGAGAAGCTCTAGGAGCTCAAGATGAGGACTTCGATCCCTAGTGGGGTAAATTTAGGAGTAGTATAGTGTGGGGGTGTGTATTTGGCCGATAAAAAAAAATCTCGTTGCATAATAACCTCGACGACCACAACAGTTCCGCAAAACGTTTTGATCCCAAACTTGAGATTCTTCTCAAAGTCAATGCCTTGGTGACGAAGCAACTTGATGAAATCTGCGCGTAGGGGTCACGAGCAACGTCAAAGTCGCAGAAGTTGAATTCCCAATTGAAGGATTGAGGGGTTTCGAGTTTCAGGCGGTTGGAGTCACGATCAAAGAGAGTTAAACCCAATTGGATAAGATGGAGATGGTTGATATTTGCTTTTAGTACAGTGTAGTTCCTCTAGGGATTCTCATATCAGTATTTGTCGTCAAGGCGGACGATAGTGCTGGAAAATTTGGTGTCGTCCATGTCAATTATCTGGTGCGATTTGATGGCGAAGCGGATCAACTTGAACTCCGGTTCAAGGTTGGAAGCCCACATTGAGCGCGTGATGACTGAATTGGATGCGCTTAAAACCCCATGGCTGAAGTCTAAGAAGTGAGAACCAAGTCCTAGGAAGAAGGAAACAGTGAAAATGATGTCTTGAAGATGAAGACTACAGAGACTTCTATAAATATTTATTCATTGAATCGGATTTTCTAAGATACACATTAACTGCATTGATTGCTCTATATTTCAAAAAGGAAAATCTATTTAACAATCAAATAAAAAAAATAAGATCTATTTAGAAGTGTATTATTAAAAACATATCTTTAACTAGAAAAAAAGTATATTATTTACAATATTTTATTTTTATTTCCAAAATGAAATATAACCAACCATAAGTATATTTACCACATAAAGCACTTTATTTATTATCTTTGCTTTTCAAATAGTTGATAAAAAAACGCGTCTTGCCGAAAACAAAAAATTCTGTTTTACCGATTTTCAAAAGTTTTACTTTATATTTTTTATAATAAACCATTTGTTAAAAAGGATAATTAAGATATGATAAGTTATCTTGTCATAATACATTATAATTGTTATTATGATGACTCAACATGCAAAATAAGAAAAATTATCCTATAAACTAACTAAATGGGTTTGATACAGTGAAAGCGTATTAGGTGCGCAAGGTTTGACAATGTATTCGAGTATACTCTGAAGTTCTCTCTCCACAATTTTGATGAATAAAAACAATATCCTATAAACTTGTTCTGTCATGGTTTTTTGTTTAATATTTTCAGCGTGTATTTGGTTTAGCGGCGGTAGAATTGGTTTTGGATCAACGTAATTATATATAATTAATTTTGTGTAAAATTGATTTTAAATTAACAATTTATGTTTTGGGACTTTTTCTTAAAAGCAAATTTAATGACAAACTTATTATATCAAATCATATCCTATCAAATCCTAATCTTAATCATATTATATCAAATTCCTAATGTTACAAATCAATTACAATATTACAATATCAATTAAATATCTCAACATCCCCCATCAAACTCAACTGAGTGTGGAAGAGACCAACTTGAGTTTTGAAAAATAGAGCTGTAAAACGTTTAGGTAAATGAGACTTGGTGTACATGTCAGCAGATTGATCAAGGGTTCCGATAAGGAGGAGGCGAATAGTGCCACAAACAAGATGATTACGGGTAAAGTGATAGTCAACTTCTATGTGTTTTGTACGCTCATTCATCGGCCAAGTTGATGCGGAAGTGGCAAAGAAGAACTGTGATCAGAGTGGGATAGGGAAGAGAAGTGGTGCCTGTTGCCCCCTTCAGCATGTCATGCTGGACAAGTCTCGCCAAATCAACGGGCTTTTGCTTGATGATGGCCCAAAGAAGAAACCGGTCATCATGGAGGACTTTGGTGAAGTTTCCTCATCGGCCAATGAGGACGTGAGCAATGATGAGATGGACTGTACGGGAGTCCATTGTCAGTGTGCTTGTGGGAAGGTAGTCTCCTTGTTTGGAGGTGTGGAAGGAGGCCCGTACATGGCACATAGCCCTAATTGCCTCAAAGGGATTATATTTGGCGGCCCATTGGCCCAAAGCTGTTGATCTTGAGACTTGGGCTCCTTCGAAGCGTAGCCCAGTGAGGGAAGTCTAGAGAGAAGGAGGAATGTGGATCTTTGTCTTTTTGACCTCCGACGTGATAGTTCACGTTTCTGCGTCATAGACAAGATTAGAGTAGAAGATGCGGACAAGATTCGGGTATACCTTCTGTTTAATGCTTAGGAAAGGGACGAGGAAGGCTGACTCAAGTCAAGGGACGAAAGAGAAGCCTAGTTCATGGAATCAAGGCAAGTTGACCCATCGAGCGTCAACTATTTTCCTGTCGGCAAATCCTGTTTGGAATTTGACGATTTGTGTAGGAAAAGAAAACCAACGTTGGAATTCAGGGGAAAATCCAACGGTGGCAAGGGGAACAGAGAAAGAGGACCCACTGCGTGGCCCACATGGAACGGATGGTGGCTTGTTGACCGCAGTTCTTTTGAAACGTTGACTTATGGAGGTTGGTAATAGAGGAGAATTGGAAGGAGGAGGAGAGGAAGGTGGTGATGAAGCCATTTGAGGAAGTTGAAGGTTTGATAATGAGGGGAAAGAGGAGATTGTTGGGAGAGGAAGGAGAGTTTTGAAGTTTTTGGATGAAAAGTAAGAGATAATGTGCGTAAGGAGGAAATTTTGGCTGAGAAATTGAGGCATTTAAATATTTTGACACATCCATATTCAAATGTTTATTCGAATAATCATTCAAAAATTGAAGTTAAACAGTCAGAAATTCATATATTGGGAAATGATATTTGAATATTGAGAGGGAGTATTTGAATATGGGAGCATAATATTCGAATATTTATTCGTATATAGAGATACTGGAAGAGAATAATTGAATATCTATTCGAATACAGGGGAGCAGGAAGTCAAAGGAACTGATTTGAATTATTTTTGACTTTCCATATTTGAATATGTATTCGAATATAAGACCACAAAAGGTTTATATTCGAATATATATGCACGCGAAGCATATATTCGAATATGTATTCAAATATCAGACCACAGAAGGTCCATATTCGAATATGTATTTGAATATCAGACCAGCGAAGGTCCATATTCGAATATCAGACCACAGAAGGTCCATATTCGAATATGTATTTGAATATCAGACTGGAGAAGGTCCATATTCGAATATGTATTCGAATATCAAGTTGAAATACTTCAAAAATTTCAAAATATTTGTAATAACATTCAAAAGTTGATGTTCATTTTTCGTTACTTTTGTGTCATCAACGAGACCTGCAAAACAAAAAGAAAAACCTCCGACGCTCAAGTCAGTAAAGATTATAAAAAAAATGTAAAACTATTTAAATAACACAAGATTGATCAATTATTCCAAGCTCTCTTCTTATCAAATAAAAGTTTTCTGTTGGAAGAGGCTTAATAAAGATGTCAGCTAGTTGTTTAGATGTTTCAATGAATTCAAGCATACATTCACCTTTTTGAACATGATCTCTAATGAAATGATGTCTAATTTCAATATGCTTGGTTCTAGAATGCATGATGGGATTTTTCGTGAGATTTATGGCACTAGTGTTGTCACATTTAAGTGGAATATGATGTATTTGAATGCCATAGTCTTCAAGTTGTTGTTTTAACCAAAGAATTTTTGCACTACAACTCCCTGCCGCTATGTATTCAGCTTTGGCAATAGACAGAGCTACACTAACTTGTTTCTAACTATGCCTTGAGATTAATGAATGACCAAGAAAATGATATGTTCCGCTAGTGCTTTTTCTATCCATCTTATATCCCGCACAAGTCGGAATCAGAATAACCGATTAATGAGTAGGATGCACCTTTAGGATACCATAAACCCATGTTGCAAGTACCAAGCAGATATCTCATAATTCTTTAACAGCACTAAGATGTGATTCCTTAGGACATGCTTGATATCTAGCACACATACATACGCTAAACATGATGTCAGGTCTACTAGTAGTTAAATATAATAAAGATCTTATCATGCCACGATATTTGGACACATCAACGAGTTTACCATTTTCATCTTTGTCAAGATAGCATGAAGTGCTCATAGGAGTACCCATTTCTTCGGAGTTGTCCAAGCCAAATTTCTTGGGCAATTCTTTTCAATATTTGGTTTGAGATACAAAGGTTCCTTGCGCGGTTTGTTTGATTTGAAATCCAAGGAAGAACGTGAGTTCTCCCATCATGGACATATCAAATTCTCCTTGCATTCTTGTAGCAAAATCCTTGCATAGATTCTCATTAGTTGCACCAAATATAATATCATCAACATATATTTGTACAAGAAGTATGTCATTATGCTTTTGTTTTATGAATAAGGTGTTATCAACTTTGCTTCTTTGAAAATCATTGTTCAAGAGAAATTTACTCCATCTTTCGTACCAAGCCCTAGGGGCTTGCTTTAGACCATGCAAAGCCTTTTTGAGTTTATAAACATGATTTGGTAGTTCAAAGTTTTCGAAACCTGGAGATTGTTCAATATAAACTTCTTCTTGAATAAAGCCATTTAAGAAAGCACTTTTAACATCCATTTGATAAAGTTTGAAATCCATGATGCATGCAAAAGCAAGAAGACGTCTAATGGCTTCTAGTCTAGCTACGGGAGCATATGTTTCCTCATAATCTATGCCTTCCTCTTGATTATACCCCTTAGCTACTAGCCTAGCTTTGTTTCTAGTTTATATTCCAGTTTCATCTAGTTTATGTCTAAAGACCCACTTAGTACCTATTATTGGATGATCATTAGGCCTTGGGAAAAAGTCCCAAACTTGATTTCTTTCAAATTGATTCAACTCTTCTTGCATAGCTATAGCCCAATGTTCATAACTAATTGCTTCATCTACGGTACTAGGTTCAATTTGAGAGACAAATGCCTTGAAGTTACATGCATTTCTAAGAGAGTGTCTAGTGGTTACCCCCTTTGAGATGTCACCAATAATATTATCAACTGAATGGTGCTTTGAAGTTCTCCATTCTTTGGGAAGTTCATCATGTGGCTCATTTGGTGCATGAGTGGTATTTTCCGGCATGTCCTTCTCAACTTCTTCTATTCTTCTTTCATCATGAATGCTCATATCTTCAAAGGTACCTACAAGATCATCAACCTTTCTTTCCAAGCACTTGGGATTAGTTTCATCAAAAGTCACATGAATAGATTCTTCAATAGTCATAGTTCTTTTATTATAAATTCTATATGCTTTACTAGTTGAAGAACATCCTAAGACCTCATCAGCTTTGTGATAAGTGCAAATTAGTTTGTTTTTATAATAAAGGATTTGCACTTATCTTCCTAGAAATTACATGTTTTTATGTAATAATTCACCACTATTCCCTACTTTGTGATTTTAAGAGTAAATAGCTGGTAATAATAAATTTTATAACTATAGAAATGTATTTTTAGGTGTTTTTGGAAGCAAAATAAGAAAATCAAGTTGCTGGATCATATAAGAGGCCAGCGCTCAAGCGCCATACCAACACTCGAGCGCTGGAAGTTGAGGAACATTGGATCATTTCTGCCAGAGTTATGAGCCTGGTGCTCGAGCGCTACACCAGGGCTCGAGTGCCAGAATACGTTGAGCATTGGATCCTTTCTGCCAGAGTTATGAGCCTCGCACTCGAGCGCCACACCAGGGCTCGAGCGCCAGACGCATTAACCAGTCAATTAAGCTCATTAACCAGCACGTGTAAGGCTAGCGCTCAAGCGCCAGGAGGGCGCTTGAGCGCCACTGCCCAAAACACCTATAAATACAGCCCTTCAGAAGTTAGGAGAGAGATTGAATTGTAAAGAAATAAACTAAAAGTATAGTGCTTTAGTCAGAGTTCTAATACTCTTAGGTTTAGTTCTTGAAGTTCATGGCCTTGCTAGGCTAAGCTTTCCGCCATGATTGAATGTAATTACTTCGTCTCTTGTTTCTTTCAATTTGTAGTTATAATATTATATATGAAATGGAGTTCTTCTTCTGTTCTTCTTTTCTTGGTTTAAGCTTGATCACCTTTTGCCATGTGTTAGTTTATTTGCGCAGTTGGGAAACTGGTTTATAAATGGATTTTGAGAAAAACTCTTATAAAACCTTCTAGCCTAGGGATAGATGGAAGTGCTTATGATGGCAATATACTCTGCTTAATGCAAGACTTAGTTCCTAAAGTGCCAAGGGATTGGGCTCTAGAAACTAGTGTCTTAGAATCAAGTGACAAAGGGATTTGCACTTGTGACATTGAGTATGCAGCTTTTCTTATAATATTTAACTTTAATTGAAAGAAACAAGGTTAAGTAATGACACTCAATCCCAGGTGATATGTTATTTCATTTGTTTATTTTTTATCACGTTTTTATTTTCCATTCACAACTTGATATGTTTTTGGATTTTCTATCAACTTAACTCTTAATCGAATAAATTCAAATGCTCCCTGAGGACGATACTTTTATAGTCACTATACTGAAATGAGTTAATCCTTTCCAGCACCATAAAAAGGTTAACAAAATTTCTGGCGCCGTTACCGGGGAACACGGTTGTTTATTTCTTTTAAGTTCTAACTTGATTTGTAAAAATTGTGAATAGTCATTCTTTTTATAAGTATTTTTATATTTGTACCTAACTCTCACCATTGTTCCAGTATTGTTGTATGCTTACTCGCAGCAAAAGCCAAAGAGAAAAGTTAGTGTATATTGTCGAAATTGAGGCATTTGCTAGACGAAAGTCTGCAATTAAATACCGTGAACAAAAGGAGTGGGAGAGTTCCTCAGATTTCTCTATAACTCTACACATTTTGTTACTTTTGATATGACTGTGGAAGTTCCTAATCTGACGAGGGTAGTAGTCCTTGGTGACTATGTGATTCCTCAAGGTCCAAGGAATCGATCCGCTATTGTCTTATCCCCTACTGCTCAGCAAATGGAGATTAAGCCACATTGGTATAATCTCATCTTGACTAATCAGTTTACGGGGAAAGATCATGAGGATCCGCATAATTTCTTGGAGACCTTTTATGATCTTGTAGCGACTATGGGCTTGGATGAAGCAAGTGCGGAAGATGCCTATATGAAATTATTTTATTTAGCACTTATTGGAGATGCTAAAGAATGGTTCAAGACTCTTCCGAGTCAAAATTTGAACACATGGAGTGAGGTTGAAGAGGCCTTCTTAACAAGGTTCTTTCCTCCTTCTAAAATGATCCAAGTGCAATCTGAAATATCTGCTATTAAGCAGGGGCAAGATGAAGCATTCCACGAGGCTTGGGAAAGGTACCAATGATTGTTTCGAAAATGCCCGAATCATGGGTTGACCGATGTTGCGAAGCTTAATATATTTTGTGCGGAATTGAACCATCAATGGACAATCCATCTCACTGCAACTGCTGGAAGGTCACTGAAAACTATTGATGTACCTACTGCAATGGAAATTATCACTTCTATGGCAGAAAGTGATAGAGCTGGGCATCAACCCAGAAGCCAAGTCTCAAAGCCCAAGGGTGTCCTGGAATTAAATTCTTCTGATGCTATTTTGGCATAGAATAAGCTTATGACTCAGCAAATTGAGCTTTTGAGTTAAGCTATTACACAATTGGTGCCAAAACTGCAGCAAGTTCGAGTAGTGAACCAACAAGCTCAAATAGGATCATGTGAATTGTGTGGTGAAGCTCATTCATACACTCAATTCCGCATGCTTCTAGCCAAAAAGATGAGGAGTTGAATTTTGTAAATAATCAGTCAACAGGAAATTTTTTCTCTTCACTCTTTAAGTCTAATGTTTCCAATGTTGGAATACAAGGGTGGAAGAATCCTCAAGGACAGAGTAAAACGAACTGAAAAAATTCAACAAGTTCATCTAATAGGCCGCCATTTGTTCCATTGGTAGATAGGACCATCAAGTTGGAAGACACCTTGAATAAATTCACTAGTGCAAAAATAGTATTTAACATCCCCTTTTCCCATCGGTTATGGAATATGCAATTGGAAAAATTATAGGGTGGCAATTTTGAAATTTTGCTAACTTTTTAAAATCAGTTTTAATAATAACAGATTGGATAAGTAGCAAAAAATATTTAACATCACCCTTTCCCATCAGTTTGTAAATAAGCGATTGGAAATATAATACTGTGGCAATTTTGAAATTTTAGATAATTTATTCAAAGCGGTTTCAATTTTTAATTGATTGGAAAAATATTCAACTCTATTATTTTACATGAAATTATTTTATATTTTATTTGGTTTTTATTTCTTTCCTTTTGTAAAATTTTTATTTCTTTCCTTTCTTCCTGTCGTGAGAATCTCGTGCCCTACACCGTCAGAGAATTTCGTGCCCGCAACCGTTGATACGCTGCTAGCATCGTTGCCATGCCGTCACGTCATCGTTTCTATGTCATCGCGTCACCATCTCCACGGTGTTGCGCCACCATCGCACGCTGTCTAGCCTCCTCGTTGATAGTTGGTTTGGTGAACTTCCTCTATTTGGCTTTTTCAATTTCTTTCCCCGTTTCTTTCATTGTTTCAACTAAGTTGTTTATCTTCTCTACTTCCATACTGAGCTAGCGTGAATTGATTTTGGATTGTTTGGTTGATTTTAGGATTTTGATGTGTTGCATTCTATGTGTTTGATAAAATGTCTGAACTAAAATTTAATGATTTTAGTCTATGTTTAACATCTTTTATTGTCAAGGTTTGAAAGAAAATAGCTAGAGGCCCTTTTTTGTTTCCTCTGTTAGTATACTTGCTTGAATATTGAAAAGAACAAAGAATTGTATTTAGCTATGTACCAAAGGTTTTCTCCATAAGGCTGTTTTGGTCCTTGATGATGTTGATGGACTAGAACAATTAAAACTATCTGTATCAACCTGGCACTGTAATAATAAAAGTGATGATGATGGCTTTAACTAAGGTATAGGAAATTATTTCCAGTTAATTAACTAACTTCTTTTTAATTTGCAGTTCAGGAAATTATTTCCACCAACAAGATGGGCTGCAGAGTTAAATGCTGCTTTGATAGTGCCTTTCTTTCACTAGTTAGTTGGTCCTTCTCAGGTAAATTCCATGATTCCATCTATTCTGTGTTCCCTAAGTTCTATTTGACTATTTATTTATTTATTTATATTGCTATGCTAGCTGACCCCACATAGTATTTATATTGCTATGCTAAGCTAGCCTTGAGTGCTCTGTGTATAGGAGCAGTGCTCTATGTCCGTGTGATTCTTATCCATTGTATTCTGTCTTTCAATTTCAATAACAGTGTTTCCTTTTCTGTATGTTTCTTTTTCTTGTTCTTGTGTACTCTGTTTTTATTTGATACTGGTTTTTATCATTCTCCATCATATGTTATATTGTTTGAATGCTTCCATTTGTTCAAGTTTTTAGTTTTTAAGCTCGGAATTAATAATACATATTTTGGTAAAAACAATTAACCTCCTTGATCTTATTGATTACTCAATTTCAAATCTCATAAATAAAATTACTTGCAACAAATTGCCCCTGAAGATTCGGTTAAAATCGAAAAAAGTTCAGTAAATTTTTTAAATGCACAATTTTACAACAGTTTTAACATCTCACATCGATTATTCAAATGTGAAATCAGTTTGCAAGCAACTAAAGCCAGTTTAGTTGATTTTTTCTTGGCCAATAGCTTTAAGTGTAGACTGTGCAGTGGTTGCTTTCTCAAATGAAATCTCTTTCATAACAGTTTAACTACTTGAGAAACATCATTGTGTAATTTTTCAGGTATCGCCTGGCAACTTTAAACATAAAGGCATTATTTCCATCCTTATTCCCCTCTTCACCCCCAACAAGGGAAGTTGAATGAGCTGCTACATTTTATGGAATTCCAATGCCCTTACTTCTGTTGGAGTTTGTTGGTGACTTCTGGCAGATTTCAGCTGTATTGAAATATGAAGGTTGTTTTGATTTTTTTTGCTTTAATCCTTTAACTTCAAGATGGTCAACCTCCCGTTGGATGTGGTTAAATACATTGGCTTACCTTGTCTTACCTGTGTTTCTGGTCGTCTCTCAGTATGTCTCTGTCCAAGTGCAGTCATCACATGTCAGTTATATTAAATGCAAAGTTAAGTTGATCACTTAGTGGGATAAGACTTGTTGTTGTTTGTTGTTATTGTATATGTTTTAATTAAAATTCTATCTCTGAACCTTATGGACTGCACAAGTGTCTCTGAACTTTAAGTCGAACGCTTTTCAAGCTTGTCAGTCTACCCAATATGTTGACCTAGTTGTGTGCTTTTTGTATCCATAGCTAGGCTAACTAACTACATCACCTTGTTATCGTCAAGACTTGTGCGAACCAAACACCTCTAAAAGGATTAAAGAAAAACTATTCAACTTAATTTATGTTTTGTTTATGTTATGCATCTGTGTGTTTTTGTAGCTGAGTTAGGGATCATTTTCCATGTCAAATTTCAGGCTAGTGATCCTAACATGAAGAATTCTTAAATTATGAAGGCTAACAAATAATATATTGAGCACTGAACAACAAGTATTGCTTCAAAAGTAGGAGGTGCAAAAAATTCCTATGATTCAAGTCCAAGATAATATAAGATCACCTAACACAGGTGCAGAATCAGAGTTCAATATCTAAACTAAATTCGAAAAAAGTAGATGAAGCAAGACAAGGCGAGAAATTGAAATCTGAGGGGCCATGACCGGGTGATAGGTTAGTAATTATATGTAGGCACATTCTTTTCATAATGCCATTAATATATTCTCTTATATTATAATTGTGATATTCTTTCTGCTAGATTTAAGCAACTAAAGGAGCAAGAGGCAAGAAGAAGACAATAGAGAGAAGAAGAAAAACGGAAAGCTGAGGAATCAACGGCCAAAGCGAAAGTAGAGTACGAGACAAATGAAAAAACAATTGAAGGGGAAAATCAATCTACAGCCAATTTAGTTGTTGACAAATTTCAATTCGGTTCTGTGGATGCTGATCCATCCATATCAGGTGTAGTAAATGGTAATACATTAAATGAAGACTTGGAGCGAAGTCAGAATTTGACATCTACTTTTGAGGCTGGAAATAATGAAGGTTCTGCTCATTCAAATGTGAAAAGTCTAGACAAGGTATTATTGGATGTGGATATAGGGCAGTTTTCCTAATGTTTATTGTTTATTGGTTAAATATACGTTGTTTCATTCATAGGTTTGCTAGAGAATACTTTTTAATTTGATGAACATTTGAGAAAGCTGGGTGAATGGAAGAGTATTATCATGTTCTTTGGTGATTTTGTCTACCTTATTCTTTTTTATTTTTTTCTTGGTAAGAGTTTCAACGTGTATGGATGCAGGGGTTACCTTTTCATTATGAGGATAATGCAAATGAAAGAATTTGTAGTAATAATATCTTCAATATAGACTATTTTCTTTAGAAATCTGCTTGCCTCTATTATGAGCCTTCTTAGAATGCTATTGTTTGAAATGCTTCACGCTTTTGATACTGTGTATAATTTGGCAATACAGTAATTGACACCGGTATGCTTACCAATAATTTGCATACTAGACAAATATTAATAAACAAGAGGAATCAATATTAAACCAGTTTTTTTTAAAAAAAAAGATCTTTCCCATCGGTTTAATCTGACGATGTTAAAATAATATTTTTCCCATCTGTTATAAGCAAATAACCGACGTGAAAACTAGACTTTTCCCATCGGTTATAGGTAAATAACCAACGTTAAAACTAGACTTATCCCATCGGCTATTTAAAGAAACGATGTTAAAACATTTTTCCAATCGGTTCAATAACCGATTGGAAAGACTTTGACATTTCACATCGCCTGTATTAACAGGGGTCCCATAACCGATGGGAAAGGTCTAAAATAACCGATTTGAAAGGACTATTTTGTACTAGTGATTTATTCAAGTTTCATTGGCTAACTACCAAACTAATGAAGCTTTCCAGAAAAACACCAAGGCCTCTTTCCGGAATCTTGAAACGCAAGTGGGTCAAATCTCTAAGCAATTGGCAAAGCTTACCACTACTCCATTCTTCGCTAATACCACCACGAACCCTAAAGAACAATGCAAGTCCATTGTCACAAGGAGTGGTAAGGAGATTGGTAAAGGAATAGGGGATCATTTGGATGAACCCGAGGAGGTGGAAGGAATAATTGAAAAGGTAGCCATAGAGGAGGTAGAGAAGGGAAGTGAAAGTGAAAGAAGTGAGGAGAAAAATAATGTAAATATTGAAAAAGAAAAAATCAAAAAATCAAAAAGAAGGTTGAGGTCAAAGAGAAGATGGATGGAGTACCTCAGGTAAAGAAGGTTCCTTATCCTGTTCATCCATCAAAGAAGATAAAGGAAAGGCAATATGCTAGGTTTCTAGACATTTTCGAATGGCTTCAAATAAATGTACCATTTATGGAAGCTATGGAGGAAATGCCCACATATGCCAAGTTCATGAAGGACTTGTTGACGAAAAAGAGGAAATTCAAAGATGAAACTGTGGAACTAGAAGCCGGGTGTAGTGCCATAATTCAAAAGTCCTTGCCTCACAAGACCAAAGATCCGGGTAGTTTTACTATCCCTGTTACTATTGGTGCTCTTCTTGTGGGGAAGGCATTATTGGATCTTGATGCAAGTATAAACCTCATGTCGTTATCCATGTTAAAACGGATTGGTGATCTGGAAGTGAAACCCACTAGAATGACCCTCCAGTTGGCGGATAGGTCATTAAAATTTCCTTATGGAGTAGCGGAGGATGTTCTAGTGAAGGTTGATAAATTTGTCTTTCCAGTTGACTTTGTCATTATGGATATAGAGGAAGATTTGGAGGTGCCTTTAATTTTGGGGCGACCTTTCATGAAAACGGAAAGAGTCATCATTGATGTGGATAATGGGCAACTCAAGGTACGAGTTGAGGATGATGAGGTAAAATTTGATGTGTTGGAAGCCATGAAACACCCAAAAGAAAAACAGTTAGCCTTTAGGGTGAATGTCATGGAGGAGGCATTTCTATTAGGGAAGCAATAAATGTACCGTGCTAGCCCTTTAGAAAAAGCCTTAGTGCAGTCTCATGTGAAGTTATATGACTTGGAGGAAGTCGAAATTGAAAAATGTTTGAGGGACCTAGATACTCTGAAAGAGGACCCCATGAAAACATTTGTCCCGGAAGACTTATCCAAGGAGGAAAAGTTAGGAAAGATAAGTTGGAATTGAAAGTATTGTCATCCCATCTTAAATATGCATTTTTAGATGAAGGGCTCAGGCAAGCCAGTTATCATTAACAGTTCACTATCTTTTGGGCAAGAGGCACAACTCTTGGAGGTTTTAAGAGCCAATGAAGGGGCGATAGGATGAGCACTGACAGATCTCAAAGGCATAAGTCCTTCTTTCTGTATGCATAAGATACATATGGAAGAGGATTTTAAACTTTGTCCAGCCTCAAAGGCGATTAAACCCAACAATGAAAGAAGTAGTGAGAAAAGAAGTCCTTAAGTTACTTGAAGCTGGTATGATTTATCCCATCTCTGATAGCGAATGGGTAAGTCAAGTTCAAGTGGTTACAAAGAAAGGGGGGATGACAGTCATTGCAAATGAGAAAAATGAATTAATACCTACAAGGACAGTGACCGGGTGGTGAATGTGCATTGATTATAGAAAATTAAATCAAGCCACCAGGAAAGATCATTTTCCCTTGCCTTTTATGGACCAAATGCTTGAGAGACTGGCTGGTTAGGCATATTACTATTTCTTGGATTGATATTCTGGGTATAACCAAATTTTGGTAAACCTAGAAGATCAGGAAAACACAGCTTTCACATGTCCATTTGGAGTTTTTACTTATAAACGTATGTCGTTTGGACTGTGTAATGCGCCTGCAACCTTTCAAAGATGCATGCTCGCCATTTTTTCGGATTTTGTTGAGAAATGTATTGAGGTTTTCATGGATGACTTTTCTGTCTTTGGGAAAAGTTTTGAAGAATGTTTGAACAATCTGAATATTGTGCTAGGAAGATGTGTTTAAACAAATCTAGTGCTTAATTGGGAGAAATGCCATTTCATGGTGGAGGAAGGGGTGGTGCTTGGTCATAAGATCTCGTCTAGAGGGATTGAGGTTGACAAAGCAAAAGTGGAAGTCATCGAAAAACTTGCACCACCCGTGAATGTTAAAGGAATAAGGAGTTTCTTAGGACATGCCGGTTTTTACCGGAGATTTATTAAAAACTTCTCCAAGATTGCCAAGCCACTTAGTAATCTTTCGGTTAAAGATGTGAATTTCAATTTTGATGCTAAGTGCTTGGAGGCATTTAAGAGACGGAAGGAAAAACTGATTATGGCCCCAATCATAGTTGCTCCAAATTGGTCTTTGGACTTTGAGCTTAACTGTGATGCGAGTGACTATGTTGTTGGAGCCGTACTATGCCAAAGAAAAGACACAAATTTTCACCCAATACATTATGCTAGTAAGGTACTTAATGATGCACAGGTAAACTATGCAACTACAGAAAAAGAATTACTAGCAATTGTATATGGGTTGGAAAAATTTCGGTCTTATCTTATAGGGTCCAGAGTGTTGTCTATACTGACCATGCAGCCATAAAATACTTGGTGACTAAGAAAGAGTCGAAGCCAAGATTGCTTCGTTGGATTCTCTTGCTGTAGGAATTCAATCTAGTCATCAAAGATAAGAAGGGATGTGAAAATTTTGTGGCTGATCATCTTTCCCGACTTCATAACACAAAGGGGACTAGCGAAGCAGAAGAGATTGTCGAGGAATTCCCAGATGAACGTTTGTTGCTCATTCAAGAAAGGCCATGGTTTGCTGATATGACAAACTTTAAAGCAGCAGGAATTATTCTGGAGGGGTTTTCTTGGCAACAAAAAAAGAAGTTCTTAAAAGACTCTTCTTACTTCGTGTTGGATGATCCTTACCTATTTAAAATTGGAGGAGATGGTCTTCTGAGACGGTGCGTTTCCCGTGAAGAATCTAAAAGCATATTATAGCATTGTCACAATTCACCCTATGGGGGACATTTTGATGGTGAACGCACTGCAACCAAAGTATTGCAGTCCGGTTTCTATTGGCCCACAATCTTTAAAGATGCTCACATCTATGTGAAGTAGTGTGATAAGTGCCAAAGAACTGGAGGAGTGACAAGGAGAAATGAGATGCCTCTGACAGTTATGCAGGAGGTCGAGGTATTTGACTGCTAGGGAATTGATTTTGTTGGTCTATTTCCACCCTCTTTCACCAATGAATATATATTGGTGGGAGTGGACTATGTTTCAAAATGGGTAGAAGCAATTCCTTGTGCAAGAGCTGATGCAAAGACGGTAGTGAAATTCTTGAAAAAGAATATATTTTCAAGATTTCGCTCCCCGAGAGTACTCATCAGTGATGGGGGTTCGCACTTTTACAACACCCAATTAAAAAGGATCTTGGAACATTATGGGGTGAGACATAAAATTGCTAGTCCATACCATCCCCAAACTAATGGTCAAGCTGAAGTCTCAAATAGAGAAATCAAGCGAATTCTGAAAAAGACCGTTAGTGTTTCAAGGAAAGATTGAGCCATTAAATTGGATGATGCTCTGTGGGCATACCGGACAGCTTTTAGAGCTCCCATAGGATTGACTCCTTTCTAGTTAGTCTATGGGAAGTCCTGTCACTTATCGGTCGAACTAGAACATAAGGCATATTGGGCTTTAAAGTATTTTAATTTTGACCAAACAACTACCGGAGAAAAACGAAAAATACAACTTCATGAATTGGAAGAATTGAGACTCCAAGCTTATGAGTCTTCAAGGATACACAAGGAAAGAATAAAGTTGTATCATGATAAAAAGTTGGTCAAAAAGGCTTTCAGTCCCGGGCAATATGTTTTACTCTTTAATTCTAGAGTGAAATTATTTCCGGGAAAATTAAAGTCCAAGTGGTCCAGACCCTTTAGGGTTAAGGATGTAAGGCCTTATGGAGCTGTGGAGATTGAAGACCCAGTGAGAAAGGAAAGTTGGGTCGTAAATGGTCAAAGATTGAAACTATACCTTGGTGGTGATGTCGAGCGGCTAACCACCATAATGGGTTTGAAATAAGCATAACCATGCTACAGGCGTCGAGCTAATGACGTTAAACAAGTGCTGATTGGGAGGCAACCCAATTTTTTGTGTGTATTTTTTTTGTTTTGTGTAAATAGAATAAATAAATTTGATGAATTTTGAAAGAATTTTTGTGAGAAATTAAAAATTTGAGCAACTGAAGAAGGCTTCTTCACTGTCCAATTTTTGGACCTGGCGCTCAAGCGCCAGGAGGGCGCTCAAGCGCCAGGGGCATTTAATTGGCGCTACTTTCAAAAATTTTGGGTCAGATGTTGGCGCTCGAGCGCCAATATCAGCGCTCAAGCGCCAGAGGCAGCTGAAGGATCTTTCTTCACTGCCATCTATTTTGGGCTGGCGCTCTAGCGCCAGAAAAGCGTAACGGTTGATCTGCTATTCAATGCACCAGCGCTCGAGCGCCAGAAGCAGCGCTGAGCGCCAGGCACGCGTTGGCTTTAAAAACAGTGCAGTAACAGTTTTCTTTTCACAAAATCTCTTTTTCTCTCAATTGTTACACGCACATTTCTCTCTTTCTCACACGAATTACTCTCAATTCATCAAGTTTTGCAAGTTTTTGATTTCTGTTCATCATCATCATCAACATGTTTAGGTAATGCTCCTATTTTCTGTTTGTTTTTATGCTTATTCTTCTTCAAAAATGATGAATTTTCTGATTTGGGGAAAGTGGTAACAAGAAAATTAGCATCTTTAGGTGTTGAATCAATGGATATTTGGGTTGTTTTTTTGAAAGTGTTCTAATGTTGTGAATTGTTTTCACTGATTACTAACATGTTAGGGAAAAGTTACAATTCTGAAATTACATTTGTTCAGCATTGATCAATGTGAGTTTGGAGATATCATGGTTTTAAGTTACAATAAGGATTCTCCGTGAAAATAATTCTTTCTGTTTTAAAACCCAAATGTACATTGTATGCTTATCTATCATGATGGTGATGATTGGGTTATTTTGTTACTAATTTAGGAGTTATGTTCATAATTTGTACAGGAACCGAGGAAAAGCACCCACTCATGAGACCGATTGGGCTTCGAAGAAAAGAAAGGATGGCCCCCAAAGGAGAAGAGGAGGTTCCTCATCCCAGGGTGGTGGTTCTAACCACCCCCACCGGTTCATTGACCAGGAGAAGGCTAAGAGGTTCCGGGTCATCGATGACTGGAACTTCATAGCAGAGCGTCGAGTTGAGTTGTGGGATGGAGAATGCCAAGAGTTTACTGGCATGCTCACTCTCCGCAACTGGTGGTCCATTGCATCGCCCCCGGAAAAGTTTGACCCGGAAATTGTTAAGGAGTTCTATGCAAACGCCTTTGGGGGTAAACACACCAAGACCCGTGAGAAGGTGTCCGTTGTCCGCGGTATTTAGGTACCGTATGATGCCGATTGGATTAATGAGAAGATCGGCGGAGGATTCATTTTACCTATCTCGACATATGAGAGAAGTGAATGGGTGATTGACGACTTCACAAGAATGAGGAATCATGGGGATTTGGACCTCCAAACTACTTTGGAGAGAATTTGCTACGAGGACCGGAGGATTATGGAGACGACTAGGAACGGAGTTCCTCACAAGGTTCTTCGGGGCAACATGACTATAGTCTCCAAATTGTGGATGAAATTTATTCTCACCAACCTTCAGCCGAAATCCCATCCTTCAGATCTCCCACTTGAAGAATGCCATCTCCTGGGTTGTATCAAGACTCCCGGCATCACAGTTGACCCGACTGAGATTATTTCTGACATGATTTGGGCCAATGTGCATAAGGGTGGCACGAAACAGAGCTTGGCGTTCCCGTCTCTCATCATTAGCTTATGTGAAGATGCGGGGGTTTCGGTTGTTCGTAGCCAAAAGATTCGAGAGCCCATTGACAAGAAGTATTTCCGAAACGACTGTGCGGACAGGGATCCGAATGCACCACCTGCACCACCACCGCAAGTTCACCCGAGAACAATGGAGGATTTGTGGGGCCGTATCAGCACGAGGCTTGATCACAATGACAAGCAATTTGCTGCCCTACATCGGGGGTTGACTAGTCTTCACCTCCCCCACTATTCGATGGCCCAGCCCCCGGAGGCTTTTGCTACACATTTGGATTGGCCTGGGGACCAGCCAATTCCACCGAGGGAGGCAGCTGGAGAGGGAGGTGAAGGAAGTGGTGGTAGTGGTGGTAGCGGGGAAGACGATGGGTGTGGTGGCGATGGGGACATCGACATCAACGATTATTTGGAGGAGGATGACCCACTAATTTGATAGGGAGGTTTCTGTCTTTTGTTTCTCGGGATGTTTGCTTGACGTATTTTTATTTTTCTTGTTGTTTTCTTTTTTATAATAAAAATATTGTAGTTTTTGTTTCTTTTATTGAAAAAAATGAAAAAATATATATTAAATAAAATGTTTGTTTTGTTTTAGTGGCAAGTGTTGGTTCTAGTTGTGTGAAAAATGAAAATTTTTATGATATTGCATGGTTTGAAAAAAAAAAAAGAGGAATTGTGAAAAATACTGATTTGAAAGTTAACCGATCATGAGATGATTTTTGTGCATTGGGAGTTGTGAAAATTTATTTTCAAGGTTAAAGCCTTTTTAGTCTTGTATGTTGAGTGAATCCCACAAAAATGCATGAGAGTCCTCTTTGTTAACTTGAATGAATTTTGTTTGACTTTGTAAATGCCATGATCAATTGAGACTTAAAAATGATAGAGGCATAGTTTCTTGATTGAGTTTGAGCCAATAAGCTTACTTGTTAAATTACATCTTTTGTTGGTACCTACTTTGAGCTATGAATTCTTTCTTTAACCCTAAGACACCTATGTAAATGTTTTATCCTTACCTTTGAGTTGGAGAAAAATATTTATGTTTAGGGGGAATAATGGGTATTCAAATGATGTATGATTCTGTGGCTTAAAAAATGAATCAAGTGTTTCTGGTATTTGTGTGAATCCTTGGGCAGCCTTGTGTATATATGAAAAAAAGAAAAAGAAAAAGAAAAGAAGAAAAAGTAAATAAATAAAGAAATTGGAAGGTGCCTTGGAAAATAAGAAAGAGAAACACTTGAAAAGAAGTATGAGTTTGAGCATGCTATGAAGAATAGGTTGGGGGGAAGCTTGTAAATATATGAAAATATTTTCTCCAACTCGTTTTGCTTAACTAGAAAAACAAAGATTCTTTGTAGCCCAGTCTCAATACAACCTTTTGAAAAGACCTCTTGATTTATTGTTCGATATTGTGAAATGGTTTGATGGCAAATGAAAAACAAAATTCAAGTTAAGTGACATTGAGGAATGAGTGAAATTGACACCATGTAAGGTTTGAGAGTAAACCTTTATTAATGGTTGATTACAATTTCCGTTGCACTTAAGTCATAAATTGGTCCGTTGCTTCTGTAAATTGGGTGATCACAAGTCTCTCTCTTAACTCTTTCCATGCATATAATGAAGATTGAAGTTTGATACACTTTACTCTAACCCATACTTGCCATGTTTCTTTTGCTGTTTTTCTTTGTTTTAGGATACATTGCTTGAGGACAAGCAAAGTCTTAGGTTGGGGGGGAGTTTGATAAGTGCAAATTAGTGTGTTTTATTATAAAGGATTTGCACTTATCTTCTCTAGAAATTACATGTTTTTATGTAATAACTCACCTCTATTCCCTACTTTGTGTGTTTAAGAGTTAATAGGTGGTAATAATAAATTTTCTAACTTTACAAATGTATTTTCGGGTGTTTTTGGAAGCAAAATGAGAAAATCAAGTTGTGGATCATATAAGAGGCCAGCGCTCGAGCGCCTTACCAAGGTTCGAACGTTGGAAGCTGAGGAACATTTGATCCTTTCTGCCAGAGTTATGAGCCTGGCACTCGAGTGCCACACCAGGGCTCGAGCGCTAGAATACGTTGAGCATTGGATCCTTTCTGCCAGAGTTATGAATTCGGCACTCGAGCGCCACAACAGGGCTCGAGCGCCAGACGCATTAACCAGGCAATTAAGCTCATTAACCAGCACGTGTAAGGCTAGCGCTCAAGCGCCAGGAGGGCGCTCGAGCGCCAGACCCCTGCCCAAAACACCTATAAATACAACCCTTCAGAATTTAGGAGAGAGATTGAATTGGAAAGAAATAAACTACAAAGTATAGTGCTTTAGTCAGAGTTCTAATACTCTTAGGTTTAGTTCTTGAGGTTCATGGCCTTGTTAGGCTAAGCTTTCCGCCGGGGTTGAATGTAATTACTTCGTCTCTTGTTTCTTTCAATTTCTAGTTATAATATTATATATGAAATGAAGTTCTTCTTCTATTCTCCTTTTCTTGGTTTAAGCTTGATCACCTTTGGCCATGTGTTAGTTTATTTGCGCAGTTGGGAAACTGGTTTATAAATGGATTTGGAGAAAAACTCGCATAAAACCTTCTAGTCTAGGGATAGATGGAAGTGCTTATGATTGCAATATACTCTGCTTAATGCAAGACTTAGTTCCTAAAGTGCCAAGGGATTGGGCTCTAGAAACTAATGTCTTAGAATCAAGTGACAGAGGGATTTTCACTTGTGACATTGAGTATGCAGCTTTTCATATAATATTTAACTTTAATTGAAAAAAACAAGGTTAAGTATGAAACTCAATCCAAGGTGAATTGTTATTTCATTTGTTTATCTTTTTATCACGTTTTTACTTTCCATTCACAACTTGATATGTTTTTGGATTTCCTGTCAACTTAACTCTTAATCAAATAAATTCAAGTGCTCCCTGAGGACGATACACGTATAGTCACTATACTAAAATGAGTTAATCCTTTCCAGCACCATAAAAAGGTTAACACTTTGGCATCAAATTTTCCCAAGTTTTCTTTCCCATTGTTAAGTACAAAGCATTTGCATCCAAAAATATGAAAATAAGAGATGTTGGGTTTTCTTCCCTTGAAGAGCTCATAGGGGGTTTTCTTCAAGATAGGTCGAATGAGAACCCGGTTCATGACATGACATGCGGTGCTAACGGCATCGGCCCAAAAATACTTTGGGAGATCCATATCATTGAGTATTGTTCTAGCCAACTCAAAAAGTGAGCGATTTTTCCTCTCCACAATACCATTTTGTTGTGGGGTCCTTGGAGACGAGAAATTATACTCAATGCCGTGTTTGTCACAAAATTTTTCAAAATCATGATTTTCAAATTCCCCACATTATCACTACGAATGCATGCAATTTTCAAATCCTTTTGGTTTTGAATAACTTTTGCTAATCTTTTAAAGGCCCTAAATGCTTGACTTTTGTGAGGCAAAAAGAGAGTCCATGTATATCTACAAAAGTCATCAACAATTACTAGCCCATAGTAATTTCCCCGAAAGCTCATAGTCTTAGAGGGACCAAACAAATCTATGTGTAAAAGTTGCAAAGGTCTCGAGGTTTAAACAATGTTTTTAGATTGAAAATAAACCTTTGCTTGTTTTCCTTTTTGACAAGCATCACACAATTTATCTTTTTCAAAACGAATTTTTTGTAATCCAATGACTAATTATGTTGAAATCAATTTGTTTAAATGATATGTATGAATGTGTGCAATTCTTTTGTGCCATAGCCACGATTCTTCTTCTTTAGTTATAAAACATTGTGCATCATTTGAGGATATATCATCTAAACTAATCATATAAACATTATTTACTCTATGACCCATAAATTTAATGGAATTATTCTCCTTACTAATGATAGAGCATGAATAGGAATTAAACACAACCTCATTTCCTTTATCACATAATTGGCTAATACTTAACAAGTTATGTTTTAATTCCTCAACATAGAGTACGTTGTCAATAGAGGTTGAAGAAGTCTTACAAACCTTACCTATACCAAGGATTTTTCCTTTGTTGTTGTCCCCATATGTGACATAACCTCCATCCTTTGGTGTGAAAGTTGAGAATTTGGATTTGTCTCCCGTGATATGCTTGGAGCATCCACTATCAAGATACCATTTGGATTGTCTTGCCACCAAGCATACCTACAAAAACATTTAATTTCTTCTTTTAGGTACCCATGGTTTCTTGGGTCCTTGAGGGTTAGTTTTTCCAATAGTACCTTTGAGCACCCATACTTTCTTTCCTTGAGGTACACCATTCTTTCTTGCATTGCAAGTGGTAGCACTATGACCTTTCAATCCACAATATTAACATGTTATGAATGGACTTGAAGAAGTGCTTGAAGAGACAAAAAAAATTCCTATAGAGTTTTTGTTGGTTACTAGGGTTTTATCCTAAACCGGCCTTCTTAAAATGACATCCTTGCTTACCAAGCAAGATGTTTAGGTTATCTTTACCCATTGTAAACTTGGCAAGCACATTGTTCAAATCCTCAATCCTTTTTAACTGTGAACCACAAGAGGTACAAGTGTGTGATTTGCAAACATTTTCATATTTTGTCAAAGGAGCTTTACCTTTGGCAATCACATTTTTCAATTTGTGAATTTCTTTCAAGTGAACATCACATGAAGTGCAAGTGGGTGGTGTGTTCATAAAGCAAGACTTACATTCATATTGAACACTACCAAAAGGAATTTGAACTTGTCTCATCTTAATAACGTCACGACTAAGAATGTCTATTTTATCATACAAAATACATTTTTCTTTCTTGGTTTTAGCAAGTTCTTTAGCAATGATCATGGATTTTTCATGTAATTGATTATATGCATCTTGCAATTCATCAAAGCTATAGTTAGAGGGTTCGGAATCGTTTACCACATCTTGACAAAGAAGATCATCTTCGTTATGGTTGACCATGAGACATAGATTGGCTACTTCGCTTTCTGATTCGTCAGATGAATCCATGTCATTTCCATCCCAAGCTATGTAGGCTCTCCTACCTTTATTTCCTTTGGTGAACCTTTTCTCTTGCGTTTCAACCTTACTTTTGTTCATGGGGCACTCCATCTTCATGTGTCCGGTTTTTTCACACTCATAGCAAGTTGGGCCTTAATTTGATCTTTCTCCTTTGTTGAATACTTTCCTTGATGTAAAATTGGGTGGTCTCCTTGATGTCTCTTTCTTTTTGAAGAACTTGTTGAACCTTTTGGCAAAGAGAACCACGGTTTCATCATGCATGTTAGTTGGATCAAAGTTGTTTGCTTTTTCTTCCATCTCTTGAGTTGAAGGAGTGGTTGCTTTGAGAGCAATGTCTTTCTTTTTCTTTTCAACCCCTTCAAGTTGATCCAAATGACTCAACTCAAGCTCATGTTCTTCTAGTTTGCCAAATAGAGTTGCTAAAGACATTGTGCGAGGATCTCTTTTCTCAACAATGCCAGTAACTTTTGGTTGTCAATCCCTGCTAAGACTTCTCAACACTTTGTTAATAAGATCCTCATTAGAGTAATCTTTTCCAAGAGCATGTAGTTGATTTATAAGATATGTAAAACGTTTTTCCATAACTTGAATGTTTTCTCATGGATTCATTTGAAACATTTCAAATTCTCTAATTAATGCATTTATCTTAGACCTTTTTACTTCATCAGTTCCTTCATGTGTTACCTTTAAAACATCCCACATTTCTTTAGTAGTTTTGCAATTTGAAATTCAGGAAAATTCATCATTACCTAATGCAGAGATGATTATGGTTTTGGCTCTTAGACCAAATTGACCAAGTCTCTTTTCTTCTATAGACCATCCTTTTCTAGGCTTTTCTACTTCCTTACCATCAACAATATGCATGGGAATGTATGGTCCTTCTTCTATAGAATCCCATACAACAACATCAATACCTTCTACCCAAGCTTGGATTTTGATTTTCCAAAAGGAATAGTTGTCTCCATTAAAGAATGGGGGTCTGTTAGTGGAGGCACCTTCCTAGATACAAACATTTTGAAAAGAGGTCATTTCCTTGAAGCTGTGAAGCTCTTTAAACAAGGACCGAGCTCTGATGCCACTTGTTAGACAAGGGCCTCTATGGGGGGGGGGGAGGGGGTGAATTGAGCTTAAAAACTTTTTCGTAAATCTTTCACAAATAATAGCAAAACTTGTATGATCTGTATTTTAGTTGATATATAAGATTAAATGGAGATAAATATGAATGGCAAAAACACTATGAAATGCACAAAATAAGAGTTTCGGGATAGAGAGCATAACACCAAGATTTATACTGGTTCAGCCACAAAACCACCCTGTGACCTACGTCTAGTCTTCGAATCACCGCCGCGCGAAAACACTCGTATTAACTTCAACAAGTTACAAGCCAAGAGCACCCTTCACAATTGGATATCCCACCAACGGTAAGGACCTAAAACTAGGGATACCTCACCCTAACACTAACTTTAAAGGATACCTTACCTTCAATGACCAAAAAGGATTCCTCACCTTCACTCAACAATATAATTTGGCCTTACAAATATAAAGCTCTCAAAAGAGTTAATGATACAACTTGAAGCACTAAGTGTATTTGATTAAAGGCTCTTTGTATGATGAAACAAACAAGATAATGGAGTGACAAAGAAAGTCTAAAGCAAAGCACAAGACCCTTGATTAAGAGAATTGATGATAAAAGCACTTTTCTACTTACTAATAAGCTTGCAAGGTTATTTGTGATTTTCGTCAAAAGTCACTTTTATAGACAACAGAATGGGAGATGGAAATACATAACAGATCATTAACATATTGGAATATGTATTCGAATATAGAGTTTCTGCCATAAAAATTTGAATTCCAAGGGATTCATATTGGAATATATATTCGAATATGGAAGATCCATATTCGAATATGTATTGGAATATAATGATTGTGGAAAGTGGAGATGCTAAGGCAGAACATCATATTCGAATATGTATTCGGATATGGCAAGCCATATTCAAATATATATTTGAATATACTTATTATGGAAAATGGAGAAACCAAGGCAACATATCATATTCGAATATGTATTCGAATATACTTGTCAGAATTTTCAAATTTAAATTCCAAAACCTTATATTCGAATATACATTGAAAAATAATTTTTCTAATAAAAACCAAGGTTAAGTTTAACTTTACAAACATCTCAAAAAGTCTTTTCTACAAAGAAAATATTTCTAACAGGATCTTTAACATTTTGTGAAAAACTGTTTAATTCAAAGCGAGTTTGATTCATTTTTAAAGAGCCTTAATGAAATTTACATTTAAGCATAAATTAAATCCTATATACCGTTAATGTTGCAATCTTGTTTATAGCGCTCGATCGCTTCATTTGCCATTCAAGACTTGATTCTCGGTTTTTTAAGGCAACTCAACTCGTCCTTGGGAAGTCTAGCTTTGTCCTTCTGTGGAATTATCGAAACTCCAATCTTAGAGCATTTAGAGCATTTGCATGTACACTCTCCCCTCTAATTTATTTGAACCAACCAAGGTTTCAAAGCTAAAATCCCTTGCCTCTGCTCCCCTCAATTTCCCTCAATCTCCCTCAATCTAATCAAAGTGTTAAGAGACACTCATTGTCATTCAAATGCAAAGCACATCTCTCTATTGGTGTCTTTTTATTTATTTTAATATTTTTTCACGCTATATATATTGTTAAGAGATATAGCAAAAGAAATATATTCTGAAGAGCATGAACGAAATTAAAACAATCTCATCTCACCATACTTATTTCTTCTTGGTAATTATTTTTCTTTGTGTTAATATAAGAATTTAAATTTTGTTTTGCATTTTACATTATTTCATACTATCAATTACAACAATAAATAAATAAAGGAGTTTCCCAATTCTTAAATGGAGTATTTTTGTCTTTCTTAACTTGATATCAAAAATATAACCGAGACTTAATTGGTTATTATTGAATTTTTATAACATAATTAATAAATAATTAGATAATTAATTTTTTATATAGTTAATTTTCGATGGACTAATTTGGTATTAGGTTAAATCTTTAAGAAGAAACTTTTTCTAGACTTATATATGTTTTGGGGAGTAATACAATGTCAAAATTAACACGAGGATTGAATTGGTTATGAATGAATTATAAAGTAGATTTTTAATGTTATATTTCTTAAATGGAGTAATTTGATGACAAAAATCAATCAAAGACAAGACTAATAATGAATGAGTAATTTGCAACGTGGTTAACTTTTAAGGTCTAGTTTAATATTAGTTTAAATCATTAGAAATAAATTTTAAAGTCTTCCAAATCCTCTTGGAACTAATTTGATATCGAAACTACAATAAGAACTAAGGTGGTTCGCTAGTGAGTTTTATAACATAATGATCAAATAATAATAATTCAGTAATTTCTAACGTGATTAATTTTTGAGTAACTAATTTGTTATTAATTTAAGAATATTTAAGAACTAATTTTATAAATTTACTAATATTTTGGGGACTAATTCAATGTCAAAACTAATACATGACTAAATTAATTATGTGTAAATTTTTAAAAGTAATTTCATGATGTTATAATTTTGAAGGGGACTAATTCCATGACAAAGGACTAAATTAGTAATGAATGAGTAATTTTCAGCGTGATTAATTTTAGAGTGACTAATTTGATATTAGTTTAAATTGTTATAACTACTTTTTAAGTCTTCTAAATCTTTCGAAGACTAATTTGATATTGAAACTATAACAGAGACTAAATTGATTATTAGTAAAATTTTATAACTTAATAACTAAATAAATAAATAATTATATGAGTAAATTCTAACGTGATAAATTTCAAAGAGACTAATTTGGTAATAGTTTAAATCTTTAAGAACAAAAAAAAAATTTAGCCTTATAAATTGTAACACCTAGATTTTTAGGGTAGTTTTTTTTTTTTAAACAGAACACAACGGAAATATAATAATATATTCTGTGGATTGTAGATGAAACACTTATATTTTGATATATGTATATATCTTATTATATTTCCGCTGTGTTCTGTTTAAAAAAAAAAAACTACCCTAAATATCTAGGTGTTACAATTTTGTTAAGGTATAAATAAGGTTTCCAGAATTAAATGTGACATTAATTGGGAATCTGATATTGAAATGATTTCAAATTGGTTTGAAAAGGATCAAGTCCCAGTAGTAGTATATTCAAATATGTGTTTGAATATGAAATGCCATGTTCAAATAGATATATGAATATGACACGTCTGTCACATAGAATCCGAGTAAATAAGTGTTGATAATCGGATAAGAGGATACTGGAAACTCTTGTTTGTATGATATGTTCTTAATATGACTGTGTGATGCATTATAACTGAAAGTGGAAATGTTAAAAGAGGCTGTTCCCACTCAATAGATATTGAGCAAGTGGGTTAAGTTCCGCCGGAAGTAGACCGGGTAAGAGGACAGAGCAGAAAATGAGAAAAAGATGAGAATGTAGGGTTATCCCAAAAAGGGGAAAAATAACCTAAAGTACTGGGCTATCTTTACGAGGTAGGTAGTCTAGGTACAAAGGGTACTATCTTCACGAGGTAGATGGTTCCCTGGGCTAGCTCGAGAGAGAGTTAGTAGCCCGACAGGAGGATCCTTGGGGGGACGCTTGCCAGGACCGTGATGATGATGAGCTCAATACGCGTTACTGCCACGTGTTTTGGTGGATTCCCGGTGCACAGGGTTTCCCGTTAAAAGAGGAAAGAAATGACAATGGAAAATGATCATGCATACATATCTATGTGATTGAAATTGTACTTGCTGTGTGTATGTTTGCTAGGATTGGATTTGGGACGGTTTTCTAGTTAGACTGGCTGTAATACTGTATAAAACTATTTTTATTGCCGACGGGTTACTCAGTTATATGTCGAGCATATAGTAACGGTTAAAGTATTGCAGGTGGCTCGGACTCGGAGGGTGTCATCGCGTGAGACGTTTTGCAGCCCTTTCCTAATACTTAGGTAGTCATTAGAGTCTTTGTATGGCTACCTTAGCCGGACATGTACATATTCTCTAGATTGTAGATGAAACACTTATATTTTGATATATGTATATATCATTATATTTCCGCTGTGTTCTGTTTAAAAAAAAAAAAAAAAACTACCCTAAATATCTAGGTGTTACAATTTTGTTAAGGTATAAATAAGGTTTCCAGAATTAAATGTGACATTAATTGGGAATCTGATATTGAAATGATTTCAAATTGGTTTGAAAAGGATCAAGTCCCAGTAGTAGTATATTCAAATATGTGTTTGAATATGGAATGCCATGTTCAAATAGATATATGAATATGACACGTCTGTCACATAGAATCCGAGTAAATAAGTGTTGATAATCGGATAAGAGGATACTGGAAACTCTTGTTTGTATGATATGTTCTTAATATGACTGTGTGATGCATTATAACTGAAAGTGGAAATGTTAAAAGAGGCTGTTCCCACTCAATAGATATTGAGCAAGTGGGTTAAGTTCCGTCGGAAGTAGACCGGGTAAGAGGACAGAGCAGAAAATGAGAAAAAAATTAGAATGTAGGGTTATCCCAAAAAGGGGAAAAATAACCTAAAGTACTGGGCTATCTTTACGAGATAGGTAGTCTAGGTACAAAGGGTACTATCTTCACGAGGTAGATGGTTCCCTAGGCTAGCTCGAGAGAGAGTTAGTAGCCCGACAGGAGGATCCTTGGGGGGACGCTCGCCAGGACCGTGATGATGATGAGCTCAATACGCGTTACTACCACGTGTTTTGGTGGATTCCCGGTGCACAGGGTTTCCCGTTAAAAGAGGAAAGAAATGACAATGGAAAATGATCATGCATACATATCTATGTGATTGAAATTGTACTTGTTGTGTGTATGTTTGCTAGGATTGGATTTGGGACGGTTTTCTAGTTAGACTGGCTGTAATACTGTATAAAACTATTTTTATTGCCGACGGGTTACTCAGTTATATGTCGAGCATATAACTAACGGTTAAAGTATTGCAGGTGGCTCGGACTCGGAGGGTGTCATCGCGTGAGACGTTTTGCAGCCCTTTCCTGATACTTAGGTAGTCATTAGAGTCTTTGTATGGCTACCTTAGCCGGACATGTACATATTCTCTAGATTGTAGATGAAACACTTATATTTTGATATATGTATATATCTTATTATATTTCCGATGTGTTCTATTTAAAAAAAAAAAAAAACTAGCCTAAAAATCTAGGTGTTACATAAATGTTTTGGGAACTAATTCGAAATTAAAACTAACATGGGACTAAATTTGTTATTAATGAATTTATAAAGTAATTTCTTAATGTTATATTTCTTAAATGGAGTAATTTGTGACAAAAATCAATCAAGGACTAGACTAATTGTTAATGAGTAATTTGCAACATGGTTAATTTTTGAAGGACTACTTTGATATTAGTTTAAATCGTTAAAATCTAATTTTAAAGTCTTCTAAATCTTTCAGAGACTAATTTGACATGGAAACTACAACAGGAACTAAGTTGGTTTGTTAGTGAGTTTTACAAAATAATGATTAAATAAATAGATGAGTAATTTCCAACCTGATTAATTTCCCTAAATGATTTGGTATTAGTTTAAGCATATTTAAGAACTAATTATATAAATTTACTGATATTTTATGGACTAATTCGATGTGAAAACTAACACAAGAATAAATTGATTATGTATAAATTTATAAAGTAATTCTTAACGTTATAATTCAGAGGGAGATTATAATTTGATGAAAAATCTAGTGAGAAGTAAATTAGTAATGAATGAGTAATTTTCAGCATGGTTAATTTTTGTGTGACTAACTTGGTATTAGTTTAAATTGTTATAAACTAATTTGTAAGTCTTCTAAATCTTTCAAGGACTAATTTGATATCGAAACTTTAATAGAGACTTAATTGGTTATTAGTGAATTTGTATAACATAATAATTAAATAATTAAGTAATTATATGAGTAATTTCTAATGTGATTAATTTCAAAGAGACTAATTTAGTATTAGTTTAAATCTTTAAGAACATAAAAAAGTTGCTCTTATAAATGTTTTGGGACTAATTCGATGTTAAAACTAACACGGAGACTAAATTGGTTAAGAGTGAATTTATAAAGTAATTTCTTAATGTTATATTTCTTAAATGAAATAATTTGATTACAAAAACCAATCAAGGACTAGAGCGACTAATAATGAATGAGTAATTTGTAATGTGGTTAATTTTTCAAGGACGAATTTGAAATTAGTTTAAATCGTTAAAAAGTAATTTTAAAGCCTTCTAAATTTTCTAGGGATTAATTTGATATCGAAACAACATTAGGGACAATGTTGGTCAGTTAGTGAGTTTTTATTAAGTAATAATTATATAAATAGATGAGTAATTTGTAACATGATTAATTTCCGAGTAACTAATTTTTTGTACTAATTTAAGAATCTTTAAGAACTAATTTTATAAATTTATTAATATTTTGGGGGTAAATTCAAGGTCAAAACTAACAATGACTAACAATTTAGGTTTTTTTTTCTTTTTAAAATTAAAAAACTAAATTGATTATGTGTAAATTATAAAGTAATTTCTTGATGTTATAATTCTGAGGGGAACTAATTTGATGACAAAAATATAGAGAGGAGAAAATTAGTAATGAATGAGAAATTTTCAGCATAGTTAATTTTTGAATGACTATTTTGGTGTTAGTGTAAATTGTTATAAATTATTTTTTAAGTCTTGTAAATCTATCGGGAACTAATTTGATTTCAAAAATATAACAAAAAGTAAATTGGTTATTATTAGTGAAATTTTATAACATAATAATTAAATAATTATATGAGCAATTTCGAACGTGATTTACTTTCAATTTTAAATAGACTAATTTGGTATTAATTAAAGCTTTAAGAACTAATTTTTTAGTCTTATAAATGTTTTGGAGAATAATTCAATGACAAACTAATTTTAGTATTCTAAATCTTTCTAGGATGAACTTATATCAAAATTATAACACGGGTTAAATTTTTTAATAGTGATTCTTTATAGCATAATAATTAAACTATTAAAAAAGTAATTTTCAACATGGTTAATTTTCAAGGGAATAATTTAATATTAGGTTGAATCTTTAAGAACAAATTTTTCAGTCTTATAAATATTTTTGGGACTAATTCGATGTCAAAACTAGTGAATTAAACAATTAAACAATTAGAAAATAATTTTTCAACTTTATGTTATGTAACGAGTGAATATATAAAGTAATTTCATGATGTTATAATTTTTAAAGGAACCAATTGGATGAGAAAATCCAACAAGGACTAGACTAATTATGAATGAGGAATTTACAACGCGGTTAATTTTTTAGGGACTAATTTAATATTAGTTTAAATCATTAAAAACTATGATTAAAGTCTTCTAAATCTTCAGGTGACTAATTTGATATGGAAACTATAACAGAGACTAAATTGGTTAGTTAGTCAATTTTTATAACATAATGATTAATTAAATTGTTGAAATTTCTAACATGAATAACTTATGAGGAACTAATTTGGTTAAGAACCAATTTTTTAGTCTTATAAATGTTTTGGGTACAAATTCACTGTAAAAATTAACACAAGGACTAAATTTGTTATGAGTGAATTTATAAAGTAATTGCTTGATGTTATAATTTGTATGGGAACAAATTTGATCGATGACAAAAATCCATCAAGGACGAAATCAATATTGAATGAGTAATTTCCAACATGATATTATTTTGAAAAACTTATTTTCTATTAGTTTAATTGTTAAAACTAATTTATTTGACTTTACATTTTTTATGGCCACCAATATTTGAAATGTATATTAGAGCTTTGTAATATCACTTAAGTAAAATTTCAACATATGCACAGTAACACCGTTAAATTAACGTTAGGAGGTTTTGTAATGAAAGTAAAAATTTTAGGAAAATATAAGTGTAATTTGAAAACTAAAAAAGGTAAATATGATATAGACAAATCTCAGATAAAGTTAGTGTAGTTATCATTAAATGTAACTAACAAATTCTTTTGACAACCATACTTACTACATTAATCATTGCATTTACAACACGTGGTACATGACAATTGGAGGCTTTCTCACAGTTGGAGATGACGATCTGTGGCTTCATCTTATGAACCACAACATCCGTTGATAAGCAAACTCATCAATGGTCACACTTTCATCTCTCTAAAATTTTCAAAAACCAAAAAAGATCCTTTCAAAATTCCCGCTCTCATCTTTTCACAGTCTCCACAGTATAAATACTCTCCACCTTCTAATCCATTAACACACAGTTGCTTCAACATCTCAGTTCCCATTTCAATCAGCGAGTAAGAGACACTCATTGTAATTCAAATGACTCGTACTAAGCAAACCGCAAGGAAATCCACTGGAGGAGAGGCTTCGAGGAAGCAACTGGCAACAAAGGCAGCTCGGAAGTCTGCTCCGGCCACCGACAGGTATGAAGAAGCCTCAAGCCAAGGACGGTGGCTCTGAGGGAGATCCGAAAGTACTAGAAGAGCATAGATCCTCTCATAAAGAAGCTTCCATTCCAGAGATTGGTCAGAGAAATTGCTCAGGATTTCAAAACAGATCTCCGATTCCAAAGCAGCACCATCTCAGCTCTGCAAGAAGCTGCTGAAGCCTACCTCGTCGGATTGTTTGAAGATATCAATCTACGCAATTCATGCTAAGAGAATTACGATAATGCTGAAGGATATTCAGCTTGCTCGTAGAATCAGGGACAACAGAGCTTAGGGTTTTTTCTTGTCATGTATAAAACCTTTTATCCATTTTAGGGTTCTTTAAACTGTCATCTTCATTAGAAGGTGAAGGTCCTAGTTTCCATAGAAGTGATTGTAAAATTCGTTGTTTCTTATCAGAAAAATTGGATTTTTGTTTCATGTTTAAATCATCATTTGTAACAAAGCGTATGACAATGCTTTTTGCCTTTTTTTTTCCCTTTCTTTCTTTTTCTTTCATTTTCCTTTTACCATTTCTAATTGCTTTTAAATTTTCATTTTATTTTGTTTTAACAATGATTCAAAATAAAGAATTATTGTTATGTTACCTGTGCATTCTCACAGGTGTACAGTGTGTTTGAATATATTTGCAAAGAACATTTCACACACCATGGTCACTTATTTTATCAGAGAAAATGTGTGAAAATGTCGTATACTGTTTGGTTCATTGTTGTATGGAATGTATGGTTATGGTGAAATCAAATTGTTTTTGAGAAGAGCAAGGTGCTCAAGGAAAGTATTGTGGACATAATTTAAATTAATTCTTGGCAATGGTTAAAAGTTTATTGTGCTGGTTTTTCCGGCTCTATCACTGACTGGTTAATTTGTCTAGAGTTGTGCTTGTGCAATTGTTCTTAGTGGACATGTGTGTGTTTGGTTGCAGGTCGGTATGCGTTTTCAAAGCCGTGACTTCTGTTAATGTTGCTTTTGTTTGTTTATGCTGACATTTAGGTTGGCATAGGATGTTCTGTTTCATTCGTACTGCTTTAGCATTGTATTTACCATTTGTTTTCACTGTTATGTTGTTATGTTGTACTATCTTGCACCTCTGGTGCTTTCTAATTTAATATATAAAGTGTGTTTTGCTGATAAATAAATAAATAAATAAATAGATGAGTGATTTTCAACATGATTTATTTCTGAGGAACTAATTTATAAATTCATTAATGTTTTGAGGGGACTAATTTCATGACAGAAGTAAGATAGGAACTAAGTTTATTATCGGTAAATTTATAAAATAATTTCCTCATGTTATAATTAGTCAATTAGTAATTAATGAGTAATTTTTAGCATGTTTAATTTTTGAGTGACTAATTTCGTATTAGTTTACAATGTCATAAACTAATTTTAGTATTCTAAATCTTTCAGGGACTAACTTGATGTTATAAAGTAATTTCTTGATGTAATAATTTTTAACGAAACTAATTTGATGAGAAAATCCGACAAGGACTGGACTAATTATGAATGAGGAATTTACAACGTGGTTAATTTCTTAGGGACTAATTCAATATTAGTTTAAATCGTTAAAAACTATTATTATAGTCTCCTAAATCTTCAAGGACTAATTTGATATCGAAACTATAAGAGAGACTAAATTGGTTAGTTAGTGACTTTTTATAACATAATGATTAATTAAATAGATGAGTAATTTCCAACATGATTAATTTATGAGGAACTAATTTGGTTAAGAACCAATTTCAAAACATATCTCCGATTCCAGAGCAGCACCGTCTTAGCTTTGCAAGAAGCTGTTGAAGCCTACCTCCTCGGATTATTTAAAGATACCAATCTCTGCGCAATTCATGCTATGACAATTACGATTATGCCGAAGGATATTCAGCTTGCTCGTAGAATTAGGGGCGATAGCTTAGGGTTTTTTGTTGTCTTGTATAAAACCTTTTATCCATTTTAGGGTTCTTTAAACTGTCATCTTCATTAGAAGGTGAAGGTCCTAGTTTTCATAGAAGTGGTTGTAAAATTTGTTGTTTCTTATAAGAAGAATTGGATTCTAGTTTCATGCTTAAATCATCATTCTTATTTCACTCTTTGTAGAGTAATAAAGCGTATGGCGTTGCTTTTTGCCTTTTTCTTCCCTTTCTTTCTTTTCCTTTCCTTTTCCTTTTACCATTTCTAATTGCTTTTAAATTTTCATTTTATTTTGTTTTAACTGTTATCCAAAATAAAGTATTATTGGTATGGTACCTGTGCATTCTCACGCGTGTACGATGTGTTTGAATATATTAGTTTATTTAAATATTTAATTTATGCATTAAACTCTTAACAAATTAAAGATAGTATTTATATAGTACATTAATCTCAATATACAGTAGCTTATTTTGATAAATTTCTCTTTAATGGTTTTAGATTTTTTTGTAGTGTCACATATGCAAAGACTTTCAAATGCACAAAGAAAGTAAATTGAATAATAAATACTTTGAAAGAAGTTAAAATGTCATTTAGTTGTTACAAAAAAAATGTCATTTAATTTTTTTAATATGTTTGAATAACCTAGACTAATCTCAAGACACTCAATACTGTGAAATTGTGTTTCAAGGTTTTAATTCTATTAAAAATTATTATGAGGTTATTTTTGTTGTGCATCAAACACATATCCTTATCTCCTTACTCAAGTTTCAACTTATCCAGAGGAGGGATGAAGGAGAGTATTTGTTGCGTGTGATTATGCGAGTGCTTCTAGAATCTTCGCTGTTAATTAGTTTAGGATATTCTATCATTGCAGTTAAGTATTTTCTAGCTCATATAGCTGCTTCCTTTTAAGCGGAATAATAGGAAGTTAGTAACTAATTGTGCCATTTATTATCAAACCCCATAGTAAGTGAATTACACTTATCACATCCAAATAAAGAAAATTTCATTATTTTTTTCAAGTTTATAAAAAATTACAAGAATTTAAATCTAGATATTTATACACTATATTCTCGTGTACTAATTAAGTGAGCTATATGACCGAGACAAAATAACCAAAATGTAGATATCAAGATAAAAGAATTCAAATTAACTGATTGAAATTTGAATCTAATTTCATTTAGAATAATGCATATGTATGTGTAGAATACTGAATTCTGAAATACGTTGTAAACATGAATTAAGAACAAGAATTTGTGCAGATTCCATGACCAAAATCTAGGAATCTGCAATTTTGCCATGCATTCAGCAAGTCTAAGCCATGTACAACAACCTCCAATATGGCAACCACATCATCAATGTTGTCAAGGTAATCACTACTGATCTTCTATAACACACATGAGATAAGCAAGCTAGCTAAACTAGCTTGGTGACCCGCCCTAACACGTTTCACGCCCAAAGTTCAAGAAACCCGGTCTAAACCGCCATACAGATTCTCACAAGACTTCATCACGTCCTTCACATTAATAATCCTTTTCCTAAAACAACCCCTGACGACAAAAAGAAACCGATCCAAAGCCTCTGGCAGCACGTCTTGAGTAATCGTCTTCACAAGGAACCCAAAATCATAAGCGCTATGAAAGGTAATCCAGTTTATATTCTCGTTGCATGCCGAGAGCTTGTAGCTCAAGTAACATAAAGAGGAGCTCTAGGAACTCAACGTGAGGGGTTCGGTCCCCGGTGGGGTAAATTTAGCAATAGATTTAGGAGTAGTATAGTGTGAATTGTGTGTGTTTGGCCGATAAAAAAAGATTCCCGTTGCATAATAACCCAGACGACCACAACAGTTCCGCGAAACGCGCCATTTTGATCCCAAACTTGAGATTCTTCTCGAAGTCAATGCCTTGGCGACGAAGCAACTCGATGGAACCTGCACGTAGGGGTCACAAGCAACGTCAATGTCGCGGAAGTTGAATTCCAAATTGAAGGATTGAAGGGTTCCGAGTTTCAAGTGGTTGGAGTCGCGATCAGATAGTGTTAAACCCACTTGGATAAGATGGAGACGATTGACATTTGCTTTCACAACTGTGTAGTTCTCCTAGGGATTCTCATATCAGTATTTGTCGTCAGGGTCGACAATCGTGCTGGGAAATTTGGAGTCCATAGCAATTATGTGGTGCGATTTGACGGTGAAGCGGATCAACTTGAACTCCATTTCAAGGTTAGAAGCCCACAAAGAGCACGTGACAGCTGAAATTGATGCGCTTAAAACCCCATGGCGTTGGAAAACTTGCAGAACTGAAGTCTGAGAAGTGAGAACCAAGTCCTTGGAAGAAGGAAAACTTGAAGATGAAGACTACAGAGACTTATACAAATATTTATTCATTGAATCAGATTTTCTAAGATACACATTAACTGCATTGATTGCTCTATATTTCAAAAAGAAAAATCTATTTAGCAATCAAATAAAAAAATAAGATCTATTTAGAAGTGTATTATGAAAAACATCTCTTTAACATGAAAAAAGTATATTATTTACAAGATTTTATTTTTAATTCCAAAATTAAATATAACCATAAGTATATTTACTAGATAAAGCATTTTATTTATTATCTTTGCTTTTCAAATAGTTGATAAAAAAAACCCGTCTTACCAAAAACAAAAAATTCTGTTTTTTCGATTTTCAAAGGTTTTACTTAATATTTTTTATAGTAAAACCATTTGTTTAAAAGGATAATTATGATATGATAAGTTATCTTGTCATAATGCATTATAATTGTTATTATGATGACTCAACATGCAAAATAAGAAAAAATTATCCTACAAAACACCTAAATGGTTTGATACAGTGAAAGCTTATTAGGTGCGCAAGGTTTGACATTGTAAACGAGTATACTCTGAAGTTCTCTCCCCATAATTTTGATGAATAAAAAACAAATATCCTCTAAACTTGTTCTATCATGGTTTTTTGTTTAATATTTTAAGCGTGTATTTGGTTTAGCGGCGGTAGAATTAATTTTGGACCAACCTAATTATATATAATTAATTTTGTGTAAAATTGATTTTAAATTAACATAGTTTACGTTTTGGGACTTTTTCTTAAAAGCAAATTTAGAGTAAAATATATAATATAAATTTCTAACTCAACTGTAAACCATGTCATACTTTGTTGAAGCCATATCCAATTTTTGCAACCGAAATCAATTTTGATCTTTATTTTAACACATAATCAAACAACTTGGGGCTGGTTTGTTTGAACTTTTGTTTTGATGAAAATGATTTTAACCAACGCTAAAAATATTTACTTCCATTAGATCATCTCGATTTTTATGCATTAATATTGTCAACCATTTATAGGTGAGAAATGTATTCCTGAGGTGTCTTTCAACTGTACAATGAGTCACCTATTTAAAGGTTAAAATACAATCTAAAAAATGAATAAAATAATCTCAGCAAATCAAATCATATTCTATCAAATCGTAATCCTAATCATATTATATCAAATTCATAATGTTAGAATCTAATTACAATATTACAGTATCAATTTTAATATTTACTGTAACATCCTCCCCAATAGCCTAGGTATATTACGCATCTGGATATCTTAGGATTAGATTATTTATATGACATTATTACTATTATTATTATTATTATTATTATTATTATTATTATTATTATTGTTGTTGTTGTTGTTGTTGTTATTGTTATTATATGTGAGTGGATCATTAAGTGGCAAGAGCCACTTTCACCACTTCACAAACACATGCAACACAAAGAACACATAGAATAATTAAATGGGGGTGATAGTAATAACTTATTATACAAAAAGGTGAGTGGATGATGGGCCTTGTGCTCCATATTGTCGAGGAAGAAGGGCAGCTTTAAACCCATGAGCCATGAAGTAATCATATGCACATACACATAGGCATTATCTAGGAAATGAAACAATTAGCTAGGTGCCTGTGTGCATGTGTATGCATTGTCTCTCAACCAAAGCAATATCCACACATACGTTTGTGCTGCTATATTTTTACATGATTCCCTTGACACTTGTAGGCATCACCCAAGGAGTTAGACCAGTATAAAAAAAGGGGGGTTAAGAAAAAAAATTAGAGAGTGAACGGAGAGAATTTAGCAACTTGGAGAAATTATGGCATAAAACAGAATTTGTAATAAAAGGAGAGAAATCAAGTAATAGAAATTCCACTCTTGCCTTGATAAAGAACAAGATACTAGAAGAATAGAGGTAGGGGTCTTTTCTATATCCATACTCCTTTCAATAATAGTTACTAGTTGCTAATTATGTATGTTTTCTTCTTGTATCTTGTGTGTAATGTAAGTCGATGACCATTCTAGGAATGGTACTATGCGGTGTGTGTATATTTTATGCCAGTATTAGGACACGACTATCTTAAAATTTTAGTAAGTTTAATGAGCTTTGAGGACTTTTGCTAAAAAAGTTGTAACTCTAAATTCTTAAATATTAACTCATTTCATTATACATAAGTATAATGATGAGTTTAGTCCAGCTAAGGGTAGATGTTACATTTACAATATCAATTAAATATCTCAATATCCTCCCTCAAACTCAAGTGAGTGTGGAAGAGACCAACTTGAGTTTTGGAAAATAGGGCTGTAAAATGTTTAGGTGAATGACACTTGGTAAACATGTCAGCATGTTGATCAAGGGTTCCGTTGGGGAGGAGGCGAATAGTGCCACAGATAAGATGTTTACGTGTAAAGTGACATTACAACTTCTTTGTGTTTTGTGCGCTCATGCAACAATGATTAGTTTTTGTGCTTCAATTTCTTAAGTAGGCCCTGTTGAATTAGATAGAATTCCAAATATTTTTTTCAATACACCAAACACCCTTTCTATTGCATTTCATAATGAGGCATGACGAAGATTGAATAATTCTCTATGATTTTTGGGTGGATTCCATACCGAGTATTCTTTCAAATGATAGCGAACTCCTCTATAAGGTGTGATAAGTTCACTCGTTAACATGAAGCCAGCATCAACAACGTAATACTATCCTATAATTAGCATAAATAATCGATATGATTGTTTGAAGGTAAACATGAGTAATTTCAACAAACTCTAATTTATTAATTAGCTTATTGTATTTTAAGTCTATCTTCACGAGTTAATTCATTTTTAATAATTCTTTAGTCCGAAGCGGTGTCTTCCCATCCAGGGAGCACATAAATGAACTAAGTCAAGAGTACATGCAGCTAACATAATTTTTTGTTGGATAATCTTTTCTACCATGATATCAAACAACATCAATAGGAGATACTTTGACACGTACTACCTCTAGTCCCAAATATAAGACCCTCTAGAGAAAATTTGTTAATCTTATATATGAGACCCCCTACAAAGTTCAAGAAACAATTTAGTTTTTTTCTTGTCTATCATTGTAATAAATGAAGGGATAGTGGGTACAATGAATGCATTTGCAAAAAATTGACTTTGAATAAAGGTAAATTTGGTAGATTGTACTATTTTTTTTCTTTTGTAAAAACAAGACATTAAATTAGGTTGTTAGTAGTTTTCTTAATCCGTGTGAATTAGTTAAAATGTCCTATAAAAAGGACTGGAGGTAGTATATGTGCTCCGTCTATGGCACTGACACAATCATGACATTACATATGTATATTAATATAATCTAGAATAGTCTAGAATATATCATGCTAAAGTTTCATAATTAATTAAAAAAATTTAATTACCTTAAAATATGGATAGAGTATATTATCACTAGAAACTTCATGAGAAATAGTTTAGCCATCGGGTTGTACAAGGAATTTTTCTTCCAATTCATATATAGCTCTTAACACTTAAGATGACAGCTAATCAGTCTCCAGAACGATGAAACCAGAAGTTTATGTGTGTGTGTGTGAGAGAGAGAGAGAGTAAATGAAGGACTGAATTGGTATTAGGTTAAATCTTTAAGAAGAAACTTTTTTTTAGACTTATATATGTTTTGGGGAGTAATACAATGTAAAAACTAACACGAGGACTGAATTGGTTATGAGTGAATTATAAAGTAGAATTTTAATGTTATATTTCATAAATGGAGTAATTTGATGACAAAAATCAATCAAAGACTACACTAATAATGAATGAGTAATTTACAACGTGGTTAATTTTTGAAGGTCTAATTTAATATTAGTTTAAATCATTAGAAACTAATTTTAAAGTCTTCTAAATCTTCTTGGAACAAATTTGATATCGAAACTACAATACGAACTAAGGTGGTTTGCTAGTGAGTTTTTATAATATAATGATCAAATAATAATAATTCAGTAAGTTCTAACGTGATAAATTTCTGAGTAACTAATTTGTTATTAATTTAAGAATATTTAAGAACTAATTTTATAAAGTCACTAATATTTTGGGGACAAATTCGATGTCAAAACTAACACATGACTAAATTAATTATGTGTAAATTTTTAAAAGTAATTTCTTGATGTTATAATTTTGAAGGGGACTAATTCCGTGACAAAAGACTAAATTAGTAATGAATAAGTAATTTTCAGCGTGATTAATTTTAGAGTGACTAATTTGATATTAGTTTAAATTGTTATGAACTACTTTTTAAGTCTTCTAAATCTTTATAAGACTAATTTGATATCGAAACTATAAAAGAGACTAAATTGATTATTAGTAAATTTTTATAACATAATAACAAAAAAAATAAATAATTATATGAGTAAATTCTAACGCGATTAATTTCAAAGAGACTAATTTGGTATTAGTTTAAATCTTTAAGAACAAAAAAAAATTTAGCCTTATAAATGTTTGGGAACTAATTCGATGTCAAAACTATCATGGGACTAAATTTGTTATGAGTGAATTTATAAAGTAATTTCTTTATGTTATATTGCTTAAATGGAGTAATTTCTTAATGTTATATTTGCAACGTGGTTAATTTTTGAAGGACTACTTTGATATTAGTTTAAATCGTTAAAAACTAATTTTAAAGTCTTTTAAATCTTTCGGAGACTAATTTGATATCGAAACTACAACATGGACTAAGTTGGTTTGTTAGTGAGTTTTACAAAATAATGATTAAATAAATAGATGAGTAATCTCTAACCTGATTAATTTCAATAACTGATTTGGTATTAGTTTAAGCAACTGTAACAACTAATTATATAAATTTACTGATATTTTATGGACTAATTCGATGTGAAAACTAACACAAGAGTAAATTGATTATGTGTAAATTTATAAAGTAATTTCTTAACGTTATATTTCAGAGGGAGATTAATTTGATGACAAAAATCTAGAGAGGTGTAAATTAGTAATGAATGAGTAATTTTCAGTGTGATTAATTTTTGTGTGACTAACTTGGTATTAGTTTAAATTGTTATAAACTAATTTTTAAGTCTTCTAAATCTTTCGAGGACTAATTTGATATCGAACTTTAATAGATACTTAATTGGTTATTAGTGAATTTGTATAAAATAATAATTAAATAATTAAGTAATTTCTAATGTGATTAATTTCAAAGAGACTAATTTAGTATTAGTTTAAATCTTTAAGAACAAAAGAAAGTTGCTCTTATAAATGTTTTGGGGACTAATTCGATGTTAAAACTAACACGGAGACTAAATTGGTTAAGAGTGAATATATAAAGTAATTTCTTAATGTTATATTTCTTATATGAAGTAATTTGATTACAAAAACAAATCAAGGACTAGACTAATAATGAATGAGTAATTTGTAACGTGCTTAATTTTTCAAGGACTAATTTGATATTAGTTGAAATCTTTAAAAACTAATTTTAAAGCCTTCTAAATTTTCTAGGGATTAATTTGATATGGAAACTACAATAAGGACAATGTTGGTCTGTTGGTGAGTTTTTATTAAGTAATAATTATATAAATAGATTAGTAATTTTTAACATGATTATTTTCTGAGTAACTAATTTTTTGTACTAATTTAAGAATATTTAAGAACTAAATTTTTGCTAATTGTGCCAGAGCAATAAAGCCTTCTAAGTGCTAAATTCTGGCGCTCAAGCGCCAAACACGTTTTACAGGCTACAAGGATTTTTGCTCTGGCGCTTAAGCGCCAGTCACAAACAACAGAATTTCCTGCTTCACTCAAAAATTGCACCCCCTTGGTATTTTTGCCATAACTTGAGTTGTAGATCTCCAAATTTGGTGAAATCAGTGGCAAATGAAAGCTAGTGAAATTATCTACAACTTGTATTCAGAACTCAAGATCTGAATCAATCTATGTATAGTAGATAAGTTCACTTGAATGCCCCTGCCCATGATAAAATCCAATTTGGCACCTCTCAATGTTTCGTCTATAACTCAAGTTATACATATTGGATTCTTGTGAAACTTGAGGCATTAGAAAGATAACAAAATGATCAATAACTTTATGACAGAACATGAAATCAGAATCCAATCGGAACTAGGTCAATTATCCTACTCAATCTGTGCAACAATTCAGCCAACACAAGGGAATTGATATTGATCACTTTTCTCAATTGCACTCATACCTTTACCCATTGTTTATCAATCCAAACCACAACATAACATTAACTCAACAAGGAATTCACTTCCACATCAATTCTATATTTCAAATACTATCTATTCCAAACATCATACCTTTTCATAAAAGCCCCACCAAGCAAGTACTCAAACAAGTCATCACAAATTGCCAAATCCACACATTGAGGTAATTGCATCAATATGACTCCAACTCTATAAAAACAATTCACCCCTTATCTAATCTCATATAGTCCATTCAAAACCTATCATCATACACAAGAGCATACAAGCAATCAAACTAGAACACAAGACACAATTCCAAAAGGCTATTTTCACACACACAAAGGATAAATTTCATTCAAATTAACTCCACATTCTAAAAACACAAGACATATCCCATGGTGATTCCAAACCAAGCCACATGCAACCTAAATTCAAAATATCTAACACAATCAAGTCCAAAACCTAACATGATAAAACCTCTAATTTCTAAATTTTCCCTAATTGGGATTTTAAGTTAACGATTACCTTAGAATTAGAGCTTTAAACTAAATTCTAAATTCCATTGTGGAAGATTCTAAACCGGTAGAATTAGAGTTCCCAACTCGTAGATCATTTTCTTCAACTGCTCCGGCGGCCACCATGCAACAACCCAAAGTGGTGGCCATCATCCCTCTCCTTCTCCATCGCCACCCACTCTTGTTTTCCTTTAAAAAAGTTAACTTTGGCTTTTTGTGTGTGTGTGTCCGTGAGGAAGAGGGAGTGAGTCCTATATATATATATATAAGGGGGGTGCATGGTAAGAGTATGGTTGTTAGTTTTAATTTATTAAAAATTACACCTAAGTCCTTGTCTTTATATAATTTAATAAAAGTCTAAATTAACATAATTTAAATAAATAAAACCACAAGGAATTAATTTCAACTTTCTAATTTTATATTTTAATCTCCTAAACCCACCTTGCTACATTTTTAATCTTTGTATTTATTTCATAACCTAGTCTTCTTCCCCTAATCCTATATGCTTTATAATTCATTTTAGTTCCCTAAATTCCTTATCTTTTCTAAAATAGTCCCTTAAGGACATAACTTGTAAGTTTAAATAGTTTACTCTAGAAACTTTGAAATTTGGGATGTTACAATTCTACCACCCTTAAAAGAATTGTGTCCTCACAATGCATTTTAATTCCTGGCTCAAAGGAACATTCAAAACTGAGATATCTTGAGAGACTTATAGGTTCAAAACCTAACGCATTTAAAACTAACAGGATTCTTGACTAAATTCGGGAGTTTGATGGGGTAAACTTTAACAAGTGTAGTGCGACTTACTAAAATTTCTGCCTGAATGTTATTTAATTGTAGGAATACCTAAACCGATAGAGTGAACACATACACTATTTGGGGGAAAATGGCTTTAGGACGTTGTTATTAGAATTATGATTTCCACAATGATGAATTTAAAAGAGATTAGATAAAAGTGACATTTGGAATTTGAGTACGTTTGAGAAATCAGGGTCTACCCTTGAGACTTGACATGTATTTCACTTAGGTATTCGATATAAATCAGTGAGAAGGTTTAAAAAATTTGGATAACTCTAGACTTGATGAGTACGTTCATCAAGTATTTAATAGAATTCTATAGACTTAGTGAACATAAGAAAAAGAACTTATGAAGTTGACATAAATGTGAACTTTCAAACTCGTGAAAACTTGAATTAGGTAGGAAATAACCCCAGGTGGCCATTAGTTTGTAAATTAAACATAATGGAATAAGAGGCACACTAAATTTATCCCTTGCCGATATTTAGAAATCTTTGAAGAAAGTTTTAGGTGGTCCACTAAGACACTAGTTTTAGAATAGGGGTTAAAATTTACGATTTTTTGGATCTTTTGAGCACAAGTTGGTTCTGAGTTCTAATCGGTACTACCCGTTATGTCTTTGTTGTAGGGCGGAAGGACATCGATTGAAAGAAGCATAGAGTCCTTAAACGTGCCGTGAAAGACTACTTGGATCAAAGTTTCTTCATATTCCTCCTTAGGGGTAACACTTTAATTCTAGGATGATTAAATCATTCCAAGTTGTCGATGTGAGTTAGAGTGGATTAGAATGTGTTTTGCACGTGGCTCTCAACACTAGTAGTTCATGGACTTATTGCCATGATATAAAGAGGATGGTGGAATTGACGGTTACATGAAAGGGTTCGTTGTTTCTTTACTTAGGTCAGAACTCGGGTTAGAGAAAAATCGAGAACTGATTCGAGTGTCCACATATTTATTTTAGTGGGAGAATTATAGTTGATGACTATGACGGCGTATTATGTTAAGGAAATTCTCGTAACCTTACAAGGATTTAATTTAGAGACTTAATATAAGGTTTAACTTATCTTTAGCTTATACACTGAGAAATAATATTAACGAATTTATAGAGTAGTCATTTTAAACGGAGTGCAAAGTTGTAAGGAAACCGGAATCGTCTTAGGCTCTAGGAAGCTCTAAAGGAAACTGGCTATTAACTCAAAATCATATAATTACTAGTGGTAGTTGAATCTGCCTAGGCTCCATAGGATCCAAGTTAAAGAGACTAAGTTCGAATCAATAGGGAGAATTAAAAAGGCATTCTCTTAATGATCGGTAGTAATCCGTTAGCGACAAATTGCATAGATAAAGACTTATATGGATTCAAACTTTGGAAAGACCTGAATTCTTCATAATATGAATAAAAGATTATAAAGAAGTCCTCTAACGCTTTCGCTGTGCCACTCTGGTTGACTTGTCTTCCAAGGTAACTCAGACTCTTACTTGTTGTTGTGAGATTATCACTACCCGACTCTCTAAGTCCTTCCTGCCTCTTTGCTTCCTTACCAATTCGGGGATAATTCGACTTTGAGAAACCCACTCCGTATAAACTTTACACTAATTTCCCACTATCTATATTCTAGAAGGCTAACCACATTCATCCTTAAAACATATTCTACTTGGTATTCAGTCTAGGCTAGTGACTTGAATCCATTGGCTACAAATGCATCAATGCCATGGCTAAGGTACTGAATTGGCCAGGCCCAATATCTTACAGTCACAAACATTGGTACATCTATATCCCAATGCCTCATCCTACTTTCCATGAAAGTTACTAAAAGAAGAACAATCCTTTAAAAGATCATTCATATTCATTAGTAGTCATAACTTCTACTCTCATGCACCAATACTCAGCTGATCAGACCAAATATTAGCTGCATGTTCCTTCGAAGCTTACGACATGCCTAATAGATATGTTTAGAATATTAATCGTTCCGCTGACTATCGACTCATTATCATCACAGTCCGATGGGTCAAACTACTCTGATACCATAAATGTAACACCTTATTTTTGAAAATGGTAGTTACTAAAAGTTTTAACCTGAAAACCTAATACTTACAAAATATTTCTTTAAAATTACCAAAAACTTGCCACTTTGTTTCATATTTAAAATACAAGTGGAAACATTTCTTTATTTATTTTACACTTTCCTATACAGCTGAACAATATAATTTCTGAATAATAAATCTTAGTTTCACTATGTTAGGCTACTTCTAAGAAAATCTTGTAGCCTTTTATCATCCATTGCTTTAGCTCCACAATCTTCTCATACCTGCAATACTGAGACCGTCAGTTATATGTAAAACATATAACAGAGTAACCCCCGATCTAACTAAAACATTATAAATCAGTATTGCAGTCAGTCTAACTGGAAAACTCCTCAAATATACACCCTAGCAATCACATATCATACACATAACACATGCACATACAAACCACACATTCATATACAATGCATGCAATGACAACATCATGTATGCATGCATGCCATGATATCTTTTTATTTCTTTTCATTTCATTCCTTTAAAAGGAGACCCAATGCACGTGGGAATCCAACATGTGCGTGGCAATAGCACTCTAGAGCTCTCTGCAAACCATGATAAGCGTCCTTAACCAGAGTGCATCCTCACCTCCAATAGAGATCTGCAAGGACTATTACCCCTTCCGGCAATAGCCCCAATTGTTTCCCTTATTCAGAGTCAACACCCCTTAGAGGTTTGCAAGAGTTATTACCCATCTAGATAATAACCCCCAATTATTCTCTTTTCCATGCTTGTCCACTTACCTGGTCTACTTCCGGCGGAACTCAACCCACTTACTCAACCAAGGTTGATGGGGGTAGTATTTCTTTTATCATTTGTTTCAACATTACATATTATCATGCATCAAATATTCATCTCATATTAATTGCATTCAACATGTTCCAACATTCATCATTTATCACATCTCAATCATATAAAACATCATTCAAAATATTCACCATTTAAGTCATAACACATAGCACAACATTTCAATGATCCTATTGCATGTTTCTAACTCATATGAACCTATTTCTACTCATTTCATTTCTTAAAAATAAGCTAATTAGGCTTAAATTGCATTTTTCAAGTATAACAGGTCAAACAGGTGCAGGGCTCTAGCACTTAAGCGTCCATTCTGACGCTTGAGCGCCAAACACCTTTTACACGCTGCCAGGATTTTTGCTCTGGCGCTTGAGCGCCAGTCACAAACAGCAGTATTTCCTGCTTCACTCAAAAATTGCACCCCCTTGGTATGTTTGCCATAACTTGAGTTGTAGATCTCCAAATTGGGTGAAATTAGTGGCAAATGAAAGCTAATGAAATTATCTACAACTTGTGTTCAGAATTGAAGATTTGAATCAATCTATGTCTAGTAGATAAGTTCACTTGAATGCTCCTGCCCATGATAAAATCCAAAATCAAATCTGGTAGCTCTCAATGTTTCGCCAATAACTCAAGTTATACATATTGGATTCTTGTGAAACTTGTGGCATTATAAAGATAAAAAAATGATCAATAACTTTATAAAAGAGCACGAAATCAGAATCCAATCGGAACTAGGTTAATTATCCTGCTCAATCTGTGCAACAATTCAGCCAACAAAGGGGAATTGATATTGAATCACTTTTCTCAATTGCACCCATACCTTTACCCATTGTTTATGAATCCAAACCAAAACATAACATTAATACAACAAGGAATGCACTTCCACATCAATTCTATATTTCAAATACTATCTATTCCAAACATCATGCCTTTTCATAAAAGCCCCACCAAGCAAGTACTCAAACAAGTCATCACAAATTGCCAAATCCACACATAGAGGTAATTGCATCAATATGACTCCAATTCTATAAAAACAATTCACCCCTTATACAATCTCATATAGTCCATTCAAAACCTCTCATCATACACAAGAGCATACAAGTAATCAAACTAGAACACAAGACACAATTCCAAATTGCTATTTTCACACACACACACACATAGGATAAATTTCATTCAAATTAACCCCACATTCTAAAAACACAAGACATATCCCATGGTGATTCCAAACCAAGCCACGTGCAACCTAAATTCAAAATATCTAACACAATCAAGTCCAAAACCTAAAATCATAAAACCTCTAATTTCTAAATTTTCCCTAATTGGGGTTTTAAGTTCGGGGTTACCTTAGAATTGGAGCTTTAAACTAAATCTTTAAATTCCATTGTTGAATATTCTAAACCGGTATAATTGGAGTTCCTGACCCGTAGATCATTTTCTTCAACTACTCCAGCGGCAACCCGCGGCGGAATGGCCACCATGCAACCACCCAAAGTGGTGGCCATCATCCCTCTCCTTCTCCATCGCCACCCACTCTTGTTTTCCTTTAAAAAAGTTAACTTTGTCTTTTTGTGTGTGTGTCCGTGAGGAAGAGGGAGTGAGTCCTATATATATATAGAGGGTAGATTATTAGGTAAGGGGGGTGCATGGTAAGAGTATGGTCGTTAGTTTTAATTTATTAAAAATTTCTCCTAAGTCCTTGTCTTTATAAAATTTTAAAAAAGTCTAAATTAACATAATTTAAATAAATAAAACCAAAAGTACTTAATTACAACTTTCTAATTTTATATTTTAATCTCCTAAGCCCACTTTGCTATATTTTTAATCTCTAGTTGTCTTTATTTCATAACCTAGTCTTCTTCCCCTAATCCTATATGGTTTATAACTCATTTTAGTTCCCTAAATTCCTTATCTTTTCTAAAATAGTCCCTTAAGGACATAACTTGTAAGTTTAAATAGTTTACTCTAGAAACTTTAAATTTGGGATGTTATAGTCATAAACTAATTTTAGTATTCAAAATCTTTGAGGGACTAACTTATATTAAAATTATAACACGGGTTAAATTTTTTATTAGTGAGTTTTTATAACATAATAATTAAACTTGGACATGGTTAATTTTCAAGGGACTAATTTAATATTAGGTTGAATCTTTAAGAACAAACTTTTTAGTGTTATAAATTTTTTGGGGAATAATTCGATATCAAAACTAGTGTATTAAACAATTAGAAAAGTAATTTTTGAACATTATGTGATGTAATGAGTGAATTTATAAAGTAATTTCATGATGTTATAATTTTTCAAGGAACCAATTTAATGAGAAAATCTAACAAGGACTACACTAATTATGAATGAGGAATTTACAATATGGTTAATTTTTTAGGGACTAATTTAATATTAGGTTAAATCGTTAAAAACTATGTTTAAAGTCTCATTAATCTTCAGGGTACTAATTTGATATCCAAACTATAACAGAGACTAAATTGGTTAGTTAGTCAATTTTTATAACATAATGATTAATTAAATGGTTGAGTAATTTCCAACAAGATTAATTTATGAGGAACTAATTTGGTTAAGAACCAATTTTATAGTCTTATAAATGTTTTGGGTACAAATTCACGGCAAAAATAAACACAAGGACTAAATTTGTTACCGGGAAATTTATAAAGTAATTTCTTGGTGTTATAAATTTGTATGGGAACAAATTTGATCGATGAAAAAAATCTATCAAGGACGAAATCAATATCGAATGAATAATTTCCAGCATGATATTATTTTGAAAGACTTATTTGGTATTAGTTAAATTGTTAAAAACTAATTTATTTGTCTTTAAATTTTTTATGGACTACAAATGTTGTCACAAATATTTTAAATGTATATTAGAGCTTTGCAATATAACTTAAGTAAAATTTCAACACATGTACAGTAACACCGTTTATGAAATTAACGTTAGGAGATTTTATAATGAAAGTAAAAATTTTAGGAAAATAAGTGTAATTTGAAACTAAAAAGGTAAATATAACGGACAAATCCCAGATAAAGTTAGTTTAATTATTATTGAATATAACTAACAAATTCTTTTGACCACAATACTTAGTACATTATGAACACGTGGCACATGACAATTGGAGGCTTTTTAACAGTTGGAGATGACGATTCATTGCTTCAGCTTATGAACCACAACATCCGTTGATAAGCAAACTCATCAACGGTCACTCTTTCATCTCCCTAAAATTTTCACAACCCAAAAAAGATCCTTTCAAAATTCCCACTCTCGTCTTTTCACAATCTCCACAGTAGAAACACTCTCCACCTTCTCATCCATTAACACATAGTTGTTTCAACATCTCAGTTCCCATTTCAATCAGCGAGTAAGAGACACTCATTGTGATTCAAATGACTGGTACGAAGCAAACCGCAAGGTAATCCACTGGAGGAGATGCTCTGAGGAAGCAGCTGGCTACAAAGGCAGCTCAGAAGTCGGCTCTGGCCACCGACGGCGTGAAGAAGCCTCGCCGTTTCAGGCCAAGGACGGTGGCTGTGAGAGAGATCCGAAAGTACCAGAAGAGCATAGATCTTGTGATCAGGAAGCTTCCATTCCATAGATTGGTTAGAGATCTCTATGCAAATCATGCTAAGATAATTACAATTATGCCGAAGGATATTCAACTTGCTCGTAGAATTAGGGGCGACAAAGCTTAGGGTTTTTTCTTGTTATGTATAAAATCTTTTATCCATTTTAGGGTTCTTTAAACTGTCATCTTCGTTAGAAGGTGAAGGTCCTAGTTTCCATAGAAGTGGTTGTAAAATTTGTTGTTTCTTATTAGAAAAATTGGATTCCAGTTTCATGTTTAAATCATCATTCTTATTTCAATCTCGGTAGAGTGATAAGGCGTGTGGCGTTGCTTTTTGCCTTTTTCTTCCCTTTCTTTCTTTTTCATTCCTTTTCCTTTTATCATTTCTAATTGCTTTTAAATTTTCATTTTATTTTGTTTTAGTTGTTATCCAAAATAAAGTATTATTGGTACGGTACCTGTGCATTCTCACTTGTAACACCTAGATTTTTAGGGTCATTTTTTTTTTCTAAAATAGACCACGGAATACAAAACATAATATATATATATATATATATATATATATATATATATATATATATATATATAAAGTGTGTGTGTGTATGTACAAATATTTACATAAAGTGTTTTTATGTTAGAAGCTAGAGAGATCACTAGTCCGTCAAGGTAACCATACAAAAAAACTAATGGCTACCTAATTATGACAAGATGCAGCTACTAAGGTCTTCTCAAGCGCTGACACCCTCCGAGTTCGTATCACCTGCAATATTGTAACCGTCACTGAGTAACCATCAGTATTGAAAATAGTATATATATATAGTAGTACAACCAGTCTAACTAGAAAATATCCCAAATCCAATTCCTTACAAACACACACAATAGGTATGGAATGCCAATCACATAGGTATGCATGCATGATCATTTTCAATTTCAATTCTTTCTTCTTTTATCGGGAAACCCGGTGCACGCGGGACTCTATCATGTGCGTGGCAATAGCACTCTAGAGCTCTCTGCAAACCCTGGTAAGCGTCCTTAACCAGAGTCCATGCCTCACCTCCAATAGAGGTCTTCAAGAACTATTACCCCTTCCAGTGATAGCTCCTAATTATTTCTCTTATTCAGAGTCAACCCCCATTACAGGTCTGCAAGAACTATTACCCCTTCCGGTAATAGCCCCCAAATCATTTTCTTTTCCATGCTTGTCCACTTACCCGGTCTACTTCCGGCGGAACTCAACCCTCTTACTCAACCAACGTTGATGGGGGAAGCATTTAGCACTTTTACTTTGATACATTTCAGGTTCTCATGCATCACACGTTCATATTCATATCACAATCAATCAAACAAGAGTTTCAGTAGTATAATATTCGAACACAAACATCCTATGTTTGAATATTATGTATCATAAGTTCCACACTCAAATATCTATTCAAATATGGCCCGCCATATTCGAGTTCATACCAACTCTAGACTTATCCATTCTTAAAACAGTTTGAAAATCTATCCAGAGTCCTATTCTCAATTTCATCACATTATAAACTGGAATCTCTTGTCTGTTACATACACTTTATCATTCACACATCATTCCCAATTTCTAATCATGCATCATCTATTTGCATATTTGACCAACACAACATCATGCAGACATATTCAGTAACATCAAACATATAATCAACCAATTTCTAACACATTGTCTATAGTTCCTAATCACATGTTCCTAATATTCCATAGTGCCCTAGATTTGGGGTTTTTAGGGTTACCTTGAATCTTCCAAGATCTCTTCAACTCCAATCCAATCTCCAACTCCCTTCTTCAGCACTCCTATCTCCGTGTCTAAATCTCAATTCTCGGAACCTTTAATAAAGAAGTTTGTGAGAAGGGATCCCTAAGATGAAGGAGTTGTAGAGTGTGGAGTGAGGGAGAGGGAAAAATTCTGAAATGTGGAAGTCAAGTCCCCTATTTATAGGCCCAGGGGTCCATATTCGAATATATATTCGAATATGAGGTTTCTTTATTCAGTTCCACCCTTCCATATTCGAATATGCGCTGTTCATATTCGAAGATGCATAGTCCATATTCGAATATGATTGTTCATATTCGAATATGCATAGTCCATATTAAAATATGACACATCCATATACAAATATGGGTCCTGCATATTCGAATGTGGCTTTTTATATTCAAATATACTTGTCCCTTTTGTCCCTCTTTTGACTTCTATACTTACAACTAATCCTCCTTTTCTTTTCTTTGTAAATTGTAATGAAATCCCATAAGTTCTAAGTCTTCTTTATGGATTTTTCGGGATGTTACAATTCTACCCCACTAAAAATAATTTTGTCCTCAAAATTAGAGTATTACCTCCATTACTGAAATAATTCGGGATATGCGTCCCTCATGTCCTGCTCTTTTTCCCAAGTGATCTCTGATGAGTCAATGTTCTTCCAAAGAACTTTTACCATAGGGATCACTCTGTTCCGTAAGGTCTTATCTCCTCTTTCTAAGATCCTTACAAGTTCCACTAGATGGGAGGTATTGGACTTCAATGGAATGTTGTCTTCTTCTAAAATGTGAGAGGGATCAACGACATGCTTTCAGAGTTGCGATACATGAAATACATCATGGAGATTGGAAATATGAGGAGGCAAAGCTAGTTGGTAAGCAACAGGTCCTATTCTTCGAAGAATCTGATAAGGACCAATGAAACAAGGCTGAAGCTTCTTCGTCTTCATCGCTTTTACAACAGCGGTATATGGTGTAACTTTTAGGAACATATGCTTTCCTTCTTCGAATTCTAAGGGCTTATTCCGTTGATCTGCATAACTTTTCTGACGGTCTTGAGCCTTCTTCAACCTTTCTCTGATACGCCTTATACCATTGGTTGTCTCTTGCACCAAGTTGATAAGTGCAAATTAGTGTGTTTATATAATAAATAATTTGCACTTATCTTCTCAAGAAATAACAGATTTTTATACATAATTTCACCTCTTTTCCTTACTTTGTGAGTTTAAGAGGAAATAAGTGGTAATAATAAATTTTCTTACTTTAGAAATGTATTTTCAGGTGTTTTTGGAAGCAAAATAAGAAAATCAAGTGCTGGAGCATATAAGAGGCCAGCGATCGAGCGCCAGACCAAGGCTCGAGCGCTGGAAGCTGAGGAACATAGGATCCTTTCTGCCCGTGTAAATGCTCTAGCGCTCGAGCGCCACACCAGGGCTCGAGCGCCAGAATACGTTGAGCATTGGATCCTCTCTGCCTGAGTTATGAGCCTGGCGCTTGAGCGCCACACCAGGACTCGAGTGCCAGACGCATTAACCAGGCAATTAAGCTCATTAACCAGCACGTGTCAGGCCAGCGCTCAAGCGCCAGACCCCTGCCCAAAACACCTATAAATACAGCCCTTCAGAAGTTAGGGGAGATATATTGGATTGTATAGAAATAAACCACACAGTATAGGCTTTAGTCAGAGTTCTAATACTCTTAGGTTTAGTTCTTGAAGTTCATGGCCTTGCTAGGCTAAGCTTTCCGCCGGGATATAATGTAATTACTTCGTCTCTTGTTTCTTTCAATTGTTAGTTTATATTATATATGAATTGGAGTTATTCTTCTGTTCTTCTTTTCTTGATTTAAGTTTGATCACCTTTTTCCATGTGTTAGTTTATTTGCGCAGTTGGGAAATTGGTTTATAAACGGATTTGGAGAAAACTATCATAAAACCTTCTAGTCTAGGGATAGATGGAAGTGCTTATGATTGCTTTATACTCTGCTTAATGCAAGACTTAGTTCCTAAAGTGCCAAGGGATTGGGCTCTAGAAACTAGTGTCTTAGAATCAAGTGACAAAGGGATTTGCACTTGTGACATTGAGTATGCCTCTTTTCTTATAATATTAAACTAAAATTGAAAGAAACAAGGTGAAGTAATGAAACTCAATCTCAGGTGAATTGTTATTTTATTTGTTTATCTCTTTATCTAGTGTTTATTTTATTTTCCATTCACAACTTGATATGTTTTTGAATAATCCGTCAACTTAACTCTTAATCGAATAAATTCAAGTGCTCCCTTTGGACGATACACATATAGTCACTATACTGAAGCGAGTTAACCCTTTCCAGCACCATTAAAACGTTAACAAAATTTATGGCGCTGTTGCCGGGGAGCACGGTTGTTTATTTCTTTTAAGTTTTGAGTTGATTTGTAAAAACTGTTAATAGTCATTCTTTTTGTAAGTGTTCGTATAGTTGTACCTAACTCTCACCATTTTTCCAGTATTTTTGTATGCTTATTCGTAGCAAAAGACAAAGAGAAAAGAGGGGAGAGAGTTCCTCAAATTAAATACCGTGAACAAAAGGGGGGAGAGAGTTCCTCAAATTTCTCTAGTAACTCTACACATTCTGTTACTTTTGATATGGCTGCGGAAGGTCCTAATCCAACGAGGGTTGTAGTCCTTGGTGACTATGTGATTCCGCACCGTCCAAGGAATCGATCCGCTATTGTCTTGTCCCCCACTGCTCAGCAAATGGAGATTAAGCCATATTGGTATAATCTCATATTCACTAATTAGTTCACGGGGAAAGATCATGAGGATCCGCATAATTTCTTGGAAACCTTTTATGATCTTGTAGCGACTATGGGCTTGGATGAAGCAAGTGCTGAAGATTCCTATATGAAATTATTTCATTTAGCACTTATTGGAGATGCTAAGGAATGGTTCAAGACTCTTCCGAGTCAAAGTTTGAACACATGGAGTGAGGTTGAAGAAGCTTTCTTAACAAGGTTCTTTCCTCCTTCCAAAATGATCTAAGTGCAATATGAAATATCTGCTTTTAAGCAGGGGCAAGATGAAGCATTCCATGAGGCTTGGGAAAGGTATCAAAGGTTGTTTCGAAAATGCTCGAATCATGGGTTGACCGATATTGCGAATCTTAATATATTTTGTGCAGGATTGAACCATCAATGGACAATGCATCTCACTGCAACTGCTGGACGGTCACTGAAAACCATTGATGTACCTACTGCAATGGAAATTATCACTTCTATGGCAGCAAGTGATAGAGCTGGGCATGAGCCCAGAAGCCAAGTCTCAAAGCCCAAGGGTGTCCTGGAATTAAACTCGTCTGATGCTATCTTGGCACAGAATAAGCTTATGACTTAGAAAATTGAGCTTTTGAGTCAAGCTATTACACAATTGGTGCCAAAGCCACAACAAGTTCAAGTAGTGAACCAACAAGCTCAAATAGGAGCATGTGAATTGTGTGGTGAAGCTCATTCATACACTCAATATCCGCATGCCTCTAGCCATAAAGATGAGGAGTTGAATTTTGTAAATAATCAGTCAAGAGGAAATTTCTTTTCTACACCCTTTAAATCTAATGTTTCCAATGCGGGAATGCAAGGGTGGAAGAATCCTCAAGGACAAGGACAACTGAACTGGAAAAATTCAATGAGTTCATCTAATAGGCCGCCATTTTTCCATTGGTAGAGAGGACCATTAAATTGGAAGACACCTTGGATAAATTTATCCAAGCTTCATTGGCTAACCACCAAAGTAATGAAGCTTTCCAGAAAAACACTGAGGCGTCTATCCGGAATCTTGAAACGCAAGTGGGTCAAATCTCTAAACAATTGGCAGTGCTTACCACTACTCCATTTTCCGCTAATACCACCACGAACCCTAAAGAACAATGCAAGTCCATTGTCACAAGGAGTGGTAAGGAGATTGGTAAAGGAATACGGGATCATTTGCATAAACCCGAGGAGGTGGAAGGAAGAATTGAAAAGGTAGCCATGGAGGAGGTAGAGAAGGAAAGTGGAAGTGAAAGAAGTGAGGAGAAAAATAATGTAAATATTGAAAAAGAAAAAAATCAAAAAATCAAAAAGAAGGTTGAGGTCAAAGAAAACATGGATGGAGTACCTCAGGTAAAGGAGGTTCCTTATCTTGTTCATCCATCAAAGAAAACAAAGGAGAGGCAATATGCTAGGTTTCTAGACATTTTCAAACGACTTCAAATAAATGTACCATTTATGGAAGCTATGGAGGAAATGCCCACATATGCCAAGTTCATGAAGGATTTGTTGACGAAAAAGAGAAAGTTCAAAGATGAAACTGTGGAATTAGAAGCCGAGTGTAGTGCCATCATTCAAAAGTCCTTGCCTCATAAGACCAAAGATCCGGGTAGTTTTACTATCCCTGTTACTATTGGTGCTCTTCCCGTGGGGAAGGCATTACTGGATCTTGGTGCAAGTATAAACCTCATGCCGTTGTCCATGTTAAAACGGATTGGTCATCTGGAAGTAAAACCCACTATAATGACCCTCCAACTGGCGGATATGATGAGGACATGGCAAGGAGCAAGGCCAAGGACCCTCTAGAAGGACTTGGAAGGCCTATGACTAGGGCAAGGACAAAAAAGGCTAAAGAGGCTTTACAACAAGTTTTGACCATGCTTTTCGAGTATAGGCCCAAGACTCAAGTAAAGAAGCCTTTGGTTATTAATTGTTCCATGGTCCTAGAGGATTAGGGCACCCATATTTTCTAGGAGATCTTTATGTTTTAAATATTAAATAAAAGGCCCAAGTTGTAAATAAGTGGTTGAAAATTTGTTTGCTAATTGCACCACTTATGGGGGCTGTTTTTTTTAATTTAATTTTAGTAAGAATAAGGGCCCATTTTGAAGAGCTATTCTTAGCCAAAATAAGCCAAGAAATTGCGCATGAACAAGGGGAATTTCAGCACATGGAAAATTTGGACGGTAGCTTTGGACGGTGGCTTGGACGGTAGCATTTTGCACATAATTTTTGACCCATTATGGCCGCCCATGCTTCAGCCTTGGATGACCAAAATTTAAATTTTTCCCATGTGTTTTTCTTGTTTTTAGGCTTAGATAATTCCTATGTAGTTAACTCCTAGGCAACTTTGTAATCAATTGTGCACATAGGAATTATCCTATATATATGCGCCATTTTGGAGGAATAAAGCAGAAGATTTTGTGTGAAAAGTTACTAAATTTGAGAGTGTGATTCTCTTGCAAAGCTCTAGAGTGATTCTTGAGCATAGGTTTCTCCAAAGGTGTCCTACACTTTTGAGGTTACCTACCTTAGGGAGAGTGATTCTTCCTACCCTCTTCTATCTAATTTCTACTTATCTAATATCACTAAATCAACCAAACTTCAGCCCATACACCTAGTTCTATGCGCCATCCTTTACCATCTTCCTTTCTTGAAATTAACTGAAGTTAAACCTTAAGCCACTTAAAACCAGATCTGCGCCATCTTCATCCTCATTCTAGCCCCATAATCTACTCATACTTAACCTAAATAACCATTATACAACCCCATCCTAACCCTTGAGCAAGTACCCTTAGCCTATTCTTTCCATACCTCCCTTTTTAGCCTTAACCGTAAAAGTTGTCCACAAATAAATTGCCTCCAAGAAATTCGAAATTAAACTTCAAAATTGAGTTATCTAGTCCTAGAAAGATCCTATAATAATCCTTGTCTCATAAGGTTTTCATCAGGATAGGTCATTAAAATTCCCATACGGAGTAGCGAAGGATGTTCTAGTGAAGGTTGATAAATTTGTCTTTTCGGTTGATTTTATCATCATGGATATATAGGAAGACTTGGAGGTGCCTTTAATTTTGGGGCGACCTTTCATGAAAACGGCAAGAGTCATCATTGACGTGGATAATGGACAACTCAAGGTACGAGTTGAGGATGATTAGGTAAAATTTGATGTGTTGGAAGCCATGAAACACCCAAAGGAAAAACAATCAGGCTTTAGGGTGGATGTCATGGAAGAGGCATTTCTATTTGTGAAGCAAGAAATGTACAGTGCTAGCCCTTTAGAAAAAGCTCTAGTGCAGTTTCGTGCATAGTTATATGACTTGGAGGAAGTCGAAATTGAAAAATGTTTGAGGGACCTAGATACTCTGAAAGAGGACCCCATGAAAACATTTGTTTCGGAAGACTTATCCAAGGAGGAAAAGTCAGAAAAAAATAAGCTGGAATTGAAAGTGTTGGCATCCCATCTTAAATATGCATTTTTAGATGAAGGGAGAGGCAAGCCAGTTATTATTAACAGTTCACTATCTTTTGAGCAAGAGGCCAAACTCTTGAGGGTTTTGGGAGCCAATGAAGGGGCGATAGGATGGGCATTGACAGATCTTAAAGGAATAAGTCCTTCTTTCTGTATGCACAAGATACATATGGAAGAGGATTTTAAACCTGTTACCTAGCCTCAAAGGCGATTGAACCCGACAATGAAAGAAGTAGTGAGAAAAGAAGTCCTTAAGTTACTTGAAGCTGGTATGATTTATCCCATCTCTTATAGCGAGTGGGTAAGTCCAGTTCAAGTGGTCCCGAAGAAAGGTGGGATGACGGTCATTGAGAACGAAAAAATTGAATTAATCCCTACAAGGACAGTGACCGGGATGCGTATGTGCATTGATTACAGAAGATTAAATCAAGCCACCGGAAAAGATCATTTTCCCTTGACTTTTATGGACCAAATGCTCGAGAGACTGGCTGGCCAGGCATATTACTGTTTCTTGGATGGATATTCTGGGTATAACAAAATTTTGGTAAACCCAGAAGATCAAGAAAAGACAGCCTTTACATGTCCATTTGGAGTTTTTGCTTATAAGCGTATGCCGTTTGGACTGTGTAATGCGCCTGCAACCTTTCAAAGATGCATGCTCGCCATTTTTCGGACTTGGTGTAGAAATATATTGAGGTTTTCATGGATGACTTTTCTGTCTTTGGGAAAAGTTTTGAAGAATGTTTGAACAATCTGAATATTTTGTTAAGAAGATGTGTTCAAACAAATCTAGTGCTTAACTGGGAGAAGTGTCATTTCATGGTAGAGGAAGGGGTGGTGCTTGGTCATAAGATCTCATCTAGAGGGATCGAGGTTGACAAAGCAAAAGTGGAAGTTATTTAAAAACTTCCACCACCCGTGAATGTTAAAGGAATCAGGAGTTTTCTAGGACATGTCGGTTTTTACCGAAGATTTATAAAGGACTTCTCCAAGATTGCCAAGCCACTTAGTAATCTTTTGGTTAAAAATGTAGATTTCAATTTTGATGCTAAGTGCTCGGAGGCATTTGAGAGACTGAAGGAAAAACTGATTATGGCCCCAATCATAGTTGCTCCAAATTGGACTTTGGACTTTGAGCTTAACTGTGATGCGAGTGACTATGCTGTTGGTGCCGTATTAGGCCAAAGAAAAGACAAAATTTTTCATCCAATACATTACGCTAGTAGAGTACTTAATGATGCACAGGTGAACTATGCAACTACAGAAAAAAGAATTACTAGCAATTGTATATGGGTTGGAAAAATTTAGGTCTTATCTTATAGGGTCCAGAGTGATTGTCTATACTAACCATGCTACCATAAAATACTTGGTGACTAAGAAAGAGTCGAAGCCAAGATTGCTTCGTTGGATTCTCTTGCTGTAGGAATTCAATCTAGTCATCAAGGATAAAAAGGGATGTGAAAATTTTGTGGCTGATCAACTTTCGCGACTTCATAACACAGAGGGGACCAGCGAAGCAAAAGAAATTGTCGAGGAATTCCCGGATGAACGATTACTGTTAATTCAAGAAAGGCCATGGTTTGCTGATATGGCAAATTTTAAAGCAGCAGGAATCATTCCGGATGGATTTTCTTGGCAACAAAAAAAAAAGTTCTTAAAGGACTCTTCTTTCTTCGTTTGGGATGATCCTTATTTATTTAAAATTTGAGGAGATGGTCTTCTGAGACGGTGTGTTTCCCGTGGAGAATCTAAAAACATATTGTGGCATTTTCACAATTCACCCTATGGGGAACATTTTAATGGGGAACACACTGCAGCCAAAGTATTGCAGTCCGGTTTCTATTGGCCAACAATCTTCAAAGATGCTCACATCTATGTGAAGCAGTGTGATAAGTGCCAAAGAGCCGGAGGAGTGACAAGAAGGAATGAAATGCCCCTGACAGTTATGCAGGAGGTAGAGGTTTTTGACTGTTGGGGAATTGATTTTGTTGGTCCATTTCCACCCTCTTTCACCAATGAATATATATTGGTAGGAGTAGACTACGTTTCAAAATGGGTAGAAGCAATTCCCTATGCAAGAGCTGATGCAAAGATGGTAGTGACATTCTTGAAAAAGAATATATTCTCAAGGTTCGGTTCCCCGAGAGTACTCATTAGTGATGGGGATTCGCACTTTTGCAACTCCCAATTAAAAAGGGTCCTGAAACATTATGGGGTGAGACATAAAATTGCTAGTCCTTACCACCCCCAAACTAATGGTCAAGCTGAAGTCTCGAATAGAGAAATCAAGGGAATTTTGGAAAAGACCGTTAGTGTTTCAAGGAAAGATTGGGCCATTAAACTAGATGATGCTCTATGGGCATACCGGACAGCTTTTAAAGCTCCCATAGGATTGACTCCTTTCCAGTTAGTCTATGAGAAGTCCTGTCACTTACCGGTCGAACTAGAACATAAGGCATATTGGGCTTTAAAGTATTTTAATTTTGACCAAACAACTGCTGGAGAAAAATGAAAAGTACAACTTCACGAATTGGAAGAATTGAGACTCCAAGCTTATGAGTCATCAAGGATATACAAAGAAAGAATGAAGTTGTATCATGATAAAAAGTTGGTCAGAAAGGTTTTTAGTCCCGGGCAATATGTTTTACTCTTTAATTCTAAAGTGAAATTATTCCCGGGAAAATTAAAGTCCAAGTGGTCCGGACCCTTTAGGGTTAAGGATGTAAGGCCTTATGGAGCTGTTGAGATTGAAGACCCAGTGAGAAAGGAAAGCTGGGTTGTAAATGGTTAGAGATTGAAGCTATATCTTGGTGGTGACGTCGAGCGGCTTACGACCATAATGGGTTTGAAGGAAGCATAACCATGCTACAGTTGTCGAGCTAATGACGTTAAACAAGCGCTGATTGGGAGGCAACCCAATTTTGGGTTTTTATTTTTGTGTTTTGTGTACATACAATAAATAAATTTGATGAAATTTGAAAAAAAAATTGTGAGAAAGTTGAAAATTTGAGCATTTGAAGCAGGCTTTTTCACTGTCCAGTTTTTGGACCTGGCGCTCAAGCGCTAGGGGTATTTAATTGGCGCTATTTTCAAAAATTATGGGTCAGATGTTGGAGCTCGAGCGCCAATATCAGCGCTCAAGCGCCAAAGACAGCTGAAAGGTCTTTCTTCACTGCCATGTAATTTGGGTTGGCGCTCGAGCGCCAGAAAAGCATAACGGTTGATCTGCTATTCAATGCACCAGGGCTCGAGCGCTAGAAGCAGAGCTTGAGCGCCAGTCACGCGTTGGCTTTGAAAATAGCGCAGTAGCAGTTTTCTTTTCACAAAATCTCTTTTTCTCTCAACTGTTACACGCACATTTCTCTCTTTCTCACACGATTGTCTTTCAATTCATCAAGTTTTGCAAGTTTTTGGGGATTCTTGTTCATCATCATCATCAACATGTTTAGGTAATGTATTTCATTTCTATTTGTTCATGTCTCTCCATACCCATTTATGATGATTTTCTGACTTGGGAAGGTTCATAACATTAAGAATAGCGTTTTTTGTGTTTGAATATATATATGTTAGGGTTATTTACTGACATTGATCTAATATTATGGATTGTTTTCATTGATTAGTATCATGTTGAGTCAAAAATTTCTGAACTACACTCTCCATAAAAAAATTTTCTGCAATATGAAGTTTGGAGTTGTCATGTTCTTGAGGTTACATAAGGATTTTTGGTGAAAATAGTCCCTACATTGTTAGAACCCAAATGTACATTGTATACTTACACATGATGATGATGATGGTTTGGTTGCTTAGTTACTAATTTTGATATTTCTTCAATAGTTTATACAGGAACTGAGGAAAGGCACCCGCCCATGAGCCAGAACGTGCTTCCAAAAAGAGGAAGGAAGGCCCCCAGAGGAGAAAAGGAGGTTCCTCATCCCCGGGTGGTGGTTCTGACCATCCCCACCGGTTCATTGACTGGGAAAGGGCTGATAGGTTCTGGGTCATTGATGATTGGAACTTCATCGCGGAACGAAGGGTTGAGTTGCGAGATGGAGAATGCCAAGAGTTCACCGGCATGCTCACTCTCCGCAACTGGTGGTCTATTGCATCGCTCCCGGAGAAGTTCGACACAGAGATTGTCAAGGAGTTCTATGCGAACGCCTTTGGGGGTAAAGACATCAAGACACGTGAGAAGGTGTCCACTATCCACGGGATACGGGTACCGTATGATGCCGATTGGATAAATGAGAAGATCGGCGGAGGAGTCATTTCACCTATCTCGACATATGAGAGAAGTGAAAGGGTGGTTGACGACTTCACGAGAATGAGGAATCAGGGAGATTTGCACCTGCAAACGACTTTGGAGAGGATTTGCTATGAAGACCGGAGGATTGTGGAGACGACTAGGAACGAAGTTCCCCACAAGGTTCTCCGGGGCAACATGACTGTCGTCTCCAAGCTTTGGATGACATTCATTCTCGCCAACCTCCGGCCAAAATCTCACCCCCTCTGATCTCCCACTTGAAGAATGCCATCTCCTGGGATGTATCAAGACTCCCGGCATCATGGTCGACCCAGCTCGGATTATTTCTGACATGATTTGGGCCAATGTGCACAAGAATGGCACGAAATAAAGTTTAGTGTTCCCGTCTTTTATCACTAGTTATGTGAAGATGCGGGGGTTCCAGTCGTTCGTAGCTAGAAGATTATAGAGCCCATTGACAAGAAATATTTTCAAAACCACTGTGCGGACAGGGATCCGAATGCACCACCTGCACCACCACCGCAAGTTCCCCCGAGAACAATGGAGGATTTGTGGGACCGTATCAGCACGAGGCTTGATCACAATGACAAGCAATTTGCTGCCCTACATCGGGGGATGACTAGTCTTCACCTCTCCGACTACTCGATGGCCCAGCACTCTATGCTGGGCCAAACATTTTTCCATCCTCCGGAGGCTTTTGCTACACATTTGGATTGGCCTGGGGACCAGCCAATTCCACCGAGGGAGGCAGCTGGAGAGGGAGGTGAAGGAAGTGGTGGTAGTGGTGGTAGTGGGGAAGATGATGGGTCTGGTGGCGATTGGGACATCGACATCAACGATTATTTGGAGGAGGATGACCCATTGATTTGATAGGGAAGTTTCTATTGGTTTCTGTTGATTTCTCTTATTTGACTTGTTTTATTTTTCTTGTTGTTTTTATTTTTGTAGTTTTTGTTTTTGTTTTATAATAAAATTATTGTAGTTTTTGTTTCTTTTTATGAAAAAAAATGAAAAAGTTTGTTTTGTTTCAGTGGCAAGTGTTGGTTTTTAGTGGTGTGAAGAATGAAAATTCTTATGATATTCCATGGTTTGAAAAAAAGAGGAATTGTGAAAAATACTGATTTGAAAGTTAACCGATCATGAGATGATTTTTGTGCATTGGAAGTTGTGAAAAATTATTTTCAAAGTTAAAGTCTTTTTAGCCTTGTATGTTGAGTGAATCCCACAAAAATATATGAGAGTCCTCTTTGTTAACTTGAATGGATTTTGTTTGATTTTCTAATTGCCATGATCAATTGAGACATAAAAATGATAGAGGCATAGTTTTCTTGATTGAGTTTGAGTCAAAAAGTTTACTTGTGAAATTACATCTTTTGTTGGTACCCACTTTGAGGCATAAATTCTTTCTTAAACCCTAAGACACCTATGTGAATGTTTTATTCTTACCTTTGAGTTGGAGAAAAATATGTATATGTTCAGGGGGAAATAATGGGTATTCAAATGATGTATGATTCTGTTGGCTTAGACAAATGAATCAAGTGTTTCTAGTATAAATGTGAATCCTTGGGCAGCCTTGTGTATATATGTGAAAAAGAAAAATAAAAGAAAAGAAAAAAAAAAGTAAATAAATAAAGAAAAGATAAGGTGCCTTGGAAAATAAGAATGAGAAACACTTGAACGGAAGTATGAGTTTGAGCATGTTTTGTAGAATAGGTTGGGGGGAAATTTGTAAGTATATGAAAATATTTTCTCTAACTCGTTTTGCATAACCAGAAAAACAAAGATTCCTTGTAGTCCAGCCTCATTACAACCTTTTGACAAGACCTCTTGATTTATTGTTCAATTTTGTGAAATGGTTTGATGGCAAATGAAAAACAAAATTCAAGTTAAGTGACATTAAGAAATGAGCGACATTGGCACCATGTAAGATTTGAGAGTAAACATAACTTTTCTGACGGTCTTGAGCCTTCTTCAACCTTTCTCTGATACGCCTTATACCATCAGTTGTCTCTTGCACCAAGTTGATAAGTGCAAATTAGTGTCTTTATATAATAAAGGATTTGCACTTATGTTCTGAAAAAATAACATGTTTTTATACATAATTTCACCTCTTTTCCTTACTTTGTGAGTTTAAGAGTAAATAAGTGGTAATAATAAATTTTCTAACTTTAGAAATGTATTTTCAGGTGTTTTTGGAAGCAAAATAAAAAAATCAAGTGCTGGAGCATATAAGAGGCCAGCGCTCGAGCGCCTTGGTCGCCTGACCAAGGCTCGAGTGCTGGAAGCTGAGGAACACAGGATCCTTTCTGCCAGTGTAAATGCTCTGGCGCTCGAGCGCAACACCAGGGCTCGAGCGCCAGATGCATTAACCAGGAAATTAAGCTCATTAACCAGCACGTGTCAGGCCAGCGCTCAAGCGCCAGGAGGGTGCTCGAGCGCCAGACCTCTGCCCAAAACACCTATAAATACAGCCCTTCAGAAGTTAAGTGAGATATATTAGATTGTATAGAAATAAACCACACAGTATAGGCTTTAGTCAGAGTTCTAATACTCTTAGGTTTAGTTCTTGAAGTTCATGGCCTTGCTAGGCTAAGCTTTCCACCAGGATTGAATGTAATTACTTCGTCTCTTGTTTCTTTCAATTGATAATTTATATTATATATGAATTGGAGTTCTTCTTCTGTTCTTCTTTTCTTGGTTTAAGTTTGATCACCTTTTGCCATGTGTTAGTTTATTTGCATAGTTGGGAAACTGGTTTATAAACGGATTTGGAGAAAAACTCTCATAAAACCATATAGTCTAGGGATAGATGGAAGTGCTTATGATTGCTTTATACTCTGCTTAATCCAAGAATTAGTTCCTAAAGTGCCAAGGGATTGGGCTCTAGAAACTAGTGTCTTAGAATCAAGTGACAAAGGGGTTTGCACTTGTGATATTAAGTATGCATCTTTTCTTATAATATTTAACTAAAATTGAAAGAAACAAGGTGAAGTAATGAAACTCAATCCCTGGTGAATTGTTATTTTATTTGTTTATCTCTTTATCTAGTGTTTATTTTATTTTCCATTCACAACTTGATATGTTTTTGAACAATCCGTCAACTTAAATCTTAATCGAATAAATTCAAGTGCTCCCTGTGGACGATACATGTATAGTCCCTATATTGGAACGAGTTAACCCTTTCCAACACCATTAAAAGGTTAACACAAGTCCAGTCCCAATAGTAACTTATCTCCAGTTTCAAACCAACATATTGGTGACTGACATTTCCTTCCATAAAGTGCTTCACAGGGTGCCATGCCTATGCTTCAATGAAAACTGTTGTGATAGGAAAATTCTACCAATGGCAGATATCTTCCCCAGTCTCAACCTTCTTCTAGCAAACAAGCTCGCAGCATGTCTTCCAGAGTCCGAATTGTCCTTTCGGACTGCCCATCAGTTTAGAATGGTGTGAGGTACTCAAATGTAGCCGAGTCCCAAAAGCCTTCTGCAATGCTCCCCAAAAACGCGATGTGAACTTGGGGTCTCTATCTGATATTATACTTATCAGTGCCCCATGTAGTCAGACTATTTCTGTAGTGTACACTTTGGCATATCTCTCTACTGAGTAGGTAGTCTTGACAGGCAAGAAATGAGCAGACTTGGTCAACCTGTCTATGATAACCCAGATTGATTCGTGTCCTGCTGGCGTTCTGGGTAATCTAACCACAAAGTCCATGGCTATAGACTCCCATTTCCACTCTAGAATGTCTAACGGTTGAAGTGGTCCAGAGGGTCTTTGATGTTCTACTTTGATCTTCTGACAAGTGAGACATTTAGACATGAATTCTGCAATTTCATTCTTCATTGCAGGCGACCAAAACAATTTCTTCATGTCTTGATACATCTTGGTAGCCCCAGGGTGTACTGAGTACTAGCTACTGTGATTCTCCTCAAGTATTGTCTTCTTGATTTTGGCGCATTTGGAATACACATTCTGTCTCTAAACAAAATCATACCATCACCTGCCACTGAGAAATGAGCTTGTTTCTTGAGTGTCTGCAGTTCATGATCATATTTTTGTTCTTCCTGAATTTGATCTCGTAGTGCATTCTTCAAGACAACTTTGCACACAGATATGCCAGCACTGTAACAAGACACATCCAAGTGTAAGTCTCTAGATTTCTCCAAAAGTATCATCTGATGAATCATCATAATTGACACATGTAGAGATTTCCTGCTTAGTGCATCCGCCACTACATTAGCTTTTCCTGGATGATACTTTAGCTCAAAATCATAATCCTTCAAGAACTCCATCCACCGTCGCTGCGTCATATTCAACTCCTTTTGATTGAACAAATATCTCAGGCTTTTACGATCGCTGAATACTTCCAACGTTACTCTGTACAAGTAGTGTCTCCAAACTTTCAACGCAAATACTACAACGGCTAAGTCCAAGTCATGCGTTGGGTAATTTGCTTCATGTGGCCGTAATTGTCGGGAAGTGTAAGCAACTGCATGTCCTTCTTGCATAAGTACACATCCCAAGCCTTGCTTCGACGCATCGCAATACACTTGGAAATTCTTTGTCGGATTAGGAATTACTAACACCGGTGCTATTTTCAGTTTTTCTTTCAGCAACTGAAAGCTTTCTTCACACATGGTATCCCATACAAACGGAACACCCTTTCGTGTCAGCTTCGTCAACGGAATCGGAATATGGGAGAATCCCTTAATGAATCGCCGATAGTACGCTGCTAATACCAGAAAACTTCGGATTTCGGTGACATTGGTCAATCGTTCCCATTTCAACACAGCTTCCACTTTGCTTGGTTCTAGAGCTACGCCGTCTTTTTTAATCACATGTCCAAGGAATTGAACTTCTTCCAACTAGAACTCACTTATCCAACTTGGCATACAACTGTTTTTCTCTGAGTATTCCTAACACCAGTCCCAAATGCTCTTCATGTTCTTCAACAGTTTTGGAGTAAATGGGGATATCATCAATGAAGACTACAACAAAGCTGTCCAAGTAGGGTTGGAAAATGCGGTTCATATAGTCCATGAAAATAGCAGGAGCATTTTTCAATCTGAACGGCATCACCAAGTACTCATAATGGTCGTACCGTGTCTGGAATGTAGTCTTAGAAATATCTTCAGGCTTAATCCTAATTTGATGATATCCCGACTGAAGATCAATCTTAGAAAACACCTTGACTTCTCCTAGTTGGTCAAGCAAATCATTGATTCGTGGAAGTGGATATTTATTCTTTACTTTCAACTTATTCAACTCTCGATAGTCTACACACAAGCGCAATTTCCCATCCTTCTTCTTGACGAGCAGCACTGGGGCTCCCCACGGCAAAGCGCTTGGTCTAATAAACTGCTTCTGCATTAGTTCTTCAATTTGTCGTTTAACTTCCACCAATTCAAGCGGTGGCTTTCTGTATGGTGCCTTAGAAACAAGTCCAGCTCCTAGAATTAACTCAATCGAAAACTCTACTTCTCTTTCTGGTGCCAAAGATTCGATGTCATCAGGAAACACTTCCGGAAAGTCTCGGACTACGGGGAGAGAATCAACATTCACTGATTTCTTAACATCACTTACACAAACAACCAGATACCTTGGACCATCATCATACATAGACAGATTATGGAGATCAAAAGTAGGATGATGCGTACAGTATATCTCCAAGCCTCGGGCTGCCTCGGTTTGGAATATGCACGGTCTTGGCGGCGCAATCGATCTTGACTTTATGAACTTTGAGTCAATCCATGCCTAAGATCACATCTAGCCCCTTCATTGGCAAAAAATACAAGTCTAAACAGAAAGTCTTGCCTTGGAAATCTAGGAATACTGGGGAACACATAGTTGTTGTACATATTTTCACCTTAGATGGAGTAGATACTAACACTTCATAGGGTAACTTGGACACAGGTAAATATACTCGTTTTGCACAGTCTACTGAAATGAATGAGTGTGTCGCTCCTGAATCAAACAAGATATTAACAAGCTTTGATTTTATTAATCCTGTACCTTGGATAAGATCCTTGGAATTGTCAACCTCCTAAGCATTAAGTGTATACACCCGACCTCTCACCTGATTCTTCTTCTTGTCCTCCTTTGCTGGCTTCTAATCTTTTATTGGGCATTGCCAACTGAGATGTCCAGGCTTGTGGCATGTAAAACAAATTCTCTTGTTCTTGTAGCACTCTCCTTTATGAAACTTCCCGCAGGTCTGGCATTTCGGGACAGTTCCATTGCCTTTGTTTTCTACTTCCTTACCCTTTCCTCCCTTTGAGCTTCCTTCTTCTCTCTTGCACTTCCACAACAGTTGTCTACTAGCCACTACTGCGGCCAAAGACTGTTCAGCAAGTTGACATGCTTGAATCAAAGTCTTATACTCTCGGATTTGCTGAGTAATTACTAATTTTCTGACTGCAGGCCTAAGTCCTTGTTTAAACCTTTTTGACTTCCACGCCTCATCAGGTTGGTTATGAAGTTTGTTCGAAATACGAGCTAAGCTTTCAAATTTGGCAACATACCCATCCACAGTCATGTCACCCTGCTGCAATGTGAGAAATTCTATCTCCTTTTGATTTTCACATTAGATGGAAAATAATTGTTCATAAACATAGTCTTGAATTCCTCCCAAGTCATATGGCCTCCCGTTGCTTCCATGTGTTGTCGATGTCGCTTCCACCACTGAGACGCTACTCCTCTAAGTCTATAGATGGCCAACTCTACCTTGTCTTGATCGTCAGATCTAGTCACCCGAAAAATTTACTCTAACTGATCTAACCACTCCTCTGCTACCATAAGATCTCTTCCACCAGAGAAAGTGGGTGGGTCATGTCGCCAAAAACTCTGATAACGATATTCCCGACCTTGTGCCTCCATCTGAGTCATGGCCTGTGCCACCTGTTGTATTAACGGAGAATCGGTCAGAGTTGGTGTGGCATTGGTGTTAGAACAAGGTCAACTGTGGTGTCTTCCTGCCATGCCTTCCTGCATACAACACACCACACTAAGTTGATCAGGCTCAATATAATGAATTGTACACAGTCAACATCTCAGGTTAAGACAGGACTTATCTCTCTGGACTTTTATCTAAGTTACATATTAATACCACAGTCCGGATAGGACCAAACTGCTCTGATACCAAATTGTAACACCTAGAATAGCAAAGCTTGAACAAAGATACTTTAGTTGATATATGGAATTAAATAAAGATGAATATGAATTTAAAGATACAAAAAAAAAAATACACAAATAAGAGTTTAAGGATAGAGAAAATAGCACCAAGTTTTATACTAGTTCAGTCACAATCCACTTGTGACCTACGTCCAGTCTACGAATCTCCGCCGCGCAAGAATTCTTGTATTGCCTTTCAACAAGTTACACACTAAGAGCACCCTTCTCCATTGGATACCCCACAAATTTCAAGGGCCTCAATCTAGGAATACCTCACCCTACAAATAACTTTGAAGGATGCCACACCTTCAACAGACAGCAAGGATTCCTCACCTTCTTAACACCTTAATTTAAAATCACAACAATGAAACTCTCAAAAAGAGTAAATAATACAAATTAAAGCTCTAAGGTATTTGATTTAAGGCTCTTTGTTTAATGAAACAAACAAAGTAAGGGAAAGACAAAGAAAGCCTTAAGCAATAGCACAAGACCCTTGATTTAGAAGGATTGAAGATAAAAACACTTTTTCAATTTAGTAATTAGCTTGCAAGGGTGTATTATAATCTTCGCAGAAGCCTCTTTTATAGGCAGCAGAAATGGCAGATGAAAAATGTGCACAGTTCATTTACATATTCAAATATGTATTCGAATATAGTGATTCTGCCATTAAAATTTGAATTTTGAGGGCTTCATATTCGAATATATATTCGAATATGGAGGATCCATATTTGAATATTTATTCGAATATAATAATTCTGGAAAGTTGAAATGTCAAGACAGCATGTTATATTCGAATATGTATTCGGATATTGCAAGCCAAATTCGAATATATATTAAAATATATTGTTTGTGGAAAATAAACAAGCCAAGGCAATATATCATATTCGAATATATATTCAAATATGGCAAGCCATAGACGATCATATATTCGAATATACTGGTTAGAAAATTCAAATTTTAATTCCAAAACCTTGATATTCGAATATACATCAAAATAGACTTTTCCAAGTAAAAGTCAAGTTTATGTGAGTTTCCCATTTAAGCTTCCAAAATGCAATGTGACCCTAATTAACCTATTCCTATGATTGAAATGAGTAGAAATAGTTCCATATGAGTTAGAAACATACAATAGGATCATTGAAATGTTGTGTTATGTGTTATGACCTAAATGTTGAATATTTTGATTGATGATTAATGTAATTAAGATGTGATGAATGATGAGTGTTGGAGCATGTCGAATGCAAATGATATGGGATGAATGTTAAAGGCATGATAACATGTAATGAGGAAATGAAATGAAAATTGGAATTATGCAAACCCTTTGTGGTCCCTTGAAAACTATACAAACCCTTTTATGGAGCCTTGAAATGATGCAAACCCTATGTGGTCCCTCGAAAATTATGCATACCCGTTGTGGTCCATGGAAAGCAGACGACTCAGATGGGGACGATCATCAGAGTCACATGTGAGCTCAAAAATTGTGCATCGCTACTGTGCACCCATGGTGGATTCCCTGTGCAAGGGGTCTCCCGTTAAAAGATGAAAGGAAATGAGTTGAAATGAAATTTAATGTGAACTCATGGCATGCTTATGCATTTAATTTGTCATTGCATTCATTGGTTGTGAATGTGTGATTTGTGTATATGAATGTGTTTGTGTGTATGTTGTATGTCACTGGAGATTTTTCAGTTAGACTGGCTGCTGATTGAAAATATTTTCAGTTAGATTGGGGGTTACTCGGTTATATGTTTTACATATAACTGATGGTCTCAGTATTGCATATACCGAAAGATTGTAGAGTTAGAGCAACGGATGAGACAAGCTTTAGGAGTAGCCATACATGATGAAACTAATATTTTTATTCAGATATTATATTGTTTAGCTGTATAGGAAATTGTAATATAAATAAAGAAATGTTTCCGCTTGTATTATAAATATGAAACCAAGTAGCAAGTTTTACAATTTCAAGGAATTTTGTAAGTATTAGGTTATCAAATTAAGGTGTCACATAAGTATTAAGTTTTGAAGTTAAAATTTTTTCTATAACTACCATTTTAAAAAATTAAGGTGTTACATCTATCTTCATGAGTTAATGCATTTTTAATAATTCTTAAGTCTCAAGCGGTGCCTTCCCATCCAAGGAGCACATAAGTGAACCTTAAGTCTAAGAGTACACGCAGCTAACATATTTTTTGTTGGACAATCTTTTCTACCATGTTATCGAAGAGCATCAACAAGAGATACTTTGACACGTACTACCTTCGGTCCCAAATATAAGATCCTCTTGAGAAAATTTGTTGATCTTATATATAAACCCCCTACAAAGTTCAAGAAACAATTGTTCGTTTTTTCCTTGTCTATCCTTGTAATAATTGAAGGGATAGTGGGTACAATGAATGCATTTGCTAAACATTGACTTTGAATAAAGGTAAATTTGGTAGATTGTAATATTTTTTTTTGTAAAAACAAAACATTAAATTAGGTTGTTAGTAGTTTTCTTAATCGGTGTGAATTAGTTAAAAAGTCCTATAAAAAGGACCAGAGGTAGTATATGTGTTCCGTCTATGGCACAGACACAGTCCTACCATTACATATGTATATTAATATAATCTAGAATAGTCTACAATAAATAATGCTAAAGTTTCATAATTAATTAAAAAAGATTAATTACCTTAAAATATGGATGGAATGTATTATTACTAGAAACTGCATGAGGAATAGTTGAGCCATCGGGTTGTACAAGGAATTTTTCTTCCAATTCATATATAGCTCTTAACACTTGATGACAGCTAATCGAGTCTCCAGAATGACGAAACCAGAAGTTTACTTCATGTTGTTTAGCATTATGTGTTAATATATAAATAGTTTTTGCTACTTGTTTTTCCACACTTGCACAGCGTGTGAGTTGCAATCCACCCTCTCTTTCTTACATTACACATAGCACGTGCTTCTGAATCATGAAGCCAATTGAGCAAAATCCCATCTACCCCTTTCTTATACAATGTTTCTCCACAAATTATAAAATTCATGGCCATTAACTTTAATTTTCTATCCGTAGGGTAATTAGGATCTTTCACATATACAATGATAGGAGTTCTCTAATCTCTATGTGTCACATCCATATTATGAACCCCAATCTCATCAATAGGGAACCTGTGGTTAATCTGACGTAAAGCTTCTAGGTTTTTATTAGAAATCTTATACCTAGAAGCTTTCTCAGCTAGATCATTAGCAAAAGTGATATCATCGAGTTTCTTGATTAATCCAAATGCTAACTGAAGTATACAACCATTTTAGGACTCAAACAATTATATTTTCCTGTTATTTGTCTTATCACCATCTAAGAATCCCCTCTGACCAAGGCTGTTTTAGCATTCAGATTGAGAAGCAACACTAATATTGGAATTAGAGCCTCATACTCGAATTCATTGTTAGATCTTATAATGTCTACCTCAAATGCAAATTCGGTAAAAATATCAGTGGGTGGAATAATTACAATTCCTATACCAATGCCACATTTGTATTTAGATGAATGAAAGTGAACTATCAAAGACTTCTGACCAACAAACAATGTCATCTATTTTCAACTTATTTTCAACATTCTTAACCTTTTGATCCACAACATTCTCAAAACAAACTTCTATTTTTCCAAAAGAAGTGCTTTTATAATATCTTGAATCAGACTCAGAAATGCTAGCAACAATCTCAAGTAGCTTATCACACCCATAGTAGCATGCGAGGAATACCTATCTTTACCTGGTTTTCAACATTGCATGTAAGGATTCTTCATTCATGAAAAGATATTATATCACTATAAACTTTGATTAATAAACTCAGAAACATATCTTAGTCGGGTCTCTAATCACCTACACATATAAAATCTTGCAAATTCTCGAAAGTTCACAACTTGAACTTTAAATTTGGCTTAAGACAGATTAAAAAATCATTTGTAGAACAAGAGATATTGTTGGGAAAAACTGTGGATAAAATCAGGATTAGAAGACGAGAAAATAAGCTGAAAAATGTAAAGAAAACACGAAAGAAAGGAAGGGAACAATGGCGCCACAATCTTAATTTGATTGATCTACCTTAAGAGATCACAAATAGAATTGGGGAATTCTTGATAAGACTCATATAATTGAACAAGAATCCTAGAGACAAAATTCTCACAATGAATAAAAACTGAATTCTATGTTGTAATCAGTTTTTGGCCTCCTTTTATAATGGCTTCCTTACACCTAATAAAACCGTAACGTAAATAACTTAATTTTTCCATTAAACAACAAAGGTTAAAAAATAGTGTTCAGCCCAAATAACAAGACTAAAAGATTTAACTGGGACATGTATTCGTGCAAAGAAAACCCATCCAATCAACCTTATTACAACTTTACAATAATAAATTAAATTTAAGAAAATAAAAGTAAGTGCAGAATCTAACTAAGAAAAAAAGGCCTTCATGGGAAACCTTCAAGCCTCTATTCCTTCTTTTTTATTAAGAACTTCATCATTTTTGGCTTAAGTTCTTCAAGGCTTAGGTCTACTTTAAATAATGAAGTCAATAAGTGATTTACAGTGTCTTTGGCCTTCTTAGATCTTGCCTCTCTCATTCGGCTTCCAAGGCCTTGTAAGTCCTTCATGTTGCCTTCCTTTTTTTTTTGATAATAAACGGGGCACAACGACCCGAACACAACCAAACTACACAATCATTAGAGGAAGAGACACCCCATAACAATCCTCCCTAATAAGAGAAACAAGAGAAGAAGGAACATCTAAGAAAAAACAGCAAGACCCATAGGTTGGGAATGACTCACATTTGCCAAATGATCCGCACATCTATTCGCCTCACGGAACACATGGCTAACACTAGCAATATGACATAAGTCAAGTAACCTACGGACATCACAAACAAGAGCACCCTTTAAGAAGAAATTGGACCACAAGCTTTGAATCAAGCTCAAGGTGAACACGAACTAAGCCTTTCTCACGCACCAGTCGCAAGCCATGAAGAACCCCAAGAAGCTCAGCATGGAACGACGAACACAGTGGAAGAGCAGCAGCAAAACCCATCAAAAAATGGCCAGAACTGTCTCGAATTAATCCCCCACAAGCTGAGGCACCCTCTTGAAGGCAAACAGAACCGTCGGTGTTCAATTGAGAGTGTCATCTTCAAGTTTAATCCAAGAGATATGTGCTTCCTGCTTGGTAGATTGCGCCAACAAATTTGATCCTGAAGAGAGATTCGCAATACAGAGCGAGAAATGCAAAATCTGACTCTTCAAAACCTCCACTGATACCCTCTTGAAATTAAAAAAACAAGCTAGTTCCTATTCTTCCTAAGTGACCATATTGTAACCGCAAACAGGACAGACCAAGGAATAATATGGGACCCCATATAGTGAGTTAAATTCTTGACCAACCAAGCCCCATGGCCAAGATTAAAGAAACAACTCCAATGTCGGGGCGAGATGAAGTGAGACCATAATTCCTGAGCAAAATCACAATCCCAAAGAACATGAGACAGATTCAGGGCCTTCATCACAAACGGAGCAATCATCTTCCATAGACATATGCTTCTTCACTCGCATCTCAATAGTCATAAGACGATTTTGGGCAACCTTCCATAAAAACGTTTTAATTCTTTGTGGACCTTGCCACTTCCACAAGACCTAAAACATATATTCACTATCTACAGAAACGTTATCCTGAGAAACTACCAGATCATAAGCAGATTTCAAAGAAAACTGGCCATTGGACGTCAATCCCAAAGTAAGGGTATCATTTCCAGCAAGATCAAAAGGAGGAGGAATCAACTGTAATTTTTGACTAACCACTGTTGGGAGAGATGCAAGTTCTTGCCAATTCCAATTCCCATCATAAGCATAAGAAGCAACCGTTCTACTCAAATCATCCAAAGAAAGAGTCTCATCAATTCGGTCACAAAGGGGACCTAGAGTATGAGCCCAATTATCAGTCCAGACTTTCACATAAGAACCATTCCCAATATTCCAAAGAAAACCTTTTTGTAGAAACTGCAAAGATGAGAAAATACCTCTCCAAGTATAAGATGCCAAATGAGTATTCCGAAACTCTGGATTGAAGGAAGCCCCACAATTATACTTAGCCCGAAGATTTGTGATCCAAAGAGTCATGATTCTTCACAAACCGCCATCCCAGCTTAATCATAAAGGCCAAATTCAAAGAATGAAGATCCCTAAAGCCTAGACCACCACGATCCTTCGGAAGGCAAATTGTATCCCAAGAAATAAGATGGGAACCACTTCGATATGGAGGAGAATTCCAAATGAATTTCTTACAAACGCGATTAATCTTATCACAAACACCAATGGGGATTATTTGCATCTGCATAACATAATTGGGAATACTCATAATACTAGTTTGAGCCAGAGTAACTCGAGCTGAAAAAGACAAAGTATTTGCCTTCCAAGAACTGATCTTTTTCCAAATTTTATCAATTAGAAAAGAATAAGCATGTCGAGAAGAAAGCCCCGTATGGATTGACACTCCCAAATAAAGGCCCAAATCATATGTCCGATTAAAACTCAATTAATAACAAATATCTGCAGCCAGAACATCATCCATGCATTAGGAGAAAAATAAATGCTCGATTTAGAAGGACTTACTTTCTCCCCAGAAGCTGTATAGAAATTAGAAACCACTTCTTCAATGAGTGCAACTTGTTCAAGATTGGCCTCTGCCACCAAAATAATATCATCTGCAAATAATAGGTGAGAAATAGGGGGACCATTTCTACCCATCACTAAAGGCTTCCAAAGATTAGCCTCCACCTTCTCAGATACACAATGAGCCAACCTCTCGATAGCCAAAACAAACAAATAAGGAGAAATCGGATCCCCTTGTCTAACACCCCGAGAAAGGACAAAGGAATCCATACAATTACCATTCCAGTTGAGACACATGGAAGAAGAGGAAATGCAATGATAAATAATATCCACAATAGAATTGTCAAAACCAGCCAACCTGAGAGTGTCAACAATAAAGTCCCATAGAAGTCAGTCATAGGCTTTCTCTAAATCAAGTTTGGGGATCATGCAACCTTTCTTACCCTTCAACTTCTTCATAGAATGAACAAGCTCTTGTAATATAATAACATTATCCCATCCTTGCCTCCCCGGTACAAAACTGGTTTGGTTAGGAGAAATAATGTAAGTTAGAGCTACCTTTGTCATATTTGCAACAATCTTTGTAATTAGCTTATAGATGACATTACTGAGAGCAATAGGACGAAACTAAGCCGGAGACACTGGAGCATCCATCTTAGGAATTAACGATAGCATCGTTTGGTTGACATCCTTAATGTGCGAAGGAGAGTTAAAAATACCACGCACAAGTTCACAGATCACAGGTTGAAGAACATCCTATTGCGATTTGTAAAAAAGAGCATGAAGACCATCACTACCAGGGGCCTTATAATTACCCATGCTGAAAAGAGCACCCTTCACCTCCTCCACATAAATCTCCCTACTCATCCAATCTTTATCAGAAGGAAGAATATGTGGAAATGGAATAGAACAATTCAATAGAGGAGGAATAGAACCATGCTCAGCAGAATAAATATTCTGATAAAAATCACCAACCAGCTTCCGGAATTCATCATTATCAAAAATTCATTCTTCATTTTATTTTGAAGAGTCTCAATACAGTTATAACAACGCCGAGCCAAAGTAGCTTGATGAAAAAATCAAGTATTTTTATCACCAAGTTGAAGCCAGTTACAACGAGAATGGTGTAAACAAAAAGCCTCCTCCTGTGCTAGAATGACTTCATAATCCTGCCACAAATCAGCACGAGGATTTAACAAAAAAGGATTATAAGAAATATACAATTGACGTTCAATGCCCCGATTAAATATCCTCCTTTTGTGATTAAAAATATTACCAAAACATTTCGATTCCAATCAAAAATATTTTTAGTAAATCGATCAACATTATCAGTCCAACCACTAGTTAAAAGCTAGGAAGACCTCACTTGTTGCCTTCCTTTATGCCTCTAGCTTTGTCCTAATAATGACAAAACATCAATTTTAACAAACTCCCTGGTTTTCTGCTCCATTGTTCAGTTGATATTCGAACACTTGAAAAATCATAGTTGAAATTGGAGAGAAAGGTATGTACCTGTGATATGATCAAAAATATATACATACCCTTCTTATCAACTATAGGTTCATACGAAAATAAACTTTCAAAGGGCATTAAACTCATTGTTTAGGAAATCAGACCGGACTGGCCGGTTGAACCGGTCGGATCGGAAATCGGTGGCATGACGGTTCCATTGCAGTAGAGAACCTGCATGAGAAAGAACCGGAAAATCGGCCAGAACCGGTGTGAATCGACCAAAACCGTACCTAAACTGGCCGTTTAAAGATAGAACCGGTTCCTTTGTAACTCAAGCAAAATAGTAAAAAAATGTCTACTTAAGGTTCGAACCAACAACCTAATACTTAGGAAAAAGTCATTACCACTCAACCACCGGAGATTCTTTCCTATATGTGCACAATTTATCTATATATATACACACACACACACACAATAAATAATTGAGTTTTTCAAAAAATATGAACAAAACATTGAACGGTCCAACCGTGAATCTTGAACCAGTGGCTCTACCGGTTCAAACATCGGTCCGGTTTTCAAAACATTGATTAAACTACAGGTTAATTTACAAACAAACAAATAAAATTTCTTTTTGGACCAACATAGAAATTTATGCAAATGAACCCACATCACCTTTTTATTTTTAATGTTAATCTTACGATTATATCAAGTGTTCTAATATAAGTAATCAACACTTTAGAAGGTTACCGACAAGGTAGTTAAAATCTAGATTTAAATCCTAAAATCCTATGATTTTATATCCTTAAAATAATTTAGATTTAGCTAAAATCTTAGATGTATTAGAATCAATGAAGTTTCGATTTAAATCATAAATCTTAATATCTTTATGATTTTAGCTAAACTCAAATTTAAAAAAATAGCAAAACGAAAAGAATATGAGGTGACCGATCCGTTTGACAAAGTGTTGAATGAACTCTAATTTTCTATTTGTTCTTGCTTTCCACCTTAGAATCTCTCTTAACGTCTCCCCACATTCGTCCTTCATTCCCCATTGAGTTTCTACTTCGTGCTTTGGCTTCTTGCTTTGCAGTTGAGATCATGCTTTACATCACTTTTGTGCAAACTCTTTGTGTGTCCTTAATTTTCTTAATGTCTTGATAATTTGTGCTTGTTAAGAACTTAATGTTTGACATTTTCTTATTATCAAAACTTAGTCGTAACTTTCTATGAGATGTAGCGACTATAAAATTCTATTTTTGCTCTTGTATGAAACTCTATATGCGTATATATTAATTTAAATCCATGTGCAAATTTGAAAAAACCCTACAATTTGATTTAAACATTCTATGTTTCATGATCTTAGGCCCCCTTTTCAATCTTAGGTGAAGCATATAGCAATCGAACATTTTTCTTTGGATAAAAAATCCTTATAGGCAATGCTGATTCTACTTAAGTTCGGAAAGGGTAGCCATGATAATAAATTGTAGAATCATGAAATCGAATCTTAAGATTTTATCAAATTTAAATATGCATATATATATAAACTCATATATGGGGATTTAAAATACCATAAAACGCAAAAATAGAATGATAAAGTCACTACAATGAAGTCATAATACGTCACAAAAAAGGCTCAAACATAACAAATGTAAAATACAAAGTTCTTCACAAGTGCAAACTACCAAAACATCAAGATTAGGTATGGGAACAGTGTTCACACAAACACAAATGTGAAGACGGACCATAACATAAAGCGGGGAGCCCAAGCGCAAAGGAGAAACACAAAGAGAAAGGAAGAACAAAGCAGGGGACAACGACAATAAGAGAGATTCCCTAGCACAAAAAAGTAAAATTAAAGATCTTTCTAAACTCAGGTCAAACGGGACACCCAACCCAAATTCTTTCCTTTTTTTTCTTAATAACATTCAGTAAAACAAAAATATTGAAATGCAAAGATATAAGGATTTACGATTTAAATTTTTGATTAAATCAATTCTATTTGATTTAAGATTTTAGAGTAAATGTCAAGTATTTTGAGGAGATGAAATGGTAGGCTTGTAGGATCTAACTCCAAATTTTGACTACTTTGTTGCTACTTTTGAGTGTTACGTTGGGATAAATTGTTGTATAATTTGCCTTTACAACACCTTTGATAATGAAAAGTATTCCTAACTGCAAAAATTAGTAGCAATCTTTGTAAGATGTGATGGAAAAATCTATTTTCATAGTTTAACTAGTAATTGATTATATATTGTGGTTTTTTTACACTTTTAAATCCTAAATCATATCTCTTAATGGTTCAAGTACAATACTACTATTATTATAGCATTTTTAATTTTTTGCTAGAATTTGAACCATGTGCTGTTGAGACCTGAAATACCAAATAAGATTCCAATCCAGAGCTAGAATTGTTCTAAGGCATATTATCCTCGAACGTTATAGCAATAGTACCTCATAAACCAAGGAAAATTTGGGAAAAACACGAATAGAGAATAACAAAAATCAAAAGTCCACGAGTCAAACACAAAGAAAACATGCATTCTAGCTAATGAATATTCCATAGTAAGCAGCAAAGGAAAGAACCACAATGTGTTATTGCAAACTCGAACCACAAGTTGACATATACATGAAAAATACCAATGTACAGCACAAATGGGAATGCGAACTTACCTTATCGTCTTCTAAAACTTAGTTGCACAAGATTGAGGGATTAAAGGTTTGCAAGTGGGAAACAGAAACCAAGTTTTGGGAAAAATCAGTGATTGACTTCACGATCAATCTAGGGTTGACAGATTCAATGCTTCAAAAAAGATTAATGAGAACCTAAAAAAGATTAAAAAATTAGACACACCTCTCATAAATAATGGAAGATGGAAATCCTTTTTGGACAAAAATTGATTTGAATTGGCAGCTATTTCCTGTCAAAAGGAAGTAGTTCTCGTGCATGAATTAGTTGAGCAAAAAACAAATAAAATAGCAACTATAAAACCAAGTAAATATAGTAGTGTAGTATGACTAGCTATTTTCGATGAATAACAACATTTTAAAACACTAGTATAACACACAATTTAGCAATAGTTTAACAATAGTTATATGATGGGGCACATTTTAGCAATCATGGCTAAAAGTGATGGGAAAATCTTTTTCCATAGTTTAACTAGTTATAGTTTATACATTGAGGGCATTTTAGAATTTTAAATCATAAACAATATCCCTTAATTGTTTACATAGAATACTATAATTATACCTATTTTTCCTTTTTCTAGAATTTTGACCATGTGTTGTAGCAAATGACAAAAGCTGGAAGTGTTCAAAGACAAATTATCCTTGCACAAGGAACTATATAGCAATAGCACCTCATAAACAAATCAAAAATACGGAAAAACAGAAACGGAGAAACACCAAAATCAAAAGTCTACTAGTCAAAGAAAAAGAAAACTTGCCAGCTAGGGAATCAATTGCAAGCAGCAAAGCAAAGGTTCAGAAAGTTTAGCTGTAAATTGCAAACCACAAGGTAAAATTAGAATTAAGAATCCCAAACTACATCACAAACGGGAATATGCAGCTGCATGCTTCAATAACAAAGTCGCACAAGATTGAGGGATTGAAGTTTTTTTAAATTGGAGTTAAAAATAGATATTTGGGAACAAATTAAATAAGCGATTGAGTTCACGAAAATTTTTGGGTTAACACAAATCAATGCTCTGAAACGCCACTTCATCTCACATACTTTCATTAATCAAAACCTAAAAAAGGTAAAAAAGTTATATTCTAGAAATAATTAGGAACTATTTGATTCATAAAACCACAATCTAATATATCAGTGAAGCTAAGGTAACTTGGACAATACAGTAAGGATATATATGTTCTTTAACATTCTCCAACACCTTCTCCAATAAGATTGCATAACAGGATATACAAAATCTATATTGAATTTTGCATTTAGTTTATGATTTTCTCAACACTTAACAAGTAAATATAAATCCATGGTGTCATAACATCTAGATCAAGACAATCTCCGATTCTTCGGATAATAAAACTGCTATGCATATAAATCATGCAATTGTATACAGTCTTTTTTTTTTGGTAAATAAATGTATACATTCAAACATCATAATATTTTGTACAAGAATTGTTGAATTTTCTCACAATCGAGTTCCACATATATATGAATTCCCATTTAATAGAAAAAAAAAGAAAACTAAAAAAAAAAAAACTCAAGTTTGATAAAAATAAAGAATAAAAGCCATAACAATAACTTGTCTTGTAAAATATTCTTGTTCAGTCTATGTAGTGAGACAGAGACTCAAAATAAAAGACCTAAACCCCTAAATGTTAAAAATCTCAATGGAATTAGTCTTTCAACTTTCCTTGTATACCTCCCTCTGCAAAACTTCGCAGTGAGCATAGCCTAGAAAAATCATCATTTGCTTACACAATCAACACAAGAAAAGAGAGAAGGAAAATGAACTTGTGGAAGTGGGGTAAAACTGAGCAAAAGAATGTGAGGGAATGAAGAGAAAAGGTGATGGTTCTAGAAGAGGAACAAGGAAAAAAAAATAGGAGAGGCGTGTGAATTTTTATTAGCAAAGAGAAAATGAAACTGGATAGTAAAGGATGTGAATTTTGAATAGCAAAGCAAAGTCTTAAATAGGACAAAGAAGGGATTCGAATGCTTCTTCGCAATGTTTCGCAATCCAAAAGCATTTATTTCAAGTTTGAAAACATGTATTTTAATTTTGGAAGTATTTATTCATCACTTTATGCTGAATGCGAAGGTAATAAAGGAAGGGTTTGAAGTTTGAATGAAATTGCCATGAAAAAGAAAACGTTGGTGGGATCATAAAACATTAAAATGAAGAGGGAGGTGAGTTTGGGAGGGGAAGTATTGGATTTATGAAAAATTGAGTTTGAATAGTGTGATTGAGTCGATCAGAGAAGTCACATATTTTTGTGGAATTAGAGGGGGAAGGTTTACCAGTACCCTTTCATTTACCTTTCTAGTTAGCAGTGCCAGATTGTGCATCTGGTTTTCAAGCAGCAGCAATGATAGGAGCATTTTCAAGAAAAGAATTGTTTGACAATTGATGTTCATGTTTCAAAATTTGAGCAAAAACCCTAGAAATAGGGGGAAGAGGATCCATACAATATTTTTGACGTCCAACCGTATCATATGTATCATTTAACTCTTTCAAGAAACAGATCACATACTCAGCGTCATGGTAATTACGCATGTCATTCGCAAGGGGGCAAGTTCACTTAGTGTGACAAACACAATGTAAAACAGGTCGCAAAACATCAAGTTCTTGCATAAAAACATTCAAATGGATAAAATATTGAGAAATGCCCCGATTGACTTGACGAATCGAGTGAATGGCTTACAAGAGATAAGACAAACGATAGAAATCACCTTTCGAGTATCAATCTTTAAGATCTTTCTAAATACCTTTGGTAGTATAAAAAAATCAATAATTGAGGCTATTTCAGGAAAACAGATCGAGAGAGCCAAGAAATTACCATCGAGTCACCCTTAATCCAAGAATTAAAGAGAGGATCACCAGAGGATGGTTAGGGATCTCACCAGTGACGAAGCCATACTTATCTTTGCATATGAGTGCTTTCATCATGTTGCTTAACCAAATTAGATAGTTCTGTTAGCCCTGAAGGATAGGAGTAGCAAACACAAAACCCAGATTATCTCCGAGATGGAGGTAGTAGGGAGACAACGGTTGTAGAGCCGCTGCAGCAGCGTCAGAATGATCAACCGCCATTAGAAGAGGATAGACAAAGAACACAACATCAAGAAACAAAGAACCCTAATCGCTATGGAGTGCGAGAAGGGAAACAAAATGCCAAGGGAAAAGCTACGAAAGAATCCTATCGCGATGAAAACGAAGGGATAAAATAGAAAAACCCTAGTAGAGCGCCCATGGAAGGAACGACTCTGTGATATCATATTGGATTTGTGAAAAAATGAGAAAAATTGAAATGATCTGTATTCACTGATAGAATAGAAGAGTATATATGTACAAGCTAACCCTAGAAACTGGCTACCGGCAGAGAAGGAAAAAAGCGTGAAAGCCAAAAAGGAAATTGGTCGAAACGCGATTACGAAAAAAGGGCAAGGCCCAAAAAATACAAGAGAGCCAAAAAAATAAAAGAATGAGGCCTAGAGTGCAAAAAAACATGATAAACTCAATAGGAAGCACATATGTGGAAGTGCGTTGTAGACTTGGGGTGGTGTGTGCCTTTTGTCTTTATGTGTTGATTTTCTTCCGTTGCATGAGTAGAGCAAGTGCAAGGTCACACTCTTAGTTTCAATTACGCTCTTCTTGTTTTGTGTTTTCTTCTATCGTCATTAGACACAGAACATTTGTCTCTTTTAGTACACAAGAAGAACCATGTGGCCCTGATAATGTATTCATTGTTCTCTTTCCACCTCACCTAACGCTCACTCCTTTATATGCCTTAGAGTTAATGTGAGTTTGGTTAAGATTTCTCACCTCCCGATTTTAATTTAACTTGTAATGATCTTGAATTTCAATGCTGATATAATAAAACCTTAAAAATTTTGTTTATGCCAAAATCAATTGTAATTGTTGGGAAAGCTAAAACAAACGGGTTCTTATACATTATTTTATTTATCTATCATTTGTACCCACTTTTGTAAGAGAAAAATATAGGTTGTGAGTTGTGAATAGTGAATAGGGAAAAAGCTATTATGTGGGTCTCATCATTAAAAGAACAGAGATTCTACCCTTATTACAATTCACATGGTAGAAAAGAGTTGTTTGTGAGCTAGAGATACAAAAAAATGTTAAAAATGAGAATAGAGATTGGTTTAAAATAGAAGTGAAATAGTTTATTATTTATTTGAAAATAACTAATAAAGAAAAATAAGGTAGTTTTTATTTTTATTCTTTTATAGTTTATTCTTCTTTATTTAATTTATAAGAAGTGAGAGAATAGATAAATATAAATATAAGAAAATAAAAGACTTATTTTCCAGTATACAAAAAAAAAAGACTTAAATTCTTCTATTATAGAAAAAATGAGTGCCAAATAAATGATTTATTTTTAAAAGCAAAAATAAGTGTTAAAATCTATTATTATGAAAACAGTAATTAGTCAATATAATGTATAGTAATTAATTAAATTCTATTTATGATAGTTAATTTTTATATATTATAGTCTACTATATATATATATATATTTATTTAATATTATAGGAAATAATTAATGAATTATTCATAATAAATTATTAAAAAATCTGATAATTATAAATCATTATTAATTAGTAATTAATCTATTACTATATATATATAATAATAATAATAATAATAATAATAATAATAATAATAATAACAATAATAATAATAATAAGAATAATAATAATAATAACAATAATAAGAATAATAATAATAATAACAATAATAATAATAATAATAATAATAATAATAATAATAACAATAATAATAATAATAAGAATAATAATAATAATAACAATAATAAGAATAATAATAATAATAACAATAATAATAATAATAATAATAATAATAACAATAATAATAATAATAATAATAATAATAATAATAACAATAATAACAATAATAATAATAATAATAATAAGAATAATAACAATAATAATAATAATAATAATAACAATAATAACAATAATAATAATAATAATAATAATAATAACAATAATAATAATAATAATAACAATAATAACAATAATAATAATAATAATAATAATAACAATAATAATAATAATAATAATAATAATAATAATAATAATAATAATAATAATAATAATAATAATAATAATAATAATAATAATAATAATAATAATAATAATAATAATAATAATAATAATAATAATAATAATAATAATAATAATAATAATAATAATAATAATAATAATAATAATAATAATAATAATAATAATAATAATAATAATAATAATAATAATAATAATAATAATAATAATAATAATAATAATAATAATAATAATAATAATAATAATAATAATAATAATAATAATAATAATAATAATAATAATAATAATAATAATAATAATAATAATAATAATAATAATAATAATAATAATAATAATAATAATAATAATAATAATAATAATAATAATAATAATAATAATAATAATAATAATAATAATAATAATAATAATAATAATAATAATAATAATAATAATAATAATAATAATAATAATAATAATAATAATAATAATAATAATAATAATAATAATAATAATAATAATAATAATAATAATAATAATAATAATAATAATAATAATAATAATAATAATAATAATAATAATAATAATAATAATAATAATAATAATAATAATAATAATAATAATAATAATAATAATAATAATAATAATAATAATAATAATAATAATAATAATAATAATAATAATAATAATAATAATAATAATAATAATAATAATAATAATAATAATAATAATAATAATAATAATAATAATAATAATAATAATAATAATAATAATAATAATAATAATAATAATAATAATAATAATAATAATAATAATAATAATAATAATAATAATAATAATAATAATAATAATAATAATAATAATAATAATAATAATAATAATAATATGGAAAAGGTTATTTTGAAAGAAGGGGTTTTAGGTGTGGATCTCACCTAAAAGGAACTTAATTAGGATATTTAAATATTTATATTTTTTTGTATTTGTTTATCAACCTTTCTTCTTTTTCCCATAGGTTAAGAAAGAGATCCAGCTAAAATATGGGTGAGAAAGAGTAGAGATCAAGCTAAAAAAGAGTTTGCAATGTGATATTGCTTGGTTGAAGAAAAATAGGGAGAAAAAAATTGAGTAAATTTTCTTCCTTTCATTTGATTGAGTGTAAATGAAAACGAGGTAAATATAACAAGATAAATACTCAAATAAATGCAAAAATTCATAGCTTACATTAAGAAATTTGTAAAGGGTGTTTCTCACAAGACCTCTCATAATAGAGGGTTTGTATGTCCTCTCTAATTTCAGTAATTAAAATATGACATATAGGATTTATGAAAGAGATTAGTAAACTATAGTATCAACTTGTTCAAAATTGTAAATTATTCTTATTTCTTATTTATAAAATCTGTAATCTATTATTTAATATCTTTTTTTTAATATATCTTTTAATTTGTCATTTAAAGGAAAAAAAGTGATATTAAAGAATAAAATTATTTTACAGTTTTTATAAATAAGGAATAAGACTAATTCACAATTTCGTAAAAATTGATACTAGACTACACCAAAAATCACCTATGCTAGCGCTTTTTTTGGCCTATGGCAATGGTTACCAACCACTGCTAATGGAAGCACTGCCATAGGTGATTCAGTTTTTAGCAGTGGTTCCACAACTGCGGGTAAAGGTTAGTATATATCATGGGGTCTTTAACTTTTAGCAGTTCCGATAGTAATCGCTGGTATAGGTCTATCTCTTTTAGCAAAGGTTAAACATAGAACCGCTGCCATAAGTGTTTCTATTTTTTTTATTTTTTTATTTCTTCTATTATCTTTTATGACATAAAGGGTGTTGCGAGATTTGAACTCCCAACCTCGCATTTAAAGCGAGAATCACCATTAGATCAAACACGTAATAATAAAAATAATTAACAACTTGGTTTCAAACAAATTTACTATAAACTAAAACCACTACATGTATAGTATGGGAAATATTCGCATGACTGATTTTAATTTCATCAGTTCATTTGTTTGTTATCAAATGTTAATGTATTAGATGACCTAGGCATGTCCAAAACAACTACACAATTAATAGCAGTCAAATTAATCAATGCTCAAAATAAAACCAGAAAGAAAGGTTTTTCAAGCATACTCACCGGAGCAACAAGCTCTATTGCCTGACATTTTCTAGCTGTTTCAACAAACTCATGTGCTACATCATCCTGATGATAGATTAAAAACACAATAAGAGTCTTAAGTAGGGTTGTGTATTATTTTTATTTTGGCATTTTGGTCTCAATAACTTGTCGTGAACCCACAATCTCAAAAGCTCAACTTATTTATTGCAGCAAGTTGCGTTATATTTATTGAGTAACAAGATAGTAGCATTATATTTGGCACAATTATATGTGTGTGAATTTTTACAAAGATGACTTACATGGTAAGGGAATTTGGAGGAAGTTGATACGGTATATCACCCTTGAGGTTGTTGTTGCTCAAATCACTATACTATGAATAATTATTGTATGGCATTCAAGTGATGTTCCCTTATTATTGATAAAGAAATCGAAACAAAGCAAGAAAGAAAGAAGAAAGGAAGTTCTGATCTAAATCCCAGGTCTGACAATTTTTTGTTGAAAAGAAAATTAGTTAGAATGTCTGAAGTATCAACTCCAATCCAAGTAATCAAAAAACTTGTAACAACCACCAATAGTCTAAAATAAATAAAATAGAAACTCTATTTGAATGAATACTCTGCTTCTCATAAAGCATTTTTTGAACTATAGGCACAAGCCAGCTAGTCAATCACTCACAACCCAGCTTCAAATGTACCAAATAGTTCCTTTGGAAAATAACTTACTGGAATGTTGTTCTTCAATTTAACATACCAATTCCCATTGTCCTCCTAAGAAAAGCATATAGTTGTATGGTTTGTTTAGTGTTTTAAGACAATTCAGTAATTGCATATGACCATGAATGATGATATTATAAATAGGACTTTGTTATTGTTAACCAGAATATTCCAACAATTGATATCATACTGTGGGCCATATTTGGATGATATAGGTGTAATGGCAGCACCAAGCGCTACTTGGGTGCCTATCATCACAAACCCATGACAAGTAGCAAATAGCAACCTACTGCCTTGTATGAATCACCCTGCACCAAAAACACTGTGTGTTAGATTTCCCCACTCTTAGCTATTTTATAGTTTGCAAAGCTTGCAATTAAGTAGTTAGACTTAAGGATAAGTGTATTTACAGTCCAGATTTTCTACCTGTCTGACCCTATCACCCAGTTGTGCCATATCAAGAACATGATGATTCAAAACCTTCTTTTTGACTTGATAACCAAGACCATTGATAGCCATTTTGACCGACTCCAACCCTGTAATGTGAGTTGAACATCTAGACTTCAGTTGTTTCAATCTACACAAATACTCAACAATGGACTTATGAGGCCTTCATTTTATATTGGTTAAATCAATAACAACAATTCTGAGTTCCCCTCTATAAAAATGTTCATGGAACTGTACCCATAATCTAATACTGTTGGAAGTCAGAGTTGTAAACAAAGAAAAAGCATCCTTAGTTAAAGAACTTGGAAAATATTTCATTTTTAATATCTCAAAACTAGTAAGGTTTCCATATTCAAGTGTATACCTAGTAATATGTTCAACGATTGATTCTCCTATCTCTCTTAAGAACTTAGTGCATTTTGGAATCTTATAAGCTCTGGGAAAATCCATAACTTGTACTTCGTTAGGAAATGGAGATGAAAATAGCATCCTATCAACAATACCTATGTTAAAACCATGTCTATTAATGGCGTGTTCAACCATTCTTTCAATATTTTTGTTTTTGACTTAGTTTTGGGCAGTCTAATAAGGGAATTGATTATGCAGAATTTGATTATTTCGTAGACAAGAGAAATTTCCACATTTATTATTTAATGCCATAGGTAGAACTATGACCGGTTCCTAAACATGGTTAGGTCCTCGATGAAGTGTGTTCAGGTTTTGTGGGATTTGTTGAATCTTTTGACCAAGAGGATCTTGATCACCTTGATTTAATTTAGAATATTGATTACAATTCAGTTGATGATGCTCCCCTTACATATTTTGACCACATAGGGGTCATTAGGAGAATTTAAAGTCTGACACTTTTCCGTATTTGGTTCTGACGACTACTAGGTTGGTTAGGCAAAGATTGATTCCCTAGAGGACTAACCTGATTTCGATTCTAAGTAATTAATCCTGACTGAGGTATATTTTCATTTAGCGCTTGTTTAACGTCATTAGCTCAACACCTTTTGCATTTTCATGCTTCTATAAGGTGCACATTGGTGATTAGCCGCTTGACATCGCCACCAAGGTAGGGCTTCAATCGTTGTCTATTCACCACCCAACTCTCATTTTTTGTTGGGTCTTCAATCCCTATTGCTCCATAGGGTTTGAGTTCAAAAGCAAGACAAATTGTCCAGGTTGAAACTCTTTTTTCACCAACTTCTTATCATGAACTTCATTGTTTCTTTGTAAATTCTTGATGACTCATAGGCATGGAGTCTCAATTCCTTTAACTCTTGAAATTGCATTTTTTTTCTCTTCAAATCCTCATATGTCTTCTCTGGCGCTCAAGCTCCCTGCACAACACTTGAGCGATGTCTTTAATGCTGCTCTTAATCACTCTAGCACTTAGGCGCCCATTTCAGCACTTAAGCGCTAGCCGTTTTTCCTTGCAGTGTATTCTCTCTGATTTTCTTGGCAGTGTATTTCCTCTGATTTTAAGCTTCCAACTTCAAAAAATCCTTATAAACATCATTCTAAGGATTAGAAATGTGACTATCTCTAAAAAACTCTCATTTTTTACTTAAAAACTTACAAAATGCAAGTTAGGAGGAAAATTACACAAAAACTTGGTAATTTAAGTGTGATAACTGACCAAGAACTTTAACTCAAATGGTCATGTACCAAGTTATAAGGCCTGGGAGCAGGAGGTCCAAGGTTCAAACCTTGGCCATGAAGATTTAGAGGAGAATAGAAGAGTAGTTTAGTTTAGGGTGTGTGAGTATTTGCCTATCAAAAAAAGAGTGTGATAAGTGTGAATTACTTATTTAAAAACACTACTAAAGCACGCTTATCACTAACAAGCCTTCTCCCCTCCCACCATAGGGCGAAGAAATGGAAATTCTAGCGGTGTCAGAATAGCGCATGGCCACCGTCGAGGGAGGAGTAAACAAGCTGCGAGATATGGTGCAGAGGCAGGCTAGGGAGATCAAAAGAATGCAGAAGGTAACGGAAGAATGGCAAAGGTAGAAAACATTATTCTAGAGGCTGCTACTCAACCAGGGTTTTGGAAACTAAGGCCTGAACATGCGATAACAATAGTTGAACAGGAAAGAACAACAGCCAGAAATGAAGGCGTCTAGAGTTGGACCGGCCATCCTGTGTGACCATCTCGAGAACATCCCACCACCAGTTAACGAGATGGATCGAGGGGAGAGGATATACAAGAATGAAGCTCCAATTGAAGCCTGCAACAATCCATTTGTGGCATGGATCATGGAGAATGAGATGCTGGAAAACATTAAGTTTGCTAGGCCTATTGATCCGTACGACAGTTCGACGGACCCTCAAGATTACATTGAGTTCTTTCAACAGACCATGGTTTTCTAGGGTGCAATGGAGGCTGTCATTAGCAGGGTATTCCCGTTGACTCTAAAGGCAACCGCAAGGCGCTAGTTTTACTGCAACACGCAGGATCGATAGCAGTGTGGAAGACCTTAAAAGACAAGTTCATACTTAACTTTAAAAGCAATAAGCAGCAATTGAAAATAGAGCACCATTTAGAATGATTGAAGCATAAGGAAGAACCACTACGGGATTATATGACATGTTTTAACACCGAATCTCTGGAAGTCCAAAATGTCCAACCTAACATGATACTTTATTTTCTCTAACATGGATTGAAGCCAGGAGGTTTTGCAAAATATTTGGCTGTTGAGAAGCCAAAGACTATGGAAGAGTTAAAGCAACAAGCAACGAAATGGATTCACATAGAGGAGTGGATGAAGAACAATTGAGAGGAAGCTGCAGAACACAAAGACTCTCACGACAGGTGAGATAAAGGCAAAGGAGGATTTGATGGTAGGCCCCGAGATGATAAGTCAAGCAAAAGTACTGAGAGGTCACCCAGAGGAAATTATTCAATATATACACTGCTTAATATTCCACCTTCAAAGTTCTACAAGGAAATCAAGTACTTTGAACAGCGAGAACGTACACCCCCATAAGAACCCAATCAAAAAATAAAAAATTTTTACATTTACCATAAAGATCACGGGCACTACACACAAGTGTGTCCATCCGCAGGGGAAGTCGGTCGAAGTATACATTGACGACATGATCATCAAGACCTGAGATGGCGACAACCCCATTCAAGACGTGGAAAAAGTCTTTCAATGACTACCACAATTCGACTTGAGACTGAACCCTTTGAAGTGCTCATTTGGAATTGAAGCAGGAAACTTCCTAGGATTCATGCTGATGTGCAGAGGCATAGAAGTAAACCATGATAAATGAAAGGCAGTCTTGGACATGGCAAGTATGAGATCGATTAAGGAAGTGCAATAACTAATAGGGAGGGTAGCCACGTTATCTCGTTTCCTACCGTATTGGCTCGACATTGTTTAACCATGTTCCAAATTTTAAAAAAACAAAGTACTTTCACATGGACTCTTTATTGTGAGCGGGCGTTTCAGGAGCTGAAGCAATCCCTATCCTCCCCTCCAGTGTTAGTGAGGGTGAACCTAGGAGAAAAATCAGTCATCTTGAAGCCATAAACGCGGTTCTGATCCCAGAAGGTAAATTTCAGGTCATAATTTATTTTGTATCCAATGCAATGCAGGGAGTAGAGCTGAATTACCAGAGGTTTGAAAAGGTAGCGTATGCGTTGTTGATGGCTTCAAGAAAATTGCTTTCAATTTCACAATATCACGGTACAAACTAATCAACATGTGTGTTAGATCTTACACAAACTAGATTTAGCTAGATGAATGATGTCATGGGCAGTGGAATTATCTCAATACGAGATTCAATATAAGTCGTGTACGGAGATAAAAGCACAAGTATTAGAAAGATTTTTGGAAGAAATGACTCATCCAGTAAATGCCAATCTCGGAGAATGCACGATTTATGTTGATGGTTCCTCGAATGCTAAAGGCTGCGAAGTAAGGGTGATCATTGAGATCAGCGAAGGTGTATCACTAGAATATTCACTAACATTTGAATTCTCATCCTCGAAAAAATAAAGCAGAATACAAAGCCTACTTGGATGGAATAAGGGTGGCAAAGGAGTTGGGAGCCTCAGCTATCACCATTTGTCAGACTCACACCTAGTAGTTTCCAAAATTCGAGGAGATTACCAAGCCAAGGAATCAATGTTACAAAAGTATTCAGCAAAGGATAAGGATTCCTTGTGTGGATTGTCAAAATTCAAAATTAAGCATAACCCAAGAGAAGAAAATGGTAGAGCAGATCTCATGTCAAAGCTTGTAAGCATAAAAAAATCTTTAAATTATCACTCGGTGGTTGAAGAAGTCATCCTCGTTCGAAGTTTGAATATGCAAGTGGAGCCAATAGAATGGAGGACACCTTTGATAGAGTACATAAGCAAAGGGATAGTTCCAGAAGACAAAAAAAAGAGGCCAAGCAATTGTTAAAGAAGGCCACGAGGTAGATACTTATGGAGATCGATGAAGGGAGTTGTGGACACTATGTTGGGGCCAAGTCGTTGGCCAGGAAGGCCCTAAGAGCGGGTTACTTTTGGCTTATCATGCAAGAGGACACAATGATCATGTTAAATAATATGAACGATATCAAGAACAAGCAACAATACCGTATGTAGAACCTGAAGAAGTGCTCAATTTGTCTGCTCCATGGCCCTTCCACACATGGGACATAGAATTATTGGGACCCTTCCAGTGGACTCTCGGGCAGCTAAGGTTCCTGGTATTGGCCATCCACTACTTTACTAAGTGGATTGAGGGTAGAGCCACTAGCAACAATTACATCTGCGAGAGTCCAGGCCCTCTATTTTAAAACAATCATATGTTGTTTTGGTATACCCGTTGAGATCATCATTGACAACAAATAAACATTTCAGAGGTTTGGTGGAGTGTTTACGAATCAAATACAATTTTTTAAGTGTGGAATACCCTCAAACGAACGGGCAAGAAGAAACAAGAACAAGGTAATCCTTAATGGGTTGAAGAAAGAGTTAGAAGATGCTAAAGGAAATTGGTGGGAAACCCCACAGAGTACAACGAGAGAAACTCCTTTTGGTCTGATCTATGGTACTAATGTGGTGATCCCAGTGGAGATTAAACCCTCGTGGTGGCTGATGTATACATCTCCAGATAACGAGAATCTTTTGAAGGAGGACCTTGACTTGATTATTGAAACTTGCGAGATGGCTAGGGTAAGGGAGATGTCGCAGAAACATCGAATAGCTCAGAGGTACAATATGAAAATCGTGAAACACGAGTTTGCAGTCAATGACTTAGTCATCAGAAGGGCCAGCGTCTGCCAAAAGAATGCAACTCATGGAAAGTTGGTAGCTAACTTGGAATGCCTATATTGGGTCATTAGGGTTACTTGAATGACGCATAAGTGCAACAAACTTTGCGAGGAAGAGAACTTCCAAGAACTTTCAATGCTGCTGATCTACGAAGATACTACCGTTAGTTTTTCATTTTTATGCTTGTATAGGAATTTTGGCAATTTTTAAGTAAGTCTCTCTTGTGTAAAGTATTCATGGGGTGCTGTTTTTCCTTTGCGGGTTTTATTTCTAAGGAGGGTTTTACCGCAAAGCTTTTAACGAGGCCCAATTTTTTGTAATAAACTCGCAATGAATATGAATGCAAAATTAAAGAATGGATTCACTATTGTTACCATGTAGGGATCAATGATACTGACATAGGGAAACTTACCGTAAATTCAAGGTCATACACTTCAACTAAGGATCAATTATCCCAATTTAGGGGGATGCTCCCTAGCTAAAGGTCACAAACCTTCAAAGAGGATCAATGATTCCGACTTAGGGTGACACACCCCAAATAGACAAATACTTGGAAGCGAAGATCAATGATTGCAACCAAGGGCGATATACCCAATATAAAGGTCACATACCTGAGTACAGGATCAATGATCCAACCAAAGGCAACACGTCCCAATATAAAGGTCACAGACTTGAGTGCAGGATCAATAATCCCAAATAAAGGCAATACGCCCCAGGAAAAAGGCATGCTGACCTTAATTGAAGATCAATGATCTAAACGCAACGCAAGAAAGTTCAAGCAACAAAATAATATTGCATATAAAAATGACTTCATAAAAAGCACAAGATACCAGGGAGATAAAGCAAAAGTGAAATAAAACTTTAGAGGAAAAGACAATATGTGATACAAGTTAGGGGATTACAAAATACAACATGAAAATTTTGTTGTCATAAAACTAAAAGTATGAAAAATAATGGGTTTTCATTGGCGACATCTGCCCAAACAGTGCCATCCCTTTGAACCGTAGGTTCCTCCACGTTCGAGCTTTTAGCACCTCCAGCCGGAAGTAACTTGGACGAAATTGGTAAAAGAGCGTGGGGATTGTAGGGTTACTAATAAGGGTTGTCCAGATCCGTGAAGGAAAGGGACCAGTGTTAAAATCCAGCTGTTTCCCTTCCATGACATCATAAAGGGGGTGCACCCCTTTATATTTGAGTTAAACGGCAGGATTTAAATATTCAATTTTGCGAAGTCAACTCGTGAAGGCTAGATAGCACCATTGGAGATCAACATGTTCTTTTTCTTTATTGCTTTCTCCAACGTACGATTCTTAATTTCTAGAGCTTTCTTTTCTGCTGCGATTTCTTTTCGTGTTTGTTTCAGGGAGTTCTTCTCATCCCGTAAGGCGCCGACCTCTTACTTGACAGTCTCTAGTATGAGTGCCAAATCCCTCTTCTCATCAGTAAGTTAGGCATGCTCAACTTGAAGGGTGTCGTAATTGTTAACAGCGATGCTCAACTTGGATCTGAGAGTAGGGGCTGTGGCATTGAACGCATCCCCCTCCCGGATTAGACACTCAATCTTCTTGGCTTGCATGTCAATCTGCTTTAAGCAAAGAGTCTTGTTGACTTGCAAATTCTTCTCGAGCTCGGCCACCTGATTATGATGATCCATCTCGTCATGGACATGCTTCACCCAGAGAACGAGATCAAGATATTAAGAATCAATGGCAAGCTAACAGTCCCAAATTGATTAATACTATGAGCAAAGAAGAGTACAAATTTAGAGATATAAACCAGGAGTTTGCTTTAAGGACTTCCTTATTGGCGGTCTATCTTCTTCAGAGCTATTTGCCTCAACTCCCCCAGTTTGACCATCATCTCCCAGGGGTAGAAGTTTAGGGCTAAGAGTTTAGTGACGTTGGGAAGCTCCCCTAGATTAAATCTTAGTTTGGAGAGGAGGTGCGACATTGTGGTTAACAGACAACTCGCAGTGAAGGCTCTCCATGGGGATTTCTTTTCTTCCCTTCATCTTCCAGCACCTTTCTTAAGCAACACGTGATCTTATCTGAAAAAAAAAACAAAAAAATACTTGACATGATAAACCAGGGCAAACCAGAGATAATAACATTAAAGACAAGGGAAACAATGCTTGAAAGCAAAAACGAAGGCGAGCATAAACTTACCATACAACCAATGTGGTGTAGGTCATGTTTCTTAATGTTTCTTCGAGGCCAATTTCGTGAATTCTGATCATGACTTTGTACTTTAACAATCTGTGTTTGAAAGTCAAGTTGCGAAGCGCACTGATGATCACGTGATCGAAATACAGGAAGGATGCTTCGTCATTGATAAAGGATATGGGGTCCAGAAGATAATGATCACTTTTCCAGTAAAACGGAAAAAGCAAAGAGCCTTTGGGTCCAACCAAAAAAGGGGAATATTCTCCCTTGTATAGAAGCTTGAAATATGCATCTTTGAACAGGGGAAATGAATCCTTTAAATGTTGAAAAGAAACGTGATCTTTTTTTTGTCGAAAGGAAATGAAGCTTCACCAACATATTAGGGGGAAAATAAGTACAAGAATAGATTATTGGATAATTCCAAGCTATTAGACAAGCAAAAAATCCCAAAGGCATTGATGAGGCCGACGCATTAGGATGAATTTGGGAGTGGGCGACATCTAGGCTGTTGAAAATCTCGATCTGGAAGTCGAAAAAAAAACGTACAACATCAAGAAGTCTTGAGTGTTATCTCGAGGTTTATAGCTTATCCTTTCAGTAAGGTCAGCCCTCTCAGCTTTGTACAATGTAACTTGTAGGGACTTGGAGTATATCGAGGTTGACCCAAAACATGGGCCTAATGTCCCTAATTCCATGAAGATGCTTGAAGATGCTTGGAAATTGAACCTTCTGGATCTATGGGTTCCATAAGGCAAAAATATGCTCCTTTTCATTTACAAGATTATCATTGCAATCTTTGACGTAAGCTATCCCATTTCTTCCACCTTAGGCTACGAAAATTCGTCTGCTGCATTTACCTCTTTTTCTTTAACTATTAGTATTCACAAAGAACCTAAGACATACATTTTTGCTTCTAAACATGCTCATTGGGTTGATGCTATGAATTCTGAATTGCGTGCTTTACAGGTTAATAACACTTAGACTTTGGTTAATTTTCCCCCTAGTATACCTATTATAAGATGCGAATGGGTATATAAAATGAAGTGCAAATTTGATATTAGTATTGAGCGCCATAAGGCGCGGCATGTTGCTAAGTGTTATAACCACACCAAAGGCATTGACTACTTTGACACTTTTGCCCATGTTGCAAAATTTTCTACTGTTATGATTATAATTTGTCTTGCTTCTATTAAACGCTGGAATTTACAACAATTGGATATTAATAACGCCTTTTTGCATGGTGACTTAAAAGAAGAGGTTTACATGTATGTTCCTCAAGGTTTAAATGTTGATAATACTAATCTTGTTTGTAAACTAAATAAATCCCTCTATGGTTTAAAACAAGCTAGCCGCATGTGGTATGCTAACTTATCTAGCTTTTTACCATCTTTGGGATATTCACAATCTACATATGATTATTCTCTATTTGTAAAGCATCATGCATCCATCACTGTCATTCTTGTGTCTGTGGATGATTTAATTATTGGAGGAAATCACCATACTAAAATATGTTATGTTAAACGCATGCTTGACAATGCATTTAAAATAAAGGATTTAGGTACTTTGAGGTATTTCCTTGGGTTGGAGGTTTCTAGGTCCAAAATGGGCGTTTCCATTTCCCAAAGGAAATACACATTGGATCTCTAGAATATGTTGGCTTACTTGCATGAAATTCAAAAATTCTGATCCTCTGCATGATGATCTTGCTCAGTACAGGCACACTTTGGGAAAGTTGCTTTATCTAACAACAACGAAACCTGATATAGGCTATGCAACTCAACAGCTCAACCAACACATTTCTAAGCCACGGAAACAACACTATTATGCTGCTCTGCGGGTGTTCCATTACCTAAAGTCTAGTCCTCGACAATGGGTGTTTTATCTAGCAAATTCCTCTATTCAGCTACGCATATTGAGTGACTCAAACTGGGCCACATGATCTCAAATTCGCAAGTCTGTTACTTGTTTCTGTTCATTACTAGAGTCATCTCTTATAACCTAGAAATGTAAGAAACTGTCATCGGTGTCTTGCTCCTCATCTGAATCATAATACCAAGCACTAGCCTCCACAACTTACGAAGTGCAATGGATTAACTACATTTTTCAGTGACCTTGGAATAATTCTACCTACAACACTGTTATATTGTGACAATTCCTCTGCCTGGCACATAGCTGAAAATGCAGTTTTTCACGAACGTACTAAGCATATCAGAATCGATTGCCATGTCATTAGTGAAAATCTGCTAAATGGCTTAATAAATTTGTTGCCTATCAATACCAAAGAGCATCCTACAGACATATTTTTATGAACGCTTTAGAACAAGCACCATTTCAGCATATCCTTTCTAAGATGGGAGTACACAATATATAATTTCTTCAGTTTGCGGGAGGGTATTACACAATAAAACTTAGTCTGTTTTATTTTTTCCTTTTTAGCGTTGTGTATTGGTTTTGGGTTTGTATTTCTTTGTATTGGGCCTAGCCCATATTCAGGATCCAGACTCTTATTAAAAGATTCCTCTTCTGTATTTTCAAAACAAGTCACAATAATACAATTTTAGGAAATGTCTTTTATGATGGCCGCTACAATCACTGATTTCAGAACCAGAATGGGGATCAATAAAAACTCCAATACTACTGGGGAGAGTTCTAGCGGGAGGAAACTCTTTCGGTCTGACACGGGTAGACATCGAATAAAATGACAAAGAAGAGGTGAAAACATAAAAGAAGGGTTTAAGGTCTGTTATCCTAGAGTTTATTTTTCAATGAATAAAGAATTGAGGAGAAGTAAACAAATAATTCAAATAAAAACATTCAAGGAAATTAGAGAAGAGAAAGAAAGTTACCTGGAGAGTAAACAGGAAGAAAACGAAGGTGGGTAATAGAGAAGAAAAGAATCAGAAAGAACGAAGCAGTGAACACAAGAAAGGAGGAAAGCATGGAAAATTCTTCAAATGAGTGTTCTCACTATTTATAGAAAAAGTGAGAAGAGGGAAAGTATTTTAAAAATGCAAACTGCCCAGAGCACAATAAATGCACACCATGCTGAAAAAATAGCGAAATGATGGGCATGATCCACGAGAAATGCGAGCCAATTAGAACCAGACGCGTGGCAGTAGGAAAACCGCCAAGAAACTGAAGGGTTAGCGACCGATGAGGACTTAAGTCAGTAACACAATGAGTTGAGTCACCGACATGGGGGCTACTTTTATGGACCTATCTAGTGGCTTATCGTGTGACGCCCTTACGTGATATAGTAGCCGGGGCGACTTGTCATCATTGTCAATGTTTTAAACCATGTCAGCCAATTAGCGGGTTAATGACACGACTTAAGGAGACAAGTGCTCATATGGTTCGTTGTGTGATGGTTATGAATCCAAAAATTACACTGGATAGTATGGAAGGGTGACGTGGATGATGTAGACATGGACCTGCAGGTGAAGTGCTATATATATACGACGCCAGAGAAGGAGAAATGTATGTTATCACTCTTAGTCCATTTCCCTCCTTGAGAGAATACTTACTTGATCGTCGGAGTGCTGGTAGGTACCACCATCATGAGGTGAGCACACTGGAGATCCTGCACCATCGCATGGGAACCTAAGATGGCTATGATCTGTCTAGCCTTCTAGCATGACGCATCAAAAAGTACCAAGCCATTGTTCTTCAACAATTAAGGGATATAATTCAAATTTATAAAAGACCTTCATCGATAAATCGTAACGGGTAAACTATAAACAAAAATAGATTATACCCATCACTGCAGCCAAGAACAGATGAAAAGTACAAAATTGTTCAAAACATTATATATTTAATATTCAACTGAGAAAATTTGGAATTACACACCAAACTATCAATAATACATAAATCCATAAGTACATAAAACATAAAACCAAACATAAATGTCAACTAAAAATATAATTTTTTTGCTAAATCCATAAGAAGGTGGAGGTTGAAGATGTAAAGGAGCTCTCAAAGCAGCTCTAACCTCATCCCGCTCAACTACAACTTGCTCAAACATTTAGTTATTTATGTGAATATATGACAACAGCTTTTTGTGGTTCGCTCCAAGCTCCATAAACAAAGTAACTACATGTGTCTTCAAGGCCATGAATTCCACATGTGTTGTAGCCTGACAAGAAGAGGTGGATTCTATTAAAGCAATAGGGGGCCAAGCTCCCCGAGGTCCCACACAGTACCCTTCTTGGATATTCCTCCTACCACATCAAGGTAAATGTTGTTTTCAGATGCACCGAAGGTAGACACCTCACCGCCACTTCTCTGCAGCTTAGCTTTTCGCCGTTGAAACTTAACCTTCATATGAAATGATACATGTTACTAATGAAATTATATTAATTATATTATGGAAATATTTGGTAATTCTAATATGTATAAAATATTTTCATACATACCGCAATGTATTTGGTTTTTTTGCAAACCCATTTGCCATCTTTTAGCTTCTTTGTCTTCTCCATCATCTCGAAGCCAGTTGGCTCCCTACGCTCCTTCTCCTTCTATAAGAAAAAAATGAAAAATGTTACTTACATAATGATTTATGAATTAAAACTAATAAACTTTAAAGTTAAATACTTAAAAATATCTTGCTAAGTTCAGCCGCTGACACAGACCCTCCAACGTAGGATGCTGCGCCACCATCTGCCGCCTGATTTATCTTAGCTTGCTTACTCTTCTTTTGCCACTCAGGCCTATCCCATTTAGCCATTAATTGCTCAAGAACATAATTTGGAATCCAATTTGTCCTCATAAGACCTATCCTGAACTTATTCATCATGTTATTTAACAAATTTTGACCCTTATGTTTAAAAATCTTCCTAATTTTGTAATCATATTTAGGGCCCATGTATAAGTCTCCTACAAATCAAATGAAACATTAAACCGAACATTAAAATACATATGTCGAATACAAGTTAGATACAAAAATCAAATAAACATCTTATAATATACCTTAAAATGCCTCCAACCACTCATTCAAGTTCTCCTTTGACACCTCACTCTAGCAAGTATACAGGCCCTGGAAGTTGCTTCTTATGTTGGCACCTATGCGGTTTGCAGGGCCCCGAGTAACATTAAAATGAATATTTATGCAACAAAAAAATGTTAGAAACAAATAAAAGGCGCAAAAATAAAATCTAACCAATAATTAATGTCTTTAAAAGTTTGTAAACACTTACTCATGACGCACATCTCTTGGTGCAAGAAGCTCTCTCGTGTATGGTACCAGCTGTAGTGACTTAGATGGAGTTGTAACTCCGGCAGAAGTAGAAGCCGAAGTAGAGCCCATCCCCTGTGGTGATGGAGTGGGATATGGGAAAGAAATGCTATATGGAGATGACCCCCTACCTAGTGCCCTACTAGCTCGTGAAACCCTACCACCTCGTGATGTCCTACCTCGTCGAAAGCCTACTACTCGTGATGGGTCAGTCATCTATGTTATTAAATAAACATGTTAAAAAAGTTAGAATGCATAATGTACGTGAGTTAACAAAGACAAATAAAATTAAAAGCATATAAAGAAAACCATAAACACTACATAGGTTACTCAAAATCTTCATCATTATTTTGTGTCTCGTCTTCATTAACAGAGGAGACATCAATGTCGTCTTCGCTTTCTTTAACAACATTATCAACAACGGTTAGATTCCCATTAACTTCTATTTTGATTTTTTATGAAAACCTATATGCATATAAAAATTTGATAAAATCCTAGGATTTGATTTAAGGATTCTAGGTTTCACGTTCTTATGGCCCCTTTCCGATGGTAGGTAAAATCCCGATTTTAAATACCTTGGTTAGGGAAGAGATCGATATAGAGAAAGTTGTTTCAACGAAAAAAGATGTTTGTTACCATAGTAACCAAAGCTTATAGCAATTGAAGTTCCTTCACTTCCTTGCATCAAAATTTCTTATTGGCGTCAATGATTCTACTTAAGATTGGAAAGAGAAGCCAATGTCATAAATCTTAGAATCGTGAAATCCAATCATAAGTAGAATGATAAAGTCACTATAATCAAGTCATAATGCATCACAAGTCCCAAACAGAACAAAATGTGAAACATAAAGTTCATAACAAGTGAAAACTACCAAAACATCAAGATCACATATAAAAAAAGAATGTTTACATAAGCATATATGTGAAGATAAACCACAGTGCAAAGTGGGGAGCCTAAGCGCAAAGCAGAAACACGAAGAGAAAGGAAGAACAAAGTAGCGGAGAACAACTATAAGAGAGATTCGATAGCAAGAAAAAAAATCAAAAGTCCACAAGTCAAAGAAAAATAAAACGTGTTCTAGTAAATCAATTGTAAGAAGCAAAGCAAAGAGCCACAATGTTTAACTGCAAACCACAAGTTAAAATTAGAATGAAAATTCCGTGTACAACACAAATGGGAGCTTGCAACTGCAACCTTACCTTATCGGCTTCTAGAATAAAGTTGCACAAGATAAAGGGATTAAATGTTTGTAATGGAACTTAGAAAAAAGAAGATTTGGAAACAAACCAGTAATTGACTTTGCGTTCAATTTTGGGTTCGGACAAATCAATGATCCAATAGGCACTTCGTCTCACCTTTTTTTAATAATCAAAACCTAAAAAAGATTAAAAGAAATAAGACTTCATATCTTGTCAATAATGGAATATGTAAATCTTATTTAGGAAAAGCTGATTTGTCTTGACAGGTAATACCCATCCACCCATCCAAAGAACCTAGTTCGTATGCATGTATTTGTTGAGTAGATACCAAACAAAACAATGACCGTAAAACTAAGTAAACACAATTTTCCCAATTGGTACTATAATTACCACCATTGACATTTCCTAAAGTAGTCTAAGCACATAAGTGGTCGAGGAAGAAAACATAGTTGTAGAATTCAGAGTTTGTTAACATGTATCATGCATAAAACAAAGTTCGTTAACTGAATTACTCACTCCGTCCCATAATATAAGTCCCAACTACCAAAAAGTTTTGTCCCATAATATAAACTTCTACACACAAAATTAGAAGTATTTATTATGATTTTTTAACTTTCAAAGTCATCCAACCAATAAAAAATAATTGAACTTAAATTTAGTTGGTATAACATCTCAATAGTTTAATTAATACTTCTAATTCCAATAATTTAACTACTTTTCTTAAACTGTATGAAATGTTAGTTGGGGCCTATATTATGGGACGGACGGAGTACAATTCAGTGAGATCAAACTTGGAGTTACAATTTGGAAAGCAAAAATATTAATCATTTGAAAACAAATGCTATGTTAAGATGCAAACTAACCATGTTTGTTTTTGCAATGATGATAATTGAGGCATGGTTTACCAAGACTAGCTATTTCGGGTGTGTAGCAACATGTCATTTGAAAACACTAGTATAACATGCAGTTTAGCAATCATTTAGCAATAATTATTTGATAAGGCAGTGTTTAGCAATCGTGGCTAAATGTGATGGGAAAAATATATTTTCATAGTTTAACTAGTTAGAGTATATATGTTGAGGTGTTATAGAATTTCAAATCATAAACCGTGTCCCTTAGATGTTTCCATACAATACTACTATTATATCTATTCTTCCATTTTGCTACAATTTAAACCATGTTGTAGCAAATGAGAAAAGCTAGAAGTGTTCAAAGAAAAATTTTCCACAAGGAACTTTGTAGAAATAGCACCTCACAAACTAATCAAAATTAGAGAAAATAAGAATGGAAAAACACAAAAATCAAAACTTCAAGAATCAATGAAAAAGAAAACTTACCTTCTAGCGAATCAATGGCAAGCAGCAAAGCAAAGGTCCACAAAGTTTAGCTGCAATTGTTAACTACAAGTTAAAAATTATGATGAAAAATCTCAAACTAGAGAACAAATGGGAATCTTCAGTTGCATGCTTCAAGAACAAAGTCGCACAAGATTGAGTGATTAAAGGATTGTAAACTGGAGTTAGAAATAGAGATTTTCGAACAAATCAGCGACTGAGTTTGTGAACAATTCACGGTTCACACCAATCAATGCTCTCAAAGAGCACTTTGTCTCACTTGCTATCGTTAATCAAAATCTAAAAATCAGTGTAAAAAGTTATATTCCAGTAAAAATTAAGAACTATTCAGCTCATAAAACCACAATCTAATATAACAATGAGGTGAATTTGGACTATATACAGTAAGGAAATATATGTTCCTTAATATTCTCCAACACCTTCTCCAATAAGATAAGATAACATGATATAGGATATCTTTACAAAGCCTATATTGAATTTTTTATTTACATCATGATTTTCTCAACATTTAACACTGAATATAAGTACATGGTATCATAGGTTCTTGTGGTAATAAAAACGCTACTTTAAAATCATGCAAATGTATACATTCATTTTTATGGTAAAGAAATGCATTTATTCATAAATCATAATCTTTAGCAGAAGAATTCTTGAATTTTCTTGCAATAGAGTATGAAAAGTATATGAATTATGAATTAAGAGCTAAAATTGAAAACATAAAAAAAAACACTCAAGGTGATAAAAAAACAAAAAAAAAGAAGAAAAAGCCATAACAATGACCCATCTTCAAAATCATTCTTGTTCAGTCTATGCTCTGAATTAGAGATGCAGATTAAAAGACCTAAACGACTATAATTTCAAAATCTCAATTGAATTAGTTGTTTAATTTGCTTCCCTTCTATACCTCACTCTGCATAACCTCACAATGAGCAATGCCTAGAAAAATCATTTGCTTACATGACCAAAACAAGAAAAGCAAGGAGAAAGGAAAACGAACTTGCGAAAGTGGCGTGAATCGGAGCAAAGAATGTGAGGGAATGACGAGAAAAGCCGAAGGTTGGAGAAGAGGAACGAGGAGGAAAGCAAGAGTGAACAGTGAGGGATTGAATTTGATTAGCAAACTAAAGCCATATATAGGACAAAGATGGGCCCCTAATGCTTCTTGACAACGTTTCGCAACTCAAAAGAAATTATTAAAATTTTAGAAGCATTTATTCATCACTTTTATGCTGAATTGAAAGGTAAAGAAGGGAGTTTGGAGTTTAAATTGGAGGCTTGAATTCAATTGCGATGAAAAAGAAAATGTTGGTGGGAAAAACGTGAATAAAGAGAGGCTAGGTTGGGAGGGAAAGCACTGATGTGGGGGTGCGATGTGGACCTAGCGTGGTGTGAGATGTGCTGATTTTCTCGAGTTACATGAGTAGAGCTAGTTCAAAACCACACTCTTAGTCTCTTTTTTGACAGGAGAAGAACCATATGGCTTTGAGAATATATTCACGCTTCTCTTGCCACCTACCTTAACGGTAACTCCTTCCCATTCCTCAAACTTACTGTGTATTTGGTTAAAAATTCACCTCCAAGTTTTAGTTTTATTTGTAATGATTTGGAATTTCAATGTAGACACCATGAAACCTGAAGGTTTTTGTTTCCTTTAAAATCAATTGTACTTCACTTAAAGCTAAAAACAAACCGGCCCTTATACATTATTTTATTTATCTAGCTATGAAAAGTGTTAATTTGTACTCACTTTATTAAGAAAAATATCAATTTGGATTTTTAAAGATTGTTTATCACAACTTTAATCTCTAAAAGATTTTTGTCAAAGAATTAGTCCATCATATATATTCATTTGGTGCATCTAAGGGATTAATTTGATAATGTTTTAATTTTTTCAGAGACTAATTTGATAATATTTTAAATGTATGAGTGATGCACACTTAAAAAAAATTACTGACTAATTCAGTAGTGTTTTATATCTTTAAGAGACTAATTCAATGAAAAAAATCTTTAAAAATAAAATTTGTTACCAATAATCTTTAGAGTGCTAAATTGATATTTTCTGTTTTGATAATACATTTAAAGATTTTTAGTCTTTGACTAGAAGAAGAATAATATCTTTTGTTACACACTTAAAAAAAGAATTTGTTATATTAGTATCGTTGTAACTTGTCTATTATCATTATTACTTTTAATTACATGAATGTTAATTATATTAGTTTAAAAATTAAATTAATTATATTGATTTAAAATTAAGTTTATCTTTACCAAATATATATATGTAACATCCCAAAGATCCATAAGTAATAAAGAGACTTGGGACTTAAGGGATTTAGTTGCAAATTACAAAGAAAAGAGGAAGGAGGATCAAATGCAAGTAGAGAGGTTAATGGGGGGACCAATAGGACTTATATATTCGAATATTGATGACCTATATTCGAATATTAATGACCTATATTCGAATATGGATGAGTGATATTTGAATATTGACTTTGCATATTCGAATATGGACTTGGCATATTCAAATATGGATGTGTGGTATTCAAATATGAAGGTCTGATATTCGAATATGAAAGACTGATATTCGAATGTGGAATGCGGTAATTGCTTGCAGAAGCTTAATATTCGAATATGAATGGCTCATATTCAAATATGGACCCCCTAAACTATAAATAGGGGGACCCTACCTCCAAATTTCACCATTTTCCTCTCTAGCTCTCCACTCTCTCATAATCTTCTCTTCAAAGATCCTTCACTAAACCTCTGTCACCAATCAACAACACTCCACAACTATCTTAAATTCACTTCTCATAAGTTCCTTCTTGACCAAAGCTCCAAGGGGTGAGATTCATGCTCAAGGACTACAAATGCTGAAGAAGGATGTTGGAGACCGAGATTGGGAGCGAGCTTGAAAAAGAAAGGGATTCTGGAACTTAGGGATAAGCCTGAAAACTCCAAATCAAGGATACTAGGAAATTCTAGGAACATGTGGCTAGGAACTAAGAACAATATGTTAGAGATTGTTTGACTTAGGGTCCATGTATATGTTTGTAATTTTCATGCTGTGTCTGAATGATGTTTGTTTCAGTAGAATGTGCAAATAGATGATGCATGATTAGGAATTGATTTGAAAATGTGAATGACGTTGGAATCATAAATTTTTATGTGTTAAAAAGGATAAGAGAATCCAGATTGTAATGTGATGAAATTGAGACTTAAACTTCTGAAGAATTCCAAACTGTTTTGGAAAAACCAGTCCAGAGTTTGTATATTCAAATATGTATTCGAACATGGAGGGCCATATTCGAATGGATATTAGAATATAACACTTCTGTCACATGATATTCGAATATAGGATGTCTGTATTCGAATATGAGGTTACTGGAACTCTTGTAGGAATGTCTATGATATGAATATGGATGTTTGATGCATGAGAACATGTAATATGAAATCAAACAAAAGGAAAAGTGGAAATCGCTTCCCCCCATCAACATTGGTTGAGTAAGATGGTTGAGTTCCACCGGAAGTAGATTGGGTAAGTGGACAAAGCATGAAATGGTGAGAATGTAGGGTTATCTCGAGAACGGGGGAGATAACCTAGTGCAAAGGGGTTATCCCGAAAGGGGTAGATAGTCCCTAGGATAGCCCTAGAGGGGTTGGTAGCCCAGCAGTAGGACCCTGGAAGGACGCTTGCCAGTGGCCATGATGATGAGCTCAGTTGTGCATTCACTGTCATGAACCTATGGTGGATTCCCTGTGCAGAGGGTTTCCCGTTAAAAGATGAAAGAAATGGAATGGAAAATGAAATAAATCATGGTATGAATACTTAACTTTACATCTCTTGCATATTGTATGTGTGTTTGTTAGGAATTTGATTTGGGGAAGTTTTGCAGTTAAACTTGCTGCAATATTGTGTGTATATATATATATCTTCAATACCGACAGCTACTCTGTTATATGTCGTACATATAACTGACGGGTACAGTATTATAGGTGATACCGACTCGGAGGGTGTCAGTGTCTGAGAATACGTTAGCATCTGTATTGTGACATCTTTAGGTAGTCATTTGTTTTGTTGTATGGCTACTTAGTCTGACTGGTATTCTCTTTGGATTGTAAAATGAACAAAATATACTTTATGTATATATATATATATATATATATATATATATATATATATATATTATTTTTTGACTTCCACTACGTTTTAGAAAAAAAAAGACTGTTCCTAAAATCTAGGTGTTTCAATTTGGTATCAGAGCTGCTTGGTCTTGTCCGTACTGTGTTATCAAATATGTAACTTAAATAAACAGTCCAGAGTGATAAGTCCTATCTTAACCTGAAATGTTGACTGTATACGGTTCATTATATTGAGCCTGTGTGGTGCATTGTATGCAGGAAGGCATGGCAGGAAGACAACCTGGTAGACCTCGTTCTAACCCCAATGTGACACCAGCTCCGACAGATTCCCCGTTGATATAACAGATGGCACAGGACATGACCCAAATGATGGACGCACAAGACCAGGAAGATCGTTATCAAAGTTTTCGTAGACATGACCCACCCACTTTCTCTGGGGAAGGGATCTCATGGTGGCTGGGGAATGGCTAGATCAGTTAGAGGAAATTTTTCGAGTAGCTAGATCTGCCGACCAAGACAAGGTGGAATTGGCTACGTATAGACTTAGAGGGGAAGCGTCATAGTGGTGGTAGAGACATGGAGAACACATGGAAGCAACAGGAGGCCACATAACTTGGGAGGAGTTTAAGACTATTTTGTTAAACAAATACTTTCCTTCTAACGTGAAAGATAAAAAGGAGATAGAATTTTGTCACACTGCAGCAGGGTGATATGACAGTAGATGATTATGTTTCCAGATTTGAAAGTTTAGCTGAATTTTCAAACAATCTCCAGAACCAACCTGATGAGGTATGAAAGTCTAAAAGGTTCGAACAAGGACTTAAGCTCGAGGTCAGAAACTTGGTGATTAATCAGCGAATCCGGGAGTACCAGACTTTGATTCAAGCATGGCAAGTTGTTGAACAGTCATTGGCCGCGGTGGCGGCTAGCAAATAACTTTTGTGGAAGCGAAAGAGGGATGAAGCAAGCTCCAAAGGAGGAAAGGGCAAGGAAGTTGATTATAAGGGAAAGGGAACTGTCCCGAAATGCAATACATGAGGGAAATCTCATAGAGGAGAATGCTACAAGAACAAGAGAACTTGTTTTATATGTCAGAAGCTGGGACATCTTAGCTGGCAATGCCCAGACAAGGATCAGAAACTCGCGTTGGATGACAAGAAGTATCAGATGAGAGGTAAGGTATATACACTGAATGCTGAAGAGGTTGACCATTCAAAAGATCTTATCCAAGGTATGGGACTAATAAAATCAAAGCCTGTTAACATTTTGTTTGACTCGGGTTCAACTCACCCGTTCATATCAGTAGACTGTGCAAGACGAGTTTATTTTCTTGTATCCAAGCTACCCTATGAAGTGTTTTTATCTACTCCCTCTGAAGAGAAAATATGTACAACTACTATGTGTTCCCCAGTGTTCCTAGACTTTCAAGCGAAAACTTTCTGCTTAGGTCTGTACTGCTTGCCGTTGAAGGGGCTAGACGTGATCTTATGCATGGATTGACTCAAAGCTCACAAAATCAAGATAGATTATACCACCAATACTATACATATTCCAGACCGAGGCTTGGAGATATACTATACGCATCATCCTACTTTTGATCTCCATAATTTGTCTATGTATGATGATGGCCCAAGGTATTTAGTTGTCTATGTGAGTGGTGTTAAGAAACCGGTGAATGTTGATTCTCTTCCTGTAGTCCGAGAATTTCCAGAGGTATTTCCTGATGACATTGAATCGTTGCCACCAGAAGTAGATTTTTCAATTGAGTTAATCCTGGGGGCTGGACAAGTTTCTAAGGCACCATATAGAATGGCACCGCTTGAGTTGGCGGAAATAAAATGACCAATCGAAGAATTAATGAAGAAGAAATTTATTCGACCAAGCGCTTCGCAATGGGCCAGTGCTACTCGTCAAGAAGAAGGATGGGAAATTGCGCTTGTGTGTCGATTATCAATAACTGAATAAGTTAACAGTGAAGAACAAGTATCCACTGGCTCGGATTGATGACTTGCTTGATCAATTGGGAGAAGCCAAGGTATTTTCAAAGATTGATCTTCAGTCAGGGTATCACCAGATTAGGGTTAAGCCCGAAGATATTCTTCAGACTGCATTCCGGACACGGTATGACCATTATGAGTACTTGGTAGTGTTGTTTGTATTGACAAATGCACCTGCCGTTTTTATGGACTATATGAACCGCATCTTCCGACCGTACTTGGACAAGTTTGTTTTAGTTTTCATTGATGATATTCTCATTTACTCTAACACCGTCGAAGAACTTGAAGAGCATTTAAGACTGGTGTAAGGAATACTCAAAGAGAAACAGTTGTATGCCAAATTGGATAAGTGTGAGTTCATAAGCCCAATTTCTTGACCATGTGATTAATAAAGACAGCGTTGAGGTGGACCAAAGAAAAGTTGAAGCGGTGTTGAAGTAGAAAAGACCGACCAATGTCACAGAAATCCAAAGTTTCCTGGGATTAGCAGGATACTACCGGCGATTCATCAAGGGATTTTCTCAGATTGCGATTTCGTTAACCAAGCTGACACAGAAGAGTGTTCCGTTCGTGTGGGATGCCGAGTGTGAAGAAAGTTTCCAGTTGTTGAAAGAAAAGCTGACAACAACGCTGGTGTTGGTGATTCCTAATCAAACAAAGAATTTCCAAGTGTATTGTGATGCGTCTAAGCAAGGCTTAGGGTATGTCCTTATGCAACAAGGACAGGAAATTGCTTACATTTCCTAACAATTATGGCCACATGAAGTGAATTTTCCGACACACGATTTGGAGTTAGCCGCTATGGTCTTTGCGTAGAAAGTTTGGAGGCACTATTTGTACGGAGTCACATTTGAAGTGTTCAGCGACAATAAAAGCCTGAAATACTTGTTCATTCAAAAGGAGCCGAATATGAGGCAGAGACGACAGATGGAATTCTTAAAGGATTATGACTTCAAATTAAAGTATCATCCGGTAAAAGCCAATGTGGTGGCTAATGTACTAAGTAGAAAATCTTTGCATGTGTCAACTATGATGATTCACCAAATAAAACTCTTGGAGAAATTCAGAGACTTGCACTTGGATGCGTCTTGCTACGATGCCAGCGTTTTTGTGTGTAAAGTTGATGTGAAGAGTATACTTCGAGATCAAATCCAGGAAGAAGTTGTTTTAGTGGCCTGGAATGAAGAAAGAAATTGCAAAATTTGTGTCTATGAGCCTCACCTGTCAAAAGATCAAAGTAGAACATCAAAGACCCTCTGGACCGCTTCAATTGTTGGACATTCCAGATTTGAAATGGGAGTCTATAGCCATGGACTTTATTGTTGGATTACCCAGGACCCCAGTGGGACATGACTCAATTTGGGTTATAATATACAGGTTGACCAAGTCTGCTCATTTCTTGCCTGTCAAGACTACCTACTCATTGGAGAAATATGCCAAAGTGTACATTGCAGAGATAGTTCGACTACAGGGGTATTGATTAGCATAATATTAGATAGAGATCCCAAGTTTACTTCTTGTTTCTGGGGAGCATTGCAGAAGGCTTTTGGAACTCGGTTACATTCGAGTACCTCACACCATCCTCAAACCGACGGGTAGTGTGAAAGAACGATTCAGACTCTGGAGGACATGCTACGAGCTTGTGTACTAGAAGAGGGTGGTGACTGAGGAAGATACTTACCACTAATAGAATTTTCCTATATTAACAGTTTTAATTCAAGCATAGGCATGACACCGTATGAAGCACTCTATGGGAGGAAGTGCCGGTCGCTGGTATGTTGGTTTGAAACTAGAGAAAAGTTATTATAGCGGCTGGACTTAGTACAAGATACAACCGATGGAATTAGGCGTATTAAGGAAAGGTTGAAGAGAGCTCAAGAGCGTCAGAAAAGATATTCAGATCAACAAAGAAAGCCCTTCGAATTTGAAGAAGGAGAGCATGTGTTTCTAAAAGTGACACCCTATACCGTTGTTGGAAGAGCGATGAAGATGAAGAAGCTTCATCCTCGTTTTATAGGTCCTTATCAGATTCTCAAAAGGATTGGGCCTGTTGCTTACCAACTAGCTTTGCCTCCTTATCTTTCCAACCTCCATGATGTGTTTCATGTATCTCAACTCCGGAAGTAGGTCTCCGATTCCTCTCATATTTTAGAAGAAGATAACATCCCGTTGAAATTGAACACTTCATATCAGGTGGAACCTGTGAAGATCCTAGACCAAGGGGAGAAAACCTTGTGGAACAAGGTGATTCCATCGGAAAAGGTTCTTTGGGAAAACATCGACTAATTAGAAATCACTTTGGAAAACAAGCAAGACATTGAGGGGTTATCCCTAAAGGGGTAGATAGTCCCTGGGATAGCCCTTGAGGGGTTGGTAGCCCGGTAGTAGAACCCTGGAAGGACGCTTGCTAGTGGCCTTGATGATGAGCTAAGTTGTTTATTCACTGTCACGCATCTATGGAGGATTCCCCGTGCACAGGATTTCCCGTTAAAAGATGAAAGAAATTGAATGGAAAATGAAATAAATCATGGCATGCATACTTAAATTGATATCTCATTCATATTGTGTGTGTGTTTTTTAGGAATTTGATTTTGGGAAGTTTTCTAGTTAGACTGGCTGCAATATTGTAAACATATATATATATTTTCAATACCGACGGTTACTCAGTTATATGTCGTACGCACATATAACTGACGGCTACAGTATTGCAGGTGATACCGACATGGAGGGTGTCAGTATTGCATTGTGACATCTTTAGGTAGTCATTTGTTTTGTTGTATGGCTACTTAGTCGGACTCATATTCTATTTATGATAGCTAATTTTTATATGTTATAATCTACTATATATTTAGTTTAATTCTAGGAAATAATTAATGAATTATTCATAATAAATTTGTTATGATCGTACCTGAGGGATCACCGGGAAGATGACTTGGGTTGATGGCTGAACGTACGTCTTTAATGGCGATGGATGTCTGGGACAGCGTTGTGACTCCTTGACAGCGGCGTTTCCACCTGCAGAGACTCCAACGCTCAAGTCAGCACGAGATTTAGGTTATGTGTGATGAAATTGGATAGAACGTACCTTGCATGGAGTGTGCTTGTGGATATTTATATTGAGTGTACTAGGGTTAATCCTGTACCGTGCTGGGCTTGGCCATCGTAATGGAGGCCCATTTGGGAGTCCATGTTGTAACGTATATCCCGCCTAGTGCCTTCTTGATTACTCGGCGGGTTGTGATTGGTAATGTTCGGACGACATCTGTCTAGGTATCGGGTTACGCGAATCCCAGGCCATAATAGTTGCCCCCTAAGTCGTCGGCTTCACTTCTGATGAAGTCGGCGAATTGTACTCGACCTATGTCACCTTGGTTCCATGTTTTTAACTCGCCGCTCTTGGTGCATGGTTGATCTTCCTCGGGGAACGTGTGTCCACGCACCATTATGGGGTGTCGTGCGTTATGATTGAGGGGTTTCTTAAGCCACTCGCTTCATTAAAGTGATGAGACGGTTACTATTCCTTCTATCTCTCTACTTCTTCATTTCTGTCTTCTGCTGCGCTTCCCTCTCTCTGTTCTGATTCAAAAGAAAGGAAGATTTCATACAGTCTCCTGCTCTCGCTGCCATTCTCCCCTCTTTTGAAGTCTCCTTCTTCGTGAGGAAGAAACTATTCTCCAACCTCCTTTGTTTGTTTCTTCTGCTACTTTTAGGTACTTCTCTTCCCCTCCCCTGATTCTATTTTGCTTCTTTTTCCTGTCTGCTCTTTTCTACGGTGAGGGTGTGGATTGTCCTTAGGGTTCCTCTTCGATTCTTCTGTTATTTTTCCCTAGTGTGACCATTTTCTCCCATGGATGAGCGAATCATTGTCATTACCAGCAGCTCTTCTTCTTCTGATTCCTTCGACACTGAAGTCCTTATGGCTTACGCAAAGGGACTCAAGAATCCTTCCAAACCTCCAGATTATGACCTCGTGAGAGGTATGTGTTCTGTCAATAATCCTCATTTGTCTGAGCCTTATTTCATTTGGGCTTATTCACCTCAAAGTTCTGAGAGTGGAGAGTCTGTTACCCAACCTGTGGAGAGTTCTGAACCCTGAACCTCCAGTGTATGTAGAAATGGTTAGGAAATTCCTTGAAGATCCCTTAGATTCAGTCGAAACGGAGCCCAATCCCGGGCGTAAGTTGATGAAGAGCCAGCTACTTGGTCCCGACCCTGGAGGGTGTCTAGAGGATATGGGAGAATTATCATCGTCTATGACGAATTCTTTAGATTCTGAGTCTGATCCGGCATATCAACCCTCTTCCTCTCCCACCGCCAGTCCGCCATTTCAGGCTCTAATTATGCTTCTGCTTACCTTGTAGATATGGTTCCCAAGAGAAGTCGCCGTTGTATTACCAAAGCCGCTGTTGTTCAAGGTGGGCAAGGTGATGGGGGGCAGGCCGGTCCTTCCGGGACTACTTTTAACTTAAAAGCGATGAGGACGGAATGGTTTGAAATTGGGGGTATTCAAAATTTATTATGGGTTCCATCTACCTGGCTTAGTCAACCTTCTTCGATCTCGTCTCCAGAACAAGTAGAACTCGTGGAGGCGGAATGGAAGAAATGTTTTTATCACGGGCCCAACTCACCCGACAATTCATACACTTCGGTTCCTTCCATGGACTATCAATTGGAGATTCCTGGAGAAGATGAGCAGATTTGCTCCTATGCCGCCTACGGGGCTAAACACTTTTTTATAGCGTATACCGTCTTGTTTGATCAGCTTTGAATTCGCTTTCCCTTCTCCGATCTTCAAATAGAAATCCTACACAATCTTCATATCGCCCCATCTCAGCTCCACCCTAATGGTTGGGCCTTTTTACAAGCTTTCGAAGTCTTTTGCTGGGCCAACGAGTGGAAATACTCTTCCAGCTTGTTTTTATATTTATTTGGTCCCTACTGGGGGTCTTCTGTCTGGTCTTGGGTATCCCTCCGGCATCGGAAGAACGTGACACAGATGCTCATTCCTTGGGACGATTCTGTTAAAGTTCGTCGGGATCTGTTCGTGAAGGTGACAACTCGGGAGGAAAACTTTATAGCTTTTTGGGAGAGGGCTGATCGGGAACCGCTCTTCCCTTTGTATTGGTCGGCTGACCATTATTCTAAATCACTTACCTGCGGAGAGTTAGAATGTGGCTTCCTAGATGACGACGATGCAAAAACTTTTAACAATTTGCACGACTTTGTCACTAGTCAAGGGATGGCCATCCACTGCCGGGATGTACTTGGATCCACTCGCGCCAGTCCCGCCGAATGTTTATGTACTGAACTTTTCTTTTGGCCCTTTAATTTCGAATATATTTGTTCACTAATCTAATATTCTTCGCTTGGCAGCCGAAATTATGACCAAATTTTCAGCACGATTTGATGCCAAGGCGGCCAAGGATGCCAAAGGCAAAGGTAAGGTCAATCCGCCAACTGCTCCTTCTCAAGGCGGGGCTGCAAACACGACGGGAAGTAATCCCGGTATGGGTGCTATGGCGGCATCCCCTGCCTGTGATTCTCCCCAGGGGGGCAAGAATCCCGTGGTTCAGGAACTTAAGCTGGCGGAGACATTCGTCAACGTAAGAGAGCTCGCATCTCCCAAGGTGAAATTTGCCTTTTCTTCTTTCTATGCTATCTTTTCATTTATTGCCGTTTGCTTTAATTTCATGTTTTTGATATGTCGTGTGCAGCTAGACCTACAGTAGCTGAGGGTGGTTCTTCCAAGGCTATCGTCCCGGCTGTGTACCTCAGCCTCAAGTCTGGGAGGGCTTTCAACCCCCCAACATCCACTTCAAGCATGGCGACTTCTTTCAAAGGGGAAATGCCGACACCCGAAAGGTAATTTCCTTCTCGAGATAAATGATTTGTTGGATAGACTTTTTCTTAGTATGGCGAATAATTACCATTGCCCTTTCTTTTCTTATCCTCTGCAGGGGCAAATCCAATCCCTTATGGGTTGGATGTCGATGGGTTTGTCCATGCTCCAGGCTGTCCAGGAGGAGGTTGACCACTCGGAAGAAATATTTTGGTTGAAGGGTGAGCTTCAGGATGCTCGGGATGACCTTGAGCTGAAGGAAACTCTATTGAAGAGTTCTAAGGAAAACATTGGCCTTTTAGAGGGTCAGTTGGGTGCTTTCAAGGAGGAAGTCGCCAAAAAGGACAGGGTTTTGGCCAAGCGTGATGAACTTTTGTCGGCCGAAAAAAAGAAGGCGGAATTTAATGCCGCCAAGCTGAAGGCAGCAGAGGCGGAAATTGCCCAGCTCAAAGCCCAAGCTGTCGAGCTCAATAATGCCCTCGAGGCCAAAGATGATGAGATTTTGGCCGAGCTGAAAGAAGCCAGATATGATGCTTACCGTGAGGTAGATAAGTCTATTAAATTTTTGAATCCCAGCATGGAACTTAACCTTCGCGGGTCGGACCCTTTTCATGGGGTAAAAGACGGGCAATTCTAGGATTTTCATGATCACCAAATCCCGTCCTTTTGGACCCTGCCTCCATGGATCCTTTTAACTGCGATTCTCCGCCTCCTCAAGAAGGAAATGTCGTTGCAGCTACTCAAATGCCAATGATGCAGACATTTGAATATTTTGTTTCGATTTTGTAATATGTATGTACCATCTTTTTTTTTTTGGCTATTAACTTGTAATCACGACTATTTTTCAATTGAGTATCTTAGTTGAATCCTTACTTGTATTAGTCTTTATTGTTCACTTCCCAAGTTGCTTCAAATTTTGATGCCGGTGTTTCTTCAATTCTATGGCCTTTGTCGCCCTCTTTGAAGGGACCTTGGCCTTTGGCTTGATAAGCCGTTAGAATGTTGTTGTGACCTTTATCACCTTCTTTGAAGGGACCTTGGTCGTCAGCGTTATTGGCCGTTTAATGTCGTGGTGGCCTTTATCACCTTCTTTGAAGGGACCTTGGTCTTCGGCTTTATAAGCCGTTTAATGTCGTCGTGGCCTTTATCACCTTCTTTGAAGGGACCTTGGCCTTCGACTTTATAAACTGTTTAATGTCGTCGTAAATGTTTCCCGGGATGTTTAAAAACGGGATATTCATGGGGCCTCATTAAAACCTCCAGCAGAAAAACCCTCCTTAGGGATAAAACCTGCTATAGGAAAAAGAGTACCCCTTATTACAGAATCAAAATTACATGATTATTTAACTATAATACCGTCGTAGATCGACGACATTCAAAGTTCTTGGTAACTCTTTGCCTTTCAAGGTCTCTAGGTGGTAAGCTCCTTTCTCAGTTGCATGCTTAACCCGATATGGGCCTTCCCAGTTTGCCTTAAGCTTACCATCTTTGGCATTTCGATTGTCAATGTTGGCCCTCCTCATGACTAAGTCTCCTACCTGGAAATTTCTTTTAGCTACCTTGAGGTTGTATCTCTGTGCTATCTGCTGTTTCCTTGACATCTCCCGAATTCTGGCGACTTCTCGCACTTCATCTACCATATCCGAGTCTTCTCGGAGTAACTGCTCATTGTTCTCGACGGGATACATCACTCGCCAAGACGGTTGACCGATCTCTACCGGGATCACTGCATCTGACCCATACACCATTCTAAAAGGAGTTTCCCCGGTAGTATTGTGGATTGTAGTTCTGTAACTCCAAAGCACTTGGTATAATTTTCCGTCCAGCTTGCTCCTGCTTTTTCAAACCTCTTCTTTAGGCCATTCAAAATGACTTTGTTTGCTGATTCCGCCTGGCCATTAGATTAGGGATGCTCCACACTGGCGAAATATTGTTTGACATGGAGTCCTGCTAACATTTCTCGAAATTTCTTATCTGTGAATTGAGTTCTAGTATCGCAGATAACCTCTGCTGGGATATCAAAGCGACATATAATTTGTTTGAAAAAAAGTTTTGTACTTTTATAGACGCTATGCTAGCCAGAGGTTCCAATTCAATCCATTTGGTATTATAATCAACAGCAACAATTAAATGCTTTAACTGACTTACCGCGGGGGTGAATGGTCCCAGGAGATCCAGGCCCCAAGTATGAAAGGGCCAAGGTGTTAAGATGTTGTACAGATTTTCGGCGGGAATATAAGTGAGGGGACTATGTTCTTGACATTTCCGGCATTTCTTAACGTATTCTGCCGCGTCTGAGTTCATTGTGGGCCAAAAATATCCCGCCCGTAAAGACTTTCTTGCTAAAGATTTTCCGCCAAAATGATGTCCGCAGCTCCCTTCATGTACTTCTGCTAGTATGTACCAGACTTCAGAAGGTCCGATGCATTTGAGTAATGGGGTGGACAACCCCTTCCTGAAGAGATGACCTTCAATTACGGCATATCTAGTTGACTTCTGGACGATCTGTCTGGCTTCCTTCTGATCTTAGGGTAGTATCCCTTTGGCGATATAACTCTTCAACGGAGTTCTCCAATCTTCACTCTCTACCTGGAGAATTGCCCCTGGGGCCAGGATAACTTCTTCTATTACAGAACGTAAGACAGAGGCCGACTTTGTACTTGCCAATTTAGATAACAAATCCGCCCTACTGTTTTCTGAACGTGGGACATGTTTGATTTTAAATTTTGAGAACCCCACTAAGTTTTCTTTGACCAAGGCGAGATACTTTTACATCAGTGGTTCTTTTGCCTAGTAATTTCCTCTGATCTGGGATACCACCAACTAAGAATCTAAACACAGGGTCACTGCTGTGGCTCCCAGTTCCTTGGCTGCCCTTATTCCCGCCAGACATGCCTCATATTCTGCTTGATTATTTGAAGTTGGGAATTCGAATTTAAGGGAATATTCAATCACTACTCCTTGGTCATTCTCAATCAATATCCCTGCTCCGGATCCTTTAACATTTGAGGAACCATCTACGTATATCGTCCATGATTCCTTATTCTGGTCCCCGGGATGAGTCATTTCGGCTACAAATACTGCTAAGACCTGAGCTTTTATTGCTTGCCTTGGCTCATAAGTGATATCATATTGTGAGAGCTCAATTGCCCAAGCCATCATTCTTCTAGCGAGATCTGGTTTGTGCAGGACTTGCCTGATTGGTTGATTAGTGTGAACCGTGATAGGGTGGCACTGGAAATATGGACGCAAGCGTCTAGATGCTAATAATAAAGAGTACGTCACTTTTTCTAGCCTTTGATAATTTACTTCCGATCCCTGCAAGGCTTTGGAGACGAAGTATATCGGACTCTGAGACCGGGAATCCTCCTTGATCAAAACGACACTTACTGCTTCATTAGATACCACGTAGTATACGTACAAGATTTGGCCTGGATCTGGTTTTGATAACACTGGAGGCGAGGCTAAAACTCCCTTTAGCTCTTGAAAAGCTTGTTCACAATCTGCATTCTACTCAAAGTTCTTATTGCTACGAAGCGTCTTGAAGAAAGGCAAGCATCTTTTGGCTGAGGCCGGTAAGAAACGGGTTAGCATCGCTATTCTTCCCATCAATTGCTGAACTTCTTTTATAGTTCTTGGACTCTGCATTTTTAGAACAGCAGTACACTTGTCCAGGTTGACCTCAATCCCCCGGTTAATAAACATAAATCCCAAAAATTTACCGGCTTCGACGCCAAAAGTACATTTATTTGGATTCAATCTAAGATCATACCTGCGTATCTGGACGAAGGTTTCCTCCAAATCCGCCACTAGGTCTCCGAGTTCTGGAGTTTTGACTATCATATCATCAATGTAGACTTCCAGGATCTGGCCAATTTGTTCTTCAAAGACTTTACTCATCATTCTTTGGTAAGTCGCGCCAGCATTCTTTAGAGCGAATGCATTCATGTTGTAACAGTATACTCCCATGTCGGTGATGAAGGCGGTTTCCTCCTGATCATTGGGATACATTGGTATCTGATTGTACCCCGAGTATGCGTCCATAAAGGAGAGATACCTATATCCTGCCGAATCGTCTACCAACTTGTCAATGCATGGTAGTGGGAAGGGGTCTTTCGGGCAAGCTTTGTTCAGGTCCGTGTAATCTATACACATTCGCCACTTCCCATTGGCCTTTTTCACCATTACTACATTTGAAAGCCATTCTGCGTAGCGTATTTCACGGATAAACCCGGCTTCTAGGAGCTCCTTCACCTGTTTCTCGATGGCTTCTGTCCTCTCAGGTCCCATCCTTCGTTTTTTCTGAGCTATTGGTTTGCATCCTGGTTTGATGGACAAACGATGGCATGCCAGTTTCGGTTTACTCCCGGCATATAGGATGAGACCCAAGAAAATAAATCTATATTTCTTATGAGAAGCTCGATAAGTTGCCCCTTGATGGCTGGGGGCAAATTTGCTCCTACCTTCACTGTTTGATCCTCATTCTAGCCAATCTGGACCAAAATCTGTTCTCCCTCTGGTTGAGGCCTCTGTTCTTCACAATATGCGCGGGGATCAAGATTGGTAATCATCACCCCCGCCCCTTGAGGCGAGTCCCGGCGCTCCATCTTCTTCTTACCTTTTCCCTCAAGAATCTCAACAGGTTGTATGGGCGTCTTCATGATTTTCAGGCTCTCATGGTAACATCACATGGCATCACTGCCCTTTCCCCTTACCGTAATAACGGATCCATTTTCCCTAGGAAACTTCATAGCCAAATGTACAGTTGAGACAATAGCGCCCAAGTGATTCAAAGTCGGGCGACCCAGTATGGCGTTATAAGCCGATGGGCAATCTACAACGATGAATCTGGTCATCACCGCCTTGACGTCCGGCTTTTTCTCGAACGAGACTTTCAAATCGACATATCCTTTTGGCATGATAGTGTCTCATGTGAAACCGATCAAGCTACCTTTGTGGGGGGTTAGGTCCTTGGAACCCAGGCCTAACTTGTCGAACAAGCTCCAAAACATAATATCCGCCGAACTTCCTTGGTCTACGAAAATACGATGGACTTCGAATCTCGCCATATTCGCGGCAATCACCAAAGGCTCATTATCTCTGACCTGCTGTTGTGGCAAATCAACATCAGAAAAGGATAATACCAGGTTTTTTACCTGAGTTATCTGAGAGCATGAATCCGTGGTATCACGGGTTCGCTTTTTATCTTCTAATCCCTTCCAACTGGTCAACCCAGCAATGACTTGTATCACTCCTCTTTGTGGAGATCCCTGGTTGCGCCCGGGGCTCCGGGATCTATTTCGGGTTTCGGGCACCGTATTCCGGTTGGCTTGCGGTGATCTCGGCCGACGCTCCCGGGGATTGGGACTTTGCCTGCGGCCTCTTCTGTCATTGGACTCTTGAGTATAATTTCCTAACCTGCCCTGGCGTATTAGCTTTTCAATGGCATCCCTCAGCTGAACGCACTCGTTCGTCGAATGCCCTTTTTCTCGATGATAATTGAAATATCGGTTCTGAAACCACCCGGGATTCCTGAGGGGGGGAGGCCTATCTTTGATCTCCGAATTCATCACCTCCTTGTAAACCGTCGCTAGAGATACGATCAACGGGGTGTAAGTATTGAACATCCCTCGGGGACCCTTTGACGGCTTGTCTTGGGCCTTGTCCTCCTTTCCCCGTGCTTGAGGATTTTGCTGGTTCTTCCCTTTATTGTCTTTCTTGGCGGCTTGAGCTGCCTGAGCCCTTTCCCATTCTTCAATTCAGATTCATTTTTCGGCTCTGGCCTTCAAATCGTCCATGGACGTTGGCTTCTCGCCAGCTAAGGCCTTGGCAAAAGCGCCTGGTTTCAAACCTTTGACAAAGAAATACAACACTAAGTTAGGTTCAACATTCCTAACTTCCAGTACCTCATTATTAAACCGGGTGATATATTCTCTTAGAGATTCGTCTTTCATTTGCTTAATTGTCTCTAAATGAAATTCTGATTTGAACTGCCTTTTACTACTGGTAAAATGTAAAACGAACTTATCTTTAAGGGTCTTCCAATTGTTGATGGATTGTGGCGGGAGGTCAGAGAACCAACGGCTTGCTGCTTCTGACAAAGTCAAAGGAAAAGCCCGGCATACAATGTCTTCCTTGACCCCTTGAAAATACATGGCCCTTTCAAAAGTGCTCACGTGTAGGGTCGGGTCTTTAGTCTCGTCATACTCTTTCAGCTGCTTCGCGAACTGGAAACCATGGGGTAACGCATGGGACATGATCCATGGGGTGAACGGGTTGTCGATGTAACCAAACTCTGGGATATTCTCCGCTATGTGCTCTTGTGGGCCGACCTGGTGTGCTGGTGGCGGGTTGTCACCCCCTATTCGAGATGCCGCCCGTAGATCTTGCTGAGCCGCATCTTCTTTTTGGTGGCTTACCCTGATCTCCACCTGTCGCTCCGCGTTACGCGGATCCGGATTGCTATCAATCTCCGGATTATCAAGGTTATTCTGTTGCCCTTCTCCGTCATTTCTCCCGGCACGTTGAGGCTGTTTCTCAATTTCTTGAGCAGGACCTGCTTCCACCACCTTCTCATTTCCTTGCCGAACCTGTTCTCGTTTCTTCAGGGTTTCAATCTCCTTCGCCTGTGATTGCACCAGTTTCTGCAGCTTGAGGAATTCTGCTTCTAAGTTGAAGGGTGGTTGCGACTCTGCTTGCGTATTAGATTCTTCGTTTTGCTGGCCATCTCCCAGATCTTCAAGTTCGGGATCGTTATAGTCTCTGTTACGTGTTAAATATACCATCGCTGGAAATGGAGAGAACACAACCTTTTGTCACATTCCCCACAGACGGCGCCAATGTTATGATCGTACCTGAGGGATCACCGGGAAGATGACTTGGGATGATGGCTGGACGTACGTCTTTAATGGCGATGGATGTCTGGGACAGCGTTGTGACTCCTTGACGGCGGCGTTTCCACCTGCAGAGACTCCAACGAACAAGTCAGCACGAGATTTAGGTTATGTTTGATGAAATTGGATAGAACGTACCTTGCATGGAGTGTGCATGTGGATATTTATATTGAGTGTACTAGGGTTAATCCTGTACCGTGATGGGTCTGGCCATCATGAATGAGGCCCATTTGGGAGTCCATGTTGTAACGTATATCCCGCCTAGTGCCTTCTTGATTACTCGTCGGGTTATGATTGGTAATGTTCGGACGACATCTGTCTAGGTATCGGGTTACGCGAATCCTGGGCCATAACAAAATTTATAAAGATAAAACTGATTTTTATAAATTATTATTAATTAGAAATTAATCTATTAATATATTTAAAATTATTATATAAAAAAGTTTATTTTGAAATTCAATTTTTTTTTGGGAAGGGATTTTAGGTGTGCATATCACTAAAAGGAACTTAATTAGAATATATAAATACTTATATATTTTTCTACTTCTTTTTTTTTCAACCTTACTTCTTCTTGTCCCAATCATGTACCTCAGTTGGTGAGTGCATGAAGACATGCATGTGTGGGTACGAGATTGGATCCCCGGCTGTACTACTTTCCTATGAAACCAGAAAAACCTTACTTCTTCTTCTTTTGTTGTGGTAAGAAAGACATCGAGCTAAAATATGGATGAGAAAGAGTAGAGATTGGGAAAAAATGGGGTTTGAAATGTGATATTGTATGGTTGAAAAAATTGATTAATTTCTCTTCTTGTATTTGATTGAGTGCATGTAAATGAGAAAAAAGGTAAATATAAAATTATTCAAAAATATTTGTCACTTTTACAATACCAATGCTATATTTATTAACTATTTCCACTTTTATTATTTTTATAGCCAATAGCTATTGAGGAAACCTCGAAGTCAAATGATTAATTTAGTTTACCAATGCACTTTTTGTAAAATTCTATAAAAATTAATTGTTGTTCTTAATCCATGTGAAATACCCTAAGGTGACTAATATTTCAGAATGGAGGGAGTAATAGCTTATTACATTGCGAAATGTGTAAAAGTGATTGTATGTATAATAATTATGTACATTATAGTTAATTAAAGTCTATTTATAAAAATTATTATTCATATATTATAATAAATTATTTATTGTATGTAATAACTAATTCGTTGTTGACAATTTTTTTGTCAAAATAAATAATTGAATTTTAATAATAAGTTTTCTTTAATTTCAAATTATAATATATAATTATTGTAAATTAATTTATTATTATCATACAATAATAATAATTTGTGGAAAAAAGGGTATTTTGGTTAACCCAAATTTTGGTCAATATTTTATTCTAAAGTCTTTTCTAGTTTCTAATTAAAGGGAAAGTTTCTTTACCCATGGATTCCTACTAAAAACATGTCTCTTTTACATCTCTTTCGTTAAGCACTAACACCAATACACCATATGGATAGACATCTTGATACTACTAATATCCAAATATAAGACAACGAGACTCAACTTGCATATATTATTAAAACTAAACAATCAAATAAATAAGCAATGTAACTTGACATTAAAGTAAATTGAGAAACAAGATTTGTGTATTCCTCTTCTAAACATAACTTGTTAAAATTTAAAATTTTACTTGATTTATGAGCCTCACAAAAAAAAATACAAAGAGACATTGTCAATAATGTAATAACTTTGTATTGTATACCACCTAAGCTTCACATTTCTCAAATCCTTATAATAATATATACACATAAAAAATATAAAGACATATAACAATGTAAGCTCTATCACAAAAAAAAAAAGGTGAAGAGAAGTCCTAATTTAAGATATTGCATCACCTTCTTGATCCTCGTCATTGAACAAAGTCTCATAAGATTGAGATATTAATAGTTCACGAAATAGAGTTAGAAGATGAAATTTGATAATGAATCAGCGATTTAGTTCGTGATCAATTTGTGGTTGATACTCATAAAGGCACTCTGATTCAGCTGCTTTCATCAATCTAAACCAAGAAAAGATTAAAACAAAAAATCTAACATGTTTCATTGTCAATAATCAGAGGTCAATTCCTTTTGAGTCAAAAACTAGTTTTAGTTGGCGGCTATTACCCACCAAAGGATCAGTTCTTATGCATGTATTCGTTGAGCACATAACAAATAAAACAGTGACAATAAAACCAAATAAACACAATTTGTACAACTGCTACTAAGTACCACCATTGATATCCCCTAAAGTAGGAAACAATGCTAATGCTAATACTAATGTTAAAATCAAATAAGAGTATATCAATTTTTTTGAGCACTGTGAGAAGTGGCCAGGGAATAAAACACAATTGCATAGTTTTGTTTTTTAGAATGTTAAATTCATGCTGCATAAAATCTTCACTGGATCTATAGTACTTGTGTGATGAATACAAGTGATATGAACTCGAAAAAGGATAGAAAATTTAAAGTTTAGCCTTATTTAATTGACTTTTGGGCTATTTTACACTGTGTTTGATGAGTTATATTTAATAAAGCTCATTTTCAATTTTTTAATATAATATTCATAGCTACTAGAGATTAGGTCCGTGCGTCGCACAAGTCGTTTACATATGTAATGATAAATTATATTCAAGAAATTCATCAATACTTTACTACTATGGACTATATTTTAGGAGTGGTCTAGATCTTTTTAATAATGTTTTAGGATAAAAATTTATCTATCATAATATAATAGGTTAATCATTTGGAAGATTTAACGTTCAACAATTTATTATATAATTGTCATTGAGAAAGTATGGCAAGTATAATCCATTAGAATTCAATATTTGTTGTCATTGCATTTATGCTAATACATAAAATTGTTTTGTTTTTGTTTTTTTTTTTTTTTGCAAAATAAAGACCACATTGAACTTCTTGCCTTTAGAGTTGTTCTTGGGATAAGGAGCATAAGTAAATGTTGCTTACTATAATAAATTTTCACTTTTATTGTCAAGTTTCCTAAGTGCGTTATCATTGCACACATGATATGTTGAACATGTTCGTATATATGTTATTTTTTATTTATCCATGAGTTTTATTTTAAATTATATGTAAAAGTTTGAAAAAACATTTAATATACAAATGAAAAAATTTTAAATGCACTTGTAGATGATATATATCAAAACAAACACCCAGCCCAATTTTTGAATTTTTCTTAGGATTTATCAACTCTAGAATATTAAAAAATTATAGATAAACTTAGTTTGGTAAAAAATTGATGAAAAGAAACTTTTTTAATCCTTTGTTTCACTTATATTATGATAGATAAATCAAGTCAAGTTTACTCCATATTGATAACAAAAATATAAAATTAAGTAAATTAGATATTTTCATGTATATAATTTTTAATTTTTAAATTAATATTTAGGTATATATAGTATAATTCTATATATAGTATAATTTTTTAATTGTGATTATATATTCTCGGTTAGTATATACATGACAAACTTAAATTGACAAAAGAATAGTGAATTTCTTTTTAATATTTGATTTCACGTATTATATTTTGATAAACAGAGACCATGTCAAATTTGCGACATATAAATAGAGAAAATACATAGAACATAAAATAGAAAATTTAATGTTTGAATAGTATAATTTTAAGATTTTTTATTCTTTTTAAAGTACGATTATATATTTTCCATTAGTATGAACAATTATAATATTTCTAATCATATAATTTATATTTAATATTTCAAGATGCATAGTAGAAACTTTATAATTTTAAGATCTTTAATTCTTTTTAAAGTACGATTATATATTTTCCATTAGTATGAACGATTATAGTATTTGTTATCATATAAGTTATATTTAATATTTCCCACCTTTGAAGGTACATTGTCACTCTTAGTCCATTTCCCATGTTGAGAGAATACTTATTTGATCGTCAAAGTGTTTGCAGGTACCACCACCATGAGGTGAGCACACTAGAGATGCTACACTACCGCATGGGACCTAAGAAGGCTATGATCTGTCTAGCCTCTGGGCATGACGCATCATTGGCATCGTTGGTGTGGAATGGAAGAATCCTAGTTTTCTCTCTAATTGGCGAAGAATTCACGGATCCAGGAGGCTAATGGGAAACAGGTTCTAAAGCAAGCTGGTCAAGGAGGCAACATGCAAGGGGAGCATGCCTCTGCCAAGTGTTAAACATCTTTACACAGGAAAAATGTGTAACGCGTTTCAAGTATAGTGTAATCATGTATCGTCCATAGGGAGCACAAAATTGCACTTTTAGATCGATAATAAGTTCAGAGTTAAGGAAGAATTTTGATAAATAATGTTTGTATTAAAAAACAGAGAAGCAAATGAATATCAAAAGAGATGAATATTAACAAAGTAAAATAATCACCTACGATTGAATTTCATTGTCAACCAACTTAAATGTTTTGCAATTCCAATAGAAAGTTACTTAATGAATTGATACGCACTCGAATGTCACAAATGAAAATCTTTGTCATTTGATTTTAAAACATACAAGAAATCATAAGCTAATCTCTTGGCATTATGAAACTCAGTTTTGCAATAAGAACAAGTGCCAACTAAGCAGTCATGAGAATTCCAATCTATCTCTAAACCAGCAATTGATTGAAGTTCCTATTCAAAACAAATCATAAGGTATGTTTCTCAACTAAAGCATATAATTGAAAATCGTGCATTAGATGATCAGAATAAACCAAGCATTAAGCATAAAGAATAGAAATTTAATTCATAGAAGAAAAACAACTATGTATTAAAATTGAAAGAGAGAAAGAGTTGATAGTTACATTCAATCCCATGTATGAATACTTAGCCAATCATGACCATGACATCCAAGCAACAAATGAAGAAATACATGGAAATAATCCTAGCTTTCACTACAATATTCCTCTAAACAGAATTTCTCTCAGAAGTGTTGAATACTCAGTGTGAGATTTCAGCACAAAACGTAGATCATCTTGATGCAGAAAACGCATAACATGGGAGCAGCCATGTTCAAGATGAGAGAAAAACCACGATGGTTAGATTTTATTTATTGGGAAAGATAAAAATATAGCAGTTTAGCGTGCTATTCAGGCGCAACTAACTATTTATAACAACAGAAATACATGAGGAGGGAAAAGAGAAAAGGATAAAGCAGAAGAACAAATAAACACGTAAGAGACAAACAGAAAAATAGAAAAGATTCTATCCTAACTAACCTATAACAGAAAACTAACTAGGACTATATAGAAAAAACTAATAAACCCTACGGGCCAAATAGCAACTGAAGGTAAAAACAAACAAATTACAAAAGAGGGCTTCCAGAGAAGAGCTTGAGAGAGCTTTATGTTTTGTCAACTCCCCGTAAGCTTTGATAAAATAAGCCTTTCCATCCAAGCTTAGCCTTCAACTTGTGGAATGTAGTAGTGCAAATAGCTTTTGTCATCATGTCTGCAGTTTGATCCTTTGATTGCATGGGCATCAAATGGATGATTCCTTCTTCAACTTTGTATCGAACGATATGAAAGTCCATGTCAATGTGTTTTCTTCGCTCATGAAAAACCGGGTTGTTTGCAATGTGAAGCAGAATTATTGTCACAAAAGATTACTGCCGGGAATTTGTGAGGAATGCATAAAGCTGTTAAGAAATTTAACAACCATTGAGCTTCACAGGTAGCATTTGCCAAGGCTGTATACTCGGCTTCAGATGAGCTTCTTGAGACAGACTTTTGCTTCTTGCTTCCTTGTTTCCTTGCATGTGCCCCAATCTGAGTCTGAGTAACCTGATATTTTTATATGAGAACTAGAAGGGAAAAACAAGCCTTCTCTCATACTGTTTTTCAATTATTTAAGGACACGGTAAGCTGGTCCCTTGTGTGAAGTAGTTGATGCATCAAGGTACTGGCTCAGTCTTCCTATAACATAGGAGATGTCTGGTCTTGTGTGAGTTAGATAAATTAAGCGTCTTACAAGTCTTCTATAGCTTGTTATATCTTAAAGGATGTTGTTGTTGTCATGCACAAGGTTCTGTTCAACTTCCATAGGAGTGTCTTTAGGCTGGGTAGCAAGCATACATGTTTCCTACGGAATATCCAAGTAGTATTTGCGTTGATTGATAGTTATACTTGAGGTTGCTGCGAGCTGTCTCCATGTCTAAGAAGTATTTTAGTTATCCAAGGTCTTTGATAGTGAAATGCTGATTCAATAGGTGCTTGATGTCTTGAATTTGAGTGAGATCATCCCTGGCAACAATTTGATCATCAACATAAACAATTACAGCTATGAAAGTGGACTTACGTTGTCAAGTAAAGAGACTAAAATCTGCTTTGGACCTCTTGAAACCGATGCTTGTGAGGGTTTGTGTGAGTTTTTCATTCAACTGTCTGCTTGTCTGCTTCAATCCATACAAATATTTGTGAAGTCTGCATACTAATCTTGGTTTAGGCACATCAAGACCTTTAGGTGTTTTAATGTATACCTCTTCATAGAGATCCATGTAGGAAAGTTGTGTTGACATCTAGTTGATGTACATGCCAATTCTTGGCTGCTGCAATGCCGAGAAGCATTCTGACAGTGGTCATTTTCACCACCAGGCTGAATGTCTCCATATAATACAAGCCATGAGTTTGAGTATACCCTTTTTGCTACAAGCCTTGCATTGTACTTGTCAAGCTTACCATCACCTTTGAGTTTGTTTTTGAAGATCCATCGGCATCCTACAACTTTCTTTCCCTTTGGAAGTTGGCACAAAGACCAAGTCTTGTTTGTTAAAAGGGAACTCAACTCCTCATTGATAGCCTACTCCCAACATGGTTGAGTGATAGCTTCTTTGAAGCTTCTAGGATCACAGTGTTGGTTAAGATTCATAACAACATGTTTATATGATTTAGATAAGTTATAATATGAGATATGATCATAGATGTGATACTTAACCTCAGATACCTCTTATCATTGTCTTTGCTTATGAGGGAACAATAATATTCACTTAGATGGGCAGGAGGCTTGCTTTGTCTTGTGGATTTCCTAAGAGCAATAGGGAGATCAACATACTGTCCAGATTCTCAAGAATTAGGATTGGAATCATTATTGCTTGCTGCTTCTGTGGAAACATTGTATAAGTGCAACATCATCATAAAAGAGTTGTTCCAAATTCTGGGATGAATAAGTTTGATCAGATACCATAATTTCATCATACACTTCACCCATGTCATACAAGTCTCTATGCTTTACATGAATAGGTATACTCCAACCTTTTTCTTTCTCATCATCTACATAAAAAACTAGTTGAGATTCGAAAGCTTTAATGTACGACTCGCCATCTTTGTGTTCACTATGGATTAATCTTGAAAAGTTGATTGAGATAAAACCTAAATTGTCCTTTTTTATGCCTCTAGGGTTAGTGGTATTAACCCATTGACATTTTTAGAGAGGTACCATGAATAAGCCATTGTAGTTAAGCTCAATAACATCTATAAGTTTTCTATAGTAAGATACTTCTATGAACTCCATTTGTATATCACCGGCACTTGAATAACTTCTAGTGCCAAATGCCCCAAAGACTCCAGAATTTTGAGTTTTTAGTCCTCTATCTCTTGCCACGATATGAAACTTGTATCCGTTGACATTATATGCTATGTACCTTATAGCTTGGTTTAGGGGATCGCGGGCGAAACAAAGAAGGACATCCTTATCGAATTCACTAATACTATTGACATCTTGCAATATATGAAACATAAAATCAAATATTAGTGTCGTTCATACTTATAGAATAATTGAAAAAGTAAATTCGATTTGAGTTTTAGTCACCCATCTTTAAAACCAACTGACAAGTTCCCTATGAACCTTCTGTCAATATCAGTAGAATTCTTAGAATGATGCCTTAGTTGCCTCCGCACGACAACTCTATATTCCCTATGTATATATGAATATTAAATTATACATCGAGAACTAGAATATCTGTGTAATTCAAGCTCACTAGATGTAGCAATAAACTACAGGGCAATTGGTAAATACATGTCTGTGAACCTGTAATTTTTCGGTGGATGTAAGAGTAAAATATGAAGAACAACCAACTAGCCTTTCTACTGGGGAAATAATTTAGCTACTCCTAAAGGAAGTTGTGCATCATTAGGCCTATCATCCACACGAGTAGGTCCATTCCACCTTGTTTCAATGTTCTCTAAATACCTTGAGCAGAATGTTAAAATCTCTTGCATTAGATAACCTTCTGGTATAGATCCTTCAGGTTTAGCCTTGTTCCCCACATAGGATTTCAGTTGTCCCAAATACCTATAAATTCATAGCAAACAAAATAAATAATGCTCCTAAATATTAACTCAGTGAATTATGAGAAAAATCATCACATAAGCATTACTTCTCTATACGATACATCCACCTATAATGAACGGGACCTCCAAGCATAGCTTCTTTAGCTAGGTGAACAACCAAGTGAACCATAACAGTAAAGAATGATAGTGGAAAAGCATCTCCATATGGCACAAAGTGAGAAAAATATTTGTCTTTGAAGTTTGTCTATATCCATCGGAGACAATGCTTTAGTACACAACTGTTTGAAAAATGAGCACAAGTCAATCAATGTTGCTTAAACCCCACTGGGCAATACGGTTCACATGGAAATTGGTTGGAATTGCTCCATTAGTACATGACTATCATGACCTTTTAGCATCCATTCAATCGATTATTATCCACATCAATGCAACTGCAAATGTAGCTTGAATACCCATCAGACACTGTGATGTTCATTAAAGTTTTTGGAAACGCCTTCTTCCCTTGATTAGTCAGTGTATAGATTGCTGGAGGATATTTTCCTTTCTTATCGGCCCATAGCTCAGGCCTAACACCCAATACTTGAAGGTCTTTCCGAACATTAAAATGATCTTTCGACTTTGCACCATCATTTAACAATGTGTAGATGATATTGTCACATACATTTTTTTTTCAATATGCATCACATCAAGGTTGTGACATATTAAATTATACTTTCAGTTTGGCAACACAAAAAAAAAATGCTTTTCTTTTTCCATTGTTGAGCCTTTTCTTGTGTTGGATTTCCAATAGCACGTCCTCTTTTTCTTTTTCCCAATGTGACATTAATGTTACTCACTTCAAAAATTACAACCCCACTTAGTTTCGAAGGTGTATCACGCATTTCTTGCTTTCCATCAAATCGAACTCTATTCAATCTAAATTGTATTCAACCCCACTTATTTTTCATGTGTATAGTACACGATATCCAAAGAAACTGTAGCAATTTTAAGAATATAAAAAATTATGTAAATTAAGGTAGAAACTTCAAAATGAATAATATATTATTTTCTTCAAGTGTATACTACACGATCTCTAAATTTACGGTTGCAATTTTAAAAATATACATATTATGTAAATTAAGCTAGAAACTTTAAAGTGAATCATATATAAATTTTCAAAAAGCTTCAAATAATTTTGGTAATTTACAAAACTACTGTTAGTTTTTATTTTTAAAAATACCCCATTCTTTAAGTGAATAGTACACCATCTCTAAAAAAACTTTTGATATATTAAAATTATAAAAATTTTGTAAATTGAGATAGAAACTTGAAAGTAAACAAGACATTGTTTTAAAATAGCTTCAAATAAATTAAGTAATTTTAAAACAAATTTTTATTTTTTATTTCAAAAAACACCCAATTCTTCAAGTGTAATAGTACACCATCTTTAAAAAATTGTTACAAATTTAAAAATATAAAAAAAAGTATGTAAATTGAGTTAGAAAATTGAAAGTGAACAATACATTATATTCAGAAAGGTTCAACTAATTTAGGTTAATGAAAAACACCAAATTTATTTTTATTTCAAAAAAACCTATTCTTCAGGTGTATAATATACGATCTCTAAGAAAAACTATTGCAATTTAAAAATTATTAAAAATTTGCAAACAATTTAGGTAATTTCAAAAAATGTGTTTTCATTTTAATTTCAAAAATCTCGTTTTCATTTTAAACTAAAAACATTAAAGTGAACAATACTTTATTTTCTAAAAGCTTCAAACAATTTAGGTCATTTCAAAAAACGCGTTTTAATTTTAATTTCGAAAAACATCATATTCTTCAAGTAGTATACGATATCTAGGAAAACTATTACAAGTTTAAAAGTATATATATTTAAGTAAATTAAGTACATATTGAACAATACATTGTTTTAAAAAAACTTCAACTAACTTAGGTAATTTAAAAATAAACCCATTTTCATTTTATTTTGAAAAATACATTATTCTTTAAGTGTATAACACAATGTCTAAAAAATTGTTGCAATTTAAAAAATATAAAGAAACTACATAAACTGAGCTAAAAACATCAAAGTGAACTATAGGTTATTTTCAGAAAACTTTAAATAATTTAGGTAATTGAAAACTCACCCTATTCATTTTTATTTCTAGAAACACCTATTCTTCAATTGTGTAGTATACGATCTCTAAAAAATTGTTGCAATTATAAAAATATTAAAAAATTGATAAATTGAACTAGACCTTCAAAATAATAATACATTTTTTTTCTAAAAGCTGCAAACAATTTAATTAATTTCAAAAATCATTTTTATTTTTATTTCAAAACACACCCTATTCTTCAAGGGTAATACGCGATCTCTAAAAAAATATTGCAATTATGAAGATATCAAAAATTATGCAAATTGAGTTAGAAAATTCCAACTGAACAATACATTCTTTTCAAAATGCTTCAAGTAATTTTGATAATGTAAAACGTTTCATTTTTATTTTGAAAAACACCATATTCATCAAGTATATGGTATAATATCTATATAAAAATGTTGTAATTTAAAAAATATAAAAAAATAAGGTAAATTGAGCTAGAGAATTGAAACTAAATAACAAATTGTTTTGAGAAAGCTTCAAATAATTAAGGTAATTTAAAAACACCTACTCATTTTATTCAAAAAACACCCTATTCTTCAAGGGTATAGTACAAGATATCTAAAAAACCTATTGCAATTTTTTTAAAATTAAAAAATTATGTAAATTGACCTAGAAAATTAAAATTGAAAAAGACATTGCTTTCAAAAGGTTTCAAATAATTTAGGTAATTTTAAAATTACGTTTTCATTTTATTTCGAAAAACACCATATTCTTCATGTTTATAGTATAAAATCACTAAAAAATTGTAGCAATTTTAAAAGTATAAAAAATTATTTAAATTGAGATAGAAATTTCAAAGTGGACAATATATTGTTTTCCAATAGCTTCAAATTATTTAGGTAATTTTAGAAAAAGTTTGTAACATCCCAAAAATCCCTAAGAGACTGAGGACTTAAGGGATTTAGTTGCAAATTACAAAGAAAAGAGGAAGTAGGATCAGTTGCAAGTAGAGAGGTTAAAGGAGTGATAGGAATGGGGATGGATCTAGCTTCAATTTGATATGAATCCTTAACGACTTGTGCGCCAAAACAGAACCAAGGAATATGGGTTTTAACCTGAAATTTCAAAAAGAGAAAATGCAGAAAAGGAATAGGAAATGGAAGAAATAGTGAAGAGATGCCATAACCAATCTAGATTAGTTGATAAATCCCAATGAGATTCGCCACAAAGGAGCTAGACTCCATTGATAAGAACCAAAGTTCTTCAAAGTTTCATAAGCTATGAACAAAGAGAGAAACCTCTCAGTCTTCTGAAGGAAGAAACACAAATCTTATTTCATCAAAGCCTCATCTCTACAAGGAGATGGAAATAGAGTATTTATACTAATTCCTAAGAAAGACTAAAAATGTAAAAGAACTAAGAGAGGGACCAAAACAATATGAAAATTACAAACAAGTGCTTAGGCCTTTCCTAACACTTAAACCATAAATGACAATCCCTATACTTGAAAAATAAAACTAGCCTAAAAGGTCCTCTTCACAAATAACAACATGACACATATTAACACAAGTAGTAAGTTCTTCAATGGACATAGGACACTTGGACAATGATAATCCTTGAGTGAAACTCCTCTAGCTTCTTGCTTCCATGTTCACATCATCCTCCTCTCCTTAGAAAGAATTCGTCCTCGAATTTAAAGGGTTATGTGACCGACAAAAGAGAAGCAACAATGAGTTCACAAGTCCAAAGGAAATATACCACCACCGAGATCAAATACAAGGATTAAGAACTTCCCAAATGGTAATACAAAACAACCAAAACACTCAAAGAAAATTGGAGAATCATGTAAGCAAGAGTGTATGGCAAGGACGCAAAAATTGGAGAATCATGGTAATGCAAAAGGACAACCAACCGCATCAATACACAAGGCATAATCATCAAGAATATTACTACCATAAGTCCTAAAAGATGGTACCAAAGAGGACTTGGTGGAAACCAAACAAGGATGAAGAAATGCATGCCGCATACTCATTTCTAAAGATAAGGATGGATAATGTGTATGGAATACCACAATGTGATTTTGCAACGACAAATCCAAATACACATAAGAAACATATCCATCACTAATTTCCATGAAGCACAAAGAGTCATTGTAGTAAAACACAACTAAGTTTCAATCATGCCAATCCAAAATTTATTAACAATCAAAGAAATGGCACCACCCAACAAATTATTCAAAGTATGAAAAGAATAGGAGATAGAAGTATACCTTAGTATACTTGCCAATGAAGGTAATGAAATATGAAGAACAAAACCTATAACTTTTTTGGCCAATGAGGTGTTACCTTCTACTTCCTCAAGTGAAAGATCAACACAAACCTTGAAAGGAAAAACTTCTACACTTGGGACAGAGTTAGTCATAGTAAGAGAAGAAACATTAGAAAACAAAGGTTCCTCATCAAATCTTGGAGGTTATGATAAACACAAAGTGTCATCTACCTTATCTGTACTTAAAACAAAAGTGTCAATGTGTTCCTCTCTTTTTGGAATCTCAACCTCACTCCTAACCTCTTCTTTGCACTTTGACTTGTGCAATTTAAGCTTTTTCTCTTTTTCTTTGTGCTGTCCTCTTTTCTTTTTCAAGCCGTATGGATTCCCAATGCAATCCATGTTCTTCATCACCACAATCACACCAAAGATTATTTACCAAATGCAACTTAGAATTTTTCTTTTCCACATACCTATCATCCCTAATATGCTTAGGAGATGGAATACATGTAAGGCATGTACAAGAAGATGTAGCATATCCATTCAAAGCTTGCCTATCATATGTGTTATGTCTAGCATGATATCGATCATATTTATGCAAGACATGTGTATCATCATAATCATATGCATAGGGATTAGGTATACCTTTTGAATGAGAGCTTATATGTCATTTAGGAGAACCATAAGCATCATGATTGAAACATCTCTGGTTTGCACTTACATATGTATCCATGGCGAAGTAAAGTTCAATCTCCACAATTTTCAAGAGAAAAAACAAAGAAAATCACTACAAGTGTAGTGTAAAAACAACAAAAAAAAGAAGAAATGACCTATGGAGCCAAATGGCCAAGCCTAAACCAAAAATAAGAAAAGTTTACAACAAATCAAAAAATAAGACCTAATCTAAGGACCTCACAAGCACACAAATCTCACAAGTGTTTCACTCAAAGTCACTCATGTTTGCACTCTTTTCAAGGCCTTTTCTTTAATGAAATTCAATGTTGCCTTTTACCACTTTTTTCTCTTGATAGAACATACCAAACAAAGATTCAAGAACTCAAAACTTAGTCTAATGAGACTAGCTTGATGGTTCCAAAGTGGCAAAACTCCAAAAGGTTTAGCAACAAGTTTAGGCAAAAAGTGACAAAGAATACAAGCAAAATGAAAACTCAAAAGACAAAACCATGAGGTAAAAAAAAAAAGCAATTAAAAGCTAACTCAATGAAGAAAAAACTGCACTAAATGGAATACACAATGAGACAAAGGCACAAGAATAGAGACACACAAGTTCAAGAAGAACTCTAGGAAGCTAGATATACTTTTCAAATTGCACAAAAAAAACTCCAGAATTGATATTAGCACAAAAACTGCCCAGAATATTTTTCTATTAGCATTTAGTCTTTTGCTAAATACACCACCCAGTTTTTTTATTTATCAACAGCCACTGATTTTCTCTTTTTTTGTACAGCAAACTTCTTTTCTCTTTTTTTTTTTATTATTTTCTCTGTTTCTTTTTTTTTTTTATCACTTCTCCTTTTTTTTGTTTTGTGGCAGCAACTATATTTTTTTTTTCTGGATGTGTATAGTTCACTTTGATCACACAAGTAAGTATATCTAACAAGGATTTGTAGTGGGGAACAACAACCAACAACTTGACATTGAATTTTTCATGGATCTAATGAAAAAATTCAAAAGAAAAAAAATGATAGACTCAACTAGGACAATGGAATAACACTTAGGAAATTTCACAAACACATGGAATCCACAATTTTATGATTTGAGCAATGTATCAAACACTTACAATTGTAGTCAAATTTCAGCAAAATGCAACAATTTCACCATTCCAATGATCAAAATTGAGCATATGCATTATCATAGCATGTATCCAATTACTTCCACAAGGAATCAAGCCAAAACAGAATCACAATTGCATCAGAACAACATTGAATCAGAATGGAAACAGAACAGGAAACAGAACAGCTGCAGAATGCATACAAAATAGGTGTAGAATCGCACTCATGAACACCATAATATGCATAGAAGTTCGCACAAATCAATCATGATTACAAGTATGCAGAATTTGTTAAACACTTGTAGGATTTAATTTCGGAACTTTTATTCAAACAACTAACCGAACATAATTCCCAGAAAATCAACACCCAAACAGAACAGAAATCAGAGATCATACAGAGTTTAGAACCCAGAAATCGCAAATCCAAAATTGATCCAAACAGCAAGAAAATCTGGTCAATTAAACCTCAATTTACTAGGTTATTTTGCAGAATAGAATTGTAACAGATTGGACTGATTGCTTTCTAGCAATTCAACCAGAATCATCAAGAATCCATAAATTGCAGAAAATGGGCAAGAACACAGAACGGAACACCAGCATTTCATGCGATGAACAGAACATGAATTCAACAAGAAAAGCTTAAGCAACAAGGCCTCTGATTTCCAAAATGATAGGAATGGGGATGGATCTAGCTTCAATTTGGTATGAATCCTTCAAGACTTGTGTGTCAAAATAGAACAAAGGTATTAGCTGATAAATAAACAATAAGTTGTTTTTTGTATTTTCGTTTTTATCTGATGCCCATCTTGTTTATTGGGCTTCATTAGCTTTCTGTTTTTGGGCCTTCTTTCCCTTAAGCCCAGTCTGTTGTACCTGTTGTGTATAAACCCACTAGGGTTCCCTAGTTTCATTAAGCAATCTTTTCATTTTCTCGCACTCACATGCGCGTCTCTGTTTCTCCTTCCTTTATGGTATCTCAGAGCCCTAGGGTTTGAGGGCGTTAGGGTTGCGCCGCCGTCGCCGTGGCTCTTCCCCTTCGCTTCTCTCTCCTTTGATCCTTCTTCCTGCTTCCGCAACATAACTCCACATCATGTCTTTTTCCAAGGAATCTCCAGATCCATATCCCTCACAACTGCGTTCTGATGTAACGCAAGACCCTTCGAGCCCTTTCTATCTTCGCCCCGCAGATAACCCTAGCTCCGTGGTGATCACTCCTCTTCTCGAAGGAGCCAAGAATTACAACGTATGGTCTTGGCAAATGGCTCGCGGCCTCAGCTGTAAGGACAAATTAGGTTTCATGACGAAATTGGTTCCAGAACCTCCGATTGACGATCCCCTTCACAATCAATGGCAGAAATGCAATAACATGGTAATCTCATGGATTACCAAGTCCGTAAGTGTTTCTATTGCTCAGAGTATAGCTTTCTTTGATAGCATTGTTGATCTTTTTGCAAGAACTGCGAGATCGCATCTCTATAGGTGATTCTTTTCGTTTTTCTGATTTAGTTGCGGCGATCCATTCGATCTGCCAGGGAGATCGCGATTTAACGAAGTATTACACTGAACTTCAAATGTATTGCAAGAACTCGAGGTTCTTCACCCTATTATCACTTGTGTTTGTTCTGTTCCATGCACATATCCCATGGCTTCTTGTTTTAAAAATTACATAGACAATGAGTATGTTGTTTCGTTTCTGAAAGGTCTCAATGAGACTTATGACAGTTAGCGACGTCAAATCTTGTGTATGAATCATTTAACTTCCGTTGCTAGGGCTTTTGCTATGGTTCAGTGATAGCTTGATTGCCACATTAGCAAGTGTACTAGTCGAGTTTAGATAGAATAGGGAGAATAGGGGTTGTCGTATCCACATGGACTATGCGATAGACTATCGAAATCCAAAGACTTTTGTTATTTAGACAAACATAATGCATAGTGTGGAGAGAAGAAGAAATGGAAGAGGAAATGAAGGAAATCATCATGAAGAAACTAAGAATCACCAATAACTCCAAGGATCTTCCAAGTTTCTCCACAAAGATGAGGAGAAAATGAGAGAAAATCACGCCCAAAAGTCTCAAAAATTGTTCTGTTTCACACTATTTAAAACTACCCCTGCACATATCTTGTTCGCACATGTCCTGGAGGTGTGCTCACAAGATGAGGCAGAACCTTCCAGGGTCATTTAAGGTGCGCACAGGTTGAGAAGGTGTGCACACAGGATGATGCCTGATAGCATGTGATAGCTTCTTAGTGTTTTCTAACCTCCTTTCTTCAACTTTCTTCATTGTTTTCTTCATTCTTCAAGTCCAATTTTCTAAAAACAAAACTTCTCCATGATTTATTCCTACATGAACATAATCAAACAAAAATCAAGATCAAAGATCACCAAAACAACATCAAAATTCATCAATTTCCAAGAGACTACAACTAACTATGCAAGAAAGCACTTTATTTGATTTTATTCATTTCTAAGTGCTAAAAGGCCACAAACACACTACAATACTAATAAAAAGAGACTAAAATATACCTTAGAACATAGATAAGTGGACACTTATCAAAACTCCAAACTTAAAATCTTGCTTGTCCCCAAGAAAACACAAAATCCAAACCAAGGGGAACAAAACAACATGGCATGGCATCAATCCTAGAGTTCATTCAAAATTCATCAAGCACCTAAACACCTTAGAATTATGCAAGTATTACCATTGGAAGTTACACACTCCATCAAGTCATCAAGGCACAAATCTACACAATATGAGCAATGTAATTAACTAGGCAAGTGGCATAGATCATGTAACCAAGCAATGCACAACAATCCTCACAAGGATAAAGTGTATGTCACTCATCACTCAAGTGTTTGGGCTAAATTTAGTGCACTCAACTCAATCATGTGAGATGTGGAATCCATAAATTTGAGATTGCCCTCTAAGTCTCCACAACTAAAAATCACAAGTCTAGAAAGATCAAGAGGTTTTAAAGGTCGTAATGGGGCTTAGGTAGGGTGGATAAATGTGAAGGAAAACTAGCTAAACCATGTATCACACAAGGACAATGGAATGCATGAAAACACCTATATGCAAAAATTGATGAAAATGCAAAAGATGATGGATAAAGAGCAAAATTGACCACAAACAATGAAGTATCACAAAATTTGAGAGTACCAACTCTTCTTTATTTTTTCTTCTCAATCTTTTTCAACTTGTTTTTCTTCTTTTTCATACTTTTCTTTCACAATCTTGTTTCTTTCTTTTCTCTTTTTTTTCAATTTTGTAGCTATTTTTCGTATATACTATCTTTTCCAATTTTTGAATTTGCTTGCTTTTTCATCAGTTGGTATCCCAAAATCTCAATCATACCATACAAATGGAACAATGAAAAGCGGAAATATGCAAAAATGAATGAAATGCATGCATGAGTGAATGGTCGCTACCCCAAGTACTACCCAAAACAAACATCAACACAATGTGTTGCCTACCTCAAATTTAGAATTATGACTTGTTCTCAAGTCTAGCTCACAATGCACCCCAAATCAAAACTTATAAAATCAACTTCTAAGCAAAAACAACCGGGACCACAAACTCAGAGGAAAACTCTATACCCAAGTGCATAACCAAAGCTCTATGTGTGTACATGGTAGGAACAATTGCTTTTACACATATTTGGCTTGTAATGAGCTATATATCAAGAAATGAATGGTAAATCAAGGCTCAAAAGGGCTAGCAAAGGATAATGTAAGGGACAAGGCTTAATTTTGGCTCAAAGTGCCTCTATCATATCAATCCTAGCATGTGATTAGAAATTTCAACCAAGGGAAAAATCAAATTTAAGAGCACACCTCACACAATAAACACTCATGACAAGGAACATGTTGGAGGCTCAAATCCTCACCTAGGTTGCATGATTGCTACACATTGCTAAATCACATAAAACATGCCAGAAGCCTAATATTTTTTCACTAATGCACACATATGTCAAAGAGTACCTATCAAACAATCAAGAGCATGTAAACTTCACAATGGAACACAAGTATCATTTCTACAAGAACCAAGGATCAATGCCATGACATTAACAAATCACAAAAGCAATCAACAAACCTAGGGAGCTAATCAAGTAAACAATCTAATCAAAACTAGAAAAGAAGGGTTAAGAAGAACTCCCCTTTGAAGACCACCAATGCTCTTGAGGTTCAACAAACACCACAAATCAATGCTCCAAAGCTTATTAAGCCTTCAAAATAGCAAACACATGCAAAACTACACAAGTATATTTTTTCTTTTTTTCTTTTTTTTCTATACTTTTTTTCTTCTATACTATGTTTTTTTATATGAATATATCCTAAGAAAAAAAAAACAAACCAATCAATCAATAGCAGGTTGCCTCCCGAAAGCACTTTGTTTAACGTCACTTAGCTTGACGTGTGACCACATCATGGAGGCTTGAAGTTGGAAACAAGTGATTTCTTCTTTTTCAAAACAATTTGCACTTGTTTCCCCTTAAGCTCCAACTTTGGCTCAAAAACATTTTCACCCGGATTCCATGGTTCCCACATATCTTGGGTTCCAAGAACCGGTTCATCCCCTTTTCCACACTTTTTGTCATTCAATTCCAAATATAGTTTATCCACCTTCAAAATCAGTGGTTCTCCTCCCTTAACCAACACATTTTCTTTCAAAACCTTGAGCAACTTCTCTTCTGCACTACCATCCATCGAGTCATGAAAAATCACCGGGAAGGTGTGCTTCCCATCAAGAGAAATGTAGTGGCAATCAAAAGGAAGTTGTTCAAACTCAAACTTGGAATCTTCAACTATCTTCTCATCCACTTTTGAGAATTCTTTTTGTGGAATCATGGAAGCAATAGATGAGTTGGATATCTCATTGGCAACATAATTTTTTACACAATCATCTTGAATTTCCCAAGTATGTGCCAATGGAGTATCCACTACATCTATATTCATGCATGTTTTGCGATCGCTAGGGTTCTTAAAAGATTCAAAGACATTGAAGATTACCTTGTCATCTTGCATCCTTAGCATTAGCTCACCTTGTTCAAACATCAATTAGTGCACGCCCGGTGGCTAAGAATGGTCTCCCAAAGATGATAGGCACCTTCTCACATGCCTTGATATCAATGTCAAGCACCACAAAGTCGACGAGAAATATGAATTTTCCAACTTTGACCAACAAATCTTCAACTATCCCATAGGGATGCTTGATAGAACGATTCGCCAATTGCAAGGACATCATGGTGGGCTTGACTTCATCCACTCCTAGCTTCTTTAACAAGGGTAGGGGCATCAAGTTGATGCTCTCCCCTAAGTCAAATAGAGCTCTCCCAACATCCACACCTCCAATCTCGCAAGGAATGGTAAAGGATCCCGAATCCTTTAATTTTTGAGGAATTTACTTTGGATGATGGCACTACATTCTTCGGTTAGTGCAACCGTTTTATCATAGTTGAGCTTCCTCCTTTTGGAAAGGAGCTCCTTCATGAATTTGGTGTAGAGAGGCATTTGTTCAAGGGCTTCCGCAAAAGGTATGTTGATCCTCAAGCTTCTAAACATTTCTAGGAACTTAGAGAATTGTTTTTCCTTATCTTGCCTTTGCACCCTTTGTGGAAATGGAAGTCTTGAAATCTCATAAGGAGTGAGATTTTCATGCTTGACCCCTTCTTCTAGGATTTGTTTTCTTGTCTTCTTTAGGGGACTATTCTTGGGATCCCACTTCAAAATCTTAATGTCACTTGGATTGCGTTTCGGTTCCCCTTCATCATTATGCACCCCACTAGAAGAATCTTCCTCTCCATCATGCGCACTAGACTCCATTTGTGGCTCATCCTCCTTTTCAAATTTAGAAATTTTTGGGGAAGAAGGAGGTGATACCACTTTTCCACTCCTTAGTGATATAGCATTGCATTTCTCCCTTGGATTCACTATAGTGTCGCTTGGGAATGTCCCTTTTGGCCTCTGGGTTAATTGCTTAGAAATTTGGCCCATTTGGGTTTCCAAATTCCTAATGGAAGCATCATGATTCTTCAATGTGGAAGAAGTCTCTTGCATATAAGCATATGTTCTTTGCATGAAAGCCAACAAGACATTCTCTAGATTAAGAGAGACACCTTGGGAGGTTTGAGTGGTTCCTTGAGGATTGGAAGGTTGGATAGAGGTGGTTTGGTTGTATGAGGAAGATATGTTAAATGTTGGTTTTTGGGTGGAAGAGGATTGGGTGAATTGTTGGTTGTAGGTGGGTTGGTCGGGTTGGAGATAGTTATTGCTTTTATATGACAAATTTGGATGATTTCTTAAGTTGGGATGGTATGTGTTTTGTTGAGGAAAAGGGAGGTTCTTTTGGCCATTACGCATGTAGTTCACTTGCTCTCCACTCCCACCTCCATTAGTAGCACAATGACCATTTTCGTGGTTACCACCACAAAAGTCACATTGGAGTTGGGGGGCTTGAATGGCTCCAACGTGCACTTTTAGGAGTTGCTTTGTGAGAGCTTCAATTTATGAGTAAGTAGCTTGTTTTAAGCTAAGGTTGCATCATGCACCCTGATAGATATTTTGCCTAATTAGCAAGTGCACTAGTCGAGTTTAGATAAAATAAGGAGAATAGGGATTGTTGTATCCACAAGGACTATGCAATAGAATATCGAATTCCCATGACTTTCGCTATTTGGACAAACATAATCCGTAGAGAGTGTATCATAGCATAATTTTACAACAAAAATAGAGAAATTACAAGAACTAGCTAAGAAAGATGGCGCAACCAATTGAGAAGAGAGCTAGGAGATTTGGTTCATTTGATCCTTCCCTTATGCATCCTAATTCTAAGGTCAATTCAAGTTCACAAATCCTAATTGAAGGTAGAATTTACCAAACCATAGATTAAGTCTATTCCTAGATCATTAATCACTTTGCTTATACCCAAATTCCCTAATCCCTTAGAACAATTCCAATAGAAACAAGAGAAAGAGTAAATTCATCAAGACCTCACAATCTACAAGTCTTATCCCTAAGAACATGCAAGATTATGGTAATCTACTTCAATTCTAACACAACTATCAATTTTCCAATTCACAATTGCATCAAAATCTGATTCTCACTGATTAATTTCAAGTGAGCATTCAACATCGGAAGCAATTCAATAAATGAGCATAATCAATAGAGAAAGAGCATTAAGCATAGAAGAAATTACTCAATTAGAATCATAAGAACAAGAATTAACCACAAAAATTCAGATTACATCAGGTTTGGGATCAAAATCCCCAATCTCCTAACCTAGAAACTAGCCAAACATGGAGAGGGAAGAAGAAATGGAAGAGGAGATGAAGGAAATCATCATGAGGGAACTAAGAATCACCAAGAACTCCAAGGATCTTCCAAGTTCATCCACAAAGATGAGGAGAAAAGGTGAGACAAGCAGAGAAAATCGCGCCCCAAAAAGTCCCAAAAACTGTTGTGTTTCGCACTACTTAAATCTTCCCTGCACCATTTGAGGTGCGCACATGTCCTGGAGGGTGTGGCACGGGATGAGGCAGCACCTTCCAGGACCAATTAAGGTGCGCACATATCTGGAGGGTGTGTGCACGGGTTTGGGCTTTTACAGCACTTGATAACTTTTGACAGCACTTGACAGCTTCTTAGTGTTTGTAACCTCTTTTCTTCAACTTTCTTCATTGTTTTCTTCATTCTTCAAGTCCAATCTTCTAAAAACAAAACTTCTCCATCATTTATTCCTACATGAACATAATCAAACACAAATCAAGATCAAAGATCATCAAAACTACATCAAAATTCATCAATTTCCAAGAGACTACAACTAACTATGCAAGAAAGCACTTTATTTGATTTTATTCATTTCTAAGAGCTAAAAGGCCACAAACACACTACAATACTAATAAAAAGAGACTAAAATAGACATTAGAACATAGATAAGTGGACACTTATCACACCCCAAGCGCCATGATTCCTCCTCTTCCAATAAACACATTATCCGATGCCTCATCTTCATGTGCCATAATCTCTATCAACTCTCTTGCTTCTTCCGCTTCCTTCTTTCTAATTGAGTCACCGGCAGATGCATTTAACAAACTTCTCACATTTCGGTTCAACCCATTATAGAAGATGTGGATTTGTTGGAGATCGGTGAATCCATGGTGTGGGCACTTTCAGAGGAGTGCCTTGAATTTCTTCCAAGCGGTAGCAAAAGATTCACCATCTCTTTGCTTGAAGCAAGATATCTCCGTTCTATATTGGTCATACTTTGATGGGGGAAAGAATTGAGCCAAGAATTTGGAGACTAGATCTTCCCATGTAGTAATGCTCCCGGTTGGTTGGCTTTGGAGCCAATCAAGAGCCTCATCCTTCAAAGAAAATGGGAAGAGTCTCAAATGGATCGCCGCATCGGTCACTCCATTTATCTTGATGGTGCCACAAATTTGGAGGAATTTGTATATGTGGAGGTTTGGATCCTCCTCTTTTCTCCCTCCAAATTGGTCTCCCCTTACTAGTTGTGTGAGTGTTGGTTTGATCTCAAAGCTATTTGCGGCTATAGTAGGAGGATTTATGCAAGAACTGCATCCATCAAGGTGAGGAGCGGTGAGATCTTCCAAACTCATCCCCCTTTGAGGTGGTCTATTCTCCATCTTTGCTTCTTGAGTCAAAACCACTTGCTCTTGTTCTAGAGTCGGTTGTTCTTCCTCAACCCTTTCTAGTTTAGAAGTAGTGGCTTGCTCTTGAGTTGCCTTCTTTCTATGTGCCTTAAACTTGTCTTTATTGGCCTTAGTTTTCTTCCGGTTCTTCCTTATCGTTCTTTCTAATTCCAAGTCAAGCTCAAATTCTATTCTCTTGTTGCGCATGCAAGCTTCACAAAGAGGTTAGTGCACACAAAAACAGAGCAACGGTGGAAAAGGAAAACACAAAGAAATGAGTATAGAAAATGAAGTGAAGTGTCCAAATTAGCAATTGCCTTGGGAACTATTGATATCTAATCAATAGTCCCCGGCAACGGTGCCATAAACTTGATAGCTTGATTGCCACATTAGCAAGTGTACTAGACGAGTTTAGATAGAATAGGGAGAATATGGGTTGTCGTATCCACAGGGACTATGCGATAGACTATCGAATTCCCAAGACTTTTGCTATTTGGACAAACACAATGCATAGTGTGGAGAGAATAGTGTAGCCTAGCAGAATTTTACAACAAAAACAGAGAAATTACAAGAACTTGCTAAAAAGAGGCGCAACAATGGAGAAAAGAGCCAGGAGATTTGGCTCATTTGATCCTTCCCTTATGCATCCTAATTCTAAGGTCAATTCATGTTCGCAAATCCTAATTGAAGGTAGAATTTACCAAAGCATAGATTAAGTCTATTCCTAGATCATTAATCACTTTGCTTCTACTCAAATTCCCTAATCCCTTAGAACAATTTTATTAGAAACAAGAGAAAGAGTAAATTCATCAAGACCTCATAATCTACAAGTCTTATCCCTAAGCACATACAAGATTATGTTAATCTACTTCAATTCTAACACAACTATCAATTTTCCAATTTACAATTGCATCAAAATTAGATTCTCATCAATTAATTTCAAGTGAGCATTCACATCGGAAGCAATTCAACAATTGAGCATAATCAATAGAGAAAGAGCATTAAGCATAGAAGCAATTACTCAATTAGAATCATAAGAACAAGAATTAACCACAATAATTTAGATTACATAAGGTTTGGGATCAAAATCCCCAATCTCCTAACCTAGAAACTAACCAAACATGGAGAGAGAAGAAGAAATGGAAGAGGAAATGAAGGAAATCATCATGAAGAAACTAAGAATCACCAAGAACTCCAAGGATCTTCCAAGTTCCTCCACAAAGATGAGGAGAAAAGGTGAGAAAATGAGAGAAAATCGCGCCCAAAAGTCCCAAAACTGTTTTGTTTCGCACTAATTAAAACTGCCCCTGCACATATCTTGTGCGCACATGTCTTGGAGGTGTGCGCACAAGATGAGGCAGCACCTTCCAGGGCCATTTAAGGTGCGCACAGGTTGAGAAGGTGTGCGCACAGGATGATGCCTGACAGCATGTGACAGCTTCTTAGTGTTTTCTAACCTCCTTTCTTCAACTTTCTTCATTCTTCAAGTCCAGTCTTCTAAAAACAAAACTTTTCCATGATTATTTCTACATGAACATAATCAAACAAAAATCAAGATCAAAGATCATCAAAACAACATCAAAATTCATCAATTTCCAAGAAACTACAACTAACTATGCAAGAAAGAACTTTATTTGATTTTATTCATTTCTAAGTTCTAAAAGGCCACAAACACACTACAATACTAATAAAAAGAGACTAAAATATACCTTAGAACATAGATAAGTGGACACTGAACTTCAAATGGGTGTATTACACCCATGATTTAGTTGCGGTGATCCATTTGATCTGCCAGGGAGATCACGATTTAGCAACGTATTACATTGAAATTCAAATGTATTGCAAGAACTCGAGGTTCTTCGCCTTGTTATCACTTGTGTTTGTTCTGTTCCCTACACTTGTCCCTTGGCTTCTTGTTTTAAAAATTACAGAGACAATGAGTATGCTATTTTGTTTTTGAAAGGTCTCAATGAGACTTATGATAGTTAGCGACGTCTAATCTTGTGTATGAATCATTTACCTTCCATTGCTAGGGCTTTTGCTATGGTTCAGCAACATGAAAGGAATCACACTCTTTCTGAAGCTAATACAAGAAAATTTGTTAACAATGTTTCTAATAATGGTTGGAAACCTAATAACTTTCAAAAAGGAAAATCTAAAGCAAATCCCTGTAGACCTCCTAACCTTAATCTTGGGAAGATTTGTAGTTTCTGTGGCAAAGAAAACCATATTGTGGACACATGCTATTTTTTACATGGATTTCCTACTACTTTCAAGTTTAAAAGCAAACAAAGTTCTTCTGCAGTGAATAATTTGAATATGACTGATTCTGCCAGTACTAGCTCCAGTTCTGTTACTAAACCTAACTCGGTTTTGAGCAATGAGGATTATGCTATGCTTGTTGATATGATAAAGAAAGTTAAAACTCAATCTAAAGATCACATTGTCAATCAACTCACACACAACACTAACACCACTCTTGATAATCAGGGTAATTCCATTGATAACATCTTTTGGATAATAGATAGTGGTGCTACTGATCATCTATGTAATAACCTGAATTTTTTTCCTACTCACCATGCTATTCACCCTGTTAATATCAATCTTCCAAATGGTGGATCTTCCGTTGCTTGTATTTCTGAAACTATTTCCTTATGGGCTAACCTTCTTTTGCATGATGTTTTGTATATTGAAGGTTTCCATTTCAATATTTTATCTATCCATAAGGTTACTGATTCAATGGACCTTGAGCTGACTTTTAATAAACGTTCTTGTGTTTTTCAGGACACTTTGAAATAGAAGATGATTGGACTTGCTAAAGTTCATAAGGATCTATACATTTTAAATCCTGGTTCAGATCTATGTTTGGAGAATCACATGCTTAATACTATTTCTAGTACTCATAACTCTTTTGAACTTTGGCATCACTGCATGGGACACCCATGTGATGATGTGTTTGCTATAATAAAGGAACAATTTCCATATGTTACGGGACATTCTAAAAATCCTTGTGATGTTTGTCAATTAGGAAAACAGAGTAAATTGCCTTTTCCTAATAATAACAATCGTAGTTTGTCTGCTTTTTCTATTGTGCATGTTGACATATGGGGGCCTTTCAATGTTGATTGTGTTCATGATCACAAATATTTCCTCACCATTGTTGATGATTTTTCACGACACACCTAGATACATTTAATGAAATACAAATCTGAAACTAAATCTTTGCTTGAAATTTTTTTGCAATATGTCAAAACTCAATTTGATGCCTCTGTTAAGTGTATTAGATCTAATAATGGGGTTGAATTTCAATTACATTCTTTGTATGATTACCATGGCATTATGCATCAAACATCTTGTGTGGAAACTCCTGAAGAAAATTCTGTTGTTGAAAGGAAACATAGGCATATTCTTAACATAGCTCGTAGCATTATGTTCTGTTCTAACATGCCTAGGTCATACTGGTGCTTTACTGTTTCATACGATGTTCATATCATTAATCTGTTACCTAGAAGGGTTCTCAAGAAGGCTTCCCCCTATCAGTTGCTGTTTGGTAAGTCACCTACTTTGATGCATATCAAAGTGTTTGGGTGTTTGTGTTATGCAACCACTCTCACCCAACAAAGAAGCAAACTTTACCCAGAGCTAGAAAATGTTGTTTTCTTGGAATAAAAACTAGGACAAAAGGTTATGTTTTACTGGATTTAGAAAGCAGAAATATTTTCATCTCAAAAAATGTTGTTTTCAAAAAAAGTTTTTTCCCCTTTAAATCAGATCAAACTGGCAGTGTTGTTTCTAATACCCAAAATTTACTTTTTGATGTCCCTGATTTTTTATCTTATGAACCCATGACCTTGGAACATAATGTTCCTATATTAAGTCAAGAAATACCACCTGCTTCTGGTACATCATTAGTTCCCATTCATCCTCCTGCTCTTGATACTGAATCTATTGCTTACAATTGTGAGAATGATGCTCAAATTCCTACAAATATAAGGAAATCTGCAAGGGTAAAATCCATGCCAAGTCATTTGGCTGACTATCATCTGTATCTGTTGCAAGGTAGTAATACTAACTTGAATAGTTCAGTGAAGTATTCTCTGTCTGATTCCCTTACTTATGATCGTTTATCTAACTGCTATAACAACTTTATCTTGAATAACAGTGTTAATAATGAACCCACATCTTATGCTTCTGCTTCAAAACAATCTGAATTGGTAGTTGCCATGAATAACAAATTAAAAGCCTTAGCTGATAATAATACTTGGTCTTTAGTTCAATTACCTAAAGGAAAAAAGGCTATAGGCAGCAAATGGGTTTATAAAATTAAATATAAATCTAACGGAGAGATAGAGAGACACAAGGCTAGACTTGTGGCAAAGGGTAACAACCAATTTGAGGGTATCGATTATTGTGAAACTTTTTCCCCTGTTGCAAAGCTTACAACTGTGCGCCTTCTTCTTGTGATTGCTTCTGTTAATAACTAGACTTTACAACAACTTGATATTAATAATGCCTTTTTACATGGTGATCTTAAGGAGGATGTTTATATAAAACCTCCTCTAGGCTTGAATTTACAAAATAAAAACGTTGTTTGCAAATTAAATCGTTCCTGTATGGTCTTAAGCAAGCAAGTCATATGTGGTTTGAAAAATTATCATCCTTTTTATTAAACCTTCATTTCAGGAAATCCCATCATGGTCATTCTCTGTTTATTAAACGTTCTGGGAATCTGATTTGCATTGTTTTAGTATATGTGGATGACTTAATATTATGTGGGACTAACATTGATGAAATTCATGCCTTGAAATTACTGTTAGATAAAAAGTTTTGGATAAAAGATTTAGGAGATTTACGCTAATTTCTCGGGCTAAAAATTGCTTGATCAAAGAAGGGTATATTCCTAAAGTAACACAAGGATACATTAGATCTAATAGAGTCTTGTGGTCTTCTTGCAGGAAAACTGTAAATAGCCCTGTGGTAAAAGACTGCATGAAGAATGCAGAGACATCACCAGATCATGACGACCAAGCTGGGTATAGGAGACTCATTGGACGGATGATCTATATAACGACAACCAGACCAGACATTGTGTTTGTGGTACAACAACTCAGCCAGCATATGCACAAACCAAAGCAAGGCCACTACAATGCTGCCTTGCGCTTTGTCCACTATCTGAAGAAGGACCCTAGGCAGGGTCTGCTTTATCCACCAAATTCTGAATTACGCCTCAAAGCCTTCAGTGATGCTGACTGGGCAACTTGCCCATTAACCCGCAAATCTGTCACTGGATATAGTGTATATCTAGGAAATTTGCTCATTTGTTGGAGATGCAAAAAGCAAAGTACAGTTTTCAGATCTTCTTTAGAGGCAGAGTATCACGCATTAGCTAGTATAGTTTGCAAATTCAATGGCTAACCTACTTGCTAAGAGATCTAATATTTTCTTATACAACCCCAGCGCTTTTATTTTGCGATAGCGATAGTGCTCAATATATAGCGCATAATTCTATTTTCCATGAAAGAACTAAACATATAGAGATTGACTGCCATGTTGTCCGGGAAAAACTTGAAAATGGTTTAATTCACTTGCTACCTATGAACACTGCTCGTCAGTTGGAAGACATCTTCACAAAGGCTTTGGAACCAAAAGCTTTTCAAGAGTTGCTAGGCAAGCTGGGCATATACAGTATATACTCCCAGCTTGAGGGGGGTATTAGCTGATAAATAAACTATAAGTTTGTTTTTTGTATTTTCGTTTATATGTGATGCCCATCTTGTTTATTGGGCTTCATTAGCTTTCTGTTTTTGGGCCTCTCTTCCGTTAAGCCCAGTCTGTTGTATCTGTTGTGTATAAACCCACTAGGGTTCCCTGGTTTCATTAAGCAATCTTTTCATTTTCTCACACTCACATGCGTGTCTCTGTTTCTCCTTCCTTTAAAAGGAATATGGGTTTTAACCCGAAATTTCAAAAAGAGAAAATGCGGAAAAAGAATAGAAAATGGAAGAAATAGTGAAGAGATGCCACAACCAATCTAGAATAGTTGATAAATCCCAATGAGATTCGCCACAAAGGAGCTAGACTCCTTTGATAAGAATCAAAGTTCTTCAAAGCTTCACAAGCTATGAACAAAGAGAGAAACCTCTCAATCTTCTCAAGGAAGAAACACAAATCTTATTTCAACAAAGTCTCATCTCTACAAGGAGATGGAAATAGAGTATTTATACTAATTCCTTAGAAGGACTAAAACTGAAAAAGAACTAAAAGAGAGGGACCAAAACAATATGAAAATTACAAACAAGTGCTTAGGCCTTTCATAACACTTAAGCCATAAATGGCAGCCCCTATACTTGAAAAAAAAATTAGCGTAAAAGGTCCTCTTCACAAATAAAAACATGACAACTATTAACACAAGCAGGAAGTTCTTCAATGGACATAGGAAACTTGGACAATGATAAACCTTGAGTGAAACTCCTCTAGCTTCTTGCTTCCATGTTCATATCAAGGAGGGACAAAAAGGACTTGTATATTCGAATATGAATAGCTATATTCGAATATGAGTGACCTATATTAGAATATGGGTAAGTGATATTCGAATATGGACTTTGCATATTCAAATATGGATAGTGATATTCGAATATGGACTTTTCATATTCGAATATGGATATGTCATATTTGAATATGAAAGTCTAATATTTGAATATGAAAGGCTGATATTCAAATATAGAAGTGTGGGATTTGATTACGGAAGCTTCATATTCGAATATGGATCCCCTCAACTATAAATATGGGACCTTACCTCCACACTTCACCATTTTTTTTCTCTCCCTCACTCTACACTCTCTCAATCTTCTCTTCAAAGATACCCCACTAAACCTCTGTCACGATTCAACCACACTCCACAACTCTCGCAACTAAGAGTCTCTTCTCACAAGCTTCTTCATGACTATAGCTCCAGTAGGTGAGATTCATACTCAAGGACAACAAGTGCTGAAGAAGGAAAGTTAGAAACCGGGATTGGAGCTTAAAGAAGAAAAAGATTCTTGAAGCTTAGAGGTAACCCTGAAAACCCCAAATCAAGGAAGCTATGAAATGCTAGAAACATGTGACTAGGAAATGGTAGGAACATGTTGTTACGGACTAAAAACAATGTGTTAGAGATTGTTTGATATAGGATCATGCCTATGTTTAGAAATTGCATGCTATGTCTTTAATGTTGTTTGTTTAGTTGAATGCGCAAATAGATGATGCATGATTAGAATTTGTTTTGAAAATATTAAAAATGTTGAAATCATAGAATTGTATGAACAAGAGATTCCATATTGTAATGTGTTGAAATTGGAACTTAGACTTTGGTTGGATTTCAAACTATTTTAGAAAAACAAGTCCAGAGTTAGTATATTTGAATATAACACTTCTGTCGTATGATATTCGAATATATGATGTCTGTATTTGAATAAGAGATTACTGGAACTCTTGTATGATGTGAAAATGAATGTTTGATGCTTGAGAACATGAAATATGAAATAAAACTAAAGGAAAAGTGGAAAATGCTTTCCCCAATCAACATTGGTTAGCATTTTAATTTTTTTTTTAAAAAAAATAATTTAGTATAAGTTAAAAATAATTTTAAAGAGAAATAAATTAGTAATTTTCTCAAATATTTATTTCAAAATTGTTTTTTTGTAAATATTAATTATGTAAAATTAATATTTCCTGTAAAATATAATTTATAGTTTATACATTTAAAAATAGTATTCTAAAAATGAATTTGAAATATTGTTCATATAATTTAAGATAAATATGGTTTGTAACACCTTTTTAACACCCTTTTTTTTAACTCAAAATACTTACCGAAACATGAAATATCATTTAACTTTCGAAGTCTACGGTCCACATAGCTATGCACATACACATATACTTATACATACTTTTGTTAGTGAGAGTCTAAATTCCAAAATATGAGTTAGTTTGTACAACCTCAGAGAGAACTTGTTTGACCCAGTTAGTCAAATGGGGTACAAAATAAAAGGAGATGACTACCTAGTTTGTCACAAAATAAATAACTATTTAAGAAATGCTTTCACGCACTGAAAATCTTGTTCGTCTTCGGCACCTGCAATATTTTATCAGTCAGTTATATGCACAACATATAACTGAGTAACCTCGGCTCATAAAATAGGTTTACAATAGTGCAGTCAGCATTCCGGTAGGGATCTCTGGTATGTGTACACATAATGAACTCATGTATAACAAAGATAAACATAATGAACTCAATATAACATTCAAGCATCAACATATCTGTATGTGTACACATAACTCACTCTATGAATTAGCATTCCGGTAGGGATCTCTGGTAGGGAACTTACCACACTCACCTTAGTCACACTCACCCAGAATGTCGTATGAACAACTGCTAGAGACTTCTGGTAGGGAATTTGCCACACTTACCTCGGCCACACTCACCTAGAATGCCAATCGTATCATTTAGGTTACCTTGCCCCTTTCGGGGTAACCCTTTATCATTGAGGTTTCCTTGCCCCTTTTGCGGTAACCCATTATCATTCTCATTTTTATGCATGTTCACTTACCCGGTATACTACAAACTGTTAGTTATTTTAGCAAACGAAAATACTAACGTGTTACAGTATAGTTGGAAAACAAATATTGTCCTGAGGGAGCACTTCAAGAAAAATTTAGTTTTAATATTGAGGTTTTTGTGTAAGGTTTTCAGAAAATATGATTGGAATTTAATTGCGAAATAAGAGCACATAATGTAAAAAGAGTTGGAAAACTGTTGAAATAGATACTTGGATTTGGCATTCGCTTATGAACTATCGCAACCCTCATTCTCTACATTAATTTAATTATGTTAATTGAAAAGCCGTGGGGTATAAAACTCACTCACAAAAGATCTTTCAATTTGTAAGGCTCAACGATAAAAAATACGCACGTTCCAATCTCTTAAAAACGCAAGATTTTAATCATGCATTAAGCACAACCATTGAATGATCAGTTCATAATTCAAGACCTATCTATAGATTATTGATTAGAAAAATCCCTTTTCAGAACCTCATTTTAAATAAAAAGTTAGAAGAAGGAGAAGAAAGGTGATCAATCTTTAAACTCACACAAAAAGCATAGAAAAAGAGAAACAAATCATTTAACATAGAAAAAGAACAAGAGTTTGAGAATTACAAGTGCTACGTCCAAATCCAAGAATAAAAGCCTAAGATCCCATCTCCAATTGAGAAATCACGGGATTGATAGATGAAACTTACAGAGAATCTCTTACTTGCACTCTCTCTCTAGAAACTGTTTCTCACTCTAAAACAACTTACCCTAAACAAAAGGTATGAAGAAATTATCACCGGATAAAGCTCATCAATCTCTCAATGAAGATGACTCTGTTGCAGAAACTCCTCTCCAAGACACAGGACCTTACAGCAATTAAGTCTTAGCTTCATCTCTTTAAGGGATTCTCTGTAAATATTGTATTGTTCTTTTCAAATATGCTTAGATTCCTTACAAAGATTCTTCCAAGAAACTTTAAGTCTCCTTACCCATTGAAGTTTTTCGTCCTTTTCCTCATATTGATTCATCTTTTTGATCTTTTAATCTCTTGAACTTGTAGAACAAGCAAAGTGTCCTTACAAGGATTCCTTGGATTATAAGCTTAGATTCCTAAGAAAGAATCTTCCTAGAAACTTTAAGTCTCCTTTACCATGGAGGTTTTCTAGTCTTTTCCTCATATTGATTATTAGTCTTTTGGATCTTTGAATCTCTAGAACTTGTAGAACAAGCAAAGTGTTATTACAAGGATTCCTTGGAAGATACGCTTAGATTCCTTATAAAGAATCTTCCTAGAAACTTTAAGTCTGCTTTCCCATGGAAGTTTTCCATCCTTTTCCTCATATTGATTCATCTTTTAGATCTTTGAATCTCTTGAACTTGTAGAACAAGCAAAGTGTCCTTATAAGGATTCCTTGGAGGATACGCTTACATTACTTATAAGGAATATTCCTAGAAACTTTAAGTCTCCTTTCCCATGGAAGTTTTCCATCCTTTTCCTCATATTGGTTCATCTTTTGAATTTTTGAATCTCTTGAACTTAAAGAATAAGCAAAGTGTCCTAAAAAGGATTCCTTGGCGGATACGCTTAGATTCCTTATAAAGAATCTTCCTAGAAACTTTAAGTCTGCTTTCCCATGGAAGTTTTCCATCCTTTTCCTCATATTGATTCATCTTTTAGATCTTTGAATCTCTTGAACTTGTAGAACAAGCAAAGTGTCCTTATAAAGATTCCTTGGAGGATACGCTTACATTACTTATAAGGAATATTCCTAGAAACTTTAAGTCTCCTTTCCCATGGAAGTTTTCCATCCTTTTCCTCATATTGGTTCATCTTTTGAATTTTTGAATCTCTTGAACTTAAAGAATAAGCAAAGTGTCCTAAAAAGGATTCCTTGGCGGATACGCTTAGATTCCTTATAAAGAATCTTCCTAGAAACTTTATGTCTCCTTTCCCATGCATGTTTTCCATCCTTTTCCTCATATTTATTCATCTTTTGGATCTTTGAACCTCTTGAACTTTAGAACAAGCAAACTGTCCTTACAACGATTCCTTGGAGGATACGCTTAAATTCATTATAAAGAACCATCCTTGAAACTTTAAGTCTACTTTCCCATTGAAGTTTTCCATCCTTTTCCTCATATTTATTCATATTTTGGATCTTTGAATCTCTTGAACTTGCCGAACAAGCAAATTGTTCCTACCAGGATTCCTTGGAGGATACGCTTAGATTCCTTATAAAGAATATTCCTAGAAACTTTAAGTCTACTTTCCCGTTGAAGTTTTCCATCATTTTCCTCATATTGATTCATCTTTTGGATCTTTTAATCTTTGGAACTAGTATAACATGCAAAGTGTCCTTACAATGATTCCTTGGATTATAAGCTTAGATTCCTATGAATGAATCTTCCTATAAACTTTAAGTCTCCTTTCCCATGGAGGTTTTTCAGTCTTTTCCTCATATTGATTCGTCTTTTGGATCTTTGAATCTCTTGAACTTGTAGAACAAGCAAAGTGTCCTTAGATAGATTCCTAGGATTATAAGCTTAGATTCCTAAAAAAGAATCTTCCTAGAAAGTTTAAGTCTACTTTCACATGGTAGTTTTCTATACTTTTCCTCATATTGATTCATCTTTTAGATCTTTGAATCTCTTGAACTTGTAGAACAAACAAAGTGTCCTTACAAGGATTCCTTGGAGGATACGCTTACATTCCTTATAAAGAATCTTCCTAGAAACTTTATGTCTCCTATTCCATGCAAGTTATGCAACGCGTAGATCGTAACGAACTACCCTAAATCGATATATAATAAGCTCAATTTTGACAAATATAGCAAGGTTATGGCATCTTAAACTTTGACACTCAAATCAAATCTACTAAGATGATGATGATGGTCATTGTCATGGTGGTGATAGTTCCCATAATGGGGATATCTACAACCTGTAGATCGTAACGAGCTACCCCAAATCGATATATAATAAGCTCAATTCCGACAAATATAGCAAAATTTATGGCATCTTAAAGTTTGACACTAAAATCAAATCTACTAAGTTGATGATGACAGTGATTGTCATGGTGGTTATAGTTCTAATGATGGGGATATTTGCAACGCGTAGATCGTAACGAGCTACCCCAAATTGATATATAATAAGCTCAATTCCGACAAATATAGCAAAATTTATGGCATCTTAAAGTTTGACACTCAAATCAAATGTACTAAGCTGGGGATGATGGTGATTTTCATGGTGGTGATAGTTCCCATGATGGGAATATTTACAACGCGTAGATCGTAATGAGTTATCCCAAATTGATATATAATAAGCTCAATTCTGAAGAATATAGCAAAAGTTATGGCATCTTGAAGTTTGACACTAAAATCAAATCTACAAAGTTGATGATGGTAGTGATAGTTCCCATGATAGGGATATTTGCAACGCGTAGATCGTAACGAGCTACCCCAAATCAATATATAATAAGCTCAATTCCGACAAATATAGATAAAGTTATGGCATCTTAAAATTTGACACTCAAATCAAATATACTAAGTTGATGATGGTTATGATTGTCATGGTGGTGATAGTTCCCAAAATGGGATTATTTGCTACGCGTAGATCGTAACGAACTACCCCAAATCAATATAATAAGCTAAATTCCGACAAATATAGCTAAAGTTATGGCATCATAAAATTTGACACTCAAATCAAATCTACTAAGTTGATGATGATGATGATTGTCATGGTGGTGATAGTTCCCATGATGAGGATATTTGCAACGCGTAGATCGCGTCGAGCTACCCAAAATCGATATATAATAAGCTCAATTCCGACAAATATAGCAAAAGTTATGGGATCTTACAGTTTGACACTCAAATCAAATCTACTAAGTTGATGATGATGGTGATTGTCATGGTTGTGCTAGTTCTGCTGATGAGGATATTTGGAATGCGTAGATCGTAACGAGCTACACCAAATTGATATATAATAAGCTCAATTCCGAAAAATAAAGCAAAAGTTCTGGCTTATTAAAGATTGACACTCAAATCAAATCCACTAAGTTGATGATGGTGGTGATAGTTCCCATGATGGGGATATTTGTAACGCGTAGATCGCGACGAGCTACCCCAAATCGATATATAATATGCTCAATTCCGACAAATATAGCAAAAGTTATGGCATCTTAAACTTTGACACTCAAATCAAATCTACTATGTTTACGATAACGTTACAAGGATTCTTGGGAGGATACAGTTAGATTCCTAATAAAGAATATTCACAGAAACTGTAAGTCTCCTTTCCCATGCAAGCTTTCCATCCTTTTCCTCATATGGATTCATCTTTTTGATCTTTGAATCTCTTGAACTTGTAGAACAAGCAAAGTATGCTTACATGGATTCCTAGGATTATAAGCTTAGATTCCTAAGAATGAATCTTGCTAGAAACTTTAAGTCTGTCTTCCCATGGTAGTTTTCTATCCTTTTCCTCATATTGATTCATCTTTTGGATCTTTGAATCTCTTGAACTTGTAGAACAAGCAAAGTGTCCTTACAAGGATTCCTTGGAGGATACGCTTAGATTCCTTATATAGAATCTTCCTAGAAACTTAAAGTCTCCTTTCCCATGGAAGTTTTCCATCATTTTCCTCATATTGATTCATCTTTAAGATCTTTGAATCTCTTGAACTTGTAGAACAAGCAAAGTGTCCTTACAAGGATTCCTTGGAGGATACGCTTAGGTTCCTTATAAAGAATATTCTTAGAAACTATGAGTCTCCTTTCCCATGGAGGTTTTCTATCCTTTTCCTCATATTGATTCATCTTTTGGATCTTTGAATCTCTTGAACTTGTAGAACAAGCAAAATGTCCTTACAAGGATTCCTGGGAAGATACAGTTAGATTCCTTACAAAGAATATTCAGAGAAACTTTAAGTTTCCTTTCCCATGGAAGTTTCCCATCCTTTTCCTCATATTGATTCATATTTCGGATCTTTGAATCCCTTGAACTTGTAGAACAAGAAAAGTGTAGTTACAAGGATTCCTTTGAGGATACGCTTAGATTCCATATAAAGAATCTTCCTAGAAACTTTAAGTCTCCTTTCGCATGCAAGCTTTCCATAGTTTTCCTCATATGGATTCATCTTTTGGATCTTTGAATCTCTTGAACTTGTAGAACAAGCAAAGTATCCTTACAAGGATTCCTAGGATTATAAGCTTAGATTCCTAAGAATGAATCTTCCTAGAAACTTTAAATCTCCCTTCCCATGGTAGTTTTCTATCCTTTTCCTCAGATTGATTCATCTTTTGGATCTTTGAATCTCTTGAACTTGTAGAACAAGCAAAGTGTCCTTACAAGGATTCCCTGGAGGATACGCTTACGTTACTTATAAGGAATATTCCTAGGAACTTTAAGTCTCGTTTCCAATGGAAGTTTTCCTTCCTTTTCCTCATATTGATTCAACTTTTGGATCTTTGAATCTCGTGAACTTGAAAAGAACAAGCAAAGTATCCTAACAAAGATTCCTTGGAGGATACGCTTAGATTCCTAATAAAGAATATTCCTAGAAACTTTAAGTCTCGTTTCTCTTGCAAGTTTTCCATCCTTTTCCTCATATTGATTCATCTTTTGGATATTTGAATCTCTTGAATGTGTAGAACAAGCAAAGTGTCCTTAGAAGGATTCCATGGAGGATACGCTTAGATTCCTTTTAAAGAATGTAAATGCAAATGCTCTATGTTCGGAGTTTCGATGATTCCACAACAAACCAAGAATTAAAAGGCTAAATCACGTGAATAAGCACAGTAAACAGATCCGCAACAACAAAGGGTATTTAGGTTGTTAAAATTATGAATGTAAATTTGATTAAGGCTCTTTGAATTGAAACAAACATTTTTCTAAAAATGAATTTTTTGAAAAATATTAAGAGTCAAAGAAAAAATCATTTTCAAAAGAAAAGACCCTCAAAGAAAACATCTAAAAATTGATTTTTACTTGAAAATGTCAAAATTGGATGTATATTCGAATATCAAGGTTCTTGAAATAAAATTTGAATTTCCTGGCCAGTATATTGGAATATATATTCGAATATGGCTTGTCATATTCGAATATGACATATTTCTTTGGCTTGAACATTTTTCAGAATCTGTATATTCGAACATGGCTTGCCATATTCGAATACATATTCGAATATAATAAGAAACCTAGGCCTCGTCACCTTCCAGAACTCTTATATTCGAATACATATTCGATTATGGAACCTCCACATTCGAATATAAAGGCTACAGAAATCATTTTTTGAACCTAGAAACACTATATTCGAATAACATATTCGAATATGATGGTGTCATATTCATATATGACAATGCTATATTCAAATATGTAAATGCTGTATTCGAATAGCATATTCGAATATGAAAATAAAATATGCGCAGTTTCAGACTGCTGTTTCTGCCATCTATATAAAGGACTTCTGATTTTAAATATAAAATACTCTTGTGAGCTTAACATTGTTTCTAAAAATTATATCTTATCATCAATCTCTCTAAATCAAGGGTCTTGTGCTTTTGCCTAAGGCTTACTTTGTTGTTACCTATACTGTTTCTTTCATCAAAACAAAGAGCCTTAAATCAGATATATTAGAGCTTCAATTTGTATCATTTACTCTTTTGAGAGTTTCAATTATTGTAAGCTAATTTTGTGTGAAGGTGTGGTATCCTTCTAAATTATTTGAAGGTGTGGTATCCTTCCAAATTGTTTGAAGGTGGGGTATCTTTCAAAGTGTTTTTAGGGTGAGGTATCCCTAGATTGAGGCCTTTAAAATTGGTGGGGTATCCAATTGAGAAAGGTGCTCTTAGTGTGTAATTATTGAAAAGCAATATAAGAAATCTCGCGTGGCGGAGATTGGTAGACTGGACGTAGGTCACCAATGGTGTGTGACTGAACCAGTATAAAACTCGGTGCTATACTCTCTATCCCTAAAACTCATTTTTGTTTAAATTTAGTTGATCTTCATTTAGAATTTTATTATATTTCAATTTCATACATCAACTAACATATCTTGTTTAGTTTGTATTATTATTTTCAACGAATTTTTGAAAACTTTTAAAAGCTCAATTCACCCCCCTCCCCCTCTTGAGCATAGAGGCCACTTGATTAACAAGTGGTATCAGAGCTCGGTCCTTGTTTAAAGAGCTTCACAGCTTCAAGGAAATGGCCTCTTTTCAAAACATGTCTATCCAGGAAGGTGCCTCCACAAATAGACCTCCATTCTTTAATGGAGACAACTACTCTTTTTGGAAAATTAAAATGCATGCTTGGGTAGAAGGCATTGATGTCGCCGTATGGGATGCTATAGAGGAAGGTCCATTCATTCCTATGCACACTGTTGATGGTAAGGTAGTTGAGAAACCTAGAAAAGAATGGTCTCTCGAAGAAAAGAGACTTGCTCAATTTGGTCTAAGAGCCAAAACTATAATTATCTCTGCACTAGGTAACGATGAATTGCCTAGAATTTCTTATTGTAAAACTGCTAAAAAAATGTGGGATTTGTTAAAAGTAACACATGAAGGAACTGATGAGGTAAAGAGATCAAAGATAAATGCTTTAACTAGAGAATTTGAAATGTTTCAAATGAATCCGAGTGAAAATATCCAAGATATGCAAAAACGTTTTACATATCTTATAAATCAACTTCATGCCTTGGGAAAAGATTATTCAAATGAAGATCTCATTAACAAAGTTTTAAGATGTCTTAGCCGGGATTGGCAACCAAAGGTTACTGCCATTAGCGAAACAAGGGATCCACGCACAATGTCATTGGCAACCTTGTTTGGCAAACTAGAAGAGCATGAACTTGAGTTGAGTCGGCTAGATCAACTTGAGGGAGTTGACAAGAAAAAGAAAGGCATTGCCTTCAAAGCAACCACTCCTCCACCTCAAGAGACAGAAGAAGATGAAAGCAACATTGATCCAACCAACATGGATGATGAGACTGTAATTCTATTCGCCAAAAGATTCAATAAATTCTTCAAGAAAAGAGAGTCATCAAGAAGACCATCAAATTTCACACCAAGGAAAACATTCAACAAGGTAGATGGATCAAATCAAGGTCCAACTTGTTATGAGTGTGGAAAAACTGGACATATGAAGATGGAATGTCCTTTGAATAAAAATAAGAACGAAACACAAGAGAAAAGATTCGTCAAAGGAAAGAAGAGCAGAAGAGCATACATAGCTTGGGATGGTAATGACTCCGAATCATCTGATGAATCGGAGAGCGAAACAGCCAACCTATGCCTAATGGTCAGCCATAAGGAAGATGATCTTCTTGATGAAGATGAGGTAAAAGATTCTGAAAACTCTAACTATAGCTTTGATGAACTACAAGATGCTTATAATGAATTACATGAAAAATCTATGATCATTGCTAAAGAACTTGCTAAGACTAAGAAAGAAGAAGGTCTTCTAAATGACAAAATAGATATTCTTAGTCGTGATATTATCAAAATGAGACAAATTCAAATTCCATTCGGTAGTCTTAAATATGATTGTGAATCCTGCCAAGTGAATAAATCATCTTCTTGTACTTCATGTGATGCTAATTTGAAAGAAATTGAAAAGTTAAAGAATATGATTGCCAAAGGTAAAGGTCCTTTGACAAAAATAGAAAATGCTTGCAAATCACAAACGTGTATTTCTTGTGATTCACATTTAAAAGAAATTGAGGATTTAAATGATGTGCTTGCTAAATTTACTATGGGTAGAGACAACCTAAACATCTTGCTTGGTAAGAAAGGATGTCATTTCAAAAAGGCTGGTTTAGGATATAATCCAACCAATAGTCAAAAGCTCTATAAAAATTTTTTTGTCTCTTCAAAAACATCTTCTAGTCCATTCATAACTTGCTTTTATTGTGGATTAAAAGGTCATAGTGCTACTACTTGCAATACAAGAAAAATTAGTGTACCACATGAAAAGAAAATGTGGATCATCAAAGGCACCTTTGGAAAAACTAACCCTCAAGGACCCAAGAAACCATGGGTACCTAAGAAACAAAATTAAAATTGTTTTTGTAGGTATGCTTGGTGGCAAAAGAATCAAAATGGTATCTTGATAGTGGATGCTCCAAGCATATGACAGGAGACAAAACAAAATTTTTATCCTTCACACCTAAGGATGGAGGATATGTTACATATGGTGACAACAACAAAGGAAAAATCCTAGGTACAGGTAAAGTTGGTAAGACTTCTTCAACTTCCATAGATGATGTACTTTATGTTGAAGGATTGAAACATAATCTGTTAAGTATTAGCCAATTGTGTGATAAAGGAAATGAGGTTATTTTTAATTCTTATTCATGCTCTATTATTAGCAAAGAGAATAACTCAATCAAATTTATGGGTCATAGGATTAATAATGTTTATATGATTAGTTTAGATGATATATCCTCAAATGATGCACAATATTTTATGACTAAAGAAAAAGAATCTTGGCTATGGCACAAAAGGATTGCACACATTCATATGGATCATTTGAATAAGATAATTTCAAAAGAATTAGTTATCGGTTTGCCCAAAATTTGTTTTGAAAAAGATAAATTATGTGATGCTTGTCAAAAGGGTAAACAAACAAAAATCTCTTTTCAATCTAAAAATATCGTTTCAACCTCTAGACCCTTGCAACTATTGCATATGGACTTATTTGGTCCATCAAGAATTATGAGTTTAGGGGGAAATTACTATGGACTTGTAATTGTTGATGATTTTTCAAGATACACGTGGACTCTCTTTTTATCTCACAAAAATTAAGCCTTTAAAGCTTTTAAGAGATTAGCAAAAGTCATTCAAAACCAAAAGGATTTGAAAATTGCATGCATACGCAATGATCACGGAAAGGAATTTTAAAATATTGACTTTGAAAGATTTTGCGATAAAAAAGGCATTAAGCATAACTTCTCATCTCCAAGGACCCTACAACAAAATGGTGTTGTGGAGAGGAAAAATCGCTCACTAGTTGAATTAGCTAGAACAATGCTCAATGACATGAATCTTCCAGAATATTTTTGGGCAGATGCATTAAGTACTGCATGTCATGTTATGAACCGTGTTCTCATTCGTCCTATTTTAAAGAAAACCCCTTATGAACTTTTCAAGGGTAGAAAACCTAACATATCTTATTTCCATATTTTTGGATGCAAATGCTTTGTGCTTAATAATGGAAAAGAAAATCTGGGCAAATTTGATGCCAATGCTGATGAGGGTATATTCTTAGGATACTCCTCAACTAGCAAAGCTTATAGAATTTATAATAAAAGAACAATGACTGTTGAAAAATCTATTCATGTCACTTTTGATGAATCTAACACCAAAAGCTTGGAAAGATAGGTTGATGATCTTGCAGGAACTCTTGAAGACATAAGCATTCATGAAGAGAACATGCCAGATATACTAACTCACACATCAACGGAGACACAAAATGAACTACCCAAAGAATGGAGAGCTGCAAAACATCATCCAATTGATAACATTATTGGTGATATTTCAAAGGGGGTAACCACTAAACACTCTCTTAATAATGAATGTAACTTTATGGCTGTTGTGTCTCAAATTGAACCTAAAACTGCAGACGAAGCAATTAGTGATGAACATTGGGGAATAGCTATGCAAGAAGAGCTAAATCAATTTGAAAGAAATCAAGTTTGGGATCTAGTCCCTAGGCCTAATGATTTTCCAATAACTAGATGAAAGTGGCATAATAACTAGAAACAAAGCTAGATTGGTTGCAAAAGGATATAATCAAGAGGAAGGTATTGATTATGAAGAAACATATGCTCCCGTAGCTAGACTTGAAGCCATTAGACTCCTACTTGCCTTTGCTTGTATCATGGATTTTAAACTTTATCAAATGGATGTCAAAAGTGCTTTCTTAAATGGGTATATACAAGAAGAAGTTTATGTGAACAACCTCCTGGGTTTGAAAATGCTGAACTTTCAAGTCATGTTTACAAACTCAAGAAAGCCTTATATGGACTAAATGATGAGGACATGGCCGCAGACAAGGGCAAAGGAGCACTTGGAGGATTAGGGGGACCTATGACGAGGGCCAGAGCAAGAAAAGCCAAGGAAACTCTTCATCAATTGGTGACTATGCTTCTGGAATTCAAGCCCAAAGCCCAAGGAGAAAGGACCTAAATAGTGAATTGCATCCAAGCCCAAATGGAGGCCCAAATAGAGGACTAAAAGCGCCACACTTTGGAGGACTACATGCGGCATTTTTGAAGACCTTTTTATTGCATTTTTCTAAGTTTAAATAAAAGTCCAAACTCTTGTAAGTTGGTTGTCCAAATTGTTGTTTTTGGTTGACCAACTAGAGGACCTAATTGATACGAACCCTATACGTTACGGGTATCCCTTAATTTTAAGGGCAACTTGTAGGACCTTTTTTTTTTGGGGTTATTCTTGTTGATCTAAAATAAAAAAAAAAATAATAATGAAGAAAAGAAAAAGGAAGAGTTAGGCAAGTTTGGTAGGCTGATTGGGTTTAGAGTTGAGGCTTAATGGCTTTGGGCAGAATTTAGATATAAGGACTAATTCAATAGGGAATTAATTTTGGAGACAAAAGTTTTAATGAATAGGAGGAAGAAATGGGCTGAATAATGGTGTTTAAAGGCTTGGTTGGGTGCTGACTAAGAATGGATGAATGTGGCTTGGATTTGGTCTTGGTGCAAATTAGAGTTTAAAGGCTAGGAGACAAGAAGTTAATGAAAAGGAGAAGGATATGGGAAGGTGTTTTTGGGCTGTTTGGGGGTGGTGGCTGAGGTGTTTAGGGTCTGAATTATTCAAATTTAGGTGAGAGAAATGGTTAGGTAAGAGTTGATGAGCAATTATGCAAAAGGCGAAAAAAGGGGGATTGTGTTTAAGGGAATTAATGGCGAGTTGTGGCTGAATTTTGGAGCTTGGGGCTGACCAAAAATGGTGGTTTAGTGGCTGGAAACTTAGTTGAAGGTAGGCAAGGAAGAAGATGAAGATTATGAAGCTTAAGGAAGAACGGTGAAGAACACAAGTAACCTAGTCTTGAATCACTCAAGAGCTAACAAGAGAATCACTCTCTTGGATGAGAATCACACTCAAATAGATTATAAAATCTGAATTTTTACTCAAGATAACTTGGTTTATTCATGGAGAAAGCAAGCTCTTATATAGGAGAAACTTGCTTCTAAGGTTACAACTTGAAGAAAGAAGAAACGGTCACCATTGATGGACATTCAAGGTGACTTTGAAGACTCATTAAAAACAAATAAAACATGTGTAAAATGAGGCTAAGAGGCACGAAATTTTGAGGCTACAAGGCAGCCACAACTCTTCCTCTTCTAGCTTATTTGACCTAGATTAAACCTAATTACTAAAGAGCCCATGGGTGGTGCAAATCCAAGATGAATTGGCAGCCACTTAACACAAGTTTGGGCCTTTATTACAAACATAGAAATGCTAAATAAACCCCTAAATGGCAGCAGCTTGTGCGCCTCCTTCTTCACCTTGGGCCTTGATGCAATTGACCATTTTAGGCTTCTTCACTTGTAACTTGGGCTGAAATTCATGAAGCATGGTTAACACTTGTTGAAGAGCTTCTTGTGCCTTTTTAGTCCTTTCCCTAGTCATAGGTTCTCCAAGCCCTTCCAAAGGATCCTTGCCTTTAGTTTTGCCCTTAGTCTTGTTGGTGTCCTCATCACTAATTCCTAGTTTTTTGTTAAGTGTAATAAGCCCAAAATGGAGCCAAAAAGGTGATGTCATGAAGATGATGTCATGAGGATGACATCACCCCCTTTGGTGCACCACTTTGGTGGCTTTTTGTATGCCTTAGTGGACTTAATAACAAGGAGAAAGTGGAGTGCTTAGTGGAGACCTTTAGTTGCCATTTAGTGGTCCACTTTTAGCCAATCACAAGCCATGGCCTTAGGCTATATATAGCCATGAGCTTTGCCTTTGTAAAACACACAAGTTGAAGTTTAATATAAGTGTGAGAGATTCTCTCTTTTGTTCTTGAGTGATTCAAGAATTGAGGCTTATCAAAAGTATCCACCCTTTGTGTGTTTAGCCATTCCCTCAAGTGGTTCCACTTGATCCCATCCTTTTCCTTTGTCTTTCTTTTATCCAAAAACCACAAAAAGAAGCAAGAACACCTACCCAAAGCTTCCCCTACCTTGCGCCACTTCCTAGCCCTTAAAACCATCCTAGTTTCATCTTAAAATCCATTCTTTTCCCTTCCTAAACTCCCAGAATTTTCCCTATCCTTTCCTACCTTCAAACCATCATTAAACCTTCCATTTAGCATTCCTAAATCCAATTTCCCAAGCCTAAAGCAACCCAGAAAATTACAGCATTTTAAGCCCTTAATTCCCTCAATTTTTCCTTTCCAAAATGCATCATTTTCCCCTTCATTTTAGCGCCAAGCATTCCTCATTAATCCAAGGATTTTTCCGGCAAAGTTGAATCCTAGACGGTCCAATTCCTTCCCTTACTTTGAGGGATCATATCATTTGGTATTCAGAGCTATGGTTTCTAGGATTTCTTCATTTCTGGAAATTACATTTTGGTAACATCCTTCCTTTTTAATCTTTTTTTACCATTCATATTACCTTATTTTCTTGTTCTTATATTTGGGCTGAACCATTGCAAAAGTTAGGCCTTGGTTTTAAAAAAAAAAAATAGAAAGGTTCATACGTAAAAATATATATATCTGTTATATATATAAAAAAAAAAGCGCAGCAGTAAATTTAAAAAAAAAATTGGGCCGAATGGTTCATGCTTTTTAGAACATTTCCGTTTAAATTCTAAAGGTAATATTTTTGGTAGCGTGAAGGATTGTTTCTAAATTGCTTTTACTAGCCTTGTTTTCTTTTAACAAAAAAAAATTGTGTTCTTGCTTAATTTGTAGTCTACCCAAAATCCTTTGAAGCCTACCCTTGCCTTAACACAAATTGTGGTAATCTTTGTGTGACCTCTTCTTGAATTAATTAAGAACTTTTGAGAAGTCTAGAGTGGAAAAAGGCAAGAGTGAACATTAGAGAAAAAGCCATTAAATTGAGTGATACACGAGGGATTCGAACGTAAACACGTGAGAAGAGTGGTGAGGTCCTTTATTACCTTGTTACCTTTTGATTTGTTTGTTCAAGATGGCAGAAAGAGAAGATAGAGCTACTCTTGGATTTCAAATTGCGGCCCTTTCACAAGAATTACAAAGAATGATGAGGCAACAACAAGATGAGCTCCATGAACGGTTGGACCGTATGGAAAATAGGACTCCTCCAAACGACGAAAGGAGAAGAGGAGATGGTGGTCCAAGGCCCAATCGAATTGAAGGAGTCAAGCTCAACGTTCCTCATTTTAAAGGTAAAAGCGATCCAGAGACATATCTTGAGTGGGAATTGAAAATTGAAGATGTCTTCTCTTGTAATACTTATAATGAGGTACAAAAAGTAAAGCTAGCAGCCACGAAATTTTTGGACTATGCATTAATATGGTGGAATAAGATAAAAAGAGAAAAAATAAGAAATGAAGAGCCATTGGTGGACTCTTGGGCCGAAATGAAAAGGCTCATGAGGAAACGATATGTACCGGCTAGCCATGCTAGAGAAGTAAAGTTTAGATTACAAAGGTTGACCCAAGGTAGCAAGAGCGTTGAGGAGTACTACAAAGAATCAGAGATGCTAATGATGCAAGCCCACATTGAAGAAGACGAAGAGGTAACCATGGGCCGATTTCTTTCTGGTTTGTCTAACGATATTCGAGACATTGTTGAATTACAGGACTTTGTAGAAATGGAGGACTTGTTACACAAGGCCGTCCAACTCGAGCAACAACTCAAACAAAAAGGGGTGGCAAGACGAAGTTCTTCCAATTTCAATACCTCAAGTTGGAAGGACAAGAGTAAGAAAGATGGGGCTGCTACCTCTAGTAGCTCCACGTCTACCCCCTCAAAGACTCCACCAAAGGTCCTAGAGACACCCCCTAAGAAAAGTAGGGATGTGAAATGTTTCAAGTGCCAGGGTCTGGGACACTATGCCTATGAGTGCCCAAACAAAAGATCCATGGTTCTTAGGAATGGAGAATATGCCAGTGAGTCTAAAAAGGAAGAAGAGAGTGAGAATGAAGAAGAAGAGGACGGAACGCCGGATGGAGCATTATTGATGATTCGTCGGCTACTTGGCCATCAGTTGAAGACCGTGGAGGAGAACCAAAGAGAAAATATCTTCCACACCCGGTGTTTAGTCAATGGCACACAAACGCCCCCGTTTCAAATGAACCGCTACCAACAAACCACCTTCCATACCTCGTGGGCCACGAAGTGGTTCCTCTTCCTCCTCCGTTCCTCTAGCCACCACTGGTTTTACTCCCGACTTCCAGCGATGGTTCTCCAGCGCCTCACAAATCGCAAAATTCTAGTCTGGCTTCTTTGACAGGAAAATTGTTGACCCACGGTGGGTTAACATGCCTTGGTTCCATTCTCAAGGTTTTTCCTTTGTCACTTGGATTGAATCAGCCAATCTTGTGCCTTTTCTTAGTATTCAAGAAAAAGTCTATCCCAACCTCGTCCGTGTATTCTACTCCAACCTCCACTACAATTCTGACACCTGCACAATTTCATCTGAGGTGAAAAAGATGAAAATTCAAATCCCTCCTTCTCTCTGGACTTCTTTTACAGGGCTACAATTTGAAGGAGCCCAAATATCGGGATCAACTCCCATGCGACAGTGGGCCGCCGAATACAATCCTATTCAGGCAATCGGGGCTATGTGCCATGTGAGATCTTCCTTCCACACTTTCAAAATGGGGGACTACCTCCCCACCAGCACACTCACCATGGACTCTCGTATAGTCCATCTCATTATTGCTCGCGTCCTCCTTGGTCGCGTTGGAAACTTCACAAAAGTCCTCCATGATGACCGTCTCCTTCTCTGGGCCATCATCAAAGAAAAGCCCGTTGACTGGGCAAGACTGGTTCAGCATCACCAGTGGTGTGTGACTGAACCAGTATAAAACTCGGTGCTATACTCTCTATCCCTAAAACTCATTTTTGTTTAAATTTAGTTGATCTTCATTTAGAATTTTATTATATTTCAATTTCATACATCAACTAACATATCTTGTTTAGTTTGTGTTATTATTTTCAACGAATTTTTGAAAACTTTTAAAAGCTCAATTCACCCGCCCCCCCTCTTGAGCATAGAAGCCACTTGATTAACAAAGAATATTTCTAGAAACTTTAAGTCTCCTTTCACAGGGAGGTTTTCCATCCTTTTCCTCATTTTGATTCATCTTTTGGATATTTGAATCTCTTGACATTGTAGAACAAGCAAAGTGTCCTTACAAGGATTCCTTGGAGGATACGGTTAAAGTCTTTACAATGAATATTCGTAGAAACTTTAAGTTTCTTTCACATGCAAGTTTTCCATCCTTTTCCTCATATTGATTCATCTTTCAGATATTTGAATCCCTTGAACTTGTAGAACAAGCAAAGTGTTCTAACAAGGATTCCTTGGAGGATACGCTTAGATTCCTTATAAAGAATCTTCCTAGAAACTTTAAGTCTCCTTTACCCATGGAAGTTTTCCATCATTTTCCTCATATTGATTCATTTTTTGGAACTTTGAATCTCTTGAACTTGTAGAACAAGCAAACTGTCCTTACTAGGATTCCTTGGATTATAAGCTTAGATTACTAAGAAAGAATCTTCCAAGAAATTTTAAGTCTCCTTTCCCATTGAGGTTTTCTAATCTTTTACTCATATTGATTCATCTTTTGGATATTTGAATATCTTCAACTTATAGAACAAGCAAAGTGTCCTTAAAAGGATTCCTTGGAGGATACGGTTAGATTCCTTATAAAGAATTTTCCTAACAACTTAAAGTCTCCTTTCCAATGGAGGTTTTTCCTCCTTTTCCTCATATTTATTCATATTGGGTGTTTGAATCCCTTGAACTTGTAGAACAAGCAGAGTGTCCTTACAAGGATTCCTTGGAGGATACGCTTAGATTCCTTATAAAGAATCATCCAAAAAATTTTAAGTCTCCTTTCCCATGCAAGTTTTCCATTATTTTCCTCATATTTATTCATCTTTTGGATCTTTCAATCTCTTGAACTTGTAGAACAAGAAAAGTGTCCGTACAAGGATTCCTTTGAGGATACGCTTAGATTTTTTATAAAGAATCTTCCTAGAAACTATGAGTCTCCATTCCCATGGAGGTTTTCCATCCTTTTCTTCATATTGATTCATCTTATGGATCTTTGAATCTCTTTAACTTGTATAACAAGCAAAGTATCCTTAGAAGGATTCCTTGGAGGATACGGTTAGAGTCCTTATAACGAATATTCGTAGAATATTAATTCTCCTTTCCCATGGAAGTTTTCAATCCTTTTCCTCATATTAATTCATCTTTCGGATCTTTGAGTCCCTTGAAATTGTAGAACAATCAAAGTGTCCTTACAAGGATTCCTTGGAGGATAAGGGTAGAGTCCTTATAAAGAATATTCGTAGAAACTTTAAGTCTTCTTTCCCATGAAAGTTTTCCATCCTTATCCTCATATTCATTCATCTTTCGAATCTTTCAATCCCTTGAATTTGTAGAACAAGCAAAGTGTTCTTACAAAGATTCCTTGGAGGATACGCTTAGATTCCTTATAAAGAATCTTCCTAGAAACTTTAAGTCTCCTTTACCCATGGAAGTTTTCCATCCTTTTCCTCATATTGATTAATCCTTTGGATCTTTGAATCACTTGAACTTGTAGAACAAGCAAAGTGTCCTTACAAGGATTCCTTGGAGGATACGCTTAGATTCCTTATAAAGAATATTCATAGAAACTTTAAGTCTCTTTTTCCATGGAAATTTTCCATCCTTTTCCTCATATTGATTCATCTTTCGGATCTTTGAATCTCTTGAACTTGTAGAACAAGCAAAGTATCCTTGCAAGGATTCCTTGAAGGATACGCTTAGATTCCTTATAAAGAATCATCCTAAAAACTTTAAGTCTCCCTTCTAATGCAAGTTTTCCATCTTTTTCCTCAAATTGATTCATCTTTTGGATCTTTGAATCTCTTGAACTTGTAGAACAAGCAAAGTGTCCTTACAAGGATTCCTTGGAGGATACGCTTAGATTCCTTAAAAACAATCTTCCTAGAAACTATGAGTCTCCTTTCCCATGGATGTTTTCCCTTCTTTTCCTCATATTGATTCAGCTTATGGATCTTTGAATCTCTTGAACTTGTAGAATAAGCAAAGTGTCCTTACAAGGATTCCTTGGAGGATACGCTTAGATTCCTTATAAAGAATCATCCTAGAAACTTTCAGTCTCCTTTCCCATGGAAGTTTTCCATCCTTTTCCTCATTTTGATTCATCTTTCGGATCTTTGAATCCTTTGAACTTGTAGAACAAGTAAAGTTTCTTTACAAGTATTCCTTGAAAGATACGCTTAGATTCCTTATAAAGAATCTTCTTTGATACTTTAAGTCTCCTTTGCCATGGAAGTTTTCCATCCTTTTCAACATATTCATTCATCTTTCGGATATCTGAATCCCTTGAACTTGTAGAATAAGAAAAGTGTCCTTACAAGGATTCCTTGGAGGATACGCTTACATTCCTTAGAAAGAATATTCCTAGAAACTATGAGTCTCGTTTCCCATGGAGGTTTTCCATCCTATTCCTCATATTGATTCATCTTATCAATCTTTGAATCTCTTGAACTTGTAGAACAAACAAAGTATTTTTACAAGGATTGCTTGGAGGATACGCTTAGATTCCTTATAAAGAATATTCTTAGAAACTTTAAGTCTCCTTTCCCATGGAGGTTTTCCATCCTTTTCCTCATTTTGATTCATCTTTTAGATTTTTGAAACACCATGAACTTGTAAAACAAGTAAAGTGTCCTTACAAAGCTTCCTTGGAGGATACGGTTAGATTCCTTATAAATAATCTTCCTAGAAACTTTAAGTCACCTTTCCCATTGAAGTTTTCCCTCCTTTTCCTCATATTTATTCATCTTTTGGATCTTTGAATCTGTTGAACTTGTAGAACTAGCAAAGTGTCCTTACAAGGATTCCTTGGATTATAAGCTTAGATTAGACTTGTAATTGTTGATGATTTTTCTAGATACACGTGGACTCTCTTTTTATCTCACAAAAATCAAGCCTGTAAAGCTTTTAAGAGATTAGAAAAAGTCATTCAAAACCAAAAGGATTTGAAAATTGCATGCATACGCAGTGATCACGAAAAGGAATTTGAAAATATTGACTTTGAAAGATTTTGCGATAAAAATGGCATTGAGCATAACTTCTCATCTCCAAGGACCCCACAACAAAATGGTGTTGTGGAGAGGAAAAATCGCTCACTAGTTGAGTTAGCTAGAACAATGCTCAATGACATGAAACTTCCAAAATATTTATGGGCAGATGCAGTAAGTACTACATGTCATGTTATGAACTGAGTTCTCATTCGACCTATTTTAAAGAAAACTCCTTATGAACTTTTCAAGGGTAGAAAACCCAACATATCTTATTTCCATATTTTTGGATGCAAATGCTTTGTGCTTAATAATGGGAAAGAAAATCTGGGCAAATTTGATGCCAAAGCTGATGAGGGTATATTCTTAGGATACTCCTCAACTAGTAAAGCATATAGAATTTATAATAAAAGAACAATGACTGTTGAAGAATCTATTCATGTCACTTTTGATGAATCTAACCCCAAAAGCTTGGAAAGAAAGGTTGATGATCTTGCAGGAACTCTTGAAGACATAAGCATTCATGAAGAAGAATAGAAGAAAACGAAAAGAACATGCAGAAATTCTAACTCACATACTAACCAAGACACAAAATGAACTCCCCAAAGAATGGAGAGCTGCAAAACATCATCCAATTGATAACATTATTGGTGATATTTCAAAGGGTGTAACCACTAGACACTCTCTTAATAATGCATGTGACTTTATGGCTTTTGTATCTCAAATTGAACCTAAAACCGTAGATGAAGCGATTAGTGATGAATATTGGGGGATAGCTATGCAAGAAGAACTATACCAATTTGAAAGTAATCAAGTTTGGGATCTAGTCCCTAGGCCTAATGACCATCTAATAATAGGTACTAAGTGGGTCTTTAGAAACAACTAGATGAAACTGGCATAATAACTAGAAACAAAGCTAGATTAGTAGCAAAAGGGTATAATCAAGAGGAAGGTATAGATTATGAAGAAACATATGCTCCCGTAGGTAAACTTGAAGCCATTAGACTCCTACTTGCCTTTGCTTGTATCATGGATTTTAAACTTTATCAAATGGACGTCAAAAGTGATTTCTTGAATGTCTATATACAAGAAGTTTATGTTGAACAACCTCCTGGGTTTGAAAACACTAAACTTCCAGGTCATGTTTACAAACTCAAGAAAGCCTTATGGACTAAAGCAAGCCCCTAGAGCTTGGTACGAAAGACTAACTAAATTTCTCTTGAACAATAACTTTCAAAGAGGCAAAGTAGATAACACATTATTCATAAAACAAAGGAACAATGACATACTACTTGTACAAATTTATGTCGATGATATAATTTTTGGTGCTACTAACGAAAATCTCTGTAAAGAGTTTGCTACAAGCATGCAGGGAGAATTTGAAATGTCCATGATGGGAGAACTTACATTTTTCCTTGGATTTCAAATTAAACAAACAAAACAAGGAACATTTGTGTCACAAATAAAATATTGCAAAAAATTGCTCAAGAAATTTAGCATGGACAATGCTAAAGAAATAAGTAACATCATGCTATCTTGACAAAGATGAAAAAGGTAAACCCGTTGATGTGTCAAAATATTGATGTATGATAGGATCCTTGCTATATTTAACTGCGAGCAATTGAGCTTATTATATATCGGTTTGGGGTAGCTCGTTATGATCTACGCATTGCAAATATCCCCATCATGGGAAATATCACCACCATGACAATCACCATCATCATAAACTTAGTAAATTTGATTTGAATGTCAAACTTTAAATGCCATAACTTTTGCTATATTTGTCGGAATTGAGCTTATTATATATCGATTTGGGGTAGCTCGTTACGATCTACGCGTTGCAAATATCCCCATCATGGGAACTCTCACCACCATGGCAATCACCATCATCATCAACTTAGTAGATTTGATTTGAGTGGCAAACTTTAAGATGCCATAACTTTTGCTATATTTGTGAGAATTGAGCTTATTATATATCGATTTGGCGTAGCTCGTTACGATCTACGCGTTGTAAATATCCGCATCATGGGAATTATCACCACCATAGCTATCACCATCCTCATCAACTTAGTAGATTTGATTTGAGTGTCAAACTTTAAGATGCCATAACTTTTGCTATATTTGTCGGAATTGAGCTTATTATATATCGATTTGGGGTAGCTCATTACAATCTACGAATAGCATATATCACCATTATGGGAACTATCACCACCATGACAATCACCATCATCATCATCTTAGTAGATTTGATATGAGTGCCAAACTTTAACATGCCATAACTTTTCTTATATTTGTCAGAATTGAGCTTATTATATATCGATTTGGGGCTTCTCGTTACGATCTACACATTGCAAATATCCCAATCATGTAAACAATCACCACCATGGTAACCACCATCATCATCAACTTAGTAGATTTGATTTGAGTGTCAAACTTTAAGATGCAATGACTTTTGTTATATTTGTCGAAATTGAGCTTATCATATATCGATTTGGCGTTTCCCGTTACGATCTACGCGTTGCCAATATCCCCATCATGGGAGATATCACCACCATGACAATCACCATCATCATCAACTTAGTAGATTTGATTTGAGTGTCAAACTTTAAGATGCCACAACTTTTGCTATATTTGTCGAAATTGAGCTTATTATATATCGATTCGGGGTACCTCGTTTCGATTTACGTGTTGAACTTATCCCCATCATGGGAAGAATCACCACCATGGTAATCACCATCATCATCAACTTAGTAGATTTGATTTGAGTGTCAAACTTTAAGATGCCATAACTTTTACTATATTCTTTTGAATTGAGCTTATTATATATTGGTTTGGGGTAGCTCGTTACGATCTACTTGTTGCAAATATCGCCATCATGGGATCTATCACCACCATGACAATCACAATCATCATCAACTTAGTACATTTGATTTGAGTGTCAAATTTTAAGATGCATTAACTTTTGTTTTATTTGTCGAAAATGAGCATATTATATATCGATTTTGGGTTTCTCATTACGATCTACGCGTGGCAAATATCCCTATCATGGAAACTATCACCACCATGGCAATCACCATCATCATCAACTTAGTAGATTTGATTTGAGTGTCAATCTTTAAGATTCCATAACTTTTGCTATATTTGTCGGAATTAAGCTTATTATACATCGATTTGGTGTAGCTCGTTGCGATTTACGCGTTGCAATTACCCCAATCATGGGAACAATCATTAGCATGGCAATCACGATCGTAAAGAGCTACGCGAATCGATATATAATAAACTCAATTCCTACAAATATAGCAAAAGTTATGGCATCTTAAAGTTTGACACTCAAATCACATCTAATAAGTTGATGATGATGGTAATTGTCATGGTGGTAAAATTTCCCATGATGAGGATATTTGCAATGCGTAGATCGTAACGAGCTACCCCAAATCGATATATAATAAGCTCAATTCCGACAAATATAGCAAAAGTTTTGGCATCTTAAAGTTTGACACTCAAATAAAATATACAGAGTTGATGAAGATGATTATTGTCGTGGCTGTGATAGTTCCCATGACGGAGATATTTGCAACACGTAGATCGTAACGAACTACCCCAAATGATATATAATAAGTTCAATTCCGAAAAATATAGCAAAAGTTTTGGCATCTTAAAGTTTGACACTCAAATAAAATATACAGAGTTGATGAAGATGATTATTGTCGTGCTGGTGATAGTTCCCATGATGGCGATATTTGCAATGCGTAGATCGTAATGAGCTACCCCAAATCGATATATAATAAGCTCAATTCCGACAAATATAACAATTTAATTCAACTTAAAGTTTGACACTCAAATCAAATCTACTAAGTTGATGATGTTGGTGTTTGCCATGGTGGTTATTGTTTCCATGATAGGGATATTTGCAATAGATCGAGCCGAGCTACCCCAAATCGATATATAATAAGCTCAATTCTGACAAATATAGCAAAAGTTATGGCATCTTAAAGTTTGACACTCAAATCAAATCTACTAAGTTGATGATGATGGTGATTTTCATGGTGGTGATAGTTCCCATCATGGCGATATTTTGCAACACGTAGATCGTAACGAGCTTCCCCAAATCGATATATAATAAGCTCAATTCCGACAAATATAACCAAAGTTAATGCATCTTAAAGTTTGAAACTCAAATCAAATCTACTAAGTTGATAATGATGGTGATTGCCACGGTGGTGACAGTTCCAATGATGGGGATATTTGCAACGCGTAGATCATAACGAGCTACCCCAACTCGATATATAATATGCTCAATTCCGACAAATATAGCAAAAGTTATGGCATCTTAAAGTTTCACACTCAAATCAAATCTACTAGGTTGATTATGATGGTGATTGTCATGGTGGTGATAGTTCCCATAATGGGGATATTTGCAATGCATAGATTGTAACGAGCTACCCCTAATCGATATATAATAAGCTCAATTCCGACAAATATAGCAAATGTTATGGCATCTTAGAGTTTGACACTCAAATCAATTCTACTAAGTTGATGATGATGGTGATTGTCATGGTGGTGATAGTTCGCATGATGGGGATATTTGAAATGCGTAGATCCTAACGAGCTACCGCAAACGATATATAATAAGCTCAATTCCGACAAATATAACAATTTAATTCAACTTAAAGTTTGACATTCAAATCAAATCTACTACGTTGATGATGTTGGTGATCGCCATGGTGGTTATTGTTTCCATGATACGGATATTTGCAACGTGTAGATCGTAACGTGCTACCCCAAATCGATATTTAATAAGCTCAATTCCGACAAATATAGCAAAAGTTATGGCATCTTAAAGTTTGACACTCAAATCAAATTTACTAAGTTGATGATGATGGTGATTGTCATGTTGGTGATAGTTCCCTTGATAGGGATATTTGCAACGTGTAGATCGTAACGAGCTACCCCAAGTCGATATATAATAAGCTCAATTCCAACAAATATAGCAAACGTTATGCCATCTTAAAGTTTGACACTCATATCAAATCTACTAAGTTGATAATGATGGTGATTGCCATGGTGGTGATAGATCCAATGATGGGGATATTTGCAAGGCATAGATCGTGACGAGCTAACCCAACTGGATATATAATATGCTCAATTCCGACAAATATAGCAAAAGTTATGGCATCTTAAAGTTTGACACTCAAATCAAATCTACTAGGTTGATGATGATGGTGATTGTCATGGTGGTGATAGTTCGCATGATGGGAATATTTGAAATGCGTAGATCATAACGAGCTACCCCAAATCGATATATAATAAGCTGAATTCCGAAAAATATAACAATTTAATTCAACTTAAAATTTGACATTCAAATCAAATCTACTAAGTTGATGATGTTGGTGATCGCCATGGTGGTTATTGTTTCCATCATAGGGATATTTGCAACGTGTAAATCGCCCGAGCTACCCCTAAACGATATATAATAAGCTCAATTCCGACAAATATAGCAAAAGTTATGACATCTTTAAGTTTGACACTCAAATGAATTCTACTAAGTTGATGATGATGGTGATTGTCATGGTGGTGATAGTTCGCATGATGGGGATATTTGAAATGCGTAGATCATAACGAGCTACCCCAAATCGATATTTAATAAGCTCAATTCCGACAAATATAACAAAATTTAATTCAACTTAAAGATTGACACACAAATCAATTCTACTAAGTTAATGTTGTTGGTGATGGCCATGGTGGTTATTATTTCCATGATAGGGATATTTGCAACGTGTAAATCGTAACGAGCTACCCCAAATCGATATATAATAAGCTCAATTCTGACAAATTCAGCAAAAGTTATGGCATCTTAAAGTTTGACTCTCAAATCAAATCTACTTAGTTGATGATCATGGTAATTGTGATGTTGATGATAGTTTCCTTGATGGGGTTATTTGGAACGCATAGATCGTAACGAGCTACACCAATCGATATATAACAAGATTAATTCCGACAAATATAGCAAAAGTTATGGCATCCTAAAGTTTGACACTCAAGTCAAATCTACTAAGTTGATGATGATGGTCAGTGCCATGGTGGTGATAGTTCCCATGATGGGGATATTTGCAACGCGTAGATCGTAACGAGCTACCCCAAATCGATATTTAATAAGCTCAATTCTGACAAAGATAGCGAATGTTATGGCATCTGAAAGTTTGACACTCATATCAAATCTACTAAGCTGATGATGATGGTGATTGTCATGGTGGTGATAGTTCCCATATTGGCGATATATGCTATTCGTAGATTGTAATGTGCTACCCCAAATCGATATATAATAAGCTCAATTCCGAAAAATATAGCAAAAGTTATGGTATTTTAAAGTTTGACACTCAAATCAAATCTACTAAGTTGATGATGATGGTGATAGCTATGGTGATGATAACTCCCATGATGCGGATATTTACAACGCGTACATCGTAACGGGCTACCCCAAACCGATATATAATAAGCTCAATTTCGACAAATATGGCAAAAGTTATGGCATCTTAAAGTTTGACACTCTAATAAAATCTACAAAGTTGATAATGATGGTTATTGCCATGGGGTGATAGTTTCCTTGATGGGGATATCTGCTACGCAAAGATCGTAACGAGCTACCCCAAATCGATATATATAAACATTAATTCCGAAAAATATAGCAAAAGTTATGGCATCCTAGAGTTTGACACTCAAATTAAATCTATTAGGTTGATGATGATGGTGATTATCATGGTGGTGATTGTTGTCATGATGGGCATAATTTCAACGCGTAAATAGCAACGAGCTACCCCGAATCGATATATAAAAAGCTCAATTCCGACAAATATAGCAAAAGTTATGGTATGTTAAAGTTTGACAATCAAATAAAATTTATTAAGTTGATGATGATCGTGATTGTCATGGTAGTGATAGTTCCAATGATGGGGATATTTGCAACGCGCAGATCGTAACGATGAGTGTCATATATCGATTTGGGGTAGCAAATTACGATCTACGCGTTGCAAATATCCTTATCGTTGGAAGTATCACCACCATGACAATCACCACCATCATCAACTTAATGGATTTGATTTGAGTGTCAAACTTTAAGATGCCATAACTTTTGTTATATTTGTTGGAATTGAGCTTATTATATATCGATTTGGTGTAGCTCGTTACGATCTACGCATTGCAAATATCCCCATAATGGTAACTATAACCACCATGATAATCACCACCATCATCAACTTAATAGATTTGATTTGAGTGTCAAACTTTAACATGCCATAACTTTTGTTATATTTGTCGGAATTGAGCTTATTCTATATCGATTTGGGGTAGCACGTTACGATCTACGCGTTGCAAATATCCCCATCATGGGAACTATCACCACCATGACAATCACCACCATTATTAACTTAGTAGATTTGATTTGAGTGTCAAACTTTAAGATGCTATAACTTTTGTAACATTTGTCGGAATTGAGCTTATTATATATCGATTTGGGGTAGCACGTTACGATCTACGCATTGCAAATATCCCCATCATGCGACTATCACCAGCTTGACAATCACCACCATCATCAACTTAGTAGATTTGATTTTAGTGTTAAACTTTAAGATGCCATAACTTCTGTTATAGTTGTCATAATTAAGCTTATTATATATCGATTTGGGGTAGCTCGTCACGATGTACGCGTTGCAAATATTCCCATCATGGGAACTATCTCAACAAAAACAATCACCATCATCATCAACTGAGTAGATTTGACTTGAGTGTCAAACTTTAAGATGCCATAACTTTGGCTATATTTGTTGGAATTGAGCTTATTATATATCGATTTGGGGAAGCACTTTACGATCTACGCGTTGCAAATATCCCCATCATGGGAACTATCACCACCATAACAATCACCATGATCATCAATATGTAGATTTGATTTGAGTTTCAAAGTTTAAGATGCCATAACTTTTGCTATATTTGTCGGAATTGAGCTTATTATATATCGATTTGGGGTAGCACGTTATGATCTTCTCGTTGCAAATATCCCCATCATGGGAACTATCACCATCATTGCAATCACCATCATCATCAACTTAGTAGATTTGATTTGAGTGTCAAACTTTAAGATTCCATAACTTTTGCTATATTTGTAGAAATTGAGCTTATTATATATCGATTTGGGTTAGCTCATTACGATCTACGCATTGCAAATATCCCCATCATGGGAACTATCACCACCATGAAAATCACCACCATCCTCAACTTAGAAGATTTGATTTGTGTGTTAAGATGCCATAACTTTTGTTATATTTGTCGGAATCGAACTTATTATAATACGATTTCGGGTAGCTCGTTACGATCTACGCGTTGCAAATATCCCCATCATGGGAACTATCACCACCATGATAATTACCATCATCATCAACTTAGTAGATTTGATTTAAGTGTCAAACTTTAAGGTGCAATAACTTTTGCTATATTTGTCGGAATTGAGCTTATTATATATCGATTTGGGGTAGCACGTTACGATCTACGCGTTTCAAATATCCCCATCAAGGGAACTATCACCACCATGGAAATCACTACCATCATCAACTTAGTTGATTTAATTTGAGTGTCAAACTTTAACATGGCTTAACTTTTGCTATATATGACGAAATTGAGAATATTATATATTGATTTAGGGTAGAACGTTACGATTTACGCGTTGCAAATATCCTCAAGATGGGAACAATAACGATGACAATCAGCACCATCATCGACTTAGTAGATTTGATTTCTGTGTTAAACTTTAAGATGCCATAACTTTTGTTATATTTATCGGAATTGAGCTTATTATATATCGATTTGGGGTAGAACGTTACGATCTACGCGCTGCAAATATCCCCATCATGGGTACTATCACCACCATGATAATCACCATCACCATAACCTTAGTAGATTTGATTTGAGTCTCAAACTTTAGGATGCCATAAGTGTTGCAATATTTGTCGGAATTGAGGTTATTATATATCGATTTGGGGTCGCTCGTTACAATCTATGCATTGCAAATATCCCCATCATGGGAATTATCACCATCATTGCAATCACCATCATCATCAACTTAGTAGATTTGATTTGAGTTTCAAACTTAAAGATGCCATAACTTTCGTTATATTTGTCGGAATTGAGCTTATTATATATCAGTTTGGAGTAGCTCGTTACGATCTACGCGTTGCAAATTTCCCCATCATGGGAACTATCACCACCATAACAATCACCATCATCATCAACTTAGTAGATTTGATTTGAGATTCAAACTTTAACATACCATAACTTTTGTTATATTTATCGAAATTGAGCTTATTATATATCGATTTGGGGTAGCACGTTATGATCTACGCGTTGCAAATATCCCAATCATAGGAACTATCACCACCATGACATTCACCACCATCATCAACTTAGAAGATTTGATTTGAGTGTCAAACTTTAATACGCTATAACTTTTGTTACATTTGTCGGAATTGAGCTTATCATATATCGATTTGGGATAGCTCGTTACGATCTACGAGTTGCAAATTACCCATCGTGGGAACTATCAGCACCATCACAATTACCATCATCATTAACTTAGTAGATTTGAGTTGGGTGTCAAACTTTAAGATGCCATAACTTTTACTATATTTGTCGGAATTGAGCTTATTATATGTCGATTTGGGGTAGAACGTTACGATCTACGCGCTGCAAATATCCCCATCATGGGTACTATCACCACCATGATAATCACCATCACCATCAACTTAGTAGATATGATTTCAGTCTCAAACTTTAGGATGCCATAAGTGTTGCAATATTTGTCGGAATTGAGCTTATCATATGTCGATTTGGGGTAGCTCGTTACGATCTATGCATTGCAAATATCCCCATCATGGGAATTATCACCATCATTGCAATCACCATCATCATTAACTTAGTAGATTTGATTTGGGTGTCAAACTTTAAGATGCCATAACTTTTGCTATATTTGTCGGAATTCAGCTTATTATATGTCGATTTGGGGTAGTACGTTATGATCTAGGCGCTTCCAATATCCCCATCATTCGACTATCACCCCCATCACAATCACCACCATCATCAACTTAGTAGATTTGATTTTAGTGTCAAACTTTAAGATGCCATAACTTTTGTTATATTTGTCATAATTAAGCTTATGATATATCGATTTGGGGTAGCTCGTTACGATCTACGCGTTGCACATATCCCCATCATGGGAACTATTACAACAAAACAATCACCATCATCAATTAGTAGATTTGACTTGAGTATCAAACTTTAAGATGCCATAACTTTTGCTATATTTTTTGCAATTGAGCTTATTATATATTGATTTGGGGTAGCACGTTACGATCTACGCGTTGCAAATATCCCCATCATGTGAACTATCACCACCATAACAATCACCATGATCATCAACTTAGTAGATTTGATTTGAGTGTCAAACTTTAAGATGCCATAACTTTTGCTATATTTGTCGGAATTGAGCTTATTATATATCGATTTGGGGTAGCACGTTATGATCTTCTCGTTGCAAATATCCCCATCATGGGAACTATCACCATCATTGCAATCACCATTATCATCAACATAGTAGATTTGATTTGTGTGTAAAACTTTAAGATTCCATAACTTTTGCTATATTTGTAGGAATTGAGCCTATTATATATCGATTTGGGGTAGCTCATTACGATCTACGCGTTGCAAATATCCCCATCATGGGAACTATCACCACAAAAAAATCACCATCATCATCAACTGAGTAGATTTGACTTGAGTATCAAACTTTAAGACATAACTTTTGCTATATTTGTTGGAATTGAGCTTATTCTATATCGATTTGGGGTAGCACGTTACGATCTACGCGGTTCAAATATCCCCATAATGGGAACTATATCCACCATGACAATCACCACCATCATCAACTTAATAGATTTGATTTGAGTGTCAAACTTTAAGATGCCATAACTTTTGTTATATTTGTCGGAATTGAGCTTATTCTGTATCGATTTGGGGTAGCACGTTACGATCTACGCGTTGCAAATATCCCTATCATGGGAACTATCACCACCATGACAATCACCACCATCATCAACTTAGTAGATTTGATTTCAGTGTCAAACTTTAAGATGCTATAACTTTTGTAACATTTGTCGGAATTGAGCTTGTTATATATTGATTTGGGGTAGCACGTTACGATCTACGCGTTGCAAATATCCCCATCATGGGAACTATCACCTCCTTGACAATTACCATCATCATTAACTTAGTAGATTTGATTTGAGTGTCAAACTTTAAGATGCCATAACTTTTGCTATATTTGTCAGAATTGTGCTTATTATATGTCGATTTGGGGTAGCACGTGATATGGTCCTAAGGGGGCACTTTAACTTTAGTATTTTAATTTTATCAAGTTAAAATAAGGCTCAATTATTTGTAATTTGGCTGTCCAAAATTGTCTTGGATTGATCAACTAATGGGCTAATTTCTAGTTTTTGTTTAAGGTGTAATAAGGTCCATATATAGTGACAATAAGATGATGTCATTTGGATGATGTCTTAAGGATGACATCATAGTCATGTGCACCACTTAGTGGAAATTTTAGTGGAGCACTAGTGGAACACTAGTTAGTGTTAGTGGAGCACTAGTGAGTGGAAATAAATAATGAGCACTTGTGGATTTTGTAGAGTTTTTGTGGCTGCCACCTTATCTATAAAAGGGGCACCATTTTATCATTGTAATCAACATGAGTTTGATGTTCAAATATAATTTGTGAGAGTGATTCTCCTCGTAGTGTTCTTGAGTGATTCAAGACGCATTTTGGCTTATCAAAGGTTTTCACCCCTTGTGTGTTTAGCCTTCCCCAAGTGGTGTGATTCCACTTGTTTCCCTTCCATCCCCCTTTCATTCCTTATAAAAAACTACTTAAAAAAAAGTGCAAAAACACCTCCTTTTTCCCAGAATTTTCGTGCTCAAACAGCCCCAAAAATTCATCCATTTTCATCTTTATTCAACCTTTTTTTTAAGCAATTCTTTCCAGAATAACTCGTGGACATATCTCCAGTTTTACGCATCCTTATTTAGTCATTCGTGAGCCAAACTTAAAGTTCAAAACGTGAGCTTGCACCTCGTTTTTGAATCACTAAATTTGGAGTTGTGTGGCGAGAGTTATAGGTTTATCCAATTCTGTTTAGAAATTAATCCCATAATTCTTTCCTCAAGCCTCAATTTTATCTTGTCTTTTGGAGCGACACCTAGCCTTCATCCTCCTAAGAGATTTTATGGCTAATCTATTCCTAGACGGTCCGTTTTCGTATTATTTGGTATCAGAGCTTTGGCTCTAGGAATTTCAAGATGACACCGGAAAAAGAATTGTTGTTGCTTAGACAATCACCTAGCCATCAATTGAAACCCAAAGAGGAAAGCCAAAGAGGTAATATCTTTCAAACTAGATGTTTAATCAATGGTAAATTGTGTATTGTGATCATTGATGGAGGTAGTTGATATGATCCTAAGGGGGCACTTTAACTTTAGTATTTTAATTTTATCAAGTTAAGATAAGGCTCAATTATTTGTAAGTTGGCTGTCCAAAATTGTCTTGATTGATCAACTAATGGGCTAATTTCTAGTTTTTGTTTAAGATGTAATAAGGTTCATATATAGTGACAATAAGATGATGTCATAAGGATGACATCATAGTCATGTGCACCACTTAGTGGAAATTTTAGTGGAGCACTAGTTAGTGTTAGTGGAGCACTAGTGAATGGAAATAAATAATGAGCACTAGTGGATTTTGTAGAGTTTTTGTGGCTGCCACCTTATCTATAAAAGGGGCACCATTTTATCATTGTAAAGAACATGAGTTTGATGTTCAAATATAATTTGTGAGAGTGATTCTCCTTTTTGATTCTTGAGTGATTCAAGAACTCATTTGGCTTATCAAAGGATTTCCATCCCTTTGTGTGTTTATCCTTCATAAGTGGTGTGATTCCACTTAAACCTTTTCCATCTCCCTTTCATTTCTTATAAAAAAACTACATAAAAAGAGGCAATAACTCCTTCCCTTCTTGCCCAGAATTTTCGTGTTAAACAGCCCCAAAACCTTCATGTTGTGATCTAACCTAACAGGGATGTAGGACGAGCAAGATGGTCTTCTTTATCAGCAGAGGGCAGTAGGATTGCTTCTGGGTCCTGATCTCCGGCGGTGGTGGTGTGCACCTGCAAGCACTCCGACGCTCAAGTCAGTGAGTGAATTAGGGTTTGTGTATATATCTTACGTACCTTTCATGGTTCATTATGATAGTATTTATAGAGTGAGGTAAATGACCTAATGTGGTCCGTATTGGGCCAGGATCTATGCCTGGGCGCAATCCTCATCATCCGGGCCTTGATAATAGGCCGCGCCCAACTTACCGGGATGCTGGCGGTAATTGGCGGCTTCTTGACCCGGCATGTAAGCGTCTATCTGGGATGTCATTATTTTGGTCCACGACAGTTGCCCCCAAGTCGTCAAGTTCTTCTTGGGAGAGGTTGGCGAGTTCATTCGTCATGCCGGGTGGACGTTAGATGGCGATTCTGGAAATGTCACGAGATGACGGTGGGTTTTCTTTTTGGGCGCGTGTGTTTCACGCACTCCACTTTGGGCTCTGTGCAAGATGATTAGCGTGGTCTTGGGCCCCACGTTCATTAAGGTGATGTGACGGTTTTTACTTTATTTTTTTTCACCCGTTACATTTTACCTCTCTTCTTCCTTTCAAGTTTTCACTTTTCTCTCTTCGCGCTTCAACCTGTTCATCTTCCCCTGGGAATAGTTTTCACAACTCTTCCTCTTCTTCGTGCCAAGGTTGCAAGCATTCTTTTTTCATCAACAACTTTATTTCTCAATAACAGGTATCGCTTCTGTTTCTTATCAACTTATAATTTGTGTGATTCTTTCCTGATTCTTGAGTTGTTCTGTTATCCACTTCCCATACTTTAGGGCTTAGTTGTAATTTCTGGGTTTCTTTTCTTCAAAAATGGCCGATAATGTTATCGTGTTGGCGAGTGATTCTTCTTCGGAATCCAATGATACCGAGCTTCTTGAGAGTTTTGCGAAGGGGGCTTCGAAAGCATAGGTCTTCTAATGAGCCAAAACCTTGTTCAGGTACGCCCTCCATAGCCAACCATGACTATTGTGAATCTTCCTATTTTTGGTTTTACCCATTGTATTCTCGGCGAGTGGAGAGTGGTGAATCAGTTACCTAGAATGTGGATGGGTCGTTCAATACTTTAAACCCAGAGCCTTCTGCTCTTCTTCTTGCATCAGCCCACCTTCCTGATGAATATAGTTCCGAGAGTTCTATCTTTGTCGAACAAGGTTCAGATCGTCGTGCTCCTGTCAATTTTATTCCGGTGGGGGATGAAGTTGAGTCTTCCCATCCCGGGGATCCTCCAGAAGATAGGGAATCTATACCGTCATCCATGACACATTCCTTAGATTCTGAGTCTGACCCTGCTTATGTTCCCTCTTCTCCCAATCATTTTTCCCCGGGATCTGATTCTGCTTTCTCTTGTCATGTAGATATGGATCCTACTCAAGGTGACCTTCCTATCCCGGTAGTTCCTGATGCTCCGAGATCGTTTGCTTGTGTGCCAGCTTCATCCCGATGCTGGGGGTTCAGAAGTTGTTGTGCGAGGAAAGGGCGAACCCAGTACTTCTCAACCTAGAATCGAGTGTCCCCCTGACTTCTTAGAACTGAAAAATATCTGGGGGATGTTATGGGTTCCCTAGGATATCCTTCGGGAGGAATGTTCAGTGAAGGATGGTCGCCGGCCCAGACTGGTGGAGAAACGTTGGAGGAAGTGTTTTCATTATGGGCCCAACACCCCTGGGACTGACGTTACGGCTGATCCTTCTTCAAACCACAAGTTGGTCATTTCGAACAAGAAGGAAAGAATTTGTACGCCGGCTTCTGAAGGCGAAGGTTCTTATATTATGATTTTGGAGTCGTTATGGCATCAGCTCAGGATTAGGTTTCCTTTCTCTGACCTTCAAATTGAAGTTCTACACAATCTTCATCTCGCCCCAACCCAGCTTCATCCTAACGGTTGGGGATTTCTTCAGGCCTTTGAGGTCTTTTGTTGGGCCCAAGGCTGGCATTGCTCCTCAACCTTGTTCTTATACATTTTTGGCCTTTATCGCGGTCCAAGGAAGAAGAATTGGGTATCCGTCCGTCATCGCTCCGGGATTCCCCAATTATTTGTCCCTTATGAAGAGTCCTTCAAGGCTCATCGGGACTTTTATGTTAAAGTCGTCCCTCTGACCGACGATTGCACTCCCTTCTGGATGGGACAAGACAAACAGCCCTTGTTCTCGTTATATTGGACGAAGGAGCATTATCAAAGGTCACTATCCCTGAATGAGTTGGAGATTGGCTTCCTGGAGGAGGAAGATCAACAAACTTTCAGGAGTCTATGCGTCTTTGTTGAGTGTGGGGGGATACCCATCCATTGCAAGGATGTAATAGGAGTATCTCGCCGAGACCAGGCGACATGCTTATGTAGGGCATTGTTTTTCACTGTACCACACTGTTTATCTGTATTTTCCATGTTTTCGATTTTGACTAACAAGTATGTTCTTATTTTTGCAGCCGAGATCATGGCCAATTATGCCATTCAAAAGCAGAAGCGAGATGCCAAGGGGAAGGGGAAGGCTGCTTGCTGCCTCTGGTCCGCCTCCTTCTCCTGCTCCAATTCCTGTCCCTATCCCGGTAGCTCCTACCGGGATTAACATCTCGAGTGTAGCTCCTACTAGGGGAGCGTCTCCTGTTAAGAGGTCTGTACCTCCCACTTCTGGCGACGAGATGGCTACTGTGCAGCAAAAGCGTCGCCGAACTACCAAGTCTGGTATGTTTTTATCCTTCTATAATTTCTAGTTATGCAGGGACCGAGTATTGCCTTTTTATTATATCGTTTAGTTCAATTTGTAGGTGATCAGCCTGGAGATGCCGAGGGGGCTTCAGCTGGGATGAATCCGGTATTGATGGCACCCTTCTCTACTCCGTCGTCTGCTTGGGAGGGGTTCCAATCTCCTTTGATTAAGTTTCAACATGGGGATTTTTTCACCAAGGGTGGAGCCTCTGCCATGAAGGTATATATACCTTTGTCATATAACATCGTATAAGTTTGTCAACTTTATAATGATTGGTCTCGATAGATATTGGCCTAACATCTTCTCATTGTTTCTGTCTTTGTAGGAGCAAGCCAAATCCCTTATGGGCTGGACGGCTATGAGCATGGCTATGCTCCAACACGTTCACGACCATGCAGAAGACATGGGCCAAGCCTCTTCTTTGAGAGCTCAGCTGCGGGATCTCCGAGATGATATGGAGCTGAAGGAGGCTCTAATTACTAGTGTCAAGAAATCGGAATCCCGAGCTGGGAAGGAACTTGCTTCCTTGAAGGAGAAGTTTGCCCGTATGGAGGAGGATCTCGCCAGGGAGAAGGAGCGGGCTATCAGCTTGGAATCGGAAAAATCCAAGTTGAAGGGGGAAGTTTCCGGGCTGAAGGGTAAAGCAGATGAAGATGACTCTGCTCTTAAGCTTCTTCAGTCTGAGCTCTTGGGGTTGGCTTCCAAGTTTCATGAGGTTCAAGTGGAGCTACGAGAGACTCAAGAGAAATTGGAGGAGGCTTATCAGGATATGGATACCACGGTGGATGATTCCTACCGTGACTGTGTGAAGACCCTCCTCTTCTTGAATCCCGGGGTTGAGCTGAACACTCGTGGGCTTTGCAAGTATCACGGCATTAAGGATGGGGTGTTCATGGATTTCCATGACCCTCACCATCTCGTGCCACTCGACCCTTCTGATCCCAGGTTGGAGCCATTCGACTACAACACTCCTCCTCCTTCTTCAGATCCCGTGCCGAAGCCCGAAGTTGCAAATGCTGGAGGGGCTGCATGATTTGCTTTTTCATTTTTATATTTCTTTTGTTTTGTAAAATGTTGGCAGAAAAAACCAGCTGGTTGTAAACTTTGTCATCCCGGTCTTCCGGGTTAATTTTAATACATTGTGGTTTGTGCGTATTTCGCTTTGGTGCTTCTTTTGCTTTATTTATTGCGTTTCGACATGTCGTAGAGGCTTGACCACTTAAGGTACCTCTTTGCTTCTCTCCGGACATGGAGATTTCTCATGTCTCTGTAATTGTTAAGGCACATTAGTGATGTCGTCCTTTTAGCTCCTCAATAGGAGGGAAAGTAGTTTGTACTTTCTCTAATTTTTGTTGAAGTGTAGCTTCGGTTTATGGCTCCTTTACGTTTTGGAGTTCTTTCTGTTGTTGCATTTCTGTATGTGGTTGAGGCGTGGCCATTTCAAGGTGCCTTTAACTCTCGCTTGATATGGGCTTTTTTATGCCGTTTGCATTGTTAGGGATACATTTGTGATGTTGCCTTTAAATCTAATAGAAGATTTTGCAAAAAAAAAAAAAAAGTTATAGGATAAAAATTATTTAGAATATAAAAATCAATGTAAATTTACACCTGTGACCAGTGTAAACAAATTACACTTTTTGTTTTCTTGTATCCTTTATTTACATGCATAAATGCAAATGAGGTGCATACACTCTTTTGTTATCAACAAATGCAGGATATCATTTTTTCTAGTTTTAATTGCTTAGCAATTTATAATCCATTCATGGTGTTAGAATTTTTCTTTTCATGATGTTGTGAATTAGAAATAATGTTGCTCTTGTGTTTTTTTATCAGCAAAAGCATAATGTATTAACTTGCACCAGAAATGCAAATAACAACCAGATTACAGAGTATCAATACAAATTAATAGAAATAAAACTCCATCAGGTACCTAACAACCAGCTTCTAATAAATATGCTCGAACATGCAACTATCCAAAATTATAGCAGAAACCAAGTATATATCCTTAAGGTCAGCAAAACAACTAATCAAAATTAGATAAAAAACAGACTAGAAAAAATACGAAACTATCGCCTATTGCCAAACATCACTGAAGCCTTGAAAAATTAAAATTTGCAGATATGCATCAACGCAGATTGAGAATTAGCCATCATAAATCCACAACACCAGAGCTGATAAATCTGGGACAACCACCACCTATTTAAAAGCATAAGAGAGGAAACTGAAACCAATCATATAATGATGCTGAGAAACCAGATTTCAAAGCTTTTAACCAATGCCAAGATTTGAGTTGTATAGCTTCTACCACCTTATCCCACTGAACATTTGTGTTCCTAAATACTAATTGATTTCTATTCCACCAAATGTTCCAAGTTACAGCAAATCAAATCACATACCATTCTACTGCTTCTTCAAGTTCCTTAGACAACCATGATGGATAAAATGTTCTTTGCATGTGGCAGGTAACACCACCTTTACACTTAGTCAACCATAAACACTCATCCAGATTCTATGCGCAATTCCACAGGTAAGAAACAAATGGTCTGTTATTTCATCCTTTTCATAACACAGAGAACAGAGCATTTGTGAAGATGAAAGTAAAATGCCTCTATTAGCAAGGTTGGATTTAGTTGGACAACTATATAAGATTAGCTTCCAAACAAAAGAAGCTACTTTATGGGGAACAAATGCAGACCAAATATCAGAGTACACGGACAGCTCTTCAGAAGGAATAGAACCTACTAAGAAATTGTAAGTTTCTTTAACATTGTATGATCCTGTTTTCCCCCAAATGCACACCCATTCATCTTCCATTGACAGATTAATGGGAATTTGGTTAATCAATGAAATCAACTTCAGCTCAGGTTCTTTTTCCCACTCAAATAAATTTCTTCACCATACAAGGCTCCACACCCACCTTCCATTTTCCCAATATCCCATGTCACTTATCTTACCCACTTTTAAACTAGAAACAGAAAACAACCTTTCAAACTCCTCTCCCAATATTATGTTCCTAATCTAAGGTTCAGTCCAGAACCTAGTCATATTACCATTTCCCACTCTCTTTTGTACGCCTTTATCAAACCACATCGATGTATTTCCTTTAACAGTAGTACTTGCCTTCCAAAGTTCCTTCCACCAAAGAGAACACTTTTTCCATCCTTCAGAATGTCATTGAGGATTGAAGAACGGAATTTTGCCATATCTAGAATATAAAATCTTGCATCATAAGCTGCATGGGCTTGATAACAATATCCATCACCATTTTGCAATTAGACCTGCATTGAACAAAACCAAGTCCCTAAGCCCCAACCCCCCCCCCCCTTAATTTTTGGTAAGCAAACTTCATCCCATCCAACCCAAGCAATGGTTCTTCCATCCCTAAATCCCCCGCATAAAAGTTTTCTCAAAATTATATGAATATTGTTAGCCACATAAACATGTGTTTTGTAAAAAGACAAAAAGAAGATAGGAATTGAAGAAAGAACCGATTTTATAAGAGTAATACGTCCTCCGAAGGATAGAAATATGCGCTTCTAAGAAGAAAGTTTCCCAATAATTTTGTCAATAACAGGTTTCCAAGTACTCCCTCTTCTAGGATTTGCACCTACACGAATTCGCATAAAGTTAAATGGAATAGAGCTAGACAAACAGTTGAGATATGATGCCATCTCTTTCACAGATAGTTCTGAGCAACTAATCCCCACCAACCTACTCTTGTGAAATTTTATTTTTAAACCCGTGACAAGTTCAAAACATCTCAGAACCGCCTTGGTAAGTAAAATATTTTCCCAAGATGCTTGTCCAAAAATTAAGGTGTCATCAGCAAATAGTAGATGGGAAACGTCTACTCTATCCCTCCTAACTAAAATTCCTGAATACATTCCTCGTGCTGAAGCTTTCCTCATTAATCTTCCCAACCACTCAACTACTAAAACAAATAAAAAGGAGCCATCGGTTCACCTTGTCGTAACCCCTTACTCATGTTAAACTCCCATTTACTAACATAGAAGAAGAAGAAGACTCAAGACAACACTTAATCCACCTTCTCCATTTTTCACGAAAACCAAATCTCCCCATATAATCCAGAAAAGCCCAGTTAATTGAATCATATGCCTTTTCAAAGTCTACTTTAAAAAGTATAATAGGAATTCTATTCCTTTTAGCAAAATCTAATGTTCCATTTGCTATTACCACTTCATCTAGAATGTTCCTAGACCCCACAAAAGCGGATTAAGTATCTGCAACAATTGAGCCTATAACATTCTTAAGTCTGCTAGCAAGACATTTAGATATGATCTTATAGAGACTGCTCACCAAGGAAATAGGCCTATACTCGCCAAGATGTTGAGGATTTTCCTTTTTTGAAATCAGTGCTATGATGGACGCATTACAGCCTTTTGGTAGTGAACTGTACTGATGAAATTCTTTCACACATCTAAAAATATCCTCCTTTAAAATATGCCAATTTTTTTTTGAAAAAACCGAAGTTGAACCCATCCGGACCTGGACTTTTATTTCCTTCAAACTCGCACACTGCCTCCTTTACCTCTTCTTCTGAGAAAGCTTCGGTTAAAGTTGCTCTATCAACAACATTTAAAATTGGAAACTTAACCCCATCCAAAGTTGGTCTAACCCAAGATTGTTCCCTGAATTTCAACTAAGAAAACTCTTTAATTGTACTCTTCACTAATAACGGATCCTCACACCAGGTTCCTCCTAAATTCAACCCCCTAATAGAGTTCCTACATCTCCTAGAACGAATGGATATGTGAAAAAACTTAGAATTTATGTCCCCTTCCCTTACCCATCTAAGTCTTGATTCATTTTTCCTCTCCAAATCCCGGAAGGTTGAAGAGAGCTCCTTTCTTAGCTTAGCCTGATATTCTTCAAGCCCTTGGGATTCACCTATTGTATCCAAGGTATTGATTTCCTTCACCACCTCAGCAATTAAAGAATCTCTTTTCCCAAAATTGTTCTTGTTCCATACTTTTATTTGGGATTTCAACTCCTTTAATTTCACTGTAAAAACATACTCTCCCCACGCTTCTGATTGGCTCTCTTTGCACACCTTTTCTACTAAAAACCCAAATGATTTTTCTTCTAACCAACAGTTTAAAAATCTAAAAGGCCGAGGCCCCTAATCCACTGAAGAATCCTTAAGCAAAATAGGTCTATGATCTGAAACATCTCTGCTTAGTTTTTGCTGAGTTAGGTTTGGCCAATTCACTAACCACTCATCTGAAACTAAACAACGATCCAACCTACTCATGGACGTTCCTTTAGAACCAAACCAAGTATATTTACCACAAGAAAGGGGTAAATCATGTACTTCCAATTCTACCATAAAAAGATTGAATAATTGCAATTTGAAACAGGTGATATACTCTTTGTCTCCGTTGAATTTCTAACAGAATTGAAATTCCCAACTATGCACCATAGCCCTCTACCCCGCTTACTCTTTTCTTGAACTAATTTCTCCCTAAACAACCTTTTTTCTGCTATAGTGCAGGGAGAATAAACATATTCTAAAGTCCACTAGCTTGACTTTAGTTTCTTGAAGACAAATTAAACCTATCACCTCTTCCCTAATGATTTTCTTTATGGCTTTTCTTTTACCCCTCCTCCTAAGCCTCTTATGTTATAAAGAGACTATCTTCATGGGACACCTTGAATATCCCTACCATTCTCATGACCTTCCAACTCATTTCTATCTCTTTCTTTTAATTCTACCAATTTGTTAATCATGGAATCCTCCTTCCGTAAAAAAGATACCCGTAAAATTTTCCCCATGTTCCAAATCTCTCTTGCCTGATCTTCTTTGGAAATTATAACAAGAGAAGAGCTACTACCTAAACGACAAGAAGTATAGTTAGAAACACTAACCTCTCTATGTTTACTGCACTCTGGCTGATCCTTCCTAACCCTTTGTTTCTTATTTCTCCTCCTTTTAACCCTTGTTTTTTGCACTTAATCTCTGAATGTTCATCGAGGTAGCCCAAGATGGAGAAATTGACTCATCATCATTCTCCATGCTATCCATAAATTCACTCCAAGACCCAATTGAATATTTTGCAAATTTCACAGGTTACTTTTTGCGCAACGAATTATGGTCCCTATCTTCGCATGCGTCTCTTGCTGTAGAGATCACATTCAAAGAAGAAGTTTCCCCATCCTCACTAATAAGATTATTCAGCTGGAAATTTGTCTTAGGACCATGGAACCGACCCTCACCTAGTGTATTCTGTCTTTCGAGAGAAATATTCTCTCGCACGCAAGGTTGGTCACCCTCTAACACGTGGGTATTCGGCCTTAGAGAAGGGAAATTGCTGCTAGAATTTCTTGTTTTGGTTTGGGATACACTGACATCAAAACCCACTTGATTTTTTGGGTTACTTGGGTCAAGTCCCACACTACTAGAGTGGTCCTGAATAACACACAGTGGGCTTACAATTTTATTGGGTCCGAAGAAGAAAATTGGGCTAATAGGCCCAAGGTTCATTCTAAGCTTAATACCACTGGGGGATATTAGCTTATCAGATGAAGCCAAAGGAAACCTTTCCCTCGACTATTCACTACTCAGTAAAGGCTCTATGACAGCCTCCTCTTTAGCAGATTTTTCCAGGTCTGCTCTATTTTCAATACTTAAATGCTCTATGCTATTTCTCCCATGACATTCCTCCCCACAATGAATAGAATTGCCTTGATATGGGATTACCTCCAAGATTGTGTTCTCCACTCCTAATTTAGTAGATGAAAAGCCCCCTCCATTTCCCAACAATACATCACTGGAATCCTCTTCTGATGAACCGAAAAAATAAGTTTCTTCTAATTCAACGCTTGAAGAGTTGTTGTCTTGCCATTTACATTGGCATGACATAAACTTAATCTTCTCAGAACATTGTTCCTCTTGAAATAAAATTTCAAAAGATTCTTCATTAATGTTAGATTTCATAAAATGTTGAATCGGGAGGGAGCATGGGGTTCTAATGATTTTTTGTTTCTTCATCCACTTCTAAATAAACCCTGAAATCTAAAGCTATGGATCTAAAGAATTCCTCATGCCACACATTGAGAGGAACTCTGTAGCACGCAAGCTCTTTTCCTAAAAACATCGAATGGAGATCCTCACCAGACGACAGATTCAAAAGAAAGAAAACAATCATCTCCCATTAGAGTAAAAGTGATAGTTGAGAAACCTTCCTAAACCATAATATCTCTAAACTCATCAAATGGGATTACCTCATGTACCCTACCAATGAAACAACTCTACAGCCACTTGATTCTCTTAGCATCTGCTGAAAAGAATGCTCACTACAAGAATGTGCTCTATTAGCTGCGGAAATTTTGCGTCCGCCACGACTCCGACAAAGCCGTCGCAAAGCATGCGCCAAACATTAGCGTCCGCCTTTTTAATTTTAGCGTCGGCTTGGCCGACACTAATTTTTGTGTCGGCCATCCCTGACGCAATTTAAGTAAAAAAAAAGCGATTCCAGCAATTTAGCATCGGCGGGACTAACGCAAAATTAGCGTCGGCCAGTCGGACGCAAATAGTTACAGTTTCTGACACAACTACTTTTAGCGTCGGCTTTTACCCGTCGCAAAAAAAAAACCACGTGTAGCATCGGCTGGATTTTCTGACACAGGAAGGCTGAATTTTCTGACACACACCATTTAGCGTCGGCTTCAAAAAAAAACGAAGTCAATTTTTTTTAAAAAAAAAAGACAAATCAGAGACACATGCGCACATACATGTCTCTCTCACTCACTCTCATCACATTCTCTCTTCCTCACTTTCTCTCCACCACACAAACAAATTTTATCTTCTTCACTCAAATAACTTCCTCTCACAAACTCCATAACCACCCACCTTCATCACTATCCACCTCCATCACCACCAACTTCCACCACCTTCAACCGCACAACCACCACCACCGCGCCACAACCACCGTGCCGCCACCACCTCCGCGCCTCCCCCACCACCGTGCCTCCCCCACCACCGCGTCTCCCCCACCACCGCGCCTTCACGACCCACCCCCAACCCTCCACCGTCACTTCCACCTCCACCACCACCCTTCCATCGCGCCACCCACCACAATTCCGCCGCTGGATCCGCCATCACCACCACCCACCACCCCTCTTCTCTCCCCATTTTTGTGCATTTTTTACTAAGGTTTGATTTTAATCCTAATTTAAATTTTAAATTCATTCTATGATTATTGTGTTAATAATGTTTGGTTTAGATTAAGTTTTGTAGATAGAAAAGTAATATTATATTACTTTTTGTGTTAATATTATTTTGTTTAGATTAATTAAAGTTTTTACTTTTTGATTAAGTTGCTAAAATTATGTTTGAGATATATAGAATGGATTTTCTCATTGGTTTTATATGGAGTACATTGTATGCACATGTATCTTTAATAAGAATATATGCCAATTTGCATTGTATGATTAGTCCATTTTAGCATGATTTAGACTCTAATTAGTTCATATCTTGAATATTATAAATAAAGATATGTATATGCTAATTAAATGTCAAAGAAAGTATAAATAAAGTTATGTGTATAGTAATCTAGATTTAAATGCAATTTTTTTTATACATACAACGTGAGTATAGTTAAATTTTCAATTCGAATTCACTTTGATAACGTATTGGAGTTTTTTCTCTATACATAAAACGTGAGTATATTTAGATTGCATTATTGGTTATTACTTAATGTGCTATTGGTTTTATTTTTCGATATAGATTATATTATTGTTAGTTTGGGTTTGGAGCTTGGAGCTATTGGAGCATACGGTTGGAGTTTGAGGTATACTAATATTTATTTATGAGTAATACAAATCATAAACAAAATTACACACTAGAAAGATGACTGTTGTTTATTAGTGGATAAGTGAGACCCTGATGAAATTCTGAGTACTAGTGTGCTGGTGATGATTTTTATATAAATATATACATTTGTTTTTTTGTTTATTAGTGGATAGGTGAGACCCTGATGAAATTCTGAGAAACCAGGGTGCTGGTAATGATTTTTATATAAATATATACATTTGTTTTTTTGTTTATTAGTGGATAGGTGAGACCCTAATGAAATTTTGAGTACCAGGGTGCTGGTGATGATTTTTATATAAATGTAAAAAAATATTTTATTTCTTAGCGAGGGCTTTTGGCCCTCTCTATTTTGCGAGGGCTCCTGGCCCTCGCAAATTAGCGTCGGCTTGGCGCCCTCCTTTGCGCGCGAACCAGCTGCAAGATTTGCGAGGGCTTAGCCCTCGAGGGCTTTTGGCCCTCGCTAATAACTGACATTCTTTTAGTGGCTCCCTTATCGTACCTACTGCACCTAAGATTTTGCTTCATTCTCCTATAATTATTGAAAATTGGGCTAATAGGCCCAAGATTCATTCTAAGCTTAATACCACTGGGGGATATTAGCTTATCAGATGAAGCCAAAGGAAACCTTTCCCTCGACTATTAACCACTTAGTAAAGGCTCTATGACAGCCGCCTCTTTAGTAGGTTTTTCCAAATCTGCTCTATTTTCAATAATTAAATGGTCTATGCTATTTCCCCCATGACGTTCCTCCCAACAATGAATAGAATTGCCTTGATATTGGATTACCTCCAAGACTGTGTTCCCCACTCCTAATTCGGCAGATGAAAAGCCCCCTCCATTTTTCGGAAATACATCACCAGAATCCTCTTCTGATGAATCAAAAAAATAAGTTTCTTCTAATTCAACGCTTGAAGAGTTGCTGTCTTGCCATTTACATTGGCATGGCATAAACTTAATCTTCTCAAAATATTGTTCCTCTTGAAATAAAATTTCAAAAGATTCTCCATCAATGTTAAATTTCATAAAATGTTGAATCGAGAGGGAGCATGGGGTGCTAATGATTTTTTGTTTCTTCATCCACTTCTAAATAAACCCTAAAATCTAAAGCTATGGATCTAAAGAATTCCTCATGCCACACATGGAGAGGAACTCTGTAGCACGCAAGCCAAACTCTGTGGTGGCCCGCAAAAGAACTTGTCTTCAATGGAGATACAGAGGAGAACCACTTAGCTAAGACCTCCTCTTTTCCTAAAAACACCAAATGGAGATCCTCACCAGACGACAGATACAAAAGAAAACAATCATCTCCCATTAGAGTAAAAGTGATAGTTGAGAAACCTTCCTAAACCATAATATCTCTAAACTCATCAATTGGGATTACCTCATGTACCCTACCAATGAAACAACTCTGCAACCACTTGATTCTCTTAGCATCTGCTGAAAAGAATGCTCCCTTATTGTACCTACTGCACCTAAGATTTTGCTTCATTCTCCTATTCTCCACTTGGTGTAGTGAAGTCTCCTTAAGGGGCAACTCAGTCTCCTTAAGGGGAAACTCAGTCCCGTTTACTTGCTGATATTCTTGCTGCATTTGTAATAAAATGATTGCTATGGAAAGAACCTGTATTTCTACCCCTATCATCTTGTCTTGGAAACCTTGGGAGATTCACATGTAGCTTTGTATTATTTAACTTGATGCTTTCCAGTTTAACTTCCAAACCTTTTGGATCCATAACATCAATAAATCTTACAAAGCCGAATCTCCTCCCATGTTTATTTCTCTTAGTCAGTAAGAAAACTTCTCTAACTCTTGTTAATTTATGAAATACTTTTCATAAATCTATCTGAGATACATTATCCGGAATATTAGAAAAGTAGAAGGAAACCATGTTATTGACCCTTTTATTTTGTCCAAAGACCGAAACTTTCTTTAAAGCACTATTTCTAGAAAATTAGTTCGACACCTTCATAGGATGTGACTCTTTTCCAATCTGATTTCTTCTATCACACCTATCTTTTGAAGGTTCTTAATAGAAGAAGAATACAACTCTAGTCCAAACATTACAGAATACAACAATATATCAGCAAAATAGAAATAGCCTTTTTCTTGTATTTTCCTTTATTGTACATAGTGAACAATGTAGAATAGATGTACTTTCAATAGTACAAGAACATCCTTTTTCTATTTTGATTCTTTCTTATCCTTTAAAGACATTCCCTTCGTTGTATATTCTATAAATTATGTAATCATTGGTCATAATATATACACTGAATTTTAATCCTACGATTCTGTCCTTATTTCTTTTCTCTGCTTTCTGCTAATGTTTTTTGGTATCACGAGCCTATAGGTCCCATGGCAGCCACCAACTCAGATGGATCAGGTGCTGAGAATGTCACACCTCCACCTCTTTTATTTACTGATCCCAACCAAAATCCTTCCAACCCCTTTACATTCACCCAAGTGAAAGCCCCTCTTGTGTCAGTGTTACTCCCCCTCTATCTCGGAACAACTACAAGTCATGGTCCAAGTCGGTTTGCATGGCACTCATCTCCAAGAACAAACTGGGTTTTCTCACCGGTTCTATTCCCATTCCAACACCGACAGACCCTCTGTATCCATTTAGGGAGCGCTGTAACACTCTTCTTATGTCTTGGTTACTCAATTCCCTTTCACTATGAATTGCTCAAAGTGTTATCTTTCTTGAGCTTGCTGCTGATATCTGGACTGATCTTCGGGAATGCTTCTCTCAAGGGGATTTACTTCGTGTTGTAGAGTTGCAAGAAGACATTTACTAAACAAGGCAACAACTCTGTTACAGACTATTACACCAGCTTCAAATCCCGCTGGGAAGAACTTGACCATTTTCGTCCTCTGTTACCTTGCTCCTGTTTAGCCAAGGTCTTCCATCAACAGGATTTTATCATCAAGTTTCTCAAAAGCCAAGATGAACGATTCTCCATGGTGCGATCGCAGATCCTTCTTCTCGATCCCCTTCCCTCTACCAACCGTGTCTTCTCCATGATTAGTCTACATGAACACCAACAAAGCCTTCTCGGAAACCTTCCCACTGAGGTTAATCCTTTTGTCAACGCCGTCTCTGGAAAAGGCCGTGGCGATCCACAATCAGGAGCTGGCAAGCCCCTCCATTAAAACAATAGAAAATGTGACCATTGCGGATGCCTGGCCACACCATCGATACCTGCTTTCAGAAGTTTGGAAACTGTTCCCAAATTCCAACATTGCAGATGCTCTAGAAACACGTTGGATGTTTGCTATGGAAAATATGGTTATCCCCCAAGCCATCCCAAATATCCACGACGGCCACGCATCAACAACAACAGAACCGCAACCTCCGGAGGTCAAGTGAATAGCGCTGCAGCTGCACCGTAAACCGTAGATGAGAAGGAACGCATTGACTCTTTAGCGCAAGAGCAAGGGATGATCACACCAACCCAATACCAACAATTGATGGCCCTTCTCCAAAATTCTGGATTTGTTGGTGCGAGCCCAGATGACAAGCCCATTTGGGCCAATCTTTCTCATTCTAGCCCAACTTATTTTTCTGATTCTGTCTTTGGTACTTCTTTTATTTTCTCAGTTTCCAGCACCATTAATTCACTTAATTCACACAGTGCACCATTGATAATTGACTCAAGAGCAACAGATCACGTTGCTTCTTCCTTGGATTATTTTCACACATAATCTAAAATTAAACCAATAAACATTAATTTACCCAATGGTGCTGTTGTCAAAGGCCAAATCTCTGGCACCGTTTATTTATCACCCACATTTGTGATTCATGATGTTTTTTATGTTCCTGAGTTCACCTTTAATTTGTTATCCATTTCTAAATTAATTTCCACAGTTGAGAATGTCAAAACTTTTTCTAATTTTTCTTGTCAAATTCAGGAGGTGAACACGTGAAGATGATTGGTTTGGATAAACTAAAAGAAGGACTATATGACTGGCTAATTGGTAAAGAAAGGAAACCATCTTCCATCGCAAATAACATCGTCACCAATAATCCCAACGTTTGGCATTTTAGATTAGGACATTTGTCTGGAAACCGTCTTAATGTTTTACATCAACAATACCCTTTTATTTCCAAACATTCTAATGAATTATATAATGTTTTCCATTTAGCAAAACAAAGAAAGTTACCATATTCTCTTAGCACAAATCGAAGCTCTAAAATTTTTGAACTAATCCATATGGATATTTGGGGTCCTTTTTCTAAAGCTTGTGTTCATGGTTATAAATATTTTTGACCATTCTTGATGATTATAGTCGATATACTTGGGTTGTTTTATTAAAATCAAAAGTTGAAGTAAAAATACAAATACAAATACTATCTTACAATTTGAGTTTGGGCCTAACTCACTCCTAAAAGCTGGGTTGGAGGATGAGGATTGCCAAACCCTTACAAACTCAACAATGGCCCAACCACTAGCCGATGTGGGACTTTTAACTAATTAACTGTAATCAGTTAGATAATTTTGAGGAAAAATTATATCTGGCTAAAAAACTTATTAAAATAACATACAGAGAAAAACAAAGGGTGTGCACAGAGTAATACAATTAACCTGAACCGCCTATAACCCGTATTTTTTCACTTATGTATCATACACAACATTTAACTTTTGTATCTTACAACCCACTTTTTTTCATTAAAGAAAATAAATCTAGAATATTGGAATTTCGATATATTACTTCTATTGATTTGTTAGGTTGCCTTATGGTGAGCAATGGAGTAGGATCTAGCTTCAATTGTGGTCTTCCTTGCATCAAAAACAACAATCAACACAAAATTGGGTTAGAACAAGAAGCACAAAAATGGAATAGAGATGAAGAGAAAAGAGTGGATGCCACTCCTAGCCTAAGCAAGAAGATAAATCAAAGGGGAACCGCCACAATGGAATTGGAATCCATTGATAAGGTCATCAAAATTCCAAAGCTCACAAGCTAAGGCTCACAAGAGAGAATGCTCTCCAAGAAATCTCAATATTCATTTAGTGATCAAAAAGGGGTCTACAAAAGACCTATGGTAGGTATTTTTATTACTCCCTTGGGGAAATAAAAAAGTTGCGCCTAAAATAAATGCAAGGCAACCCCTAAATTGAAACAAAATCGAGGGACTAAAATGCAAAATTAAAAATATTTAACATAATGTGAGCTAAGACACTAAACTCACACTTAGTACAAAAATAATTCAAACCTACAATTTATTCTCTAAAACACACTTTGATTAGAAAAACATTAAAATAAGTTGGAAGGTCTTCAATTTTGAGACTTGCTTGCTATGGTTGAAACTTCAATCCTCAATCAATCCATGGTCACATCACCTTATAACCTGTTTGGTTCAGCGTTATCATAAAATTGAAAAATCACATTATATCGTAATTTCATTGAAAATTTAGCGATCACCGATTTCTGTTTCGAAAGTTATATGGGTAAAATTGTATATTCAATACAAATACAAATATCATTGAAAGTATTTGAGTTGGTACCTCTCAGCTTGTACCTATATCTAAAAAATCTCAATTGCTGATAAAAAAATACAAATATTATAGGGAGTATAGAGTGTGTGTTGGCTCCTTCCTTGGGAGGTTGGTTTTTAACATTTATGGTACTTTTATCTAAAAAAAGGAGTAAAGAAGAAAGGTTTGATAAACTAACATCATAAACATTTTAAAATTCTAAATGAGACTACAAATTTAAAACTATCTAAGTTACAAAATTCAAGGTTAAATACAAGAAAAATCCCTCACAAAATCCACTCCCATGTTCAAACCCAATAGGCCTCGAGATCCCTAGCATTCCACTAGAAGTCCCGCAACCCCAACTAGAAGTACTTGAAACAAGAATCAAATTAGTGAGATAAAAACAAATAGAATTAGAAAAAATGATGAAATTTTTGCTTGCCCACATTTCATGGGTTCTCTCAAAAAAGGGTTGGTAACTCTAGCAATGGTATGTTGCCTAGAGAATGACAGAAAACATGAAAATGTGTAAGTGTATGTGATATATGTAACCTAAAAGAAAAAATTAAAATTAAAATGAAAAAATTTAAAGAAAGTTGCAACCCATGGTGGGGGTATTGCTCAAAACAAAGCAAAATGGAGAAATAAAAATTGAATATGAGAAACCCTAAAGTGAAAAACAAAAATCAAGTGAAATTGGTGAGGTTGAGTGATGAAATTAGTGGTGGAAATGTTGGGGTTTAGAGGTGCCGTGTGAGAAACAAGAAGAAATTAAAAGAAGAGATGGAGATGATAAAAGGAAAATAAAATAAGAAGAATAGGTAGAGGGGCTTTAGTATGAGGAAGAAGTGCGAAGAATGAAAAAAATAAAAACCATGAAGAGGAGAAGGAAGAAGTGCTGCGCAGCCAGAAAGGAAAGAGAAAGGAAGAAAAATATCGAGGGAGATGGGCTTTGTGTGAGTGTTACGGTTTTGGTTTTTTTCTTTTTTCTTTTTTTAAAACATCATTACCATCTCTTTTTTTTTTATTCTTCTTTTTCAACCCAATTCTCCTTTTTTGATTCCATGTTCAGCCGAATTCTAAAACCAAAATTTCTCTCGTATTTTATTGATGTTTTCCCACTTTAAAATTTGAATTCTTATAAACAAAACATAATACACTAGAAATGACATGTTTTTTCCATTTAATTAAATTTTGATCAGAAAAATAATAAAATCAATTATGATCATGTTATCTAGAATATGAGCCGAAACAATATTAATAAGTACAAATTATGGAAAAAACTCTACAAATCACCTCAAAATTGGATTAAGATAACTCTATTTTCATAGAGTTAGTTATCGGTCTCCTTTAGTTTGCCTAAGGAGCTTGTAGCTAATTTTGATCTTTGTGGTTTTGTTTTTCCTTTTCACTTGTTCACATCTATTTATAAACCCTTCATGAGCACATATTATACTCTTTAGTCTATATCAATAATATTTCTTTGGCTTATCAAAAATAATTATTGAAATAATTATATAGGGTTGACAATATTCATCTTTAGGAGGGCTGGAACTAAACCGAGAGTTAACTCGATTTCTATTTGATATTCAACTCGTCATTTAACGGGATGAGTTCGATTCATAAACCAAAAGAGCTGAATTCGAGCCAAGAACATTTTGCCTCATTTGGTTATGAACTAGCTCGATAAGTGAATTCATAGCGATTTGCCATGCTCTAGCAAGTGTACTAGTTCATTTAATGAGATAGAAGGTGAATAAGATATCTACTCCACACGAACTATGTTTTAAGAGTATCTCGTCCCCAAGACTCTCAATATTTGGAGACTTGAAAACATGTTTTGAGTGTGATTATGAATGGATTATAGAACAAGTAATGAAAACAAGGTAAAGAATCAATGAAAGAAGAGGTTAGGGTCATGGTTCATTTGATCCTTCCCATATGTAATTATTTCCGGAGTTTCATTCAAGTCCAATCTCATCAATTGAAGGTTATAATCCTCAATTATGGACTAAGTATATTCCTAGATTGTTAGCCCCTTTGTTCTAACTAAAACCCCCTAATTCCTTACGCTAATTTTAGAGAAAACAAGAAACAAGTGGATTTTCACAAAACCTCACAATCTACAAGTTCTATTCATAGAATCATGGAAGATTATGATGAATTACAACTGTTTCAATACAATTAAGAATTTTCCAATTTCCTAATTTCGTCTAGTTCAAAATCCCTATTGATTAATTCAAGTGTAGCACTCACATCGGAGGCAATCCTACCAAAATTGCATATAATCAACCAAAAAGAAGCATTAAGAGAAGAAGTAATCACTCAATTGACAAGAAAGTACATTGAATTACAACTTAGGTTCAATTACATAGGTGGGGATCAAAATCCCCAATTTCCTAACCAAAAAGATCTAGCCTAACATAGTAGAGAATAGAGAAGAAAGAAAAACCAAAGAATAGAGGGAATCCATGAGATCTTCAAAGTCTTGTTTTCGCAAATCCTTTTCAAAGCTCAAGAACACTTCTAAGAACAGAGAGAAGTGAGAACAAGGAGGAGAATCACGTTAAAAACAGAGAAATGATTCCCAAAAGTCTAAAAATAACTAACTACAACTGTATATAATAGGGGCAGTGCGTGCTCAAGCAGCATTTGGGCGTGATCACGCTGCCCTGCTTTATGCTTCCTTCCTTCCTGCTTCAAGGTAGCGCGTGTTCATGCAAGATTTGGGCGTGCTCACGCGGTATCCAGCTGCTTCCATTCTCGAGGGTGTGTGCTCGTGCATGATTTGGGTGTCCTCACGCTCTAGTTCCCGAGAGCTATTTCCATCCAAGCTTTGGCAACTTCCTCTTGAGCGTGAGCACCCTCAAAATAGGTGTAATTCCTTCATGAATGAGCGTCAACACCCGTGGATTGAGTGGTTCCTTGCTTAGTTCACCCCTCCTCAAGCTTTATGGTTGTTTCCTTGCTTGGTTCTTCAATCATCTCTAACACTTGATCCTTGAATGTCCACAAATCAACAAAACAAGGATCAAAAAGTGGGAATTTATTAAGAAAACACTACAAAACTAAAAAGTCTATCCTAATCTAATGCATTCCAACAAATGAGCAATTTCTCATAATTTTCATGCTTCAAAACACTAAACTACACTAAAAACAAGGTGAAAATAACACCTAAAACATAGATAAGTGGACGCTTATCATGAATACATACTCCTTTCAATACCTATATATAACTCATCACCTTCTAGAATAAATTCGTTGTCCTAAATATAAATGAGCAACTAAAACATTCATAGAGACTTTCTACTTTTTACTTGGGGTATGGTTGAAAGAAATTAAGATTTTGAGACATACTACATAAGTGCAAATTAAGTAATCTTCATAGTACATTTTAGAGCACTTATTGTGAAAATTATATTCAAATAGAGTAAAAATTCCTCCAAACATGAATCTAAGCTTACTTTGTGAGATATATACGTTTTGATCGTAAATTACAGGAACTTTGATCCCTTATTGGTGATTTTGATTGTTTGAAAGAAAGAAGAAATCAAGCAAAAGGAAGTCATAAATTAAAACAACTCCAAAAGAACATAGAGAAAATGTGGAAAAAGACATGTTTGCTACTGCCAATCAGCTTCGCTACAGCGAAAATGGCCCAGAACTTGAGGGTGAAGTAAGGTCTTTTTCGCTACAACGAGAATACTTTCGCCATAGCGAGAAACTTAAAGAAGAATCAAGACTGCATTGATTTCACTACAGCAAAGGAATTTCGCTATACGAAACGTCCCCTGTTTGGATTTCACGTTTTGATGCCCAAATTCGCTGCAATTTAAGAGCTTTCTTCTTGATAAAGTAATCTTTTCGCTACACCGAGGCTATTTTCATTGCAGCGAAATTATCCCGCCTCAGAACTCTATAAAAGGGGACTTAGGGTTCTTTGTTTAGATATATTGGTTCAATTTGAGAGTACATGAGATTGAGAAGAAAGAAAAGAGAGCAAATAAGTGTGAGGAATCCTCTTCACAGCTTATTTTCAAAGGTTTGTAACGTTGTACAGTTGCCATGAGCAACTAAGCTCTCAAGCTCAGAATTGAATGTAATTTCTCAACTCTTGTACTTGTTTATTTCATATATATATATAGATGAACCTTTTGTTTTATGGTCTTGGTAACGTTAATCTTTACTTAATGCTAGAAACTAACTGGCCATTTGAATCATGATCTTAGAAACTAAGTGTATGCTAGAAAAGTGCACTTGGAATCTAATCTGATTAGTGTTGCTCGTTACGTTGTTACTCCAGGAATGGATGACAAAGTAACGATTACAATAGCACTTGTACAAAATGGGCCCAATGCTGGATAAGTCTGTTAGGCATTTTGAAAGTTTTTCGGTGTTTAAAAGGCTTATCTTAGATTTTATAGCTGATGAGTCGTTATAAATGTTTTATAGTATGCATCAAGAATGATAACTCAAGACAAGTATAAAGATGTTTATTAATGAAGTCGAATCCCAACTTACTCTTCTAACTGAATCAAAGATAATTTTTATACCTTTTTATTTATTTATTTTTGTCATGATCAAATCAAATCATTTCTTTTTGTATAAATACTCTAACTACTTATATCTTCATACTCTGCACAATCCAATCTGCTCCCTGGAATGATCTGGAAAAGAAATTCTTAATCAGATTCTTTCCACCAACAAAATTTATTAGTGCTAAGAGTGCAATCACCACATTCAAACAAGGCACTAATGAAACATTGTACAAGGCTTGGGAAATATTTAAATCATTGTTAAGAAGATGACAAAACCATAACATATCCGTAGAGGAACAACTTAATATCTTTTGTAATGGTTTGAGACCAGATATTGGAATAATTTTAGATGTAGCAGCCGGTGAATTATTTATGACTATTAATGCAGAAAGAGCATACATGATAATCAATGCTTTTGCCACCACTGACAGAATGAGGCAACAAGATAGGAGGTTAGTACAAAAGAAACGGGTGCATAAATTTAACACTACTAATGCAATTTTGGCACAAAATAGGTTGATGTCTTAACATATTGAGACATTAACCAAGAAACTATCAAAGCCAATTCATTCCGTCAATAATGTTCAAAGCCACCTAGTGCAGAAAGGTGACTTTATGTTGTGGTGATCATCCTAATGGGCATTGTTCGTACCCGGAGCCTAATCATGAAGAATTGCAGTTTGTCAACAACCTACCAAGGCAAGGTAATTTTTCCAATCCCAATTTGATTTCTTATGTTAACAATCTCATATAGGATTTCAAAGGAAACTAGAACCAAGGATATGGTGTGAGACAGGATGCGAGCCCATCATACAAACAACTTCCATATCAGCATCAACAGAATGAACCTTCTTATCAGTCCTCAATTGATCAAAGGTTATCCAAGTTTGAAAATACATTGGAAAAATTCATGCAAGCTTCAATGACTAATCAGAAAAATACAGAGACTTCTATCAGAAACTTGGAGACCCAAATTGGGCAACTAGCAAAACAACTTTATGATCAACATTCAGGCCAATTCTCACCAACACGCACACCAACCCAAAAGAACATTGCAATTGTATTACCACAAGAAGTGGTAGAGTGGTTGAAAGTAATGTTGGAAAGGAGTAGGGGAGCTAAACTCTCCATGATCAATAATGAATCAGGCGTCAAGTTAAGTGACGTTAAACAAGCGCATCTTGGGAGGCAACCCAGATGAATTTTGAATTTCTCCTATTTTCATTATCTTTGTTTGGTTTGATTTCTTTCATGTTAGTTTAGTAATTATTTAGGTATATGATTATAGTTTTCAAAGAGATTTGATGAGAATTGGTAATAGAACAATTTTTTAAAGCTGATATTTTTGAAAAATATGCTAATGCAAAAATCTATTCGCTACCGAGAATATACACTTAAAATTCAAATTTCAAAACTGTTTCAAATTCGCTACAACGGAACATCTTTTAAAAAATTAAGGTTTTGAATCTATCTTAGATTCGCCACAGGGAGAAACTTTGGCTCAACGAAACTTGCTCAAATTTTGAAAATTTAAATATTCGCTACAGCGAATGAAGTTTCACTACAATGAAATCAACCAGCCAGAATTCGCTACAACGAATTCAATCTCGCTACAGCGAATCTCGCGAAACTCTGTTTTTAATTACATGGAATTTCATATTTTTAGCGAAAAATCAAGGATTTCTCGTAGTTTCTCTTAACCCCTACTATACCAAATTTCATCAATCTCTTCTAAACTTCAAATAAAGCTCAAATTCATCTTCCTTTTGGTGTAAAGCATTCGTGATGCGTCCAAGGTATACCTTCCTAACTCTATTCTTCTCTCCATCTTCTTCTCTTTGCACTTATGGAAGATTTTGGAAATTTGAAACCCTAGGATAGAAGATCTAAAAATGTTGGTGAATATTTGTTGTTGTTTCATGAAATTATGCATGAATGAACATTTGGGGTAATGGAATTTGGCATGCATGCATAAACAAAGCTTTAGGGTTCCATGGCCTTAGAGAAGTTTTTGGAAATTTTTGGGAACTTGGAAGAAATTACTTTGAAGTGCAGCATTTTTGATTTGTTGCTTTGCATTATCCCAAAAGTAAAGAAGTTTTGAACCTTAGAAATGCAATTATTCCAAATAAGGTTCAAAAGTTCATTACTTTACACTTTAAAAGAGCAAAGTGGCAAACAATGATTGAAAATAATGCACCAAGGAATAAAATACCAAGCCTACAAAGAGTGAAATTTGAACCAAATAGGAACTAATGGACAAGAATAAGTAAACATGATTAAAATTTCTTTACTTTGTAATTTGAATTCCTTAGCATTAAGATGTTTTCTAAAGAGAAAAGGAACTCCAAGCTTACTTTGAAACTTCTTGAATGTTCATTGTGTGAAGGGTTAAGCATATGGCAACTAAAGGACATAAAAAGAAGATGCAAAAGAAGAGCATGGAATCATCATCATCAGCTCCATCTCAAAACTTTGACAGGACAAGATTCCTCTCCCAAGAAAATGAAGACAAATAATATGAAATAAGAGTTTGGAGAATAATCAAAGAAAGGGCAATTAAATTATAGCAAGGCGAGTACCCAAAGTTTGCTAAAGAACATACAAGACAAGGTTGGGAGATTTTCACAAAACCTCTTGATTATTATGATCCGGAGGTAGTCTAGGAGTTCTTTGAAAATGGATACCATGCATCACACTGGAGAAGAGTTGAAAGGATAACGAATGTGAGAGGTGTTCGAATTGACTATTCAAGGGATGCCATCAACCGACTCTTGGGTAATCCTTTAGAACTTTAAGAGGGAATGCAAAATTTATATTATGCTAGATTAGGTCTCTGTGGTGAAGAACTAGAAGATGCGCAGACAGAACATGTTCTTTGGGTGCTGAATCATCAGGAAATCAGGAATGTGCAAGGGAAAGCTCTTAAAATACTAAGAAAAGATTTGAAGACCTTAGCACAAGCACGGACCATTTTCATACTACACAACATGGTCCCAATCAAACACACATCTGATAAGAGGATGCAATATTGCAACCTGGTCTACTGTGTTATGACAGGGTTACAAGTTGATGCGGCACAGGTTATTTTAAATGAAATGCACTCCTTTGTTACCAAGAAGGTTACAGCCAAAGGATCCTTAGGTTTCCTGCTTTGATAACTAAGATGTGCATAAAAGCTAGAGTGCCCAACGTGAGACCCAGTTATGCAATAGAAGGACCAATCGACTGGGCATACATCAAAAATCATTGCGTCGAGAGAACAATGGAGCCACCCCAGTCTCACCTTCCTACCCAACCAAAACAACCAAAGCAAGCATCTGCTGGACCTCCTTCACCCTCAATCACTAAATAATTTGCACTTATACAACTACAACTAAATCATTTTTGTAGAATGAAGCTATTCATCGAGGGTAGGGACATATTCAAACGGCCGCTCAGGAACCATAGCCCACACAACCACAGCCCACACAGCAACAGCAAGCTTGTAATTAGCAGGACGTGCAACATAATGAGAATGCCGGAAGTGAAGGTGGAAGTATCCCAGCACTGGATATTACAGAGTTTATGGAAGCCGTTTAACCCTTTGGTTCACTTTCAGTACTTATCTACTTATCTTTTTCTTTTTATTATTAGTATGTGTGTTTTAGTATATAGTTGGTTCAATAGTATTATCGTTATCTTAATTTATACTAGTTTTTTTTAGAGTTTTTGAATTAAAGTTATTTGTGATTGTGTAAAGTGTTTGTTTAAACTCAAGGGGTTTTCAAAGTTTTGTGCATTGAAAAACTTTTTAAGATAAAAATAAATATAACATCTTTTTTGTCGAGGAAATTAGCCTAGCCTAATGAGTGAGTGAGCCTATAAATAAATAAATACTGCGAGTCCTACTAGTTTTCAAAAATTATTTTGGTTTAATTTCTAATCTTACCATTGCATGATCAAGGCATAGTTTTGAAGAAAAAGCTTAAGCCAAAAAGCCAAACCTTTTAGCAATCTATGAACTCCCATTCTTTGTAGTCCATTTGAGCCTAAAAAGTTCATTGGTACCTTAACCTAAAAATAATTTATCAAACCTTTTGAGAAACAGGTATTTATGTATTCATGAGTTTTGAAGAAAATATGGGAATTCTTGGATTAAGATACGAGACAAAAATTCTTTACAAAGTCTCACAAGGAAAGAAAACTTAGACAAAGCTACTCTTGAAGAAAATGTAGTTGGAAGAAAAGAAAAAGAAAGGATGCAACAACAAGGGAAGAAATCAAAAGATACATATACTCATAAATACTTACTCTTCTTTTGTTGTCTAGAAAAACAATATTCCTTTCTAGCCAAAGCCACATTAAAATCCTATTTTGAAGTCCTTGTGATTTATTTTTGACTTATGTAAATTGGTTTGTTCTTTAAATGACTTGCAAAATGAAATTGAATGGGTCTAGTGTGGAAAATGAGTGAAACATTTACGTCGTGTGTATATGAGAGTTCTCCTTGATCAAAATGATTTTATTCATGATTACTTTAAAGTTTGAATGTGCATGATCTTTTCATTTCCACTTGAAAATAAAACTTACATTTAGATCATAAGATCATGAAAACAAATTTGTGCTAAGCATTCTAAGTACTAAAATACTTTTTACCATTCTAATTATAAAGTATTTTTTTGTAGACTCAAGTACTTTGGTTGAGGATAAGCAAGATTCAAGGTTTGGGGGAGTTGATAAGTGCCAATTTTTAGTAATTTTCATAGTACAGTGCACTTTTTGTAAAAATTATATTGAAAAATAGTAAAAATCCCTCCAAACATGAATCTTAGCTTACTTTGTAAGATATATATGTTTTGATCATAAATTACAGGAACTTTGATCTCTTATTGCTGATTTTGAAGGTTTGAAGGAAAGAAGAAAGAAAGCAAAAGGAAGTCCAAAAGCAAGTCCAAAAGAACATAGAGAAAATCTGGAAAAAGGCATTTTCGCTATAGCCAAGTAGCTTTGCTACAGCAAAAATAGCCCAGAACTTAAGGGTGAAGTAAGGTCTTTTTCGCTACACCGAGAATACTTTCGTTGTAGCGAGACACACAAAGAAGAATCAATGATGCCTTGATTTTGCTACAGCGAAGGAATTTCGCTGTAGCGAAACTTCCCAAGTTAGGATTTCAAGTTTTGCCGCCCAAATTCGATGCAATTTAAGAGCTTTCTCCCTAATGAAGTAATGTTTTCGCTACAGCAAGGCGATTGTCGCTACAACGAAATTATCTAGCCTCAGAACTCTATAAAAGGGGACTTAGGGTTCTTAGTTTAGATATCTTGGTTCAATTTGAGAGTACATAAGTGTGAGAAGTAAGAAAAGAGAGTGAAGCAGAGTGAGGAATCCTCTTCACAGCTTAGTTTCAAAGGTTTGTAATGTTTTACAGTTGCCATGAGCAACTAAGCTCTCAAGCACGAAATTGAATGTAATTTCTCAACTCTTGTACTTGTTTATTTCAAATATATAGATGAACCTTTTGTTTTATGATCTTGGTAATGTTAATCTTTACTTAATGCTTGAAATTAATTGGCCATTAGAATCATGATCTTGGAATCTAAGTGTATGCTGGAAAGGTGTAGTTGGAATCTGATCTGATTAGTGTTACTCGTTACGTTGTTACTCCAGGAATGGATGACAAGGTAGCGATTGCAATTGCACTGGTACAAAATGGGCCCAATGCTGGATATGTCTTCTAGGAATTTTGAAAGTGGTGAGAGGGATTGACACCACCCAACTTTAGAAGTCCCACCATCCCTTTATATGTAAAAATCATAGATCTATATATTAAAAAGGATGGTGCCACTGCCAATAAGGATGGTGCTAATCCCTTCCACCTTTGAAAGTTTATCGGTGTTTAAGAGGGTTATCTTAGATTTTATAACTGAGGAATCGTTATAAATTTTTTATAGTTTGCATCAACAATCATAACTCAAGACATCTATATATATGCAAAGTGAGCAAGTATAAAGATGTTGATTAATGAAGTTCAATCCCAGCTTACTCTTTATTTGAATCAAAGATCATTTTTATAGCTTTTGATTTATGTATTTTTGTCATGAACAAATTAAGTCATTTATTTGTACAGAAATACTCTAACTACTTATATCTTCATACTCTGGACAATCCAATTTTGCTCCCTGTAGACGATATCCTGGTACTCACTGGATTTGTTACTTGAACGATGCGATACACTTGCCGTGTTTGTGGTAAATAAAAGACCCGTCAATTACCTCTGATCCTTTTTATAAGGTTCTTTAAATAAATCCTCTTGGTCTTTTTTTAAGACCCTATCCTAAATATTTGCATTATTAATGAATGTTTTTACAGAAAATGCCCTTATTCCACAAGTATTTTTAGTCAAAAGAAAAATAAATGTAGTGTGTAAAAAGAAAGTTAATTGAAGAATTAATTAAAAAGGTGAGTAGAAAACAAAATGTGATAATAATGAGTCCAATAATTTAGAAAGTAATTTATTTGGAAAACTAATATAAAGTGTAGACATATTTAATTACTCTAACAAATTTAACTACTTTTCTTAATCCATATGACTTAGTTAGGGGGTCCTATAAATAGGACTGAAGGTAGTATTTGATAATTTAATTATCATTTATTAACTTGATAATTCAGTTGGTGACTTATATATAAAATCACAGGGAATAGATAAATACATATATAATTTTAAATAAACTTCATCGTCTTTCTTCTGTTGCATTTTAAAAAGCTTAATTGCACTTTTGGTCACCTAATTTACATTTTAAGCGAATCCGGAACCCCAAATTTACAAAATGGAAAATTTTAATTAGTCCCTCTGTTAGCTTTTAAAAATTAACAATTATTTTAATTCAAATTAGCGACAATCTCTTAAAATCAGTGACGATTTTTATCCAAACTTGTGACGGAGCGACTAAAACTGCCCACTTTGCACAATTTGGAGACCAAAACCGCTCATTTGAAAGTCGGGGGACCAAATTTACACAAAATGCAAAGTAAGGCTCCAAAAGTTCATCTTGTTTGTAGTGGAACTTGAGCTAAAAAAATTGGTTTATAAAAACTCGGCTCGAATTCGATTTGAGTAAATTAAATTTTAATTTAGCCGAGGTTATTAGCATAATTATTAGCATCTAGGTTGAAGTTTGTGATTGGTAAGCTGATTTCTGAGAACCAGTCAACTTTTGTAGGAGGCAGAAATTTGCTAGATAGTGTGGTAGTGGCTAATGAGGTTGTAGATTTATTGCAAAAAAGAAAGATTCCGTATTTGTTCATGAAAGTAAATTTTGAAAAAGCCTATGATTCAGTAAATTGAGATTTCATGGATTATATGTTAGGAAGAATGGATGTCATGCTAATTTTCGCTTTCAAAATTTCACCACACATCACCCTTTATGTGTCATTCAATACAACTACCATTAATACTCTTGCTTAGTTTATATTGTGACACCTCATTCTGAATGTGTCAAGACAAAAAAATTAGTTGGCATTTCTTCCCATCTTGCTTTCGGTATGTGTCGCACAAGTATATTGAAGACTAGGGAAATATGCAACCACTTATTCATTTTAGTCATCAAAAAATTACTCTAAATAAGACAATAATTAAAACATGCAAAATCCCATTATATATACCTTCACATTCTCCCTTCCTCTCAAACTTCATACACGAAAAATGATATGAATTATCACCCTACTTATAAGTTTCAACCCACTTAAGTTGCTTTTAAAGATGGTGGCTTTTAGCATAAGTAAGTGCTTTTACTTACTAATCATACACCAGTTATATTTATCTACAAATGCCAGTTGCAGTGTGTTAGTAAACATGATATCAGGAAAATGAAATACTAGTGAGAATTAGAGAAAATCATCACTACAACAAAATTCATTTTTAGCTGCAAAAAATATGATATTTAGTGGTAATGAAAATAGTCATTGAAAGTTTTACTTGCAATAAATCATTAGTTAGTATATCTAGTGCTGGTAAAAGCATTCTCAGCCATGGTCAGAATTGCTGGAAAAGGGAATTTAAGACCAAATTTGGTTTGTATGAATGGTTGGTGACGCCCTTTGGTTTATCAAATGCTCCTAGTACCTTCATGCGTTTGATTCATCATGTGTTGAGAGAGTTTATGGGTAAATTTGTGGTTGTTTATTTTGATGAAATCCTTGTATACTCACACACTTGATGAACATTTGGTACATGTAGAGTGTCTTCTCCAATCCTTGCGCCAAGAGAAGTTATATGCTAACCTAGAGAAATGTTTCTTTTACATGGAGAAAGTTGTCTTTCATTGTTTTGTAGTTAGCAAGGATGGCGTCCAAGTAGATGAGGACAAGTTGAAGGCAATTAAGGAGTGGCAAAGACCAACCAACATTAAGGAGGTAAGAGGTTTTCATGGTCTTGCAAGTTTTAATAGGAGATTTGTCAGGGACTTTAGCACTATTGCCTCTCCTTTGAATGAACTTGTTAAAAAAGGCGTTGCTTTCAATTGGGGCAAAAGACAAGAAGAAGCTTGTGTGACTTTGAAAGATAAGTTGACAAATTCTCCCATCTTAGCCTTGCCTAATTTTGCAAAATCATTTAAGATTGAGTGTGATGCCTCCAATGTGGGAATATGTGCGGTTTTATTGGAAGAGGGGGACCCAATTGCATATTTTAGTGAAAAATTGAGTGGTGCTGCCTTGAATTATCCCACTTATGATAAGGAGCTCTATGCTTTAATTAGAGCATTGCAAACTTGGCATCATTAATTGTTGCCTAGAGAGTTTATCATTCATAGTGACCATGAGTCACTCAAGTACCTTAAAGGTCGAGGCAAGCTCAATAAGAGGCATGCCAAGTGGGTTGAACTTTTTAGACCAATTTCCTTATGTAATCAAGCATAAACAAGGAAAGGCCAATAAGGTAGCGGATTCACTTTCAAGAAGGTATATACTTCTATCCTCTCTTGGTACTATTCTTGTTGGTTTTGAGTCTATGAAGGAATTGTATACTTGTGATAGTGATTCTGGTAAAGTTTATGGTGTTTTGCTTAAAATGCTTGACCAAGGCATAGTGAAGTCGGAAGGTGATTATTTCTTAGTGGATGGTTATTTGTTTAGGAACAATTTACTTTGTGTGCCTCATGGATTTATTCAAACTTTACTTATTTTGGAGGCACATGAGGGTGGTTTAATGGGGGACTTTGGCATTGCTAAGACTCTAGATACCTTTCATGAGAAATTCTTTCCTCGTATGAAGAAACATGTTGAGAAACATTGCAAACGGTGTCTAGTTTGTAAGCAAGCAAAGTCCAAGGCCATGCCACATGGTTTGTATATGCACCTTCCAATTCCTACTTCACCTTGGACACATATCTCCATGGACTTTATTTTGGGTCTTCCTAGGACACAAAGGGGTCATGATTTCATATTTGTTGTGGTAGATCATTTTTCCAGGTTGGCACACTTTATAGCTTGCTCAAAGGTGGATGATGTGGCCCATATTGCCAAGTTGTTCTTTGAAAATGTGGTCAAATTACATGGTATTCCAATCACTATTGTTAGTGATAGGGACGCCAAGTTTTTGTCATATTTTTGGAGGACTTTGTGGGCCAAGCTAGGTACCAAGTTATCCTTTTCCATTACTTGTCACCCACAAACGGATGGGCAAATGGAAGTAGTGAATCGGACCCTTGGCACCTTCTTTAAAGCTATGGTAGGAAAGAATGTGAAATCTTGGGAGGATTGTCTCCCTCATGTTGAGTTTGCTTACAATCGAGTAGTGCATTCCACCACAACTCATTCACCCTTTTAAAACTATTTATGGTTTTAACCGTTTGACTCTATTGGATTTTTTACCTTTTCCTCTTGACAATGTTTTGGTGCACAAGGATGGTGAGGCTAAGGCTTCTTTTGTTAAGAAACTACAAGAGAAAGTTAAAAGAATGAAGAAGAAATGTTGGGATTTAGAGTGGAAATGTTTGGATTTAGAGCTGCCATGTGAGAATCAAGAAGAAATTTAAAGAAGAGATGGAGATGATAAAAGGAAAAATAAAATAAGAAGGACAGGGAGAGGGGTGCTTATATGAGGAAGAAATGAGAAGAATGAAAAAAATGAAAACGATGGAGAAGAGAAGAAGTGCTCTGCAGCCAGGAAGGTAAGAGAAAGGAAGAAAAAGATCAAGGGAGAAGGGCTTTGCTTGAGCCTTCGGGTTCTGGTTTTCTCCTTTTTCTTTTTCCTTTTTTTTTAAAACTTCAGTACCATCTCTTTTTTCAATTCTCTTTTTTTCAGACCAATTCTTCTTTTTTGGTTCCATGTTCAGCCCAATTCTAAAGCCAAAATTTCGCTCTTTTTTTATTGATGTTTTCCTACTTTAAACTTTAATTCTTATAAACAAAACATAATAAACTAGAAATAACATGTTTTTTTTCCATATAATAACATTTTGATAAGAAAAATAATAAAATCAATTATGAACATTTTTCTAGAATCTGAACCATTTTTATTATTGTGAAATTTAATATATATGATAATAAAATAATAACTTTGAATCTAATAGAAGAGTTTGCAAATAAAAAAAGTTCTGCGATAAAAATTCTTTAGAATTTAAAATTCAATTTAAATTTACACTATGACCTAAATTGAAGAATAAAATATAAGAGACAAATTTAACTAATACATGACTGATCAATAATACCAAGTTCTCTTCTAATAATCAGAATCCAAATAACCAATTAAATTACAAGACGATCCCTTCGGATACCATAATCCCATGTTAGGAGTACCAATCAAAAATCTCATTATTCTTTTTACTGCACTTAGGTGTGATTCCTTAGGATTAGTTTGATATCTAGCACACATGCATACACTAAACATTATATCTGGCCTACTTGCAGTTAAATAGAGTAAAGATCCGATCATACCTCGATATTTAGTAACATTTACAGGTTTACCTTGTTCATCTTTATCCAAGTAGCATGATGTACTCATGGGAGTTGTCATTTCTTTTGAATTTCCCATTCCAAATCTTTTGAGCAACTCTTTGCAGTACTTGCTTTGACTTATGAAAGTCCCATGTTCGGTTTGTTTGATTTGAAAACCAAGGAAGAAGGTAAGTTCTCCCATCATGGACATTTCAAATTCTACCTGCATATTACTAGCAAACTCTTTGCATAGAGATTCATCAGTTGCACCAAATATTATATCATCTACATATATTTGAACAAGTAAAATACTACTATTTTTATGCTTTATAAAGAGGGTAGTATCAACTTTACCTCTTTGAAAATCTTTATCTAAAAGAAACTTGTTTAGCCTTTCATACCAAGCTCTAGGGGCTTGTTTTAAACCATATAAAGCTTTCTTAAGTTTAAAAACATGATTAGGGTATTCAAAGTTTTCAAAACCAGGAGGCCGATCAACATACACTTCTTCTTGAATGTAATAATTTAGAAAAGCACTCTTTACATCCATTTGATATAATTTAAAGTTCATGATGCATGCAAATGCAAGTAATAATTTAATGGCTTCTAGTCTAGCAACAGGAGCATATGTTTCTTCATAATCTATGCCTTCTTCTTGATTATACCCTTTTACAACTAGTCTAGCCTTATTTCTAGTGATTATGCCATATTCATCTAGTTTATTTCTAAAAACCTATTTAGTACCTATTATCTGATGATCATTAGGCCTAGGTACAAGTTCCCATACTTGGTTTCTTTCAAATTGATTTAACTCATCTAGCAATTAGCCAATGTTCATCATTAACTGCTTCATCTATAGAAATAGGTTCTATTTGAGAAACAAATGCCATAAAATTACATACTTCCCTAAGTGCTTTTCTAGTTATTACCCCTTTTGAGATATCACCAATGATGTTGGCAATGGGGTGATTCTTAGAGATCCTCCACTCCTTTGGTAGATCTTCATGAGGCTCATTTGAAACCTCAGGTTGAAGAGGTTCTTCTAGTTTCACATTTTCATTCTGCTTCTTTTCTTCAAGAGTGGTGCTTTCCAGAATATCTGCAAGATCATCAACTACCTTTCCCAAGCTTTTGAGATTAGATTCATCAAAGGAAACATGAATAGATTCTTCAACAATCATTGTTCTTTTATAATATATTCTATAAGCCTTGCTAGTTAAAGAATATCCTAAAAATATTCCTTCATCAGCCTTTGCATCAAATTTTCCCAAATTATCCTTTCCATTATTCAAAACAAAGCATTTGCATCCAAAAACATGTAAATGAGAAATGTTAGGCTTTCTATCTTTGTAAAGCTCATAGGGAGTTTTCTTTAAAATGGGTCTAATGAGAACTCTATTCATAACATAACATGCGGTACTTACTGCATCTGCCCAAAAATATTTTGGAAGGTTTGTATCATTAAGCATGGTTCTAGCAAGCTCTATTAAAGAGCGATTTTTCCTTTCCACAACACCATTTTGTTGTGGGGTTCTTGGAGCAGAGAAATTGTGTTCAATTCCATGTTTGTAACAAAACTTTTCAAATAAATGATTTTCAAACTCCCCACCATGATCACTTCTAATGCATCCAATTCTCAAATCTTTTTCATTTTGAACAACTCTTGCTAACCTTTTTTAATGCAGAAAAAGCTTCATTTTTATGAGAAAGAAAAATGGTCCATGTGAATCTAAAGAAATCATCTACTATAACAAGAGCATAATAATTATCACCAAAACTCATAGTCCTAGAGGGTCCAAATAAATCCATATGTAAAAGTTGTAAAGGTCTAGAAGTAGAAATAACAGTTTTATACTTAAAAGAAACCTTTACTAGTTTTCCCTTTTGACATGCATCACATAACTTATCTTTTTCAAACTTATGCTTAGGCAAACCAATAACTAAATCTTTTGAAATCAATTTGTTTAAATGATCCATATGAATATGAGCAATTCTTCTATGCCATAGCCATGACTCTTCCTCTTTACTAATAAGACATTGTGCATCATTTGAGGAAATATCATCTAAGTTAATCATATAAATATTATTAACCCTATGTCCAATGAATTTAATCACATTATCTTCTTTTCCTTCTATGATACAAGCATTTGAGTCAAAAATAACTTTATTTCCTTTATCACAAAGTTGACTAATGCTAAATAAACTATGTTTTAATCCTTGAACATATAAAACATTATCAATAGAGGTTGAAGGAGTCTTACCAACTTTACCAACACCAAGGATTTTCCCTTTGTTGTTATCTCCATATGTGACATATCCATTCTAATTCAGAGTTAGAGAGGAAAATTTTGAAATGTCTCCAGTCATATGTTTCGAGCAACCACTATCAAGATACCATCTAGAGTGCTTTGCCGTCAAGAAAACCTACAACACAATTTAAGACTTAATTTTAGGTACCCATATCATCTTGGGTCCTTGAATGTTAGTTTTGGGAAGGGTGCCTTTTGGAACCCAAATTTTGGATCCATTTTGAACACCTTTCTTTCTTATATTTCAAGTAGATGCACTATGTCGCTTTCTACCACAATAGTTACATTTAATAAATGGACTAGTAGATATGTTATAAGAGATAAAGAAATTCTTGTAAAGCTTTTGTTGTTTTGAAGGATCATATCCTAATCCTGCTTTATTGAAATGACAACCTTGTTTTCCTAATAATATATTCAAGTTATCTCTTCCCATTGTAAATTTTGCCAAACCATTTTTCAAATCCTCAACTTCTTTTTGTAAAATATCACAAGATGTGCAAGGTGTGGACTTTTGAAAATTACAAGAGGTGCATGTGTGATCAATTGATACTAGTGCTTCTTTTTCAATTCTTAACTTGTTTATCTCTTCACTAAGACTTGTAACCTTTTCTTCTAGAAGAGAAATCATTTTATGTGATTTAACTAGTTTCTTAGCAATCTTTAATGATTCAACATGCAATTCTTCAGAAGCTTCTTGTAACTCATCATAACTAGGATTAAGAGGGTCTAAGTCATTTACCTCATTTTCATCAAGGTTGGCCATGAGACAAAGATTGGCTTCCTCATTTTCGGATTCATTTGATGAGTCAATATCATTTTCTTCCCAAGCAATGTTTTCTCTTCTTCCCTTCTTTTCTTTGTAGGGCTTTTTCTCATTCTTCTCCATCTTCTTTTGATAGATTGGGCAATCCATCTTTATATGTCCAGGCTTGCCACATTCATAGCAAGTTGGAGTTGCATTTGAGGTTTCTTTGTTGAAGTTTTTCTTGGAGTTAAAAGGTGGTCATTTTGACTTCCTTTCTTCTTAAGGAATTTTCCAAATTTCTTGACAAGAAGAGTTAGATTTTCTTCATTTAATTTCATAGAATCGGAATCATCTCCTTCTTCATCATTGATAGGAGTAGATGTTGCTTTGAGAGCAATGCTCTTCTTCTTTTTGTCACTCTCCTCATGTTGTTGCAATCTGCATAGTTCAAGTTCATGCTCTTGTAACTTTCCAAAGAGAGTTGCAAGGGACATGGTACCAAGATCTCTTGATTTTGCAATTGCTGTGACTTTGGGCTGCCAGTTTCTGTTCAAACATCTTAAGACTTTGTTAATAAGTTCTTCATTTTGAAAACTTTTCCCTAAAGTAATAAGATGATTTACTATATGTGTAAAACATTTTTGCATGTCTTGTTTGCTTTCTCCCTGATTCATACTAAATAATTCATACTCATGAGTAAGAGAATTAATTCTAGCCCTTTTTACTTCATTAGTACCCTCATGAGTAACTTCTAAGGTTTGCCACATTTCTTGTGCAGATTTGCAATTTGAAATTCTAAAGAACTCATCAATTCCTAAGGCCGATGTAATGATATTTTTCTCTTTCAAATCATATTGAACCTTTTTCTTATCATCAAGACTCCATTTGCTTCTAGGTTTTTCAATTTCTTTTCCCTCAGATGTATGCATGGGAATGAATGGTCCATTTTCTATAGCATTCCATATATCCAAATCAATAGCCTCGATAAAAATTATCATTCTAACTTTCCAATAGAAATAGCCTTCTCCATTAAACATAGGCGGACAACTAATGGAGGCGCCTTCCGAATTAAAAGAACTTTGAAAAGAGGCCATCTTCTTGAGGCTGTGAAGCCCTTAAATCAAGAACCGAGCTCTGATACCACTTGTTGAACAAGGGCCTCAATGCTCAAGAGGGGGGGTGAATTGAGCGTTGAAAAACTTTTTCGCAAATCTTTACAAAATCGTTTATATTGATTTATGAATTTAGATATATGAAGTTGATGAAGAGAAGATGAACAACAATGCAATACTAAATATAAAGTATGCAGAAAATAAAGAGTTAGGGATAGAGAGAATCAAACAACACAATTTATACTGGTTCAGCCACTAAACCTCCTTGTGGCCTACATCCAGTTCTTCAAGTCTCGATCAAACCTTTATTATCTTTCCAAGCTTTAACAGGCGCTTGTGACTTTTACAAGATAGAGCGCTTCTCACACCTTGGGATACCCCACCCAAGTGTTTAAGCCTCATAAATCCTTAGGGATGCCTCACCCTAGTGTTTTCAATGAGGGATGCCTCACCCTCACCAACTTAAATGAAAAAAGGAGAAGAAAAGATGATGGAACTCTCTCAAGAGTAGATTATACAAATTGAAGTTCTATAATCAGTAGGTTATCACAAAGATAGAGCAACACTCAAGCAAAAACAAGAGAACAAGAAATTAATATGATCAATGTGAGAAAAGGAGATTTGTGGCTTTGCTTGATGTTATCCGAATGCTAAAACACACATATTTATAGCCTTTATGAAGATATAGCCATTGGGATGTGAAAGGGTGTGTTTCTAAGAGCTTTCATCAAGTTTTAACGAATTTTTACGTTATTGGTCGTTTATGGCCGTTTCTGACCGTTTTTTACCGTTATTCAGCGACAACTTTTCACATCAAATGAAAGAATAAAAAATTGCTCCATCAAATGATAACTTGCTGACCTTACACTTGCTTGGCCTAAGTCTTGTGTTCATAATCAATGAAGTCTTCTTTGACTTCGCACAACATGTTGTTTATCTTGAATCACGTGCTTGGAGCTATTTGGTTGGAATCATCAAAACTCTTTCAATTATTTGCATCCACAGTACTGCACAAATTGGTTGGAAGTGGTTAGTCAAGTATACCTGCACCGGTTCACTTATTGTTAGAAGTCTCACATCGGCTAGTGATATGGCCATTATTGAGTTTGTAAGGGTGTGGCAATCCTCATCTTACAAGTTAGCTTTTGGGATTGAGTTAGGCCCAAATCCAAAATGTAAGACAGTATCAGAGCCTATCCTAGGCCCGTTTGTTGGCCCCATGTTTGTTGTTGGGTGTGTTGTTGGGTGTTTGTTAGTCTCACATTGTTGGGCCACCCATTTGTTTGTCCACCCGTGTTTGTCCATGCTCTTGCTATGTAGTGCTGTTGTGAGGGGGCGTGTTAGAAGTTCCACATCGGCTAGTGATATGGCCATTGTTGAGTTTATAAGGGTGTGGCAATCCTCATCCTACAAGCTAGCTTTTGGAATTGAGTTTGGCTCAAACCCAAATTGTAAGACTTATGTCTTTTTTCTATTAACTTGCAGTTGTTTAATTTGCATAAACTATGATAGAATAGGCCTAAATTCTTAAAAGTTATATGGTGGCTGTTTAAGAATATAATGAAATAGGGGACGCATTAATAGTTAATACGTTTTCTAAATATATTCTTATGAAAAAAAATTCACTAACTTGATCTAAATTTTGCCTCATAGTTTTTTTGGACTACAATCAACCACTAAAATTTTATTAGGGTGTTTGGTCTAGTGGTATGATTCTCACTTTACATGTGAGAGATCGCGAGTTCGATTCTCGCAACACCCCTACTTAATTAATTTTAAATTTTGTTTTATTATGCAACTAGTTTGTGGATAAACATTGAATTGCTATGGTCTTATTTTAAGCTCTTCATTCATGTGTTTACTACTTAAATAATTGTAATTATGGTTTAAAACTTTTTTGACAATAAATACTTTTAACGGAAATAATAAATGCCAGTAATTGGGCTAAAATAAGTTACTTAGGTTTAGGTTTTAGTGGCTATATAATTTGTCACTAACTATAAATAATAGCCGCTATAAGTTTGGTTCTTTAGCGGTAAAAAATTGGGTCTTTATTAGCAATTGTTGTAATGGCCGGTAATATTTTTACAGACACTGAATACAACACTATTATTTAATTGATGTTAAAAGTTTTTGTAACTATTTGTATTGTCAGTATAAAATAATTGCCACTAAAATGCCATTTTGAACTAGTCGGGTTACGAGTAGTAAAGGATCTAGGTAATTCTCTAGAACCCTAACTCTATAATTTTAACACAACGGCCTCCTAACGTTATTGGATATTTCTATTCAATTTTAAGAATATTCTAACATTAACTTGTGTATCTTAAAATTCACTTTTTTTCTTTAAAGAAAATATGTCTGGAATATTGGAATTTCTATATTACGTTGCCTTATGACTTGTTTGGTTCGACGTTATCGCAGAAGTGAGAAATCACATTATATTGTAATTTTATTGAAATTTAGCGATCACCAATTTCAGTTTGGAAAGTTATATAGATAAAATTGTGTATTTAATTTCGTGTAGTAATATTTTAAGATAAGACAATCATTGTCACTCTAATTTATCACATGTTTACTCTATCAAATAATTTATTACATGTAATTATTACTTGTCCTTTTAAGTCATTTTAAAAATATAAGCTACCTAATAAGCTATTTTTACCAAACATCTCTACTCTATTATAAGTCACAAGTCATAAGCTATAAGCTACAAGCTATAAGTCATAAGTTATAAACTATAAGCTATAAGCTAGTGTTACCAAACAGAGCCGAATGAAAAAAAATGAAAACGTTGGAGCAGAGAAGGAAGAATTGTGCTGCCAGGAAGAGAAAGGAAGAAAAAGATCAGGGGAGGAGGGCTTTGTGTGAGTGTCAGAGTGTGTGTCAGGGTTTTGTTTTCTTCTTTTTTTTCGTTTCCTATTTAACAAAAAAAAATCAGTACCATTTCTTTTTTTTATCAATTCTCTCTTTATTTGTTCTGCTCAATCTAAAACCAAAATTTCTCTCTTTTTAAATTGATGTTTTCTCACTTTGAACTTTCAATTTTTATAAACAAAAACCAATAAACTAGAAATAACATGTTTTTGTCATTTTAGTTAAATTTAGAAAAGAAAAACAATAAAATTAATTATGAACATGTTTTCAATAATATGTGTCAAAATAATACTAAGAAGAAATTAACTTACTTCTCCTCAACTTTACCATTTCATTACACAGACCTTCTTTACGGTTAAAAGTCCATTAGTGAAATTAGTTAAGGATGTCTTTCTCTGGACTTCCAACCCAAATACATTAGTGAATTGTTAATTTTACTCATGTTATCAATTTTACATGCAAATTTTTACCGTAACATCCCTTGATCTTTACTACTATTAATTTTAACTTTACTCCTAAATTTGCATGTAAAATTGATAACATGGATAAAATTGACAATACACTATTGCATTTGGGCTAGAAGTCACGTATAGAGCATTCTTAACAAACTTTAACTAACTTCACTAACGGACTTTTAACCGCAGGGGAGGTTTGTGCAATGAGATGCTAAAATTCCTAGCAGGTCTGTGTAATTTATTAAATATGCATGGGTTGGGGTTATCTAACCAAAGTTCATGAGAAGTCAATGTAATTTCTCATAATATTAATAAGTAAAAATTATGAGAAAATATCTATAAATTAGCTCAAAATTTGATTAAGATAACTCTATTTTCATAAAGTTATAAGTCCCCTTTAGTTTTCCAAGGAGCTAGTAGCTAATTTTGGTCTTTGTTTTCCTTTTTATTTATTTTCTTTTTGCTGGTTCACCACTGTATATAGACCTTTAATGAGCGCATATTTCCCTTTAGTCTATATCAATTAAAAATTTTTGGCTTATCAAAAATAATTATTGAAATAATTAAATAGGGTTGACAATATTCATCCCTATGGCTAGAACCGAACTGAGTTCACTTGATTTCTATTTGATATTCTACTTGTTAGTTAGTGCGGTAAGTTTGATTCATGAACCAAATGAACTGAATTTGAGTCAAGCACATTTTGCCTCTTTCGATTATGATCTAGCTCGATATGTAAATACATAATCCCTTTGATACTTATATATAAGTCATCACCTTCAAGAATAAATTCTTTATCCTTCGTATAAATGAGCAACTAACATATTGATGGAGACTTTCCACTTTTACATTTTGTATAATTTTCAATAATTCAATTAATAATTGAATGGGCTAGAGAAAGAAATACTAGTTGATTTTGTGCATTGATTAAGATATTTCTACTAGACAGTAATGCCCTTGGCAGAATTCCCATCCATAGCAATATGAACGGATATTAATGAAACATTGATTGCATTTGACGAATGACGAAAGAATATCTATAATCACAAAAGCATAAATAACATCGTGAAAGTTACAAGATAATTTTATGTGTTGTGATCGCGAACATACTAAATAGAGAATGAAAAACTCCATTTTCTTCTTTCATTGAACAACGTTTCTTTTTTTTAGTCAAAATATTTTTTGTCTAAAAAAGTATTTTTTTTATAATTATTTTAAACTAAACGCTTAGGCATTATTCATGAAAAAATATCAAAACTTTCAATAAATCCTACCAGTTATTAATTTCATTGGAGTTATCATTAAATATTTTTGATATAAAAGTAAATGAATGATAAATTTTCGAGGTGTCATGGCTCCCATCGACTCCCATTGTGATCCCTCAGTACTATAAGATCAGAGTTAGATATTTTATTCTTTTTAGAATGATAGACATTTTAATCCTTTCGACAATTAAATAACATTTAAAAATTTAGTATAAAATGATTGAAGTGACTGTAGCTTTGCAAAGTCCAAACTAGTTTAAAGTTTTTAAAATCTCAATGAGTAAAATATTTTGACTTCTGCAGTTCTGCTATCTCAAGGAGCTAGTAATTTAGAGCAGTGCTGTCAATACGGGCTTAGGCCCAAGGGCCAACCCAACCTGACCCCATATTTAGAGTATAGTGCCGGACTATATTTTGACCAAAAAAAAAGTATCAGCCCCGATAATTTTTGCCCTTATTAATTGGGGTCTGGTTAGAAAAGAGAGAGAACAGGTTGTGATGAAAAAAAATTGCTTTACCTTCCAAACCAAAATGTAGAAGTTCATGGGTACTTGACCAAAAAAAAAAAAACGGGTAACCGAGTTATTACGTCCAGGGAACACTTTGCCTATATTGTTTAGTGTAAATTTTTTGAAATATTTATATTTTAGAAAATATCTTATTTATAATCTATCCTTACCTTTTAAAAAATATCTATTGGTAGAGTATTTTAATTCTAAATGTAGAAGAGGGAATCGTTAAAAGCATTGCAAGTTAACATTAGTTTTACACCGTTATTAAACTTCATTTATACTTTATCAATCTAATCGTTGGGTCATAAGTATAAACTTTGATGATTGATAATGTCATATTTTATAAAACAAAATTAACAATAAGCAATTAATCACATGACTATTATTTTTCTTTTCTTGTACCCTTTATTTACATGAATAAATGCAAATGAGGTACATATACTCTTTTGTTAACAAATGCATGATACTTCGTCCGTTCTTAATTATCGGTCCCTTTGGAAAAAAAAAATTATACATATTAAAAAATGTGTTAACATATATCTAGAAAATACATTGATACTTTGAAAAGTTATCATAAATATTCAATTTTATCCCTATTTAAAATTTACTTCCATTTGAAAATCAAACTCCTCTATCTTTATTAATTAGGGGCAAAAGAGAAAAATTACAATAAATATCCCAATTTCCCATGTTTGAGGCTTATAAAAGGAACACTAACTTTTGTTTAGGGGTTTATATTTAGGAACGACGATAGTATAATTTTTACTAGTTATAATTGCTTAGCAATTTATGATCCATTCATGATTTTGGAATATTTCTTTTCATGATGTTGTGAATTAGGAATCAAGTTGTTCTTGTGTTTAATTGATAATTATTGAATTTTGAGGTGTGCCTAATGAAAGGGTTTTCAATTTGTGAGTTTTATTGCAATGAGACTCTTTTATTAGTATAATTTATCTTACTACAACAATAAAACTTTTTTTTCATAAGAAAGTAGTACAACTGAGGATTGATAAGTGCAAATTAGTGTGTTTATATAATAAATAATTTGCACTTATCTTCTCATGAAATAACATGTTTTGTGTAAATTTCATCTCTAATCCATACTTTGTAAGTTCAAGAGTAAAAAGGGAGAAATAATAATTTTTCTAACTCTAAGAAATGTATTTTCAGGTGTTTTGGAAGCTAAATTAGAAAGCCATGGCTCGAGCACTGGGAACTGAGCTAGCATAGGATCCTTATTGCAAGCATAAATGCTCTGGCGCTCGAGCGCCACAGCAAGGCTCGAGTGCTGGTATCAGTTCAACATTGGATCCTCATTGCCAAAGTTATGAGTCTGGCGTTCGAGCGTCACATCAAGGCTCGAGCTCCAGACACATTAACTAGCGCATTAATGGCCAGTGCTCAAGCGCTGAAACTGGCGCTTGAGCGCCAGAATCCTCTCCAGAACACCTATAAATACAGCTTTGCTGAGTGAGGAAGAGATATTGGATTGTAGAGAAAAAACACTAAGTTACATTACTTTAGTCAGAGTTCTAGTACTCTTAGGTTTTGTTCTTGAAGTTCATGGCCTTGTTTGGCTAAGCTTTCCACTGGGATTGAATGTAATTACTTTATGTTTTTTTACTTTCAATTATTAGTTATTCTATTATATATGAATTGAAGTTCTTCTTCTGTTCTTATTTTGTTGGTTTAGCTTGATCACCTTTTCCATGTCTTAGTTTATTTGCATAGTTGAGAAACTTGTTTATAAATGGATTTGGAGAAAAACTCTCATAAAACCTTCTAGTCTAGAGATAGATGAAAGTTCTTATGAATGTCAAAATACTCTGGTTAATGCAAGACTTAGTTCCTAAAGCTTCAAGAGATTGAGCTCTAGAAACTAGTGTTTTAGTATCAAGTGACAAAGATATTTGCACTTTTGACGTTGAGTATGCATCTTTTTTTATATAATATTTAACTTCTATTGAAATAAACAAAGTTAAGTAATGAAATTCAATCCCAGGTGAATTTTTATTTTATTTGTTTAACATTTTATCAAGCTCTTATTTTATTACTAGTTTACACTTCACTATGATTTTGTCACACTTTTGACTCAATTCTTAATCAAATAAATTCAGTGCATCCTCAGGACTATACACGTTTTATCACTATACTTGAAACGAGTTAACCATTTGGGGTTTTATAAAAAGGTTAACAAATTTCTGGCGCCGTTGCCGAGGAGCACGGTAGTTTATTTTTAAGTTTTGAGTTGATTTGTAAAATTTGTGAATAGTAATTCTTTTTGTACTTAATTATATATTTGTACCTAACTCTCACCATTGTTCCAGTATTGTTGTACGCTTACTTGCAGCAAAAGCCAAAGACATAAGTTATTGTATATTGACGAAATTGAGGCATTTGCAAGGCCAAAGTTTTTAATAAAACACCTAGAACAAAAGGAGGGAGAGAGTTCCTCAATTTTCTTTAGTAACTCTACACATTCTGCTACTCTTGTCATGGCTGAGGAAGTTCATAATCCGTCGAGGGTTGTCCTTAGTGACTATGTGATTCCTCAAGGTCCAAGGAACCGGTCCGCTATTGTCTTGTACCCCATAACTTAGCAAATGGAGATTAAGCCATATTGGTATAATCTAATTCTGACTAATCAGTTCACGGGGAAAGATCATGAGCATCCGCATAATTTCTTGGAAACCTTTTATGATCTTGTAGTGACTATGGACGTGGATGAAGCAAGTGCGAGGATGCCTATATGAAATTATTCCATTTAGCACTTATTGGAGATGCAAAAGAATGGTTCAAGACTTTTCCGAGTCAGTTTGAACACATGGAGTGAGGTTGACGAAACCTATTTAACAAGGTTCTTTCCTCCTTCTAAGATGATCCAAGTGCAATCTAAAATATCTGCTTTTAAGCAGGGGCAAGATGAAGCATTTCATGAGGCTTGGGAGAGGTACCAAAGGTTGTTAAGAAAATGTCCAAATCATGGGTTGACCGATGTTGCAAACCTGAATATATTTTGTGCAGGATTGAACCATCAATGGATAATCCATCTTACTGCAACTGCTGGAAGGTCACTTAAAACCATTGATGTACTGACTGCAATGGAAATTATCACTTTTATGGCAGCAAGTGATAGAGCTGGTCATCAGCCGAGAAGTCAAGTCTCAAAGCCCAAGGGTGTTCTTGAATTAAATTTTCTAATGCGATTCTGACACAGAATAAGCTTATGACTCAGCAAATTGAGCTCTTGAGTCAAGCTATTACCCAATTGGTGCCTAAGCCGGAACAAGTTCAAGTAGTGAATCAACAAGCTCAAGTAGGAGAACGTGAGTTGTGTGGTGACGCTCATTCATACACTCAATGTCCACATGCATCTTGCCAAAAAGATTAGGAGTTTAATTTTGTAAATAATCAGTCAAGAGGAAATTTCTTTTCTACACCCTCTAAATCTAATGTTTCCAATGCTGGAATACAAGGGTGGAAGAATCTTCAAGGACAAAATCAAACGAACTGGAAAAATTCAACGAATTTATCTAACAGGCCGCCATTTGTTCCATTGGTAGAGAGGACCATTAAATTGGAAGATACCTTGGATAAATTTATCCAAGCCTCAAGTTGGTCAAATCTCTAAGCAATTGGCAGAGCTTACCACTACTCCTTTCTTTGCTAATACCACCACAAATCCTAAAGAACAATGCAAGTCTATTGCCACAAGGAGTGGTAAGGAGATTGGTAAAGGAATAGGGGATCATTTGAATGAACCCAAGGATGTGGAAGGAAGTGTAGAAAAAGTAGCTTTGGAGGAAGTAGAAAAGGAAGTTGAAAGTGAAAGAAGTGAGGAGAAAAATAATGTAAATAATGAAAAAAATCAAAAAATCAAAAAGAAAAATGATGACAAGGAGATGATGGATGGAGTACCTCAGGTGAAGGAGGTTCTTTATCCTGTCCATCCATCAAAGAAGATGAAGGAAAAGCAATATGCTCGGTTTCTGGATATTTTCAAACAACTTCAAATTAATGTGCCATTCATTGAAGCTATGGAGGAAATGCCCACATAAGCCAAGTTGATGAAGGACTTGTTGACTAAAAAAAGAAAGTTCAAAGATGAAACTGTGGAATTAGAAGCCGGGTGTAGTGCTACTATTCAAAAATCTTTGCCTCATAAGACCAAAGATCCGGGTAGTTTTACTATTCCTGTTACTATTGGTGCTCTTCCCATGGGAAAGGCATTATTGGATCTTGGTGCAAGCATTAACCTCATGCTATTATCCATGTTAAAACAGATTGGTGATTTGGAAGTGAAACCCACTAGAATGACTCTCCAACTAGTGGATAGGTCATTAAAGTTCCCTTATGGTGTAGCAGAGGATGTTCTAGTGAGGATTGATAAATTTGTTTTTCCGGTTGACTTTGTCATCATGGATATTGAGGCAGATTTGGAGGTGCCTTTGATTTTAGGGAGACCTTTCATGAAAACGGCAAGAGTCATTATCGATGTCAATAATGGTCAACTCAAGTACGAGTTGAAGATGATGAGGTTAAGTTTGATGTCCTAGAGGCCATGAAACACCCAAAGGAGAAACAGTCAGCCTTTACGGTGGATGTCATGGAATAGGAATTTCTATTAGGGAAGCAAGAATTGTACCTGCAAACCCTTTATAAAAAGCCTTAGTGAAGTCTCATGCAAAGTTATATGACTTGGAGGAAGTTGAGATTGAAAAGTGTTTGAGGGACCTAGATACTCTTAAAGAGCTCCCGATGAAAACATTTGTTCCGAAAGATTTACCAAAGGGAGAAAAGTCAGAAAATAAAAAATTGGAGTTGAAAGTATTGCCGTCATATCTAAAATATGCATTTTTAGATGAAGGGGGGAGGCATGCCAGTTATTATTAATAATTCACTATCTTCTGCTCAAGAGGCACAATTCTTAGAGGTTTTGAGAGCCAATGAAGGTGCAATAAGATGGGCATTGACTGATCTTAAAGGTATAAGTCCTTCTTTTTGTATACACAAAATACATATGGAAGAGGAATTCAACCCTGTTGCCCAGCCTCAGGCGATTAAACCCAACTATGGAAGAAGTAGTGAGGAAAGAAGTTCTTAAGTTACTTGAAACTGGTATGATTTATCCCATTTCCAATAGTGAATGGGTGAGCCCAGTTCAAGTGGTCCCGAAAAAAGGTGGGATAATGGTTATTCAAAATGAAAAAAAATGAGTTAATCCCCACAAGGACAGTGACTGGGTGGCATATGTGCATTGATTATCGAAAATTAAATCAAGCCACTAGGAAAGATCATTTTCATTTACCTTTTATGGACCAAATGCTTGAGAGACTGGCTGGTCAGGCATATTATTACTTTTTAGATGGATATTCTGGGAACAACCAAATATTGGTAAACACATAAGATCAAGAAAAGACAACTTTTACATGTTCATTTGGAGTTTTTGCCTATAAACGTATGCCATTTGGATTATGTAATGCGCCTCCAACTTTTCTAAGATGCATGCTCGCCATTTTTTCAGATTTGGTTGGGAAATGTATCGAGGTATTCATGGATGACTTTTCCATATTTGGTAAGAGTTTTGACGAATGTTTGAACAATCTGAATGTTGTGCTGGGTAGATGTGTTCAAACAAATTTGGTACTTAACTGGGAGAAGGGCCATTTCATGGTGGAAGAAGGGGTGGCGCTGGGTCATAAGATCTCTTCTAAAAGGATTGAGGTTGACAAAGAAAAAGTGGAAGTCATTGAAAAACTTCCACCACCCGTGAATGTGAATGGAGTCAGGAGTTTTTTAGGACATGCTGGTTTTTACCAGAATTCATTAAGGATTTCTCGAAGAATGCCAAGCCACTTAGTAATCTTTTGGTTAAAGATGTGCTTTTCAATTTTGATGCTAAGTGCTTGGAAGCATTTGAGAGACTAAAGAAAAATTTGATCGTGGCTCCAATCATAGTCGCTCCAAATTGGTCTTTTGATTTTGAGCTTAACTGTGATGCAAGTGACTATCCTATTGGTGCCGTATTAGGCCAAAGAAAAGATAAAATTTTCACCCAATACATTATGCTAGTAAAGTACTTAATGATGCACATGTTAATTATGCAACTACAGAAAAAGAATTACTAGCTATTGTATATGGGTTGGAAAAGTTTCGATCTTATCTTATAGGGTCCAGAGTGATTGTCTTTACTGACCATGCAGCCATTAAATACCTGGTGACTAAAAAAGAGTCGAAGCCAAGATTGCTTCATTGGATTCTTTTGCTGCAGGAATTCAATCTAGTCATCAAGGATAAAAAGGGCCGTGAAAATTATGTGGCTGGTCATCTTTCACGACTCAATAATACAGAGGTGACTAGCGAAGAAGCAGAAATTGTCAAAGAATTCCTGGATGAACGTTTGTTGCTAATTCAAAAAAGGCCATGGTTTGCGGATATGGCTAATTTTAAGGCAGCGGGTATCATTCCGGATGAATATACTTGGCAAGAGAAGAAAAAAGTTCTTGAAAGACTCGTCTTACTTCATTTAGGATGATCCATTTTGATTCAAAATTGGTGGAGATAGTCTTCTGAGGAGGTGTGTTTCCCGTGAAGAATCAAAAAGTATGTTGTAGCATTGTCACAATTTACCCTAGGGGGACATTTTAACGGTGAACGCACTACAGCATAAATATTGCAGTCCGATTTCTATTGGCCAACAATCTTCAAAGATGCTCACATATAAGTGAAGGAGTGTGATAAGTGCCAAAGAACCGAAGGAGTCACAAGAAGAAATGAGATGCCATTAACCATTATGCTGGAGGTTGAGGTATTTGACTGTTGGGGAGTTGACTTTATTGGTCCGTTTTCACCCTCTTTCACCAATGAATATATTTTGGTAGGAGTGGACTATGTTTGTAAATCGGTAGAAGCAATTCCATGTGTAAGAGCAGATGCAAAGACGGTAGTGACATTCTTGAAAAAGAATATATTTTCAAGATTTGGGTCCCTGAGAGTACTCATCAGTGATGGGGGTTCGCACTTTTGCAACTCCTAGTTGAAAAAAGTCTTGGAACATTATGGGGTGAGACACAAAATTGCTAGTCCTTACCACCCTCAAACTAATGGTCAAGCTGAAGTCTCGAATAAAGAAATTAAGCGAATTTTAGAAAAGATCATTAGTGTTTCAAGAAAAGATTGGTCCATCAAATTGGATGATGCTCTGTGGGCGTACCGGACAGCTTATAAAGCTCCCATAGTATTAACTCCTTTTCAGTTAGTCTATGGGAAGTCCTGTCACTTATCGGTCGAACTGGAACATAAGGCATATTGGGCTTTAAAGTACTTTAATTTTGACCAAACAACACCTGGCGAAAAACGAAAAATACAACTTCATGAATTGGAAGAGTTGATACTTCGTGCTTATGAGTCTTCAAGGATATACAAAGAAAGAATGAAGTTGTATCATGATAAAAAGTTGGTCAAAAAGAAATTCAATCCCGGGTAATATGTTTTGCTTTTTAATTCTCGGTTGAAATTATTCCTGGAAAAATTAAAGTCCTAGTTGTTCGGGCCCTTTATGGTTAAGGAAATAAGACCTTATGGGGCCGTAGAGATTGAAGACCTAGTAAAAAATGAAAGCTAGACGGTTAATGGTTAAAGAATAAAGCTATATCTTGGTGGGGACGTCGAGCGGCTAACGACCATAATGGATTTAAAAGAAGCATAGCAATGCTACAGGCGTCAAGCTAATGACGATAAACAAGCGCTATTGAGAGGCAACCCAATTTTTAGGCTTGATTATCATTACAAGCAATTTGTTGCCCTACATCGGGGGTTGACTAGCCTTCACCTCTCCTACTATTCCAGGCTCAGTATTCTATGTCGGGTCAAACATTTTTCCAGCCCCGGATGCTTTTTTAGCTCAAATGGAGTGGCCAGGGGACCGACCAATTCCACCGGGGGAGGCAGCCGGAGATGGTGGTGACGGGAATGGTGGTAATGGAGAAGATGACGAGTCTGGTGGTGATGTGAACATTGACATTAATGATTATTTGGAGGAGGATGACCCATTACTTGGATAGTGGAGTTTCTTTCTTTGGTTTCTCTTGATGTTTGAACTTGTTTTTTTTTTCTTTTTAAAGTATTGTAGTTTTTTATTTTGTTTTGAAAAAAATAATTTATTAAGTAAAATGGTAGTTTTTTTTCAATGGCAAGTGTTGGTTTTGGTTGTGTGCAAATGAAAATTTATTATGATATTGCATGGATTGGAAAAGAGGAATTGTGAAATATACTAATTTGAAAGTTAACAAATCATGAGATGATTTTTGTGCATTGGGAATTGTGAAAAATTATTTTCAAGGTTAAAGCCTTTTTAGCCTTGTATGTTGAGTGAATCCCACAAATTGTATGAGAGTCATCTTTGTTAACTTGAATGAATTTTGTTTGAATTTGTAATTGCCATGATCAATTGAGACGTAAATATGATAGGCATAGTTTTATTGATTAAGTTTGAGCCAAAAAGCATACTTGTTGAATTACATCTTTTGTTGGTACCCACTTTGAGCCATAAATTCTTTCTTAAACCCTATATACTTATGTGAATGTTTTATCCTTACCTTTGGGTTGGAGAAAAATATTTATATATTTAAGGAGAATAATGGTTATACAAATGATGTATGTTTCTGTTGGCTTAAGAAGATGAGTCAAGTGTTTCTAGTATATGTGTAAATCCTTGGGCAGCCTTGTGTATATTTGTGAAAAAAAAAGAAATAAATTAAATAAATTGAAAGGTGCCTTGGAATAAGAAAGACAAACACTTGAAAGGAAGTTTGGGGTGAGCATGATGTGTAAAATAGGTTGGGGGGAAGCTTGTAAATATATGAATATGTATTCTCCAACTTGTTTTGCGTAACTAGAAAAACAAAGATTCTTTGTAGCCCAGCCTCATTACAACCTTTTGAAAAGACCTCTTGTTTTATTGTTTGATTTTGTGAAATGGTTTGGTGGCAAATGAAAAAAAAAAGTTCAAGTTAAGTGACATTGAGGAATGGAGCGAAATTGACACCATGTGAGGTTTAAGAGTGAACCTTTGTTAATGGTTGATTACAATTTTCTTTGCACTTAAGTCATAAACTGGTCCATTGCTTCTGTAAATTAGGTGATCATAAGTTCTTTCTTAACTCTTTCCATGCATATCATGAAGGTTGAAATTTGACACTTGATTCTTAACCCACACTTGCCATGTTTCTTTTGTTTGTTTCCTTTATGTTAGGGATACATTGCTTGAGGACAAGCAAAGTCATAGGTTGGGGGGAGTTTGATAAGTGCAAATTAGTGTGTTTATATAATAAAGAATTTGCCCTTATCTTCTCATGAAATAACATTTTGTGAAAATTTCACCTCTAATACATACTTTGTAAGTTCAAGAGCAAAAAGGGAGAAATAATAATTTTTCTAACTCTAAGAAATGTATTTTCAGGTGTTTTGGAAGCTAAATGAGAAAGCCAAGGCTTGAGTGGTGGGAACGTAGCTAGCATAGGATCCTTACTGCTAGCATAAATGTTCTGGCGCTCGAGCACCACACCAAGGCTCAAGTGTTGGTATCAGTTCAGCATTGGTTCCTCATTGCCAGAGTTATGAGTCTGGTGCTCGAGCGCCACACCAAGGCTCGAGCGCCAGGCACATTAACCAGGCATTGAAATTCATTAACCAGCGCATTAATGGCCAACGCTCAAGCGCTGAAACTGGCGCTTGAGTGCCAGAATCCTGTCCATAACACCTATAAATATAGCTCTACTGAGTGAAGAAGAGATATTGGATTGTAGAGAAAAAAACACTAAGTTACATTACTTTAGTCAGAGTTCTAGTACTCTTAGGTTTTGTTCTTGAAGTTCATGGCCTTGTTTGACTAAGCATTCCACCGGGATTAAATGTAATTACTTTATCTTTTGTTACTTTCAATTATTAGTTATTCTATTATATATGAATTGGAGTTCTTCTTCTTTTCTTGGTTTAGTTTGATCACTTTTTCCATGTCTTAGTTTATTTGCATAATTGAGAAACTTGTTTATAAATAGATTTGGAGAAGAACTCTCATAAAACCTTCTAGTCTAGAGATAGATGGATGTTCTTATAAATGTTAAAATACTCTGCTTAATGCAAGACTTAGTTCCTAAAGCTTCAAGAGATTGAGCTCTAGAAACTAGTGTTTTAAAATCAATTGACAAAGATATTTGCACTTGTGACATTAAGTATGCATCTTTTTTTTATATAATATTTAACTTCTATTGAAGTAAACAAAGTTAAGTAATGAAATTCAATCTCAGGTGAATCTTTATTTTATTTGTTTAACATTTTATCAAGCTCTAATTTTATTACTAGTTTACACTTCACTATGCTTTTGTCACACTTTTGACTCAATTCTTAATCAAATAAATTCAGTGCTCCATCAGGACGATACACGTTTTATCACTATACTTGAAACGAGTTAACCATTTGGGGTTTTATAAAAAGGTTAATAGGGATCGAACCCTATACCCACACACACATATCTCCATGCACTCATCAACTAAGCTATATGACTGGGACACCTATGACAATAATCGATAATAGTATATTAAAAAAAATGGTCTTAGATTTGACTCTTACCCTCACATTAAAAATCGGTTCTGACCACAACTCTGGCCTGGGCTCTGGCCCACAATTTTGAGTGTATAAAAAATAATTGGCCGATGGACTTTTTCCCGTGGCCCTATTTGGTTCTGGCTAGCCTAAATAGTCCATTTTTTCAGAGATTTATTGCCTAGCTCATTTTGAAAATGGCAAGACAGTTCCTTGTGATGTATAGCTATACAATTCTTCAATAATTCAAAATAAAAAAAATATATTATTTTTTCCTATAGTAGTACTAAAAACTATCATTTTTTTATAAGTGAAAGTTGTATGGTTGTCTTATTGTACACTAATCACTACTCATTATCAAATTTAAAAAAGACACATAACACACTTTAAATTAATTAAATTATACCGTGTATATAAGATTAATTCTAACAACTTTCTCTCATATTTTACACATAAACATGGGTTTGATTTATCTTATAAGAGTTAAATAATATAATTTAAAATGAATCAATTTTTACAATGTATATAAGATTCACTCTAAAGAAAAATCTTCTTGTAAGGTAAATAATAAGGTATAGATATAAAGTTAAATAAAAATATGTATATATATGAAGGAACAAACCAAATAAATATTGAATATTTTTAAATATCTTTTCTAATTTTTTAAGTAGGTTTTTATTTCTTCATTCACTTGACACATATTAGTGGACATAATATTTATAAATTGTCCATTGATAGATATTACTTGATAAGCTTAATTTTAAAATATTTAAACATACTTTATATTTTTATATATAAATTAATAAAATATCATTCTTATACTACTATATAACTATCTTCCTTATGCAAGAGATGACACCATGTCATCTTATCTAATCAAATAAAAAAAATTGATATAAGACAATCAGAAATTTAATTAAGTCATACTCCCCATTAAATCTTTTGAATTTAAATAGATATAAACTTGATTTTATGTTTTCGTCTAATATCTAGTTTTTTTTTTAATCTAAACTGTGCACCTGTATTTTTCAATTAAATGCTTATATTTTGTTTACATTATTAAAGATGTATTTGAGCTTTAATTAATTAAAAAAATGAGCTTTTATTAATTGAAGGAAAAATAAATTAAAGGAGAATATTATAATAAATAAAATAAGGCAAAAGTAATCATTTTAGTCCCTAAACTTTAGGGTTTACATCAAATTTTAGTTTGTTTCTTTTTTTTCATTTTGGCTCTTTTACTTATTTTTTCTTCATTTATTTCATTAAATAATTAATAAAAATGTCTATAATAGTTGCTGGTTGTATGTGGCAAAAAAGAAGACAAGGATAAAAAATATTATTGTAGGCATTCTTGTTTTAAGTACCATCTGCATCAAGCGAAGTATTAATTACTTTGGATAAGAGCGAAAAAAAGAAAATATGGGTGGCTATTATTGGGCTCTTATGAGAACATTAGGTCCAAAAGAACGTGATCGGAGTAACTTATACTTCAGTCAAAAGCAAACATTAGACCTATAAGAAAAAATATATAATTAATTATTACTTTAACTTGAAACACATTGTATTTTCAAAATAATAGAACATAAATAATTGATAATTAGGCTTGAAAATATGTCAAGACTTAGAAGAATGTGACAAAAGTAACTGATACTTGAGCCTATGGATGACAACGTAATGAGACGTGTACTACCTATTTAAACAAAAATAATATTTAAATTTTGCATTTTCTACCTAAAGTTTTAATTAAAAATTATTTAATTGTCAATATCAAATTAAAATACAATTTTATTATTTAAGTGAGATTTATTATCTGTGTCCTATTTATAAATTTTATCTATGAATGATTTCTTCTTTTTGTGTTATTTTATGAATTTTCACTTAAGAAAATTTGTAGAATAATATTAGCATTTTTTTAAGGCCAAATTTGTATTTTAGTCCCATAACTTTATCTCAAATTTATATTTTTTTTCATATTAGTAATTTATCTTTTCAATATAATATGATCATTTTCTATTACTTTTTAATATAAATTAAATAATTAACACCCAAAGTAATATTTTTTTTTATTCTTGTCTTCTTCTCTCTCACATCTAGCAATGATTTTACACATTTTTCTTAGTTATTTAACGAAATGAAATGAAGAAAAAAATAAGAAAAAGAGCCAAAATGAACCAAAAGAAAAAGAATGAAACTTAAATTTTGTGTAAAGTTTTGGGACGAAAATACTACTTTTATTTTTTATTTATTATGATATTCACCATTAATTTATTTTTTCAATTAATAAAATCTATTTTTAATTAATTAAAGTTTAAATATACCTTAAATAATGTAACTAAATTCTAAGCATTAAATTAAAAAATAGAGACATATAGTTCAGTTTAAAAATAAAAACTAAATATTATATTAAAAAATAAAATCAACTTTATATCTATTCAAATCAAAAAGATTTAATGGAAAATATGAGTTAATTAAAATTTTTATTTTTTCATATCAAATTTTTGATTTGATTGAATAAGAGGGCATGGTACCATCTCGATCAATATGGCACATGCATTTTTATCCAATCAAATAAAAAAATTGATAGGAGACAATAAGAATTTCAATTAAGTCATATTCTTCATTAATTTTTTAGATTTGAATATATATATATATATATATATATATATATATATATATATAAATTTGATTTGATAATAAAAAAGATATAAACCAATTCTTTTTAATTTGAATTTAACATTTATTTTTTATTTTTAATCTAAACTATATGTCTCTTATTACCAAAAAAAACTATGTGTCTCTATTTTTTAATTAAATATTTATATATTTGTTGTATTACTAAATGTGTATTTTGAGCTTTAATTAGTTCAAAAAAGAATTTAATTTCAATTTGATTCTTTTATTTTTGTTCATTTTAGCTCTTTTACTTATTTTTGCTTTGTTTTTTTATTAAATAATTAATAAAAGTATCTAACGAAAGTTGTTGCTAAATGTGAGAAAAAAGAAGGCAATGATAAAAAAATATTATTGTGGGCATTAATTATTTATCAACCAAAATTAATACAGATGATGATATTATATTGAAAAGATAAATTACTAATATAAAATATATATAACAGAGACTAAATTAGTTTGTTAGTGAACTTTTATAATATAATGATAATGATTAATTAAATAGACTAGTAATTTTCAACATGATTAATTTCTGAGGAACTAATTCTTTTAAGAACTAATTTTTTAGTCTTATAAATATTTTGGGTACTAATTCACTGTAAAAATTAACACAAGGACTAAATTTGTTACGAGTGAATTTATAAAGTAATTTCTTGATGTTATAATTTGTATGGGAAAAAATTTGATGACAAAAATCTATCAATGACTAAATCAATATTGAATGAGTAATTTCCAGCATGATATTATTTTGAGAGACTAATTTTTCATTAGTTAAATCGTTAAAATCTAATTTATAACTCTTTAAATTTTTCATTGACTACAAGTTTTAACACAAATATTCTGAAATGTATATTAGAGCTTTGCAATATCACTTAAGTAAAATTTCAACATTGCATGAAATTTTTCGGTTTAATTTTAAATTCAAATACTTGAACTTTGCATACATTATAAAACTTTAATTTTGTTTAATTTAACGTCTTGATATATTAATGTTCTGTTTTAATTGAAAGCTTTATTCTTCTAAATATTTAACATTATAGTTCAACTATATGTATTCTGTATATTTTATAAATTTTATCTTCTACTTCATCGATTCCAAAACTATAGTCATTTTAAACACCAAGCCCTTTAGCAGCGGTTCCCAACCGCTACTAATAGAAGCGCTGCCATAGGTGTTCACTCTTTAACAGCAGTTCCATAACCGCTGGCAAAGGGAAGCATGTAGCAGATGGGTCTGTATGTTTGAGCAGCGGTTATACATAGGAACCGATCGTTGCTATAGGTCTTTTTAATTTTTTCATTTTTTATTTGTTCTATTATCTTTTACTTCATAAAGGGATGTTGCGAGATTCGAACTCGCGACCTCGCATTTAAAGCGAGAATCACCACTAGATCAAACACCCAATAATAAAAATAATTAACAAAAATAATTAACGAATTGGTTTCAAATAAAATCATAAACTAATATATAAAGACATTAATTAAACCAGTGTTTTTCATAAGGTTCATATACTCCAATTTTTCAAATCTATAAAGGAAGCACATGCAATGAAAATTGAAGTCAAATATATCAAAAAATAAATAAATAATTAGCATGACATAACTACTAGTTCTCAAATACTTTTTGTATGAAAATTAAAGGTGGTGCAATGAGTTAAAAAAAGAGTCTTTACCGGTATAAAGGCATGATATCAAAAGGGAAACGACGTTCTTGCTGAAGAACCAAGAAAATTACTCGATCTAGATCAGGAAAGGGCTCCATCATTAGAATCTGAGTTTTGACAACATCATATTCATAATTAAGACCACTTAGAAATTTTATAATGCAATCTTCAAAGCGATGAGACGACCAAATTTAGAAGCAACACACGTGCATTTAACGGGACAAGAACATATAGGTAGCGGGCGGAATCAATCAATCTCTAATAAAATAACAAGTATATGTATCTTCTGTTTTTGCTTTTACCACCTCTTCTAGCTCGTACACTCTTTTGGGCCTCTCTGTTCCTTTTTTATCCTTGGCCCATCTTTCTTGGCCTATCTTTTTGTCTTCCTAGGGTTTACCTTTGTTTCTCTGTATAAAGCTCGTTGCTGTGCTGTTATTTGTGTGGGACACAAAATAATAAAATTCTTTTCTTTTCAGTTTCAGAGTCCATTATGGTATCATTGAGCCTCAACGGTTCACATCCCTTAGGGTTCTAGGGTTCCGCCGTCTCCACCTCCTCTTCTCTTTCGTCTTCGACGATCGTTCTGTTCTTCTCCTCAACAATGGCCAAACCAAACACATAACCGGATAACCCAACCCCACCCACAACCGATCCATATTTCCTTAATCCCGCTAACAACTTGGGTTTAGTAATCGCCACACCGATTCTTGAAGGCCACAGCAATTATCTGCTTTGGTCTCGCAACATGCTTCACGCCCTGATTTGTAAGGACAAATTAGGGTTTGTCGATGGCTCTCTGCCTAAACCCGCCATGGACGATCCTTTCTTCAAGGCCTGGGTCAAGTGCGACTCCATGGTTACCTCATGGATCCAGCATTTTGTCTCACCCCAGATTGGTCAAAGTGTCGCGTTCTTTGACACGACTCAAGAACTTTGGCAAGATTTACAAGATCGCTATTCCAAGGGGGAATTACTTCCGGTTCTCCAATCTCCTACAAGCTGCTCACTTTGTCTGTCAAAGGGACAGGGACATCTCTGACTACTTCATCCAATTGAAGGTCCTCTGGCAAGAGCTTTCTGCTATATGCCTTGTGTTTGAGTGTGTTTGCCCCACTAAGTGTTGTTGCGCCCTCTCCACGAACATCAAACACTATTATGAAGCTGAATATGCTTGCGCTTTCCTCAAGGGTCTAAATGACAGGTATGACAACATCCATCGTCAATTCCTTTGTATGACTCCACTTCCGCCTATTTCTTCCATCTATGCTCAGGTCCTACAACAAGAACGTCAAAGGCAGTGTCAACCCCTTTCTTGAAACCAAAGACAATGGCAAACAAGTGGTTGCTGCTGTAAATTGGAAATCTTCAGGTCAGACTTCCTCCTCATATCAAAAGAGTAAGGGTAAATCTAAAGCTTCTGGATCAGGTAATGCAGGTAAGGTTTGTACCTTCTGTGAAAGGAAAACCATACAGTGGAGACATGTTATTTTAAAAATGGTTTTCCGTGAAACTTTAAATTCAAATGCAAGACACAAACTCAATCTACTGGTACTGCACACACAAACACCTCTCCTTCTGACAACACTGAAAGATGAAATGTTAGCCTAAGCAGAGACGAATATACTCGTTTGATTGATATGCTAATGCAACCCTCTACTAGCACACCTGTTATAAACCAACTCACACACACCTCACATGCCTCTACATCTACCTCTCAGAATACTCATCAATAAAATTCCGCAGGTACAACTCTTCATAAAAATTTCTAAGTGGTCTTAATTCTGTTTCATACACTTCTAAGCACTTTGATATCTGGCACTGCCGTTTAGGACACCCTTCTAATGATGTTTTACGTACTATTACACGCTATTTTCCTTTCATTAAACATGATCCTAAACTTGTTTGCAATGCATGTAATTTAGGGAAGCAACCCAAACTCCCTTTTCCTAATCATAATCATAAAACTGATACTGTTTTTGACTTGTTGCATATTGACATTTGGGGTCCTCTTAATGTTGAATGTATGCATAATCACAAATATTTTCTAACTATAATTGATGATCACAGTAGGCACACTTGGATCTATTTAATGACTTCTAAATCTGATGCTTGAAGGTTGGTTCAAGATCTCATAGGATATGTGTAGACTTAGTTCCATATGACTGTGAAAGCTATCAGATCAGACAATGGCCCTGAATTTAACATGCATGTTTTCTATATAAGCAAAAGTATATTACATCAAACGTCCTGTGTGGAAACTCCCCAAAAGAACTTTGTTGTGGAAAGGAAACACAGGCACCTTTTAAACGTGACTCGTTCTTTATTATTTCAATAAAATCCCAAAACACTATTGGTGTTATGCTTTGTACCATGTTGTTTATCTTATCAACCGTTTTCCTACCCCTGTTTTGAAACATAAAACTCCCTTTGAAATTTTATTTAAAGAATCCCCAACTCTTTCCAATTTAAAGGTTTTTGGTAGCTTATGCTACTCGGTTACTCTATCTCACAACCGTCACAAACTAGATCCTCGTTCTTCAAAATCTGTTTTCTTGGGTTTCAAACAAAGTACAAAAAGATATATTGTTTTGGATTTGGTTACTCGTAGTGTTTCCGCTTCTCAAAACATTGTTTTTTATAAGAATGTTTTCCCTTTTGAGTCAGCACAACCATGCAATGTTGTTGCTGATTTGGATTTTGGCCAAAATTTTTTGTTGTATGAAACCCCTCCCTTGGAGCGAACCGCTCCTATAGTGACACTACAGCAACCCAACCCTGCTGACATTCCTAACAATAATATGGAAATTAACCATGATCATGATATCTCACAGACAAATAATATTGATTTGCATTCTCATATTTCTAATGATTCTAAATTGCCTATAGCTATTAGAAAAATCTCAACGCATGAAATCTGCTCCCAGTTGATGCGATGCCGTACCCGATCAAATTAATAAATTGCAATAAATGCAGTTCTAGGTGCCAACCTAGGTCGTCTCTCAGCGGACCATCATTGGTAGATTAAAATTTAATCACGTTAATAAATAACAAAAAGGGGGTTTGAATGTTGGTTGGAAACACAATTAAAGAAATTTAAAACAATTAATTAAAATAGATTAGCTTCCTGAAATTTAACAATTGCTTATATCATTGGTATCAAAAGATAGTTCAGAATCTAATTAAATTCCTTGTTCAATCTTGAAATTAATTAAACAAGCGTTAATTTATTTTAGAATCTCTTACTTACATTAAGCAATGTATATTTTCCTCTGTTCAAGTTTATTGAACAAGCGTCTTTAAATCTTAACAGATTGTAAAAAAAAAAACGAAATTCAACTGAACTTGAAAATTATGACTTTTGGTTTAAAAGATTAAATTAGAATCTAAATTCCAACAAGCGTGCAATTTAGATTCTAATTTTATGAGCCAAAAGATCATAATTAAATCATAACCAAATTCCAACAAGCGTGTAATTTAGATATGAATAAATTAATTAGAAACTGAACATAAATATAATTAGAACCTCAATAACATATTATTAAAAATTCAGGAAACTAATCACAAATTATAGCCTTCCATATAGGAGGAAAATTACAAAAAATTAAAAATGAAAACAAATAAATTAAAATAAAAGGAAACCAAAATAAATTAAATAAAAGGAAGTAAAGAAAATAAAAAGAAAGAAGGAAAGAAAGGACCGTGACTCCGTGAATGCAGAGGAATGTAGGGAGAATGAAAGATTGGATGGTAGTGAATTGGTGTTTTTGGAATGGGAATGGAGATGGGTATTTATAGAAGAGAAATGGGAAATAAAATAATAAAAAGAAAGAAGTGTAGTGGATGTGAGTTGGAGATTGGGTGGAAAGTGTAGTGGATGTGAGTTGGAGGTGGAAAAGATTTGGTAATGAAAATGAAAATAGACGTATCCAGTAGTAAAATTAAACCTAACGAAAAATAATTAAAATTATACAATTTTATTCCTAAAAATATTCTTGAGATACTTCAATCAATAATTCTTCTCTTCATGATTCATTGTCATCAAGTTACATAATTACTTTTGTGCCACTGGTTACGGATGGTGTGGGTAGCAATTTAGAACACTTTCATTCGTAGAACATTGCTAAGAGTGGTGCAATTAGAAAAATTCCATTTTAAGCTCAACTCCTGGCCCAGTGCTTTGCAATGTAGAATTATTACCTAAAAATTCCAAATTAAACTCAAATAAGTATAAACTCAATTATGATTAATTTCATGAAAATGTATTTAATTTGGATAATTAAATAATAATCTATATTTAATTAAATTAAATAAAGGCATAAAAAGGTGGATAAAATATGAGTCATCAAATTCCCCCACACTTAACTAATTGCACTCCTGGGCAAGACCAAATGTCAAAATAGAAGTGTCTCAAGATTGAAAACAAGAAAAGACAATTTTTTTTTATTATTATTGTAAGTGCAAATGCTCTACGTTCGGGATTTCGATGATTCAACAACAAACCAAGAATCAAAAGGCTAAATCATGCGAATAAAGCATAGTAAACAGATCCACAACAACAAAGGGTATTTAGGTTATTAAAATTATGAATGTAAATTTGATTAAGGCTCTTTGAATTGAAACAAACATTTTTCTAAAAATGAATTTTTAGAAAAATATTAAGAGTCAAAGATAAAATCATTTTCGAAAGAAAAGACCCTCAAAGAAAACATCTAAAAATTGATTTTTACTTGAAAAAGTCAAAATTGGATGTATATTCGAATATCAAGGTTCTGGAAATAAAATTTGAATTTCCTAACTAGTATATTCGAATATGGCTTGCCATATTCGAATACATATTCGAATATGACTTATTATTTTGGGCTGAACATTTTTCAGAATCTGCATATTCGAATATATATTTGAATATGGCTTGCCATATTCGAATACATATTCGAATACAACAAGAAACCTAGGCCTTGTCACCTTCCAGAACTCTTATATTCGAATACATATTCGAATATGGAACCTCCATATTCGAATATATATTCGAATATGAAGCCTGCAGAAATCATGTTTTGAACGCAGAAACATTATATTCGAATAACATATTCGAATATGATGGTGTCATATTCGAATATCACAATGCTATATTCGAATATGTAAATGTTGTATTCAAATAGCATATTCGAATATGAAAATAAAATATGCGCAGTGCTGACTGCTGTTTCTGTCATCTATATAAAGGGCTTCTGATTTTAAATAAAATATACCCTTGTGAGCTTAACACGGTTTTGAAATTACTTCTTATCATCAATCTCTCTAAATCAAGGGTCTCGTGCTTTTGCCTAAGGCTTACTTTGTTATTACCTATACTGTTTCTTTCATCAAAACAAAGAGCCTTAAATCAGATATATTAGAGCTTCAATTTGTATCATTTACTCTTTTGAGAGTTTCAATTTGTGTAAGCTAATTTTGTGTGAAGGTGTGGTATCCTTCCAAATTGTTTGAAGGTGGGGTATCCTTCAAAGTGTTCTTAGGGTGAGGTATCCCTAGATTGAGGCCTTTAAAATTGGTGGGGTATCCAATTGAGAAAGGTGCTCTTAGTGTGTAATTATTGAAAAGCAATAAAAGAAATCTCACGTGGCGGAGATTGGTAGACTGGACGTAGGTCACTAGTGGTGTGTGACTGACCCAGTATAAAACTCGGTGCTATTCTCTCTATCTCTAAAACTCATTTTTGTTTAAATTTAGTTGATCTTCATTTAGAATATTATTATATTTCAATTTCATATATCAACTAACATATCTTGTTTAGTTTTTGTTATTATTTTCAACGAATATTTGAAAACTTTGATAAGCTCAATTCACCCCCCCCCCTCTTGAGCATAGAGGACACTTGACTAACAATTATTATTTTTTTAATTAGAACGAATTTTGGAAAATGCAAAGGAGTAGGCAAAGTCTAACATTCAAGGATTTAAAGTATCATGATAAGAAATGAACTCCATCCAAACATCTATAGTGAGAAGAAAGTCAATTAAACTAAGAAGTGAATCAAAGTGATAGAATCTCACAAGATATGCTCTCAAACTCTCGAGTGTTTAGGTTTCTGTTTTTTCTCTCAAAGCACTTCAAGAATACAGGAGCTACCATATGTTTGACAAGGTTAACCTCTTTAACTCTCCGCAATGGAACTCCTTCCATAGACTCAAATAATGTCAATCTTACACAGATTAAAATATGGAGTTGCTATATTATTTAATTTTACGAAAATATATATTCTTTTCTCTTTGAATTAATGTATATTATTTAATTTATAATAAGTTTATATCATTATCTCTGTTTATCTGATCTCTTCTCTCATTTTAATTCAATTAAACAAAAGAATAAAAATAAATGTTAGATAGACAAAGTCAAACTCAAGTTTGTGCACTTTATAAAAGGCACCAAAAAACCACCTTGTCAAACTAGCGTTTTAGCAATTCTCAGCTAAGAAAAATATATGATATATTAGATTAGCTATAGTGCTTAACTAAAAATTTGTGTATTCAAATGGCGATACCATCGTATTAAATAAAGGACAAGCATCTTATACATTTATAGTTTGTAAAATAATTTTATTATGATTTTAAAATAAAATAGTATATAAAATATTTACACGTATATATATATATATATATTATATTTAATATTTTGAAGAAAATGTTATTTAATTAGTTGAAAAAAAAGTATCTTTTGTGACATGAATTGCTTGTGGCCTAAGGGGCGACTCAATACTTATAGAGATTTAAAGCAAACTTAAAAATTGATTTTTTTTCATAATAAAAAAAATTATTAAATTTATTGAAATTTCATTTTTTTTCATTTTCAGAGATACAAAATTATTTTTGGTATAAAATTAGTGAAGTCAATTCGCATTTAACATTTCTTTTCAAAATATTATATAAAATAAAGTCAAATCTACTTAATTTTTGTGGAGACATTATTGACATTAATTAAGTGAACTTTATTAATTTTAATTTTGAAAAACTTCTACTAAATCAATTGTTACGGGAATCAATAAGATTATTTTGTAAGCAATATGTTCATTCAAAAAATAATATTTTTTTTTTAATTTCGGTATGTCAATTGCTTTATAATTTTTATTGTTTTACTTTCTTTTAATTAAAATACTTAATTCTAAAAATAAGTTTTATCATTCAATATTTTTCATTATTAAAGAGGCTAACTCATTAGACTTCAAGTTTTATTTAAATAATGACTTTAAAATAACTTTTTTATATAAAGTCTAAATAATATAAGTTTATCTCTAAATAAAAATATCTATTTATTTCATTTAAAGTCTGGATACTATAAATTTTTCTAAATACATTTATTAAGTTTGTATTTTTCTATCAACTTTATTTTTTCTTTTTTTCATTTTTTGAAAGTTGAGATATATACAAGATATAAAATATGAGTTAACTTAAATTTAAAAAAATATCTAATAGGAATGTGTATTTAAAATACCCTTTCACATTTCGTTTGACTTGGTGAAAAATAGGAAGAAAAAAAAATAGGAAAGAGAGTAAGAAATTAAAGAACAGTATACGAGTTAAAATACAAAAGAAATTAAGTGTTATTTAGTTGGAGAGAAATATAGAAGAAAGAAATTACGTAATTTCATTCCTTTGTTTGGATTAATTAGAAATAAGAAAAGAGAGAAATAGATAATAATATACAATGACTAAGTTTTTCTTAAATTAGTAAAAAATAAAATTTATATTTAATTTAGTATATAACAAAAATAACATAAAATGATATACAAATTAAATAGACAAGAATATAAAAGAAAGATAGAAAATTGAATCGATAAATAGAAAGATAGAAAATTGAATTGATTTGATATTTGGAGAGAGGGTAGCTTGGGTAAGATGTGAGTCGGAAGAAAAGATATTAATGAAATTTGCAAAAGTTAAAAAATGTGTTTAAATTTCAATAAAATATGTTGTTCTAATGTTAGGGGTTTGTATGCGATACTTTAAAATTAGTTTCAATTAGATGGTGTGTAAGTTAAACACATGTCAATTAATAAGAGGAATAACATGGAGGAACAAATTTGTTCGAAGGAACATCGGAGAAACCAACAACAAAAAAATTGATCAGTAATTTATTTTTGATTATTGGTGGGACCATTTTTATGACTTAGCCTCCATGCATCAATTTCAGCTCATTAGTTTCACATTTTTATGACACAGCTGCTTCTCAATGTCAGATTGTCAAGAACCCTACGGCTATCCTATTGCTTTTATAGTGTTGCAATTGTGGTTGGTGGTCCACTTTTAGTTCTGTGGTTGATGTGAAGTGTTTCTTCACAATTAGAATATTATGATAACATGGTTGTTAAAATATAAAAATTTAAATAAGACATAAAGAAAAGTGACATGAAAAATATGTTAATTTGTACTTAGGCGTATGATATTATCTATAGTAAACTACAATTGTATAGTGTCTGAAGTTGTGGGAGGTGGTCCATTTCTCATCAAAATTAAAGAGAATTATGAAAATTAAACTATTAATTATTTTCTAAATATATTATTTAAAAATTTATATCTGATAAGATGATCCATTAAAAGCGAAAATAAAGAAAACATACAGAAAATGACATGAAAAACATCTTAACACCTATTTATGTGTATGATAGTACCCATCGTTAGATGTGTATGTTAGTAGTGTATTTGATCCATGTAGTCAGAGGCGTTTCTAGAAAATTAGAAATGTTCACCAACTTCCATTTCTTGTAAACATTTAATGGCAATTGAAAATTAAAAAATTAATTAATTTTCTGGAAATATGTTTTAAAATTTTAGATGAGATACCATGGTCCATTAAATGAGAAAAAAAAACACAGAGAAAAGTCAAATGAAAATATTACCTTAACTCATATTTAGGCATATGAGAGTACCTATCGTTAGATTGTACTTGTATTGCATAAGATATTTCTAGATGACTAAAACTCTCACCAACCCTCCTTTCGGGGAAAAAAATCAAGTGAAATTAAACAATTGAAATATTAATTAAATTTTTCTATATCTACTTTTTATTTGTTTTCTCATTTGAATAATGGACCGTCTTATAACATGCATTAAAGTTTTAAAACTACAACTTTTATAATATTGACACTTATTAAATGAGAAAATAAAAAAAAAGGATAAATACAAAAGAGAAATAAAAATGCTACTAACTTGTATTTATGGGTATGAGAGCATCTGTCATTAGATTAAATTTGTATACGTATCTAGGTGGTCTAAGGTGTCGGTAGAAGATTAGAAATTCCCACCACCTTCCATTTCTTGTAAAAATTGGAGAGAATTTTGACAATTCAAATATTGATTGGATTTCTAAAAATGTGTGACAAAATAAGGAAGACAGAGTAGACTGAAATGAAAAAATATCTTAACTTATATTTATGCATATGAGAGTATCTATTGGTATGTTGTACTTGCACGTGTATCTGTGGTCTACTGTATTTCTAGAAGATTAGAAATCCCTATCATTCGCCCCTATTTCTTATCAAAGTTAAAGAGAATTTCGATAATTATCAAAATATTAGTCTATATTTCAAAATATGATTTAAAATTTATATGATAAAATGAGAAAATAAAAAAGAAACTAAGAAAAGTGAAATGAAAAATATCTTCAATCATATTTTTAGGCATGGGAGAGTATCTATTGTTATGTTGTACTTGAATGGTCATCTTGATTTGAAAATTATGATCTTAACATACATTCATAGATTCAAAAATTAATTTATTTTAAGTAAAATATGATTGAAAAGCGTATATGTGATACGTTATATGACTCATTAAATGATAAAATAAAAAAGATATTGAGACAAGCAAAATGTAAAATATCTTAACTCATATTTAGTAGTATATGTCATTAGATTATTCCACTTGCATATTGTACATACTAGTATTTGATGCCCGTGCGTTATGCACCTACGGGCTAGGACTCTTTAATATGTTGAATTGATAATCAAAAGTAAGGTTGCTTATAGCATTTGCTATTTGTGTTTTGGCATAACAAATGTAACCTTATTTTGACTCGGATAATTATACAAAATTGTGGATTCCGGCTGTGCGCAAATTTATTAAATGTTCTATAGACTATTGATAATTTGAAATAAATGCCAATCATCATAACAAATAAAATTCATTGTTTCCGAGAAGTTAGGGTTCATTTATTTTTTTACCCTTTGGCGATCTCTCGACACTACAAACTGTCACACCCGGTGACAATAGACAGTGTTGCTTTAGAATACCTAGGCCATCTATTTGTGGTAGTCAAGTAGAAGTAACATATTTTCAAAAAATTTTAAAATATAGATTGGAAAAAGTTAATATATAAATATTAAATATTAGCTAAAAATTAATCAAAATTTAAAATGGTTGATCAATTTGGTTGAAGAAAGTATGGACAATACGTTTCAACCCCTAATATTAGCAATTAACAATAAATTTAGTCCCTAAAATTCACTAAAAAAATATTTACTATCAAAATTTAACCGCCGTTAATCAGTTTAGTCTGCTAAACAGTAAAAATACATCAACTTAGTCATTAAATTTGAGTATCAACTTAGTACTTCAAATAATAATTTAAAGATAAAAGGTAATGGTTTTCTTATACACAAAATTTAAAAAGGTAATGGTATTTATATATAGTAGGATGAAATTAATAATGTTGAACATTGCTATTCAATGTTAGGAAGAAATTAATTAGGGTTGAATGTAGCTAGTCAATGTTTCTTTGTTTCTCATTTTTTACAAGGGGTTTTCAATTCTTTCTTTGGGGGTTTACTAGTATTTGATACCTGTGTCATGCACAACTAAGATTATTTAATATGTTGAACTGATAATCAGTAGTGAGCTAGGTTGTTTAGCTTATACACCTGTCACTTGTATTTTCGTGTAACAAAATGTCACCCCATTGTAATTAGTTATGGTTGTGAATAAAAGAGAGGGATAGTTTTACAAAACTGAGGATTCCGGATGTGTCTCACTCAATATTCCACCCCTTAAGCCACCTCTAGTCAAATTGTTGCACCCGGTCACTATAGATCGTGTTGCTTTGGATACGTGGGCCGTTTGCGTGTCATTGTCAAGCGGAAGTAATATATTTTTCAAAATTTTAAGAATATTGACTAGAAGAAGTTAATTTATAAATATATTTTTTCAGTTAAAAATTAAATCAAAATTAACAATAGTTGATCAGTTTGATTCAAGAAATTATGAAAAATACATTTCAATCCCTAATATTAGCATTTGACAATAAATTTCGTTCCGAGAATTGAAAAGAAAAATTTACAATCCAAATTTAACATCCCTTAATAAATTTATAGTCTGCCGAAATATAAAAAATACATCAACTTAGTCATTAAAATTCACTATCAACTTAGTACATCAATGTTGATAAAAACTAATATAGTACTACCTCTGGTCCTTTTTATAAGACCTCTAACCAATTCACACGGATTAAGAAAACTACTAACAACCTTATTTAATGTCATGTTTTTTAAAAAATAGTACAATCTTCCAAGTTTACCATTATTTAAAGTCAAAATTTTTAACAAATACATTAATTGTACCCACTATTACTTCATTTATTACAAGGATAGACAAGGAAAATACTAATAATTATGTCTTGAATTTTGTAAAGGGTCTTATATAAAGGACCAAGAAAATTTCTCTAACGGGTCCTATAAAAAGTACCAAAGGTAGTATATTTAAGTAATAGTTGTGAGTGACAAAGCAACAACTGGCCCTAGTATCCTATTATTCAACACTTAATTCATAACTAATACAGACATGCAATATAAGGATAATTTATCATTGTATTGTAAAATTCAAAATTTGGTATAAAACGTAGTTTAGCTACATGTGATAAAATAATTTATTCCTATAACAACGTCAAATGAGTGTGATAGATAATAAACCGATTTTGACCAAAAGCTTTAGCTCAAATGGTCATGTACCAAGTCATAAGACTTGGGAGCAGGAGGTCCAAGGTTCAAACTTTAGGGGTGGAAATTTAGAGGAGAATAGAAGAATAATTTAGTTTAGGGTGTGTGATTAGTAGGTGTGAGAGCATTTGCCTATCAAAAAATAAAAAAGATAATAAACCGATTTTAAAATTTAGTTAATGATTTACCTCTAAATGAAACATTGTCTAAGTAATTTTATTTAAGTGATACAGTTATAAAATTAAAATAATAATTTATCTCATATCATAAACCTCATCGTTCAAAAAATAATAATCATATTTTACACGCAACTCATTATCATTCATTAATCATAACCACATCATATAGTTATTGTAAAATATTAATAAAAGAATGATTTATCATTAATGCTAAAATTCAACATTTAATTTTAAAAATAGTTTAGCCATATGTGAGAAATGACTTACCATTGTAATCATATCAAATGAGGGCGGAAAATAATAAAATTTTATTTTGAAATTGAGTGAATGGTTTATTAGGTATGCAATGTTGTCTTTTTTATTTTACATAAAATTAATATAGTTTCAAAAAAACATAAAATAATCACTACAAGAATTTTAGAGATTAGCGACAGAATTTAGCGAGGAAAAATTTCGTCACTAATCCGTCGCAATTCCCTCGCAAATCGGATTAGCGACGAATTTGCGACAGAAATTTCTATCGCTAATCTGCAGATTTCTTGTAGTGAACGATTCACCTCCATACTATAACTTTTTGCTAAAAATAAATAATGATAAACCTTTAAATTATAAAAACTCCACAAAACAAAAATATTAAATAAAAAGTACAACTTTCAAACATAAAAATAATAAAAATTCCTATAATATAAGCATCATTTAATCCTCACATATTTATACAAAATATTTATAAATGTAAAATATTAAAATTGAGAGAAAAGTACTTGCACCAAAGTTCATCACATATTTATACAATATTGTTCCATTTCTCAATGTTTCAAAGGCATCTATATTTGTCCATTGGAACTCCCAAATACGGTTTCGGAACGTTCCACCAATAATGACTTTCGTCTAATACCACAATACAACAAAATTGTCTTTTAGCAACATTGTAAAATACAACATTTCTAAAAAATGTGGCAGATACTAAAGGACAACACATTTCAACAATTTGGCAATATTTTTTAAATGTAACTAAAACCTTTTGGCAACATTACTAGATACAACATTTGTGAAAAATGTCGCAAATGCACAAAGGTAACATTTTTAGTAATTTAGCAACACTTTTAACAATTTTCCAATATTTTTTCAATTGTTGCTAAAATCCAATTATGTAATAGTGCCAAAAAAATCACTTTGGTCTAATACAAAACAACAAAAATTACTTTGGTCACACACTTATTTTTATTTAAAAGAGTGATGGGGCACATTAGTATTTGATTTTGTAGGGTTTGTTCATATAGATACAGGTATCTCTTTTCCTTATGATCTTAAGATCTATCGTTTCGCACTCTTACGTTTTATGGATTTATCTTTTGACGTGAGATAAAATCCAACAATTTGTACCTATAAATATGGGTCAAATAGTAGTCATTTCCAACCCATAGAAATTCTTTCTTGATACAGTTATGTAAACATAGGGAAGAACTTGAATGAAAATATAACATTTATACATGGTCATAATGTTAATTTATTTTAATTCAGGAGAATATTTCTTTGTATTATATCTTATTGTTATTGTTATAATTTTTCAGGCTGTATACAATGCCAACAAGTTTGCTAAATTTGTGAGAAGAGATAGACTCCAAAATTGGCTGGACTTTACCAGATTAAGTTTGAGAGGAATCTTGACAAGAGGCCAACCGTCAAGGTATGCAATTTCTATGAATACTAGCTGTATGCTATGTGACTTTACATTGATTTTTTGGGCCGTTGATCTGACATTGTTATTGTTATCTCTTCTCAAATATATATTAAAAATATTACTTTGATCCTCTGCTTGAATATTTTATATATATATGGCACAAATTATCCTATGCAATTATGATTTGCTATATATATATATTGCATATCTTATATATATATATATGATTGTCCAACTCTACTTGGACAATATTTACTACGTCTCTTTCTCTCCCGTAGCAGCCAACTCTACACATAAAAGAGAGAGAGAGACTTAGGTACTTTTACAGTTAGAGGTTGGTATAGGTACTTGTTTGATTTTTTAATTAGGAATAAAAAAAATGAATTTGATTCTATAGGTAGATAACAAACAAGGATAGAAAATAGATGTCTGCAAACCGCTTATCGACGGAATATGAGGATGGAGTCAAAGACTTCATCAGTTTTGCAATAGATTCAGGCGCTGATATACTCTATTCCCATAAAGACACGAAAAAACTGATTATGGCACCGCACAATGTGGGGTGAGTAAGTTTCTATCATGGTGGGATTATAATGATTAAAATATATAACATATCTTGAAGTTGCTTATTAATTCAACTCACGTGTAGGGGGCATTGGGTTTTGGTTGTCTTCGATCCCAGTGCTTCAGAGTCCATGTATTATCTCAACTCAGTACATGGTGATCCGAATAATCGTCGAGATACGAAGCTAATGTTCAACAGGTAAGAAAAAATACATTTCTTGAAGTATTTAATTAAGTAGAGTTAATTATTTTATTTTTATCTTTTATAACTTATGACTTTATTTCATTATTAGAGCGCTTACAATTTATCGGAATAAAATTGGAGCACCACGAAAGCCGCTAAACTTTGTTAAGTGGATGAAGATCAAGGTATGAACATCTTCATTAATTAAACTCGTGTCTTTATTCCAAATTTATTAACTAATTTCCTTTATCTTTTTATTTTACAATGTAGGTACCAAAGCAAAACAATAATATTGATTGCGGCTATTATGTTATGCGATATATAAGGAATATAATCCTACATGACACGTCCTCTATTCCTTTAGAAGTAAGTCAAATATAAATTAAAGTACTTGATTATAATTAACTATAAACTATATTTTTTATATTGATATTGAATAGAATTATTTTAATTTAACTTGTTTCAATTTATTAGTATTTTCCGGATTGCATTGGAGGAACGTATGTCAACAGTCAAATTGAGGAGGTCATTGAAGAGTGGGCAACCTACTTGGTCTTACAATGTATGAAGACATAGGTGTTAGGGAATTTTTACTTGGATTTTATGTATTGTATGGATGTGTGACTGCATTTTATGTATTTTGACTATTTAATATATTAAAATTGATTGGATCTCGTGATAATTGTCTGTACTAATCTCAACAAGTTTATAAATTATTGCTTTGAAGCAGGGGAAATGATGTAAAAACCAAATGAACCCAAAAAAAAATAGTATTAGCAATGTTTGATACCTGACGCGCTGCTAATACTACTCTTCGCTATCACTAATTGCAGCGCTTGCAATATTAACCGCTGCTAATGAAATGACCAGTCGCAGTACTTGATAATGTAAGCTCCGCTAATGAAATGACCATTTGCAGTACTTGATAATGTAAGCGCTGCTAATGAAATGACAATTTGCAGTGCTTGAAATAATATACGCTGCTAAAAAGTGTTTATTTGCAGCGCTTAGACAAACGCTGGAAAAAGGTAATGATCCTTTTGCAGCAGTCGCATTTCCAGCGCTTCATAAGCGCTACGAATTGTCAAAATAAGCGCTGCAAAAGGGGTAAATCTGGCGTAGTGATGGAATAAGACATCTCTATTAACAAACATAATATAGAGAGAAAAAATATCCAAAAAGCACAAAATAATGAGACTCCCACTAAACTAAGGTATCGTCAGAAATGAGTCCCTTGCTAGTAACATGTTCATGGTACACCATAGGGACAATACCCTTAGTAAGTGAGTTAGCTAGCATCAAATGAGTCCCTATATGCTCTATGGCTATCTCCTTCTTCCGAACTTTCTCCTTTACTTTCAAGTACTTAATATCTAAGAACTTAGCCTTGATGGTATTATTGTTATTGTTAGAGTACAGTATTTCCGCTTTATTGTCACAATAAATTTTCAATGGTCTCTCTATGTATCTACTATGCGCAATCAAGCGACGAAATTCCGCATCCGTTGTGCATGGATGGCTGCCTCAAAACAAGCCATAAATTTTCAGTTTTTCCTTCGTAAAATTTCACAAAACAGAAAACAGAATCAAAACAAGAAATGAAAACAGAAAATTACAATGCAAACCAAAGAACCCCTAAAATTTAATATTCATGTAGTACATACTCTATCCATAAAAGTGTGGTGAGGATAAAGAGAGGTGGGACTGCAATACATGGTAGGTGGTGGAGATTAAGTTAAGTTTTATAATTTTTTTTGAAAATGAACACTTGTCATTATTTAAAATGGTGTTGTACAAGCTGTACTATAGATTTTTCCCATAACAGAGGGTTTGTATGTCTTTTCAAATTTGACCAATCAAAATATTACATATAGGATTAATGAATTGTAAATTAGTAGTATCAATCATAATGAATTATAAATTAGTAAACTAGTATGAATTTTTTCAAAATTAAATATAAATCTTATTTTTTATTTATAAAAACTATAAAATAATTATATTCTTTAATATCTTTTTTAATATATATTTTAACTTGTCGTTTGAAGGTAAATTTACATAACAGATTATATGTTTAAAAACATTTATCAAATTAGTCTTCAAAAAAATAATTACCAAACTGGGTCTATTCATTATTAATCTCCGATTTTCTTAAATAAAAAATAATAAAAATTCTGGTGTTGCCACATGGCTTGACCTGAATTTTTGCATTGAAAAATAATATAAAAAATTAAAAAATAATGTTAAATATTAAAAAATAATGTAAAAGTAATATTCAATATTTAAGAAACTTAATAAAAATAGTATACAATATCAAAAAATTAAATAAAATATAAAAAATAATATTAAACAAATAAAAAAAGAAAAATAAAGGGCTTGTATGTCCTTTCTAGTTTGACTAATTAAAATGAGTATCAATCATAATGAATTTTAAATTAGTAAACGAGTATCAATTTTTATAAAATTTTAAATAGTCCTATTTCTTAAAAAAATTACTAAATTGGGTCTATTCACTTTTTATCTCCATTTTTCTTAAATAAAAACAAATTTAGGTGCCACCACATGGTGGGACTTGGATTTTTGTGTCAAAAAATAATATCAAGGATTTAAAAAATTAAAAAATTGAAAAATAATATAAAATAATATTCATTATATAAAAATTAATTTTCAAAACTAAAAAATATTTTATAATATTAAAAGTATTAAATATATTAAAAAGTAAAAAAAAAAAAACAGATATATCCTAACTATGTGATAATGTGAAAGTTGTACTTGAAGTTTTTGTTAGTGGAGTTTAAAACTTCAAAGTATGGTAACTTTTGCTATACTTTTTAGATTTGAGCTTATTATAAATCTATTTTGATATCTTGACGCCATCTACGCACCGTAAATCCCCTTTGAATTCTAAAAAAGGTCATTTTTTATAATTTTTCTATTTTTATAATATTTTTATATCTAGTTCATGTAGTTAGGCTTTAAATTTTAATTAGAATTTTTTTATGCTGCATAATATGATTTTTGGATATTTATCATGCATGTGTCATATTAAATCTTTTTACATCTAGTTCCCATGGTTAGATTTTGAATTTTGGTTTGAATTTTTTTTTATTGCATGACATGATTTTAGGATATATCTGATATGTTTTATTTTTTTTAATATTTTAAATATTTTATAATTTAAAAATATTTTTAAAATAATGTTTATTATTTTTATTAGTTTAATATTAATTTTAATATTTTAATTAATTTTTCAATACTGTATATTATTTTTATTAAGTTTCTTAAATATTGAATATTATTTTCATGTTATTTTTTAATATTTAATATTTAATATTATTTTTAAATACAAAAATCCAGGTCCCACCATGTGGCGGCACCTGAGTTTTTTTATTTATATTTTTTTAGAAAATCGGAGATGAACCATGGATAAGCCCAATTTGGTAATTATGTTTTTTGAAGACCGATTTGATAAATACTTTTAAATATATAATTTTTTTGATAAATTTGACTTCGAATGACAAATTAAAAGATATATTAAAAAAATAAATATTTAAGAATAGAATTATTTTGTAGTTTTTATAAATAAGAAATAACATTAATTTATAATTTTCTAATTGATACTAGTTTACTAATGTAGAATTCATTATAATTGAGACTAATTTATCTACCAGAATATTGATACTACTAATTTACAATTCATTAATCCTATATGTCATATTTTGATTGGTCAAGTTAAAAAGGACATACAAATTAACCCTCTATTATGAGAGGGCTTGTGAGAAACAAATTTTGTTTTATTGGCTTAGATATCATCACTCTCTTTAATGTGTGTTAATATTCCACTTGCTTTTATGAATACTTCTTTTTGGGTTATACCCATAATAGTTTTTTAGGTAAATTGCACTCATCACCCTTGAGATTTGGCTAAATTGCACTCCACCTCATTCTTGAGGTGAAATTGCACTCCATCCCATTTTATTAACTATCGTTAGTTTCATTTTTTTTACAATGGTTAATTGATTATTTTTTACATTAAAATGGTTAGTTTTTAGGTTTGAATAAGTTTTTAGACCCAACAATTTTTGTTTTTCATTTTAATCCAACTTAACTCAAAAAGTTTATTTTTAGTTCTCAATAATGTTAAATTTTTTCATGACATTTTTAGGGGACCAAAAGAAAATTAAATAATAGGATTAAAGTTAAAAAAATTAAAATTTTTATTGAAAACTAAAATTAAACAATTTAAGGGACTAAAAATAAAATTTTTGAATTAATTTAGTTCTTTAATTTTTTTGGTACATTAAAATGGTTAGTTTTAAAGTGTAAATAAACATTTAGTCCCAAAAATTTTTATTTTTCCTTTTAGTCCCAAATATAACTTAATTCAAAATATAACATCCCTGTTGTGATCTAACCTAACGAGTATGTAGGACAAGCAGAATGGTCTTCTTGATCAGCAAAGAGCAAGATGATTGGTTCCTGGTGCTGAGCTCCAACGGCGGTGGTGTGCACCTGCAAGTACTCCGACGCTCAAGTCAGTGTGTGTATTAGGGTTTATACCTCTGATAATATATCTTATGTACCTTGCATGGTGCATTCATGATAGTATTTATAGAGAGAGGTAAGTGACCTATATGCGGTCCGTATTGGGCCAGGTTCTGTCATCTGGGGCCAACCTCATTAGATGGGCCTTGATCTTAGGCCGCGCCAAACTTACCCGGCATGTAAGTATATATCCGGGATGCCGTTATTCTGGTCCACAACAGTTGCCCCCCAAGTCGTCAAGCTTTTCCTGGGAGAAGTTGGCGAGTTCATTTGCCATGCCGGGTGGGTGTTAGGTGATGATTATGGCAACGTCACGAGATGACGGTTGGTTTTCTCTTTGGGTGCGTGTATTTCACGCGTTCCATTCTGGGCACTGTGCGCGATGATTAGCATGGTTTTTGGGCCCCACGTTCATTAAGGTGATGTGACGGTTTTTTCTTTATTTCTTTTCACCCGTTACATTTTACCTCTTTTCTCCTTTTCAAGTTTTCACTTTTCTCTTTTCGCGCTTCAACCTGTTCATCTTTCTCTGGGAATAGTTTTCGCAACCCTTCCTCTTCTTCGTGCCAAAGTTGCAAGCATTCTCTTTTCAGCATCATCTTCATTTCTAAGTAACAGGTATCACTTCTATTCCTCATCAACTTATAATTTTGTGTGATTCTTGGGTTGTTCTGTTGCATCCTCCTCATTCTTTAGGGTTTAGTTATTGTTTCTGGGTTTCTTTCCTTCAAAAATGGCCGATAATGTTATCGTGTTGACGAGTGGTTCTTCTTCGAAATCAAATGATACTGAACTTCTTGAGAGTTTTGCGAGGGGGCTTCAAAAACATAGGTCTTCTAATGAGCCAAACCCTTGTTCAGGTACGCCCTCTAGAGCCAACCCTGATTATTGTGAATCTTCCCGCTTTTGGTTTTACCCACTGTATTCACGGCGAGTAGAGAGTGGTGAGTCAGTTACCCAGAGCGTGAGTGGTTCGTTTAACACTTTGAATCCAGAGCCTTCTGCTCTTCTTCTTGCACTGTATTCACGACGAGTGGAGAGTGGTGAGTCAGTTCCCCAGAGCGTGAGTGGTTCGTTTAACACTTTGAATCCAGAGCCTTCTGCTCTTCTTCTTGCATCGGCCCATCTTCCAGATGAATATAGTTCCGAGAGTTTTGTTCCTGTCGAACAAGGTTCAGATCGTCGTGCTCCCGTTAATTTTATTCCGGTGGAGGATGAAGTTGAGTCTTCCCATCCCGAGGATCCTCTAGACAATAGGGAGTCTATCCCGTCATCTATGACACACTCTTTAGATTCGGAGTCCGACCCTGCGTATGCTCCTTCTTCTTGTAGCCCTTCATCCCCGGGATCTGATTCTACTTTCTCGTGTCATGTAGATATGGAATCTGCTCAAGGCGACATTCCTATCCCGGTAGCTTCTTGTGCTCCGGGATCCTCTATTGGTATACCGGCTCCATCCGATGCCGGGGGTTCAGAAGTAGCCATTCGAGGGACAGGCGAACCCAGTACTTCTAAGCCTCGAATTGAATGTCCCCATGACTTCTTGGAACTAAAGAATATTTGGGGATTTTTGTGGGTTCCCTAGGATATCATCCGGGAGGAGTGTTCGGTGAAGGATGGTCGCCGACTCAGGAAGATGGAAAAGCATTGGAGGAAATGTTTCCATTATGGGCCCAACACTCCTGGGACTGATACCAAGGCTGATCCTTCTGCTAACCATAGATTGGTCATCCTGGGCAGGAATAAGAGGCTTTGCACACCGGCTTCAGAAGGCGAAGGCTCCTATATTATGATGTTGGAGTCTTTGTGGCATCAACTTAAGATTAGGTTCCCTTTTTCTGACCTTCAGATTGAAGTGTTGCACAACCTTCATCTCGCTCCTACCCAGCTTCATCCTAACGGTTGGAGATTCCTTCAAACCTTTGAGGTCATTTGCTGGGCTAAAGGCTGGCATTGTTCCTCGGCTTTGTTCCTATATATTTTTGGTCCTTATCGTGGCTCGAAGAAGAATTGGGTATCTCTCCGTCATAGTTCCGGGATACCCCAATTATTCATTCCTTATGAGGAATCCTTCAAGGTCCATAGGGACTTTTATGTTAAAGTTATCCCTCGGACCGAAGATTGTACTCCCTTCTGGATGGGAGAAAACAAGCAGCCCTTGTTCTCGCTTTACTGGACGGAGGAGCATTATAAGAGGTCTCTATCCCTGAAGGAATTGGAAATTGGCTTCCTTGAAGAAGAAGACCAGCAAACCTTCAAGAACCTGTGCGCCTTTGTTGAGCAAGGGGGATACCCATCCATTGTAAGGATGTTATAGGGGTATCTCGTCGTGATCAAGCGGCATGCTTATGTAGGGAATTGTCTTTTATTGTAGAATGTTGTTTATCTGTATTTCATGTCGGTGATTTCTTTACTTTACTAACAAATGCACTCTTTTTCTGCAGCCGAGATGATGGCCAACTATGCCATCCAAAAACAAAAACGGGATGCCAAGGGAAAAGGAAAGGTCGGTGCTTCAGGTCCACCTCCTTCCCCTGCTCCGGTTCCTGCACTTGTCCTGGTGGTTGCTACCGGGATTAGTATCTCGGATGTGGCTCCTGCTGGGGGAGCTTCTCCTGCTAGGAGATCTGTACATTCATCTTCCGGGATTGAGGTGGCTACCATAAACCCGAAGCGTCATCGCACAACTAAGTCTGGTATGCTCTTATAACCAAGGTTTCCTATCCGTATGAGAATCATGTGTTACCTTCTTATTTTATTTAGTTCGATTTGTAGGTGATCAACCTGTGCCCAAGGGGCTTCTGCCGGGATGAACCCGATATTGGTGGCACCCTTCTCTACTCCTTCCTCTGCTTGGGAAGGATTCCAGTCGCCCTTGATTAAGTTCCAACATGGGGACTTTTTCACCAGGGGTGGAGCTGCTAGCGTGAAGGTATATGTTTTTTGTCATTTGAAGTCCGTCAACTTTATAATGATTAATCTCGGTAGATGTATGTTTAATGTCTTCTTGCTGTTTTTGTCATTGTAGGAGCAAGCCAAATCCCTTATGCGCTGGACGGCTATGAGCATGGCTATGCTCCAACATGTTCATGATCAAGTAGAGGACATGGGCCAGGCTGCTTCCTTGAGGACTCAGCTGCGGGACCTCCGAGATGACATGGAGCTGTAGGAAGCCTTGATTACCAGTGCCAAGGAATCGGAATCTCGGGCTGAGAAGGAACTTGCTTCTTTATAGGAGAAGTTCTCTCATATGGAAGAAGAGTTTGCCAAGGAGAAGGAGAAGGTTGCGGGCTTGGATGCTGAAAACTCCAAGTTGAAGGGTGAAGTTTCCCAGCTGAAGACTAAGGAAGAGGAAGATGGTTCTGCTCTTAGACTTCTTCAGTCTGAGCTGCTGGGGTCAGCTTTGAAGCTTCATGAGGTTCAAGTAGAGCTACGGGAAACTCAAGAGAAATTGGAGGAAGCTTACCAGGATATGGACACTACAGTGGATGATTCCTACCGGGATTGTGTGAAGACCCTCCTTTTCTTGAATCCTGGGATTGAGTTGAACACTCGTGGGCTTTGCAAGTATCACGACATGAAGGACGGGATGTTCATGACTTCCATGATCCTCACAATCCCGTGCCTATTGATCCTGCTAATCCCGGGCTTGAGCCCTTTGACTGTAGCACTCCTCCTCCGACTGATCCTGTCCAGGAGCCTGACGGTGCAGATGCTGGAGGGGCTGAATGATTTTACTCTTCTGTCTTTGTATTTTTCTTATTCTATTTTCATTTTGTGACTCTTACAGACAAGTTGTGTTGAATGTAAACTTTTTCATCTCGGTGTTCCGGGATGATTTTTATATATGGCTTTTGTTTACTTTTCTTTGTGCTCCGGGGTTCATGCTTTATTTATTGCATTTCTGTATGTCGCTAAGGCTTGACCATTTAAGGTGCCTCTTCATCCCGCTTGACATGGAGATTTCTCATGTCTTTTTAATTGTTAAGACACATTAGTGATGTCGCCCTTTTAGCTCTTAAATAGGAGGGAAAGTGGTTTGTACTTTCTCTAAGTATAAATTGAAGTGTGACCTTGGCGGTACTTCATGTTTCTTTATGGCAAGGGTTAACCCGTGAAGGGCCCCTATTGAGTCTGTAGCAGAGAATTACCCATAATGGTATCTTGACTCATTGTTGGGCTTGTACGTATGTCGGTTTCTACGTGTTGACGACATCTCAATTTCGGATTGTTTGTACTTCTCATACTTTCTTCCGAGTTGTTTGCTATTACGAATTGAACTAGCTTGTTTGTGTAAGAGTGAATAAAATGCTGCTTTATTTATAATAAGAAGCAAATAACAAATGGGGGCCTCGTTAAAACCTCTAGTAGTAAAACCCTCCTTAGGGATAAAACCTGCTACAGGAAAAAGAGTACCCCTTTATTACAAAGAATGTAAATTACATAACTTAACTATAGTAGTGCCTTAGGTCCGCGACATTAAGCGTTCTTGGAATCTCTTTGCCTTCGAGGGTCTCTAGATGATATGCTCCATTCGCTGCGACAGTCTTGACCCGGAATGGGCCTTCCCAAGTTGCTCGGAGCTTCCCATCTTTGGCATTCCGGTTTCCAATGCTAGCTCTTCTTAAGACTAAGTCGCCAGATTGGAAACATCTCGGGACCTTCAAGTTGTATCTCTGAGCCACTTGTTGCTTCCGGGATAACTCTTTGATTCTGGCAGCTTCTCGGATCTCTTCGACCATGTCGGAATCTTCTCTGAGCAGCTGCTCGTTTTCTTGTGCGGGATACATGACCCTCCAAGATGGAAGCCCGATTTCTACCGGGATTACGGCATCTGATCTGTATACCATTCGAAATGGAGTTTCTTCGATGCAGCTATGGGGGGTAGTTCTGTAGCTCAAGAGTACTTGATAGAGGTCTTCCACCCAACTAGTTCCAGCTTTCTCACACCTCTTTTTTAAGCCGCTAAGTATGACTTTGTTGGTGGACTCTGCCTGTCCTTTTGATTGTGGGTGCTCTACACTAGCAAAATACTGCTTGATGTGGAGTACTGCTAGCATTTCTCGGAAGTCTTTGTCGGTAAATTGGGTCCCATTGTCGCAGATGACTTCTGCCGGGATACCAAATTAGCATATTATTTGCCGAAATACAAAATTCTGCGCTTTAACTAATGCTATGCTGTCTAATGGTTCCAGTTCAATCCATTTAGTGTAATAATCAACAGTAACAATAAGATGTTTGAATTGACCTGTGGTTGGCGTGAAGGGTCCCAGGAGGTCTAAACCCCAAGTGTGAAAAGGCCAAGGGGTGGAGATGCTGTGCAAATCTTCGACCGGGATGTGGGATAGTGGACTGTGCTCTTGGCACTTTTGGCATTTCTTCACGTGGTCAGCTGCATCTTTGTTCATGGTTGGCCAGAAGTATCCTGCTCGCAAGGATTTCCTCGCCAATGTGGTGACCGCAACTTCCTTCGTGTACTTCAGTGAGAACATACCATATTTCGGATGGTCCAATGCATTTAAGCAAAGGAGTGGACAATCCTCTTCTGAACAACTGTCCTTCTATCACGGAATACCGGGATGCCTTTTGTACCAATCGCTTTGCTTCCCGGGCATCTGCCGGGATGGAGCCTTTGGTGATATACTCTATTATTGGGGTCCTCCAATCTTCCCTTCAACCTGCAAAATAGCACAAGGAGAAGGGAGAACTTCTTCTACTACTGACTTCAAGGTCGAGGATGATTTGGTGCTGGCCAATTTTGAGAGCAGATCAGCACGACTGTTCTCTTCTCTGGGAATGTGCTTGATCTCGAATTTAGAAAGACCAAGTAGACTTTCCTTAACTTTAGCCAGGTATCTTTGTAACAGTGGTTCTCTTGCTTGGTATTCCCCTTTTATCTGGGATACCACCAATTGGGAACTAAGCATAAAGTGATCGCGGTAGCTCCTAGTTCCTTTGCCGCGCGTATCCCGGCTAAACAGGCTTCATATTCTGCTTGGTTATTGGAGGTTGGGAATTCGAACTTCAGAGAATATTCCACCGTAATCCCCTCATCGTTGTTGATTAGTATGCCAACACCAGCCCCCTTTGGGTTTGAGGACCCATCAACATAAATGGTCCAGGATCCTTTTGGTTCTTCTCCGGGATGTGTCATCTCAGCTACAAAATCAGCCAAAGCCTGTGCCTTGATTGCCTGACGTGGTTCATACGAGATATCGTATTGTGACAATTCTACCGCCCAGGTCATCATTCTTCCTGCCAAGTCAGGTTAATGCAAAATTTGTCTAATGGGTTGATTAGTCCTTACTGTGATGGGATGACACTGGAAGTATGGCCTCAACCGCCGAGATGCCAGTAGCAAAGTATAGGCGACTTTCTCAAGCCGCTGGTAGTTCAACTCTAATCCCTGTAACGCCTTAGAAACAAAGTATATCGGACTCTGGTTCCGGGATTCCTCTTTCACTAAAGCCGCACTGATTGCTTCATTGTTGACGGCTAAGTAGAGGTATAGGGTCTGTCCAGGATCTGGACGAGATAAAATCGGTGGGGCTGAGAGGATTTTCTTCAGCTCCTGGAAAGCTTCTTCACATTCTGCATTCCATTGGAAATCTTCCTTGCGCCGTAAGGTCCTGAAAAAAGGTAGGCATTTCCTAGCTGAATCTGGGAGGAATCTCATCAATGTAGCGATCCTTCCAGTTAGCTGTTGGACTTCTTTAATGGTCCTGGGGCTCTGCATATTCAACACGGCACTACACTTGTCGGGGTTGACCTCAATCCCCCGACTGGTTAGCATGAAGCCTAAGAATTTTCCAGCTTCAGCCCCAAAAGTACATTTATTAGGATTTAGCCTTAAATCATACCTGCGTAGCTGTTGGAAAGTTTCATGCAAATCAGCCACCGGATCTTTGTCTTCTGGGGTCTTCACTATCATATCGTCAATATAGACTTCAAGGATTCTGCCAATCTGTTCTTTAAAAACCTCGCTCATCATCCGCTGGTAGGTTGCTCCAACATTATTTAAACCGAACGGCATCATAGTGTAACAGTAAACTCCCATGTCGGTGATGAAAGCTGTTTTCTCTTGATCTTCAGGGTGCATTAGGATCTGGTTGTAGCCAAAGTAAGCATCCATGAAGGATAGATACTTATAACCTGCAGAGTTATCAACAAGTTTATCGATACAAGGCAAGGGGAATGGATCTTTGGGGCATGCTTTATTCAGATCTGTATAATCTGTGCACATTCTCCACTTTCCGTTAGCCTTTTTTACCATTACCACATTTGAGAGCCAATCTACATATCGTATTTCTCGGATGAAACTTGCATCCAGCAACTCCTTCACCTGTTTTTCTATGGTTGCTTGTCTTTCTGGACCCATTTTTCTTTTCTTCTGGGCCACCGGGATACATCCCGGTTTTAAAGACAGGTGATGGCACACAAATTCTGGGTCCACTCCGGGCATGTCAGAAGAAACCCAAGCAAACAGGTCTTTATTCATCTTCAACAATTCAATGAGTCGCTCTTTGATCATGGGGGGTAGGTTCGCCCCTATCTTGACAGTTTGATCTTCTTTAAGTCCTATCTGGACTAAGATCTAGTCTCCTTCTGGTTAAGGTCGTTGATACTCAAAGTCTGCTCTGGGATCTAGGTTAGTCATCATGACCCCTGCATCCCGTATCAAATCACGTCTTTCTATCTTCTGCTTTCCCTTCTCTTCCGCCTTTATTGGTGGGATAGATGGTGTTTTAGTGATTTTGAGGCTTTCTTGGTAACATTTTCTTGCATCACTGCTTTTTCCATGGACAGTTACTACTGAGCCATCTTCTCCAGGAAACTTCATGGCTAAATGGATGGTAGAGACTATAGCGCCAAGGCTGTTCAGAGTTGGCCACCCAATGATTGCATTGTATGCTGAAGGGCAATCCACCACTATAAATCTGGCCGGGATTGTTTTGGTACTTGGCTTTTTTCCAAAACTCACCTTGAGGTCAACGTATCCTTTGAGGATGATTGTGTCTCCTGTAAAGCCAATTAGACTGCCCTTGTGAGGGATTAAATCTTTGGATCCCAATCCCATTTTATCAAAAAGGCTCCAGAACATGATATCTGTTGAACTTCCTTGATCAATAAAGATTCGATGGACTTCGAAACCGTTCAAATTGGCCGCTATGACCAACGGTTCGTTATCTCGGATACGTTCTTCTGGGAGATAATATTGGGTTAGCTATAGCAGTTACCTGGGAATAACAATCCCGCGCATCTCGAGTCCTCTTCTTATCTTCAAGACCCTTTAAGCTGGCTCCTCCAGCTATGACTTGAATTATCCCCCTAGGAGGGGATTCCTGAGTTCGTCTCGGGCTCTGGGATCTATGTCGAACTTCAGTTGGTTGATCTCGGTTCCGAGGGGCAGATCTCGGTGTCTGTATCCGAGGAGATGGACTTCGGCGGCGATCTCGTCGTTCTGGGGATGCCCGGGCATAATTTCTCAACCTACCTTGTCGGATCAACTTTTCAATTGCATCTCGGAGTTGGATGCATTCGTTGGTAGAATGCCCACGATCCTGATGGTACTCACAGTACTTATTTTTGTGCTTTCTAACTATTTTCAATGGTGGTGGTCGCTCTCTCAGTTCTGAGTGCATCACTTCTTTCAACACTGAAGCTGGCGGGATTGTCTACGGGGTATAATTGTTGAAAAGACCCTTGCGCTTCTTGGGGGACCTATCCCAGGGTTTTTCATTTTTATCCCGTGATTGGTTTGGAGGAGTGGTTTTCGCTTTGTCGTCCTTCTTTGTGGCTTGGGCCTTCTCCCACTCTTCTATTCTGATCCACTTTTCAACCCTGACCTTCAAGTCATCCATGGAGGTGGGCTTATCTCCTGCAAGTTGCTTGGTGAAAGCTCCTGGTTTTAATCCTCTTACAAAGAAATATAACACCAGGTTAGGTTCAACATTCCTAACTTCTAACACTTCATTATTAACACGTGTTATATAATCTCGTAGAGATTCATCTTTCCCTTGTTTAACAGTTTCTAAGTGGAATTCAGATTTGAACTGTCGTTTACTACTGGTGAAATGAAGAATGAACTTATCTTTGAGAGTTTTCCAGTTGCTGATGGATTGTGGTGGAAGGTCTGAGAACCAACGACTTGCAGCCTCTGACAGCGTGAGGGGGAAGGCACGGCATACAATGGCCTCATTCACCCCTTGAAAGTACATGGCCCTTTCAAAGGTGCTGACATGTAAAGTGCAGTCCTTGGTCTCATCGTACTCCTTCAATTTCTTTGCAAACTGGAATGCATGGGGAAGAGCATGGGACATTATCCAGGGCGTGAAGAGATTGTCGATGTATCCAAAATCCGGGACATTTTCAGCCATGTGCTCCTGGTTGCCGGCAGGTTGTCCGGCTTGCTGGCCCCCAGGGGGAATGGGTTGCGGGTTGGCCCCCTCAACCCAGGATTTATGCGGGGCCCTTCATGTTGGCGGCTTACCCATCCTTCTTGTTGCCTTTCCTGAGTTTTCGGATTTCCTTCTTTATCTCCTTCATGTGCAGATTTCTGATGCTGCTTTTCCGCATTGTCGTTATCTTTTTCCGAATTTTCAGGTTTTTCCTGGGTATGCATCTCAGCTCTTTCCTCCTCTGAATCATCTTCGATAACAACATGCTTGTTCTTTCACTATTGCTCTTTGAGATCTACAATCTCTTTAGCCTGTGACTGCTGCACCAACTGTTGCAGTTTGCAAAATTCTGCTTCAATATCAAAGTGCTGGGATGCCCTCGCTTGATTCGACGTACCAGCCTGCTGCCCTACTCCTTGGTTTTGAACATTGGGATCGTTATAATCCATATTCATGGTAGAGCCAACCATTGTTGATGGTGCTGGAAACGAGACTTTTGTTGCGTTCCCCACAGACGGCGCCAATGTTGTGATCTAACTTGACAAGTATGTAGGACAAGCAGAATGGTCTTCTTGATCAGCAAAGAGCAAGATGATTGGTTCTTGGTCCTGAGCTCCGACGGTGGTGGTGTGAACCTGCAAGTACTCCGATGCTCAAGTCAGTGAGTGTATTAGGGTTTATACCTCTGATAATATATCTTACGTACCTTGCATAGTGCATTCATGATAGAATTTATAGAGTGAGGTAAGTGACCTAATTGCGGTCCGTATTGGGCCAGGTTCTGTCATCTGGGCCCAACCTCATTAGATGGGCCTTGATCTTAGGCCGCACCCAACTCACCGGGATGCCCAAGGTAATTAGTGGCTGCTGGACCCGGCATGTAAGTATATATCCGGGTTGCCGTTATTCTGGTCCACAACAATCCCAAAAATCAAATTGTGAAGGAGTATTTATTAGCTTTAGAGTAAACAACACATTTGAAGAAATCTCTATATTGTCCCTTAAATTATCCTCACAAATAACCTTTTAAGCAAGGACCCTATAGCAATTTTTAATAAGTTCACCTACAACCAAGAAATAACTACACACAAGAACTCTCCCTTTCTTCTCCTCTTATTTCACACAAGACACTCACATTTCTCCCTCATCATTTTAATTCTCCTCTAACCCCAAAATAGAACACCACACTCCACACTCTCTTCTTCTCTTGGCCTCAACCACCATTTTCTCTCACTAGGAATCCTAAGTTCCCAACAACCAAACTCCACATGCAAATACATTTCCTCCATCCACTCATCTTTCTCTCACTAGGGGGTTGTTTGGATTTGACAAAGATCACTAGGGGAAGGTTGATGATGGTTCAAGAGGTTTGAAAGGAAGAACAAGCAAAGAAACTCAGAATTTGGAAAGGGAAGTATGGAAGAAGGAAGGAGAATCAAGAGAAGGAAAAAGAAGAAGGAACCAAGTGAAGATGAAATTGGAGCTGGAAAACCTAAGGTAATCCTATTTCCATTTTAATCTAGTATATTGATTCATCATGTTGGAAAAATGAAAGAATTCTAGGTCCAAAAGATAGAAATTTCAGAGTAGGAAGCACTTTGGTGTGAGTTAAGTTAGGATTCTGGTTCCTGTTCTAATCTCAAAATTACCTGTGCATTTTCATGCAACATTAGGACATGTAGATGACCGAATTTTCCTTTGCACTCCTTAATGAAGTTGTAGGAAATCGTGTTATATTTCAAATGGCTTTGCTTTCACTCCGTTTGGATACCTAAAACTCAAGTTATGGTCCAAACACTGAGACAATGTCAATGTTTATGGGCTAGGTTTGTCTAAATGTACCTTTCTGTTCAATGAACCATTTTGACACTTAAACTTTTAGAACAAGGTTTCGGTGTCTTCATAAAAGTTGTAGGAAATTCGTTTATCTTCAATATGCTTCTGACTTAATATCAATCCATGGTCCATAGCTCAAGATATACCCTGATTACTAAAATAGTAACCATGGTAGTACAACTTCAGGTCCAGAATTTGTAGTTCATCATTATCTGTAATTTTAACCTCAGAAACCTTTGATTCTGCCTTCGAGCCCTTCATAAAAGTTATAGAGAATTTTATTATCTTTTAAATGGCACTAGATTCATGTCAATCCAGTAAACAAATCCCAATTTATGGTCAAAAGAATTAAGTAGGTTCACAAATTCAGCTGGTGTCATGTAGTCAACTTAAAACCAGAAATCCACCCTCTAGATGTTGGATTTGGAACATGACTCCTTCATATGAATTGTAAATAAATGTCTTAGGTTTGATCTACAATTAGTTTCACAAATATATTGTATCTGAAACTCTAGATATGACAAGTTGATGAAGCTATGTCAGGATTGGAAGCATGAAATTTCAAGTTGAGGTAACCCATTTAAAACCCCAAATTAGACCCTTAGAGAGTAGATTATACATGTGGCTAGGATATTGCAACTCGATTTGTTAGATTGTATGATAATAGGTTGAATGTGAATGTTAGTATGTTTGAAAATCTAATAAATGTTGTGCCTTGCTTGTGTGGTATGATGTGAATGCATGTTGAATCCTTGTTTGGAAATGAACTTGGGTGGTTTGGTTGAGATGTGTATGAGAATCATGGATGCCTTGTCTCTTGTAATTTGGAATCTTGGAATAGGTATGATGATGTGTGCATGTTAAGTTGTTTCAAATTGTGTTGAAATATGGTCTTGAATTGGGATGTAATTGATTTGAATTTTTGATGAAAACGTGAGTTTTCTATAGTAACTTGGGTATGAACTTCGAACAATTTTTCATAAGATTTTTCCATTTTGGTCTTGACTACAGTTGTAGATAATCCTCTTAATTTTCAAATGCTTTTTTTTCACTCAATTTAGAGGTCTACAACTTTGTATTGAAATATATGTTCTGTTAACTGTACATCCCTGTTAACGATGGCTGTTTTTGATAATCAAATATTTAGAAATCTGTTTTGTGGTCTTCACAAGAGTTGTAGGTAATCCACTTAGCTTTCAAATGCTTTTGGTTTCACTCCATTTGGAGGTCTACAACTCAAGTTATGGCCAAAATACCAACATGATGCGTTTCTGAGAAAAATGGTTCTGTGCTGAATTCACGGCAATTTTCGCTGCAGCGAATCTTTAGCTAAACTTTCTGTGTCAATTTCGCGGCGGAAAAAGTTTTAGCGGCGGCGAAAATGACCCAGAACAAGACCTTTTTTTTCACTTCCAAAATGCAATATACTCTTCAAGTAGCTTATTTCTAGGGTAATAATGATTAAATTAGGTTATAATGTGTTGAAAAACCATAAAAATGATCATGAAAATGTATTGATGAATGTTGAATGAAAATGCATGATAACTTGTAAAATGAAATTAAATAATTATGATAAGTATAGTGTTATGACATGGATTGCAAGTGCTTTAATTAATGATTAATGAAATTGTAATGTCATGAATGATGAATGATGAATGTTGAATGTAAATGATATGAGTTGAATGTGCAATGCATGATAATATTTGATGTGAAATGAAAAGGAAATTTAAAGACAAGTCTAAGCTTTCCCCCTTCAACAGATGTTGAGTAAGTGGGTTGAGTTCCACTGGTTACACACCGGATAAGCGGACAAGCATGAAAAGATTGAGAATGTAGGGTCTCCCAATGAACGGGGTAAGATGGCTTGAACTTGTAGGGTTGCCTTGTGACATGGTAGATGACCTAAAAGAAAGAACTATTCCAATGAACGGGTAAGGAAGTCCTGGGCTATTCCCAATGAACAGGGTCAAGATAGCCTGACTGTTGATCTCGGTAGGGATGCTTGCCGTGGTCAATGATTGAGCTCAAATGCGCATTGCTGCCATGCGCCTAGGGAGAAGTCTTGTGCACGAGGCTTCCGTAAAAGACTAAAGAAAAGAAACGAAACAAGTATGATAATGAAATATCATGGTATGCATACATTTATTGTTGCATTGCATGCATTATGTTTGAATATGTTGCAATTGATTGATTGTGTGATAGGAATTAAATGAGATGTATTCCACTTAGATTGGTTGTGATATGGTATAAAAGTGTTTTAAAAAATGTCGGGGTTACTCAGTTATATGTTTTGCATATAACTGACGGTTACCATATCGCAGGTATCAGAAGATTGTTAAGCGAAAGCCACAGATGGGACGAGTTGTGGGCTTTTCTTAGGTGTAGGCACACGTGGTAAACCTAAGTCTCAAGTTCATATATTATTATTATTACTAATTGTTATAAATTAAAATTTAGCTTCCACTAGTGTTTTGGAAAGAAAAAAAAAACGGACTCAAAAATTAAGGTGTTACATTTATGGTATCAGAGTAGTTTGATCCATCGAACTGTGATGGTAAGGAGTCGATAGTCAGTTGAACGATTAATAATCTGAACATATTCATTAGGTGTCACTACAAGAAAAAGAATTTTTACCGGCGGTTCTTTCTACCTTTCTCGGCGGTTCTAACCGCCGCCAGTTACGTGTTCTGGCGGTTACTAAACCACAGCTAGAGTCTCCGCCGCCAAGTTATTTCCCGGTGGTTTTATGTAACCGCTAGTATTACCGCCAGTTGAATTTTAGCGGCGGTTTGGGGGGTTATCCAGCAGTTCGAAACCGCCACTAATTGCGCGCAGTACATGCATATTGAGGCATTTTGCGTCAGTTCTAAACCGCCATTTAAACCGCCGATGTTTATTTTATTATTCTGTTTTTAAATTAATTAAATTTCTGTCATTTTTTTAAAAAATGGAATTAGATTTATTTAATTAGTTATTTTGCTCTATAATTTAATTTGAAAACACTAAATAATTTTATAACAAATATATAAATATATAGCGTAAAAAATATATAAATAATTAACTAACTAAAACATATATTTAAATTAAACAATAAACTTACGAACAAATATAGCGTCACAAAAAGTTATGAACATATATATCATTAAAACATGTCTTAGCATAATAAGTAATTTATCTCTCGTACCTCTAAAGTGTAAAATTAATACAAGTTTATATAATGCACAATATCACTAATACAAATATATCTATCACTAAGGTTGATGACTAGCTGAGGAAGAAAGTCTCACTTGTGCAGGTGATCCTTGATCCTGCAAATAACAAAGAAAATATAAGTTAATTAATTAAACTCAAAAGAAAAAAATAGACTTAAATAAATAAATCACGTAGAAACATAGAAAACATCAAAGTCAAAAAGAGGTAAATGAACTCAAACTTAAATTGAATCTTAACCAGCCAAGCGTAAACATAGAAAACAAAATAACCAAAGCCCCATGTCAATAGCCATATTAAACAAAAATGTAGTTGCATACCATACAAAAAAAGGAAGAAGAAAAAATTTAAAGCTCGTTAAACTCCAAAACTAGCTAGAAAGCCATAATTAAAAGTTTCATTAGCAAACAGTCCCAAATCACAAACTCAATAACTGCCACTAATTATTTTTTTCTACTCTGGTAACTTAAATCAAGATTCAGCATCACTTTTAACTTCAATTTAACAAGCAGAAACACTTTATGGTGAAATCATTTCCCTCTAACAAACCAAGAAGAAGAAAAAAACAGTATACTAATAATCTGATAGACTCTTTCACCATAACTCATAATACACAAATATACACTACTAGATAAGAGTTCAATGGTGTGAATATAATTTAATAATTTGCTCATAATAATAATTAATCGTCTTGATATACCTTGTTATCATGATGAAATGGAAAATCAGGCTGCATCTATCCCGCAAATTTATGCACTACGTAACTCATTTGTTCTTTAAAAAGCTTCATCCTCTCATTACCTTTAAGTAATTGTTATTCAAATTGTTTGAGCTTATCTTTCAACTCTTTGACCGTCTCATCCCTTTTCTTTAACTCGCCTTCTAACTTCTTTACCTTATCTTCCAACTCTTTGACTCTCCCATTAGATGAACAACTTATAGATTCCCGTGATTGATTATTTGGCCCAAAGACTTGAGTAGGGTAAACTCCAAATCGCATGTCCTTAACTCGTCCTGGATGCTCTGGTCCAAAGACGTTCAAATATGCCTCCTTATCATTCGAAATCTCTTCACGTTCCATATCAAATTTGTTCTGTGAGTAAAATATTAAAAAGCAATGATTAAACACAATTGTAATTCACTAAACACACTCTTCTAACCACTCATACGGGTCCTTAACTAGTTCAATCGATCTCAAATCAATCAACCAATAAATAAATCTAGGACTAAATTCACAAAAAGTAACAGCACATAATAATAACGTGTACTACAGTGAATATCCCTAGCTACTATAAATAATGCAAGTATGAGTCAAGAACAATAACTCAAATCAGGCATTATTACTCTTTTTCCTTTTTCAGCTAATTCACAATGAAAAAACTTTCTACTGGTATTCAAAATATCAAAAATAATTAGAGCTAGTTTATACTTACATTCATATCTCTAGCTTTCAAGTTGACCCAAGATCTATCTTTCCTCTTGTGGGTAATTGAAAACATTTCTCCCCTATTATGTCTCTCTTCTCGAGTTTCTTAAATTTTTAAGAGACCCAAATTAATTGATAGATAGATATATATTCATTTATTAGTTTATAAATAACAAATGAATGATTAAATTTACCAACAAATATCTCTTTATAGCAATTGACATTGACCCGAGAGTATGATGAATGACTTGTTTTTCTCGGTTAACAGCATTTTTTGCACAAATTTCCTGCATGACTCAGTGAATTTAGGCACTTGCTCAAATTATAATCCACCTAATACAACACTCCGTTAAACAAATGATTGGTGTAATAGTATCCCTTTGGGGGCGCAGAACTTAAAGAAATTACAAAAATAATGGACCCCCAAGAAAGAAGACCATACAGGAATTGGCACAAAGCAAAAAAAAACTCCATATCAGAACAGAGTTCTTGAGACAAGAGTTCAGGAATTGGCGAAGATGAAGGTTACTTTGCCATTTTCCTTTGTTTCCACGTAAGATACAAGAGGTATAGAGCCAAAACACATACTTGCATATATAATAATTAACCTCCACTAACTAAGATGGTAAATAATTAATAGTAAAACTAGTAATAGCAAACAATAATGCTAATAGTGACTTGAAAACAAAAAGATAAATCTAGTAGCAATCTAAAGCTTAGTCTTTATATGCTCACATAATAACTATTTTTTTTCAGTGGCAAAAGAGCAAATATATGATAAAGTATGAATGAATCATATCATCATTTCAGCGTAATTAACACAATCAATAAACCCCTCAGGCAAGAAACTGATGAACAGATCACTTAAATGCATTTCAGCCTCCTTTTTCTATTTTCATATAAATTCCAAATTCAACTTTATCTTATACTACTAATACAATCCCTTCTCACACTCTCCATCACAAATCACATGTTTAAAGCTAGAGAGAATAATGAATTGGGTATATATATATACTACTTGTACATTAGTACTACTTCACAATTCACAAAGGATAAGTCATCATGGTGTATTACTACACGAATTTAGGCATGTGTTCAATACTATAATTGTATACAAGCCTACGCGTGTTACTTATATTATTCTTGTCACCAGAAGTACGTGTTTCATTCTCATGAATTAGGATTACCATGTTGCCACATTCTACTAACCACATTCACTGTCACTCACACTTTCATTTCTTATTATCATGTTGCCACATTCTACTAACTACATTTATTTCACTATCACTCACATTTTTTCATCCTTTTTCAATTTTCATTCTGCAGTAAAAACCACATATTCCTTCTACCTAAAAAAATTTACCTATATATTATATAGAGAACATCATATATATGATTATCAATAATATAATATATTTGAATTATATAGTGAAAGATCATCATCAAATCAGATTTTTTTAGAAAAGTTAAAATGCATTCATATGGTTCAAAACATGGAGTTGTTAATTAAAGTTTCACTACGTAATTATCAGACTAGCATCAAGCCTACATGGACCTTTTAACAGAGGAAACTTATGTTCAATTATAAAGCCTATGAGAAAAGGAATAAACTTTCACAATCTAGTTTAAAGCATATTGTTGAGATCATACTTGAGAGAGATAACGGGGTGACCGAGATGGAATAGTGCTGGGCCAGCCGTGAATGAAGAACACGACATCCAAGCTCCAATGCGGCAGTGTGGCACCTGCAAGGACTCCAACGCTCAAGTAAGTATCAGTATTAGGTTAATGTGGAATATCTGAATAATACGTACCTTGCATGGTGTGTTTGCGTGTGCATTTATAGTAGGTGCATTAGGGTTGAGCGTGGGTCATAATGGGCCTGTCATGTGTTATCTTGGCCCAGTCCGGAGTCTATATTGTTCCCTGTAAGTCGTCTTGTGTCCCATCTGATAATCGGAATGATAGGCTGGTTGTGCCATGTCATATCTACGACGATATGTGATTGTGGGCTGGCTTATCATAAATCCGGTCCATAAATCCACAAGCACTTTTATCGGGTAACATGCGCCATGATTGCGTATTGTCTCGAGCAACTCGTTTATTAATGCGAAGAGACGGTTTCTTTTCTATTCCCCCCTTCTTGCTGTCATGTCACAATCTTTCCCTCTTACCAGTGTTCATTTCAAAAACGTTTATTTCCTGAAGTCAGCGAAAGCTTTCTCTCTCGGTTCTTTCTCCTTGTCAACGAGCACAATTCCATTTTCAGAGGCTTTGCTAACCAACTAGCACCCTCTTCTTCAATCAGGTACTGCTCTTTTCTTCTTTTCTATTGTGCTCTATTTGTGTTTACCCGACTCCCTCTGTTGTATGAGTTTAAATCCGCTTCTTAGGGTTTGGGTTTTTTGTTTCATTTTTCTAGCGTTCCACCCATTTCCAATGGAAGAGCAAATCATAGTCTTTTCTAGCAATTCTTCTTCTAATTCATATAACACCGAGGATCTTAGGGCTTTCGCAAATAGGATTTCAAAACCCTTAAGAGTTCCAACCCCGACCTCGTGAGAGGTATCTGTTCTGTCAATGCTTCCCATTTTTCTGAACCACGAGTTATCTTGGCATATTTGCCTCAAAGTTCTGAGAGTTGAGAATTGATGATCAAACATGTGAGTGGTCTATTCAGTTTTTGAATCCTGAGCCCCCAATCTATGTAGACGTTATTAGAAAATCTTCAGGAGATCCCGATGGTTCAGCCGAAGAAAACTTTAATCCTAGTCGTATGTTAGTTAAAACCAATCCCATCCATCATGATCGCGGAAGTCATCTAGAGGATCTAGACAAGTTATCATCTTCTATGACCAATTCCCTTGATTTTGAATCAGACCTGGCATATCATCCTTCTGTATCTCCTACTTCGAGCTCCTCTCTCCCGGGATCTAACCATTAATCTTGTAAACTTGTAGATATGGCGCCCAAAAGAACTCGCTGACGAGTTACCAACGCTGCTGGGACCCAACGCGGACAAGATGACGCCGACCAGGCCGGTCCTTCTAGGGTTCACTTCGATCTTCAAGAGATGAGAACTGAATGGGATGACATTCGAGACATCAAAAATTTATTATGGGTTCCGGCTACCTGGTTGAGTCATCCATGTTCCATATCGTCCCAAAGGAAATTGAAGGTTGTGGAGGCGAATGGAAAAAATGTTTCCATTATGGACCCAATACCCTAGACAACTCTTACACCTCTGACCCTTCTTTGGATTACAAGCCTGAGATCCCGGGAGACGACAAGCGGATCTGTTTGTATGTCGTCGATGGATCCAAAGCTTTCTTTATGATCTATACCGCCATGTTCGACCAGTTTTGCATTCGTTTCCCATTCTCAGATTTTCAGATAGAAGTCCTTCACAACCTCCACCTAGCCCCCTCTCAGCTCCACCCTAACGGCTGGGCATTCTTAAAAGCCTTTGAGGTCTTCTGTTGAGCCAATGAGTGGAAGTATTCATCAAATCTGTTTCCATACTTGTTTGGCCCATATCGAGGATCTTCAATTAGGTCTTGGGTGTCCCTCCGCCATCGCAAAAATGTTGCCCAGATGTTTATCTCGTGGGATGATTCTGTCAAGGTTCGGAGGGATTTGTACATGAAGGTCACCCCCAAGAAGAAGGATTTTATTGCTTTTTGGGAAAACACGGACCGACAACCGCTTTTCCCGCTCTATTGATCAGCCGAGCATTATTCAAGGCTCCTGACTTGTGATGAGCTGGAATGTGGTTTCTTGGACGACGACGACGAGAGGACTTTCAACAACCTGCACGATTTCGTGTCCAGCCAGGGGATGTCGATCCATTGCCGAGATTTGCTTAGGGCTCCCCGAGATAGTGCTGCTTCCTTTTTATGTACTCACTGTCTTATTAACTTTTCTATGTTATTTGTGCATTTTCTTGTATGTACTAATATTTATGTTTCTGTTGCAGTTTTCATTATGTCCAAGTTCTCCGCTCGTTTTGATGCCAAGGCCACTAAGGATGCCAAGGGCAAATGAAAGGTTAACCAACCAGGTTCCCTTTCCGTTGGCGGGACTAGGTTGTCCCTGGCAAGGCTAATGCCGCCGCTGCTGTGCCGGCATCTGTCACTGGAGGCTCTCCTCTCGGGGGTAAGGCCCCTACTGTAGCCGGGACGCAAAAGAGGGGTGAAACCTGCAAAAATAAAACGCAGCGTGTACTACAAGGTATCATTGTTTGTTGTTTTTCTTTCTCGATATCGTTCATCCCCTTGGTCGCTTGACTTTTCGGGGTATTGATTGCAGTTGCCTCTTCCGAAATTGAGGGTGGAACATCCTGACTCTGATTCTTCCTTTGGCGTCATCTTTTCCGCAAGTTTGGGAAGGTTTTCTGCCTCCCAATATCCAATTCAAGCATGACGACTTCTTTCACCAAGGAAATGCCGAGACAAGGAAGGTAAGTCTCCATCCTGTAATTCGATATGATCATTGATTGTTTTCTGTGCATAACGCTGATTGGATTTATTTCATTTGTTACAAGCTCAGGTCCAGTCTCTCATGAGTTAGATGTCTATGAATTTGGCCATGCTTCAAAACGTTTATGAGGAGGCGAAGAGCTCATAGCAAGTATCTCGTCTGAAGGGTGAGCTTCGAGATGCCAAAGACAATCTTGAGCTGAGGGAGATCATGCTCAAGAGCTCCAAAGAAAATTTCAACCTGCTGGAGGGCCAGTTGGCAGACATGAAGAAGGAGGTTGAGAAGAAAACCAAGTCTTTGGTGAAGCGGGATGAATTCCTTGCTGCCGAAAAGAAGAAAGCGACTTTTAATGTCGTCCAATTGAAGGAATCAGAGAAGGAAGTGGCCCAGCTTAAAGGCCAACTACTTGAGCTTCAATTCGCTTTGGATTCAAAGGAGGAGAACAGGGTTGCTGAGCTCACGGAGGCTGGTTATGATGCCTATCGTGAAGCCGTCAGATCTGTCAAGTTTCTTAATCCCGGTGTGGAGTTGAATCTCCGTTGGTTGGATCCCTTTCATGGGGTCGAACATGGCCAATTCTGGGACTTCCATGATCACCGGAATCTTGTTCTTCTAGATCCCAATTCCATGGAGCCTATCAACTGTGATTCTCCTCCTCCAATTGTTGATGAAGAGGCCAATGCCGCCGAGGATGCTGATGGTGGCATGGAGACTTAATTTTTAACTTCCCTTTTTGTTTTCTCTTGTTATTTCTTATTACTTCCGGCTTGTAACCTTGATAATTTTAACTTATAACTTTGTTAATTTCTATCTTCTATTTGTTGAATACAACTTTGTTGCGCTTCTTCTATCTCTATCCTTGCTTTTCTGACATCTTTGTGTTGTATTACCGGCATTTCTTTAATGTCGGTGGTGACCTTTATCGCCTTCTTCATGAAGGAATCTTGGACCTCAGCTTTGTAAGCCGTTGAATGTCGTCATGACCTTTATCACCTTCTTTATGAAGGGACCTTCGTCTTCGGCTTTGTAAGCCGTTTAATGTCGGGATCTCGGATGATTTTTGTTGAGTGTCTTTTTGATTCCGACTTCTTGGCGTATTCCTTCCGGGATGTTTAATAGAAACCGTCAAGATTCTTGTATCTCATAAAGCATAGCACATAATACATTAAAGTCAATTATAATTAAAGCCAACATTTTATTGCATAAAGTTTGTTGGTTGGGGCCTCGTTAAAACCTCCAGCAGAAAAACCATCCTTAGGGATAAAACCTGCTACAGGAAAAAGAGTATCCCCTTATTACAATATCTGAATTACATAACTATTCAACTGTAATACCGTCGCAAATCGGCAACATTGAAGGTTCTTGGTTACTCCTTTCCGTTCAAAGTTTCCAGATGATATGCTCTTTTTGTGGTTTCACTTTTTACCCAGTATGGGCCTTCCCAATTTGCCTTGAGTTTGCCATCTTTAGCATTCTGATTCCCAATGCGCTTCTCATCACTAAATCAGCTCTTTGGAAATTTCTCTTAACCACTTTAAAGTTGTATCCCTGCGCTATTTGCTTCTTTTGCGACAACTCTTTTATCCTAGCTATTTCCCAGACTTCGTCTATCAAGTCGGAATCTTCCCTTAACAGCTGCTCATTATTCTCGGCGGGATACATAACCCGCCACGAAGGTTGGCCAATCTCCACCGGGATGACCGCATCAGTCCCGTACACCATTCATAAGGGAGTTTCTCTAGTGGTGCTATAGGGTGTGGTTCTGTAGCTCGAAAGCACTTGGTACAAATTCTCTGTCCAACTGGCCCCAGCCTTTTCGAACCGTTTTCTCAAGCCGATCAAGATGATCTGGTTAGCTGATTCCGCCTGCCCATTGGATTGAGGATGTTCCACACTAGCAAAGTATTGCTTGATATGGAGCCCTGCTAGCATTTCTCGAAATTCTTTATCAGTGAATTGGGTCACGTTATTGCAGATCACCTTTGCCGGGATACCAAAGCGACATATAATTTAACGGAAAACAAAGTTCTAAACTTTTAAAGAAGCTATGCTAGCTAGAGGTTCTAATTAATCCATTTAGTGTAATAATCGACAACAACAATTAAATGTTTTAACTGACCTGTTGCGGGAGTGAAAGGTCCCAGAAGATGTAACCCCCAAGTGTGAAACGCCTAGGGTGTCGATATACTGTGGCAGGAACGCGAGTGAGGGGGTGATGCTCCTGGAATTTCTGGCATTTTTTAACATAATATGCTGCATCTGTGTTCATAGTCGGCCAGAAATATCACGCCCATAAAGACTTTGTTGCCAAAGATTTCCCGCTGATGTGGTGGCCGCAACTGCCTTCGTGCACTTCTGCCAACACGTACCAGGTTTCGGAAGGTCCAATGCACTTGAGGAGTGGTGTGGACAATCCTCTTCTGAAAAGTTGCCCTTCAATCACAACATGTCGAGTTGATTTTCGAACAACTTGCTTGGCTTCCTTTTGATCATTAGGCAGTATTCCTTTCTCAATGTAGTTCTTTAACGGGGTCCTCCAATCTTCGTCATCTATCTTGTGAATAGCACCTGGTGTAGGGCTGACTTCTTCTAAAACTAAATGCAAAGCAGAAGCTGACTTTGTGCTTGCCAATTTCGACAACAAATCATGTCTACTGATTTCTAATCGAGGAACGTGCTTGATTTCAAATTTAGAGAGCCTCAACAGGCTTTCCTTGACCAAGGCGAGATACTTCTGCAACAAAGGCTCTTTCGCTTGATAATCTCCCATGATTTGAGACATTACCAGGTGAGAGTCGGAACAAAGAGTTATTGCTGTAGCCCCTATTCCTTTGCCGCCCTTATTCCGACCAAACATGCCTCATATTCCGCCTGGTTATTGGAAGTTAGGAATTCAAATTTTAGGGAGTACTCGACTGCCACTCCTTCATCATTTTCTATAAGAATCCTTGTTCCGGAACCCTTTGTGTTTGAGGATCCATCCACATATATCGTCCAGGAGCCCGGGTTTTGATCTCTGGGAAGTGTCGTCTCTGCCAGGAACTCTGCTACGACTTGTGTCTTTATCGCCTGCCTCATTTCGTAGGATATATCATATTGGGAAAGCTCAACTGCCCAAGCCATCATTCTTCCAGCGAGATCAGGTTTATGCAGGACTTGCCTGATTGGCTGGTTAGTACGCACCGTGACGGGATGGCATTGGAAATATGGGCGTAAACGCCTAGATGCTAACAACAGAGAATAAGCAACCTTCTCAAGCCTTTGGTAATTCAACTTTGAGCCTTGCAAGGCCTTAGAAACGAAATATATCGGACTTTGGGTCCAAGATTCTTCCTTGACCAAGGCGGCACTCGTGGCTTCATCAGCTACTACTAAGTACAAATACAACATTTGTCCGGGATCTAGTCTGGATAAGACTGGAGGTGAGGCAAAGACCCCCTTCAATTCTTGGAAGGCTTGTTCGCATTCTGAATTCCAGTCAAAAGTCTTCTTGTTACGCAACATCTTGAAGAATGGCAAACATCTTCTAGTTGAAGCCGGCAAGAAACGGGTCAGGGTTGCAATTCTTCCCATCAATTGCTAGACCTCTTTGATAGTTCTAAGACTCTGCATATTTAAAACATCACTGCACTTGTTCGGGTTTACCTCGATCCCGCGGTTAGTTAATATAAATCCCAGAAATTTCATTGCTTCGACACCAAAAGTACATTTATTAGGGTTTAACCTGAGATCATACCTGCGTAATTGGTTGAAAGATTCCTCTAGATCCGTCACTGTGTCTTTGTGTTTTGGAGTTTCTATAATCATCTCGTCAATGTAGACCTCATGAATTCTCCCTATCTGTTCTGTAAAAACTTTACTCATCATCCGTTGGTATGTTGCGCCGACATTCTTTAGACGAAACGACATCATATTGTAATAGTATACCCCCATGTCGGTAATAAAGGCGGTTTTTTCTTGATCATCGGGATGCATGAGGATCTGATTGTATCCGAAATAAGCATCCATGAAAGACACGTATTTATATCCCGTAGAATTGTCCACCAATTTGTCAATTCAGGGAAGCGTGAAAGGATCTTTTGGGCAGGCTTTGTTCAGATCTGTGTAATCCGTGCACATTCTCCACTTCCTGTTGGCCTTCTTTACCATAACGACATTGGTCAACCATTATGCATAGTGAATCTAGCGAATGAATCCGGCAACTTGGAGCTCCTTCACCTGTTTCTCAATAGCTTCTGTCCTTTCTGGACCCATTCTTCGTTTCTTCTGGGCGACAAGAGCACATCCAAGCTTGATAGCCAAGTGATGACATGCAAGATCTAGGTTTACCCCCGTTATATCGGATGAGACCCAGGCAAAGAGGTCTTTGCTTTTCTTAAGAAGTTCGATAAGTCTCCCTCTGATGGCTGGGGGCAAGTTTTCTCCCACCTTCACATTCTGGCCTTCTTCTCGCCCAATTTGAACTAGAATTTGATCCCCTTCCGTTTGAGGCCTTTTTGTCCTCAAAATCTGCTCGAGGATGCAGGTTAGTCATCATTACCTCGACATCATGTATTAAATCTCGGCGCTCCATTTTCTTCTTCCCTTTGTGAGTATCCAAGGGCATGGGCGGCGTCTTTGTGATTTTAAGACTCTCCTGATAGCACCGTCTAGCATCGCTGCTCTTTCACCTTATCGTGACAACGGAGCCGTCTTCTTCAGGAAACTTCATAGCCAGATGTATGGTCGATACAATGGCGCCCAAGTGATTCAATATCGGCGGCTAATTATGGTGTTATAAGCAGATGGACAATCCACCACGATGAACCTGGCCACCACTATCTTGCTGCTTGGTCTTTGTCCGAAGAGGACTTTCAAGTCTATGTATCCCTTTGGCGTTATGGTGCCTCCTGTGAAGCCAATCAAGCTTCCTTTGTGGGGGATCAAGTCCTTACAACCCAAACCTAGTTTGTCGAACAAACTGCAAAACATGATATCTGCTGAACTTCCTTGATCAACAAAAATACGGTGGACTTCAAACCCCACTAAGTTCGCAGCTATCACCAACGGTTCATTATCTCTCACCTGTTCCTGCGGCAAATCATCGTCAGCAAAAGGTAATACTGGATTGGTTACCTGTGCCACTTGTGAGCAAGATTCTCTGGCGTCGTGGGTCCTTTTTCTGTCATCGAGACCCTTCCAACTCATTCCTCCTGCTATAACTTGAATTACCCCTATTGGGGGATTCTTGATTGCGCCTTGAAATACGGGATCTATTGCGGGCTTCTGAAGTCGGATGTCGGTTAGTTTGTGGCGATCTCGGGCGTCGATCCTAGGGAATGGGAGTCTGCATGCTAACCGTTTAGAAAAAAGAAAAAAAAGTATCTTTTGATGAGTAGCTAGCATGCAGATGATGATGGTGATCGTTTAGTCTATATCACATAAATAACCCCTGCCCTATCATGCTTACTCTCACTTGTGAGTATATATAACGATTATGGAGAAAAAATTCATACTTATCACTTATGATTGATCGAAAACATATTATCACTTATGATAAGGAGAGACACTAAACGCAGAATCGTAAATGAGAAACGCAATTACAAAGGATGAACAGAACACTAGTTACAAATGAGAAATGCAATTGCTTCACTCCAACACTAATTAATTTGGATAATTTCCAATCCTTAATTAAGAGAGAACTGAAATTCTTTTATAAATAGAACACTAGTTACAATAATCTAACGAAACCAGTGTCATTACAATGAAGCAAGGGACGTGGTTACCTCAGATTCTTTCCCCTTCTTCCTCTCTACCCTTTCCCTTTCGTTTGAATTCAGGATTTCCTTGCTCCATTTTGAGCCACCAAACAATCAACCTAGGAACCTTGCTGCAACCCAAATTAAATGAAAATCAAAGCTAAGCTAAGCAAGACATTAACACAAACCCTAAACCATAATAGAATAAAGCAGTGATTACGAAAATTAGGGATTTAGGGAGCAAGAACCCACCGTACGTTTGCCTTCCTCTTCTTCACACAACAGGGACGACGAAAATTAGGGATTTCATGGTTGAAAATTAGGGATTTTGGTTTGAATTGGAGTTGTTGGAGGAGATGCAAGGTTTAAGGCGGTGATTTCGGGCGGAGATGACAGTGATAGGGGTGGAGATGCATCAATGTTTGGGGCGCGGTGGAGATGCAGCAAGGTTTGGGGCGTTTGGGATGAGAACGACGATTGAGGAGAAGAAGAATGCGCAGAGCGCAGTATGGGATGAAAGTTGCTTGACGACAAGAAGAATATATCAGCTATCAAGTGATTTATTGTAGCGTACGCCAAAAGCGGACGCAAATTCACTAAACGAATAGTGTCCGCCAAAACCTACGCAAACATTCATAGCTACCGACGCAAAATTAAGGAAAAAATAAAATATATATATATGATTGCGTCGCCTTATTGTCGGAAAAGGCCTACGCAAATGACAAAATTTTGCGTTGGTGTCGAGGGCCTACGGAAAAAATTGACGCAAAAACACCATTTTCTTGTAGTGTTAAGACTAGTCATTAAGTTCCTTCAATCGGACACTTCGTAGTGTTAGGGTTGTAACTTGAGTTATACTACTCTATAGAAGCTTTGAAGTCAAATTCCAAAGTTTTAGATGTCTTATTTGAATAACTTAATCAAATAAGAACATAATGTCGCCATATTAATTGATTAATCGAATAAGACATTTTTCTAATCAATTAACTTATCTGATTAAGAAATTTTTGCTCCAATATTGATCAATTTGGACATCATCTTAATCGATTAACATGTGCAAAATGAAGAAATTCATTTCCAGGATACTTCTTAATCGATTAACTCATGAATGTTAATCGATTAACTCAACCCAAAACCCATAATTTTACCTATCAACAATACCAAACTCATACCAATTTAATTCAACTAAAAAAGATGCCTAAATACTCAATTAATCTAACCCTTTTAACATCCAAAACCACATGCATTTCTCATTTCCAATTCATACTTCATAAACTAACCAAATCAATTAATCCAAACATAGACTCACAATGCTACTCATCCTACAATAAAACCAACTCAACCTTGCCACCATAACTCCCTCATTTAGCAAGAAATCAAGCAAACCGACAACAAAAATTTGCTATGTCTAAGTATACCTCTCAAGAATACGAACCTCATCTCAACAATTTCAAATACACAAGCATATATGTACCAACATCACCACATTCAAATTTCAAATCCCAAGAGATTTGCACAATACTACATAACCAATCAAACACACAAATTACTATCAAAGCCAAAAACTAACATGCATCCACAAATTATACATACATGCAAACAAATGAGACCAAGCTGAAACCCATATTTCCAAAACACAACACAATTTCACAATCAACCTAAAATCAACATCTCTACACATTCAAAGTTCCAAATCCCTAGCCACATGAAATTTCTACAATCTAATTACTATAATTTTGGGTTTTAGTTGGGTTACCTTAAGTTGGAACCCTAAATAAAAATTTCCCCTAAATCCTTCAAGTTCTTTGATAAGTGTCCATTTATCTATGTTTTAGGGGTTATTTTCACCTTCTTTTTAGTGAAGTTTTGTGTTTTGAAGCATGAAAACTATGGGAAATTGCTCAATTGTTGGAATGCTTTGGTTTAGGATAGAGTTTTTAGTTTTGTAGTGTTTTCTTAATAAATTTCCACTTTTGATCCTTGTTTTGTTGATTTGTTGACATTCTAGGATCAAGAGTTGGAGATGATTGAAAAACCAAGCAAGGAAAGAGCCATAAAGCTTGAAGAGAAGTGAAATAAGCAAGGAACCACCCAATCTAAGGAAGCTCATGCTCATTGATGAAGGAATTACACCTATTTTGAGGGTGCCCACGCTCAAGGGAAAGTTGTCAACGCTTGGCTGGAAATAGCTTTCGGGAACTAGAGAGTGAGCACGCCCAAAATCAGCGTGTGCACGCGCCCTGGAGGATGGAGGCAGCTGGGTAGCGCGTGAGCATGCCCAAATCCTCTGTGAGGATGCGCTACCTTGAAGCAGGAAGGAAGAAGGCATCAAGCCGGGCAGCGTGAGCACGCCCAAATCATCGTGAGCACGCGCTAGCCCTGCTATATATAGGCCAACTTAGTTAATTTTTTCACATCCTTAGACTCTTTGTCAAAATGAGCTCTTGTCACAACAAATTGAGGCCTTTACAAAGCAACTTCAAGTTGTGCAACTTGGGGCTAATCAAAAACCTCAAGAGAGATGTGACTTTTGTCGTGGTAATCATAAGAATGGTCTTTGTGCCACTACCACAAGTGAACAAGAAGAGCAAGTCAACTATGTGGGGAATATGCAAAAAAATTCCTATCCTTCTCAACCCAATACATATCACCCACACCTTTCATATATGAATAACCCATTATAGACCCAAAATGACCACTCACCTTTCAGCCACTATCCACCACCATACAATCAAAACCACAACTCATACTACCAAAATCCATTATTTATCTCTACATCCTCTTACCACCCAAACCCACTCTTCTCCCTACTCCTCCACCATTAATCCCAATCACTCAACCACCTACACAAACTCCTCTAGGCAACTCCCCTAACTTAGGAAACACTCTTATGGCCTTCATGCATAAAACTGAATCTTATATGGGAGATACCAAATCTACATTCAAGAGTCATGAAGCCTACATAAAAAGCTTGGAAACTCAATTGAGCCAAATTTTAAAACAATTATCGGAGAGACCTCAACTATTTTTCCGAAGTGATTTCAAGGTGGACCCCAATGAACAATGTGAAATCATTACCACTAGAAGTGGTAAGACCCTGATTACTCCTCTACCCTCCTCAAAAGGGAAGGAGCCTCAAGAAAAGGGTGAGAGTTCCTTGAGTGATACTAAAGTTGAAAAGGCTAAAGAGGAGGAAGTACCGCCAAGCAAGCCAATCACTATTCAAATTGGGAACTTTGATAAGGATGAGTTTCCAAAGAAGAAGACTAAAAAGCAACTTTTAGAGAATGGGGTTAACTATGAAAAAATCAACCCTTATGCTTCCATACCTTTTCCTCAAAGATTTAGGAAGCAAAGGGATGATAAGCAATTTGAGAGATTTATGGATGTGTTCAAGAGCCTTCAAATTAATATTCCTTTTGCGGAGGCTCTAGAGCAAATGTCTACCTATGCAAGGTTCATGAAGGAGCTACTCTCCAAAAAGAGGAGGCTACAAAATGATGAAACTGTTGCTCTCACCGAAGAGTGTAGTGCAATAATCCAAAAGAAGCTCCCTCAAAAGCTCAAGGATCCCGGTTCTTTCACAATTCCATGCGCAATTGGCAACATAGAAGTGGGACGGGCATTGTGACTTGGGGGCTAGCATCAACTTGATGCCCCTTTCGATCTTGCAAAAGCTTGGGATAAAAGAAGCGTAACCTACCATGCTCACTCTCCAATAGGTGGATAGGTCTATCAAACACCCTTATGGGGTGGTTGAGGATCTACTAGTGAAGGTTGACAAGTTCTTAAGCCCGACGGACTTTGTAGTCTTGGACATGGATGCGGTTGAAAGAATCCCATTGATTCTAGGGAGGCCCTTCCTTGCCACGGGATGCGCATTGATATATGTGGAGCAAGGGGAGCTCATGCTTAGGGTGCAAGAAGAAAATGTAATATTTAACGTTCTTGATGCTATAAGGCACCCTAGCGATAGAAGGAAATGCATGAAAGTATATGCATTGGATGAATTGTTAGCAAGTGATTGGAAAAAAGATGATTATGACTCAATCCCAGAGGATGTGATTGCAAACTCTAGACATTTAGAAAATAATGAAGAGTTTTGTCAAGAAACTATTGATTGTCTTGCTAACTTAGAATCCAGTCCATCTACTAATGTAAAAAATCCACCAATAGAACAACTAATTATGGACAAAAGAATATATGAAGACCTTAAACTAGAACTCAAGCAACTACCTTCTCACCTCTGATATATATTCTTGGGTGCAAACAACACCTTCCCAGTAATTGTGAGCAACTCCTTGAGTGCATTGAACGAAGAAAAATTGATAAGAGTTCTAAGGGCCCACAAATCCGCAATTGGGTGCTTTATTAGTGATCTAAAAGGGATTAGTCCTTCTTGTTGTATGCACAAGATTTTATTAGAAGAGGACTATAAACCCATTGTACAACCCCAAAGGAGGCTAAATCCTTCAATGAAGGAGGTTGTACACAAGGAAATGATCAAGTTACTTGATGCGGGGATCATATACCCAATCTTTGATAGTGAATGGGTTTCTCCGGTGCAAGTTGTCCCCATGAAGGGGGGCATGACCGTTGTATCCAATGAGAAAAATGCGTTAATACCTTCTAGAACGGTCACCGAATGGAGGATGTGTATTGATTATCGGAGATTGAATGATTCCACTAGAAAGGATCATTTTCCTTTGCCATTCATTGATCAAATGTTGGAAAGGCTTGCCGACCATGAATATATAGCTTTCTTGATGGTTCCTTCGAGAAAAACCAAATAGTTATAGACCCGAAGGACCAAGAGAAAACGACTTTCACATGTCCCTTTGGGATATTTGCATATCGCTAAATGCCCTTTTGGTTATGCAATGCACCGACAACTTTCCAACATTGTATGTTAGCAATTTTTCCAGACATGGTAGAAAAGTGCATAGAAGTTTTTATGGATGAATTTTCGGTATTTGGCCCCACCTTTGATGAGTGTTTGCACAATCTTTCCCTAGTTTTGAAACGATGCCAAGAGACAAATTTAGTTTTGAATTAGGAGAAATGTCACTTTATGGTAAGAGAGGGCAATGTCTTAGGGCATAAGATCTCATCCGAGGGAATAGAGGTGGATAGAGCAAAAATTGATGTGATTAAGAATTTCCCTCCTCCAATAAATGTCAACGGAGTGAGGAGTTTTGTAACATCCCGAAAATCCATAAAAGAGACTTAGGACTTAAGGGATTTGGTTACAATTTACAAAGAAAAGGAAAGAAGGATTAGTTGCAAGGAGAAAGATCAAAAGAGGAACAAAGATAGCATGAATATTTGGATATGAGCTGTCATATTCGAATAATATTCGAATATGCACTGTCATATTCGAATATGCATGTCAATATTCGAATAGTATCCGAATATGCACAGTAATATTCGAATAGTATTCGAATATGGAAGTGAGAAACTGAATACAGGAGCCTTATATTCGAATATGGACCCCAAAGTCTATAAATAGGGGTGCCTTGTCCCCAAAACTGGTTGTTCTTTAGATTCCTCGCTCTTCACACTCTTAAAACCTCTGTCCCAAACCAATTGCGTTACAACTCCTTAACCTTATGGCTTTCATCTCATAAGACTAAAGGTTCCAACGATTTGATTCAGATTCAGAGACAGCTACAGCAAAGGAAACGGAGTAAGAGATTTAGAGTCGGAAGGAAAGGAGAAAAAGGATTCAGGGAAGTTCCAAGTAACCCTAAAACCCCAAATCTAGGACACTACATAATTTTAGGAACATGTGATTAGGGAATATGGATAATATGTTAGAAATTGGTTGAGTTAGGGTTTTATTTGATGCTATTTGATATGTCTATGTGACGTTGTATGATATGATTGTATGATGTTGTATGGCTTGAATATGCAAACAGTTGGTGCATGCTTATGAATTTGAAATGATGAAGTGTATGTAACAGACAAGGGATTCCAGATTATAACGTGGTAAAATTGATAAGTTGACTCTGGATAGATTGTTAAACTGTTTTAAAAGTGTAAGTCCAGAGTTAGTACGCAATCAAATATGTATCTGAATATAGAAGACCATATTCAGATAGATATTCGAGCGTGACGCTTATAATATTCAAACATAAGATGATTGTGTTTGAACATTATTCCATGGGAACTCTTGTTTGGTTCATTACAATATGCATATTAATGTGTGATGCTTGAGAACGTATATGTATCTAAAAGAAAAAGTGGAAAAGAAAGTGATTGGGGGCTATTACCAGAAGGAGTAATAGTTCTTGTAGACTTGTAATGGGTGATGACTCTGAGAAAGAGAAATAATTGGGAGCTAGTACCGTAAGGGTATTAGTTGTTGCAGACCTCTATTTGAGGTGAGGCATAGACTTTGGCTAGGGACGCTTACCACGGTTTGCAGAGAGCTCTATAGTGCTATTGCCATGCACATGGTGGACTCTCGCGTGCACCGGGTTTCCCGATAAAAGAAGAAAGAAATGAAATGGAAAATGATCATGCATACATACCTGTGAGTTGATAGTTTGTACTTGTTGTGTGTATGTTTGTTTAGGAATGATTTGAGAGATTTTCCAGTTAGACTGGCTGCGATATTGTATATATAAACTATTTTCAAATACCGGCGGTTACTCAGTTATATGTCGTTCATATAACTCAGGGTTACAGTATTGCAAGTGATACAGATTCGGAGGGTGTCAGTGCTTGAGGAGACCTTAGTAGCTGCATTTTGTTATACTTAGGTAGCCAATAGTTTTGTTGTATGGTTACCTAGATGGACTCGGCAATCTCTCTGGCTTGTAAATAAATAGACACCTTATGTAAATATATTATATATATATATAATGTTTTGTATTCCGCTGTCTAATATTTATTTTTTTAAAAAAAAAAAAACTACTCTAAAAATCTAGGTGTAACAAGTTTCATAGGTCATACCGGTTTTTATTGACAATTCATTAAAGAATTCTCTAAAATCTCTAACCCGTTGTGTGAATTGTTAGCAAAAGATGCAAAATTTGTATTCAATGAAGATTGCTTGAAATCCTTCTCTATTTTAAAAGAGAACCTCATTTCGGCACCCATTCTTATCACTCTCGATTGGAATGAACCATTTGAACTTATGTGTGATGCAAGTGATTTTGCTATCGGAACCGTTTTGGTCAACGAAAGGGAAATCTTCCCATTGTAATACACTATGCTAGCAAGGTCCTAAATAGTGCACAATTAAATTATACTACTTTGGAAAAGGAATTGTTAGAAATAGTGTTTGCATTTGATAAGTTTCGTTCCTATTTGCTTGGTTCTAAGGTAGTTGTCTTCACGGATCACTCCACTTTAAAATACCTTTTATCAAAACCGGAAGCCAAACCAAGACTAATAAGATGGGTCCTCCTCTTGCAAGAGTTTGACATTGAGATTAAGGACAAGATGGGGAGAGAAAACCTTGTTGCGGACCATCTTTCTAGGCTTCCACTTGAAGGATTAGAAGAAGATTCTATTCCTATCAGGGAGGAATTTCCGGATGAAAGGCTATTTGTAGTGGGTACTAGTCCGTCATATGCCGATATAGCAAACTATAAGGCAGCGAAAATTATCCCTAAGGAATACAATGACAAAAAAATAAAGAAGCTTCTCAAAGATGCAACTTTCTATGTGTGGGGTGACCCTTTTCTTTTTAAAAGGGGTATTGATGGATTGTTGAGAAGATGCATTCCACAAGAAGAGCAACAATCTATCCTTTGGCATTGTCATAACTCCTCAAGTGGAGCGCACTACAATGGAGAGAGGACCGCTTTTAAAGTTTTGCAAAGTGGTTTCTATTGGCCCTCTCTCTTCAAGGATGCTAGACATCATGTGCAAATGCCAAAGGAGTGGTAATATAACGAAAAGGAATGAGGGACCTCTAAATTCTATTCTTGAAGTGGAGGCTTTTGATGTTTGGGGGATGGATTTTATGGGACCATTCCCTAACTCATTCAATAACTCTTAAATTTTAGTGGTGGTTGACTATATCTCCAAATGGGCGGAGGCAATAGCCACTCTCTCTAATGATGCAAAAGTTATTTTAGTGGTGGTGGACTATGTCTCCAATTGCTTTATAGCAAGGCTTGCCATCTACCCGTAGAGTAAGAGCATAAAGCATATTGGGCTTTGAAATTCCTCAACTTCGACCCCTTGTTGGTTGGAGAAAAGCGCATGATTCAACACCATGGATTAGATGAGCTTAGACTTAGAGCCTATGATAATGCTCTCATTTATAAAGAAAAATCAAAACTATGGCATGGAAGTTGTTCCCGGGTAAGCTTAAGTCAAGATGGAGTGGACCTTATTTGGTCAAGGAAGTATCTCCTTATGGTGCTATCACCATTGAAGACTTGAAGACAAAAAGAGAGTTCAAGGTTAACCGCCAAAGGCTTAAGCCATACTTTGGTGGGGGATATGAGAGAAAGAAAGTCTCAATTGTCCTTGAAGAGGTTCCCTAGAAGTCCATCCATCAAGCTAATTGACGTAAAACAAGCGCTTTTGGGAGGCAACCCGTGTTCTTAGCCTTGTCTATTCATATTAACCATGTTTGATTCTTTTTGTAGAGATTGATGAGAAGAACCATTCTTGTGTTGTTGTTACTAATTTGAAATGGAGGTGCAGGTTTGAAGTCTCTTAAGAGTAAGTGAGAAGTAAATACTTGATGTACATAGGTAAGAACTCAAAATGGCAGCCATGATAGCATGAGCATGTCATCCAGGCGTGGGCAAGAAAAGATGGCAGCATTGCACCCAGTTTTGGGCGTGAGTACGCCATCCAGGCGTGAACAAGAAAATTTGGCAGCACCACATCAAAACCTGAGCCTAAGCACGCCATCCAGGCGTGGGCAAGAAAAGATGGCAGCCTTGCACCTAGATTTGGGCATGAGCACACCCAAATCTGGCATGAGCACGCGCTGATCATGGGTTCCAGCACTCCAAAATTTCATTTTGAGCTTACCATAACATTAGAATGGACACTTCTTGTTGTAGTTGTGTGTGTTTCTTTGTTTTGTAGGAATAAAAGTGTCCTTTAGGGCATGAGATTGTGGATATTTGTTTCAAACTTCAAGAAGCTAGGACTGATCTTCAAAGGGGATTCCTTCTTAACCCTTATTTTCTATGTCTTGAATAGATTGGTTACTTGATAGATTTCTTAGACTTGTTGGTTATTTCTACTGATTGTTGAAGGCACGGTATCAATTGTTGGTTCTAGTACAGATGATTCTTGTGACCTAGGCACTTAGTATTGAAATTTGTGATCCATTATAAAGTATGCATGCTCTTGATTGTTTGATTAGTGTTTGTTGACAAATGTATGCATTAGTGAAAGAAAACTAGGTTTATGCCACTCATTCATTCATTTCCTTAGATTGTGCTTAGCGAATATATTTTCCCTTGTCTACATTGTAGAAACTTAGTAAATAGGTTTCATGATTTGTACCAGAAAAGAGAAAAGACTAAACCCCACAGTTAATTAAATGAGTCTGCCCTCGCCAGGAACATAACGAAGAAAGAGAAAATGCAGCTAAATATCCGGAGTCATAATTGGTCCAAGATAATCCTTCCAAACTGACCAATGCCAGAAATTCCGTATCGTCTTCCAACCACTTTGTAGCAATCACTACAAAGCGAACTGTGACATCTTTTCCGATCTTGGACATTTTGTCACTCATGAAGCATGGGTTTTCACCAGGAACATAACGGTAATTAGGCATCTTCGAATTTGAGAGAAAGACATTCTCAATTGGACCGCATCTCATGAAAACTCCATTCTTCAGAACTTTGTGGACAACCCCCTCTAATATCTCACCCTTGAAAATCTTGAAAGTAATGGCATTAAAGACAACAGGGAAGAGCACATCACCATTAAGTTATCTGACTATTCCTTCTCTGATTTTCTCTAGTGTAGTCACTGCAAGAAAGTATCCCACATCCTCTGTTGCCTTCTTCTCAGCAAAGTCACTCAAAAGGCGGATGATGATTGCCCGCTAAAGCATTAGACTCTCTAGTTGCAGGTTTCCCGAAGAAATTATGACATTCCAGGGAAGCTGGACTTGGAGAAACATTTTTATAATTTCTGCATATCATGAAATGATAATAGTATGTCAATAATTCGAAGGCATAAGTATTCTTTAAACTAAAAGTTTACTATAAAGGTTATAATAATTAAACTGATGAATATCGAAATTGGAGTTGTTCCTAGGAGACTAGTGTCACCAAAATCACTATCTTACTAGGAAATCACAGTATTAAAAGATTACAAACCACGCAAATACAGAAATATACTATATATTGAGGTTAATGGAAAACTGATTTAATCACTCAGTCGTTATGATTTTGAGGCATAAATTGAGTTATTCTAGGCACCATTGTTGGGGGGAATGAAGAAATGGACTGGAAATAAGATAGTACTATATTTGGATTTAATTTAAGAAAATGCAATTGCTAGTCATTGGGAAATAGCTGATATTCTCTTATTTGATTGAGCAGATAGGTGGATACACTCTAGTGAAATGAGCAACTTTTTCTCTCAATTTTATTTTCTCAGTTAATAATATCATTTGTATAGTCTTAACTCTTAAGTGTTTCAGCGTGGATCAGAGGGTACCAGTTTGCCATTTTCACATCTTAATGGATTTAGTGCGGATTCTTGTATAATATAATGTGGGATTTTTAGATGGAGGGAAATAAAACATCACAAACATGGATCAACTAGTTGCTTATTAGAAAGGGCTCACGACATGGGAAAAACAAAATTACTAGAGAGCACATATGCATAAAGCAAAATTAGAAGCATAACAAAGTTTCATTCAGGAACATCTTCTGTCAGTATAAACTGCAACCAAACAACATTTAGTTGGAATTAGAATTTTCAAACAGCATCAGACAAATTCTATTTTGAACATTCTAGAAAAATGAAAGCAAGAACTAAAATGCCACACCATCAAACTAAACACATTTCAAATTGAAGAAAAATCGAAGCCTTTACGGTTTCTGAAGCACGAAGGAGAAGGAGGAGAACAATAGTGTGAGAGTTAGAGGGCAAATACTGAAATAGTGAGCGAACTAGCGAGTAGCAAAACAGGAGGATTTAATCTAGGGTTTCAGAAGCTCGTATCAGAAGGATTTGCAAATTCCATGATCCCTTTATTCTCTTTTGTAGCAAAAAATGAAAACCAAATTGAAACCTAGGGTTTCAGAGGAAAGTTTTCGAAGGTCGAAGGAGAAATATGAAAGTAGCAAAACTTTTATTACCAACCGGAGCAAAAAGAAATTTGGGTCGAATTAGTTCTCAAACTAGGTCAACCTAATATCTTGTATTTGGACTTGGGTTGTGAACTACTGGGCGAGTTCAAAATCAGTCCAATTTAGGTAGGTTCTAGATACAATCATATTTTGGAAATCACTTTGACAATTAGTGGGGGAACGACGAATCAAATGGAACTGTAAAAGTGTTTCAATAATTAATCAATTCGAAAAACCACTAACAATAATCAACACTGGGGTTGCAGAAAAAAAATACGAAAAACATAAATGCGATTTTGGGTACCTCTAACATACCGTAGAGAGTTGAGAGAAGGATCAAAGACATTACCTGAGAAAGGGGTGAACGGAAGTGTAGTGTGCAGCGAGGACAAGAATGGGGGAGTGGGGGAGCGGCAACAAGAATAGGGCTTGAACATGGTTCATATGAGTAGCGTACTTTCTACTTAACTGCTCCTCCCTATGCATGGGCGACACATGAATTTGTTTAAATCCACGCAAAAATATAAAATAATTACCATAAAAAAATATAACAAATTTAATAAAAACTCATACTGACAAAAATAAATTGTATTTAAAGTAAAAAATTATGTGCAGTCTACTAAAAATATGACAAGCTTCATATCTTATTTATTAGTAACCTATAATTTTTTCATTATAATAAATAGTACATAGTTATGAAATTAGAGTATTGAAAGAGAAATATATGAGAGAAATAGAGAGAATATATGGAGATAAAAGAAGACAACCCTTTACACTTCGTATATGTCCTATTTATTGTATATAAAAGGCAAAATTACACTTTTCGCAATGTATCTTTCACGTTTGGTTCATTTTTGACCTATATCTTTTTTTTATTCATTTTAGTCCTCTACAATTGATGGATGGTCGACCTTTGTCCTTTCTGTTACTAGCTAGTTAAATACTAAGGGTGGAGTTCTACATAGCACTAGACGTCGTTAACCTTGCTGAGGTGGACCTACACGTACATGTTACAACCAAAACGTTGTCGTTTCACTACACACACACTTCTCAACCCTAATCATCGTCATTTTCTATCAGAGCATGAATAGGGTGGTTTTGGGGCTACCTATTCTGCGTGCGTTAGGCAACTCGAAGAAGAAGGCTAGTTGAGGAAGAAAGTGCATGCATCACAGAAATTCTTGATGATAAAGAGGGAAAAGCTTGAAATCAGTGTTGATTTCACATCGATTGACCCAAAATTGAAGGAACGTGGTTTGGTGTGTTTAACCATACCTTACAGTTGCTTTTTTGGATTTTTTACCCTTTTCATTTTATTGCTTGGATTTCTTGTCATGGTGGTTCTCACATAGTGGCTCTCATTGTGGTTAGTTTAGTTTGTTAATGGGTGATTTATTGTGTCTTTGTGTCTAGGATTAGAAATAAAAAATGGGGAAAATACACATTCGGTTGTGTCACCAAGGAAGGTTTGAAGGAAACAAGGTATGAAGATGGTGAGGTAGAAGATTGGGATTTTGATGAACTTTATTGGTCATACTTTGATTGCCTAAAAGAGTTGAAGAACTTAGGATATCCAGCCATTAGTAGAATGTGGTATAGCATACAATACCAGATAATCCCAATTCTTGCAGCTATACATACGTACTTATTTCACATGTATCTTGTGGGAATACGATAGCAGTTAAACCAAATTCTTCCACGTATAATACATGAAATTTTATCACTTAGGCGACATTTGATATCTAAGCTAATTTTAGCTACTTTCCTAAGAGAAACCATTTTTTGGGTAAGCGATACCCACATCCTGGTGTGGCAATTAAAATTTTCCCAAAAAACTCACTTAGCTGGATGTTTACATTATATCAAACATAGGTAATAATAATATGTGATTTTAAATAACTATTTCAAGATTAAAAAATATTTCTGATACCAAACACTCCATTTAAAATGAAACTTAACCCATTTATTGCTCATTGCCTCATTTTACAGATTGTGATCAATATGCTAACCCAAATATAGAATGGCAAGACAGCCAACCAAACACTTTTCCACATAACAAAATTTTCATCTACTGCAGAAGGCAAGGCACAATGCTGTTTTTGTTCCGGTGTGGATCAAGATTCTTACTTACCATGACAAATACAAACCAAGTTATTTTCATTTGAATCTTATTTAGTTATTTTCCAAAATTACAAATTGTAACATAGAAAACAAATTTATAATCACTATACAATTATTTAAAAATAAAAATTAAACTATAAGTAAGAAACTTATTACATGAATACAAAACAAAAAAGAATTTGTCAACCCATGCATGCCATAAGTAAACTGCGTTCAATGGATTAAAAAATAACTAAAATTGAGAAAAGCAAGCAGCAACGCCCCACTTTTAAAAGGAGCACTTGGGGGATTAGGGGAACCTATGACAAGGGCCAGAGCAAGAAAAGCCAAGGAAGCTCTTCATCAATTGGTGACTATGCTTCTGGAATTCAAGCCCAAAGCCCAAGGAGAAAGGACCCAAATAGTGAATTGCATCCAAGCCCAAATGGAGGCCCAAATAGAGGACTAAAGGCGCCACACTTTGGAGGACTACATGCGGCATTTTTGAAGACCTTTTTATTGCATTTTTCTAAGTTTATTTTAAAAGTCCAAACTCTTGTAAGTTGGTTGTCTAAATTGTTGTTTTTGGCTGACCAACTAGAGGACCTAATTCCTAGTTTTTTTTTGTTAAGTGTAATAAGCCCAAAATGGAGCCAAAAAGGTGATGTCATGAAGATGATGTCATGAGGATGACATCACCCCCTTTGGTGCGCCACTTTTGGGGGCTTTTTGTATGCCTTAGTGGACTTAATAACTAGGAGAAAGTGGAGAGCTTAGTGGAGACCTTTAGTTGCCACTTAGTGGTCCACTTTTAGCCAATCACAAGCCATGGCCTTAGGCTATATATAGCCATAAGCTTTGCCTTTGTAAAACACACAAGTTGAAGTTTAATATAAGTGTGAGAGATTCTCTCTTTTGTTCTTGAGCGATTCAAGAATTGAGGCTTATCAAAGGTATCCACCCTTTGTGTGTTTAGCCATTCCCTCAAGTGGTGTGATTCCACTTGATCCCATCCTTTTCATTTGTCTTTCTTTTATCCAAAAACCACAAAAAGAAGCAAGAACACCTACCCAAAGCTTCCCTACCTTGCGCCACTTCCTAGCCCTTAAAATCATCCTAGTTTCATCTTAAAATCCACCATTTTCCCTTCCTAAACTACCCAGAATCTTCCATATCCTTTCCTACCTTCAAACCATCATCAAACCTTCCATTTAGCATTTCTAAATCCAATTTTTCCAAACCTAAAACTACCCAGAAAATTCCAGCATTTTAAGCCCTTAATTTCCACAAATTTCCTTTCCAAAACACATAATTTTCCCTTTCATTTTAGCGCCAAGCATTCCTCATTAATCCAAGGATTTTTCCGGCAAAGTTGAATCCTAGACGGTCCAATTCCTTCCCTTACTTTGAGGGATCACATCATCCTCCCTATGCATGGGCGACACGTGTATTTGCGTAAATCCACTCAACAATATAAAATAATTACCATAAAAAAATATAAAAATTTAATAAAAACTCATACTGACAAAATTAAATTGTATTAAAAGTAGAAAATTATGTGCAGTCTACTAAAAATATGACAAGCTTCATTTATTATTTATTAGTAACCTATAAATTTTTCATTATAATAAATAGTACATTATTATGAAATTAAAGTATTGAAAGAGAAATATATGAGAGAAATATAGAGAATATATGGAGATAAAAGAAGACAACCCTTTACACTTCGTATATGTCCTATTTATTGTATATAAAAGGCAAAATTACACTTTTCGTCATGTATCTTTGAGGTTTGGTACATTTTTTCCTATATTTTTTTTTTATTCATTTTAGTCCTCTACATTCTATGGATGGTCGACGTTTGTCCTTTCTGTTACTAGCTAGTTAAATACTAACGGTGGAGTTCTACATAGCACTAAACGTCGTTAACCTTGCTGAGGTGGACCTACACGTACATGTTACAACCAAAACGTTGTTGTTTCACTACACACAAGACGTCTCAACCCTAATCATCGTCGTTTTCCATCAGAGCATGAATAGGGTGGTTTTGGCGCTACCTATTCTGCATGCATTAGGCAACTTGAAAAAGAAGGCTAGTTGAGGAAGAAGGTGCATGCATCACAGAAATTCTTGATGATAAGGTGGCAAAAGCTTGAAATCAGTGTTGATTTCACATCGATTGACCCAAAATTGAAGTAAGGTGTGTTGTGTGTTTAACCATACCTTACAGTTGCTTTTTTTGGATCTTTTACCCTTTTCATTTTATTGTTTGCATTTCTTGTCATGGTGGTTCTCACATAGTGGGTCCCATTGTGGTTAGTTTAGTTTGTTAATGGATGATTTATTGTCTCTTTGTGTCTTTGTGTCTAGGATTAGAAATAAAGAATGGGGAAAATACACATTCGGTTGTGTCACCAAGGAAGGTTTGTGAAAAGAAAAAAGGAAACAAGGTATGAAGATGGTGCGGTAGAAGATTGTGATTTTGATGAACTTTGTTGGTCATACTTTGAATGCCTAAAAGAGTTGAAGAACTTAGGATATCCAGCTATTAGTAGAATGTGGTATAGCATACGATACCAGATATTCCCAATTCTTGCAGCTATACATATGTACTTACTTCACATGTATCTTGTGGGAATACGATACCAGTTAAACCAAATTTGGTATAATACATGAAATTTTATCACTTATGCGACATTTGATATCTAAGCTAAGTTTAGCTACTTTCGTAAGAGAAACAATTTATTGGGTAAGCGATACCCACCTCCTAGTGTGGGAATTAAAAAATTCCCAAAAAACTCACTTAGCTAGATGTTTACATTATATCAAACATAGGTAATAATAATATGTGATTTTAAATAACTATCTCAAGATTAAAAAATATTTCCAACACCAAACACTTCCTTAGGAATGAAACTTAATCCATTTCTTGCTCATTGCCTTATTGTACAGATTGTGATCAATATGCTAACCCAAATAAAGAATGGCAAGATAGCCAACCAAACTCTTTTCCACATAGCAAAATTTTCATCTACTGCAGAAGGCAAGGAAAAATGCAGTTTTTGTTCCTATGTGGATAAAAACTAAAACAATTTCAAGCTTGATCAAGATTCTTACATACCATGACCCATACACACCAAGTTATTTTCATTTGATTCTTATTTAGTTATTTTGTAAAATTACAAATTGTAACATAGAAAACAAATTTATAATCACTATATAATTATTTAAAAAGAAAAATTAAACTATAAGTAAGAAACTTAAAACGAGAATACAAAACAAAAAAGAATTTTTCAACCCATGCATGCCACAAGTAAACATCGTTCAATGGATTAAAAAATAACTAAAATAATGGAGAAAAGCAAAGAGCAACGCACCACAAATCTGATATTCACACACCCAACTACATTGCAGAAACTTAGTAAATAGGTTTCATGATTTGTACTAGAAAAGAGAAAAGACTAAACCCTACAGTTAATTAAATGAGTCTACCATCACCAGGAACATAACGAAAAAAAGAGAAAATGCAACTAAATATCCGGAGTCATAATTGGTCCAAGATAATCTCCTTCCAAACTGACCAATGCCCGAAATTCCCTATCTTCTTCCAACCACTTTGTAGCAATCACTACAAAGCGAAGCGTGACATCTTTTCCGATCTTGGACATTTTGTCACTCATGAACATGGGTTTTCACAAGGAACATAACGGTAATCAGGCATCTTCGAATTCGAGAGAAAGACATTCTCAATTGGACCGCATCTCATGAAAACTCCATTCTTCATAACTTTGTGGACAACCCCCTCTAATATCTCACCATTGAACATCTTGAAAGTAATGGCATTAAAGACAACAGGGAAGAGCACATCACCAGTAAGTTCTCTGACTATTCCTTCTCCGATTTTCTCTAGTGTAGTCACTGCAAGAAAGTATCCCACATCTTCTGTTGCCTTCTTCTCCGCAAAGTCACTCAAAAGGCGGATGATGATTGCCCGCTGAAGCATCAGACTCTCTGGTTGCAGGTTTTCCAAAGAAATTATGACATTCGAGGAAAGCTGGACTTCGAGAAACATTGTTATATTTGTTACTTCTTCTTAGTAATATCTTCTGCATATCATGAAATGATAATAGTATGTCTATAATTCAAAGGCATAAGTATTCTTTAAACTAAAAGTTTACTATAAAGGTTATAATAATTAAACTGATGAATATCGAAATTGGAGTTGTTCCTAGGACACTAGTGTCACCAAAATTACTACTTACTAGGAGATCACAGTATTAAAAGATTACAAACCACGCAAATACAGAAATATACTATATATTGAGGTTAATGGAAAACTGATTTAATCACTCAGTCGTTATGATTTTGAGGCATAAATTGAGTTATTCAAGGCACCAATGTTGGGGAAAATTAAGAAATGGCCTGGAAATAAGAGAGTACTACATTTGGATTTAACTTAAGAAAATGAAATTGCTAGTTATTGGGAATGAGTTGATATTCTTGTATTTGATTGAGCACATAGGTGGATACACGGTAGTCAAATGAGCTCGTAAATGTAGTATAACTTTTTAAACTTTTTCTCTGCATAATTTTATTTTCTCAGTTAATAATATCATTTGTATAGTCTTAACTCTTAAGTGTTTCAGCGTGGTTCAGAGGGTACCAGTTTGCCATTTTCACATCTTAATGGATTTAGTGCAGATTCTTGTATAATATAATGTGGGATTATTAGATGGAGGGAAATAAGACATCACAAACATGGATCCTGTGGTTGCTTATCAGAAAGGACTCAGGACATAGGAAAAATCAAATTACTAGAGAGCACATATGCATAAAGCAAAATTAAAATTTTCAAACAGCATCAGACAAATTCAATTTTGAAGATTCTAGAAAAATGAAAGCCGGAACTAAAATGCCACACCATCAAACTAAAGCGCAGTTCAAATCCAAGAAAAATCGAAGCCTTTACGGTTTGTGAAGCCCGAAGGAGGAGGGGAATGATACTGTGAGAGTAAGAGGGCAAATACCGAAACAATGAGCGAACTAGCAAGTAGCAAAGCAGGAGGATTTAATTTACGGTTTCAAAAGCTCGAAGCAGAAGGATTTGAAATTCCATGATCCCTTTAATCTCTTTTGTAGCACAAATGAAAACCAAATTGAAACCTAGGGAACCTAGGGTTTTAGAGGAAAATCTTCAAAGGTCAAAGGAGACAAATGACAATAGCAAAACTTTTATTACAAACCAGATCAAAAAACAATTTGGGTTGAATTAGTTTTCAAACTAGGTCAACCTGATATCTTGTATTTGGACCTGGGTTGTGAGCTACTTGGCGAGTTCAAAATCAGTCCAATTTATGTAAGTTCTAGACACAATCAAATTTTTGAAATCACTTTGACACTTAGTGGGGGAACGACGAATCAAATGGATTTGTAAAAGTGTTTCAATAATTAATCAATTCGAAATACCACTAACAATAATTAACACAGAGGATGCAGAAAAAAATATGAAATACATAAATGCTATTGTGGGTACCTCTAAACTACAATAGAGAGTTGAGAGAAGGATCAAAGACATTACCTGAGAAAGGGGTGAACGGAAGTGGAGTGCGCAGTGAGGACAAGAATGGGGGAGTGGGGGAGCGGCAACAAGAAAAGGGTTCATATGAGTAGCGTACTTTCTACTTAACTGCTCCTCCCTATGCATGGGCGACACGTGCATTTGCGTAAATCCACTCAACAATATAAAATAATTACCATAAAAAAATATAAAAAATTTAATAAAATCTCATACAGACAAAAATAAATTCTATTAAAAGTAAAAAAATTATGTGCAGTCTACTAAAAATATGACAAGCTTCATTTCTTATTTATTAGTAATCTATAAAATTTTCAATATAATAAATAGTATATTGTTATGAAATTAGAGTATTGAAAGAGAAATATATGAGAGGAAAAAGAGAGAATATATGGAGATAAAAGAAGACAACCCTTTACACTTCGTATATGTCCTATTTATTGTATATAAAAGGAAAAATTACACTTTTCGTCTTGTATCTTTCAAATTTGATTCATTTTTTTTCTATATCTTTTTTTATTCATTTTCGTCCTCTACATTTGTTGGATGGTCCATGTTTGTCCTTTGTGTTACTAGCCAGTTAAAAATTAACTGTGGAGTTCTACATAGCACTAAATGTCATTAACCTTCATGAGGTGGACCTACACGTACATGTCACAACCTAAACGTTGTCGTTTCACTACACACAGACTTCTCCACCCTAAACATTTTCGTTTTCCATCAGAACTTGAATAGGGTGGTTTTGGCGCTACCTATTTTGCGTGCGTTCGGAAACTTGAAGAAGAAGGCTAGTTGAGAAAGAAGGTGCATGCATCACTGAGATTCTTGAAGTTAAGGAGGGAAAAGCTTGAAATCGGAGTTGATTTCACATCGATTGAGCTAAAATCGAATTAAGGTATGTTTGTGCATTTAACAAAACGTTACAGTTGCTTTATTATGGATTTTTTACCCTTTTCATTTTTTTGTTTGGTTGTCCTACCATAGTGGTCCTCACATGGTGGGTCCCATTGTGGTTATTTTAGATTGTTAATGGATGACTTATTGTCTCTTTGTGACTTTGTGTCAAGGTTTAGAAAAAAAATGTCGAAAATACACTTTCGGTTGTATCACCAAGGAAGGTTTGTGAAAAGAAAAAAGGAAACAAGGTATAAAGATGGTGAGGTAGAAAATTGGGATTTTGATGAACTTTATTGGTCATACTTTGAATGCCTAAAAGAGTTGAAGAACTTAGGATATCCATCCATTAGTAGAATGTGGTCTAGCATAGGATATCACATAATCCAAATTCTTGTAGGTATACATACGTACTTATTTAACATGTATCTTGTGGGAATACGATACCAGGTGATCCAAATTCTTGCAGGTATAATACATGAAATTTGATGACTTAGGCGGCATTTGTTATCTAAGCAAATTTTAGCTATTTTCCTAAGAAACCATTCTTTGGGTAAGCAATACCCACCTCCTAGTGTGGGAATTAAAAAATTCCCGAAAAACTCACATAACTGGATGTTTACATTATACAAAACATAGGTAATATATGATTTTAAATAACTTTTTCGAGATTAAAAAATATTTCCAAAACAAAACACTCCCTTAGGAATGAGACTTAATCTATTTATTGCTCATTGCCTCATTTTACAGGTTGTGATAATATGCTAACCCAAATAAAGAATGGCAAGATAGCCAATCATCATACTCTTTTCCACATAGCAAAATTTTCATCTACTACAAAAGGCAAGGCAAAATGCAGTTTATGTTCCTATGTGGATCAAAACTAAATAAATTTCAAGCTTGATCAAGATTCTTACATACCATGACAAACACACACCAAGTTTTTTTCATTTGTTTCTTATTTAGTTATTTTTGAACATTTAAAATACTAACATTGAAAACAAATTTATAATCACTATAAAATTATTATAAAGTAAAAATAAACTATAAATAAGATACTTAAAACGATAAATCAAAACAAAAAAGAATTTTTCAACCCTTGCATGCCACAAGTAACGGTGTTTAGTGGATTACAAATAACTAAAATTTAAAAAAGAAAGTAGGAAAACACAACAAATCTGATATTCACACACTAAATTACATTGCAGAAACTTAGTAAATAGGTTTCATGATTTGTACCAGAAAAGAGAAAAGACTAAACCCCATAGTTTATTAAATGAGTCTCCCCTCACTAGAAACATAAAAAACAACAAGAAAATCCAGCTAAATATCAGGAGTCGTAATTGGTCCAAGATAAATGCCTTCCAAATTGACCAATGCCTGAAATTCCCTATCCGCCTCCAGCCACTTTGTAGAAATCACTACAAAGCGACCCGTGACATCTTTTCCAATCTTGGACATTTTGTCACTCATGAAGCATGGGTTTTCACTAGTAACATAACGAAAGGCATCTTCAAATTCGAGAGATAGACATTCTACATTGGGCCGCATCTCTTGAAAACTCCATGCTTCAGAACTTTGTGGACAACCCCGTCTAATATCTCAACCTTTAAAATCTTGAAAGTAATCGCGTTAAAGACAACTGGGAAGAGCACATCACCATTAAGTTCTTTGACTATTCCTTCTCTGATGTTCTCTAGTGTGGTCATTGCAAGAAAGTATCCCACATCTTCTGTTTCCTTCTTAGCAGCAAAAGTCACTCAAAAGGCGGATGATGACTGGCAGCTGAAGCATCAGACTCTCTGGTTGCAGGTTTTCCGAAGAAATCATGACATTCCTAGAAGCTGGACTTGGAGAAACATTGTTATATTTTTTACTTCTTCTTGATAATATCTTCTCCATGTCTTGAAAAGATATTAGTATGTCAATAATTCAAAGGCGCAAGTATTCTTTAATAATTAAACTGATGAATATCGACATTGGAGTTGTTCCTAGGAGACTAGTGTCACCAAAATCACTATCTTACTAAGAGATCACAACAGTGAAAGATTAAAAACCAAGAAATTACAAAAATATACTATATATTGAGGATAATGGAAAATTGTTTTCATCATTCAGTCGTTATGATTATGAGGCATAAATTGAGTTATTTTGGGCACCATTAATGGGATTTTAGCATTGCTTGACAGATGACTTCCAGTGAAATTATTACTTAAAATTAAATTGATTTCGATTTTTGTACTCTGAATAAGATTTGTAGATAATTTTGTTAGATTTCATTTGCCACTAGTTTTACACAATATGGAGACCCATAACTCTAAGTTATAGGTAAAATACATAACTGTGACAGAATTGACAAAATGATGAAATTTATGAGATTCATGTATGTGAGTATGTGATGATATAGATGTTAAATGCATGAAAGTATGATCATATTGATAAAATTAAAATAGGAAAAATCTTTCCCCTATCAACGTTGGTTGAGTAAGTGGGTTGAGTTCCGTCGGAAGTAGACCTGGTAAGCGGACAAGCATGAAAATCATGAGAAAATCTAGGGTTATCCCGAAAGGGGCAGATAACCTGAAGCGCTAGGTTATCCCAAAATGGGGTAGATAACCTAGTACAAAGGGGCTATCCCGAAAGGGATAGATAGTCAGTAGGCTAGCCCGAGAGGGGTAGGTAGCCCGACAGTAGGACCTTGGAAGGACGCTTGCCAGTGGCCATAGATATGAGTTCAATTGTGCATTCACTGTCATGCACCTATGGTGGATTCCCTGTGCACGAGATCTCCCGTTAAAAGATTAAAAGAAGAGAGATAAAATGAAAAGTATAAAAAATCATAGTATGCATGCAAGGTTATATTGTCATTACATGCATTAATTGCATGATTTATGATTGTGTGATGGTTTAGGGCTATGTTTTGGGATTTTCCAGTTAGACTGGCTAGCTGCAATATTGTAAAAATTGTTTTATGAACTGAGGGTTACTCAGTTATATGTTTTGCATATAACTGACGGTTGCAATATTGCAGGTGACGACGACGAAGAAGAAGATTTTAACCCTTGAAGTATTTAGTTAGAAAGCTATTTTGTGATAAATTAGGTAGTCATTCCCTTTTTTTTCGTACCTAATTTGACTACCTGAGTCGGACATGTACGTCTCTGGATTTGTATTAAACTGGTTCTATTTTGCGACTAAGACCCTTAGGGGGAAATATGTATAATTATAGATGTATGTGTTTGAAGTGTTTTATCTTCCGCTGAATACTCTCTGTCTTAAAAAAATGGTCTTAAAATTTAAGGTGTTACAATAATGGAACTTATTTGGCTACATGCTACCCAAATATGAAATAGCTCTTTATTCTTTATACAGGTGTTATTTGCTTTTGGTTTTGTTCACAAAATTGCTACATTTGAAAAGACTACTTTCCTTTGCAGGTTTCCAGGTTCTGATTCAGTTCACTGATGCTGAGAGCCTGAGACTGCTTCTTCAGCTAGGAATCCACTAGATGAAAGAAGTATACCTGAAGCATGAATTAATGGAATAGAAATTTTTATGTTACAGCTTGCTCTGCCTAGCTAGAAATATTTATGAATGCTTTTTTTATTTTTACTTTTTCTTTCTATTTTGGAATCAATCAATTTGATTTGGTTTGTTGGGGATGGGTTGAAGGCTGCGATTTGGGGAAGAGGATAGATAAAAATTGGACCTTTGTTGTTTTTTTAAGAACAAAAAGATTACCCAAAAAACTAGACTTCTTGGAGGCAGAGAATAAGTTCACAAGAGACAAAGTGACATCAAAAGATTAAATCCAGATGTAGAAATAGCAAGTAAGAATTGATTGGAACCTTTATCTAAATGGCACATAAAAGTATCAATTGGTTCACCCTTTATCCTCAATCACTACCATCTAGTGTTTACAAGTGAACATATATGATTCTGTTTTATGATATTCGTCTACAAGCTCAGCAACTTTTGATTGGAGAATTTTATTGCACGTGAATGTAATCATTCATCTCAAATTCACATACACTAAATCCTCACCGTTCATTGCAAGTTCAGTGGGTGATCAGTAGAGAAGTCGAGATAGTGTACTACACAGTTAATGCTTTGCTTATAATATGTTTCTTGTTATACTCATAGGCAAAAGATACATGATATATGTTTCTTGTTATACCTATTCATTTTTAAGAATCAACATGCAGTACCATTCTCCAAGTGCTGAAGGTACTTCTTACTACTGTGGCTTCAACAAAATTCAGAGGTATGTTCATCGCGGTAGAAATGAATTCACTCTCTTGCTATGTATATCTGCTGTTAATATATTAGTGTATTAATCATCTCTATTTTTTATGAGTGTTTATTATCAATCTATGGTACTGAGATTCTTTGTTTGGATTTGTAGCAAGAGTCCCATAAACCAAGCAACATCAAAGGCAATGCTGACACAAATGATTAGGATATGCATGTGAAAGTGACTTATAATATATTAAAAGCTATTTATAATAAATTTCATGGTGCTTATAGGATATGCATGTATATTTCTTAGTCTTTCACTATCTCAAATTTTTTATGAATCATGTAAAATAATAGGTACATTAATTTTTTAATATTGGGTGTTTGTGGTATGATTCTCGCTTTGGATGCGAGAACTCGCGAGTTCAAATCTCGCAACACTCTTTATATAGTAGAAAATAATAGGGAAAAAACAAAAAAGAAACAAAAGAAAAAGATCTATGGCAGTGGTTGCAGGCATAACCACTGCTAAGAGATATAGCCCTATGGCAGCGGTTGCAACCTGAACCGCTGCTAAAAGGTACGGTCAAATAAACTATATGCTCCCCTTTTCGAGCGGTTGTGGAACCGCTGCTAAAGGATAAAGCACCTATAGCAGTGCTTCCATTAGCAGCGGTTGGGAACTGTTGCCATAGGCAAAAAAACCCGCTGCTAAAGGCTTTTTTGGCGTAGTATTAGTATATTACAGTTAGTGAAGCACGATCTTGGGTAGAGGGTTCTTGGAATTGGGTTTGGGCATGGAGGCAACAACAATTTTTAGCCTAGGAAGGGAACATGTACAATAACATTTTGCGAGTTCTAGGTTAGTTGTTTTATCGGATGTTTTAGGAGGACTCATGGAATTTTAAAGCTTGTTCTTCGGGAAATTATTTTGCGAAGTCAGCTTATAAAGTAGTATGCAATGGAATTCCTGATCCCTTGCAAGGTTGCTTTGGTTCATAGAGGCATAGCTTTTGATGATGTTTCTTTCTTGTTTGTGACAACTTTATCCTGTGAACGCAAATCACTTGTTTTTCACTTGCCGTCATTCATTGGATTGGGGTTTCTTCGGTGTTGCAACACACTTGTATGACTTTGTTTCTTCAGTTTTGTGACATACTTCTAGACCCCTCACGCTCTAGAAATCTGTGGATCATGGTTTGGATTTATTGCATTTGGTCAATTTGGATTGGTCGCATTTTTATCAAATCTCAATAGACTCAGACTTGATTTTTGAAAGGGTGTTGTTATACGGTCAAGGGTGTGGATCACAACCAATGTGTCAGCATTTGGTTATTCTTTTAGTGATTGGCATAGATGACCTTCTGCTTGTCTTGGTGGTCTTTTCTCCTTTCAATGATTTTGTAGGAGACTCGATTTTATGATGTCATCATATCTTTTTTTGTAGTCTCTGTTTGTAGAGTATCTCTGGTATAATCTTTCTTTTCTTTAAAAAAGTTTCTGACTTATTAAAAAAAAAAAAGAAATTTCACATTTTACAGTCTAGTTAAGCTTGATCTCTACTCTTTTCCACCCCTATTTTAGCTTGATCTCTTTCGTACCCTAATAGAAGAAGAAGAAAGGTTGAAAAAAAAAGAAATACAAAAAGATATAAAATATTCGAATATTGATAAGTGTCCACTTATCTATGTTTTAGAGGTCTATTTTAGGGTGTTTTTTTTAGTGTTTTGTAGTGTTTGGTTCCATTTTAGTGGCCATTTAAGAATAAATTCACATCTTTGTGGAGTTTGAGTCATTTGTTAGAAACTTGTAGTTTGTGTTAGTTTTGATGTTTTTGATCTTAGTTTTAGTGTTTTTGTTCTGTTGTACGATAAGAGCATGGAGAGATTGAAGAATAAGCATTGGAAAGAGTCAAAGAGCATGAAAAGGAGAAAGAATGGATGTAAATGTTCAAGATCCAGGCAAAAAAAAGCATCAAAAATAGCCAAAACATGAAGATTTGGACATGCTGTCAAGTGCTATTAAAAGTTGTCAAGTGCTGTGAAAAGCTGTCAGGTGCAGTTTTGAGCGTGGGCACGTGCAATGGAGGGTGTGAAGCAGCTGGATAGCACGTGAGCACGCCCAATTTTTTCGTGGTCACGCGCTATACCTGCTATATATAGTCCAAATTAGTTATTTTTACAAATATTTTTTCATATGTCGATTTGGATGCGATTTTCTCTCCTTCTTCTCATCTTTTCTCTCTTTTCTTGGGAAGATACTTGAGGACTCAACACTTGTGGAGCAAGAGCTTGAGGATTCATGGTGATTCCTTCTAGGTTACTTCTTCTTCTCTTCTCTCTATGTTAGCTTCGATTTTCTTGGTTAGAGAATATATTGGGGATTTTGAGCCCAACCTATGTAACTAAACCTGAGTTGTAATTCAATGTTCTTTTCTTTCAATTGAGTGATTACTTCTTCTCTTGATGCTTCTTTCTTCTTGATTATATTCAATTTTGGTGGAATTGCTTTTGACGTGAATGCTTGAATTAGTCAATAGAGATTTTGATCTAGATGCAATTAGGCAATTGGAGAATTGGTAATTGTATTGGAACTTTTTTAATTCACCATAATCTCACATGATCTTAGGAATAAGACTTGTAGGTTATGAGGTTTTATGAAATCCACTTCTTTCTTGTTTTCTCTAAAATTGGCCTAAGGAATTAGGGGGTTTTAGTTAGAACAAAAGGGCTAATGATTTAGGAATAGACTTAGTCGATAATTGTGGATTATTACCTTCAATTCATGAGATTGGATTTGAATGAAACTCAGGGGATAATTACATAAGGGAAGGATCAAATGAACCATGACTCTAACATCTTCTTTTCTTGATTCTTTTTGTTTTGATTGCTTGCTTTATAATTCTTGCATGAATACTCACTCAATCACATGTTTTTGATGGTCCAAATAGTGAAAGTCTTGGGAATTCGGTATTCTTACACATAGTCCCTGTGGAGACGATGCCCTATTCACCTCTATTCTCTTTTAAACGAATTAGTGCACTTGCTAGTATGACATTTGCCTATCAAATATCCTAATTAAGTTCCTTTTAGTGGGATGCACACCTAAAACTCCTTCCGCAACAAAAATTGAATTTCAAAATAACCTTTTCCGTATAATTATTTTATATATAGTATCAGATTAATTACGTATTAATAATAATTTATAATTTTTTAATAATTTAATTACGAAGAATTCATTAATTATTTTATTAGCTGAATATATAGTAGATTATAATATATAAAAATTAACTATGATAAATAGAATTTAATTAATTACTATATATTATATTTAATAATTACTATTTCTATATTAATAATTTTTAACACATTTTTTTTGAAAAATAAATTATTTATTTGGCACTCATTTTTTCTATAATATAAGCATTTAAGTGTTTTTTTTTCTATAGGAAATTAAGTATTGGCATTCCAAAAATCAATAATGAGGTGGCTCAAAGAGGGAGATGTTAATGCAATCTTCCATAGGTGTATAGCAAAGAAAAGGTATGTGGACACCATAAATAGTATTGTGGTCAATGATGAGCGGAAGTTGGAACCCTATGACATTAAGGATGCAGTACAACCCTTCTTTCGGCACAGAGGATTTCAAGTTTTAGTTGAATAACTTTGATTTTAAGAAAGTTTTAGAGTCTAGGAATATTTTACTCACAGCACCTTTTGAGGCGGTGGAATTAAAAGAGGAGGTTTGGAGTTGTGATAGTGATAAGAGCCCAGGCTCGGATGGTGTAAATTTTGAATTCATCGAACGATTTTTGGAGTTAGTCGAGCTTGATTTCAAGAGATTTGTTGATGATTTTCATGCGAATGGGAGGATTGTGAAAGGAAGCAATAGTTCTTTTATTATGCTGATTCTCATGAGGCAAAATCCTCATAATATTGGCGATTATAGGACAATTTCACGAATTCAGTGTATGTATAAAGTACTTTTAAAGTTGCTGGCTATTAGGATAAAATAAATTTACCTTTAATAAACATGATAAGAAAGCAAATGATCGACATGAAATCCAAATTGAAGTAAGAGATTGACCATTGATCACAATAAGCAAACCGAATCTATGAAACAAGAGCTTAGAACCTACTTGTACTCAAAAGAGAAATATATCTTAAGCATTTTGCTTCTGAGTTACTTTCTAAAGGTATTACATTAATCAAAGTTATTCTGACATTAGTTAGAAGGGTTCATCAAGAGTAATAACCTCTAAATTCCAAGTAAATTGACTTTAAAGAAATCAATAACTTGTGAGAAAGCTTCCTCATCATTCATTAGATAATCCGGGCTCATTTAATCATTTTGATCAAAACACCTGAATTGTGGTCAGAAGGGCTTCTGATCTCATATCTGTGCATTCCCAGCATCAAGTGCAAATTTGGCTAAGTATTTAGCCATGCACAGAAATATAATAGGAAATGAATCAAGAATGGACGTGTACTCATCGCGGAAAGGAGCAGTTACTGTTTCACTAGGAAAATCTTGGCAATTATTTTTTACAATAGATAAGATCTTCACACGTGACACATCTCATGATTGAATAAATAGAATATTTAGAAGAAATAACCGCTCAGGGCATATGGCAACTTATCATTGGAAGATTTTTATTATTTTATTTTATTTTCTATTTCTCCTTTTGTGTAACATCTCTTTCAAGTCCGAGCACTATAAATAGGACCCATTGTGTACATAGAAGATATGCGTAGGCAACCTTAGAGCAGTCTTAAACTTATGCCATTTTGTCTTTGTGATTTCCATAAGTAAGAGCTCCATTTGAGAAATATTCCATTTTAGAACAGAAAATTATATATCAAAGAAACCAAGGTTCTATCAAACACAAAGCAAGGTCAGCTATCCAAGTTCTTTTGACACCCTATAACCTTTCCAATCACACCTCACAAGTCAAACACACCAAGTACAAGACAGTAATATCTAACAATGGAAGCATCCTGGATTATATGTAAGTGTGGATTACCCCTTTGAATGTTTGTGATTCTTGTCTGAGTCTTCATGTACACTTTAATGTATCCGAATAGAATATGGTTAAATTATTCTCTTTATTCTTATGCTTTGTGTGATCACATATTTATTCTTCAAAATGCATTCTAATTTGTTCTGTCTATCTTTTGCTATTTCTAACTTAATCTAATCAGAAATATTCCGTTCTAATTTAACTTAACTCTTAAATACAAATTTTGTTTACGACTAAACTACTCACAAAAGAACGAGTAAGAAAATTTCCTCCTCCGAATTGAGATCATGGAATAATTTGTTTGGTAAAATACACGCTAAACAAATTGGCACGCCCAGTGGGACTCTTCTTTTATAAAGTAGTGTAACACTTATTACTACTGCAGATTTTTCAACTCTTCTTTTGTTGTTGTTATTATTGTTTGGAAGCATATTCAATATTAATGTGTGTGGTGCATCTATAACTGCTTATATTATTTTGAAAATCAACAAATGTCCTTTGATGACATGTTTACACAATCAATAGTTTCATTTCTACATAAATAATGAGAATCATACTCTTCTTCATACATTGTGTTTTTTTATTCGGCTTGTTATTGTTAAATTGTGTTTTATGTTAGTTTTAAGTCAGGTTCACTTCTTTTGATTAGAATATTTATTCTATGTTATTACGTAGTGATAGGATAATTAGTACTAAGGATTTGTTTAAAATCATGACTTCTGTGGCAACAAATGTTGCAAATTACATAACGAATATGGTTAACCCTATTTACACATGGGTGTTTTTCACGAGCCCTCTCATATTAGAGGGTTTATATGTCCTCTCTAGTTTGACCAATCAAAATGTGACATGTATGATTAATGAAAGACAGTAGTAAACTAGTATCAATTTGTACAAAATTGTGAATTAGTCTTATTCCTTATTTATAAAAAATGTAAAATAATTTTAATGTGTAATATCACTTTTTTTTCTTATTTTTTTAATAGATGCTTTAACTTGTCATTTGTAGGCAAATTAGCCTTTGAATGATAAGTTAAAAGATATATTTAGAAAAATGATATTAAGTAATAGATTAAAGAATTTATAAATAAGAAATAGGACTAATTTACAATTTTGAACAAATTTATACTATAGTTTACTAGTCTCTTTCATAAATCCTACATGTCATATTTTAATTACTCAAATTAGACCGGACATACAAACCCTCTATTATGAGAGGGCTTGTGAGAAACACCCTTTACACATTTCTTAATACAAGTTAATAATTTTTGCATTTATTTGAGTATTTTATCTTGTTTTATTTACCTCGTTTTCATTTACACTCAATTAAATGAAAGAAGAAAATTTACTCATTTTTTTCTTCCTATTTTTCTTCAACCAAGCAAAATCACATTGCAAACCCTATTTTAGCTTGATCTTTACTTTTTCTCACCCTTATTTTAGCTGGATCTCTTTCTTAACCTATGAGGAAAAAGAAGAAAGCTTCATAAACAAATAGAAAAAGATATAAAAGATTTAAATATTCTAATTAAGTTCCTTTTAGGTGAGATCCACACCTAAAACCCCTTTTAGAATAGAATTTGAATTTCAAAATAACCTTTTCCATATTATTATTATTATTATTATTATTATTATTATTATATATAGTAAAAGATTAATTAATAATTAATAATTATTTATAATAATCAGTTTTTTAATAATTTATTATGAATAATTCATTAATTATTTCTCATAATATTAAATAAATATATAGTAGACTATAATATATAAAAATGAACTATCATAGAATTTAATTAATTACTATACATTATATTTACTAATTACTGTTTTCATAATAATAAATTTTAACACTTATTTTTGTTTTTAAAAATAAATCATTTATTTGGCGCTCATTTTTCTATAATAGAAGAATTTAAGTCTTTTTTTTTTGTTTATTGGAAAAAAAGTCTTTTATTTTCTTTTAATTATATTTATCTCTTCTCTGACTTTTAATAAATCAAATAAAGAAGAAAAAACTATAAAAGAATAAAAATAAAAACTACCTTATTTTTCTTTATTATTTATTTTCAACTAAATAATAAACTATTTCACCTCTATTTTAAGCCAATCTCTATTCTCATTTTTAACACTCATTTGTATCTCTAGCTCACAAACTCCTTTTTTCTACCAAATGAATTGTAAGCAGAAATTTTATTTTATTTTTTGAATGATGAGACCCACATAATAGCTTTTTTCCTATTCACTATTCACAACTCTAAACATATATTTTTTCATTTTTATTTTATTATATATATATATATATATATATATATATATTTGGTAAACATATAGTTCATTTGAATGTAAAATATAATATTTAATAAATATAATTAATTTAATTTTAAAAATTAATAAAATTAACATTCATATAATTAAATTTAATAGTGATAATAGACACGTAAGAATGATACTATAATATAACTAATTCATTATTTTGATGTGTAACAAGATATATTCTCATCTTCCGGTCAAAGATTGAAAATCCTTAACATTATTGTTGAAAGAGAAAATATTAATTTCATACTCTCTAAAGATTTTCTTGTCACTGATTTTTCCTTTAAATATTTTTTTGTCACCAAAGTAGTTTATAAAGATTTATAACACCGCCGAGTCCCTAATTTTTTTTAGCAATCGTCACTAAAAAATTTAAAACAATATCAAATTAGTCTCGTAGATGCACAAAATGAATATTGGAGAGGGACTAATTTTGTGACTAAAATCTTTCCAACAAGTGATAAAAAATCTTTAAAGAATCAAATTGATATTTTTCTCTTACAAAAGTGAGTACAAATGATATATAAATAAAATAATGTATAAGAGCCAGTTTGTTTTAGCTTTCCCAACCATTACAATTGATTTTGGAGCAAAGAAAAACTTTAAGGTTTTATTATATCATCATTGAAATTCAAAGATCCTTACAAGTGAAATTAAAATCGGGAGGTGAGAAATCTTAACCAAACTCAAAGTAACTTTGAGGCATCCAAAGGAGTGAGCGTTAAGGTGAAGTGGAAAGAGAACAACGAATACATTATCAGAGCCACATGGTTCTTCTTGTGTCCTAAAAGAGACAATGTTCTGTGTCTAATGACGATAGAAAAAACGCAAAACAAGAAGAGAGTATTTGAAACTGAAAGTGTGACCTTGCACTAGCTCTACTCATGCAAAAGAAGAAAATCAACATATAAAGGCAAAAGGCACACACCACCCCAGGTCCACAACTCACTTCCACATATGTGCTTCCTATTGAGCTTATCATGTTTTTTGCACTCTGGGCCTCATTCTTTTATTTTTTTGGCTCTCTTGTATTTTTTTTGGGCCTTGCTCTATTTTTGTAATCGCATTTCGGCCAATTTCATTTTTGGCCTTCACGCGTTTTTACCTACTCTGCTGGTAGCCAGTTTCTAGGGTTAGCTTATACATATATACTCTTCTTGTCTCTCACTGAGCGTTTCCATTTTTCTCATTTTTTCACAAATCCAATATGGTTTCACAAAGTCGTTCTTTCCATGGGCGCTCTGTTAGGTTTTTTGATTTTTACCCTTCGTTTTCATCGGGATAGGATTCCTTCTTAGCCTTTCCCTTGGAGTTTCGTTTCCCTTCTCGTATTACATAGTGATTAGGGTTCTATGTTTCTTGACGTTGTGTTCTTCGTCTATCCTCTTCCAATGGCGGTTGATCTTTCCGACGCTGCTGCAACGGCTTTGAAACCTTTGTCTCCCTACTACCTCCATCCTCGGAGATAATCTGTGTCGCGGCTCCTATCCTTCACGGCTCTGGTAACTATCTGATTCGGTCCTGCAATGTGATGAAAGCACTCATATGCAAAGATAAGTTTGGCTTCGTCACTAATGAGATCCCTAAGCTTCCTCAAGGTGATCCTCTCTTTAATGCTTGGATTAAGTTTGACTAGATGGTAATCTCTTGGCTCTCTTGATCTGTTTCCCCTAAGATAGTATTCCTTTTTTTATACTGCCAAGATCTTTCTAAATATCTTAAAGATCAATACTCGAAAGGTGATTTTTATCGTTTGTCTGATCACTTGCAAGCCATTCACTCGATTAGTAAAGTCTATCTGGACATTTCTCAATATTTTATCCATTTGAAGGTTCTTATGCAAGAACTTGATGTTTTGTGACCTGTTTTACACCGTGTTTATGACACTAAGGGCACTTTCTCCCTTGCGAATGGCATGCGTAATTATCGTGATGCTGAGTATGTGATGTGTTTCTTGAAAGGGTTAAATGATACGTACTGTTAGACGTCAAATATATTGTATGGATCCCCTTCCCCCTTTTTCTAAGGTTTTTGCTCAAATTTTGCAACATGAACGTCAATTGTCAAAGAATTTTTTCTTAAAAATGCACTTATCATTGCTACTGTTTCTTGGAAACCAGATGCACAATCTGGTACTGCTAACCAGAATGGTAAATGAAAGGGTACTGGTAAACCTTCCTCCTCTAATTCCACCAAAATATGTTACTTCTTTCGTAGACTCAATCACCCTATTCAAACTTGTAACATTTCCATTTGTCTCATTTTTTCACAAATCCAATACTTCCCCTCACAAACTCACCTCTCTCTTCATTTTAATTTTTTCCGATCCCACCAAGGTTTTCTTTTTCAAGGCAATGTCATTTAAACCTCCCATTCAAACTTCAAACCCTTCCTTCATTACCTTCCAATTCAGCATAAAATGATGAATAAATGCTTCCAAAATTAAAATAAATATTTTCAAACTTGAAATAAATGCTTTTGAATTGCGAAACATTGTGAAGAATCATTCGAATCCCTTCTTTGTCCTATTTAAGACTTTGCTTTGCTATTCAATATTCACATCCTTCACTGTTCGGTTTCATTTTCTCTTTGCTAATAAAAATTCACATTCCTCTCCTATTTTTTCCTCCTCGTTCATCTTCTAGAACCTTTACCTTTTCTCTTCATTCTCTCACATTCTTTGCTCAGTTTCACTGAACTCCCACACGTTTAATTTCCTTCTCTCTTTTCTTGTGTTGATTGTCTAAGCAAATAATTTATCTAGGCTTTGCTCATTGTGAAGTTATGTGGAGTGAGGTATAGAAGGAAAGTTAAAAGACTAATTCCATTGAGATTTTGAAATTTTAGGGGTTTTGGTCTTTTTTTCTGAGTCTCTATCTCGCTACATAGACTGAACAAGAATGTTTTTCAAGACAGGTTATTGTTATGGCTTTTATTCTTTTTTTTTAGTTTTCATTTTTTGCTGTTAAATCAGAATTAGTATATCAGTGGAACTCTATTGTGAGAAAATTCAATAATTCTTGTACGAAATATTATGATTTTTAAATGTATACATTTATTTACCAAAATAAAAATGAATGTATACAGTTGCATGATTTATGCGTAGCAGTTTTATTACCAGAAGAACCGAAAATTGTTTGATCTAGACGTTATGAACCATGGATTTATATTTACATGTTAAGTGTTGAGAAAATCATGAAGTAAATGCAAAATTCAATATAGATTTGGTTTATCCTGTTATGCTATCTTATTGGAGAAGATATTGGAGAATATTAAGGAAAGTATATATCCTTACTGTATAGTCCAAGTTACCTTAGCTTCACTGATATATTAGATTGTTGTTTTATGAACCGAATAGTTCCAAATTATTACTAGAATGTAATTTTTTAACCTTTTTTAGGTTTTGATTAATGAAAGTATGTGATGATGAAGTGCCGTTTCAGAGCATTGATTCCTGTTAACCGAAAATTGTTTGCAAACTCAATCGCTTATTTAGTTTGTTTCCAAACCTCTATTTTTAACTCCAACTAGATTCACACCTGTGCGTTGCGCGGTTGAGCATTAGCAAAATTTTTAAAATATTATCAAATTTAATTGATAAATTATATGAATAATAAATGAATATATTTTGAATTAAGCCAAATTATGTATGAAGTGGAATTGTAATTTAATTTTAATTAGTGCATTTTAAATATGTTATACAAAAGAAAATATATTATAACATATATGTTTTACACCCAGCAAGTTGATATGGTTGCTGGAAAGCATAACTTTGAGTTGCGACACAATTGAAACTATTCAGTGTACACATTCGCAAAATGCTATGCTGTAGAAAATACAATACTTTGCTATATGATTTTGCATTTTAAAATTATAAGGATTGATTAAAAATTCAAATTTAGAATGTTTTTTGTTATTTGCTTTGAACTTTTTAAGTTGAGGACAAACACCTTATCATTTTTTGTTGACTTGATTTTTAAACTCCGTATCATTATTTACTCATTATTTGAGGATAATGTGTAATTTAATTTTATATTTTTAAAAAATATTGAGATTGATTAAGGATTCAACTTCAGAATTCATTTTTGTTGGTTCTTTGAATATTTTGTCCTTGTGGACGGATGTCTAGTCTGACAATATAATGATATAGGTTAGAAAAAACTCAAAAGAAAATGATAAAGCACTCAGGTATAGCTATAAATAATTTAAAAGCAACAAATGAAAATACAATCTAAAGTTGAATATTTTTTAATTTGTTTGTTGCTTTGATTGTTTTGTTGTTGTGGATATTTGTTTAGTTGTGATTGACTCTTTATTTAAGGGATATTGTGTGATTTGACTTTGCATTTTTTCCCCTCATTTTTATCATTCTTAGAATTTTCATTTTTTAAAAATCAATTCCAATTTGGCTTATCATTTGAGGATATTGTGTAATTTTATTTAACATTTTAAGAAAATATTGTGATTCATAAAAGATTCAATATATTTTAATTGACTCTTTATTTAAAGAATACCATGTAAAAAATTACATTTTTCCCTACTTATTTTAATCTTTCTTAAACCTTTAATATTTAAAAAATCAATTGCAATTAAAAAGTAAAAATTAAAAATTGAAAGTTTGATTTGGATCATATACTATTATAAATATAATAATTTATATTACATTGAAATTACTTGATAGGTTGGTTAGTAGTGGAACAGTTGGCCACCAAATATGAGAATCCTTTATTAATCGTGGTGAAGCCAAGTAGTAGAAAATGCTGAGGTAGCATTCTCCTAGCATTTGGCTTCTCTTTTAATATATATATAGATCTACAAAGCTTTAATCCCTCAATCTTGTGCGACTTGGTTATTGAAGCATGCAGTTGCAGATTCTCCTTTGCGATGTAGTTTGGGATTTTTAATTCTAATTTTAACTTGTGGCTTGTAATTTGCAGCTAAACTTTGTGAACCTTTGCTTTGCTGCTTGCAATTGATTCCCTAGAAGGCAAGTTTTCTTTTTCTTTGACTAGTGGACTTTTGATTTTTGTATTTCTGCGTTTCAATTTTTTCTTAATTTTGATTGGTTTACGAGGTGCTATTGCTATAAAGTTCCTTGTGCAAGGATAATTGGTCTTTGAGTACACTTTTAGGTTTTCTCATTTGCTACAACACATGCCGAAATTCTAGAAAAATGAAAACTAGGTATAATTATAGTATTATATGTAGACAATTAAGGGATATGATTTATGTTTTAAAATTCTATAAAAACCTCAATGTATAAACAATAACTCGTTAAACTATGAAAAATTATTTTTCTTATCACTTTTAGCCACAATCGCTAAATTGCGCCGTTTCATATAACTGTTGCTAAATTGTGTGTTATACTAGTGTTTTAAAATGTTGCTATTCACCAAAAATAGCTAGTCATGCTACATTGTGTTTACTTGGTTTTATAGTTGTTGTTTTGTTTGTTTTTTTCTCAACAAATTCATGCATAAGAACTACTTCCTTAGGATGGGTAAGAGCTGCCAATTCGAATCAATTTTTGACCAAAAGGGATTTCCATCTTCCATTATTAATGAGTAGTCTGATTTTTTAATCTTATTTCGGTTCTCATTAATCAAAGAAAGTGAGACAAAGTGCCTTTGGAGCATTGATGTGTGTGAACCCTAGATTGATCGTGAAGTCAATCAATGATTTTTCCCAATTCTTGGTTTATGACTCCCACTCACAAATCTTTAATCCCTCAATCTTGTGCAACTAAGTTCTAGAAGCCGATAATGTAAGTTTGCATTCTTATTTGTGTTGTACATTGGAATTTTTCATTTATATTTCAACTTATGGTTCGTAGTTTTCAATTAAACATTGTGGCTCTTTGCTTTGCTGCTTACTATTGAATATTGATTAGCTAGAATTCACGTTTTATTTCTCTTTGACTCTTGGAATTTTGATTTTTGTTTTTCTCTGTTCTTTGTTGTTCCCCAAATTTTTATTGGTTTATGAGGTACTAACGCTATATCGTTCCTTGAGGATAATTTCCCTTAGAACACTTCTAGCTCTGGATTAGAATCTTATTTGGTATTTCATGTCTCAATAGCACATTGTTCAAATTCTAGCAAAAAATGAAAAATGTTATAATAGTAGTATTGTACTTGAATAATTAAGGGATATGATTTGCGATTTAAAATTTTAAAAAAATCATAATGTATAATCAATTACTAGTTAAACTATGAAAATAAATTTTCCCATCACATCTTGCAAAGATTACTACTAATTTATGAAGTTCGAAATACTTTTAAATATCAAAGGTGTTGTAAAGGCAAATTGTGCAGTAATTTAACCCAATGTAACACTCTAAAGCAGCAACAAAGTAGTCAAAATTTGGAGTTAGATCCTAAAAGCCTACCATTTCATCTCCTCAAAATAAATCACATTTACTCTAAAATCTTAAATCTAATAGAATTGATTTAATAAAAAATTTAAATAGTAAAATCCTTATATCTTTGCATTTCAATATGTTGGTTTTACTGATTGTTTTTAAGAAAAAAAGAAACGACTTTCGGTTGGGTGTCCCATTTGACCTGGGTTTCTATAGATGTTTAATTTTCCTTTTTTATGCTATCGAATCTCTCTTATTGTCGTTGTCCCCTGCTTTGTTCTTCCTTTCTCTTTGTGTTTCTCCTTTGCGCTTGGGCTCCCTGCTTTGTGTTATGGTTTTTCTTCACATTTGTGTTTCTGTGAACACTCTTCGCATACATGATGTTGATGTTTTGGTAATTAGCACTTGTGAATAACTTTATATTTGACATTTGTTATGTTTGAGACTTTTTTGTGACATATTATGACTTCATTGCAGTGACTTTATCATTCTGTACATTTTTGTGTTTTTATGGTATTTTAAATCCCCATATATGAGTTTCTATTTATATGCATATGTAAATTTGAAAGAATCTTAAGATTCGATTCCATGATTGTACATTTTACCATCTTGGCTTCCCTGTCTGAACTTAAGTAGAATCAACATTGCCTTCAAGGATTTTTGATACAAGGAAAAATGTTCAATTGCTATAAACCTCACCTAAGATCGAAAAGGGGGCCTAAGATCATGAAACATAGAATCATTAAATCAAATTTTAGGGTTTTTTCAAATTTACATGTGGATTTAAATTAATATATACGCATATAGAGTTTCATAAAAGAGCAAAAATAGATTTTTATAGTCGCTACAATCTCATAATAAGTTACAACTAAGTTTTAATAATAAAAAAATGTCAAGCATCAAGTTCTTAACCAGCGCCAATTACCAAGACATTAAGAAAAGTAACGACACACAAAGAGTTTGCACATAAGCAATGCAAAGCATGATCTCAATAGCAAAGCAAGAAGCCAAAGCACGAAGTAGAAACTCAATGAGGAAGGAAGGACAAATGTGGGGAGACGTTAAGAGAGATTCTAAGGTGGAAAGCAAGAACAAATGGAAAATTAGAGTTCTTTCAACACCTAGGCAAATGGATCAGCCACCTCATATTCTTTTCTTTTTGAATTTTTTAAAAATTTGAGTTTAGCTAAAAACATAAAGATATTAAGATTTATGATTTAAATCGGAACTTCACTTATTCTTTTTTTTTTTTGAAAATTTAAAATATATATTAGAAATAAATAGAGCACTAGCAGTGCTCAACCAAATAATAAATCAAACATCATAAAGCTGTTCAAAGAAAAGCACAGCTGCTGAAACACCCGTACAAAGCAAATGAACTTCCCCATCCCCCAATTACAATCAGAACCCAGCGTAAATAATACCTCTACTTAACTTAAGAATTAACCACAACACCTTAAGCATAGTATTTTAAGATTTTAATACATTTAAGATTTTAGCTAAATCTAAATTATTTTAAGGAGATTAAACATAGGATTTTAGGATTTAAATATAGATTTTAACTACCTTGTCGCTAACCTTCTAAAGTGCTGATTACTTGATATTAGAACACTTGATATAATCATAAGATTAACATTAAAAATATAAGGTATAACATGCATGATTTAGCTTCAATAATGTTATTTCCCATCTTAACAACTGCGGGTTCATTTGCGAATAAATTTCTATGTTGGTCCAAAAAGAAATTTTATTTGAATGTTTATTTGCAAATTAACCTGTAGTTTAATCAATATTTTGAAATCTGGACCAATCATTGAACCAGTAGAGCCACCGGTTCAAGGTTCAATGGTCCAACTGTGGTTGGACCGGTTCAATGTTTTGTTCTTTTTTTTTGAAAAATTCAATTATTTATTATATATATATATATATATATATATATATATATAAACTGTGCACATACCTTTCTCTCCAATTTCAACTATGATTTTTCAAGTTTCCCAATATCAACTAAACAATGGAACACATAACAAAGGAGTTAGTTAAAATGGAAGTTTTGTCATTCTAAGGAGAAAGCTAGAGGCATAAAGGAAGGCAACATGAAGGACTTACAAGGCCAGGGAAGCCGAATAAGAAGGGCGAGATCTAAGATGGCCAAAGAAACTCTAAATCACTTATTGACCATATTATTTAAAGTAGACCTAAGCCTTGAAGAACTGAAGCTGAAAATGATGAATTTCTTAATTAAAAAAGAAGGAATAGAGGCTTAAAGGTTTCACATGAAAGCAGTTTTTTTCTAAGCTAGATTATGCACTTTTAATTTTTTAAATTTAAATTATTATTGAAAAGTTGTTATAAGGTTGATTGGACTGGTTTTCTTTGCACGCATACATGTCCCAGTTAAGTCTTTTAGTTTTGTTATTTGGGCTGAACACTATTATTATTTATCCTTTGTTGTTTAATGGATAAATTAAGCTATTTATGTTACGGTTTTATTAGGTCTAACGAAGCCACTATAAAAGGGGGCCAAAAATTGATTACAACACATAATTCAGATTTTATGCTTTGTGAGAATTTTGTCTCTAGGATTCTTATTCAATCATATGGGTCTTATCAAGAATTCCCCAATTCTTGTGGTGATCTCTTAAGGTTGATAATCTAATTAAGATTGTAACGTCATTGTTCCCTTCCTTTCTTTTGTGTTTTCTTTACATTGTTCTGCTTCTTTTCTCATATTCTAACCTTGACTTTTGTCATAGTTATTCCTAACCATATCTCTTGTTCTACACATCATTTTTCAATCAGTCATGAGCCAAATTTAAAGTTCAAGTTGTGAACTTTCAAGAATTTACAAGATTTTATATGTATAGGTGATAGGTGATTAGAGCGAAGCTTGTATCTCAAGTGGCATAAGAAGGAGCTCTTTGAGCTGAAGGAGTGGGGTTCAATCCCCGGTGGGGTAAAATTTGGAGTAGATGTAGGAGTAGTGTAGTGTGGGGGTGTGTGAGTTTGGCCGTTAAAAAAAAGGTGATTAGAGACCTGACTAGGATATGTTTCCGAGTTTATTTAACAAAGTTTATAGTGATATATGTAATCTCTTTTCATGAAAGAAGAGTCCTTACACCGAATTTGCATTTGAGGTAGACATTATGACATCTAACAATGAAGTTGAATATGAGGCTCTAATTCCACTATTAGTATTGCTTCTCTATCTAAATGCTAAAACAGCCATGGTTAGAGGGGATTCTCAATCGTCAATAAGACAGATAACAGGAAAATATATATGTTTGAGTCCTAAAATGGTTGTATACTTCAGTTATACATTTGGATTAATCAGGAAATTCGATGATATCACTATTGAATATATCGCTAGACTCCAAAATGAAATATCTAATGATCTAGCTCGGAAAGCTTCTCAGTATAGGATTTCTATTATAAACCTAGAAGTTTTATGTCAGATTAACCACGGGTTCCCTATTGATCAGATTGAGGTTTGTAATATGGATGTGACACTTAGAGATTAGAGAACTCCTATCATTGTATATCTGAAAGATCCTAATTACCCTTCGAATAGAAAATTAAAGTTATAGGTTATGAATTTTTTAATTTGAGGAGAAAACTTGTATAAGAAAGGGGTAGATGGGGTTTTGCTCATTTGTCGACATGATTCAGAAGCATTTACTTCTTTGGTAGAAGTACATGATGGGATCTATGGTGCACATCAATCAGGATATAAAATGAAATGGATTCTGAACAGATACAACTAATATTAGCCTTCTATGATTAAAGATTGTCATGAATATGCCAAATCTTGTCAACATTGTAAAAAACATGGACAAATTCAACAAGTCTTTGCTTGTGAATTACATTCTATCATTAAAACGTGGCCATTAAGAGGATGGGCTTTGAATTTAATTGGTCAGTTTAACCCTGCTTCTTTAAACAACATAGATACTTTCTTGTAGGGGTTGTTTATTTTATCAAATGCGTTGAAGCTATACCTCTTAGAAAAGTAGATGTGTAAGATATCATTGATTTCATCGAAAAACATATTGTCCATAGGTTGGGAATTTCCATAAACCATCACTACTAAGACCAGGGCTTAGTGTTTGTTTGTTAGAAAATGACTAAATATACTAAAGAAACTAGTTTCAAACTTCTCACTTCAACTCCTTATTACGCTCAAGCCAATGGTTAAGTTGAACCCATGAATAAAATCGTTATGGGTTTGATCAAGAAACATGTTGGTAAGAAGCCAAGAACTTTGCATGAGTGTAACATCCTAGAAATATTCTTTTTATGTTGAGTGTAGTGCTCTAGCTAACCTCTCAAATTAATTATAATCCAGTACTTGTTAGTGTCTTTCATTTTAAAAATCTATTAGACACTTCTAGCAAATTTTATAAAGTCAAGAACTTAGGTGCAATTTATTAAAACATCGCCTTGTGCTGACATTAACTTCTTTACACTCACCCTCACTCAATTACTCACTCTCTCTATCTCAAGAGAGTTACATGCATCTCTCCCTCTCACTCATATAATTCTCATTTTATTTCTCCTTCACTCACTAAAACTCTCCAAAATCCTCTTCCTACTCTCTAAAACTCCAACCTCTCAAGGATGAGATTTCCACATGCAAGTGAATATCCTTCATCCACTTACTCTCCTCTAGCTATAAGTTTACCGGGTTTTGGCTGGGGCAGCAAAGGTTGATAATTAATGGAAGAGGAGGAAGCATCAAGTGAAGAAGAAGAAGAAAAAGAAGAAGAAGAAATCAAGAGGAGAGAAATAGAGCTCAAGATTGTTAGAAATGAAGTGATGATGCAAATGGGACTTGAAAACCTAAGGTAATCTTGTCTCCATCTCTTATTTAAGATTTTGGTTTTGCATGTTAGACTAGATTCGTTCTAAGCCCAAAATCTAGAGAAATTCGTGATCGGAAGCTTGTTGGGTTGAGATGAGAAGGAATCTTTGTAACGCCCCAATTTATACTAAGCGGAATTAGCTATTCAATTAATGTTATTAAGGCTAAATCATCATACTCGTATCGAGAGGTTAAATTTCGGGTAAATTTTTCGGAACTTAGTAGTCGTATATTCGAAATGGTAATGAAACTTAGTCGAATGAAAGTTTAGATTTGGTAACTAACACACATACGATAAGCTAATATAACATAGATATATTAATTAGTCAGATAACAAACATAAATTTCTGGGGATCCTAGGCGACATGACAAAAAAATACTCTACCACTTGAAGAGTAGAAGATGTCGCACATAGGAAATGTACTGATCAATCATTATAGTCATCCCAATTATCTTACTAAAATATAACTAAATAAAGGACGCTGCACTCTCCGTCCCAATATCTTCACTCGGATCACTCTCAAGAGAGCTCTCCCTAGGCGAGTTGAAAAACCAACCCTGGCCACTAGAGTACTGCTCCCCAAGAGACGGAGTGAAATAAGAAGGATGAAAGGCGGGTCGGAACGCTGCGGGTACAGGCATGAGACCAGGGGGTGTCCGAATAACCAACGTCAAGGCCGATCCAATGTAAGTGGACCGAAGCATCGGTAGTGACGGATGAGATATCCAGAAGGACACTTCTCCTACAAAAGTGGACGTCCCACGAGATACATCATGCTCCCAGTAGCCCAATTCAATCGGACAGTTGATTTCCAAGAGGGTCTCTCGAGCCGCCATCTATTGTCTCGCATAATAGATATATACATAGACAGATAAATACAACACAAAACAGAGGAGTGAGATATAGCAAAGTTTGGTAGAAGTAGAGTCAGGATATTTAGATTTTTAAACAGAAAATCTACAATAGCTTACAATTGATATATGTACGCTTAAGGATATCATAATGCATGAGACTCCAAAAAAACGACATCATCGCTAGCGACTCTTTCTATTAAGAGGTGACCGGGAGTCCTACTTCGTTCGTACAAGTCCATGTACCTTGGTACTCTCCACCGATCCAGAATATACTTTAGAGACGTGTCGAGGTAACTGAGCTTTTTCAGTGAGTAGCCCAACATCGGGGAGCTACCACCGAGTCCCCTAGGCATCTCACACTCTGGTTAAAGCCCCCAAAGGCTGAAACCCACTCCCTAGAGTATAACGTTATTGTGCCAACGCACCACTTTTACCTTTTATTCCTCCTTAATAGAAGTTTTTGAAAATACTATTTTCAAAACATGCAATCTCAAGGTGCTTTAGTAATTTTAAGCATAGTTTATCACAAGGATTCAACCGGGTTCACATTCCATCCATACAACTAGGCTCAAACAACATTTTGCAAAAGATTCCTAATTACACCACCTTGTCAAATCCTTTACCACAGATTTTAGTTTAAAAAAAACAAGGCAATTATCATGGTATTCATATAATACTCCTAATAGGGAGAATACACCTTTAAAAGTCATATATTCAATTTCCACATTTTCTATATTCATCTTTTGGCACTAGGCCTTTATTAACTTCTACTATTAATGCCATTGTTTGAAATTTACTTTAGTCCTTCTTGACATATTATCATTTAAACCATATCCAAAAATTATAGGAATTTATAAATAAATCCAAAACAATCATTTAACCTTGAAAACACCATTAACATCTTAAAATAATGATTTATTTGGTATTAAAAGCTCATAAATTTCGAATATTCAAAAGTTGAAGGAAAAGTGGTTTTTCCTTTGTTTCAGTGACTCTTCAGCATGCTGTCTTTTCTTTAAAAGGGGTAAAATAAATATTAAACGATTTTATTTGATCCCCAATTAATTTATACAGTTACTTCACAGTGTTAGGGTCAAAAATAGAATTTTTCCAGAATTTTTAAAAATATTTAAGATGATTAGAAAAATCCTTCTTTCAAACCGTACAGGATCTGGCAGTAGCTAGTCTAAAAATATAATAAATTCATACGTGCCCAGAAAAATATGAATTTTTGATATGATATAGTATACATATTAACACACAACATATAAACTTTTCAAGAATTATTGAGTAGTAATACAGTGCGAAATATTTTCTCAAGGTTACAACTTTTTCCAGCAAAACAGAAAACTACAGTAACAGGATCTTCATCTTCAACGATTTTTATAAAATCACTCAGTTACTAAAAATTTATGAAACTAACCCAGAAATGACCCACTTTGAGTCTAGTTTTTCATAAAAATTTTCCTAAGTTAAATCTGTTTCCCAAGTGGTGCAGAAAAACCAAAACGTTCTGACTGTTCCAGAAATTACCTAGGGTCACTCAAAAATCCATATAAAATCAAATACAAGATCAAAAATTACAAATGATACCAATCTGGAAAGCTAACACACAGATCCATCATCATACAAATTTTCATACGCATCTAAATAGAATAAGAGCTTTAACAGTACGCACAAAGTAACTCCAGTAGCATAAACTCACCAGACAGAATAGAGCAATAATGTTTCAAGAATCAAAATAAGATCTTAACATCATCCAAAAATTATGAAACTTTACCAGTAGTTAAAACACATCTTAAAATGATTTTTAAGCATGGAGCTGAATTATCCAATGATCAATTCCCAAAATATGGGCTCTAAATCAACAGGCATAAGACAGAACCAGCCTTGAAAGTTAATGAATGAAGAGGGTCTAGGGCCAACCCTCACCCAAATACCCTACTAAATTCTACACTAAGCTATTCTCACTTCCCCTTACCAAGGTTATCTTCAAGGACTAAAGGGGTTGATGAAGGGTAGAGCTTCCAAAGTTATCACTACAAGCAACACCAATTTTGGACTCAAGAAAATTTTAGAGAGAAAGGAGAAGAGAGGCTTGTGCTTTTTGGTGTGTTTGGAAGTGAAGTAGAGTCCCCTATTTATAGAGGAAGTGGGCTGAGATTTTTGAGGGGTCTTCGAGTGTTTGGAGAGCTTTGTTGAATAGTTGAGGGGTACATGAAGGCATGGTGTGAATAGTTGGAGTGGTTGAGGCAAATCAAGTTCCCTATGTCTAGGGTATGGTTTGACCACATGGAGAGTATGGAGTGTTAGAGGGATTTGTCTTTTATTGATTAATACTCTAGAATGTAAATATGTTTGGAATAACTGGTATATTTCGATCGTTACGCGTGCACTATAAAATTAAAAACGTAACGAAAATTTCTAGAATTAAAAATATATCGTTCTCCAATTTTTTTTTCTAATCATATAATCGGAATCGAAATATTTTTCTAGCGGAATAATTCCCTATTTAGTAATTAATTAGCAAAATTGAGAGTGTTACAATCTTAGTTTCTCCAATGATTTGTGTAAATCCGTGAGTTTGAATGCAATAGAAGGACATATAGATGATTGAATTTGCCTTCATTTTCTTCATAGAAGTGGTAGAGAATCATGTTAGCTTTCCAATGGCTTTGGTTTCACTCAATTTTGTTTGCTAAAACTCTATTTATGGTTCAAATACTGAGACACGGTCAATGTCTAAGTGATGAATTGTTTAGGTGTACTTCTCGTTTTAAAGCAACCACTTTTGACAATTAAATCTTTAGAACTGGATTTGTGGTCTTCATAACAATTGTAGAGAATCATCTTAGCTTTAAAATGCCTCTTATTTCACTTTAACATGTTCTACAATTCTAGAGAATCATCTTAGCTTTAAAATGCCTCTTATTTCATTTGAACATGTTAGCCTTGTTGTTCAAGGTGGTTTTTGTAGTTTTGGAAGGTTTTTCAAGCATTCCATGGATGTACAAAGGGAGTACATGTATGTACATAGTTCAATTTTCTGTGTTTTGAAAACTTGTGTGTAGGAAGAAAAATTGCACTTCTTTCTAAGACTTGGTCACATGTTTTCGTACTAAGAGCTAAATCAATATCCATGGTGTCATGATCCATATATGCTATAACTTAACAAAAATTTATTTATTTTTATTATAAAAAAATTGAAATATTTGAGTGAAGATCTCGTCACAATTTGGGTTGTTTTCAATAATTAATTTCCAAGAAAAAAGATACTCTTCACAAGTAGAAGAAAATTGAATAGCATTAGTTGGACACCTAAAAGTTGAATAATAATAAAAAATCTCATATAAATGAAAACACACCCTAAAGAAGATTTTGTTACAAAAAAAAAAGAAAAAGAAAAAGAAATAACACAATTTTACTTTCCCAATTTTTGACTTTGCTCTAACTATTATTTTTGAGTTTTCACTCAATTACTTGCATTAGTGTTATATTACTGTTGTGATCTAACCTGGCGGATATGTAGGACAAACAAGGTGCTCCTTCTGATTAGCAAGGGACAATGTGGATAGCTTCTGGGCTTAAGCTCCGGCGGCGGTGGTGTGCACCTGCAAGGACTCTGACGCTCAAGTTAGTGACTGTATTAGGGTTATGTGTACTGATAGAATAATTACGTACCTTGCATGGTGCATTTATGTTAGTATTTATAGGGGAGCATATGACCTAAGTGTGGACCGTACTGGGCCTGGATTAGGTGCTTGACCCCAAACTATTTCCTGGGCCCTGTCCGTAGGTTGTATTTGGCCTTCCGGGATGTACCCAGGATGGTCTCTGCTGTTAGACCCGGCATGTACTAATATAACCGGGAAACCGTTATTCTTGTCCACAACAGTTGCCCCCAAGTCATCGAGCTTCTCGTAGCAGAAGTCGGCGAGTTCATTCTTTATGTCGGGCCTATTTCGGATGATGATTCCGGCCTCGTTTTCCGAGATAACGGTTGGTTTCCTTCTAGCGGCGTGTAGTCTACGCGCTCTACTTTGGATACTGTGTATGATTATTAGCGTGGTCTTGGGCCCCATGTTCATTAAGGCGATGTGACAGTTTTTACTTTATTTCTTTCACTCGATACATTTTTCTGCTCTTCTCCTTTCAAGTTTTCACTTTCCACTTTCGCGCTTCTTGCCTCTTCATCTTACTTTCACGCTTCTTGCCTCTTCTGCAAGTGCTTGTTTTCCAACAACTTCTTCTCTCCCGATTATCAGGTATTACTTCTTCCTTCTTTTGTTTATTTTTCCTGATTTCTAGGATGTTCTGTTGCATCCTACCCCATTCTTAGGGTTTAGTTGTTGTGTCTGGATCCCTTTCTTTCAAGAATTGTCGATAATGTTATCGTGTTGTCAAGTGGTTCTTTCTTAGATTCAAATGATACTGAACTTCTTGCTAGTTTTGTGAGGAGACTCCCGAAATTTATGCCCCTTGATGATTCAAATCCTACTTCAGATACGCTTTCCATAGCCAACCCTAATTATTGTGAATCTGTCAATCTTTGGTTTTATCCCCTGTATTCACAGCGGGTGGAGAGTGGTGAGTCGGTTACCCAGAGTGTGAGTGGGTCTTTTAATGCCCTAAACCCTGAGCCTTCTGCTCTCCATCTTGCCTCAACCCATTTTCCTGATGAATACAGTTCTAATACTCACGTTTCTGTTGAACAAGATTCTGATCGTCGTGCTCTAGTTAACCTCCCCTGGTGAAGGAGAATACTGAGTTTTTGCATCCCGGGGATCCCTCGGAAGATAGGGAGTCTGTACCGTCGTCCATGTCGCACTCCTTAGATTCCAAATCTGACCCTGCTTATTCTCCCTCGTCTTGTTCTCATTCCTCCCCAGGATCTGATTCTTCTTTACCTTGCCATGTAGATATGGAACCTGTTCAAGACGAGATTCCTGTCCAGGATGTCTCTGGAGCTCCGGCATGCCGAATCCGAGTGGTGTTGGCGATTTTGAAGTGTCTGTACGTGGGATGGGGGAGCCTAGTACCTCGAAGCACCCTATTGAATGTCACCCTGAGTTTATGGCGTTGAAGAACATATGGGCATTCTTGTGGGCTCCCATTGATTTCATCAAGGAGGAATGTTCCATCACGGACAATGCCCGGCTTAAGAAAGTGGAGAAGCACTGGAAGAAGTGTTTCCACTATGGGACCAATTCTCCCACGACTGACAGCATAGCTGACCCCTCCAGTAATGAAAAATTAGTGATTCCTGGTAAGAACGAAAGGATATGTACACCGGCACTAGAAGGCGAGGGCTCCTACATTATGATGCTTGAGTCTTTGTGGTATCAACTCAAAATTAGGTTTCCTTTTTCAGATCTTCAGATTGAGGTTCTGCATAATCTTCATCTTGCTCCTACACAACTTCATTCCAACGGTTGGGGATTCTTACAGGCTTTCGAGGTCTTCTGCTGGGGAAGAATTGGAGGTGTTCTTCAGCCCTCTTCTCGTATATATTTGGTCCCTACCGGGGTTTGAAGAAAAGTTGGGTATCCCTTCCCCATCGTTCCGGGATACCTCAGCTGTTTACTCCCTATGAGGATTCCTTTAAAGCTCATAGGGACTTTTTTGTCAAAGTTGTCCCCCAGACTAGTGATTGTACCCCCTTTTGCATGGGGGAAAACAAAAAACCTCTTTTTCCACTCTATTGGATGGAGGAGCACTATAGGAGGTCTCTGTCTCTGAAGGAGTTGGAAATCGGCTTCCTCGAGGAGGGGGATCAAGAGACTTTCTAGGGTTTGTGCGAGTTTGTCCAGCATGGTAGGATGCCCATCCATTGGAAGGATATGCTAGGGGTATCCCGTCGCAACCATGCGACTTATGTATGGAGTCGTTTTTGATATATAATCTCGTCATTTTGATCTGACGTTGGTTATTTTTCCTTGGCTAACGAGTGTGTTCTGTCTTTTGCAGCTAAAATCATGGCTAACTACGCCAACCGCTCTTCAAAACATGATGCCAAAGGAAAGGGGAAAGTTGGTGCCTCGGGTCCACCTCCTGCACCCATTCCCTTTCCTGCTCCTATCCCGGTAGGCTCTGCCTGGATGGTCGTGTCTGCTGCTGCTATTGCTAGGATTGCACTTCTGCTGGCGGGGTCCCTCATGCTGGGAAGTCAATGCCTTCCACTAGTGGGACTGAGGTGGCTACTGTGCCGCCAAAACATCGCCGTGTGACGAAGCAAGGTATACTCCATTCTTGACTCTTAATTGTCTGAAGATCCACTGGATCTTTTGTTACCTTGTTGTCATGTTTGCTTGATTTGTTGGTGATCATCCCGGTGATACTCAGGAGGCCCCTAGCGGGATAAACCCGGTTTTGATGGCTCCGTTTTCTACTCCCTCTTCAACTTGGGAAGGCTTTAAATCCCCTCTAATCAAGTTCCAACATGGGGATTTGTTCACAAAGGGGGAGCTAATGCCGTGAAGGTATGCTTGCATGTTAATTATGTTTCTTGTGTTGACTGATACGTGATGCCTTGTATTGATCCTTTTGCCTTTTGTAGGAGCAAACCAAGTCGCTGATGGGTTGGACCGCCATGAGCATGGCTCTGTTGCAGCACGTCCATGATTAGGTTGAGGACTTGGGTCAGGCCGCTTCCCTGAAGGCCCAGCTATGGGATCTATGGGATGACATGGACCTAAAGGAGGCTCTGATCAGGAGTGCTAGGGAGTCAGAATCCCGTGCAACCAAGGATCTCGCGTCTTTTAGGGAGAAGTTGTCTTGTGCTAAGGAGGAGCTCGCCAGGGAGAAGGAGAAAAGTGTCGGCTTGGATGCCTAGAAAGTCAAGCTGAAGGATGATATTTCTCATCTCAAAGCTAAAGTAACGTCTGATGGCTCTATTATTGCCGCTCTGGGTTCTGAGCTCCAGGAGACGGCTTCGAAGCTTCAAGGGACTCAGGTTGAGCTTCCCGACCGTCTTTAATGGCAGCGGGCGCTCTCTAAGTTCAGAATGCATCAGTTCTTTCAACACTGAAGCTGGCAGGACTGTCAACGGGGTATAATTGGAAAATATACCTCTGCGCTTCTTTGGAGATCTATCTCGGGGTTTGTCATCCTTGCCCCAGGATTGGTTTGGAGGAGTAGTTTTTGCCTTATCCTTCTTTTTGGCTGCCTGGGCCTTCTCCCATTCCTCTATTTTGATCCACTTTTCAGCTCTTACTTTCAAATCATCCATTGATGTGGGGTTGTCTCCCGCTAGTTGCTTGGCGAAAGCCCCTGGTTTCAGTCCTCTGACAAAGAAATATAACACCAAGTTAGGCTCAACATTCCTAACTTCTAAGACTTCATTATTAGAGCATGCTATATAATCTCGTAGGATTTGTCCTTTCGCTGTTTGACAGTTTCTAAGTGGAACTCAGATTTAAATTGTCGTTTACTACTAGTAAAGTGAAGGATGAACTTATCATTGAGAGTTTTCCAGTTACTGATAGACTGTGGTGGAAGGTCTAAGAACCAGCGACTTGCATCTTCAAATAGCGTGAGGGGGAAGGCGCAGCACACAGTGGCCTCGTTTACCCCCTGAAAATACATGGCACTTTCGAAGGTGCTGACGTGTAAAGTAGGATCTTTGGTCCTATCGTACTCCTTCAGTTTTTTCGCAAATTGGAAACCATGAGGTAGAGCGTGAGACATGATCCAAGGAGTGAAGGGATTGTCAATATATCTAAAGTCCGGGATGTTCTCCGCCATATGTTCCTGGTTTCCAGCAGGTCGTCCGGCTTTCTGGCCCCCAGGGGGACAGGTGGTTGGTTGGCTCCCTCTACTCGGGATAGGTGTGGGGCACCCTCATGTCGTCAGCTTACCCGTACTTCTAACTGCCTTTCCTTATTTTTAGGCTCGCCATTCTTATCCCCATCATGTACAGATTTCGGTTGCTGCTTTCTCGCATCATATACGATGGGATCTTTCTCCGCATCCCCAATGTTTCCTTACCTTTTCGCTGGAGGAAGAACCTCTGCTCCTCTGTGGAACTTCCTTTCGCTTCCTTAACCCTTGGTCAGTCTCAATAGCGGGGAGCTTTACCTCGGTTGCTGCAAAATAAGCCCAAAATTAGACCAACATCAACACTACCATCATCATGAGTATCATACATTGTTAAGTTAATTTCTACACAGGACTTTTATAAATATGTAATTTATCAAAATATAATGCCCTCAAATATAATCATCAGAAAATCCTTCATTATGTTGCCATAGCCTAGGGTGCACAAAAAAATTTTCCTTATTCTAATCTTTGCATTTTGAACAGAATTTTAGCATTTACCTAGGCTTTAACATGAACAACAAAAACAAGGCATCATATCATATTATTATAAAAGTCCTTAATAGAAATACTAACTAACATGTAGGATCATTCCAAAATTTCAATTTCATACTTAATATTTTGACTTCGGAACATATACACACAAATGAAAAGTATGAAAAATGAGGAATTAGCCATTAACATACCGAAAACTCATGATGATGACAAATGAGATGATGATTCTGAAAAATGATGAGCAAATGCTCACAAGAGAACCATGTTTGATGAATAATAAATGGAGTTTTTGTGTGAAATATTCGCAGAAATCACCGAGTTGAATTGAGAGAATATGAAAATATGTGACAAATCCCTCAATCTGGGCTCCATTTGTAACCCAGCGTGTTCCTGGGGCTCGAGCGCCGGCATGCAGCGCTTGAGTGCTGGTACACTGATTACCAGACCAACCGTTACTTTTCTCTGCCACTTATGCGAGCGAGAGCCCAAAAATGTTTGCAGAGATAAATGCATTACTGTGCTCGTCTGGCGTTTGAGCGCCATCTCTCTCGCTTGAGCGCCAACATCTGACATAAAATTCTGAAAAGATGCGCCAAATTAATGCCTTCAGCGCTTGAGTGCCAAAGAGGTGCTTGAGCGCCAGCTAAAAATTTGGGACAGTGAAAAAGTCTTTTTCAGATGTTTTAAGGTACACATATGGCGCTCAAGCCATGATTCAAAGTCAGTTTTTGATTTAATTTCATAGAACTTCTTCCAAAATTCATCAAACTTGTTTTATTTTTATTTACAAATAACACAAAATCAAACAAACAAATTGGGTTGCCTCCCAACCAGTGCTTGTTTAACGTCATTAGGTCGATAGCTGATTTATGTTTATGCCTCAATTAAGTTCACAATGGTGGCTAGCCGCTCGACGTCACCACCAAGATACAACTTTAATCGTTGTCCATTTGCTACCTAGCTCTCATTTTTTACTAGGTCTTCAATTTTAACTGCTCCATAGGGTTTAATTTCTTTAACCCTAAAGGGTCCAGACCATTTTGGACATATTGAACAATCTTAATTTAGAATTGAAGAGTAAAACATATTGAAGAGTAAAACATATTGTCAAGGTTGAACATTCTTTTTGACCAACTTTTTATCATGGTACAACTTCATTCACTCTTAATACAGTAGAGAAGACTCATAAGCATGAAGTCTTAACTCATCTAATTGATGAAGTTGTAACTTCCTTAGTTTTCCAGAAGCCTTATGGTCAAAGTTAAAGAATTTTAAAGACCAATACGCGTTATGTTCTAATTCTACCGGTAGATGACAAGACTTCCCATAGACAAACTGAAAAAGGATTTAATCCGATAGGAGCTTTGTAAGATGTCTGGTAAACCCATAGAGCATCAAACAATTTGATGGACCAATCCTTTCTTGAAACATTCACGGTCTTTTCAAAAATTCTCTTAATTTCCCTGTTAGAAACTTCAGGTTGACCATTCGTTTGTGGGTTATAAGGACTTGCAATCTTGCGCCTTACCCCGTAATGTTCCAACCTTCTTAACTTGAGAATTGCGAAAATGTGAGCCCCCATCACTGATGAGTACCCTCGGGGTTCCAAATCTTGAAAATATATTCTTTTTCAAGAAAGCAACCACCGTTTTTGCATCTGCTTTTACACAAGGAATTGCTTCGACCCATTTTGAAACATAGTTCACTCCCACCAATATGTATTCATTGTTAAAAGAAGGTGGAAATGGACCAATAAAGTCAATTCTCCAGCCATCAAATTCTTCAACCTCCTGCATTATCATTAAAGGCATCTCTTTTCTCCTTGTCACCATTATCACATTGTTAGCATCTTTGAAGATTGTTGGCCAATAGAACCCGGACTGCAATACTTTGGATGCAGTGCGTTCACCGTTAAAATGTCCCCCATAGGGTGAATTGTTACAATGCCACAACATACTTTTCGATTCTTCACGGGAAATGCACCTCGTTAGAAGACCATATCCACCTATTTTGAGTAAAAATGGATCATCCCAAACAAACTAAGAAGAGTCTTTCAAGAACTCTTTCTTTTGTTGCCAAGTATATTCATCCGAAATGATACCAGCTGCTTTAAAATTAGCCATATCCGCAAACCATAGCCTTTCTTGTATTAGCAACAGAAGTTCATCCGAGAATTCCTCGACAATTTCTTCTTCTTCGCTAGTCACCTCTGTATTATTGAGTCGTGAAAGATGATCAGCCACAAAATTTTCACAGCCTTTCTTATCCTGGATGACTAGATTGAATTCCTGCAGCAATAGAATCCAACGAAGCAATCTTGGATTCGACTCTTTTTTAGTCACCAGGTATTTAATGGCTGCATGGTCAGTAAAGACAATCACTCTAGACCCTATAAGATAAGATCTAAACTTTTCCAACCCATATACAATAGGTAGTAGTTCTTTTTCTGTAGTTGTATAATTAACTTGTGCATCATTAAGTACTTTACTAGCATAATGTATTGGGTGAAAATTTTTGTCTTTTCTTTTGCCTAATACGGCGCCAATAGCATAGTCACTCGCATCACAGTTAAGCTAAAAATCCAAAGACCAATTTGAAGAAACTATGATTGGAGCCATAATCAATTTTTTCTTTAACCTCTCAAATGCTTCCAAGCACTTAGCATCAAAATTAAAAGTTACATCTTTAACCAAGAGATTGCTAAGTGGCTTGGCTATCTTAGAGAAGTCTTTTATGAATCTCCGGTAAAAACCGGCATGCCCTAGAAAACTCCTAACTCCTTTCACATTCATGGGTGGTGGAAGTTTTTCAATGACTTCCACTGTTGCTTTGTCAACTTTAGTCCCTTTAGAAGAGATCTTATGACCCAGCACCATCCCTTCTTCCACCATGAAATGACACTTCTCCCAATTGATTACCAAATTTGTTTGAACACATCTACCCAACACAACATTCAGATTGTTCAAACACTGATCAAAGCTCTTACCAAATACTGAAAAGTCATCCATGAACACCTCGATACATTTCTCAACCAAATCCGAAAAAATGGCGAGCATGCATCTTTGAAAGGTTGCAGGCGCATTACACAATCCAAATGGACTACGTTTATAAACAAAAACTCCAAATGGACATGTAAACGCTGTCTTTTCTTGATCCTCTGGGTTTACCAAAATTTGGTTGTATCAAAAGTATCCATCTAAAAAGCAATAATATGCTTGGCCAGGCAGTTTCTCAAGCATCTGGTCCATAAATTGTAAAGGAAAATGATCCTTCCTTGTGGCTTGATCTCCCTTTCAAAACAACCTTGTCCTCAAGGTTGAAGGGAAATGCAGTAAGAGTTATTGCAGCATGAAGATTGAGTGCACAAAGCCCCTGTTTGAAAACTCAAGTTACACAGTATCGCTTGCCAACAGAAAATATGACAAGATCTGCATTTGCATGTAGTGGTAACAATTTCCTACTGACAATAGAATACACAGCAACTTTGGCGACTACCACTAGCGACATGGCAATGTATTCTAATCTTCTTTCCTCTTGCTTCCTTTCTTCCAATTCAGCATAATGGTAACTAGGATGGAAGCTAGTGGAGGGCATGGCTTGATGATAAAGAAAATTGAAGTTATAACAGCTTGACTTGCAACAATAACATCATGGTTGCCAACGTCAACAAGAACCCAAAATATCAATTCAAAATTAAAAGTAACATCTAGAAAGGATAAATCTCCACTAGCCTTGTAAAATCTGAGTCCCTTAGGCTGTCCATAGGTGTAATTTGTTGCTACATAACTAATTGTTGGCGCAGATGCCTTAGATTCACATAGTTCAGGCCTTGGATAGTCCTTATAATCATGGATGAAGAGTTGACTAGCAATTTTCAATTGTTGATAATTTCTGCAAAGCTTAAGAAAGATCTTCTACTGTACTTCCTCTTGATGAATGAGTGCAGACTTAAAATGAAAATCTCCAGTAATGTATTTTGTTGCAGAATTCACAAGATTAGCTCATAGGGCAAGTACACTTTGGGTTATGATTGTGGAAAATGTGCTATCAATGCATACTAATTCTCCCATTATGTGGCATGACTTTGAATCCAGCTTTATGTCCACGCATCTCCGAAACATATTCGTTGGGGTCACATCAAAGAAAATTGAATCCTTGTGAATTTTAAGATCAATGCTTGTTTTTATCAATGCCTCATCTAGTCTCCTAAACTTGAATCCCTTCTTACCACAATTAAATTGGCTATGCCACAATCCATGTCAAAACTGCATTTTAGATTACATACATAAGGTAGGCAAGCAAGTTGCACAAGTAAGGAAAAGTAGGTCAACATGAGAGCTATGAAAAAAGTAACCATAGAGAACTCAATCTTGAATACCAACAAACTTTCTAGCCTAACAAATCCAGTCAAAATCTGAATCATAAACAGAATATCATTATCCACCACAAAAATTGCAGTCTCATTGAAGTTGCTACCACGATGATCTAGTGTTTTTGGATCCTTTTCTTTCCAAGTAACAAATAATTTGTGAAGAAAATCATCACCAAACAAGACTAATAATTTCATCAAACTTGGAACAATTCCACTAATACTAGAAAAAGGTGAACTCAAAGCCTTAGCATGAAATTTTTATTTTTTTATTTTGTTACACAAGGAAAAAATAGGTAATGTTAAGCGCTCACATCCAAAACCAACTTCTTGCCAACACATTTGATATCACTCCCAACATAGAAAAGCAAATTTGCAACCTCAGATGTAGTTATTGCATCAGCAGTGGCATGAGCAATCAGACTAAATGGAAGCTCATTGTTGGGAACATGGAAATCATACACGTTGTCCATGGAATTATGTAGCTCCAAACCTTTAAACACCAAAGAATTAATAAAAAGAGACTAAATATTGTTTGCTACACCTGGTCAATGCCAACCGAACCTCAAAACACAGCTACTATAGTAAGAAGTTCATCATATATCATAAGATCTCTCTTGAATGGTTGGAAAGACTTAAAAGGGTTAATACCTTTTTTCTTGACCAACAGCTCCATTGTTTTTGAACTAGCTTCCTCTAACCTCTAAAATACATAAACCTGAAGGAACTCCTTGCTGTAGTGTTCATCTAGAAGAGGACATACAAATTGATCTCCACAAACAAGGTATGTGAATTGAAACCATGCATTCAGCAAGCATGTCAAGATTGCTAGCCGTGCTAGCAGTAAAAATAAGAGACCAAATCTTGGGTGCTTCAAGTGTAATATCCATTCCAACACAGCCACAAATTAAAAGGCATCTACTAGTTTAGGAATTTCATTAAACAAAAATAAAACAACTGGATCCCAAGGAAACAAGAATTGGATGACAATAGCACACTATTAAAATAAGAGTAAGACTTGTGTCTAATGTGGAGCAGAAAGCCTTGTGCTGCGTAAGGTTGCCGGAATGAAACCACATCAACAATATATATTGGAGAAGTCAAAGACATTGCTACATTCATCTTATCTAAAACAACATATGTTGTATATTTTGAGTATTTCTAAAGTTTAATTTAACCTTGAATTTAACGGCACTGACCAAACTTAGTTTTTATCATTATTGTCCACATTTATTCCAACCGTCCAAGCATAGAAATTAACGTCTCACTTGGGAATTAACAGTTTTGATCTCTATAAAAGATTAAGCCCTAATTCTCCCAAGTGAAGAAGAACAAGCTCTCCCATTCTCTCTTTCTCAATTAATCTCTTTTTTCTTGGTTATATAATCAATTGTCTCTCGCTAGTTCTGTATCCCACTTTTATATCGGATGAGCCCGTTATATAAACTGTGTTTTGCGGATTATTGCCGGATTAACCCTTAAGGAGAGTGTGATTTCACTTGTCTCAGGCTAATTCATCACGTCAACTTCTAATTTTTCCAACAATCTTAAGGGTTTATTCTATCACGTGGTGTTAGTGGGACTAAGGTGGCGAAGGAGGGAGACCAATGTATTAGCTTTATGACAGGATCACTAGGGAGACCATGCTCAATATTTTGGTTATTGTGTTTTTATGCATTTGAAGTATGGGTTACAATTCCATACTGATATGCTGATTGTGGTGGTTGAGTGTAGGAGATCACAATTGTATGTTACTTTAGTAGGAATCTATAATTCATAGTGTGATAGAGCATGGTCACAATTATATTATTGTTTATGCTAAAGGTACATAATTCATTATTTTAATGTTGTTGAATTAATTTATAGTGATGATTGTGCTTGGATTTACGTGAACTTCCTATGTGGCAAATTTAGGTTAATTCTTAGCATTAAAGTTAATTTGTGTTGTTATATGGCATGCTTATTATATAAAACATAATAATGCTAAATGATGCTATGTGTTGTTTATATGACTCGTGAGATGCGACCTAAATTGATAGGTTTCACTTATAAATTTTCTTATAATTTTTGTGTGGTATCTCACTTTTAAATCTTTTATTGAAAACAATAATAATTAAGGGAAAGGGAATGAGCGGTAACTATTATGCTCATTTTTTTATTTCTAATTTTATTTCATTTAGTTGAAGGTTTAGTGAAAAAAAATGGAATTGAATTGTTTTCTAGATTATATTTTGTGTTTGCTGTGCCATATGAATTGTTTTATAGAATTAAATATTTGAATCAATGTTGACCTAAAAGACTCGACATTGATACACCTTAGTTAGTCTCAACTTCAATAAATGTTAAGTAAATCATGCATGTTTAATTTTGGTTTATATGTGACACAATGAAACGTTGGTAATTATTATTCACTGTTTAAAATTTATTTATAGCACTTGGTCATTCTCTCAATTTCCTTGGAGTGATGTTGAGAGATTGTTCGTTGCAAATATTTTCATAAACAAGATTTCAAACTCTATTTCCCGAAGATAGAGGTGTTAATTTTGGCATGTTTTAAGTGTTTTGTTCTGTTCCTTGATTTTCTTAAATTTTTAGACATCTTATTTGAAAAGCAAGTGAAATTCCTTTTAGTTTTGGTTTTGAAGAATTTCATATCCAAACTCTTGAGCCTCTAAGGATTTTCACACTCTTAAATTTGGGTATGGGTTTTTTTTATTTCTTTATTTCTTTGTATTGTGCTGGTGGTATTTGAGAAATTAAATGAAATCCAGCTTTTACGAGAAGAAAAACCTATTTATTTTTTTTATGAAAGATGTGAATAAATTTTTTTTTAAAAAAATGGCATGATATATTTCAAACAAAAGTGGAGAAAGAATCGGTCCCTTAATTTAGATAAAGAATATTACTAATATAGTGGAGAAGGAACTAGTTATGCAAACAAAAGCAAGAAGAAAGAAACATAAATAAATACAAGGTTTCAAGCATAAGAGACAATACTTTTTTTACAGGCTAAAGTGCCATAAGGGATAATACTTATTTAATCAGCAATATAAGAAGAAGAAGAATATATATTGATAATCTATGTTAAGAACACTAGAAGTGCCAAGACATATTACAATGGTACATGAATATATGGAAAAAATATATATAAAGCAGGAGACAACTTTTTGCAGTGACCTTTACACTAGCGGATATAAACAAGTTTTATCAAACATAACAATTTCTCACATAAATAATAAAGAGAAAACTTATGAACAGTTGGATATAATATAATGAGTAATATTACAAAATCAGAAAACAAAATTATGAAGAATTTAACGCTTTTGAGCGACAGAATACAACAAAAGCACGAAAAATAATCTAAAAAATTGACAACGCTAGCATATGATTCTATTTATGGTAATGAAAAAGTGCCATTTAAAAAACAACCACAAATGCATAGAACAATTCTAAAATTAGATTTCTTGTGGTGAACATTCCAAATTATGAAGAAAGAAAATAACTTGTACAAAACCAGGGAGATTGGTATTAGTTTTTATGATAATAATAAGGTGAAAAAATACCTGAAAAACTTAACTATGAAAATTACATGCAAATATACAATGTTAACCCATTTTGTAAAAGTCAAAGATAGATGGTAAAAAAAATACTCCCTCCGGTCCTTTTTATAAGGACCCAACATGACAATTGCGATTATTAAGAAAACATATAATTAAGTTAGTTAATGTCTTGGGATTTTGGAAAATTATATACTCTTCCATGTTTACCCCTATTTAATGTATTGGAAAGTAGTAAAAGATATTAATTCTTCTTGTAATCAAATTTTGGAATTAAAAAAAGTTGACTCATTATGAAGGGCAAACATGGAAAAGGATAATTAATATTTGTAAATTTTGATGGAGGGTCTTATAAAAAGGACCACTAACATTGTCTGAAAAGGGTCTTATAAATAGGACCGGAGGGAGTATCAAATAACATTTATTCCTACTCCTTAAGGCACTGTATTCTACAACATTTACTCGTTGTTGCTATTCTCCAAGACTTAGGAGGATGGAAGATTGAGTTTATGAGAAGCGAAGGACAACAACACGTTGGGAAGAGATTAATCTAACAAATCAAAACATGTTATTTTGCAATTTGCTGCTTACAAAGAGTACAAAATAGAAGGTAATTAGATACAAATGGCAGAGAGCTTAAGTGGCGGTAAGTAGTGATTAAATACCTTAAGTCATACCTTTCTGTATGCTTGAATTAAATTATATTATACTTAGCCAAATTATCTTATATTGGTATTTTCACGAATGTTTGTTGTATTGTTTTGAGTTAGAACAAAATCCTATTGAAATCCACATTTTTTTGGCTAGACTTATGTGCTTCCTACATATTTTAAAAAAACATTTATTCCTACTCCTTAAGGCACTGTATTCAACAACATTTACTCGTGAACAAGGTCAGTTGCAAGCTATGTTGCAAATTATAAATGGAAGAATAGAAGAGACCATACCTTAGAATCCACGCCAAACTGACACAGGGAGATGATTTGAAGAACCGTGAACAACAGAAACCCTTGATAGAAATCAACCAGACGATTGCTGAACGAGACAGAGAGGGAGATTCAGGTAGAGGAGAAGGAGAAGATGAATGAATGACACAGAGAGCGCAGACAAGGAGATTAAGAATGGAGAGAGGAAGATTCGAGAAAGGGTTCATGAAAGTAAAAGAGAAGGAAAAAACAAGGCATCGAGTGAGAAGAGGGAAAATAAAAATAGAAGATGGAAAAGAAGAAAAGATAAAGTGAAGGGATTTTCTGAACCAACCGCCGTGAAATGCAATGAAACCGCCACAAATTGATTGCAAACGGAGGCGGATAGAGAAACTGCCGTTTGAACCGCCGCGTAATGGAAAGCGGAAGTGGTTTAAGTGAAACCGCCGCCGCATGCCCACCACAAATGCTAGAATTTCTTGTAGTGTGTTGTAATGTAAATATCACGCAATCCTTAATTTCAATATGAATTTTGTCCAAATGGAAATAGTACATATAGTACATATATACATTAAATAGAATTAATAAAATATCATATATGAAAAAGAATAATTCAAACAAGGCATTATATTTAACTACCTTAGAAATTGGTACAAATGAAAAATGAATAAGACTATGTAGTGCATATCCTCTATACACATGAAAATTGAGAATCTGGAGATAGCATATATACTCTCTTTTTACGCTATTTCACTAAAGTCACATAACATACTTCATTTTTTTTCTTAACGTTTCATTTTATAGCTTTTTCCTCATTGCCATATCTTGAATCCTAAACCAATTTCTCAATCACACTTTCACCCATTGCAATCCAAAAAACTGCTCAATTCCATTTCAAAGAAACAATGGTTTCCAGTAGTTCAAATTCAGAGTTAGAAACGCCACTGATTGAATTTCATTCTGGCTCCCAGAATAATTTTGTTGATGACGAAGAAGTTGCAAAAGAAGAACTTGAAGAAGAGCCCGAAGAAGACAAAGAAGACCCAAACTATGAGGGTGGGAGAGGGAAAAGGTAGATTAATTTTTTTGAAAAAGGATTGAAATCTAAGGCCGAGAAGGGAGCCTCAACCTTCTCCTAGTCCCATAGGAGGAGGATCCGGGAATCCCATGGAGTCGACAAGTAAGTATTGCCCTTGGCGTCGTGCTGCAGAGGCGTCGAAAGAGCCGAAGTTGCCGGTGTTTTCGTTGTCTCCAACAAAGGAGGAGATAGAGGCAGATTTCCTACTCATGACTGGAACTCCGCCACTGAAGAAGCCTCATACAAGACGAAAGACTTTTCAAAAACATCTCAATGTAACTATTTTCATGCCTTTTTCCTTAAATTTTTCATTTTTAAATTGTTCTTTTCAATATTTTGTGTTTTTTTATTTAATCTTATTAATTAATTAAATTTTGCAGGAAACTTTTCTTTGCTTATCTTTAAATGTCCATTCCAATTCCTATCGTGTTCATGGTGATCCTCCTCGTAATCAAAGGTATACGTATTTAATTACTTGCCACCTTCTTTTAAACATTTCAGATAGATACAAACTGTGTTAGTATATACCATTTAATTTTCTTTCCTTCTAGTTATCTTATCAAGAAATTAATTTTGATTAAAAATAAATCTAAAATCACTATATATACGTATATTGCAAATACTTATTTATATTTAATTTGTTGCAGCATTAGGATTTCCAAACATATGATGAAAGTAGAACTATATGTTCTTTCATTTTACTTGAAGTCCAAGAAGAAACGAATGACCAAATGATTATGAAGAGGAGTCAATAACAATTAAAATTATTGAATGTATGTTGTTGCTTCTCTACCTAGTATTTTAATAAGAACCATTGGGGGCACCTATTATTTGGTGTTCAATTGCCGTAGTGATGGCTTAACTTAAGATATCAATAATTTGCGTTAGTTTGACAAATAACTTTAGAATAAAATATTGGTATGTTACCTCAAACTCTAGCAAGTTTGTTATCATTTTATGATCATTTTTCATCCTTCATTTTCTATTTACTTTTCTCGGCAGTTAATTATGAATATTAAACAAATTTAACTATAAAAGAGTCCGAGAGGAGTGATAGAGAAGAGATTGAGATTTTTTCTCTCTTCCTGCCAGCAGTGTTTCCTTAGATTATTTTCTTCTATGTATTAATTTGTGCTTTAAACTATGCTTTTAATATCAAATATTAAATATAAAATTATAATAAGTTAGGAGTTTATTATTAAAATATGGGTTTTGCTAAATAGTGCCCAAAGTACATTTATTAAAATTTTCAAAGTAGAAATATTTTCTTTGGATTGATAGTATTTAAAGTATTTTTCAACTTTCAAAACAATAAATGACATCAATCCTAAGAAAACATTTTAACTTTTGGATTCTAAACAACTGCCTTGCTCATTGTTTAGCATTTCCCTTAAAATACTCCCTCTGTTTCTTTTTATCTGTCACATATAGAAATTTTTGTTTTCTTATTTATAGGTCCACTTATGTTTTAAAGACAATATTAGTTGCACTTTTATCTACTTTACCATTATGTTTAATTGGGTACTACCTCCGCTTCAAAATATAAGCACTTAGACACTTTTCACATAGTTTAAGAAAAGTAGTTATTGCATTAATTTTTTTAAAAAATAATTATTCTATTACAATTTTACTCTCAAATCAATATAACCCACTATCTTGAGAATCAACCATACTAATAGTGGATTACTTTATTAAATAAGGGTAAAGTTGGAAAACATTAATAAATACACTTTATGTATTGTGTAGGCGCTTATAATACAAAACATCGACATTTTACATGCTTATACTTTGAAATGGAGGTAGTACTAATTAATGCTCCACTGTTGAGCCAATAAGTAAATGAGAGAAAAAAGGTAATATAGGCTTTAAAAATTAGTTTGATGACAACAAGAGTAATAATTACATTATTTAATAAGCATGTTTTATCATCAAGTGGACATATAAATAGGAACTGAGAGAGTATAAATTAAACAACTATATATCCATATGTGGTGAATTTGATGAATAAGTTGAAAATGCTTTTCGAGACTGCAGGAAGTTTCAATGATATCACTACTAAAAAAAGTGATTTTAACTATGGTTATTTATCGTATGTTATTGTAACTGTAGTTAATTATGAGTATTACTATGTTCATCATCAACCGTAGCCAAATGAACAACATTAGCTATGGTTTTATTCTAACCGTGGTCAATTCCCTATAGTTTTGAATAACAGTAGCCAAATCCCTACAATTTTCAACCAACCGTAGCCAAATTGAAAAAATAATGACCCACCTTGCCCCGATACTCTCTTAGCATTTCACCTTGAACACAGCCAAATCCCTTCAACCAATTTTCTATGTACCATATAATATAGACTTCCTCCCTTGAATTGTTTTTGGACTTGGGGGAATTGGTTTTCTTATTAGTGGTCCAAATGTTCTGTTCCTGTTACGTTCTTAAGGTTGTTTTCATGATTTCAGCCATTCTGGAGGATTTGGAATCCAGCGGGGAGTAGCGGGCGTGGAGTTAATACTTTTTCCTATGTTCTTTGGAGGCCCCTTGACAACTTGGAGATGCTCCTTTTAGATAAGGTTCATTTCTGTCTGTAGGTGTGCTGGAAGCAAATTTTGTTGACTGCTCATGACAAGCAAGGCTTTGAGCATACAACAGTTTTATCAAGACTGGAGTTACGACTAATACAAATGAAGAATTGTTTGTGATTCTTAATTCTCCATTGGATTTGTCATGATAATTGCTTCCATACAATGCTTATTGTTTTTTCTTTTGTTTATTTGTTATTGTCTACTGTAATTAGGGGCTCTAACTGCCATAAAATTGGTTATGCTTCAAATCAAAATTAGAAGCAAATGGACAATTCTTCTAATAAAGGTATTATTTGAAGCCTTACTTTGTTACAGTTTGACATATTGTAGTGAAATTTTGTTAGCTATTGATGACTTTATGTTTGGCCTTCAATGTATCTTGTTTTGTATATACATCATCGGATTGGATTCAAATCAGTTGGCCCCAAATCATGTCTCTAATTATGTTCCACCAATAGAATATCGTAACGTCATTAAAAAAAATTTAATTTGAATCTTTAATTTCCTAATAAATTTTTTTAATAAGGTGGCCATATTCTATTGGTGGGACATGATTGGGGACACATGATTTGAATCCCTTCGGATTATTTTCCAAAATCATCTTAATCAAGAAGGAAACCTCCTGTCACACATGGAAAATCTACCGTGTCGGCTTCAGACAAAATTTATTCCTATTTGAATCAGAAACTGTTACAAAAAGAATCAGAAAGATATATAGCACATACAAATGGCCACTGATCCTCACAAAAAAGTAGGGTGCAAATTTCATCTGAAGAATCGTCATCTTCTGATGATGACAGTTATGAAATTGGCAATGTCTCAAGTAAGAAAAAAACATAGGTTAGTAGTCGGAAGGTTTTTGAATCTCATTATGAAATGTTCTCCTATTTGAAATGTAACTCAACATATTGATTCATACGGCTGCCTTCCATTTCATATTTCATTTAATTGATGTAAAAGGATGAGAAATATAAATATATGTGAGGAGAGAAGGAAAAGTTACCTTGTGGATGATGCCAGAAATAGGAATCGTAGTTGAATTAATCTCGAAAGATGAGCACCATCATCATCATGCTGATTGCTGAAGCTGAAGAAAGTATGAAACTTGACATTACCAATTCAAGTATGCTGTTACACGGTAAGCATACAGCTTTGCTTATGATTTCCCCGCGTTAGGGTTGCACTGCAATCTCTCAATGTCAACAATTCAGAGATACGCGCCAATGAGCCAATACTAAAATAATAATAAAAAAATATAAACTGAGAAATTCTTGATTTTCTGCCTCCCGAACAGTTAATTGACTTTGACTGGTTAGTTGACTGACTTCAATTCTGTATTTCTAGTTTAGTTCTAGCTATAGATTCATTAAGCATTCCATTTTTCTTGATATAATTTCTACAGATTATTCGATGAAGATCCTTATGATACCAAGAAATTGAAATTCAGTTTTTGTGTACCAAAAAAAGAGAAATTTAGTTTTTTCTCATATGAAATTACGCCAATTCATCAAGAACGAAGAGAGGTAGAGTCAAATTTTGAAAGCGCACGGAATTTGTCCAGAGATGGTTTCAAGGTACGAATCAAATATGAATGGTGTTGCGTTCTAAAAATACGGGAACGACATAGAATAAAGGTACCTGGCTAGGAGGTGTTCATGACGAGATCACGGGAAGAACTTCGGTCTCTAGGTGTTCCGACGGCGCTCCACGACGGTGGGTGGGGGGCCTGCAAGGACTCCGACGCTCAAGTCACTGTATGGGTCAGAGTAATTATTAGTATATTAGTAGCATACCAGAGTAATTATGATGTATTGTATTTATAAAGGATTATTTAGGGTTTGCAGGCTATATTTTGGGCCTCGTGGGCCTTGTCTTTGGGTCTAACCCAACTCCAATAATATCTATGATATTGTGCCTGACATGGTATTCACGATCGGGATATCTCCTAATTCTGGTCCATAACAGAAGCCTCCCAAGCCGACGAGTTGCTGCAAGCAAGTCGGCGACTTTAAGTATCCATGTCGGATTACTGTCGATCCCGCAATCTGGGGAATTTCAAGTTATTCAGCTCTATCGCTCTTTATTCATTAAAAGATCATTTATAGAATTTCAAGCATTCTCCTTTGCCTTGTTGGCTTAATTTAGTTTCTTGGCTTCAATATTCGAAACTTCATATTCTCGGTTCATATGCCGAATTGGATGTTGAATGTCGAACTTCTCGTGCCCAGACTCGATGAATTGCCCTCCATTTGTGAGTAGGAGAATTATTTTCATGGCTGATCACTTTGATGCTTTCTTTGTTGAAGCCCCCATGATGGTGTTCTACCTGGAGTAGAATTGTGACTGAGGTGCATCACATGTTCTAATTTCATCTTGTAAGATGAATTTTTTTGTTCTCTTAGTTCTTGTATTTCCTCAGAGTTTGGTAAAATTCACGCCACTTAGAAAGTTATGTCCTTTGTAGCCGACTTGCTACATATCAATTGTAGTGGTAAGCTCCAAGTCGATATTTTATTGAAAGTGAAACTGTTCATCATATTATAACTGTCCTTAGTCTATGTTCTATTGAAGGTAAAATTTTGACTTTCTTATAGTTTGGCCGACATGAATGTCATGTCAGATAAAACATTTTGTCTCTGATCGTTATGCCGGGACTTCACGTAATTTTCTCTTGAGGTTGTTGTTCGCCCCTTATGAGCACATGATTTTCAATTGAAATTTTAAGTCATTTTCTCCTTGGCATCAGGCCTATGACCCTCCACATCACTGATATGGATATGGGATTATGATCCCCAAGTTAAGGTTGCTGCCATCCAATTTTTAGTGGAATCATTTAGATGATTTGATTCACTAACTCTACCGACACCGGTGTTGTTAGGTGCGATCTAATAAACTAAGAGGCGCTTTACCACCTTGGTGATCTAAATTTATGACGACTCTTATTGTTGAAGCTATCCCGGATACCAATGGCATCTCATGCTCTTGCAACCGTATCTCATTCGATGTCGTCTTGAATATCAGTTCTCTCGAAAATTTCCAAAAATCAGCATCATCCCGGAATTTTCGCTTGGACTTGATGTATATATTTTTTACTCTCTACTAATAATGAGTAAGCTTTGTTGGCATTTTGCATTTTTATTTTCAAGCCTATATCGGTTTCTTTCTAGATTTCTCTAGCAATATTCTTTTCGAAGATGTGTATCTCCGCTATGAAAATGGGCTCTTAGGCCTAGTTATCCCCTTTCAATCAGGGAACCATAGACATTTGCTTTTGATTCAGATTATGACTGCTGAATTTATAACCCTCATATTGAGGCTGAGCTGGAGTATCTTGCTCTCTATTTATTTGCTCGCATGTCGAGTCTGGTTCTTTAAACCTTTTCATATTTGTTAATGGTTCAAGGTTCCAACCGATCATCAATTTCTTCTAATCCTTCAACATAGGAGTTGAATAACCTTTTTGTTAAGGCTTTCAATTCATGATGGTCGTTAACTTTTAACCCTTTGTTTTGGGTCGACATGAACTTTATTGACAAAGAGTCCAATGGAAACCCTGTTGGGATCAACGGTCTTGTCGAGGTTATCTTCTTCAAATTAGGGACTTAGTCCTTATTGGAATCAACATGGCCTTGGAGCCAAGTTGGGTCAGTTATCGAGATGTACTTCGCTGAGAAGTGTTAGTCAAAATAGTTTTGCCGAAATAGACTGTTGTATGCCTAAAGTTGGATTTGTAACACTATTGTCTCCCAAGTTGACAGGCTACTTTGAGCAAGCTATCCTCTTTGGGTTATTCATGCCGGATCTATTGAATCATGGTCTTTATGTGCTTGCTGTTTTGTATTTTTGTATAACATCTTGAACCCAAATTTGGGATTTGTCTTGTGAATGAGCTTCAAGGTCTCTTCAGGTCTCCTCGAAGGAAGGGGTCATGATACCTTCAGGGATTGTGTTAAGATATTTCAATTTTTGAATCTCGGTATTCACCTCAGTTTGGCAGGTGTTTGCTTCTTTTGATCTTTACATCTTCCAGAAGATCATGACATTGATGTCAGTGAAGCCGAAGCCTCCTGACTTACTTTTCTAATTACTTTAACATTTCTTCCGTGATGAACCTTTGTGCTTCTTTCACGCTTTGGTTACTAACCAATTCTTTTGCTTATTTTTCGGGAAACTCTTTTCCCGGTATGGCATATAGCCTCCTCCACACTATATTGGGAAATTTTTATCCCGAAGCGGCTTTTAGCCTCATTGATATTGTTTTGGGGTACTTTTATCCCGAGATGGCCATCGGCCTTATTATGGGATATCCCGGGAGATTGTCATCCCGAGATGGCTATAGCCTCGTCGAATTAGGTCCAAGTACTTTGTCTTGGAATGACCCGTAGGCCTTTTTAGTATCCCGTAGGATTGTCTTCTTGAAAAGGTCGTAGCCTTTTTGTCTTTGACTCAAGTATTTTTCTTGGATTGGCCCGTAGGAATTTTGTCCACTTCTATCTGAAAAATAATGTTGTGATTTATGTTGAACTTGGCGATTTATGCGTTTTGCACTTTACCCTTTAATGAATCTGGGCTTCTCTGTTGTTTTCTCCTTTAGGATTGATTTGCATACGATGGTGACAACCATCTTCTTGCTTGTGTTTATTTGGCGCATTTAGCTGGGATCGTTGTCCTCATGATTTTTCGTAATGTAGAACTGGGTTGGCCCTAGTTAATGCCCTTTGATTTTGTTGATGTGTGTTAACCTTGGCGGCATCCTTTTGTTGATCTTGTTGTTGAGGGTTAGCCTTAAAGGCATCCCGTGTTGATAGCTTCTTGTTTCGAGTTTTTAACCTTGAAACAGTATTTTGTATGCACTGTGGAATACTTGTTGCTTTAATCTCGCCACATTTGTCATCTCGGGCTTTTGCCTTTAATTTGTTGCTTGATAGCTGTAGATTTACATCTTGGTGTTTTATGTAGAGCTTATATTTCTACACTGCATTTGTTAGCCGACTTTGATATGTCGTTTCATAAGCAGTGTTGATCTCGTTTTGTAGAGTTTACTTGCAGTCGTAGCTATTTTCTTAGCTTTTGACTTGTTGTTCTTGAATGGCCTTAAAAGGCATATCTGTTGATCATCATTTGTGGATAGCCTTAAGAGGCATACTTCATCGCTTTGTAGATGGCCTTAAGAGGCCTTGATCATCATTGTTTTATAGATGGCCTTAAGAGGCCTTGATCATCTTATCATTCTCGTTTGTCGTTGTTGTGGGTTAACCTCGAAAGGCATCCCGGTCTCGATCTAGGCTTGCCTTTATGCTTTCTGTAGAGATTGTATCTCTATGTCGTAGCCTTGTAGCCTCAGGGGCATCTTTTCTTTCGATTTTTGTCGCTGAGGTTTAACCGTAGTGGCACCTCGTTCTTTTTGACGAGGGCCGGCCTTGAAGGCGTCCCTCCTCATTTTTATCGCTGAGGTTTAACCGTAGTGGCACCTCGTTTTTTTGACGAGGGTCGGCCTTGAAGGCGTCCCTCCCCATTTTTGTCGCTGAGGTTTAACCATAGTGGCACCTCGTTCTTTGTGACGAGGGTCGGCCTTGAAGGCGTCCCTCCTTTTCTTTGTGCTCCGGGGTTCATGTTTTATTTACTGCATTTCTATATGTCGCTGAGGCTTGACCATTTAAGGTGCCTCTTCATCCTACTTGACATGGAGATTTCTCACGTCTTTTTAATTGTTAGGACACATTAGTGATGTCGCCCTTTTAGCCCCTGAATAGGAGGGAAAGTAGTTTGTACTTTCTCTAAGTATAAGTTGAAGTGTGACCTTGGCAGTACTTCATGTTTCTTCATGGCCAGGGTTAACCCGTGAAGGGCCCCTATTGAGTCTGTAGCAGAGAATTACCCATAATGGTATCTCGACTCATTGTTGGCCTTGCGCGTATGTCGGTTTCTGTGTGTTGATGACATCTCATTCTCGGATTGTTTGTACTTCTCATACTTTCTTCCGATTATAGTAGCGCCTTAAGTCTGTGACATTAAGCGTTCTTGGAATCTCTTTGCGCCGTAAAGTCCTGAAGACGCGTAGACACTTCCTAGCTGAATCTGGGAGGAATCTTGTCAATGGTGCAATCCTTCCAGTCAGCTATTGGACTTCTTTAATGGTCCTGGGACCCTGCATATTTAACACGGCACTGCACTTGTCGGGTTGACCTCAATCCCTCGACTGGTTAGCATGAAGCCTAAGAAATTTCCGGCTTCAACCCCAAAAGTACATTTATTGGGATTTAGCCTTAAATCATACCTGTGTAGCTGTTGGAAAGTTTCATGCAAATCGGCCACCGGGTCTTTATCTTCATGAGTCTTTATTATCATGTCGTCAATATAGACTTCAAGGATCTTGCCGATCTGTTCATTAAAAACCTGGCTCATCATCCTCTAGTATGTCGCTCCGGCATTCTTTAAACCAAACGACGTCATAGTGTAGCAGTAAACACCCATGTCAGTTATGAATGCCGTTTTTTCTTGATCTTCAGGATGCATCGGGATCTGGTTGTAGCCAGAGTAAGCATTCATCAAGGATAAATACTTATTTCTCGGATGAAACCTGCATCCAACAACTCCTTCACCTCTTTTTCTATGGCTACTTGTCTTTCTGGACCCATTTTTCTTTACTTCTGGGCCACTGGGATACATCCCGGTTTTAAAGACAGGAGATGGCACACAAATTCTAGGTCCACTCCAGGAATGTCGAAGGAAACCCCAGCAAACATGTCTTTATTCACTTTCAGCAGTTCAATGAGTCGCTATTTGATTATTGGGGGGTAAGTTTGCCCCTATCTTGACAGTATGGTCTTCTTTAAGTCCTATCTGGACTAAGATCTGGTCTCCTTCTGGTTGAGGTCGTTGATACTCAAAGTCTGCTCTGGGATCTAGGTTAGTCATCATGACCCCTGCATCCCGTATCAAATCACGTCTTTCTATCTTCTGCTTTCCCTTCTCTTCCGCCTTTATTGGCGAGATAGATGGTGTTTTGGTGATTTTGAGGCTTCCTTGGTAACATTTTCTTGCATCACTGCTTTTTCCATGGACAGTTACTACTGAGCCATCTTCTCCAGAAAACTTCATGGCTAAATGGATGGTAGAAACTATGGCGCCAAGGCTGTTCAAAGTTGGTCGCCCAATGATTGCATTGTATACTGAAGGGCTATCCACCACTATAAATCTGGCCGAGATTGTTTTGGTACTTGGCTTTTTGCCAAAACCCACCTTGAGGTCAATGTATCCTTTGGGGATGATTGCGTCTCTAGTAAAGCCAATTAGACTGCCCTTGTGAGGGATTAAATCCTTGGATCCCAATCCCATTTATAAAAAAGGCTCCAGAACATGATGTCTACTAAACTTCCTTGATCAATAAAGCTTCGATGGACTTCGAAACCGTTCAGATTGGCCGCTATGACCAACAGTTCGTTATCTCGGATACGTTCTTCCGGGAAATCTGCATCTGAGAAAGATAATACTGGGTTAGCTATAGAGTTACCTGGGAACAAGAATCCCGCGCATCTCGGGTCCTCTTCTTATTTTCTAGACCCTTTAAGCTGGCTCCTCCAACTATCACTTGGATTATCCCCCTAGGAGGGGATTCCTGAGTTTGTCTTCGGCTGCAGGATCTATGCCGAACTTCAATTCATTGATCTTGGTTTGTAAGAGGAGATCTCGGTGTCTGCACCCGAGGAGATGGACTTCGGTGGCGATCCCGTCGTTCTGGGTATGCCCGGGCATAATTTCTCAATCTACCTTGTCGGATCAACTTTTCAATTGCATCCCGGAGTTGGATGCATTCGTTGGTAGAATACCCACGATCCCGATGGTGCTCACAGTACTTATTTTTGTGCTTTCCCACTGTTTGCAATGGTGGTGGTCGCTTTCTCAGTTCAGAGTGCATCGCTTCTTGCAACACTGAAGGTGGCGGGATAGTCAATGTGGTATAATTATTGAAAAGACCCTTGCGCTCCTTTGGGGACCTATCCCGAGGTTTTTCATCTTTACCCCGGGATTGGTTTGGAGGAGTGGTTTTCGCTTTCCCGTCCTTGTTGGCGACTTAGACCTTCTCCCACTCTTCTATTCTGATCCATTTTTCAGCCCTGACCTTCACGTCATCCATGGAGGTGGGCTTATCTCCTGCCAGTTGTTTGGCGAAAGCTCTTGGTTTTAATCCTCTTATAGAGAAATATAACACCAGGTCAGGTTCAACATTCCTAACTTCTAACCTTCATTATTAAATCGTGTTATATAATCTCGTAGAGATTCATCTTTTCATTGTTTAACAGTTTCTAAGTGGAATTCAGATTTAACTGTCGTTTAGTACTGGTGAAATGAAGAATGAACTTATCTTTGAGAGTTTTCCAGTTGCTGATGGATTGAGGTGGAAGGTCTAAGAACCAACGACTTGTAGCCTCTGACAGTGTGAGGGGGAAGACACGGCATACAATGGCCTCATTCACCCCTTGAAAGTACATGGCCCTTTCAAAGGTGCTGACATGTAAAGTGAGGTCCTTGTTTTGGCATGGCTGGACGTTACCGGGATATCGTGATTTCGGTCCATAATAGTGTTGCCCTCCCGAGTCGTTGAGCTTCTCCTTTGGGGTTTTCGTCATGATCTGACTTCTCCGGTTTACAAATAGAAACAAGGCTCCACTACTAAAGTATAGTTGACCGACATGATATTCATGTGGTCTTGCTCCTTATCCTCCATACGTGTTAGTCATTGAGCATGTAATATTATAAGCATAATATTAATTATGCATGTAACAATGAATATTGATTTTAATATTGTTGTACAAATATTAATCATGGAGTATTGTACTGACAATGTTCGTTTGATGCTGGCATATATGGAGCAAATATAAACAATATCGTATGTGCATATATTTAAACAGTTTGATGTTGAATAAATAATATTGTGAATGCTAGTATGCGAATTATGAAGCATCTGTTTAGCTTGGATATATCGCACAAATGATGTAGTGGGTGCTAGCTTACCGTATTAAAATAATTGTAATGTCAAACATGACTATGATATGTAAATATTGATCATGGAGCATATAAACTGAAATAGATTATACCGTGCACCATGATTCCATTCAAATTGCATAGGTCGTGCCTTAGAAGGCTCCACACGTCCATTCTTCCGCCTCGTGTTAGCCCGGCACGAACTTTGATACCAGTATGGTTTCTGAACTGAAATGATCATTTATGTAACCGGGATGGTTTCTGGATCGATAAGGTCTTCCTTGAACCAATGTAGTGTTTTTTCCACCTTTGGTTGTTGAGACTAAGCTCTTCATTTTTTGTCTGACTGCACCACCCCTTGTTTTTAAAAACGAAATGATATATTTTGCTAAATATAACATCGTTTTTGTATGTCGTTTGCTGACCAGGTCTACTACCTCTACCTTTTTCTTCTTTCGTTTCAAAAAATGGGATGTTTGTTTTGCTATGCATAGCACCCCCTTTTCGTTGTCTGCTCCATTTTTGTAGAATATGGTGCTTTTACAATTTTGCTAAAGGCACCACCCCGTCTTTTAATGGGTGGCCATTTATTGGCCAGAATCATCTTTGAGTAAGAGGCCTAGAATCAGCAAAGAATCATCAAAATCATTTTTTGTCTTCTTTTCTTTCTCTTTTTTTTTTGAACACGATAACGTTTTTGACCAAGTCTGCTTTTTTATTTTTTTTCTTGGCGCACCATCCAGCCCACTACACCATTTTTTATTTTGCAGACTGGACCTCATTTTTTTTATTTTTTGACTGATGCAGCACTGTTTTTTTTTTCGGTGACAGATAACCATTTTTATTGGTCCAACTTGATGTATTTTCGCTGGCTGCACCACCTCCTTTTCTGGCTGCTAATCAGATTTGTTTTTTTTCTTTTTTGCAAGTGGGCCTATCCCTCTTGCTATTCGCACCACCCCCATCTTCTCCAACCTCACGTTAGCGAGAACACACGCAGCGCCGCAAGGAGACTTCGATCTTACGCTCTTTGAATCTGCCGCCGCCACTCTCTCTGCCCTGGGTCGTTGCCAAGCTTTGGGTGGTGGCGGCCGTCGTCACGGTGGCGGTTCTGTTCGCGTTAACGGCGTCGGTTTTGAGCGCCGTTGATTCGCGGTGGCGACGTCGATTTTGTGCAACATGGCTTTACGTGGCGACGTTGGTTCTTTGAACCGTGACGCTGCTATTTGTGGTGGAGGCGTCGCTTCTGTGCGCCGTGGCTTCGCGATGGCGGTGTCGATTCTATGAACCACGGCGGTGGTGGTTCTGTTTGCGGCGGCGGCGGCGTTGAACAAGGAACTAGCAACGTCAAGGGTTGGCGTGGATGATAATATTTCAAATCTATAATCACTCTCTTTGTATTTTCTTGTTTCCGTTACGGATTTCTTCCCGAGGTGCTAGCCATGGAGAGGATGGGAAAACATTTTACCGTTTCCCACAGACGGCGCCAATGTTGCGTTCTAAAAATATGGGGAACGACATAGAATAAAGGTACCTGGCTAGGAGGTGTTGATGACGAGATCATGGGAAGAACTTCGGTCTCTAGGTGTTCCGACGGCGCTCCACGACGGTGGGCGGGGGACCTGACTCCGACGCTCAAGTCAGTGACTGTATGGGTCAGAGTAATTATTAGTATATTAGTAGCATACCAGAGTAATTATGATGTATTGTATTTATAAAGGATTATTTAGGGTTTGCAGACTATATTTTGGGCCTCGTGGGCCTTGTCTTTGGGTCTAACCCAACTCCAATAATATCTATGATATTGTGTCCGACATGGTATTCACGACCGCGATATCTTCTAATTCTGGACTACAACAAATGAATTCTTTAGAGGTCAATAATTATAGGCTTGAGTATGCTTCTACTCTCATTAATAGAATGGCAAATATACTTTATGTAGTTCTGCATAAAGGAAATTAGCATGTGTGTGAATAAGAGTAACCCATTTTTTGTATTATTAGTTTTGTAATCATGGAACTTGAAAATGATTTGAACCCATGGTAATTGCACTTTCTCATTTAATCAAAATGTTCAAAATTCTGTTAGAGCAACTTTACCGGGTTGCTTAATTAAGAACCAGTTTCTTTTCTAGTTGTCTTCTTATTATATTGGTACATATGGGACCTATTTATTGATATTCTAGTATTTGTAGTAGAAATTAAAGATGTGAGATAATATGTAAGATCCATTTAGTGAGTATGTGAGATAGTGACTTAAGTTGTATAAAGTAAAAATCTTAATGGGACTCAATCAAGTAATTATGACAGTTAATAATAGTTGTAGTAGTATTAGTAAGATACACCACATGAGGGTTATGGGTATTCATGAAGTATTGATAATTCAAAATTCTTAATAATTCAAAATTTTGCCACAGATTGTTAATTAAATAAACTTTCTCCTCTTGTGCTAGGATGGGAGTTGGGAGAAAAACACAAACTTTTCAAGTCACTAGGACTCTACCTACCTCTTCAAATAATTCAGCTGCCAATGCACAAATTATAAATATCTTAACTAGCTTTGGAGCAACAAAATCATCACAAGAATGGATCAGGTAAAATGTTCAATTTCTGTGTCCTATGTACGTATTGTGTTCTTTACATGTCTTTGTTGTTTATATATGTTGTGCTTTGCTGTTTAATATAGTATTATTTTTGAGGAAAAGTTGTTTTTATTTCAATATTTCCAAATTTTTAGTTTGAAGACAATCAAGGACCTAAGAAATTATTTCAGTTGGTGCTAAGGGAACTAAATTCTATTCTAAATCATATAGATATCTAACTTTTTAATTCTGATATAGTGATGATGATAGTATATATCTTTTATTTTAATTTGTGTGGTTATATTTTACTTCTGTCTCATACTTCAGTTATCATAGAAGACAGAGTGAATGGTAAGAGTCTAACTTCTGTCTCAAACATAAGCAATTACATGTTTTCATTGCTTAATAAAGAGCACTTTTGTTATTGGATTCATGAAGGTAGAAGACTTTTCTCTATATATTCTTTTAGTAAATTTGAAAAAATGTTATTAAAATACATTCTTTAGTTCATTTTAACAAACTTCATAACAAATTTTTACAATAAACACTAATAATACCAACAAAAATAATCTGACTACACCCAAGAGATTAGTCTCTGCCACTTGAATAACATGGTGCCATGGTGGAGCGTAATAGATGTTTGACCCAAAAAAAAGTTGTTACTGATTCTATAGTTATGTGTTTGATGTAGGGCATAAAGCTAGAACTTTGTGGCGAAAAAAGGGTTGGCCTTCCGTCCGATATCAATGTGACTCGGAAATTTGTTATTGATGTTATCGTTATGAATACTTTTTTTGTATTTTATTATTTATTCAAACTATTTATTGTGCATGCACTATTTATTGTACAGTAACATAACTTTGAAATCCAAATATGAAGACAAGTTGAAATTCAAATACGGAATTTGTCAAAATATGAAATCGAAATTCATAGATCCTTATTGTATAAAAAAAAATAGCAACTGGTCTTATCAGCGGTTTGTAACCGCTGCAAAATGATTTTTGCAATTCCTGCTGCTTAAAGTAAAAATATACTTAAACAGAACCTTGAATTCCCCGCAGTTTAGAACCGCGGTTAAGCATATTACCCACAGTTTTGAATGTAGGTACCCGCGGTTACAAAAAGCCTCTGGTAACCCACTTGTGGCGGACGGATTCCCGACGGTTCTTGGAACCGTCGGAAAGTGCTTCTGCAGCGGTTTTAACCACAGCCAAGGCCAAAAAGAACCGCTGGTAAAATTTGTTTATTTGGTAGTGATATAATAGAAATTTCTTAATATGCTCACCCTTTTTTTAGCACGCAGTTAAAAGCTAAGTTATAACTTAAAAAAAAAAGTAATTAAGTAAGAATACATCAATTCCTATGAGTATTAAAAGGGCCCATCTATAAAAGAAATATTTTAACAAGCTAAAAATTAAAATTTTAAAATATAACCAAAAATTATACTTTACTGACATAATCCTTCTAAACAACAAATGAACACATTAATGTATAGTAAACCCTAATGAGGTTGGCCTAGATGGTGTGTACTTAGACCTATGACTCCGAGGTTTCGGGTTCGAGTCTTATCTCGTTAAATTCAGCTCTTGTTGGTAGGCGATTTGTAAATTCCATTATGATCTTCGCTGAGGTTGGTGAAGAGGTTGGTGATATGCTCTGGCCTTGGACAAGGTAGGCCTGTCCCTTAACTTTGATTATAAAAAAAGAAGGGAGACTTATTTAATAAAAAAAAAAGAAAAATAAAAAAAAACGAAGGGAGACTTATTGGACTTTGACTCAATAGCTTCATATTCACCGTAAATAAACTATATAAATGTAATCAATGATCTTGTCTTTTCATGGTGGTATTTATTACTTGAAATTACTATGGTGAATAAAGTTAATTTCAAAAATTATAAAAATGAATTTTTAATTATCGATATTAATAATTTTTAATAAATTTAGTACTTGAATTAATTTAACAACTTAGTTCATCTTAAAGATGAAAATGAAAATTTAAATTTTGAAAAACACACTTGTCATATAATTGATTTTAAGAAAAAATAATTTTGAAGAAACGTAATTTATATTTGAACACTTTTATTTAAAATACAAGTTTTGAGTAACAAGTTTGCGTTAAATTTATATTCCATCCTTAATTGTCTCGTTTATAATTTGCTCCAAGATTTTATCAAACATTAATAAAAATTATTAAAATCAATATGGAGATATGGAAGTGAGTTTGCAACTATGCAAACGCATAACTAGACACACACCGCATCTTCTTGCTTACACTGCCAGATTAGTTTAATAAATCGATTGAGTGCAATGAAGTAGAAATAAAGACCATTTTATTAACCGAAACCAAGATTTCACAATTAAGTACATGAAAATGTGAAAATCCACTTACTTCAAGATAATGAACAAAAAAAAAGATAACTTAGAAGATCACATGAATGTGATTTATTTGCAATGATAGACAAACTGAATTACTACTAATCTAAAGGTGAAGATCCAGATCAACTTCATCTTCTTCGATGTGAATTGGAACTCCAGGTTCATCTTTTTATCATCATGAGTATGATCTAACTCCTTAACCCTTTTTGGTGCTCTCATCATGGCAAAGCTATCTTGTTGGACTTCACCTAAGTCATGTTTTTGTTCCCTTTCAGAAAATTTGTTGGAGCCCACAGGATTTGTTTTGGGCTCAAAGACATTGGGCTTATTTTCTGGAAATAAATTTTGTGTCTTAACCATAGCCAAATCAACCATGTTATAGCCTGCAAAAGAAGCATTTGTGGTCAAGAATTTATATATGGGAGGTTGATTTCATTGGTAGGAGCTTTTGGGGTAAAAGGGGTAGAAAATCCATCCATAAAAGCCTAAGAGTGACCATCATCAAATGGAGGGTTCATAGTTGGGCCTGTAATGATTGTTGGGCTCATAGCAACATTACTAGTGGGGCCCATATGAAATGGATGGTCCACAAATTGAGCAGAGGGAATGTTTGCATTAGATTGAACAAACCCTGCCATGGGTGTGGAGGAATAACTTTGAGGAATGAAAATCAAACTGTTGCTCCCTTGAGTGTTGTTGCCATAATAATTTCTTGCATTTGACATTTTTAGTTATCAGAGTTAGATTAAATAAATGTAACCAAGGGTTAAAAAAATTTACTCCCTCTTAATGTATGACGTATGTGATTCATTGTCGTTATTTTAGAAACGTATATAAACTAATTAAAAATTTTTGCAATATATGAAGTTCACTCTGTGGTTAATCTGGTTTATAAACCATGGCTAACTCAGGTTTTTGAGTGAACCACACTCATCCCAATTTTTTTCTTTTTGCAGTTTTTAAAGTAATGGTATTGAACAACACATCATGTATAGAACATGATAAATTATTTTTAACCTAAAAAAACAAATAGAAAACTCGTGTAAATGACTATGGCTTTTATTTACCTCTCATTGCATAAGGATTGTTAGAAGTATCTTTGGACATATCTTGCATTGGGGCCTTTCCATAATGAGGATTGGAATTATCAGGAGAAATCACATCATTAATGCTCTGTCCAATCTCAACTTGTTGAAACCTTTGAGAACCAACAGGAACATGATAATTACCGGTAGACCCTCTTTCATAAGAAGAAGAATTAGCATGGACTCTTTTGGGACTATAGGCATTTCCCTTATCATGAGGGAAGTGAGGATTCATCTCGGAATTGAAAATCGAATTTTTCAACAAAGAAACAAAAGTGTTTGAATGGATTGTGTTCTAGGGGTGACGTATACCTGAAGTGGACTTCTATTTATACCCGTTTTGAGTGGAGATACACATGTCATTTGTAAATACTATTTAATGAAGCATTGAAGGAACTCAATAAAAAATTTTATATTTATGATAAGAAATGTAAAGTTTTGAGAGAAATAAAAACAAAAGAATTAAAATTCGGAAATAATTGTGTCCATAAAGAATGCTGGCGTGTGTTTGACTCTTGGCCATGTAAATAAAAAGAGTTTGTTGTGAGAGATGATAGGAAACATTATATCAAGGAAAATGAGAGAAAATATTAGAGAGGATTAAGAGAAATAAGAATTGAAATTGAAATTTTATTACAATGAAAAGTGTAAGTGAATACAATAGCAAATAGCCTTATATAGTAGTAGGCCATCTAACTACCAAACTAACTTTATAATAGCTAACTACCTATATCTCTAATAGCCCCCCGCAAGCTGTAAGTGGTGTCAATACTTGCAGCTTGGGATGAGCAATACAAAGTCAAGCAAAACAAGGAAAAATACAATGAGAAAAACTAAATACACTGGTTGGAAACATAAAACGGATAAGATTAATAGCATAACCTATAGATGTAGAAGCCAAATCAACGGAACTTAACCACCAAGCAAAAGCAATATCTCAACACTTGACCACTTGAAAGAAGTACAAATCTCAAGCAAATCTAGGCTGAAACAACATCATAAGGAAGAACCCAAAACCAATTGCTTGACCATCCAAAGAAGAAGCTTTCATCATCAATAGCCTAACAACTAAGGGAGGAAGCAAAACCAAATGCTTAACCACGAGACTAAAATGACCTTGAACACTTAACCATCTAGTTGAAGCAAAATCATCAAGTGCTTAACCACACAAGTAGAAGCTGAAATCATCACCACTTAACCACTTGGCAGAAGCATCCCAACAGAATCAACAAGCAAATCAGTAATTAACACAGCAGTAGCTAACACCAAACCTAAAATCTTCAAAAAAAAACTTGAATAATCTTCAAAGAGACTCTCCAAAACAGCTTCAGATTCTAGAATAGGATTCAAAATACCTCTAAGACAATTGAGCAAACACCTTGTGTGCAAAGGTAACAAACTTCAAACCAACCAATGAAACCATAAGAAAAATAGAGCACGAAGCTCTAATCAACAACATTACGTTGGTCAAATTCGAAGAGAAGTATCAAATTATAGAATTTAGAGAAAATGTAAAATGATTCTCATTGATCATGGTAGAATTACATGTATCTATACATCACAAAATTCAAAGCAAGAAACAAGCGGGAAGGGCATTTGGCGGGTAGTTATCAAAATCGCAAACAAAAAAAACAAACTGCTAACTGATGGTTCATGGCACAAATCTAGAAACAACATTATGTTGGTCAAAGATGAAATTAGTGCAACATCACAAATTGATTTGGATCTGACAGTGAGAGCAGTGGTAGATGGAGAAAGAAACTATTGTAGTTTGGAGAATTAGAAGTTCATACCAGAACTAAGAAAACAGAACCTTTGTGAACCCATACCCAGTGGAATCTTGGAGCCAAACACATAACATGGATTTGACAGTAGCAGATCAGAGAAAGATGATGCGCGCGCTCAGCGATGTCGTTAATAGACCACACCTAGAACAAAACTTCCGGCATCGCAAAACTTCAGTAAGTATAAATTTGAGAGAAAGGAAACAATACCAACAAAAACAGCATCAAGATTGAGAGATGGAACAACAATAGCATCAACGAACGACACTCTGGCCACAAATGGAAACGCAATAACAAGGATTTGAATCGCGGCAAAACGGCGTTCAAGAACCACCGTAACGCAGATCGCAACCAGTAATCAGAAACTGCAGAGGATGTGAATCCCTAGCATGAGAAATTGAACGCGATTGAGAAATCACATTAGCAAGCAAACTCGAGTTCGAAAAGGTATGGATCGAAGAATCAATCGAAAGCAAAGGTGATGCAGTACGGGGAATTTGAAATTGAATTTCTCAGGAAAGAAAACGAAGAAAAAAAACTAAGATGAAGGTGAATTTTCTCGGGAAAAAAATTAACAAAGCAGAGAAAAGAGAGGGAAAGAGAAAAACAATGTGCGCAGAAGGTGGTAGTTCAGGGTGGATGGAAAGGCTTTGATACCATGATAGGAAACCTTATATCAAGAAAAATGAGAGAAAGTATTAGAGAGGATTAATAGAAAACAGAATTGAAATTGTATTATAATGAAAAAGTATAAGTGAATACAATAGCAAATAGCCTTATATAGTAGTAGTCCATCTAACTACCAAACTAACTCTATAATAGGTAACTACCTATATCTCTAATAGAGGCAAAACTAATTCCCTTTATCTTTAAATGTCAAAGGAAGATTAATTTTATGTTGTTAACCGAAGTAAATAAAACAAAATTCTCATTATTTTATACAAGATACTCCCTCTCGTTCTATTTTAAGGAAATTTTAACCGAATTATTAATACCAATAAAAGTAGTTAAATGTAATTGTTTGTCATAAAAATTATGTGATATGTCAAATTTGTCCTTCAAATGTAAAAATGCATTAATGATTTCAAGTTTAAAAGGTGAAAGAGCATATATAAGTTGAGTGAATTAATAAGGGTAAAGAAGGAAATAGATAATAAATGTTTCATAGAAAGTAGTAAGTGTCTAATAAAAAAGACCACAAAAATCCTCTAAAATGTGCCTTATAAATAGGACTAGAGGTAGTAATAAAGATTGATGACATACGGTATGATTGCCACTACAAATAATTGTGGGGTAACTCCTTTCGCAATATTGATTTGATGAGGTGAAGATAAAAGTTTTCTAGAAATACAACTACTATGGTTAGAACTCTTGACTTAGGGATTCAAACAACTACTTTTAGCCACTACTGAAAGTGAATGTCCTAATTTAAATTCATAATTTGAAAATATTATATAAACACCTCATTTGATGTGAGTATCAGTTATCTGATGTTGGATGTGATACACGAAAGAAGGACAATCACATTGAAGAATAATAAAAGAGATCAAGATTCAATTGAAGAAAAATTAGTCGATTTCATTACTAGTTGACTTGAAAATAGGGTGAAGGGTGACATATTATATTAAATGAATTATCTTAGGCTATTAACTAAAAAAAATTAAAAATAAATTCTCATTATTCTATACAATATATTAAAGGTAGGTAGACGATGCACGGTTTGACTTTCACTCACTTACTATAAATGCATGACTTTGAAATTAATTTTTTTCAGAAAAATAAATGCAATTCATAATTCAAGGGCTTACAAGTTAAAAGTTTCAACCGAAATTGTTTTGAAATAAAAAATATTATAGGCAAAATGACATTTTTGGTGCCTTAAGTGTAACACCTAAATTTTTGGATAAGTTTTTTTTTTTAAATAAACAGCGGAAGTCAAAACATTATATATATATATATACACACACAACTATTTACATAAGGTATTTTATTTACAACCCAGAGAAAGTACTAGTCCAACTAAGAAAGTCATACAACAAAACTAATGACTACCTAAGTATCGAAAGATAACTGCTAACGTCTTCTCAAGCGCTAACACCCTCCGAGTCCGTATCAGCTGCAATACTGTAACCGTCAGTTATATGTACGACATATAACTGAGTAACCGTCGGTATTGAAAATAAGATATATATACAATATTACAACCCGTCTAACTAGAAAACTTGCCCCAAATCCAATTCCTAACAAACACACACAAGATGTATGAAATGTCATTATAATATGTATGCATGCCATGATCATTTTCCAATTTCTTTCTTTCCTCTTTTAACGGGAAACCCCATGCACAAGGAATCCACCATAAGTGCATGATAGTGAATGCACAGTTGAGCTCATCATCATCATAGTGCTGGCAAGCGTCCTTGCAAGATCCTACTGCCGGGATACCAACCCTCTTTAGGGCTAGCCCAGGGACTATCTACCCCTTTTGGGATAGCCCTTTTGCACTAGGCTATCTACCCTGTTTTCGGGATAGCCTAGCACTTCAGGTTATCTGCCCCTTTCGGGATAACCCTACATTCTCATCTTTTTATGCTTGTCCTCTTACCCGGTCTACTTTCGGCGGAACTTAACCCTCTTACTCAACCACGGTTGATGGGGAAAACATTTTCACATTTTTCTTTTTGTTTGATTTCACATAACATGTTCTCATGCATCAAACATCATAGTCATTTCATATCATTCAAACAAGGATTCCAGAAATCCTATATTCGAATACAAACATCTCATATTCGAATATTATTTGATAGAAATATTATATTCAAATATCTATTCGAACATGGCCTTCCACATTCAGACACATATTTGAATATATTCACTCTTGAACTTATTTTGCTAAAACAGTCTGAAATCCGTTCAAAGTCCAAGTCCCAAATTACATTATGGAATCTCTTGTGTATACAATTTTATTAATTCATCATCATTCACATTTTCAAGTAATTTCTTAATCATGCATCATTACCTAGCATGTTTAATCCGTACAAAAATTTTCCACATATAGCATACAAATCTCAAACATACACCGATTCTAAAGAAAACAATCTCTAACACATTATTCTAAGTCCCTAACACATGTTCCTAACACATGTTCTTATCATTTCCTTGGTTTGGGGTTTTTAGGGTTACCTTGAATCTTCCAGAATCATTTATCCTTCCGCTCCAATCCAATTTCCAACTCCTTTCTTCACCACTCCTTATCTCAGAGTCTGAATCTCAACTCTTGGAACCTTAACCAAGAAGTTTGTAAGAAGGGAACCTTAGGGTGAAGGAGTTTGTAGAGTATGGTTGATTAATGGCAGAGGTTTAGTGAAGGATTGAGAGAGTGTAGACTGAGGGAGAGGGAAATGCTGAAATGTGGAAGTCAAGTCGCCTATTTATAGACCCAGGGGTCTATATTTGAATATATATTCGAATATGAGGCTTCTGTATTCAATTCCATACTTCCATACTCGAATATGAAAAGTCCATATTCGAATACCACTGTTGAAATTCGAATATGCACAATCCATATTCGAATATGACACATCCATATTCGAATATCATTGTTCATATTCGAATATGCACAATCCATATTTGAATATGACACATCCATATTCGAATATGGATCCTGCATATTCGAATATGACTGTTTATATTCGAATACACATGTCTTTTTTGTTCCTCTTTTGACCTCTCTACTTACAATTAATCCTGCCTTTTCTTTTGTTTATAAATTGTACTCAAATCTCTTAAGTCCTAAGTTTTCTTTATGGATTTTTGGGATGCTACATTAACTCTTTGTGCCGATTCACTTTAGTCCCTTAACTTTTTTTAGATTCAATTTGGTCCTAAAACTTATATTTTTGGCTCAATTTGGTCCCTGCCGTTAGTTCCGTTAATAAATTTAACAGATTTGGGACTAACTCTGTTAAATTCTATTATCTTTTAAATCAATGGCTCATGTTATTTCAATCCAATGGCTGAAAATAAATCTGGGAATAAATTTAGTAAAAGAAAAAAAATTGTATTCTTCTTCCTACTTCTTGATAAAACTGCATGGCTTTTTTTAAAATAAATTCTTTAAAAAAAAAGAACCCTTCATTATCTAATAACTTAACCGTATTAATCGAAATTGTCTTTAAATAGTATCATTAAAAGTTTACATTTAAAGACTATCATTGCAACCGTTATAAAACAATAGAAAGTTTAATTCTATTTTTCAAAAATTAAAGATATAATAAAAAATATGTCATTCAATGTGAGTATCGATTAACTGACCATATCAAAAATGAAATATTAAAAAACTAAATGAGGGGGGCATGAAAAAATATATGAAGGATGATCACACCGAAGAATAATAAAGGAGATAAAAAAAATAGTAGAAGAAAAAATGAATTGTTAAAAATGACAATTTGGATTAAATATACTTGAATTCATTACTCGTTAGTGAGAAGGCTGACCTATAATTTAAAAAATGGGTAGAGAAACTTAACAGACAACTTTTTTTTTTAATTATTACTATTTTTTCTTTTGTAATTGTTTTTGGTTAAATTTTCTTTTGTAATTCAACTAGCAACTTTGTATAAATTTAGAGTTAGGTGTACAGGTTTAGGTTCATGGGTTGGTCTGCAAAATCCATAATCTTTGTGGCCTTGGCCTTAAAATTACTGATCCATTATAAAAGCAAGCTTATGTGGGTTGGGCCGTTAAATAACACAATAAATGAGGGGTGGAAGTATTAAGACCACCCAATTTTGAAAATCTCACCATCTCTTTATATATAAGAATCATAACTCTATATATTAAAAAGGATGGTGTCACTCCCAATAGGAATGGTGCTAATCCCATCCACCTCAATGAGTTCGGGTCCCCAGTATCGCAAGTTGGCTCACGGCCCAAAGTAAACAACAACAAAAACAATTATTAACGAAAAAAAAAAAACAACAACATTAATAATAATAAAAAGTGGTTAGACTCAACTCTCAACATTAATTTACATTGTGATTGTTACCTAATTAATTATATTATTGGATTGATATAAAATTTAGTATAGAAAAATATTTTGGGTACACTTATTAAGTTATAGAATGAAAAGGTTATTTCATTAATGTTAAGTAGGTTGTAAATAGGTTGTACACCCTAAAAAGTGTATACGAATCATTATTGTTTACTATATATGTATTTTATGTTATTATCAATTTGAACACATCTAGTTTGTGAGTTGAGATATGCAATATAGAAGGGGAAACAAGAATTTAATTGTGCTAGTATATAATTTTATTCTTATGATTATCTTATTATAATTTTATTAAATAATTCAAACTTTTTTAATTCTGCTCAATATTTTTTTTAAATTTATAATCAATTTAAGAAAGGCTTTATTTTTAATTTTTTAATATAATGTGTGTTGGTCCAATCATATCTACAAGGAGTTCCAAAAATAAGTCAAATCGGGTAGGCTACCCTAATCCCATAAGAAGAGTAATTAACATGGACTTTTTCTTGTCAATTGACATTTGTAACATCCTCAACTTACTAGTGAGGATATCTAAGGCTATTTAATTGTGGTATATGCTTAATTCAAGAACCAAGTACCAACAATTAAGAGATTATGTAGAAGAGGGGTTAAAAGGGGACTCTAAAAGAAAGGAAGGACCTACTTGCAATTTTTAAAAAATTGCTAAGTAGTCCCTCCCACTCACATACAATGGAGGACCACACAAGAGAGAATTCATTTTATCTTCTTCTTCCCATTCTCGCCTATCTCCCTCTCTTTCTCTAAACTCCGTCATTCTCCAACTTCTATCTAAAACCCAACCCTTCCAACCTCCATGGTTATGCCTGGCATGTCGATTTTCTTTGCTTCCTAAGACTAATCCTTCTCTAATTCAAGCTTGGGTAAGTTAATCCCCTCATCTTCTTCTCCATTTATGGTTTACTCCCTCAATCTCTCATGTGATCTATGGGTCTAGGGGCATAATCACCCAAGGACCAAGCAAATGACAAAGGAAAAGAGGATTATCGACTTGGGAGCTAAACCCTAAGTTGGAGGATCAAGTTTGAAGGCAAAGAACAAGCTTTAAGGTAACCCCAATAACTCAAATCCTCACCTAGAGTAGCTAGATGATCATGTGAATATTAGGTTTTGAGTCTTGTGAATGAAATTGGTGTTATGACTTGATGAGAACCCCATTGTGTGTTTGATTGTGATTGTGATGGTTGAATTGTCTGAATGTATATTTGATGTTTGATGAAATGATTTACATTGATGGTTTTATGGTTTTGGAAGTTGATTTGGGTCAAAGAACGAGCTTGTTTTGAAAGAGGACATAATTTTGATGAAATCTTGAGTTTTAATGCTGTAATTTTGAAGTGAATTTTATACCGTTTTTATTAAGAATTGTTCATCGTGGTCTTCACAAGAGTTGTAGAAAATCCTCTTAGCTTTCAAATGCCCTTAGTTTCACTCAATTTGGAGGTCTACAATTGTAGTTATGACCCAATTACAGAGACATGGTCAATAATGAAGTATCTGTTTTGCTAAATGTACTTCCCTGTCAAAGATGACTCTTTTTGACAATTAAACTTTTAGAATTGGGTTACTTTTTTCTTCATAAGAGTTGTACATAATTCTTTTAACTTTCAAACACATTTGGTTTCACTCAATTTGGAGGTCTACAACTCTATTTATACCCAAAATATCAAGAGGATGCAATTTTGATGAAAACACAAAGTTGGTTGTCGGTGACTGGCGCTCAAGCGCCAGAATAGGCGCGCACTTAAGCGCCAGAGCAAAATTCTTGGCAGTATATATGAAAAATGTGTCTGGCACTCAAGCGCCAGAACGCCAGAGCCCTGTACCTCCTTGACATGTTTTAGCTTCCAAAATGTATTATAAACCTCCATGGACTCTTCCTAGGGTTGGAATGAATTAAACTAGGTCCTCATGTTTTAGAAATCATGCATAGGGCCATGAGATTGTATTATGTATTAATATGGATTCAATGATTCAAGATTTATGTTTATGAAATCAAATGGCTCTCCTCATCATCAAGGGTATGTTTTATAGCCTTGGTATGAAGAAGAGAATGAGGTTTTAACATGTAATTAACATTGCAAGGGAATTGGTAATGGCCTTGCAATGTTGAGGGTCTTTAAGCTAGGTTTTCATAATTAATTAATAATTGAACTTGTGTGATTGACTTGAAATACCAATGCAATATGTGAATAACTCTCCTCATCAACAAGGATATGGGTTAAGGCCTTGGTATGAGGAAGACAATGAGGCCGATATTGCATTGGTTTATGCATTTTCATTCATGATAAAAGACACTGCATTGATCACCTATGGGTGTGAGACCGGGCAGATTGAAGGTTAAGGGGGCGCTTCTTTGGACAATGGAGATCTCCAATGAGGGTGCGGGCTGCCGGCACAAAACCGATAAAAAGGAACACGCATAGCATACATCATTAGAGTCCATAGATTATGAATGATTGATTGTGTGATGAAACTAAATGTTTATGTGATTGATTGACTACTGATGTAACTTGAGGTCGATATGGGTGATGTAGTCTTAAATCTAGGAGGGGATATTATTTTGAAACTTGTTGCCTGCAACACTGTGAAAACATTTTTCTATAAGCGGGAGTTACTGTGATATATGTCAATTCGTATATCTCACAGTTACACTATTGCAAGTAACGCCGTGGCCAAAGATGTTGGAGCAAAGAAATGAAGACTTGCATTAGATGCTTTGATATATATATATAGTTGTAAAGCCAAATTGTAATTAAGTTATTATGATTGATATCCTCTTTAGATGTCACTTGGACTTGTATCTTGAGATTCTAGCCAAGTAGTTCATGTCTAACTCTCACTAGTATGGTGATGTAATTATGTATTGAGTTTTTTTAAACGGGTAGCTTTCATAAATCATTGACAATGCCACCTCATTATGTGAATAGCATGTATGTTTTACATGTTAGTTTAAGGCCGGTTTATTAGGGTGTTACAACATTCTTCTTACCCGGAGAGAAAGGATAATTTATCGAGAAAAAAAATAATCTTTCGACAAAGATATAGAAGTAGGGTTTAAATGAATTATATTCTAGTGATGAAGTAAACCCGATGTGGATCACTATTTTTGAGGTGAGATATACACATTATTTATAATTACTAATGAATGAAATATTGAAAGAGTTCAATAAAAAAGTTATATTTATGATAACAATCCCATATGGTAAAGATTTGAGAGAAATGCAAATAAATGAAACAAAACTCGACATAGTAAGAAGATAATTGTTTCCTTTAAGCATGTTGATATGTGCCAAAATATTGGCAATATGAATAAAAAGAATTTGTTGGGAGGAGCAAAACTTACTACCTTAGCTTTGTCTCTAAATGTCAAAGGAAGATTATTTTTTTATTGTCAACCGAACAAAATAATAAAAAAAACTTCTTATTATATTTACAAGATAATAAAAAATGATGATGTATGGTTAGTTTAATGTATATGCATGACTTTGAAAGTAAATTGTTTGGGAAAATAAATGCGAATAATAATCTGAGGGCTTAAAATTTTTAACCAAAATTATCTTTAAATAATAAATTATATTTGAATACTGAGATAGTTGTCGTTATAACTACAAAGAGTTTCATTTTGTAATTAAAAATTTAGTCGAGCTTACTAGTAGTTGACTTGAAAATACGGTGGGGAAGGGTGATATATTTTATAGGGTTTTGCTATCCATTGCCCTAAGGGCAATGGTTAAGAAACTCAGAAATTGAAATTTTGCATTTAAAATAAAAAAAATGATTTCGTAGCATTAAATGCTCTGCACTTTCGAACACTTAAATTTCTATTTATGGGTTACTTAACCATTGCCCTTAGGGCAATGAATTGCAAAACCCTGTTATAAATGCATGACTTTGAGAATAAATTGTTTGAGAAAAATAAATGCAATTCATAATCCGAGGGCTTACAAGTTAAATGATTCAACCGAAATTGTCTTTATATAAATTTTTTTTTATTTATTATAAGAAATTCATATTGTAAAGTTTCGAGAGAAATGCAAATAAATGAAACACAACTCGGCATATTGTGTCCTTTAAGCATATTGTAATGTATTTAAATCTTAGCCATGTGAATAAAAAGAGTTTGTCTTTAAATAAAAAAATTATAGGGTGATGCTATTAGCTCTTCTTTTTAAACATTTATAGTTTTGAAAAATATTTTTTAACCAATAAAATTAAAGTACTAATATAGAAATATTATTAAAACAATTCAATGAAAATGACAATAGTCATTTTAGAGTGACACACACACCTAGAATTATATTTTATGTTTGAGATAGTTATCATTATAAAAAAAACTATAGTTTCATGTTATAATAAAAAATTGTGGAAGTAATTACTCTCGTAATTTTGACTAATCTGTGGTGGAGACTAAGATAGTGTTTGGTAACAGAATAGAATGGGATGTAATGGAGCATAACAGAATGTGTATTGTGTTTGATGACAATAGAACAGTGCCATATGTCTTATTTTTCATTTAATGCTGGATAATAAAAAACACTATATATAATAAATATATAACCCGATTGGTGAAACATAAAAGATAAAATAGAACAGTTTTTAAATATAATATTATTTTTATGGTTATAATTATATAATATTTTAAAATTTAATAATTTTTATATTAATAATTTATGAAAAAATATTTTATTAAACACAAAATTCTTATCAGGAATAGAATTGTTCACTCACAGCTCCCGGGTCCCGATGGCGGTGGTGTTCCGTTGCCTGAGCCCTAATAAGAACTATGGTGTTTAGTGTGACCATGCTACAATCGAGGGCCTCTTCGGCTTTTTATACAGTTTTGAGCTGAATTGCATAGTGTCCATGTTCATTCTAAGTTAGGAAAGTATCTCTTGATATCTTGGTCTTTGATTAGGGCATCCTTGATTGAATCGTGATTGCTTGATTCTTGATCTTGTCCCCCTGACTTGGCGAGTCTGATAGATACTGAGTCGACCGTTGGTAACCGATCTGTGGCGAGTGCTTCCGAGGTCAGTCTAGCTGAGGTTGGGTATTGGATAGTCCACCAGCCCCACAAGCCTTGAAGCCTTGGTTGAAGGAGGCTTGAAGCGGTGGTCGTCTTGTAAATCAGGTCTATCTAGCCGAGGCTGGGACTTGGATAGTCCACTAGCCCCGCAAGCCTTCAAGCCTTGGCTGAAGGAGGCTTGAAGCGATGGTCGTCTTGTAAATCAGGTCGGTCTAGCCGAGGCTGGGTCTTGGATAGTCCACCAACCCCGCAAGCGTTGAAGCCTTGGCTGAAGGAGGCTTGAAGTGGTGGTCGTCTTGTAAATCAGGTCGGTCCGGCCGAGGCTAGGTCTTGGAGTGATGGGATTGTTTTTATACTATTTGCCCGGTATGCTCCCTTGTCACGTGTATTTTACGTTTTCGTTTTTCATGCCGGATTAATTGCTTGACTTGACCATTTCCTGATTCGCTGCGTTTCAGGTGGGCATTTATGGTTGTTGTGCCTATATATATGGCTTCTCGTTCCTCCTTTTTATCAGAACAGAAGTATGGGAGATGAAGAAGAAGAGAAGAACTTGTTTGTCACTAAGTCTTCAGTGGCTGTCAGCTCAGATCATGTCTGTAGCTTTCTGATACAACGTGTGTGCCTCTCCTGCACTGTATGTTGTATCATGAAAGCTACAGCATTGGTTTGGGTCGTCCTGTCTCTGAGGAACGTGGCACTTCGGCTACTGAGATTTGAGATCGCATACTATGCAACCAAGCCATGTTGTTTCAGAGCTTCTGCGAGAGCGTCTTTCATCGGATCCGTTGTTTGGTTGCAATTCCGAGATGTTGGGGCGCAATATATACTCTTCGCCCTTCAAGATTCTTGGTCTTGTGTTTGGAAGAATGATCTGTCGAGGATGGATGATTTCGACAGTGGTGGCGGTTGCTAAAACGTGTGTGGGTGTTTTCGCCCTGGGTATCGATTGCCTCATATTGTTTTGAAGAGGTTGCCGGTAGTGCTTGTTTATATTTTTCTTTTTCCTTTCGGTCTGGAGGTATATAGTAAAGTCTTTGTAGGGTTATGTTGTTTAGATTGTTTGACTTTGTAGGTGCAAGAAGCCGACTCGAGAACGCCCCTAATCGACTATATCGAAAAAGGAACCACGCCAGAGGGCGACAAAGAATCTAAACAGATGGCAACGAGATTTGCAGTAATCGAAGGCCACTTATTCAGGAAGGGGATATTAACCCCACTCCTGAAATGTAATGGTCCAGAGGAAGTCTGGTACGTGTTGGCCGAGATACATGAAGGAAGCTATGGACATCATGTCGGGGCCAAATCTTTGGCCAGGAAAGCATTGAGGGTGGGGTACTTTTGGCTGACAATGCAGGAAGATGCAACTAATCATGTGAAAAAATGTGAACAGTGCCAACGACATGCTAATATCCCTCACATCCCGCCAGATGAGCTGCACACTCCACCATGGCCATTCCATACGTGGGGAATGGACATCGTAGGACCCTTTCATAAAGCCCCGAGACAATTGAAACATTTGGTGGTAGCGGTGGATTATTTCACCAAATGGGTTGAAGCAGAACCCCTAGCCACCATTACTTCAGCAAGGGTGCAAGCCTTCACATTCCAAATGATCATATGTCGCTTTGGGATCCCGGCTGAGATTGTCACAGACAATGGGACTCAATTTACAAGAAGTCATTTCAGAGAGCTCCTAGAGGGGCTGTAGATTCGACATCATTTTTCAAGTGTTGAGCATCCCCAGACAAATGGACAGGCTGAAGCAGCAAATGAAGTTATCTTGAACGCCTTAAAAAATCTACTTGAGGATGCCAAGGGAGCTTGGGTTGATAATCTGTATCAGGTACTTTGGAGTTATAGAACCACCACGTAGAGTACTAGGGGAGAAACTCCTTTTCCGCTTGTATACGAAACGGATGCAGTAATCCCAATAGAGATTGGTGAACCATCGTGGAGGGTTATGCACACTCCACAGAACAGTGAAGAAGTTCTGAGAGAAGAACTCGACCTCGTGGATGATGTCCGCGAGTTGGCACGATTGACCGAAATGTCGAGAAAGCAGCGAGTTGCACAAAGGTATAACACCAAGGTTGTGAAACGCGAGTTTGCGCTAAATGATCTTGTCTTAAGAAGGGCCAGCATTGGCCTGTAGAATGCAAAAGATGGAAAACTTGCAGCGAATTGGGAAAGCCCTTACCGGGTTATAAGAAGTACACAAAAAGGTGCATACACCCTAGAAACTTTACAAGGAAGAGAATTGCCGCGGACCTTCAATGCCGCGGATCTAAGGAGGTACTACAGTTAAAGACTAGTATGTTCATTTATGTTTAAGTCAATGTTGTTTTCTAAGTTTTGATGTATAGTTTATGTAAGGGGTACTCTTTTTCCTTCTTGGGTTTTTTTTCCTAAGGAGGGTTTTACCTTGAAGGTTTTAGTGAGGCCCCAGGTTTTGTAACCCAATCATATATTGAATAAGAACGAGAATTTGTCAAATTTTAAGATTTCAGTTGCAGACATTCGACGATCGTTCACAAGGATCAAAGATCTCAACTTGGGCGGCATGCACTGACGAGATGGCCACACGCCTTGAAGTACTTCAAAAGGATCAAAGATCCAAATAGGGCAACACGCTCCAACGAGATGGTCACAGGGCAGGAAGTACTTCAAAAGGATCAAAGATCCCAATAGGGTGATATGCCCCAACGAGATGGCCACAGGCCGTGAAGTACTTCAAAAGGATCAAAGATCCCAATAAAGCGACACACCCCAACGAGATGGCAATAGGCCTTGAAGCACTTCAAAAGGGTTAAAGACCCCAATAGGGCGACACGCCCCAACAACATGGCCATGGGCCTTGAAATATTTCGAAAAGGTCAAAGACCTCAGCAAGGCGGCATACAACGCTATACCTACATATAGTGATGTTTTCGCAAATAAAGTTAAATATCAAAGCAAAAAAATTGCGATAGATATGTAAAAGGCGACACAACATCGCAAAGAGTACAATATTACAAGGGAAAAAAAAAGACATAGATGAGATGTCCAGAAAATATTAAAACTAATTATTACAAAAAGCGAAGTTTAAGGTTCATCCGGAGCAGGGGACTCGGTGGGTGCAGCTTCTCCATCCTCGACTGACATTGGCGACAACGAGTAATCAGCATGAGGGTCAAAAGCCTCTAACTCGGGGTCGTTGAGATCGACACAAGTAGGGGGGTCGTTGTCATAATCAAATAGCTTACCACCCTCGACCCCATGAAGTGAGTGTATCCCGTAGAAAGTAAGTTGTACCCCTGGGTTCAAAAATTCAACCTGCTTGAGGCAGCTGGCGAACGCCATGTAGGTACCATTGGAGATCAATCGACCATGCTCCCGAACCTCGGCTTTCAACTTGTCGTTGCCAGTTTCCAATGTCACCTTGCCAACCGTCAGCTGGTCACAAACACGAGATAGGAGTTTGGCTTCTCCACGAAGTGAATTCACCTCCTCTTGATCCTTAGAAAAGGCGACTTGAATTTCCTTCTTTTCTTCGGAAAGTTTGACATTCTCCAACTTCAATTGATCAAAGTTGGAGGCTGCTGTAGAAACTTCGGCACGAAGCTCAGACTAGGAAGCCTTCAATGCATCTTGCTCTCTAGTAAGAGCTTGGATCTGCTTCTCTGCAGCGGCTTTCATGGCCTGCAGCTTCTCTTCCAGGTTGGCATCAGGGTTGGATTTTTCCAGTTCTTCATAGAAGAACATCAGCAAAGTGGATTGGCGAGACATCCAGCCAAGAGCCTCCCCGACATTAGCCTGCGAGATAAAAATGACTTAAAGACTCGAATTCAAAGGAAGGAAACATGTAAAAAGCAAGACTAACCAACATGTAATATACCTTTAATACAGGGCGAGGAGCTCCTTGAAGAACTCTCCGTGATGAAAAGAAACAATGGGGGCTTTGAAGCCTTCCCACTAAGAAGAAGAAGATGATCCCATAGTAGGGGCAGGGCCTATGAGAATTGGAACAACCAGGATTAGCGACTTCGTAGTATCAACGACTTCACAAATTAATATTGCACAGTCAAAGTAAAAGGAAAAGGGGTACTTAGAATGAGGACATTCAACTAACCTCTCTTTCTATTCAGGGCCTGGCCAATAGTTTTTGCCTCCTCATCGTCGGCCGAGATGGAGATCTCGTTTTGAGGGTTAGGTTGGACTGGTTCCAACTCTTGGGAAGCAGGGGCTGGAGGTGCGTGGCGAGCCTGGAGGACGACTTTCCTCTTTTTCGCGGCTTGGGCATCAGGGTGATCTGCAGTGGCCGTAGAAGCACTAGCAGTAATAGCAGCGGGACCCTGCGTGACCCACGAGGCTGAACCCCGTGATGAGTGAGCAGCTCACGCTCCAAGTTCTGAGCAGGAGTCTCCTTCTTCCCCTTCTTGGTCATGGCCCCTTTCTTCTTCATCATTTGGGCATATCCTGACATGATGGCACCTACAGAGATAGAAATGATATCAAGATCAATACAACATATCATATACAAATAGTTAAGATCATTTTAAGTAATAACATCAATAGTACAAAAGTAGCAACAAACGGTGGAACACGACATAACCCAAGGTATCAGCACGACTTATACAACGACTTTTAATGACGACCTTGCACTTGATAAGGTGGTGCTTGCCAGTGAATTCACGGAGGCCTGTGATGATGGCGTAATCAGAATCTAATAGGGAAGCCTGGTCAGTCACGAAGGATTCCGCCTCCTGGAGGTAATGGTCGTATTTCTAGTATAAGGGAAATAAGGGGGAGCTGTCAGTGCCAACCCAAAAGGGAAACTCTTCTCCCGTATAAGACACCTTAAATTTGGAATCTTTGAAGCGAGGGAAAGAATCTTCAAAAGGTTGAAAGAATAGATGATATTTCCTTTGGTGGAAGGAGATGAATCCGAAATCAGAGTGGTGGTAAGGAGCAAACAAATATAGGAAGAGATTGCTAGAGCACTCCCAGTTATTAGCCCAGCAAAAAAATCTCAAAGGCATTAATAAAACCCAAGCGTTGGGGTGAAGTTGTGAAGGCGCGACCTCAAGTTGGTTGAGGATCTCGACTTGGAAGCCTGAAAAGGGGAAGCAGAGACAGATGACGCGGAAAACCGCTCATAGAGCATAAGGAAGTCTGGAGCACCCTTTCGGGGACAGGATCCGATCCTCTCGTTGGGATCCACGCGTTCAGCTTTGTATAGGGTGATAGGAGCTCATCCTCTGCTGGCGTAGCCCCGGGAAAGTGCATGGCCTCCTTAAACTCAACCTCCATGACATGAAATTTCAATGTCGAAGATAACACGAAAGCGACTTGAAGGATGTCGTGGTTTATCTAGAACATCCTCTTACTTCTCGTATGCCCTGGAGCCTTTTTGGAACTTCAATTCTGGCGGCTTTCTTAGATGGGCCATACCATTCCTGAATCATCTGACACGACGCTCTAAGGCCTTGCTCTTGGAAGGTTTTCTGGCGACTTGAGCAGGGGCAGAAGTCGTGGGCGACTCGGAACCCAACATGGAGATAGAAGTCGACATAGGTTCTACAATAGAAATAGGAGGAACACAAAGAGGGTCAGAAAAGCCAGAATCAGAGGAATTAGCAGAAGAAGCAAAACTAGAAGATTCAGACGAGGTACACACTATCAAGGACACGGGAAGCCGTAACCCAGACATTGGAGCATTGTTAATACCCCCAGAAGAGTCATCATACTCATATTTACAAACCCCATACCTTAAAGGTATGTGGGCAACATATTGTGAAAAGGGAGCCCCTGAGAAAGGAACACATTGGGGAACACTAAGGATAAACCCTCCAAAGGCTTCAAAGAGAGGTTCATTGTCAGAACCAGAGGTTGGAGGGGGAGTGGGGATATGATGCCCGCTGCCATCACTGATTTCTGGCCTAGAAGATGCCCCAACGAAATCCCCAACTTCCCCAGAAAGAGATTCCTTTAGGGGAAAATTAGTGGGTCTCTCAGGAGTTGACATATTGAGAAAAATAAAGAAGAAATAAATTACACAGAGAAAATGAGCAAAGAACGGAAGAAATACCTGAGAAAGTTGAAGAGGAGAAGGTTGAAGATGGCTGGAAAACAGTAGGAAGAGAAAGAACACACTGCAAACAAAGAGAGAATACGCACAGAAACTTGAAGGCAAAGAAGTGTTTTCAAGCAAAGTGAGAATGTTTTTATAGACAGAGAAGTGGAATACGAAACGTGAAGAAGAAGTAACGGCCAGAGGTGCATTAAAAGCACGCATGCCTGATGTGAAGGAGTGATGATGGGCGTGGCCCACGAAGGGTTGTGGCTAATCCCACAGAGACACATGTCAAGATGAAAACTAATGGTAGAATCCAAACGACAACGACATAGAAGGGTTACACGTTGCCAGATCATGTCAGGATTAGAAGTCAACGGCATGCCTCACGACATACCGCAGACTTAGGGGCAACTGTTATGGACCTAACCCGCAAGAGAGGCACGTGCTATGCCCACGTGGGTGGCTTAAGCCGTAGGTACCATGTCGTGTTCATCACGACTTGGGCACCCGACTTAAGGCTTGGGGGTTTCACCCCCACATGGGGTCGCTTACACATCCGTACTTACTGCCGCAATTCACGTGGATATGACAGTGACAGGTTTGACTTTAGTAGCATAAAGAGCTTTATAAATACCGGTAACCAATCTTCATTTGGTACACTTTTACTACTCACTTGATATCTGAGTTACCTTTACTATGAGAGCTTACTGCCTTGATCGTCGGTGTGTTTGCAGGTACCCCTCACCGCCAGGTGAGTGGCCGGAGGACTCAAACCACTGTACCGGAGGCTAGAATAGAGGTCATGGCCGCCATGCTCAATGCATGACGGATCAATACTGATTTTAGTTTGATATATCTCCTTTGATCTTGGACATTAAATTTCTAATCTTTTATCTCTTATCTCTCCAATGAGTTCACGGAAGGCCAAAGTTGTTTGTCTAATTTGAAACATTTTTTTATGTTTGGCCATGCATTAACTATAAGTGTGTTTTATCCTAAAGCGCGCTACTAGCCCCTCAAAGTTCATTTTGACTTGAGAGGATATCAAAAGTAGAATTCTATGGGTTTACTATTTTGCTGTGTATATTTTTTTTGCTATTTTTTTTTAAAAAAATTTATCATGAAATTATACTTTTGATTAGATTACAAATTCATTTTGTTCAAGACGACAATAGTGCTGCTCATACAAAGGCTATTAATTTACACCCATCATGCTAGTTTCGTGATTAAAGAACTTAAATTTAAGTAATAACTCGTCTGCTCAAATCAGTTGGGTGTATATAACTGCTAAAAAAATAAATTATACCATTTATGACTCTAGAATCATCTCATGTGACACATAAATAATACCCGATGATTTCCCTATTTTCTCTTTTATGGATTTTCTTCGTTATATTTAAGAGAGTGATCATTGAGTCTGATTATTGGAAAATGATGCATATTTCCACAAAATTATAGAGAACAATCCATGGATACATATAGCATATTCTAGAAGTGCTTATGTAACTAATGTTATAAAATAATAAATACCTAGAAATTTAAATAAAGCCCACGTTGGGTTGAGTGTTGCCTGTAAATAGGCATTGTTCCTCATTATTTTGGGTTGAGGCACCATATGTGCTCTCCATGGAGTACTAATAAGTGCTCTCCCTCCTCCTTGAGATGTAACTATTGGTGAAATATATATAATGTTGGTTCCCTTCTTAATTTTCTTCCTAACCTTTATCAACTATTATAAACTATTTTTATAACTTGAATTATTAACACAAAATGACTTAGTGTAGTAAGACATATTAATTGTGCTTGTGACCTTCTTCACCGAGCTTTTGCTTTGCTTCACCTTAACATTCAGTCATCCATATACTTCCGGAAGCTAATATTATTATGGATTGAATAGCAAAGTCTGAACTGCTTTGATCCTCCCCACAAGCACGAGCAAGTCTAAGTTGAAAGGGATGGAAAGATTGGTTTTTTGAACTTTAAAAGGGATAAGTTGTGCTTTAAACAAGATACAATTCAAAGGATAATGTGTTGTTTTTTCTTTCTTCTTCTTTTTAGTGCTTTCATTATAAACTATTGGGTTTCTCAAATTAATTTTAAAAACCTGGTAAATATTTATGTCCATTTTATTAGTTCTCAAAATTATATATCTTTTATATTAGTAACCACTCATACGATTAGTTTTTTTTCTCCTCAGATTTTCTCTAGCAACTAGGGTTTCATATCCTATGGGAGTTCATAGTTTGAACATGGCTGTTAGGGGTATCTTTCCAATGATAAACGTCATTAGGAGTTTTCATAGTTGCTCTAGCCTATGCATTCATAATAATTTTTGGAATTGCTTTAATGTTTTCCAATACAACACCAATAATTTGTCTTTATATGTTTGTAAGTGATTTACTTATCTTGTGAGCTAAAATCCCTAATATATAAGTAATGAGATCCATGTTTGACTTAATTATTTTGTCACATGATCAATTATTCTTTCTCCTAGTTTGTAACGGTGGTGGGAATAAATGTAATATGTTTCCCCGGGTTAATGTCAATAATGCATCACAATTGGTTTGTAAGTCGTTTACCTTTCTTGCATATTAAAATCCCCTATATATGTATATATATATACAAACAAGATCAATGTTTGACTTATTATTGTTATTGGGTGATCAATTGTTCTATTTTTAATCTATAATTCCATCCAAACTAACCAGAATTAGTTAGGATTGGCTTTGGTTTGGTTTTGAGTTAAGATTTATAAAATGCAAAAAAATTGAAAAAAAATTAGAAAATCCGAAAAAAATACTTGGTAAAAAAACTTAAGAAGTGATTGAAATTCAAAGTACGGAGGAAGAAATCTAAAATACTTAACATATAAAGCAACAACTACACAACAATATCATAAAGAAGTTCATAAATTAAGGATAAAGCGTGTGAGGAGAAGAACCAGAAGGGATATTACACAATGCATAGTAGTGGGATTTTTCCATCTAGGTATAATGAGGGATCTTGAAAATAGGGCCATGCAACATAGATAGGGTCGTTAATTAAGGATATCGAAACAAGATTTATGAATAGGTATACACATCGATTGTTGACACTAGAAGCTTGATATCGTTTGTGCAATAGCGACCAGGAGGTGATTGGTAGCTGTTACACGGTGTGGGAAAGAAAAAGATTTCTGGGGATCCTTGGTTGTTGGTTACACATGTAATCTTGGAAGTTACTCCACCATTCACTCAGAGCTATGTATAGGTGGTTCTTTGAGAGATTGAATTTGCAAAGTTAAGAGGTTTTAATTAAATAAGTGATCATTGAGTCCGATTATTTAAAAATGATGCATATTTCTAGAAAAACATAGAAAACAATCCATGGATGCATATAGCATGTTCTAGAAGTGCTTGTGTAACTCTATTAATAAGCATTGTCTGTCATTATTTTGGGTTAAGTCACCATATGTCCTCTCCAATAACTATGGGGCACTAATAAGTGCTCTACCTCTTCCTTGAGATGTAACTATGTCTTCTCAAATAACACCCCTACTAGGTATGCTAGTGTAACTCTATATAATGTTGGTTCCCTTCTTAATTTTCTTCCTAACCTTTATCAACTATTCTAAACTATTTTATTACTAAAAAATATTAACACTGATTGACTTAGTGTTATAAGACTTATTGATTCTGCTTGTAACCCTCTTCATCGAGCTTTTGCTTTGGTTCAACTTAATATTCAGTCATCCATATTCTTCCCGAAGCTAATATTATTGTGGATTGTTTAGCGAGGTCTCAACATGATCTAGATGTCGATTGCAAAGATTTTTATTGTGTTTTATCTTTTTCTCTTGTTGGTTTGTATTATGACTTGACCCTTCCACTTTTATGAGAGGTTTGTAGTTTTTCTTCCCTTTAATTTTATGACTCATTTTCTTTTATACATTTTATAATTTTGAGTAAAAAATGAAAAGTTTAATTTTTCAAGTAAAAACATTTATCAAGAGGTCAAAATGGTAACTATAAAATTTATCAACCGTATAATAAATATTTTAAAATCATTTTTCTAATTTGTACCTCTAAGAACACTACAAGAAGCATCAAATACAATTTAAGATTGTTTTGAATTACTATATAAGGTAAATATTAAATGTGATTTTGGCATTTTGGGTAATAAATAATGTTTCTAATATAAACTTTCAATCCTTAGGTTTTTTATAATATGACCATATAGGTAAAAAATAGAAAGAATTAATTCTAAAATAAAGAATTTGATGACAGTTAGGGCTTGTTTGTTTTCTGCTTTTTAAAATGTTTTACAAAAAGGATTCATTTTCTTTTATACATTTTATGAATTTGAGTAAAATATGAAAACTTTAAATTTTCAAGTAAAAAGATTTATCAAGAGGTCAAAATTGTAACTATAAAATTTATCAACAGTATAATAAATATTTTTAAATCATTTTTATAATTTGTACCTATAAGAACACTACAAGAAGCATTAAATACAATTTAATAGTGTTTTGTATTACTATGTAAGGTAAATATTAAATGTGATTTTTGCATTTTGGGTAATAAATAATGTTTCTAATAAAAAATTTCAATCCTTAGGTTTTTTATAATATGACCATATAGGTAAAAAATAGAAAGAATTAATTCTAAAATAAAGAATTTGATGACACTTAGGGCTTGTTTGTTTTCTGTTTTTTAAAATGTTTTACAAAAAGGACTCATTTTCTTTTATACATTTTATGAATTTGAGTAAAATATGAAAAGTTTAAATTTTCAAGTAAAAAGATTTATAAGAGGTCAAAATGGTAACTATAAAATTTATCAATAGTATAATAAATATTTTTAAATCATTTTTATAATTTGTACCTCTAAGAACACTACAAGAAGCATTCAATACAATTTAATAGTGTTTTGTATTACTATATAAGGTAAATATTAAATGTGATTTTTGCATTTAGGGTAATAAATAATGTTTTTAATAAAAACTTTCTATCCTTAAATTTTTTATAATATGACCATATAAGTGCAAAATAGAAAAATTAATTCTAAAATAAAGAATTTGATGACTCTTAGGGCTTGTTTGTTTTCTGTTTTTGAAAATATGTTTTACAAAAAACGGAAAATTAAAAAAAAATGGGTTGAAAAATTTGTTTTCGAAAACAATATGTATTTTTTTTAAACTAAATTTTGAGAACATCTAATACTTGTGTCATCATTTTAGTTTACATTTTTGTGAATTTGCATGGAAAACCTTGGTTATGGAATCGAGATTCAATGTGTGTATGGAAAGGCCAATTTTCTGAATCACGAGTCCGATCGTTTTTGTATGGTAACTTACAAGATCAATAAAAATTACTAGAATTTAGAAATAAAATACTATTGAATAATATTTAAATTGAAATATGAACTAAAATAACTACTTCAAAATCTTATAAAACATAGTTTAAGTCACTAATTAAAATGACCAAAAGAACAAAATAGTAACTAAGTGAAAGTGGAGGACCACTTGTCCACATGAAGAAAAAGACAAACTTTCAAGGAATAAAAAATGGAGGAAATCAAACAGGTGGTATCCATGCCATGTGACTTTATGAAGAGAGAAAGAGAGGTCACAGTTAAAAAAATGAAAAGAAGTTAAACAATAAAAAGTGTAGGCCATGTGCTAAGAGAGAGAAAGATAAGAGAGAGAGTTCAGAAAAGCAAAACAGGGGAAAACACCAAGAGTCAAGAATCAAGATTGCTGGACAAGGAGAGAAAAGAAAGCGCAGCACAGAAAATAGGGTTTGTTTTCTGATATGGAAGAAATCAAGGAGAAGTCGCAAGTTGATTCCCTCCTGTCTAGAAAAAAATAAACCCATAAAAAGTCCAAAATCCCTCTTTTCCAGAAACGGGTTGTTTTAGACCTGACCCATTCCACAGCAAGAACCGAATTTTCTGACTCATTCGATTCAATTTGAAGGTGTGATTCCGCGATTCAAAACGCGATTCCACCGATTCACTACGATTCAATAGCGAAAACGATTCTCACCTACGATTCGTATCAATTTCCTCCTAAACCGAATGGAATCGCGATTAGTATTGTAAGAATCGTATGATTCTAACAACACTACTGAAAACTCTTTTCTCTATCTTAGAAATTAGTTTTCATATAGTATACTTTTGAAAAACAAATTTAAAAACTTAATCAACATTTATTTTAGGGCTAATTTCGAAATTCCTGTCAATATTTTGCCCAATCATTAATGAGTTGTAGATTTGTAATTTATAGTACCGGCCATTCTCCTTTTATAAATTTGGGACAGTGTAGTATCCAATCCCTTATTTGGGGAAATACAACTTCGGAAGGTTACAGAGGAAATGGAGACCGGAAGTTGCTCAATTCATCTTCAACAAGAGGGAAAATCACCCTCTGGTAAGCACTCTAAAGATTTGGGAAATCATATACTGGTTTAAATTTGGTATATCTCTTTCGATTTGAACATTAAATTTCTAATTCTTATCTCTTATGTCTCCAATGAGTTCACGGAAGTTCAAAGTTGTTTGTCTAATTTGAAACATTTTTTTGTGTTTGGTCATGCATTAACTATATCTGGGTTTTATTGTAAAGCGTGCTATTAGCTGCTCAAAGATTATTTTGATTTGAGAGTATATTAAAAGTAGAACTATATGAGTTTCTGATTTGATGTGTATACTTTTTGTCTTTTTTTTTTTTAATTTTATCTCCACATTATACATGTAATTAGACTAATAATTCATTTTGTTCATGATACTAAACGTGCTGCTCATACAACGACTATTAATTTTCACCCATCACGCTAGTTTGGTGATTAAAGAACTTAAATTTATGTAATAACTCTTCTGCTCAAATTCACTTGGGTGTACGTAAGTACTAAAAAATAAATATTACCTTTAATGACTCTAGAATAATCTCATCTGACACAAATACCCGATGAATTCCGTATTTACGCTTTTATGGATGTTCCTTGATATTTTTTAATTGACTTTCCATTTTATCAGCCAACCTTTTGTATTCACACACTTGATTTTCCATTTTATCAGCCAACCACGAAAATCTACTCTAATTAGTGTTGCTCATAAAAATAATCTAAGAAATATACGTAAAGAGTTGAGCAACGAAGTTATTGGGTTTTAACTATTGAAGGATGCTTTCTTTCCTTTGTTTTGGCTTTTCTCCAATCCTTCTTTCATCCAAAGCTTCGACCTAAGTTTAAATACACGTAATTAGCACCAAATCGCTAGAAAAACACTAAAAATCTATAAATTCATCTAAGAACTTTAATATACTAGAGTTGGGGTATTTTTCCATCAAAATGAACTTAAAACACATTGATAAGTGCATAATTTAAAACATAAAAACACCCATGATTTGAACTTATCAATTAATGTCCCACATTCACGAAAAAATGACATTATTAATAACAAAAAATTTTAAAATTGAGACAGAACTTGTAGAATCACTCTAGTGCTTCACGGAACTAACAAGTCATAGACAAAGAAAGATGCCTTTTTCCATGCGTAACTTCCTCTATCTAGTTTTTGAATGTATGTGAAAATATCATAAAAACCAGGTGATGCATGCATGAGCTGGCATCCTTATTTAGCTTCCCAACTACTTTACATATGTACCATCTCTTTTTTCTATAAATTACAGTAATTCAAATAAATCTGTGGAGAAAAACCTTGATAGTCGTGAAATTTAGAGCAATAAATGGTTAAGCCTTTCTATATAATGAATACTTTTCCTAGAATTCGAATAAAAAGTCACCTTGAAGAGTATCCCTGTACATATCCTCAAAGAAAAAAGTATATGATTTAATCCTTGACTTTGTAGGGTTTGTTCAATATAGTTTCTGCTTTTAGTTTACAATAAAAACCGTTAAGGACTTGGACTAAATAAAAAATTTTCAAAATAATTCAGGGACTAAATTGATATGGTGAGATTCAAATTCCCTTCTTAATTACTTGCCTTTAACTTCCATTTATCAAAATTTTTCTTGCGAAACACATACACATATATATGTATATATATGAGGGAGGATCTACTTACTCTGAAAGTAAAAATGTCGTGCGAGATACTCCACTCACTACATTCATATGTACATCAATTTTCATCAATCAAACCGTTGAATTGAAAGTTATTATCATGTAGATCAATTGTACAAAATATAAAACAATTTGAAGACGTATTCATCATGATAATGAAAGATAGACTTTTTTAAATATGTGCAAATGTCACCAATAAGATGGCAAACCGAGAGATATTTAATTTTTCTTTCAAATAGGCTTTCTTCTAATTTTAGTTCCTTAAATTTGTAATTTAAGTTTCTTATAAATATGGTTAATGTGCTAATATTAAATTTTTTATTTTTCTGATGCCCTTTCAATCCCATTTTTTTCTTTCCTAATAGTAACAAATAACATGCATAACATTTTTCCCCTTATATATTACTTTAGCTTGCTACTTTAAAACATCCTGTCTTTGAATTACCTTTTCCTGTTGGATATTTTAGATTCAAACTATTCTCTGAGAAGGAACTCCTCGACAAACAACGAAGATCACCCAAGCAACCCTAACAATGCTCGCGCTACAACCGAGGGGGGACAACCTGGGAACCAGGTCATGGAAGAAGAGCAACATTACATTCCTGTCCCATGCGTGACAAGAATCATGCGTCAAGTTCTTCCGCCGTATGGAAAAGTCTCCGACAATGCGAAGGTAGCCATGCCTGCAAGAATTCATAGGATTTATCATTGGAGTGGCCAACGAGGGAACCCATGAGGAGAGGTTACGCTTAGATGACTATTATGGGACTCTTTCTATTCACGTGCAACGTTACCGTCAAAACGAGGTTAATGAGGGTCGTGCTCCTGTGCGGCAACGTCGAGTGCCTTACGATTGGCCTAGTTTCCGTGCAGCCATTGCGTACCAGGATAAACTTAAATCTGATTTGAGGCCTGTCAGGGGCAGATAAGGAGAAGGATCCAGTTCTAGAGGCTGTGGTGTGAACGGCTTTGATCCTCACCATAAGCATGAGCAAGTCTAAGTTGAAAGGGATGGAAAGATTTATTTTCTGAACTTTATAAGGGATAAGTTGTGCTTTAAACAAGATACCATTCAACGGATAATGTGTTGCTTTTTCTTTTATCTTCTTTTTAATGGTTTCATTCTAAACTATTGGGTTTCTAGTATTAATTTTCAAAACCTGGTAAATATTAATGTCTATTTTATTAGTTCTCAAAATTATATATCTTTTATATTAGTTACCACTCATACTATTAGTTTTTTTTTCTCCTCACATTTTTGATAGCATCTAGGGTTTCATATCCTATGGGAGTTTCTGGTTTGAACATGACTGTTAGGGGTATCTTCCCAATGATAAACATCATTAGGAGGGTACATAGTTGCTCTAGCCTCTGCATTTATAATAATTTTTGGAATTGCTTTAATGTTTTGTAATACGACACCAATAATTTGTCTTTATAAGTTTGTAAGTGATTTACTTATCTTGTGCGCTAAAATCCGTAATGTATAAGTAATGAGATCCGTGTTTGACTTAATTATTTTGTCACATGATCAATTATTCTTTCTCCTGGTTTGTAACGGTGGTGGGAATGAATGTAATATGTTTCCCCGCGTTAATGTCAATAATGCGTCACGATTGGTTGGTAAGTCGTTTACCTTTCTTGCATGCTGGAATCCCATATATATATACGAGATCAATGTTTGATTTGTTATTGTTATTGGTTGATCAATTGTTCTAGTTTTAATCTATAATTCGATCCTAACTAACCCATGATAGTTAGGATTGGTTTTTGTTTGGTTTTGATTTAAAATTTATAAAATGTAAAAAATTTGAAAAAGAATTAGAAAATTCTAAAAAAAAATACTTGGTAAGAGAAAGTTAAGAAGTGCTTGTGTAACTCTATAAATAAGCATGGATGCATATAGCATGTTCTAGAAGTGCTTGTGTAACTCTATAAATAAGCATTTTCTATCTTTATTTTGGGTTAAGTCACCATATGTCCTCTCCAATAACTATGCGGCACTAATAAGTACTCTACCTCCTCCTTTAGATGTAACCATTAGTTCTCAAATTCCACCCCTATTAGAAGTGCTAGTGTAACTCTATATATAATGTTGGTTCCCTTCTTAATTTTCTTCCTAACCTTTATCAACTAATCTAAACTATTTTTGTTACTAGAAATATTAACACCAGTTGACTTAGTGTGGTAAGACTTATTGATGTGCTTGTGACTCTCTCACCGATCTTTTGCTTTGATTCAACTTAACATTCAGTCATCCATATATATTTCCCGAAGCTTACATTATTGTGGATTGTTTAGCGAAGTCTGAACATGATCTAGATGTTGATTGCAAAGTTTTTTAATTTGTTTTATCTTTTTCTCCTGTTACATTGTATTATGACTTGACCATGTCCATTTTTATGAGAGGTTTGTAGTTTTTCTTCCCCTTAATTCAGAAAAAGACGGACCCGTTTTCTTTTATACATTTTATGATTTTGAGTCAAAAAAGAAAAGTTTAAATTTTCAAGTAAAAACATTTATCAAGAGGTCAAAATTGTAAATATAAAATTTATCAGCAGTATAATAAATACTTTATAATCATTTTTCTATTTTTTACCTCTTAGAATACTACAAGAAGAATTAAATACAATTTAATAGTGTTTTTAATGACTATATAAGGTAAATATTAAATGTGATTTTTTAATTTAGGGTAATAAATAATGTTTTTAATAAAAACTTTCTATCCTTAATTATTTTATAATATGACCATTTAGGTACAAATTAGAAAAAATAATTTTAAAATAAAGATTGTGATGACTCTTACTGCTGATTTGTTTTCTGTTTTTGAAAATACTTTGTTTAAAAAAATAGAAAATTAAAAAAAATGTGTTGAAAACAGTATGTATTTTTTTTTAGTTTTTTAAAACTACTTTTTTAAAACATCTAAAACTTGCTTCTGCTTTTTAGTTTACAGTTTTGTGAATTTGCATAAAAGTTTGCACTAAACACACTTTTCTCTTTTTGCAAAATCAGTTTTCATATAGTATACTTTTGAAAAAAAAAAAAAAGACTGAATCAACATTATTTTCTAAGGGCTAATTTCGAAATTCTTATGAATATTTTGCCCAATTATTAATGAGTTGTAGATTTGTAATTTACAGTACCAAACATTTCCCTTATATAAATTTTGAACAGTGTACTACCCGATCCCTTTTTTGGGGAAATACAACTTGTGAAGGATAGAGAGAAAATGGAGACCGGAAGTTCTTCGATTCATCTTCAACCAAAAGGGAAAATCAAGCTCTGCTAAACACTCTAAAGTTTTGAGAAATCCTATACTAATTTAAGTTTTATATATCTCTTTTGATCATGGACATTAAGTATCTAATCTTTTATCTCCCTACGCCAGATTTTCCCCTTTTGCAGCGCTTATTTTGACAATTTGCAACGCTTCTGAAGCGCAGCAAGTTCGACCACTGCAAAAGGGTCATTACTCTTTTGCAGCGTTTGTGCAACCACCGCGAATAAACACTTTTTAGGAGTGCTTATGATTTCAAGCACTGAAAATGGTCATTTCCTTAGCAGCGCTTAATTTTTCAAGCGCTGCAATTACTGATAGCCACGAGCAGTATTAGCAGCACTTCAGGTATCAAACATTGCCAAAGTTTTTTTTTTTTGGTTCTTTTGGTGTTTCCATCATTTCCCCTGCTTCAAAGCAACAATTTATAAACATGTTGAATTCAATACAGGTATTTTTCACCAGATCCAATCAATTTTAATAAATTAAATAGTCAAAATACATAAAATGCAATCACATCCATACAATACATAAAATCCAAGTAAAAGTTCCGTAACATCTAAGTCTTCATACATTGAGTGACCAAGTAGGTTGCCCACTCCTCAATGACCTGCTCAATCTGATTTTTGTCATACGTTCCTCCAATGTAATCCGGAAAGTACTAATAAATTGAAACAAGTTAAATTAAAATAATACTATTCAATCAATATAAAAAATATAGTTTATAGTCCAAGTACTTTAATTTATATTTGACTTACTTCTAAATGAATATAGGACACTTCATGTAGAATTATATCCCTTATATATCGCATAACATAATAGCAGCAATCAATATTATTGTTTTTTTTTTGTACCTACAATGTAAAATAAAAAGATAAAGGAAATTAGTAAAAAAAAATTGGAAAAAAGACACGAGTTTAATTAATAGAGATGTTCATACCTTGATCTTCATCCACTTAATAAAGTTTGGCGGCTTTCATGGTGCTCCAAATTTATGCCGACAAATTATAAGCACTCTAATAATGAAACAAAGTCATTACTTGTAAAAGATAAAAATCAAATAATTAACTCTACTAAAATACTCCAAGATATGTATTTTCTCTTACCTATTGAACATTAGCTTCGTATGTTGAAGAGAACTCGAATCACCATGTACTGAGTCGAGATAATAACGGACTCTGAAGCACTGGGATCGAAGACAAGCAAAACCAAATGCCTCCTGCACGTGAGTTGAATTAATAAGCAACATAATTACAATATGTTATATATTTTAATCATTACAATCCCACAATGATAGAAACTTACTCACCCCACATTGTGGGGTGCCATAATCAATTTTATCATGACTCTATGGGCATAGAGTATATTAGCGATGCGTTTGCTTCTGTCTTCCATGAAATTTTTTTCTCCAATAGGTGTCATGTGTGGAGAAATGAATGAAAAATGCTATGTTTTCCCATTAGGCACCATAAAAGTATAGTAAAGGAACCTTGAGTGATAATGACATACATGTTAAGTAATGAATATATAAGAAATTGCTAAATTGACCGAAAATCAAATTGGGCTTTATATTAGTAATTACTTGATCTACCTATAGATATATTCATGGACCCATGAATCAAATCCATTCTTTTTTTATTCCTAACTAACAAATCAAACAAGTACCTACCAACCTCTAACTGTAAAAGTATCAATCATAATTTCATCCAATCAACGGCATGTTTTTATAACTTCAATTCAAAACTCAAAAGTAATTCAACTAGCACAAACAACATAAGTAAACAAAAATTCCAAAGAAAAAAAATCATGAAGCAATGAAGCACACAAGTCAAACGCTACCTTAGAGTGAGACAGCGAGATAGGGAGAGCAAGAAAGAGCGTGAGACAGCGAGAGAGAATGAAGGAAAGGTGAAGGACGAGCGATGGAAGCGCAGCAAATTGATGCGCTAAATAAAGCATAATTTGGCGTAGTGTCTCTTATCACTCCCATGAGTTCACAGAAGGCCAAAGTTGTTTGTCTAATTTGAAACATGTTTTATGTTTGGTCATGCACTAACTATAACTGTGTTTTATCGTGATGCGCACGATTAGCCACTCGAAGTTCATTTTGATCTGAGAGGATATCAAAAGTAGAATTACATGGGCTTACAATTTGTTGTTTATATTTTTTTGGCTATATTTCTTTTAAAATTTTTATGTGGACATTATACTTTTTATTAAACTACAAATTGATTTTGTTCAAGACGCAAAACGTGCTCCTCATATAGAGGCTATTAATTTACACCCATCATGCTAGTTTCGTGATTAAAGAACTTAAGTTTAAGTAATAACTCATCTGCTCAAATTCAATTGGGTGTATGTAACGGCTACAAAAAATTATACCTTTTATGACTCTAGAATCATCTCATGTGACACATAAATAATACCCGATGGATTCCCTATTTTCTCTTTTATGGATTTTCATCGTTATATTTTAGCAATGTGATCATTGAGTATGATTATTTGAAAATGATGCATTTTTCTTGTAACATCTTACTAAAATATCCTTAATCTAACATGAAAAACATACATGCTATTCACATAATTACATGGCCTTGTCAAAGATTCTATAAAAATTACCCTGTTGAAAAATCCTGAATACATAATTACATAACCATACTAGTGAGGGTTAGACATGAACTACTTGACTAGAGTCTCTAAATATAAGTCCAAGTGACATCTAAAGAGGAACTCAATCATAATATCTTAATTACAATTTGGCTTTACAACTATATGTATAACAAAGAATCTAAAGTAAGTCTTCATTCCTTTGCTCCATCATCTCTCGCCATGGCATTACGTTGAATACTGTAACTGTGAGAAATAGGAATTCACATATATCTCAGTAACCCCCGGTTATAGAAAAACGTTTTCACAGTGTTGTGTTGCAGGCAACAAGTTGAAAAACTATCCCATCCTAGATTTAAGACTAACATCATCCATATAAACCTCAAGTTCCATCAACAGTCAAACAATCAATCAGTCACATAACCATTAAGTTTCATCACACAGTTAATCATTCTTAGTCCACAGTCCAGAAACTCTAATGATGCATTCTATGCATGTTCCTTTTATTAGTTTTGTGCCGGCAGCCCGCACCCTCATTGGAGATCTCCATTGTCCAAGGAAGCGTCCCCTCTTAACCTTCAATCTGCCCCATCACACACCCGAAGGTGATCAATGCAATGTCTTTTATCATGAATGAAAATGCATAAACCAATGCAATAGCGGCCTCATTCTCTTCCTCATACCAAGGCCTTAACTGATACCCTTGTTGATGAGGAGAGTTATTGACATATTGCATTGGTATTCCAAGACCATCACATAAATTCAATTATTAATTAATCATGAAAACATGGCTTAAAGCCGCCTCAACATTGCAAGGCCATTACCAATTCCCTTGCAGTGTTAATTACACGTTAAAACCTCATTCTCTTCCTCATACCAAGACCATAAAACATACCCTTGTTGATGAGGAAAGCCATTTGAGTTCTTAAGCATAAATGTTGAAACATTAAATCACACATGTTCAATTTCTACTTGATAGATATCACATAAAATAGAGCAAACCATCCACATTAATACATAATATAATTACATTGCACTATGCATGATTTTTAAAACATTAGGACCTATTTTCATCAATTCCAACCCTAAAAATGGAGCCCTAGAGATTACATTGCATTTTCGAATTAAAGAAAGAGGTCCCTGTTCTGTGTCATATTTGTTGCAGCGAATTGGACACAAAATCAGGACTCTGTTTTTGTCAACACTGCACTCTGTTGGTATTTAGGCCCTAACTTCAGTTGCAGACCTCCAAATTTAGTGAAAAAAAAGCATTGGAAAGCTAAGAGGATTATGTACAACTCTTATGAAGACTGCAAAACTAGGTTTTAAAACTTTAATTGTCAAAAGCAGTCATCTATGACAGGGATGCACATTTAACCGGACAAATATTTCAATATAGACCTTGTCTCAATAATTTTGTGATAACTAGAGTTGTAGACCTCCAAATTGAGTGTAATGAAGGAATTTTCAAGCTAAGAGGATTTTCTACAACTCTTGTAAAGATCACGATGACAAATTCTTAATGAACACAATTTGAAATTCAATCCAAAGTTAAAGCAGTAAAACACAAGAATTCATCAAAATTATGCCCTCTTTCTAACCAACCTCAATCTTTATCCAAAATCAACTTCCAAAACCATAAACCCATCAATGTAAATCATTTCATCAAATATCAAATGTACATTCAAACAATTCAAACATCACAATCACAATCAAACACATGGGGTTCTCATCAAGTCACACAACCAATTTCATTCACAAGGCTCAAAACCTAATATTCTCAAGATAGTCAAGCTACTCTAGGCGGGGATTTGAGTTATTGGGGTTACCTTTGAAGAACACTCATTTTTTTCAACCCTCAATCTCCATGCTCTAGGGTTTTGCACCCAAGTCCAGAACCTCCTTTCCCTTTTGCTTAGCTTGGCCTTGAGCTTGTTGTGTCCCCACGCTTGAATTAGGAAGAAGTGAGGCTTAGAAACTCTAGAAATCCACATGCAAGCCATGGGTGTGAAGATTGGAGGAGCTTGTCTTAGAGAGAATGAGGAGAAAATGAAGGTTTAGATAGAGAGGGGGAGTTGGCGCATGAAGAAGGAGAATAGAAAGATGAGAGACTTGGAGTGTTTGTCTCCTTCTACACCTTGAGGAGGGACTACTTAGCAATTTTTCTAAAATTGCAAGTAGATCCTTCCTTTCCTTTTAAGCCCCTCTTCTAGATAATTTCTTAATTGTTGGTACTTGGTTCTTGAATTGAGCATATACCACAATTAAATTGCTTTAAATATCATCACTAGTAAATTGGGGATGTTACATTTCTAGAAAAATATAGAGAACAATCCATGGATTCATGTAGCATATTCTAGAAGTGCTTGTGTAACTCTAATTTTATAAAAACAATAAATATTTAGAAGTATAGAGAAAGCCCAAGTTGGGCTGAGTGTTTCTTGTAAATAGGCATTTTCTTTCATTATTTTGAGTTGAGGCGCCATATGTGCTCCCCATCTATGGGGTACTAATAAGTGCTCTCCCTCCTCCTTGAGATGTAACTATGTGTTATCAAATTCCACCCCTACTAGAAAAATAAATATTTCTCGCCTTGACTATTCGAGAAATATAATGTTGGTTCCCTTCTTAATTTTCTTCCTAACCTTTATCAACTATTCCCAACTATTTTTTTATTAGAAATATTAACACCTACTGACTTAGTACACTAAGACTTATTCATGGTGCTTGTAAACTCTTCACCGAGCTATTGTTTGGGTTCAACTTAACATTCAGTCATCCATAATTTTTCATGAAGCTAATAGTATTATGAATTGTTTAGCGAAGTCCGACCATATTTTTCATGATGTTGATGTTGATTGCAAAGTTTTTTATTTTGTTTTATCTTTTGCTCCGTTTGCTTTGTATTATGACTTGGCCCTCTCCATTTTTATGAGAGGTTTGTAGTTTTTCTTCCACCTAATTCACAAAAAGAAGGACTCATTTTGTTTTATACATTTTATGATTTTGAATAAAAATTGAAAATTTTAAATTTTAGAGTAAAACATTTATCAAGAGGATAAAATTGTAACTATATATAGAAATTTATCAACAGTATAATTTTTTTTTGATTGGCTAAATACACACACCCACACTACCCTATTCCTAAATCTACTCCACCCGAAATGGAACCCCTCTCCTCAAGCTCCAAGAGCTTCTCTTTATGCCACTTGAGTTACAAGCTCTTTGCTTATCAACAGTATATTTAATATTTTTAAATCATTTTTCTAATTTGGACCCTTAAGAACAATACACGAACCATTAAAAACAATTTAATTGTGTTTTGAATATAAGGAGTACATATTTTACTCTCCTACTCTTATTAATAATATTATATTTACTTTTCAAAAAAAATAAAAAAAATTACTATATACCGTAAATAATAAATTTGAACTTTGGATTTAGGGTAATATATAATGCTTCTAATAAAAACATTCTAACCTTAAATTTTTTATAATATGACCATATAGGTACAAAATAGAAAAGATTAATTCTAAAATAAAGAATTTGATGACTCTTAGGGCTTGATTGTTTTCTGTATTTGAAAATAGTTTTTACAAAAAACAGAAAATTAAATAAAAAGGGTTGAGAAATTAGTTTTCGCAAAAAATATGTATTTTTTTCAAACTAAGTTTTGACAACATCTAATATTTGTGTCTGCTTTTTAGTTTACAGTTTATTGAATTTGCATATAAATTTGTATTAAAAACTCTTTTCTCTATTTTAGAAATCAGTTTTCATATAGTATACATTTGAAAAATAAATTAAAAAACTTAAACAACATTTTTTTAGGGCTAATTTTGATATTCATGTGAATATTTTGCCCAATCATTAATCAGTAGTAGATTTGTAATTTACAGTACCCGCCATTTCCCTTATAAAGATTCCTATCTGATCCCTTTTTTAGGGAAATACAACTTCTGATGGATAGAGAGAAAATGGAGACCGGAAGTTCCTCAATTCATCTTCAGTAAGAGGGAAAATCAAGCTATGGTAAGCACTCTAAAGATTTGAGAAACCATATACTGGTTTAAGTTTGATATATCTCTTTTGATCCTGAACATTAAATTTCTAAATCTTATCGCTTATCTCTCCCATGAGTTCACGGAAGGCCAAATTTGTTTGTCTAATTTGAAAGATTTTTTGTGTTTGGTCATGCATTAACTATATCTGTATTTTATCGTAAAGCGTGCTAATAGCTGCTCAAAGTTCATTTTGATTCGAGAGGATATTAAAAGTAGAATGGGTTTCTAATTTGATGTGTATGTTTTTTGTCTTTTTTTTTTTTTTAATTTTTATCTCCACACTATACATTAAATTTGAGTACAAGTTCATTTTGTTCATGATACCAAGCGTGCTGCTCATACAAAGACTATTAATTTTCACCCATCACGCAAGCTTGGTGATTAAAGAACTTAAATTTATGTAATAACTTGTCTGCTCAAATTCAATTGGGTGTATGCTAAAAAATAAATATTACCTGTAATGACTCTAGAATCATTTCATCTGAAACATAAAAACCCGATGAAGTCCGTATTTACAATTTTATGGATGTTCCTTGATATTTTTTAATTGATTTTCCATTACAAAGACTTTTAATTTTAACCTATCACGCTAGTTTGGTGATTAAAGAACTTAAATTTATGTAATAACTCATCTACTCAAATTCACTTGGTGTATGTAACTGCTAAAAAATAAATATTACATTTAATGACTCTAGAATCATCTCATCTGACTCATAAATACCCGATGAATTCCATTTACGCTTTTATTGATGTTCCTTGATATTTTTTAATTGATTTTCCATTTTATCAGCAAACCATTTGTATTCACACACTTGAGATTTATTCTTTATTCAAACACGAAAATCTACTCTAATTAGTGTTGCTCATAAAAAAAAATCTAAGAAATATACGGAAAGAAAAACTGAGCGACGAAGTTATTGGGTTTAACTATTGAAGAATGCTTTCTTTCCTTTTTTTTGGTTTTCGTCCAATCCTTCTTTCATTCCAATCTTCCACCTAAGTTTAAATACACGTAATTAGCATCAATTCATTATAAAAACACTAAAAATCTATAAATTCATCTAAGAACTTGAAAATATAAGAGTTGGGATATTTTTCCATCAAAATCAACTTATAACACATTGATAACCGCATAATTTAAAACATAAAAACACGTATGATTTTCACTTATCAAATAATGTCCCACATTCACGACAAAATAACATTATTAATAACAAATAATTTAAAAACTGAGACAGAACATGTAGAATCACCCTAGTGCTTCAGTTATTTTATTGAAACGGTACTAACAAGACCTAGACAAAGAAAGATTCCTTTTTCCATGTGTAACTTCCTAGGATTTGAATAAAAAATCTCCTTGAAGAGTATCCCCGAACATATCCTCAAAGAATAAAATATATCATTTAGTCCTTGACATTGTAGGGTTTGTTCAATATAGTTTCAGCTGTTAGTTTACAACTAAAACCATTAAGGACTTGGACTAATTTAAAATTTTTCAAAAAGATTCCGGGACTAAATTGATATGGTGAGATTCAAATTCCCTTCTTAATTACCTGCCTTTAACTTCCAATTATCAAAATTTTTCTTTCAAACCAAACACATATATACATGTATATATATGAGCGAGGATCCACTTACTCTAAAAGTAAGTACTGTTGTGCGACATACTCCACTCACTATATTCACATGTACATTAATTTTTGTTAATCCAACCGTTGAATTGAAAGTTATTATCATATAGATCAATTGTACAAAATATAAAATAATTTGAAAACGTGTTCATCATGATAATGAAAGATAGACTTTTTTAAATATGTGCAAATGTCACCAATAAGATGACAAACCTAGAGATATTAAAATTTTCTTTTAAATTGGATTTCTTCTAATTTTAGTCCCTTAAATTTGTAATTTAAGTTTCTTATAAATATGGTTAATGTGCTAATATTAAATTTTTTATTTTTCTTAAGCCATTACAATCCCTTTTTTTTCTCTCCAAATAGTAACAAATAACATGCATAACATTTTTCATCTTATATATTTCTTTAGCATGCTACTTTAGAACACTCTGTCTTTGAAATCCCTCTTCATGTTGGATATTTTAGATTCAAACTATTCTTTGAGAAGGAACTACTCGACAAACAACAAAGATCATCCCAGCAACCCTGACAATGCTCGCGCTACAACCGAGGTGGGATAACCTACGAACCAGGTCATGGAAGAAGAGCAACATTACATTCTTGTCCCATGTGTGACGAGAATCATGCTCCAATTTGTTCTGTCGTATGCAAAAGTCTCCAACAATGCGAAGGTTGCCATTCGTGACTGCGTGCAACAATTCATAGGCTTTATCACTGGCGTGGCCAACGAGCGAACACATGAAGAGCATCGGAAGTCTGTTTTGGCTGATGATTTTTTGTGGGCATTGGAGAGGATAGGCTTTGATGACTATTATGGGACTCTTTCTGTTCACGTGCAATGTTACCGTCCAAATGAGGTTAATGAGGGGCGTGCTCATGTGCGGAAACCTCCAATGCCTGACGATTGGCCTAGTTTCCATGCAGCCACTGTGGGTGCGTACCAGGGGCAACTTGAATTTGATTTGAGGCCGGTAAGAGGGAGACAAGGAGAAGGATTCAGTTTAGTGGCTGTGGTGTGAACTGCTTTGATCCTCACCACAAGACCGTGCAAGACTAAGTTGAAAGGGATGGAAAGATTGGTTTTTTGAACTTTATAAGGGATAAGTTGTATTTTAAACAAGATACCATTCAACGAATAATGTGTTGTTTTTTCTTTCTTCTTCTTTTTAGTGCTTTCATTCTAAACTATTGGGTTGCTGGTATCAATTTTCAAAACCTGGTAAATATTGATGTCTATTTTATTATTTCCCAAAATTAAATATCTTTTATATTAGCAACCACTCATACTATTAGTTTTTTTCTCCTCACATTTTCTCTAGCATCTAGGATTTCATATCCTATGGGAGTTCATGGTTTGAACATGGGTGCTAGGGGTATCTTCCCAACGATAAACATCATTAGGAGTGTACATAGTTGCTCTAGCCTCTGCATTTATAATAACTTTTGGAATTGCTTTAATGTTTTCCAATACGAACACCAATAATTTGTCTTTATATGTTTGTAAGTGATTTACTTATCTTGAGCGCTAAAATCCCTAATATATAAGTAATGAGATCCATGTTTGACTTAATTATTTTGTCACATGATCAATTATTCTTTCTTGTGGTTTGTAACGGTGGTGGGAATGAATGTAATATGTTTCCCCGGGTTAATGTCAATAATGCGTTACTATTTCTTTGTAAGTCTTTTACCTTTCTTGCATACTGGAATCCCATATATATATACGAGATCAATGTTTGACTTATTATTGTAATTGGGTGATCAATTGATCTAGTTTTAATCTATAATTCGATTCAAACTAACCCAAGTTAGTTAGGATTGGTTTTTGTTTCGTTTTGAGTTAACATTTATAAAATACAAAAAACTTGAAAAAAAATTAGAAAATCCTAAAAAATACTTGTTAACAAAAACTTAAAAAGTGATTGAACTTCAAAGTACAGAGGAACAAATCTAAAATATTTAATATATATAGCAGCAACTATAAAACAATATCATAAAGAAGTTCTTAAGTTAAGGATGAAGCGTGTGAGGAGAAGAAGGAGAAGGGATTTTTTTTTTTGGTAAGCAAAGCAATATCATTGATAGACTAAAGAGTACAAGAGGTGCTCATGAAAGTCTATACTCGAACGAAGAATCAAAAACATAAGAGAAGAAATACATGGAGGGGAAGAAAAGGAAGAATGAAGCCAAAATTAAGTGCTCCTTATACAATCTAGTGGGGACATACACCAATCAGAAAAACCGTAACCTCCTTTCCTCTGGGGATAAAACCAATTCCATGTACGAATCAAGGAGAATGGATATTACACAATGCAAAATGCATAGTACTGGAATTTTTTGATCTCGGTATGATGAGGGATCTTGAAAATAGGGTCGTAAAACCTAAATAGCGTAATTAAGGATATCAAAACAAGATTTAGGGATAGGTATCGACATCTATTGTTGAAAGTAGAAGCTTGATATCGTTTGGGCAATAGCGGTGAGGTGGTGATTGGTAGTAGTTACAAGGTGTGGGAAAGAACAAGTTTTTTGGGGATCCTTGGTTGTTGGTTACACATGTAATCTTGGAAGTTACTCCATCATTGTCTCAGAGATATGTATGGGTAGTTTTGGGAGATTGAAATTGTAAAGTTAAGAGGTTTTAGTTAAATAAGTGATCATTGAGTCCGATTATTGGAAAATGATGCATATTTCTAGAAAAACATAGAAAACAATCCATGGATGCATATAGCATGTTCTGGAAGTGTCTGTGTAACTCTATAAATAGGCATTGTCTGTCATTATATTGGGATAAGTCACCATATGTCTTCTCCAATAACCTTGGGGCACTAATAAGTCTCTACCTCGTCCTTGAGATGTAACTATGTGTTCTCAAATTCTACCCCTACTAGAAGTGCTAGTGTAACTCTATATATAATGTTGGTTCCCTACTTAATTTTCTTCCTAACCTTTATCAACTATTCTAAAATATTTTCATTACTAGAAATATTAACACCGATTGACTTAGTGTAGTAAGACTTATTGATTGTGCTTGTAACCCTCTTCACCGAGCTTATGCTTTGGTTCAACTTAACTTTCAGTCATCCATATTCTTCTAGAAGCTAATATTATTGTGGGTTGTTTAGCGAGTTCTGAACATGATCTAGATGTTGATTGCAAAGTTTTTATTGTGTTTTATCTTTTGCTCCGGTTGCTTTGTATTGTGACTTGACCCTTCCACTTTTATAAGAGGTTTGTAGTTTTTCTTCCCTTTAACTTACATAAAGGGCTCATTTTCTTTTATACATTTTTTGATTTTGAATAAAAAATGGAAACTCTAAATTTCCAAGTAAAAACATTTATCAATACGTCAAAATTGTAACTATAAAATTTAGCAACCGTATAATAAATATTTTAAAATCAGTTTTCTAATTTGTACCTATAAGAACACTACAAGAAGCATTAAATACAATTTTATAGTGTTTTGAATTACTATATAAGGTAAATATGAAATGTTATTTTTGCATTTAGGGAACTACAAAGAAGTAACTTTTAGTAAATATCTCGAATGTATAGGTTTCAAGTTTTAGATTAATTTTTTTTAAGGGATATCTCAATTACAGTTTTTACTCCAGTAAATTCTGATTTAGGATAATGTCATTACGAAAGTAGCATTTGACGTATATGCTTGAATAGAATATTGTTCCCAGTTTGGTATATCAGTCAAGAAGAACGGAATATGACACTGAGGCAAATGAACCATATAGATTAGTTCCATTAAAAAGGGTGGAACGGAAGACAACAGAACAAAACACACCTAAGAATTATCATTATTTTCAGAGTGATTTTTGATTAATAAAATAATATATATTTAAATTCCTTAAACCTTATATTATTTTTCCGACCAAAAAAATTTTAAATTTTTTTTAAAAAAAATTTACATAATAAAGAAATATTCAACATAATTTATATTTAATAATTACTTTTAAAAATATATTTAATGATTATATTTATTGAGAGAAGTTTGTATTTAATAATTTACACTTTTCATAAAATATTTATAAAAACTAATATATTTTAAAATTATTATTTAGTTATACTCATAATTCTTATTAGAAAGAAATTTAAAAAATATACTATTTTATTTTTCCTTTAATTTTATACTTCATTTCAACTAAAGTAAAATTTTATATGAATTACAAAAAGTATTTTCTATACTTTAATCCTCACTAAATATAAATTAATATATATGGTCCCCAAACACAGTACATAATTTTGTTCCACATGCTGTTTCATTCTGTTCTGTTACCAAAAGCTATTGAAAAAGTCCAAATGCACCAAACATAAGACACCTAGCTTCCATCTAAGTGCTTATATAACAAGGGAGCAGAAAAATTGACTGTGAAACTCAACTTGAGCATTAAAAAAAAACACTCAACTTGTACATATTGCGTCAAACTATTACAACCTACAAGCTAAAACAAAAACCAAGCATAAAGTAAATTAAAAGGAAGGCTTGCCCTAAACTAGATTTCAGTAAAAAAATTTGAACTTCTCTAAAACTAATACTAGTAGAATGCAAAAACCAAAGTTGATGAGATAGAAAAAAAAATTGTAGTGATGAGAAGAATTCAACAGAGATTAAGCAAATCTCTTGATGTGGATGTGCATCAAAGCCAATCTGTCGACGTATGTCTAGTTATTTATTTTGGTGTATCATTTTTCTTGTGATCTTGTGGGGTTATGTGTTTGTTACATTGTTGTCTCTTTTACTTAGTATGTATGTAGATTTTTTTTTATAATATTAGTACCTCTGATATTCTTTTTCTTTTAAGAAATTTCTTGTCCAAAAAATATTTTTCAAAACATAAATTCTCATTATTTTACTCTTTCAACTTCTTAGTCTCTAACTTTATGAGGATTTAGAAGAGAAAAAGCTCTTGTGGCCGTGGCCATCCTCAAAATCTTTAGAGCCCTTTTTGAAAGCCATTTTGTAATCCTTATCGAAATCCTTTTCAAAACTCTTTTTAAAACCTTTATCAAGACCACCTTTAGAAGAAGATTTTCCATAAGCATGAGAATAAGGCTTAGAGGATCTAGAATGATAGTATGAGTCTCTATCTTGCTTTTGAAGTTGAGATTTAACTCTTTGACATGATGTAACAAAGAAGCCATAGAAACATGATCATACAATTCAACAATATCTCTAATCCTAGGATGCAAACCTTCCATGAATCTAGCCATAGTGGCTTCGTCAAACTCTTGGATGTTTGCTCTAGTGAGAGCCATCCACATGTCCCTATAATAGGTTTTGACACTCTTGGATCCATGGGAAAGGCCTTGAAGCTTTCTATGAAGTTCCTTCACATAGTGAGGGGGAACCCTTCTCAATCTATGTCTGACTTTCAATTCATCCCAACTATTAATAGGATGCCAAGGAAAAATAGTTTTCTTTTGGTTATACCACCACATCAAGGCATAACCATTCAAATGAAGAGTAGCCAAAGCAATTTTCCTATTATCATCAAATCTTTGAATGCGAAAAATATGATCCAATTTGATTTCCCATTCAAGATATTTTTCCGGATTAGTACTACCATCAAAAGAAGTGATGAGGTTGAGACCTCATGGAGATAGGATCTAGCTTCAATTGAGGACTTAGAACCCTAATTTGAAAGAAGAAGAGGAATTAGAACGCGGAGGAGAAAGAAGATGGATGGAGAAATCGCTACCCTAACCGAAGTTAGAGATAAGATCGTCGTAGCATCGCCACATTGGTGTTGAAAACCAATGATGAGATTGCAATTCAACTTCAATAGCACTTTAATAAAAACCCTACCAAGAGAAGACTAAGCTCTCAATTTCAGAATTCCATTCAAATGATCAAAGTTTAGTCTCAAACAAGTCACAAGGTACTTACATGGGTCCTAAAACACTTAAAACGTGCAAAACTACATCTTCTTCAGCAGCATGCGCATGGGCACGCAAAACTGGGCATGAGCACACCCATAATAAGGAGGCTGTGCGTGTGGGCACGCTGGTTCTGCAAAAGGGGGGCACGTCGGCACGCTGCTGAGGGCGTAGGCACGCCAAAGGGGTTGTAGCTCTCAGCCATTTGTGCATGGGCAAGCATTCGAGGAGCGTGGGCACCCCCAAAACTGACATATACTCCCTCCAATAAGTCCTACAACTCAAAATCAAGACTATGTAGCATATTTCAACACTTGATAAGCTTTGAATTACATTGGAAAGCATCACTACTAGCTAATGTATTCAAAAGGTCTTGGTTGTGGCTTGAGGCTTCTTGTCCATGGCTTCCTTATTCATGCTCACATCATCTCCTCCCCCTTAGAAAGAATTTGTCCTTGAATTTAAAGGGTAAAGGACCTATAAGAGCACATAAGCAAGGGTAAGTTCCAAGAATCAACAAATAATACCACCTAGATCAAACACAAAAACCACAAACTTCCCAAGTGGAGATATAGTAGCAAAACAATAAAAAGCACAACACATGAAAACATGCAAAGAAAACTCCTCACAAAACACATGCATAAGGAGAGTTGCAATTGGTGGGACTTGTAGAGACTTGCTAGAAATATGACAAGTTAATGCATAGGGCAAATAGTGTATAAGAAATGAGTCTAACAAATGAATTACAATTGTAAAAGTGATAGTGGACTTCTCATGCACAAAGACATCATCTATAAGACCCATGGACATACTTCTAGACAAGACAATCAAGTATAAACTATTATGCAAGCAAAGAAACACAATGTTATCACATTTGGCTATCCAAAATCTATGCACAATCAAAGAAATAGAGCCAAAATGGTAATCATTCAAAGTATCAAAGGCAAAGCGGAAAGAAGAATGCCTTATAGCTTGAACCAAAGAAGGTAATGAGAAATTAACAATAAAATCACAACCTTTTTGGGCCAAAGATTTAACTTCCATCTCAGGTGAAATACCGCCACTAAAACCTTGCAAAGAGAGCAAAAAATTTTCTAGGCAAAACATCAATATTAGCATGTGACACAAGGGCATCATGATGGAATAAGAATTAAGAATGCCTAGCTAACAAGATGTGTTTGTTCACAAGTGTTGGAGTTGTTCGTGTGGAAAGGATACCCTCATGCTCACTCCCTTTCTTCTTAGAGTGTACCTTAGCTCTCTTATGTTGCTTACCTAGAACATTCCTATGGGTCTTAGGTGTCACATTATCTTTAACAAACTCATGTTGCGATTGTTCACATTCCCTTTTCTTTTTCATAGCAAGTTGGTCTCTACTAACCTCCTTGTGAGGTAAGGGAAGGAGATTAATATGGTGACCCTTAAAATCAAAGGCATATGTGTTAGAGTGACCATCATGAATGGCCTTTCTATCAAATTGACAAGGCCTACCCAACAAAATATGGTTTCTTCCATTGGGACCACATCACATAAAATGTCATCACTATATTTGCCAATTGTCAAAGACACCAAAACATGCATATCAACAACTAGGTAATCATGATCATTTAACCATTGAAGTTTGTATGGCCTAGGGTGCAAAGAAGTACACAACTTAAGTTTTGGAAAAAGTCTAGTACTAGCAATATTTGCACATGACCCACTATCAATGATTAAGGAGAAAATAGCATTATGTACCATGAACCTAGTGTGGAAAATGTTCTCCCTTTGAGTGTCATCATCTTCTTTGGGCAAAGCTCCAAGTAGTCTTCTCACCACAAGAACATCACCCTCCAAAGGAGGTGTATCACCATCACTACTAGCATTGTCACTAGAAGAAGATGAGTAAGAAGGAGAGGGGGAAGAAGAATTCAAATATTCATACTCACCATGTTTTAAAATCATAGATTTCTTAGAAGGACATTAGGAAGCTATATGCCCCCTACCAAGGCATTTGAAGCATTTAATGGAAGATTGTTTTACCTTTTCTTCTTGTCCCACCGTATCCTTGCCTTTGGAGAAAGAAGAGTACTCTTTACCCTTAGAAGAGGTTTTCTTGGAAGGACACCTCTCTTTGCCACTAGAGGAAGAGGTAGGTGACTCATACCTTGAAGATTTGTTGTGCCTTGCATGCTTGTGCTTATCATAAAAAGGGTTAGAAGATTTAGAGAATGTCGAATGATAATAGGAAGCCCAACATTTCTTTTCCAAAAGAGCCTCTAACCTACACTTTTCTCAAAGGCATTAATAAAACCCCAAGCGTTGGGTGAAGTTGTGAAGGCGCGACCTCAAGTCGGTTGAGGATCTCGACTTGGAAGCCTGAAAAGGGGAAGCGAAGACAGATGACGCGGAAAACCACTCATAGAGCATAAGGAAGTCTGGAGCACCCTTTCGGGGACAGGATCCGATCCTCTCGTTGGGATCCACGCGTTCAGCTTTGTATAGGGTGATAGGAGCTCATCCTCTGCTGGCGTAGCCCCGGGAAAGTGCATGGCCTCCCTAAACTCAACCTCCATGACATGAAATTTCAATGTCGAAGATAACCCAGAAGCGACTTGAAGGATGTCGTGGTTTATCTAGAACATCATCTTACTTCTCGTATGCCCTGGAGCCTTTTTGGAACTTCAATTCTGGCGGCTTTCTTAGATGGGCCATACCATTCCTGAATCATCTGACACGACGCTCTAAGGCCTTGCTCTTGGAAGGTTTTCTGGCGACTTGAGCAGGGGCAGAAGTCGTGGGCAACTCGGAACCCGACATGGAGATAGAAGCTGACATGGGTTCTACGATAGAAATAGGAGGAACACAAAGAGGGTCAGAAGAGCCAGAATCAGAGGAATTAGCAGATGAAGCAAAACTAGAAGATTCAGACGAGGTACTGACTATGAAGGACACGGGAAGCCGTAACCTAGACATTGTAGCATTGTCAATACCCTCGGAAGAGTCATCATACTCATATTTACAAACCCCATACCTTAAAGGTATGTGGGCAACAGATTGTGAAAAGGGAGCCCTTGAGAAAGGAACACATTGGGGAACACCAGGGATAAACTTGAAGGCAAAGAAGTGTTTTCAAGCAATATGAGAATGTATTTATAGACAGAGAAGTGGAATACGAAACCTGAAGAAGAAGTAACGGCCTGAGGTGCATTAAATGCACGCATGCCTGATGTGATGGAGTGATGATGGACGCGGCCCACGAAGGGTCATGGCTAATCCCACAGAGACACGTGTCAAGATGAAAACTGATGGTAGAATCCAAACGAAAACGACTTAGAAGGGGTACACATCGCCAGATCATGTCAGGATTAGAAGTCAACGGTATGCCTCACCATATACCGCAGACTTGGGGGCAACTGTTATGGACCTAACCCACAAGAGAGCCACGTGCTATGCCCACGTGGGTGGCTTAAGTCGTAGGTACAATGTCGTGTTCATCACGACATGGGCACCCGACTTAAGGCTTGAGGGGTTTCACCCCCACGTGAGGTCGCTTACAGATCCGTACTTACTACCACAATTCACGTGGATATGACAGTGACATGTTTGACTTTAGTAGCCTAAAGACCTTTATAAATACCGGTTACCTATCTTCATTTGGTACACCTTGACTACTCACTTGATATCTGAGTTACCTTCACTGTGAGAGCTTACTAACTTCATCGTCGGAGTGCTTGTAGGTACCCCTCACCGCCAGGTGAGTGGCCGGAGGACTTAAACCATCGTACCAGAGGCTAGAATGGAGGTCATGGCCGCCATGGTCAGTGCATGACGGATCAATACTGATTTTAGTTTGATATATCTCCTTTGATCTTGGACATTAAATTTCTAATCTTTTATCTCTTGTCTCTCCAATGAGTTCACGAAAGGCCAAAGTTGTTTGTCTAATTTGAAACATTTTTTATGTTTGGCTACGCATTAACTATAAGTGTGTTTTATCCTAATGCGTGCGACTAGCCGCTCAAAGTTCATTTTGACTTGAGAGGATATCAAAAGTAGAATTCTATGGGTTTACGACTTTGCTGTATATATTTTTTTGGCTATTTTTATTAAAAAAAATTATCATGAAATTATAATTTTTATTAGACTACAAATTCATTTTGTTTAAGACGACGATAGTGCTGCTCATACAAAGGCTATTAATTTACATCCATCATGCTAGTTTCGTGATTAAAGAACTTAAATTGACTTATAACTATTATAAACTATTATAAACTACTTTTATAACTTAGTGTAGTAAGACATATTGATTGTGCTTGTGACCTTCTTCACCGAGCTTTTGCTTTGCTTCAACTTTACATTCAGTCATCCATATACTTCCCGAAGCTAATATTATTATGGATTGAATAGCAAAGTCTAAACTGCTTTGATCCTCACCACAAGCATGAGCAAGTCTAAGTTGAAAGGGATGGAAAGATTGGTTTTTTGAACTTTATAAGGGATAAGTTCTGCTTTAAACAAGATACCATTCAAAGGATAATGTGTTGTTTTTTCTTTCTTCTTCTTTTTAGTGCTTTCATTATAAACTATTGGGTTTCCTGAATTTATTTTCAAAACCTGGTAAATATTTATGTCTATTTTATTAGTTCTCAAAATTATATATCTTTTATATTAGTAACCACTCATACGGTTAGTTTTTTTTTCTCCTCAGATTTTGTCTAGCAACTAGGGTTTCATATCCTATGGGAGTTCATGGTTTGAACATGGCTGTTAGGGGTATCTTCCTAATGATAAACATCATTAGGAGTTTTCATAGTTGCTCTAGCCTCTGCATTCATAATAATTTTTGGAATTGCTTTAATGTTTTCCAATACAACACCAATAATTTGTCTCTATAAGTTTGTAAGTGATTTACTTATCTTGTGAGCTAAAATCCCTAATATATAAGTAATGAGATCCATGTTTGACTTAATTATTTTGTCACATGATCAATTATTCTTTCTCCTGGTTTGTAACGGTGGTGGAAATGAATGTAATATGTTTCCTCGTGTTAATGTCAATAATGCGTCACAATTGGTTTGTAAGTCGTTTACCTTTCTTGCATATTAAAATCCCATATATATATATATATATATACAAACAAGATCAATGTTTGACTTATTATTATTATTGGGTGATCAATTGTTTTATTTTTAATCTATAATTCGATCCAAACTAACCCAAGTTAGTTAGGATTGGCTTTGGTTTGGTTTTGAGTTAAGATTTATAAAATGCAAAAAAATTGAAAAAAAAATTAGAAAATCCGAAAAAAAATACTTGGTAACAAAAATTAAGCAGTGATTGAACTTCAAAGTACAGAGGAACAAATCTAAAATACTTAACATATAAAGCAGCAACTACAGAACAATATCCTAAAGAAGCTCTTAAATTAAGGATGAAGCGTGTGAGGAGAAGAACCAGAAGGGATATTACACAATGCACAATGCATAGTAGTGGGATCTTTCGATCTAGGTATAATGAGGGATATTGAGAATAGGGCCATGCAACATAAATAGGGTCGTTAATTAAGGATATCAAAACAAGATTTAGGGATAGGTATCGACATCGATTGTTGACAGTAGAAGGTTGATATCGTTTATGCAATAGCGGTCAGGAGGTGATTGGTAGCTGTTACACGGTGTGGGAAAGAAAAAGTTTTTTGGGGATCCTTGGTTGTTGGTTACACATGTAATCATGGAAGTTACTCCACCATTCAATCAGAGCTATGTATAGGTGGTTCTTTGGGAGATTGAAATTGCAAGTTAAGAGGTTTTAATTAAATAAGTGATCATTGAGTCTGATTATTGGAAAATGATGCATATTTCTAGAAAAGCATAGACAACTGTAACACCTAGATTTTTAGGGTAGATTTTTTTTTTTAACAAAACAAAACACAGCGGAATTTAATAAAATATAAACATATATCAAAATACTAATATATACATCAGTCCAGAGAATCTACATATGTCCAGCTAAGGTAGTCATACAAAGACTCTAATAACTACCTAAGTATCAAGAAAGGGCTGCAAAACTGCTCACGCGCTGACACCCTCCGAATCCGAGCCACCTACAATACTGTAACCGTCAGTTATATGCTCGACATATAACTGAGTAACCCGTCGGTCATAAAAACATTTTTATACAGTATTACAGCCAGTCTAACTGGAAAACCGTCCCAAATCTAATCTTAGCAAACATACACACAACAAGTACAATTTCAATCACATAGATATGTATGCATGACCATTTTCAATTGTCATTTCTTTCCTCTTTTAACGGGAAACCTGTGCACCGGGAATCCACCAAAACACGTGGCAGTAACGCGTATTGAGCTCATAATCATCACGGTCCTGGCGACCGTCCCCCTAGGATCCTCCTGCCGGGCTACTAACTCTCTCTCAAGCTAGCCCAAGGAACCGTCTACCTCATGAAGATAGTACTCTTTGTACTTAGACTACCTACCTCGTGAAGATAGCTCAGTACTTCAGGTTATTTTCCCCTTTCGGGATAACCCTACATTGTCATCTTTTCCATTTTCTGCTCTGTCATCTTACTCGGTCTACTTCCGGTGGAACTTAACCCTCTTGCTCAATATCTATTGAGTGGGAAGAGTCTCTTTTAACATTTCCATTTTCAATTCTATTGCATCATACAGTCATATTAAGAACATAGCGTACAAACAAGGGTCTCCAGTATCCTCTTATCCGATTACAAACACTCAACATTCGGATCCTATGTGACAGAGATGTTATATTCATATATCTATTTGAACATGACATTCCATATTCATATACTTATTTGAATATACCAATACTGGGACTCATTCTATTTTGAAATCAACTCAATATCAAATTCCTAGTTAGTGTCACATTTAATTTTCGAAAACCTTATTTATACCTTTAACATATTTCACAATATCACATGTATCATTCATCAACATAAAACCTATGAAGTTCATACACATATCAATCATATCATGCATATTTCAAACATAGTAAGCATAACTTAATCATTCAGCTAGCAAACTTTAAACAAAACATATTAGCTTGATTTCCCTAATAGCATGTTCCTATCATTTCCTAGTCACATGTTCCTAAATTCCAAGTATTAGGGATTCAGGGTTTTCAGGGTTACTTGGAACTTCCCTGAATCCTTTTCTCCTAAGCCTCCTACTATGGTTCCTTTGCCGTAGCTTCCTCCGAATCTGAATCAAACAGTTAGGAACCTTAGTCTTTTGAGATGGAAGCCTTAGGGTTGAAGAGTTGTGACGTAGTTGGTTTGGGGGGAGGGGTTTTAGGTGTGTGAGAAGCGAGGAATCTGAATAACAGCCACTTTGGAGTCAAGGCACCCCTATTTATAGATTTTGGGGTCCATATTCGAATATATATTCATAAGGCTCATGTATTCAGTTCCTCACTTGCATATTCGAATACTATTCGAATATGACATGACATATTCGAATACTATTTTAATATGACGTGGCATATTCGAATATATATTCGAATATGATAGTTCATATTCAAATATTTATTTTATCTTTGTTTCTCTTTGTAAATTGTAATCAATCCCTTATGTCCTAAGTCTCTTTTATGGATTTTCGGGATGTTACAATTCTACCCCCTTAAAATAATTTTACCCTTAAAATTAGCAATTACCTCAACTATGTAAATAACTCTGGATATGTGCTTCTCATATCTTGTTCCTTCTCCCAAGTGATTTCTGAGGAATCAATGTTCTCCTAGAGGACCTTCCCTAATTGGATCACCTTGTTTCTTAGTGTCTTTTCTCCTCGGTCTAAAATCCTCATAGGCTTCAACTGATATGAGACGTTGGGCTTCAACGGAATGTCATCAGAATCTAAAACGTGTGATGGATCAAACACGTACTTCCGGAGTTGGGATACGTGAAACACGTCGTGAAGGTTCGAAAGATGAGGTGGCAAAGCAAGTTGATAAGCAACGGGTCCTACTCTCCGGAGAATCTGATAAGGACCAATGAATCGAGGTTGCAACTTCTTTGTCTTCATCGCTTTGCCAACAGCGGTGTTGGGTACCTTCAAGAACACATCATCTCCTTCTTCAAATTCTAGAGGTTTCCTCTGCTGATCTGCATAACTCTTCTGACGGTCTTGGACTCTCTTTAACTTTTCCTTGATACGTCCAATCTTGTCTGTTGTTTCTTGCACCAAATCCGACCCCAATAGCAACTTTTCTCCTGTTTCAAACCAACATACTGACGACTGGCATTTTCTCCCGTAGAGTGCTTCATAGGGCGCCATGCCTATACTCGAATGAAAACTGTTGTTGTAGGCAAACTCTACTAACGACAAATACTTTCTGCAGTCACCACCCTCTTCTAGTACACAAGCCCGTAACATATCTTCCAAAGTCTGTACTGTTCTTTCAGACTGTCCGTCAGTTTGGGGATGGTGAGATGTACTAAGATGTAGCCGAGTACCAAAAGCTTTCTACAGTGCTCCCCAAAGGCGAGAAGGAAACTTAGGGTCTCTGTCTGAGATAATACTTGTTGGTACCCCATGTAGTCGGACTATCTCTACAATATACAACTTGGCATACTTCTCCACGGAATAAGTGGTCTTGACGGGCAAGAAGTGGGCAGATTTAGTCAGTCTGTCTATGATGACCCAAATTGAATCATAACCTGCTGGAGTCTTAGGCAACCCAAGCACAAAATCCATAGCAATAGATTCCCATTTCCACTCTTGAATATCCAACGACTGAAGTGGTCCAGAGGGTCTTTGATGCTCGACTTTGATCTTCTGGCAAGTGAGACCCTTGGAAACGAATTTTGCAATGTCTTTCTTCATTCCAGGCCACCAGAATAGCTTCTTCATGTCTTGGTACATTTTTGTAGCTCCAGGATGTACCGAGTACTAGCTACTGTGATTCTCTTCAAGCACTGTCTTCTTGCCCTCTGCATTATTCGGAATACACACTCTATCTCTGAATAAGATCATCCCATCACAAGTTAAAGAGAAATCATCTTCCTCCTTAAACTTCTGTAACTCATAATCTTGTTTCTGCGCTTCTCGAATTCGGTCTCTAAGTGTTTTCTTCAAGTCAAGCTTATACACAGAGATGCTATCATCATAGCAAGACACATCCAAGTGCAGATCTATGAATTTCTCCAAGAGCTCCATTTGATGAATCATCATGGTCGACAAATGCAAGTATTTTCTGCTTAAGGCATCGGCCACTACATTAGCCTTTCCTGGATGATACTTCAGCTCAAAATCATAATCTTTTAGGAATTTCATCCATCGCCTCTGTCTCATGTTCAGCTCCTTCTGATTAAACAAGTACTTCAAACTTTTGTGGTCACTAAACACTTTAAATGTGACTCCGTACAAGTAGTACCTCCAAACTTTGAAGGCAAAAACTACTGCAGCTAACTCCAAGTCATGCGTTGGGTAATTCGCTTCGTGCGGTCACAACTTTCGGGAAGTGTAAGCAACTGCTTGTGCTTCTTGCATAAGTACACACCCCAAGCCTTGCTTAGATGCATCGCAATACACTTGAAAATTCTTGGTCGGATACCAACACCGGCGCTGTTGTCAGTTTTCCCTTCAACAACTGAAAGCTGTCTTCGCACTTGGCATCCCATACAAACGGAACACCCTTCCTTGTTAACTTGGTCAAGGGGATGGCAATTTGAGAGAAACCCTTGATGAATCGCTGGTAGTATCTTGCTAGCCCAAGGAAACTTCGAATTTCTGTGGCATTGGTTGATATTTCCCACTTCATCACAGCTTCAACTTTACTTGGATCTATAGCCACACCATCTTTGTTAATCACATGGCTTAGAAATTGAACTTCCTCTAGCCAGAAATCACACTTATCCAACTTAGCATACAGTTTCTTCTCTCTGAGTATTCCCAGCACCAATCTTAAGTGTTCTTCCACAGTCTTGGAGTAGATGACAATGTCGTCAATGAAAACTACAACAAACTTGTCCAAGTAGGGTCGGAAGATCCGGTTCATGTAGTCTATGAAAATTGCAGGAGCATTTGTTAATCCGAACGACATCACCAAGTACTCATAATGACCGTACCACGTCCGGAATGCAGTCTTAGGAATATCATCCGGCTTAATTCTAATCTCATGATATCCTGACCAAAGATCAATCTTTGAAAACACCTCGGCTTCCCCTAGCTGATCAAGTAAATCATCAATCCGCGGCAAAGGATACTTATTCTTCACTGTCAGCTTGTTCAGCTCTCTATAATCTACACACAGCCGCAATTTCCCATCTTTCTTTTTGACAAGCAATACTGGAGCTCCCCACGGCGAAGCGCTTGGTCTAATGAACTGCTTTTGCATAAGTTCTTCAATCTGTCGCTTTACTTCTGCCAACTCCAATGATGCCATTCGGTATGGTGCCTTAGATACAGGTCCAGCTCCCGGAATTAGCTCAATCGAGAACTCTACTTCCCTTTCGGGTGGTAAGGATTCAATGTCTTCAATAAATACATCTAGAAAGTCTTGGACTATAGGGAGAGAATCAACACGCACCGAATTCTTAACATTGCTCATACAAACAATCAGAAAATTTGGACCAATATCATACTTGGGCAAATTAGGAAAATCAGAAGTAGGATGATGCGTACAGTAGATCTCCAAGCCTCGGTCTGGAATATGCACGGTCTTGGTGGCACAATCAATTCTGACCTTGTGAGCTTTTAGCCAATCCATGCCTAAAATCACATCTAGCCCCTTCATCGGTAGGCAGTATGTAACGCCCCAATTTATACTAAGCGGAATTAGCTATTCAATTAAAGTTATTAAGGCTAAATCATCATACTCGTATCGAGAGGTTAAATTTCGGGTAAATTTTTCGGAACTTAGTAGTTGTATATTCGAAACGGTAATGAAACTTAGTCGAATGAAAGTTTAGATTTGGTAACTAACACACATACGATAAACTAATATAACATAGATATATTAATTAGTCAGATAACAAACATAAATTTCTGGGAATCCTAGGCGACATGACAAAAACATACTCTACCACTTGAAGAGTAGAAGATGTCGCACATAGGAAATGTACTGATCAAACATTATAGTCATCCAAATTATCTTAACTAAAATATAACTAAATAAATAAAGGACGCTGCACTCTCCGTCCCAGTATCTTCACTCGGATCACTCTCAAGAGAGCTCTCCCTAGGCGAGTTGAAGAACCAACCCTGGCCACCAGAGTACTGCTCCACAAGAGACGGAGTGAAATAAGAAGGATGAAAGGCGGGTACAGGCATGAGACCAGGGGGTGTCCGAATAACCAACGTCAAGGTCGATCCAATGTAAGTGGGCCGAAGCATCGGTAGTGATGGATGAGATATCCAGACGGACACTTCTCCTACAAAAGTGGACGTCCCACGAGATACATCATGCTCCCAGTAGCCCAATTCAATCGGACAGTTGATTTCCAAGAGGGTCTCTCGAGTCGCCATCTATTGTATCGCGTAAAAGATATATACATAGAAAGATAAATACAACACAAAACAGAGGAGTGAGATATGGCAAAGTTTGGTAGAAGTAGAGTCAGGATATTTAGATTTTTAAACAGAAAATCTACAATAGCTTACAATTGATATTCTCACTCGTAACATCACACAACATGTACACTTAAGGATACCATAATGCATGAGACTCCAAAAAAAAAAAAACGACATCATCGCTAGCGACTCTTTCTATGAAGAGGTGACCGGGAGTCATACTTCGTTCGTACAAGTCCATGTACCTCAGTACTCTCCACCGATCCAGAATATACTTTAGAGACGTGTCGAGGTAACCGAGCTTTTTCAGTGAGTAGCCCGACATCGGGGAGCTACCACCGAGTCCCCTAGGCATCTCACACTCTGGTTAAAGCCCCCAAAGGCCGAAACCCACTCCCTAGAGTATAATGTTATTGTGCCAACGCACCACTTTTACCTTTTATTCCTCCTTAATAGAAGTTTTCGAAAATACTATTTTCAAAACATGCAATCTCAAGGTGTTTTAGTAATTTTAAGCATAGTTTATCACAAGGATTCGACCGGGTTCACATTCCATCCATACAACTAGGCTCAAACAACATTTTGCAAAAGATTACTAATTACACCATCTTGTCAAATCCTTTACCACAGATTTTAGTTTAATTCTCAAAAACAAGGCAATTATCATGGTATTCATATAATACTCCTAATAGGGAGAATACACCTTTAAAAGTCATATATTCAATTCCCACATTTTCTATATTCATCTTTTGGCACTTAGGCCTTTATTATCTTCTACTATTAATACCATTGTTTGAAATTTACTTTAGTCCTTCTTGACATATTATCTTTTAAACCATATCCAAAAATTATAGGAATTTATAAATAAGTTCAAAACAATCATTTAGCCTTGAAAACACCATTGACATCTTAAAAAAATGATTTATTTGGTATTAAAAGCTCATAAATTTCGAATATTCAAAAGTTGAAGGAAAAGTGGTTTTTCCTTTGTTTTAATGACTCTTCAGCATGCTGTCCTTTCTTTAAAAGAGGTAAAATAAATATGAAACGATTTTATTTGGTCCCCAATTAATTTATACCGTTACTTCACAGTGTTAGGGTCAAAATAGAATTTTTTCCAGTATTTTTAAAAATACTTAAGATGATCAGAAAAATCCTTCTTTCAAACCGTACAGGATCTGACAGTAGCTAGTCAAAAAAAAATATAATAAATTCATACGTGCCCAGAAAAATATGAATTTTTGATATGGTATGGTATACATATTAACACACAACATATAAACTTTTCAAGAATTATTGAGTAGTAATACAGTGCGAAATATTTTCTCAAGTTTACAACTTTTTCCAGCAAAACAGAAAACGACTACAGTAACAGGATCTTCATCTTCAACGATTTTTATAAAATCACTCAGTTACTAAAAATTTATGAAACTAACCCAGAAATGATCCAATTTGAGTCTAGTTTTTCATAAAAATCTTCCTAAGTTAAATCTGTTTCCCAAGTGGTGCAGAAAAACCAAAACGTTCTGACTGTTCCAGAAATGACCTTGGGTCACTCAAAAATCCATATAAAATCAAATACAAGATCAAAAATTACAAATGATACCAATCTGGAAAGCTAACACACAGATCTATCATCATACAAATATTCGTACGCATCTAAACAGAATAAGAGCTTTAACAGTACGCACAAAGTAACTCCAGTAGCATAAACTCACCAGACAGAATAGAGCAATAATGTTTCAAGAATCAAAATAAGATCTTAACATCATCCAAAAATTATGAAACTTTACAAGTAGTTAAAACACATCTTAAAATGATTTTTAAGCATGGAGCTGAATTATCCAATGATCAATTTCCAAAATATGGGCTCTAAATCAACAGGCATAAGACAGAACCAACTTTGAAAGTTAATGAATGAAGAGGGTCTAGGGCCAACCCTCACCCAAATACCCAACTAAATTCTACACTAAGCTATTCTCACTTCCCCTTACCAAGGTTATCTTCAAGGATTAAAGGGGTTGATGAAGGGTAGAGCTTCCAAAGTTATCACTACAAGCAACACCAATTTTGGACTCAAGAAAATTTTAGAGAGAAAAGGAGAAGAGAGGCTTGTGCTTTTTGGTGTGTTTGGAAGTGAAGTAGAGTCCCCTATTTATAGAGGAAGTGGGCTGAGATTTTTGAGGGGTCTTGGAGTGTTTGGAGAGCTTTGTTGAATAGTTGAGGGGTACATGAAGGCATGGTGTGAATAGTTGGAGTGGTTGAGCTTTCTATGAAGTTCCTTCACATAGTGAGGGGGAACCCATCTCAATCTAAGTCTGACTTTCAATTCATCCCAACTATTAATTGGATCCAATTTGATTTCCCATTCAAGATATTTTTCCGGATTAGTACTACCATCAAAAGAAGTGATGAGGTTGAGACCTCATAGGGATAGGATCTAAATTGAGGACTTAGAACCCTAATTTGAAAGAAGAAGAGGAATTAGAAAACGGAGGAGAAAGAAGATGGATGGAGAAATCGCTACCCTAACCAATGATGTGATTGCAATTCAACTTCAATCGCACTTTAATAAAAACCTACTATGCCAGATTTGTCTTTAGCCAACGCTAGCTTCGCCAGCGTTTCCGTGTCCAACCGCTGGCAAATGCAATTTTGGGACCTATGCCAGCGATTCCATGTATAATTGTTGGCATAAGAATATTTTTTTTTAATAAAAATACCTATGCCAGCGGTTCCGTCCTCAACCGCTGCTAGAGGATGTAGAGCTTTTTGCAAATGATTTATATTAGTGGTGATTGATGTAATCTCTACTATTGGTCCATTTAAACATAAAAAATAAAAATAAAAATTTCTCTCAATCCCTAATTTGCTCGTGACCTAGAAGGAAACATTTCCCTCTCACGACCCAAAACCTTTCTCGTTGTCAAAGCTCATCGTCACCATCAGTGTCACCGTCGAAGCTTCTTGTTCTAGCGCTGTCATCATTGCAGCACTTTGCTCCAACGCCGTCACCATCTCGAAGTTCCCTGTTCCTTGGTTGTCACTGCTGATGCTTGCTAATCTGAGGTCGTCTTCGTCTATTCACTGCTCGCCATCTCTGCCTTTTCTCCATCGTGAAAGTGCTTGCTACCCAGAGGAAGACGTTCATCCTCTATTTCAGGTACTTCCCCCAAATGCTTTTATTTCGTAATCCCTATTCTGTGTAAGGGTTTTGATTTCGTGACACTCAGAAGCCATCTTCTTCGTCTCAAGGAAGGTTTTCCTTTCCTCTGCGTTTTATTGAATCGTTGTTTACTGAAATGCTGTTCCATGGACCCATTTTACTATTCTATTCTAAAATCGAAGCTAGGTTTTCGCTTTTTGCCTTGTTGAAAATTTTTGGTTGAAGCTAGGATTTTGCTATTTTACTCTTCTATTCTCAAATCGATTGCTTTACTGATGTGTGAGAAAAATTTTGATTTAGGCTTCAGAAGCAAATCCATCAGTTGAAGGCCTAACTGCTGCAACTCAAGATCCCATTCCTCCATCATTTGTGCTAAAGTAATTGGCTATAGCTGTTGAGTAAGTTGTATTTTTGTTTTCGAATTGTTTTACATCTTGTTACTCCTTTTTCCTTTCACTTTCCATGAACTACGTGAAAGATCTATTCTATATTGTTGCATTCAATTTCTGTGGTTGCCAAAATTTCCCTTTTCTATTTTGAACTTAATTGTTGAATGCAAGGTTTTGTAGTCATAGGACTCCTTTTTGTGTCATTTTTAAATATGTTCAGCTTAACGGTATGAATAGCCTCTTCCTTAAAATTTTGGGACGTTTTGAGCGGGGCTGGGAATAAAGTCAAGTCAATGAAAGATTTTCTAGCTTCATCAGGAGGTTCTTCACCTGCCAGAGGAAAATCAGGCTTAAGTCTATCTGTAGTCAAGGTTTTTAAATATGTTTAAGGAAGATTATTACATGTATAAACAAACCTAGATCCCCAATTTCTAATTTATAACGAATCCTAGATCCCCAGTTTTCTACTGCACAACGAACCCTAGACAAATTTCCTAATTATTTCCCTTTTTTGTTCGATTTGGAACTCTGTCAGAACTTTGGTTCTTTGGTTCTTTGTTTCTTTCGTTTTTTTGTTTTTCTGCTTTCTTCTTCTCAGATAACAAAAGTCGTTTAAGAATGATTGAACTTATTCTTCAGATTCTAGTCATAGTGTGAGCTCTTGGCGTTGGTTCGGTTGATTTGAAATTGTGGAGAATGGAAAACAAGAGATTTGGATCTTGTACTTGGAAAGAAAAATGTCCATGAATTGAGTTATAGATTCAGAGGAAAGGTTAGATGATTTACAATTAGCTGATAATTCTATTGAATTTTCTCTGATATTTCAACAAAATTTGTTGACATTATCTATAAATTCTTCACAATTTTATTGAGAGCTAGTGCTTTGCTCTGTGTATCTGTCATGTAGGTGTAGCTTTTAAAGGAATCACTATTTATATTATGATTTTGAATGTTAGAGTATTTTCCCAAAATTACAAAACCTTTGACTTGATTGAGTACATCTTGGTTATTATTTGTTTTATTGAGGTATTGAAAAAGAATTTAAGAATCACTTTGACCAATAGTTTCTAGCGAGTGGAATTAAATACAATGCTGATGAAGAATAGCAAACTGCAAAGTTAGTATTTTGGAGTTTGATATTTTGCTAAAATATTATCATTCAGAAATAAATTTGGGAATAGTCATTTTCAAGGTTTATATCAGGCTTCTGATTGAGTTGTACAAATTTAGATCATTACAGACAGTTTTTTCTATCTCTTTAGTACATAAAGGTTGTAAATGAATTGAAGGCACTGGTAATCAAATACCTTATGAAACTTCCTTCTATTCAAATGTGTCTTTCTTGATGTTCTGGACACTAGAGTGATCTTTAGCTACTCCTATACTTCTTGCTTTGATGTATACTAAGTTTTAAAGATTTATCCATAGTTTAAAGGATAGGATAAGATTTGTGTAAGATACTTTCTAAATACTGATCAAGTGAACATGCTTCCCTCACCATTTGCCATGATATATACTAAGAAAATTAAATTAAAAAAATCCAAACTTATATTATTGTTCACCCAATATTTGTTGCTTTATGTTTATTTCCCTCTTGTAGAATTAATGTGTCCCAATATCCATATCGACTTTGTGCAAAATAAAACAAACAGCATCAAAAGAAATGAAAAGCTCGCAGATGAAACTTTCATTAGTCATTGCACATTATTTCCCTAGACCAACATGGATATGCACAGTATACCTCTTTGCTTCTCCCTGAATTTCTGAGCTCCTCTTTCTGATCAATCCTGTTCTTCTCTATTTGGTGGAAAAGATTGTTGCATATTCTGACATTGTCTCGGAGTTTCTTCATTCGGTTCCAATTGTTTAATTAATCATGTTCTATTTTCTTTTCTAACTTCATTAATTGGTTACAGATAATTGTTCTATTTTTATGTTTATAGAACATTGGCTTGCTTCTTTTAATTTTTAGGTCTATTGATCACAAGTGCGATGGTGAGGTTTTTACCACAGATGGCGCCCAAGAATAAGAATATATGGAATCACAACAGGTTTTGATATCAAATTTCTGATTAGTTTACTTTTTTTCCTTAAAAATTTAAAAATAAGAGTATTTTTCTAAAATGTGTTTTCTCATGTTTTTACTTCCCTTCCATAGGTCTCAGTGAGTAAACTGCCATGATTTGATGTCAATGATACAAGTTCAGATTTTATCCCCAAAATATATGATCTGTATTTGTTCTTTCTCTCTTGTTCTGTGGTTTCTGATCTCGCTGATTTTTTGTTTTTTTTTTCATATTGATTATTTATGTTAGTGTGCTTGTTTTGGTATCACATCTGATGTTCTGTTTTTAAGATTAAAACCCTTCTACTGTTAATTTTATTGGCATTGTAATTTTTTTAACAGTTGCTTGAGTGTGAGAAAATGTTTTGTTACTTTTTAGAGATCATCTAAAATACTCTAAATTGTCCAATGTTATCCTCATGATTAAACATACTTCAAATATGATTAGAATCTTTGGAGAAGCACACCACAAAAGCTAGGCATTATAGTTTGAGATATTGACGAATTTGTTGTTACTTTATTGTATAAGTAAACTTGAAACTAATTCGTTAATTATTTTTATTAGTGGGTGTATGATCTAGTGGTGATTCTCGCTTTAAATGCGAGGTCGTGAGTTTGAATCTCGCAACACCCTTTTATGAAACAAAAGATAATAGAACAAATAAAAAATAAAAAAGACCTAGAGCAGCGGTTCTATATATAACCGTTGCCAAAGATACAGATCTATGGCAGCGGTTGCGATCTTAACCGCTGCTAAAACCTATAGACCCATTTGCTCTTGCTATCCTTTGCCAGCGGTTGTGGAACCGCTGCTAAAGAGTGAAGCACCTATGGCAGCGCTTCCATTAAAGGTCAAAAAAACCGTTGCTAAAGGCTTTTTTTGACATAGTGACCCTACCAAGAGAAGACTAAGCTCTCAATTTTAGAATTCTATTCAAATGATCAAAGTTTACTCTCAAACAAGTCACAAGGTACTTACATGGGTCCTAAAACACATAAAACACGCAAAACTACATCTCCTACAGCAGCATGCGCGTGCGCACGTAGAACTGGGCATGAGCACACCTATAATAGGGAGGCTGTGCGTGTGGGCACCCTGGTTCTGTAAAAGGGGGGGCACGTGGGCACGCTGAGGGCGTAGGCACGCCAAAGGGGTTGCAGCTCTCAGCCATTTGTGCGTGGGCAAGCATTCGAGGAGCGTGGGCACCCCCAGAACTGCCATATACTCCGTCCAATAAGTCCTACAACTCAAAATCAAGACTATGTAGCATATTACAACACTTGATAAGCTTTGAATTACATTGGAAAGCATCACTACTAGCTAATGTATTCAAAATATCTTAGTTGTGGCTTGAGGCTTCTTGTCCATGGCTTCCTTATTCATGCTCACATCATCTCCTCCCCCTCAGAAAGAATTCGCTCTTGCATTTAATGGGTAAAGGACCTATAAGAGCACAGAGGAAAGAGTAAGTTCCAAGAATCAACAAATAATACCACCTAGATCAAACACAAAAACCACAAACTTCCCAAGTGGAGATATAGTAGCAAAACAATAAAAAGCACAACACATGAAAACAAGCCAATAAAACTCCTCACAAAACACAAGCATAAGGAGAGTTGCTATAGGTGGGACTTGTAGAACTTGCTAGAAATATGACAAGTTAATGTATAGGGCAAATAATGTATAAGAAATGAGTCAAACAAATGAATTACAATTGTAAAAGTGATAGTGGACTTCTTATGCACAAAGACATCATCTATAAGACCCATGGGCATACTTCTAGACAAGACAATCAAGTATAAAGTATTATGCAAGCAAAGAAACACAATGTTACCACATTTGGCTATCCAAAATCTATGCACAATCAAAGAAATAGAGCCAAAGTGGTAATCATTCAAAGTATCAAAGGCAAAAGGGAAAGAAGAATACCTTAGAGCTTGAACCAAAGAAGTTAATGAGAAATTAACAATAAAATCACAACCTTTTTGGGCCAAAGACTTAACTTCCATCTCATGTGACATACCACCACTAAAACCTTGCAAAGAGTGCAAAACATTTTCTAGGCAAAACATCAATATTAGCTTGTGACACAAGGGCATCATGATGGAATAAGAATGAAGAATGCCTAGCTAACAAGATGTGTTTGTTCACAAGTGTTGGAGTTGTTGGTGTGGAAAGGATACCCTCATGCTCACTCCCTTTCTTCTTAGAGTGTACCTTAGCTTTCTTATGTTGATGACCTTGAACATTGCTAAGGGTCTTAGGTGTCACATTGTCTTTAACAAACTCATGTTGTGATTGCTCACATTACCTTTTCTTTTTCATAGCAAGTTGGTCTCTATTAACCTCATTGCGAGGTAAGGGAAGAAGATTAATGTGGGGACCCTTAAAATCAAAGGCATATGTGTTAGAGTGACCATCATGATAATAGGAAGCCCTACATTTCTTTTCCAAACGAGCCTCTACCCTAAGCCATTGATTAAGTAGTGCCTCCATAGATGTATGATCATGCAATTCTACAATGTCTCTAATGTAAGGATTCAACCCATTGAGGAATCTAGCCATGGTGGTTTCCTCACTTTCTTAGACATTTGCTCTTGTCGTAGCAATTTCCATATCCCTGTAATAATCTTCTACATGCATTCTACCTTGGGATAGGCTTTGAAGTTTGTTGTGGAGTTCCTTAACATAATGTGGAGGAACCCATTGCAATCTAAACCTAGCCTTAAGTTCATTCCAACTCCTTAGAGGATACCAAGGTAAAATGGTCTTTTTATGGTTATCCCACCACAACAAAGCATATTTGGTAAAATGGTCTTTTTATGCGTAATTTTCAAAGTAGGATCACCAAACAAAGGCATATCATCCAACACATTGCTATGTCTCCTAGGTGCTCTATACTCCCTAGGTCTAGGCATGTAAGGAAAATCATCCTCTCCACTAGAGTGATGCACATGTCTATCATTCCTAACATGTCCATCAAAATGTTCTTGTCTAGGCCTTGAATGCACATGAAGCCTACGTCATATCTCATGTTGAGCATGCAAAAGAGGACTAGCGTTACCTTCACTTAACCTTGGAGATGCTGCTCTTTGTTGATGTTTAGGAATTGCTTACACAATGGACGATTTTATCAATCTTCCAAGGTCTGCATAGACACCTTCCAACTTTTGGCCCAAAACTCTAATCATGTGTAAAGTAACGGCCTCAAGCAACAATTGATCGGATGAACGTGGAGGAGAACTTGGAGAAGGATCCATATTACAAGTGTACAAGCAAGAACAGGAAAAGTAGTGGAAACTCACAAAAACAAAAAGAAATGAAAAAACCTATGTAGCCAAATGGCAAAACTAAACCAAAAACAAGAAAAGTATACAATAAATCAAAATGAAAAAGAAATACTAGCTACGGACCTCACCAATATGCACACAATCCTCACAAGTGTATCTCTCAAACAATAAATAAAAAATTGCACGTGTATCACTCAATTGCAAGGCTTTTGCTATAATGATGACACTCTTGCCTCTTACCACTCCATATCTCTTGGAGGAAAATTAGCACAAGAAGCTAAAAGAACTCCAAAAGTCTAATCTATTCTTCCCAACTTGATGGTACCAACGTGGCAAGACTTCAATGAGCTTATCAATAACACCGTAGAGAGTGATGATATAGGAATACAAATGAAAGGCACACACCAAGGACAAAACTAGAGGTCAAAGACAAACAAGCTATAAAAGTAGACTCAATGAAAGAAAAAGCTACTGAAAGTAGAGTAAAAGAAGAATGAGAAAAAGGAACAAAGAATGGAATACAAGGACAACCAACAAGTCAAAGAAAAGAAAACAAGGATGCTAGCTAGGACTCATCAAAACAAACAAGTAATGTATACAATTAGCACTCAAATGGATAATAGTGGAATGAACTATGAAACAAAAATGTGATCAACAATGTGAAGAGGTGCAAGCTATATAACAAGAATGAACAAATGTGTATAACTATTTTGTCACTTTTTTTTATATAACTATGTTTTCTTTCAAATGTTTTTCTATGCTTTCTTGTTTTCACTTTTTTTTTGTATGTATATTGCTCTTTCTCTTTTTTTTTGTGTATTACTATATACTTTTTCCTTGCACAAACCAATCACAAAATTGAAACACTTAATCACAAAAATTGAACAAATGAATTTAAACAAAGTGCTAAAATAGTTTGTATGGATAAAAGGCTTGGTAACAAGACTCATGTGGCACAAAAACAAACAAATGTGAGAAACATCAACGAAAAAAATGGATACAAGAAAGAAAGAAATGGTAGACACACAAACAACTCACTTAGACAAATTATCAAACACTATGTGTGTATAATGAATACATAAACCCAAACACAAAATATCAACAAAAGAGACACCAAAATGGAGAGGTTTGTGGTGCAACAACTAGGTTAGAGGGAATAGAAACTCAAATTTTGGATTCACACTCCTAAGATACAAGAATCAAGCAATGATCATCAAGAACAAACAAGAACACTCATGATATTAAGTTCAGAATTTTTTCAAACAACATTTCTTCCCAACGGTTTCCATCATGGAGAATCCAAATTTCAACTCAAAATTATCAAATTCCCAATATATCATGCAGAATTTGCAACAAAATTCAGAACACGAAAATTGGGAAAAATTCCTGAAAAATGGCTCCAACAAAGTGGAATGAAAGGGAGAATTGAAATTGAAGCCAAACACAAAGAGTTAAGCACAAATCAATCTCCAATCATTCAAATCCCAATCATAGAATACAGAATTATCAAGAAATTGAAGATTAAACGGTGAAATCAAGAAAATACCTCTATTGAAGCCCAAGGCTCAATGATACCAAATGATGAGGTTGGGTCCTCATAGATATAGGATCTAGCTTCAATTGAGGACTTAGAACCCTAATTTGAAAGAAGAAGAGGAATTAGAACGCATAGGAGAAAGAAGATGGATGGAGAAATCGCCACCCTAATCGATGTTAGAGATAAGATCGTCATAGAATCCACCACATCGGTGTTGGAAAACAATGATGAGATTGCAATTCAAGTTCAATAGCACTTTGCTAAGAATCCTACTAAGAGAAGATTAAGCTCTCAATTTGAGAATTCTATTCAAAATGATCAAAGTTAAGTCTCAAACAAGTCACAAAGGTATTTACATGGGTCCTATGATGAAAATGGAGGTAAATCTAGCTTCAATTATGGTTCATTCTTGCATCACAAACACAAATAAAAATTAGGTTAGCCAGAAAAACTAAAATGAAAATGGATTAGAGAAAAGATAGGAAAAAGAGGAATGAGTGGATGCCACTTCTAGCCTAAGCAAGAAGATAAATCCATGGGGGAACCACCACAATGGAATTGGAATCCATTGATAAGGTCATCAAAATTCCAAAGCTCACAAGCTAAGGCTCACAAGAGAGAATACTCTCCAAGAAATCTCAATTTCATTCAATGATCAAAAGGTTTTTCACAAAAAACCTAATGTGGGTGTTTATACTACTACCTAGAGGCCCAAAAGTGGCACTTAACAAAAAAACACATGACATCCTATAAAATTGAAATACAACTTAGGGACTACAAACCAAAATAAAAATGTCTAACATAAATGTGAGCTAAGACACAAAACTCATACTTAGTACAAAATAATCTAAACCTAAAAATTTAATCCATAAGACGAGCTTTTATTTGTAAAACATTAAAACAAGTTAGAAAATGCTTCATTGTTGTCACTTGCTTTCTCTTCTTGAATCTTCAATCATCAAGCAATCCATGTTCACATCATCCTCCCCTACTTAGAAAGAATTCGTCCTCGAATTTAAAGGGTATGTGACCTACAAGAGAGAAGCAACAATAAGTCCACAAGTAAAAGTAAACCGGTTGGATCAAACACAAGAATTAATTTCTTTCCAAGCCGTTGCACAAACCAAAAAGGAAACCACTCAAGAAAATATAGAAAAACAAATGAACATGAGTGTGTATCAAAAAATAAAAGATAATCATGTGTACTAGGATTTGAAAACTTCAACTAACAAGCAAAATGTGGAAGATCATCACTCACATCACATGCATCAATAATTTCAATGTCCCAAGTCCAAAAAGGTTGAACCAAAAGAGATTCATTGGGGACTAATCATGTGGGAACAAGTGCATGTGTAATACACATTCTCAATCAAAGATGGAGCAAGTTGTTCCAAATGACCACAATTATCTTGGTTCTCTAAAAGGCTAATGTCATGTTGCACACACAAAATCAAAGACACAAAAATAACATGGCCATCAACAATTTACATAAAGCTCAAAGAATCATTGTAGCAAAATACAATCAAATGTCCAAGTTTACCAATCCAAAATATATTAACAATCAAAGAATTGGAACCAAACAACAAATCATTGAAGGTAGGAGAAGTAGAGAAGATAGAGGTATACCTTAGAATACTTGCCAATGAAGGTAATGAATTATGAAGAACAAAACTTATACCTTTGTTAGCTAATGAGTTGTTACCTTCTACTTCCTCAAGTGCAAGTTCATCACAAACCTTGAATGGAAAAGTTACTACACTTTGAAGAGAGGAAGTAATAGTATGAGAAGAAACATTGGAAGACAAAGACATTTGAGGTTGCGATAAACACAAGTTGTCATCTACCTCATTCTCACTCACAACAAAAGTGTCAATATGTTCCTCTCCTTTTGGAACCTCAATCTCTTCATGCACAATTTCTTTCAAGTCAAACTCATTTAACATGTCAAAAAACTTTTCCATTTCCTTGGCTCTCTTTTCATGCTCTCTTCTCTCAACCTTTGTAAGCTTTGCTTGCTTCATTAATTCCCAATGCAAAATATGAGCTTCATCCCTTATAAGAAAATTTTTCTTCTTTTTCTCATGCAAGTTAGAATGATTCTTTTCTACATATCTATCATCCCTAACATGGCTACAATATGCATCACATGTAACACATCTTGAAGAAGGTGTAGCATATCTATCCAAAGCATGCTATTATGTGCCATGTCTACCATGATATCTATCATATTTATGCAAGACATATTTATCATCATAAGCATAAGCATAGGGAATAGGGTTACCTCTAGAATGAGTGTTTACATTCCTTTTAGGAGAATCGTAAACATCATGATTAGCATATCTCCTTTTTGCTCTATCAAGCGCCTCATATACACCCTTAATCTTCTTATCCAACAATTTATCAAAATGACTAGTGAAAGCTTCAAAAATCAAATTGGTGTTGCCTTGGGATGATGAAGCATAAGGAACATCCATTGTATCAAGTATCAAAGTAAAATAGAAAAAAAGTGTATGAAAGAAAAACTATGCAAGCCAATCGGCTAAAACTAAACCAAAAATAAGGAAAGTATACAACTAATCAAAAGTGGAAAATAAAAGTTTAGCTAATGACCTCACCAATGCACTCAAGCTTACAAGTGTTTCACTCAAAAAGAAAAACAAAATTCACTCGTGTATGGCATTCTTTGAAAGGCTTTTGTTAGAATGTTGGTTCACTCTTGCCTTTTACCACTCTTGTCTCTTTGTAAAGACTTAGCAAGCAAGCTTCAAAGAATTTAGAAACTTATCCCAATTTAATGGTTCCATAGTGGCAAAACTCCCAAAGGCTTAGCAACAAGTTTAGGCGCAAAAAAAAAAAAAAAGTGACAAAGAATACAAGCAAATGAAAACTCAAAGACAAAACTTAGAGGCCAACAAGACAAGCAAGAAAAGAAGACTCAATCAAATGAAAGCTACTCAAAATGGAAAATATGACAAGGGACAAAGGCACAAGAAAAAGAAGTAAGAAAACTAGACAAATTGAAAGAAATAATGGAAGCAAGATATACTCAAAATGTTCAAAGCACCAAAGCAATCAAATCCACAAAAATTGTAGTAAGATTGGCCAAAAACTAATTTTTTTTTGTCTTTCTATTGTTTTTGAATAAATAGCACCACCGATTTTTTTGTATTACTAGCTGCACCACCCAGATTTTTTTTAGTGCTGCTTCAGATATTTTTTTTCGCATTCCTCTGTTTTTTTTGGTACAGTGCCCTTTTTTTTGTGATAATGACTTAACCTAAACTCACTAACAACAATTAGCAAACACCAATCACAATAAAGGAATGAAACATCAAATATTCAAGAATCAAGCATTGAACATGAAGAACACTCAAGAACACATAAGAACATAAGTGCAAAATTTTTGCAAACAACACTTGATCCAAAGGTTTTCCACCAAGGAGAATCCAAATTTCAACTCCAAATCACCAAATTTCAAAAGAATTATGCAGAAAAATCACAATACGAAAATTGGGGAAAAAAGGAAAAAACTTGCACATGAACCAAGAATGAAGGGGAAAGATCAAATTGAAGCCAAATATCAAGAGATTAAGCACAAACAAGCTTCAATAAACCAAATCTCAATCATAGATCATAGAATTTTCAAGAAATTGAAGATGAAATGGTTGGAATCAAGAATAACTACAAAGTGAAGTCCAAGGCTCTAGGATACCAAATGATGAAAATGGAGGTAGATCTAGCTTCAATTATGGAAATTCTTGCATCACAAACACAAATGAAAATTAGGTTAGCAAGAAACACAAAAATGAAAATTGAAAAGAGAAGAAGATGGGAAGAAGAGGAATGAGTGGATGTCATTTCTAGCCTAAGCAAGAAGATAAATCCATGGGGGAACCGCCACAATGGAATTGAAATCATTGATAAGGTCATCAAAATTCCAAAGCTCACAAAATAAGGCTCACAAGAGAGAATGCTCTCCAAGAAATCTCAATGTCAATCAATGATAAAAAGTTGTCCACAAAAAACCTAATGTGGGTATTTATACTACTACCTAGAGGACTAAAAGTGGTGCATAAGAAATTGCAAAGTAGCCCCTAAAAATTGAAACAAAATTGAGGGACTTAAAAACAAAAACTAAAAATGTCTAACATAATGTGAGCTAAGACACTAACTCACACTTCATACAAAAATAATGCAAACCTAACAATTTATTCTCTAAAACAAACATTTATTTGAAAAATATTAAAATAAGTATGAAATTCTTCCATGTTGACCGTTGCTTGCTCTTCTTGGAACTTCAATCCAAAAGAAATCCATGATCACATCATCCTAAAACACTTAAAACACGCAAAACTACATCTATTAGAGCAGCATGCACGTGAGCACGCAGAACTGGGCGTGAGGACGCCCAAAATAGGGAAGTTGTGCGCGTGAGCACGTAAGAATGGCGTAAGCACGCTAGTTCTACAAAGGGGGCACGTGGGCATGCTGCTGAGGATGTGGGCACGCCAAAGGGGATGTAGCATTCGGCCATTTGTGCGTGAGCACGCCTTCTAGGAGCCTGGGCACCACAGAATTGCCATATGCTCCCTCCAATAAGTCCTACAAGTCAAGTTCAAGACTATGAAGCATATTACAACACTTGATATGATTTGAATTACATTAGAAAACATCACTACTAGCTAATGTATTCAAAAGGTCTTGGTTGTGGCTTCAAGCTTCTTGTCCATGGCTTCCTTATTCATGCTCACATCAAGAAAAAATATCCAATTTGGCACCAACATGTCTGTTCTCAAGTGTAGGATCACCAAACAAAGGAATATTATCAAGAATGTTTCCATGATGATGCCTATTAGGCCGTGGCCCATGATGCCTAGGAATGTCAGGCAAGTTATCATCCGAAATGTCATTCATATTACCAAGTCCAGCATTCCGACCATGCCCAAACAGTGGAGTTTGCCTAGGTTGTCTATGCAAATTATGAACACGCCTAGTATCATTAGCATGATGAGCACTGTGGAAAGAACTAGGTATACCTTCACTTTTCCTTGGAGGAGATGGAGCTCTATGGTGGCCATCCCTTCGGCCACTTGAATGCTTATTTGGAGCCTTGAGGTTGTCAAGCTCAATAAAAAGACCTTCAAGTTTCTTGTCAAGCACTTTGTCAATATGACCCATCAAGCTTCAATAATCCAAATCCCTATCATAGATCATAGAATTTTCAAGAAATTGAAGATGAAATTGTTGAAATCAAGAATTACCACAAAGTGAAGCCCAAGGCTCTAGGATACCAAATGATGGGAATGGAGTAGGATCTAGCTTCAATTATGGTCATTCTTGCATCAAAAACAACAAAAAACACAAAATTAGGTTAGCACAAAGCACAAAAATGACGAGGAAGGAGAGGGAAGAAGAAGGATTAATGGATGCCACTTCTAGCCTAAGTAAGAAGATAAATCTAATGGTAGAACATTCACGATGGAATTGGAACCCATTGACAAGGTCATCAAAATTCCTAAGCTCATAAGCTAAGGCTCACAAGAGAGAATGCTCTCCAAGAAATCTCAATATTCATTCAATGATAAAAATTTCCTACACAAGACTTAAGGTAGGTATTTATATTACTCTCTCTAGGGACTAAAAATGTGGCGTAAAATTAAGTGCAAGGCAGTCCCAAAAATTGAACAAACACGAGGGACCTAAATGAAAAAATTAAAATAAAATGTCTAATATAATTTGAGCTAATACAGTAGCTCACTTTAATACAAAAATAATCCAAAACTAACAATTTATTCCCTAAAACAAACTTTTATTTGAAAAACATTAAAACACGTTGGAAAATCTTCATTTGAATTAACAAGCTTGGTCATCAACAAGTCTTGTGTAAAAGGTTCCAACTTCATCTTCTTGGACCTAGTTAAAAGATCATCTTCAATGTTGACCTTCTTAGAGGCATCTTCAAGTCCTTGAACCTATACAAGCTTCCTTTCCTCCATGTTCTCATTAATAACTTGCCTTACATGAAATGTTATTGGTTGCCAATCATTGTTATCTTGTGCCACTTTGGCACAAGTTAGACAATTCCTTTTTTTATTTAATTTTTTTGTCTTTAAATTGTGAATAGAGGGTCCCGTTTAAAAAAAAAATTGGAATCATAAACGGGCCCCCAAAACGTTTTCTCCGCCCCTGAATAGATTTTCATTTTTGAAATATAGAGCAATGAATGCAATGAATGTGTATCTTAGAAAATCCGATTCAATGAATAAATGTTTATATAAGTCACTGTATTCTTCATCCTCAAGACACCGTTTTCTCCGTTTTTCTTCTTCTAAGGACTTCGTTCTCAATTCTCAGTCTTCAAATCTGCAAGTTTCAACGCCATGGGCATTTCAGGCGCACTGAATTCAGTCGTCACGCTTCAAACCTTGAATCGGAGTTCGAGTTGATCCGCTCCGCTGTCACATCGCACCTAATAATTTCCATGGACACCGAATTTCTCGGCACGGTCGTCCGTCCCGACGACAAATACTGGTACTAGAGATTAGTATTAAACTATAATAATAATAAGAAAGTGGGATAATACCAAGTTTTTTCAAAAAAAAAATATATACAGATTATTTTTAAAAGAAAGAAGACGACAACTTCTCATTAAAAATGTTAAAATGAAAGAAATTATATATTCTCAAATATATAATGTAATAATTCCAAAACAAGAAAACAGTTGAGGAATTATATTTGGTTTCAAAATAATATGAAAGAAATTCTTAAATAGAAATTTAAAATATAATAATTTTCATATGAAATATCATTTTGAAAGATTTAACATCTTTAGTTCCATTTTATTTATTTTATTATTTTTTAATTTAGAATATAATCAATTCTTTAGTTTATATAGTTTTAATAGGAGTAATAATTTATCTTTGTCTTTGTTGATTTTTAGAATGAAATTTAGGCAATTACTTCAATAGTTTGGATTGTTTTAATGGGGAAAAAATTATTCTTTTAGTATTGCAATCAATTGGATCATCACTTTTGATTTTAGAATATTTATTTCTCTACAAATTCTAAAGTAACCCGATATATAATAAGTTATGAACATCATATTATTGACTTTTTATTTTTAACTCATTAAATAACTTTTACTGATAAAAAACCATTAACTTAGTTTAAATATACTCATGAATTCAAAATTAATTTGAAACTTTGCTCTAAACCTTCACTTTTATTTTAGAATGTCTTAAAATATATAGTAAGGTTTTAAAATTTACTGCCTATAAAATTTTGAATTATGAATGGAAAGAACAAAAAAAATCGAAAAAGCATGTTAAATTATAACACATATTAATCTTTCGAGGGAGAAAACCATAATTTCTTAAATAAAAAGTCAAGAATGTGTAATTTAAACATTTCTCATCCATAGGGATTTTAATTTACTCTCATTAAAAATAATCACAGTTTTTTTTGAACTAATAACAACAAGAAAAAAGATTTTCGTACTCACGTTTTTTGTACTTACTCTGTATTCATCGTTACGTACATTAAAATATCTGCTTATATATATTTCATTAAATAACTTTTTTATAATTGTTTTTTCAAAATTGACCTTTTTGAAAATTTGCTTTAATATTTCCCTTTTTACATTCCTACTCTAAATCTACTCACTTCTAAGTTTTTCATCTCTAACATTTGAAGAAGAAAGTATCGAGATTGACATATTAAAGTAGTAAAGAAATTAGTTATATATATTTTTATCCTTGAGCTACTGAGAAAACTTTTGAGTTAAGGTACAATTAATTTTGAATTGCTAAAATCGATATTGGTTGACAAATTTGGGTTTGCATTGTATTGTTCAGGTTTAAGTAGAATGAGAATTGAAAACCACATAAACTGAGAGAAAAATAAATGTTTGAGATTATTAATGCACAAAAACCGAGGCTTTGTTTTGAGAACAGTATTATGAGAAATGTTTATGCCTCAAGCAAAAAACAAGTCAAAACCCCCAAATCATTTTGAATGATAATCATCTAACTTATAAATGTAGCAATTTCAACCATTTTTACCTCAAGGCATTCCTCTGTTTCATCTTTGACTCAAGCTGATATATTGTTATCCTTTGATAGCAAATAACAAAAGCTTAAACTTTTAGAAAAGATTAAAATTTTAATAATATTCAATCTGATTTATTAATTTCCATACCATAGTTGTAGTGCTCAATGCTCATTCTTTATGTTCATTCATATATATATTATTATTCAAAATAGTCACTATCTATGTCAAGGTGCGTATCATTTCATTAATTAATTACTTAATGGTAATCCACTTAATTAGAGTAGTTTGTGAAAACTACTTACTTAAATTCAAGTTTTACTTGTTTGAAACAACTTTCAATTTCATATTAATTTGACATGGAGAAAGCAAAATTTATGGGAAAAGAGCAGCCTAAAAAGATTTTTGATGAACTCCATTTCCTAAAAATCTAAGATTTGATCATATTCATATTCATACTCGTTGAAGAGAAGCATTCCATAGAATTAGATGATCTAAAATCTAAAATTTCATATTCAGTTTGACCACTGGGATAATCAAACATATATCAGTAATAGTTTCTTACGTGCGAATTGTATGTTTTCAGTAATGAGCAAACAGTAATTTGACGTTTGACAAGCAAGCAAGCTCTTTACTCCTAAGGAAATTGACATTATCACAGTTTATGCTCTCAACTCTCAAATGGAATCAATATGCAACCGACCACAATTTAGACATTATCACAGTTTATTCTCTGCCTTCCTCAATTAAGGAATTTGACACCGAACACTCTTTCCCTCTCTACCTAGACCTACCTACACTTTCAAACAAGCACAACAAAATCTAATTTTATTTGAAATCAAATGAAAAATGAAAAAAGGAAAAGAGTAAACATGCCTACTTGCTGGTGCAATTCAGGCGCGTTTGGTTGCCGGTAGCAAGGAGCTCCGACGGCGACGACGTAAAGCGACGACGAGTTAGGTGGGAGAAGGTGGTGGGTGAGTGTGACCTTGGAGGGAGAGTAAGGGAGTGATGTTCACGTTAGGGTTCGTAGCGAATGATGGAGAAAATTTTGAATATAAATCTTTGCGATCAAAATTATTAAGAGCGGCGACCGAATTTTGGTTTCGCATTCCCTCGCAAATTTTATGTCAACATTGTGACCGAATAAATGCGGTCACAACCGTTGAGATTTTTTCTAGCGCAAAAATCATATTTTGCAAATTAAATAACGACTCCTTGGGACCGATATTTAGCGACTGGATATATTTTATCACTAAATCAGGGAGATTAAATGACGACTCCTTCGGTCAACATTCTTGATTTTTCTTGTAGTGGAATGACAAGTGAAAAACATAAACGGAGACAAAAAAAAGGGAGATTATAAATGTACAAAAACCGAGGCGATCCAATAGAAGTAAATATTTTTAGCTTTAGTCAAAATCATTTTCATCAAAACAAAAGTTAAAACACACCGGCCCAAAGTTGTTTGATTATGAGTTAGAAAAATTATCAAAATTGATTTTGGTTGCAAAAATCAATTTTGGCTTTAGCAAAGTAACACTTGCTTTTACGTTGAGTTGGAAATTTGTATTGTATTTTTACTCTAAATTTGCTTTTAAGTAAAAATCCCCAAACATAAATTATGTTAATTTAAAATCAATTTTACACAAAATTAATTATATGAAACTACATTGATCCAAAATCAATTCTACGGCCACTAAACCAAATACAGGCTGAAAATTTTAAACAAAAAACCATGATAGAACAAGTTTATAGGATTATTTTTTATTCATTAAAATTATAGAGAGAGAACTTCGGAATATACTCCTATAAATTCTTGAAACTTGCGGACCTAATATGCTTTCACTGTGTCAAACCCATTTATATAGTTTATAGGATAATTTTTTCTTATTTGGCATGTTGACTCATCAGAATAAAAATTATAATGTAATATAACAACATAACTTATCATATCATACTTGTACTTTTAAACAAATGGTTTTATTATAACAAATCTTAAGGAAAACTTTTTAAAATCGGTAAAACAGAATTATTTGTTTTTGGAAAGATAGGTTTTTTTATCAATTATTTGAAAAGCAAAGATAATATATAAAATGTTTTATCTGGTAAATATACTTATGGTTATATTTCATTTTGGAAATAAAAATCAAATCTCGTAAATAATATACTTTTTCTAGTTAAAGAAATCTATTTTAATAATACACTTTTAAATAATTTTTTTTTATTTCATTGTTAAATAGATAGAGGGGCGTTTCTGAGCATGTTCAAATTGCCCGACCGTACACGCCCCCAAAATATATTATATGATTCATTTTACATTCAATATAATATGATAAGAGTAAATGATATGGTGTTTTGTCCTCTAGCATCACCAGCCGAGTTCGAGTCATGGGATTAGCATTTTGGAGTTTACTTTTTCTCTTTTTCCTCCTTTTCCAGGCGATTTATAGGCACACACGTCCTTTTTTCTCCCTCTCCCAATACCACATTGAATGTAACATTACTTTGAAATTCATACCAATATTAACTTCCGAAAAAAAGAAAAAATTTGTGTAAAGTATTTTTCTATGGATTTTTCTAACTTGTGTCTATGGACACAAGTTAACAATGATTGGATTAGAATTTTTAATTGTTGGATTTGATTTATTTTACTATACCCTATATGCACCCACTATACCCCTCACCACCCGCTTCTTAATAACTTCCCTTACATGAAATGTTATTGGTTACCAATCATTGTGATCTTGTGCCCTTTTTTTATTTAAAGATCTTGTACCCATGGGCACAAGTTAGAAAATCTCTTTTTTTATTTAAAGATTTTTTTTCTTTAAATTGTGAATAGAGGGCCCCGTTTATTTTAAAAAAAAATTGGAAATATAAACCGGGCCCCCAAAACCTTTGCTCTGAATTGATTTTCATTTTTGAAATATAGAGCAATGAATGCAATTAATGTGTATCCTAGAAAATCCGATTCAATGAATAAGCGTTTATATAAGTCTCTATATTCTTCATCCTCAAGACACCATTTTCTCGGCTTTTCTTATTCTAAGGACTTCGTTTTCACTTCTCAGACTTCAGTTCTGCAAGTTTCTAACACCATGGGCGTTTCAGGCAAACCCAATTAAGTAGTCACACGCTACCAAGTAGCCTCCTAACAACAAGCAAGTCACCCTCATTTGAAAAAAGTTCTTCATCACTATTACTTTCATAACTACAAGAAGTTTGAGAATGAGAATAAGCATTTGAAGAACTATCCCAAGAGTCATAGACACCATCAATACACATCATGGTTTTCTTGGAAGGGCATTGAGAGGCAATGTGCCCTCGGCCCAAGCACTTAAAGCACTTGATGTTGCTTTGTTTTTCTTTGTCATCTTCTCTTTCATGAACTTTTTCTTTTCCTTTGGAATATGAGGATTTAGAAGAGGAAAAGCTCTTGTGGCCGTGGCCATCCTCAAAATCTTTAGAGCCCTTTTTGAAAGCCATTTTGTAATCCTTATCGAAATCCTTTTCAAAACTCTTTTTAAAACCTTTATCAAAACCACCTTTAGAAGAAGATTTTCCATAGGCATAAGAATAAGGCTTAGAGGATCTAGAATGATAGTATGAGTCTCTATCTTGCCTTTGAAGTTGAGATTTAACTCTTTGACATTGATGCAACAAAGAAGCCATAGAAACATGATCATGCAATTCAACAATATCTCTAATCCTAGCATGCAAACCTTCCATGAATCTAGCCATAGTGGCTTCGTCAAACTCTTGGATGTTTGCTCTAGTGAGAGCCATCCACATGTCCCTATAATAGGTTTCCACACTCTTGGATCCATGGGAAATGCCTTGAAGCTTTCTATGAAGTTCCTTCACATAGTGAGGGGGAACCCTTCTCAATCTATGTCTGACTTTCAATTCATCCCAACTATTAATAGGATGCCAAGGAAAAATAGTTTTCTTTTGGTTATACCACCACATCAAGGCATAACCATTCAAATGAAGAGTAGCCAAAGCAATTTTCCTATTATCATCAAATCTTTGAATGCGAAAAATATGATCCAATTTGATTTCCCATTCAAGATATTTTTCCGAATTAGTACTACCATCAAAAGAAGTGATGAGGTTGAGACCTCATAGAGATAGGATCTAGCTTCAATTGAGGACTTAGAACCCTAATTTGAAAGAAGAAGAGGAACTAGAACGCGGAGGAGAAAGAAGATGGATGGAGAAATCGCTACCCTAACCGAAGTTAGAGATAAGATCGTCGTAGCATCGCCACATTGGTGTTGAAAACCAATGATGAGATTGCAATTCAACTTCAATAGCACTTTAATAAAAACCCTACCAAGAGAAGACTAAGCTCTCAATTTCAGAATTCCATTCAAATGATCAAAGTTTAGTCTCAAACAAGTCACAAGGTATTTACATGGGTCCTAAAACACTTAAAACACACAAAACTACATCTCCTACAGCAGCATGCGCGTGGGCACGCAGAACTGGGCATGAGCACACCAATAATAGGGAGGTTGTGCGTGTGGGAACGCTGGTTCTGCAAAAGGGGGTGTACGTGGGCACGCTGCTGAGGGCGTAGGCACGCCAAAGGGGATGTAGCTCTCGGACATTTGTGCGTGGGCAAGCATTCGAGGAGCTTGGGTACCCCTAGAACTGCCATATACTCCATCCAATAAGTCCTACAACTCAAAATCAACACTATGTAGCATATTACAACACTTGACAAGCTTTGAATTCAATTGGAAAGCATCACTACTAGCTAATGTATTCAAAAGGTCTTGGTTGTGGCTTGAGGCTTCTTGTCCATGGCTTCCTTATTCATGCTCACATCATCTCCTCTCCCTTAGAAAGAATTCGTCCTTGAATTTAAAGGGTAAAGGACCTATAAGAGCACATAAGCAAGGGTAAGTTCCAAGAATCAACAAATAATACCACCTAAATGAAACACAAAAACCGCAAACTTCCCAAGTGGAGATATAGTAGCAAAACAATAAAAATCACAACACATGAAAACATGCCAAGAAAACTCCTCACAAAACACAAGCATAAGGAGATTTGCAATTGGTGGGACTTGTAGAGACTTGCTAGAAATATGACAAGTTAATGCAAAGGGCAAATAGTGTATAAGAAATGAGTCCAACAAATGAATTACAATTGTAGAAGTGATAGTGGACTTCTCATGCACAAAGACATCATCTATAAGACCCATGGACATACTTCTAGACAAGACAATCAAGTATAAAGTATTATGCAAGCAAAGAAACACAATGTTACCACATTTGGCTATCCAAAATCTATGCACAATCAAAGAAATAGAGCCAAAATGGTAATCATTCAAAGTATCAAAGGCAAAGGGGAAAGAAGAATACCTTAGAGCTTGAACCAAAGAAGGTAATGAGAAATTAACAATAAAACCACAACCTTTTTGGGCCAAAGATTTAACTTCCATCTCATGTGAAATATCGCCACTAAAACCTTGCAAAGAGAGCAAACAATTTTCTAGGCAAAACATCAATATTAGCATGTGACACAAGGGTATCATGATGGAATAAGAATGAAGAATGCCTAGCTAACAAGATGTGTTTGTTCACAAGCGTTGGAGTTGTTGGTGTGGAAAGGATACCCTCATGCTCACTCCCTTTCTTCTTAGAGTGTACCTTAGCTCTTATATGTTGATGACCTTGAACATTGCTAAGGGTCTTAGGTGTCACATTGTCTTTAACAAACTCATGTTGTGATTGTTCACATTCCCTTTTCTTTTTCATAGCAAGTTGGTCTCTACTAACCTCCTTGTGAGGTAAGGGAAAGAGATTAATGTGGTGACCCTTAAAATCAAAGGCATATGTGTTAGAGTGACAATCATGAATGGCCTTTCTATCAAATTGACAAGGCCTACCCAACAAAATATGGTTTCTTCCATTGGGACCACATCACATAAAATGTTATCACTATATTTGCCAAATGTCAAAGACACCAAAACATGCATATCAACAACTAGGTAATCATGATCATTTCACCATTGAAGTTTGTAAGGCCTAGGGTGCAAAGAAGTACACAAATTAAGTTTAGGAAAAAGTATAGTACTAGCAATATTTGCACATGACCCACAATCAATGTTTAAGGAGAAAATAGCATTATGTACCATGAACCTAGTGTGGAAAATGTTCTCCCTTTGAGTGTCATCATCTTCTTTGGGCAAAGCACCAAGTAGTCTTCTCACCACAAGAACATCACCCTCCAAAGGAGGTGTATCACCATCACTACTAGCATTATCACTAGAAGAAGATGAGTACGAAGGAGAGGGGGAAGAAGAATTCAAATATTCATACTCACCATGTTTTAAAATCATAGATTTCTTAGAAGGACATTGGGAAGCAATATGCCCCCTACCAAGGCATTTGAAGCATTTAATGGAAGATTGTTTTACCTTTTCTTCTTGCCCACCATATCCTTGCCTTTGGAGAAAGAAGGGTACTCTTTACCCTTAGAAGAGGTTTTCTTGGAAGGACACCTCTCTTTGCCACTAAAGGAAGAGGTAGGTGACTCATACCTTGAAGATTTGTTGTGCCTTGCATGCTTGTGCTTATCATAAAAAGGGTTAGAAGATTTAGAGAATGTCGAATGATAATAGGAAGCCTACATTTCTTTTCCAAACAAGCCTCTACCCTACATTTTTCTCAAAGGCATTAATAAAACCCCAAACGTTGGGGTGAAGTTGTGAAGGCGCGACCTCAATTCAGTTGAGGATCTCGACTTGGAAGCCTGAAAAGGGGAAGTGGAGACGGATGACGTAGAAAAGCAATCATAGAGTATAAGGAAGTCTGGAGCACCCCTTCGGGGGCAGCATCCGATCCTCTCGTTGGGATCCACGTGTTCAACTTTGTATAGGGTGATAGGAGCTGAAGGGACATCCTCTGCTGGCGTAGCCCTAGGAAAGTGCATGGCCTCCCTAAGCTCAACCTCCGCGACATGAAATTTCAATGTCGAAGATAACCCGGAAGGGACTTGAAAGATGTCGTGGTTTATCTAGAACATCCTCTTACTTCTCGTATGCCCTGGAGCCTTTTTAGAACTTCAATTACGGCGGCTTTCTTAGATGGGCCATACCATTCCTGAATCGTCTGGCGCCGACGCTCTAAGGCCTTGCTCTTGGAAGGTCTCCTAGCGACTTGAGTAGGGGCAGAAGTCGTGGGCGACTCGGAACCCGACATGGAGATAGAAGCCGACATGGGTTCTACAATAGAAATAGGAGGAACACAAAGAGGGTCAGAAGAGCCAGAATCAGAGGAATTAGTAGAAGAAGCAAAACTAGAAGATTCAAACGAGGTACAGACTATGAAGGAAACAGGAAGCCGTAACCTAGACATTGTAGCATTGTCATTACCCTCGGAAGAGTCATCATACTCATATTTACAAACCCCATACCTTAAAGGTATGTGGGCAACAGATTGTGAAAAGGGAGCCCCTGAGAAAGCAACACATTGGGGAAAACCAGGGATAAACTCCCCAAAGGCTTCAAAGAGAGGTTCATTGTCAGAACCAGAGGTTGAAGGGGGAGTGGGGATGTGATGCCCACTGCCATCACTTATTTCTGGCCCAGAAGATGCACCAACAAAATCCCCAACTTTCCCACAAAGAGATTCCTTTAGGGGATAATTAGTGGGTCTCTCAGGAGTTGACATTTTGAGAAAAATAAAGAAGAAATAAATTACACAGAGAAAATGAGCAGAGAACGGAAGAAGTACCTGAGAAAGTTGAAGAGGAGAAGGTTGAAGATGGTTGGAAAACAGTAGGAAGAGAAAGAACAGACTGTAAACAAAGAAAGAATACGTCGCCAGAGACACGTGTCAAGATGAAAACTGATGGTAGAATCGAAACGACAACGACTTAAAAGGGGTACACGTCACCAGATCATGTCAGGGTTAGAAGTCAACGGCATGCCTCACGACATACCGCACACTTGGGGGCAACAGTTATGGACCTAACCCGCAAGAGAGGCACATGCTATGCCCACGTGGGTGGCTTAAGCCGTAGGTACCATGTCATGTTCATCATGACATGGGCACCCAACTTAAGGCTTGGGGGGTTTCACCCCCATGTGGGGTCGCTTACATATCCGTACTTATCGCCACAATTCACGTGGATATGACAGTGACAAGTTTGACTTTAGTAGCCTAAAGAGCTTTATAAATACCGGTAACCTATCTTCATTTGGTACACTTTTACTACTCGATATCTGAGTTACCTTCACTTACCTTCAGTGTGAGAGCTTATTGACTTGATTGTCGGAGTGCTTGCAGGAACCCCTCATCGCCAGGTGAGTGGGTGAAGGACTCAAACCACCTACTGGAGGCCAGAATGGAGGTTATGGCCGCCATGCTCAGTGCATGACGGATCAATACTGATTTTAGTTTGATATATCTCCTTTGATCTTGGACATTAAATTTCTAATCTTTTATCTCTTATCTCTCGAATGAGTTCACGCAAGGCCAAAGTTGTTTGTCTAATTTGAAACATTTTTTATGTTTGGCCATGCATTAACTATAAGTGTGTTTAATCCTAAGGCGTGCGACTAGCCGCTCAAAGTTCATTTTGACTTGAGAGGATATCAAAAGTAGAATTCTATGGGTTTACGATTTTGCTGGGTATATTTTTTTGGCTATTTTTATTAAAAAAAAAATTTATCATGAAATTATACTTTTTATTAGACTACAAATTCATTTTGTTCAAGACGACGATAGTGCTGCTCATACAAAGGCTATTAATTTACACCCATCATGCTAGTTTCGTGATTAAAGAACTTAAATTAACTTATAACTATTATAAACTATTTTTATAACTTGAATTATTAACACAAATTGACTTAGTGTAGTAAGACATATTGATTGTGCTTGTGCCCTTCTTCATCGAGCTTTTGCTTTGCTTCAACTTAACATTCAGTCATCCATATACATTCCGAAGCTAATGTTATTGTGGATTGAATAGCAAAGTCTGAACTGCTTTATCCTCACCACAAGCATGAGCAAGTCTAAGTTGAAAGGGATGGAAAGATTGGTTTTTTGAACTTTATAAGGGATAAGTTGTGCTTTAAACAAGATACCATTCAAAGGATAATGTGTTGTTTTTTCTTTCTTCTTCTTTTTAGTGCTTTCATTATAAACAATTGGGTTTCTGGAATTTATTTTCAAAACCTTGTAAATATTTAAATCTATTTTATTAGTTCTCAAAATTATATATCTTTTATATTAGTAACCACTCATACGGTTAGTTTTTTTTCTCCTTAGATTTTGTCCAGCAACTAGGGTTTCATATCCTATGGGAGTTCATGGTTTGAACATGGCTGTTAGGGATATCTTCCAAATGATAAACGTCATTAGGAGTTTTCATAGTTGCTCTAGCCTCTGCATTCATAATCATTTTTGGAATTCCTTTAATGTTTTCCAAGACAACACCAATAATTTGTCTTTATATGTTTGTAAGTGATTTACTTATCTTCTGAGCTAAAATCCCTAATATATAAGTAATGAGATCCATTTTTGACTTAAGTATTTTTTCACATGATCAATTATTCTTTCTCCTGATTTGTAACGGTGGTGGGAATGAATGTAATATGTTTCCCAGGTTAATGTCAATAATGCGTCACAATTGGTTTGTAAGTCGTTTACCTTTCTTGCATATTAAAATCCCATATATATATATATATATATATATATATATACACACACACAAACAAGATCAGTGTTTGACTTATTATTGTTATTGGGTGATCAATTGTTTTTTTTAATCAATAATTCGTTCCAAACTAACCCGAGTTAGTTAGGATTGGCTTTGGTTTAGTTTTGAGTTAAATTTATAAAATGAAAAAAAATTAGAAAATCTGAAAAAAAAATACTTGGTAACAAAACTTAAAAAGTGATTGAACTTCAAAGTACGGAGGAACAAATCTAAAATACTTAACATATAAAGCAGCAACTATAGAACAATATCATAAAGAAGTTCTTAAATTAAGGATGTAATCTTGGTTGTTGGTTACACATGTAATCTTGGAAGTTATTCCACCATTCACTCAGAGTTATGTATAGGTGGTTCTTTGGGAGATTGAAATTGCAAAGTTAAGAGGTTTTAATTAAATAAGTGACCATTGAGTCCGATTATTGGAAAATGATGCATATTTCTAGAAAAACATAGAAAACGGTAACAATTAATTTTTAGGGTAGTTTTTTTTTTAACAAAACAGAACACACCGAAATTTAATAAAATATATACATATATCAAAATACTAATATATACATCAGTCTAGAGAATCTACATATGTCCAGCTAAGGTAGTCATACAAAGACTCTAATGACTACCTAAGTATCAGGAAAGGGCTATAAAACTGCTCACGCGCTGACACCATCCGAATCCGAGCCACCTGCAATACTGTAACCGTCAGTTATATGCTCGACATATAGCTGAGTAACCCGTCGTCCATAAAAATAGTTTTATACAATATTTCCAGTCTAATTGGAAAACCATCCCAAATCTAATCCTAGCCAACATACACACAATAAGTACCGTTTGAATCACATAGATATGTATGCATGATCATTTTCCATTTTCATTTATTTCCTCTTTTAACAGGAAACGCTGTGCACCGAGAATCCACCAAAACATGTGATAGTAACGCGTATTGAGCTCATCATCATCACGGTTCTGGCGAGTGTCCCCCAGGATCCTCCTGCCGGGCTACTAACTCTCTCTCGAGCTTGCCCAGGGAACCATCTACCTCATGAAGATAGTACCCTTTGTACTTAGACTATCTACCTCGTGAAGATAGCCTAGTACTTCAGGTTATTTTCCCCCTTTCGTGATAACCCTACATTCTCATCTTTTCCATTTTCTGCTCTAAACTATTTTTATTACTAAAAAATATTAACACTGATTGACTTAGTATTGTAAGACTTTTTGATTGTGCTTGTAACCCTCTTCATCGAGCTTTTGTTTTGGTTCAACTTAATATTCAGTCATCCATATTCTTCGAGAAGCTAATATTATTGTGGATTGTTTAGCGAGCTCTGAACATAATCTAGATGCCGATTGCAAAGTTTTTTATTGTGTTTTATCTTTTTCTCTTGTTGCTTTGTATTATTACTTGACCCTTCCACTTTTATGAGAGGTTTGTAGTTTTTCTTCCCTTTAATTCAGAAAAATGACTCATTTTCTTTTATACATTTTATAATTTCGAGTAAAAAATGAAAAGTTTAAATTTTCAAGTAAAAACATTTATCAAGAGGTCAAAATGGTAACAAAAAAATTTATTAACACTGATTGACTTAGTATTGTAAGACTTATTGATTGTGCTTGTAACCCTCTTCATCGAGCTTTTGTTTTGGTTCAACTTAATATTCAGTCATCCATATTCTTCGAGAAGCTAATATTATTGTGGATTGTTTAGCGAGCTCTGAACATAATCTAGATGCCGATTGCAAAGTTTTTTATTGTGTTTTATCTTTTTCTCTTGTTGCTTTGTATTATTACTTGACCCTTCCACTTTTATGAGAGGTTTGTAGTTTTTCTTCCCTTTAATTCAGAAAAATGACTCATTTTCTTTTATACATTTTATAATTTCGAGTAAAAAATGAAAAGTTTAAATTTTCAAGTAAAAACATTTATCAAGAGGTCAAAATGGTAACAAAAAAATTTATAGCAATTTTTCTAAAATTGCAAGTAGGTCCTTCCTTTCCTTTTAAGCCCCTCTTCTACATAATTTCTTAATTGTTGGAACTTGGTTCTTGAATTGAGCATATACCGCAATTAAATATCATCACTAGTAAATTGGGGATGTTATATTTCTAGAAACATATAGAGAACAATCCACGGATTCATGTAGCATATTCTAGAAGTGCTTGTGTAACTCTATTGTTATAAAAATAATAAATATTTAGAAATATAGAGAAAGCCCAAGTTGGGCTGAGTGTTTCTTGTAAATAGGCATTTTCTTTCATTATTTTGAGTTGAGGCGCCATATGTGCTCCCCAACTATGGGGTACTAATAAGTGCTCTCCCTCCTCCTTGAGATGTAACTATGTGTTATCAAATTCCACCCCTACTAGAAAAATAAATATTTCTCACGTTGACTATTCGAGAAAAATAATGTTGGTTCCCTTCTTAATTTTCTTCCTAACCTTTATCAACTATTCCCAACTTTTTTTTTAATAGAAATATTAACACCTACTTACTTAGTACAGGAAGACTTATTCATGGTGCTTGTAAACTCTTCACCGAGCTATTGTTTGGGTTCAACTTAATGAGTAGCATCGGAAGTTTGTTTTGGCAGATGATTTTTTGTGGGCATTGGAGAGGATAGGATTAGATGACCATTATGGGACTCTTTCTGTTCACCTGCAATGTTACCGTCCAAACGAGGTTAATGAGGGGCGTGCTCATGTGCGGCAACCTCCAATGCCTGATGATTTGCCTAGTTTCCATGCAGCCACTGTGGGTGCGTACCAGGGGCAACTTGAATCTGATTTGAGGCCGGTAAGAGGGAGACAAGGAGAAGGATTCAGTTCTAGTGGCTGCGGTGTGAACTACTTTGATCCTCACCACAAGACCGAGCAAGATTAAGTTGAAAGGAATGGAAAGATTGGTTTTTTGAACTTTATAAGGGATAAGTTGTATTTTAAACAAGATACCATTCAACGGATAATGTGTTATTTTTTCTTTCTTCTTCTTTTTAGTGCTTTCATTCTAAACTATTGGGTTACTGGTATCAATTTTAAAAACCTGGTAAATATTGATGTCTATTTTATTATTTACCAAAATTAAATATCTTTTATATTAGTAAACACTCATACTACTAGTTTTTTCTCCACACATTTACTCTAGCATCTAGGGTTTCATATCCTATGGGAGTTCATGGTTTGAACATGGGTGTTAGGGGTATCTTCCCAACGATAAACATCATTAAGAGTGTACATAGTTGCTCTAGCCTCTCCATTTATAATAATTTTTTGAATTGCTTTAATGTTTTCCAATACGAACACCAATAATTTAGTCTTTATATGTTTGTAAGTGATTTACTTATCTTGTGCGCTAAAATCCCTAATATATAAGTAATTAGATCCATGTTTGACTTAATTATTTTGTCACATGATCAATTATTCTTTCTTCTAGTTTGTAACGGTGGTGGGAATGAATGTAATATGTTTCCCGGGTTAATGTCAATAATGCGTCACTATTTGTTTGTAAGTCGTTTACCTTTCTTGCATACTGAAATCCCATATATATATACGAGATCAACGTTTGACTTATTATTGTTATTGGGTGATCAATTGATCTAGTTTTAATCTATAATTCGATCCAAACTAACCCAAGTTAGTTAGGATTGGTTTTTGTTTCATTTTGAGTTAACCTTTATAAAATACAAAAAAGTTCAAAAAAAATTAGAAAATCCTAAAAAAATACTTGGTAACAAAAAATTAAGAAGTGATTGAACTTCAAAGTATAGAGGAACAAATCTAAAATATTTAATATATATAGCATCAACTATAGAATAATATCATAAAGAAGTTCTTAAGTTAAGGATGAAGCGTGTGAGGAGAAAAAGGAGAAGGGATATTACACAATGCACAATGCATAGTAGTGGAATTTTTCGATCTGGGTATGATGAGGGATCTTGAAAATAGGGTCGTGCAACGTAAATAGGGTAATTAAGGATATCAAAACAAGATTTAGGGATAGGTATCGACATCTATTGTTGAAAGTAGAAGCTTGATATCATTTGGGCAATAGCGGTGAGGTGGTGATTGGTAGCAGTTACATGGTGTGGGAAAGAACAAGTTTTTTGGGGATCCTTGGTTGTTCGTTACACATGTAATCTTGGAAGTTACTCCACCATTCACTCAGAGATATGTATGGGTAGTTCTTTGGGAGGTTGAAATTGCAAAGTTAAGAGGTTTTAGTTAAATAAGTGATCATTGAGTCTGATTATTGGAAAATGATGCATATTTCTAGAGAAACATAGAAAACAATCCATGGATGCATATAGCATGTTCTAGAAGTGCCTGTGTAACTCTATAGATAGGCATTGTCTGTCATTATTTTGGGATAAGTCACCATATGTCCTCTCGAATAACCTTGGGGAACTAATAAGTGCTCTACCTCCTCCTTTAGATGTAACTATGTGTTCTCAAATTCTACCCCTACTAGAAGTGCTAGTGTAACTATATATAATGTTGGTTCCCTTCTTAATTTTCTTCCTAACCTTTATCACCTATTCTAAAATATTTTTGTTACTAGAAATATTAACACCCATTGACTTACTGTAATAAGACTTATTGATTGTGCTTGTAACCCTCTTCACCGACCTTTTGCTTTGGTTCAACTTAACATTCAGTCATCCATATTCTTCCAGAAGCTAATATTATTGTGGGTTGTTTAGCGAGTTCTGAACATGATCTAGATGTTGATTGCAAAGTTTTTTATTGTGTTTTATCTTTTGTTCCTGTTGCTTTGTATTATGACTTGACCCTTCCACTTTTATAAGAGGTTTGTAGTTTTTCTTCCCTTTAATTTGCATAAAGGACTCATTTTCTTTTATACATTTTATGATTTTGAGTACAAAATGGAAATTTTAAATTGTCAAGTAAAAACAATTATCAAGAGATCAAAATTGTAACTATAAAATTTATCAACCGTATAATAAATATTTTAAAATCAGTTTTCTAATTTGTACCTCTAAGAACACTACAAGAAGCATTAAATACAATTTAATAGTGGTTTGAATAACTATATAAGGTAAATATTAAATGTTATTTTTGCATTTAGGGAACTACAAAGAAGTAACTTTTAGTAAATATCTCGAATGTTTAGGTTTCAAGTTTTAGATTAATTTTTTTTAAGGGATATCTCAAGTACAGTTTTTACTCCTGTAAATTCTGATTTAGGATAATGTCATTACGAAAGTAGCATTTGACGTATATGCTTGAACAGAATATTGTTCCCGGTTTGGTACATCAGTCAAGAAGAACGGAATATGACACTGAGGCAAATGAACGATATAGATTAGTTCCGTTGAAAAAGGGTGGAACGGAAGATAACAGAACAAAACAAACACGAAAGAATTTTCATTATTTTCAGAGTCATTTTTTATTAATAAAATAATATATATTTAAATTCCTTAAACCTTATATTATATTTCTATCCAAAAGAATTTTAAAATGTTTTTAAAAAAAATTTTGATAATAAAAAGATATTCAACAAAATTTATATTTAATAATTACTTTTAAAAATATATTTAATGATTATATTTATTGAGAGATGTTTGTATTTAATAATTTATGTTTTTCATAAAATATTTATAAAAATTAATATATTTTAAAATTATTATTTAGTAATATTCATAATTCTTAGAAAGAAATTAAAAAGATATACTATTTTATTTTTCCTTTAATTTTATACTTCATTTCAACTAAAGTAGAATTTTATATGAATTACAAAAAGTATTTTCTATATTTTAATCTTCCCTAAATATAAACTAATACATATGGTCCTGTTCTATTCTATAGTCCCCAAACACAGTACATAGTTTTGTTCCACATGCGGTTTCATTCTGTTCTGTTACCAAACGCTATCGAAAAAGTCCAAATGCACCAAACAAAAGACACCTAACTTCCACAGTATCTAAGTGCTTATATAACAAGGGAGCAGAAAAATTGACTGTCAAAACTAAACTTGAGCATTAAAAAAATAAACACTCAACTTGTACATATTGCGTCAAACTATTACAACCTACAAGCTAAAACAAAAACCAAGCATAAAGTAAATTAAAAGGAAGGCTTGACCTAAACTAGATTTCACTAAAAAAATTTGAACTTCTCTAAAACTAATACTAGTAGAATGCAAAAACCAAAGTTGATGAGATAGAAAAAAAAAATTGTAGTGATGAGAAGAATTCAATAGAGACTAAGCAAATCTCTTGATGTGGATGTGCATCAAAGCCAATCTGTCAACGTATGTCTTGTTATATATTTTGGTGTATCATTTTCCTTGTGATCTTGTGGGGTTATGTGTTTGTTACATTGTTGCCTCTTTTACTTAGTATGTATGTAGATTTTTGTTTAAAAAATATTTTTTAAATCGGTAAAACAGAATTTTTTGTTTTTGGAAAGATAGGTTTTTTTTATCAATTATTTGAAAAGCAAAGATAATATATATAAAAATGTTTTATCTGGTAAATATACTTATATGATGCATTTTACATTCAATATAATATGATAGAGTAAATGATATGGTGTTTTGTCCTCTAGCATTACCACCCGAGTTCGAGTCATGGGATTAGCATTTTGGAGTTCATTTTTTCTCTTTTTCCTCCTTTTCCATGCGATTCATAGGCACACACGTCCTTTTTTCTCTCTCTCCCAATACCACCTGGAATGTAACATTACTTTGAAATTCATACCAATATTAACTTCCAAAAAAAAGAAAAAATTTGTGTAAAGTATTTTTCTATGGATTTTTCTAACTTGTGCCCATGGGCACAAGTTAACAATGATTGGATTAGAATTTTTAATTGTTGGATTTGATTTATTTTACTATATCCTATATGCACCCACTATACCGCTCACCACCCCGCTTTTTAATAACTTCCCTTTTTTTATTTAAAGATTTTTTTTTCTTTAAATTGTGAATAGAGGGCCCCGTTTATTTTAAAAAAAAATTGGAAATATAAACCGGTCCCCCAAAACCTTTGCTCTGCCCCTGAATTGATTTTCATTTTTGAAATATAGAGCAATGAATGCATTTAATTTGTATCTTAGAAAATCTGATTCAATGAATAAATGTTTATATAAGTCTCTATATTCTTCATCCTCAAGACACCATTTTCTCGGGTTTTCTTATTCCAAGGACTTCGTTTTCACTTCTGCAAGTTTCCAACGCCATGGGGGTTTCAGGCAAACCCAATTCAGTAGTCACGCGCTACCAAGTAGCCTCCTAACAACAAGCAAGTCACCCTCATTTGGAAAAAGTTCTTCATCACTACTACTAGCATAACTACAAGAAGTTTGAGAATGAGAAGAAGCATTTGAAGAACTATCCAGAGAGTCATAAACACCATCAACACTGATCCGTCATGCTTAGAGCATGGCGGCCATGACCTCCAATTTGGTCTCCGGTGCAGTGGTTTGAGCTCTCTAGCACTCACCTAGCGGTGATAGGGGTATCTGCAAGCACTCCGACGGTCAAGTCAGCTAAGTGTTACAGAATGAGAGTCTCACATATCAAGTAATGAATATGTACCAAATGAAGTTGAATAATAGGTATTTATAGAGCTAATAGGGCTACTAATGTCAAACCTGTCACTGTCGCACTTCCATGAATTGCGGCGGTAAGTACTGTAACTGACTCCACGTGGGGGTGGTGCTCCTCAAGCTCTAAGTCGGGTGTCCATGTCGTGGATAACACGACATGGTACCGCTGGCTTGAGCCCCCACGTGGGACCTGCACGTGCCTCTCCTGTGGGTTAGGTCCATAACAGTTGCCCCCAAGTCTACAGTATGTGATGAGGCATGCCGTTGACTTCTGCTAATGACATGATCTGGCGATATGCAATCCTTCCAAGTCGTTGTCGTTTGAATTCTTCCGTCAGTTTTTACTTTGACACGTGTCTTTGTGGTATTGGTCGTGATCCTTCATGGGCCGCGCCCATCATTATTCAGTCACATCAGGCCTGCGTGCATTAACTGCACCCTAGGCCGTTACTTGTTCTTCACGCTTCGTCTTCCCTTCCTCTATCTATAAATATTCTCTCACTTAACCTGAAAACTCTTCTCTGCAGACTCTTTCTTGCTTTCGCTGTCAACTTCTCGCTTTCTTTGCTGTTTTCCAGCCATCCTCGGTCCTCCCTCCTTCAACATTTCCAGGTATCTCCCTTCATTCTCTGTTCACTTTTTCTGTGTGCTTTCTTTCTTCTTTGATTTTCTTAAAATGTCAACTCCTGAGAGGCCTACAAATTTTACCCCAAAAGAAAGTCTTTCTGGGGAGGTTGGGCATTTCGTTGGTTCCCCTTCTAGACCTAAACTCAATGATGGTAGTGGTCATCACATCTCCACTCCCCCTTCAACCTCTGGTTCTGACAATGAACCTTTATTCGAAGCCTCCGGGGAGTTCATTCTTGGTATTCCCCAACTCATCCCCTTCTCTGGCCCCTTTTTCTCAATCTGTTGCCCCCATACCCTTAACGTACGGGGTTGGAAAATATGAGTATGACGAGTCATTTGAGGGTAGTGATAATGCCATAACATCTAAATTACATCCTCTTGCTCCTTTGTTAATTTGTACTTCATCTGAAGCTTCTAGATTTACTTCTTCTAATAATTCTTCTAAATCTTCTGATTCAAATTCTTCTGACCCTCTTTTTGTCCCTCCTGTTTCTATTGTAGAACCCATGTTGGCTTCATCTCCCATGTCGGTTCAGAGTCACCCTCGACTTCAGCCCCTGCCGAAGCTGTCCAAAAGCCTTCCAAGAGTAAGGCTCTAGAACGTCGTCTGCAAAAAATCCATCAGTGGTATGGCCCTCCTAAGGAAGCTGCTAAGCTAGAAGTGCCTAAGAAGCTCAAGGGCATACGAGATGTAAGGAGAATGTTCTAGATAAACCACGACATTCTCCAAGTTGCATCTGGGATGACAACAACTTTAAAGTTCCATGTCGTGGATGTGGAATTTAGGAGCGCCATGCATTTCCCTGGAGCTACTCCAAAGGAGGATGTTCCATCTGGTCCAGTTACCCTTTAGAAGGCAGAACGCGTGGATCCCAACGAAAGGATTGGATCCTGCCCACGCTAAAGTGCCCCCGACTTCCTTATGCTCTACGACTGTCTTTTCTGATTCGTTCGCCTTCACTTCCCCTTTTTGGACTTCCAAGTGGAGATCCTCAATCGACTTGACATCGCGCCCTCGCAACTTCACCCCAACGCTTGGGGTTTTATCAACGATTTTGAAGTTTTTTGTTGGGCCAACAACTGGGAAAGCTCTAGCAATCTTTTCCTATTTCATTTTTTCCCTGCCATCTTTCTGATTTCAGGTTCATCTCCTTCCGGCAAAGGAAAGACCATTTCTTCTTTCAACTATTTGAGGATTCCTTCCCCCCTTTCAAGGACTCCTACTTAAAGGTGTCTTATATAGGAGAGGAATTTCCCTTCTGGGCTGGCCCTAACGGATCTCCCTTGTTCCCTTTGTACTGGACCTACAACCACTGTCTCCGTGAGACAAGTTCTTTCATTACCGAAGAGGCTTCTCTACTGGATTCTGACCATGCCATTATCTCCGAACTTCGTGAATTCACTAGAAAGCACGACCTTATCAAGTGCAAGGTCGTAAGGGGTCGTTGTGTCAGTGGTGCTAATACATGGGTCATGTCGCTTTTGTCAATTTATTATTTCTTTCTAATTTTCATGTCGCTCCTTATCCACTCTTACTTGAGTTATTTCTGTAATTCATAATATATTAATCATTATGCCGACTTTTTTTTTAGGTGCTATCATATCGGGATACGCTTAGATAATGAAGAAGACAGGCGTCATGACCAAAAATGGGAAAAAGGAGACCCCTACCCAAAACCTGGTGCGCGAGCTGCTTATTGATCACGGGGTTCAATCTCCCGGAGCACCCCAGGGTCCAGTTGCAGCTACTGCCGATGTCGCGGCAACTTCGCCAGAAGTTTAGGCTGCAAAAATGAGAAAGCTCATCCTCCGGAACCGCCAAAAGTCTCCGCTCCCTGGTTCCCAAGAGTTGGGGGCAATCCAGCCTGCTTCTCGTAACAAGATATCAATCTCGGATGATGAAGAAGAAGAGACCGCCGGAGTCGCTCTAAGGCGGAAAAGAGGTTAGTTGATCAACGTCTTTATTTCAAGTATTGTTTTACACTTGCCTGTACAGTAAGATTCATTAAAATTTTGCTGCCTTTCGATGCCGTTAACTTGTTTCAATTTATGTAGGAGCTGCCCATGCGGTCCCTGTCACAGGATCATCTTCTTCTTCCCCATGAGAAGGCTTCCAAGCCCCCATTGTCTCTTTCCATCACGAGAGTTCTTTAAGGACCTCCCTCACTCCGTGCTGAAGGTATTTTCCCCTTCTCTTGCCCCACATAATTCTTATGTTTGGAGATACTTTGTTTTCTGCCTTTGCATACGATACTAATGTCGCTTTTCATTTTGCAGGCTAATGTCGGCGAGGCTCTTGGTTGGATGTCTCGCCAATCTGCTCTGTTAAAGTTCTTTCACGAAGAGCTGGAGAGACCCAACCCTGTGGCCGTCTTGGAGTAGAAGCTGCAGGCCACCAAAGCTGCTGCAGAGAAGCAGATTCAGGCTCTCACCAAGGAGCGGGACATACTGAAAGCTTTAGAGGCAGAGCTCAAGACCGAGATTTCTACAGAAGCCTCCAACTTTGACCAATTGAAGTTGGAGAATTCTAAATTTTCTAAGGAGAAGAAGGAGATGCAGGTCACCCTCTCCAAGGCTCAAGAGCAAATGACTTCTCTGACAGAGGAAACCAAGCTGTTATCTCGTGTTCGTGATCAACTGCCGACCGACAAGGCGACTTTGGAGGTCGACAATGACAAGTTGAAAGTCGAAGTCCAGGAGCAAGATCGTGTGATCTCCAATGGCGGATACATGGCCTTTGCTAGTTGCCTGAAGCAAGTGGAGTTTCTCAACCCAGGGGTGCAGCTTTCCTTCAAAGGGATACATCCACAACACGGGGTGGAAGGTGGTCAATTACTGGACTATGACAACGACCGCCTATCCCAGTCGACCTCAATGATCCTGAGTTGGAGGCCTTTGACCCTCATGGCGACTATTCGATGTCGCCAACTGTAGCTGAAGATGAGGACGTCAGCCATGATGAACCTTAAAGCTTATTTTGTAATAATTAGGTTTATTTTTTGATGAGCAGTTTACTGGCATATTAGCCAGCTTTCCTTTTTGTAATGTTAGAATTTTAATGACATTTCCTTGTCTTTTCATCCCATAGCAATTCCTATCTCTTAACTTTAACTTGAATTTCTCCAACATCGCCTTTTAACATGTCGTCGTTCTTCTAATGTGTGACTTATGCTTTGCATGTCTTGTCGATAGGATTTTCGATCCGTTAGAAATGTTTACGGTTCGTAACCATACCGTTGGGGCATGTCGCCCTATTGAGATCTTTGATTCTGATGATGTACTTCAAGGGCTTTTGCCGTTTTTGGGCATGTAGCCTTATTGGGATCTTTGATCTTGATGAAGTACTTCAAGGCCTTTCGCCTGTTTGGAGCATGTAGCCCTATTGGAATCATTGATCCTGATGAAGTACTTCAAGGCTTGTGGCCTGTTTGGGGCGTGTCGCCCTATTGCGATCTTTGATCCTGGTGAAGTACTTCAAGGCCTGTGGCCTGTTTGGGGCGTGTCGCCCTATTGGGATCTTTGATCCTGGTGAAGTACTTTAAGGCCTGTGGCCTGTTTGGGGCGTGTCGCCCTATTGGGATCTTTGATCCTGGTGAAGTACTTCAAGGCTTGTGGCCTGTTGGGGGCATGCAGCCTTATTGGGATCTTTGATCCTAGTGAAGTACTTCAAGTCCTGTAGCCTATCTCGTGGTGCACGCAGCCCTTTTGGGATCTTTGATCCTTTCAAATGCCTTGTTGAATTGTAATCGTTGAATATCTGCAACTGAAATCTTAAACTTTGACAAATATTTGCTCTTGTTTCATATATCATTGGGTTACAAAACGTGGGGCCTCATTAAAACCTACTAGGTAAAATCCTCCTTAGGGAAAAAACTCGAGAAGGAAAAAGAGTACCCCTTACAGAAATTTTACATCAAACTTATAATGCAACAGAGTTAAACATAAACGAGCTAGCTACTCTCTAACTGTAGTACCTTCTCAGATGTGCGGCATTGAAAGTTCGTGGCAATTCTCTCCCTTGCAAGGTCTCCAAGGCGTACGCACCTTTTCTTGTACTTCTAATTACCCGGTAAGGGCCTTCCCTGTTTGCTGCAAGTTTTCCATCTTTGGCAATCTTCAGACTAATACTGGCTCTTCTTAGTATGAGGATGCCTACTGCGAATTCACGCTTCATGACTTTGGCGTTATACCTCTGAGCAACTCGCTACTTTGTCGACATCTCGGTTTGTCGTCGGAACTCACGGACTTTATCCACGAGGTCGAGCTCTTCTCTTAGGAAAAGTAATCCACTGCCACGACAAGATGTTTCAGTTGTCCCGTGGCCTTATGAAAAGGTCCCAAGATGTCCATCCCCCAAGTGTGGAAGGGCCATGGCGTGGATAAGGTATGCATCTCCTCTGACTGGATATGAGGGATATTGGCATGTCGTTGACATTGTTCACATTTTTTGACATGGCTAGCTGCATCTTCGTGCATGGTTGGCCAGAAGTAGCCCACTCTGAACGCTTTTCTAGCCAGGGATTCAGCCCCGACATGGTGTCCACAACTACCTTGGTGGATCTCGGCCAATATGTACCCGACTTCTTCCGGACCAAGACATTTCAGTAGTGGGGTTGAGATCCCTTTTGTGAACAAGTGGCCTTCAATCATTGTGAATCTCGTTGCTTTTTTAGTTACCTTGTTTGATTCTTTATCATCCTCGGGAGTGATCCCCTTCTCGATATAATCTATAAGGGGAGTCCTCCAATCTGCTTGCTACACTGCACCTGTAAAGTTAAACTGGTATAGGGGATTACCTCCTCTACCACAAAATGATAGTTTGATGTCTTCTTTGTGCTGGCGAGTTTGAACAGAAGGTCTCCCCACGCATTTTCTTCCCTTGGGATATGTCGGATCTTGTACTTTGGAAACATATTTCTGCATTATGAGCTCTTTCGCTTGATACTCCCCCTTGATCTGAGATACCACTAGCTTCGAATTTGAGCAGATGGTTACTGCATTTGCCCCTAACTCTTTGGCCAAGCGTATTCCAGCCAGGCATGCCTCATACTTCGCCTGATTGTTTGATGTCGGGAAATCAAATTTCATAGAATATTCGATTGCCAAACCATCTGAGTTTTCAAGGAATACTCCAGCACCACATCCTTTAGTGTTTGAAGAGCCATCGACGTATATCATCCATTCCTCGGGGTGGGCCTCCCCGGGATGTGTCATTTCAGCAAGAAAGTCGGCTAGGACTTGTGCCTTGATTGCAAGTCGTGGTTCGTACGATATGTCGTACTGTGTCAGTTCAATTGCCGATGACATCATCCCTCCAGCCAAATTCGACTTGTGTAAGATCTGTCGTATTGGTTGGTTGGTTCTGACCAGAATTGGGTAACATTAGAAATATGGAAGCAGCTTCCTAGAGGCTATCAATAATGCAAAAGCTACTATTTCAAGTCGTTGGTAGTTCAACTCACCCCCTGCAAAGCCTTGGAAACAAAGTAAATCGGAAACTGATCTTTACCTTCTTCCCGGATCAGCACTGCACTTATGGCTTCATCTGCGACCGCGAGATAGAGAATCAACGTGTCGCCTACAGTTGGTTTTGTTAGGACTGGAGGAGATGCCAAGGAGACTTTAAGTTCTTTGAAAGCGTCTTCGCATTCTTGAGCCCAATTGAAGGAGTCTTGTTTCTTCAGGATTTTGAACATTGAGAGGCAACGTTTTGATGAAGTTCGGAGGAAATGTGACAAAGCTGCAATCCTCCCCGTGAGTTGTTGTACGTCTTTTATTGTCCTCTGGATTCGCCTCAATACCATGGCTTGTAAGCATAAATCCCAGAAGTTTTCCTGCTTCCATGACAAACGTGCATTTTAAAGGATTAAGTCGCAAGTTGCACTGTCGTAGACGTTGGAAAACATATTCCAAGTCCTTAGATGGATCCTCATCATCTTTGGTTTTGACAATCATGTCGTCAATATACACCTCTACTTGTCTGCCTCTCATCTCGGAAAAGACTTTATCCATCATCCTCTATTATGTCGCCCCTGCATTCTTTAAACCAAACGGCATCACATTGTAACATAATACCCCGAGATCAGAAATAAAAGCAGTTTTTTCCTGATCTTCGGGAGCCATGGGTATTTGATTATATCCAGAGTAAGCGTCAAAAAAAGAAAGGTATTTATAACCCGCCGAGTTATCTACCAATTTGTCAATGCAAGGCAGTGGGAAGCAATCCTCTGGGCATGCTTTGTTCAAGTCCGTGCAATCTGTGCACATTCTCCACTTTCCATTCGCCTTTTTGACCATCACGACATTGGACAGCCAATCACAGTATTGTACCTCGCGGATGAACCCCGCGTCTAACAACTCGTTGACTTGCTTCTCGATGGTTGTTGTCCTCTCTTGGCCTAGCCTCCTCTTTTTTTGGGGCTAGCGGCCTCGCTGCTTCCCTTATTGAAAGTCGATGGCAGCAGAACTTGGGATCTACACCCGGCATATCCGAGGCGACCCATGCAAAAATATCTTTATTAACCTGCAAGACTTTAATCATGTTTCTCATAATATTCATAGGTAAGTTTTTTTCGACCTTAACTACCTATTCAGGCTTACTACCGACTTGTATTTCTACTGAGTCGCCTTCGGGTTCAGGTCGCTCATGTTGTAGTTCTCCTCTTCGATCTATGTCCGTCATCATCACCGTGGCATCTCGCCTGACGAACTTTTGCTTTCCTTGGCTTCTTTCTTTGTGTCTTCCTTTTGCACTTCTTTCTCTCCTTCTTTTTCCTGTGCTGAAATGGTTTTTGTTATTTTGAGGCTTTCCAAATAATAAAGTTGTGCCTCAAGGCCCTTTCCCCACATAATGACGATGTCGTCTCTGACACTGGGGAATTTCATCGCCATATGTAAGGTCGAGACCACGGCCCCTAGAGAATTTAAGGCCGGCCTCCCCAGAATTGCGTTATAAGCTGATGGGCAGTCCACGACAAGGAATTTTACTTCTATCGACCTGCTACCGCCACGGCCAGAGAAAGTTACTTTCATCTTTATATAGCCTTTAGGGGAGATAGTGTCCCTTGTGAAGCCTATCAAGTTCCCTTTGTGAGGGATCAAATCTTTCTCAGTCAGGCCTAACTTCTGGAAAAGATCCCAGAACATGATGTCGGCTGAACTCCCCTGGTCCATGAACAGCCATTTCACCTCATATCCCGCCATTCTGGCCGTCATGACCACTGGGCTGTTAAACCCTGTTCCATCAATAGGCAAGTCGTCCTCCGAAAATGCCAACGTCATTCTTCTCATGGCCTTGATAGTCATGCAATTGTCCCTTTCATCGCGGGTTCCCTTTCTGGACGACTCAGAGGGTTCCACATGATCCAAACCCCCAGTAATTACGTTAATGACTCCTTTCGAAGCCGTGTTGTCATGTCGCTGGGGACTTCGAGACCGCGACCTTCGTCTTTAATCTCGGCCAGAATCCCTGTTCCTTGGGCCGGAGCCACACCTTCCGGAAGGTGACGGGCTCCTTCCCCTGGATGTCCCTTCATCACTCTTTTCTACAAATAGTTTCAGCTTCCCTTGTTGTATTAACTTCTCAATAGCGTCCTTGAGATGGATGCATTCATTCGTGTAATGTGCGTGATCTTTGTGATATAGGCCGAATTTGTCCTTATTCTTCGACTGCGACCTCATTGGTGGAGGTCTATCCTTTAGCTTTGAGTACATGATTTCTTTGTACACCGTGAGGGCAGCATAGTGAGGGGCGCATAGTTTGAGTAGGCTCCTCTGGGCGGCCTCCCACTTCGATCGTATGTTCTTTCACTCTCTCTGGGCTTTCCTCCGTAAGTAGCCTTTTGTTTTTCTTTCTTGTCTTTCTCCTGTCTAGCGGCTTAGTTATCTACTTTTCTGTTCCGGACCCATTCTTCAATTTGGATCCATTTTTCATCTCGCCGCTTCAATTCCTCTATATTCTTGGGCTCTTCTCTAGCCAGGTCTTTAGCGAAACCACCCGGCTTCAATCCATGCCCGAGGAAATATAACATCATGTTAGCGGCGGCATCACGTACCTCCAGGGATTTCGCGTTGCAGCGGATGTAAAGTCCCTCAGTGGTTCGTCTGACTTCTGTTTTATTCTTTCAAGATGATGTTCATTCTTAAACTGTTGCTTGCTGCTCATGTGCGGCAACCTCCAATGCCTGACGATTTGCCTAGTTTCCATGCAGCCACTGTGGGTGCGTACCAGGGGAAACTTGAATCTCATTTGAGGCCGGTAAGAGGGAGACAAGGAGAAGGATTCAGTTCTAGTGGCTTTGGTGTGAATTGCTTTGATGTTTTCCAATACGAACACCAATAATTTGTAGTGATGAGGAGAATTCAATAGAGACTAAGCAAATCTTTTCTTGTGGATGTGCATGAAAGCCAATCTGTCGACGTATGTCTTGTTATTTATTTTGGTGTATCATTTTTCTTGTGATCTTGTGGGGTTATACATTTGTTACATTGTTGTCTCTTTTACTCAGTATGTATGTAGATTTTTTTTTATAATATTAGTACTTCTGATACTCTTTTTCTTTTAATAAATTTCTTGTATGTCCAAAAAATATCTTTCAAAACATATATTCTCATTATTTTACTCTTTCAACTTCTTAGTCTCTAACTTTATCCGTAAAGAGTACTGACAAAATGTTATATAAGTTATATGTAAATGATAAAATGAGAATTAGTTAATTTTATGAAGTTGTATAACTATTAAAAAAATACACATATAATTAAATAAACATCATCATGAAATGAAAAATCAAAGAAGTTGTAGCTTAATTTTCTTTGAAAATTTATCTGTATTTTACAAATTATTTTTTTTATAATTGTTTTTTCAAAATTGACCTTTCTGAAAATTTGCTTTAATATTTCCCTTTTTACATTCCTACTCTAAATCTACTCACTTCTAAGTTTTTCATCTCAGAAGAAAGTATCGAGATTGACATATAAAAGTAGTAAAGAAATTAGTTATATATATTTTTATCCTTGAGCTACTGAGAAAACTTTTGAGTTAAGGTACAATTAATTTTGAATAGCTAAAATCGATATTGGTTGACAAATTTGGGTTTGCATTGTATTGTTCAGGTTTAAGTAGAATGAGAAGTGAAAAGCACATAAACTGAGAGAAAAATAAATGATTGAGATTATTAATGCACAAAAACCGAGGCATTGTTTTGAGAACAGTATTATGAGAAATGTTCTATGCCTCAAGCAAAAAACAAGTCAAAACCCCCAAATCATTTTGAATGATAATCATCTAACTTATAAATGTAGCAATTTCAACCATTTTTACCTCAAGGTATTCCTCTGTTTCTTCTTTGACTCAAGTTGATATATTGTTCTCCTTTGATAGCAAATAACAAAAGCTTAAACATTTAGAAAAGATTAAAATTTTAATAATATTCAATCTGATTTATTAATTACCATACCATAGTTGTAGTGCTCAATGCTCATTCTTTATGTTCATTCATATATATATTATTATTCAAAATAGTCACTATCTATGTCAAGGTGCGTATCATTTCATTAATTAATTACCTAATGGTAATCAACTTAATTAAAGTAGTATGTGAAAACTACTTATTTAAAATCAAGTTTTACTTGTTTGAAACAACTTTCAAACTCATATTAATTTGACATGGAGAAAGCAAAATTTAAGGGAAAAGAGCAGCCTAAAAAGATGTTTGATGAACTCCATTTCCTAAAAATCTAAGATTTGATCATATTCATATTCATACTCGTTGAAGAGAAGCATTCCTTAGAATTAGATGATCTAAAATCTTAAATTTCATTTTCAGTTTTACCACTGGGATAATCAAACATATTTCAGTAACAGTTTCTTACCTGCGAATTGTATGTTTTCAGTAATGAGCAAACAGTAATTTGACGTTTGACAAGCAAGCAAGCAAGCTCTTCAGGAAATTGACATTATCAAAGTTTATGCTCTCAACTCTCAAATGGAATCAATATGCAACCGACCACAATTTAGACATTATCACAGTTTATTCTCTGCCTTCCTCAATTAAGGAATTTGACACCGAACACTCTTCCCCTCTCTACCTAGACCTGCCTACACTTTCAAACAAGCACAACAAAATCTAATTTTATTTGAAATCAATGAAAAATGAAGAAAGGAAAAGAGTAAACATGCCTACTTGCTTGTGTGATTGAGGCGCGTTTGGTTGCCGGTAGCAAGGTGCTCCGACGGCGACGGTGTAGGGAGCTTCGCCGGCCGCTTAAAGCGACGATGAGCTAGGAGGGAGAAGGTGGTGGGTGAGTGTGAGCTTGGAGGGAGAGAAAGGGAGTGACGCTCACGTTAGGGTTCGTAGCGAATGATGGAGAAAATTTTAAATATAAATCTTTCGATCAAAATTATTAAGAGCGGCGACCGAATTTTGGTTTCGCATTCCCTCGCAAATTTTATGTCAACATTGTGACCGAATAAATGCGGTCACAACCGTTGAGATTTTTTCTTGCGCAAAAATCATATTTTGCAAATTAAATGACGACTCCTTGAGACCGATATTTAGCGTCTGGATATATTTTATCACAAAATCACTAAAATTGTTCAAATCTACCCGCATACGGATTTCGGTCTCTATTTAGTCGCGGATTGCGACAGAAAATTTCGGTAGCCAAATTCGGTCGACATTCTTGATTTTTCTTGTAGTGGAATGAGAAGTGAAAAACACATAAACGGAGACAAAAAAAGGGAGATTATAAATGTACAAAAACCGAGGCGATCCAATAGAAGTAAATATTTTTAGCTTTAGTCAAAATCATTTTCATCAAAACAAAAGTTAAAACACACCGGCCCAAAGTTGTTTGATTATGAGTTAGAAATATTATCAAAATTGATTTTGGTTGCAAAAATCAATTTTGGCTTTAGCAAAGTAAGACTTGCTTTCACGTTGTGTTGGAAATTTATATTGTATTTTTACTCTAAATTTGCTTTTAAGTAAAAATCCCCAAACATAAGTTATGTTAATTTAAAATCAATTTTACAAAAAATTAATTATATGAAACTACATTGATCCAAAAACAATTCTACTACCACTAAACCAAATATAGGCTGAAAATTTTAAACAAAAAACCATGATAGAACAAGTTTATAAGATTATTTTTTATTCATTAAAATTATAGAGAGAGAACTTCGGAATATACTCCTATAAATTCTCGAAACTTGCAGACCTAATATGCTTTCACTGTGTCAAACCCATTTATATAGTTTATACGATAACTTTTTCTTATTTTGCATGTTGACACATCAGAATAAAAATTATAATGTAATATAACAACATAACTTATCATATCATACTTGTGCTTTTAAACAAATGGTTTTATTATAACAAATATTAAGGAAAACTTTTTAAAATTGGTAAAACAGAATTATTTGTTTTTGGAAAGATAGGTTTTTTTATCAATTATTTGAAAAGCAAAGATAATATATAAAATGTTTTATCTGGTAAATATAGTTTTGGTTATATTTCATTTTGGAAATAAAAAATCAAATCTTTTAAATAATATACTTTTTCTAGTTAAAGAAATCTTTTTTAATAATACACTTCTAAATAGATTTTTTTTTTAATTTCATTGTTAAATAGATTGAGAGGCATCTCTGAGCATGTTCAAATTGCCCGACTGTACAGGCCCCCAAAATATATGGGGCCGCAAATATTATATGATTCATTTTACATTCAATATAATATGATAGAGTAAATGATATGGTGTTTTGTCCTCTAGCATCACCACCCGAGTTTGAGTCATGGGATTAGCATTTCGGAGTATATTTTTTCTCTTTTTCCTCCTTTTCCAGGCGATTTATAGGCACACACGTCCTTTTTTCTCTCTCTCCCAATACCACCTGGAATGTAACATTACTTTGAAATTCATACCAATATTAACTTCCGAAAAAAAGAAAAAATTTGTGTAAAGTGTTTTTCTATGGATTTTTCAAACTTGTGCCCATGGACACAAGTTAACAATGATTGGATTAGAATTTTTAATTGTTGGATTTGATTTATTTTACTATACCCTATATGCACCCACTATACCCCTCACCACCCGCTTCCTAATAACTTCCCTTACATGAAATGTTATTGGTTACCATTCATTGTGATCTTGTGCCCTTTTTTTATTTAAAGATCTTGTGAATAGATTTTTTTATTTAAAGATTTTTTTCTTTAAATTCAGAATAGAGAGCCCGGTTTATTTTAAAAATAAATTGGAAATATAAACCGGGCCCCCAAAACCTTTGCTCTGCACCTGAATTGATTTTCATTTTTGAAATATAGAGCAATGAATGCAATTAATGTATATCTTAGAAAATCCGATTCAATGAATAAATGTTTATATAAGTCTCTATATTCTTCATCCTCAAGACACCATTTTCTCCGCTTGTCTTATTTTAAGGACTTCGTTTTCACTTCTTTCAGTTCTGCAAGTTTCCAACGCCATGGGGGTTTCAGGCAAACCCAATTCAGTAGTCACACGCTACCAAGTAGCCTCCTAAAAACAAGCAAGTCACTCTCATTTGGAAAAAGTTCTTCATCACTACTACTCGCATAACTACAAGAAGTTTGAGAATGAGAAGAAGCATTTGAAGAACTATCCAAAGAGTCATAAACACCATCAACACACATCATGGTTTTCTTGGAAGGGCATTGAGAGGCAATGTGCCCTCGGTCCAAGCACTTAAAGCACTTGATGTTGCTTTGTTTTTCAATGTCATCTTCTCTTTCATGAACTTTTTCTTTTCCTTTGGAATATGAGGATTTAGAAGAGGAAAAGCTCTTGTGGCGTGGCCATCCTCAAAATCTTTAGAGCCCTTTTTGAAAGCCATTTTGTAATCCTTATCGAAATCCTTTTCAAAACTCTTTTTAAAACCTTTATCAAAACCACCTTTAGAAGAAGATTTTCCATAAGCATTAGAATAAGGCTTAGAGGATCTAGAATGATAGTATGAGTCTCTATCTTGCCTTTGAAGTTGAGATTTAACTCTTTGACATTGATGCAACAAAGAAGCCATAGAAACATGATCATGCAATTCAACAATATCTATAATCCTAGGATGCAAACCTTCCATGAATCTAGCAATAGTGGCTTCGTCAAACTCTTGGATGTTATCTCTAGTGAGAGCCATCCACATGTCCCTATAATAGGTTTCCACACTATTGGATCCATGGGAAAGGCCTTGAAGCTTTCTATCAAGTTCCTTCACATAGTGAGGGGGCATCTCAATCTAAGTCTGACTTTCAATTCATCCCAACTATTAATAGGATGCCAAGGAAAAATAGTTTTCTTTTGGTTATACCACCACATCAAGGCATAACCATTCAAATGAAGAGTAGCCAAAGCAATTTTCCTATTATCATCAAATCTTTGAATGCAAAACATATGATCCAATTTGATTTCCCATTCAAGATATTTTTTCGGATTAGTACTACCATCAAAAGAAGTGATGAGGTTGAGACCTCATAGAGATAGGATCTAGCTTCAATTGAGGACTTAGAACCTTAGTTTTATCTAGCTTCAATTGAGGCATAACTGTCGTAGCATTGCCACATTGGTGTTGAAAACCAATGATGAGAATAAGAATGAAGAATGCCTAGCTAACAAGATGTGTTTGTTCACAAGTGTTGGATTTGTTGGTGTGGAAAGGATACCCTCATGCTCACTCCCTTTCTTCTTAGAGTGTACCTTAGCTCTCTTATGTTGATGACCTTGAACATTGCTAAGGGTCTTAGGTGTCACATTGTCTTTAACAAACTCATGTTGTGATTGTTCACATTCCCTTTTCTTTATCATAGCAAGTTGGTCTCTACTAACCTCCTTGTGAGGTAAGGGAAAGAGATTAATGTGGTGACCCTTAAATCAAAGGCATATGTGTTAGAGTGACCATCATGAATGGCCTTTCTATCAAATTGACAAGGCCTACCCAACAAAATATGGTTTCTTCCATTGGGACCACATCACATAAAATGTCATCACTATATTTGCCAAATGTCAAAGACACCAAAACATGCATATCAACAACTAGGTAATCATGATCATTTAACCATTGAAGTTTGTAAGGCCTAGGGTGCAAAGAAGTACACAAATTAAGTTTAGAAAAAAGTCTAGTACTAGCAATATTTGCACATGACCCACTATCAATGATTAAGGAGAAAATAGCATTATGTACCATGAACCTAGTGTGGAAAATGTTCTCCCTTTGAGTGTCATCATCTTCTTTGGGCAAAGCACCAAGTAGTCTTCTCACCACAAGAACATCACCCTCCAAAGGAGGTGTATCACCATCACTACTAGCATTATCACTAGAAGAAGATGAGTACGAAGGAGAGGGGGAAGAAGAATTCAAATATTCATACTCACCATGTTTTAAAATCATAGATTTCTTAGAAGGACAATGGGAAGCAATATGCCCCCTACCAAGGCATTTGAAGCATTTAATGGAAGATTGTTTTACCTTTTTTTCTTGTCCCACCGTATCCTTGCCTTTGGAGAAAGAAGAGTACTCTTTACCCTTAGAAGAGGTTTTCTTGGAAGGACACCTCACTTTGCCACTAGAGGAAGAGGTAGGAGACTCATACCTTGAAGATTTGTTGTGCCTTGCATGCTTGTGCTTATCATAAAAAGGGTTAGAAGATTTAGAGAATGTCGAATGATAATAGGAAGCCCTACATTTCTTTTCCAAACAAGCCTCTACCCTACATTTTTCTCAAAGGCATTAATAAAACCCCAAACATTGAGGTGAAGTTGTGAAGGCGCGACCTCAATTCAGTTGAGGATCTCGACTTGGAAGCCTGAAAAGGGGAAGTGGAGACGGATGACGCAGAAAAGCACTCATAGAGCATAAGAAAGTCTGGAGCACCCCTTCGGGGGCAGGATCCGATCCTCTTGTTGGGATGCACGTGTTCAACTTTGTATAAGGTGATAGTAGCTGAAGGGACATCCTCTGCTGGCGTAGCCCTAGGAAAGTGCATGGCCTCCCTAAGCTCAACCTCCGCGACATGAAATTTCAATGTCGAAGATAACCCAAAAGCGACTTGAAGGATGTCGTGGTTTATCTAGAACATCTATGCCCTGGAGCCTTTTTGGAACTTCAATTCTGGCGGCTTTCTTAGATGGGCCATACCATTCCTGAATCGTCTGGCGCCGACGCACTAAGGCCTTGCTCTTGGAAGGTTTCTTGGGGACTTGAGCAGGGGCAGAAGTCATGGGCAACTCGGAACCCGACATGGAGATAGAAGCCGACATGGGTTCTACAATAGAAATAGGAGGAACACAAAGAGGGTCAGAAGAGCCTGAATCAGAGGAATTAGCAGAAGAAGCAAAACTAGAAGATTCAGACGAGGTACAGACTATGAAGGACACGGGAAGCTGTAACCTAGACATTGTACCATTGTCAATACCCTCGAAAGAGTCATCATACTCATATTTACAAACCCCATACCTTAAAGGTATGTGGGCAACAAATTGTAAAAAAGGGAGCCCCTGAGAAAGCAACACATTGGGGAAAACCAGGGATAAACTCCCCAAAGGCTTCAAAGAGAGGTTCATTAGGTTGAAGGGGGAGTGGAGATGTGATGCCCGCTGCCATCACTGATTTCTGGCCCAGAAGATGCACCAACAAAATCCCCAACTTCCCCACAAAGAGATTCCTTTAGGGGAAAATTAGTGAGTCTCTCAGGAGTTGACACAGAGAAAATGAGCAGAGAACGGAAGAAATACCTGAGAAAGTTGAAGATGGCTGGAAAACAGCAGGAAGAGAAAGAACAGATTGCAAACAAAGAGAGAATACACACAGAAACTTGAAGGCGAAGAAGTGTTTTCAAGCAATGTGAGAATGTATTTATAGACAAAGAAGTGGAATACGAAACTTGAAGAATAAGTAACGACCTGAGGTGCATTAAATGCACGCAGGCCTAATGTGATGGAGTGATGATAGGCGCGGCCTCCGAAGGGTTGTGGCTAATCCCACAGAGACACGTGTCAAGATGAAAACTGATGGTAGAATCCAAACGACAACGACTTAAAAGGGGTACACGTCGCCAGATCATGTCAGGATTAGAAGTCAACGGCATGCCTCACGACATACCGCAGACTTGGGGGCAACTGTTATGGACCTAACCCACAAGAGAGGCACGTGCTATGCCCACGTGGGTGGCTTAAGCCGTAGGTACCATGTCATGTTCATCACGACATGGGCACCAACTTAAGGCTTGGGGGTTTCACCCCCACGTGGGGTCTCTTACAGATCCGTACTTACCGCCGCAATTCACGTGGATATGACAGTGACAAGTTTGACTTTAGTAGCCTAAAGAGCTTTATAAATACCGGTAACCTATCTTCATTTGGTACACTTTTACTACTCGATATCTGAGTTACCTTCACTGTGAGAGCTTACTGACTTGACCGTCGGAGTGCTTGCAGGTACCCCTCATCGCCACGTGTGTGGCCGAAGGACTCAAACCACCGTACCTGAGGCCAGAATGGAGGTCATGGCCGCCATGCTCAGTGCATGACGGATCAATACTGATTTTAGTTTGATATATCTTCTTTGATCTTGGACATTAAATTTCTAATCTTTTATCTCTTATCTCTCCAATGAGTTCACGGAAGGCCAAAGTTGTTTGTCTAATTTGAAAGATTTTTTATGTTTGGCCATGCATTAACTATAAGTGTGTTTTATCCTAAAACGTGCGACTAGCCGCTCAAAGTTCATTTTGACTTGAGAGGATATCAAAAATAGAATTCTATGGGTTTATGATTTTGCTGTGTATATTTTTTTGGCTATTTTCATTAAAAAAAATTTATCATGAAATTATACTTTTTATTAGACTACAAATTCATTTTGTTCAAGACGACGATAGTGCTGCTCATACAAAGGCTATTAATTTACACCCATCATGCTAGTTTCGTGATTAAAGAACTTAAATTGACTTATAACTATTATAAACTATTATAAACTATTTTTATAACTTGAATTATTAACACAAATTGACTTAGTGTAGTAAGACATATTGATTGTGCTTGTGCCCTTCTTCACCGAGCTTTTGCTTTGCTTCAACTTTCAGTCATCCATATACTTTCCGAAGCTAATGTTATTGTGGATTATATAGCAAAGTCTGAACTGCTTTGATCCTCACCACAAGCATGAGCAAGTCTAAGTTGAAAGGGATGGAAAGATTGGTTTTTTGAACTTTATAAGGGATAAGTTGTGCTTTAAACAAGATACCATTCAAAGGATAATGTGTTGTTTTTTCTTTCTTCTTCTTTTTAGTGCTTTCATTATAAACAATTGGGCTTCTGGAATTTATTTTCAAAACCTTGTAAATATTTATGTCTATTTTATTAGTTCTCAAAATTATATATCTTTTATATTAGTAACCACTCATACGGTTAGTTTTTTTTCTCCTCAGATTTTGTCTAGCAACTAGGGTTTCATATCCTATGGGAGTTCATGGTTTGAACATTGCTCTTAGGGGTATCTTCCCAACGATAAACGTCATTAGGAGTTTTCATAGTTGCTCTAGCCTCTGCATTCATAATAATTTTTTGAATTGCTTTAATGTTTTCCAATACAACACCAATAATTTGTCTTTATATGTTTGTAAGTGATTTACTTATCTTGTGAGCTAAAATCCCTAATATATAAGTAATGAGATCCATTTTTGACTTAATTATTTTGTCACATGATCAATTATTCTTTCTCCTGGTTTGTAACGGTGGTGGGAATGAATGTAATATGTTTTCCCAGGTTAATGTCAATAATGCGTCACAATTGGTTTGTAAGTCGTTTACCTTTCTTGCATATTAAAATCCCATATATATACATACATATATATACATACATATATATATATATATATATATATACAAACAAGATTAGTGTTTGACTTATTATTGTTATTCGGTGATCAATTGTTCTATTTTTAATCAATAATTCGATCCAAACTAACCCGAGTTAGTTAGGATTAGCTTTGGTTTGGTTTTCAGCTAAGATTTATATAATACAAAAAAATTGAAAAAAAATTTGAAAATCCGAAAAAAAAATACTTGGTAACAAAACTTAAGAAGTGATTGAACTTCAAAGTACGGAGGAACAAATCTAAAATACTTAACATATAAAGCAGCAACTAAAGAACAATATCATAAAGAAGTTCTTACCTTAAGGATGTAATCTTGGTTGTTGGTTACACATGTAATCTTGGAAGTTACTCCACCATTCACTCAGAGTTATGTATAGGTGGTTCTTTGGGAGATTGAAATTGCAAAGTTAAGAGGTTTTAATTAAATAAGTGATCATTGAGTCCGATTATTGGAAAATGATGCATATTTCTAGAAAACCATAGAAAACTGTAACACCTACATTTTTAGGGTAGTTTTTTTTTTAACAAAACAGAACACACCGAAATTTAATAAAATATATACATATATCAAAATACTAATATATACATCAGTCCACAGAATCTACATATGTCCAGCTAAGGTAGTCATACAAAGACTCTAATGACTACCTAAGTATCATGAAAGGGTTGCAAAATTGCTCACGCGCTGACACCCTCCGAATCTGAGCCACCTGCAATACTGTAACCGTCAGTTATATGCTTAACATATAACTGAGTAACCCGTCGTCCATAAAAATAATTTTATACAGTATTTCCAGTCTAACTGGAAAACCGTCCCAAATCTAATCCTAGCAAACATACACACAACAAGTACAGTTTCAATCACATAGATATGTATGCATGATCATTTTCCATTGTCATTTCTTTCCTCTTTTAACGGGAAAACGTGTGCACCGGGAATCCACCAAAACACGTGGCAATAACGCGTATTGAGCTCATCATCATCACGGTCCTGGCGAGCGTCCCCCAGGATCCTCCTGCCGAGCTACTAACTCTCTCTTGAGCTAGCCCAAGGAACCATCTACCTCATGAAGATTTTGTACTTACACTACCTACCTCGTGAAGATAGCCCAGTACTTCACGTTATTTTCCCGCTTTCGCGATAACCCTACATTCTCATCTTTTCCATTTTTTGCTATGTCCTCTTACCCGGTCTACTTCCTTGGAACTTAATCCTCTTGCTCAATATCTATAAAGGGGTAAGAGCCTCTTTTATCATTTCCATTTTCAGTTCTAATGCATCACTCAGTCATATTAAGAACATAGCGTACAAACAAGGGTCTCCAGTATCCTCTTATCCGATTACAAACACTCAACATTCGGATCCCATGTGAATGAGATGTTATATTCATATATCTATTTGAACATGACATTCCATATTCATATACATATTTGAATATACCAATACTGGGACTCATTGTATTTTGAAATCAAGTCAATATCAATTCTGGAAAACACTCAACATTTAATTCTAGAAAACCTTATTTATACCTTTAACATATTTCACAATATTACATGTATCATTCATCAACATAAAACCTATGAAGTTCATACACATATCAATCATATCATGCATATTTCAAACATAGTAAGCATAACTTAATCATTCAGCAAACTTTAAACAAAACATATTAGCTTGATTCCCCTAATAGCATGTTCCTATCATTCCCTAGTCACATGTTCCTAAATTCCAAGTATGAGGGATTTGGGGTTTTCAGGGTTACCTGTAACTTCCCTGAATCCTTTTCTCCTAAGCCTCCTACTATGGTTCCTTTGTCGTAGCTGCCTCCGAATCTGAATCAAACAGTTTGGAACTTAGTCTTTTGAGATGGAAGCCTAAGGGTTGAAGAGTTGTGACGTAGTTGGTTTGGGGAGAGGGGTTTTAGGTGTGTGAGAAGTGAGGAATGTGAAGAACAGCCACTTTGGAGTCAGGGCACCACTATTTATAGATTTTGGGGTCCATATTCGAATATATATTCCAATATAAGGCTCCTATATTCAGTTCCTCACTTGCATATTCGAATATGACGTGGCATATTCGAATATATATTCAATGACAGTTCATATTCAAATATTTATTTTATCTTTGTTTCTCTTTGTAAATTGTAATCAATCCCTTAAGTCCTAAGTCTCTTTTATGGATTTTCGGGATGTTACAAAAACAATCCATGGATGCATATAGCATGTTCTAGAAGTGCTTGTGTAACTCTATTAATAAGCATTGTCTGTCATTATTTTGGGTTAAGTCACCATATGTCCTCTCCAATAACTATGAGGCACTAATAAGTGCTCTACCTCTTCCTTGAGATGTAACTATGTGTTCTCAAATTCCACCCCTACTAGGTATGCTAGTGTAACTTTATATATAATGTTGGTTTCCTTCTTAATTTTCTTCCTAACCTTTATCAAGTACTCTAAACTATTTTTATTACTAAAAAATATTAACACTGATTGACTTAGTATTGTAAGACTTATTGATTGTGCTTGTAACCCTCTTCATCGAGCTTTTGTTTTGGTTCAACTTAACATTCAGTCATCCATATTCTTCCAAAAGCTAATATTATTGCGGATTGTTTAGCGAGGTCTGAAAATAATCTAGATGCCGATTGCAAAGTTTTTTATTGTGTTTTATCTTTTTCTCTTGTTGCTTTGTATTATGACTTGACCCTTCCACTTTTACGAGAGGTTTGTAGTTTTTCTTCCCTTTAATTCAGAAAAATGACTCATTTTCTTTTATACATTTTATAATTTTGAGTAAAAAATGAAAAGTTTAAACTTTCAAGTAAAAACATTTATCAAGAGGTCAAAATGGTAACTATAAAATTTATCAACCGTATAATAAATATTTTAAAATCATTTTTCTATTTTGTACCTCTAAGAACACTACAAGAAGCATCAAATACAATTTAAGATTGTTTTGAATTACTATATAAGGTAAATATTAAATGTGATTTTTGCATTTAGGTTAACAAATAATGTTTCTAATAAAAACTTTCAATCCTTAGGTTTTTTATAATATGACCATATAGGTAAAAAATAGAAAAAATTAATTCTAAAATAAAGAATTTGATGACACTTAAGGCTTGTTTGTTTTCTGTTTTTTAAAATGTTTTACAAAAAGGACTCATTTTCTTTTATACATTTTATGAATTTGAGTAAAATATAAAAAGTTTAAATTTTCAAGTAAAAAGATTTATCAAGAGGTCAAAATTGTAACTATAAAATTTATCAACCGTATAATAAATATTTTTAAACCATTTTTATAATTTGTACCTCTAAGAACACTACAAGAAGCGTTAAATACATTTTAATAGTGTTTTGTATTACTATATAAGGTAAATATTAAATGTGATTTTTGCATTTAGGGTAATAAATAATGTTTCTAATAAAAACTTTCTATCCTTTAATTTTTTATAATATGACCATATAAGTGCAAAATAGAAAAACTAATTCTAAAATAAAGAATTTGATGACTCTTAGGGCTTGTTTGTTTTCTGTTTTTGAAAATATGTTTTACAAAAACCAGAAAATTAAAAAAAAAATGGGTTGAAAAATTTTTTTACGAAAACAATATGTATTTTTTTAAAACTAAATTTTGAGAACATCTAATACTTCTGTCATCATTTTAGTTTACATTTTTGTGAATTTGCATATAAATTTTGCAGTGAAAACCTTGGTTATCGAATCGAGATTCAATGTGTGTATGGAAAGGCCAATTTTCTGAATCACGAATCTGATGGTTTTTGTCTGGTAACTTACAAGATCAATAAAAATTACTAGAATTTAGAAATAAAATATTATTGAATAATATTTAAATTGAAATATAAACTAAAATAAGTACTTCAAAATCTTATAAAACCTAGTTTAAGTCACTAATTATAATGACCAAAAGAACAAAATCGTGACTAAGTGAAAGTGGAGGACCACTTGTCCACATGAAGAAAAAGACAAACTTTCAAGGAATAAAAAATGGAGGAAATCAAACAAGTGGTACCCATGCCATGTGACTTTATGAACCGTGAAAGAGAGGTCACAGTTAAAAAAATGAAAAGAAAAGAAGTTAAACAATAAAAAGTGTAGGCCATGTGCTAAGAGAGAGAAAGATAAGAGAGAGAGTTCAGAAAAGCAAAACAGGGGAAAACACCAAGAGTCAACAATCAAGATTGCTAGACAAGGAGAGAAAAGAAAGCGCCACACAGAAAATAGGGTTTGTTTTCTGATATGGAAGAAATCAAGGAGAAGTCGCAAGTTGATTCCCTCCTGTCTAGAAAAAATTAAACCCATAAAAAGTCCAAAATCCCTCTTTACCAGAAACGGGTAGTTTTAGACCCGACCCATTCCGCAGCAAGAACCGAATTTTCTGACTCGTTCGATTCTCTTTGAAGTTACGATTCCACGATTCGAAATGCGATTCCACCGATTCATTACGATTCAACAGCAAAAACGATTCTCACCTACGATTCGTATCGATTTCCTCCTAAACCAAATGGAATCGCGATTCGTATTGTAAGAATCTTATGATTCTAACTACACTGCTGAAAATTCTTTTCTCTATCTTAGAAATCAGTTTTCATATAATATACTTTTCGAAATTCTTGTCAATATTTTGCCCAATCATTAATGAGTTGCAGATTTGTAATTTACAGAACCTGCCATTCTCCTTTTATAAATTTGGGACAGTGTAGTATCTGATCCCTTATTTGGGGAAATACAACTTCGGAAGGTTACAGAGGAAATGGAGACTGGAAGTTCCTCAATTCATCTTCAGCAAGAGGGAAAATCACGCTCTGGTAAGCACTCTAAAGATTTGAGAAATCATATACTGGTTTAAATTTGGTATATCTCTTATGATCTGGAAATTAAATTTCTAATTCTTATCTCTTATCTCTCCCATGAGTTCATGGAAGTTCAAAGTTGTTTGTCTAATTTGAAACATTTTTTTGTGTTTGGTCATGCATTAACTACATCTGGGTTTTATCGTAAAACGTGCTATTAGCTGCTCGAAGTTCATTTTGATTTGAGAGGATATTAAAAGTAGAACTATATGGGTTTCTGATTTGATGTGTATACTTTGTCTTTTTTTTTAATTTTATCTCCACATTATAGATTTAATTAGACTACAGATTCATTTTGTTCATGATACCAAACGTGTATCTCATACAAAGACTATTAATTTTCACCCATCATGCTAGTTTGTTGATTAAAGAACTTAAATTTATGTAATAACTCTTCTGCTCAAATTCACTTGGGTGTACGTAATTACTAAAAAATAAATATTACCTTTAATGACTCTAGAATCATCTCATCTGACACATAAATACCCAATGGATTCCGTATTACGCTTTTATGGATGTTCCTTGATATTTTTTAATAGACTTTCCATTTTATCAGCCAACCTTTTGTATTCACACACTTGATTTTCCATTTTATCTGCCAACCACGAAAATCTACTCTAATCAGTGTTGCTCATAAAAAAAATCTAAGAAATATATGGAAAGAAAGAGTTGAGCGACAAAGTTATTGGGTTTAACTATTGAAGAATGCTTTCTTTCCTTTGTTTTGGCTTTTCTCCAATCCTTCTTTCATCCAAAGCTTTGACCTAAGTTTAAATACACGTAATTAGCACCAAATCATTAGAAAAACACTAAAAATCTATAAATTCATCTAAGAACTTTAAAATACTAGAGTTGGGGTATTTTTCCATCAAAATGAACTTAAAACACATTGATAAGTGCATAATTTAAAACATAAAAACACCTATGATTTGAACTTATCAAATAATCTCCCACATTCACAAAAAAATAACATTATTAATAACAAATAATTTTAAAGTTGAGAAAGAACTTGTAGAATCACTCTAGTGCTCAAGTTATTTTATTGAAACGGAACTAACAAGTCATAGACAAAGAAAGATGCCTTTTTCCATGCGTAACTTCCTCTTTCTAGTTTTTCAATGAATGTGAAAATATCATAAAAACGAGGTGATGCATCCATGAGCTGGCATCCTTATTTAGCTTCCCAACTACTTTACATATGTACCATCTCTTTTTTCTATAAATTATTGTAATTCAAATAAATCTGTGGTGAAAAACCTTGATAGTCATGCAATTTAGAGCAATAATTGGTTAAGTCTTTCTATATAGTGAATACTTTTCCTAGAATTCGAATAAAAAGTCTCCTTGAAGAGTATCCCTGTACATATCCTCAAAGAAAAAAATATATCATTTAGTCCTTGACTTTGTAGGGTTTGTTCAATATAGTTTCACCTTTTAGTTTACAATTAAAACTGTTAAGGACTTGGACTAAATTAAAATTTTTCAAAATAATTCAGGGACTAAATTGATATGGTGAGATTCAAATTCCCTTCTTAATTACCTGCCTTTAACTTCCATTTATCAAAATTTTTCTTGCGAAACACATACACATATATATGTATATATATGAGGGAGGATCCACTTACTCTGAAAGTAAGTGTTGTGCTACTTACTCCACTCACTACATTCATATGTATATCAATTTTCATCAATCCAACTGTTGAATTGAAAGTTATTATCATATAGATCAATTGTACAAAATATAAAACAATTTGAAAACGTGTTCATCATGATAATGAAAGATAGACTTTTTTAAATATGTGAAAATGTCACCAATAAGATGATAAACCGAGAGATATTTAATTTTTCTTTAAAATAGGCTTTCTTCTAATTTTAGTTCCTTAAATTTGTAATTTAAGTTTCTTATAAATATGCTTAATGTGCTAATATTAAATTTTTTATTTTTCTTATGCCCTTTGAATCCCATTTTTTTCTTTCCTAATAGTAACAAACATGCATAACATTTTTCACCATATATATTACTTTAGCTTGCTACTTTAAAACACCCTGTCTTTGAAATCCTTCTTCCGGTTGGATATTTTAGATTCAAACTATTCTCTGAGAAGGAACTCCTCCACAAACAACGAAGATCATCCAAGCAACCCTAACAATGCTCGCGCTACAACTGAGGGGGGAAAACGTGGGAACCAGGTCCTGGAAGAAGAGCAACATTACATTCCTGTCCCATGGGTGACAAGAATCATGCGACCAGGTCATACGCTTTATCACTGGAGTGGCCAACGAGCGAACCCATGAGGAGCATCGGAAGACTATTTTGGCTGATGATGTCTTGTGGGCATTGGAGAGGTTAGGCTTTCATGACTATTATGGGGCTCTTTCTATTCACGTGCAACGTTACCGTCAAAACGAGGTTAATGAGGGGCATGCACCTGTGCGGAAACCTCGAGTGCCTTACGATTGGCCTAGTTTCCCTGCAGCCATTGCGTACCAAGAGCAACTTGAATATGAGTTGAGGCTTGTAAGGGGCAGACAAGGAGAAGGATCCAGTTCTAGTGGCTGTGGTGTGAACTGCTTTGATCCTCACCATAAGCATGAGCAAGTCTAAGTTGAAAGGGATGGAAAGATTTATTTTCTAAACTTTATAAGGGATAAGTTGTGCTTGAAACAAGATACCATTCAACGGATTATGTGTTGTTTTTTCTTTTATCTTCTTTTTAATGCTTTCATTCTAAACTATTGGGTTTCTGGTATTAATTTTCAAAACCTGATAAATATTGATGTCTATTTTATTAGTTCTCAAAATTATATATCTTTTATATTAGTAACCACTCTTATACTATTAGTTTGATTTCTCCTCACATTTTCTCTAGTATTTAGGGAAACTCCCATATCCTATGGGAGTTTCTGGTTTGAACATGGTTGTTAGGGGTATCTTTTTAACATCATTAGGAGGGTACATAGTTGCTCTAGCCTCTGCATTTATAATAATTTTTGGAATGGCTTTAATGTTTTGTAATACAACACAAATAATTTGTCTTTATAAGTTTGTAAGTGATTTTCTTATCTTGTGCGCTAAAATCCCTAATATATAAGTAATGACATCCGTGTTTGACTTAATTATTTTGTCACATGATCAATTATTCTTTCTCCTGGTTTGCAACGGTGGTGGGAATGAATGTAATATGGTTCCTCGGGTTAATGTCAATAATGCGTCACGATTGGTTTGTAAGTCGTTTACCTTTCTTGCATACTGGAATCCCATATATATATACGAGATCAATGTTTGATTTGTTATTGTTATTGGTTGATCAATTGTTCTAGTGTTAATCTATTATTTGATCCTAACTAACTAGGATTGGTTTTGGTTTGGTTTTGAGTTAACATTTATAAAATGTAAAAAATTTGAAAAAGAATTAGAAAATTCTAAAAAAAATACTTGGTAACAGAAACTTAAGAAATGATTGAACTTCAAAGTATGGAGGAACAAATCTAAAATATTTAACATATATAGCAGCAACTATAGAATTATATCATTAAGAAGTTCTTTAATTAAGTATGAAGCGTGTGAGGAGAAGAACGAGAGGGATATTAAACAATGCACTATGTATATTAGTGGAATTTTGCAATCGAGGTATAATGAGGGATCTTGAAAATAGGGTCGTGCAACATAAATAGGGTCATTAAGGATATCAAAACAAGCTTTAGGGATAGGTAACGACATCGATTGTTGATAGTAGAAGCTTGATATCGTTTGTGCAATAGCGGTCCGATGTTGATTGGTAGCAGTTACACGATGTGGGAAAGAACAAGTTTTTTGGGGATCCTTGGTTTTTGCTTACACATGTAATCTTGGAAGTTACTCCACCATTCACTTAGAGCTATGTTGGGGTAGTTCTTTGGGAGATTGAAATTGCAAAGTTAAGAGGTTTTAATTAAATAAGTGATCATTGAGTCCAATTATTGGAAAATGATGCATATTTTTAGAAAAACATAGAAAACAATCCATAGATGCATATAGCATGTTCTAGAAGTGCTTGTGTAACTCTATAAATAAGCATTGTCTGTCATTATTTTGGGTTAAGTCACCATATGTCCTCTCCAATAACTATGGGGCACTAATAAGTACTCTACCTCCTCCTTTAGATGTAACTATGTTTTCTCAAATTCCACCCCTACTAGAAGTGCTAGTGTAACTCTATATAAAATGTTGGTTCCCTTCTTAATTTTCTTCCTAACCTTTATGAACTATTCTAAACTATTTTTGTTACTAGAAATATTAACACCGATTGACTTAGTGTAGTAAGACTTATTGATGTGCTTTTGACCCTCTTCACCAATCTTTTGCTTTGATTCAACTTAACATTCAGTCATCCATATATATTTCCTGAAGCTTACAGTATTGTGGATTGTTTAGCGAAGTCTAGACATGATCTAGATGTTGATTGCAAAGTTTTTTAATTTGTTTTATCTTTTTCTCCTGTTACTTTGTATTATAACTTGACCCTCTCCATTTTTATGAGAGGTTTGTAGTTTTTCTTCCCCTTAATTCATAAAAAGATGGACTCGTTTTCTTTTATACATTTTATGATTTTGAGTAAAAAAAGAAAAGTTTAAATTTTCAAATAAAAACATTTATCAAGAGGTCAAAATTGTAAATATAAAATTTATCAGCAGTATAATAAATACTTTATAATCATTTTTCTATATTTTACTTCTTAGAATACTACAAGAAGAATTAAATACAATTTAATAGTGTTTTTAATGACTATATAAGGTAAATATTAAATGTGACTTTTTAATTTAGGGTAATAAATAATGTTTCTAATAAAAACTTTCTATCCTTAATTATTTTATAATATGACCATTTAGGTATAAATTAGAAAAAATAATTTTAAAATATAGATTGTGATGACTCATACTGCTGGTTTGTTTTCTGTTTTCGAAAATATTTTTTTAAAAAAAATAGAAAAATAAAAAAAATGTGTTGAAAGATTAGTTTTCGAAAACCGTATGTATTTTTTTTTAATTTTTTAAAACTTCTTTTTTAAAACATCTAAAACTTGCTTCTGCTTTTTAGTTTATAGTTTTGTGAATTTGCATATAAATTTGCACTAAAAACACTTTTCTCTTTTTGCAAAATCAGTTTTCATATAATACTTTTGAAAAACAAATAAAAAGACTGAATCAACATTATTTTCTAACGGCTAATTTCGAAATTCTTATGAATATTTTGCCCAATTATTAATGTGTTGTAGATTTGTAATTTACAGTACCAGGCATTTGCCTTATATAAATTTTGAACAGTGTACTACCCGATCCCTTTTTTGGGGAAATACAACTTGTGAAGGATAGAGAGAAAATGGAGACTGGATTCATCTTCAACAAAGAGGGAAAATCAAGCTCGGCTAAACACTAAAGTTTTGAGAAATCCTATATTGATTTAAGTTTTATATATCTCTTTTGATCATGGACATTAAGTATCTAATCTTTTATCTCACTACACCAGATTTTCCCCTTTTGCAGCGTTTACTTTAACAATTCGCAACACTTTTGAAGCGCTGGAAGTGCGACCGCTGCAAAAGAGATTACTCTTTTGCAGCGTTTGTGCAACCGCTGCGAATAAACACTTTTTAGCCGTGCTTATGATTTCAAGCACTGAAAATGGTCATTTCCTTTGCAGCGCTTAATTTTTCAAGCGTTGCAATTAATGATAGCCACGAGCAGTATTAGCAGCACTTCACGTATCAAACGTTGCTAAAGATTTTTTTTTGGGTTCTTTTGGTTTTTCCATCATTTCCCCTGCTTCAAAGCAACAATTTATAAACATGTTGAATTCAGTACAGGTATTTATCACCAGATCCAATCAATTTTAATAAATTAAATAGTCAAAATACATAAAATGCAGTCACATCCATACAATACATAAAATCCAAGTAAAAGTTCCCTAACATTTAAGTCTTTATACATTGAGTGACCAAGTAGGTTGCCCACTCCTCAATGACCTGCTCAATCTGATTTGTTCTTTCAATGCAATCCGGAAAGTACTAATAAATTGAAACAAGATAAAATAAAATTATACTATTCAATCAATATAAAAAATATAGTTTATAGTTCAAGTACTTTAATTTATATTTGACTCACTTCTAAAAGAATAGAGGACACTTCATGTAGAATTATATCCCTTATATATCGCATAACATAATAGCGGCAATCAATATTATTGTTTTACTTTGGTACCTACAATGTAAAATAAAAAGATAAAGGAAATTAGTAAAAAAAATTGGAAAAAAGAAAAGAGTTTAATTAATAGAGATGTTCATACCTTGATCTTCATCCACTTAATAAAGTAAAGTCATAAGTTGTAAAAGATAAAAATCAAATAATTAACTCTACTTAAATACTCTACTTAAAAATCAATCATTCTTTGTCCACAGTCCAGAAACTCTAATGATGCATGCTATGCATGTTCCTTTTATTAGTTTTGTGCCGGCAGCCCGCACCCTCATTGGAGATCTCCATTGTCTAAGGAAGCGTCCCCCCTTAACCCTCAATCTGCCCTGTCTCACACCCGAAGGTGATCAATGCAATGTCTTTTATCATGAATGAAAATGCATAAACCAATGCAATAGCGGCCTCATTCTCTTCCTCATACCAAGGCCTTAACCCATACCCTTGTTGATGAGGATAGTTATTCACATATTGCATTGGTATTCCAAGACAACCACATAAGTTCAATTATTAATTAATCATGAAAACTTGGCTTAAAGCCCCCTCAACATTGCAAGGCCATTACCAATTCCCTTGCAGTGTTAATTACACGTTAAAACCTCATTCTCTTCCTCATACCAAGACCTTAAAACATACCCTTGTTTATGAGGAGAGCCATTTGAGTTCTTAAGCATAAATCTTGAAACATTAAATCACACAAGTACATGTTCAATTTCTATTTTATAGATATCACATAAAATAGAGCAAACCATCCACATTCATACATAATATAATTACATTGCACTATGCATGATTTTTAAAACATTAGGACCTATTTTTTTCAATTCCAACCCTAAAAATGGAGCCCTTGAGATTACATTGCATTTTGGAATTAAAGAAAGAGGTCCCTGTTCTGTGTCATATTCGCTGTAGCGAATTGGACACAGAATCAAGACTCTATTTTTGTCAACACTGCATTCTATTGGTATTTTGGCCCTAACTTGAGTTGCAGACCTCCAAATTTAGTGAAAAAAAAGCATTGGAATGCTAAGAGGATTATCTACAACACTTATGAAGACTGCAAAACCAAGTTTTAAAACTTTAATTGTCAAAAGCAGTCATCTATGACAGGGATGCACATTCAACAAGACAAATACTTCAATATAGACCTTGTCTCAATAATTTTGTCATAACTAGAGTTGTAGACCTCCAAATTGAGTATAACAAAGGAATTTTAAAGCTAACAGGATTTTCTACAACTCTTGTGAAGATCACGATGACAAATTCTTAATGAACATAGTTTGAAATTCACTCCAAAGTTACTGCAGTAAAACACAAGAATTCATCAAAATTATGCCCTCTTTCTAACCAACCTCAATCTTTAACCCAAATCAATTTCCAAAACCATAAACCCATCAATGTAAATCATTTCATCAAATATCAAATGTACATTCAAACATCACAATCACAATCAAACACATGGGTTTCTCATCAAGTCACACAACCAATTTCATTCAGATGCCTCAAAACCTAATATTCTCATGATGGTCAAGCTACTCTAGGTGGGGATTTCAGTTATTGGGGTTACCTTTGAAGAACACTCCTTGTTTTCAACCCTCAATCTCCAAGCTCTAGGGTTTTGCACCCAAGTCCACAACCTCCTTACCCTTTTGCTTAGCTTGGCCTTGAGCTTGTCGTGTCCCCATGCTTGAATTACAAAGGAGTGAGGCTTAGAAACTCTAGAAATCCACATGCAAGCCATGGGTGTGAAGATTGGAGGAGCTTGTCTTAGAGAAAAGGAGGAGAAAATGAAGGTTTAGATAGAGAGGGGGAGTTGGCGCATGAAGAAGGAGAACAGAAAGATGAGAAACTTGAGTGTTTGTCTCCTTCTACACCTTGAGGGGGGACTACTTAGCAATTTTTCTAAAATTGCAAGTAGGTCCTTCCTTTCCTTTTAAGCCCCTCTTCTACATAATTTCTTAATTGTTGGTACTTGGTTCTTGAGCATATACCACAATTAAATTACTTTAAATATCATCACTAGTAAATTGGGGATGTTATATTTCTAGACAAATATAGAGAACAATCCACGGATTCATGTAGCATATTCTAGAAGTGCTTGTGTAACTCTAATGTTATAAAAACAATAAATATTTAGAAATATAGAGAAAGCCCAAGTTGGGCTGAGTGTTTCTTATAAATAGGCATTTTCTTTCATTATTTTGAGTTGAGGCGCCATATGTGCTCCCCAACTATGGGGTACTAATAATTGCTCTCCCTCCTCCTTGAGATGTAACTATGTGTTATCAAATTCCACCCCTACTAGAAAAATAAATATTTCTCGCGTTGACTATTCGAGAAATATAATGTTGGTTCCCTTCTTAATTTTCTTCCTAACCTTTATCAACTATTCCCAACTATTTTTTTTATTAGAAATATTAACACCTACTTACTTAGTATAGGAAGACTTATTCATGGTGCTTGTAAACTCTTCACCGAGCTATTGTTTGGGTTCACCTTAACATTCAGTCATCCATATTTTTCATGAAGCTAATAGTATTGTGAATTGTTTAGCGAAGTCCGACCATATTTTTCATGATGTTGATGTTGATTGCAAAGTTTTTTTATTTTGTTTTATCTTTTGCTCCAGTTGCTTTGTATTATGACTTGGCCCTCTCCATTTTTATGAGAGGTTTGTAGTTTTCCTTCCACTTAATTCACAAAAAGAAGGACTCATTTTCTTTTATACATTTTATGATTTTGAATAAAAAGTGAAAATTTTAAATTTTAGAGTAAAACATTTATCAAGCGGATAAAATTGTAACTACATATAGAAATTTATCAACAGTATAATTATTTTTTGGTTGGCCAAATACACACCTTCACACTACACTATTCCTAAATCTACCCCACCCGGAATGGAACCCCTCTCCTCAAGCTCCAAGAGCTTCTCCTTATGCCACTTAAGTTACAAGCTCTTTGCTTATCAACAGTATATTTAATATTTTAAAATCATTTTTCTAATTTGTACCCTTAAGAACAATACACGAAACATTAAAAAGAATTTAATTGTGTTTTGAATTACTATATAAGGAGTACATTTTGTACTCTCCTACTCTTATTAATAATATTAATTTTACCTTTCAAAAAAATTGAAAAAAATTACTATATACCGTAAATAATAAATTTGAACTTTGGATTTAGGGTAATATATAATGTTTCTAATAAAAACTTTCTAACCTTAAATTTTTTATAATATGACCATATAGGTACAAAATAGAAAAAATTAATTCTAAAATAAAGAATTTGATGACTCTTAGGGCTTGATTGTTTTGTGCTTTTAAAAATAGTTTTTACAAAAAACAGAAAATTAAAAAAAATGGGTTGAGAAATTAGTTTTCGAAAAAAATATGTATTTTTTAAACTTTTGACAACATCTAATATTTGTGTCTGCTTTTTAGTTTACAGTTTTGTGTATTTGCATATAAATTTGTACTAAAAACTCTTTTCTCTATTTTAGAAATTAGTTTTCATATAGTATACTTTTGAAAAACAAATTAAAAAACTTAAACAACATTCTTTTAGGGCTAATTTTGAAATTCCTGTGAATATTTTGCCCAATCATTAATGAGTTGTAGATTTGTATTTTACAGTACCCGCCATTTCCCTTATATAAATTCCTATCTGATCCCATTTTTGGGGAAATACAACTTCTGATGGATAGAGAGAAAATGGAGACCGGAAGTTCCTCAATTCATCTTTAGTAAGAGGAAAAATCAAGCTCTGGCAAGCACTCTAAAGATTTGAGAAACCATATACTGGTTTAAGTTTGATATATCTCTTTTGATCCTGAACATTAAATTTCTAAATCTTATCTCTTATCTCTCCCATGAGTTCAAAGAAGGCCAAAGTTGTTTGTCTAATTTGAAAGATTTTTTGTGTTTGGTCATGCATTAACTATATCTGTGTTTTATCTTAAAGCGTGCTAATAGCTACTCAAAGTTCATTTTGATTTGAGAAGATATTAAAAGTAGAACTAAATGGGTTTCCAATTTGATGTGTATGTTTTTTGTCTTATTTTTTTTAATTTTTATCTCCACAATATACATTAAATTTGACTACAAGTTCATTTTGTTCATGATACCAAGCGTGCTGCTCATACAAAGACTATTAATTTTCACCCATCACGCTAGCTTGGTGATTAAAGAACTTAAATTTATGTAATAACTTGTATGCTCAAATTCACTTGGGTGTATGTAACTGCTAAAAAATAAATATTACCTTTAATTACTCTAGAATCATCTCATGTGACACATAAAAACACGATGAATTCCGTATTAACCATTTTATGGATGTTCCTTGATATTTTTTAATTGATTTTCCATTACAAAACTATTGATTTTAACCTATCATGCTAATTTGGTGATTAAAGAACTTAAATTTATGTAATAACTCATCTGCTCAAATTCACTTGGGTGTATGTAACTGCTAAAAAATAAATATTACATTTAATGACTCTAGAATCATCTCATCTGATACATAAATACCCGATGAATTCCGCATTTACGCTTTTATTGATGTTCCTTGATATTTTTTAATTGATTTTCCATTTTATCAGCCAACCATTTGTATTCACACACTTGAGATTAATACTTTATTCAAACACGAAAAGCTACTCTAATTAGTGTTGCTCATAAAAAAAAATCCAAGAAATATACGGAATGAAAAACTGAGCGACAAAGATATTGGGTTTAACTATTGAAGAATGCTTTCTTTCCTTTTTTTTAACTTTCCTCCAATCCTTCTTTCATTCCAAGCTTCCACCTAAGTTTAAATACACGTAATTAGCATCAAATCATTATAAAAACACTAAAAATGTATAAATTCATCTAAGAACTTGAAAATACAAGAGTTGGGATATTTTTCCATCAAAATCAACTTATAACACATTGATAAGTGCATAATTTAAAATGTAAAAACACGTATGATTTTCACTTATCAAATAATGTCCCACATTCACGACAAAATAACATTATTAATAACAAATAATTTAAAAATTGAGACAGAACATGTAGAACCACCCTAGTGCTTCAGTTATTTTATTGAAAAGGTACTAACAAGACATAGACAAAGAAAGATTCCTTTTTCCATGTGTAACTTCCTCTTTCTAGTTTTTAAATGTATGTGAAAATATCATAAAAACCAGGTGATTCATGCATGAGCTGACATCCTTATCTAGCTTCCCAACTTCTTTACATATGTACCCTCTCTTTTTTGTATAAATTATAGTAATTCTAATAAATTTGTTTAGAAAAAACTTGATAGTCGTGAAATTTAGATCTATAAATGGTTATGTCTTTCTATATAGCGAATACTTTTCCGAGGATTTGAATAAAAAATCTCCTTGAAGAGTATCCCCGAACATATCCTCAAAGAATAAAATATATCATTTAGTCCTTGACATTGTAGGGTTTGTTCAATATAGTTTCAGCGGTTAGTTTACAACTAAAACCATTAAGGACTTGGACTAATTTAAAATTTTTCAAAAAGATTCCGAGACTAAATTGATATGGTGAGATTCAAATTCTCTTCTTAATTACCTGCCTTTAACTTCCACTTATCAAAATTTTTCTTTCAAATCACAAATATATATATATATATATATATATATATATATATATATATGTATATATATGAGCAAGGATCCACTTACTCAAAAAGTAAGTACTGTTGTACGACATACTCCACTCACTACATTCACATGTACATTAATTTTTGTCAATCCAACCGTTGCATTGAAAGTTATTATCATATAGATCAATTGTACAAAATATAAAATAATTTCAAAACATGTTCATCATGATAATGAAAGATAGACTTTTTTAAATATGTGCAAATATCTCCAATAAGATGACAAACCTAGATATATTAAATTTTTCTTTTAAATTGGATTTCTTCTAATTTCAGTTCCTTAAATTTGTAATTTAAGTTTCTTATAAATATGGTTAATGTGCTAATATTGATTTTTTTATTTTACTTAAGCCCTTTCAATCCCTTTTTTTTCTCTCTTAATAGTAACAAATAACATGCATAACATTTTTCACCTTATATATTTCTTTAGCTTGTTACTTTAAAACACTATGTCTTTGAAATCCCTCTTCCAGTTGGATATTTTAGATTCAAACTATTCTCCGAGAAGGAACTACTCGACAAACAACAAAGATCATCCCAGCAAATGCTCGCCCTACAACCAAGGTGGGATACCTAGGAACGAGGTCACGGAAGAAGAGCAACATTACATTCTTGTCCCATGTGTGACGAGAATCATGCTCCAATTTCTTCCGTCTTATGAAAAACTCTCCAACAACGCGAAGGTAGCCATGCGTAACTGCATGCAAGAATTCATAGGCTTTATCATTGGCGTGGCCAACGAGGGAACCCATGAGGAGCATCGGAAGTCTGTTTTGGCGGATGATTTTTTGTGGGCATTGGAGAGGATAGGATTTGATGACTATTATGGGACTCTTTCTGTTCACCTACAACGTTAGCGTCCAAACGAGATTAATGAGGGGCGTGCTCATGTGCGGCAACCTCCAATGCCTGAAGATTTGCCTAGTTTCCATGCAGCCACTGTGGGTGCGTACCGGGGGCAACTTGAATCTGATTTGAGGCAGGTAAGAGGGAGACAAGGAGAAGGATTCACTTCTAGAGGCTGTGGTGTGAACTGCTTTGATCCTCACCACAAGACCGAGCAAGACTAAGTTGAAAGGGATGGAAAGATTGGTTTTTTGAACTTTATAAGGGATAAGTTGTATTTTAAACAAGATACCATTCAACGGATAATGTTTTGTTTTTTCTTTCTTCTTCTTTTTAGTGCTTTCATTCTAAACTATTGGATTGCTGGTATCAATTTTCAAAACCTGCTAAATATTGATGTCTATTTTATTATTTCCCAAAATTAAATATCTTTTATTTTAGTAACCACTCATACTACTAGTTTTTTCTCCACACATTTTCTCTAGCATCTAGGGTTTCATATCCTATGGGAGTTCATGGTTTGAACATGGGTGTTAGGGGTATCTTCCCAATGATAAACATCATTAGGAGTGTACATAGTTGCTCTAGCCTCTGCATTTATAATAATTTTTTGAATTGCTTTAATGTTTTCCAATAGGAACACCAATAATTTGTCTTTATATGTTTGTAAGTGATCTACTTATCTTGTGCGCTAAAATCCCTAATACATAAGTAATTAGATCCATGTTTGACTTAATTATTTTGTCACATGATTAATTATTCTTTCTTGTGGTTTGTAACGGTGGTGGGAATGAATGTAATATGTTTCCTGCGTTAATGTCAATAATGCGTCACTATTTGTTTGTAAGTCGTTTACCTTTCTTGCATACTGAAATCCCATATATATATACGAGATCAATGTTTGACTTATTATTGTTATTGGGTGATCAATTGATCTAGTTTTAATTTATAATTCGATCCAAACCAACCCAAGTTAGTTAGGATTGGTTTTTGTTTCATTTTGAGTTAACATTTATAAAATACAAAAAAGTTGAAAAAAATTAGAAAATCCTAAAATAATACTTTGTAACAAAAAATTAAGAAGTGATTGAACTTCAAAGTATAGAGGAAAAAATCTAAAATATTTAATATATATAGCATCAACTATAGAATAATATCATAAAGAAGTTCTTAAGTTAAGGATGAAGCGTGTGAGGAGAAGAAGGAGAAGGGATATTACACAATGCACAATGCATAGTAGTGGAATTTTTCGATCTGGGTATGATGAGGGATCTTGAAAATAGGGTTGTGCAACGTAAATAGGGTAATTAAGGATATCAAAACAAGATTTAGGGATAGGTATCGACATCTATTGTTGAAAGTAGAAGCTTGATATCATTTGGGCAATTGCGGTGAGGTGGTGATTGGTAGCAGTTACACAGTGTGGGAAAGAACAAGTTTTTTGGGGATCCTTGGTTGTTCGTTACACATGTAATCTTGGAAGTCACTCCACCATTCACTCAGAGATATGTATGAGTAGTTCTTTGGGAGGTTGAAATTGCAAAGTTAACAGGTTTTAGTTAAATAAGTGATCATTGAGTCTGATTATTGGAAAATGATGCATATTTCTAGAAAAACATAGAAAACAATCCATGCATACATATAGCATGTTCTAGAAGTGCCTGCGTAACTCTATAAATAGGCATTGTCTGTCATTATTTTGGGATAAGTAACATTTTTCCTCTCCAATAACCTTGGGGCACTAATAAGTGCTCTACCTCCTCCTTTAGATGTAACTATGTGTTCTCAAATTCTACCCCTATTAGAAGTGCTAGTGTAACTATATATAATGTTGGTTCCCTTCTTAATTTTCTTCCTAACCTTTATCACATATTCTAAAGTATTTTCGTTACTAAAAATATTAACACCGATTGACTTAGTGTAGTAAGACTTATTGATTGTGCTTGTAACCCTCTTCACCGAGCTTTTGCTTTGGTTCAACTTAACATTCAGTCATCCATATTCTTCCAGAAGCTAATATTATTGTGGGTTGTGTAGCGAGTTCTGAACATGATCTAGATGTTAATTGCAAAGTTTTTTATTGTGTTTTATCTTGTGCTCCTGTTGCTTTGTATTATGACTTGACCCTTCCACTAAGAAGCATTAATAAATAATATAAAATCAGTTTTCAAGTTTATCAACCTTATAATAAATAATTTAAAATCAGTTTTCTAATTTGTACCTCTAAGAACACTACAAGAAGCATTAAATACAATTTAATAGTGTTTTGAATAACTATATAAGGTAAATATTAAATGTTATTTTTGCACTTAGGGAACTACAAAGAAGTAACTTTTAGTAAATATCTCGAATGTTTAGGTTTCAAGTTTTAGATTAATTTTTTTTAAGGGATATCTCAAGTACAGCTTTTACTCCAGTAAATTCTGATTTAGGATAATGTCATTACGAAAGTAGCATTTCACGTATATGCTTGAACAGAATATTGTTCCCGGTTTGGTACATCAGTCAAGAAGAACGAAATATGACACTGAGGCAAATGAACGATATAGATTAGTTCCGTTGAAAAAGGGTGGAACGGAAGATAACAGAACAAAACACACACAGAAGAATTTTCATTATTTTCAGAGTCATTTTTGATTAATAAAATAATATATATTTAAATTCCTTAAAACTTATATTATATTTCCGACCGAAAGAATTTTAAATCTTTTTTTAAAAAAAATTTACATAATAAAAAAATATTCAACATAATTTATATTTAATAATTACTTTTGAAAATATATTTAATGATTATATTTATTGAGAGAAGTTTGTATTTAATAATTTATGTTTTTCATAAAATATTTATAAAAATTAATATATTTTAAAATTATTATTTAGCTATATTCATAATTCTTAGAAAGAAATTAATTTATTTTTCCTTTAATTTTATACTTCGTTTCAACTAAAGTAGAATTTTATATGAATTACAAAAATTATTTTCTATATTTTAATCCTCACTAAATATAAACTAATACATATGGTCATGATCTATTCCATGGTCCCCAAACACAGTACATAGTTTTGTTCCACATGCGGTTTCATTCTGTTCTGTTACCAAACGCTATCGAAAAAGTCCAAATGCACCAAACAAAAGACACCTAACTTTCACAGTATCTAAGTGCTTATATAACAAGGGAGCAGAAAAATTGACTGTCAAAACTAAACTTGAGCATTAAAAAAAAAACACTCAACTAGTACATATTGCGTCAAACTATTACAACCTACAAGCTAAAACAAAAACCAAGCATAAAGTAAATTAAAAGGAAGGCTTGACCTAAACTAGATTTCAGTAAAAAAATTTGAATTTCTCTAAAACTAATACTAGTAGAATGCAAAAACCAAAGTTGATGAGATAGAAAAAAAAAATTGTAGTGATGAGAAGAATTCAATGGAGACTAGGCAAATCTCTTGCTGTGGATGTGCATCAAAGCCAATCTACGTATGTCTTGTAATATATTTTGGTGTATCATTTTTCTTGTGATCTTGTGGGGTTATGTGTTTGTTACATTGTTGCCTCTTTTACTTAGTATGTATGTAGATTTTTTTTAAAAAAAATCTTTTTTAAATCGGTAAAACAGAATTTTTTGTTTTTGGAAAGATAGGTTTTCTTATCAATTATTTGAAAAGCAAAGATAATATATAAATTTTTTTATCTGGTAAATATTTATTGTTAAATAGATTGAGGGGCATTTCTAAGCATGTTCAAATTGCCCGACCGTACAGGCCCGCAAAAATATGGGGCCACAAATATTATATGATGCATTTTACATTCAATATAATATGATAGAGTAAATGATATAGTGTTTTGTCCTCTAGCATTACCACCCGAGTTCGAGTCATGAGATTAGCATTTTGGAGTTCATTTTTTCTCTTTTTCCTCCTTTTCCAGGCGATTTATAGGCACACACGTCCTTTTTTCTCTCTCTCCCAATACCACCTGGAATGTAACATTACTTTGAAATTCATACCAATATTAACTTCCAAAAAAAAGAAAAAAATTGTGTAAAGTATTTTTCTATGGATTTTTCTAACTTGTGCCCATGGGCACAAGTTAACAATGATTGGATTAGAATTTTTAATTGTTGGATTTCATTTATTTTACTATATCCTATATGCACCCACTATACCGCTCACCACCCCACTTCTTAATAACTTCCCTTACATGAAATGTTATTGGTTACCGATCATTGTGATCTTGTGTCCCATGGGCACAAGTTAGAAAATCCCTTTTTTTATTTAAAGATTTTTTTTCTTTAAATTGTGAATAGAGGGCCCCGTTTATTTTTTAAATAAAAAAGTGGAAATATAAACCGGGCCCCCAAAACCTTTGCTCTGCCCCTGAATTGATTTTCATTTTTGAAATATAGAGCAATGAATGCAATTAATGTGTATCTTAGAAAATCTGATTCAATGAATAAATGTTTATATAAGTCTATTCTTCATCCTCAAGACACCATTTTCTCGGCTTTTCTTATTCCAAGGACTTTGTTTTCACTTCTCAGACTTCAGTTCTACAAGTTTCCAACGCCATGGGGGTTTCAGGCAAACCCAATTCAGCAGTCACGCGCTACCAAGTAGCCTCCTAACAACAAGCAAGTCACCCTCATTTGGAAAAAGTTCTTCATCACGTGTCTCTCCTGCGGGTTAGGTCCATAACAGTTGCCCCCAAGTCTACACTATGTCATGAGGCATGTCGTTGACTTCTACTAATGTCATGATCTGGCGATATGCCATCCTTCCAAGTCATTGTCGTTTGAATTCTTCCGTCAGTTTTTACTTTGATACGTGTCTTTGTGGTATTGGTCGTGATCCTTCGTGGGTCGCGCCCATCATTATTCAGTCACATCAGGCCTGCGTGCATTAACTGCACCCTAGGCCGTTACTTCTTCTTCACGCTTCGTCTTCCCTTCCTCTATCTATAAATATTCTCTCACTTAACCTAAAAACTCTTCTCTATGTACTCTTTCTTGCTTTCGCTATGAATTTCTCGCTTTCTTCGCTGTTTTCCAGCCATCCTCGGTCCTCCCTCCTTCAACATTTCCACGTATCTCCCTTCATTCTCTGTTCACTTTTTCTGTGTGCTTTCTTTCTTCTTTGATTTTCTTAACATGTCAACTCCTGAGAGGCCTACGAATTTTACCCCAAAAGAAAGTCTTTCTGGGGAGGTTGGGGATTTCGTTGGTTCCCCTTCTAGACCTGAACTTAGTGATGGTAGTGGTCATCACATCCCCACTCCCCCTTCAACCTCTGGTTCTGACAATCAACCTTTATTCGAAGCCTCCGGGGAGTTCATTCTTGGTATTCCCCAACTCATCCCCTTCTGTGGGCCCCTTTTTTTCTCAATCTGTTGCCCTCATACCCTTAACGTACGGGGTTGGCAAATATGAGTATGACGAGTCATCTGAGGGTAGTGATAATGCCATAACATTTAAATTACATCCTCTTGCTCCCTTGTTAATTTGTACTTCATCTCAAGCTTTTAGATTTACTTCTTCTAATAATTCTTCTAAATCTTCTGATTCAAATTCTTCTGACCCTCTTTTTGTCCCTCCTGTTTCTATTGTAGAACCCATGTCGGCTTCATCTCCCATGTCGGGTTCAGAGTCGCCCTCGACTTTAGCCCCTGCTCAAGTTGTCTAGAAGCCTTCCAAGAGCAAGGCTCTAGAACGCCGTCGGCAAAAAATCCATCAGTGGTATGGCCCTCCTAAGGAAGCTGCTAAGATAGAAGTGCCTAAGAAGCTCAAGGGCATACGAGATGTAAGGAGAATGTTGTGGATAAACCACGACATTCTCCAAGTTGCATCTAGGCTGACAACGACTTTAAAGTTCCATGTCGTGGATGTGGAATTTAGGAGCGCCATGCATTTCCCTGTAGCTACTCCAAAGGAGGATGTTCCATCTGGTCCAGTTACCCGTTATAAGGCAGAACGCGTGGATCCCAACGGAAGGATTGGATCCTGCCCAGGCCAGGGTGCCCCCGACTTCCTTATGCTCTACGACTGTCTTTTCCGACTCGTTTGCCTTTGCTTCCCCTTTTCGGATTTCCAAGTGGAGATCCTCAATCGACTTGACGGCGCGCCCTCGCAAATTCACCCCAACGCTTGGGGTTTTATCAACGATTTTGAAGTTTTTTGCTGGGCCAACAACTGGGAAAGCTCTAGCAATCATTTCCTATACGTTTTTTCCCCTGCCATCTTTCTGATTTCGGGTTCATCTCCTTCCGGCAAAGGAAAGACCATTTCTTCTTTCAACTGTTTGAGGATTCCTTCCCCCTATCAAGGACTCCTACTTCAAGGTGTCTTACATAGGAGAGGAATTTCCCTTCTGGGCTGGCCCTAACGGATCTCCCTTGTTCCCTTTTTACTGAACCTACAACCACTATCTCCGTGAGACAAGTTCTTTCATTACCGAAGAGGCTTCTTACTGACCATGCCATTATATCCGGACTTCGTGAATTCACTAGAAAACACGGCCTTATCAAGTGCAAGGTCGTAATCCAGGGTCTTTGTGTCAGTCGTGCTGATACCATGTGTAATGTCGCTTTTGTCAATTTATTATTTCTTTCTAATTTTCATGTCGCTCCTTATCCACTCTTACTTGAGTTATTTCTGTAATTCATAACATATCAATCATTATGCCGGCTTTGTTTTCAGGTGCTATCATGTCGGGATACGCTTAGATAATGAAGAAGACAGGCGTCATGACCAAAAAGGGGAAAAAGGAGACCCCTGCCCAAAACCTGGTGCGCGAGCTACTCATTGATCACGGGGTTCAATCTCCCGGAGCACCCCAGGGTCCAGTTGCAGCTACTGCCAATGTCGCGGCAACTTCGCCTGAAGTTCAGGCAGCAAAAAAGAGAAAGCTCATCCTTCGGAACTGTCAAAAGTCTCCGGTCCCTGCTTCCCAAGAGTTAGGGGCAATCCAGCCTGCTTCTCATAACGAGATATCAATCTCGGATGATGAAGAAGCAGAGACCGTCGGAGTCGCTCTAAGGCGGAAAAGATGTTAGTTGATCAACGTCTTTATTTCAAGTATTTTAGGAGCTGCCCATGCCGTCCCTGTCACAGGATCGTCTTCTTCTTCCCAATGGGAAGGCTTCCAAGCCCCCATTGTCTCTTTCCATCACGGGAGTTCTTTAAGGACCTCCTTCGCCCCGTGCTGAAGGTATTTTCACCTTCTCTTGCCCCACATAATTCTTATGTTTGGAGATACTTTGTTTTCTGCCTTTGCATACGATACTGATGTCGTTTTTCATTTCGCAGGCTAATGTCGGCGAGGCTCTTGGTTGGATGTCTCGCCAATCTACTCTGTTAAAGTTCTTTAACGAAGAGCTGGAGAGACCCGTGGCCGACTTGGAGTAGAAGCTGCAGAGAAGCAGATTCATGCTCTCACCAAGGAACGGGACATACTGAAAGCTTCGCAGGCAGAGCTCAAGGCCAAGATTTCTACGGCAGTCTCCAACTTTGACCAATTGAAGTTGGAGAATGCTAAATTTTCTGAGGAGAAGAAGGAGATGTAGGTCGCCCTCTCCAAGGCTCAAGAGCAAATGACTTCTCTGACAGAGGAAACCAAGTTGTTATCTCGTGTTCGCGATCAACAACTGACCGACAAGGCAGCTTTGGAGGTCGACAATGACAAGTTGAAAGCCGAAGTCCAGGAGCAAGGTCGTGTGATCTCCAATGGCGGATACATGACCTTTGCTAGTTGCCTGAAGCAAGTGGAGTTTCTCAACCCGGGGGTGCAGCTTTCCTTCAAAGGGATACATCCACTCCACGGGGTGGAAGGTGATCAGTTAGTGGACTATGACAACGACCCGCCTATCCCAGTTGACCTCAATGATCCTGAGTTGGAGGCCTTTGACCCTCATGCCGACTATTCGATGTCGCCAACTGCAGTTGAAGATGAGGACGTCACCCCTGCTTAGCCTTAAAGCTTATTTTGTAATAATTAGGTTTATTTTTTGATGAGCAGTTTACTGGCATGTCAGCCAGCTTTCCTTTTTGTAATGTTAGAATTTTAATGACATTTCCTTGTCTTTTCATCCCATAGCAATTCCTATCTCTTAACTTTAACTTGAATTTCTCCAACATCGCCTTTTAACATGTCTTCGTTCTTGTAAGATGTGACTTATGCTTTGCATGTCTTGTCGATGCGATTTTCGATCCCTTAGAAATATTTATGGTTCGTAACCATACCGTTGGGGCATGTCGCCCTATTGGGATCTTTGATCCTGACGATGTACTTCAAGGCCTTTAGCCTATTTGGGGCATGTAGCCTTATTAGGATCTTTGATCCTGATGAAGTACTTCAAGGCCTTTAGCCTGTTTGGGGCATGTAGCCCTATTGGGATCTTTGATCCTGATGAAGTACTTCAACGCCTGGGGCCTGTTTGGGGCGTGTCGCCCTATTGGGATCTTTGATCGTAGTGAAGTACTTCAAGGCCTGTGGCCTGTTTGGGGCGTGTCGCCCTATTGGGATCTTTGATCCTGGTGAAGTACTTCAAGGTCTGTGGCCTATCTCGTTGGTGCACGCCGCCCTTTTGGGAACTTTGTTCCTTTCAAATTCCTTGTTGAATTGTAATCGTTGAATATCTGCAACTGAAATCTTAAATTTTGACAAATATTTGCTCTTGTTTCATATATCATTAGGTTACAAAACCTGGGGCCTCATTAAAACCTTCAAGGTAAAACCCTCCTTAGGGAAAAAACTCGAGAAGGAAAAAGAGTACCCTTATAGAAATTGTACATCAAACTTAAAATGCAACAGAGTTAAACATCAACGAGCTGGCTACTCTAAATCTTCTCACTTCTAAGTTTTTCATCTCTAACATTTGAAGAAGAAAGTATCGAGATTGACATATAAAAGTAGTAAAAAAATTAGTTATATATATTTTTATCCTTGAGCTAGTGAGAAAACTTTTGAGTTAAGGTACAATTAATTTTGAATGGCTAAAATCAATATTGGTTGACAAATATGGGTTTGCATTTTATTGTTCAGTTTGAGAACAGTGTTAAGAGAAATGTTCTATGCCTCAAGCAAAAAACAAGTCAAAACCCCAAATCATTTTGAATCATAATCATCTAACTTATAAATGTAGCAATTTCAACCATTTTTACCTCAAGGCATTCCTCTGTTTCTTCTTTGACTCAAGTTGATATATTGTTATCCTTTGATAGCAAATAACAAAAGCTTAACTTTTTAAAAAAGATTAAAATTTTAATAATATTCAATGTGATTAATTAATTACCATACCATAGTTGTAGTGCTCAATGCTCATTCTTTATGTTCATTCAGATATATATTATTATTCAAAATAGTCACTATCTATGTCAAGGTGCGTATCATTTCTTTAATTAATTACCTAATGGTAATCCACTTAATTAAAGTAGTATGTGAAAACTACTTACTTAAAATCAAGTTTACTTGTTTGAAACAACTTTCAATCTCATATTAATTTGACATGGAGAAAGGAAAATTTAAGGGAAAAGAGCAGCCTAAAAACATGTTTGATGAACTCCATTACCTAAAAATCTAAGATTTGATCATATTCATATTCATACTCGTTGAAGAGAAGCATTCCTTACAATTAGATGATCTAAAATCTTAAATTTCATTTTCAGTTTGACCACTGGGATAATCAAACATATATCAATAACAGTTTCTTACGTGCAAATTGTATGTTTTCAGTAATGAGCAAACAGTAATTTGACGTTTGACAATCAAGCAAGCTCTTTACTCCTAAGGAAATTGACATTTTCACAGTTTATGCTCTCAACTCTCAAATGGAATAAATATGCAACCGACCACAATTTAGACATTATCATAGTTTATTCTCTGCCTTCCTCAATTAAGGAATTTGACACCGAACACTCTTCCCCTCTTTGCCTAGACCTACCTACACTTTCAAACAAGCACAACAAAATCTAATTTTATTTGAAATCAAATGAAAAACGAAAAAAGGAAAAGAGTAAACATGCCTACTTGCTGGTGCGATTGAGGCGCGTTTGGTTGCCGGTAGAAAGGAGCTCCGACGGCGATGGCGTAGGGAGCTTCGCCGGCCGGTTAAAGCGACGGCGAGCTAGGAGGGAGAAGGTGGTGGGTGATTGTGAGCTTGGAGGGAGAGAGAGGGAGTGACGCTCACGTTAGGGTTCGTAGCGAATGATGGACAAAATTTTGAATATAAATCTTTGCGATCGAAATTATTAAGAGTGGCGACCGAATTTTGGTTTCGCATTCTCTCGAAAATTTTATGTCAACATTGTGACCGAATAAATGCAGTCACAACGGTTGAGATTTTTTCTTGTACAAAAATCATATTTTGCAAATGAAATGGTGACTCCTTGAGACTGATATTTTGCGTCTGGATATATTTTATCACTAAATCAGTCACAAAATCACTGAAATTGTTCAAACCTACCCGCATACGGATTTCGGTCTCTATTTAGTCGCGGATTGCGACAGAAAATTTCGGTAAGCAAATTCGCTCGACATTCTTGATTTTTCTTGTAGTGGAATGAGAAGTGAATAACATATAAACTGAGACAAAAAAAATGGGAGATTATAAATGTACAAAAACCGAGGCGATCCAATAGAAGTAAATATTTTTAGCTTTAGTCAAAATCATTTTCATCAAAACAAAAGTTCAAACACACTGGCCCAAAGTTGTTTGATTATGAGTTAGAAAAATTATCAAAATTGATTTTGGTTGCAAAAATCAATTTTGGCTTTAGCAAACTAAGACTTGCTTTCACGTTGAGTTGGAAATTTATATTGTATTTTTACTCTTAATTTGCTTTTAAGTAAAAATCCCCAAACATAAATTATGTAATTTAAAATCAATTTTACACAAAATTAATTATACGAAACTACATTGATCAAAAATCAATTCTACGACCACTAAACCAAATACAGGCTGAAAATTTTAAACAAAAAACCATGATAGAACAAGTTTATAGGATTATTTTTTATTCATTAAAATTATAGAGAGAGAACTTCGGAATATACTCCTATAAATTCTCGAAACTTGCGGACCTAATATGTTTTCACTGTGTCAAACCCATTTATATAGTTTATAGGATAATTTTTTCTTATTTTGCATGTTGACTCATCAGAATAAAAATTATAATGTAATATAACAACATAACTTATCAAATCATATTTGTGCTTTTAAACAAATGATTTTAATATAAAAAAATCTTAAGGAAAACTTTTGAAAATCGGTAAAACAGAATTTTTTGTTTTTGGAAAGATAGGTTTTTTTATCGATTATTTGAAAAGCAAAGATAATATATAAAATGTTTTATGTGGTAAATATACTTATGGTTATATTTCATTTTGGAAATAAAAATCAAATCTTGTAAATAATATACTTTTTATAGTTAAAGAAATATTTTTTAATAATACACTTCTAAATAGATTTTTTTTATTCCATTGTTAAATAGATTGAGGGGTGTTTCTGAGCATGTTCAAATTGCCCGACCATACAGGCCCCCAAAAATATGGGGCCGCAAATATTATATGATGCATTTTACATTCAATGTAATATGATAGAGTAAATGATATGGTGTTTTGTCCTCTAGCATCACCACCCGAGTTCGAGTCATGGGATTACCATTTTGGAGTTTATTTTTTCTCTTTTTCCTCCTTTTCCAAGCGATTTATAGGCAAACACGTCCTCTTTTTCTCTCTCTCCCAATACCACCTAGAATGTAACATTACTTTGAAATTCATACCAATATTAACTTCCGAAAAAAAGAAAAAATTTGTGTAAAGTATTTTTCTATGGATTTTTCCAACTTGTGTCCAAGGGCACAAGTTAACAATGATTGAATTAGAATTTTTAATTGTTGGATATGATTTATTTTACTATACCCTATATGCACCCACTATACCCCTCACCACCCCGCTTCTTAATAACTTCCCTTACATGAAATGTTATTGGTTACCCATCATTGTGATCTTATGCCCCATGGGCACAAGTTAGAAAATCCCTTTTTTTATTTAAAGATTTTTTTTCTTTAAATTGTGAATAGAGGGCCCCATTTTTTTAAAAAAAAAATTGGAAATATAAACCGGGCTCCCAAAACCTTTGCTCTGCACCTGAATTGATTTTCATCTTTGAAATATAGAGCAATGAATGCAATTAATGTGTATCTTAGAAAATCTGATTCAATGAATAAATGTTTATATAAGTCTCTATATTCTTCATCCTCAAGACACCATTTTCTCGCCTTTTCTTATTCCAAAAACTTCGTTTTCACCTCTCATACTTCAGTTCTGCAAGTTTCCAACGCCATTGGGATTTGAGGCGAACCCAATTCAATAGTCACGTGCTACCAAGTAGCCTCCTAACAACAAGCAAGTCACCCTCATTTGGAGTAAGTTCTTCATCACTACTACTAGCATAACTACAAGAAGTTTGAGAATGAGAAGAAACATTTGAAGAACTATCCAAAGAGTCATAAACACCATCAACACACATCATGGTTTTCTTGGAAGGGCATTGAGAGGCAATGTGCCCTCGGCCCAAGCACTTCAAGCACTTGAAGTTGCTTTGTTTTTCAATGTCATTTTCTCTTTCATAAAATTTTTATTTTCTTTTGGAATATGAGGATTTAGAAGAGGAAAAGCTCTTGTGGCCGTGGCCATCCTCAAAATCTTTAGAGCCCTTTTTGAAAGCCATTTTGTAATCCTTATCGAAATCATTTTCAAAACTCTTTTTAAAACCTTTATCAAAACCACCTTTAGAGAAAGATTTTCCATTGGCATGAGAATAAGGCTTAGAGGATCTAGAATGATAGTATGAGTCTCTATCTTGCCTTTGGAGTTAAGATTTAACTGGTTGACATTGATGCAACAAAGAAGCCATAGAAACATGATCATGCAATTCAACAATAACTCTAATCCTAGGATGCAAACCTTCCATGAATCTAGCCATAGTGGCTTTGTCAAACTCTTGGATGTTTGCTCTAGTGAGAGCTATCCACATGTCCCTATAATAGGTTTCCACACTCTTGGATCCATGGGAATGGCCTTGGAGCTTTCTATGAAGTTCCTTCACATAGTGAGGGGGAACCCATCTCAATCTAAGTCTGACATTCAATGCATCCCAACTATTAATAGGATCTAATTTGATTTCCCATTCAAGATATTTTTCCGGATTAGTACTACCATCAAAAGAAGTGATGAGGTTGAGACCTCATAGGGATAGGATCTAAATTGAGGACTTAGAACCCTAATTTGAAAGAAGAAGAGGAATTAGAACGCGGAGGAGAAAGAAGATGGATGGAGAAATCGCTCCCCTAACCGAAGTTAGAGATAAGATCGTCGTAGCATCGCCACATTGGTGTTGAAAACCAATGATGAGATTGCAATTCAACTTCAATAGCACTTTAATAAAACCCCTACCAAGAGAAGACTAAGCTCTCAATTTCATAATTCTATTCAAATGATCAAAGTTTACTCTCAAACAAGTCACAAGGTACTTACATGGGTCCTAAAACACATAAAACGCGCAAAACTACATTTTCTACAGCAGCATGGGCGTGGGCACGCAGAACTGGGCATGAGCACACCTATAACAGGGAGGCTGTGCGTGTGGGCACGCTCGTTCTGCAAAAGGGGGGCACATGGGCACGCTGCTCAAGCCGTAGGCACGCCAAAGGGGTTGTAGCTCTCGGCCATTTGTGCGTGGGCAAGCATTCGAGGAGTGTGGGCAGCCCCAGAACTGCCATATATTCTGTCCAATAAGTCCTACAACTCAAAATCAAGACTATGTAGCATATTACAACACTTGATAAGCTTTGAATTACAATGGAAAGCATCACTACTAGCTAATGTATTCAAAAGATCTTAGTTGTGGCTTGAGGCTTCTTGTCCATGGCTTCCTTATTCATGCTCACATCATCTCCTCCCCTTTAGAAAGAATTCGCTCTTGAATTTAAAGGGTAAAGGACCTATAAGAGCACAGAAGCAAGGGTAAGTTCCAAGAATCAACAAATAATACCACCTAGATCAAACACAAAAACCACAAACTTCCCAAGTGGAGATATAATAGCAAAACAATAAAAAGCACAACACATGAAAACATGCCAAGAAAACTCCTCACAAAACACAAGCATAAGGAAAGTTGCTATAGGTGGGACTTCTAGAGACTTGCTAGAAATATGACAAGTTAATGTATAGGGCAAATAGTGTATAAGAAATGAGTCCAACAAATGAATTACAATTGTAGAAGTGATAGTGGACTTCTCATGCCCAAAGACATCATCTATAAGACCCATGGGCATACTTCTAGACAAGACAATCAAGTATAAAGTATTATGCAAGCAAAGAAACACAATGTTACCACATTTGGCTATCCAAAATCTATGCACAATCAAAGAAATAGAGCCAAAGTGGTAATCATTCAAAGTATCAAAGGAAAAGGGGAAAGAAGAATACCTTAGAGCTTGAACCAAAGAAGTTAATGAGAAATTAACAATAAAATCACAACCTTTTTGGGCCAAAGACATAACTTCCATCTCATGTGAAATACCGCCACTAAAACCTTGCAAAGAGTGCAAAAAATTTTCTAGGCAAAACATCAATATTAGCATGTGACACAAGGGCATCATGATGGAATAAGAATGAAGAATGTCTAGCTAACAAGATGTGTTTGTTCACAAGTGTTGGAGTTGTTGGTGTGGAAAGGATACCCTCATGCTCACTCCCTTTCTTCTTAGAGTGTACCTTAGCTCTCTTATGTTGATGACCTTGAACATTGCTAAGGGTCTTAGGTGTCACTTTGTCTTTAACAAACTCATGTTGTGATTGTTCACATTCCCTTTTCTTTTTCATAGCAAGTTGGTCTCAACTAACCTCCTTGGGAGGTAAGGGAAGGAGATTAATGTGGTGACCCTTAAAATCAAAGGCATATGTGTTAGAGTGACCATCATGATAAGAGGAAGCCCTACATTTCTTTTCCAAACGAGCCTCTACCCTAAGCCATTGATTAAGTAGTGCCTCCATAGATGTATGATCATGCAATTCTACAATGTCTCTAATGTAAGGATTCAACCCATTGAGGAATCTAGCCATGGTGGTTTCATCACTTTCTTAGACATTTTCTCTCGTCATAGCAAATTCCATGTCCCTGTAATAATCTTCTGCATGCATTCTACCTTGGGATAGGCTTTGAAGTTTGTTGTGGAGTTCGTTAACATAATGTGGAGGAACCTATTGCAATCTAAACCTAGCCTTAAGTTCATTCCAACTCCTTAGAGGATGCCAAGGTAAAATGGTATTTTTATGGTTATCCCACCACAACAAAGCATATTTGGTAAAATGGTCTTTTTATGCCTAATTTCCAAAGTAGGATCGCCAAACAAAGGCATATCATCCAACACATTGCTATGTCTCCTAGTTGCTCTATTCTCCCTGGGTCTAGGCATGTAAGGAAAATCATCCTCTCCACTAGAGTGATGCACATGTCTATCATTCCTAGCATGTCCATCAAAATGTTCTTGTAGGCCTAGAATGCACACGAAGCCTACGTCATATCTCATGTTGAGCATGCAAAGAGGACTAGAGTTACCTTCACTTAACCTTGGAGATGCTGCTCTTTGTTGATGTTTAGGAATAGCTTCCTCAATGGAGGATTTTATCAATCTTCCAAGGTCAGCATAGACACCTTCCAACTTTTGGCCCAAAACTCTATTCATGTGTAAAGTAACGGCCTCAAGCAACAATTGATCAGATGAACATGGAGGAGAACTTGAAGAAGGATCCATATTACAAGTGTACAAGCAAGAACAAGAAAAGTAGTGGAAACTCACAAAAACAAAAAGAAATGAAAAAACCTATGTAGCCAAATGGCAAAACTAAACCAAAAACAAGAAAATTATACAACAAATCAAAATGAAAAAGAAATACTAGCTACGAACCTCACCAATATGCACACAATCCTCACAAGTGTATCTCTCAAACAATAAATAAAAAATCGCACGTGTATCACTCAATTGCAAGGCTTTTGCTATATTGATGACACTCTTGCCTCTTACCACTCCATATCTCTTGGAGGAAAATTAGCACAAGAAGCTAAAAGAACTCCAAAAGTCTAATCTATTCTTCCCAACTTGATGGTACCAACGTGGCATGACTTCAATGAGCTTATCAATAACACCGCAAAGAGTGATGATATAGGAATACAAATGAAAGACACACACCAAGGACAAAACTAGAGGTCAAAGACAAACAAGCTATACAAGTAGACTCAATGAAAGAAAAAGCTACTGAAAGTGGAGTAATAGAAGAATGAGAAAAAAGAACAAAGAATGGAATATAAGGACAACCAACAAGTCAAAGAAAAAAAAACAAGGATGCTAGCTAGGACTCACGAAAACAAACAAGTAATGTATACAATTAGCACTCAAATGGATAATAGTGGAATGGACTATGAAACAAAAATGTGATCAACAATGTGAAGAGGTGCAAGCTATATAACAAGAATGAACAAATGTGTATAACTATTTTGTCACTTTTTTTTTATATCACTATGTTTTCTTTCAAATGCTTTTCTATGCTTTCTTGTTTTCACTTTTTTTTTGTATGTATATTGCTCTTTCTCTTCTTTTTTTTGTGTGTATTATCTATATACTTTTTCCTGGCACAAACCAATAACAAGTGTATTATCAAGAAATTGAAGATTAAATGGTGGAAATCAAGAAAATACCTCTATTGAAGCCCAAGGCTCAATGATACCAAATAATGAGGTTGGGTCCTCATAGATATAGGATCTAGCTTCAATTGAGGACTTAGAACCCTAATTTGAAAGAAGAAGAGGAATTAGAACGCATAGGAGAAAGAAGATGGATGGAGAAATCGCCACCCTAATCGAACTTAGAGATAAGATCGTCATAGAATCACCACATTGGTGTTGGAAAACAATGATGAGATTGCAATTCAAGTTCAATAGCACTTTGCTAAGAACCCTACCAAGAGAAGATTAAGCTCTCAATTTGAGAATTCTATTCAAAATGATCAAAGTTAAGTCTCAAACAAGTCACAAAGGTATTTACATGTGTCCTATGATGAAAATGGAGGTAAATCTAGCTTCAATTATGGTTCATTCTTGCATCTCAAACACAAATAAAAATTAGGTTAGCAAGAAACACAAAAATGAAAATGGATTAGAGAAAAGATGGGAAGAAGAGGAATGAGTGGATGCCACTTCTAGCCTAAGCAAGAAGATAAATCCATGGGGGAACCACCACAATGGAATTGGAATCCATTGATAAGGTCATCAAAATTCCAAAGCTCACAAGCTAAGGCTCACAAGAGAGAATACTCTCCAAGAAATCTCAATTTCATTGAATGATCAAAAGTTTTTCCACAAAAAACCTAATATGGGTGTTTATACTACTACCTAGAGGCCCAAAAGTGGCACTTAATAAAAAACACATGGCATCCTATAAAATTGAAATACAACTTAGGGACTATAAACCAAAATAAAAATGTCTAACATAAACGTGAGCTAAGACACAAAACTCATACTTAGTACAAAATAATCTAAACCTAAAAATTTAATTCATAAGACAAGCTTTTATTTGTAAAACATTAAAAAAAGTTAGAAAATGCTTCATTGTTGTCACTTGCTTTCTCTTCTTGAAACTTCAATCATCAAGCAATCCATGTTCACATCATCCTCCCCTACTTAGAAAGAATTCGTCCTCGAATTTAAAGGGTATGTGACCTACAAGAGAGAAGCAACAATAAGTCCACAAGTAAAAGTAAACCGCTCGGATCAAACACAAGAATTAATTTCTTTCCAAGCCATTGCACAAACCAAAAAGGAAACCACTCAAGAAAATATAGAAAAACAAATGAACATGAGTGTGTATCAAAAAATAAAAGATAATCTTGTGTACTAGGATTTGAAAACTTCAACTCACAAGCAAAATGTGGAAGATCATCACTCACATCACATGCATCAATAATTTCAATGTCCCAAGTCCAAAAAGGTTGAACCAAAAAAGATTCATTGTGGACTAATCATGTGGGAACAAGTGATGTGTAATACACACATTCTCAATCAAAGATGGAGCATGTTGTTCCAAATGACCACAATTATCTTGGTTCTCTAAAAGCCTAATGTCATGTTGCACACACAAAACCAAAGACACAAAAATAACATGGCCATCAACAATTTGCATAAAGCTCAAAGAATAATTGTTGCAAAATACAATCAAATGTCCAAACTTACCAATCCAAAATATATTAACAATCAAAGAATTGGAACCAAACAACAAATCATTCAAGGTAGGAGAAGTAGAGAAGATAGAGGTATACCTTAGAATACTTGCCAATGAAGGTAATGAATTATGAAGAACAAAACTTATACCTTTGTTAGCTAATGAGTTGTTACCTTTTACTTCCTCAAGTGCATGTTCATCACAAACCTTGAATGGAAAAGTTACTACACTTTGAAGAGAGGAAGTAATAATATGAAAAGAAACATTGGAAGACAAAGACATTTGAGGTTGTGATAAACACAAGGTGTCATCTACCGCATTCTCACTCACAACAAAAGTATCAATATGTTCCTCTCCTTTTGGAACCTCAATCTCTTCATGCACAACTTCTTTCAAGTCAAACTCATTTAACATGTCAAAAAACTTTTCCATTTCCTTGGCTCTCTTTTCATGCTCTCTTCTCTCAACCTTTGCAAGCTTTGCTTGCTTCATTAATTCCCAATGCAAAATATGAGCTTCATCCCCTATAAGAAAATTTTTCTTCTTTTTCTCATGCAGGTTAGAATGATTCTTTTCTACATACCTATCATCCCTAACATGGCTACGATATGCATCACATGTCTACCATGATATCTATCATATTTATGCAAGACATATTTATCATCATAAGCATAAGCATAGGGAATAGGGTTACCTCTAGAATGAGTGTTTACATTCCTTTTAGGAGAATCGTAAACATCATGATTAGCATATCTCCTTTTGGCTCTATCAAGCGCCTCATATACACCCTCAATCTTCTTATCCAACAATTTATCAAAATGACTAGTGAAAGCTTCAAAAATCAAATTGGTGTTGCCTTGGGATGATGAAGCATAAGGAACATCCATTTTATCAAGTATCAAAGTAAAATAGAAAAAAAGTGTATGAAAGAAAAACTATGCAAGCCAAATGGCTAAAACTAAACCAAAAATAAGGAAAGTATACAACTAATAAAAAGTGGAAAATAAAAGTCTAGCTAATGACCTCACCAATGCACTCAAGCTCACAAGTGTTTCACTCAAAAAGAAAAACAAAATTCACTCGTGTACGGCATTCTTTGAAAGGCTTTTCTTAGAATGTTGGTTCACTCTTGCCTTTTACCAATCTTGTCTCTTTGTAAAGACTTAGCAAGCAAGCTTCAAAGAATTTAGAAACTTATCCTAATTTAATGGTTCCAAAGTGGCAAAACTCCCAAAGGCTTAGCAACAAGTTTAGGCAAAAAAAAAAAAAGTGACAAAGATTACAAGCAAATGAAAACTCAAAGACAATACTTAGAGGCCAACAAGACAAGCAAGAAAAGAAGACTCAATCAAATGAAAGCTACTCAAAATGGAAAATATGACAAGGGACAAAGGCACAAGAAAAAGAAGTAAGAAAACTAGACAAATTGAAAGAAATAATGGAAGCTAGATATACTCAAAATGTTCAAATCACCAAAGACAACAAAGCAATCAAATCCACCAAAATTGTAGTAAGATTGGCCAAAAACTGATTTTTTTTTGTCTTTGTATTGTTTTTGAATAAATAGCACCACCGAATTTTTTTTTGTATTACTAGCTGCACCACCCTGATTTTTTTTCGTGCTGCTTTAGATATTTTTTTCACATTCCTCTATTTTTTTTGGTATAGTGCCCTTTTTTTGTGATAATGACTTAACCTAAACTCACTAACAACAATTAGCAAACACCAAACACAATAAAGGAATGAAACATCAAATATTGAAGAATCAAGCATTGAACATGAAGAACACTCAAGAACACATAAGAACATAAGTGCAGAATTTTTGCAAACAAGACTTGATCCAAAGGTTTTCCACCAAGGAGAATCCAAATTTCAACTCCAAATCACCAAATTCCGAAAGAATTATGCAGAAAAATCACAATACGAAAATTGGGGAAAAAAGGAAAAAACTTGCGCATGAACCAACAATGAAGGGGAAAGATCAAATTGAAGCCAAACATCAACAGATTAAGCACAAACAAGCTTCAATAAACCAAATCTCAATCATAGATCATAGAATTTTCAAGAAATTGAAGATGAAATGGTTGGAATCAAGAATAACCACAAAGTGAAGCCCAAGGCTCTAGGATACCAAATGATGAAAATGGAGGTAGATCTAGCTTCAATTATGGAAATTCTTGCATCACAAACACAAATAAAAATTAGGTTAGCAAGAAACACAAAAATTAAAATTGAAAAGAAAAGAAGATGGGAAGAAGAGGAATGAGTGGATGCCATTTCTAGCCAAAGCAAGAAGATAAATCCATGGGGGAACCGCCACAATGGAATTGGAATCATTGATAAGGTCATCTAAATTCCAAAGCTCACAAGATAAGGCTCACAAGAGAGAATGCTCTCCAAGAAATCTCAATTTCAATCAATGATCAAAAGTTGTCCACAAAAAACCTAATGTGGGTATTTATACTACTACCTAGAGGACTAAAAGTGGTGCATAAGAAATTGCAAAGTAGCCCCTAAAAATTGAAACAATCGAGGGACTTAAAAACAAAAACTAAAAATGTCTAACATAATGTGAGCTAAGACACTAACTCACACTTCATACAAAAATAATGCAAACCTAACAATTTATTCTCTAAAACAAACATTTATTTGAAAAACATTAAAATAAGTATGAAATTCTTCAATGTTGACCGTTGCTTGCTCTTCTTGGAACTTCAATCCACAACAAATCCATGATCACATCATCCTAAAACACTTAAAACGCGCAAAACTACATCTATTACAGCAGCATGCAATGAATGTGTATCTTAGAAAATCCGATTCAATGAATGCAATGAATGTGTATCTTAGAAAATCCGATTCAATGAATAAATGTTTGTATTCTTCATCCTCAAGACACCATTTTCTCCGTTTTTCTTTTTCTAAGGACTTCGTTCTCAATTCTCAGTCTTCAAATCTGCAAGTTTCAACGCCATGGGCGTTTCAGGCGCACCGAATTTAGTCGTCACGCTTCAAATCTTGAATCGGAGTTCGAGTTGATCAGCTCCGCTGTCACATTGCACCTAATAATTTCCATGGACACCGAATTTCTCGGCACGGTCGTCCGCCCCGACGACAAATACTGGTACTAGAGATTAGTATTAAACTATAATAATAATAAGAAAGTGGGATAATACCGAGCTTTTTCAAAAAAAAAAATATATACAGATTATTTTTAAAAAAAAAGAAGACGATAGCTTCTCATTAAAAATGTTAAAATGAAAGAAATTATATATTCTCAAATATATAATGTAATAATTCCAAAACAAGAAAAAAGTTGAGGAATTAATTTGGTTTCAAAATAATATGAAAGAAATTCTTAAATAGAAATTTAAAATATAATAATTTTCATATGAAATATCATTTTGAAAGATTTAACATCTTTAGTTCAATTTTATTTATTTTATTAATTTTTTAATTTAGAATATAATCAATTCTTTAGTTTATATAGTTTTAATAGGAGTAATAATTTATCTTCGTCTTTGCTGATTTTTAGAATGAAATTTAGGCAATTACTTCAATAGTTTGGATTGTTTTAATGGGAAAAAAAATTATTCTTTTAGTATTACAATCAATTGGATCATCACTTTTGATTTTAGATTTTCTCTACAAATTCTAAAGTAACCCGATATATAAAAAGTTATGAACATCATATTATTGATTTTTGATTTTTAACTCATTAAATAACTTTTACTGATAAAAAAACATTAACTTAATTTAAATATACTCATGAAGTCAAAATTAATATGAAACTTTGATCTAAACCTTAACTTTTATTTTAGAATGTGTAATTTAAACATTTCTCATCCATAGGGATTTTAATTTACTCTCATTAAAAATAATCACAAAATTTTTTTTGAACTCATAACAAAAAGAAAAAAGATTTTTGTACTCACGTTTTTTGTACTCTGTACTCATGGTTACATACATTAAAATATCTGGTTACACACGTAGAAGTTATAAATTGAGGTGTACACTAATCATTTTTCTTTGTTGTTTTTCAGATATAAACTATAATTTTCATTTATTTGGAGATGTTGTGATGTAAATCACATCCAATCCTTAATTCCAATATGAATTTTGTCCAAATAGAATTAAGAAAATATCATATATAAAAAAGAATAGAAAAGAATAATTAGAAAAAGGCATTATATTTAATTACCTTCCTTACAAATTGGTACAAACTATAGTTAGTGATGGAATAATAACAAACTGAATTTTTGGGATCAATGTGAACTATATTAGAGATGTTAGTTGTTAACTAACAACAATGAGCAAAACAAATCATTTTTAAAGTCTAAGGAACTAATGTGTAATACGCAAAATCTAAGGGACTAATGTGTCCAACATTCACAAACTCAAGAAACTCAAGAACCAAATGATCTATGTTTTGTATTGTTTTGAACTGAGAGAGGGAAATGGAAAAAAAGAGGGGGGCAGTGTTGCAATCTATATGAGCAAATCAAACAATGTTTTTTACCTTTGGGGGGCGACTGTCCAGTTTTATATCTACCTAGTTTCATCCCTGACTAAGCACTACATTCAATGACATTAATGGCACCACAACAATTGCTATCTAGTATGATTGACACCTTACGCGTCCTATTCAATTATAATTCAATAACAAAATTTCTCTTTGATATTTTACCACGATAAATATGTTGCATTCTCTAAGCCTCGTCATATTTTCATTAGAGTGAAACCAACTTTAATTAGTTCTTATGCTATAAATAGTCCTTCTTTATTTGCGATTAGAAAGCTTATGGTCCGTGGCAGTTTTGGACGGGTGCAAAGTGCCAAACCTCACAAGGCCCCCAAAAGTATGGAGCCCCAGATATTAAATAACATACCTTACACGCTCCAAATATTAAATGATGTACCTTACTATCATTATTATAAAGTAGAGTAAATGGTAAGGTGTTTTTACTTCTAACATTAGCACTTGGAATTAGCATTTTGGATTTTCTCTTTTTTCTCTTTCTAGAAAAATTCGCACTTGAACGCGTTAATATTTTTCTTGTTTTGATGAATTGATGTGATTCTGCTTTTATCCTCGTTTATTTGATTCCCCAATCCTCATTTAATATTATAGAGTTAGTAAATAGTGGGCCCCACTTTTTAAAAAAAATTAGAATAATAAACAGGGCCCCCAAAATCTTTGCTCCGCCCCTGCTTATGGTTCACAAGGTTGAGGAGGATGGAACTATTCAATCTTGATTTACTCACACTCCAAATATAAATAAATGTTGCAATCTTTCACTAGCATGCGTACAACATACTTATGAGAAGATGTACAGATAGTACAAAATATATCACATTTGTATAGAAAAATCGATGATGAGAAAACAACATTATCCAATGTTTAGTTGCAGTTACAAGAGGGAAAAAACTATGTATTTGTCACAATTTTAGTTTCTAGCTCATTAATCAATATATGTTCAATTAACCTCTAAATTAGGGATTCCAACATTCAAACTGTATTAACTTATATAGGAATTATTCCCTTAATTTCGATTAAGATTATTATTAACCAACTGGAGAAGGAACAAGTTATGCAAACAAAAGCAAGAAGAAAGAAACATAAATAAGCACAAGGTTTCATGCACAAGAGATAATACATATTTAATCAACAATAGAAGAAGAAGAATATAGGTTGATAATCTATATCAAGAACACTAGAAGTGCTAAGACATATTACAATCGTATATGAAAATATGGAAAGAAAAATAAAGCAGGAGACAGCTTTTTGCAGTGACCTTTGCACTAGTAGATATATACAAGTTTTATCAAACACACCAATTTCCCACATAAATAATATAGAGAAAAATTATGAAAAGTTGGATATAATATAAGGAGTAGAATTACAAAATCAGAGTACAAAATTATGAAGCATTTAATGCTAATTTCAATTTTTAGCAACAGAATACAACAAAAGCACGAAAAATATCTAAATAGTTGAAAACCTTAGCATATGATTCTGTTTATGGAAATGAAAAAGTGCCATTTAAAAAACAAGCACAAATGCACAGAACATTCTAAAATTAGACATCTTCAGGTGAACATTCTAAATTATGAAGAAAGAAAACAACTTGAACAAAACCAGGGAGATTATTGGTATTAGTTTATATGTTAATAATAAGGTGAAAAAATACCTGAAAAACATAATCATGAAAATTACATGTAAATATACAATGTTAACCCATTTTGTGAAATTCATGTTTAAAAATGTAACACCCTAATTTTTGTAAAGAGTAGTTACGGAAAATATTACCTATGAAAAAAAAAACTGATACTTAAAATTTTTCTTGAAACTACCAAAACTTGCTACTTGGTTTCATTTAAAATACAAGCGGAAACGTTCTTTTATTAAATTATAATTTCCTATACAGCTGAACAATATAACATCTGAATAAAAATCTTAGTTTCACCAAGAATAGCTACTTCTAAGGAATTCCTATAGCTTTTCCTCATTCATTGCTTTAGCTCCAAAATCTCCTGATACATGCAATACTGACACCGTCAGTTATATGTAAAACATATAGCCGAGTAACTTCCGGTTTAACTAAAAACATTTTCTATCAATATTGCAGTCAGTCTAACTGGAAAATTCCCCAAATACTCACCCTAGCACTCACATATCATACACCTAACACATACCCATACAAACAACACATTCATATATAATGCATGCAATGACAATATCATGTATGTATGCATGCCATGATCCCTTTTCATTTTTTTCATTTAACTACCTTCGTTACAAATTGGTACAAACTATAGTTAGTGATGGAATAATAACAAACTGAATTTTTGGGATCAATTTGAACTATCTTAGAGATGTTAATTGTTAACTAACAACAATGAGCAAAACGAATCATTTTAAAAGTCTAAGGAACTAATGTGTAATACGTAAAATCCTATGGAAAAATCCTATGACTACTAGCATTTCAAATAGTGAAAACAACTTTCAGCTAGATGAAATGACTTACCAAACACACTCATTTAATATCTATCATTCTTAAAGATTGACCATATAATATAAAATAAATAACATATTAAATTTAAGATTAAATTATTTTAATGTAATATCAATTACTAATAATAATTTGACCGAAAAGTACTTCAAAATTAAATTATACTATCTATATAAATTAAATGCTAATTGTAACCAAATTTTAAAACTAGACCAATCATTAAACCAGTCAAGACAACGGTTCATGGTTCACTGGCTAGACTGTAGTCAAATCGGTATTAATTAAATATATTTCTATTATTTTAATATTATAGTACTTCATATGAAACTAATATATATTTATAAGAAACATCATGTTAAAATTCATATCATTGAAATTATAGAAAAAGTTCAAATTATAATAGTATTAAGGAATAATAATATTAATAAAAATATTTAAAATCATAAAAAAATTAGAATTAAAACGGTATCAATAATATATTAGAATTATAAAATCTTAATTCCATTTTTTATCCTCTAATTTTGCTAATTGTGTGATTTTGATTAAATTTGAATTGTGCTATTTGGGTTTCTGAACTTTTTTATCCCCTATCTTTTTTTAATATTATATCCTTTATACATTACAAATATATGCTTCAATTTTATAATTTCATTTTTTGTCAAAATCAAAGTTTTAATTTTTTTGGCAAACAATTCATGAATCAATTTGTCTCTCACCTTTGGAAGGAGGCTATGGTGCCACCCCACAATTTTTGGACTTTTCAAAATGGAAAAAACAGTGTCAACTTCGGAAATTTTGATCCGGATTCTTTTACAAAAATCTGGTCCAAATTTGTTTTGGATAAGACTTTTTGAAAATTTTTGTGCTTCTTCTTTCTCACCAATACAATGTCTCTCTCTCACACACTCTCTCGCTGATATCTATCTCTATAACTCTCATGGTTGTCTCCCTTGCCACCCCATTCTCGTCGGAGCTGGAGCTACTAGTTGAATCGTCTTCCACCGCCGCCGACGCAATAGAAGAGGACAAAACCCACGCTAACTGCGACGAAAAAATAATTTCTTCTCACCTAGGTATGTTTCCCCCCCCCCCCCCCCTCCCTCCCCAAATCCTTCCTCGTTTATATAGTTAGCGTTTAGAGTTTGATTTGGTTAGTTTTAGGCTTTGTTTTGTTAGAATATGCTTTAAGTTGTGAAGTGTAAGAAGCACTACAAAGAAGATGATGATTTGGAAAATCCACAAAACGTGTCCCAAATAATCTGGATGAGATTTTTCGAAAAAAGGATATTTTTTTCCATTTAGAATAGTCCAAAAAATTGGAGGGTGATGCACAACGACCCATTTTGAATCAATCAAAATTTCGGCTAGAGTCTAGCACAATTAAACATAAAAGCCCATATTCAAATGAGTTCAGCACTTTTGGCATAGCTAAAATAAAACATAGTATGTACACCAAAATAAAGTTAAAACATAGTATTATATATATTAGACTTACGAATTATGAACTCCAAAAAAAAAAAGACTTACAAATTAAAATGTAGTATTTCATAATAGTACAATATCATTATTTCAGGAAAGCATTCAGGTCAAAATATTCATGCAATTTATTTTGTTAGCAATTACTATTTGTTGCTCTTTCTCATAAAAATATAATTAATTAGCATAAACAATGGCAGAAGTAATTTGGGGACTTTTTCCCAATAATTTTGCAGTGACCTCCTTTAGAGCAGGGGATGTTTTTGCAAAGGGAATCACAACGGTGGTCATCTGATGTACCAGGATTGCACTTTCCTATATGGTTTGTCATTGCAGCACTTTAGTTTCAAATCATAATCATAATCACCACCCTTCAATTCAGCACTTTCCATGCTTCAATTAATTAATTAAGTTCACACAATATTATATTTAATAATTATAATCTCAGTCATTGTTAAGGAATTAAAACTGGAATGATAACTATATTTTCTTATACATTTTTTACCCCATGTAATACTATGCACTATAACAAAAATTTGATATATTAATTACAGGTTTAATTTCGAATCATGCTCGTTGATTAGACTTTTTTCTTTATTTATTGCCCATTCATTAGATTTTATCTACTAAATTTGTTTGACTGGAAAACATATAATATTTTAATTTCTAATAGATAAATATATAACTACTAGTAATGAACATATTTGTTAGTATTAAACTTTTGATATGTACTATTGATTTATCATACAATTTGTTTAGATACTTTAAGATACTATTCTGCTAGAAAATCTATAATGAGTAGTAAATCAACTGTAAAACGTTAATATTGAGATTTTTTTGTAGGGCTGTAGTTTCAAAATTTCTAAACTTAATTATAAATTATAGAATGCAGTGCTTCAAAAATTAATTGAAGTTTTTTTGGGTAAAAAAGTTTACACAAAAAGAATGTTGTGTATTAATCCAAAATCCTATATTGAATAGCATGAGGAAGGAAGTGGGTCATCAAAGTCCCACATCTAGTCTAAGAGAGAAAGAAGAGATGAAATATTCATATAAATAAGGAGAGTTTGTTTGAGTATTCTCACGAAAATAACACTGGTCTCTTAGGTGTAATGGAGACTTGGGTAGTTTTGAGTCATGAGGGTAAACTATAAGTTGAGTAATAAAGTGTTGGGTGTTCGTGGACATAGGCCTTGAAGTGTCGAACCACGCTATGTTTTGTGTGCTTTTGAGTGTTTATTCTATGGGGGTGTGTTTCTGGTAATAGAGATTGTGGAGGGTTTTCTCTTCTCGTTGTCATGAGTATGATTAACACACAAGAATCGATTTTCTATTTATATCTGCATTATCACAAGAAGTTTTCAAAGGCTTTAGCATACAACGGTGAACTCATTCATATCACAACTACTAATGTTTGGTTAAATTTACATATAGCCATTTGCAATGGTAGATTTTAAAATTTTAAGATTGAGCTTGTCTTCATCGAATGAAAAATTATTATCCAAACATATTTCATAATGTAGCCCCCCTCCTCCCCCCACCCCTACCAATATAAAGAGAAATAAAATATATGTATATCTTAATTAAGTAACAACTATTAGAACTAAAATTTCTTTATCTCTTTACCTGAGATTAAAATGATGAAGACAATGCAAACAACAGGTAGAAGTCTTATGACTGGTCTTGTCATCTTTAAATTGATTTATTTAGCCAAATGGTATGGTATTATAGACTAAAACTAGGCTTCATAAGTTTTTATATACAACTAGAGTGGCAATTTGGGAAGTTTTTGGAATGCATTAACGATGTGTTTGTTATTGATGAGAGAGAAAATTGTTATCAAAACAACAATTTTTTTCTAAATTCATCTTAAAAGTTGTTTATCACAACTTGTTAAAGGATGTTTATACCATAAATTTATACCGTCTTCTTTATTTAGTTATAATGTAGGTTGTATTATTCTCCCGCATTACAGAGTGTTACTACTTTTAGAATTCTTTTAATATTTTAAGGTGCAATTTAGAAAATAAAAAGTCATGTTGTTAAGTCATGTTGTTAGTAGTACAAAGAATGTTTGTTGGTTTGTAAATGTTAATTTTGAAAATCTTTTTATTTTTGAAATAGATTCATGATGCTGCTAACTGTCAAAGTTTGAGTTTGACTATGGAAATTTGATAACTAATTCGTTATTTAGGTGATCGAAATCAAATTATATAAACCAAAACGTAAATGTTAGTATATGTAGGGACTAAAAAGACACATTTTTTAATGTGGGGACCGAAACAAAAATAAGTGACACATTTTTTTGTAATTCACTGTCTTGAAACTAATAACAATACTAATTATAGGCTGCTTTAATAAATAAGGGCAAAATTAAAAAAAATAATAAATACACCTTATGTAGGATATGTGCTTATAATATGAAACATGAATATTTTACTTTAGGTGTTTATATTTTGAAACAAAGTAGTACTATAGTAAAAAGAGTTAGACTTTTGTGGCATGGAGTTAATGAAGTCAAACATTGTTACTACATTTTTTTCCAATTTATAAGAAGCTTTGATGAAGCTTTTTATGTTCCTTTTTACTCTCTCTTTCTATGTTTTTATTTATAAGAAGGTTTTTATAAGCTCTATGTGTTCGTTTTTATAAGATGTTTTGTTATTTCTACGGTAGTGTTTGGTAGACGTATTTGAATAGAACAAGACACTGTGTATTGTTCCCCGTTTGGTGCATCAGTCAACTGGAACAGAACATGACACTCATGCAAATGAACGGAATAGATTGGTTCCATTGAAAAAGGTGGAACGGAAGAGAACAGAACACACAACACACAGAAGAATTATCGTTATTTTCATAGAGTCATTTTTTTATTAACAAAATAATATATATTTAAATTCCTTAAATCTTATATTTATTTTTCAACCAAAAAATATTTTTAAAAAATATTTTTTTAAAAAATTTACATAATAAAAATATATTCAACATAATTTATATTTAATAATTAATTTTAAAAGTATATTTAATAATTATATTTATTGAGAGAAGTTTATATTTAAAATTTTTTTTCATAAAATATTAATACAAGAATTCAAATATTTTAAAATTATTATTTAGTTATACTCATAATTTTTAAAAAAAGAAATTAAAAAAATATATATTTTATTTTTCCTTTAATTTTTTACATTCTATCAAGTAAATTAAAATTTTATATTTATTAAAAAAATATTTTCTATATTTTAATCTGCACTAAATACAAAATAATACATATGGTCTATTCCATGGTCACCAAACATAGTACACGATTCTGTTTTGTTCTATTCAGTTCCGTTCCGTTCAATTCTGTTTTGTTTTGTACCATGGTCAAACGCTACCTAAGAGATAATTTTGTGGTTTAGTCATTTTTACCTCTAATTGTAACACCCTATGTGATGAAAGCTCATCATATTAAAATAAGATAAAATTATCAATATACAACGTTGCATTCAAATAACATACAAATTGGTCAAATTTTAAAACTTATATATGTACAAACTGGTCAGGAAGGCACGCAAATTATAAGCGTAGAATATAAACAAAAGTGAGTTTCTATCTATAGACAAAGATAATACTATAAAATGAGTCTTCAAGAGATAAATTTCCTTCTTCAACTCCGTTGCGCTCTGATCCCTACAAGTGAAAACACTACAACCATGACATATATAGAACATATATCTCTATAACCACTCGGACTAGAAAATTCACAGTGTTCTTAGCCATCGATGTGGAAAACAATGTTTGCCTAATTGTAATGTAACCGTCATTTCATATCAACATGCAGTCACATTCATACACATGAAATTTAAACACTAGCATATAATACATAAAGACATAAAGTCGTCCCCCGGAATACCATAAACGGGATACTATCTTCCCAAAAAGGAAGACATTGATCAGACCTTATGTTTACACTAAGGAAAACGTTATACAAATTCATGTCACACAAAATCATGATTAATCCATTTCACACTGTTTGTATTCACAATCATAGGTTTTAAAACTCTCATGTTGTTTTAAGACATGAGTTCTTTGACAACGACTGTGCTGGTAACTATAACATCCGAAAAATTCCTTTCTTTATGTTGAGTGTAGTGCTCTAGTTAACCTCTCAAATTAATTGTAATCTAGTCCTTGTTAGATTCTTTCATTTTAAAAATCTGTTAGACCCTCTAACAAATTTTATAAAGACAAGGACTTAGTGCAATTTATTAAAAATTGTCTTGTGCTCACAATAACCTCTTTACACTCACCCTCACTCAAACACTCATTCTCTCCATCTCAATTAGAGTCACACGCCTTTCTCCCTCTCACTCACATAGCTCTCATTTCATTTCTCCCTCTCACACTAAAATTCTCAAAAATCCTCCTCCTTCTCTCTAGATTTTAGCCAAAATCCACCATAAAATTCCTTGCATGCGGGATCAAAGCTCTCCTCCTCACTCATGGCTTCATCATCATCACCATCCCTCATCAAATTTCCTAAACCCCAACCCTAGAAGGAGCACATGCAATCCAAGTTACTCAACCTCATCCTCAACTCAGTGTGTTGGTGTGGGTGGCAATTGAAGCTAAGGATGATGAAGTAGAAGCAAAGGAAGACGAAGGAGTGGGAGAGAGCTAGGAATAGGAAGACGCTTTGATCCAAGTAGTTTTTCACGGGACGTTCCTGAACTCTATGCTTCTTGTAATCGATTTCCTTCTGCTCCACAACAAAGACATAACGGGTTATACAACTTTCAACTCAGAACCAAATTTCACTAGAAATATCGATGCTTGTAGAATTTTGACCTCTACTTCAAACTAGAGTCTTATTGACCATTTATACCTTCTTTTAGAAATTCTAAATTCGACAATGAATTAAGTCAAGTTAATTCATTTGTAGGTCTTGTAACTTTTGAAGCCTAATTTACAAATTAAGGTCATTCTAGGTTACTTCCCACCATTTCAAAATCCCCTCAATTTGAAGGATAACCTTCATAGACACTTCTTTAGTTATGCCTATTTTATTCACTAAATCTATGAAATTTTATTGGTAATTGATACCCAGTCTCATCAAGTCCAAATTGTGCAATTCTCCTCAATAGTTTTCATTAATTATGGCGAATACTCTCGAAAATAAAAGTCAAGTCTCAAGAGTAGACTTTGATCTTCCCAATGTATTTGAGATCTAAATACTACTTCTATCTTAATCTTTTTCGATTCCATGATAGTGGATACCACAAGTCTAAAACATGGTCTTAAAATCATTCTTCCGAAGAATATAAGTGTTCACTCCATCGGTTTTAGAGTTTCTAGGTAGCCTTATGAACTCTAATTGGGTTTCTAATGCGTCATACCATATTTTTCATTAAAGCTTACCCTATCAAACTCATGATATAATTCGAAAACCTTGCAAGTCCGATATGCGTTAAGTTGTGAACTTATAAATATCTCAAGATATTTCAGTTACGAACGCTCCTTTGAGCTAGGAATTAAAATGAATTGTGAGGACACAATTCTTTTAAGAGGGGTAGAATTGTAACATCCCAAAAATTCCTTTCTTTATGTTGAGTGTAGTGCTCTAGTTATCCTCTCAAATTAATTTTAATCTAGTCCTTGTTAGGTTCTTTCATTTTAAAAATCTGTTAGACCCTAGTAACAAATTTGATAAAGACAAGGACTTAGTGCAACTTATTAAAAATTGTCTTGTGCTCACAATAACCTCTTTACACTCACCCTCACTCAAACACTCATTCTCTCCATCTCAATTAGAGTCACACGCCTTTCTCCCTCTCACTCACATAGCTCTCATTTCATTTCTCCCTCTCTCACTAAAATTCTCAAAAATCCTCCTCCTTCTCTCTAGATTTTAGCCAAAATCCACCATAAAATTCCTTGCTTGCGGGATCAAAGCTCTCCTCCTCACTCATGGCTTCATCATCATCACCATCCCTCATCAAATTTCCTAAACCCCAACCTTAGAAGGAGCACATGCAATCCAAGTTACTCAACCTCATCCTCAACTCTTAGTGTTGGTGTGGGTGGCAATTGAAGCTAAGGATGATGAAGTAGAAGCAAAGGAAGACGAAGGAGTGGGAGAGAGCTAGGAATAGGAAGACGCTTTGATCCAAGTAGTTTTTCACGGGACGTTCCTGAACTCTATGCTTCTTGTAATCGATTTCCTTCTGCTCCACAACAAAGACATAACGGGTTATACAACTTTCAACTCAGAACCAAATTTCACTAGAAATATCGATGCTTGTAGAATTTTGACCTCTACTTCAAACTAGAGTCTTATTGACCATTTAAACCTTCTTTTAGAAATTCTAAATTCGACAATGAATTAAGTCAAGTTAATTCATTTGTAGGTCTTGTAACTTTTGAAGCCTAATTTACAAATTAATGTCATTCTAGGTTACTTCCCACCATTTCAAAATCCCCTCAATTTGAAGGATAACCTTCATAGACACTTCTTTAGTTATGCCTATTTTATTCACTAAATCTATGAAATTTTATTGGTAATTGATACCCGGTCTCATCAAGTCCAAATTGTGCAATTCTCCTCAATAGTTTTCATTAATTATGGCGAATACTCTCGAAAATAAAAGTCAAGTCTCAAGAGTAGACTTTGATCTTCCCAATGTATTTGAGATCTAAATACTACTTCTATCTTAATCTTTTTCGATTCCATGATAGTGGATACCACAAGTCTAAAACATGGTCTTAAAATCATTCTTCCGAAGAATATAAGTGTTCACTCCATCGGTTTTAGAGTTTCTAGGTAGCCTTATGAACTCTAATTGGGTTTCTAATGCGTCATACCATATTTTTCATTAAAGCTTACCCTATCAAACTCATGATATAATTCGAAAACCTTGCAAGTCCGATATGCGTTAAGTTGTGAACTTATAAATATCTCAAGATATTTCAGTTACGAACGCTCCTTTGAGCTAGGAATTAAAATGAATTGTGAGGACACAATTCTTTTAAGAGGGGTAGAATTGTAACATCCCAAAAATTCTTTTCTTTATGTTGAGTGTAGTGCTCTAGTTATCCTCTCAAATTAATTGTAATCTAGTCCTTGTTAGGTTCTTTCATTTTAAAAATCTATTAGACCCTTGTAACAAATTTGATAAAGACAAGGACTTAGTGCAATTTATTATAAATTGTCTTGTGCTCACATTAACCTCTTTACACTCACCCTCACTCAAACACTCACTCTCTCCATCTCAATTAGAGTCAGATGCATTTCTCCCTCTCACTCACATAGCTCTCATTTCATTTCTCCCCCTCTCACTAAAATTCTCCAAAATCCTCCTCCTTCTCTCCAGATTTTAGCCAAAATCCTCCATGAAATTCCTTGCATGTGGAATCAAAGCTTTCCTCCTCACTCATGGCTTCATCATCATCACCATCCCTCATCAAATTTCCTAAACCCAAAGCCTAGAAGGAGCACATGCAATCCAAGTTACTCAACCTCATCCTCAAATCTTAGTGTTGGTGTGGGTGGCAATTGAAGTTAAGGATGATGAAGTAGAAGCAAAGGAAGACGAAGGAGTGGGAGAGAGCTAGGAATATGGGATTGAGAAATTAGCAAGGGTGTGTCTTTGTCAAGGTAACCACAATAACTTAAATCCCCACCTAGAGTAGCAAGATGATCATGTGGATATTAGGTTTTGAGTCTTGTAAATGAAATTGGTTGTGTGACTTGATGAGAACCCCATTGTATGTTTGATTTTGAATGTGATGTTTGAATTGTTTCAATGTATACTTGATATTTGATGACATGATTTACATTGATGGGTTTATGGTTTTGGAAGTGAATTTGGGACAAAGAATGAGTTTGTTGGGAAAGAGGGTAAAATTCTGAGGAAAATCTGAGTTTTATTTCCGTGATTGTGAAGTGAATGTCGAACCATTTACATTAAGAATTGGTCATCGTGGTCTTCACAACAGTTGTAGACAATCCTTTTAGATTTTAAATACCTCTGGTTTCACTCAATTGGGAGGTCTAAAACTCTAGTTATGACCAAATTACTGTTTTTGACAATTAAATATTTTGAACTGGGTTTTGTGGTCTTCATAAGAGTTGTAGATAATCCTCTTATTTTCAAATGCTTTTGGTTTCACACAATGCAGAGGTCTACAACGCAAGCTATGGCCAAACGACTAGCAGGGTGCAATGCTGATGAAAAACATAGGCCTAATTCTGTGTCCAATTCACGATAGCGAATCATGACACAGTACAGGGACCCCTTTCTTTACTTCCAAAAAGTAATGTAATCTCAAGGGCTCCATTTTTAGGCTTGGAATTGATAAAAATAGGTCCTAATGTTTTTAAAACCATACATAGTGCCATGTAATTGTATTATGTATGAATGTGGATGGTTTAATCTATTGTATGTGATATATATATGTATATATGTATATAGTAGAAATTGAATAGTTTTTCTATTGATTGAGTGCATATGCAATAGGGTCATGGAAATGTTGTGATATGTGACATGGATGGAAAGTATTGTAACTGATGATTAATGAAATTGTAATATGATGAATGATGAAACATGTGGAATGTAAATTGAAAAGAAAAATGCTTTCCCCCATCAACATTGGTTGAGTAAGTGGGTTGAGTTCCATCGGAAGTAGACCGGGTAAGTGGAAAAAGCATGAAAATGATGAGAAAATGTAGGGTTATCCCGAAAGGAGCAGATAACCTGAAGTTCTAGGTTATCCCGAAACGGGGCAGGTAACCTAGTACAATGGGGTATCCCGAAAGGGGTAGATAGTCCCTGGCCCTAGAGGGGTTGGTAGCCCGAAAGTATGGCTTTGGAAGGAAGATTGCCAGTGGTCATGATAATGAGTTCAAATGTGCATTCACTGTGTGCACCTATGGTGGACTCCCTGTACACGGGGTTTCCTGTTAAAAGATGAAAGAAAAGAAATGCAAAATGAAGTAAATAACCCATGGCATGTGTACATACTTAAATTGTTATCTCATGCATCTTGTGTGTGTGTTTAGTAGGGATTACATTTGGGGAATTTTCCAGTTAGACTGGCTGCAATACTGTAAAATTTTTAGTTAGACCGGAGATTACTGGGTTATATGTTTTACATATAACTGACAGTCTCAATATTGATGCTATCAGAGGACTGTGGAGCTAAAGCAACGGTTGAGACAAGCTTTAGGCTTTCCTTTGGTATAGCTACACATGGTGAACCTAAGCCCTTGTTCACAGATTATATAGTTCAGCTGTATATGAAATTATATAAAGAATGTTAAGTATTGTAAAATAAATAAAGAAACGTTTCCGCTTGTATTTTGAATATGAAACAGAGTGGCAAGTTTCTGTATTTTAAAGAAATATTTTGTAATTATTAGGTTTTTAGGTTAAAGTTTTTAGTAACTACCTTTTTCCAAATTTAAGGTGTTACAGCAACACACCGAAGGATTAAGCTAATCCTGAACATGGAAGCAACCCTCCATGAACCTTACTGCAAAAACTCAATCATCATAATAAATTTTCGGTGAAAGTGTTCTTATCACCCTTACAAGTGATATGATGAATTTTATCACAGAGGAAAGCAACAAAAATAACCTAGCAACCTACACTACAAAAAAATTGTCATTTACTAACGCTTTGTTTTGGCTTCCGTTGGATTAGCCACCGTTGGTATAGACTTTATCTAACGGAATTAATCTGTTAGTATAGATTTAATATCTATATTAACGGAAAAATTAACAATTACTAACAAATAAATTTGTTATTATAAATATTTGATATACTAACAATATGTAAAGTGATAGTATATATCAATTTTTTTACTAACATATTTATTTGTTAGTAATTGTGAATTTATCCGTTAGTATAGCCAAGATGTTTTTCACAAAATCCCAAATACCTCACCTATTTGTGTAAGGTATGATCAATTTAAATCATTTAACATATCTCTTGTATGTGTAATCATAAAAACAACAAGTCATAAGGTGGAAAGAATAGGGTAAAGGAGGTTTCTAGTCTTTCGCTGCACGGAAAGGGTCCCAAACCTAGAACTAGTTATGTAATTTGTGAGGTTTTTGCTGGAGCAAAATTATTTTCGCTAGAGCAAAATGATATTCGCTGTAGCGAAAATCTCCAAAGCTAAGATATGCAATGTAACATCCCAAAAATCCCTAAGTAATGTTCCATTTAAAGAGACTTAGAACTTAAGGGATTTAGTTGCAAATTACAAAGAAAAAAGGAAGGAGGATCAGTTGCAAGTAAAGAGGTTAAAGGAGGGACAATAAGGACTTGTATATTCGAATATGAATCACCTATATTCGAATATGGATGAGTGATATTCGAATATGGACTTTGCATATTTGAATATGGATGTGTGATATTCGAATATGAAGGTCTGATATTCGAATATGAAGGTTTGATATTCGAATATGAAAGACTGATATTCGAATATGGATGGCTCATATTCGAATATGAACACCCTAAACTATAAATATGGAGACCCTACCTCCAAATTTCACCATTTTCCTCTCCAGCTCTCCACTCTCTCATAATCTTCTCTTTAAAGATCTTTAACTAAAACCTCTGTCAGAAATCAACAACACTCCACAACTCTCCCATCTTAGAATCTCTTCTCAGAAGCTTCTTCTTGACTAAAGCTCCAAGGGGTGAGATTCATACTTAAGGATAACAAGTGCTGAAGAAGGAAGTTTGAGACCGGGATTGGGAGCTTGAAGAAGAAAGGGATTTTGGAAGCTTAGAGATAACCCTGAAAACCCCACATCAGGGATACTAGGAAATTCTAGGAACATGTGGCTAGGAACTAAGAGCAATGTGTTAGAGATTGTTTGAATTAGGGCCATGTATATGTTTGTAATTTGCATACTGTGTCTCAATGATGTTTGTTTTAGTTGAATGTGCAAATAGATGATGCATGATTAGGAATTGATTTGAAAATGTGAATGATGTTGGAATAAAAAATTTGTATGTGTTAAAAAGGACAAGAGATTCCAGATTATAATGTGATGAAATCGAGAATTAGACAATGGATGAATTCCAAACTGTTTTAGAAAAACCAGTCCAGAGTTAGTATATTCGAATATGTATTCGAAAATGGAGGGCCATATTTGAATATAACACTTTTGTCACATGATATTCGAATATAGGATGTCTGTATTCGAATATGAGGTTACTGGAACTCTTGTAGGATTATCTATGATATGAATATGAATGTTTGATGTATGAGAACATGTAATATGAAATCAAACAAAAGGAAATGTGGAAAATGCTTTCCCCCATCATCATTGGTTGAGTAAGAGGGTTGAGTTCCGCTGGAAGTAGACCGGGTAAATGGACAAAGCATAAAAAGATGAGATGTAGGGTTATCCCGAAAGGGGCAAATAACCTGAAGTTCTAGGTTATCCCGAGAACAGGGTAGATAAATTAGTTCAAAGGGACAATCCAGAAAGGGGTAGATAGTCCCTGGGTTAGCACTAGAGGGGTTGGTAGCCCGGCAGTAGGACCCTGGAAGGACGCTTGCCAGTGGCCATGATGATGAGCACAGTTGTGCATTCACTATCATGCACCTATGGTGGATTCCCTGTACATAGGGTTTCCTGTTAAAAAAGGAAATAAATGAAATGGAAAATGGAATAATTCATGGCATGCATATATTCTTAACTTGTCATTTCATACATATTGTGTGTGTTTGTTAGGAATTTGATTTGGGGAAGTTTTTCAGTTAGACTGACTGCAATATTGTATATATTATTTTCAAAACTGACGGTTACTCAGTTATATGTCGTGCATATAATTGACGATTACAGTATTGCAGGTGATATAGACTCTAAGGGTGTTAGTGCCTGACAAGACGTTAGCAGCTGTATTGTGGTATACTTAGGTAGTCATTTGTTTTGTTGTATGACTACTTAGTTGGACTAGTATTCTCTCTAGGTTGTAAAATCAACAAAAACACTTTATGTAAATATATATATATATATAGTTTTGGACTTCCTCTATGTGTTAAAAAAAAACCGATCCTAAAAACTAGGTGTTACATGCAACTCTGTTTTTCCTTAATGCACAACCAATTCTTGATACTCCTTTTCTTTCATATTAGCACATTAAAACCCAACAACCAGATTCCACAATATGAATGCCCAAAGTCAAGTTCATCACATGCATTATGATTGTCCAATCAAAATTCTATATAAATCCCACTCCAAGGTTCCCTTCCTTCCCATACATGTCCCAAACACTCAATAATCAACAACCAAACCCCAATTCAGCACCAAAACCTCAACTCCCAAATGCATCTACTCATGAATTTCATAAGATTATCATATTCAACCTATGTTATACCTAAACCATACCTACTCATCGCCCATACCCTTAACAAGTCAACTTCATCCACATGCATCCATCAACAAGAACACCCAAGCATAAAACCACAACATGGATGATGATTATCCACTCAAGACCTCAATTGAACTCATAGAACTAACATGCAATGGGATCAACATCTTTATAAGGCCAAAAAACACAAATCACAAAGATAAACCTTCAAGTCATTCATTCACACAAGGAAAGAACTTGAGGAAAGTTGTAGTTACCTTTTCTTCAACCCTTCATGCACATAGCTCCCATGGCCTCAATCCCTAGATTTTCCTTGAGCCCCTTCACAAAATCACCACTCTCCAACCTCTTGATCTTTTATCTTCAAGCACCATGCACTTCTTTTCCCTTTCTTCTTCACTTGTTGCCCTTGGGCTTTACAGCTCCTAGGTAGAAGTGGGTAAAGTGAAGTCATGAAAGGGTATGCTTCTTATTGGAGATTTTAGAGTAGATGGGGATGGATGTGAGTTTCAAGGGAAAATTTGAAAGAATGAACTAAGTAAGGGAGGGTGGGGACCAAGAGAGCAATGTGGGATAAATAAGGTGATTAAGGTTTGAAATGTGAAATGTGAGAGTGATGGTGGTGGTGAGTGTGTGCGTGAGAGTAAGTGGAGAGGGGAGGGAGTTAGTGCTAGGTGAGGTAGGGTGTAGAGTGATGAGTGTGAAATCCCAAGTTATTAAAAATTGCCCATAAGCCCTTGGCCTTTCACTACTAGATATAGCAGTTTTAGCAACATTTGAAAAATGTCGCAAAACCATACAAAATGCCGCCTATTAAAATTATTCACATTTTTGCAAGTGCAGTATCTGACCTACGTCGCAAAAGGTCATTAGCAACATTTTTCTATAACTTTAGCAACATTTTAAAAAATTTTACTTTATAACATTTTGCTTGCACTTTTTAACAATTAACAACAGTTATATAAAATGTAACTAAATACTTAAATTGTTGCTAAACATAGTTTTAATAACATTTTAAAAATGTTACTACTCATCTAGGAAAGGGTTGCCTAAAGGTTTTATTAGCATCATTTTTTTGAAAATGCAACTAGTTATAAAAAGGTGTTGCAAAAGATAATTCAAAATTTTCAATATTTCAAAATTTATGAATACCCTAATAACAATAAACATCTAAATAAAAATATATTTATTTAACATTTTCAATACATCAAAATTTATGAATACTCTAAAAGAAATAAACGTCTAAATAAAAATATATTTAAAAGTTAACTAAATAAATATCATTTATTAAATAAAAAGTATAACAAAATTTTTCAACATAATCATTATTCTTCATCAACAATGATGAGCTTCAAAAGCTGATAAAAAAAATGATGAACATCAAAAAGTAAGAGAGTCTAGAGTTAAATCTAATTTTACCACTATAGAATGATTTATGGTATCATATACATTTACGTTTTCAAGAACAAAATTAATAAAATCAATTGTCATCAAACGAAAAAAATTCAGCATAAACTTAATTTATGAATTTAAGAAGAAGGTTTCTTTAGGGAAGCAACATTAGCCAAAAGCACAAGGATTAATTTTCAAAAACATGTTGATAGTTAAACGAAACACTCACACTCTATTTGGAATTAACATTGGGGACGTTACACTAATAAAAGTTTTGAGTAATTGTTAACTTGTTGCTGTTTTGCATACTAGGAAATTAGTTAGATGGAGGAATAGTAATAATGATAAACCATTGAGATGATAACAAGATTTGACTGGTGAAACTAAAATTATTATAGTGGAAATAAGTTTACCCGGGTAAAATTGGAATTTTATGAGAATTATTTAGAAAATCAAAGTTTTAACTACACTTTCTTTAGTTTGTGTAATTTAGTTATAAACGTCTTTTAAATAGGAATAGAGGGAGTATAAGATGTTTTGTTATTTCTAGGAGACAATTTTGTGGTTTAGTCATTTTTACCCCCTAATAAAAGCTTTGACGAATTGTTAAGTTCGTGCTGTTTTATGAGAAAATTAGTTGGATAGAGGAATAGTAATAATGATTTGACTTGTGAAAATAAAATCATTATAATGACACATATTAAGCTTAGTAGTATATCTCACGGATAGTATTTTAAGATAAATAATGTATTCTTAATTCTAAGAGAAAAAATCATGTACTATACTTTAATTTAAAAATCAAAGCAAAATCAAAGAATCTTTTTTAAATTACTTCAATTATTTGAAGTTTTTTTTAAAAGCAATATATTATACACTTGAAGTTTCTAGGTATATTTACATAATTTATATTATATTTTTTATATTGCAGCAACTCCTTTAGAACATTTTTTTTAAATGTATATTCTTCAATCTAAAAGAAAAAAATCATGTACTACATATACACTTGAATGAAAAATATGATGTTTTGATTTAAAAATCAAAGTGCCTTTTTTCAATTATTTGAATTTTTTTGAAAAACACTGTAGTATAAACTTGCAGACTCTAGGTCATCTTACAAAATTTTTATATTTTTAAGAAGATTTTTTTAAACAACGTGTTTTTCATAATACAAAAACAATCCTGTATTATACACTTGAAAACTACAATGTTTTGATTTAAAAATGAAAGCCTCTTTCTTAAATTACTTAAATTATTTAAACATTTTTTAAGAATAATGTACTACTTATACACTAAAGTCTTCAAGTCAATTTACATAATTTTTATCATTTTTAAGTTGTAACAATTTTTTTAGAACATTTTTTCAAACAACATATTCTTCAATATACAAGAAAGGTAAAATCATATACTATACACTTGAGGAATATGATATTTTGATTTAAAAATTAATTCATATTTTTTTTTAAATTACTTAAACTATTTGATTTTTTTTGAAAAAAAATGTATTATTCACTTTGAAGTTTCAAGCTCAATTTACATAAATTTTTATATTTTTAAAATTGAGAAACTTTTTAAGAGATCATATATTCTTGAAAAACAGGATGTTTTTCAAAATAAAAAAGAAAACACATTTTTTAAATTACTTCAATTATTTAATTTGTTTTTTTAAAAAGTATTATTAACTATGAAGTTTCTAGAACAAATTACATAATTTTTATATTTTTGAAGTAGTAAAAAATATTTAAGAGATCGAGTACTATACACATGAATCACTTGGTGTTTTTCGAAATAAAAATGAAAACGCTTTCAAGGCAGAACGTTTGATTTGGATTTGTATTATTTTCCAATGAAGGGACTAGATGTGATTCTAGACATGGGCTGGCTAAATAAACATAAAGTCAAGATTGATTGTACCACTAGGACTATGCATATTCTGGTCAGGTATATTGTACACATCATCCCAATTTTGATCTTCAAAACTTGTATTTGATGATGGTCCGAGATTTTAATTATATGCATAGCTGATGTTAAGAACTCGGTGAACATTGATTCCCATCCCATAGTGCCGGACTTTCCGGAAGTATTCCCTGATAATTTTAAATCCCTACTACCGAAAAGAGAAGTGGAAATCTCGATTGAATTAATCAATAGAGCTGGACCTATTTCTAAGGCGCATTATCGAATGACACCACTTGAACTGGCGAAGTGAAGCAACAAGTTGAAGAGTTGTTACAGAAATAGTTTATCCGTACAAGCGCTACGCCTTTGGGAGCCCCAGTGCTCTTGGTCAAGAAGAAGGATGGAAAACTTCGACTCTGTGTAGGTTAGCGAGAGCTAAACAAGCTCACAATGAAGAACAAATACTCGTTACCGCGAATTGATGACCTCCTTGATCAATTGGGGGAAGCAAAGATATTTTCGAAGATTGACCTTCGGTTGTGATACCATCAAATCAGAATTATGCCTGAAGATATACCTGCCTTCTGCACACGTTACGACCATTATGAATACATAATGGTACCATTTGGGTTGTCGAATGCACCTGCGATCTTTATATATTACATGAATCGTATCTTCCGACCATACATGGACAAGTTTGTTGTAGTCTTTATTGATAACATCCTAATTTACTCCAAGATTGCTGAAGAACATGAAGAGCTTTTTAGACAGGTGCTAGGATTACTCAAAGAAAAACGGTTATATGGCAAGTTAGATAAATATGAATTTTTGTTGGAGGAAGTTCAATTTCTTGGCCACGTGATCAACAAAGATGGGGTAGTTGTGGATCCAACTAAAGTTGAAGCAGTTTTGAAATGGAAAATGCCGACCAATGTTACGCAGATTCACAATTTACTTTGTTTGGACGGTTAATACTGAAGATTCATCAAGGGATTTTCCTAAATCGCCGTACCCTTAACTAAATTGACTCGAAAGGGAGTACCTTTTGTGTGGGACATGAAGTGTGAAGAGAGCTTGCAATCTTTGAAGGAGAAATTAACCACGGCTCCGGTGTTGGTAATTCCAATTCAACCAAGAATTTTAAAGTGTATTGTAATGCATCCAAGAAAGGTCTGGATTGTGTTCTTATGCAAGAAGGACATGTGGTTGCTTATACTTCCAATCAGCTTAGGCCTCTTGAAGTTAACTACTGGACTCATGATTTGGAACTAGCTGCAGTAGTGTTTGCAGTGAAGGTTTAGAGGCATTATCTGTACGGAGTCACATTTGAGGTATTAAGTGATCATAAGAGCCTCAAATATCTATTTAATTAGAAGGAACTGAATATGAGGTAGCAAAGATGGATGGAGTTCCTAAAAGACCGTGACTTCGAGTTAAAGTATCATTTGGGAAAGGCCAATGTGGTGGTTAGAAGTAGAATGTCACAGCGATGGTGATCTATTAGATGGTACTTTTGGAGAAATTTTGGGATTTGGGGTTAGAAGTAGAATGTCACAATACTAGCTTGTCTGTGAGCAAGGTTGATGCGAAGAACTTGCTTATGGAATAGACAAAGGAGGCCCAAGCACTTGATTCCGAATTACAGGAATTAAGGGATCAACCCGAGTTCTCTGTTTCTGTTTATGGAGTTCTTAAATTCCAAAACTGGTTGTGTATTCCCAACAATTAGTGTCAAACAGCTGGTGTTGGGAGAGAACCACAGTAGTAAATACTCTATTCATCCGAGTGCCACAAAGATGTATCAAGATATGAGGAAGTCATTTTGGTGGATGGGAATAAAAGGGAAATTTCCAAATTTGTCTCTAATAAGTACTTAAACCTTTAGATATCGCGGAATGGAAGTGGGAATGGATTGCCATGGACTTCATAGTTGGATTGCCAAGGACACCGGCGGGATATGACTCCATTTGGGTCATAATAGACAATTGACTAAGTCCGCACACTTCCTACCTATCAAGACTAATTATTCCGTGGAAAAGTATACTAAGGTGTACACTCAGGAGGTAGTCAGACTACACGGAGCACCAGTTAGCATTGTATCAGATCGGGATCCTATGTTCACTTCTCGATTCTGGGGAGCTCTGGAAAAGGATTTTGGGACTCGGTTACACCTAAGTACATCCCATCATCCTCAAACAGATGGACAGTCCGGAAGAACAATCAAATGTTGGAAGATATGCTCTAAGCCTGTCTTTTGGAAGAAGATGGTGATTGGGGAAGATTTCTGCCACTGGTGGAGTTTGCCTATAACAATAGCTTTCTCTCAAGTATAGGCATGGCACCTTACGAGGTGTTACATGAAGTGTCGATCTCCGGTTTGTTGGTTTGAAATTGGAGAGAAGTTGTTGCTAGGGTCGGACTTGCTATAGGACACAACTGATATGATCAAACGTATCAAGAAAAGGTTGGAGATAGCACAAGACCTACAGAAAATCTATGCAAAATAAAAGGAGGAAGCCCTTGGAATTCGAAGAAGGTGACCATGTGTTCCTTAAAGTGACGCCATATACGGTTGTGGGTCGAGCAATGAAGATTAAAAAGCTCCAGCCTCATTTCATCGGTGCTAATAAGATATTGAGAAGAGTTGGACCTGTTGCGTATCAATTAGCAATGCCTCCTCATCTTTTCGAATCTTCATGATGTATTCCATGTGTCGCAACTTCGAAAATACGTCTCTGACCTTCACATGTCTTGGATTTGGATAATATTCCTTTGAAGTTGGACACCTCTTTTCGGTTAAAGCTCGTGAAGATCTTGGAAAGAGGGGAGAAAACCCTACTCATAATTCTGTTGGTGAAGGTTCTATGGGAGAACATTGACTCTTCGGAGATTACTTGGGAGAAGGAATGGGACATGAGAGACTCCTACCCTGAGTTGTTTTAACGGCACAGGTACATTCTTAATTTTGAGGGAAAAAATATTTTAAGAGGTGTAGAGTTGTAACATCCCTGAAATTCCTAGGTTGTTATTTAAATTTGTACAATTGTAAATTTGGTCCTTATGGGACTCGATTGAAAAGAAAATAGGATTTTAGGGATATAGTTGCAACTTGTATGAAAATAGGAAGGAGGGGCTAGATTGCAATATTCAAAAGTTCCAAGGCAGAGCTAAGTAGCAAATATAGGAACTTGGGAAAATTTGGAAAAAAGACCCCCATTCTCTATTTCTCTCACACGCCTCTCTCTCTCTCCATTTCTGTTCATTTTTCTGCTAGGGATCTTACTATTCTCCACCACCCACCACCAATTGCCCCTTCAATCCTCCAATTTCAAGGCTTGCATTGACAGCTTCAAGCTCTAAGGACCCCAAAAATTGCTTAGGTGAGTACACGCAACTCTTTCCTTCCCTCCTTGGCTCAAGTTCTCATTTTGGGCTAAGGGTCTCAAAACCCTTCAATCTCCACATGCAACCCTCAAATTGAGTTAATATGAGTGTCAATGACTTGGTACTTGACAATTTTAGGGATTTCAAGTGTTCTTGAGTGGGGAACAAAGAGCTTTGAAGGAATTGGGAGGGAGTGTGACTTGAAGCCCTAATCAAGATAACCCAAGTTAAAAACCCCAAATTTGGGTGATTAGAAGGTAGAAACATGTATGTGGTTAGAAGTGGAACTTGATTTTGGAGATTAGAGCAATTAGGTTGATTTTTAAGACTATTGCTTGTATATTTATGTATGTATGTTTGAAATCTTCATATGGTGTTGGATCTTATAGTAGGTTCCATGTGTGTTATGTTTGTGATATGAATGTGGATCCTTTGTTGTTCTAATGTCTCTTGGTGATATGGGTGAGTTACATATGTGTGTTGGTGTTCTTGCTTCCTTGATTTAGGAGTTGAAGTATGCATGTGGGGTATGGAAATTGGGGCTTGAACATATTGGATGCTAGTTGGTTATATTTGATTTGATTGGAATGGTCTTACATGTACAATATAGTGCTAGAATTATGCTTATTAGGTGTTGATTGAAGTGTAGAAAAGGTCCCAAAACCCTTCAAATGAAATTTTTGGAAATGGCAAAAACACGGGAAATATAGTGTTCTAAATCGCGACACTTTTGCTACAGCGAAATGGGTTTCCCTACAGCGAAAAAGGCCCAGTTCAGAGACCACAAACTGGAGCCAATTCACTATAGAAAATTTGACTCGCTACAACGAAAATACTTCAGGAGAAAGGGTAAATTCTGGGTCTGTTTTACTGCAGGAAAGGTAATCTCCCTACCATAAATACCCACAAAATCCTAATTTCGTTGTAGCAAAACCCGTTTCGCTACAAGGAAAACCTAAACATCATGTTTTCTAAAATTTTGAGATTTTGGAACTATCATGCCAACAATCACACCCAAGATGCCTTCTTGTGCAACACTATAATTGTTAAATGCATGACACGATGTTTGTAATTATGATCAAGAGATGAATGGATGATAAACTTGAAATGAAAATGAGGAAAATGCTTTCTTCCATCAACATTGGTTGAGTAAGTTAGTTGAGTTTCTTAGTCGAACACTCTCTAAAAATGTAATAGCTAAACTTGTATATATTTTGAATTTTAGACCATTAAGTGCTAAAAGTGGTATATATAAGAGATAGGATCCGTTTACACCAATTGATTTTACACCAATTCTTACACCAATTAAAAACTATATGTCGAAGTTTTTTTTTCACGAAATGTACCATTGGATTTAAAATACTTACCGTATAGATTATGTGTACAAAATTTCACATCAATCCAACATCGTTTAGTACTCCATCAAAACACTTGTTATTTTCATTATTTTAAAACTTTATTTTACGTTACTTTTTAATTATATTGATGAAGTAATAAACGATCTTGCATTAATGTGAAAATTTGTACACATGATCTATACGATAAGTAGTTTAAATCCAACGGTAAGTTTTGTAAAAAAAACTTTGACGTATCGTTTTTAATTGGCATAAGAATTGCTCTAAAACCAATTGGTGTCAACGGATCTTAACTTATATATATATAGGTCAGATCAAATGATACTAGGTGTCAAACTGAATAAAATTACACCTCACATAACTTTTTCTAGACACTAAATTTTATCAATCCGACCGTTGAATTGAAAGTATATATAAAGTAGATTAACTCAGGAAAATTTCAGATAATTTGGAAACTTGTAGATACTTCATTTGAATAATAGATTTTGACGTAATACACGCTATTGAAATATAAGTAAATTTTCATTTTCAGATCACATAGCTACGGATATCCAAGTCGTCTAAAATTTTGTATATATGGTCTTTAGGATGATATAATATGACTCAACAATCAGATTGATAAAATTTAATATCTACAAAAAGTTATGTGAGGTGTCATTTGATCTGCTCCTCTATATATATATATATAAAAGACTTCATCATATGAAAGGAGATGTAGTAGTGAAATAGTACTTGTTTTCCACTATACACTCTATGTTAAAAAAAACACAATCCTAAAATTTAGGTATTACACCCTCCGTTTTTATATTATAAATAAATTTAATTGCTTTCACTTTATTCAATTAAATTATGTCTTAAATATTCTGACTAATTAATTGAATTGTTATTTTAAGTTAATATGTTTTTCTATCTATAATATTTATCAAAATGGAAGATTTTAAAAAACAAATGATATTTTGGATAAAATAAAATTATATTTTAGATAAAATTCAAAAAATTAAATGAAGTTAATTAATTATTCTTAATAAATATATAATTAATTATTTTTTATCAAGTAAAAAATAGAAGGAGAAGATTGTTAATTATTTTTCACAAAAAAAATATTGTTAAAAAAGAGGAGTTGAGTAGGCTATCCTATAGTATGATCACTACCATGAAAAGATATTTCTATAAACTCTCCGTATAGTTCGTTACCCGAAACTGCCCTTAAGATTAACATATAAAAACATTTGAACTCACGAAGTCAAAATCACACTAATAAGCTTCATAAAAGTTCATTTCTCACAACTTTTTATAGTAATGGCTTCAAAGCTATTACAAGCATCCTCGTATGCTGGTATATGTTTGTTATTGTTTAAAAATAATTAATATTAGAGGTGATAGATAATTAATTATTTTTAATTGATTAGGATAAAAATTAGAAGTTATTTATGTTGGGTTAAAATTAGAATAATCATTTTTTTAATCATTTTTCTTCTATACAACGAAAGTTCACCTAGGTCACTGACTTTCATGAGAGTTCACTTAGGTCCCTGACTTTGTCTAACGTTATTCAGTTAGGTCCCTAACGTTAACCACCGTTTTAACACCGTTAACAGAAGTTTAAATGAGTGCGGAGTTGAATCAAAAGTTCAAATTAGTCCCTATGTTAATTTATTAATAAAAGTTCAAATCAGTCCTTGTATTATATATTAAAAGTTCAATTAAGTCCCTATGTTTATTAATAAAATGCACTTTTGGGACTCTATGTTTTCCAAAAGTTCTACTTTGGTCCTTTTTATTTTTTTTAAGCAAACTTAGACCTTACGTTTGTTTTTTGGACCATCGTTGGACCGATGACAGAATCCGTTACTCTCAATCCTACGTGGCTCTAAAGTGGATCTGAGGTGGTATATTGGTGTTAAGAGTTGATGAGGTGGACTCTTATTCCCTTATGTTTTAATTTGGTATTAAAATGGTCCCTTATATTTTAATTTGGTATTTGAATGGTCCCTTATGTTTTCAAAGTTATCAAAATTGTCCTAATTTTATCAGTACATTCCTGTTTATTAGTAACACACTCAAAAACACATTACACAGTGCATAATCCATTAGAAAAGTCATTACAATACTTAGTGCATAATTCCTACACTACTTTATCAACACATCTATTCTAATACATTCCAAGTTGTTTGGTCTTTCTTCCACCCAACAGTAGCAACATAAAAAGGACCACATTCACACAAACTTAACATCAACAACGCAATCAAGACCTTGTTCCACTTCCCTACTTTATCAAGTTCAATTGGAGAGTCACTATCCTTCTTCTCTGTCTCAGATGTACCATTTCCCTTTCATCATTCACATCAAGCTCAACACACTTAAAGAAACCACATCCTTCACCATAACAATAGTTGCTGCATCCCCATAATTGGCTCCCCTTGTTGGTTGTGCACAAAAGTGCCCTTTCACCGCAACGATAGGAAAATGGGGAGGGTTGATTACGTTCGCTAGGGTTTCCATTTCCATTTCCATTTGACAAGGAATAAGCCATGGTTAGTGACGAAGTGTTGAGATTGAACAATTACAACAAACAATTGAAGAATTAGAAGGAGAAGGTATCAAAATTAGGAGAAGATTGCAATTTGGGACTTTTGTAAACCCTAACCCCCAACGGATCTATTCCAATGTTCAATTGGTTTTTTTAAATAAATTAAATAATTGAAAAAGAAATTTCATGTCAGAAAAGAGTCTTGGGAGTAAGGAAGGATTGAGAGTAATAGATTTTGTCATTGGACCAACGATAGTCAAGAAAAACCAACGTAAGGTCCAAGTTTGCTTAAAAAAAACAAAAATGACCAAAGTAGAACTTTTGGAAAACATAAAGTCCCAAAAGTGCATTTTAGCCCACAAAACATTTAACGGCGTTTGTGTTTTGTTAGTCCAAAAAGGATGGATTTGTGACAAAAGTCTTAGTTCTGTCCAAAAAACAAACGTAAGGTCCAAGTTTGCTTAAAAAAAAAACAAAAAGGACCAAAGTAGAACTTATGGAAAATATAAAGTCCCAAAAGTGCTTTTTAGTCACTAATTAATATTAGAGGTGAGTAGATAATTAATTGTTTTTCATTGATTAGGATAAAAATTAGAAGTTATTTATGTTTGGTTAAAATTAGAATAATAATTTTTTTAACCTTCTTTATTCTATTAAAGTTTGAGTAAAGCACCACAATGGTACCCAACTTTACAACGAAAGTTCACCTAGGTCCTTGACTTTCATGAGAGTTCACTTAGGTCCTTGACTTTGTCCAACGTTATTCAGTTAGGTCGCTAACGTTAACCACCGTTTTAACACCGTTAACAGAAGATCAAATCACTCCCGGAGTTGAATCAAAAGTTCAAATTAGTCCCTATGTTTATTAATAAAAGTTCAAATCAGTATTTGTGTTATATATCAAAAGTTCAAATAAGTCTCTATGTTTATTATTAAAAGTTCAAATCAATCCCTATGTTATTTCGGTTAACGGTGTTAAAACGGTGGTTAACGGCAGGGACTTAGGTGAACAACGGTTGACAAAGTCAGGGACCTAAGTGAACTCTCATGAAAGTCAGAGACCTAAATGAACTTTCATTGTAAAGTTGGGGATCTATGTGGTAATTATTTCATTATGATTTATTATTCTTAGAAGGAACTCAAAATAGCTTTAAAAAAACATAAATCTAATTATTTTCTACTTGTGATTATTTTTAAAAGTACAAATAAATCTCTTAAAAATTTTAAGAATTATTTTTTAATTTTTTAAAAATATTATTTTGCAAAAATAAGCCATAACAAATAGGCTCTAGTTGACCATATCAACGCATGTATGTCCTGATTTTTGTACTCACAATTTTCTGTACTCACAATTTTCTGTACTCAATGTATTCATTAGTTACCTACGTTTAAAAAAGTGGTTACATTAGTTATTTTTTTGTTACAGTGTTTTTTGGATTTGGTTGTTACACATGTAGAAATATGTGGTTACAACGTAAAAATAAAAATTCAACAAAACTTCTACGTGTGTAACCAGATATTTTAATGTATGTAACCATGAGTGTGAGTACGAAAAATGTGAGTACAAAAATATTTTTTCTTATAACAACAACGTTACGTTGTAAGATTGCAAAGCGTATTGTAATAATAAACTTAATGTGTATGGTAAAAATACATTTAATGTATTGTAATAATAAACTTAATGTGTATGGTAAAAATACATTTAATGTCAAGTTGCCAATGCAATGCAGTGAGTTGTAAGGAGAAGAAAAGACTGAATTGTAGTAGTAATATTGTGATTGAGTTGTGCCAAATAAATAAAAAATCAGATGTGGCAAAATGCTATGAAAGCATATATATATATATATATGATGTGTCAAATTTTTGCTTTCTATTTTTAATATATATAATATTGTTAATAATAATTGATACTTTTTATTGTCTCAATCTTTTTAATTACAATATTCCGTATTATTATATTCTCATAAAAAATAAATTTATTTCTAATAATCAAATATATATTAAATGAGACATAAATCAAAAAATAAAGTTATTTTTTGTAACCAAATATATGTTTTTTTATAACCACTTACATTAAATTTAAGCAAAATAACTAAGACAATATTGCATACTTGGTAAATTGTTCACTCAATTTTAGAATAAATTTTTTTTTACTTACCGCACTCATTTTACATGATTACAATAGTAAGTTATTTATCACGTATGGCTAAACTGTTTTTAAAATTAACTATGTGATATGGTAATGATGAATGAGAATGAGTTGCTGTTAACAAATGATTATTATTTTTGATTGAGAGTAAGGTTTATAATATGGAATAAATTATTATTTTATTTTATTTTTATAACTGTATCACTTATAAGTAATTTTGAATTTTACAATCTAGTGATAAATTATTTTTATATTTTTTTGTATGTATGTATTACTTTGAAATTAAGTGTTGAATACTAGGATATGATGGCCTGTTGTTGTTTTGTCACTAACAACTAATACTTAAATATACTATATTAGTTTTTATCAGGGTTAGAGCTGTCAAAACGAGCCAGCTTGACCGTCAAAACGAGATTGAGCTGGCTGATTACGATGTGGCTTAAAAGCGAAAAACTAACTCGATTTGATTTGTATTCGAGCTAAGAAATATATAACTCGACTCGACTCGCACAAGCCAGGAAGTTAAGTGAGCTAGCTCGAATTAATATTAAAAATAAAAAAAGTGAAAACAAAAAAAAAATTATGACATTTTTACCCTTATAAAATTATTATCCATTAAAAAACCAAATCATTCATGATTCACCACATATTATAATAACAATTTCATGTTTCTATGATCATTTAGCGAAATTAGAAGAATGAACATTTAGCGGATACTATGAGAGAAAGATGGTGAACACTAAACAACAATGGTTTCTAGGAAGAGAAAACCAGTGAAGTAGTTCTAGATTGAGAAGTGGACAAGCAACAATGGCCCGACATTAAACTGAAGCAACTTCGTTTTCATTTTCTCAAAATTTGATCATATTTTGTTTCTATTTTAGAAGGTTGATTGTGTTATGTGAAGAATTGACTGAGAAACCCATCTGTTTTTGTAGTTCATGAACTGAATTCAACTGAGTTTAATTTTGTTAGTGACTTTATATTTGTTTTAATTTTGGAAATCACAAATCGATAGTTCTTGGTTGAAATGACAAGCTTCAAAATCTCTTTTAACAGCTTAAAAATATGTTAAAAATCACTTCTGATAGTAAATATATCGAAAAAAATCAGTTATGTCTCAGACAATCGATTCTTTTTCACAGTTTATTTTCACAATTAATCAGAGCTAATCCAAATACACCCTGAGTTGAATCAAAATTTAAAAATATAGGAATAAAAGTGTAATTTTGTTAATCACTTTTTGTTAAATTTTTTTTTTGGTGCCTTTTAATATAAGTAAGAGATTTTTCTTGTGTATGATACATCACCTAAAATGACTTGCTATTGTAGGTTAACATTATTAAAAAATAAAAATTCTGGTTATTCTCCTTATGCGGCGGTGTTAGGTGAGGAGCAAGAGACAACCCGAGATATCAGTTTCAAACAACGATCAACAGCGGGAAGGTTTGGTGTAGCGACAACTGTGTGACTTGTGAGACACTTAGTGGTTGCTGCCTGACCATGCCAGCGATTACGCCCTTGCCGTCGACATCGAATTCCGCCTTGTCCATGTCGATGTCTCCCTCACCGACAATCACAAAGCACGAATTTTGTTTAATTTTTCATATCACATCATAAAGAAAATAATTATCTATCCCCATTAATCCAGCAATATTCAATTGTTTATTTTTAATTTCATCTCCTCCTATAAGACATTGAGGGGTTATATTTTTCTTTTAAGAATTGGGGCTTTTTTTTTGTTTACTCTTTCTGTTTCGATGATGAATGATTCAAGGCCTTTTGGTTTTCTTATTGTTAAAATCATGCAATAGTGCTAGTTGTCTCTACTTGGAGAAAGAAGGGTGAACCAACTTCAAACTGAAAAGTAAAAAAACCCTCTTCCAAATCCTAAATAACGTCATTTCATCATCTATAAAAAAGAGTAGAACCAAATTGGTAGATAAGGAGATAGAACATGGGGTTCTGGTAGTAGATGAAGTTGTCGAAGGAGGAGCTAGTGGGGTGTGTGGAGGTGTACATGGTCATGGAGAGCTTTTTTTTTTTTGGACATCAACCATGGAGAGCTTGAACTTGTGGTTCAGAGAAAAGGTAACTGGCAACAAACGGTGGCCTCCAAAAATTTCAGCCTTTCAATATTAAATTAATAAATCTAAAGGTTGAGATTATCTTGTGCATCATACATCACTCAAAGACTTACTTATGTTAAAGGGAAGCAGAAGACTTTTCAAGTCACACAAAAGAGAACGATTTTGTGAGCCCTAAATTAAACGAGAGTTTCAGGGATGAGTTTTGACGGGATAAAACTATTAGCACCAAACGAGAGTTTGTAGAAAATACTTTTTGCATTATTCACTTCATTTACTAGACAAAACCCATCCATCAAAGTACTTAATGTTACAACTTTGGGTTTCAAGCCTTCTTTCATCATCAAGGGTAATACAGCTTTAGCTTCTTTCATCTTTACTTCCTTGCATAATGCATCAACTAATATACTAAAGGTATAAATATCTGGTCTAGTATTTTTTGACACCATTTCATTTAACAAACCAACGGCTTCTTTCATTCGACCCACAATGCAGAAGCCATGGATTAGTGTAGTGCAGATGACAACATTAGGAGAGATTCCCTTGACAACCATTTCACAATACAAGTCATAGCCACTAGTTACGAGTTTATCTTTGCATAGGCTATCAATAATATTGCTATACATAACTACATTAAGCCTAATCGATTGTTCTTCAATCTGTCTCAGCAATTGGAAGGCATCTCTTCTTTCTTCGGCTTTGCACAGCCCGTTGATCAAGGTCCCATAACTAACTTGGTTCATATGAAATCCTAGAGCTACCATCTATGAAAGTGTAGTCCTTTCTTAACCTCGCCATTGAGACAGAGACTTTTTGTAACATCCCGCAAATTCCTAAGAGTTACTGGTTCTTTTAGAAGAAATAGGGAATTTAGGGTTTTAGTTGCAATTACTAATGGATTAGAAGGAGGAACTAAATTGCAATTTCAAAACTTATGAGGGGAGGACCTAGTAGCAATTCTTGTAAATTGCCAAAATTTACACTAAAACCCTCTCTTCCTTCCTTCCTCTCCCACGCCCCTCATTCCTTTCACACTCCCAACTTCATCATTTTCTTCTTGCTCTCATAGGGCAAGAGTTCTCATTCTCAAGTCAAGCTTTTCTTCTCCAAACTTCCAAATCCAAGGTTAGAATCTTCGTCTCCAAGCTCTTAAGTTAAGGTAAGCAACATGCAACCCTTTTTCCTCTCATCTCTTCACTCACTTCTCTTTCTCAAAAATGAACCCCAACCCCTCTAATCTCACATGCAACTCAAGATTTTGAGTTAGGTGAGGTTGAATTCTAATTTGGTGGGTGGAATTGTAGGGTTCAAGTGCTAGATTTAAGGTTTTGAAGGTTTGAAGATTTGGGGAAAAGTTGAAATTGAAACTTGAAGACAAAGGTAACCCCAAATTTAAAACCCCCAATTAGGGCAATTAGAAAATAGATGACGGTATGATGTTAGGTTTTGGACTTGATTTGGTTAAATGACATGAATTTAGGTTGCATGCAAATTCGTATTGAGATAATAGTAAATGTTTCTTGTGTTCTTGAAGTGTGAAGTTGATCTTGGTTGAATTGGCTCTATCTGTGTGAGAATGGTGGATTTATGATAATTCTTTGCTTGAATATGATTTTATTGATAGATTGAATATGAATGCATGAATTTGAAGATGATTGAACTATTTTGTTTCTTGGTGTTTGAAGTTTAGTTAAATCCTTGTGAAACTTGATGGGTTAATTTGGGATATGAAATGCGTAAAATGTTGGTGAGGTTTAAATTGATGAAATTGGACTTTGGTCATGTTTGTGAATTGATCCTTGAATGAGTTATAATGAATTGTATGAAGTTGGTATGATTTTGGATGAGTTGAGATGGAACGTTGGATTAAACTGTGAAAAGTTGATCAATATAATTTGGTTCACGGACTCTACGGACACCGGTATTGTTCGTTGTGATCTGATAATTCCAGGAGGTATTTTACCACCTTGGTGATCTAAATTTATGACGACTCCTATTGCTGAAGCTATCTCGGATCCTGATAGCATCTCATGCTTTGTGATCATATCTCATTCAGTGTCGTCTTGAATACCAGTTCATCTCAAAAATTCCAAAGATCTGCGTCATCCCGGAATTTCTGCCTGGATGTGATGTACATATTTTTTTACTCTCTACTAATAACGAGTAAGCTTTGTTGGCCCTTTTCAAGCCTATCTCAGTTTCTTTCTAGATTTCTATAGCAATATTCTCTTCAAAGGTATGTATCTCCGTTATAAAAATGGGCTCTTTGGCCTAGTTATCCCCTTTCTTTTAGCGAGGTGTAGACATTTGTTCTTTTTAATTGCTCCCATGTCGAGTCTAGTTCTTTAAATATTAATACTTTGTGATCATTTGCTAATGGTTGAGGATTCCCACCGGCCATCAATTTCTTCTAATCCTTCAACATAGGAGTTTAATAACCTTTTAGTTAAGGCTTTAAATTCATGATGGTCGTTAACCTTAAACCCTTTGTTTTGGGTCGACATGAACTTCATTGTCAAAGCATCCGATGAACTTTGCAGGTGTTTACTCCTTTTGATCTTTGCGCCTTCTAAAAGATCATGGCGCTAATGCCAGTGAAGGTGAAGCCTCTTTAGTTACCTTATAACGACTTTGTCATTTAATGTTACTTTTCTAATTACTTAAACGTTTCTTCTGTAATGAACCTTTGTGCTTCTTGCAGGCTTCGATCGCTGACCAATTCTTTTACTTATTTTCCGGGAAACTCTTTTCCCGGTATGACCTATGGCCTCCTGTGTACTATCTTTGGGAATTTTAATCCCGAAGTGGCTATTAGCCCAATTGATATTGTTCTGCGGTACTTTCATCCCGTAACGGCCATCGACCTTATTATTATCCAGGGGAAGAACATTCTAAGATGACAAGTAGCCTCTTAAAATTTATTTCTAAGAACTGTTTATTTTAGAGTGGCCTTTGGCCCTTCTTGGTATCTCGAGGAGAGAACGTTCTGAGATAGCACGTATCCTTTTGATCCAAGTATTTTTCTCGAAATTGCCCGTTGCCTTATTATGGGATATCCCGGGAGATTGTCGTCGCGAGATGGTTGTAGCCTCGTCGAATTAGGTCCAAGTACTTTGTCTTGGAATGACCCATAGGCCTTTTTTAGTATCTCGGGGATTTGTCGCCCCGAGATGGCCGTAGGCTTCTGAATTTAGCCCAAGTGTCTCACTTAGGTTAGCCCGTAGGCCATTTTAGTATCTCGTGGAAATGTCTTCTTGAAATGGTTGTAGCCACTTTGACTTTGATCCAAGATGTTATAATTCATAATTTATGTTGAACTTGAAAATTTATGCCTTTTTCACTTTACCCTTTAACAAATTTGGGCTTCTTTGTTGACTTTCCCTTTAGGATTGTATTGGTTGGGATGGTTACAACTGTCTTCGTACTTGTATTTAATTGGAGCATTTAGCAGGGATTGTTGTCATCTTCTTATGACAAGACCTTGGTCGCCGACATTTGTAGATGTGACCTTTGTCATCTTCTAATGAAGAGACCTTTGTCATCGTAGTGATCTTTGTCACTTTCTTGTAAATGGTTGTGTCGAAGAGACCTTGATCACCATAGTGACCTTTGTCATCTTCTTTGTTGATGGCTTGTCTCGGAGAGGCCTTATTTAATGACGACATATGTATCCCGGTTAATTTTGTTGAGTTTATTTTGATCGTTGCTTTTGTTTGTTGTAGTTTCTCCGGTGTTTGTTTCGGAATATCTTTGCCGCCGTCATTTAATTTTCCTGCATCTCAAGAAATTTATAGACAAAACATGCATAATGGTAAGTAGTCAATATTAATGGAAAAAAGGACTTAATATCAATAAAGAAAATAACTGATAAAGATTTAATCTTGCTTCCCTCTTCTTGGAGAGATTTCCGCTTTAGAATTTCAATCATGATCTGACTTTCACTTGTTCACCAATAAAAATAAGGCTCCACTAGTAGTATATAGTTCACCGACATGATATTCATGTTGGTCCTGCCACTTATCATCCATGCATGTTAGTCATTGAGTAATATTGTTTAATATCATAATACAAACATTAATCAGAAAGTACTGTGTCGATAAAAGTCTTTTGATGCTAGTATATGTAGAGCAAATGTAGACAATATTGTAAATGCTAGCATGTAAATTATGAAGCAAAAATTGAGCAGGAGATATGGCCCAAACTATGTAATGGCGTGCATGAAGATTTTTAAGTGATACTGCATAGTAAGTCGTGCTTTAGAAAGCTCCAATGTAGTTTCTGAACTGAAATGTTCATCTGTGGAACCAGGATGGTTTCTGGATCAACAAGGTCTTCTTTGAACCAAGGAACTCCTTTTGTTCTACTAAGCTCTTCATTGTGTTGGCTAGACACACCACCATAATTTTTTAACTGAGATGATATGTTTTTTCTAGATACACCAACATTCTTTTTGGTTTTTTGAAGATCAGATCTACTTCTTTTTTCTTTTTTTTTTCTGACTGCACCATCATTTTTTTGATCGAGTCAATATTTTTACTAAGCCCACCACATCTTCTGCTGCGACACCCTCTTTTTTTCTGCAAGGCACACCATTTTTCTGAATGAGATAACTTTTTGCTATACACACTACAAGTTTTTGTCTAAAGGGCCTTTCTCTCTTTTTTTTGCTCATTGCAGATTTCCTTTTTTTTGCACGTGAGCCTTGCCCTGTTTTGCTAACTGCACCTCCACCATCTATGCGCAGAATCACACTTCCTGTTTTCTGCACCTCCACCTGGTGACTTCCCCTTTCTCTTCTTCTTGCAATATATATTTTTTAGCCTTTCCCTTAGTTTTTGCTAGACACACCACCTGACAAGTAGCCTTCTTCCTCTTTTTTCTTTTTGCTGACTGCGCCACCTAAGCTCTTTTTTTTTGGCTGGATGAGCCACCTGGGTTCTTTGTTTTTGGATGGCAAAGGTACACCAACTTGCTTTTTTTTTACGCTGGCGCTTTTATATTTTACTGGGCACACCACCCAGCTTGTTCAACCTAACATCGTGAAGAGGATTACGTAGCGCCGCCAACACAGGACATGCCACCAAGTCTCTTTCTTCAACCTAATGGCAGCGTATGTTGATTCCGCTGCCACCACCATGACTTCCAACCCTCATTCCTTGAAGGGTCAGAGCCACCAAGGGAGGAAGTAGTGTTTGGCAGAAGCAAAGTAGCTAGTTGCTGTGTTAGAGCTTGTTGTGGTGCTATTCATGGTGGAAGTCACGTTGAAGCTTGTAATGGCAGTGGCGCATCTTGTAGATGCGATAGTCAGAGGAGGGTGCTCGTGGTGGAGGGGCTTGTTGACAAATGTGGAGTGTGATTACGAAGGTGGCTGTCCGCTTCAGCTACGGTGGTTTTCGGCCACGATAAAATTTTTGATACTAGAAGTGGTTGCATCGGCCCTGTAGATTTAGAAGCTCTATTTTGTATGAACCAATGTTTTATTTGGGTGAAGAATTTTATTGTGTAAAGCCTATTTTGGGAAAAACGAGACCTTTGTTTCATCTGTATCATGGTTGTCTGTCTTCTTCAAATACGCTTTCTGCTATCCCCCTCGGAGTTCTTCGTGCGGTGCTAGCCATAGAGAGGATAGGGAGATGTTTTACCGCTTCCCCACAGACGACACCAATGTTGTGTTCTAAAATTATGGGAACGACATAAAATAGAGGTACATTGCTTGGAGGTAACATTGGCGGGATCCACTGGAAGAAGTCCGGTCTCTAGGTGCTCCGGCAACGCTCCACGACAGCGGGTGGGGGACATGTAAGGACTCCGATGCAAGTCAGTGACTATATGGGTCAGAGTAATTATTATTAGATTAATAGCATACCTGGCATAGTGTAATGGGTTATATTTATTAAGAGTTATTAGGGTTTTCAGGTCGTATTTTGGGCCTCAAGGGATTGGTTTCTAGCCCAATCTCAATAATAGCTGTGATATCGTGTCCGACATGGTATTCATAACCGGGATATCTCTTAATTCTGGTCCACAACAAATACATTGTGTAGCAATGAGTGGATGACTTTTACTCAAACTTAATATTTTGTCTTCCATAAAAATAGACTTACTAATATTTTAGTATTAAAAATTTTGAAAGTTAAGAAAGGAAAACTGTAGAAGTCTCTGGAAGCTTTTTATTTTCCTTTCCCAATATGTTTCCAAGGTTTATCATTTTATCTCCTCTCTCCTTCCTTCAGTTAAGACTTTCAGTTTCACTTTTTATTTCTCAAATTGAAGAGCATGCATCTTCTCCATCTCTCTTTCCCTTGTTTCTTCTATGATTTCTCTCGATTGTGGTTGGGTAAATGTGGTAGAGTTCGTACAGTGGCAGGGGATAGATGTGTGATCCTACGGATGCTAGTGGTGTGATGCTACAATGGATCTTGGATGGGAGGGTTGTTGGGAGAAGAAGTCCCGCATTGCCTAAGATAAGACCTATAATAACGTTTATAAGGTCTTAGGCAACCCTCCCCTCCTAAGCTAGCTTTTGAGGAGAGTTAGACCTATGTCATTTCTAAGATGGTATCAGAGCCTATACAAAAAATGGGCAAAAATAAAAATATTCAAGAAAAAAAGTAGCACAAAGTCCAGGCAAAAAAAAGAGACCTGAGACATATGTCCATAACTTGAAAAACAAAAAAGGCCCACTAGAAAAAAAGACAAGCCACAACTAGGCTATAAAAAACCAGTTGGACTTGAGGGGAAGTGCTGGGAGAAGAAGTCTCACATTGCCTAAGATATGAGGTATGATAGCCTTTATAAGGCCTTAGGCAAACCTCTCCTTTTGAGCTAGCTTTTGAGGAGAGTTAGGCCTATGTCATTCCTAAGATGGTATCAGAGCCTATCCCAAAAAAACATAGGGCAAAATAAAAAAAAAACATTCAACAGAAAAAAGGAGCACAACGTCTAGGAAAAAAAAAGAGACAGATGTCCAAAAACTTGAAAAACAAACAGGCACATTAAAAAAAAGGGCAAGTCACAACTAGGTTAAAAAGAAAACAAAAAACAGTTCGACTTTAGGGGGAGTGTTGGGTGAAAAAGTCCCACATTGCCTAGGATAAGAGATATGATAGCCGTTATAAGGCTCTAGGAACACTCTCCTTGTGAGCTACCTTTTGAGGAGAGTTAGGCCTATGTCATTTCTGAGAAGGGTGATGATTTGGGTGGTGATGCAGTACACTCTCTTGAGCAGGTGGGCAACGATCTGAACTAGAAACCATATGTTGATGAAGATTCTAGACACTAGTGATAAAAGGTAAAAACAAGAATGAAAAAAGTAGGGTTGAAGGTTATCTAATAGTTGAAAGATATTGTTGTTACTGACTTCATTACCCCAAAAATCTAAACCTAAGCATTCAAGATAGTTCTTTTCATTCAAATTTACTTCTTGTGATTCCAACGTCACGTCTCTTATATAACAAAGATTTTAATAACTAATTTGCCTCTTATATTTAATTAAGCTCTTCAATTCATTCAGTTTTTAAGCATTCTTCTTTCAGTTGTCCCCCACGACAAACTTAGATAAAGATCGCAATGAGGATAACCTCCCCAATCCAACAAGCATCATATCACAAAGGCTTCGCATCCATCATTATCAAGGTGTCTCAAATTCATTAACTTTGTTACAACTATTGTAGAAAACTCAAGTTCATGACAATTTTTCAATTTCAAAGTTTACAGTTTAACAAGATTGCCTATGGATTTGGGAAGACATGATAGATTTTTGCATTAAGATAAGTCGAGATATCTTAAATGTTTCAATTTATCTATTGAATTGACAACTTTTTCAATGAATGGTCAGATATTTTTAAGACACGTAAACGTTCAAAACTTAAAATAGTAGACAATATTCCCTTTAATGGTTACATCTCCTCAGCTTCCTGTCGCGAAAAGATTGTCCGTAGCCTACTTCTATCAATTGAACGCGCCAAATGGATTTTGTCAGCTTCCAATGAAATGTGCAAGGGTCTTTTAACTTTTTTTTGCTCACCATCCAAATAACAATCATTAGTAGCTACTGAAAATGCAAGATTGTGCATCAAATCATGCATTTTGAATCTAATTATATCACCATGGTCATCAATTTGTGTATCTTGAAAAAAAGACATCATCAAAAGCATCTTCACAAACTTGTTGCCTACATCTTCCATGCATTGCTTTTCATTTGAACTTTCAAGGTAACCTTGTGCCATCCATAATTGAATCAACTCATTCTTTACAATTTCCTAATCCTTGGGATATTTGGATCAATAAGCAAAACACTGTTTCAATTTAGGGGACAAGTTTTGATAACTCAATTTCAAAACAGACATAATGTTATTCTCATCTTCAAAATGCTTCCAGAAATCACCTTCTAATACTTCAAGCCATTCACTTTCTTTGTCTTTTTCATGTAATATGCCTATTAGTGTTCTAATTGCTAGGGGAACTCCTTTACATCTTTCTGCAATTTTTTCACGAATTGATTCTAACGAGTTATTCAATACATGGGAATTATCTACAAAGGCTATGCTTTTCAACAAACTCCAAGATTGTTCTATGGTTAACCCTCTCAAAACAAATGGAGTGGTTATACCCATGGCTCTAACTACAGTTTTACTCCGAGTTGTCCCTAAAATTTTACTCCCTTGAGCACTAAACCTCAAATAAAGTCTCAATTGATTTCATTTTTCGTGACTCTCATCCCAGATATCATCCAACACTAGCATATACTTTTTGCCATCTAAATTTTCACAAAGCTTATTTGAACAAATGATGGACGCTAAATTTGAACAACAGCGTCAATATATAGACCAGCGGTGTGATCAGATGGAAACCGCTCTTCGAGGAGAGATTACATCTCTTCGAGAGGAAATTGCTCGAGGCAATTCCAACTTTGTACCTCCATACTCCCAATCTTCCTTTCCTACAAACCAAGGTCATGCAAGCGGGTTTCATCAACATTTTGGCGGTATCGATCTCCAAAATTTCGGGGCTCAACCAAGTCCTGACTTGGATTTTGATTACTTTCAGACACCGCCTACCTCCGGCCCTCCATGAATGTTCCACAACTCTTTTCTTACCTTAGCTTAGTCTTATTTGGGACATATTAAAACTTTTTGAACTAATTGGATATGAGTTTATTTTGTTATACTCAATACTTTGTCTCAAAATTATCATTTTTTTAATGATGCCAAAAGGGGAAGAAGATTATAATCACTTAAACCGAGATTTTTATTATTGCTTATTATAAATGCTTAACATATATGTATGCATATTGACAGGGGGAGTCGAACCTCGTAAGGAGAATCAAACTTCATAAGTAAGGGGGAGTCTCAGAATAAGTGATCTGATTCGTTTGTTGTTTGTCATCATCAAAAAGGGGGAGTATGTAAATGCAAATGCTCTACGTTTGGAGTTTCGATGATTCGACAACAAACCAAGAATCAAAAGGATAAATCACGTGAATAAGCACAGTAAACAGATCCGCAACAACAAAGGGTATTTAGGATTGTGTTATAATGAATGTAAGTTTGATTAAGGCTCTTTGGAATTGAAACAAAAATTTTTCTAAAAAGGAATTTTAGAAAAATATTAAGAGTCAAAGATAAAATTATTTTCAAAGGAAAAGACCCTCAAAGAAAAATATTTAAAAATTGGTTTTTACTAGAAAAAGTCAAAATTGAGTATATATTCGAATATCAAGGTTTTGGAAATAAATTTGAAACTCCTGGCCAGTATATTCGAATATATATTCGAATATGGCTTGCCATATTCGAATACATATTCGAATATGATATGCTACTTTGGCCTGATCACTTTTCAGAATCTGTGTATTCGAATATATATTCGAATATGGCTTGCCATATTCGAATACATATTCAAATATAACAAGAAACCTAGACCTTGTCACCTTCCAAAACTCTTATATTCGAATACATATTCGAATAATGAACCTCCATATTCGAATATCTACTCGAATATGAAGCCTACAGAAATCATTTTTTGAACGCAGAAACACTATATTCGAATAACATATTCGAATATGATGGTGCCATATTCGAATATGACAATACTATATTCGAATATGTAAGTGTTGTATTCAAATAACATATTCGAATATGAAAGTAAAATATGCGCAGCTTCTGACTACTGCCATCTATATAAAGGGATTCTGACTTTGAATATAAGATACCCTTGTGAGCTTAACACTTATTGAAATTACTTCCTATCATCAATCCTTCTAAATCAAGGGTCTTGTGCTTTTGCCTAAGGCTTACTTTGTTTTTCTACCTATACTGTTTCTTTCATCAAAACAAAGAGCCTTAAATCAGATATATTAGAGCTTCAAGTTGTATCATTTACTCTTTTGAGAGTTTCAATTGTTGTGAGCTAATTCTTGTGAAGGTGTGGTATCCTTCTAAATTGTTTGAAGGTGGGGTATCCTTCAAACTTTTCTTAGGGTGAGGTATCCCTAGATTGAGGCCTTTAAAATTGGTGGAGTATCCAATTGAGAAAGGTGCTCTTAGTGTGTAATTGTTGAAAAGTAATATAAGAAATCTCGCGTGGCGGAGATTTGTAGACTGGACGTAGGTCACCAGTGGTGTGTGACTGAACCACTAAAAAACTCGGTGCTATTCTCTCTATCCCTAAAACTCATTTTTGTTTAAATTTATTTGATCTTCATTTAGAATTTTATGATATTCCAATTTCATACGTCAACTAATATATCTTGTTCAAATTGTGTTATAATTGAAAACTTTTAAAAGCTGAATTCACCCCCCCTCTTGAGCATAGAGGCCACTTGATTAACAAGTGGTATCAGAGCCAAGGTCATGAGTTCGATACCCAATGGGGCAATTGCTGAGGGGGAGATTGTCGTGGGTTGCATCAATTGTCCCGTGGCCGAGGCTAGGTGGGCCAAGTCACTATCGAATCATGGCGCTTGGGCTGTTACACTCTTAAGTAGAAAGAGTTGCGCCTTGACTATCAACTATAGCTTTTGGCCTAGTGGTAAGCGCTCGATCCAACAATTGATTTTTGTAGGCTTCATATTCGAATATATATTCGAATATGGAGGTTCCATATTCGAATATGTATTCAAATATAAGAGTTCTGGAAGGTGACAAGGTCTAGGTTTCTTGTTATATTCGAATATGTATTCGAATATGGCAAGCCATATTCGAATATATATTCGAATACACAGATTCTGAAAAGTGATCAGGCCAAAGTAGCATGTCATATTCGAATATGTATTCGAATATGGCAAGCCATATTCAAATATATATTCGAATATACTGGCCAGGAATTTCAAATTTTATTTCCAGAACCTTGATATTCGAATATACACTCAATTTTGACTTTTTCTAGTAAAAATCAATTTTTAAATATTTTTCTTTGAGGGTTTTTTCGTTTGAAAATAATTTTATCTTTGACTCTTAATATTTTTCTAAAATTCCTTTTTAGAAAAATGTTTGTTTCAATTCCAAAGAGTCTTAATCAAACTTACATTCATTATAACACAATCCTAAATACCCTTTGTAGTTGTGGATCTGTTTACTGTGCTTATTCACGTGATTTATCCTTTTGATTCTTGGTTTGTTGTGGAATCATCGAAACTCCAAACGTAGAGCATTTGCATTTACAGAATATATATTCGAATATGGACCCCAAAGTCTATAAATAGGGGTGCATTTTCTCAAAAACTGGTTGTTCTTCAGATTCTTCACTCTTCACACTCTCAAAACCTCTGTCCCAAACCAACTACACCTCAACTCCTTCACCTTAAGACTTTCATCTAATAAGCCTAAGATTCCAAACGGTTTGATTCAGATTCAGAGGCAACTACAGCCAAGGAACCGGAGTAGGAGATTGAATTTGGAAGTGAAGGAGAAAAGGATTCAGGGAAGTTCTAGGTAACCCTAAAACCCCAAATCTAGGACACTACAAAATGTTAGGGACTATGGATAATATGTTAGAAATTGTTTGAGTTAGGATATGCTATTTGATATGTCTATGTGACGTTGTATGATATGATTGTATAATGCTGTATGTTTGAATATGCAAACAGATGATGCATGCTTATGAATTTGAAATGATTAAGTGTGTGTAACGGACAAGGGTTTCCAGATTATAACTTGAAAATTGATAAGAGGACTCGGGATTTTTTGTTAAACTATTTTAAAAGTATAATTCCAGAGTTAGTATTAAATCGAATATGTATCTGAATATGGAAGACCATATTCAAATAGATATTCCAGTATGACACTTACGACTTACAATATTCAAACATAGGGTGAATGTGTTTGAATATTATGCTATGGGAACTCTTGTTTGATTGATTAAGAAATGCAAATGAATGTGTGATGCATGAGAACGTATATGTATCTAAATGGAAAAGTGGAAAAGAAAATGATTGGGGGCTATTACCAGAAAGAGTATAGTTCTTGCAGACCTATAATGAGTGATGACTCTGAGAAAGAGGAATAATTGAGAGCAAGTACCGGAAGGGTATTAGTTCTTGCAGACCTCTATTTGAGGTGTGGCATGGACTCTGGCTAGCGACACTTACCTGGGTTTGCAGAGAGCTCTATAGTGTTATTGCCACGCACATGGTGGACTCCCGCGTGCACCGGGTTTCTCGATAAAAGAAGAAAGAAATGAAAAGGAAAATGATCATGCATACATACCTATGTGTTTGCTAGTTTGTACTGTTGTGTGTTTGTTGTTAGGGAATGGATTTGGGACGGTTTTCCAGTTAGACGGGCTGTAATACTGTATAAAACTATTTTCACTGTCGATGGGTTACTCAGTTATATGTCGAGCATATAACTGACGGTTACAGTATTGCAGGTGGCTCGAACTCGGAGGGTGTCAGTGCGTGAGAAGTTTTGCAATTCTTTTTTCTACTTAGGTTGTCATTAGTACCGTTGTATGGCTACCTTAGCTGGACATGTACATATTCTCTGGACTATAGTTAAAACACTAATGTATATATTTGTATTTTGAGATATGTATATAGTTTATTATTCTCCGCTGTGTTTATGTTTATATTAAAAAAAAAAAAACTACCCTAAAATCCTAGGTGTTACAAAGATTATGAAATGTTCCCTATTTTAGGAATTGGCAGCGGAAATATATGGTGGCACAGGTCACGGTTGAGGATACCGCTCTGATACTATATTAGGAAACATAGTGGAGTAAAAAAGAATAAAATAAATATAAAAGATATTATTATTACTCTTTTAAATCAATAGAATACTTCCTTTATTTATAGAGAAACTAAACTACGAAGATAAGAATAACATAGCAACTAACTGATTAGCAATAACATATTTTAGAAGTAGCATCATCGTCATATTAACTTTTTCTTCAACAAATTTTAAAATCTAGAATTAATATAATTTCAATAGAAAGAAAAGCTTGGCACGTATGAACTTTATAGCTATTCTATACATTTTTTTTGAAAAAAATATTGCATAAACATCCAAATAACTATTTTATTAACTATTTCACTATTTTTTAAATATTTTTTGTGTATATAATTATATATCTGTTTGAAAATTCAAACGAATAAAAAAAAAACTATGTGTCACACCATAAGTAACAATGTGATCACATTAACTTTTCCTACAACAAATTTTTCAATATAAGTTTCTACCACACATCTTCTAAATTCTAATAGCACTTAACTTTTTGTTTGCAATTATATTCCATTGACTTACATCTTACCATACTTTAGTCTTCTCTTTTTTTGTCAACACTCAACAACATACCTTCTTTCTTTAATTATTTTTGTTTATATAATTAGGTATCTGAAGCCATATAAAAGAATTTAACATCTTTTAGAAGTAGCACTATCATCATATTAACTTTTTCTTAAGCAAATTTTGAAATCTAGAATTAACATAATTTTTTTAGAAAGAAAAGCTTGGCACATATGAACTATAGCTACTCTATTCATCTTTTTTTTTTAAAAAAAAGAATCAAACAGAGGGTGCATAAATATTGAAGTAGTTATTTTATTTATTATTGCATTATTATATTGAAGTATTGAATGCTTTGGTTCAAGTCAAGAATAAACATAGATATAGAAGATAGATAGAAAGATATCGATAATTATGTATTTGAAGCCATATAAAAAAATAAAACATCATTTAGAAGTACACTACAAGAAATTCTAATATTAGGTACAAAATATAGCTACAGATTTCTATTTATAGCTAATTTATATCTAAACAACTATAGATTAGCTACTAAAACATTTTCCTAGGTAATACTAATTAGCTACCAAATTAGTTGTAATTAACTATGAAATATAGCTACAAAAAAATATCGTAGCTAACTTGTATCTAAATAGCTACCAATTAACTACAAAATAAAATTTCGTAGATAATTTTCTTGATTACTAATTAGCTACGAAATATAGCTACCAAATTTTTTTCATAGTTAATTTGTATCTAAATTACTACTAATGAGCTACCCAAAAAATTTCTAGCTAATTTTCTTATCTACTGATTAACTACTAAATTAGCTACTATTTAGATATGAAGTCAATAATGAAGTAAAGTCTCACATTGGATAGTTAAGAGCAAGTTAGAGGGTTTATAAGTGTTTGTTGTTTATTGTAAGATAAAAAGAAATAATTAGATACTCCCTCTATTTCATATTATAAGGTCATATTCAGGCAATTGCAGTTATTAAGAAAACATCAATTAATATATTAGGTTTAAAAAATGTTTACAATCTTATAAATTTATGCTTTTTTGCTTTCTTCAAAATGTTAATTTCATTCCACTTTCATTTTAAAAAGATCATTAATTCTAAAGGGATAGACATAGAAAAAATTATTAAATGCTCTTACAATCTTGTAAGGGATTTTATATCATTAAACGATAACAATGTTTGAAAAATGTCTTATAATATAAAATAGAGAGAGTAATAATTAATCAGTAAATGCTTAGTTTTAATTAAATTGACTCTCTTGAAAAGGTATCTCTATTAATCATTTGAATTAAATAAAATCAATTAGTATAATGGAATTGGTTGAGTTGAGTTAATAAAAGATTCTTTTAATGCTACCTAAACTAATCAGATTATATTTAACTGGATTAATTTTAAGTTCTTGTTTTTGGTAAAAAAAAATTAGGTGGTAGATGGTCTTCTACAGCTCTAGTCAATGATAAGTATAGTTTTCATACTCAAAACATACTTACGGATACTTAAATTTACCACTCCTAAAAGAGAGTAGGGGTAAAAAAAATCAATGTATGCTAACTCTTAAAAACTCAATAGTTCGTACAGTTTGATATATATTTATATCTTTTTAAGTATGTTAATAAAAATTTAAATTAGATTATATGCATAAAATGGTATTTTGTTGGGTGATGCAAAATTTACTTTATATATAGTTTGTTCATCACAATTTAAAATATTACTCATTGACTATTAACTCAAGAATATGTTCCTACATACTAGTACCTAATAATCAATGTAAGAGATTACCCTAATGCACATTAATTTGAGCTAAAGAGCACAATACCTCTAAGAAGAGTTAGCCTTTTAATATACATTAGGATAAGTTTCATTTTCTGTTAAGTATTTGATAGTTATCTTTCTGTTAGAGCTGTTACAATTGTCAAACCCTTTGTGCTCTCTCATCTTGTATATATATCTTCTCGTTGTAATTCTTCATATAATAACAAAAATAACAATTCAGTTTTTATGTTCTCCTTGCTTCTCTCTCACTGAACCCTTACATGGTATCAATCGGCTAGAGATCTTGGGCATTCATGGCTTCCGCGTCAAGCATCTTCGCTCCACAGACCTTCTCCACCCCAATCTCTTGCAAACTCAGTGAGGATAATTTTCTGACTTGGCGACAGCAAGCAGAAGCAACGATTAAGGGTTACCGTCTCAAGAATCATCTTCTTGGCTATGAGTTCATCCCTGCAAAGTATGAGTGCGAAGAAGACAAGTTGAAGAACATCACTAGCGCTGCATTTAATGATTTTGAGCAGCAAGACTGCCTCTTGAAATCGTGGCTGCTTGAATCCATGGAACCTCAGTTTAAGGTTCGCATGGTGGGTTGTGAATGGTGCTTCCAAGTTTGGAACACTCTTGAGACATATTTTTGCTTGCAAATGAAGGCTCGTGTTAAGCAACTTAAGATTCACTTGTGCAGTGTGAAGAAAACCACTGCTACCAATCTATACCTTCTCGAAATCAAAAAGATCGTGGGTACTCTTGCTGCTATAGGATCACCACTGGATACTGAAGCGCACATCGACGCCATATTCGATGGATTGCCGGAAGAATATAATGGCTTTATTACTTCCGTTCTGTCAAGATCCGAACCATATTCCGTTGCTCAAATAGAATCTCTTCTTATGGCTGAAGAAGAGCGCCTTAAACATCACAAAAGGAATGATTCTAGGTAATGCAGGCTAATCTCGCTCAAAATTCCTTTCAACCAAAGAAATATGGTTTTTCCCATGGTCAAGGTCGAGGCTGGAATAACAATCATGGAAGAGGAAACTCAAGAGGAAGAAATAGGGGGAGAAGTAATTCTAATCAAGGAGGACGCAACAAAGTCATTTGTCAAGTTTGTGGAAAACTTGGCCACATTGCTTTTCACTGCTGGCACAGGTTTGATCATGGGTGAACCAAATCTTAATCAATAAAAGAATCAACCTACATCGCAGAACTCAAACTCACGTATGCAAGCCATGGTAGCAGCACCACAACACCCTGTCTATGATGATTCCTGGTATCCTGATTCAGGAGCCACCAATCATCAAACTCCAGATATCAAAAATCTCTCCAACAAAGCTGAGTACCATGGCCAAGAATGAATTCACGTAGTAAATGGTAATACTGTAGGTATAACTCATTCTGGTTCTTCTCTCATTAAGTCTGACTGTAATTCTGCTATTCTGCATCTTAAAAATTTGTTACATGTGCGTGCAATAATGAAAAACTTGCTCAGTGTTTCTCAATTCTGCAAAGATAAACATGTTTTCTTTGAATTTCATGCCAATAAGTTTGTTGTTAAACCTCAGGTAACCAAACTCCTCTTCTGCAAGGGAATGTTAGGAATGGTTTATATGTGTTTGATCAACTAAACATGCTGCCGTGCTGCTTCTTGTGTTTCTTGCCCACCTACTGCTTTGATACAATAAAGACTCCTTCTAGTTTTCATAGTTGGCATCATAGGTTAGCTCATGCTTGTGATAAAATTGTAAAAGCTGTAATGAATTCTTGTAATGTCTCCATGAATAAGAATGATATGAATAAAATCTGTGATGCATGTTGTATTGGCAAATCATCTAAGCTTCCTTTTCCTGTTTCTAATACGGTCTATAATGGTCCCTTAGAACTTGTGGATTCTGATGTTTGGGGACCCTCACCTTATCCATCAAGGGAAGGGTATAGATACTATGTTGTTTTTATTGATGCTTACTCTAAATTCAGTTGGATTTACTTCATGTTTAATAAATCTGAATGTTTCACTCACTTTCTGTACTTTAAATGTATGGCTGAACTTTAGTTTAACACTAAACCAAAATGCTTTCAATCTGATGGGGGGAAGGAGTACTCTCCCATAACGAAATTTCTAAGCTCAAATGGAATTATTCATCGATTCAGCTGTCCTTACACTCATGAACAAAATGGAACAGCTGAACGCAAACATAGACATATTGTTGAAATTGGCCTGACCTTGCTGCATATTGCTGTTATGGAACATGAGTTTTGGTGTGATGCTTTCTCTTCTACGTTGTTTGTTATTAATAGAATACCAACTCCTTTGTTGAAACTCAAATCTCCATATGAAATGTTGTTTCATAAACAACCTGACTATACCATATTAGAACCTTTTGGTTGTGCCTGCTTTCCTCACTTAAGACCATATAAAACTCATAAGATGGATTTTCGATGTGAATTATGCATATTTCTGGGTTATAGTTCAGTTCATAAGGGTTACAGGTGTCTTGCCAAGGCATGTAAAATCATTATTGCTAGAAATGTTCTGTTCAATGAATCTCAGTTTCCCATGAAGCTGTTGTCTTCGCAGCAGCCTCTGTCCTCTCAAAATTATGATGCAGGTGTTACTCTGACTCCAAGCATTCCAACTATTCCAACTATTGGCACACATCCACAATCAATTGAGGTAGGTCCTTCTAACCCACCATCTATCACTCAGCCTAATTCTCTCCCTTCTTCAGGTTCTTGCCCCACTGCTAATTCATCTTTGGCTGCTGATGCAACTGAACCTCCATCAAATGCTGCTCTCACAACACAATCGTCTTCTAACCAATCAGCTCCTCGCCCTGCTCAGAATCAGCATACCATGCAAACAAGGTGCAAATAAGGAATGTTCAAACCAAAAGCCTTCCTAAGCAGTTCAGAACCCTTGGATGTGTCAGATGCTTTGGCAGCTCCTACATGGAAGAGTGCTATGGAGCAGGAGTTTGCAGCCTTAATGAAAAATAACACATGGGAACTTGTTACCTTTCCAGCTGGCAGAAAACCAATTACCTGCAAGTGGATATTTAGCACCAAGTACAAGGCAGATGGGAGTATTCTCAAACACAAAGCAAGGCTAGTGGGTCGTGGGTTCAACCAGCAAGACGGATTGGATTTTCAAGAAACTTTCAGTCCTGTGATCAAGCCGGTGACAATTAGAACTGTCTTACCTATTGCTGTCTCAAAAGGTTGGCCCATTCATCATATTGATGTGGATAATGCCTTCCTCAATGGTCATTTGAAGGAAACCATCCTCATGAAATAGCCTACTATTTTCACAAAGGTCCTTTGAACATCATTTGTAAACTAAGAAAGGCTCTATATGGTTTAAAACAGGCACCTTGTGCCTGGTTTCATAAGCATGCTTCCACACTTCAAAATCTTGGTTTCACAACAGCAAAAAGTGACACCTCTCTATTTCTACACTTCAGCAACAAATTTGTCACCTACATCCTTGCATATGTAGATGACATCATCATTACAAGGAGCTCCCATGCAGCTATTCAGAGTGTTCTTAGGCATTTAAACAACTATTTTCCTTTGAAGGACCTTGGCAAGCTTCATCACTTCCTTGGCATAAAAGTGCAATACGATTCCAAGGGTGGTATTCATCTCTCTCTGACTAAGTATCTGTCTGATATTCTTCAAAAGCTGAATATGCATACATCAAAACCAATGAAAACTCCTATGGCATCATCCACAAAACTTCTAACAGATGGTAGAGATACTTTCTCTAATCCAACTCTGTTCAAATCTGTGCTTGGTAGTCTGCAATATGTCACCATCACTAGACTTGATATTGCTTTCTGTGTGAACAAACTATGTCAATATATGCATAATCCCCCCATTCAACATTAGACTGCGGTTAAACGTCTTCTCAGATATCTTAATGGCACTATCAATTGTGGTCTTCAATTTCAAAAATCAGATAACTTCAAGATTACATCTTTTTGTGACTCGGACTGGGCATCCGATCCTGCTGATTGCGATCTACCTCTAGCTTTTTGTGTGTTCTTAGGCAATAACATTATATCATGGATGGCTATGAAGCAGAAAGTGGTCTCTCGTTCGAGTACAGAAGCCAAATTTCGAAGCTTGGCAGCAGTCATCACTGAAGGAATGTATATTCCAAACTTACTCAAAGAGTTACGTGTTATCTGCAACAGACCGCCTTTAATTTGGTGTGATAACCAAGGTGTTGTTCTTCTATCTGCCAACCCAGTTTTAAACACCAAAACTAAGCACTTTGAACTTGACCTCTAGTTTGTTCGAGAAAAATCTGCTGAAGGCAAAATCATCATCAAACATGTTCCTGCTAGATTTCAAATCGCTGATTTTCTTACAAAAGCTACATCTTCTGCCACCTTCCTGGAACTTCGACCCAAACTAAACATATGTGACAAACCTATGTTGAGTTTGCAGGGGAGTAAAGAGCACAATACCTCTCAGAAGACGTAGCCTTTTAATATACATTAGGATAAGTTTCATTTTCTGTTAAGTGAGTTATAGATCAAATTTGATAGTTATCTTTCTCTTAGGGCTGTTACAACTGTCAAACCCTTTGTGCTCTCTCATCTTGTATATATATCTTCTTCTCGTTGTAATTCTTCAGATAATAACAAAAATAACAATTCAGTTTCTATGTTCTCGTTGCTTCTCTCTCACTTAACCCTTACATGAGCAAATTCACATGATTATATTTACCAATAATCACAAAAATAAGTAACGCACACAACAATTTGGTTCCTATATTATGTCTTGTTCATGTATGCGAATTAACCTATTTAGTTTTATCAATTGATCTCAACTTTTAATTGGATGATTTGAGTTCATCAACTTTTTAATTATAAAATTTTGGTTTATCAACTTTTAAATGTTTGATTTTAGTCCCCCAACTTTGTTTATTGTGCAATTTTTGTCCCCTTAACTTTTTTAAATTGTGCGATTTCACTCAATTAATCTATCTTTCGTTAAGAAACTAACGGTTAACACAATCAAACCAATAAAATAAAATACGTAAGAGCACTAAAATCGTGCAATTAGATAAGTTTCAAAATAAAATCGCGCAAATAAAAACCCATTATATGGGTTTGATCGTGTTAACCATGAGTATTTTCACGATAGATGGTCAAAATAATCAAAATCACGTAATTTAAAAAGTTTCGTAATCAAAATTGCACAATTCAAGATTAGTGGATCAAAATTGCACAATCGACAAAGTTAAGAGACTAAGATCATACAATTGAAAATAAGGGGACTAAAATTGCACAATTAACTAAATTGAGGGACCAAAAGTAAAATTAAACCTTAACCAATTGGTGACATTAAATAATATATCTTGTTTATGTTAAATTTTAATTTAAATGAAGATTTTTTAAAAAATTAATATTTTTTTGGTAGAGCTTAAAAGTAATATCTATTTTAACGTTTATGTAGAAAATAAATATGTAAGCATTTTCTAATATCAATAGTTGAAGATACTGTTACTGGTCATACTCTTTTTAAGTATTAATTAAAGTATTTGTAGTAATTTTAGATTCCAAAATAAATTTAACAAAAAATAATTATTACTTGTATTTTTTTTAAAAAAAATACTTTCACTTAGTAAAAGGTTAAGACCCTGAGTCAGAAGATTTTAGAAAATATTGAAGGGATTTTTTTTTAGTAAAAAAAATTAGATTTAGGATTTTCTTTCAAAAAAAGTATACACATGGTAAAATATTTCAAATATTTTCATTCATTTCTCTAAAAACGCTACATATATATCACTCTTTCAATTCAGAAATAATATTACATTTTATATATATATTAATATACTAAAAAAATTAATGATATATATTTTAAAATATATAAAAACTAAAATTATTTGATTATTCTTTTAAGGAATAATCAATTTGACACAATTAAATGAATAATCAATATATTTTTTTTTGAGGAAGAATAATCAATATTGTTTATAGTTGGATACGTCAAAAAAATTCATAATATGTAGTTACCCATTACTACTATATAAGAATGATGTAAATTTAAACTAGTGTTATAATATAATCTATACTCATAAATATAATAAAATTTAATATATATAATAGAAATTTGTTAATATGTTCACTCTTTTTTTAGCACCCAGTTAAAAGCTAAGTTATAACTTAAAAAAAATGTAATTAAGTAAGAATAAATCAATTCCTATGAGTATTAAAATGGCCCATCTATAAAAGAAATATTTTAACAAGCTAAAAATTAAGATTTTAAAATATATCCAAAATTATACTTTACTGACATAATTCTTCTAAAAAACAAATGAAACACATTAATGTAAAGTAAACCCTAATGAGGTTGGCCTAGATGGTGTATACTTAGACCTATGACTCCGAGGTTATGGGTTCGAGTTTTATCACGTTAAGTTTAGCTCTCGTTGGTAGGCAATTTGTAAATTCCACTACAGATCTTCGCTGAGGTTGGTGGTATACTTTGATTTTGGACGAGGAAGGCTCGTCCCTTAACTAAACTTTTCATTATAAAAATAAGAAGGGCGACTTATTCAATAAAATGAAAGAAAAAAGAAAAAAGCGAAGGGAGACTTACTGGACTTTGACTCAATAGCCTCACATTCACAGTGAATAAACTATATAAATGTAATCAATGATCTTGTCTTTGCATGGCGGTATTTATTACTTGAAATTACTATGGTGAATAAAGTTAATTTCAAAAATTATAAAAATGAATTTTTAATTATCGATATTAATAATTTTTAATAAATTTAGTCCTTGAATTAATTTTTAATTATCGATGAAAATGAAAATTTAAATTTCGAAAAACACAGTTGTCATATAATTGATTTTAAGAAAAATTAATTTTAAAGAAACATAATTTATATTTGAACACTCTTATTTAAAATACAAGTTTGGAGTAACAAGTTTGCATTAAATTTATATTCCATCCTTAATTTTCACGCTTATAATTTGCTCCAAGGTTTTATCAAACATTAATAAAAGTTATTAAAATCAATTTGGAGATATGGAAGTGAGTTTGCAACTTTGCAAACGCATAACTAGACACACACTGCATCTTCATGCTTACAAAATCAACCATGTTATAGCCTGCAAAAGAAGCATTTGTGATCAGGAATTTATATGGGAGGTTGATTTCATTGGTAGGAGCTTTTGGGGTAAAAGGGGTAGAAAATCCATCCATAAAAGCGTGAGTGACCATCATCAAATTGAGGGTTCATAGTTGGGCCTGTAATGGTTGTTGGGCTCAAAGCAACATTACTAGTGGGGCCTGTATAATATGGATGGTCCACAGATTGAGCATAGGGAATGTTTGCATTAGATTGAACAAACCCTGCCATGGGTGTGGAGGAATAACTTTGAGACATTAAAATTGAACTGTTGCCTCCTTGAGTGTTGTTGCCATAATAATTTCCTGCTTTTGACATTTTTAGTTATCAGAGTTAGATTAAATAAATTTAACCAAGGGTTGAAAAAATTTACTCCCTTTTAATGTATGACATATGTGGTTCATTGTCGTTATTTTAGAAACGTATATAAACTAATTAAAAAAATCTGCAATATATGAAGTTTACTCTGTGGTTAATCTAGATTATAAACCATGGCTAACTCAGTTTTTTTGAGTGAACCACACTTGTCACAATTTTTTTTTCTTTTTCCAGTTTTTAAAGTAATGGTATTGAACAACACATCATGTATAGAACATGATCAATTATTTTTAACCTAAAAAAATAAATAGAAAACTTGTGTCAATGGCTATGGCTTTTATTTACCTCCATTGCATAAGGATTGTTAGAAGTATCTTTGGACAGATCTTGCATTGGGGCCTTTCCATAATCATGATTGGAATTGCCAGGAGAGATAACATCATTGATGCTTGGTCCAATCTCAACTTGTTGAAACCTTTGAGAACCAACAGGAACATGATAATTATCGGCAGACACTCTTTCATAAGAAGAAGAATTAGCATGGACTCTTTCTGGCCTATTAGAATTTCCCTTATCAGGAGGGAAGTGACGATTCATCTTGGAATTGAAAATCGATTTTTTCAACAAAGAAACAAAAGGGTTTGAATGGATTGTGTTCTAGTGGTTAAGTATACCCGAAGTAGACTTCTATTTATACCCGTTTTGAGGGGAGATACACATGTCATTTGTAAATACTATTTAATGAAGCATTAAAGACACTCAATAAAAAATATTATATTTATGATAAGAAATGTAATGTTTTGAGAGAAATAAAAACAAAAGAAATAAAACTCGGAGATAATTGTGTCCATAAAAAATCCTGGCATGTGTTTGACTCTTGGCCATGTAAATAAAAAGAGTTTGTTGTGAGAGATGATAGGAAACATGATATCAAGGAAAATGAGACAACATATTAGAGAGGATTAAGAGAAATCAAAATTGAAATTGAAATTGTATTATAATGAAAAAGTGTAAGTGAATACAATAGCAAATAGCCTTATATAGTACCAGGTCATCTAACTACCAAACTAACTCTATAATAGCTAACTACCTATATCTCTAATAGCCCCTCTGCAAGTTGAAAGTGGTGTCAACACTTGCAGCTTGGGATGAGCAATACAAAGTCGAGCAATACAAAGTCAAGCAAAACAATGAAAAATACAATGAGAAAAACTAAATATAATGGCTGAAAACATAAAACGGACAAGATCAATAGCAAAACCAAAGCTGAACCACCTATAGAGGTACAAGCCAAATTAACACAACTTAACCACCAAGCAAAAGCAATATCTCAACACTTGACCACTTGAAAGAAGTTTAAAACTCAAGCAAATCTAGGCTAAAACAACATCATAAGGAAGAACCCAAAACCAATTGCTTGACCATCCAAAGAAGAAGCTTTCATCATCAATAGCTTAACAACTAAGGGAGGAAGCAAAACCAAATGCTTAACCACGGGAGAAAAATGACCTTGAACACTTAACCATCTAGTTGAAGCAAAATAATCAAGTGCTTAACTACACAAGCAGAAGCTGAAATCATCACCACTTAACTACTTGGCAGAAGCATCCCAACACAATCAACAAGCAAATCAGAAATTAACACAGCAGTAGCTAACAGCAAACCAAAAATATTCAAAAAAAAAACTTGAATAATCTTCAAAGAGACTCTCCAAAACAGTTTCAGAGTCAGAATAGAAGTCAAAATACCTCTAAGACAATTGAACAAACACCTTGTGTGCAGAGGTAACATGCTTCAAACCAACCAATGAAACCATAAGAAAATTAGAGCACAAAGCTCTAATCAACAACATTACGTTGGTCAAATGCGAAGAGAAGAAGCATCAAATTACAAAATTTAGAGAAAACGTAAAATGATTCTCATTGATCATAGTAGAATTACATGTATCTATACATCACAAAATGCAAAGCAAGAAACAAGCGGGAAAGGCATTTGGCGGGTAGTTAGAATAACAAACAAAAGAAAACAAACTGTTAACTACTTCTTGATGGTTGATGGCACAAATCCAAAAACATTACGTTGGTCAAAGTTGAAATTAGGGCAACATTACAAATTGATTCAGATCTGACAGTGAGAGTAGTGGTGGATGGAGGAAGAAACTATTGTAGATTGGAGAATTAGAAATTCATACCATAACTAAGAAAACAGAACCTTTGTGAACCCATAGGCAGTGGAATCTTAGAGCTAAACACACAACAAGGATCTGACAGTAGCATATCAGAGAAAGATGATGCGCGCTCAGTGATGTCGGTAACAGACCACATCTAGAACAAAACTTCCGACATCACAAAACATCAGTAAGTATAAATTCAAGGGAAACGAAACCATACGAACAAAAACAGCATCAAGATCGAGCAATGGAACAACCATAGCATCAACGAAAGATACTCTGGCCACAAATGGAAACGCAATAACAAGGATTTGAATCCTGGCAAAATGGCGTTCAAGGCACATTTTAGAGGATTTTTGTGGTCTTTTTTATAAGACAGTTACTACTTTCTATGAAACATTTATTATCTCTTTCCTTCTTTACCCTTATTAATTCACTCAACTTATATATGCCTTTTCACCTTTTAAACTTGAAATCATTAATGCATTTTTACATTTGAATGACAAATTTGACATATCACATAATTTTTATGACAAACACTTACATTTAACTACTTTTATTGGTATTAACAATTAGGTTAAAATTGCCTTATAAATAGAACCAGAGGGAGTATCTTGTATAAAATAATTAGAATTTTGTTTTATTTACTTCGGTTAACAACATAAAATTAATCTTCCTTTGACATTTAGAGATAAAGGGAATTAGTTTTGCCTCTATTAGAGATATAGGTAGTTAATTAGCTATTATAGAGTTAGCTTGGTAGTTAGATGGCCTGCTACTATATAAGGCTATTTGCTATTGTATTCACTTGCCCTTTTTCATTATAATACAAATTCAAATTCAATTCTGATTCTTCTTAATCCTCCCTAATATGTTCTCTCATTTTCCTTGATATCATGTTTCCTATCATGGTATCAGAGCCTTTCCATCCACCCTGAACTACCACCTTCTGCGCACATTTTTTTTCTCTTTCCCTTTCTTTTCTCTGCTTTGTTAATTTTTTTCCCGAGAAAATTCTCCTTCTTTCTTCGTTTTTTTTGTTTTTTTTCCTGAGAAATTCAATTTCAGATTCCCCGCACTGCATCACCTTTGCCTTCGATTGATTCTTACATCCATACCTTTGAGAACTCGAGTTCGTCTGCTAATGTGAATTCTCAATCGCGTTCAAGTTCTCATGCTAGGGATTCACGTCCTCTACAATTTCTGATTACTGGTTGTGATCTGCGTTACAAACTCTTGACTTAGGGATTCAAACAACTACTTTTAGCCACTAGTGAAAGTGAATGTCCTAATTTAAATTCATAATTTGAAAATATTATATAAACATGTCATTTAATGTGAGTCTCAGTTATCTTACGTTGGATGTGATACACGAAAGAAGGAAAATCACATTGAAGAATAATAAAAGAGATCAATATTCAATTGAGGAAAAATTAGTCGAATTCATTACTAGTTGACTTGAAAATAGGGTGAAGGGTGACATATATTATATAAAATGAATTATCTTTCGCTATTAACTAAAAAAAAATTAAAATAAATTCTCATTATTTTGTACAATATATTAAAGGTAGGTAGACGATGCACGGTTTGACTTTCACTCACTTACTATAAATGCATGGCTTTGAAATTAATTTTTTTTTCATAAAAATAAATGCAATTCATAATTCGAGGACTTACAAGTTAAAAGTTTCAACCGAAATTGTTTTGAAATGAAAAATATTATATTTTTGATAAGAAACCCATATTGTAAAGTTTCTAGAGAAATGCAAACAAATGAAACAAAAGTTGGCATAGTTAGTAGATAATTGTGTCCTTTATTCATCTTATCATGTGCTTAAATCTTTGTCATGTAAATAAAAAGAGTTTGTTAAAAGAGGCAAAACTTACTCCCTTAATCTCCACGTGTCAAAGGAAGATTACACAAATAGAAGCTTAGCTACGAAGCAAATTGGTTGCTAAATTTGCTTACATGGTTGCTAAATAGTTGTTGAATAAATTAGCGACTAAAATGGTTAGTGACATAATATTAGCTACCAGCCTTATTGATTATTTGGTCACTAAATAAATCTTTTATAATAGTGTTAGTTTTTTGCTGTCAACCAAAGAAGATAAAAAAGAAATTGTCATTATTTTATACAAGATAATAAAGAATGATGACATGCAATTTGATTGTCACTTACTTTACTATAAATGGTTGACTTAAAAAATAAATTGTTTGAGAAGAAAAAATGCAATTCATAATCTTCAACCGAAATTGTATTTGAATAAAAAATTATATTTGAAGTGTGAGATAGTTTTCGTTATAAAAAACTATAAGAGTTTCACTTTGTAATAAAAAAAATTGTAGGAGTGATTGCTCTCGCAATTTTGACTAAAGTGTAATAGTGTGTCTATATGGTTCAAACACTCGACCTAGTGGTTCAAACAGTCACTTTCAGCCACTACAGAGAGTCAATGTCCTAATTTAAATTTAGAATTTAAAAAAAAAGTAAAAGGATTATAATGATCCCAGTGTTCAACACCTAGAATACAGGAAGCATGATGACGACTCTAGTCAGCCAGGAGGATCGCAACCTTTTAACCTAGAAGCAGAGTTTCGCAAATTGCAGAAGCTGGTGCAAACACAAGCCAAAGAGATCGCGACCCTGAAAAAGGAGCAACTCCGGAAAGGCAAGGAAAAGATAGTCGAGGAGGATCCAACCTAAAAAAGCTGAGAAGCAACCTCAACAGGGTGCGAGGAACCTGGAGAATGAAAAACGGAATCCATCTGATAATGGGGATGGTGGTAACCTTGATCCGAAAAATATTCCAATTCGGAGGCCAATTCTTGAAAAACGGAATCCATCTGATAATGAGAAGCATCCCGGGTTTGGGGAGGTAACCCGCCGTCGATACTTCACGGAGGCCAACAGATCCCCAACAAGAACATGTGGAAGAAAATATTTCGAAGTTTGCTTACAAAGACAACCCCTTCACCCGTGGATCATGTCTCATGCTTTGCCCCATGGATTCCAATTTGCAAAGCAGCTGAAGGAATACAATGAAACAAAAGACCCTACCCTGCACGTGAGTACTTTTGAGAGAGCCACGTATTTTCAGGGCGTGAACAAAGCAATCGTATGTCAGGCTTTCTGCTTGACCTTCTCAAAAGCCGCGAGCCGCTAGTTCTCAGACCTCCCACCAAAATCCAATAACAATTGGAAGACCTTGAAAGATAAGTTTGTCTTGCATTTTACTAGCAATAAATGTCAATTCAAATCTGAATTTCATTTGGAAACCATTAAAAAAGTGAAAGATGAATCCTTAAGGGAATATATTACTCGCTTTAACAATGAAGTACTAGAAGTTAGGAATGTTGAAGCTAACCTAGTGCTGTATTTCTTTGTTATGGGTTTGAAATCAAGTGCTTTTGCTAAAGCTTTGGTGGGTGAGAAGCCTACGTCCATGACCGATTTGAAGGCAAGAGCAGAGAAATGGATAAGAATTGAAGAATGGGAGAAGGCCCAGGCTGCCCAGGTAGCTAAAAAAGACGACAAGGGAAAAAACCCTCAAAACACCCAATCTATGGGGAAGGAGGACAAGCCGCATGATAAACCGCCAAGAGGACCCCAGGGGTTATTTTCAACATACACTCCTTTGACGGTATCACCAGTGACGGTGTACAAAGAAGTCATGAATTACTAATTGAAGGACAGACCACCACCTCTTAGAACTCCCGGACGATTCCAGAACAAGTACCACCACTACCACTGAGAAAAGGGGCATGCTATGAATGAATGTATTTAGCTCCAGGATGCTATCGAAAACCTAATCAGACAAGACAAGCTTATGAATTATATACATGGCTCCAGTGACAAAAGAGATCATCGGCGAAGCCCCTCTCCCCAGGATAGAAGACCGAGATCACCTCAAAATAAATGGCATCAGGGATCAGAGAATCTTCACAGATCCCGGATCCCTAAGAGAAATCAAGAATCCTCTCCTAGGGGAGTGATCTAGGTCATAGTTGGAGGTGCAAGTCTAAAAGGACTAGAAGACAGGAAAAAACACCTGAGACGCTAGAGACTCTTGCTCCCAAATTGCTCAGGTAACTAACCTAGTTTTTTCTTTTTCAAATGCTGATTTACCCGAGGAACAGGTTAGAGACAATGAGCCGTTAGTGGTAGCTACGAACTTGGGAGGCTACAAGGTCCACCATATTTTCGTTGACAAAGGAAGCTCGACGGACATCATGTTTTGGATCCTATTTGACAAGATGGGCCTCGGATCTAAAGATCTGATCCCTCATAAAGGGAGCCTAATTGGTTTTACAGTAGACAGTATAATCCCAAAGGGATATGTAGATTTGAAGGTCATCTTTGGGAAGATGCCAAGCACCAAAACAGTCACAGTCAGGTTCATTGTGGTGGATTTCCCCTTTGCATATAACGCAATAATTGGGCGCCCGACATTGATCCATTTGGGCGTCATCGTGTCGCCCATACACCTGGCTTTAAAGTATCCCGGGGAAAAAGCAATGATGCACAACACTGCTATCAAGAGTGTTTGAAGATTACTATGTCGCCAAACAACCGAGCAGATAATCAAGAAGGAAAAGGGAAGAAAAAAATGGAACGGCATGACTTGTCCTGCAATGAAGGGGTTATGATGACTAATTTGGATCCTCGGGAAGATTTCGAAGAACAGAGGCCTCAGCCTGAAGGAGATCAGATTTTGATTCAGATAGGGCTAGAAGACAGTCTAACCGTCATAGTAGGGGCAAACCTACCTCCAGCTATTAAAGTGCAACTTATCGAGCTACTCAAGGCAAACAAAGATCTTTTTGCTTGGGTTTCTTTAGATATCCCAGGAGTAAACCCAAACTTCGCTTGTCACCACCTAGCAATAAAACCAGGATGCCTCCCAGTTGCCCAGAAGAAGCGAAGAATGGGCCCGAAAAGGACAGAGGCCATCGAAAAACAAGTAAAAGAGCTCTTGGATGTGGCTTCATTCGCGAGATACGTTATGCAAAGTGGCTCTCAAATGTCGTCATGGTAAAGAAGGCCAACGGGAAATTGAGAATGTGTACAGACTACATGGATTTGAACAAGGCATGTCCTAAAGATCCTTTCCCACTACCTTGTATTGACAAGCTAGTCGAAAACTCTACTGTCTACAAGTACTTATCCTTCATGGACACTTATTCAGGGTACAACTAAATTCCCATGCATCCTGGTAATCAAGAAAAAATAGCCTTCATCACTGATATGGGTGTCTATTGCTATAGCATAATGTCATTCGGGTTAAAGAATGCAAGTGCAACATATCAGCATATGATTAGCAAAGTTTTTGAAAAGAAGATTGGCAGAATTCTAGAGGTCTATATCGACGACATGATATTCAAGACTCCAGAGGATAAAGACCCGGTGGCAGATTTGCAGGAAGCCTTCGACCAATTGCACAAGTATGATCTTAGGTTGAATCCTAATAAATGCAATTTTGGTGTTGAAGTAAGAAAATTTCTTGGTTTCATTCTAACTAATCGCGGGATTGAGATAAACTTGGACAAATGTAGTGCTGTTTTGCATATGCAAAGCCCGTTGACCTTTAAAGAAGTCCAGCAATTGATGGCGAGAATTACAGTGCTAACCCGGTTTTTGCTGGCTCCAGCACGAAGATGTTTACCATTCTTCAAGACGTTGCGCAATAAAGAGACTTTCAATTAGGATCCAGAATGTGAGCAAGCCTTTCAAAAATTGAAGGCAGTTTTAAGTTCGTCACCTATGCTCTCTCACCCAGATCCCGGCCAGATGCTATACCTATACTTGGCCGTGGCAAACGAAGCCGTGTATGCCACCCTAGACAAAGAGGAATCCCGGATCCAAAGCCCGGTATACTTTGTATCCAAGGCACTGTAGGGTTCAGATTTAAATTATCAAAGGCTTGAAAATGTTGCTTATACTCTACTCTTAGCATCCAGGCGGCTGCGCCCTTACTTCCAATGTCATCCCATCACGGTGCGCACCAACCAGCCAATCACGCAAGTCTTACATAAGCCTGATCTCGCTGGGAGGATGATTGCTTGGTTCAACAAACTTTCGCAGTATGACATATCCTATGAGCCGAGACAAGCAATTAAAGCGCAAGTTTTGGTTAAATTCTGAGATGACTCATCCCGGAGGACAAACCCTAGGTTCCTGGACAATATATGTAGACGGATCTTCGAACACGAAGGGATTTGGCGTCGAAATCTTAATTGAAAATGATGAAGGAGTGACAGTTGAGTATTCCCTTAAATTTGAGTTCCCGACTTCAATAAATTAGTTGGAATACGAGGCATATTTAGCCGGGATAAGGGCAACTAAAGAACTGGGAGCCACCGCAATAACCCTTTGTTCTGATTCTCAACTGGTGGTATCTCAAATTTAGGGGGATTATCAAGCAAAGGAACCCCTAATGTAGAAGTATCTCAGTCTAGTTAAAGAGTTTGATCAGGCTCTCCAAGTTTGAAATGAGGCATATTCCACAAGCTGAAAATAGTAGAGCTGACTTGCTGTCGAAATTAACAAGTACTAAGTCAGCTTCCGCTTTACATTCAACCGTGGAAGAAGTCATCTTAACACGATGCGTTGTTCTTCAAGTGGAAAATGATGATTGGAGAACCCCCTTGAAAAATTACATTGCCAGAGAAATATTGCCTAATGACCAGAAAGAGGCCAAGAAGATAGTTCAAAAATCCTCAAGTTATGCGTCATTAAGGGACAACTCTTTAGAAGATTATTATCCACGCCATTGCTCAAATGAATTGGGCCTTCTGAGGTTTGGTACGTGTTGGCCGAAGTGCACGAAGCTTGTTGTGGCCATCACATTGTGGGAAAGTCCTTAGCTAGAAAATCCTTAAGGGCGGGATTTTTTTGGCCCACCATGAATACGGATGCAGCAGACCATGTCAAGAAGTGCCAAAAATGCCAGGAACATAATACTCTTTCTCACCTCCCTGCCAAAGACTTACATAGCATATCAACACCATGACCCTTTCATACATGGGGATTAGACCTTCTGGGACCTTTCACTCCTACTATAGGTCAGTTGAAACATTTAATTGTCGTTGTCGGTTATTACACTAAATGGATTGAATTAGAACCTTTGACTAGCATAGCTTCTGTGAAAGTTCAGAACTTTGTTTTCCACCAAATTATATGTCGTTTCGGTAGAAGTAATATGTGATAACGAGACTCAATTTATTGATGAAAAGTTTTGAAAAATGTTAGCAGGGCTCCATATCAAGCAATATTTTGCTAGCGTAGAACATCTACAGTCCAATGGACAGACAGAATCAGCCAATAAGATTATCCTGAACGGTTTAAGGAAATGGTTCGAGAAAGAGGGGGCAAAGTGGACAGAGAATCTTTATCAAGTGCTTTGGAGCTACAAAACCACTCCTCACAGTACCACTGGGGACACACCATTCAGAATGGTGTACAGAACTGATGTAGTGATCCCGGAGGAAATTGGATAGCCTTTATAGCGGGTTATGTACACCGCCGAGGACAATGAACAATTGTTGATTGAAGACTCTGACATGATAGGTGAAGTTAGAGAGGTAGCATGGATAAAAGAGTTATCCCAGAAGTATCAAGTTGCCCAGAGGTATAACTTGAAGGTAGTTAAAAGGATTTTCTAAGTTGGCGACCTGGTAATGTGGAGAGCCAGCATTGGGAATAGAAATGCTAAGGATGGTAAATTCAAGGCAAACTGGGAAGGCCCATACTGGGTTAAAAGATTTACTACAAAGAGGGCATATCATCTACAAATTTGAAGGGTAAAGAGCTACCAAGGACTCTCAATGTCGCCGACTTACGACGTTATTACAGCAAAGCAACAATGTAATAAGGGGTACTCTTGTTCCTGTAGCAGGTTTTATCCCTAAGGAGGATTTTTCCTCTAGAGGTATTAATGAGGCCCCAACCAATTCCTTTCAATAAAAAGTATTGGCTTCAATAATAGTTAACCTGTTGAGTTATGTTGTATGCATGCTATGTCTATATTTCTTGTATGCAAGAAAATTCAATAACACCAATTTAAACGTCCCGGAAGAAAAATGCAAAATGCAAACTAAACCACAACAAAATAAATTCAGCAAGAACAGCCGGGACAACGACAAATAACGGCGAATAATGCCGCCGACCAAGGTCTCTTCTAAAAGAAGAAGATAAAGGTCATTGTCGCAACCGGGGTCGCGGCGGGGACGGCGATAAATTAAACAACGAAGTCGTCACCGAGATTTATCCAAGAAAACCTTGGAAAAACTTGAAAAGAAAGTCTTTAAAACCATGAATAAGTTTGGGAGTCGATTACGTGTAGGGAAGGTGTTAGCACCCTACGACATACACTAAGTAAGCGGTTACCTTCTAATTAATTATGCAAAAATTTATTAATTTTAAAAAAATATTTAATATCACTCAAAAACATTTACACTTATTTATTAAAGACAGGGAGAAATATTTTTTCTTTATTTGGGCATGGCGGGTTCAGTTTCCGCTCCTACGTATCCTTAGCTCGGGGAAGAATCAAAGCCACATAGTCCTTAAATTTTCTTTTTTTCTGAAAATGATTGATTTCGAAAAGGTGTGGGTTCAAGTCAACACCTGCTCAGTGAACCCAAAATCTGAAGGAAGCAATCGCAACTCAGTCAAATTTTAAAAGACATATATATTCTTTTTTCTTAAAAACAAAGTAACGTTTTTCAAAGAAGACTAATTAAGAAAACATTGAGTTTAAGTTAGCACGAGACTACTCAGTAAACCAAAATATGACAACTTGACTCTCAACGAAGCATTCGCAACTCAGTCATATCAAGAATCGACGTTCATATATTTTTGAAAGTAACAATAATAATAATAGTAAACAATTAATCAAGAAATAAAAACTAGGCTTAAGTTAGCACAAGGCTACTCAGTAAACCTAACTTGACTAAGAAGGAAGCATTAGGAACTCAGTCAGGCGCAGATCATGATTTTTGCTAAAACTTTGCTGGAAACATCGGGTGGCGCAGAAAGCAAAAAAGAAAAATCAACACAGCAAAAATGCAGGGTGGTTCTAACAGCATAAATGCAAAAAACAGAAACAAACAACACGAGAGACACAAAAGGGTTGAGGGGGTCGAAAACAAAAAAACAAAAAGGCCCATATTCAAGACAACAAATAAGATAACAGATTTCTAAAAAAATCAACAATAAAATAACAACAAAAGATCGTGTTTTTTCCGTGTTAGAAACCTCGGGTGGTGCATAAAGCAACAAAGAAAAATCAACACAACATACCCAAAAAAATTGAGGTGCCGAAAGTAAAAAAGAAAGTAAAAAACCATACACAACAAAAATGTAGGGTGGTTCTAACAGCAAAAAAGAAAAAACCGAAACTAACAACACAAGAGACACAAAAAGGTTGGCAGTGTCGAAAGCAAAAAAACGAAAAGGCCCATATTCTAGACAACAAATAAGATCACAGATTTCTGAAAAAAAATCAACAATAAAACAACAACCAAAGACGGTGCGAAAAGAAGAAAAAACCTGGATTAAGGCCCAGCAACAAAATAACCTAACACTAAACACAAAAACAAGAGAAAAAAAAAACAATTGAATGATGAAAATCATGTTAAGGTTCCAGGGAGAATTCTTTTTGAGAGACAATGATGAAGATTATGTTGAAGAGGGAGGGTGTAACACCTAGATTTATATTTTAGGATCAGTTTTTTTTTTAACACTAGCGAAAGTCAAAACATTATATATATATATATATACATAAAAGTGTTTGTTTTCATTTTACAATTTAGAGAGAGTACTAGTCCAGCTAAGTAGTCATACAACAAAACTAATGACTACCTAAGTATATCCAAATACAGCTGCTAAAGTCTTCTCAAGCGCTGACACCCTCCGAGTCTGTATCACCTGCAATACTATAACCGTCAGTTATATGTACGACATATAACCGAGTAACTATCGGTATTGAAAATAGCATATATACAGTATTACAGCCAGTCTAACTGGAAAACTGCCCCAAATCCAATTCTTAACAAACACACACAATATGTATGCAATGACAATATAATATGTATGCATGCCATGAATAATTCCATTTTCCATTTCTTTCCTCTTTTACCGGGAAACCCTGTGCACCGGGAATCCGCCATGGGTGCATGATAGTATGCAAAGTTGAGCTCATCATCATCATGGTCCTGGTAAGCGTCCTTCTAAGATCCTACTGCCGGGTTACCAACCCTCTCTCGGGCTAGCCAAGGGACTATCTACCCCTTTCGGGATAGCCCCTTTGCACTAGACTATCTACCCCATTTTTTGGATAGTCTAGCACTTCAGGTTATCTGCCCCTTTCGGGATAACCCTACATTCTCATATTTTTATGCTTTGTCCACTTTCCCAGTCTATTTCCGGCGGAACTCAACCCTCTTACTCAAAAAATGTTGATGGGGGAAAGCATTTTCCTCTTTTCCTTTTGTTTGATTTCATATTTCATATTCCCATGCATCAAACATTCATATTCATGTCATAGCATTCAAATAAGAATTCCAGTAATCTCATATTCGACTACAAACATCCCGTGTTCGAATATTATGTTACAGAAATGTTATATTTAAATATCTATTCGAATATGGCCTTCCATATTCAAATACATATTTGAATATACTAACTCTTGCACTTGTTTTTCTAAAACATTTTGAATTCAATCAAAGTCTAAGTCCCCATTTAGCCACATTAAAATCTTGAATATCTTATTCATACATTTCTATGATCTTCAACATCATTCATTTTTCTAATTCTATTCCTAATCATGCATCATCTATTAGCATGTTCAATCAACACAAACATCATACAATCATAGCATGCAATATCAAACATACTCATAATCCTAAATCACACAATCTGTAACACATGGTGTTGAGTGCCTATCAACATGTTCCTATCATTTCCTAGTCACATATTCCTAATAGTCCATAGTATCTTAGATTGGGGTTTTCTGGGTTACCTCGAATCTTCCAGAATCCTTTTCTCCTTCAACTCCAACCCCAGTCTCTAACTCCTTTCTACTGCACTTGTTATCTCCGAGTTTGAATCCAACCCCTTGGAACCTTTAGTCAAGAAGTGTGCTTGTGACAAAGGATGCTAAGATGGAGAGTCGTAGAGTGTCGTTGCTTTGTGATAAAGGTTTGGCGAGGTATTTTGAAGAGAGGATTGAGAGAGTATAGAGTGAGGGAGATGGAAATAGTTAATTTATGAGGTCAAGTCCCCTATTTATAGACTTAAGGGTCCATATTCGAATATATATTCGAATATGAGGCTTCTGTATTCAATTCCATACTTCTATATTTGAATATTAGATTTCTATATTCGAATATCAGACCTCATATTCGAATATGACACATCAATATTCGAATATGAAAAGTCCATATTCGAATATCACTGTTCATATTCAAATATGCATAGTCCATATTCGAATATGACTCATCCATATTCAAATACATATTCAAATATACAAGTCCTTTTGGTCCCTCCTTTGACCCCTCTGCCTGCAACTGATCCTCCTTCTTCTTTTCTTTGTAATTTGCCACCAGATCCCTTAAGTCCTAAGTCTATTAGGGATTTTTGGGATGTTACAGAGGGTTCCAGGGAGAAAAAAAAGAGTGAGGATTGTTATTGTTATTATTAAATTATATATGTTTCTTCTCCTAATTTACATGATGAAGAAGTGATTTTTTTTAATGAATAAAATGTATAATGAACATAAACTAGAAGAAAAATTTGATTACTGCAATAACAAAATAGTCTTACCAGTGAAGATCGGTCAATCGTAATCTTGGTTGTATATTTCTCTTGAATGAAAGAGAATTCCTTATTTGCACTCTTAAAAATAAATTTACGAAGTATTTGATTTCTTTGTGCTCCTTTTCTTTTTAACGACCAATCCCCTCTCTCTGAGTGAAGATAAGAGTTTTTTTATAGGAAGAATTTAATTCTTATCTCTAATCAACACAAACAGACCCATGTCTCCCTGCTGCTCCTAATATTTTGGCACTTTCAAATTGTAGAGAATAATTGACCTCCACTTCCTGTTCTATTTCCTTCTTTTTTTATTTTTTCTTTTTTTTTAAAAAGATTACTGGACTAAGTCAAGTAACCATAATTATAATGATAATAATTATTATTGTTACTTGCTGCGACAACTACGCCACTTTTTCTTTTATTCTTTTTTTTAATACTAAACTAGTCAATTAATAATTAGAAGATAATAATAATAATAATAATAATAATAATAATAATAATAATAATAATAATAATATTACTATTATTATAACTTCCTACTTCGGCGATCCATGCTTTCTTCCTTTTCTTTTCTTTCTTTATTTTATTATTATTAATAACTAGTCAATTAATTGACTAGTTAACATTATTATTAGTAGGATAAAATTTAGTATTCACCGTTGTCCCTCTTTACAAATTCCTTATCAAAATAAGGAAAATAAAAATGCTATTCAAATTATTTGATAAGGAATAAGTAAAAATACAAATCAAATTTTATCCTAAACCTGGTTTGAGGTGTTAAAAGTTCTAGGCAAGATTGCAAGGAGGGTACCAGGTTGGGCCCAGGTGTTAAGCTGATATTGGGCTTTGACAAGAACAATAAAGATGTGTCAGATTGATACTGGGCTTCAAAATGCAAAAAGGGGTGTCGGGCCAATTCCCGGCTTTAAAAGAAAAAGAAGTTCCAGGCCGATACTGGGCTTTGAAATGCAAAAAGGGGTGCCGGGCCGATTCCGAATTTTAAAAGAAAAAGAAGTGCCAAGGAGATATTGGGCTTCGAAATGCAAAAAGGGATGTCGGGCCGATTCCAGGTTTTAAAAGAAAAAGAGGTGCAGGTTCATACTAGGCGTTGAAATGCAAAAAGGGGTGTCGGGCCGATTTCGGGCTTTAAAAGAAAAAGAGGTGCCAGGCCGATACTGGGCTTTGAAATGCAAAAAGGGTGTCGGGCCAATTCTGGGATTTAAAAGGAGAAACATGTGCCATGCCGATACTAGGCTTTGAGATGTAGTAGCAGGCACAAGGTCCTGAAAAACATGATGGTAACAGACAAACAACGTGAACCCAGACATATGTGCATGATGCTTAATGTAAGATGCATGGGATGCAAAAGGCATGCCTTTAATATTCACAAAAGAAGTTATTTCAACTGAATTTTAAACTTAATGTTCATTTATCTGCGACAAAGGTGTTTCCTCGACCCCATGCAGTAACGTGCTCCAAAGAGTTCAAAACCGAGCTAAATGTTCAGCTTCCTCAAATCTCAATTCAAGTGTTTCTCAAGCCGGTTTCTTGCAAGAGCTCCAACTTTTAGAGTGGCGACTCGTCCGTACCCCCTTACCATGTTTTGAGAGCCTTCATCTTGGGAGGGTTCATCAAGTTCACTGCAACTTTTAATCTATCAAAGCAGATGTAATGCTTCTAGCTATAAATGTAAACATTTATTTTCATTTAATATTTAATTAATAAAATGAAAAATGAATTTCTAATAGAGAAAGAAGGCGAGTTTTATTCGAGATGAAACGGGTATTTACAAGGATAGTGAATATTGAGAACAAAAAGTACGAAGCAATATGTACAACGCAATATATACAAAGGTGGGAACTATGAAAAAAGGATCTTAATTCCTCAAGTGATGTTATCCCGATAACAACGCTAGGATTGCATGGTGGCAATCTTGAATACCAGTCGATAAGATTCTGAGAAGAATTGCCCCAGTTTTCTAGATCTGCTATTGCCCCAGTTTGTGATTCGACATGCCATGCGGTTTTTTTGATTTTATTTCGCATTTTTCACTAGTCCGCCTTTTTAGGTTTCCAGCCTAGTGATGACTTTTATTTTGATCCTAATTTTTACTTGGGCTGCTCTTTCGAGTTTTCAACCCACCGGGTCGCTCTAACTTTTTCCTAGGCCGCCCTTTCGGGTTTTCAACCTAGTGAGCTCTCTTTTTTCTCTTTTTCTATTTTTTTCTTCTTTTTTTTCTTCTTCTTTTTTTAGGCATAATATTTCTTTACGGCATCAGAATTTACTGGGCTTGAAAGGTCTTTACTGTCCATGTCTGTGAGGATTAGGGCTCCTCCAGAGAACGCTTTCTTGACCACTTAGGGTCCTTCATAGTTTGGAGTCCATTTACCTAGACGATCTTTTTGGATTGGGATGATATTTTTCAACATGAGGTCTCCTTCTCAAAATTCTCTAGGATGAACTTTCTTTTCGAATGCCCTTTTTAACATTTTCTGGTACAATTAACCATGGCACATTGCATTAATGACATCCATCCCCCACATTGAAAATGGCCAAGGTGAAGACAAGATATTTAGTGAGGTAGGTGGCACATTGATGTTGTCGGCATACGTTTGGCACTTGTGGCATTTCTTAACGTACTTGAAGTAGTCATTCTCCATAGTCAGCAAGTAGTAGCCAACCGGTAAGATTTTCCTTGCCATAACATGGCCATTTGCATGTGTCCTGAAGGATCCTTCGTGGACTACTTTGATAATTTTCTGATCTTCGACTACATCTAGGAATCTAAGAAGTACCATGTCGTGATTTTGCTTGTAGAGTACCTCTCGATTTAGAAAGAAACCCATAGCCAGTCTCGTTAGAGTTCTTTTGTTGTTCTGAGAAGCACCTAACAGATACTCTATACTTTTGATGTACATCTTGATGTCATGATACCAGGGCTTCTTAGGGGATATCAATATTTCACCAATTCCATGCCCTAGTATGTTAGAAGCTCAATCGAACATCGTAGTCCACTCACATTTCTTTGATGACTCACCTTCCTCGTGTAAGGTCATAATGTCCTCATCGGGAAATTCATGCTACATCGGCTGATAATCCTCTATGGGCATGTGGGCTAGATAGTCAGCCAAGGCGTTACTTTTGATTGCCTTTTGGGTGACATACACAATATCATATTCTGACAAGAGCATCTGCCAGCGAGCAATCCTTCCTGTAAGGGTAGGATTTTCAAAGATGTTCTTTATCAGGTCCATTTTAGATACTAACCAAGTTGTGTGACTTAGCATGTATTTCCTAAGGCGATGGGCTACCCATGCTAGTGCACAACAAGTTAGTTCTAGCAAAGAGTACCGAGTCTCGTAAACAGTGAACTTCTTGCTAAGATAGTAGATGGCCTACTCCTTCCTTCTAGATTAATGTGTTGGCCTAACACACATCCCATAGATCCATCTAGGACAGTGAGATACATAATGAGGGGCCTTCATACGACTGGTGGCACAAGGACTGGAGGGTTTTGTAAATACTGCTTCACCTTATTGAAGGCTACTTGGCAGTCATCATTCCATTCCATGGGTTGATTCTTACGTAATAACTTGAATATCGGCTCGCACGTTGCAGTCAGCTGAGATATGAAACGGGCGATGTAATTCAATCTTCTCAGAAGTCCCCGCACTTTTCTTTCAGTTCTAGGGGGTGGCATCTCGAGGATGGCTCGAACTTTGTCTGGGTCGACTTTTATTCCCTTTTGGCTAACTATGAAACCTAACAGTTGGCCCGGCTGCACGCCAAAGGTACATTTAGCGGGATTCAACCTTAGTCTGAACTTCCTTAAGCGCTCAAACAACTTCTGCAAATGGTTTAGATGTTCTTCTTCGCTTTATGATTTTGCGATCATGTCATCCACATAAACTTCAACCTCTTTATGCATCATATCATGGAACAGTGTCACCATTGCTCTCTGATAAGTTGCTCTCTGATAAGTTGCCCCAACATTTTTCAATCCAAAAGGCATGACTTTGTAGCAAAAGGTGCCCCAAGGCGTGATGAACATGGTTTTTTCCATGTCCTCTTCGGCCATTGTAATTTGGTTATACCCTGAAAATCCACCCATGAAAGAGAAAACAGAGTTCAGGGCTGTGTTATCTACTAGCACATAAATATGAGGTAGTGGGAAGTCGTCCTTAGGACTAGCTCGATTCAGATCTCTGTAATAAACACACATTCGAACTTTCTGATCTTTCTTGGGGACCGGAACTATGTTGGCAACCCAATTAGGATATTTTGCTACGGCGAGGAAACCTGTATCGAATTGCATTTTGACCTCTTCTCTGATCTTTAAGGACATTTCGGGCTTCATTAGCCTTAGTTTTTGCTTGACTGAAGGACATTCTGGCTTCAATGGCAGCTTATGTTCCACGATGCTGGTATCAAGACTTGGCATGTCCTGGTATGACCAAGCAAAGACATTGCTATAGTCGTGTAATAGTTTCACCAGCTTTACACATTCTTCATCTTTCATGAACATGCCGACTTTGACCTCTTTTTTCTCTTCTTCTGTCCCCAAATTAACTAACTCGGTTGCTTCTTTGTGGGGTTGAATCTCTTGGATTCTTGTTCCACCAACCTTAGCAATTCAGGGGACGGTTCAGAGTCACTCTCAACCCTTTCATCAGTCTGATCGAAAGGAAATTCAAAACTACCCGATGCAGTACTAGCGTTATCACTTTCAAGCTTATCACTATTGGACCTGCATTGTTTTAGATTCACAAAATAAGCGAAATAAAAAATGTGTTCAAGGATAGAATCGAGTTCAGAGAAGGGTAGAGAGGTAAAAGGAAATTATTAGAAAATTCAAAGCGCAATTTATTGATGATATAAAAAATGATAAACACATGTGCCCTTATTCAAAAGAGTTTATCCTAAAGCTTTGGACAGAGCAATAGGATTGTATTACAAAATTACTTTGAATCAGACATAAAAATGACAGGAAATTTGTAACACCCGATCTTATCTATATAAGTCTATATTTCTAATAATATAATTACTCTTGATAAATATTAAGAGGTTAAGAAGATCAGTTAAACAGAAGATTAGATATTCTTTCTCTTTATTTTTTCTTTTTTTTTTAAAAAAACGGGAAAGGAGATAAGAAAGTAGTCAAGTCAATAGAAAATCAACAACAAGAGGCTTATAAAAAGGTTAGGCTTTTCTTCCTTCTGACTCTTTTTACTCTGTGCCGTCGTAAGGAGGAGGAGAGAGCGAGCACCAACAAGTTACTCACAAAGGTATTTGTTGTGATCGTACCTGAGGAATCTGGGATGAAACTTGATAGGGTGTGATAACTCCTCGACGGCAGTGTGGCCACCTGCAAACATTCCAATGCCCAAGTCAATATGGAATCTAGCTTTTTTGTAGTCAATTGAATGAGAACGTACCTTGCATGGAGTATGCATGTGTGTATTTATATTGAGTTATTAGGGTTAAACCTGTGTCGTTCTGGGCCTAGTTATCATGATGGAGGCCCACCGATGAATCCATATTGTAACGTGTATCCTGTCTGGTGCGTTGTTTACTACACGGCGGATTACGGTTGGTAAGGCTCAGACAACATCTGTATAAGTACCGGGTTTCACTAATCCCGGACCATAACAGTTGCCCCCCAAGTCGTCGACTTCCCTTGCTGTGAAGTCGGCGAATTATACTCAGCATGTATCGTCTTAGTTCCGTGTTCCGAACTCGCCATTTTGTGCGTACGGTTGATCTTCCTTGAGGGACGTGTGTCCACGCGCCATTATGGGGTATCGTGCGTTATGATTGAGGGATTTTCTTGAGCCACTCGGCTTATTAAAGTGACGAGACGGTTACTGTTCCTTCCTTCTCTTTGTTTCATCACTTCTGTCATCTGCTTCTTCTCCCTTTCTCTTTCTCTATTCGAAAGAAAAGAAAGTTTCGTAAGGTCTCCTACTTTCGTTGTTGTTTTCCCCTCATTTGAAGTCTCCTTCTTTGTGAAGAAGAAACTGCTCTCGAACCTTCTTCGTTTACCTCTTCTGCTGTATTCAGGTACTTCTCTCCTTCCCCCTGATCCTTTTTGCTTCCTTTTGTCAATGCTCTTCTACGGTGGGGGTATAGACCATTCTTAGTGTTTTTCTTAGGTGCTTTCGTTGTTTTGTCTAGTGTGGTCGATAAGTTGTTTCTTTCCATGGATGAGCGAATCATTGTCATTACCAGCAGCTCTTCTTCTTCTGATTCTTGTGACACTGAAGTCCTTATAGCTTATGCGAAGGGACTCAAGAATCCTTCCAAACCTCCCAATTATGACCTCGTGAGAGGTATGTGTTCCGTCAATAATCCTCATTTCTCAGAGCCTGATTTCATTTGGGCTTATTCACCTCAGAGTTCTGAGAGTGGAGAGTCCATTACCCAATCTGTGAATGATCCTTCTAAAATTTTGAATCCTGAACCTCCAATGTATGTAGAAATGGCTAGGAAATCTTAGGAAAATCCCTTAGATTCGGCCGAGACAGAGCCCAATCCCGGGCATAAGTTGATGAGGAACCAGTTTCCTGAGCCCAATCTCGAAAGTTATCCAAAAAGTACGGGAGAGTTGTCATCGTCTATGACGAATTCTTTAGATTCTAAGTCGGATCCGGCATACCAACCTTCTTCTTCTCCAACCCCCAGTCCGCCATTTTTGGACTCTAACTATTCTTCTAACCTTGTAGATATGGCGCCAAAGAGAACTCGCCGTCGAACTACAAAAGTCGTTGCTGCTAAAGGTGGAAAAGATGATGGGGGACAAGCCGGTCCTTCTGGGACTAAATTAAATTTACAACCAATGAGGACAGAATGGTATGACATTAGGGGCATCCAAAATTTGCTATGGGTTCCATCCACCTGGCTTAGCCAAGCCTGTTCTATCTTGTCTTCAGAGCAGCTAGAACTCGTGGAGAAGGAATGGAAAAAATGTTTTCACCATGGGCCCAACTCGCCCGACAACTCCTATACTTCCGTAGATTATCAACTTGAGATCCCGGGAGAGGATGAGCGGATCTGCTCTTATGCCGCTGATGGGATTAGATCTTTCTTTATGGCATATACCGCCTTATTCGATCAGCTTCGAATTCTCTTTCCCTTCTCCGATCTGCAAATAGAGGTCCTTCATCATCTTTATCTCGCCCCCTCTCAACTTCATCCTAATGGCTTGGCCTTTTTGCAAGCCTTCGAAGTTTTCTGCTGGGCCAACGAGAGGAAATATTCCTCCAACGTATTTTTATATTTTTGTTCGGTCCCTATCGGGGATCTTCTGTCTTGTCCTGGGTGTCCCTCCGGCATCGGAAGAACGTTACGCAGATGTTTATTCCATGGGATGACTCTATCAAAGTTCGCCGGGATTTGTTCGTGAAAGTGACAGCCCGGGATGGAGGCTTTGTAGCTTTTTGGGAGACGGCCGATCATGAACCGCTCTTCCCTTTGTATTGGTCGACTGAGCATTATTCCAAGTCACTTACCCGCGGCGAGCTGGAATGTGGCTTCCTTGATGATGATGATGCGAAAACTTTTAATAATTTGCATGACTTTGCCACGAGTCAAGGAATGGCGATCCACTGCCAGGATGTACTTGGGTCCTCAAGTGCTAGTCCCGCCGAATGTTTATGTATTACTTTTGTCTCTTAATCTTTTTAACTTCAAATGTTGAATTTCTTATTGGTGAGCTAACGTTCTCTTACTTCACAACTGAGATCATGACCAAATTCTCCGCGCGATTTGATGCCAAGGCGGCCAAAGATGCCAAGGGCAAGGGTAAGGTCAACCCGCCGGCTTCCCCTTCTCAAGGCGGATTTGCAGGCGTAGCGGGGGGCAACCCCGGTATCAGCGCTACGGCTGTCTCTACTGCTCGTGACTCTCCTCAAGGGGGAAAGAATCTCTCGTTGCTCCAGGGGCTCATGCCGGAGGAGAAGTTCGTCCGAGTAAGAAAGCTCACGTTTCCCAAGGTAACACTTGCTTCTATTCTTCCTATCTTTTCATTTGCTTCCCTATGTTCATATTTTCATGTTTTTCGAACGACGTGTGCAGCGGGACCTGTGGTTGTTGAGGGTGGTTCTTCTACTGCGATTATCCTGGCTGTGAGCTCTTAACCTCAAGTTTGGGAAGGTTTTAAGCCCTCGAGGATCCAATTTAGGCATGGGGAGGAAATGCAGACACCCGAAAGGTATCCTTCTTTCCATCATTAAAGACTTGTTAAATTGATTTTTTTCTTGGTGTGATGAATAGTTGTAACTTTCTTTCTTTTCTTATCTTTTGTAGGGGCAGATCCAGTCCCTCATGGGTTGGATGTCCATGGGTTTATCCATGCTGCAAGCCGTCGAAGAGGAGGCTAATCATTCGGAGATGATATCCCGGTTGAAAAGTGAACTCCGGGACGTTCGGGATGACCTTGAGCTAAGGGAAACTTTACTCAAGAGCTCTAAGGAGAATGTCGTTCTTCTGGAGGGTCAATTAGTTTCTTCTAGGGAAGAAGTCACCAAAAAGGACAAGATCTTGGCCAAGCGGGATGAGCTTTTGTCGGCCGAGAAAAGGAAGGTGGAATTTAATGTTGCCAAGCTGAAAGAATCGGAGGCAGAGATTGCCCAACTTGGGGCTCAGATTGTTGAGCTCAAAGACGTCTTGGAAGCCAAAGATAACGAGATGTTGGCTGATTTGAAGGAAGCCAGATATGATGCCTATAGAGAGGCGGTAAGGTCCACTGTGTTTTTGAACCCCGGCATGGAACACAATCTTCGTGGGTTGGACCCTTTTCACGGGGTAAAAGACGGGAAATTCTGGGATTTTCATGATCATCAAAATCCTGTTCTTTTGGATCCCTCTTTGTTGGAGCCGTTCAACTGCGATTCTCCTCCTCCAGAAGGTGGTGCTCCCGCTCCGGCTTTGGATGTCGATGGCGCGGAAATTTGATATTTCACTTAACTTAGTATTTTTTGGTATAAACTTTCTGCGTGTTCCTATGACTTGTAATCATGACTATTATCTGATTTAATATCCTTGTTGGAGCTTTACTTTTGTGCTAATCGCTTATTTTTTACCTCCTTAGTAACTTTAGGTTTTTATGCCGGTGTTTCTTCGTTTGCTAGTATGGCCTTTGTTGTCTTTTCACTTTTTAAGTAAACTTTGACCTTCGGCTTTGTGAGTCGTTTTAATGTCGTTGTGGCCTTTATCACCTTCTTTGAAGGGACCTTGGCCTTTGGCTTGATAAGTCGTTTAATGTCGTAGTGGCCTTTATCGCCTTCTTTGAAGGGACCTTGGCCTTCGACTTGATAAGCCATTTAATGTTGTAGTGGCCTTTATCACCTTCTTTGAATGGACCTTGGCCTTCGGTTGGATAAGCCGTTTAATGTCGTAGTGGCCTTTATCGCTTTCTTTGAAGGGACCTTGGCCTTCGGCTTGATAAGTCGTTTAATGTCATTGTGTCTCCTGGGATGTTAATAGCGGGGTAGCCATGATTCCTGCATTTGGTAAAGCATAGAGTAACAATATCGGCAATATCAAATCAACCACTTTGTTGCATGAGATTTATCAGATGGGGCCTCATTAAAACCTCCAGCAGAAAAATCCTCCTTAGGGATAAAACCTGTTGTAGGAAAAAGAGTACCCCTTATTACAGAGTCAAAGTTACATGGTAATTTAACTAAAATACCGCCGTAAATCAGCAACATTCATAGTTCTTGGTAATTCTTTGCCTTTCAAGGTCTCTAGGTGGTAGGCTCCTTTCTTGGTCGTATGCTTAACTCGGTATGGGCCTTCCCAGTTAGCCTTAAGCTTGCCATCTTTGGCATTTCGATTGCCAATGTTGGCCCTTCTCATGACTAAGTCTCCCACCTGAATATTTCTTTTAACTACCTTGAGGTTATATCTCTGTGCGATCTGTTGTTTCCTTGACAATTCTCGAATCCTGGCGACTTCTCGCACTTCATCTATCATATCCGAATCTTCTCGGAGTAACTGTTCATTGTTCTTGGCGGGATACATCAGCCGATCTCTACCGGGATAACTGCGTTTGATCCATACACCATTCTGAAAGGATTTTCCCCGGTAGTACTTGTAGTTCTGTAACTCCAAAGCACTTGGTATAAGTTTTCTGTCCAACTTGCTCCTGCTTTTTCAAACCTCTTTCTTAGGCCATTTAAAATGACCTTGTTTGCTGATTCCGCCTGGCCATTAGACTGGGGATGTTCCACACTGGCAAAATACTGTTTGATATGGAGTCCTGCTAACATTTCTCGAAATTCCTTATCTATGAATTGAGTCCCATTATCACAGATAACCTCTAATAGGATACCGAACGACATATAATTTCTTTGAAAACAAAGTTTTGTACTTTTATAGATGCTATGCTAGATAGAGGTTCCAATTCAATCCATTTGGTATAATAATCAACAGCGACAATTAAATGCTTTAACTGACCTGCCGCGGGTGTGAATGGTCCCAGGAGATCCAAGCCCCAAGTATGAAAGGGCCAAGGTGTTGAAATGTTGTGCAGATTTTCGGTGGGAATGTGAGTGAGGGGACTGTGTTCTTGACACTTCTGACATTTTTTAACATATTCCGCCGAGTCTAAGTTCATGGTGAGCCAAAAATATCCCGCCCGCAGAGACTTTCATGCTAATGATTTTCCGCCAATATGGTGTCCGCAGCTCCCTTCATGTACTTCTGCTAATACGTACCAGACTTCAGAAGGTCCGATGCATTTGAGTAACGGGGTGGACAACCCCTTTCTGAAGAGATGACCTTCAATCACGTCATATCTGGTTGACTTCTGGACGATCTGTTTGGCTTCCTTCTGATCTTGGGGCAGTATCCCTTTGGCGATATAACTCTTCAACGGAGTTCTCTAATCTTCGCTTTCTACCTGGAGAATTGCCCCTGGGGACGGGATGACCACTTCTATTACTGAACGTAGGACTGAAGCCGACTTTGTACTTGCTAGTTTAGATAACAAATTTGCCCTACTGTTTTCTGAACGTGGGACATGTTTGATCTCAAATCTTGAGAACCCCACTAAGTTCTCTCTGACCAAGGCAAGATACTTCTGCATCAATGGTTCTTTTGCCTGGTAGTCTCCTCTGATTTGGGATACCACCAACTGAGAATCTGAACACAGTGTTACTGCTATGGCTCCCAGTTCTTTGGCTGCTCTTATTCCCGCTAGGCATGCTTCGTATTCTGCTTGATTGTTTGGGAATTCGAATTTAAGGGAATATTCAATCACTACTCCCTGATCATTTTCAATTAATATCCTGGCTCCGGATCCTTTAACATTTGAGGAACCATCTACATATATCGTCCAAGATCCTTGATTCTGGTCCCCAGGATGAGTCATTTTGGCTACGAATTCTGCTAAGATCTGAGCTTTTATTGCTTGCCTTGGCTCATAAGTGATATCATATTGTGAAAGCTCAATTGCCCAAGCCATCATTCTTCCAGCGAGATCTGGTTTGTGCAGGACTTGCCTAATTGGTTGATTAGTGCGAACCATGATAGGGTGGCACTGGAAATATGGACGCAAACGTCTTGATGCTAATAATAAAGAGTACGCCAATTTTTCGTGCCAACATTCTTCAGACCGAATGGCATCATGTTGTAACAATATACTCCCATGTCGGTGATGAAGGCGGTTTTCTCCTGATCATCGGGATACATTGGTATCTGATTGTACCCCGAGTAAGCGTCCATAAAGGAAAGATACCTATATCCTGCCGAATTGTCTACCAATTTGTCAATGCATGGTAATGGGAAGGGGTCTTTCGGGCAAACTTTATTCAGGTCCGTGTAATCTGTACACATTCGCCACTTCCCATTGGCCTTTTTCACCATTACGACATTTGAAACCATTCCACGTAGCGTATTTCCCGGATAAACCCGGCTTCTAGGAGCTCCTTCACCTGTTTCTCGATGGCTTCTGTCCTCTCAGGCCCCATCTTTCGCTTTTTCTGAGCTACCGGTTTGCATCCCAGTTTGATAGACAACCGATTGCATGCTAATTCTGGCTTTACTCCCGGCATGTCAGATGAGACCCAAGCAAATAAATCGATATTTCTTTTGAGGAGCTCAATAAGTCACCCCCTGATGGTTGGGGGCAAATTCGCTCCTACCTTCACTGTTTGATCTGTATTCTTGCCGATTTGGACCAAAATCTGTTCTCCCTCTGGTTGAGGCCTCTGTTCTTCGAAATCTGCGTGGGGATCAAGATTGGTAACATTACCCCCGCCCCTTGAGTCGAGTCCTAGTGCTCCATCTGCTTTTTACCTTTTCCCTCAGGAATCTCAAAAGGTTGTATGGGTGTCTTCATAATTTTCAGGCTTTCCTGGTAACATCGCCTGGCATCACTGCCCTTTCCCCTTACCGTAATGACGGATCCCTTCTCTCCAGGGAACTTCATAGCCAAATGTACAGTTGAGACAATCGCGCCCAAGTGATTCAGAGTCGGGCGACCCAGTATGGCGTTATAGGCCGAGAGGCAATCTACGACAATGAATCTGATCATTACCGCCTTGATGTTCGGCTTTTGCCCGAACGAGACTTTCAGATCGACATGTCCCTTTGGCATGATAGTGTCTCCAGTGAAACCGATCAAGCTACCTTTATGGGGGGTTAGGTCCCAGGCCTAGCTTGTTAAACAAACTCCAGAACATAATGTCCGCTGAACTTCCTTGGTCTACGAAGATACGGTGGACTTCGAATCCCGCCATACTTGCGGCAATCACCAAAGGCTCATTATCTCTGACCTGCTCCTGTGGCAAATCAATGTCAGAAAAAGATAAAACCGGGTTTTTTACTTGGGTTATCTGTGAACATGAGTCCCTGGTATCACGAGTTCGTTTTTTGTCTTCTAATCCCTTCCAACTAGTTCCCCCTGCTATAACTTGTATCACTCCCCTTTGTGGGGATCCCTGGTTGCGCCTAGGACTCTGGGATCTATTCCGTGTTTCGGGCACCGTATGTCGGTTGGCTTGTGGTGATCTCGGCCGACGCTCCAAGGGATTGGGACTTTGCCTACGGCCTCTTCTATCATTGGATTCTAGCGTATAATTCCCCAGACTTCCCTGGCGAATTAGCTTTTCAATGGAATCTCTCAACTGAACGCACTCGTTCGTCGAGTACCCTTTTTCTCTATGATAATGACAATATCGGTTCTGAAACCGCCCTGGGTTCCTGAGAGGGGGAGGCCTGATCTCTCAGTTCATCACCTTCTTGTACACCGTGGCCGGAGATACGGTCAACGGAGTGTAAGTATTGAACATTCCTTGGGGACCCTTTCACGACTTGTCTTGGGCCTTATCCTCCTTTCCCTCTGCTTGAGGGTTTTGCTGGCTCTTCCCTTTGTCGTCTTTCTTGGCGGCTTGAGCTGCCTGAGCCCTTTCCCATTCTTCAATTCTGATCCATTTCTCGGGTCTGGCCTTCAAATCGTCCATGGACATTGGCTTCTCGCCGGCTAAGGCTTTGGCAAAAGCGCATGGTTTCAAACCTTTGACAAAGAAATACAACACTAAGTTAGGTTCAACATTCCTAACTTCTAGTACCTTATTATTAAATCGGGTGATGTATTCTCTTAAAGACTCGTCTTTCATTTGTTTAATTGTTTCCAAATGAAATTCAGACTTAAATTGTCTTTTACTACTGGTAAAATGTAAAACAAACTTATCTTTGAGAGTCTTCCAGTTGTTGATAGATTGCGGTGGCAGGACAGAAAACCAACGGCTTGCTGCTTCTGACAAAGTCAAAGGGAAAGCCCGACATACAATGGCCTCGTTGACCCCTTGGAAATATATGGCTCTTTCGAAAGTGCTCACATGCAGGGTTGGGTCTTTAGTCCCGTCATATTCTTTCAGCTGTTTTGCGAACTGAAAACCATGGGGTAATGCATGAGACATTATCCATGGGGTGAACGGGTTGTCAATGTAGCCAAACTTTGGGATGTTCTCCGCTATGTGTTCTTGTGGCCCGACCAGGTGTGCTGGTGGCGGGTTGGCACCCCCTATTCGTGATGCCGCCCGTAGATCTTGCTGAGTTGCATCTTCTTTCTGGTGGTTTACCCTGATCTCCAACTGTCGCTCCGCGTTACGCGGATCCGGATTGCCATCAATCTCTGGATTATCAGGGTATTCTGTTGCCCCTCTTCAAGTTCTGGATCGTTATAGTCTCTGTTACGTGTTGAATATACCATCGCTGATAATGAAGAGAACACAACTTTTTGTCGCATTTCCCACAGACAGCGCCAATGTTGTGATCGTACCTGAGGAATCTGGGATGAAACTTGATAGGGTTTGATAACTCCTCGACAGCGGTGTGACCACCTGCAAACACTCGAACGCCCAAGTCAATATGGGATCTAGGTTTTTTGTAGTCAATTGAATGAGAACATACCTTGCATGGAGTATGCATGTGTGTATTTATATTGAGTTATTAGGGTTAAACCTGTGTCGTTCTGGGCCTGGTTATCATGATGGAGGCCCACCGATGAATCCATATTGTAACGTGTATCCCGCCTGGTGCCTTGTTTACTACACGGCGGATTACGGTTGGTATGGCTCAGACGGCATCTGTATAAGTACCGGGTTTCACTAATCCCGGACCATAACAGTATTCGAGAGGAACAATCTTCTTGTGGGCCGACATCTCCATCTACCGAACAGGTGAGCATAGTACTCACCACCAATATCTTCTTTCGGTTCTTACTTATCCCTCTTCGCAACCATAAGTCGAAATTGGGAATTGAAATCATTTAATATAAATATATATATATATATATATATATATATATATATATATATATATATGGGTTAGGATCCATTGATACCAACTAGACTTACACTAATTCTTACACATCTTTATAATATTCTATCTAAGTTTGTCTATCGAATTTCATATCAATCCGAAATCGTTTAGTATTCCATCAGTTGGTGTCAATGGATCCTAACCCAATATATATATATATACTCAATTGAAAATCTGCACCGTAGTCTACAAACGAGCATGTATGTGTATATATATACCACCCACCCAAATTTGATATGTCGTGGAAGGTTTCTTTCATAGTTTGCTTACTTTCATGGAGTGATTGAATCACATTGATTCTCTTGTTTGCAAGCTACAAATTATTAATTCCAAACTTATGGCTCACTCACGCTGTCGCTGTAGTGCCTAGAAAGAGTTAATTCGATATACTTTTATTAGTAAGGTATATCATAATTACATTGATTCCCTATAACGTAGGAACAGAACCGGAATAAGGGAAATAGATATTTATGAATTGTGATATTATGTTTTTGGGCGGTGTATTAAAATAAACAAAGAAATCCGCTACGTCTGTATCAGTTCGCTGAAAGTTCGATATATATTTATATTTATGTATTTGCTATGCTGTTTGTTATGATGACAAGTACCAATTTAATCTAAATTATTAATTTGATGATAATTTAAATTAAATATAAATTCTAGTAATTGCAAGGTATATATGTTGTATTTAATTTTATGATGCTTTGGAGCTTTCATGTGATAAGACTAAGATAAGACTAAGATAAGGTTAAGATAAGACTATGATAATAAGATATCTAAATATTCTCAAACACCTCATTTTATGATTATTGCCTTTGTGGCCACTTCTTTGAGTAAAAGGGGACTATGAATAATTACTTAATTGCTTCTAACCCCATGCTAAGATGCTCAGACTAATTACTTTTACATTTTTAAGAGTATGCCTTTGTACACTTGTTATTCCTATACATTTACTTTTCCTTACTATGCTCACTGAGTTGACTTTAGTCACTCATCTAACGTTTGTTATTTAGACTTGCAGGAACACCCAGGAGCTTAACGGGTAGTGCTAGGGGCATGAAGCTCTTATTTGAGGCAGTGCACAAGTAGTTTATTATGAGTTTAATTTCCAATTTTAAATAAGTGTAAACACTATATGATTAAATAAGTGCACAAGTAGTCGATTACGTGTAGCGAAGGTGTTAGCACCCTACGACGTCTACTAAGTAGGAGGATACCTTCTAATTAATTGTGCAAAAATTTATTAATTTTGAAAATTATTGATTTCGGAAAGGTGCGGGTTCAAGTCAGCACCTGCTCAGTGAACCCAAAATTTGAAGGAAGCAATCGCAACTCACTTAGATTTTAAGAGAAATATATTTTCCTTTTTGTTAAAAACAAAGTAAGGTTTTTCAAAGAAGATTAATTAAGAAAACACTGGGTTTAAGTTAGCACAAAACTACTCAGTAAACCAAAACTTGACAACTTGACTCTAAAGGAACTCAGTCAGATCAAGAATCGTTGTTCATATAATTTTGAAAGTAACAATAATAATAATAGTAAGAAATTAATCAAGAAATAAAAACTAGGCTTAAGTTAGCACAAGGCTACTCATTGAACCTAACTTGATTCTGAAGGAAGCATTAGCAACTCAGTCAGACCCAAAGATCATTTTTTTTTGCTTGGAAACATCGGGTGGTGCAGAAAGCAAAAAATAAAAATCAACACAGCATAAACAAAAAAATTGAGGTGCCAAAAGTATAAAAGAAAGTGAAAATCTACACACGGCACAACAAAAAACGCAGGGTGCTCCTAACAGCAAAAATCCAACAAACCAAAATAGACAACTCAAGAGACACAAAAAGGTTAACGTTGTCGAAAGCAAAAAAAGACGAAAAGGCCCATATTCAAGACAACAAATAAAATCACTTATTTCTGAAAAAAATCAACAATAAAACAACAACCAAAGACGGTGCAAAAAGAATAAAAAACATGGAGCAAGGCCCAGCAACAAAGTAACCTAAAACTAAACACAAAAAACAAGAAAAAACAAAAAAAAAACAAAAAAACAATAGAATGATGAAAATCGCATTAAGGTTCCAGGTAGAATTTTTTTTTAGAGACAATGATGAAGATTATGTTGAAGAGGGAAGGTTCCAAGGAGAAAAAAAAGAGTGAGGATTGTTATTGTTATTATTAAATTATAAATGTTTCTTCTCCTAATTTACATGATGAACAAGTGATTTTTTTATGAATAAAATACATTACTGCAATAACAAAATAGTCTTACCTGTGAAGATAGGTCAATCGTAATCTTTCTTGTATTTCTCTCTTGAATGAAAGAGAATTCTTTGTTTGCACTCTTAAAAATAAATTTATGAAGTATCTGATTTCTCTGTGCTCCTTTTCTTTTCTTACGATCAATCCCCTCTCTCTGAGTGAAGATAAGAGTTTTTTTAGGGAGAATTTAAGTCTTATCACTAATTAATAGAAACATACCCATGTCTCCGTACTGCTCCTAATTTTTTTGGCACTTTTAAATTGTAGAGAATAACTGCACTCCACTTCCTATTCTGTTTCCTTCTTTTTTTCATTTTCTTTTTTTTTTAAAAAGATTACTTGACTAAGTCAAGTAACAATAATTATAATAATAATTATTTTTATTCTTACTTGCTTCGACAACTACTACGCCACTTTTCCTTTATTCTTTCTTTTTTTAATACTAAACTAGTCAATTAATAATTAGAAGATAATAATAATAATAATAATAATAATAATAATAATAATAATAATAATAATAATAATAATAACAATAATAATAATATAACTTCCTACTTCAGCGATCCATTCTTTCTTTCTTTTCTTTTCTTTCTTTTTTTATATTATTATTAATAACTAGTCAATTAATTGACTAATTAACATTATTATTAGTAGGATAAAATTTAGTATTCACAGTCACATTCACATATAACAGCAAACAATTCCGCCGACCAAGGTCTCTTCATACAAAGGTCACATCGATATATAACGGCGAACAATACCGCTGACCAAGGTCTCTTCAAAAAGAAACCAACAAAGATCATATCGACATATAACGCAAAAAATGCTGCCGACCAAGGTCTCTTAAAAAAGAAGACCACAAAGGTCACATTCGCGAATGATAAGGCAAAGACAATTAAGATTACCAAGAAATAAAACGATCAAACAATTCATAATTAAAAGGAAATGAATCACAAGTACAGAGCCGGGTGACACTATGAAAATAAGAAGCAAGTGCATACAAGGGAAAAAGGTTCAAAGAAGAGCCACCAAAATACAAAGCCAAAACCAGAAAAATCAAACAAAGTTAAACTTTAGCTCCGCCATCGGCCTCTTTGGCACCATCAAACTCTTCATCAGCAGTTGGAGGAGGAGGAGAATCATAGTTAAACGGCTCCATTTAGCCGGGATCCAGGAGGACAAGACTTTGGTGGTTGTGATAATCCCAGAATTGCCCATCTTTAACTCCATGGAAACGATCTAACCCACAAAGATTCATCTCCACTCTGGATTAAGAAACTTGATTGACCTGACAGCCTTGCAATAGGCATCAAATTCGACTTCAGTGAGCTCAAACCTCCGGGCCTCCTCCTTCACTTCCAAAGCAGACTTAAGCTCAAACACTTGAGCCTTAAGCTCGGCAATTTCCTCGTCCGACTCTTTCAGTTTGGAGGCTTGAAATGACGTCTTCTTCGGGATTTTGCAATTTGATAAAGAATGTATCCCGGCTTGATTCCAGGAACCAATTATGGCAACGTACTTATAAGAGACGAAATCCTTACCAAATCACGGTAAACGAGAATATGCTAAGGCAAAATATACATATCAAGCTATGAGTATCAACAATACTTTCAAATTGGTCCAAAACCAAAGTGTGCGAAAAGTACAAAGTGTAAAGTAAAATTAAACGACAAAGTCGTTAGAAGATAACTAAGAGGCTTCGGCTTCATTGACATTAGCGTCATGATCTTCTGGAGGGCGCAAAGTTCAAAAGGAGTAAGCACCTGCAAAGTTGAATTTAACAATGAGATTCAAAATTTAAAGCGTTTTAACACAATCCCTGAAGGCATCAGGACCTCTTCCTTTGAGGAGACCTTGAAGCTCATTCACAAGGCAAGTCCCCAATGTGGGTTCCAGACATTATACAAAAATACAACTTAACTAGACGAAAGTGAAAGACTTAGGCGAGAAGCTCACAATACTATCAACAGCAAGAAAATAAAGACCGAGATTGAGTAGACCCGACATGAATAACTCAAAGATGACAGCTTACTTAAAGAAGCTAGTCGACTTGGGAGACTACAATGTTACAGGTCGGACTTTGGACAAGCACTAGTTTATCTCAGCAATAAATATCCACGTACATCTCGATAATTAACTCAACTCGGCTCTAAGGCCATGTTGATTCCAATAGCGACCGTGTCCTTAATTTGAATAAGATAACCTCTACAAGACCGTGGATCCCAATAGGACTTTCATCGGACAGTGAAGTTCATGTCAACCCAAAACAAAGGGTTTATATTGTAAAAGATTAGCGACCAACATGAATTTGATGATCGGTGAGAATCCTGAACCATTAGCAAATGGTTACAGAGTCTCAATATGGAAAGGTTTAAAGTGCCAGACTCGGCGTGTGAGCAATTAAATAAAGAACAAGATACATCGGCTCAACCTCTATCTGAGGGTTATAAATTCAGCGGTCATAATTCACATCTCAAGCAAATGTAGCAGTCATAATTCAAATCTCAAGCAAATGTCTATGACTCCCTGATTGAAAGGGAAAAACTAGACCAAAGAGCCCATCTTCATAGCAGAGATACATATATTTGAAGAGAATATTGCTAGAGAAGTCAAGAAAGAAACCGAAATAGGCTTGAAAATCCAACAAAGCTTACTCATTAATAGTTGAGGGCCAAAAACTATATATATCATCCGAGCAGAAATTCCAGGATGATAACAATCTTTGGGAAATTCTGAGATGAACTGATATTCAAATACGATCAGAAAGCAAGAGATGTCATTGGTATCCGAGATAGCTTCAGCAATAGGAGTCCTCATAAACTTAGATCACGAAGTGGAAAAATACCTCCTGGAATTATCGGATCACAATGAACAATGTCGGCGTCGGTAGCGTTAGTAAGCCAAACTAGAATGACATAAAGTATAAGAGATCAGAAGAAGTATCATCCAATTTCGAGGAATTAGTAGAACTAAGAGAATGAACAATTCATCTTACGAGATGGAATTAGAACGACATGTGATGCACTAGAGTCAAAATTCTACTCCAAGTAGAACACCATCGTGAGGGAATTAAAGAAAACATTAGAATAATCATTCATAAAAAACAATCCTTCTACTCACAAATGGGGGGCAATTCACCGAGTTTGATCACATGAAGTTGAAATCTGACATCCAACCAAACTTATCAATCAGGCAAACAAGATTCGAATCTTGAAAAAACTAAAAAATGCTATGAATGTGATATGATTAGCACAACCATACTTCGACTGACATCAACGCCTAGAAAACAACCACCACAGAAATTGACAAAGTCAAGAAAATAAATCTAGCATGCAAGATGAAAACAAAGACTTGAAATGCTAGAGATGAGCTCCCAGTAAACAAAGAACGACAGAGTTGGAAGACTTGAAACATCCCGAATTGTAGGATCAACGATAGTCCAACATGGGTACTTAAAGACGTTGACTTGCGTGTAGCAACTCGCCAACTTGGGGGCATCTGTTGTGGACCGAAATTAAGAGATATCTTAGTTATGAATACCATGTCGGGCATGACTTCACAACTTTTATTGGAATTGGGCTAGTCTTAAAGACAAGACCCATGAGGCCCAAAATATAACTTGTAAACCCTAGTAACTCTTTTTAAATATGACATATTACACTATGCCAGGTATACTATTTTTGACACCCAAACTACCTAAAACATATTTATTATAAAAAGACATAATTTATTCACCATCAATGTAAATGTCAATAATTTCTACCCAATATTTAATTGATACATACAGAGTTCAAAATATCAAATAGTCATAACATACTCAATTGACCCGGATGTCAACGTCTCAGAGCTTAGGCTTTTATTTTCATACATAATAAAAACAGCGTATCAAACATGTGAGTGTATTCAATTATTCCTTTGTCGCAGCAAACTTCTGAATTCAACTGGTTGATAAGACAAACAACCAAGTACGTATCATCGAACTATTGTTCCTCCTCGACTAGCTACTCGTTGACAATGACGTGGTCATCTTGATCTAAATAATATATTATAATTCATACAGTCACAGAAACATAGAGGGGTGAGTAGTGTACACACAATTTAAACGGTGGTAACAACCATATTAAAATTAAACACAATAATATTAGTTAATAAATAACTCATCTTCTAAATCAATATATATCAATCTTTCACGTATAATGATTTTTAATGAAATCAAACACATAATTATTATCAATCGACCACACACAAATAATATCAATTAATAAATCATCCATCTTATCACATCTCTGTTTGGTCATATGTATGCAACACTCATCCTAGGTACCATACAATGACACACACGTGATTGAGAGTACGTGCCCGCAATCAAAGGTACCATACAATGTCGTATTACATCTCTTTGGCCATATGTATACAACACTCATCCCAGGTACCATACAATGCCAAGTCATATGTATGCAACACCCATCTCAAGTACCATACAATGTCATATCATATCTCATATTGGCCAACTATAGGCAACACCTTAGTGGTACACTCTACCAACAATCACGGTGAATCTAGTGCCAGTAAGGATAACCTGTGAATTTCATCAATCACAATGAATCTTGTCAATCAATCACATACAAATAATTAATAAATCATTCATCAAATGAATATTTATTAATTTTCAGTTTCAATAAACAATCACTCTCAACCAATGACGAACACATTATTGGGAGTATGTGCCTGCAATCCAAGGTATCATATAGTGTCATATCACATTTTCTTTGGCCATATGTATCCAACACCCATCCCAGGTACCATACAATGCCAAACCATATGTATGCAACACCCATCTCAGGTACCATACAATGACATATCACGTCTCATATTGACTAACTGTATACAACACCCCAGCGGTACACTCTACTACCAATCACGGTGAATCTAGTGTCAGTAAGGATAACCCATAAATTTCACCAATCACAATAAAGTAGTATACACAAATTAGTAGCACCAAATGTAGCAATCATGATCAATTAAATAATTTCTTGAGTAAATCATAAACGTATAAAAAGAGTAATCATAATAGTAATAATATCACATAAATATTATATAAATAATATTTATATAATATAATAATAACGAGAGATTAAGGCTTCTCTCAAATATAACACCTCTAATATAGTTAGTAGCCCCCTTGCATGTATACTAACATCCCCCTTACCTTGGATAATTGCTTGATTTCTTCTAGAAATAATTTGGGAAATGGGTGCCTCGAAAGCTCCTTGCTTAATATTATTTGTAACACTCAAATAAATGTTTGTTCACATGACGTTATTCGTATGTACGCAAAATAACGAAACTGAGGGAGAGAATTTGAAACTGATGCAAATTGTGCATCGAAGGTTAGCCTTTTATAGGCTAAATGGTTCAATGAATAAGGCATATAATGGATGCAATTCATGAGGATTGTGCAGGAGCATTTTGCTATGCAATGAATGAGGGAAATAATTGAAAGAAACATCATCATTCGATTCATGTATATCATGTTGTTGTATTATACTTTTCATATATATATATATATATATATATATATATATATATGATATGGCAGCCACTACTTCCACTTCTTTTATTGTTATTTTTTTCTTAAAAAAAAAGTGGCCATGCGCCACTTTCACTTTCCTCATCTTTTTATTTATTTATTCAAAAGATAGTGGCTATGTGCCACTAGGATACCGCTATGCCTTTTTATAAATATATATCTATATATTTATAAATTGGGATGTTACAACTCTCCCCAACAAATAAGAATTTTTGTCCTCAAAAATGATTTAGCTTAAGTAAATTGATACGGATAAGATTCTCTCATTTGACTTTCTAATTCCCATGTGGCGTCGGTTAGATTTGAACTCCTAGATGACTTTGACCAAAGGTATGGTCCTTCTTCTTAGCTGGTTATCCTTTTTGTCCTCAATTGTTATAGGTAATACATCATAAATAAGATTTTCTCGAATTTGTACTGTATCAGGTTCTATGACATGTGAAGGATGAGGAATATATTTCTAAAGCTGAGACACGTGAAAACCATCATGGAGTTTATAAAGAAAATGTGGCAAACCAATTTGATAAGCTACTGGTCCTATCTTTTTAAGGATTTAAAAAGGACCAATGAATCTTGGAGTAAGCTTTTTAGACTTTATGGATCTACCAACCCCAGTCATTGGACTGACACTCAAAAACACATGTTCACCTTCTTGAAATTCAAGGGGTCTTCTCGTTATATCAGCATAACTTTTCTTCCTGTTTGGAGAAGTCCTTATCTTTTCTTGAATCATTTTGATCTTCTTAGTGGTCTGTTGTACAATTTCTGGTCTTAACAGTAAATTCTCTCCGGACTCGAACCAACACAACAGGGTCCTACACTTACTCCCATATAATCCCTCATAAGGTGACATCCCTATGCTAGAGTGATAACTATTATTGTAGGTAAATTCTATCAAAAGGCAAAATCTTATCCCAATTCCCCCTACCTTCTAACACACAAGCTTGTAGTAAATCCTCTAATGATTGAATCGTGCGCTCTGTTTGTCCATCTGTTTCAGGATGATAGGCTGAACTAAGTCGAAGTTTTGTGCCCAAAGCTTGTTGCAGACTAGTCCAAAATCTGTATGTGAATCGAGGATCCCTATCTGAAATAATGCTTGATGGAATTCCATGAAGCCTAACAATCTCTTTGATGTATAACTGGGCTAACTTTTCAGAAGGGTATCTCATACTTAAGGGTAAAAGTGTGCTGACTTTGTGAGTCTATCCACTAGAACCCAAATAGCATCATATCCCATAGAAGTTCTTGGTAATCCAACAACGAAATCCATAGAAATACTATCTGATTTCCATTCTGGAATATTCAAAGGTTGGAGAAGTCCAGTAGGCTTTTAATGCTCAATCTTAGCCTTTTGACAAGTCAGACAAGTTGACACATACGGAGCAACTTTTTTCTTCATTCTTGGGAAAAAGAACATCTTCTTGAGATCTTGGTACATTTTTGTTGCTCCATAGTGAATACTCAGATTACACTTATGAGACTCATCCAACAACATCTTCTTTATTTCCATGTCAGAAGGTATGCATATTCTTCCTTTGTATCTTACTATCCCATCTGTTCCTTCTGAAAAATCTGGCTCCTTATCCTCCTTCATCCTTTCCTTTATCTTGAAGATATCCATCAGCTGCGTGAGCGATTTGAACTTGTTTGAAGAAACCACTTGATATCTTCAAGGTGCTCATAATGATCTTTCCAGGATGAAATTCAGATACTAGTCTTAGATCTCTGAATTCCTCGAATAATTCCATCTCCTTAACCATCATGGCTGATATGTGTAATGTCTTCCTACTTAATGCATCTGCGACCACATTAGTTTTTCCTGGATGATATAACAACTCGAAGATATAATCCTTGATGAATTCCATTCAATGTCTTTGCCTCATATTGACTTCATTTTGATCAAACAAATACTTCAGACTCTTGTGATCACTGGAAACTTCAAATTTTGCTCTGTAGAGATAGTGTCTCCATATCTTTAATGCAAACACTATTGCAGCCAACTCCAAGTCATGGGTAGGATAATTCTTTTCATGCGTCCTTAGTTGTCTAGAAGGATAGGCTATGATTTTTATTTCTTGCATCAACACGCATCTTAAGCCCATCTTTGATGCAGCACAGAATACTTCAAAGGATCTTTGCGGGTCTGGTAAAGTCAACACTGGTGCTGTTGTCAACTTCTTCTTAAGCTCCTGGAATCTATCCTCACATTCCTGCGTCCGTAGGAATTCTTGTCCTTTCCACATAAGCCTAGTCAATGGGGATGCTATCTTAGCAAATCCTTCTATGAATCTCCTATAATATCCTACAAGACCTACAAAACTCCTAATTTAAGTCACAGTCTTCGGTCATTCCCACTTTAATACTGCCTCAACCTTTGATGGATCAACAAATATTCATTCCTTAGAGATCACATGTCCTACGAATCTTACTTCCTCTAACCAAAATTCACATTTGGACAATTTTGCATAAAGTTGTTTTTCTCTTAGAACTTGCAAGACTATCCTCAGGTGTTCCTCATGTTCTTCTCTATTTCTAGAATATATCAGAATATCATCAATGAAAACAACCACAAACTTATCAAGGTAAGGTCGGAAAATCCTATTCATGTAATCCATAAAAATGGCTAGTGCATTTGTTACTCCGAAAGGCAACACTGAATATTCACAGTGTCCATACCTAGTCCTAAATGTAGTCTTTGGTATATCTTCCTCCTTAACTTGAATTTGGTGATATCTTAACCTCAAATCTATCTTTGAAAACACTACAACTCCTTTCAATTGATCAATTAAATCATCTATCCTAGGCAATGGATACTTATTCTTACTGGTCACTTTGTTCAACTTTCTATAATCCACACATAGCCTAGAACCTCCATCTTTCTTCTTGACTAACAACACGGGTGCTCCCCAAGGTGATACACTTGGTCTAATGAACTTCTTTTCCAATAGCTCCTCAATATGCTTCTTCAATTCAGCTAGTTCAGCGGGAGACATCCTATAAGGTGGTGCTGATATGGGCATTGCTCCTGGAACTAAATCTATGGAAAAATATATCTCTCTCTTAGGTGGCAAACTAGGGATGTCATCTAGAAATACTTCAGAAAAATCCTTAACCACAGGCAAACTCATCAAATCATTTTCCTATCAACTTCCAAAGAAGAGAGTAACATGTGTAGTTGGACTTCTTTTTTAAGAGAATCTTCAACTTGGTTGGCAGATATAAAATCTTTTTCATTAGGCTCAATAGGTTTAGACTCAAAGATTAGGCATTTAGTAGAACAATACAGTAGGATATGGTTATAAGAAAACCAATCCATGCCAAGGATAATATCTATGTGTGATAGAGGCAGACAGATCAAATCACCAAGAAACTTTCTATTTTCAATAATGATGGGACATTGAAAACAGGCTAAAGCAGTCATTACTAGGAAATTAGTAGGGGTAGACACAAAAATATCATAATTCAATGAAGAAACAAATAATTTCAATTTCTTCACACAATCAAGAGAAACAATGGAGTGAGTAGCACCAAAATCATACAGTAGAGCCAAGATCTTATTATTAATAATGCATTTACCTTGTATCAAATTTTCGGACCGACTGGCTTCAGCACCACTAAGAGTAAAGACCCTCCATGTGGTCTTTGGTCTTGCTGCTTGTTCGCTTCCCGAAGATGGCTCAGCTCTTTGTTGACTGGTTTGACCAGCGTAGTGTCCAATCTTTCCGCACTTAAAACATACTACTCCTTTCTCAGGATAGTTTCAAGTAGCATGATTTTTGCCACATTTGTGACAGTGCTCCTCTGCCTTCCCGTTCGACGATTGCCAGTGTAGTTGACTGTGTCCAAAGTCATAGGGTTTCTTATTTTGGTGTTCCTTCTTCTTCTGCTAAGGACCATAGTTCTTAGCCCTATAGTCTCTTTCCAAATCTTCTAAAGCTTGACACTTGTCCACCAATTTAGGAAAATTAATAATCCCATGAGTTATTATTGCCCACCTCAACTCATAACAAAGTCCCTCTTCGAATTTCTTGCACTTCCAACTTTTGTCAGGATGATATTGATAATAGGTAGAGTACTTTGAGAGAGCATCAAATTTTGCAGCCTATTCTCCTACAGACATTGCGCCTTGTCTCAAATAAAGAAATTCAAATTCCTTTGCCTTTCAAATAGTGTTAGGAAAATACTTTCCCAAAAAATTTTCTAGAAAGGATGCCCAAGTAATAGGCTCTCCAACAAGTATAAACTGTTGAGTTTCCCTCCACCGCTACTCAGCACCTCCTTCTAGCGTATACACAGCGTAAGTTACTTTTTGCTCATCGGTACAATTCATCGCCAAGAATATCTTTTCAAGTTTCTGAATCCAAAGTTCTGCTCCATCGGGATTATAACCTCCCTTAAATGTAGGCGGATTGTTCCTCTGAAAATCACTCAATCCTCCAGCTCCTTCTTTCCTTTGTCTTTCTTGACATATTTCTTGTACTAGTTCAGTCATTGCCATTTCCATTTCACGAATCGCTCCAACGGACTCATCAAAATCGCGATCCGCCCTCCTATCCATTAGTTCCTGTATATTGAGATAATATATTGGGACGATTAGTCTTAATACTCCTATGATTAAATGAGAACGAATAGTATTTGGAACCAAATATATTAGGCATATAACACCATCTTCTTTTGGAAGACGATCCTTGCAGACCCTTAACCAAGGCCTGTTTGGACATGACTTGCTCTAATACCACTTAATTATGACACCCAAACTACCCAAAACATATTTATAATAAAAAGACATAATTTATTCACCATGAAGGTAAATATCAATAATTTCCACCGATGATTTAATTAATACATACTTGGTTCAAAATATCAAATAGTCATAACATACTCAATTGACCCGGATTTCAACGTCTCAGAGCTTAGAATTTTTTTTATACATAATAAAAACAGTGTATCATACACGGGAGTGTATTCAATTATTCCTTTCGCGCAGCAAACTTCAGAATCCAACTAGTTGATAAGACTAACAACCAAGTACGTATCATCGATCTACTGTTCCTCCTCGACTAGCTCCTCGTTGACAATGACGTGGTCGTCTTGATCTAAATAATATATTATAATTCATACAATCACAAAAACACAGAGGGGTGAGTAGTGTACACACAATTTAAACGGAGGTAATAACCACACTAAAAGTAAACACAATAATATTAGTTAATAAATAACTCATCTTCTAAATCAATACATATCAATCTTTCACGTATAATGATTTCCAATGAAATAAAGCACATAATTATTATCAATAAACCACACACAAATAATATCAATTAATAAATCATCCATCTTATCACTTCTCTTTCTATCACATCTCTTTTTGGTCATTTGTATGCAACACCCATCCTAGGTACCAAAAATGACGCACTCGTGATTGGGAGTATGTGCCCGCAATCCAAGGTACCATATAGTGGCATATTACATCTCTTTGGCCATATGTATGCAACACTCATCCCAGGTACCATGCAATCCCATGTCATATGTATGCAACACCCATCTCAGGTACACTTCAATGTCGTATCACATCTTATATCGGCCAACTTTATGCAACACCTCAGCGGTACACTAGCACCAACCACGATGAATCTAGTGCTAGTAAGGATAACCTGGGAATTTCATCAATCACAGTGAATCTTATCAATCAATCACATACCAATAATATTAATTAATAAATCATTCATCAAATGAATATTTATTAATTGTCTGTTATTGTAACATCCCATAAATTCCCAAGTAAGAATTAGTGGCTCTTGTGGGAGGAATTGAGAATTTAAGGATTACTTTGTTACAATTGGAAGGAGGGCCTCATAGCAATTTTTAATAAGATGCAAAATTTTTACTTAAACCCTTCCTTCCCTACTATCTTCTCACGCCACCACTCCATCTTTCATACATTCTCATTTTCTTCTTCTCCTTCATGCCACTCTTTCCTTCTCTTCCACTCTCTCAAATGCTTCCATCCTTCTCCTAGGGCAAACATCAAGAGAGCTCCCAAGTTCAAGTCACTTTCTTCTTCCATCTTCCATTTCCAAAGCTCTTGGACATCAAAGTTCCTTAGGTAAGAACATGCTCTCCATTTCTCTTCTCCTTAGCTCAAATTCCCAATTGGGTGAATGAGTTTAAATCACTCTCTTCCACATGCAAGCTTCAAATTGGGTCAAAGTAATGAACTATGGACTAATGCTTGTGTAAATTAGGGGTTTCAAAGACCTTGGGTGGAGATTGAAGGCTATGGATTGAGAAACTTGGAGAAATGGAAAGAATTGGGACTTGGGGTTTCAACTAAAGGTAACCCACAAAACCCCCAAATTAGTGAAATTATGGATTAGATGATGGTATGAGGTTAGGTGTTGGAATTGGTTGTGTTAGATTGTAGAAATTTTGTTGCATGTGTTTGGTTTGAATTAGCTTGAATTATATCTTGTGTTTTGAAAAGTGAAATGAATATTGAATGCTTATGATATTGTATGCTTTGAGAATGATATTGAAGATGGTGTGAAATTGATGGAATTGGACCTTGGTCATCATTGTGAATTGATTTTGAGTGACTCATAATGAACTATATGAAGTTAATATGATTTTGAGGAATTGAGATGGAAGGGTGGATTGAAACTTGTGAAAAGTTGATCAATACCATTTTCCCCTATTTTGGCACAATTGGAACTAGATTTTTGAATTGGTTTTAATTGGAATTTGACTTTGTGGTCTGAATAAGAGTTGTAGATAATCCTCTTAGCTTTCAAATGCTTTTAGTTTAATTCAATTTGGAGGTCTAAAACTATATTTATGACCAAATTACTGAGACAGGGTCTATGTGAAACTATCTTTCTTTTTTTATTGCACATACCTGTCAAAGATGACTTTTTTTGACAATTAAATGTTTAGAACTGGGTTTTGTGGTCTTCATACGAGTTGTAGAGACTCGTCTTAGCTTTCAAATGCGTTTGGTTTCATGCTATTTGGAGGTCTACAACTCAAGTTATGGTAAACAAACGAACAGGGGTGCGCACACGTTTCTGGGCTATGCGCACAAATTGGGCAGGTATGTGCAATTTGTGGTCCCTGGAAATGATGCAAACCCTTCGTGGTCCCTAGAAATGATGCAAACCCTTTGTGGTCCCTGGAAATGATGCAAACCCTTTGTGGTTCCTAGAAAATTATGCATACCCGTTGTGGTCCCTGGAAAGCAGACGACTCAGATGGGGATGCTCATCCTAGTCACATGTGAGCTCAAAAATTGTGCATCGTTGCTATGCACCCATGGAAGATTCCCTGTGCACGGGGTTTCTCGTTAAAAGATTAAAAATGAGTAAATTGAAATTTAATGAATTGTGAATCTTTGTCTGGTATATACTTTCTATTTGTTGTCTCCTGTATTATTGGTGTGTATCAATTTGGTGTGTTTGACTAGGGCTTATATAATTGGGGGATTTTCCAGTTAGACTGGCTGCAATGTTGTTAAAAAACCAATTTATTAGCCGAAGGTTACTCAGTTATATGTTTTGCATATAGCTGACGGTTACAGTGTTGCAGGTTCGGAAGACGAAGAAAAAGACTTTAGCGCTTGAAGGCCTAAACTAGAGGAATACTTTGTACTTAGCTAGGTAGTCACTGCTTTCCATTTTGTACCCACTCGACTACCTGAGTCGGACATGTTTTCTCTCTGGGTCTGTATAAACTATTTTGTGATTTGGAACTAGAACAATTAGGAACCAAGTATGTATATGTGCAAGCTTATGTGTATGGCTATGTAGAATATGAACTTGGATAGTAGAAACTCTTAAATTTCGTGAAGTACTTTAAAAAAACATGGTCTTAAAATCTAGGTGTTACAGTTATCAATAAACGATCCGTCTAAACCAATCACGCACACATTATTGACAGTACTTGCCAGCTATACAAGGTATGATACAATGTCATATCACATTTTCTTTGGCTATATGTATGCAACACCCATCCCAAGTACCATACAATGTCAGGTCATATGTATGCAACACCCATCTCAGGTACCATACAATGACATATCACATCTCATATCAACCAACTGTATGAAACACCCAACCGGTACACTCTACTACCAATCACAATGAATCTAGTGTCACTAAGGATAGTCCATAAATTTCACCAATCACAACAAGGTAGTATACACAAATTAGTAGCACCAATTATAGCAATCATCATCAATTAAATAATTTCTTGAATTAATCATAAACGTATAAAAAGAGTATTCATAATAGTAATAATATCACATAAATATTATATAAATAATATTTATATAATATAATAATAACGAGAAATTAAAGCTTCTCTAAAATATAACACCTCTAATATAGCTACTAGCCCCATTGCATGTATACTAACATCTCCCTTACCTCGGTTAATTGCTTGATTTCTTCTAAAAAATAATTTGCGAAACTAGGGCCTCGAAAGCTCCTTCATTAATATTATTTGTAACACTCAAGTAAATTTTTGTTAACGTGTCGTAATTCGTATGTACGCAAAATAACAAAACTGAGGGAGAGAATTTGAAAATGATGCAAATTGTGCATCGAAGGTTAGCCTTTTTAAGGCTAAATAGTTCAATAAAATAATGCATATAATGGATGCAATTCATGAGGATTGTAAGGGAGCATTATGCTATTCAATGAATGAGGGAAATAATTGAAAGAAACATCATCATTCGATTCATGTATATCATATGGTTGTATTATACTTTTCATATATATATATATATTGAAGGCTTTGTTTGGAGAGGCAAAGCCCACTTCGGTGATCTCTACGCCTCGAGGGGATTAGTCTTCGACTATCGGTTGGGGGATACCCTTGGTTCACCAATATATATATATATATGAAAAGTATAATATATATGGTATGGTAGCCACTAGGATACTGCTATGCCTTTTTATAAATATATATTTATAAATCAAGATATTACACTATTAATCTAATATAATTACTCTGACCCATAATAGTAACGCACTTGAGCGTCAGAGTGTTTGCAGGTCCCCACTCGCCGTCGTGCAGCGCTGCCGGAGCACCTAAAGACCGAACTTCTTCCGGTGGATCCCGTCAACATCACGTCCTACCTAGGTACCTCTATTTTATGTCGTTCCTATAATTTTAGAACGCAATACATCCTGATAAGTCATTTGGTTTTCCTGAAATTGTTATCGTGTCTACAATCTATGCAATGTTTCGTTGTATTTCAGCGATTATGGAGCCTGAGAAGAAATCTTGGATCAACATTCACGTATGCCTCCTTCACTCACTATGACACAATAATCTCGCATTGATAATTCTACTCTGATCAAAGAATTCGGCATCGCTGATTACCAAAGGAACTATCACTTAGATTTTCTTCAATTGATTCATTGTCAAACGGTTTCCCCAGTCATCGACGTGGTGTATTTACAAAACTTCATTGCTTTTCCCCAAATGGCAACACTGTTGACGGATAATGGTAGCTTGTCGTTACCACATCATGCACTTGTCTGTGTGTTGAGGCATAAGTATCCATGGGATCCTGGTCAATTTTCTCTACTTTGGCAAGAACATGAAATGACTTTAGACTTTCCTCACCATCTATTTGATAATTTTCTTAAGCCAATTTTAAAGGTCAATTTGACCTTGAGAACAAGGTCAATTTTAAAGGGGAGGTAATGTAATGAACCCAATTGTAGGGGGTGGTACAATTAGTTACAACTAGTCGGTATTGGGTTGAAGTTAATTCATTAAATGGAGAAGTTACGGAAGTTACATAAGTATAAATAGGGAAAATTTAATTGTGAAAGGTGTGAAGAATATTGTGGTCTCTGGTCTCTCTGGGTCCCTTCTTTGGGAATGTCTCTTCTTCCTCCTCTCTGTTGCTGAACTTCTATTTCTTCTTCCTCTTCTATGGTTCTGTAATTTCTGATTTGGTGTTCTTGCTAGTCTCTTATAATGTTGAACAACACTCGTTGTTCATTAAAAAATTCAATTGTGACAACTGTGTCGAGAGATTTATGACCTAATGTATTTGCTACCATTACAAATGTGTAACTGTCTATAGTGCTTGTTGGTGTGATGAATGGTTAATTTTTTTATTTATTTTTGCTAAGGATTATTTTGGATAAGTTTATTTCTCTTTTTTTCTTTTGCTATTAGTTTATTTATCTTTTCTATAACGTAGTTTGTTGTCTCGCAATATATATATTTTGAAAACGTATATTTGGGTCAATGTATGTATGTGATTGGAAATTTGAATATATGAAAAATAAATTAAGAGTATAAATATTGTTCATAAAAAAAGTAAGAGTGTAAATGTTGAAAATATTAGGAAACTATTTACCAAAAAAAAAAAATTAGGAAACTAAGTAATTGTGTACACCATATCTATTTGGTAGGCAGGAAACAAATATAAGAATATTTTTATTAGGCTACAATAAAAGAAATTAATCATATGGTAAGAAATCACTAATCATCACTTCTATGGCAAAATACTAACAATTATTTATTTAAAGGTAAACCATTAATAATAATAATAATAATAATAATAATAATAATAAATGGAAACGTACAATCAATTAGCAATTCGATGCAAATCTGAAAGAGTGGTGATACTACACCGTGTTACTCATCCTATTATGTATATATCCATTTACTTGTGACATCCTAGGCACTGTTGAGGGAGGGGAGTAATCGCCGGTGCGAGAGGCACCGACAAGGAGTTGCTCCTAACAAGGCTTCTAAGCGGGAGGGACACATGAACAAATAAAACATACACCAGAATGAGACGGATCCAAAGGCTTTATAGGTATGAGACTATATTGTTGATGATAGCTTAAAGGAATTGATTTGGACTATCTATATCAAACATACATCCAGTAGCCTATCCCTTAAGAACTCCATGGTTAAGTGTGCTTGACGTGGAGCAATTAGAATTTGAATAACGTGAAGAATAACGTGTGAAGAATTTGAATACAATATGTACATCTATACAATAACGTGTTTTTCGAAATAAAAACTATTAGGAGGTTTTTAAATTTCCTAAATAATTAGAATCTTTTTGAAAACAATGTAGGGTTCACTTTCAAGTTTCTATCTCAATTTACAAAATTTTTATAATTTTTTAAAATTGCAACAATTAATTTAGATATCGTGCACTATACACTTGAAGAGTATAATGTTTTTCGAATTAAAAGTTAATAGGGTATTCTAATTGACCTAAATTGTTTGAAGCTTTTTGAAAATATTGTATTATCCACTTAGAAGTTTCTCTCTCAATTTACATAATTTTTTATAGGCAAAATTACTCTTTTGGTCCTCAAAGTATTCGGATTGACTCATATTGGTCCTAAAACTTTTTTTGATTCGTTTTGGTCCACAAACTTTTTAGGTTTGTTCATTTTGGTCATTTCCATTACTATTCCGTTAACCATGTTTAAAAAATGACACGTGTCGCAATCTGATTGGTCGATTCAAAATAATATTAATAAAAATATATGTTTATGCAAAAATATTTGAAATTTATATATTTTAAATTTAAAAAAGATTTTTATAAATTAAAAAAAACTAAATTCTTAAAAAAATCTGAATAACAACTTCATGCTCAGAAACATACACAACAACTTTCTTCCTTTTCATCTTCATCATCATTCCCACAACTTCATCTTCATCTCCTTCTTCATGAGCACCTACTTTTTTTTAATGAGCAAATAATAGTACATATATTTATGTAAACCCGTGTACAACCAGTTCAAAAATGGAGCAGAAGCTACAACGAAAAATGAGAAAAAATTTAACTACAAAAGTAGATTAGTACCTATAAGCATGAAATCGGTACAACAACAGAATCTACTATAGGGAAACTGCAAATCTCATATTGGAAAATTAAAGAAAATAAAGTTGTATTGAAAATGAATGAATGGAAAACAGCGAGAGGCTTTGAATATAAGAAGCCTCTGGAAGGTGGACCGTTATCAACCAGAGGATGAGCCATAAAACTAATAAATGGGCCAAGGCAAACGGAAGGCCCAAAATGTAAAAAAACAATAAAATTATTTTATTTAAGTAACATTATCCTCTAATACCGTCCCGCAAGCTGGGAAGTATATACTATGTACTCCCAGCTTGGAGAGCATATCCTGGAAAGCTTTTGGTTCGAGAGCTTTTGTGAATATGTCTGCTAATTGATGAGTAGTGTTGATAGGGAGGAGATCCATTAATCCACGTTGTAAACGTTCTCTGACTACGTGACAATCTATCTCAATGTGTTTCGTCCTTTCATGGAAAACGGAATTTTGTGCTATGTGGCGCGCCGAGTCGTTATCGCAGAAAAGTAAGGCAGGAGAAGTAAAAGGGACTCTAAAGTCTTTTAATAAGTAAGTCAGCCACTGTAATTCGCAAACAGTGCTGGCTAATGCTCTATATTCTGCCTCTGATGAAGAGCGGGAGACAGTACTTTGCTTCTTGCATTTCAATGAAATGAGGGAGCTGCCTAGAAAGACACAGTATCCGGTGACGGAACGCCTTGTTACTGGGCAGGTGGCCCAATCAGCGTCGCTGTATGCCTTCAATCTATGTTCTGAATCGCTTTTGTAAAGCAGTCCTTGGCCAACTTGATAGTGTCCTTGGTGTGGCTTTGTCATGTGTTGACTAAGTTGATTTACGGCATATTGGATATCCGGTCTCGTTGTAGTGAGATACAGCATTTTTCCCACTAATCTTCTGTATCGCTCTGGATCAGGATAAACTTCTGTGTCAGTGGCGTTCTTTAAGCTATCTTTTACCATTGGACTTTGTACAGGTTTCCCTGCCAGTAAACCACATGAATTAATTAAATCTAAGGTATATTTCCTCTGATTGAGAAATATCCCAGTTTTTGATCGAGCTATTTCTAATCCGAGGAAATAACGAAGTTTTCCGAGATCTTTTATTTTGAATTTTTTATAAAGTAACTGTTTTAAAGCAGTGATTTCAACATTATTATTTCCAGCCAATATTAAATCATCAACATAGTCCAAAACGACAGTAAACAGAGATCCAGAACGTTTAATAAACAAGGAATGATCATGGTGAGATTGTTTATAACGTAGGTTTCTTAACATATCAGAAAGTTTTTCAAACCACATTCTACTTGCATGTTTTAAACCATACAAAGAGCGATGCAATTTACATACAAGATTTTTATTCTTGACATTCAGACCTTGAGGTATTTTCATATAAACTTCCTCCTTTAAATCACCGTGTAAAAAGGCATTGTTTATGTCAAGTTGTTCTAAATTCCAATTCTGAAAAGCAGAGATGGCAAGTAACAAACGAACAGTAGTTAATTTCGCAACAGGAGCAAAAGTTTCAGAATAAAGAACCATAGACTGTATTAGAGCATAGTATATCAGGAATTAATAGGGAAGCAGGTTGGAAAATGTAATGATTTTTCCAGACTCTAGCAAGTCCAATCATCATCTTGCTCAGCTTGTCCTGCAAAAAACATTCATTCTTATCAAAGGGGATTTGTAAGTTCAAAGAGCAAGTAATCCTGTATACAGAAAGAATATTGAAGCTAAAATCCTTAATGTACAAAACATCAGTTATATACAGGTCTTTGCTAAAACGAACAGTTCCAGAAAAAATGGCTTTAGATCTTTCACCGTTTGGTAAATTCACAGAAATAGGAGTTATGCTATTGTAAGTTTCAAAAAAAGATAAGTCGTTGCAGACATGGTCAGTAGCACCAGTATCAATAATCCAGAAACTATTTAGGAAATTACCCTTAGAATCATGGTGAGCAGATGTGTTGTGTGTGAGACTGTTGATGCTGTAATCACCGATTTCCAATTTAACCTTTTTTATCATGTCAGCAAGCGTGGCATATTCCTCGTTTGTTAAGATCATATTAGATTTACAATTTCCAGAAGAGGTAGTAGCGGAATCTTTTGAGTTAACAGAATTAATATTGGCATCGTGATTTTTGTTTTTAAATTTGAAATTTGCAGGAAAACCATTCTTAAAAAAACAAGTATCCACATAATGGTTTTCTTTTCCACAAAAACTGTAGATCTTACCCTGATTTGGACGGCAAGGATTTTGTTTAGATTTACCTTTGTTTTGTGTGTTATTGGATTTCCAAGTATTGGTAGAAATGTTTTGAACAAACTTACTATCACCTACCTCGGTAGATCTATTTCTTTCCTGTTGTTGGACAATGGAAAAGGCCTTTGCCACATTAGGCAAAGGTTCCATGCAAAGAATCTGACGCCTAATAGTGTCATATGCCTCATTTAATCCTTTTAAAAAACATGTAACATATTCCCAATCGCGGTAGCGTTTGACACTTTCGGCAAGCAAACAAGAACAAGGAACAGTACAAGTACAAGTAAAAATAGGGTGAAGAACCTCAAGTTCTTGCCATTGGATCTGCAAATCCGTGAAATAGGTTGCAAGATCTCCATCACCTTGCTGTATAGTGTGAATCACAACAAGTAAATCAGAAAATCTAAAGGAATCGCCCTTGGAGAAGCGTTTTTTTAGATCTTTCCAAACATCAGAAGCCCTATCAAAATATGCTATACTCTGAGCGATAGAAGGACTTACAGAGCGAGTTATCCAAGATATTACCATTGTGTTGCATCTCATCCAGGTGTGATGCAAGGGATCGGTTGGCGGTGGTGTTCCAAATATTACTTGGGTTCATGCAATGATTGATGCCCTTAAGTTCAAGAACAAGTGAGACTTTATCAATGGAGAGCTTCCAAGACCGAAGCCAGATGATCCTTTCTTTCGCGCATGGTGCCGCTGTAACACAATGGTATGTTCTGGGATCAATTTGTCTTTTGAACCCGACATTTTACAAAGTATAATGTTCTTGAAAAGTACTCAAGAAAAATAGAAGGATCTTAAAGAAAGGTATTTCCAAAAGGACGTGTTTTGAAATTCTCATCTTCAAGAAGATATCTAATCTGCTAGACAAGGAAGTAGGAGTGTTCCTACCTACTTGACACATTTGAAGATTTGGCGGCAAGAGTTAGATAATTTTCGTCTGATTCCTACTTGCAGCTGCAAGACTAAGTGCTCATGCAATCTCATCCCTACCATCAATAGATATAGGGAAGGTGACAATGTGATAAGATTTTTGAACGGTTTGAATGAGCAATATGCAACTGCTCAATCCCAAATCATGTTGATGGATCCCCTTCCATCTATAGGGAGGGTGTTCTCTTTGTTTATTCAACAAGAAAGACAAATTTGGCATTGTAACAAAAGAAACCCAAATTCTAGCCAATAGTTCCAACTTCAATAGTTCAGGAAAGGGAAAATCCAAATACAAGTCCTTCAAATTGGTCTCTGCAGGATCTAAGAACACATACACAAAACACAAGATGAAAAAGATTTGCACCTGTTGTCACAAGACCGGACATGTCTTTGAGAATTGCTTCAAAAAAATTGGATATCCATCCAATATCAAGATTCAATGATGTGTTACTGAAGATGATGATGATGTAGATGATACTAGAAGCATCATGTCTCAAAGGGATGGAGGATCTCAAGTTCTTACATTCACAGCTGATAAGTATTAAGCAATCTAGGTCCTCATACAGCAAAAGTCTCAACAGAACAACTAGCTGATGCAACAACATTATGCGGTCAACCAATTGAGTCTAGCTTCTGGTGCAAGAAACAACAACAACCAACAAGGTACTATCTGCCTTACTTCAAATGTCTAGAATTCACATACTTGGGATCTAGACAATGGTGCCACATACCACATTTGCACGTCCATTGACATATTTGAGTGTCATAGGAAGATTAAACATGTCATTATCAAGTTACCCGATGGGAGTTATATCACAACTTGTGTCTCATGCACTGTGTTTTTCTCTAACTCTTTGTACCTAATTTCAATGTTAACTTAATCTCTGTTATCAATCTAACAGAATCCATGGATTGTGAACTAATCTTTTCTAAAATTGCTTGTCATTTACAAGACCAATGTACTATGAGGAGGACTGGTGTAGCTGATAGTAGAAGTGGTTTATATACCATTTAATTCAATAATTGTCATGTTAACAACTTGTGTCCTGTTAATAATTTTTGTTCCTATGATACGAACATTTGGCACCTAAGATTAGCCCATCTTTCACATGACAAGATGAAGTGTATGCACCATATGTGTCATGTTGCTAAACAAAAGCAATTCGATTTTTGAGAATATATTTGATTTGGTATATATAGACATATGGGGTCCTCTCTCAATTCTTTCTCTTTTAGGACATAGATACTTCTTAACTGTTGTTGATGATAAGTCTAGACACACTTGAATTTTTTCCATGAAAAGTAAATCTGAAACAAGTTCCTTAATTAAATATTTTGTTTTCAAGGTTGAGACTCAATTTCACATAACTATCAAGTATATTAGAAGTCACAATGGTCCTGAATTTATGTTGAATGATTGGTATAACACAAAAGGAATTCTATATCAAAGATCTTGTGTAGAAACACCTCAACAAAATGGTATTGTCGAAAGGAAACACAAACATATTCTAAGCACTACAAGAGTTATCATGCTTCAATCAAATTTGCCTAAAAACTTTTGGAATCATGTTGTGTGTCACACAATTTATCTTATTAATTGGCAACCTAGTAATTTTCTTTCAGGTGTTTAACCTTTTTAGGTTTTGCATAACAAAAGTACACACATAGAAAACTTGAGAGTCTTTGGATGTCTATGTTTTTCTACCATAGACACGAATTGGACAGCAGAGCTAGAAAAGGAGTATTTCTGGGTTACAATCCTGGAATAAAGGGCTATGTCATATACGATTTAAAAACTAGAGAAATTTATGTTTCTAGAAATGTCTCTTTCTATGAGGAGCAATTGTCTTTTCTAAAACTACTCATGAAGAGATATTATCTCAACCGACGCAGATAATTTATGGTGATCCCTTAGATTATTATTCTATAACTTGTAATGATGACATATGACATGAAGAAGTAAACATTCATCAAGAAGGTTACTCACTTGATCAAGGAGAACAAACATCTGATGTCAGGTTCTTTAAAATCTCTCACATGTCTATAGATCAGATTAAGTTTTCTGCAGCTAACGTCAAAGGTTAGAAGATTTTCTTTGTTGTTTATAATAAACACAGGCTAATTTTAAACACCCCAAAACTTTGCAAGTTGCATTCTTATTGTGAAGGACAATATCATGCGGTTGATACTTACAATTTTTTGACAAGCAAAGATGTCATTGAAATTTTCATTAGCATTAATCAAGTGAGTGCTTCTTCCACTCAACACCCCTATTAAGTCCTTTTGAAGGAGTATTTTAGCAACCTGAGGACAACTCAAAATAACAAACTTGACAATGAAAATTATTCAAAATCAAATAACATATTATTATTGTAGTTTTATTTTAATTCGAAATTGCAAGAATATATAAATGGGGCCTAAACTAGCAATAGAGAAGTTTGGCCCTTGGGCAATCCCTGAGCAACCTTTACCTTTAAATTTGGACAAAAAAACCAAATTTTATTTAACAACGTACATATTTCATTTATTAACAAAATATTCTTCTATTCATTTCACAATTGATCCCTTCAACCCCTAGAGCACCCACACTGCACAGTAGTGCTGCAATGGACACACAGTGAGATAGTTCTTGTAGTAAGAGCCAATGCATATATAGTACCCAGGCAAACCAAAACAATAATGTTGAAATTACTTTAATGCCCTGTGTTTAAAAGTACATAGTTGAACATGATATATGGGTGTAAGTAATAATATCCTTCAAAAAAAATTTCAGAGTATAATGATAGTAAGGTGTGTGTATATATTTATTTCTTTTATACCTTTATTTCCTTGTTTTCTCAAAATCCTCTAGGGTGTATTTGGTATAAGAGTGGGTTTTAGCTACTTTCCCAGGTAAGTGTTTCCTGGGTAAGTGATACCCACCTTCTCAGGTGGGAATGAAAAAATATTCCCGGGAAAGTCACTTAAACCTTCTATCAAACATGGGTAAGCTATGATTTTAAGTGAGTTTCCTGGGAATGAAAAAACATTCCCACTACCAAACGTCCCCTAGAATCAAGCAACCTTGTGACAGGTATATCTTAGAAATTGGTGACTCTCGGCATCGATTTACATTGAAAATATGAGAGAAATGCCATATTTCTCTCTGCCATTCTTGAAATAGCCCTCAAATGCAAAATCTTGAAATACATAATGAGGTGCATTTATCATGCGTGCCATGTACATATATCTATGACGAGTCACATTTTATCCATGATTTCTAACCTTATTAGACTCATTATTTGATGATGGTGCCTAATTGATTCTTTTTAACATGTTTTTATTATATTGGTCAGGCTTCATTAGACTATTATTTCTAATTTTATTTAAATTGGATTTAATTAGCCTAATAGAATTTATTATTATTTTAAGGTCATATTTGGTCGTGAAGTGAAGATTCGTTAGTTGGACGACAAGAGGATTTTTTTTATTTGTGAATGGGCCAGATTGTCACTTGAGCCGATCTTACTTTACGGTTCGGTGGCTGAGTAGGGTTGTTATATGTTATTTGAAAAAGGAATGCACTTACTAAGCAAGCAAGGTTTTCTCGGTAAACATGGCATCGGTAAGTTGGAGTTTTGTGAACATTGCATTTTTGGGAAGCAGAAAAGAACTATTTCTCTACTACAACTCATCACACTAAAGACATTCTTGATTATATTCACTCTGATCTTTGGGTTCCTTCTAAGGTTCCCTCTCATGGTGGACGTCGATATATGATGACAATTATTGATGATTTTTCTCGTAAGGTTTTTGTTTACTTTTTAAGGCATAAAAATGAGGTCTTCCCCACTTTTAAGAAGTGAAAAACTGTTGTTGAAGTCCAAATAGGGAAAAAGGTTAAGAAACTCAGACAATGGGTTAGAGTTTTGTGGAAGTGACTTTAATGAGTTTTGTGCAGAGCATGGTATTGTTAAGCACAAAACAATTCTAGGTAAGCCCCAACAAAATGGTGTTGTTGAACGTATGAATATGACTTTACTTAAAGAGCTCGTTGTATGCTCTCAAATGCTGGGTTATGGAATCGAAGTGATTTTTGGGCTGAGGCAGTATCCACTGCATGTTACTTAGTCAATCGTTCTCCAAACACGTCACTTAATTTCAAAGTTCCAGAAAAAATTTGGTCAGGTAATCCGATTGATTATTCAAATTTGAGGATTTTTGGATGTCCTGCATATGCACATGTCAGTGATGGTAAATTAGCTCCGAGAGCTATTAAGTGCATATTTCTTGGTTATGCATCTGAGGCCCAGTCGGCATCGGAGAATGCAAAGAAGGTGGTTAATAGTCCCGGAGTGATGGTTAGGCCACGGCCAAGAGAACCCTTCAGATACCGTAAGATGCGTTTTACAGCCTGGAGATGTATGGTGGTGAAAGCGTGCATGAACTGACAAACTGGATTGACAGCATAGCAGATGTCAGGTCTGGTGAGAGTGAGGTACTGAAGGACGCCAACAATGCTACGATATTCTGTTGCATCAGAGAGAGGAGCACCATCGTATGCAGAGAGCGTTGAGCCAGACGCAAGGGGTGTGGGACATGGCTTGGAGTCTTGCATATGAGTGCAAGTAAGCAAATCCAAGGTGTATTTAGTCTGAGTCAAGACTAGAGAAGTCGATGTACGTTTGGCTTCGATTCCCAAGGATATTGTTTATGGTGTTCTGATCCTAAGTCACCTAAATTAGTCCTCAGTAGAGATGTGATTTTTAATGAGGATGCATTATTATATTCTGTGACTTCCTCTACTAGTACTAATAATTTGCAGGGTACTAGCGAGAAGGTGGAGTTGGAATTGAAGCCCAGAGTTCATAATCTCGATGTTTCATCATCTACCAATGAGTCTAACATTGATGTTCATACTAATGATCAAGATGAAATTGCCACTTCTCCTATTCAGCCGCAGGGAGAGGAGTATACTATTGCCCAAGATAGACCAAGAAGACAAATTAAAACACAATCCAGATACGCTGATGATAATTTAACTGCTTATGCATTGTTTGTCGCAAAGGAGATAAATGATGGTGTTGAACCTTCTAGCTATACTGAAACTATTTCTTGGGTTGATTCTTCAAATTGGCTAGTAAAAAAATTGAGAGTCTTCACAAGAATGGTACTTGGGCTTTGACAGAACTTCCAAAAGGCAAGCGACCACTGAGATGTAAATGGGTCTACAAAAGGAAATAAGGCATTCCCGTGGTTGAAAATCCTAGATGCAAAGCACGGTTAGTTGTGAAAGGTTTTAGCCAGAAGGAAGGTATTGACTTTAATGAGATTTTCTCACCTGTTGTTCGTCATACCTCTATCTGCATTTTGCTTGCTTTTGTTGCTTTATATGACTTGGAATTGGAGCAACATGATGTTAAGACGGCTTTTCTCTACATGTAGAGCTCGAAGAAGAAATTTACATGGAGCAGCCCGAGGGATTTGTTGTTCTTGATAAGGAGCATTTAGTTTGTCGATGGAAGAAATCGTTGTATGGACTTAAACAAGCTCCAAGGCAATGATACAAAAGATTTGATTCCTTTATGATTGGGCAAGGTTATTCAAGATGCCAATTTGATGACTGTATTTATTTCAGACAATTTCCAAATGGCTCTTTTATATACTTGTTACTTTATGTTTATGATATGTTGATTGCATCACGTGAAAGTCCTTAATCAGGGAGTTGGAAACTCAACTCATTAATGAGTTTGATATGAAGAAATTGGGTGCAACGAAGAAAATTCTTGGCATGGAGATTTACAGGGATCGTCAAGCCGGAAAATTGTTCTTATCACAAAAGAAATATATTGAAAGAGTACTTGAAAGGTTTAATATAAACAAATTTAAACCTGTTTCTACTCCGCTTGCTGCACATTTCAAGATATCTGTAGACCTTTGCCCACAGACAGATGAGGAGAAGAAGCATATGTCACACATTCTCTATGCTAGTGCAATTGGTAGCCTTATGTATACAATGGTGTGCACTAGACCTGATTTAGCATATGTTATTAGCATGGTCAGTCGATATATGCGTAATCCTGGAAAGGATCATTGGAATGTTGTGAAATGGATTTTTCGGTATCTAAAAGGTATTTCTGATATTGGCTTGGTGACCAATGATGTTGTACGTTTTGTTGATTCAAACTATGGTGGTGATCTTGACCAAAGAATGTCTCTTTCTAGTTATATCTTTACTCTCTGTAATGGTGCTATCGGCTGGAAAGCGACTCTTTAGTCTATTCCTGCATTATCTACAACTGAAGCAGAATCTGTTTCGGCTACAGAGGGTGTGAAAGAGGCTCTTTGGCTTCGTGGTTTGGTTAATGAACTTGGTATAACACAAGATAGTCTTGTTGTGTTTTGTGATAGCCAGAGTGCTATTCACTTAACCAAGAATAATCGTTATCACGACAAGACAAAACACATTGATGTGAGATATCATTTTATAGGAGAAATTGTTGTTATTGGTAAAGTTATGGTAGAAAAGATTCACACGTTAGAGAATCCCGCAGACATGCTTACAAATCCTCTACCAAATGCCAAGTTTCAACATTGTTTGGATTTTGTTGGTCTCTACGGTGTTTGAAGACATGGTTATAAACAACTAGTTGAATTTGAGCCAAGGTGGAGATTGTTGAGAATTTGACTCTTGGCTCTCATTTTTATCTATTTTAATGCGTAAAACATATGGTTATTGTTTTAGATTCATTTTCAGCCATTATTTAGTTTGTGGATTATTTATGTTTGTGTAGCCTATAAAAGCATAACATGTAGTGTTCCATAATCAATTTATTCCACTCTTAAAAATAAAATTCTCATTGGCTTATAGCTTTTTCTCTCTTTATAAGAGAGAGTGTATTTTTGCTTCTTTTAATTCTTAATTGTTTACGATCTCTTACTTCCGCATAGTGCTTATACCGTAACAATTTGGGATTGTATTCATTATCTAGTTTCATGCTTAGTAGATTTAGAATCATTTTTAAACTTAAATTTGTATTTATATTTTGCTTAATATTGTGGATCAGGGGTTATAATAAGGGTGCAAGATGTTTAATCATTTATGAGTTTAACGATTTCAAGTTTTTATAGACATCTTAGGCTTTAGGGATGATTAATTTTTGAACCTGTTTTGATGAAAATGTTTGTAGCTTAGCAAAAGTAACGAATTATGGGTTAATTGAAGCTTAGTTAGTTGATTCGAAGTTGACCTAGGGATTCGATAAGAATATAAACAATCTTTTGTAACAGAGGATGGGATTGATTGCAATAAAATTAGGAAGTTTATATGTTTCTTTGTCTGTCTTTAACCCTTAATCCTAGTCCTAATTTGATTAATTTCAATATGTCAAACCCCCCGCCTCAATTTTGTGTGTTTTTGTGATGAATTTGAGCCTTTGTTTGAATGTTAGTTCTTGGGAGACGACCTGGGATTGACTGTTAGTACTACATTTAACTAATTTTATTTGACCGAGCACAACATCGATCAAAATGGAGTCATTGCTAAGAGCCATCAGTTCCTGCTAAGGCTCTTTAGTATAGTGTAGTGTAGTTAGTTAATTAGTTTAGTTTAGTTTATTTAGTTTTGTTTAGATAGATTAGTATAGAGTAGCTTTGTAGTTCATATATTTTGGTCTCTATAGTGTTATGTTCAATTGTTCTGTTTGCTTTGCAATTCTGCACGTTCACTTTCTTGTAGCTAAGGATTTCTACTAGTCCATGTTTCTCGCCTAGCGTGCTGTGAGCCTCGCTTGAGCGGCCAAGTGATGGAGGAAATTTATATAGCTGTTGTTTAAATTTTTGTTCGAAAATTATTATTCACACTTCTTTCATCCCATTTTAAGTTTTAAATGCCCAATCCCCACTTGTTTTCTTCTTGGTTATGAGATTACACAAAGTGGTGAATCGCCTTGCGCCAAAAACTTCAAACGGCCATAACTTTTGTTGTACTTATTATCATAATCGCTATTATTATATATCGATTGCGGTAGCTCGACGAGATCTAACCAACCCAGCTAGTTTTGTCACTAAACCATAGAATTCCAAAAAAGATCATTTTCTGAAAGTTTTTTAATTGTCCATGTTTTATTTGCTTATTTTTAAAACTATTTTTGGGTAGTTTTTATAGTTAGGCATTGAATTTTGCTTTAAAACTTTTTGTGGTAGTTTTGCATGATTTAAGGATGTCAATGATGCGTTTCTCCCGTTGGTATTTTATAGTTTGATGTGAATTCCCACTTTTACCCCTATTTGAAGCTATTTTGTGCCTTGTTGAATTGTTTGCATATAGTGCATGATGATGAGTTATATTTTATCCATGCTTTTTAATCTTATTGGACTCGTATTACTTGAAAAGAGTGCTAATTAATTTTATTTGATATGCTTTTATTGAATTGAGCTTTATTACACTATTATTTCTGATTTGTTTATATTGAACTTAATTAGTCTAATTAAGTTCAATTATTATTTTCAAGTAATATTTGGACAACGGGAGCATAATAGGCATTTGTGATATTGAGCTTGAAGTGAAGATTGCTAGTTTGACAATTTTAGGAGCTTATTTTTGTTTCTATTAGTAAATGGGTAAGATTGTCACTTGAGCCAAACTTAATTTATGGTTTGGTGGCTGAATAGGGTTGCATATATGTTAGATATTTTTGGGATTGGAGTCACCTACCACTTAACGAAAATAAGGGAATTGCGGGTTGATTGATGCTTACTAAGTTGCTTCGAATTGAACTTGGGATTCAATAGGAATACAAACAATCTTTTGTAACAGAGAATGAGATTTGTTGCAAATTAACCAGAAAGGCAACCTGCTTCTTTATCTTTTTTTAACCTTTAAACTAAGTTTTGTTTTTATTAATCTAAACCCTAAACCCACCGTTTGTGTGTGTGTTATGTGTCATGCGTTTGAGCTGTTGTCAGAAACATGTTGTTCTCATCTTACCGTCTTTTAAGATCCCTCTATTTTGAAAAAAAGTATATGTATTTATTTTTTTGGTGTGGATAAACATCCTTTATATTGATAAACATGTAGCTGATGTATATGTTAACTTAAATTAGGGTCATATTTACTTGCACGATATATTGTCGGCTTATGCAAAGATTCATCTGCTTAATTCGCAACAAGACATCTCCCCAAAGGTTAAAAAAGAAGAAAATCTTAAACATGAACTAAATTTGTCTACTTCTTCAACTACCCACAAATTCCTCCTGTCCATCCCTAGCTAGCTGGCTCACATTAAAAAAGTAGAGTCTCTATGTGTTATGGACCAGAGTCCCTCTCCCACTCCCATGTCGGCTAGCGTCGGAATGACAGAACCGGGGGCGACATTTGCATTCTGATTTAGGGTCATCGTAGCCGGCATAGTCCAGTTTGGCCATGAATCAGGCCCAACCATGCGGTTAGGCTTAATTATATGCACTGAACCTAGTAACAATACTATAAATACAGTGTTTTGCTCCATGTACAGGTACGTCTTACTCATTAATCACAAAAGCCCTAGCCTAAATGACTTGATCGTCAGAATTTTTGCAAGTATCACCCCGTCACCGTGGGTCAACACTCAACCTCATCTTGGCGCGAGAATCCATTGCTTATGGTGCTAAGCCTTTTCCTCATATTAAGGTAGGCAACACTATTCATGTACGAAGAGTAAGAAAACAATTTTTGAAAATAACAAAAAAAATTATTAACAAAAATATATAAATAAATAAATAAGCACATGTTAAATGTGCGACGGTGAGAGCAAGAGAATTGAGTCTATGATAACGACTCTAGCTCCACCCCAAATACTAGCACCTAAGAGGAGTATCAGTATTCAATGTTTTATAAAAGCTATCTAAACTCTATCTTTAGTCCATATGAGAATCCAATAGAGTTTAAGGGAGAAAACTAATTTTGGGCTAAAAGAGTATAATTATAAATGAAATTACATTTACCTCATCTTAAATTAAAATAAAAGGTAATTAACACATGCCACCCTTAAGGTATGATGAAAATGCATTTCACTCCGTTCTTGAGACAAAATAACTCTCCCCTTCATTTTGGCTAGCACAGTTAGTAGATACTAACGGAATATTCTCATTGCTAAAACCTTGGTTAACTTCAATATTTTTTGACATAAATTTATTTTTTAAATTACCAAAATTCGGAGATAAAGTCTCATATTGCCTAGGATAAGAACTATGGTAGCCTTTATAAGGCCCTATGCAATCCTCTCCTTGTGAGCTAGATTTTGAGGAGAGTTAGGCCTTTGTCATTTACTAAGATATAGTTTTAAAAGAAATTCCCTTAATTTTATTTATTTGAATTAAATAAATTTTATTACTTTCTATTGGTCATTCATTGACCGTATAATACAATAGTAAAAATTATTATATGGTTTCCATTTTTATTAAACGCAATCTAAATATTATTTGGTCAATATAATCGGGATTACAATTTTAAAAAGGAAAAATTAAGTGAGCAAATAAATTGATCAATAACTCATAATAAGTTACGGTAAAATAACCCATTCATTTGTTTTGAGATCAATAAAAAAAAAAAAAACTACCAGCTTATAATCCCCAATTTTAAAACAAAATATTGATTGATTTTAGCTGACTCAATTTGATAATTCTATCAAAGTTTTCTCATAAGACATAATTAAACACTTTTACAATGTTGTCATTGTTCTTATACACATAAAATAATAATAAAAGTATAGTAATTTTCTCAAATATTTTGAAAGAAATAAAATGTCTAATTTCCTACAAAACATTTAATTAAACACTATATATGAAATGTATATTTAATTAATATGATTAGATAAATTTTATATCAATGTATTTAAAAAATAGGTTAGGTGATATATAGTTTAAGAAATTATAGGTTAAATAAATAAAGGTAGCGTTTGACAGAAGTGTTTGAATAGAACGGAATAGAACACTGTGTACTGTTCATCATTGACCGTATAATACAATAGAAAAAATTATGATATGGTTTCCATTTTTATTAAACGCAATCTAAATATTATTTGGTCAATATAATCGGGATTACAATTTTAAAAAGCAAAAATTAAGTGAGCAAATAAATTGATCAATAACTCATAATAAGTTACTGTAAAATAACCCATTCATTTGTTTTGAGATCAATAAAAAAAAAAAAACTATCAGCTTATAATCCCCAATTTTAAAACAAAATATTGACTGATTTTAGCCGACTCAATTTGATAATTCTATCAAAGTTTTCTCATAAGTCATAATTAAACACTTTTACAATGTTGTCATTGTTCTTATACGCATAAAATAATAATAAAAGTATAATAATTTTCTCAAATATTTTGAAAGAAATAAAATGTTTAATTTCCTACAAAACATTTAATTAAACACTATATATGAAATGTATATTTAATTAATATGATTAGATAAATTATATATCAATGTATTTAAAAAATAGGTTAGGTGATATATAGTTTAAGAAATTATAGGTTAAATAAATAAAGGTAGCGTTTGACAGATGTGTTTGAATAGAACGGAATAGGACACTGTGTACTGTTCATCATTTGGTGCGTCAGTCAAGAGGAACGGAACAGGACACTAGGACAAATGATATTCGTTCTAATGAAAAGGGTGAAACGGAAGAGAACAGAACACAGACAGAAAAATTATTATTATTTTCATAGTTATTTTTTTATTAACAAAATAATATATATTTAAATTTATTAAGTCTTATATTATTTTTTTCCAACCAAAATTTTTTTAAAACATATTTTTTAAAAAAAATTTACATAATAAAAATATACACATAATTTATATATAATAATTTATTTTAAAAATATATTTAATAATTATATTTATTGAGAGAAATTTATATTTAATAATTTATTTTTCATAACATATTAATACAAAAATTAATATATTTTAAAATTATAATTTAGTTATACTCATAATTAAAAAAAATAAATAAATTAAAAAATATACTTTTTTATTTTTCCTTTAATTTTTTAATTTTTATCTAGTAAAGTAAAATTTTATATGTTTTACAAAAAAATATTTTCTACATTTTAATCCACACTAAATACAAAATAGTACATATGGTCCTGTTCTGTTCCATGTCACCAAACACAATACACGGTTCTATTATGTTCCATTCCGTTCTGTTCCATTCCATTCTGTTCTATACCGTTACCAAACGCTACCAAACAATATACCCTACAGATTGATTTTTAAAAATTTGGTTACGTAAACATTTTTTCCTCGGTGTTAAGTAAAATTTATTTTAATTCATTTAAATATTTTTAGTTTATATTTTTTTTATTAGAATTACATATTTTAAATCCAACATAATATTTGTAAAACACTATTTAGTCATAATCAAGGAAATTTAGAATATACTTTTTTTATTCAAAAAGTCTAAAGTTAACCATATAGTTAGAGGAGAAGAATGTTCGTTTAAAACCATACCCTAATTTTAAGACCCAATATTGCATTATGCAGTCAATCAATAATAAATGGAAACGAATACTATATATATATATGGGGAGCGATTAAATGACATCGGTGTAACTTACACTAACTCTTACACCGGTTAATAACTATTTGTCGAAGATATTTTTCACGAAACTTACATAAGATTGAAACTACTTATCCTATAGATTGTCTACAACAGTTCACATCATTCCGAAATTGTCAGGTACTCCATCAACGTACTAAATAAGTCACGTAAAATATAGTTACAAAATATATGAAATTAACAAACATTGTGATGAAGTACTGAACGATTTTTGACTCAAGTGAAATTTCATAGACATGTAATAGGTAGTTTCAGTCCTACGGTGGATTTCGTGAAAAACATATTCGACAAATAGTTATTAATTGGTGTAAGAGTTGATGTAAGTTACACCGGTGTCATTTGATCATTTCTCTATATATATTAATCAAATAAATAAAATTTAAACTCTTTTTTTTTAAAATATGTATTTTAATCAAATTTTAATTTAATCCTAATTTTGTTTGTCAAAAAATATTTTAATTCAATTTGGATAATTTTAAAAGATTAGGTTAAAATGTCTAGAAGTTAACCATAGTTTGAGGAGGAAAATGATCCGTTAGCATCTATTTATGGTGCTAACCGAAATGGAGGGAAGTGTAATTTTACCTCGAGAATGAAACTTCATCCATACCTCAAAGGTGGTATGTGTTAATTACCAAAAAAAAAAATAATGATGAGCTCGAACCTAAAACGTGTGAGACGTGAGATGATATCATACTCCACTACTCCACCAATCCATTGGCGCTTCCTTAAAATTCTTTCAAAACTGCAAAATCACGAAAGACATCTGCCTGAGCCTTCTATTCTAGAACATCGTACCATATAAAACATCCTGAATAAAAAATAATCTCTCCGGTCCATATATTATGTTGTTTAAGGTTTTTATACACATATTAAGAAAATAATAATCATGTCATGTTTTTTTTACCTTATAGATTAAAATACCCCTATTAATTCCTTGGATATACAATAGGTCAATAAATGAGAGTATAATTTGACACATGCATTTCTATAATCATTAAATAAGTGTATGACTGGAAAAAATTAATTAATTATGCTTTGAAAATGTAAGAGCAAGTCAAATGGGAGTTCTTACTTGGGATGCCTATGCTTAAGAACCTCTGGTAAGAACCAAGTCCCGTTAGAGTGTGTTGACTGGATATGGAGTTCTTATTATCTTTGTGTAGCTGAAGAGGAGAGAGAGGACGATATTATGTAATTTTAATTTTTAATAATGAATTTTAATTTTAATTATGTATTTTTCATTTAATTTTCAATTTTCAATTTTATATTGTTATTTATTATTTTATTAATAAAATTATATCATATTATATTATTAGTATAAATTTCCTCAAAACAAAATATTATTAGTATAAAAAAAATTAAAGATCAAGAGGAATTATGAAATTCAAATGATAATTATATATATGAGATAGTTAATTTGTGGAGTCCATCCAGTATCCATAAAAGGAGTTCGTGTGACATTGTTCCATTGGAGTGATTGAGATGCTTAAAAAAAAAAGTAATGTGTACACAAAGGATTCCAGTAACATATTATTTAATATGTAAGATCTCTCATAATAACTCTTGCGTTGAACTTGCTCAAAAGCAACAACACTTTTGAGAAAAAAAGAGAGTCTAAAATAATATAACATATGGAAAGGAAAGAGTAATAAATTCACAAACGAATATTTAATATATATATATATATATATATATATATATATATATATATATATATATATAATTTTGACAGAATTGGATCACAAATAAGAACAAGCTATATTGTGCGCTATAGGGCTCCGATTGAGGCCGTTCAAAATGGAGGTGAAAGATCTCGTTCTAAACAACGATTTTAGCTCAGGAAACACTCAATTTGGATGGATAAAAGTCGAGTTAGAGCCAGGAGATATTCTGGGCAGAATTTGAAAGGAAGCTTGCTCTATTTTTATGAGTTTTGATGATATAAGAAAAGGGATGTAAAGGGTTTAAGTGGAATCACACCACTTAAGAAAGGCTAAACACACAAAGGGATGGAAATCCTTTGATAAGTCAAATGAATTCTTGAAGGCTAAACACTCTCTCACAAGTTTTCTAATTTATAGTTTTTGTTTAAGTTGTAATAAGGCCCAAATGTGGTGACAATAAGATGATGTCATTAGGGTGATGTCATTAGGATGACATTATAGTCATGTGCACCACTTAGTGAAAATATTAGTAGAGCACTAGTTAGTCTTAGTGGAACACTAGTGAGTGGAAATAATTAAGGAGCACTAGTGGATTTTGTAGAGTTTTTGTGGCTGCCACCTTAGCTATAAAAGGGGCACCATTTTATCAAAAACAACATGATGTTCAAATATAATTTGTGAGAGTGATTCTCCTCTTTGTGTTCTTGAGTGATTCAAGACACATTTTGGCTTATCAAAGGTTTCCACCCCCTTTGTGTGTTTAGCCTTCCCGAAGTGGTGTGATTCCACTTGTTTCCCTTCCATTCCCCTTTCATTCCTTATAAAAACCTACCTAAAAAATTGCAAGAACACCTCCTTTTGCCCAGAATTTTCGTGCTCAAACAACCCCAAAAATTCATCCATTTTCATCTTTATTCAACCCATTTTTTTATCCAATTCTGTCAAGAAATTAATCCCATAATTCATTCCTCAAACCTCATTTTCCAACCAAAATGATCAAAATTCCTCTTGTCTTTTGGAGCGCCACCTAGCCTTCATCCTCCTAAGAGATTTTCCGGCTAATCTATTCCTAGATGGTCCTTTTCCGCATTATATATATATATATATATATATATATATATATATATATATATATATATATATATATATATATATAAAAGGAGGGATCAAATAACACTGGTGTAACTTACACCAACTCTTACACCGGTTAATAACTATTTGTCAAGGATTTGTTTCACGAAGATTAAAACTACTTATCGTATAGATCATGTTTACAAAATTTCACATCATTCCGAAATCGTTTAGTACTCTATCACAATGCTTTTTATTTTCATATATTTTAGAACTATATTTTACTTTTTTAGTACGTTGATGGAGCACTAAATGATTTCGGAAAGATGTGAAATTTTGTAGACATGATCTATACAATAAGTAGTTTCAATCAGTTTCGTTAAACATATGCTCGACAAATAGTTATTAACCAGTATAAGAGTTGGTGCAAGTTATACCAGTGTCATTTGATCCCTCCTATATATATATATATTAACCACCTGATTCATTGATTGTCACATTTAATATACATTACAAGTTCAAATTGTAATTCTTGACTAAAAAAAGAGAGATAATAAATATTCTTAAAATAACATTTATTTTTATAATAAAAAATTAAAATAAATAATAAAAAAACTAAATAATAATAATAGTTATAAAAATAAAAATAAATAATAATGAAAATGAATAATAATAATAATAATAATAATAAATATCAATATAAATAATTGAAATAAAAACAGTAGTAAATAAAAATAATAATAAAATTAAATACTAATAATAATAGTAATAAAAAATTTAATAATAATAGTATTAATATTAAAAGGAAATAATAATAATAATAATAATAATAATATTAGTAGTAGTAGTAATAATAATAATAATAGTATCAATTTTGATATCTCAGACTCACACCAAACATTGGATATATATGATAAGAGTTTATCAAGGCTTAATAAACTCTTATTATATCCTGTTATCAAAACCACAATTCATTGAGTAAACAAGAGGAGAAATCAAACAAAAATGGATGCGAACATTGAAAATGACAAAGGAGGGGATTCGATATGGAAACTTTCTGATTCTCTTCTATCACCCATAATTTCTTTTCTTCCTGCTAATGAAGCTGTGAAAATGAGTGTGATCTAACGCTTTAAACCATTGTGGAAAAACTCACCAAGCCTCAATTTCAACCCAAAGCTTATGTTGAACCCTAATTTGATCAACTCGGTGATTGAAACCCACACTAGCCACTTAGAAAAATGCAAAATCGTTCACCTCAACGAGAGCCGCCAAAACGAGGACATTTTGTCGTGGATGGTGAAACTTTTGGAGGAGAAGGAGGTGAAAGAGCTTTCAATGGAGTGAGTATTTGGACAATAAACACTCTTCGGTGAGACGAAATTCTTTCACCTTATCTTTACCTTTTGATATTACTTCTCGTTTTCAAGTGCTTGAGTTGAAGAACTATGCACTTAAGATCAATTCACTACCTAATGGTGAGAGTCCAAACAATCTCACAACACTAAAACTCACCTATGTGTCACTAACACAAGATATGCTTGAAGGGATTCTCTTAAATTGTTTGTGTCTTGAGAAGCTAAGTCTTGTTGAGTGTAAGTTTGATAAAGGTGTTAAGATTCATAGCAAGAGTGTGAAAGTTTTGGAACTTACAGGAATGGTGGTGCAAGAAATTCATGTTTGTGCGGAGAAACTTAGTGTGATGGAGGTTGATACAATGATTTGCAAGCCAACGGGATTGGCTATTGAGACACCAAATCTTAGGGCTTTTCATTCTCGATGTAATTTAGAATGTGGAGTGGTTAAATCTTTGAGCTTCGAAAGAATTGTTCTAACGACAAGAGAGATTCTCCAATCTTGTATCAGCACCTTGGTAAGTACCATTTCTTCATTCTCAGCTCAATTTAATGTGTGGATTGATTGATGCAAATGCAAATCCTTCTTGGTTTGAGGGGGAGTTGCACCTACATAATACAGGCTCTCGACTTCAAACCTCTAATTAATCGACTATTGAATTATTAACGGAATGGTTGAGAATTTTTTTGTTAGAGGTTGAAGATAAGAGACTGTAGGTACAACTATCGCACAAATTCAAGAGGATTTGCACTTATTGATATTAGGTTACTTTGGGAGTAGAGTTCCTTGTTCTTGGCTCAAAACTAGTGATATTTTTAACTCTTCTTTTTTTGTTTCACTTTTTTAATGGCTAAGGTTCCTGGAGCTCATCATCGCCATGCTAATATCTTTGAGAATTTGGTGACTCTGAGTATTGATATGAATTTGAACACTCTAAGAGATGCCATTCCACTTGCTTTTTTCCTTGGATTGTGCATTTGTTTTGAGAATCTTCATATTAATAACAAGGTTTGTCTATAATCCATATATGCTATGGTTTTATTTTTGTGGTATCTTGTTTTTTGATGTCCCCAAATTATGTCCCCAATCATGTCCCACCAATATCGTCACGTCATTAAAATATTTTCTTTAATTTTAATCTTTAATTTTCTAATTATTTTTTTTAATTACGTGACGATATTCTATTGATGGGACATAATTGGGGACATGATTTTGGGGACACATGATTTTAATCCCTTGTTTTTGGGTTTTGGTTCTCATTACCCCTTTAATATTCATTCTAAATAAGATGCATGTTTTTTATAGGCAAAAATATTGATTGAGTAGAAGGAGTATTGATAACACATAGATATCACATCTACTCTGAAATAATAATCCTATCGTGTTATCTTTAAAATATCAATTGTATTTATAATTTTTAAATTTTTTATTTCGAAACATCTATATCAATATATATACAACTGAGAATGCCACAATAATTATATAAATTGTAATATTTTAATGTGTTTAGATAACCCTAAACCGTGCTCACTTTTAATTAATAATTGTATAAATTGTCATATTTGTTAATTTTAATTAATACTATATTTATGTGTACTGTATTTCATATATAACCCTATTGTTTATCATCGATAAGCAAATTAATCTCCCATAAGGACGACATCACGAGTTTAAATCTAAAGAAAGCATATTTGTTGAAAGAGAAATTAAAGTTACCATCAATATTTTCTCCACTGAAATTACGGGTGATAAATCCAAAAAAAATAATAATATGGTGGTGGATTTTTACATATATATATAAGCATGTGCCATATTGTATTTGTGCTAGTTTGGTTGTAGTTTATACTTTATATGCTGATGTGAATTACATTTCTTTTATAGACTTAATTATTATTTCCAAACGTAAGCCTCATGGTTTCTTCCAACAGGTTATAGATAATGTCGAAACAAATTATATTGGTTCTTTAAATCTCTCCCCAGATGCACCTATATTATTATATCCCAATACAATGTTTTGGGAGAGGACACCATTTGGTAAATATGTAAGCAACAAACTAAAGAAAGTTCAGATAACTGGATATAAAGGGAAATGACTTGACATGGAGTTTTTCAAGTGCTTAATAAGGAATGGTAGAAATATAAATAGCATTACCATTTGCTTTGATGATAATTGCACATAGAAAGGAGGTGTACGAACATTGTGTTTGCTATCTCTTGCAAGAGCCTCTGAAAATGTATGCATCACTCTGAAACCTGGGAAGGAGTACATGGCAAGGGTTGGTGGCAATATGGGAACTTGGATCTCAACTTTGAAGCTGAACTAATATTAATTATAAATTATATGTTTTCCTAATGTATTTTCAATTAAGAATATAATAATTGAACCTTTGATAAATTAAAATGATCGTGAAAAACTTAATCGATGAATCTACTCATCCTTTTAATGCGTCTCCTCTTGATTTTGTTCATTTGTTCAATATCATTAATGTTCGGTCTTAGAGTTGATTTCAAGTAAAGGTTGTTTTGTTCTTTTTTTTTTCTTATTGGTGTATATATATATAACCACTCATTCTTGTATTTCTATGGATAGTTGATTGCTTGTCATTAGCTTCTATTATCCCAGGTACAGATTTGTTTCATATATTCTCTTCATTGATCACAAAAAAAAATATGTGAAACACTCCACGCATCTCCTACGACCCGATTTGATCTCGGGTCAGGAATTCACTAAGCCTATCACCCCTTTATATATTTAGTAATATTAAAGATATTTTTTTGCTATTTAAATTTAGTTTTGAATACGCACGAATACTGGTACAATTTATCCATTGCAGGTCTTACTTGTTGGTATTCATGTGTGCTGTTTTTCGTCAATTGGATGCAGAATGTAGACCTTGGGATTAAACCCAATGACCACATAGTCATTTTTAATATATATATGTGGTTTGCTAACGTGCACCCACTTAAGGAGTGCGTTAGCCAGTTATAACTTGAAATTTTAAAATATACCCACAAGGTGTAGCTTGCTAATGCACTCTTTCTATAAAACAAGCATTAGCAAGTTATAATTAGATATTTTAAAATACAGCCAAAATGTGTAGCATGCTAACGCACACCTTCTCAAATATAGGTTGGTGTACGTTAGCAAACCCATATATATATGTCTATGCATATATATATATATATATATATATATATATATATATATATATATATATATGGACACAAACTTAATATTCATTAAATTTAATATTAATTTAATTTAAAATATTTATAACAATATTAATATTATATATATATGTATATATCTATTAATATTCGTTAATATTTTTTAATAATGGAAATGTATTAAATTTACTAATTAAATATGGAATTTTTTACCAAATAATGAAACTTTGGGCATTTATATATGTACATAAATTAATATTTATTAATAATTTTTATTAATGTACTCATAAATTATTATATAATAATGTTCATTAAAATAATATTTTTTGTTATGTGACATGTATTAATTTTATGAAATAAATCCTGATTTTTTAATAAATAAAAAAAGTTTGGTCATATATATATGCATAGACATAAATTAGCATTTTTATTTTATTTTATTGATGTATATATACAATAGTTTATATATATATTAATATTCATATATTTATATATCTTCATATATTATCTTTCATTAATAATTTTTATTTATGGGCATTTATTAATTTTATTTATTAAATATAGTTTTCTTACTAAATAAAAAAATTGGTCATACATATATGTATGCACAGAAATTAATATTCACAAATAATTTTTATTAATTTACATATACAGCATTTTATATCAATATATATTAATGTTAGCTGTTATTTAGTCTTCTAGCTAAATATTGCAAAGTAGTCTCTCGTTGTATTCTATTAGTTCTTTAATTTTTGCCAATTAGTCCTATTTTCACAATTTTGTTACATTAAAAGCTATAGGATATAAATAGCTTTCTAACTCTCAATTTTATATCAGTTTTGATCTTTTTCTGCAATTGGAGTTTTCTTCAGTTCTCTTTCTTTTGCTTCCACTTATTCATCATGTTAAACTCTGTAATCAGGACAATTTTCAACATGGTATCGTAAGCCCTGGTTGTGTTTCTTTTCTTTCTGTTTTCTTTTCATTGTGTTCCATTAAGATCCTTCTCCTATGGCTGGTTCTGAATCTTCAAAAGGAGTAAATCCAATCATCTATCCTTCGAACCCATATTATCTTCACCCGAATGAGAATCCCAGTGTTCCAATTATTACTTTCAAGCTAAATGGGGAGAATCCATGGATTGTGAACTAATCTTTTCTAAAATTGCTTGTCATTACAGGACCAATGTACTATGAAGAGGACTTGTGTAGCTGATAGTAGAAGTGGTTTATATACCATTTCATTCAATAATTGTCATGTTAACAACTTGTGTTATGTTAATAATTTTTGTTCCTATGATACGACATTTGGCACCTAAGATTAGGCCATCTTTCACATGACAAGATGAAGTATATGCAGCAAATATATCTTTTTATTAAATGCAATAAAATCAAGTTTTCTTGTGAGACTTGTCATGTTGCTAAATAGAAAAGAATGTCTTTTAACAATAGCAATTCGATTTTTGAGAATAAATTTGATTTGGTACATATAGACATATGGGGTCCTCTCTCAGTTCTTTCTCTTTTAGGACATAGATACTTCTTAACTGTTGTTGATGATAAGTCTAGACACACTTGAATTTTACCATGAAAAGTAAATATGAAACAAGTTCCTTAATTAAATCTTTTGTTTTCAAGGTTGAGACTCAATTTCACATAACTATCAAGTATATTAGAAGTCACAATGGTCCTGAATTTATGTTGAATGATTGGTATAACACAAAAGGAATTCTATATCAAAGATCTTGTGTAGAAACACCTCAACAAAATAGTATTGTCGAAAGGAAACACCAACATATTCTAAGCGCTACAAGAGCTATCATGCTTTAATAAAATTTGCCTAAAAACTTTTGGAATCATGTTGTGTGTCACACAATTTATCTTATTAATTGGCAATCTAGTAATTTTATTTCAGGTGTTTCACCTTTTTAGGTTTTGCATAACAAAAGTACACACATAGTCAACTTGAGAGTCTTTGGATGACTATGTTATTCTACCACAGACACGAATTGGACAGCAGAGCTAGAAAATGAGTAATTCTGGGTTACAAGCTTGGAATAAAGAGCTATGTCATATATGATTCAAAAACTAGATAAATTTATGTTTCTAGAAATGCCTCTTTCTATGAGGAGAAATTGCCTTTCTCACTCAAACCATCTAAAACGGCTCATGAAGAGATATTATCCCAACCGATGCAGATTATTTATGGTGATCCCTTATATTATTATTCTATAACTTGTAATGATGACATTTGACATGAAGAAGTAAAAATTCACCAAGAAGGTTACTCACTTGATCAAGGAGAACATACATGTGATGTACGGATACCAGAACAGATTAAGATTTCTGCAGCTAACGTCAAAGGTTAGAAGATTTTCTTTGTTGTTTATAATAAGCACATGCTAATTTTCAAGTTGTATTCTTATTGTGAAGGACAATATCATGCGGTTGACACTTACAATTTTTTGACAAGCAAAGATGTCATTGAAATTTTCATTAGCATTAATCAAGTGAATGTTTCTTCCACTTAACGCCCCTATTAAGTCCTTTTGAAGGAGTATTTTAGCAACCTGAGGATAACTCAAAATAACAAACTTGACAATGAAAATTATTCAAAATCAAATAACATATTATTATTGTAGTTTTATTTTAATTTGAAATTGCAAGAATATATAAATGGGGCCTAAACTAGCAATAGAAAAGTTTGGCCCTTGGGCAATCCTTGAGCAACCTTTACCTTTAAATTTGGACAAAAAAACCAAATTTTATTTAACAACGTACATATTTCATTTATTAACAAAATACTCTTCTATTCATTTCACAATTGATCCCTTCAACCCCAAGAGCACCCACACTCCACAGTAGTACTGCAATGGACACAGTGAGATAGTTCTAGTAGTAAGAAAGCCAAAGGTAAAAGCAGCTTATTGGAAAATGTGAGAGGTTTTTTATCTCATAAATAAATAATGTTGAAATTACTTTAATGGCCTTTGTTTAAACGTACATAGTCGAACATGATATATAGGTGTAAGTACTAATATCCTTAAAAAAAAAAATTTAGAGTATATTGATTGTCAGGTATGTGTATATACTTATTTCTTTTATAACTTTATTTCCTTGTTTTCTCAAAATCCTCTAGAATCAAGCAACCTTGTGACAACAGGTATATCTTAGAATTTGGTGAGTCTCGACATCGATTTAGATTGAAAATATGAGAGAAATGCCATATTTCTCTCTGCCATTCTTGAAATAGCCATCAAATGCAAAATCTTGAAATACATAATGAGGTTCATTTACCATGCCATGTACATATATCTATGACGAGTCACATTTTATCCATGATTTTTGTAACATCCCGAAAAATCCATAAAAGAGACTTAGGACTTAAGGGATTTGATTGTAATCTACAAAGAAAAGGAAGAAGGATTAGTTGCAAGTAGAAAGGTCAAAAGAGGGTCAAAGATAACATGAATATTTGAATATGCACTGTCATATTCGAATAATATTCGAATATGCACTGTCATATTCGAATAGTATTCGAATATGCTTGTCAATATTCGAATAGTATTCGAATATGCTTGTCAATATTCGAATAGTATTCGAATATGCATAGTAATATTTGAATATAGAAGTGAAGAACAGGAGCCTTATATTCAAATAGATATTCGAATATGGACCCCAAAGTCTATAAATAGGGGTGCCTTGTCTCCAAAACTGGTTGTTCCTCAGATTCCTCGCTCTTCACACTCTCAAAACTTTTGTCCCAAACCAACTACGCCTCAACTCCTTCACCTTAAGGCTTTCATCTCATAAGACTAAGGTTCCAAATGGATTGATTCAGATTCAGAGGCAACTACAGCGAAGGAACCGGAGTAGGAGATTGGATTTGGAAGTGAAGGAGAAAAAGATTCACGGAAGTTCCAAGTAACCCTAAAACCCCAAATCTAGGACACAACAAAATGTTTGGAACATGTAATTAGGGACTATGGATAATATGTTAGGAATTGGTTGCATTAGGATTATGTTTGATGCTATTTGATATGTCTATGTGACGTTGTATGATATGCTTGTATGATGCTGTATGTTTTGAATATGCAAACAGATGATGCATGCTTATGAATTTGAAATGAAGAAGTGTATGTAACAGACAAGGGTTTCTAGATTTTAATGTGGAAAATTGATAAGAGGACTCTTGATGTTTTGTTAAACTATTTTAAAAGTATAAGACCAGAGTTAGTATGGAATCAAATATGTATCTGAATATGGTCTTCCATATTCAGATAGATATTCGAGTATGACACTTACGACTTATAATATTCAAACATAGGATGCATGAGAACGTATATGTATCTAAAAGAAAAAGTGGAAAAGAAAATGATTGGGGGCTATTACCAGAAGGAGTAATAGTTCTTGCAGACCTGTAATGGGTAATGACTCTGAGAAAGAGAAATAATTGGGAGCTAGTACCGGAAGGGGTATTAGTTCTTCTAGACCTCTATTTGAGGTGAGACGTGGACTCTGGCTAGGGACGCTTACCAAGGTTTGCAGAGAGCTCTATAGTGCTATTGCCATGCACATGGTGGACTCCCGCGTGCACCGGGTTTCCCGATAAAAGAAGAAAGAAATGAAATGGAAAATGATGATGCATACATACTTATGTGTTTGTTAGTTTGTGCTATTGTGTGTTTGTTTGTTAAAGATTGGATTTTGGATGGTTTTCTAGTTAGACTGACTGAACAAAACTATTTTTACTACCGATGGGTTACTCAGTTATATGTCGAACATATAACTGACGGTTACAGTATTGCAGGTGGCTCGGACTCGGAGGGTGTCAGCACGTAAGTAGTTTTGCAGCCCTTTTCTGTTACTTAGGTAGTAATTAGTGCCTTGTATGGCTACCTTAGCTGGACATGTACATATTGTGTGGACCATAGTTAAAACACTGATGTATATATTCGTATTTTGATATATGTATATATGTTGTTCAAATTCCGCTGTGTTGTTTTAAAAAAAAAAACCGTAAAAATCTAGGTGTTACAATTTCTAACCTTATTAGACTCATATTATTTGATGATGGTGCCTAATTGATTCTTTTTAACATGTTTTTATTATATTGGTCGGGCTTCATTAGACTATTGTTTCTAATTTTATTTAAATTGGATTTAATTAGCCTAATAGAGTTTATTATTATTTTAAGGTCATATTTGGACAGTGAGGGTATAATAGGCATTGAAGATATTGGTCTTAGAAGTGAAGATTCGTTAGTTGGACCATAAGAGGATTTTTTTTTATTTGTGAATGGGCCAGATTGTCACTTGAGCCGATCTTACTTTACGATTGGTGGCTGAGTATGGTTGTTATATGTTAGTTTTTTAGGGATTACAACCACCTCTTACATTATACACTATTTTGTTTTCTATTTTAGGGGTTTTATATTCAGTTTCTCTTTTTTCTTCTTCGTGTTGCTTTTATTTTTATTTTTGTTGATTCATCTATTCATGGAAGGCTAAACTCTTGTTATTACGTTTTTTGGGCTAGATTGCAACCATATTATAGAGGTTTTTTTTTTATTTTGTTTGTGTTTCATTTATAGTTCTTCATCATCTAATTATGTTTTTGAGCTTCTTTAGGTTTGAGCATAGTTCTGAGTTGCATGATTAAATATGGGATTTAGTTTTCTGTTCGAGTCTAAAAAGGTTTTCATGGTTTGTGTTGAGCATTTGACTCTCAAAGTACGTGGCTCTCATTTTTATCTATTTGAATGCATAAAACATATGGTTATTGTTTTAGATTCATTTTCGGCCATTATTTAGTTTGTGGATTATTTTCCTTTCTCTAGCCTATAAAAGCATAACACGTAGTGTTCCATAATCAATTCATTCCACTCTTACAAATACAATTCTCATTGTCTTATAGCTTTTTCTCTCTTTATAAGAGAGAGTATATTTTTTCTTCTCTTAATTCTTAATTGTTTACGATCTCGTGCTTCCGCATAGCGCTTATACCTTAACAAGTGGTATCTAGAGCACTTATTCAATTAGGAATTTATTATGTAATTTTTACCACGTTGGACATTGAGAAGTTTGATGGCAAAATTAGTTTTGCTATCTGGCATGTCCAAATGACAGCCGTTCTTACTCAGAACGGATTAAAGAAAGCTTTGGACGGGAAGTCAAAGAAACCGACTTCCATGACTAATGAGCAATGGGACGAGTTGGATGAGAAGGCGATTTCGGCAATTCAACTTTGCTTATCCAAGGAGGTTCTTCGTGAAGTAGCAAGTGAAAATACTACTGCTGCATTATAGGCCAAATTGGAATCTTTATATATGACGAAGAGTCTTGCAAACAAGCTTCGTCTTAAAGAGTGCTTGTATACTATCTGTATGTCTGTACGTACTTCTATTCAATCTCACCTTGATGAGTTTAATACTATAGTTATGGATCTGGCAAATATTGATATTTCAATTGATGATGAAGATAAAGCTATTTTGTTGATTGTCTCTTTATCGTCCACCTATAAACATTTCATAGAAATAATGTTGTATGGTAACAATGACACATTATCCTTTGAAGATGTTAAATCAAATTTATTGTGTAAAGAAAAATTTGATCTTGAAGTTCATTCTGAAGAAAAAGGTGAAGGTTTAAGTGTTAGAGGCAGAACTCTAGAAAAATGGAGTAGCAGTTTCAAAAACTCCAGGTCTAAATCTATATGATACAAAAAGGACAAAACTTGTCGTTATTGCAAGAAATTTGGGCATGATATTTCTGATTATTTTATATTGAAGAAAAAAGAAGAAAAAAAGAATCTCACCAACCTACTGAAGCTGCTAATATTGAAACCGATTCTGACGTTGATTTATTATCAGTTGTTAGTTTTGAGAAAAGGAGTAAAACCGAATGGATTTTTTATTCTGGATGTACTTTCACATGTGTCCTTATAAGGATTAGTTTACCACTCTTGAAATTGTTGATAGTGGTGTTGTCTTGATGGGCAATGAGGCCCAATGCATGGTTGCTGGAATTGGTACAATTCAAATCAAGACTCATGATGGTATTATACGTACTTTGACAAAAGTTCGTTATGTTCCTGATTTAAAACATAACTCGATTTCTCTTGACACCCTTGAGTCTCTTGGGTGCAAATACTCAGCTGAAGGTGGAGTTCTGAAGATATCAAAAGGTGCCCTTATTTTGATGAAAGCTAACTGTATTAGTAGTTTATATGTCTTGCAAGGTTCTGTTGTGATAGGTTCAACTGTTGTATCATCTTCCTTGTCTGATTCTGACGTCACAAAATCATGGCACATGCGCCTTGGTCATATGAGTGAAAAAGGAATGCACTTACTGAGCAAGCAAGGTTCTCTCGGTAAACATGGCATCGGTAAGTTGGAGTTTTGTGAACAATGCATTTTTGGGAAGTAGAAAAGAACTAGTTTATCTACTGCAACTCATCACACTAAAGACATTCTTGATTATATTCACTCTGATCTTTGGGGTCCTTCTAAGGTTCCCTCTCATGGTGGACGTCGCTATATAATGACAATTATTGACGATTTTTCTCGCAAGGTTTGGGTGTACTTTTTAAGGCATAAAAATGAGGCCTTCCCAACTTTTAAGAAGTGGAAAACTCTTATTGAAGTCCAAACAGGGAAAAAGGTTAAGAAACTCATAACAGACAATAGGTTAGAGTTTTGTTGAAGTGACTTTAATGAGTTTTGTGCAGAGCATGGTATTGCTAGGCATAAAACAATTCCAGTTAAGCCCCAGCAGAACGCTTTTGCTGAACGTATGAATAGGACTTTACTTGAAAAAGCCTGTTGTATGCTCTCAAATGCTGGATTATGGAATCGACGTGATTTTTTGGCTCAAGCAGTATCTACTGCATGTTACTTAATCAATCATTCTCCACACACATCACTTAATTTCAAAGTTCCAGAAGAAATTTGGTTTGGTAATCCAGTTGATTATTCAAATTTGAGGATTTTTGGATGTCCTGCATATGCACATGTAAGTGATGGTAAATTAGCTCTGAGAGCTATTAAGTGCATATTTCTTAGTTATGCATCTAAGTCTAAAGGATATCGTTTATGGTGTTCTGATCCTAAGTCACGCAAATGAATCCTTAGTAGAGATGTGATTTTTAATGAGGATGCATTATTACCTTCCGTGACTTCCTCTACTAGTACTAATAATTTGCAGGGTACTAGCGAGAAGGTGGAGTTGAAATGGAAGCTCAGAGTTCCTAATCTCGATGTTTCATCATCTACCAATGAGTCTAACATTGATGTTCATACTAATGATCAAGATGAAATTGCCACTACTCCTATTCTGTCGCAGGGAAAGGAGTATACTATTGCCCGAGATAGACCAAGAAGACAAATTAAAATACCAGCCAGATACGCTGATGATAATTTAACTGCTTATGCATTGTCTGTCGCACAGGAGATAAATGATCGTGTTGAACCTGCTAGCTATACTGAAGCTATTTCTTGTGTTGATTCATTAAATTGGCTAGCAGCTATGAATGAAGAAATTGAGAGTCTTCACAAGAATGGTACTTGGGCTTTGACATAACTTCCAAAAGGCAAGCGACCATTGAGATATAAATGGGTCTATAAAAGGAAAGAAGGCATTCACGTGGTTTATGATCCTAGATGCAAAGCACGGTTAGTTGTGAAAGGTGTTAGCCAAAAGGAAGGTATTGACTTTAATGAGATTTTCTCACCTGTTGTTCGTCATACCTCTATCCGCATTTTGCTTGCTTTTGTTGCTTTATATGACTTGTAATTGGAGCAACTTGATGTTAAGACAGCTTTTCTACATGGAGAGCTCGAAGAAGAAATTTACATGGAGCATCCCGAGGGATTTGTTTTTCCTAATAAGGAGCATTTAGTTTGTTGATTGAAGAAATTGTTGTATGGTCTTAAACAAGCTCAAAGGCAATGGTACAAAATATTTTATTCCTTTATGATTGGGCAAGGTTATGTAAGAAGCCAATTTGATAACTGTATTTATTTCAGACAATTTCCAAATGGCTCTTTTATATACTTGTTACTTTATGTTGATGATATGTTGATTGCATCACATGACAGGTCCTTAATCAGGGAGTTGGAAACTCAACTCAGTAATGAGTTTCATACGAAGAAATTTGGTGTAGCGAAGAAAATTCTTGGCGTGGAGATTCACAGGGATCGTCAAGCCGGAAAATTGTTCTTATCACAAAAGAAATATATTGAAACAACACTTGAAAGGCTTAATATGAACAAATGTAAACCTGTTTCTACTCTGCTTGCTGCATATTTCAAGCTATCTGCAGACCTTTGCCCAGAGACAGATGAGGAGAAGAAGCATATGTCACACATTCCTTATGCAAGTGCAATTGGTAGCCTTATGTATGCAATGGTGTGCACTAGACCTGATTTAGCATATGTTGTTAGCATGGTTAGTCAATATATGCATAATCCTGGCAAGGATCATTGGAATGCTGTGAAATGGATTTTTCGGTATCTAAAAGGTACTTCTGATATTGGATTGGTGTTTGATAGAAGCAAGACTACAACCAATGATGTTGTAGGTTTTGTTGATTCAGACTATGGTGGTGATCTTAACCGTAGAAGGCCTCTTTCTGGTTATATCTTTACTCTCTGTAATGGTGCTATCAGTTGAAAAACGACTCTTCGGTCTATTCCTGCATTATCTACAACTGAAGCAGAATATGTTTCGGCTACAAAAGGTGTGAAAGAGGCTGTTTGGCTTCGTGGTTTGGTTAATGAACTTGGTATAACACAAGATACTCTTGTGTTTTGTGATAGCCAGAGTGCTATTCACTTAACCAAGAATAATCGTTATCACGAAAGACCAAACACATTGATATGAGATATCATTTTATACGAGAAATTGTTGTTATTGGTAAAGTTGTGGTTGAAAAGATTCATACGTCAGAGAATCCCTCAGACATGCTTACTAAGCCTCTACCAAATGCCAAGTTTCAACATTGTTTGGATTTGGTTGGTCTCTACTATGTTTGAAGACATGGTTATGAACAACTAGTTGAATTCAAGCCAAGGTGGAGATTGTTGAGCATTTGACTCTCAAAGCAAGTGGCTCTCATTTTTATCTATTTTAATGCATAAAACATATGGTTATTGCTTTAGATTTATTTTCAGCTATTATTTAGTTTGTGTATTATTTTTCTTTCTGTAGCCTAAAAAAGCATAACATGTACTGTTCCATAATCAATTCGTTCCACTCTTACAAATACAATTCTCATTGTCTTATAGCTTTTTTGCTTCTTGTCGCAACCAGGGTCGCGACAGGGACGGCGATAAATTAAACAATGGAGTTGCCACCGAGATTTATTAAAGAAAACCTCAGAAAAACCTAAAAAGAAGGTCTTTGAAACCATGAATGAGTTCGGGAGTCGATTACGTGTAGGGAAGGAGTTAGCACCCTACGACTTCTGCTAAGTAAGCGGTTACCTTTTAGTGCAAATATTTGTTAATTTTAAGAAATATTTAAAATCACTCAAAAAAATTTACACTTGTTTATTAACGAGAGGAAAAAATATTTTATTTATTTATTTAAGCTTGACGGGTTTGTTTCCCGCTCCTACGTATCCTCGGCTCGGGGAGGAATCAAAACCACGCGGTTCTGAAGGTTTTTTATGGAAATGATTGATTTCAAAAAGGGGTAGGTTCAAGTCAGCAGTGAACCCAAAATCTAAAGGAAGCAATCGCAACTCAGTCATATTTTAAGAGAAATATATATTCCTTTTTCTTTAAAACAAAGTAAGGTCTAGAGAAGATTAATAAAGAAAACACTTGGGTTTAAGTTAGCACGAGACTACTTAGTAAACCCAAGCTCGACAATTTGACTCTGAAGGAAGCCTTCGCAACTCAGTCAGATCAAGAATCATCGTTCATATATTTTTTGAAAGTAACAATAATAATAATAATAATAAATAAATAAAATTTAACCAAGAAATAAAAATCAGGCTTAAGTTAGCACAAGGCTACTTAGTAAACTTAATTGGACTCCGAAGGTAGCACTAGCAACTCAGTCGGGTCCAAAATTAATATGTTACTAAAAAAATTTTATTTTTGAATTGGTCAAAGCCCACCAAAAATAGGGTGGTGCAGGAAAAAAAACATGAAAGATCTACAAACACACAACAAAGCCAAAGCACAACAAGAGGGGATCTAAATTGCAATAAAACACGAAAATATTACTAAAAAATAGGGGTGGTGTAAAAAGCAAAAATGCTTGCCTGAAAAAAAGAAAGAAAAAAGGAACAAAAACGTTGGCAGTAGCACCACGTTGTCCTCTCCCTCCTCCAACAGTGGCGGTTCATGGCAGCACCGGCGAAGGTGAAAAAACATGGTTCTTGGTCGAATTGAAAACAAGGGTGTTTGGATACGGCAAAAGGGAACGACGTAACGGCGGAACGACGTCGGTGACGGTGACGGACTTTGACGGTGCGGCGATGAGCGTGTGACGGTGGGTGTTGGCGTGTCGGCGATGGGTGCGTATATGTGTTGTGTGTGTGCGTGTGTTGACGACGTGAGAGAAAGAACAGAGGTAAAAAAAATAAGTAAAATAAAATAAAAAACAAGATATAAATGGGAATAGAGCTTCATTAATGAAGTGAAAGGGAGAATGAAGGGTCTATTTTTACTCATTTTGGCCAAATGGTTCTATAAATAAATAAACTAATTTTGTACCGAATGCATAATGAATATGAATAATGATACATAAGAAGAATTCAATTATTGTGATAACAAAATCATACCTGCGAAGCTTGTTCATTGTGATGTTGTTTGTTTTCCACCGTTGAATGAAATAGAATTCCTCCTTTATACTCTTAAAAAATAAATTTACGAAGTATTTAATTTCTCTCTGTTCTTTGTGCTCTTTTTTATTACGTAAAAAAAATCTCCTTCCCTTTTTCTTCTCTGAGTGAAGATAAAAGTTTTTATAGGGAGAATTTAAGCCTTGTCTCTAATTAACAGAAACAGACCCATGTCTCCCTACTACTCCTAATTTTTTGGCATTTTCAATTTGTAGAGAATAACTGCACTCCACTTCTTGTTTTGTTTCATTCCTTTTTTTTTATTTCTTTAAAAATTACTTGACTAAGTGAAGTAATAATAATAATATAATCCCTTACTGTTAAGATATCCACGTTTTCTTTCTCTTTTTTTATTCAGGCATACGTTTTTGCTTTTTACACCACCCCTATTTTTTGGTAATATTTTTGTGTTTTATTGCAATTTAGATCCCCTCTTGTTGTGCTTTGGCTTTGATGTGTGTTTGTAGGCCTTTCATGTTTTTTTTCTGCTCCACCTTATTTTTAGTAACTTATAAATTTTGGACCCGACTGAGTTGCTGGTGCTTCCTTCGGAGTCTAATTAGGTTTACTGAGTAGCCTTGTGCTAACTTAAGCGTGGTTTTTATTTCTTGATTAATTTTATTTATTTATTACTATTATTATAATTGTTACTTTCAAAAAATATATGAACGACAATTCTTGATCTGGCTTAGTTGTAAATGCTTCCTTCAGAGTCAAATTGTCGAGTTTGGGTTTATTGAGTAGTCTTGTGCTAACTAAAACCAAGTGTTTTCTTAATTAATCTTCTCTAAACCTTACTTTGTTTTTAAGAAAAAGGAATATATATTTTTAGCCTTTAAAATATTTATTTCACTCTTGTGTGAGTGATGAACCATAGGATAGAGAATTCTTGTACATATCTAGTTTGTTTTGTACGTTAGCTGTGGTAGTATGCTCTTGCACATCCTATATTATCCTCACACACGTTTTGGACTCTATACCCAAGCCCATGCTACCCTAGGATTAGGAGGGGGCTAGGCGGATGTCACTGAGGGGCCTTGTGCTCACTTGGTAGTCGTTTACTCTCCGCTCAGATTGTAATGGTGACACATGGTCATACTAAGAGGGTCCTTCCTACTTATGACTATGCATGAACTGTGACCTTATCATACTGTAAGGCCAATCTGGGGATCTTTAAGGAGTTAGATATGCCCTTAAAACTACATACCGTGCAATAAATGTATATGTATATTCAAATCTACATGTATATATGTCATGCATTGCATTCAAGTGACTACGCTAACCTCTTTCTCATTAGCAGTTTCTAAAAATAATAAACAAAGTGTTACCCCGACATCCTTACCGAACACACTCCCTAACAAGAGTCATGGATGAGCTGGAAAAACGGAATGTAGAAATGAGAAACAATATCGATGAGATGAAAATCCAAATGTTAGAAATTCTAGAAAAGTTGGATGCTCTCGGACGGAAAGAACCAGAGGGTACCACTCAGGGGCCAGTATATGGCCCGAGTTATCAATTTGGCTTTAATCTAGTATAAATGGGACCAATACCATTGACTATGCAAGTGCCCCAGCAGATTCATGTTGAGTCATCCGAAGTTTAGTGGCCGCCCTATGGTCTCCCACCTGGTTACACCCCCCCGACAGCTCAGGACTCACAAATTGTACAGATTCATGAAGAGCGGAAAAATCGTTGTAGCTATTAGTGATGGTGAGGCCAAGAAGTTTGGAAACAACAAAAACAAAGAGGGGGATACCCATAATGTGACAGCCGATCAAAGAAACCAATGGAAACTTGCATCCAAGAATACCCTACTTTTCAATATCAGATGCCTTATCCATATCTTGCTCATGCATCTCACATTCAGTATCAACCATCATATCCTCAAGTAATGCTTTCCACCCCACCTATGATCCAAACACAAACGCATTCAACCACACAAATTCAGCCAACACAATCCCCTACCCAAAGTCCTAACTTCATCCAAATCCAAAAGCGGTAATACAATGAGAAAAAACGAGTTTTTGATCCTATTCTCGTGTCTTATACTGAGTTATTCCAGAAACTGAGCAGCAACTCTCTGATGGTACTGTCCCATTAAACCCAGTCCAACCTCCATACCCGAAAGGATACGATGCAAATGCAATGTGTGAATACCATGTCGGGGCAATAGGGCACTCTACTGAGAACTGTTATGGGTTGAAACATAAGATACAAGATTTGATCGATGCTAAGTGGTTAACCTTCAAGGAAGAAAGTCCAAATGTCGGGAGTAACCCGCTTCCCCATCATGAGGGACCATATGGAAATTAGTGAACATCAATGGTGGGTCCAAAGGGAAGGAGTTTGGTGTTGCTCGTGTCACCTAGGCTAGGATGTCCTTATGTTTTTATTATTTTTAGTCTTCAAAATAATTGTGTAACGCAAATCCTATTGCTCTGTCCAAGGCTTTAGGATGTCTTTTGTATGGACTCATTTGTGACATTTGGTTAATGTTATTCCTGTTTACATGTGATTGCTCATTCAAATAAATTTAAAGTTAATCATGTTTTGTCCTACGGTGTATTTTTCTCAATTTTCAAAAGTCTTCCGTATATGTTAAAGACAATGGCCACATGAATTTTGTTTTTCCTCTGAAATTGCATTTGTTCGTACGTTCTCGTTGACAAATTTAAAGTTAATAAAATGATCGTTAAAAAGTAATTTTGATGGAAGATGAGGTAAATACAAGACCCTACCTATAAATATTCTCGAAGCAAACTCTGATAATGATATGAGGCATTCTTTGGTTTTCCAAACGAATGATTTTAATTCCTAGTCACCCCGTTGAGCCTAGAAGTAACGATTTTCCATGCTTTGACCCATAAATTATAATTTAACCTTGGGGATGGGTACCATTTCGACAAAATTTACAAATCATTCAAGCATCAAAAGGATCATTTCCTTTCTTCTACCTAAATAAATTATTTATTTCTAACCCCTTTGGGCCTCAAAAAACAAGAGAGAGAAGATCTTTCATACTCCCACAAATAAATAATGCCCGCGTCATGAAGAATTCAAAAGTAAAATGTGTGGTTCTTGATTCCTATACAAAACAAAAGTGTGATTGAAGCCTAAAAAGTAGAGAAAAGAAAAAAGATCAAGGGATCCAAAAAGTGTAAGCTTGATCATTAAAAAAAAAACATAATTCTTCCAATGTTGGATTCAAAACCACAAACCATCAAAAGAAAAATTCTCTTCATGCCTCAACATAATCTTGGTGCCTTTATATCCTTTCTTCTTAGGCCAACTCTTTTACCCTTAGCCCCATTACAACCTTCAAAATCCTTTGGATAACTTGAATGCAATGTAAGTTTTATCGAAGTAGGAATGAAAGAAGAATTAAAGGAAGACGGATGGGGTTTGATAACAAATTTTTGAGCCTTTTTCCTTTTTGTTTCTTTAACCACCAGCCTTGGCCACGTTACAAGTTTTAAAAGACCTTGTTGAATCTTAGTTTGCTGGGATCACACGTGTGATTCCATTAAAAGGGAAATTAAATAATAATTGGGGCAATAAGACTGATTCCTGCGAATTCTTGCTAAATCTTGGTGCCATAACTTTAATTTCAATGACATGATCATAGGATTAATTTGTTGTTTCGAAAAGAGAATGAAGGATATGGCAAACATTTGACAACCAGGAATTCAATAAAATGTTGATTTGGGAGGACACCAAAGTCATGAGGTCATTGACTTAAATCTCATAATACTGGGGCAATCTTTTGAGAATTGAGATTTCTTAATACTAGGCTTAAAACAAAGTTTGAAAAGTTCCCATGATCCCATGTTTCTATCAAAAATTTCTGAAATGAGCAATTACCATCTTCTCTTTTCATGCATTGCAAATGCCAAATGACAATCTTAGAGTAGGAAGAGTTAGCAATTCGAACTGGGGCAATCTCAATAACACAAGTAGATATTGTCTCGGCCTTAAAACTGGGGCAACTGATTATGCTGTGGCAAGTGATTATGCTGGGGCAATTGGCATATAAGCTATCAACTGGGGCAATTATTCTCTAAACCTTGTTGGGCAATAATTAAGGTCTCAGAACCGTGACATTGGTACTCCAAAACACCATATTATCATCAATAAGATGGACCCAACCTTCCCGCTCATCTATAAATATCAGGCACATGGTACCGTAAGGATTAAAGGTCTTAAGTTATATAGAAGATTTGAATCAAATTTGAGATCTATGCATTCTCCATCTTACATGAATTACTTATGCCATCCATGCATCTTACAAGAAGAGCCATGCATATAAGCGTTGATTTGCATCACTCGAGTAGGCCTCCGAACCTTATTCTTGTGGTCAATGTGTTTTTACGTCCCTCACCTACTATCTAGTCTACACTTCAAGGTCCTCGAGCCTTCTACATCCTAGGGTCCTCGCACCCTCTTCATTTAGGGTCCTCGCGCCCTCTTCGTCTATGGTCCCCGAGCCTTGCACAATTTAAGATTCTTGCACCCTCTTCATTTAATTTAAGGTCCCCGAGTCTTCGGCATCCTATGGTCCCCGAGCCTTGCACAATTTAAGGTCAATGCGCGCCTTTAGCATCCTAGGGTCCCCGTGCCCTCTTCATATCAGGTCCCTGAGCCTTCTACAATCCAAAGGTACCCACGCCTTTAGCATCCTAGGGTCCCCGTGCCTTTTCTTCATTTAAGGTCCCCAAACCTTCTACAATTATCCCCGCCTTTTGCATCCTAATGTCCCCAAGCCTTCTACATTTAAAGGTTTCCGTACCTTCTACATTCAAAATTTAATATGATATTTTTAGTGGAATTAGTAGAGGGGCAACTATGAATACTAAATTTAATCCTACTACTAATAATATAATAAAGTGCATAAGTGGAATTTGAACCCCACACCCTTTGTTTTACAAAGCAACAGCATACCATTAGGCCACAAACCAAGTATTGATATAAGTTCAATAATCAATAATTATATTATATAATTATGAAACTTTTAGATTTTAAATTCTTCTATATTTATAATATAAATACCAATAATAATATTCATATACTATTTAAAAATATTTCATATATGTGATTTAATTTTAAAATATTGACATGCTTTAATCAGTAATATGAAATTTGGTTCGTAAGTCTTGTTTAAAGTTACAAATTTAATATGATATTTTTTTTATACTCTCTAAATTTGACTTATCAAGTATAAACATGAAATTAAATTCTTGGTTAATATATTTATTTTAAGAATTTTGTTTATGTATGATTTGAACATGTAAAATTTAAAGTATAAATATGAGGTTCTTTATATATATATATTTTTAATTTAATATATATATCTGAGTCAACATTGATCCCATGAGTCAACCCGAGTCGACCTAGTGACCCAATACCTCGACCGAGTCAATTATTGACCCGAGTTTGATAACACTGTAATGAAGCTCTATTCCCATTTATATCTTTTTTTTTTAATTTTTATTTTATTTTACTTATTTTTTTTACCTCTGTTCATTCTCACGCTGTCAACACACGCACACACACAACACATATACGCAATCGCTGACACGCCAACACCCACCATCACACGCTATCGCCGCACCGTCAAAGTCCGTCGCCGTCATCCACGTCGTTCCGCCGTTACGTCGTTTCCTTTTGCCGTATCCAAACACCCTTGTTTTCAATTCAACCAAGAGCCATTTTTTTTCGCCTCCGTCTGTGTCGCCATGAACCGCCGCCGTTGAAGGAGGGAGAGGACGACGTGGTGCTACTGCAAAGTTTTTATTAGTTTTTTCTTTTTTTTCAGGAATGCATTTTTGCATTTTACACCACCCCTATTTTTTGATAATATTTTCGTGTTTTATTGCAATTTGGATCCCCTCTTGTTGTTCTTTGGCTTTGCTGTGTGTTTGTAGGTCTTTCATGTTTTTTTTTACTTTGTGTACCACCCTATTTTTTGTGGGCTTCTCTCAAGTAAAAAATAAAATATTATTTTTAGTAACTTGTTAATTTTGGACCCAACTGAGTTGTTGGTGCTTTCTTTGGAGTCCAATTAGGTTTACTGAGTAGCCTTGTGCTAACTTAAGACTGGTTTTTATTTCTTGATTAATTTTTTTTATTTATTACTATTATTATTATTGTTACTTTCAAAAAATTATGAACGACGATTCTTGATCTGACTGAGTTGCGAATGCTTCTTTCAGAGTCAAATTGTCGAGTTTGGGTTTACTGAGTAGTCTCGTGCTAACTTAAACCCAAGTGTTTTCTTAATTAATCTTCTCTAAACCTTACTTTGTTTTTAAGAAAAAGGAATATATATTTCTCTTAAAATATGACTAAGTTGCGATTGCTTCCTTCAGATTTTGGGTTCACTAGGGACTTGAACCCGCCCCTTTCCGAAATCAATCATTTCCATAAAAAAAAACCTTAAGAACTACGTGGCTTTGATTCCTCCCCGAGCCGAGGATACGTAGGAGCGGGAACCGAACCCGTCGAGCCTAAATAAATAAAAAAATATTTTTTCCTCTCGTTAATAAATGAGTGTAAATTTTTTTTTTGAGTGATATTAAATATTTTTTAAAATTAAATTTTTTTTGCATAATTAATTAGAAGGTAACCGCTTACTTAGTGGACGTCGTAGGGTGCTAACATCTTCTCTACACGTAATCGACTCCCGAACTCATTCATGGTTTCAAAGACCTTTTTTTTTAAGTTTTTCCAAGGTTTCCTTTAATAAATCTCGGAGGCGACTCCGTTGTTTAATTTATCGCCGTCCCCGCCGCGACCCCGGTTGCGATACTTCTCTTAATTCTTAATTGTTTACGATCTCGTGCTTCCGCATAGCGCTTATGCCGTAATAGTTTGGGTTTGTATTCATTATCTAGTTTCATGCTTAGTAGATTTAGAATCATATTTTAACTTAACTTTGTATTTATATTTTGCTTAATATTGTGGGTCAGGGGTTAGAAGATGGGTGCGAGATATTTAATCATGTATGAGTTTAACGATTTCAAGTTTCTATAGACATCTTAGGCTTTAGGGATGATTAATTTCTGAACCTGTTTGGATGAAAATGTTTGTAGCTTAGCAAAAGTAACGAATTGTGGGTTAATTGAAGCTTAGTTAGTTGATTCGAAGTTGACCTAGGGATTCGATAGGAATATAAACAATCTTTTGTAACAGAGGATTGGATTGATTGAAATCAAATCAGGAAGTTTATATGTCAAACCCTTAACATGTCAAACCCCCGCCCCGATTTCATGTGTGTTTGTGATGAATTTGAGACTTTGTTTGAATGTTAGTTCTTGGCAAATGACATAGGATTGATTCTTAGTACTGCATTTAACTATTTTTATTTGACCGAGCACAACATCGATCAAAATGGACTCATTGCTAAGAGCCATCAGTTCCTGCTAAGGCTCTTTAGTATAGTGTAGTGTAGTTAGTTAATTAGTTTAGTTTAGTTTATTTAGTTTTGTTTAGATAGATTAGTATAGAGTAGCTTTGTAGTTCATATATTTGGTCTCTATAGTGTTATGTTCACTGTTCTGTTTGCTTTGCAATTCTGCAAGTTTACTTTCTGGTAGGTTAGGATTTCTAATAGTCCATGTTTCTCGCCTAGGTGTGCTGTGAGCCTCGCTTGAGGGGCCAAGTGATGGAGGAAATTTATATAGTTTTTGTTTAAATTTTTGTTTGAAAATTATTATTCACACTTCTTTCATCCCATATTAAGTTTTAAATGTCCAATCCCCACTTGTTTTCTTCTTGGTTATGAGATTACACAAAGTGGTGAATCGTCTTGCGCCAAAAACTTCAAACGGCCATAACTTTTGTTGTACTTATTATCATAATCGCTATTATTATATATCGATTGGGGTAGCTCGATGAGATCTAACCAATCCAGCTAGTTTTGTCACTAAACCGTAGAATTCCAAAAAAGACCATTTTCTAAAAGTTTTTTAATTTTCCATGTTTTATTTTGCTTATTTTTAAAATTATTTTTGGGTAGTTTTTATAGTTAGGCATTGAATTTTGCTTTAAAACTTTTTGTGGTAGGTTTGCATGATTTAAGGATGTCAATGATGCCTTTCTCCCATTGGTATTTTATAGTTTGATGTGAATTCTCACTTTTACCCATATTTGAAGCTATTTTGTGCCTTGTTGAATTGTTTGCATATAGTGCATGATGAAGAGTTATATTTTATCCATGCTTTTTAATCTTATCGGACTTGTATTACTTGATGAGAGTGCTAAGTAATTCTATTTGACATGTTTTTTATTGGATTGAGCTTTATTAGACTATTATTTCTGATTTGTTTATATTGAACTTAATTAGTCTAATTAAGTTTAATTATTATTTTCAAGTAATATTTGGACACCAGGAGCATAATAGGCATTTTGTGATATTGGGCTTGAAGTGAAGATTGCTAGTTTGACAATCTTAGGAGCTTATTCTTGTTTCTATTTGTAAATGGGTAAGATTGTCACTTGAGCTCATCTTAGTTTAGGGTTTGGTGGCTGAATAGGGTTTCATATATGTTAGATATTTTTGGGATTGGAGCCATCTACCACTTAACGAAAGTAAGGGAATTGCGGGTTGATTGATGCTTAGTAAGTTGCTTCAAATAGAACTAGGGATTCAATAGGAATACAAACAATCTTTTGTAACGGAGGATGAGATTTATTGCAAATTAACTAGGAAGCCAACCTGTTTCTTTATCTTTTTTTAACCTTCAAACTAAGTTTTGTTTTTATTAATCTAAACCCTAAACCCACAGTTTGTGTGTGTTATGTGTTATGCGTTTGAGCTGTTGTCGGAAACATGTAGTTCTCATCCTACCGTCTTTTAAGATCCCTCTTTTTTTTTATAGGGAAAAATATATGTATTTATTTTTTTGTTGTGAATAAACATCCTTTATATTGATAAACATGTAGCTGTTGTATGTGTTAACTTAAATTAGGATCATATTTACTTGCACGATATAATGTCGCCTTATGCAAAGATTCATCTGCTTAATTCCCAAGAAGTCATCTCCCCAAAGGTTAAAAAAGAAGAAAATCTTAAACATGAACTGAATTTGTCTACTTCTTCAACCGCCCACAAATTCCTCCAGTCTATCCCTAGCTAGCTGGCTCACATTAAAAAAGTAGAGTCTTTATGTGTTATGGACCAGAGTCCCTGTCCCACTCCCATGTCGGCTAGCATCGGAATGACAAAACTAGGGGCAACATTTGCATTCTGATTCAGGGTCATCGTAGCCGGAATAGGCTATTTCGGCCTTGAATTAGGCCCAACGATGAGGTTAGGCTTAATTATATGCACTGAACCTCGTAACAATACTATAAATACAGTGTTATGTTCCATGTACAGGTACGTGTTACTCATTAATCACAAAAGCCCTAGCCTAACTGACTTGATCGTCAGAATTTTTGCAAGTATCACCCCGTCACCGTGGGTCAACCTCATCTTAGCGCCAGAATTCATTGCTTATGGTGCTAAGCCTTTTCCTCATATTGAGGTAGGCAACACTATTCATGTACTAAGAGTACGAAAACAATTTTTGAAAATAACAAAAAAAAATTATTAACAAAAATATATAAATAAATAAATAAGCACATGTTAAATGTGCGACCATTCGGTGAGAGCGAGAGAATTGAGTCTATGATAACGACTTTAACTCCACCCCAAATACTAGCACCTAAGAGGAGTACCGGTATTCAATGTTTTATTAAAGCTATCTAAACTCTATCTTTAGTGAATATGAGAATCCAATAGTTACAGGGAGAAAACTAATTTTCAGCTTAAAGAGTATAATTATAAACGAAATTACATTTACCTCATCTTAAATTATAATAAAAGGTAATTAACACATATCACTCTTAAGGTATGACAAAAATGCATTTCACTCAATTCTTGAGACAAAATAATATTCCCCTTCATTTTACTTAGAACCGTTAGTAGATACTAATGGAATATTCTCATTGCTAAAACCTTGGTTAACTTCAATATTTTTTAACATAAATTTATTTTATAAATTACCAAAAATCAAATTAAAATTTTTTTGTTATATAAAATTAGGATTAAAATATATAGTTTTAAAAGAAATTCCCTTAATTTTATTTTTTGAATTAAATAAATGTTATTACTTTCTATTGGTCATTCATTGACCGTATAATACAATAGTAAAAATTATGATATGGTTTTCATTTTTATTAAACGCAATCTAAAATATAGTCGGGTTTGCAATTTTAAAAAGGAAAAATTAAGTGAGCAAATAAATTGATCAATAACTCATAATAAGTTACGGTAAAATAACCCATTCATTTGATTTGAGATCAATAATAAAAAAAAAAAAACTATCAGCTCATAATCAAGGTAATTTAGAATATATTTTTTTATTCAAAAGTCTAAAGTTAACCATATAGTTAGAGGAGAAGAATGTTCGTTTAAAACCATACCATAATTTTAAAACCCAATATTGCATTATACGGTCAATCAATAATAAATGGAAACGAATACAATATATATATATATATATATTAATCAAATAAATAAATTTTAAACTCTTTTTTTTAAATATGTATTTTAATCAAATTTTAATTTAATCCTAATTTTTTTGTCAAATAGTATTTTAATTCAATTTTGATAATTTTAAAAGATTAGGTTAAAATGTCTAGATATTAACATAGTTTGAGGAGGAAAATGATCCGATAGCATTTATTAACAGCGTTAACCGAAATGGAGGGAAGTGTACTTTTACCTCGAGAATGGAACTCCATCCATACCTCAAAAGGTGGTACGTGTTAATTACAAAAAAAAATAATAATGGTGAGCTCGAACCTAAAACGTGTGAGACATGAGATCATATCACACTCCACTACTCCACCAATCCATTGGCGCTTCCTTAAAAAAGAGTCTAAAACAACATAACATATGAACGGGAAAGAGTAATAAATTCACAAACCAATATTTAATATATATATATATATATATATATATATATATATATATATATGGGATGGATCAACTCACGTTGGTGTAACTTGACGTCAACTCTTACATTGTGTATAACTCTTTAATCAATAATTTTATTAGAAAACCGACCAATAGATTAAAGGTTTTTAGTATATAGATCATAACTACAAAGTTTCACGTCGATCCGAAATCATTTAGTATTCTATCAAGGTCCTAAAAGATTAATGTAACATATAGTTTCATAAAACATAAAAAAATAACAATAATTTAATGAAGTACTAAACCCACACGGTTAGCATTTATTTGATTGAAATAAGGTCAAAATAGAAAAAGTAGAAAACATTTAATAAACGTTCGGTTACTCCTCTTCTACAAAAGATCAAAACCACAATTCATTGAGCAAACAAGAGGAGAAATCAAACAAAAATGGATGCAAACATTGAAAATGACAAAGGAGGGGATTCGATATGGAAACTTTCTAATTCTCTTCTATCACGCATAATTTCTTTTCTTCCTTCTAATGAAGCTGTGAAAACGAGTGTGATCTCTAAACGCTTTAAACCATTGTGGAAAAACTCACCAAGCCTCAATTTCAACCAAAAGCTTATGTTGAACCCTAATTTGATCAACTCGGTGATTGAAACCCACACTAGCCACTTAGAAAAATGCAAAATTGTTCACCTCAACGAGAGCTGCCAAAACGAGGAAATTTTTTAGTCGTGGATGGTGAAACTTTTGGACGAGAAGGAGGTGAAAGAGCTTTCAATGGAGTGTGAGTATTTGGACAATAAACACTCTTCGCTAAGACAGAATTCTTTCACCCTATCTTTACCTTTTGATATTACATCTCGTTTTCAAGTGCTTGAGTTGAAGAACTATGCACTTAAGATCAATTCACTACCTATTGGTGAGAGTCCAACAAATCTCACAACCCTAAAACTCACCTACGTGTCACTAACACAAGATACGCTTGAAGGAATTCTCTCAAATTGTTTGTTCCTTGAGAAGCTAAGTCTTGTTGAGTGTAAGTTTGATAAAGGTGTTAAGATTCATAGCAAGAGTGTGAAAGTTTTGGAGCTTACAGGAATGGTGGTGCAAGAAATTCATGTTTGTGCGGAGAAACTTAGTGTGATGGAGGTTGATACAATGATTTACAAGCCAACGGGATTGGCTATTGAGACACCAAATCTTAGGGCTTTTCATTCTCGATGTAATTTAGAATGTGGAGTGGTCAAATCTTTGAGCTTCGAAAGAATTGTTCTAACGACAAGAGAGATTCTCCAATCTTGTATCAGCACCTTGGTAAGTACCATTTCTTCATTCTCAGCTCAATTTAATGTGTGGATTGATTGATGCAAATCCTTCTTGGTTTGAGGGGGAGTTGCACCTACATAATATAGGCTCTCAACTTCAAACCTCTAATTAATCGACTATAGAATTATTAACGGAATGGTTGAGAATTTTTGTTAGAGGTTGAAGATAAGAGACTGCAGGTACAACTATCGCACAAATTAAAGAGGATTTGCACTCAGTGATATTAGGTTTCTTTGATAGTAGAGTTCCTTTTTCTTGGCTCAAAACTAGTGATATTTTTAACTCTTCTTTTTTTGTTTCACTTTTTTAATGGCTAAGGTTCCTGGAGCTCATCATCACCATGCTAATATCTTTGAGAATTTGGTGACTCTGTGTATTGATATGAATTTGAACACTCTAAGAGATGCCATTCCACTTGCTTTTGTCCTTGGATTGTGCATTTGTTTGGAGAATCATCATATTAATAACAAGGTTTGTCTATAATCCATATATGCTATGGTTTTATTTTTGTGGTATATTGTTTTTGGGTTTTGGTTCTATTACCCTTTTAATATTCATTCTAAATAAGATGCATATTTTTTATAGGCAAAACTATTGATTGAGTAGAAGGAGTATTGATCACAAATAGATATCACATCTACTATGAAATAATAATCCTATCGTGTTATCTTTAAAATATCAATTGTATTTATAATTTTTAAATTTTTTATGTCGAAACATCTATATCAATATATATACAACTGAGAATGCCACAATAATTGTATAAATTGTAATATTTTAATGTGTTTAGATAACCCTAAACCGTGCTCACTTTTAATTAATAATTGTATAAATTGTAATATTTGTTAATTTTAATTAATACTATATTTATATGTACTGTATTTCATATATAACCCTATTGTTTATCATCGATAAGCAAATTAATCTCCCATAAGGACGACATCACGAGTTTAAATCTCGAGAAAGCATATTTCTTGAAAGAGAAATTAAAGTTACTATCAATATTTTCTCCACTGAAATTACGAGTGATAAATCCAAAAAAAATAATAATATGGTGGTGGATTTTTACATTCATATATATGCATGTGCCATGTTGTAATTGTGCTAGTTTTATACTTTATATACTGATGTGAATTACATTTCTTTTATAGACTTAATTATTATTTTCAAACGTAAGCCTCATGGTTTCTTCCAACAGGTTATAGATAATGTCGAAACAAATTATATTGGTTCTTCAAATCTCTCCCTAGATGCACCTATATTATTATATCCCAATACAATGTTTTGGGAGATGACACCATTTGGTAAATCTGTAAGCACCAAACTAAAGAAAGTTCACATAATTGGATATAAAGGGAAAGGACTTGACATGGAGTTTTTCAAGTGCTTGATAAGGAATGGTAGAAATATAAATAGCATTACCATTTGCTTTGATGATAATTGCACATGGAAAGGAGCTGTAGGAACATTGTGTTTGCGATCTCTTACAAGAGCCTCCGAAAATGTATGCATCACTCTGAAACCTAGAAAGGAGTACATGGCAAGGGTTGGTGGCAGCATGGGAACTTGGATCTCATCTTTGAAGCTGAACTAATATTAATTATAAATTATATGTTTTTGCTATGGACCTAACCCGCGGGAAGAACACGTGCAGGCCTCACGTGGGTGGCCCAAGCCGTCGGTCCCATGTCGTACATCCACGACATAGGGACACGACATAAGGCACAGGGGACGTCACCCCCACATGAGGACCGTTACAGATCCGTAACTACCGCCGCAATTCACGGAACTGAGACAGTGACAGGTTTGACTTTGGTGACCTTTGTTTACCCTGTAAATACCTGTGATTAGTCTTCATTCGATACGCATATATCATAACTCTAGATCAGATAATTCCTGCTTAAGACACTTAATTGACTTGATCGTCGGAGTGCTTGCAGGTACCCCCTCACCGTCAGGTGAGTGGCCGGAGATATACGACCACCGTGCCGGAGACCAGATTGGAGGCCAAATCCACCATGCCAAAACGCATGATGGAATATTGGCACCGTCTATGGGAAAGAAATTGCTCTCCTCCGATTCTAACTTATCTCTTATTTCCTCTTTTATGTGGTTTTTCTGGTAATTTTGCAGGAAGAACATCACCGGAATCAAGAACTCGGCCTCTTCCTCCTAGCATATCCGTTTTTGCTGCTAGTTAAGGTGAATTCCGGTCAATTAATCGGTGCAAAAAACCTTTTCTAACCGATTGATCGGTGGATTATGGCTTTTCACCGATCAGTTGATCGGACAACTGCTTTCTTTGATTTTTATCTGACAACTGTGAATACATTCCTCTATAAACATGTGATTTCTTCATCATCCTCCTAAAATCCTGTTCCATTAACGATCCTACACAAGTATAGGGCAAGAAAATCTCTTTACTCGCAGGCAAACAGGAACTAACTCATGTTGATAAAAAATTTGGTTGTAGCAACATGGTGAGCACCAGGAGAAAGAACCAAGCAGCTAGGGGAGCATCGACCAATGCTGTAGGAGCCCCTGGAGAACAGCCCTCTGCTAATGGGCCTTCTCCACGACATCAACAAGAAGAGGCCAGGCCTGCTGGTCCTGCGATGTCTGAACAGAGGATGACAACAATCGAAGATGGCATGCTTGACCGAGGAAATTGAGAGGATGAACAGGGAACGAGAAGTATGGAAGAAGCAACAAGAGGAATTTCAAGCAATTCTGGCCAACCTCGAGATGTGTCAGCAACTTCCTCAACGACATGAGAATCAGCAAGAGGGGCAAAATCCCAAAATGGAGAAGCAAGTCTCCATGGTTGGTCCTCAGATACCGCGCACCAACCCTGCAATAGTCCAGCCCCAGCTACCCGACTTGGATCAGGTGGCGGAAAACGACATGGGTATTGAAGGGTGTCATAACCCTTTCACCCCGGCAATCATGAACTTTGATATGCCGGCCAACTTTAAATTCGCCGTCCAGATCGACCCGTATGATGGGACAATAGATCCTTAAGATCATGTGGAGGTCTTCCAACAAACGATGATCTTCCAAGGGGCCAAGGAGCCCATCATATGCCGAGCATTCCCTTTGACATTGAAGGCCGCGGCCCGGAGATGGTTCTCATCGCTACCGGAGGGATCCATCGCGGGATGGAAAGCACTGAAGGATAAGTTCGTTTCAAACTTTACAAGCAGCAAGCAGCAATTTAAAACCGAGCATCACCTCGAGAGGATAAAGCACAGATCAGACGAGCCATTGAGGGATTTCATCATCCGCTTTAACGCGGAATCTCTCGAGGTACGCGATGTCGCCCCGAACATGATACTGTATTTCCTTAGGCAGGGGCTGAAGCCGGGAGGCTTCGCCAAGGATTTAGCCGGAGAAAAGCCCAACAATGGAGGAGTTGAAAAAGCGGGCTGAGAAGTGGATTCAAATAGAAGAATGGGTTCGGAATAATAAGGCAGATAATCAAGCCGCTAAACAGGAAAGAGAGAAGAGAGACAAACTGAAAAATTCTTACAGCGGGAAACCTAAGGAGAATGAAAAAGTGTACGATAAAGGTGGAAGGGCACCCAAGGGCACTTACTCAACTTATGCCCCGTTAACCATGCCGCCATCTCGTATCTATAAGGAAGTCATGTATTCTGAGCTAAAAGACAGACCCCCTAACGAATAAAGACAAATTTTGTCTATATCATAAAGACCACGGGCACCACACTAAAGAATGCATTCACCTTAAAGACGCCATCGAGAAGTTGATACGACAGGGAAAGTTGAGACAATTTGTTCAGAAAAGTGATGAAGGAACATCCCGTGGAAGGAGCCCGTCGTCGCCCATAAGACGTGAACATACTGCAAGGAACCGGGACACGGGGCGGGATGAACGACGGAGATCTCGGTCCAGGAGCCCACAGTGTCATGATGAAGCAGCCTCTAAAGTGGTCATTAATGTGATTGCTGGAGGCCTCGATCAGGGGGAACCATCAGAGTCATCGAGGAAACGATCCCGGAACATAGAAGATCATTGCATGGCAGTAAAGGTCATGAAAAGAATTACTTTGGCATTCACCAAAGACGACCTCCCTACGGATGCAGCCGGGACCAATGCCCCCCTGGTAATCATGGCTAAGATGGCGGGGTATGAAGTAAAAAGGTTGTTCGTTGATCAAGGGAGCTCAGCAGACATAATGTTTTGAGACTTGTTCTAGAAGTTGGGCCTAACAGATAAAGATCTAATCCCTCACAAGGGAAATTTAATAGGCTTTACAGGGGATACTATCTCCCCCAAGGGATACGTAAAATTGAAGGTAACTTTTGCAGGTCGCGATGGGAGCAGAACAATAGAGGTGAAGTTCCTCGTCGTAGAATGCCCCTCAACCTATAATCCCATTATAGGCCAACCTACTCTGAATGCTTTGGGAGCGATCGTCTCAACTTGGCACATGGCGATGAAGTTCCCCGGTGACAGGGGCGACATTATGACTATCCGAGGAAAAGGCCCGGAAGCACAACTTTATTATTTAGAAAGCCTTAAAATAACGAAAACTATGCCAGTGCAGGAACAGGAAAAAGTAGAGGGGACACAGAAGAAAGAAACCAAAGGAAAACAAAAGCTTGTTAGGCGAGAGGATGTCGTAATGATGATGGACTTGGATCCAAGAGGGGAATTACAACATGAACGGCCTGAACCTGAAGGCGATTCTATGGAAATACAACTCGGGAGTCAACCTGATCAGGTAATCAAGGTCGGGAAAAACTTACCTTTCAGTATGATGAAAAATATGATCAAAGTTTTGCAGGATAATAAGGATATTTTTGCATGGACCGCCTCGGATATGCTGGGTGTAGATCCCGAGTTCTGTTGTCACCGACTCGCGATAAAGGAAGGAGCCAGGCCAGTGGCTTAGAAAAAGAGGAGAATGGACCAAGAGCGGACAGCAGCTATTGAAAAACAGGTTGACGAGTTATTAAAAGCGGGATTCATCTGCGAAGTACAGTATTCTGAGTGGCTACCCAATGTCGTAATGGTAAAAAAGGCCAATGGAAAATGGAGGATGTGTACAGATTACACAGACCTTAACAAAGCTTGCCCGAAGGACCCTTTTCCGCTGCCTTGCATAGATAAGTTGGTCGACAACTCTGCGGGTTATAAATATCTGTCTTTTCTGGATGCTTATTATGGCTATAATCAAATTCCCATGGCTCCCGAAGATCAGGATAAGACTGCATTTATCACTGATCTCGGGGTATTTTGTTGTAATGTGATGCCCTTTGGTTTGAAGAATGCAGGAGCGATACCAAAGGATGATGGACAAAGTATTTGCCGAGATGAGAGGTAGAGAGGTCGAAGTCTACATCGATGATATGATCGTCAAAACAAAAGATGATCAAGATCCATCGAAAGATCTAGAATCTGTTTTTCAACGTCTACGACAATTTAATTTATGACTCAACCCTCTGAAATGTACATTTGGCGTGGAAGCTGGCAAGTTTCTGGGTTTTATGCTCACAAACCGCGGCATTGAAGCAAACCCAGATAAATGTCGGGCAATCCTCGACATGTCCAGCCCTAAGACGGTCAAGGATGTACAACAGCTCATAGGGAGGGTCGCAGCCTTGTCTCGTTTCCTTCCGATCTCGGCAAAACGTTGCCTTCCCATGTTTAAGATCTTAAAGAAACAAGACTCATTTGAATGGACGCAAGAATGTGAAGTCGCGTTCCAAGAACTCAAAACCTCCGTGGCGTATCCCCCTATCTTAACAAAGCCGATGGCGGGGGACACTTTAATACTCTATCTCGCGGTGGCTGACGAGACCGTGAGTGGCGTGCTAATCAGAGAGGAGGGCAAAAATCAGTTCCCAATCTACTTTGTTTCTAAAGTCTTACAGGGAGCTGAGTTGAATTATCAGCGACTTGAAAAAGTAGCTTTCGCATTACTGATGGCCTCGAGGAAGTTACACCCATATTTCCAATGCTACCCCATCCTAGTCAGGACCAATCAACCGATACGGCAAATTCTGCACAAACTAGAGTTGGCAGGAAGGATGATGACGTGGGCGATCGAGTTAACTCAATATGATATATCGTATGAACCACGGCTAGCAATTAAAGCACAGGTCCTCGCCGACTTTCTTGCGGAAATGACACATCTCAGAGACAATCACCCTGGGAAATGGACAATATATGTCGATGGTTCCTCGAACATCAAGGGATGTGGTGCCGGAGTGATACTGGAAAACTCGGAGGGATTGACAGTGGAGTATTCCTTAAGATTTGACTTCCCGACATCTAATAATCAGGCAGAATATGAAGCCTGCCTTGCAGGAATACGGATGGTCAAGGAGTTAGGAGCAAAGGCGATAACTATCTGCTCAGATTGAAAATTGGTGGTTTCCCAGATTAAGGGAGAATACTAAGCCAAAGAGCCCATCATGCAAAAATACCTCGCTAAAGTGCGAGATCCTCTAGTAGGATTCTCTAAATTTGAAATCCGACATATACCTAGAGAAGAGAATGCGAGAGCTGATCTCCTTTCGAAACTCGCCAGCACGAAGAAGACTTCAAACTACCACTCCGTGGTTGAAGAGGTAATCCCTTATCCCAGCTTGACTTTGCAGGTGCAGGAAGAGGATTGGAGGACCCCCTTGATAGATTATATTGAGAGAGGGATCACCCCCGAAGATGATAAAGAGTCGCAGAGGGTTATTAAAAAAGCAACGAGATTCACAATGGTTGAAGGCCACCTGTTCAGGAAGGGAGTGTCTGTCCCACTTCTAAAATGCATTGGCGCAGAGGAGGTCGGATATGTGCTGGCCGAGATCCATGAAGGAAGTTGTGGGCATCATATCGGGGCCAAATCTTTAACCAGGAAGGCGTTGAGAGCGGGTTACTTTTGGCCAACTATGCAAGAAGACGCTATCAATCACATCAAAAAATGTGAGCAATGCCAACGACATGCTAATATCCCTCACGTCCCGCCAGAAGAGCTACATATGCTATCCGCACCATGGCCATTTCACACATGGGGAATGGACATCCTGGGACCTTTTCACAAAGCCACGGGACAGCTGAAACATCTTTTAGTCGCAGTAGATTACTTTACGAAATGGATCGAAGCTGAACCTGTCGCAACCATTACGTCTGCAAGAGTGGAGTCATTCACCTTCAAAACAATTATATGTCGCTTCGGAATCCCGGCGACGATCGTTACTGATAACGGGACTCAATTCACTGGAAACCCATTCAAGGACCTCCTCCAAGGGTTGCAAATCCGACATCATTGTTCAAGTGTAGAGCATCCTCAAACAAATGGTCAGGCTGAAGCTGCGAATAAAGTAATCCTAAATGGCCTAAAGAAACGACTTGAAAGTGCCAAAGGAGCCTGGGCAGATAATCTCTATCAGGTACTATGGAGTTATAGAACCACCCCGCAAACTACAACAGGAGAAACCCCTTTCCGGCTAGTATACAGAACTGATGCAGTAATCCTGGTCGAAATCGGTGAACCATCTTGGAGAGTCATGTATACCCCGCAAAATAATGAAGCACTTTTAAGAGAAGAACTTGATTTTATAGACGAAGTCCGGGAACTAGATCGATTAACTAAGATGTCAAGGAAACAGCGAGTTGCTCAACGATACAACGCTAAGGTCGTGAAATGCGAATTACGATCTTGTTCTTAGAAGGGCCAGTATTGGCTTGAAGAACACAAAAGATGGAAAGTTGGCAGCAAATTGGGAAGGCCCATATCGGGTGATCAGAAGTACTAGAAAAGGTGCATATGCCTTAGAAACTCTACAAGGAAGAGAATTGCCTAGAACTTTCAATGCCGCAGATCTGAGAAGGTATTATAGCTAGAAAATAACCGACTTGTTTACACTTAAATTTGTTGCATTTTAGTCTGAATGTACAATTTCTGTAAGGGGTACTCTTTTTCCTTCTTGGGTTTTTTCCCTAAGGAGGGTTTTACCTTGAAGGTTTTAATGAGGCCCCAGGTTTTGTAACCCAATGACATATGAAATAAAAACAACTATTTGTCAAAGTTTAAGATTTCAGTTGCAGATATACAATTACCACGACTCAGCAGGCGTATAAAAGGATAAAAATCCTGACAAGGCGACATGCACCAACAAAATAGGCCACTGGCCTTGAAGTACTTCATCAGGATCTAAGATCCCACTAAGGCGACCCGCCCAAAATAGGCCACTGGCCTTGAAGTACTTCATCAGGATCTAAGATCCCACTAAGGCGACCCGCCCAAAATAGGCCACTGGCCTTGAAGTACTTCATCAGGATCTAAGATCCCACTAGGGCGACATGCCCCAAAATAAGCCACTGGCCTTGAAGTACTTCGTCAGGATCAAGGATCCCAATAGGGTGACATGCCCTAGATAGGCCGTTGGCCTTGAAATATTTCACCGAGATCAAAGATCCCAGCGAAGGCAACATACACCTATGATCTGGGTATGAAAACTAATTATGGTAAGAAGTTAAAGTTCAGATAAATCATAAGCATAAAGCTCGAGATACGACTTCCAAAAGTCATGGAATATGGAAACTTAATGTTGAAAACGTTAAGTTAGAAGTTGCAATATAAAGTCGTTACGAATATAAACGTACAGAGAGATGTCATTAAAAGGTAAAATATTACAAAATCAAGGCTGGCCGACATGCCAGTAAATTGTTCATTAAAGCAAAAAGTAAATCTAATTATTACAAAGAAGAGCTTCAACGCTGGGCAGGAGCGACGCTGCCATCTTCAGCAGTCGGGGGCGACATTGAATAATCAGCATAGGGATCAAAGGACTTCAGTTCTAGATCGTTCAAGTCAACCAAAGTAGGTGGATCATTGTCATAATCCACCAGCTGACCGCCTTCTACCCCGTGTAGTGGATGGACCCCTTTGAAAGAAAGTACCAATCCTGGATTAAGGAATTCCACTTGCTTAAGGCAGCTGGCGAAGGCCATGTACCCGCCGCTTGAGATCACGCGACCTTGCTCCCGGACCTCAGCCTTCAGTTTTTCGTTTGCGGCCTCCAAAGCCGCCTTATCAGTCTGCAGTTGATCCCGAACCCGAGATAGCTGCTTGGCTTCCTCCGACAAAGAGGCCGCTTGTTCCAGAGCCCTGGCAAGGGAGACTTGTGCTTCCTTCTTCTCATCAGAAAGTTTAACACTTTCTAGCTTTAGTTGGTCGAACTGGGAAGCAGCTGCGGCAATCTCGTTCTTCAGTTCGACCTGAGAAGCCTTCAATAAGTCCCGCTCTCTGAAAAGAGCTTGAATCTGCTTATCACCAGCATCCTTGGAAGCCTACAGCTTCTTTTCTAGGTCGGCCACGGGGCTAGGCCTCTCCAACTCTTCGTGAAAATGTTTCAGAAGAGTGGATTGGCGAGACATCCACCCAAGTGCCTCCCCGACATTGGCCTGTGAGATAAAGAAACGACATCAGTCATGAGTACGGACACAAAAAGAGATAGAAAAGCAGATTATATGGCATAGGGGAATAGAAGATCACCTTCAGTGCAGAGCGAGGGAGCTCCTTGAAGAATTCCCCGTGATGAAATGAAACAATGGGGGCTTGGAAGCTTTCCCATTGGGAGGAAGAAGATGATCCCGTGACAGGGAGTGCAGGGGCACCTCCTGTATGGAGTAGAAGAAACAAATGATGACAACGTTACAACCCAGAATAATTTTGAAGAAGCAGCTTCATACATAGAAAGATGCTACGCACTAACCTCTCTTTCGGTGGAAAGCTTCTCTAACCACTTCAGCTTCTTCGTCGTCCGAGACAGATATCTCGTTGGGAGAAGCAGCTTGGATTGGTCCCAATTCTTGGGAAGCAGGGCCTGAAGACCTTTGGCGATCTCGGAGGATGAGTTTCCTCTTCTTTGCGGCCTGAACGTTAGGCGAAGATGCCACAACGTCTTCAGCAGTCGCCGATGGACCTTGGGATGCCCTATGAGACTTAAACCCGTGATCGGTGGTAAGCTCGCGCACTAGGTTCTGGGCTGGGGACTCTTTCCTCCCCTTCTTAGTCATGCCGCTGGTTTTCTTCATTAACTTAGCATATCCCGACATGATAGCAGCTGGAAAGAAAAATGGTAGCAAGGTTAGTAACGCAAGCAAGAAAGAAAGAGAAAGCAATGAATGTTCTAACAAGCGGAAACAAAATTACTTGAGATGGCCTTACCCATGGTATCAAGACGACTAACACAACGTGCCCGGATAACTTCTTTACATTTTATAAGACCATGTTGCTCATTGAACTCGCGAAAACCAGCGATAATGGCGAGCTCAGAGTCAAGCAACGAGGCCTGGTCAGTAATGTAAGTCTCGGCCCCGCGTAGGTAGTGCTCGTAAGACCAGTATAACGGGAACAGAGGAGATCCGTCGGGGCCCGTCCATAATGGGTATTCCTCCCCGACATATGATACCTTGAAGTAGGCATCCTTAAAGGGGGGGAAGGAGTCATCATACAATTTAAAGAAGGCATGATCCTTCCTCTGTCGAAATGAGATGAAACTGAAATCAATTAAGTGGTAGGGCATAAAAAGGTACATGAAGAGGTTGCTGGAAACCTCCCAGCTCTTCGCCCAGTAGAAGATCTCGAACGCGTTTATGAATCCCCAAGCGTTTGGATGGAGCTGCGAAGGTGCCACTCCAAGTCGATTTAATATCTCCACCTGAAAGTTTGAAAAGGGGAAGCGCAAACGTATGTCGTGGAATAGGCACTCATACAACATCATGTAGTCAGCCCCTCCTTTGCGTGGGCAGGATCCAATGCGCTCGTTGGCGTCGACAAGCTCAGCCTTATACAACGTAATCGGGCCAGAAGAGACTTCTTCTGCTGGTGTGGCCCCGGGAAAGTGCATAGCCTCCCTGAAGTCAACTTCCGCGACATGGAATTTCAGGGTTGAGGTCAACCCGGAGGGAATTTGCAAGATGTCGTGGTCAATCCAAAACATCCTTCTTACTTCACGAATACCTTGAAGCCTCTTGGGGACTTCAATTCGGGTTGCCTTCTTAGCCGGGCCATACCATTCCTGGATCATTTTACGGCGGCGTTCTAAGGCTTTGCTCTTGGAAGGCTTGCGAGGGATTTGGGCTGGGGCTGAAGTCGAAGGCGACTCTGAACCCGACATGGAAGGCGAAGCCGACATTGGTTCTACAACAGAAACAGGTGGGACAAAAAGAGGGTCAACAGAGTTTGAATCAGAAGATTTAGATGAATTGTTAGAAGAATTAAAACTAAAAGTTTCAGACGAAGAACAAACTAAAAAGGGGGCAAGAGGATGCAAGTTGGACGTTACAGTATCGCCACTATCCTCAGATGACTCATCGTAATCATATTTACCCGTTCCATACCTTAAGGGTACGAGGGCAACAGATTCAGAAAATGGAGCCCCTGAGAAGGGGATGAGTTGGGGATCTCCAGGAGTGATTTCCCCAAAAGCTTCAAATAGAGGTTCTTAGTCACAATCAGAATCAGAAACTGAAGGGGGAGTGGGAATGTGATGATCACTACCATCACATGGTTTAGGCCCAGATGGGAAGCTAATAAAGTAACCTATTTCCCCAGAAAGACTTTCTTTCGGGGGAAAGTTGGTAGGTCTCTTAGGAGTAGACATTCCTAGGAAGAACAAAAGAGAAAGAAAACACAAAGAAAAAGCGAATAGGAAAGGAAGAAGGTACCTGGAAATGGTGAGGCGAAAAGGACCAGGGAGAGCTAGAAGACAGTAGGAGAAAAGCAAGAAGAAAGCTTTGATGCAGAGAAAAAGTTGAAAGGTAGGGAAGAGTTTTAGGTTAAGAAATGGAGTACTTATAGAGAAAACAGCGGGAGATGAAACGTGAAGAAGAAGTGATGGCGTGGGGTGCAATTAATGCGCACAGGCCTGACGTCACTAAATGATGATGGGCGTGGCCCACAAAGGGTTAGCGCCAATAACACAAAGACACGTGCCAAAGCCTAAAACTAACAAACAGAATTCGAAACAGCAACGACTTTGGAAAACTTTATGACACCGGGATAGGTCAAAGTCGTAAGTCAACGGCATGCTGAACGACATACCGAAGACTTGGGGGCAACTGTTATGGACCTAACCCGCGGGAAGAACACATGCAGGCCTCACGTGGGTAGCCCAAGCCATCGGTCCCATGTCGTACATCCACGACATAGGGAGACGACATAAGGCACAGGGGACGTCACCCCCACGTGAGGACCGTTACAGATCCGTAACTACCGCCGCAATTCACGGAAGTGAGACAGTGACAGGTTTGACTTTGGTGACCTTTGTTTACCCTATAAATACCTGTGATTAGTCTTCATTCGATACGCATATATCATAACTCTAGATCAGATAATTCCTGCTTAAGACACTTAATTGACTTGATCGTCGGAGTGCTTGCAGGTACCTCCCTCACCGTCAGATGAGTGGCCGGAGATATACAACCACCGTGCCGGAGACCAGATTGGAGGCCAAATCCACCATGCCAAAACGCATGATGGAACAGTTTTCATAATAATGTATGTTCAATTTAGAATATAATAATTGAACCTTTGATAAATTAAAATGATCGTGAAAAACTTAATCATGTAATGACTTTTTCTTATTTAAGGACAAAGATTAAATTATATTTCAACTAAAAATGAGCACCGAAAATGCTAAACAAAAGATAAGCATGTAATTTTCTTAATTTTGATCTCTCCAATTTGTGTAGTTTTGCTTCTGTAGTTTGTTCGATGCATATTTTTGCCTCGGTTTGATGTTCGATCAATGTGTTTTGCCCGCTTATTTGGTTGAGTACTTTTTGCTCTTTAGTGGTTTTGCATAGGAATGCTTGTAAGAAGGCTCTCCCTTTTGGCACATTGTGTTTTGGTCCCTTTAGTTGAATCTGCTGGTCCTTTTAAATCGTCTCCTTTTGATTTTGTTCATTTGTTGGATATCATTAAGGGTTGGTCTTAGAGTTGGTTTCTAGTAAAGGTTGTTTTGTTCTTTTTTATTTTATTGGTGTATATATATGTATAGCCACTCATTCTTGTATTTCTATGAGTAGTTGATTGCTTGTAATTAGCTTTGAGTATCCCCTGTACAGATTTGTTTCATATATTCTCTTCATTGATCACAAAAAAATATGTGAAACACTGCACCTCTGATCTCGGGCCAGGAATTCACTAAGCCTATCACCCCTTTATATATTTATTAATATTAAAGATATTTTTTTACTATTTAAATTTAATTTTGAATATGCAAAAATACTAGTTCAGTTTATCCATGGCAGGTCCAACGTGATGGTATGCATGTGTGATGTTTTTCGTCAATCGGATGCAGAATGTAGACCTTGGGATTAGACCCAATGACCACCTAGTCATTTTTAATATTCATTAAATTTAATATTAATTTAATTTAAAATATTTATAATAAAATGAACATTATATATATATATGTATACATCTATTAATATTCATTAATATTTTTTAATAATGGAAATTTATTGAATTTGCTAATTAAATATGGAATTTTTTACCAAATAATAAAACTTTGGGCATTTATATATGTACACATAAATTATTATATATTAATGTTCATTAAAATAATATTTTTTGTTATGTGACATGTAATAATTTTATGAAATAAATCCTGATTTTTTACAAAATAAAAAAAAAATTGGTCATTTATATATCCATAGACATAAATTAGCATTCTTTTTATTTTATAGATGTACATATACAATAGTTTATATATATATATATTAATATTTTTATATTTATATATCCTTATATATTATCTTTCGTTAATAATTTTCATTTATGGACATTTATTAATTTTATTTATTAAATCTAGTTTTCTTACCAAATAAAAAAAATTGGTCATACATATATGTATGCACACAAACTAATATTCACAAATAATTTTTATTAATTTACATATACAATATTTTATATCAATATATATTAATGTTAGCTGTTATTTAGTCTTCTAGCTAAATATTGTAAAGTAGTCTCTCGTTGTATTCTATTAGTTCTTTAGTATTTGCCAGTTAGTCCTATTTTCACAATTTCTGTTTTCTGTTACATTAAAAGCTATATGATATAAACAGCTTTCTAACTCTCAATTCTATATCAGTTTTGATCTTTTTCTGCAATTAGAGTTTTCTTCAGTTTTCTTTCTTTTGCTATTACTTATACATCATGTTAAACTCTGTAATCAGGACAATTTTCAACATGGTATCATAAGCCTTGGTTGTGTTTCTTTTCTTTTTGTTTTCTTCTTATTGTGTTCCTTTAAGATCCTTCTCCCATGGTTGCTTTTGAATCTTCAAAAGGAGTAAATCCTATCATCTATCCCTTGGACCCATATTATCTTCACCCGAATGAGAATCCCAGTGTTCATTAAGAAAAACACGATTAGCATGCATATGAAAAAACATTTTTGGGAAAAAAAAATTCTAAAACAACATAACATATGCACCGAAAAGAGTCATAAATTCAAAAATGAATATCTTAATATATATATATTACTCCTCTCAATATCTCCTTATACACATCAAATATTGTCGATCCAACTGTTTAGTTGATTTGAAAACTTGTTAGATATTTCATCAATCGACTTCAATTTAATGAATAATCGACTTTATTCAAAATTCGTTAAGTTGAAGTCGATTGATGAAATATCAATAACTTTTATATATATATATGATTTATTGATTTTCACATTTAATATACATTACTAGTTCAAATTGTAACGTCTTGACCGAAAAAAGAGAGATCCCGGAGAGTTCATTAAGAAAAACACGGTTAGGGGATGGACCCCAGGGAGTAATAAATTCATAAACGAATTTAATTTTGAATACGCAAGAAAATTTATACAATTTATCCATTGCAGGTCTTATCTGCTTGTATTCTTGTGTGCAGTTTTTCATCAACCGAATACAGAATGTAGACCTTGGGATTAGACCCAATGACCACCTAGTCACTTTTTAAATTATGCTAATTAATATATATATATATATATATATATATATATATATATATCGACACAAAATTAATATTGATTAAATTTAATATTAATTTAATTTAAAATATTTATAATAAATTAATATTTTTTAATAATGGAAATGTATTAAATTTACTAATTAAATATGGATTTTTTTACCAAATAATGAAACTTTGGGCATTTATATGTGTATATAAATTAATATTATTAATAATTTTTATTAATGTACACATAAATTATTATATATTAATATTCATTAAAATAATATTTTTTTGTTATGTGACATGTATTAATTTTATGAAATAAATCCTAGTTTTTTACCAAATAAAAAAAGTTTGGTCATTTATATATGCACAGACATAAATTAGCATCTTTTTTATTTTATTGATGTACATATACGATAGTTTATATATATATATATATATATATATATATATATATATATATATATATATTTATATATCTCTATATATTATCTTTCGTTTATAGTTTTATATCTTTATTTATTAAATCTAGTTTTCTTACCAAATAAAAAAATTTGTCATACATTTATTAATTTACATATACAGTATTTTTTATCAATATATATTAATGTTAGCTTTTATTTAGTCTTCTAGCTAAATATTGCAAAGTAGTCTCTCGTTGTATTCTATTAGTTCTTTAGTTTTTGCTAGTTAGTCCTATTTTCACAATTTCTATTTTCTGTTACATTAAAAGCTGTACGATATAAACAGCTTTCTAACTCTCAATTCTATATCAGTTTTGATCATTTTCTACAATTGGAGTTTTCTTCAGTTCTCTTACTTTAGCTTCCACATATTCATCATGTTAAACTCAGCAATCAGGACAATTTTCAACATGGTATCGTAAGGCCTGGTTGTGTTTCTTTTCTTTCGGTTTTCTTCTCATTGTGTTCCTTTCAGATCATTCTCCCATGGTTGCTTCTGAATCTTCAAAAGGAGTAAATCCTATCATCTATCCTTCGGACTCATATTATCTTCACCCAAATGAGAATCCCAGTGTTCCAATTATTATTTTCAAGCTAAATGGGGAGAATTATTCTGGGTTCATGCCATGATGGATGCGCTTGAGTCCAAGAACAAGTGAGACTTTATCAATGGAGAGCTTCCAAGACCAAAGCCAGATGTTCCTTTCTTTTGTGCATGGTGCCGCTGTAACACAATGGTATTTTCTTGGATCAATTTGTCTTTTGAACCCGACATTTTACAAAGTATAATGTTCTTGAAAAGTACTCAAGAAAAATGGAAGGATCTTAAAGAAAGGTATTACCAAAAGGATGTGTTTTGCATTTCTGATCTTCAAGAAGAGGTCTAATCTCCTAGACAAGGAAGTAGGAGTGTTCCTATTAGAAATTTGGGTTTGGGCCTAACTCACTCCCAAAAGCTAGCTCATAGGAGGAGGATTGCCACACCACTTATATATTCTATGGTGGCCCTCTTTCTAGTCAATGTGAGACTTGATCTTAACAGTTCCTGCCTACTTTACACATTTGAAGATTTTGCGGCAGGAGTTAGATAATTTTCGTCTGACTCTTACTTGCAGCTTCAAGACTAAGTGCTCATGCAATCTCATCCCTACCATCCAGAGCTATAGGGAAGGTGACTATGAGATAAGATTTTTGAAGGGTTTGAATGAGCAATATGCTATTGCTCCATCCCAAATCATGTTGATGGATCCCCTTCCATCTATAGGGAGGGTGTTTTCTTTGCTTATTCAACAAGAAAGACAAATTGGGCCTTGTAACAAAAGAAACCCAAATTCTAGTCAATAGTTCCAACTTCAATAGTTCAGGAAAGTGAAAATCCAAAGACAAGTCCTTCAAATTTGGCTATGCAGGATCTAAGAACACATACACAAAGGACAAGATGACAAAGTATGAGAGTTTGACTTGGATCCAACTTGTACCACACCAGAGGATGAGCTAGAATAGTCTTCAATTCTTGGAATGCTAACTCACAAGTATCATCCCTACAAAAATTCTCCTTGTTTCACAACACTCTGAACAAAGGAAGACACTTCTCTGCATATGCTAGTAAGAAGCATGCTAAGGAATCAATGTGCCCCGTTGTACCTCCTTGATATTTCTGGGACTGTGCATGTTCAAGATGACATTGCACTTATACGGGTTGGCCTCAATTCCCTAGATTGTAAGCATAAAACCCAGAAATTTACCTACTTTTACCGGAAAGGTACATTTATCAGGATTAAGTGACAAATCATACATGCGCAACTGTTGGAAGACCTCTTCCAGGTGGTCTGCTGTGGGATCTTTGTTCTTTGGAGTCTTGACCATAATATTATCAATGATTAATTCTAAAATATTTCCAATCTACTTCTCAAAGATCTAGCTCACCAGTCACTAATAGGTGGCCCCTACATTCTTTAAGCTGAAAGCCATTACATTGTAACAATAAACACTCAGATCAGTAATAAATGTTATATTTTCTTGGTATTTAGGGTGTATTAGGATTTGATTATATCCCGAATATGCATCCATGAAAGAGAGATACTTAATCCCGGCAGAGTTATCTAGAATTTTATCAATGCAAGGTAGTGGGAACTTTAGGGCATGCCTTGTTCAAATCGGTGTAATTGGTGCACATGCGCCATTTCCCATTAGCCTTCTTGACCATTACAACATTTGACACCCGTTCAGCACATCAAATTTCCATGATAAAGTTGGCTTTCAAAAACTCCTTCACCTGCTTCTCGATGGCCTCACCTCTTTCCAAATGCATCCCTCTTTTATTCTTGCCTAACCTCTTTCACCTGCTTGTCGATGCTTCCCGGTCTGATGGCTAGTCGATGGTAGCAAATATTGGGATCCACACCTAGAATTTTAGTGGGAGACCATGCAAATAATTCCACATTTTGAGTGAAGATCTCGACAAACCTGTTTCTAAAGGCAAGAGGCTGAGTTGCTATGATTTTCACGGCTTTGGAGGGTTGATCTCTAATCTGCACCATATCTCTTTCAGGTTGGGGCCTTTGGTGTTCAAAGTCGGCTGTAGGATCCAAATTCACCATTAACACGATCAAATATTTCGGCGAGTCACGCCTTTGAAAATTTTGATCTAACGGTTTCTTTGTTTCCGCTTCAGGCAATGCCTTCGTGATTTTTAAACTTTCAGGATAGCAATCTCTGGACTCACCACCGCTACCATGGATGGTAATAACTTCACCTTTCTCCCCGAAGAACTTCACGACCAAAAAAAGTGCCAACACAAGACGTTAAGAGTTAGTCGCTCAAGGATGGCATTGTAAGCCGAAGGGAAATCTATGACAAGGAATCTTATCGGGAACATACCTCTGTCCTTCTTACTACCAAGGTGCACATCAATTCAACGTATCCCTTTAGATATATTATATCCTCGATACAACTAATCAAGATTTTGTTGTGAGGGATCAACTCCTTTGATCTTAATCACAACTTCTCAAATAATTCAAAAACATTATGTCAGTTGAATTTCCTTGCTCTACAAATTTCAATGAACTTAGTAACCACCAATCATCCCAGTGATGACCATTGGTTCGTTGTCCTGGGGTCATTCCTTGGGCATGTCGACATCAGAAAAGGATAAAGGACTCGGCTTAACCACGAATTGTGCACAACTATCCCACATGACTTGATAATGTTTTGCATTTCACGGGATTCTTCCCGCAATTACTTGTATGACCCCTCGTGCTAGGATCATTCTCTTCTTAAAGCTTGGAGATCTTTTTCTATCAACCCAGTTGTTATCTCGAGTTTAGGCCCGAGGTGAATGACCCTTTCTATCCCAGGGAGAGGGACATCGATGCCGATATAGTGCATCCTAGGATGCTTGTACGAATTCTCTGAGCCGACCCTTTTGTATGAACCTCTAGATGGCATCCCTCAACTGGACACACCCATTAGTATAATGCCCCTAATCCCAGTGAAATTCACACAAATTCTTTCGATTGCAGAACTTGATCAGCATAGGTGGGGGTCTACCAGACAATTTAGTATTCATCGCCCGTCTATATTCCCTTGTTGGTGAGGTCTATAAGGGTGTCTAAGTCACAAAAGCTCCGTGATGTACCTTTTTTTTTGCCTTTATTATATCCCCAAGGACATGTGCTCACGCAAATTCTGCACTTATTTCCCTAGGAAAATCAACTAAACACAAAATTCAAGTCCTAATAATCCTCTTAGCATCTATTACAAGTCTTGGATCATTTTTCGAACTCATGATCCCTATTTTCTTCACTAGGAACCCTAAAAACTAATATCTTCAGAAATCATTGTGCAATGCTTTAGTTTGGTCCTTCTAAACGATATTTTATTTTGATCCTTCTAGTAGAGCTAGGTATAAGGGTTGGCTCGCCCCGCACCGCAAGGCCAGTGGATAAATGGACAAATCCACCAAAAGCTCATTTTGCAATGCTATAGTTTGATCCTTCTAAACTATATTTTATTTTGATCTATTGCTTGCATTCTAAAAGATTTTAAACTAGTGGGTAACTATATTTTTGGAAATAAGTCCTTGAATTTTTGTCATTGTCACACAGCTCATTTCTCTTCTCAATCACGTAAATAGAGGCATGAATTGAGTTGGTAATAAGGTTCAAGTAATTTAGTTGTTTTTTTATCTAAGTTGGCTGATCCACAAAATATAATAACTTAATGCAACACATACCTCACTTGTTTTCTCAATCTTGATACTAGAGGCATGACTTGAGTGGGCGGTGGGGTCTGCACAATTCAATACCTTCTTTCTCAGTTTTTGTGGTATCTGAATAAAAGAAATTAACAGAATTTTCAAAATAGTTTAATAGCAAAAAAAATTCAAAATAGTTTTTATTTTGATCTACTCTCTGCATGCAAAAAGATTCCAACTAATAGGAGCCAATGTTATAGAGAGATTGGTCTGTGCAGTTTTGTCAAGCATGAAACACACTACTCATTTCTCTTCTCAAATGTCGTATAGAGATATGATTCTAGTAGGCTATGTGGTCCACATAATTTAACAGATGTGAAGTGAGATGGTTGTGTAGTCCACATAATGTAGTAACTTCATACAACACACAACTCATTTCTCTTCTCAATCTTGCTAATAGAGGCATGATTCGTGTAGGCTGTCACGACCCGCGTAAAGGACGTGATCGAGGCACATACTAATGCTAACTAAACACCCATTAACCTGGCAAGCCTAAGAAACTAAGTCATATTCTCTTATTAGAAACACAAGAGTCTATTGAAAATTTGGCCAGAGTGTCCTCTAAAATTTGATCAAACCACAAATTTCATATCAACCCGTTCAATAATCATATTCATATAAACTTTTATGCAAAATGACACTTTTAGTCCCTTAACTCTTTGTGCCAATTTACTTTGGTCCCTTAACTTTTTTCCGATCCCTTTTAGTATCTTAACTTTTATTTTGCATTCAATTTGGTCCCTATTGTTACATCCGTCAAGAACGTTAATGGATCAAAAACCATTTCTGAAGGGACTAATATAAATTAAATCCAAAATAAAAGTTAAGGGATTAAAACAGATAAAAAAAGTTAAGGGACCAAACTGAATTGGTGCAAAGAGTTAAGGGATCAAAAATGTCATTTTGCCAAACTTTTACCTCCATCATTCTGAATCAATACCCAGATGTTATATGTATAAGTACAAAATAGCAGCTATACAAAAGTGTATAAATATATAACTTATCCAATATCCATCATACATATATCCTCATAAAGAACAAACTAGATAACACTATAATCCCTATAGCTGCAACCACTAGATTCAAAATACTAGCCTCCTCTAGCATAGAGGACTACCAAAAAGATCAAATCGTGGGTGTCTGCAAATCCAAAGAGACTGGTACACAAAAGCCTACAAATCCGGAAGAAAAGGAATGGGATGAGTCTCATAGACTTAGCGAGGGTCAAATAAACAAAGTGAACATGAAGGAGAAACAAGAGATCGCACGAGTATTCAAATTAAAATGGAACGATTTAAATGTAATCTAAAAGATAATTTATTTCACAAATCAATTATTTCTCAACAGTCAGTCATGAATCAATATACTTGAAAGCATTTATTGTTGGAATTATCTTAATTTCAACTAATTGTTAGGTGTGGGCCGACTATTAATTAGATAAATTTATTATTGGCTACTCAAATTATTTTATTAAAACCGCTTAGTGATCGTCACGAATCATTCCAGATATCGTAAGAGAAATCTGTTTTAGATTAGCTCAAAAATATAAAGATTAAGATGTGGACTCGTGATTGGAAACCTGGGTCTGCAATGAGCATGATGGAAATTCCAGTAGGCGGTTATTATAAATAGACCTATCAAGAGGTGATGGTCCAAAACACATCAAACTGCCGATTAGCCACATACTCTTCCTCATTCGGAGTGAGGCATCCTGGATTGGGACTTAGAGGTTTGGTTGAGGAAGGCCACAACACCACACCTTCTCTAACACTTTTTTTTATCTATGTTGATGACGTAGACGGATCGTGACATTCGTGATCAATAAGGCTTTCGCTGCATCTCATGGTTACGAGCGCTAAAGATTCAGATAATTCTTAAAATGCTAACTCTATAACTCTTACGCAACAGCCTCCTAACATTATTGGATATTTTAGTAGTTGGTTTAAGTAAATTCCTACTAGTGGTATCAGGGCCCCGTTGCCGTTAGGATATGGAGTCTTTCATTTTAAAATCGTTTAAGACAGATTTCTTAAAGTTTTTAGAAATATGTTAAATTGTGTCTTTGAGTTGAATTTATTTCTTTGTTCTTATCTTGCTTTTCCGGTCAACTTTCGATTTTTCAGGTGATTCTATGAGAAATTGAGAATGTGTTTGAAGTTACAATGTGAATTGACTAAATCAGACCAAGATTTCCAAATATTCTTTAAAGTCACTTAGCTTTTTTTAATTGGTAATCACATCAACTAAAAGTTTCGTTTTTTTACTAAAAAACTTTAATTTAGATGTTGCTATGGTTGATGTTCGAGTATTATCAATTATTATTTTTTAAAATTATTGTTCCAAAATCATAGCTAATTAAGTTTCTATGGTTGATATAATCCTATATTATCATCTCAGGCTTTTCCTTAATTCATTCATGTATATAAATTATTGTTGAATTGAGTTTTGTACCTAATAAAAGATATTTTGAGTTTGAGATAAGGATTAATTAGTTACTATTTGTCTTGTAATTAATTTATGATTGGATTATCATTGTTTCAATTTGGAATTCAAATGGCTTGATTACTTGATAAACTTGATTTTGTGGAGTTCATTAAAAAAAATGTGGACTTGATAACTCATTTGGAGGTGTGGTACAACGCAAGAGTTTATTTGAGAATTGTGTAATCTTCTTATCTGATTGAGTCTTCTTTTATTTAAAATTAAGATAGTTAGTTATAATTTATTTTGTAACTAATTTGGTTATGATTTAGATAAGGATATATTAAAGGAATTAGTTATAATTTATTTTGCAACTAATTGAAAATTGTATGATCACATGATAATTATTTTATCTTCTTTCAGTTATTTTCATCGAGATAATATTCAAATTTAAAATTACATAATTCCATGATAAAGTTGAACTTGTTATTGAAACTGTTTATTAATTTGCATAATTAAAAGACTGAAATTTAGTTTGTGAAGTTTTATCTCCTCATAACATTTCAGAGTTTGACTTTCGGTCAAACGTTTCATGGTTTGACATTCGCCCAAACGCTTCGAAGTTTGACTTTCAATCAAATGCTTTAGAGTTTAACTTTTGCTCAACATTTTAGGGGGTTAACTTTTTGTCAAACCATTTTACTTGACTTTTGGTCAAACGATTAGGAGTCTTTTATCCCTCTATTTGAATTCACATAAAGTATGGTGTATGAATGTTATATTTAAAAAAGTTCTGGCTTGGAAAGACTTGGTTATTAAGTGTGTCTGTTGTGACGCTACCTCTCTTTCCTATGAACTAATTCGGTGAACATTCTACATTTTACTCGATTTTAATGTATAATTGTAGAGAGTTTATCCTTTCGGCATCAATTTAATTGGTCATTCCGTAAAATATCTGGGAAAATTTTATGGTTACGGAACAGCCATGCGGCCTGGCAGCATGGATTTGTGACATAACTTCGTTGCTAACGTGACTACGTGACGATTTAGTGTAATTCCAGATTCGAATATTCACTATTGTAAGTGAAATAAGGATGGATTATTGATCCCTAACCATGTTGCCTCGTAAAATTAATCAAATCATCGAAACAAACATGTTGCCTTTGTAACCTCTGTTGTCAAGATCGATTTTCTTAATCTTACAAAAAGGAGTTTTGGGGTTATTACTGTGAGTTGTACTTCCACTCTTCGGTGTGACACAACTTGACCAAGCAGTGCCAAGCTTGCGATAATAAATGCATTACAGTCATAAAGTAAAAGTATAAATATTTTCCTTAGTGTGTAATCTCAACCCACTAATATATCCGGAACACTCTACGGGCACATAAGCCATTTATTCTCTTCACTATGGCAAAGCAATATTTATAAAGTTTATTCTATTTGCTATGACAAAGCAGTATCTATAGCCGTTTATTCTATTCCCTTCAAAAAAAAGCGATCATAGCCGTTTATTCTCTTCCCTTCAACAATTGCGGTCATAGCCGTTTAATTCTCTTTGCTTCGGCAAAAGCGGTCATAGAAATTTATTCTCTTCGCTTCGGAAAAAAACAGTATTCAAATAGGAAATCCTTATCAAATAAAAGAAAACAAACATACTAACTAGGCATACGTAACAATCTTAAAAAAATCCAATCCACAAGCAAATCATTTTCTTGGAAAATAAAATCAAATAAACCATTCTTCAAAAGAACACCCTTAGAAAAAATTATATAGTCTTCTAAACCATCTGAGTCCAAGGAGATCTAAAACCAAAGAACAAACACAAGAATGCTTATACCAAGTATTTAACAATTAACTAGTTATCAAGAAAACAAGAAAGCAATTGATAATAGCAAGCTTTTATCTTAACAGATTTAGGAAGTAGAGAAGAGAGATCAGGGAAGAATAACACCAGAAAATTAACGTGGTTCACCCATTAATCATGGCCTACATCCACGGGCAATGTAGCTTGAGTTTCTTTATTGATGATGAACCAAAACCAGAAATTGAAAGATGTTACAAGGATCAACACATATGAAAACCTCACACTCGACCCTCTTGCTCAATGGAGCATTTCTATTCTCTCAATTCTTTCTGATACACCAAGATGGAACTTATATACATAGAGCCTAAGATAGATCCTAGCAGCTGTAACTGTAATAACAGCTTTTAGCAGAAAACTAGTATACAGAACAGAACTCTAACAGCATCAGATATGAGAAGAGGATTATGAGTCACAAACTTCACAAATTCTCCACCTTGCCTCTAAATCTTCGAACGCCATAAAGATGCATCACCACTTATGCACTTGGGCATCAAGTGAAGCTTATCAAGTCTAGGAATTTAACTCGAGGCAGTGACTTTGTGAACATGTCAGCTGGATTATCTTCTGTAGACACTTTCAGAACTCGAACCTTCTTTGAATCAATAGTATCTCTAACAAAATGCAGTTTAACATCGATGTGTTTTGTCCTCTCATGATTGAATTGGTGATTTGCCAAATGAATGGCACTTTGGCTATCACAAAAGATGTCAACACATGATTGTGATACTCCCAAATCTGCAAGAATTCCTTTCAACCATAGACCCTCTTTAACTCCTTCGGTGAGAGCAATGTATTCAGCTTTAGTGGTGGATAAAGCAACAACAGATTGCAAGTTTGCTTTCCAACTAACAGCAGTCCCAAACAAAGTGAATACATAACCAGAGGTAGATTTCCTCTTATCAAGATTTCCTGCGAAATCTGCATCAACAAAACCAGTAACTGCCTTTCCTTGTTTTTCTGTCCGTTTGAACCTTAATCCGTCTGTTAAAGTACCATTTAAGTATCTGAGAATCCATTTTAGAGCATTCCAGTGAGCTTGACCCAAATTGGACATGAATCTACTAACAATGCTGACAGCACGAGCCAGGTCAGGCCTGCTGCATACCATTCCATACATGATGCTGCCAACACCACTTGCATATGGAACCTGATCCACGATCTTCCTTTCTTCTGCAGTGCTTGGAGATTGCTTGGAGGAGAGCTTGGTGTGATGTACTAAAGGCGTGCTGAAAGATTTAGATTGATGCATTCTAAATCTTTCAACCACCTTCTCCAAGTAGCCTTGTTGAGACAAGGTTAAAACACCTTCTTCCCTTTCTCTGTGTATATCCATCCCAAGAATCCTTTTAGCAGTTCCAAGGTCCTTCATTTCGAATTCAGAACTTAGTTTCACCTTAAGCCACGTAATCTCCTCCTTTGAAGAGCTTGCAATTAAAATGTCATCAACATACAGCAGCAAGTATATTATGCACTTCCTGCCTTTCCTTAAGATGTACACACAGCTATCATGCTTGCTTCTACTGAATCCCACCCTTACCAGAAATTCATAAACTTCTTATACCACATCCTCGGACTTTGTTTAAGACCATAAAGAGACTTCCTTAGAAGGCATACCTTACTCTTATCATCATCATAGCCTTCTGGTTGATGCATGTATATGGTTTCCTCGAGATTGCCATGGAGGAATTCTGTTTTGACATCCATCTGTTCCAACTCAAGGTCATATTCATTCACAATACCAAGAAGAATTCTAATAGAACAATGCTTTACCACTGGTGAGAAAATTTCATTGAAATCTATGCCCTCTACTTGAGTGAATCCTTTAGCTACAAGTCTAGCTTTGTACCTAGGCTTCTCAACACCAGGTATTCCCTCTTTCCTCTTGAAGATCCACTTGCAGCTAACCACCCTTTTCCTTTCAGGCTGCTGCACCAAGGTCCATGTATGATTCTTCTCCAAGGAGTCCATCTCTTCCTGAATAGCTTTAGACCACAAATGAGCTTCTTCTGATGCCAGAGCTTCCTTCAAGGTCTTTGGTTCCTTGTACTGAAGTTCACTTGCTACATTGAAAGCATAACACACCAGATCTGCATATCCATATCTGTTTGTAGGTTTGGAAGTTCTTTTTGCTCTATCCCTGACTAACTGATAATCAGAAATATTCTGAGTTCTAGGTGCTTCTGTTCGGGTTGCTCCACCTGAATCTGCATGTCCTTCCAAAATGTCCTCGGTCTGTTTCAACCCAATTTCTGCTTTATCTGTTCTGGCAGGTGGCTCCACCACAAACTGTACTTGTTCAGGTCCTGATTCTATCCTTTCATGACTTTTATTTATCATTCCCATTCTGGTTTCATCGAAAACTACATCTCTGCTGATGAAACACCTTGTTTTTCCAAGTTCAAGACTCCATAGCCTATATCCTTTCACACCTTCTAGATAACCAAGAAAAATGCACCTCTCAGCTCTTGCATCCAGCTTACCTTGTTTGCTGTGAGCAAAAGCTAGAGATCCAAAAATCTTTAGGTTAGAGAAGTCTGCTGCCTTTCCACTCCATGCTTCCATAGGTGTTTTAAAATTGATAGCAGAAGAAGGGCACCTATTGATCAGATAAACTGTAGTTGCAGCAGCTTCACCCCAGAAAGTCTTTGGCATTCCAGCTGCTAAGAGCATACAGCTGACCATCTCCAATATGGTTCTGTTCATTCTTTCTGCTAGGCCATTCTGTTGAGGAGTATTGGCAATTGTTCTATGTCTTTTGATACCTGTTTTCCTGCAAAACTCATTAAACTGCTCTGAAACAAATTCCAGGCCGTTGTCAGTTCTAAGAGCTTTCAGTTTAGCTCCGAGTTGGTTTTCAATGAGAGTGCCATTCTTTGAATCTTTTAAAGGTTTCTGTTTTGTCTTTCAAAACATAGATCCATACTCTCCTTGAAAAATCATCTATCATGGTAAGAATATATGATCCTCCACCAAGAGTTTTGGTTCTTGATGGACCCCATAGATCTGAATGCACATATTCAAAAGGTCTAGTAGATGTATGCATACCAGAACCAAATCTAACCCTGTGAGACTTTCCTAGTATGCAATGATCACACAACTCTAACTTGTTTAGTTTATCACTATTAAGCAGGTTTTGTTTTTCAAGTTCTATTAGACCCTTTTCACTAACATGTCCTAGCCTTTGATGCCATAAGCTAGCTTTATCACGAGAACTAGATGCAACAGATGCATGAGCAATGATTGTGGAACCTTCAAGAATATACAAGCCATTACTTTTATTCTTGTTCCCTCCAACTACCACTAGAGATCCTTTAACCAGATTAAGGACACCATGTTTAATTCGAGTTTCAAAACCATTATCATCAAACATGCTCATGGATAACAAATTTCTCCTAAGTTCAGGAACATACCTCACATCTTTTAGAAGAAATTCTCTGTTATCAAACATCCTAAATCTTATGGTACCTTTGCCTTTGATTTTACATGGATCATCATTGCCCAAAAGAACAGTTCCACCCTCCTTGAGCTCGAGGGTCTCAAAGTAGTCTTTCTTTGGACACATGTGATATGTGCAACTTAAGTCCATGACCCAGTCTTTCTGAGAATGTGAAGTAGATACCATGAGAACTCCAGCACTCTCATATCCATCTGAAACAGCTTCTATGTCTGCTGAATCTGGATTTTTTCTAAATTCCTTGTTGCCTCTCTCGGGACAATCCTTCTTAAAATGACCTGCTTTATGACAATGAAAACATTTATATTTTGTCTTACCTCAATTCTTGGACTTAGACCTGTTTTTCTTTCCTTTTTGCCCAGGATCCCTCTTTTCACTTCTTCCCCTTGTCACATTTAAACCTTCACCATTGTCTTCACCTTTGGAATCTTGCTGCCTCTGCAATTCCTTGGTCCTTATAGAAGTTTGAACTTCTTCCAATGTGATAGTCTGTTCCTTGCCATAAAGAATGGCATCCTTAAAATGTTCAAAGGCTTTTGGAAGAGAATTTAACAAGAGTAGAGCTTTGTCTTCATCTTCAAGGTTAACTTCAGTATTTTCCAGATCATCAAGAATCTTATTGAATTCTGCAAGTTGTTCAGTTATGGCTCGAGATTCTGTCATCTTGAATGAGTATAGTTGCTGCTTCAAACACAACCTATGTGCTAAAGACTTGGTCATGTACAGAGATTCAAGCTTCAACCACATAGCTGATGCTGTTTTCTCCTTTGCAACTTCTCTCAATGCCTTATCTCCAAGACACAGAATAATAGCACTGCGTGCCTTATCTATCATGTCTGTCTTCTCCTTCTGAGTCAATGTAGCTGACATTTTTTCTTCTCCTTTGATGGCCTCTGCACAGCCTTGTTGAATCAAGATTGCCTCCATTTTGATCCTCCATAGACCAAAGTCATTTTCACCTGAGAACTTGTCAATATCATACTTGGTTGAACCCATTCTTGATCAAATCTTTAAGATCTCCCCACAGACGGCGCCACTTGTGAGTTCAAGGAGATCTAAAACCAAAGAACAAACACAAGAATGCTTATACCAAGTATTTAACAATTAACTAGTTATCAAGAAAACACGAAAGCAATTGATAACAGCAAGCTTTTATCTTAACAGATTTAGGAAGAAGAGAAGAGAGATCAGGGAAGAATAACACCAGAAAATTAACGTGGTTCACCCATTAATCATGGCCTACATCCACGGGCAATGCAGCTGGAGTTTCTTTATTGATGATGAACCAAAACCAGAAATTGAAAGATGTTACAAGGATCAACACATATGAAAACCTCACACTCGACCCTCTTGCTCAATGGAGCATTTCTATTCTCTCAATTCTTTCTCATACATCATAAAAGAGAAAGGAACCAAGATGGAACTTATATACATAGAGCCTAAGATAGATCCTAGCAGATGTAACTGTAATAACAGCTTTTAGCAGAAAACTAGGATACAGAACAGAACTCTAACAGCAGCAGATATGAGAAGAGGATTATGAGTCACAAACTTCACATCATCAATAGAGAATTTCAAAGTCAACATTTAAAGTGATCTAAAAAATTGAACTATGTATTGTGAAATTTCAAGTCTACATCAAAATATTGACAAAGATTAAATTGGAATATCAAATAAATTAAAAAAAGAGGTGATTTAAATGTTTTTCGTAAAACAAATTATCCCATCGGTAAATAAATGTGTTTCCCCATGAAAACGGTTAAATAAAATTGCCACTTAGAATATTTAACCACTCACTTCAATGAAGAACCAACTCTATTACTTTTGGAGATACCTATGCAACCGGCGTATGCTCAGAAGGATGTGAATACAAAGGATAAATTTAAAAGATTAGTCAAAGTCCCCAAATAATAGAGTTAGGTTTCTTTTTATTTTCAAAAATAGCTATAAAAGAGCTCTAAAATACTATTCCTCTACTTCTATTTGTCAATACCCATTCTTTGAAACAACCATTCTGTACTAAGAGCTACAAAATATATCAATCCTACTAATATTTTTTTAAAAAAAAAGATTAAGCCCTAAGTTGTGAGAGTTAGTCTCAAAATAAAAATAAGTAAAAACTTACCTCAGGCTTTTAATGATAGTGGGTGCAAGAAGATTGGGTGAGAAATGAGAAAAAAACAGAGTGAAAGATGAGCCAGAGGTAGAAGAACATGAGAATGGGGAGAGACCAAGAGTGAAAATGATAAAAGGGAGAGAGGTTTGTTTTTAAAGTAATGAAAACAGAGGAAGGAATTAATAGGATTTTTCCCCTTTTTGTTGTAAGTGTGAGACACTTAGGCGTCTCTTTTTTTTCTTTTTTTTTTTCTAATTAGCACTTGAAGGTGAGCACTCTCTCTCTCTCTCTCTCTTTTTAAATAATCACCTGATGGTGTTTTGAGTTTTTCTTTTCTTTTTTATTTATTAAAACAGTGTGTTTCTTAGGTTATGGGTCCACTTATGAATTTCTGATTGTCTCATATCAAATTTTTAATTTGATTGATAAGAGGACACTGTGTCATCCTGATAGAGATGACACCATAGAAACTACCAATAAAAAAACATTTTTAGTTAAATTATTTAATATGGTGGTTTCTATGGTGTCATCTTACGATTAATATAGCACAATGTCTTTTTATTCAATCAAATCAAAAATTTGATAGAAGACAATAAGAATTTCATATAAGTCATATTCTCCATTAATTTATATAGATTTGAATAGATATAAACTTGATTTAATCATAAATTAATTCAAAAAAATTTAATTTTAGTTTGATTCTTTTATTTTTGTTCATTTTAGCTCCTTTACTTATTTTTGCTTCATTTTATATTATCAAATAATTAACAAAAATATCTATAGTTGTTGCTGGATGTGAGAAAAAAGACGACAATGATAAAAAATTATTATTGGGAGCATTAATTATTTATCGACAAAAATTAATATAAATGATAATATTATATTGAAAGATAAATTACTAATATGAAAAAAAAATTAAAGGACCAAATTAGAATTTAAGATAAAGTTATGACACTAAAATTCAAATTTGGTTATAAAAAATATAATGATATTATTGTACAAAGTTTCCAAGTGAAAATTTATAAAATAATGCAAAAACCATAAATGATTGATAGATAAATTTTACAAATCTGACACGAATAAGTCTCACTTAAATAATATAATTGTGTTTTAATTTTTATATAATTTTTAATTCAAATTTTAGTTAGGAAATGTAAAATTTAAATATTATTTTCATATAAATAGCTAGTACACTCATCATTATATTGTTATCCCTATGCTCGATAATTAGTTACTTGTGTCACGTTCTTTTAAGTTTTATAATTTGTTTCAGACACAATTATCAATTATTTATATGTTCTATTATTTTGGAAATACAGTTTGCTTCAAGTTTATGTATTAATTCATTATGTATTTTTCTTCTAGGTCTATTGTTTGCTTCTCATTAGAGTATAAGTTACCTAGGTCATGTTCTCACTGGGCCTAACATAACACTCATGTATTAGTTATTTGTATTATCTTGATTTACGTCTACCCTTTACATCAAACCCCCCATGATACAATTAATTAAAGTGAACTGCATTTTCAAAATAATAGAACGTAAATAATTGATAATTGGATTGGAAACAAATGATGAGACTTAAAGAATGTAACACAAGTAGTTAATACTTGAGCATAAAGATGACAACATAATGAGGCATATACTAACTATTTATATTAAAAGAATATTAAATTTTACATTTCCTAACTAAAATTTTAATTAAAAATTATATAACAGTTAAGATAAAATTAAAATAAAATTATATTATTTAAGTTAGGTTTATTCGTGTCACATTTATAGAATTTATCAGTGAATAATTTCTTGTTTTTTTTTCTTATTTTAGGAATTTTTAGTTGGAAAATTTGTAGAATATTATTATTATTATTTTTATGGATAAATTCATATTTCAGTACTATAACTTTATGTCAAATTTTAATTTGGTCCTTTTATTTTTTTTCTTCATATTAGTAATTTATCTTTTCAATATAATATGATCACCTTTTATTAATTTTTTATGATAAATAATTAACAAGAATGCCCACAATTTTTTGTTTTTATCCTTGACTTCTTCTTTTCCACATCCAACAACTATTTTAGATATTTTTATTGATTTTTTAAAGAAATAAAATGAAGCAAAAATAAATAAAGGAGCCAAACTAAAAAAAAAAATCAAACTGAAATATGGTATGAAGTTTAAGGATCAAAAATAATATTTTTGCTATACTATATTATTTTAATATTCACCGTTAATTTATTTATCTCTTAACTAATAAAAGCTCATTTAAGATGTTCAGGGCAAAATAATGTTGGAGGGTAATATAACACTGATGCAAGTAATTGAGCGACAATTCAAAAATAATTGTCACCACCAAATCAAAAATTGGGAAATTAAAATTTTGTTATTTCTTTTCTTTTTTCGTAACAGGATCTTCTTTCTGGTGTGTTTTCATATATTTGAGATTTTAATTATTCTTCAACTTTTAGGTGTTCGACTAATGCTGTTTAGTTTTTTTCTACTTGTGAAGTGTATCTTTTTTCTTGGAAATTAATGATTGAAAATAAATATAAATTGTGACGAGATCTTCACTCAAAGATTTTAATTTTTGTATAATAAAATAATCAATTTTAGTTAAGTTATATTGTATATGGATCATTGACACCATGGATATTGGCTTAGCTCTTAGTATGAAAACATGTGAACAAGTTTTAGAAAGAAGCGAGGGTGTATCATAGCCAAACCATAAAAAACAAATCAAGGCCATATATTTCGAGTGTCAATTGAAAATGAAGTGGTGAAACTTTGACAATCACAACAAGAAAAAGAATAATAACCATATTGTGAATTTCACATTTGTTAAAAAAGTTATGATTCTTTCACTGCCAAGCCATGGAAAAAAATGACGACCGTATTTGAAGTCAAGGTTTAGGTTTACTTATATTTTTCTAAATGAAAAAATTATTATTAGTCATTAGTTAGACAAAATCATAGTGATATTAAATATTTGTACCATAATAATATATTGGCATTAGATAGTTAATTAGATGGACCTACGGTCACTTTGGTCTAGAAGTGTCAAAATGGGCCGAGCCTGACGGACCAGTTCGAATAACTCGCTCAATGAGCTGGATTGGATTTTAAAAATATAGGTCTGATCTTAATCGAGCTTGGCCCAAACCAACTTGAATTTTGGTTGGCCCATGGGGGCCGAGCCCGAAATGGGTTGGCCTCATTTCTTCTTATTTTATTATTTTTATTATTATTATTGTTATTTTATTCTTGTTATCATTTTAAAATAGATTTTAATGATTAATAAATATTAATAATAATAAAAAATAAACTTAATATATTAAAAATGGTTAGGATCAAATGACACGACACCAATTTTTACACCAATGATCGAAGTTTTTTTTCTTCAGAAAACTTACCGTTGGATTGAAACTACTTATTATATAGATCATATGTACAAAAATTCACATCATTCCAAGATTGTTTAATACTCCATCAACACATTTGTTATTTTCACAATTTTTAAAACTATATTTTACGTTAATTTTTTAGTACATTGATGGAGTACTAAACGATCTCGGATTGATGTCAAATTTTCTACACATGATCTATACGATAAGTTGTTTTACTCAAACGGTAGGTTTCGTGAAAAAAAACTTCGACCTGTCGTTATTGATTGGTGCAAGAATTGGTGTCAAACCAATTGGTGTCATTTCATCCTTACTCTATTAAAAATGTTATTTAACTATAAAATTTATTAGAATATTGTAATTTTACTAATTATAATATTATTAATGGAGTTTTGAATTAAATTTTTAAAATTGAAAAAATCAATAAAGAAGTGTAATTAAAAATAATACAAGCTAAAAAGGACAAGATATAAAAAGTTTAATTTAACATCACAATAAAGTTATCTAATTGAAATCGTGTTCAAATTAATGAGAAAAAATGCTTAACAAGAAAATCTTGCGTGGATGATTTTAGATAGATATGAGATAAAGCCATTAACAACACCAAATAAATAAAGAACAAGTAATGTTTTCTCAAATCTGCATGAGCAATGTAGTCGAATTATAGATGTATTCAACAATTACACGAAAATTATTAAAACACAAGTGAAGTTTGTCTCTTATTCATATGAAAGATTCCAACGGATTTAAGATAATATCAGATCTAAATGAGCAATCCAAATGGATTTGAGATGCGTTAGTAATAACACAAATTTGTTAAAACACAAGTGAAGTTTATCTCTGATTTGTATGAATGCTTCTTGTGAATTTGAGACAATGTCAAATCTGTACGAGCAATCTAAATAGATTTTAGAGAGATTCAATAATAACACAAATTTGTTAAAACATATGTGAAGTTTGTCTTTAATTTGTATGGACGATTCTTGCAAATTTGAGATAAAGCAAATATGTATGAGCAATCCGAATGGATTTGAGAGGGATTAAGCAATAATACCATATTGTCAAAGCACAAGGGAAATTTGTCTCTAATTTATATTAATGATTCCCACAGATTTTAGACAAAATTAAATTTGTATGAGCAAGTCACAAATATTTGTGACGATTTTAACAATAACACAAAATCATTAAAGTAAAAGTATAGTAAGTCTCTAATTCGTATGAATGATTCCCACGGATTTGAGGCAAAGTCAAATCGGTATGATTATTCTTCAAATATTTGAGACGCATTCAGCAATAAGACAAAATTATAAAAGCACAAGTGAAGTTCGTCTTTTATTTCGATGAACGATTCACACAAATTTGAGACAAAGAAACCAATAGTACAAAATAATTGAAGAGAAAATATAATCTCCCCATATCTCGTGTGAAAGTTACACATGACTTTCTGACAGAATAAACTAAAACACAGACTGAAATCATTAAGTGTGGTGTGTCTAAAATATGTAGGAAACTAGAGATGAATTTCAGACGAATTTTATTTTAAAATATCAATGATATGTCATTTATTTGAATTTGTGCAAAATGCGTCCCAAATTTGTTGGTGATATTTTGGCGGCAAGATGGTGGGAAAAGTTGGGACGTAAAAGTGATATATATTGGACGAAATATTTTTTTACATAAACTGTCTCAAAACCGTGGAAAATCCATCCCAAATTCTAAGGCGTTTTGGACAAAAATTAATTCATCCCAAATTTCCGTCTCTAAAAGGCATTTTTTAGTAGTGGATGCATGTTAGTTCTTGGCTTTAGAAGTGAATTGGGGTTGTTTTGAGTTGGAATATGTTGTTTGTGTGTGTGTCAATTGCCAAATGCATAGAGTATGTTGAGTGTATAGCATGTTGAGTCCATGATTGGCAAATTGATTTGGTTAGTCATGGAATTAGGAATGGAAATTAGGAATGCATGTGATTTTGGTGTCAAATGTGAGACTTATTGTGTATTTATTGCGTATTAACGAGTCATTTGAAGTGGAAATAATTTGGGATGAATTTGGTATTGTTCATAGGTGAAATTCTAGGTTTCTAGATTAGTTAATTGATTAAAATGTATGAGTCACTATAAAGAAAAGGGAATTTAGTGGCAGGCATCTAGTGGCGGTTGCAAGAAAACCACCGCCGCTTACATGAGCCATGCGGTTACTGCGACGTTTTAATGCACAACTTTTAAATTATAGTAATTACCAGTTGTTTGGTTCCTTTTTTTCTTGGTTTTAAGTAATTTTCCCTTAAAACTTAAAAAATCACTAATATCCATATTTTTTATTTCATTTTCGCTCTTCCCCCTCTTTGATAATTGGAGACTTCTCCCTCTTCGACAACTCTTCCCTATCTTCACCTCGGTTTCATTTGCCTCCGCCCCCTCTTTGTTCGTCGTCCGCCACCTCAATCTGTCTTCTCCTTCCCCTTTTCGTTCGCCTTAGCCGGTTTATCCGTTCGCCTCTACCCGTTTGTCCATTCACCTCCGTCCGTTTGTCCGTTCGCCTCCATCTGCTACATTTTGCTAGCGCTGTATAGGTTCGTTTCTGCTCACTTTTGCATTGTTATTGTTCTTTATTTCACTAGCGCTCCTCTTTATTACTCGCCGATTCTTCTAGTGAATGTAATCTCCCATCAATTTTCATGTGCTTTGTGAACCTTAAACCCTATTTTCCTCTTTCTTGTGCTATGTGAACGCTAGCCCCTAATTTGTTTCCTTTCTTGTTCCATGTGAACCATTGAATGCCAATTGCTTGGACTTTATTTTGGATTCTCCGTTCACCCTCCTAGCTCCCACTTGTGTTTCGAACCCTAGCCCCTAATATATTTCTTTTTTTTTTTTGTTTTTTGAATTTTCTCTGATTATGTTGTCACGGTAAGTGGAGGTTCTCTTTTTTATTTCTATTTTTTTTTGGTTTCAATTACTCCATGTGGTGGATTGTCGAGGAATTGAAACTTCTTTTTCTTGATATTTAATTTGTTTAGGAATTTGTTGTTTTAGTTACAGAGAGAAACATAGCTAGGCCTCAATTGCTAGTGGTGAACTTGTAGATGGTGATGATTGCAAGGTAGAGTAGCTACTATAATCCTCAATTTCATTGAATAACTTCTTGTTTTATTTATAAAAAGCTTTTGGATATTGTAATGTGGATTTGTTCCAGGAACATTTGTTTATCTTTTTTATGCTTTCTTCTTGTTTTTTGGTTTTCATTGTATTTATGATTTTTGAAGAGTAAATGAACATTTACTTGCTGGCTTGAATTGACAGTATCATTGAGTATTATTCAGTCTCTAAAAAATAAAAATAAAAAATTGCATTTTTCAACACTTTTTTTTACTACATTTGACTTCTTAAATAGTGTCCTTAAGCCACTAGATATTGTTTGAAGCTCTAATTTATAATGTATAAGGTATTATAAAATAGTGTCCTACAAAATTGTCATTTTTTGTTTTCGTCCCTACAACTTTATTTCACAATAAGTATAACTTTTTAGTTCCTATAGTTACCAATATTTGTTTTTAGTTCCTTTAAGTTAATTTTTTATTATTTTGATCTTTGAAATTTCAATTTTTTTATTTTGGTCCCTTGTAAATATTTGTTAAAAAATAAAAAAAGCTTAACATTAGGGACTAAAAAGAGAAGTTATGAAATAAGTTGGATTAAAATGAAAAAAATATTTTGTATGAATTAAAACGAAATAGTGTCAATTTTGTAGGGACTAAAATTTTATTTAAGCCTAAATTAAATATATTAATTTACTAAATATATTAAATTTCTAAATAAATTTAATTTATATTTTTTTCTCAGGTGCCGGATAAGCTATTGAGCCGCTGGTTTTGCCACCCACAAATTAATTTTTCATTACTGGTTTTAATTTCTTCCCTCCCCTATCTAGTTCCGCAAGTGGTTTTTCAGCCCACAGAATAGCTGTTCATTACTGGTCTTCCCTCCCCTATATATATCTAAAAAAGAATATCAGGTCCCCAAACACGAGCAAACAGGAATTTCACTCGAAAGATGGAGCATAACACTCTACCGGAAGTTTCCCAAATTCAAAATGAGTTGCCAGAAATCCTTTATAAATGCATCGCTTTATAAATGCATCGCTGTGAGTAAACCAAGCTTGTCTCCTAATTTTTGCAGCTCATTACAATATTTTTTAGAGGATTTCGGTATATAACTGCAAATATTAATATCTAACACAGAAATCATTGAAAGAATTCGGCAAGCTACGACATCAAGAGAAAAAAGCAGCAACGGTTAACCCTCCCCCACTTCGTTATGCTCATGTCTTAATCTTAAATTAATTTAATATGCACCAATTTGGTTATTTTGTGAATATTGCATCCTCATATAATGGTTTAATTTGACAGGATCTACGATCTGACAGAAAGAAGAACAACAACAACAAAGTCATAGCGGAAATAGATGTTTCTTTTCAACTTGAAGAAACCCCTAAAATTTCAAATTTCACCAATATTGACGAGGTGATACCTAAACTGAAAGACTGGAAGATTCAACGCCGTGTACGAAGTACAAAAACATTTGATACGGTAATTAAATTATGCTATTGAAAAACTTTCCTTTATGCTATTATTTTATTATGGGTATACCAATTGTGCTAATATATCCTTTTTTTGCATGAAGAAAAATTTTCAATCTTTGAATTTAGCTTGACTCATTAAGTTCACAAGACAATAAGCTAGAATTATGATAAAATTTGTGTATATAGAAAATCCCTAACATACAATAATAATATTTTTTTAAAACAAAAGGCAAAAAAGAAAACTTAATAAGACAGTAGAATGGATATTTTATTCCTTGTTACGGTCAACAACTTCGTAACTTCGTCACAAGTTTTATGCTCTGAATAGGATATTAATATCAATATGAAAACGTGTTCAACTACACATATAACATCTAAGCTTAATGAGACCAATAAAATGGACTATAAACTATCTAGGAGTTGGCTTTAATTATTATTTAGGTTTGTTTGAACTAAAAAACTTGAGCGGTTTGTATCATATAATTGGTGTAATGGCATAAGCTAGGAAAACTATTTGCTCCCTCATTTTTTCTCCCCTCTCCTTCAAAATTTAAAATAAATAAGTAGTTACAAAAAAATCTCCTGAGACTTTTCTATGATCAAATATATGATGATAAGCTAATTCCTTATCAACCTTATTAATGAAGTTTATTTATTTGCAAATTGTTATTGACAATCTATTTAGTAAAGTGATTGAACTTAGAAAAATTATTTGCTTGTTTGTTGATTTTTCAGTACTTCTATCACAATTCTTCAAAGCGAGCATTACGGTCAATCATAGAAGTTGTTAATCATATACTTCCTGAGAACTATCCTAGGCTAGTAAGCAAGAGAAAAAGCCAGGTAATACTACTAACTATTGACCCATTGCTTGCGGCTATTGAAATGCATTTGACAAATTGATTCTTGAGAAATTTAGGGAACATAATAGATAATAGAAAAAAAAGTCTCAATATAGTTCCCGCAGACTAAAGTTTAAACATTTTATTTAGTCCCTTCAATTGTCGGCATGTATCAAGGCAACACTGAATACTGAGGTATTGTCTGCTTTGGGTTCTTTGGCCTCAAGGTAATTGAACATGGTCCATAACAGATGTCCACATGTCGGTAAACAGTGGCGTGACCCTTCGTATAGTGCCCTCTGTTCAGACACAATCAAGGCAACACTAAGTATCGCAATTGAGGTATTCTCCACCTTGGGTTGTTGGGTCTAACGATAACATGGTCCAAAATGGATACCCCGATAGGCAAGCCTAACCCTCCTTATAGCGCCATTTGTGCCGACAAGTGTTAGGGCAATATCGAGTACCACAACTGAGGGATTGTCTGCTTTGGTTGCTAGACCCTCACGATATAAGACTTGAATATGGTTTGGAAAATTGTTATCTTTGGATGTCAAATGATGACTTGACATCTAGCGTGAACGACATGTAGAATTTAGCAATTCATGAAGAAATTGCGAGCAAGCATGGCGACAGAAATGAGAAAAAAGAAGCGCAGATTTTATTGATAGAAAAATTAGAATTACATTTGGTTAGCTTGCATAGATTGACCCTTCTACCTATTTATACAGAAAACAGAAATACAAGGGAGAGAGGAAGGAGGTAAACAGAATTAACAGAAAAAACAGAATAAGCTTCTTAACAGAAGAAACTAACTAAACTTAGGGGTCAATTAGCAACTAGGAAAGAAGAAAAGCATTTACAAATATTTTGCTGTCACGACAAGCCATGTCATCACATAATAATAATAAAATTAACAAAATATAGGGAGATGACTAAACAAAAGTATTTAAACTTTATGGAGACTAAATCTAGATTTTTTTTCAAATTAGGGACCAAATAAAAAAGTATGTGATAGTTTTAGGGATTAAAACATATGTTATCCAAATGAATTTTAATTGACTATTTTTGTTGTTGTATCATTTGTAGAATGAAGCAGGGATGTCAAAAAGATCAAAGAATGATGATTCTGGCAATACTTCTGAGAGCATGGATAACAAAGAAGCTACAATTGTTGAAAGGGGAAATGTTTCGGGGGAGATTGTCCAAAATGAACAAAAAGAAGTGCAGGAAATTGAACAACAGGTTCAAGAAGTCCAAGAAGTTGATGAACAGAAGACTGCAAATGTTGAAAGAGCAAATGTTTCGGAGGAGATTGTCCAAAATGATCAACAAATGCAATTACCCCTACCGTTTGAAAATGAGGAAGTTATGTTCGACAAAGAATACTGATCAATTTAATTATGAGGTTAATGTAACAGATTCCATTCAGAATATTGTTTAGAAGAATATTTAGTTTAATTGTGAGGTTAATGCAATTACTCCTCCTCCATGTTTACAAGCATATTTAGTTTAATTTTTAGTAGTTTGACTATAGTTTGACCCAATTTAATCTATAATTATACTTTTACTGATTGGACCATCTTGATTTTTAAAGTTTTACTAAGATATATAATACTCTTATACATTAAATTTGATTCCTTATACTAACTCTTGCACTTATTTTTCTAAAACAGTTTTGAAAATCCAATCATAGTTCAAATCCCATTTTCGTCACATTACAGTCGGGAATCTCTTTCTCATACAATTCTATGATTTTAACATTATTCATATTTTCCAAACAAATCCTAATCATGCATCATCTACTACCATGTTTAATCAATACAAACATCATTCAAAGCATGCAAATCTCAAACATACACATAATCCTAAATCAAACAATCTGTTGAAGTCCTTTCTTTTTCTTTTTTTCCCTAAATGCAAAACGATGTCGATTTGCTGGATAACTTTTTTGGTTTATATAGAGCCCGTTTGGTTTGCATTTTCATTCAATGTTTTCATTCTGCTTGAAGTTTTCTAAAAGTTTACAAAAAACGTTTGTCCATTTCGGTAAATCATGCAGCTCACCATCGTCACCACCACATCCACCACCATTGCACAAAGTCAGAAAGAGGTCAACAAGTGGAGATCGGTGATGCCAATACCAAGAGGAAGAATTAGCACGTGGCAAAGCGTCTCTAGTTCGATACCCACCAAGCTTTGGGGATAGACCTATCTTGGTAAGACACAATCGATGCAGGCAGTGGTAGTAAGAGAAAGGAGCAATGACAGTAGTGGCTGTGATGGTGGAGTTACAAGATTTAACGACAAAAAATGAAGGCAGGGACTCAAATGAAAAGAACAACATTGTAGGAACTAAAAGGATTTTTTTTTGGATAGGACTAAAACTAAAATGAGGTGTAACTATAGAGTTTTGGAATTTCTTAAAAACCAAATAGAAATATCCAATAACGTTAGGAGGTTGTTTTGTTAAAGTTATAGAGTTAGGATTTTAACAACTACCTGAATCTTTAGCGCTCGTAACCACGAGATAGAACGGAAGCCCTTTTGATCACTAACGTCACGAAATCATCGATAACATAAAAGGGTTAGAGAAGGTGTGGTGTTGTGGCCTTCCTCAACCAAACCTCTTTAGTCCCAATCCAGGATGCCTCACTCCGAAAGGGAAGAGTATGTGGCTAATCGGTAGTTTGATGTGTTGGCGACCATCACCTCTTGACAGGTTTATTTATAATAACCGCCTATGGGGTTCCCATCGTGCCAACTATAGACTAGATCCAGGTTTCCACTCATCAGAGTCCACATCATAATCTTTATCTTTTAGTTGTAATCTAAAACAGATTTTTGTTACAGTATCTGAACCGATTTGTACTGATCACTAAGCGGTTAAATCAATTAAGTTGAATAGCTGATAATAATCCTATCTAATTAATAGTCAGCCCACACATAATAATTAGTTGAAATTAAGATAATTCCAACAATCTCCCACTTGGGCTTAATATTAACTTGAATGATTATATCACAAGAAAACTTTAGGCGCGCAATTGTAAGCTATTCAATTTAGATTACCTGTACAATCTGGTCCATCTTATGAACCAACAAGGAACCATAACAGCTTTCGCCACTTGTGTAGTTGTGGCTAAACCCCAATGATCACAGTAGTTAGTACACTCATTGACATAGATCAAATGTGGATGAATGGCAAGAAAATTACATGTTTCGTGATCTATTACATGCCTATTTCCAAATGGTCCATACTTTAGTTTTTTCATTATGAGATCAATAGTTCATAGTAATTATATTATAAACTTAATTGTCATGACCAAGTAATGAGCTATAAAAGACGTTACAATATACTCCCACTGTTCCAGGCATACTAATGACACCCATGCCAAATGCATAATCACATAGGCCCTAATGATGCCAAAACCTTTGTGAGTGGACTCATAACTTTGGAGTTCATTCCTTAATAGCACAATACTTTCTAAAATAACACTGTAAACCTCATTCCTTAACAAGAAGGAAATCGTTACCTGTAATTTTACATACTAAAAAACTCCTATCTATATAAGACCACACCTTCATTGTCAATAAGAATCTCTAGTACCTTACTTGACTTTTTTGACAACTAGCGGTCCTTTAGAAAAAATTACATAAACTTTATGGTTGAAGAGACAACAAGTGACTATCTTCTTCCGAAGTATGTCCCAACAGTTCTTCTATATAGACGTTTTCCTCAATGTCCTTATTGATGTAAGCGGTCTTTAACTCCATTTGTGTGACTTAAGGCTTAACTTGCATTGTGAATCTTTCTAAGTAAGTCCTTCCACATTTGACATGGCTTGTTCCTTATGTCACCCTATGAATCCAAATTGGTTTCGCTTCCTAGGTAACTTTACAATGCCTCAAATGTCATTTTATTTATGGTATAGAGTTCACCCCCATGGCCTTAACTAACTTCATGAGAGTTGGAATTACTAACTAACTCCTTGAAGATGAACAAGTCATATCCAAAGAATCAATAGTATCCTCATGTGCGATATAATCCTCTAGATTTGCACTTTTCCATTCTCTTGTAGACCTACTTGATGCAACTTGACGAGGTTGTTGAGTTTGACCCTATTGCTCCTTCCAAACCATATGAAGAGAAGTTGGGGGTCCCTGATGATCTATAGGTATAACCTGTTGATCTTGTCCATATGGGAGAGTCATGTCCTTATGAGGAGGTGTATCCGAATCCTCTTCAAGACCAATGTCTGTTAACATCTCTCTCCCCCAAACTCAACATCCTCGGAGAATTAGTGGCTCCAAAAAAAGATACTTTATGCTAGTGGGATCAACTTTAAGTCTCGCGACTTTCTAAATTTCCAACCATACTGCAACTAACATTTCTTGAATCCATCATTCCTTTATCAGGACCACAAGGCCCTACTTAGTTGGATCAACCTTAGACACTTAATGATCTGCATAGGCCTTCCACCTATCTCAAGCTCTTAATGAGTTTTTTTTAGTTGCCTTTGTCGGTATTCTCTTGAAATAATCTAGACTATATTCTTTAAAGCATATCCTCATAGTGATCTTGGGCAAGTAAACAATTTGAGAATCAAACACTTCTTACCCTTTGGGCAAGCAAGCAATTTGAGAATCAAACACTTCTTTATGCTTAGGGCATTATTCCTTCCTTTATCCACATCTTTATGCTTAGAAAACCTTGCATTGTGAACTACTGGAACTGCCCCACACCAATGAGGAATTGCATAAATAGGTTAGGACGTCATCACCAGATCAATCGTACCTTATGAATATCTATCATTACGATTATATCTTGTGAACCCAATAGTCTTATCAAGTTGACTTTCAACTATATTCATAAGAGACTTGTTAGCGTCTAACCCCTTAGATTATTCCTTATTTCTTTAGATCCTTAAATACCTTATATATCTTTATGACAATATTACAAAGTTTACAGATACAGGCTTAGTAATTTACATTACTAACCTAGAGAACTTTGCTCACTGTTTTAAAAACCTTTATGAAAACAATTCACATAACGAATAGCAAGAATCCGTCAAGGAATGATTGCGCAACATTATGCAACCAACCTCCTTTATTAACCACAAAGCACCTTTAGAAATCTTTTCTCAGCAACCTTCACAGTGAAGATCATGTAGGTGACCGTCCTATATTCATAAGCTGAGAAAATAATTCAAGGAAACTTTGAGACTATCCTAAAAAAGCTATTCAACTTAACAATTGCTTTCTAAATAGTCGCATAACCCTAGTCCAATGATCCTAAGGCATAGAAGACAAGAGCCTTCTACCAACACCATCGTGCTCGGAGGATACACGATTGTACCATAAAAAATTAGGATATAGAACTAACGACTAGCTTACTCATCTGGGATAATTTGCTAATTTGCTAATTATGGACAAGATGCCAAAGCACTCCACCAACCCTAAATACCGGAGGGTACGCAAGTTGGCTTGTAAGTGGTACTCTCACATAACAATCAAACATTGACAGTTAGTTCTAGTCAAGTGAAAGTCCATCGGAGGATGGCAAACAATCACCCACATAAACAATTGCTTTATGTCTGTCACATGCTTATTATCACAGGCTTGACATTGTTCAATCAAGATGTGTCACACCGGAGGGTGGAAGCACAACCCACAGTAACAATCCCAAGCTCATCTTTTGTAACCTTAATCAAACCAATCTCCATAACAGAGGCTATGAAGGTAACATGTTTGCTTCAATTGTTTGATTAACATTACAAGACAACATGGTCTGGATCCATAATTCTTCTTTATTTCACTTGAAAAAAAAGTGAACACTAGAGTCTAGAATCAATGAAATCGCATCAAACCGTCATGCAATTGCATTAAAACATACTTTATCACGTCACACGACTTAATATTGCTTAGTCAAGTTTTGTCACACCGGAGGGTGGAAGCAAAACTCACAATAGCAACAACAAGCTCATCCTTATAACTTTAATCAAATTAATTTCCATGACAAAGGTTACGGAGGTAATATGTTTGCTTCAATTATATGATTATTGTTACATGACATGGTTTGAAAAATACTTGATCAGACTCTGTCACGTCACGCGACCATGCTACCATGCCGCATGATTGTGTCGTAACAATAAAAATTACCTAGATAGCCTCATGCAGCCAAGCCAAGTCGAAAAATCACCGTGCCAAGTCGAGTCACCAAAAGAGTCGAGTCGCCTAGAAGGCCCCAAATACCCATGTTTAGGTACCACATGGTTGTGCATGTTGCAGAAACTTCCAAGCACATTCGTAATGAGTTACACAACCATTCCTACAAGGAGCATGGTCATGCTCCTCTGCACTTCTAACAATGACCTAAAACAACGCATTTTCGAGCGTTTTAAGTGATCTTTTCGGCCTTGAACTTGATTTTTCCAAAGTTTCCACCGAATGACCGATTAAATCGATCCTAAAAACTTTATCCTTCAAAAAGGAAGAAATTACACTTTACACACGTGTAAACTATAAAAATGCACACAGATTGGTTCCCAGGAAAGAGAGGTGGCTCACAACGGATGCGCTTAAATACCAAGTCTTTCCTTAGCCAGAACCTTTCCACATACATTCATATAGTATCACACTTTCTTTATGTGAATCGCTAAATTAATAGAGGAAAAATCATTTGACCAAGTAAAACTCCAAATATTTGACCAAAGTTAGAATCTAAATGTTTGACCAAAGTTAAACTCAAATTTGACTAAAGTCAAACCCCAAATGTTGACCAATGTCAACTCTGAATATTGACCAAGCCAAACTCTAAATGTTGACCAAAGTCAAATGCCAAATTTTGACCATAGTCGAACTCCAAATTTTGACCATAGTCAAACTCTTAATGTTGACCAAGTCAAACTACAATATATTTGACCAGAGTCAAACTCTAAATGTTTGACTAAAGTCAAATACCGAAACGTTTGACAGAAGTCAAACACTGCAATTTTTGACCGAAGTCAAACACCAAAACTTTTGACCGAAGTCAAACACCGAAATATTTGACCGAAGTCAAACACCAAAATATTTCACCAAAAAATAAACTCTGAAATATTTTGTTTGATAATGCAAAGGTTAAACTAAAAAAATTAAATAATTGCATACGTTTAATCTTATCTCCATAAAATTAAGTTTATGACGAGATAAAACTTCACAAACTGAATTTCAATCGAATAATAGTAAACGATTTCAATAACAAATTCAACTACCCATGAAATTTTATGATATAATCTTGAATTAGTTAAAAAAATAATAATTCCTTTAATCCTTATCACAATTTCAGTCTCATCTTTCAACTTTTATCAAGCAATTATGCGAAATTAAATATTAAATAAAAAAATAATATTTCAATCTCAAATTAGTTACTTAACCAAACATAACAAATCTTGAGATAGATATATCCTTATGTGAATTGTATTACTTTATAAGATAACACAAAAATAAAGGAAAAAGAGGTCCCTTAATCCAAGCAAATATTGTTATAATATTATGCTTAAAACAAAACTGTCAAAAAAAGATAACATTATTGCCTCAGCCGAAAAAATATATATATGGATATATCTATATGATATCATTGAAATAAGGAAATAAAAATAATATATGAGTAGTCTCTTTGTCAAATTGTTTTTCAATTAAAACAAAAAGGAAAGGTACAAGGATTAACGCTAACGTTCGTTCTCCCTCATTAACAAGTGCTTTACATGGAGAATACACAAAGAATGAGGGAGAAAAGTAAATAGAGAAATTAACTTTAGACAAAAAAAGATAAATTAACTTTGTTGATCTTTAAATTTGATTCCTGAGCAAAAACAAAAGATGTTAGAGTTGATTGAATTTTTGCTTTTATTAGGGCAATATAACAATTGATTCACGCCTATCTATTGTTAACTCAAATAAATTACACAAGCTAACAATATATGTGACAATGCAACACCCACAAAAACATTTTCTATAATTTTCACTACACGCGGTTTTTTTTGTATAAATTTTAATTTCTGCAAATGCTTAGGATGAAAATGGTTTTTTTTTTGGTAAATACAAAATGGTAGGATTTTTTTTAGCTAATTACGAAAATTGTAGTTTTTCCCCCTCTTATTATAATTTTTTTTTCATTTATTATTATTGATTCTCTTGATTGATTGTATCCATATTTGTCAAATTTTTCTTTACTATTCAAACTTCATATAATTTCAAAATATCGCAATACTATGTTTTGTTTTTTATTTGGTCAAATTGGTAATACTATGTTGAAATTGTATAATGCATACCTATAAATGCGCATTCTTAGATTTAAGGGTGTTCATAACCGAACAAACACATTTTAAACTGTGAAAATATATTTCTGAAAATCGAACCAAAAATATTGAAAATAAAATACCGAAAATCAAAAAATATTAAAATTGTTTATTTTAATTGGTTTTGTTCAAATATTGGTTTTTTCCTTGAGAACCGGTCCAGCTCAAACAAAACCAAATTACAATATATACTAATAAATGTTTTAATACTTATGGATTTTCAAAACCATTTATGTTCTTTTTCTTTTTTATTTTATTTCCTTATTTCACTATTGTTTAATCAATACTCTAATTCCTGCATAAATTAGTATTACTTTGAAGTGTGGTTTGCAAAATTTAATAGGCCATGTTAACATTAATGAAATTTGTTACCATGGTTCAAATTTTCTTTTAAACCTAAATGTGTTTTATTCGAACTTATTATTGAAAGTAAAAAAATTTAAAAAAGTAAATAACATGTTTAATAATATAATCAGCTGGATTAAAATGAAAAAAGAAAAATGTCCCTTATGATTTTCTCTTCTGTCTATCTCTTCTTTGCTACCATTTCGGCTTCTTTTTTCTTTATTTCCTCCTCTTTGTTTTTCTTCTTCAGCTCTTTTTGCATGGTTTTGTTGCTCCATTCTTTGCTGCTCAAGTCTCAATGCTTCCCTTTTCATCTTGTGCTCATTCTCTTTCTTTTTAGCCATAAGCTTGGCAGCCTCACCAGCCTCCAAGGCCTTCACTTTAATGTTCCTTGCTATTAAGAACCACTACAAGAAAACATGAAATTAGGTGCGCAAAATTAGCGTCTGTCAGGAAGCTGATGCTAACTTTGATGATAGCACAACTAGTGCAAAATTAGCTTTTAATATCAGAGTTTCAACATCGGGTAATTAAAACCCGTTGTCAAAAGTGGTACGGTGGCAATTTTGTAAATTTTATTACTAATTAGGATACCCGATTACAAAGCACTCTCTTTGACATCACCTTATCTCAAGTCGGATTACAAATCCTTTTTGAAAAATATAATTAAATTAAAAAAAAGAGTTAATATTGTGCAATTTCTCGAAGAATAGATTGATAACTTCTCGCCTTTGTTGACGCCGCTGCCTCTCCTCCTCGATACTGGTGCTGTCTCTTGCTCGTCATGTGTTACAGGAAATATACTTAGTTATAATTGTAACTTGAATTAGTAGCATTATGTTATTCTGTTTCATTCCATCAAATTCTCTGTGGGGACCATTCATTCATTGATTGTTAATGAACTTCTATGTACTCTTGCTCTATTCAATATAGTCTATCGATTTTCATTCTTTCTCTGGAAATCCTTTGTTCCATGTTCTTCGAATCTCCTTCTTCCTATAACTTATGTATCAATTGGTATCATCCTGTTCTTTCCAATGGCCGACACTACTAGTCATCAAGCTGCGATGAGGGAAATTGAGGAGAGATTGCAATCAAAAATTGATGCGCAGGTAAATGCACGGGTTGAGGAGCGTCTAATCGAGCTCGCGAGATTGTTGCAAGTGAACCTAGATTCGACAATGCAGCAAATTCAGGATGCGATCAAGAACGACTCCAATCGTGATAGAGGCTCTGTGGGTATGTTGCATACAGCGTGGTAATTCTTCTTATTACTATGGCACCAGACTAGCACGAATTAATTTTCACAATTTCAATGGTGATAATGTCAAACAGTGGATTTATCAATGTGAAACGTATTTTTCAATTGATCGGACTCGTGAGGAATTCCGCTTAAAATTAGCGATTGTGCATATGGAGGGTAAAGCATCACAGTGGCACACAGCTTTTGCTAAGTCTATTCTGGTTAAACCTTTACCTTCTTGGTTTGATTACTAAGTTGTACTGTTAGCGTGATTTGGTGAGGTTTGTGAGGATCCAATGGTGGAGTTGATGTACTTACAACAACAATCTTGTGTGACTGAATATCATAAACAGTTTGATGCCATCATTTCACGACTCAATCTGCCTGAGGAGTATACGCTTAGCCATTTTTTAGGCGGGTTGAAACAGGATATACAAATGACGGTTTGGACGTTTACACCTACTACAGTGTTGAAGGCTTTTACATTAGCCAAACTTTATGAATCTGGATGTACATGTTACAAAATACAGACCAGAAAATGCAGTAGGGAATTAAGAATGAAAGGAAAGTAATAAAAGAGGAAAGGTGGCAAAAATGGTATTAATGGTAGTATAGAACACTGATAACAATGAAGGATGAACGGGAAACAAAACAAAAAAGGCACTAGAAGGAAGAACCCTCTAATACCCAAGAGCCAAGCTCTGTTACAGAGAGCATGTAGCTACTCTATACCAAAAGTAAGAAAAATGATCAATGATGATCCCCTTTCTCTCTCACACATGTATATAACATCAAAATTTACACTCTCTCTAAAATGCCCTCCTCACAATATAGTTGATGCTATTACAAATAATCCCATGGCCCGTTAGTCTGTTACTCAAGTCTGGGAGATGGGAATTGACTATAGATCTAACTTCGTCTTCCCCAACTAGTTTCATCAGGAATATTCCCAGCTCAATGGGTTAAACATGGTAAATTTGCTGCCTATGAATACTGACACGAAACAACACCTCTAGATATTGCAGTAGTATTTTCTGTGTCTCCTCCTTAAGAGCTTGTGTTCTTCATTGTATATTTATTCTCAATGTTTGAAACTTCCAACTTGCTATCGTTTCTCCGAAAATACCCAGCCATAAATTTTCAAGGATCATATCAATGTCACTTAATTCAAACATGTAAGCATCAAGACCTTCTAACATAGAACCATGTAAATCCAATGCTTCGTGACCCTCATTGTTTCTTATTTCAGTGTGCAAAAGCTTATGATTATCACTCTCACTATGCCATTCAAAACCAAATAGGCCATCCTCCTCTTCATTGCAAGTCTGTCCAACTACAACACTAGAGGCATTCCTATATTCGTATCTTTGCCCAAATCAGCAACTTGTGAATTATTATTTGCTCCAATAGTAAGAAAATTTTGAAACCCAGCCCAATAGATTATCCACCTTTTAACACTCTCCCCTTGCTTAAACGTGTTACTAGAGATTAGCATTTCAAGTTTACCACAGTTCATATATATAAACAACTCACCTTGCTCATGGTAATCACCAACTGGCTTTTGAAAAAGAAACTGAACCTGAGCTAAGGGCCACTAGAGAAAACAATCTTCAGTGTCAAATCTGCCTTTTGGATCTTGAGAAGCTGTAATTACGTTGGCACCCGATGCTCCTATTATTGCCACCTTCTTAAAATTAGTCATTCCTTCAAGACTAAGCTTTGGATAGTGATTACGAATCACAACCTCCTGCTTCCATATCTCTGGGAGTGGATCAGCATACAGGGAGGGAGCTTGACAATTCAGCAGTTGAGATGCAAAATTATGGGAAAAATCTGGTGGTGGGGGTGTAATATTATGGGTTAATTGGGCAAGCATGTGCTCGGGATAGAGACAGAGCTGTAGTGTGAGTGATAAGTTTAGATAAATAAGCGAGAAAAAACTTTGTGGGTGGACCCTTGTCTTTTCAGCAATGCTTAAAAGTAGCCTTCCTTACCATTGCATGATGGAGAGAAAACATGTGATAGTGGAGCAGGGTGCTCATCACAACCCTTAGGCATTGTGCATGAATACAAATCTTTTCTCTTCGAATGAATGATTCAGATCTTATCTCAAGTAGTCTTTGAAGATTGGGTGGTTGAGATTTATTGCAGATTTCAAATGGGTTGAACTTTGCCTCCTGCCCATCATATTCCACCTGATGGGACTCTCGAAAGGCGTATTTAAGAATTTTCTTATTCAATGGTTGTAGGAAAAGATAAGAAATCTATTGTATATCCAAGGGTGAAGATGAGATTGTCTTGGGTTGGTGATACACTATTGAGATAGTAGGAGAAACTCCTGCTACAGTCAGTGTCATTTCTGTAAACAGTTTGTTGTGCCGGTTGCTTCAAACTTCTCACAGGACCATTTTCGTCCAACTTTCATGACTCCTTAACCGATTGATGGCATTAGTCAAGCACATGTGTCTTTGTTGCTGGCTTGAATATTGAAAGTTGCTTTGCCTTCAAAATTCTCCCGATATTTTGTCTTGTAGTTTGTTCACATCAGGATCTCCAGAGATCAATTTTGTTTATGTCACCTCTTTTCTATTGACGGAAGTTCCGTCCAAATAGTCAGTTATCAAAGCAATGATCTTCACATGACTCTCCTCAACATGCTTTAACAACACCTCTTCTCACCTCCACATCACTTCCATGGCTGATTTCTGATTTAAAATCTCATTCCCGATCAAGCTCACATTCAACCTTGCATGCATGACTGCGTGGGTTGCTGGTTCACTTTTTCTTGATTTTCTTCTCTTCTTCGTAGTTGTTGGAATTCACCGCCGAAGGTATCCGACAGGTCAGACCAATTTTTACATACGAGAAAATGCAATAGAGAATTAAGAATGAATGGAAAGTAATTAAAGAGGAAAGGTGGCAGAAATGGTATTAATGGTAGTATAGAACAGTGATAGCAATGAAGGATTAAAGGGAAACAAAACAAAAAAGGCACTAGAAGGAAGAACCCTCTAATACCCTAGAGCCAAATTAAGCAAAACGAACAATGATGATCCCCCTTTCTCTCTCACACATATATATAACATAAAAAATACACTCTCCCTAAAATGCCCTCCTCCCAATATAATTGATGTTGTGACAAATAATCTCATGGCCCATTAAGGGTTCGGTCCTAATAGTACACAAATTAACCACTCTACCCTTCCCTTTATCTAAAAAAAGTCCAGTAATCCACCCACACCTACAATAACATTCAAACCTGACAAACCAGTTTCCTTACCACCCTTGTTGCCTAAGCCACCAACACAAACCAAAAAATTATTAACTCCGGCCTATATGAGTAAGAGAAGAGCAAATGGCTTTTGCTATTTTCGTGAGGAACCCTTTACACCTGAACATGCCTTGACTGACAAGAAGCTCCAAACTGTGAAGTTGTTCAGCAGGATGATGTGTTGCTTGATCAGGAGGAGGATGTGGAACCCCTGATTTCAGTACATGCTATACTGGAATTTCTAGTTTCAAAACTATGCAAGTAACATGTTATTGTAGGAAAAAACCCCTGCATATTCTAATTGAAAACGACAACACCCATAATTTCTTGGATGTTGATGTTGACAAAAAAAAATTGGGTGCAGAATTGATGGTGTTAGCTGTCTCAAGGTAGCTGTAGCGGATGGTTCTAAAGTGTCCATTTCTTCTGTGGTCAAGGGTTTTACTTGGTCTATATAGCAAACTCAATTTACAAAGGACATGATGCTTATTCCTCTAGGTTGTTGCGATTTGGTGCTAGGAATTGAGTGGCTTGTCACCATGGGAGATGTCACTTTGAATTTTGATAAGTTCTCTATGCAGTTTTTTTTACAAGGAAGGAAACATGTATTGAGAGGGGCTACTTCTCCTAATGTGAAAGCAGTTAGAAGCAGCAATTGAATTAAGCATTGGTAAATGGTGTTCATTTTTCAATGCTTTAGTTATGTGATCACGAGGTTGGTCTCCTGCACTGATTGACTACTCATGCAACTGAGCAACACTTGATAAATAATATTTTTCAAGAGCATCAAGGATTACCTCCAAGGAGGGATAGACATGACCATAGGATTCCTTTGATACAAGGAGATACTCCTATTAGTAAGAGACCATATAGATATGATAAATAGCATAAAGATGAAATAGATAAATCGGTGCAGGAGTATTTAGCTTCTGGAGTTATTCAGCACATTACTAGTGTGTACGCTAGACCTGTTGTTTTGGTGGACAAAAAGGATGACTCATGGAGGCTATGTATGGATTACCGGGAATTAAACAAGTCTACCGTGAAGGAAATATTTCCCATAATTAAAGTTCATATGCATGCTACATCCCATAAGGACAGAAATGGAGAATTTTTGCCCCCCACCCCAATATCCCCTGCTCCAGGTTTATTTGTTTCTAATGGTTTGTTAATCTTGAATAATACTAATCTATATTTTTTCATCTTGTTTTCACTTGAGCAGAGCCCACGAAAAACTTGTGTGTATGCATGTGAGTAGAACCCCTAGGTCGTAGAAGCACTCATGCATAATCTTGAAGCAAATTCTGTTGCTGATAGTGTGTTGGTATTTTTATGTTGATACTTTTATCTACAGGGTGTGGATGATAGTGTGTCTTGGTCTCCTTCCATCTATTGAGTGATCTACCGTTGTAAGCAATTTAAATGTCGTGTCTTAATTTCAAGAGTTCAGACAAATATTGTGCAACCCTCAAATTTATGCTTCATTTTGAGTGCTGCATATTTTTTTTGAAACTCAATATTTCTATCGAGAGTTAAAAAATACCTTCATCATGAGTTAAAAACTATTTTATTCTAAGTTATCTAATAAACTGTGTGTTTGGTTTGAATTTTACACTCTAAACTGTTATTGTTGTTGCTTGCAGCTTTTTTCCTCTTATTTTTTCTACTGAAAGGTGTTAATTTTGATTATGGTTTTCCTTAAACCATATAGTTGTACCTTGCCATCATAATTTGGAGTGATTATGGTCTAATATGAATTGCAGGAAAAGATAACTTAGTGAATGAAGATATCTATTCACTGTTATTCTTTCTGCTATTTTTACCTAAATTTTAAGCCGTATTAAAATTTTATGGTGCAATGCAACAAGAAACTTGGTGAGTTCCCTCTTTTTCATCAACTCAAGTCTCCGTATTTTGCTCACTTGTGCCCTATTCTTGCTTCAAGTTTGCTATTATTGTAACATAAATGTTGAGAAAGGATTAAAGAATAGCCTTTAAAGAACCCTCTTTGAAAGACTAGTAGAAGTACCACCATATGCATAAACTTTTCATGGATTGGTCCTCTAAAGAGCTTTATAACAATAAGGTGCTCTTAATTGTCATTTCTAGCCATTCCATTTTGTTGATATATATTAATAAAGCAAGGTTTTACGAACCCCTGAACCCAAACTAGATTATTTTTAATTCCATTTTGATTTTGATTTTTTTGATATATATAAGGTCCTTACAAGTTTGATGAATTATTTTTGAATATATTTTTAATGTGTGCACAGATTTGAAGACAATGACTAAGAGGGTGGAGTCTGAGCAATATTATGTCACGATTGAGATGTTTATTGCTCATATTAGAAGTCCTCTGTAGGTATTATTATAAGCTACCATTATCTATGGTTCTCCTAGTGATTTTAGTTAAGCTATACTTCTTTAGGAAATAAGTTAAAAGATCCAAACTTCCTTCACTTTCTCATTTAGTTTGTTTACATCTGGCCCTCTAAAAATTTTGACAATTTTGCTTTTTATATTCTGAATGCAGGCAAGTTCTTCATAAAAATTTTCATTTCATTGGTGCATGTACAAAGAGTGTGGATTTGTGCATAGCAAAAGGTATAGATCTATTTATTTGGTTCTGCTATATAAGCTCAAGAACACATAAATTGATTGCTATGAAAACTTTACCTTCGCGGTCTTGTTTGTTGTTTTCATTCTAATCTATAGAAATTCAAAATATATTTTGAAATTACTATTCTCTCTTGTATAGTTTATGTCTGGCGGAAGTCTATTTATGTTTACAAATTATGCTTCAAAGTTATGGTTGCTCCTAATATTTAGATTAATTTTATGTTTACGATGTCTTGAAGAAAAGGAATCATGATTATCATGATCATGAGGACTTGCTGAAGGAGCTATGTGAAGAACAAGATCTAAAGAGAAATGGATCTGAGCGCAATATTAGGAATTAATTCAAATTTTTAAGTATTGCAAGAAGGCCCCGACCCTCTCTTTACCGTTTCTGTTATTTTCTGTTGGTAGTTAAAATCTGTTAGCTTTGACATTCTGTTTTATTTTCTCTCATTTCCTAATTTTTTGTATTTTTCCCTAGCTATGCCTACAAAAGCCTTGTAATTCTGTCAATCAAATACCAATGCATGAATAATATTTCGTTTATCATTTCTGGGAATCTATGTTTCTTTTGTTCCTTTTTTTTGTCTCCAATACGTCTTCTTCCCAGTGCATATGCTTCCGCATTTATAAGCAGACATTCAACATGATATCTAGAGCCCTGGTTCAATAGAAGATCCTACTCGTGCTGATTTTGTTTCTCGTCTCCCTCTTTTCTTATCTCGTTTGATCTCTTTTGCTTTCTTTCTATCTTGTTCTGTTGTTCTGGTTTTAAGATATGGCAAAAACTACCATATATGCCTCAAACCCCTTGTTCATTCATCCTAATAAGAATCCTGGATCTCCTTTGATTCCCGTGGTTTTGAATGGACCAAACTACCATTTTTGGTCTAGAACAATGTGTGTTGCCCTTAAGCACAAGAACAAGTTGCAGTTTACTAATGGAGGATTGCCCAAACCCGATGCTGCTAATCCGAGTTTTAAAGCATGGGATACGTGCAACTCTTTGGTAATGGCTTGGATTAACCAAACCTTGAACCCTTCATCTCAGAAAGTGTAATCCGGTGGGATAAATCAAAAAAGATATGGAAGAATTTGAAGAAAAAATTTCATCAGACAGATGCTTTCCGTATTGATGCTATACAAGGAGATTTGTACAATCTTCATCTAGGAGAACAAAGCATTGCATAATATTTCAATAGTATGGAAAAACTTCGTCTTGAATTGGAAAGTTTTAGACCGATTCCCATGTGTGTTTGTGAAGTAATGTGTTCTTGTACTCTCATCCCTGCAATCATTGCTCATAAAGAGAGCAACTATGTGATCATGTTCCTAAGAGGATTAAATGATTCCTTAGTCAACATCAGATCTCAGATTATGATGATGACACCATTGCCTGACGTGGAAAAGGACTTCAATCTCTTAACTCAACAAGAGAGGCAGATGAGTCAAGATCTTGATGATTCCAAGATACTTGTTAATAACAGTGTTAGTTACAAGAAAAAAATTCAAAAAAAACTTCAAGGGACAATCTTCAGGAAGTTCCAAAAGTCAGAAGAGTAGAGGCCAGTCCTACAAAGTTCGCACTAATTTTCATCGCAATGGACATACAATGGACACGTGCTTCAAGATACATGGCTTCCTTGCTCACTTTAAGAAGGTAAATACTGTAAACAATTGTGTTGCAGATGAAGAGAAATCATTAAACAAAGATGATGACTGATTCACAAGAAAGTGGACAAGGAACAAATGTTGAAGAAGCAAATTTTGATTTCACACCTGAGCAGAAAAGAGCCCTTCTTGCTATCCTTCAAGAGACTGGCAGCTCTGATTCTCATCATCTCAATCATGTGAAGACTAAGGTGAACCACAGTAAGCATGCTACCTCTAAGTCTGGCAACCAAACAAGGAAGATCAAGGTACTTGTGGTACTTTATCATCTATTTATAACAGGTCAAGGTGGATTATAGACAAAGGAGCTACAGACCATGTGTTTCATGAAATCAAAGTCTGAAGCATCTAACCTGGTTAATTGTTTTTTTGCTATTATTCAAACTCAATACAAGACCATTGTAAAGTGCATTTGGAGTGACAATGGAACCGAGTTCAAAATGAGAGATTTCTTACATGACAAAAGAATAATTCACCGTGTCTCATGTGTGGAGTCACCAGAACAGAATGGAGGTGTAGAGAGAAAGCATCAACACATTCTATGTGTTGCAAGATCTCTCATACATCAATCAATTGCTCCAAAAATCTTCTGGACATATGCAGTGGCACATGCTACTTTCATAATAAACAGGTTACCTAGTAAGAATATAAATTAATTGTCTCCATATCATATATTAAATAACAACATTGTTGATATAAGAAATCTGAAAGTGTTTGGTTGTTTGACCTATGCCTCTACATTGTGTAATAATAGAAAAAAGCTACACATCAGAGCTAGGAAATGTATTTTGCTTTGTTACAAGCATGGTATTAAAGGTTTCATATTGTTTGACTCTAATAATAGGGTAATTTTTCTTAGTAGGAATGTGAAATTTTATGGAAATGTTTTCCCTTTTGAAAGTAGTCGCATAAGCCGGATTTGGAAACACCTCAAATATTCAACGCAGATCCTTTGGCAGTCTTAAGTAATAGATACCTTGGAACTGATGAAGAGGAAGGTCTTGCAAGCAAAGACATCATTGAAGAGAGCAGATCACAAAACTTGAGAAGATCGTCAAGACATAGAAGGCTACCAGGACATCTAGAAGATTATGAATGCAATATAGTCAGATGATGAAGGTACCTCGGCAAACACCATTCTCTAGCAGAAGGAACCAAGAGAAACAAGTTCTGATGATGAAGAGAATAAAGTTGAAAATGCCACTATAAAACAAGATGAATCTAAGAAGATCAAGTATCCTTTAACTAATTATGTGTCATATGGTAATGTATCATCTAACCATAAAAACTTATGTCTAACCTTCGAGTTATGCAGCTACCATTGAAAAACCTTGGTGGAGAAAAGCTATCTAATTTGAATTTAATGCCCACAAGAAGAATCAAACATGGGAACTTACCAAACATCCTAATGATAAGAAAGCAGTAACATGCAAATGGATCTTCAAATGAAAAGGAGAGCTGATGGAACTATAGAAAGGCACAAAGCTCATTTGGTTACAAGAGGTTTTACTCAAACACAAGGCTTGGATTACACATGAAACCTTTAGCAAGGTTGTGAGAATGTCCACTATTAGGATATTCTTGAATCTTGTAGCCTCAAAGGGATGGAACTTGCAGCAATTGAACATAAACACAACATTCCTTCATTGTAAACTCAAAGAAGAGGACTACTTGAAAGTTCCTCAAGGCTTGGCAGTTGAAGATCCATCCATTGTGTGCAAGCTGAAGAAATCTTTGTATGGCTTGAAGCAGGCTAGCAGAGAATGGAACCACACACATCTTTCCTCATTCAGCTTGGATTCAAGCAATCCAAGTCTGATTACTCCCTCTTCTGCAAACAAGCATCAAATAAACTAATTTTTATTCTTGTTTATGTAGATGATTTGTTGTTGGCTGGTGATGACAATGAAGAAATGAAGGACATAAAGATGCAGGTGGACAAGGAATTTAGCATCAAAGACCTAGGAAATGCCAAATACTTCCTAGGGATGGACCTAGCAAGAACCAGCAAAGGAATTCTCTAAAACCAAAGAAAATATGCAATGGATATTATCAAGGATGCAAAACTCATGGATGTCATGCCTTGTAACACTCCTATAAACAACAAAGTGAAATATTGCAAAGACATGGGAAAGCTCCAGAGAGATATAGGAGACTATTGGGCAGACTTTTGTATCTCAGACATAGTCGCCTAGACATATGTTATGCAGTCAATCACCTAAGCCAATTCATGCAAAATCCAATTGATTTACATCTTCAAGGAGCTATGAAGATTCTTAGATATGTGAAGAAGGAACCAGGGAAAGGACTTTTCTTTCCATCAGATTCAGACATGTCCTGAAGAGGGTTCACTGATGCAGATTGGGGAGGATGCGTGGAAACTAGGAAATCCACAACTGGCTATTGCTTCTTCATGGAACATCCTTAGTGTCTTGGAAGAGCAAAAAGCAGAACACTCCTTTGAAATCTTCTGCAGAAGTTGAATACAGATCTCTTGCTCATGGGACTTGTGAAGTAAAATGGATTTTAAAGCTTTTCAAAGATTTCCACATAACACCTAATCTCCCTATACCTATGTATTGTGATAATCAATCCGCGGTTTACATAGGAAATACTCAAGTGTTTCATGAAAGAACGAAACACATAGAATTATATTGCCATATTGTGCGAGATGCTGTTGAGAAGGGAATTGTGCAACTTTTGACCATCAAAAGTGATCTCCAAGTCGCAGAAATCTTCACCAAGGGGCATGCTTGAGGACCTTTTGAGAATGTAGAACACAATCTTGAAATGAAAAACATTTACATTCTAGCTTATGGGGGCGTGTTGAAGAAAAGGAATCATGATCATGAGGAGTTGCTGAAGGAGCTATACGAAGAACAAGATTTAAGAGAAAAGGACCTGAGGAAAATATTAGGAATTAATTCAAAATTTTAAGCATTGCAAGAAGGCCCCTGCGCGCACTTCACAGTTTCAACTATTTTCTGTTGGTAAGTAAAATATGTTAGCTTTCCCATTCTGTTTTATTTTCCCTCCTTTCCTAACACTTTGTATTTTCCCTAGCTATGCCAATAAAATCCTTGTAATTCTCTCAATCAAACACCAATGGATGAATAATATTCAGTTTATCATTTGTGTGAATCTGTCTTTCTTTTGTTCGTTTTTTGTCTGCAATTTGTCTTCTTCCCTGCGCATATGCTTCCGCGTTTATGAGCAGAAATTCAATAGATGACCATGATTCCGTTCCTTCAACACGATGATTGCTATTTTGATAGAGATTTCATGAATGGGTGTTTGATCTAGTGTAATGATTCTTGCTTTGAGTGCAAGAGGTAGTGAGTTTGACTCTCACAACACCCTTATATTAATTTCCCAAGATGAATCACAATTAGAATATCACACTAAACATATCATATATAATAAAAGACTTTTAACATTAGGTAAAATTCGGTAAAATTGTCAAATGTCAAAAGCAACAATTTTAACATCAGGTAATACAGGAAGTGATGTCAAAACAAAGGCTATGACATTGGCTTATAAGAGTTACCTCATGCTGAATACAATGTTTAGGCATGAGTAAAACAAAAACGCGATGTTAAAAAGCTTTTTCACATAAGCTCTTTAGCCGATGTCAAAGTCTATCGCGTTTAACATTGGCCAGAACAACACCGGACAAAAACTGATGTTAAAAGGAAAAAATAATCAATGTCAAAACTATTTTTTTACACTAGTGACGTCGGCCAAGACCGACACAAATCCGATGGTTTTAGACACTTTTCTTTTCTTTTTAGTTTTGAAAACTAGTGTCTACCTATCCCAAAATTGCGTCGGCCATAGCCTTCACTAATTGTTCTTTGAGCATAGCTTCGACCATGGTTTACACAAAATAGGGAATAATTTAAAAATTCTTTCTTCGCTATTTTCGCATACAAGTTTCACGTCGCTCTCTCATCGCTCTTCTGTTGCGAATAGTAACCCTAAGAGCCTTAATCCCAAATTCCTGCCCACATCTCTTCGATTTCCAATATCCCTTTCCAAATCTCATCTCAATTTATTCCATTCTCTTCCCTCCTGTGAGATTTTCTAACCCTAAACCCAATTTGCAATTCTTCCATCCCTCTTTATGCTTCGACCATTTATTTCTTGCCAATGTGTTTTTCTCTTCCGTCTTTATGCTTTAACCATCTTTGGACTTCACAGTTCTCTCTCATGCAACCATCTTGGGACCTCACTGGTGTTTCTTATGTGTAACCATTTTTGCACTTTATCTCTGTTTGTTGTGATGTGAAGAAATTCCCATGTGCATGGCGTTGTGGCGAAGACCCTGTGACATGGCCATGGCAATAAATGGAAGACAAAAAGCCATTCATCGAAAATAGATGAGTTGGGACGCATGACCCAATCCGATTTAGAAGATCCAAAGGACTAAAACCCTAAATTGGTACATGCTTTGTCACACACAAACATTCCTCGCGCGGCTACAACTATGATTTGTGGAGATCGAGGGCAAATTTGTCCTTATAAGTGTTGAATGTTGAAAACGATCAGCTGTTACAAGTAGCCTGTTCAGTGGTGGAGCAATGGTTACAAGATTTGTATACACAGTTGCACACTGCAATAGGAATCACACATATTTTGTGTTTGTCTGCAATGAAATTCGACATTCAAAAACTTAGTTTCTTGACCATTTTGAGTACAAAAATTCCTATGTAAGTCATATTCAGATACAAGTCTTATTATTCCATCTTCCTATGAGCTGCTGAGATTTATTTTAATTTAGAATCAGGTTAGCTCTTTCTTGAAGTGTTTCTCTAATTATCCTTGTTAATTATCTCTCATGTAGGACTAGACGAGTTCATTTTTAATTTTAGCCTTAGCTCTTTTTCCAATCATACTGTTATAAACTTAGGTTTCCTGTGACTATTGTCAGATATCCGTCATTCTATAAGTTCATAGTTCTCACTTTTGATATTAGGTTCCTTTCCGCAATTCGTCCTCATCTTTGTTTTGTTCACTGTCCCATTTGAACAGGTATGTGACAACGAAGTTCTTACATCAGTGACATATTTGAAAAAGCATGTGATTATATTGATGAAGTTGAACAAACAATTCAAAGAGTGTTAGTTCATTGCTTTGAGGGGAAAATCAGAAGTGTCACATTGGGCCTTGCTTACTTAATGCTCTGAAAGTAAGTAAATATGAAGAATTATTTATTATTAGATATAGTAGAAAATGATACTCAATATTTGAACAATAATGCACTTCTAATTAAATAAATGGATCTGAATACCTAATAAATTACCACTAGTCTTACCAAAAAAATGTTGGACTACTGATAAGTAGCTTGGTTCCCATAAGGATGAAAACCAATTTTGAATTCCTGAAAACAGACATTTTGAGAGGAGTGGTCAACCTCTCGGGATTGCAAGAGCAATTTGAAAGAGATGAGAAACGAAATGGCCACCTTATTTTTAGGGTGAAAAACTGTTTGTTAGGATAGTCATCAATTATTTTGTGGATACATGCTGTTAAACAATCTCATTATTATAATTTACCATTTGGCAATCTGGAAAAGTTTTTCAACTGAAGGCTTTAGTGGTGTAGTAATTATACTTTATCATAAGCATGACATTCTTTGAAATGAGTACACATATATACAACAAGCTTGTGGAAGGATAAAAGCAAAGTAGTGTTAAATATAATCACATCCAATACACTTCACAAAAAGTTCATCTTTTGCATTTTCTCTTTGTAATTTAGAATATTTTTTATTTAAGGATATCAAATTTTGTTAGTGTATAAAATAACAATTTGATATTTAAATTATGTGAACTTCACTTATAATTTTATTAATAACACTTGTCATAATTTTTTGTATTTCTTATAAGATTTTTTAACATTGATTGTACTCTGTCGTTAGACTTTAATTTATATTTTATGGACATATTTTAGTGATGTTTATTTAAGTCTTTTGTATTTATTACATTAGTGTCTTCTTATGTTATTTTAGTTGTCTTTTGGACTTGTCTAGCAGTGTATGTTTTATAGTTGCTCGTACTTTTGGAATTGGTTGAATTATTCTATATATTTGAATTAAGTGTGATTTTATATTTGAAAGTGTTCAATTTATATTTGTATTAATAGTGTATAATATTGATAAATAAGTTTGATATTGGAATAATCAATCATATACAGGGATTAGAAAAGATTAACAAAAAAGAGCGTAGGCCTGTGGCCGACACAAATTTTAGCGTCGGCCATCAAACCATTAGCGTAGCCTTGTTAGCATCGAAGACTTTTTGTCAGTCACTCAAATTTGTGTATGCTATTGTATTGGCCAAGCCTACGCTAATTAGTGTCGGTCTTAAAGCCGACACAAATTAGTTTGCATCCACACAAATGGTGTCGGCTATGACACGGGCACAAGGCTGACACAAATTCTTGAATTAGAGTAGGCTTTTGGATTTTAGCATAGGCTTTTGGCCTTCGTTTTTTAGCGAATTTATTGTAGTGAATCTGGTTGAAAATCATAGAGAACCTTTCACCCATTCAGATTTGTCTTTATTGTTAGGCACTAGAGTATATATAAATAAATATTTTCAACTAGAGAACACTAGAACCGGATTTTCTATTGAGTTAAAGAATAGTATAACTTCTCTTTAATTACAAGGAAAAATAACATCAAGAAAAAACCTCACAGTAGAAACAATATTTTCTCTCTGTGAATGTAATGCTCTCTTTTTGTGAAGGATTGATTTGAAGATGTAAAAAATGCTTCGATTTATAGGTGAATAAAACCCATAGAAAAAGAGGTTTATTTTTTTGTCTTGCTCTCATATTCATACAGTTGCTAAGAGTAAGGAGCTTATTTACTTTTTTTTCTTTATTTATTTGACACTTTCCTAAGCCACAAAATGACTTTACTATTTTCAGAATCTCCCACTTAAAGTCACTTTTTCTTGAACTTGTGAATCTTTCTCTTTCAAGAAATTCTCTACTGCTTACATCTTCAATAGACCATACGATGATCTACATCAAATAAATTTGTTAGTTTTAATGTAACTTCTAAATTTTAAGTGTGTATCTTTTTTGTTTCACATAGAGTATTCATCTGAAGACAAAATTCCATTTAACTACTACATTCATTTTCTATGTAGTCACACACACACACACACACACACATATAAACTTTTGCCCAAGGGTTTAAAACTCCAAAATACAAATTTGTTTTATACAATCCTAGAGATAACGTGTGCGACTCAGGTAGTCAAGTGGGTACAAAATAGAAAGGAAGTGACTACCTAGCTAAATACAAACTATTTCGCTAATTATGGCCCTCATGTGCTAAAGTCTTCTTCGTCTTCGGTACTTGCAATAATGTAACCATCAGTTATATGCAAAACATATAATTGAGTAACCCTTGGTACATGAAAATAATTTTACAATATTGCTGCCATTCTAACTGGAAAATCTCCCAAATATAAGCCGTAATCAAACACACATCATTTAATACACAATTAATGTACGAAATGGCAATTTCAGAATGCATCCACGCCATGATTTCATATTAGTTTTCATTCTCATTTCATTCTCATTTCAGTGCTTTTTCACTTACCCGGTATACTACCGGTGGAACTCAACCCACTTACTCAACCAACGTTGATGGGGAAAGAGTTTACCTCTTTTTATTTCATGTTCATTAGTAGTTCATCACTTGATCAAAAATTTTACACATCGTGTCATGCATTTAAAAGTCATAGTGTTGCATAAGAAGGCATCTTGGGTGTGATTGTAGGTAAGATTATCCTTTAGTACCAAAATTTTAGAAAATAGGGTTTTTGGGTTTTCGCTCAAGTGAAACACGACCAAACTTTACCCTTTTTCCTAGAGCAATTTTGTTGTAGCAAACTGAATTTTGCTGTTGCGAAAAGACCATTTGAATTGCAGCAAGTCAATTTCGTTGTAGCAAAATTGCTCCAGTTTTTAGTCTCTAAACTGGACCATTTTAGCTGTAGTGAATTCCATTCATTGCAGCTAAAAAGTCACGATTCAAAAAGCTACTTCCCTATTTTTTCCATTTCCAAAAATTTAATTCTAAGTGTTTTGGGACCATCACTACACTTCCATCAACACCCAATGTCCAAATTTAGAGCACCAAAATGTTCATGCATGATCTTTCTAGTCATTATCATCCAAATACACAATTTATTTTCCATAATCAATAGACTTGCAAGTCAATAGGATATTCCAAGACCTAACAAACAAAGCACTTCCAAGCCAATTTTGCTAACATGCATTCAAGCCTCTAACTAGGCAAGGAATCAACATGAATTAATACATTTCACCACACATGCAAGTCAAGCAACCAATAATTTCCCCAATTTCAAAGCATTACAACATTTGCACAAATTTTACATTAAACCCTAATGTCGTGTAATCTAACAAATCAAGGTTACAATGTCCTAACCACATGTACAATCTACTCTCTAATGGTCCTAATTTGGGGTTTTAACTTAGGTTACCTTGAATTGAGCTCTAAACCACCATTTTGCCCCAAATCCTTCAAACTCTTCATTCTCCACCCAATATCTTGGAAATCCCTAAGATTAACCAATATCAAACCATCAACACCCATAGGGACTCAATTAAGAACTTGCATGATGAAGGGATTGAGACCCATTTGCCCTAATTGAGAACTTGAGCTAAACGATAGGAGGAGAGGGTTTTCATGCACTTATCCAAGGAAGTTTTGGGGTCCTTAGAGGTTGAAGATAACAGCCCAAGCCTTGAAAGTGTGAGAGTGTGAAAGAGGGAGAGTTAGGGCGTGGGGAAGAAATAGAGGTGGTAAGAAGTTTTGTTCCTGTTGGCCATTTCTCAACTTTTACTAATTGATCTCTCCATGGAAATTTTAAATATTGCAAATTACACCTTTCTTCCATTCTCATAAAAAAACTACAACAAAATCCTCAAAATCCAAATTCTTTTCAAAAGCGTCCCTTAAGGACTAAATTGACACCTTGACAATTTAAACTCTTAAATTGGGAAAATTTAGTGATGTTAATTACATTTAATAGGCTTCGTAATCACATCTGCTAGGTTCTTTTTGCTATGGATTTTTTGCATGTCCACACTTCCTTCTTTGACAACTTCTCGAACAAAATGATATTAAATGCATATGCGCTTCGTCCTAGAATATGCAAGGCACTCTGGCTTTCACATTACAAAACAATCTCCTACTATGTGTGGCCATGTTCTTCTGTTAACATTTGAGTCCAAATTACCTCCTTGCATGCTTGCATAGCTGCCATGTATTCTACTTCTATAGTAGACAAATCTACAATATTTAGATCACCAGCTAACTGCTCCTCATGTAAGTGTAAACAAATAGCCTGTAGTAGATTTACTTTAATCAAGATTTCTTTTGAAATCCGAATAAACATATCCTCTGACAATGAACTCTGATCATTGAAAACATAATGCAGCATCTGAGGTTTCTTTAATGTATCTCATGATCCTCTTAACAACATTCCAATGCTCCCTACCAAGATTTGCTATAAAACGACTGACATTCCTGACAGCTTGTGTAATATCTAGTCTCCCACAAATCATTGCATACATATGACTACCCATTGCTAATGCATACGGTACTTGAGACATTTTCATCCTCTCCACTTCATTGGTAGAACACATACTTAAGCATAATTTGTAATTAATATATATGAAGTGGATTAGATATTGGCTTAGAGTCTTGCATGTTTATGTGTAGCAAGAATTTTCTTAAATAGTTCTTTTGTGAAAGAAAAATTGTCCTATCTTCCGTGACTTGGTGAATTTTCATCCCTAAAATCTTGTTTGTTAGTCTTAAGCCCTTGGTATCAAATTCCGTAGCCCTTTGTTCCTTCACTTCTTGAACTCAATCATAGAAGTTGTACTACTAAATTATTGACCCATTGCTTGCTACTACTAAAATGCATTTGACGAATTACTTCTTGAGAATTTTATGGAACATAATAGATAATAGGAAAAAAAGTCTCAATATAGTTCCCACATACTAAAGTTTAAACATTTTTATTTAGTTCCCACATACTAAAGTTTAAATATTTTCATCCTCATCTCAATAAATAGTGGCTTGACCCTCCATATAGCGCCATCTGTTCTGACACAATCAAGGCAACACTAACTATCACAATTGAGGTATTGTCTGCCTTGGGTTGTTGGGTCTCACGATAGCATGGTCAAAAATAGATACCCCTAGTAGGCAAGCCTAACCGTCCTTACAATGCCATTTGAGCCGACACGTCTTAGGGAAATATTGAGTACCACGACCGAGGTATTGTCCAGTTTGGTTTCTTAACCCTCACAATATAAGATTTGAATATGGTTCAGAACAATGTTATGTTTTAATGTCAAATGATGACTGGACATCTAGTGTGAATGGCAGGCCATGTCATCACATAATAATAATCAAATTAACAGAATATAGGCTGATGCTTAAACAGAAAATTTAAACTTTATAAAGATTAAATCTAGATTTTATTTTTCAAATGAGGGACCAAATAAAAAAATGTGATATTTTTAGGGATTAAAACATTAATTATCCAACTAAATATTAATTGACTAATTTTGTTGTATCATTTGTAGTATGAAGCATGGATGTCAAAAAGAGATAAGAATAATAATTCATGGAATACTTCTGAGAGCATGAATAACTAGGAAGCTACAATGTTGAAAGGGGTAATGTTTCAGAGGAGATTGTCCAAACTGATCAACAAGAAGTGTAGGAAATTGAACAACAGGTTCAAAAAGTGCAAGAAATTGATCAACAAGAAGCTGCAAATGTTGAAAGAGCTAATGTTTCGGAGTAGATTATCCAAAATGATCAACAAGAATACTGATCAATTTAATTGTGTGGTTAATGTAAGAGATTCCATTTAGAATATTGTTTTGAACCTCGCAAATGCAACTACTCCTCCTCAATGTTTATAAGGATATTTATGTTGAAGAATGAAGATAGCTTGGATCATGGGGGCATCTCACACAGACAACAAACCAACAATGAAGACAGACGACCAACTTGCAAATAAGTAAAACATGAATATGTTTTTAGTTTTTCTAAGGGGTATAATGGTTTTGCTAAAAAGGCCCGGCAGAGAACCTTCAGTTTTTCTACTTTTTAAATTTTAGGTAGTTATAACTGTCATAGATACAATTTCCTTCTCTTCCTCTTATATATAAAGACCATCGCTGTGTTTATGTAGTCAATTCAATAATTCATCTTTTCCATTTTCATGTACAATTTTCCCTTTCTCTTTTCTTTCTTTTTTTTGATAAAACTCTGTTTTTCTTTCTCTACTTCTGTTGCTCTTTCCTCTCTTGCATGATGATGCTTCTCCAAACTTTCAATATGCGAAAGTTCACATGGTATCAGAGCCCTGGTTAATTCAAGATCCTGGTTTGTGCCTTCCACGGTTTGATCTTCTCCCTCTCTATTTTCTTTGTGTTCTTTTTCCCTTGTTTGGTTTTCTTTTGCGTTTCTTTGTCTGTTGTTTCTAATCCTCTGTTAAGCCATGGCCAAAACTACCATTGATGCCTCCAACCCTTTGTTCATTTATCCTAATGAAAATCGGGGAACTCCTTTGATTCCGGTTGTTTTGAATGGTCCTTAATATAATTCTTGGTCAAGAGCCATGTGTGTTCCTCTTAAGATCCACTATGCCAAATTAATCCTATGCCTGCGATTAAATCAGCCTATGCCTACAGTTGGGAACCGTAGGCGATGGATGCGTAGCTATAGGTGCATAACCCTATGCCTACGGTTACACAAACGCAGCCATTGCTAATTTTTTTTTGTAATTTTTGACCTATAGCTACGGTTCTAGAATCGCTGCCATAACTCTTTTTTTTATTTTTCCTTTTCTACTTTATGAAAGGTGTTGCGAGATTTGAATTCGCGATTGCTCGCATTACAAGCGAGAATTATACCACTAATACCCAATATTACTACCAAATACTGACTAGGGTTATCTGATGATTATTTTAAACCACACCTACCACCAAATAGAGATAGAAAATCTAATGTTGGTCTCTGTCATGCCTTCTTTGTGTGCATGAACAAACAAAAAATATTATTTTTGAATTTTGAAATTTCAAAACCAAGCTCATAGCAGTATGTTTCGCATTTTAAAAAGGATGGAACTTACCTGGCTCAGGTATTGTTTCTGTTTTCAATGCTCCAGTACATGCTTTTTTAGCATCAAGACTTGATGTTATGTCACCCAATATCTGTAGACATAGGTTCACATGAGAAAGATGCAAAAACATAGATTAAAGAAACTACAGATGAGGAAAGTAAGAAACAAAAGATATAAAGAAGTGCATAATCTTGAAGTAGTGGCACTTTAATACATATTTACAAGAACAAAGGAAACACACAAAATTGGCAATGTGCAACTATGAAGCAAAAAAACATTTCTTATTATCAAAAACTAATTAGATTATGCAAAATCAGCTCACACTCCAATCAATATTTTTTGGCCTAGCTAATAGTTTTTGGGTAGTAAAACAGAAAATTGAAGAGTGGTCAGGAAACAAGACAAAATGGAGAATCAATGTCAGTATCAATTATTAGACTTCCTTTGGCAAAATTCAGTTATCAGCTTTCAGCTTTGGCCCAATAGCAATTAACAAGGCTTAAAACTAATATACATTGAATGATTCATTCATGTCAAACTACCAAGTCTGAAGCTCTTTAGCAAGGGCCACCACTTCATCCAAGTTTACATTGGAAACCTACAAAATAAGGCAAAATGTGCAATCCAATAGCTCAAGGAAACAAAAAATGAAGTTGATCTGGCTTGTTAATAAATGAATAACACAAGTCAAATTCTGGCAGGACAAACAAAAAAAGAAGCAAAATAAGATCAATTTGTTGAGATCCCTTACCAACCTTGTAGCTAAGTCATGAAATCTTCCTGAACCTTTTAGGGTGCATTTGCTGAGATTGGAGAAACAAAAGGAGAAAACAATGGAAACCCATCGACATAACCAAAAAAAAGATCCCTTTACCATAATTTGTTGTAGCTTGATCCTTAGACCACCACTAGGATTTTGAATGTTTTTAAGTGGTAAATATGAGCTAACTTGGCCGCCAGAGAAACCCATTGATATAACCAAAAACATTCTTGTAAATGAGATTGAAATAAAACAACCACAATCACAATCAAAACCACAAATGAACAAATTAGGGAATAGGGTTTCTAAATAAGCACATGGAGTAAGGGTTAGGGCTTGCGAACCTGAGAAGTGTGAAGCATATCCATCCGAAAAAGGGAGAAACCAGCGAGCAAGAGGGAGAAACTCATGAGGAGAGGAACGGTGACGAGGAGGACACAAATGCGACCTTCACGGTGGAGATACCAAGCAAGGTACAGACGACGATGAGGAAACACGGCCCCGACAAAGAAAAACACGCTTCGACAGTTAAAACGGCCTCAACGAATCGGGACAACAACGTTTCTACCACAGAACGGTGAGTTTGGCGGCGACGAGCTCAAAGATGGTCGGATCGAGAGGAAACATAGGGAGCATGAAGAAGAGCTTTAGAGAGAAGAGGAGGTTCAACGAGGATAGGTTTGTGTTTCTTCTAGGGCTTCGAGGTTTGTGGTGAACATTGACGAAAGAGAAGGAGAAGCGAGAAGAAGAAGAACACGAAGAACACTAGGGTTGTCGGGTCTACGATCTATTCCCAAAGTGCTCTCTGATCTATTTTTTTTTTATTTCTTTTAAGTCCCCAATGGCTGCGGTTCCTACACACAACCGCTTCTGTAGGTTATCTATGGCTGCGGTTGTAACTCAAACTGAAGCTATAGAGTTATTTAAAAAAATAAAAAATTCAATGCCTGCTGTTCCTAAGTCTAACTGCTTCCATAGGTCCTTCTAACACCAATGGCTGCGGTTTCGTGTACAATCGGTGCCATTGGTGGCATAGGATTAGGATCAATTTGGCTTAGTGATCAAGAACAAATTACAGTTTATCAATGGAAACCTATCCAAACCCGCCATCAATGATACGAGTTTCAAAGCATGGGACAGGTGAACTTCTTTGGTCATTGCTTGAAATAATCTGACTCTAAGTCCATCCATCTATGAGAGTGTTATTTGGCTGGATACTGCAAAAAAAATTTTGGGAAAATTTAAGGAAGAAGTTTAATCAAGCTGAAGCTTTTCGGATTGCAGCCACTTAGGGGGAAATGTACAACCTTCACCAGGGGCAAGCGGCTTCACTCAAACACAAGGCTTGGACTATTCTCAGACTTTTAGTCCTGTTGTAAGGATGTCCACCATCAGAATTTTCTTGACCCTTTTGGCAGCAAGAGGATGGAATCTACAGCTAGATGTGAACACAACCTTCCTTCATGGAGAGTTGAAAGAAGAGGTCTACATGAAGATCCCACCAAGATTAGCTGTACATGACAAATCAGCTGTATATAGATTGAGAAAATCTCTATATGGGCTTAAGGAAGCCAGCAGGCAGGTGGAATCACAAACTCACATCTTTTCTTGTCTGTTTTGGGTTTAAACAATTCAAATCTGATTACTCTCTCTTCTCTAAACAAAATGACAAAAAAATAACTTTCATACTTGTTTATGTACATGATTTGTTGCTAGCAGGGGATGATTTAGACGAAATTGAGCAAATAAAGTAGTAACTAGACAAGAAGTTCAACATCAAGGATCTTGGCAATGCAAAATTCTTCTTGGGAATGGAGTTAGCTAGAACCAGCCAAGGCATACTTTTCAACCAGAGAAAGTATGCAATGGATATCATGAAGGATGTAAAGATGATGGACCCAAAGTCTTGCAACACGCCTATAGACAAGAAATTAAAGTATCAGTAAGACATGGGAGAAGCTCTACTTGATCCCGAGAGGTTTAGAAGAATGATAGGAAGACTGCTTTATCTTACTCACAATAGACCAGACATCTGCTACGCTGTGAACCACCTAGGCCAATTCATGCAGAGACCAACAGATGTTTACTTACAAGGAGCCATGAAGATTTTCAAATACATAAAGAAATGTCAAGGAAAAGGGTTATTCTTCTCGGCAAAGTCAGACATGTCCTTAAGAGGTTTCACGGATGCAGATTGGGGAGGCTGTATAGAGCTTCTGGATACTGGATACTGGATACTGCTTCTTCATCGGAACATCTCGCATATCAAGGAAATGCAAAAAGTAGATCACACCTTCAAAGTCAACTTCCGAAGCTGAATATAGAGCTTTGGTGCATGGGACTTGGGAAACAAAGTGGATCCTGAAACTCTTCAAAGACTTCCACATCAAACCAAACCTTCTAATACCTCTCTAATGTGACAATCAATCTACTGTGTACATTGAAAACAACCCAGTTTTCCATGAAAACACCAAACACAGAAATTGATTGTCACATTGTGAGCGATGTTGTTCAAGAGGGAATTATCCAGCTTTTTGCTATCAAGAGTGACTCACAAGTTGCAGACATATTCACAAAGAGCCTTGCTCGAGGACCTTACGAAGGTGCTGAAGTCATGGAATGAAGAACATCTACATTCCAACTTGTGGGAGCATGTTGAAGAATGAAGATAGCTTAGATTATTGGGGCATCTCACATAGAACCAAACCAACAGTGAAGACAGACGACCAACTTGCAAATAATAAAAACATGAATATGTTTTTAGTTTTGCTAAGGAGTATCGTGGTTTTTCTAAGAAGCCCCAGAACCTTCAGTTTTTCTGTTTTTTAAATTTTAGGTAGTTATAACTTTCATAGATACAATTTTCTTCTCTTCTTTTTCAATATAAGGACCATCGCTGTATTTCTGTACTCAGTTCAATAATTCATCTTTTCCATTTTCATGTAAAATTTTCCCTTTCTCTTTTCTTTCTTTTTTGAATAAACTGTTTTTCTTTCTCTGCTTCGGTTGCTGTTTCCTCTCTTGCGTCATGATGCTTCCGCAAACTTTCAATATGTAAAAGTTCACAATTTAGTTTAATTTGTAGCCGTTTTGACTATAGTTTGACCCAATTGAATTTATAATTATGCTTTTACTCATTGAACCAGCCTGATTTTTAAAGTATCAGTAAGATTTTCATTACTCTTATACATTAAATTTGATTCCCCATTCATAAGAGTGAATTTTTTTCGTATTCAACTAAGAAAGCTTAGTTGGAAGTCCCTTGAGAATGCTGATGATGGATTGAATGTTGATCAAGTCTATGAAAAAGGCTTTGTTGAAACAAGTTATACTTATTTCGGTAATCTATGTGCAAAAAGGATCACAACAGATCTACAGTGCGTAGTGGCGAAGGAGAGAGCCCAAATGATGGCGATAATGGAGGTGTGAGGCGGCAGGGCGGGCTCAACGGCAGCAACACTGGAAGTGCGCATGCTCTATTAGGGCTCAAAGAGTGAAGAAGAATAAGGCATTATGTAAAAACAACAAAACACAACGCGTTGAATCGGTTCAAGTCCTTTCTTTTTTTCCCTAAATGCATAAAGATGTCGATTTTCTTGATATAGAGTCGGTTTGATTTCCATTTTCATTCTCAATTTTCTAAGTGCGCATGCTTGTTTTTTATAGAGTCGGTTTGATTTCCATTTTCATTCTCGATTTTCATTTGTTTTCTATAATTTTTAAAAAACGTTGGTCCATGTCAATAAACCTTGCAACTCTACCACCATAACCATCACACCCACCGCCATTGCACAAAGTCAGACATAGGTCAACAAGTTGAGATTGGCGACACCAAGAGCTTCCCAGACCACTATCATGCGCCCAACCATATCAAAAAAAGTTATGGTGTTCCGTGAGTGTCGAGAGGAAGAAGCGGCACGTGGAGATGCGTCTCTAGTTCAATAGCCACCAATCTTCGAGGATAGACCTATGCAGGCGGTGGTGCTGAGATAAACATGCAATGACAGTGGTTGTGGAGCTACGAGATTTAACTGACAGAAAATGACGGTAGGGACTCAAATGAAAACTAATATGATTGTAGGAACGATTTTTTTTTGTATAGGACTAAAACGAAAATGATATGTAACTATAGAGACCAAAATGTTAATTGAACCTTTTTTGGGTAAATGGGTTCGGTCTAGTTCTTATTGAATAGCAAGTCAGCGGGATTATTACTAAACCACTCAGGTTAAACCGAATCATGTCGGGTCTAAAACAAGTTCACTCCATTGAGTCACTCAGATCCGTTATACCGCCGATTTACAGGCTCATTCCTTCTGGGTTTTATAACTATGCATAAAACAACATATATAATAGTTTTCTCAAGCACTGAATATGATACGAAAAAATGCTTTGAAAATTGGAGTGGTTATTGTATGATAATGATACTAGTCTGAGGTTCATTGGCTTAACTGTGATTGAACCATGGTCAAACCGGTTTATTAACTATATACTTTTAAACTAATGCTTGGTGACCTGTGCTACGCCTTAGTGGAATTTGGGCTATTTGAGTACACTACACAAAAAAGAAAAAGTAAATTTATTTAATATAAATATAAATAGGAAGTATAAATAAAAGAAAGATATATAAAATAGTAAAATAAAAAAATCAAATATAAGTAAATTCCATAAATATACATATTCATAACAATTTTGTATGTTTGGTCATCTAAATTAGATTAGATATTAATATACTTAAATAAAAATGATATACTTTATATTTATATGATATAATTAAAATAAGGAAATAAAAATAATATATAAGTAGTCTCTTTGTCAATTTTTTTTAATTAAAACAAAAAGGAAAGCTACAAAGATTAACACTGACGTTCGTTGTCCCTCATTAGTAACTGCTTTACACGGAGAATACCGAGAGAATGAGGGCGAACGTAAATAGAGAAATTAACTTTAGACAAAAAAAAGAAGAAGAAGAAGAAGAGAAATTAGCTTTGTTGATCTTTAAATTTCATTACTTTGCAAAAACGGAAGATGTTAGAGTTGATTAAATTTTTTATTTTATTAGGGCAATATAACAATTTATTCACGCCTATCTATTGTTAACTCAAATAAATTACACAAGCTAACAACACATGTGACACCCACAAACACTTTTCTATAATTTTCACTAAATGCATTTTTTTATAAATTTTCAATAAATGCTTACGACGAAAATTGCATTTTTTTTTTTGTAAATACGAGTATGGTATTTTTTTGTTTTTTGGTAAATACGAAAATGGTAGGGTTTTTTTAGCTAATTACCAAAATGGTAGTTTTTTTGGTAAATATTTATTTATTTATTTATTTAGGAATTTGATAAATATAAAAATGGTAGTTTAGTGTAAACAAATATGGGCCAAGGAACTTTAACAAGAGGGAAAAAAAATTTTAATCGCATTTCTATTAAAGAATTTTTTTTTCTTATTTGTTATTATTGTTTCTCTTGATTGATTGTATCCATATTTGTGAAATTTTTCTTTACTATTCAAACTTGACATAATTTCAAAATCTCACAATACTAAGTTTTGTTTTGTTTTGTTTTTTTTTTTTGTCAAATTCGCAATACTATGTTGAAATTGTATAATGCATACCTATAGATGCACATTACTATGAAATCAGATTTCCAAAATTTGAACCAAAAAAAATAGAAAATGAAAATACCGAAAATCTAAAACCCGTTTATTTTAATTGGTTTTGTTCGAATATTGGATTTTTTCATGAGAACTGTGTTGGATTATTTTCTTTAGACCGAATAGAAAATATCCATGAACATAATAAACTCCGTTGTATCAGAATTATAGAGTACAGTGTTGGTCATGGCAACCATCACCCAAGAGGGAGAGGGGTGCATTGGGTGATTTAAAACTTTAAAACACCTTCAAGAAATAAGTAGCGGAACAAGTTTATAAAGAATTCAATTTGCACAACCAACTCAAATATAATGAGATTATGAAGAATTAGAGTATGAAGCAAGATAAGCAATACAAATATAGAGCAACAAATATGAAAGTTGAAATAGTAGGGACGAGAGAATCAACCATAGAGATTTATATTAGTTCAGTCACTAAACCTCCTTGTGACCTACGTTCAGTCTTCAAAACAGCACCGCGAAAGTACTTGTACTCAATCTTCAACAAGATTACACACTGAGAGCACTCCCCACCATTGGATACCCCACCAATGTGCAAGAGCCTCAACTTGGGATACCTCACCCTAAAACAACCTTAAAGGATACCCCACCTTCAATCAACTAGAAAGATACATCATCTTCTCTAAACAATTCACTTTAAGGTTTTACAAATTAGGAAGCTCTCAAAAGAGTATATATTACAACTTGAAGCACAAATATTTGAGCAAGGCTTTAGCAAGATAGAGAAACTTTGAATAAAAACACTTTTGAAATGATGAGAATGCTTCAAGATGAAAGACCAAGGTTAAAGCGTTTAATTCATGTTAGAACAAGCTTAGAAATGAGATAATAGGGTTGTAGTGTGATACTAGAGTGAAAACACCTTGCTTCATGTGCTAGAATGGCCTAAAAACTCATATTTACAACCCTCCTATAAACGGCCAGTAACGACTGGATTTTGATACAAACCGATCTCCGAGGTCGTTGAGATAGAGTAATTATGGAGCACACGCAGGGATATATATGAGAATCGTGAACATCTTTCCCGAAATATGGAATGGGCAACATGTTAATTAAAGCGACATAGTAATTTCTTTGTTTATGATGCATATAAATATATGCATATCTTTGGCAGACATGCCATACATAGTGGAATAATACGTAATTATGTCTCCTACCTAAGAAACTAGGACGTTATTTACATTACTTAGAACTACAATACTTTAGATGTTTCTATAAAAGAGGCCACAACACGCGAAGGACTTGAATCCCCTCAAAGCCTCCACGTTCTCCCTTGGAGTGGCCTCCTGCCTTCAGGTTGAAGGCCATGTTCTGTGTAGGGAAGAAACCCTCCAACGCAAGAAAGATTTTGACTTGAGCCCTTGCACGAAGGCTACCAGATTCTGAAGGACGATTGCTTACCCCAAAAACCATGGCAGTAATTTGGATTGGCTATTGACACAGATGGTGTGCATGGAACTAGCTCTTGCAGCTTCATTTGCCTCTACAGAGAGGCTATTTAGGCTTAGTTCTCCCACCGACCCAATGACGACCATGGTGGGAAAGACTAGGTCAGTCCATCCCATCTATTTCCCACCAGGGAATCAATGAATCTGTGGACAAGCACTGTCTAAACCAACCAAAACTCATTACAATCTTCTTCCATACTCACCATCTACGAACCCACCATAGACATATGCAGAACCTTTCATCAGAAGGGGTATTTATAGTTGTGATTATTATAAATATCGAACCTCACTTCATGCGAAATCCGATAATTGACTAAAATAAATGTATAGCTTACGCATCAGTTTCGAGGATAACTACATTGGAGTAACGTGTGTGGACTGTACTATTAACATTGACCACAGACCATAACTGAAGATAAGACTAAACATTACTGAGCAATAGTTAGGGTCAAATCAAGGTAGAAAGGCCAGGGATGTGTTGGCCTACGTCGGCAGCTCGCTCCCAGGGAACCAGGCCACCTCCCCAACTATGACTCTAAGCATCTTCAGCTACTCACTTCAAGGCTTGTGCGGTTGGTGTACTGGTAGAATTAGGCAGCCTGCTCCCAGGAGATCAGGCCACCTGCCTAACTATGAGTTTAAGCCTCTTCAGCTACTCGCTTCAAGGCTTGTGGGGCTGGTGTACTGGTAGAACTAGGCAGCCCGCACACAAGGTGAGTCCAGCCCGTCAGGACTCTGGCCCTGCTCAACACTAAGCACCCCGTGACCCCCACCCACGACTAACATCTTCTCCAGGTTACCCTCTATTGTCGCACCCACGTCCCACGTCCGTGTCCAAGACCTGCATATCCCAGTTACCTAGCCAATCCTCTAACCCCATGCGCCCTCGGCCTATAAAAAGTCACCTGATACAGTAGATAAGGCGTGTCACAATTTTACCAAGGCAACTACTGAGTCCTAGTCCTTAGACCACTAAGTCTGGGCGTACCCTGCTAGCTTGTCGTGAACATCTAGGACTCAGTAGTTGCCTTGGTAAAATTGTGACATTGTTGTTTATTTTCAATCGAGGTCTTTGGTGATTGTATCCGACCTTTTATAATAAGTTGTCTGTTTAAATAATGTAGTGTCTTGCCAAATGAATATGGACTAATAAGTCCAAGTCTAGATTTTGATGAGAATCTAGCGTGTAGGTTACTCGTTTAAAAAAAAGGACCTAGCGCGTAGATTTTGGTGAGAATCTAGCGTGTAGGTTACTGTTTGAAAAAACGACCTAGCGTGTAGATTTTGATGAGAATCTAGCGTGTAGGTTACTCGTTTGAAAAAATGACCTAGCGTGTAGATTTTGATGAGAATCTAGCGTCTCGGTTACTCGTTTGACAAAACAACCTAGCGTGTAGATTTTGATGAAAATCTAGCGTGTAGGTTACTCGTTTGAAAAAATGACCTAGCGTGTAGATTTTTTTAGAATCTAGCGTGTAGGTTACTCGTTTGAAAAAATGACCTAGCGTGTAGATTTTGATGAGAATCTAGCGTGTAGGTTACTCGTTTGACAAAACGACCTAGTGTGTAGATTTTGATGAGAAAACGACCCTGGGGTAGACCGATCTAAGAGATGTGAATATCACATATCGTATGGGCACACCATAACTGAGTGCCGGCACCTAAAAGATCATATAGAGCAGCTCATCCAAGATGGATATCTTAAAGAATATATATGGAGAACTGAGGGAGATAGAAGAAGTAGGTCTCGAAGCCCGCCTGATCGAAGAGGCCAGATCCGGTGAGCCAGCCAAGCCAACAGGGTTATTAACACCATTGCAGGAGGATTTGCAGGGCGTTGAGAATCCAATTCGGCTCGGAAACGACACCTACGGGAAATCATGACCATAAAATCTGGCGTCGAAAAGGTAAAACGTCACCCAGTAATTTCATTTTTTGTTGATGATTTCTGCGGTTATGTTGGAAAGCAGGATGATCCCATGGTAATATATGTGGAGACTATGAAATTAACCATAAAGCGAGTGTTAGTAGACTAGGGGAGTTCAGCCGATATCCTCTACTGGACGGCTTTCAAAAAATTGGGACTGCCGGACACACTCTTACGATGTTATGTCGGAAGCTTGGTGGGGTTTGCTGGAGACCAGGTAAACGTACAAGGGTACGTCGACCTAATCACCAAGTTTGTCGAAGGGGAATCTGCAAGAGAGATCACCATGAGATATCTCGTGGCAGGTGCAACAAGCTCGTATAATGTCATTCTGGGTAGACCATCGCTCAACTTGTTAGGAATTGTGGTATCAACACTACACTTGACGACGAAGTACCCCGTGTCGGAAACCAAGGTCGGCGCAATACGAGCAGACCAGTAGATGGCAAGACAATGCTACAATGAGAGCTTGAAGATCACCAAATCCCCGTATGTGCCAACAAGAGGGTGCATGTCATCTCGACCCCTCTCGCAATAGATATGGACCCAAGAATGGACTCGGTGGAAAGACGACCTCAGCCGATAGGAGAGCTGAAACAAGTACTCCTAGATTCGGACCCAGCGCACACAACAAAGATAAGTAACGATTTATCTCAAGAATTTGAATGTAAATTAACCGCATTCCTACCATTAAATGCTGATCTTTCTGCTTGGACCCCGACCGATATGCCAGGAATCCATCCGGACTTTATCTGTAATAATTTGGTGATTGATCCGAGATCTAAGCCAGTTAGCCAAAATAAACGCAAAATGGGGGAGGAAAGAAGAGAAGCTGTGTGCACCGAAACCAAATCTCTGCTCGAGGCCGGATTCATCAGAGAATACAATATACGACATGGCTAGCCAATGTGGTCTTAGTGAAGAAAGCCAACGGGAAATGGCGAATGTGCACAGATTACACTGAGCTAAACAACGCCTGCTCGAAGGATTCATACCCACTGTCCAATATTGATCAATTGGTAGATAGCGTGTCTGGTTGCAAATACTTGTCCTTTATGGATACATACTCTGGATATAATCAAATTCAGATGAACCCAATGGACGAAGACAAAACAGCTTTCATCGGGGACACCTCAAAATTTCTCTACAGGGTGATGCCTTTCGGTCTTAAAAATGCAGGCGCTACTTACAAAAGGCAGATGGACAGATTTTTCAAGGACCACATCGGGCGCAACATCGAAGTCTACGTTGACGATATGGTAGCCAAAACTAAAACTGGAAATGATCATGTGGAAGACCTCAATCAAATTTTCCAACAGTTACGGAAGCATAACATGTGCCTCAATCCGGCCAAATGCACTTTCGGCGTCAGATCTGGGAAATTGCTGGGATTCATGTTATTGGGACGAGGCATCGAAGAAAACCCGGACAACTGCAGGGCGATCACCGAGATGCGTAGCCCAGAATCTATCAAAGAAGTACAGCAGCTCACAGGGAGGATTGTGGCACTCTCCAGATTCATGTCCAAGGTAGGGGAAAAAGCCCGCTCCTTTTTCCAATGCATCAAGAAGACAAAAGCCTTCCAATGGACTAATGAGTGTGAGGGAGCATTCCAACGGATCAAGACGTTTTTATCATCACCACCTGTTGTGGCACAACCACATACAGGGGATCAATTGATGCTATATTTATCAGCGTCGGATTTCGCTGTAAGCGCTACATTAGTTCGTGAAGAAAAAGTGGATCAACAGACCTTTTACTTCGTCAGCAAAGTGCTACAGGGCATAGAGCTCCAATACCAGTTAATTAAAAGGTAATTCTGGCGTTAATAGTCGCAGCAAGAAAGCTGCGTCAATACTTCTAGAGCCACACCATAGTGGTCCGCACAAATGTTCCCATCCGAGCCATTCTCCAGAAACCCGACCTTGCAGGCCGGATGGTAGAATGGAAAGTAGAGTTTTCAAAATTCGATATCCATTATGAAAACAGGAAAGCCATTAAAGCACAGGCGCTATCAGACTTCCTCCTGGAAAGAACGTCGGTCTCCAGCCCTGTCCTGGAGGCCGCTTGCAGTCTCTGGGTAGATGGCGCCAACAATGTCAATGGAGGAGGAGCGGGGATCATCCTAGAAGGCCCGGAGGGTTTGACAGTAGAATAATCACTCAAGTTCGAATTCAAAGCGTCAAACAACCAAGCCAAGTATAAAACTCTGATTGCTGGCCTACACCTTGCCCTAGACCTAGGAGTCCACAAGGTAACTACCAAAATTGATTCTCAATTATTAACTAATCACATGTCTAGCACCTATCATTTAAAGGATGAACTACTGGCAAAGTAAGTACAAGTAACGTAGCAACTACTCGCCCAATTCCAGGAATTCAAGATCGAACACGTCCCGAGAGGACAGAACGGACGAGCAGATCTCTTGGCCAAGTTAGCAAGTACTAAGAAAGCCATTAACAACCGAAGTATACTTGTGGAGGTGTTAAAAAATCCAAGTATCGAGAAGATAGAGGTCAACGTCATTGAAGAGACAACTCCGAGATTGGAAAAGCCCATAGTAGAGTACATCCTAAGCAATATTCTGAAAGATAGGGAGGTAGACAAGAAATTGGAAAGACAAGTAGCAAATTACACAATAGTCGACGATATCCTATACCGATGTGGTTTCTCGCAATCTCTCTTGCGTTGCATCACGCAAGACCAAGCAAAATATGTAATGGAAGAAATACATAGCGGCATTTGTAGCAGCCACATCGGGGGCAGATCACTGGCCACCAAGGTTCTACGAGCAGGATACATTCATTTCATCAAGTTATGTGAAAAATGCCAAAGGTTTGCAAACCACCATAAAGCTCCGGCAGAAACATTGGTTTGCATCACTTCCCCATGGCCTTTTCATATGTGGGGAATAGACATACTCGGCCCCTTTCCTCCAGCCACTAGGCAGCGGAAGTGACTGGTAGTGGTAATAGACTACTTCACCAAGTGGATCGAAGCAATGTCGATAACAGCTATCACGACTGACAACATGGAAAAATTCTTGTGGAAGGAAATCTTATGCCGACATGGCCTGCCATCAACTCTAGTCTCGGATAACGGAACCCAATTCGCAAGTGTTAAAATTGCTGACTTCTGTGATAAGTACAGAATCAAGCAAATTTTCTCTTTGGTGGAACACCGCAGATGAATGGACAGGTCGAGGCCACAAATAAAGTGATTCTCACTGGGCTCCTAAATAGACAATGCTAAGATAAAGTGGGTGGAGGAACTACCTGCAGTGCTATGGTCATATCACACCACCGTCCTGACCTCAGCTCTGGAAACTCCTTTCAGGCACACCTACGGCTACGATGCATTTATTCCCATTGAGATTAATCTTCCAAGTACAAGAATTCAGAGCTTTGACCCTAGTAAAAATGAGGATGAAATGCGCACCGAGCTGGATACACCGCCTGCAAGGTTGCTAAAATACGACAAGTCTCGACCAAGGCAAGGGCGGCCAGAAGGCAAAATATGCGACTTATACCGCGATCCTTCAAGGTTGGTGATTTGGTGTTAAGAAGAGCCGACGGCCCTCGGAAGAATACCAAGCATCGAAAGCTTGCGGAAAAATTGGAAGGTTCGTATAGGATTTATGACGAAGTGGGCAAAGGACCATACAAATTACAAGAGTTAAAAGACCTAACCAGCCCAGCTAATTTAATCCCCGGTTGGGACTTAGGAAAATTTAACAATCATGAATATTAAAAGAACAAACCAGCCCAGCTACTTTGATCCCCGGTTGAGACTTAGGCAAATTCAACAAGTTGAGGCAGAAAAAACAACCGACACGCAATAAAAAGAATTCTCAAGAAAAAAAACAATCTTATTAAGCATTGTAAAAATTACATCAGGTAGGGAACCAGCTGACCATCCCTCACCTCTAGTTGAGGGGACAATTGCGACACATCTAACCCTGGAGCTAGGAGACTATCTCTAAGGCTAGGAGAAAACTAGCATCATAGGCATCAATGACCTTCAGCTAAAGACTAGCCACCTCGCCTCGAAGTTGGGCAGACTCAGTGGCACGCTAATCCTGGTCCTTTTTCTTTCCCTCCAGCTGAGACAGCGCCACGTTATACAATGTCTTCATAGCTTCAAGGTTCTGAACAATGTCTTGCATTTTCTAGTCCAAGTCAGCTCGCTCAGCAGCCTCTGTAGCACGAATGCCTTCTACCTTCTCCAGCAGCTTCTTCACCGAGTCCCGTTCTTGGCGGATTCTCTCCACAACAGTCTTCATCCTATCACTTTTCTTCCATAAGGAATGGTAGTCACTCATGAGCCGCTGATCACCCTGGGTGGCTACCTCCCTCTCCTGAAGCAACTTCGTAGCATCGCGAGTACGAATTGCCATCCGACGCTGGCATTGATGCGTCAAAAATGCCAACTGCAGACAATGATGTTCAGAGGCCTTAATCAGAGCATAATCTTCGAGATCGTTTGCTGTTTCCACATCACGGGCGTAAGAAAATGACTCCTGAATAAAATCCCCAATGTAAAGGCGAGCATCACACAAAGTTCTCGGCTCTTGAGTTTCCTCCTCGGACTCCTCCTCCTGTCGGGCTTTCTTAGCACGACTCGGACTCCCTTGTTCCAAGGGCCTCTTCCCCTCTCTCCAAGCTTCGGGAGGGCTAGCTTGAACCGCTCCGCCAACAACTTCATCATCAGGCAAGCCTGGCACCCCCTATACGATGTCCTGCCAAAGAGGCTATGATACGAGCTCAGCAGGTCTAGGAGGTGAGGTCAACTTGATAACTTCAATTGCTGCATGAACGGTACCATCACCCCCCTCGTTGTTATTCACTCTGACGCCTTAAGCATTCGCGGATTCACCCCCAGTTGTGGACGCCAATAGTTGAGCTCGTTGAGCTCAGAAGTAGGCTACCTCGGCAGTTGAAACCTTCGTCGAACCTGCACCAACAACAAAAGTTCATACGTCAGCCAATTTGCATAAATAAAACTCACAAGACAGATACCCACCAAAATATCCGTGCAGGAAAGAAGGATCATGCTCATTTTCAATCAACACGAGGTAATTCGCTTGGAACTTCTCCAAAAACTCTACACAAAATCGATCTAACGGTCCCAACTCGAACAGAGACAAAGGCAAAATAGAACGAGCATCCCAACGCCAATACAATGGGAACCTCTTTTTGCCATTCGCTAAGCAAAGGATATTGTCTTCCTTCACGCCAGCCCGCGCCATAACCCGAACAAATCAACGCTTAAAGTTCTCTTTGTACGAGTCCGTATAAGCAGATATGAGGCGACTACCAGCCCGGTTGCTTATGTATATCAAACTACAAAAGCGATCTGGGATGGTCCGATGTCTTTTTGACACCCCACCTTTAGTTTGGAAGAAATAAAAGAACTTCTCAACGAAAAGGTCCACCTGGAGATGTCTGCACATAATCTGAAACCCGCGAATAAAGGCCCAAAACTTCGGATGAAGTTGAGTCGGGGCGACCTACACAACACTCAGTAATTGCATCTCAAAAGGTGTGAGCGGAAGACGAACGCCAAGTGTTCGGAAGAGCGTCTCATAAAAGTAGCTAAATGGCCGCGACCCCTCCACGGCAGCCATGCAAACTCGCTCCCATTACACACAGCTAGGAACCACTATTTGATCTGCTGAAGCAGTATCCCTGGCAATCATCAAACTAGAAACTAGGTCGTCTATCTTCTTCTCGGAATCCTAGATCAACGCGGCTGATAACACATCCAAGTTCACCCAACAGTACTTCGGAACTTCGTCCACAATTTGGATGGCTGCTTTCACCATAATAAACCAAAAACGGATTAAATAAAATAAAAAATAGACGAAAATGATACCTTGTCGGAAGAACAAGCTCGGACCCAGAAGCCAACGAAAGCAAATAAGAAAGCTCGTCTCAGTTATTGAATGAAGTTTAAAAGTGAAGTGACACTGGCTGCCCAAAACTTTTAAATAGGCAACGACATGACCTTTGGGTTTCAAACCCTAATAAAGGCAGGGCTGGTGAAGCGACGTCTGCCTCCGATCCTACATCCCCTTAATACACCCCAAAATCACAACAATTAATTTGTTAACACCGTCAGTTGGCAACGGTTAAAAAAAAGGATAAAAGAGAAAAGAAAAGAACAATATAGAAGTCAACAGTATAGACAATTTGTATTTCTCATTTATTTATGTCGCAGGTTCTTACATTGGAAAATCCAAAGTTACAAGAACGAACAATCATACACGTATCAATATCAAGCAACAATCCAATAAGCACAACAAAAACCCAAGAAAGACCTAACTACATAACCCCTGAGTTGAGATGAAAAGGAAACAATAACAAATGTTATTAGAAACCTCTTCAAAACAATCTGAGGCAATCGATATCCAAGGGGAAGACACCCACAACCGTTATAGCAACCTTCGCCACGGTCAAAATCATCCATCCTCAACAAACCTATCGTTCGACCAAAAGACCCGGAGCCCGGAAACACAAAGAGCATGTATTGCGCCCCAGCACCTCGGGTGCAAAGCCGAACAAAGGCCTGACAAAGGTCAATCCAACAGAAGCTCTGGAGCAACAGAACTCGGACGCACAATATGTGGTGTCAAACCTCAGTGATTAAAACACTAAGATCCCCCAGAGGCAAGCCGGCTCAAACAAACGTTGTAGCTTTCGTGATGCAACATATAGCACGGTAGAGGCACACGTTTCATCAGAAAGCTACAAACATGACCCGAGCTGAGAGCCACTGAGGACTTAGTGACAAACAAGATTCCTTTCTTCTCTTCCTTTTCATCTCTCACACTGTCGGTACGAAAGAGTGCAATGGTGAAAGTCCTATATATAGGCACACCGGTCATAAATGCCCACCTGAAATACAACGAATCAGGAAACGTTCAAGTCAAGCAATTAATTCAGCACAAAAAATGATAACGTAAGATGCACATGACAAAGGAGTGCACCTGCCATAGAGTCATGAAATTCAAGCCTCCTTCAGCCAAGGTTTCAAGGCTTGTGAGGATGGTGGACTATCCAAGATCTCACCTCAGCTAAACCGACCTGATCTCCAATCCGATCATCACTTCAACCCTCCTTCAGCCAAGGCATCAAGGCTTGCGGGGCTGGTGGACTATCCAAGATCTCACCTCGGCCAAACCGAGATCAAATCATCACTTCAAGCCTCCTTCAGCCAAGGCTCCAAGGCTTCAAGGCTTGCAGGGCTGGTGGACTATCCAAAGATCTCATCTCGGCCAATCCGACCTGATCTTTGATACGATCATCACTTCAAGCCTCCTTCAGCCAACGCTTCAAAGTTTGCGAGGCTGCTGCTCATGACTGCTCGCCACGATACAGTCCCCAACGGTTGACTCAGCATCTAGACAGACCCGGCAAATCAGGGGAGACAAGAATTAAGAATCAAGGAATCATGACTCTATCAAGGATGCCTTAATCAACACACCAAGATATCAAGAGATACTTTCCTAACTTAGAATGAACCTAGACACTAGGAGGCTTAGGCCTAGATTGTATAAAAGGCTAGGGGACACTCATTGGTAACTATGCTCACAGGAAACACCACATTTCTTATTAGGGTTCAGGCAACGGACTACCATCGCTGTCGGGACCTGGGAATTGTGAGTGACCACATGGTGTCATGGATTTAGCAGTCATAGTGTTGCATAAGAAGACATCTTCAATGTGATTGTAGGTATGATAGTCCCTTAGAACAAAAATTTTAGAAAACAAGGTTTTTGGTTTTTCGCTACAGTGAAACCGACCCAAAATTTATCCTTTTTTCATAGAGCAGTTTCGTTGTAGCGAAGTGAATTTTTCTGTAGCAAAACAACTCTAGTTTAAGGTCTCTAAACTGAACCATTTTCGCTATAGTGAATTCCATTCTGATATGAAAAGATTGTTGATCTACCTTCAATAGAGGATGTAGAACCATGAACCAAGAGTAGAAAGAAGCAAGCGGAAGACTAAGAAGATGGATCGCCACTCCAATTAAAGGATTTGAAGATAAGATGATGAGGATTCACCACAAATATTGTAAGATCAATGATAAGAATAAAAGATCGCCACTCTATTCAAGGATTAGAGATAAGACCTTAAGTAATTCGCCACATTGGTGTGAAAACCAATGAAAAGAATCATCAAGTCCTCGAAGCCCCATGGCTAAGAACCGTAAGAGAAACTAATTCTTTAAAACCTAAATTTATTTCATCAAAAGTTAATCGACTCACAAGTCACAAGGTATAAATAGGTGTTACAAATCACTTAAACACTTCCAAAAACTTCCTCACATCTAGTCCTAGCGCGTGGCACGCTGGAATGGGCGTGAGCAAGCTTGGCTGCACTTATTGGGCGCGTGGGCACGCAAAATGGGCATGAGCAAGCTTGTTTCTACAATGGTGCGCATGGGCATGCTGGCGTGGGCGTGGGCACGCCCAGGGCATGTAGCTCTCGGCCATTTGTGCATGAGAACACCTTCTAGGAGCGTGGGCACTTCCAAAACTGTCATTTACACCCTTAATTAAGTCCTACAACTCAAATACAAGTCTCTACAAACCTATTACAACTCTTGGAAATCAAATTACAGATGAAAGATCATTAAACACTAAAGAAATTCTTACTTTGAGTCTTTGAGACCTCCAATCCAAGCTCACATCACACTCGCTGTAGCAAAAATGTTGCGATTCATCAGAAAGCCACTTCCCCTGTTTTTACCATTTCCAAAAATGTCATTCAAGTGGTTTTGGGACCATTACTACACTTCCATTAGCACCCAATGTCAAGATTTAGAGCACCGAAATTTTCATGCATGATCTTTTTAACCAATTTCATTTAATTACACAATTTATTTTTGATACACAATAGAGATGCAAGTCGTCATGATTTTCCAAGACCAAACAAACAAAGCACTTCCAAGACAATTTTGTTAACATGCATTTAAGCCTTTAACTAAGGAAGGAATACGCATGCATTAACACATTTCACTACACATGAAAGCTAACAATTTCCAATCATAACAACATTTACACAAATTTTACATTCAACCATAATGTCATGTAATCTTACAAATCAAGGTTACAGTTAATGAACTAACCACATGTATAATCTACTCTCTAATGGTCCTTTTTTTCTCTTTTAACTTAGGTTACCCTCAATTGAGCTCCAAACCACCACTTGATCCCAAATCCTTGAAACTCTTCAATCTCCACCCAATCCCTTGGAAATTCCTAATATTCACAAATATAAAACCATCAACACCCATAAGAACCGAATTGAGAGGTTGCATGTAGGGATGAAGGGATTGAGACCCATTTTCCCAAATTGAGAACTTGAGTTAAAGGAGATGAGTAGAGGGTTTGCATGCACTAACCAAAGGAACTTTTAGGGTCCTTAGAGCTTGAAGATAACAACCCAAGCCTTGGAATTGGAAGATTAGAGAAGGAGAGTTTGATTCTTATAGGCCAATCGAGTAGCCCTAAGAGAGAAAACGAAGAAGAAACTTGAGAAAGAGTGAGAGTGTTGTTAACCTTTTTATAAAACCACAAATGACTAACTCGATTCAAGTATAGTGATAAAACGTGTATCATCCTCAGGGAGCACTAAATTTATTTGATTAAGAATTGAGTCAAACATGTGACAAAAACATAGTGAAGTGTAAACTAGTGATAAGATAAGAACTTAATAAGATGTTAAACAAATAAAATAAAGATTCACTTAGGATTGAATTTCATTACTTAACTTTGTTGTTTCTAATAGAAGTTAACTATTATATATAAAAAGATGTATACTCAATGTCACAAGTGCTAATATCTTCGCACTTGATTCCAAAACACTAGTTTTTAGAGATCAATCTCTTCAAGCTTTAGGAACTAAGTCTTGCATTAAGCAGAGTATTTTGACATTCATAAGAACTTCCATCTGTCTCTAGACAAGAAGATTTTATGAGAGTTTTTCTCCAAACCCATTTATAAACAAGTTTCTCAACTTTGCAAATAAACTAAGACATGGTAAAGATGATCAAGCTGAACAAAGAAAAGAAGAACACAAGAAGAACTCCAATTCATATATAATAGAATAACTAATAATTGGAAGTAACAAAAGATATAGTAATTACATTCAATCCTAGTGGAAAGCTTAGCCAAACTAAGCCATGAGCTTCAAGAACAAAACCTAAGAGTACTAAAACTCTGACTAAAAAAATGTAACTTAGTATTTTTTTCTCTACAATTCAGTATATCCACTATACAAAACATGGTTGTATTTATAGCAATTCTGGGCAGGACTATGGCGCTCAAGCGCCGGTTTCAGCGCTAGAGCGCTTGCCATTAATGCGTCGGTTAGGAGATTTTAATGCCTGGGTAATATATCTGGCGCTGGAACGCCAGACTCATAACTTTGGCAATGAGAATCCAATATTGAGCTGATAGCAGCGCTCAAACCTTGGTGTGGCGCTCGAGCGCCAGGCTCATAATTCTGATAGTGGGAATCCAATGTTCACATGATTCCAGCACTCGAGCCTTGGTGTGGCACTCGAGCGCTGACTTGAATTATGCTCCCACATGTTCTTCTTCTTGTCCAGCCTTCAAAATAACTAAAAATACATTCCATGAGTTGAAAAAGAATTTATTTGTACATTTCTACTAAAAAATTCACAAAGTACAGATTAAGGATTAAATTTATTTACAAACTTAACATTTCTAGTATGATAAGTGAACATTTCTTATTAAATAAACACCACTAATTCACACTTATCCAACTCCCCCCAACATAAGACTTTGCTTGCTCCTCAAGCAATGTACTTCCTACGATGAACCAAAGGTACTATGGCAAGTGTGATCCAAAATTCAACAATCAAACAAGATTCATCATAACATGCAGGAATGGGGAAACCGACTTATGATCAGCTAAGAAGATAAAGATACTTCTCAATTTATGACCCAAGTGCAAAAGCAACTGTAATCAATCATTACCAAAGGCTTACTTTCAAACCTTACATGACATCATTTTTCACTCCATTCCTCAATGTTACTTCAATTGAATTTTGTTCTTTATTTTCCATCAAACCAATTCACAAAATCGAACAATAAATCAAGAGGTCTTTTCAAAAAGGTTGTAATGAGCTAGGCTACAAAGAATCTTTGTTTTTCTAGTTACGCAAAACAAGTTAGAGAATACATATTCATATAATTACAAACTTCCCCCAACCTATTCTACACAACATGCTCACCCCAAACATCCTTTCTAGTGTTTCTCTTTCTTATTTTCCAAGGCACCTTTCAATTTCTTTATTTATTTATTATATTTTTTTTCACATATATACACAAGGCTGCCAAAGGACTTACACATATACCAGAAACACTTGATTTATCTTCTTAAGCCAACAGAATTATACATCATTTGTATATCCATTATTCCCCCTAAATATATAAATATTTTTCTCCAACTCAAGGGTAAGGATAAAACATTAACATACGTATATAGGGTTTAAGAAAGAATTTATGGCTCAAAGTGGGTACCAACAAAAGATGTAATTCAACAGATAAGCTTTTTGGCTCAAACTCAATCAGGAAAACTATGCCTCTATCATTTTTACGTATCAATTGATCATGCAAATTACAAATTCAAACAAAATTTATTGAAGTTAACAGAGAGTACTCTCATGCTTTATGTTGAACACACTCATCATACAAGGTTAAAAAGGCTTTAACCTTGATAATAATTTTCCACAAATACCCAATGCACAAAAATCATATCATGAGCAGTTCAATTTTCAATTTAGTATTTTTCACACTTCACATATTCCCAAATCATGCAAAATCATAAGTTCTTCCATTTGAAATTTCATCAAAAACCACACATGCCATTTATTAGAAAGTTGAAATTACCATTAAAACTACGAAAACCAAACTCAAACATGTTCCAAAATAACAGAAAATTAAAAAAAACTTATCCAACAAAAATAAGAGAAAAGAACAGAAACAGAAACTCCCCTATCAAAACAAGGGGTCATCCTCCTCCAAGTAGTCGTTGATGTCTATGTTGGGATCACCATCACCCCCATCATTCCCACCACCACCACCACTTGCTTCACCGTCGTCTCCACTTGCCTCCCCCGGTGAAGCTGGTCGGTTCCTTGGCCAATTCATGTGAGCCGCAAAGGCCTCGGGGTTCTGGAAAAACGTTTGACCCGGCATGTAATGCTGGGCCATGAAGTACTGGGATAGCTTAAGGCTAATCATTCCCCGATGCAGGGCAGCAAACTGCTTGTCATGATGATCAAGCCTAGTGCTCATTTGGCCCCACAAATCCTCCATAGTCAGGATCGAGGCTTTTAGTGGTGGTTGCACTGGTGCATTCGGGTTTGTGTCAACACAGTTGTTGCGGAGATACTTCAAATCAATGGGTTCTCTAATCTTCTGGCTTCGCACAACCGAATTTTTTGCCTCCTCACATAAGCATGTGATAAGACTTGGGAATGCCAAACCTTGCTTTTTGCCTCCTTTTTGCACATTTACCCAAATCATATCAAAAATGATTTGGGCGGGGTCAACAGTGATCCCTTCAGTCTTGATGCAGCCCAGTAGGTGGCACTCTTCCAAAGGCAAGTCAGGGGGTGTAACTTGGGTTGCGAATTGGCCAAAATAAATGTCATCCAAAGTTTAGAAATCCTAGAAAAATATTGACCCGGAGTACCTTGTGGGGCACCCCGATATGACTAGTCTCCGCAATTCTACGGTTTTCATAGCAAATTTTGGCCAATGCGGACTCCAATTCAAGTTCTCCATGGTTCCTCATTTGAGTATAATCATCCAGGACACCCTCACTGCGTTGAAAGGAAGAGATAGAGGAAATAGCCGAGTTACCAATTTTCTCATGGATCCAATCGGCAGTATATGGAACTCGGATTCCCCTCACCACCGATACCTTCTCTTGTGACTTGTTGTCTTTGCATCCATAAACGGTGCCATAGAACTCCTTCACGATATCCAGGTCAAATTTTTCTGGAAGAGATGCAAGTGGCCACCAGTTGCGGCGAGTCAACATCTGAGTAAACTCTGGGCACTCTCCGTCCCGCAAGTCCACTCTCCGTTCAGAAATGAAACACCAGTTGTCAATCACCCGGTACCGTTCAGCATGGTCACCGTCGATGAACTTGTCTCGGTCAAAGCCTCCACCGGAGGAAGAAGCTCTACTCCTCCATGGAACTTCTTGTCACTTCTGGGACACTTGATTAGTCTCAACGGCGGGAGATTTGCCTCAGTTGCTGCACAATAAGCATCAAATTAGACCAATATCAACACCATAATCATCATGAGTATCATACAATATTAAGTTAGTTTCTACAGAGGACTTTTATAAATATCCGATGAATCAAAAGATAATGCCCTCAAATATAATTAACAGAAAATCCATCATTATGTTGTCATAGCCTAGTGTAAACAATTTCTCCTTATTCTAAACTTTGTATTTTTTATAGAACTTTTAGCATTACCTAGGCTTAAACATGAACATAAAAAATAAGGGATAATGCCATATTATTAAAAAATTCCTTAATAGAAATACTAACTAACATGTAGGATCATTCTAAAGCTTCAATTTCATACTTAATCTTCTCATTTCAGAACATATATACACAAATGAAAAGTATGAACAATGAAGAAATAGCCATTAACATATCGGAAACTCATGATGATGTGAAAGGAGAGGATGTTTCTAAAAAATTATAAGAGAATGCACACAAGAAAACCATAGTTGATGAATAGGAGAAGAAGTTTTTGTGAAATTTTTGGAGATAAAGTGGCTTTGAAGAGAGAAATATTGAGAATATGAAGCAAATCCCTCAATCTGCGTTGTTTCTAAAGCCTCCGCGTTCCTGGCGCTCGAGCGCTAGCATGCAGCGCTTGAGCGCTAGTACACTGATTACCAGGCCAACCGTTACTCTTCACTGGGGCTTGACCGCCAAGCGCGAGCCAAAAATTGTTGGCAGAGATAAATGCATCACTGTGCTCGTCTACCGCTCGAGTGCCAACTTCTGACATGAAATTTTGAAAAGTTGTGCCAAATTAATGCCCTCGACACTTGAGCGCCAGCTTGAAATTTGGGACTCAAGCCATGATTCAAACACACTTTTTAATTTCATAAAACTTCTTCTAAAATTCATCAAACTTGTTTTATTTTTATTTACAAATAACACAAAAACAAACAAACAAATTGGGTTGCCTCCCAACCAGCGCTTGTTTAACGTCATTAGCTCGACGCCAAATTTATATTTATACCTCAGTTAAATTAACTATGGTGGCTAGCCGCTCGACGTCACCACCAAGATACAACTTTAACCGTTGTCCATTTACTACCTAGCTCTCATTTTTGAATGGGTCTTCAATTTCAACTGCTCCATAGGGTTTAATTTTTTTTACCCTAAAGGGTATAGACCATTTGGACTTTATCTTACCCGAAAACAATTTTAATCTATATTTGAAGAGTAAAACATATTGTTTGGGTTGAAAATTCTTCTTGACCAGCTTCCTATCATGGTACAAATTCATTCTCTCCATATACTGTCGAGAAGACACATAAGCATGAAGTCTTAACTCATCTAATTGATGAAGTTGTAACTTCCTTATCTCTCCAAAAGCTCTATGATCAAAGTTAAAGAATTTTAAAGCCTAATACGCCTTATGTTCTATTTCTGCCGGGAGATGACCAGACTTCCCATAGACTAACTGAAAAGGAGTTAATCTGATAAGAGCTTTGTAAGTTGTCCGGTAAGCCCATAGAGCATCATCCAATTTGATGGATTAATCTTTTCTTGAAACATTCACAGTCTTTTCCAAAATTCTCTTAGTTTCCCTGTTAGAAACTTCATCTTGACCATTAGTTTGTGGGTGATAAGGACTTGCAGTCTTGTCCTTACCCCATGATGTTCCAAGACTTTCTTAAGTTGAGAATTGCAAAAATGAGAGCCCCCATCACTAATGAGTACCCTTGGGGTTCCAAATCTTGAAAAGATATTCTTTTTCAGGAAAGAAACCAGCATCTGCTCTTGTGCAGGGGATTGCTTCTACCCATTTAGAAACATAGTCCACTCCTACCAAGATATATTCATTGGTTAAAGATGGTGGAAATTGACCAACAACGTCAACTCCCCAACAGTCAAATACCTCAACCTCCTGCATAATGGTTAATGGCATCTCATTTCTCCTTGTCACTCATCCGGTTCTTTGGCACTTATCACACTGCTTCACATATATGTGAGCATCTTTAAAGATTATTGGCCAATAGAAACCGAACTGTAATACTTTGGCCGCAGTGTGTTCACCGTTAAAATGTCCCCCATAGGGTGAATTCTGACAATGCCACAATATACTTTTGATTCTTCATGGGGAACACAATTTTAAATAAGAACGGATCATCCCAAACGAAGTAAGAAGAATCTTCCAAGAACTTCTTCTTTTGTTGCCAAGTATATTCATCAGGAATGATACCCGCTGCTTTGTAATTAGCCATATCCGCAAACCATTGCCTTTCTTGTATTAGCAACAAGTGTTCATCTGGGAATTCCTTGACAATTTCTTCTTCTTCGCTAGTCACCTCTGTATTATTAAGTCGGGAAAGATGATCAACCACATAATTTTCACAGCCCTTCTTATTCTTGATGATTAAATTGAATTCCTACAGCAAAAGAATCCAATGAAGCAATCTTGGCTGCGACTCTTTTTTAGTCACCAAGTCTTTAATGGCTACATGGTGAGTAAAGACAGTCACTTTTGACCCTATAAGATAAGATCGAAACTTTTCCAACCCATATACAATAGTTAGTAGTTCTTTTTCTGTAGTTGCATAATTAACTTGTGCATCATTAAGTACTTTACTAGCATAATGTATTGGGTGAAAATTTTTGTCTTTTCTTTGGCCTAATACGGCACCAATAGCATAGTCACTTGCATCACAATTGAGCTCAAAATCCAAAGACCAATTTGGAGCAACTTTGATTGGAGCCATAAATAGTTTTTGCTTTAACCTCTCAAATGCTTCCAAGCAGTTAGAATCAAAATTAAAAGTCGCATCCTTAACCAAAAGATTGCTAAGTGGCTTGGCTATCTTGGAGAAGTCTTTTATGAATCTCCAGTAAAAACCGGCATGTCCTAGAAAAATCCGAACTCCATTCACATTCAAGGATGGTGTAAGTTTTTCAATAACTTCCATTTTTGCTTTGTCAACTTCAATCCCTTTAGAAGAGATCTTGTGACCCAGCACCACCCCTTCTACCACCATGAAATTGCACTTCTTGCAGTTGAGTACCAAATTCGTTTGAACACATCTATCTCGCACAACATTTAGACTGTTAAAACATTCTTCGAAACTCTTACCAAATACGGAAAAGTCGTCAATGAACACCTCGATACATTTTTCAACTATATCCAAAAAAAATGGCGAGCATGCATCTCTGAAAAGTTGCAGGCGCATTAGACAGCCCAAATGGCATACGTTTATAAGCAAAACGTCCAAATGGACATGTGAAAGCTGTCTTTTCTTGATCTTCTGGATTTAACAAAATTTTGTTGTACCCATAATATCCATCCAAGAAGAATGTTGTCCTCTGCGTGGAACGAGGAATGTTGTCCTCTGACGACTCAGAATGGCCGTGATTCTCCTCATGGTTTTGAATATCTTGAAGTCTCTGATGTAAGTCTCAATTGACATTTAACAATTCCTTATTTTGGCGGTTAATCTCCTGCTGCCTCTGTTGAAGAGAGGTTATCTGGTCTTGTAACTGTTTCAAGGTTGGATTATGGTTTTGATCATTATTTCTATTAGGTGAGGGATGGGATGTTGGTTAAGATTGGGATGTTCTGGTGTCTACCATTTTGACGAGGATGTTTCGTTATCAAGGTTCTAGAGCAGTGGATTTTTCACAAGGGTGGGAATCGGAAATCTACCGTCCCAACAGACAGCGCCAGATGTACACGACAAGCTAACGGGGTGCCCCTAGATTTAGTGGTCTAAGGACTAGGACTCAGTAGTTGGCTTGGTAAAATCGTGACATCGTAGTTTATTTTCAATCGAGGTCTTTGGTGATTGTATCCGACCTTTCATAATAAGTTGTCTGTTTAAATAACGTAGTGTCTTGCCAAATAAATATGGACTAATAAGTCCAAGTGTAGATTTTGATGAGAATGTAGCTCGTAGGTTACTCGTTTGAAAAAATGTTCTAGCGTGTAGATTTTGATGAGAATCTAGTGTGTAGGTTACTCGTTTGAAAGAACGACCTAGCGTGTAGATTTGGATGAGAATCTAGCGTGTAGGTTACTCGTTTGAAAAAATGACCTAGCGTGTAGATTTTGATGAGAATCTAGCATATGGGTTACTCGTTTGAAAAAACGACATAGCGTGTAGATTTTGATGAGAATCTAGTGTGTAAGTTACTTGTTTGAAAAAACGACCTAGCGTTTGATGAGAAATAGGTTTTGCTTTTGGGTCAATCATAAGCTTGTGGCATAAGAACTCGGGATCTATCCCTGGCATATCAGCTGGCGTCCAGGCAAACAGGTCGACATTCTTCCTGAGGAAAGTTTTCAGCTCGTTCTCCAAGTTTGCTGGGAGCTCGCTACTGATCTGAGTAGTATGCTCCTTTTTGTCATCTAATGTTATGGTTTTTAAACCACGTGCGGGCTGAGGGCGACGTTCCAATAAAAACATACCTATGCCACGTGTCACCATGCCACACGATTGTGTCATAACCAAAAGACTCGAAAAACAACATCAAAACGCCATGAAAACATGCCATAAAAAAAGACTACCATAAGGTGACACTGCCTTGCCAAAATAAAATAAAATAAAATTCATATGATCTGGTCACTCATGTAGTTTAACAATATTTTGAAAATGTCTTTAGCCATTTCAAGCAAATAAATCCTAAACTTAAATTTTATTTTATTTTACAATTTTTTTTATTATTTTAAGACTTTACCTTATGATTATGATTGATGACTCGATCTTGAAAAATTAACTCTTTTAAAAGATTTTTTTAATAAAAAAATAAACCTCATTTAATAAAAAGGTAAAATAAAATTTGGAAGTAAAAATCCAAATGCTCGAAACAAAAGAAAGAAAATGAAGAAATGAAAATTTTCAAACTAGAACGCGCGACCTAGACGAAGAACTGCAATTAGTTAACGCTATGATGTTACATGTTGCACCAAACTGATATTTAAATACATAAGGGAAACTTTATGTTCATCACTAAAGGAAACTTAGGAAGAACTTTATACTCATTATCAAGAGCCTTTTATTTCTTCAATTATAATTATAAATGAAATCATATAGCGGAAGCACTAAAACATGAAATTCCTCATAGTATTCTAGAAAATAGTAATAATATGGTATATTAATCGATATCACAAAAGCTTATTTAATAAATTCCAAATTAATTCTCAAACCATTAATTGCTATAAAAAACATCCGAATAATTAATCTAACAACTCTTAATCAAGAACACAACAATAATCATTATTAACATAGAACTTTCTTATATTTAAATACATAAGCAAAACTTTATTTCCACCATTAAAGGAAACTCAAGAAGAAATTTATACTCATCAAAAGAGCCTTTTATTCTTCAATTATTATTATAAATTAAATCATATAGCAGAGCATTATAACTTGAATTTCTTCATAGTATTCTAGAACAAAATAATAATATGGAACATTAATCGATTTTATGAAAGCTTATGAAATTAATTCCAAATTAATTCTCAACCAATTAATTGGTATAAACAACATTCCAATAATTAATGTAACTAATCTTAATCTAGAACACAACAATAATCAATATTAACACAGAACTTTATTAGATTTCAAAACAAAACCTTATGAAATCTAGAGCCTAATATTGTTCAAAAAACAATCATATGAAGCACACTAAAATAGAAACTCCATAACCTAATGACAACATAGCTCTGATACCACTTGTTGGATTATTTTTTTTAGGCGGAATAGAAAATAACCATGAACATAAGCCATTGTGTCAAAATTATAAATTAAAGAGCATCAATAGATACCTGACCTTTAGCGCTCATGAATTTATCGAATGCAACGGAAGAATATCATTTATTTACATGTGCTATCACACTAATCATAATCACGAAATTTACCGTAACAATATGTCTAAAGACTCCACTTGAATCCCGGGATGAATATGGACAAAATCTAGAAGAAACAAAGGTTTGAGTGCATTGATCTTCAAAGTCTTTATGCAGAATAGTTCTTTTTTGTTCAATAATGATGGCATGCTACGAAGATGAATTTGATGAATATTACTCGGGGACTATAACCCTTTATATAATGGTCAAGTGCCCTTTCATGAATGGTTGTGTCTTTAGAACCTTATACTCTTTCATGAATGGTTTTGTCTTTAAAACCTTATACTTTTCATGAATAGTCATGGCCACTTTATTTTTCTTATTAATAAATTTGCCATCATAAAATAGAAATTAGACTTATGGTATCTACACATTATATACCCCACACTAGGTTATATTATTATAAATGCCAATAACTTTACCTTTATAAGATCACTTCCATAGAGATTATTGCTCCAATAATTTTATATTACACCATTAGTGAAATATGTAGGCCCATATATTAGATAAATATCTAACAAACCAATCCAACTCAAACCAAACAAAATTGCAATATATATATATGTTTTAATACGTATGGAGTTTTGAAATTATTTATGTTATTTGTTTTTCTATTTTATCTCCTTATTTCACTACTTTTAATCAATACTCTAATTCCCACCTAAATTAGTATTACTTTGAAGTGTTTTTCAAAATTTAATGGGCCATGTTAACATTAATGAACTTTTTTATCATCGTTCAAATTTTCTTTTAAACCTATGTGTGATCTATTCAAACTTATTATTTAGAGTAAAAGATTTTTAAAAAGTAAATAATATGTTTAATAATATAACTTGTTGGATTAAAAGAAAAAAATGTCCCTTATTGTTTTCTCTTCCCTCACTCTCTTCTTTGCCACTATTTCTGCCTCTTTCTTCTTTCGTTCCTCCTCTTTCTTTTTCTTCACCAGCTCCTTCTGCTTTAGGTTTTGTTGCTCCATTCTTTCCCGCTCAAGTCTCAATGCTTCTTTTTTCATCTCGCGCTCATTCTTTCTTTTTGGCCATATGCTTGGCGGCCCGACCAGCCTCCAGGGCCTTCACTTTAATTGCTCTTCCTTGCTAGTCAACACAACTACGCTTAAATAATTATAAAAGCAAATAATGATTGTCTAACATTGTTCATATAAAGATAAAAGGTGGATTGGATTTATGAAATGGATGAGCTTTATTATAATGGGTTATCTAATGTGTTCTATTCTGTTAACAGAGCTAGGTTGACTGCATATATTTAATCATATTTTTAAGTAAGTGATGTTAGCAAATCTTTGAGGAGCATGTGATTTTAGTTTTGGATGGCTAATAAAACTTGGACAGCAATTGACGAGTGTATCTACAGACGATTCAACATCTTCAGATTTGCTGTTGGGGAAGATAATTCTGTGAGACATGTCATTTGTAATTGAAAAACCTAAAAAAAGAAAACAAAACAAACCTATTAACACTTGATCCGGTATTACCTTCTTGATCGGTTTCTTATGCCGACAACGGACCGTTTTTGTAGAAGTTAGTTCGACAAACCGGGTTTCCTTTGCAACGACCACATCAACTTGCTCCTTAGTGAGATTAGTTTTCACGTTTCATTAAATTCACAAGTTTCAACATCAATCATTGGAATTTTAAAGAGCCTCGCAAAATCTGGTCTTAGACTCACCAAATAAATTATTTCTACATTAAACGTGTTTTTACCACTAATGTTACTAAACTTTCCTTTTCCTAATCCAGCGTTATTAGAACAGCCTAGCTAGGTTGACAGTAGCTTCAAAGTAGATTTTCTTATCCTTATGTTCAAAGTGAAACAAAACAAATAAAAATCAATAATCACAATAAATAAATAAGTAAATAAATAAAAACCTTATTATAAGAACGACCTTAAGGGTTTAAAACTCCAAAATACAAACTTGGTTTATACAATCCCAGAGACGTGTTTGACTAAGGTAGTCAAGTAGGGTACAAAATAGAAAGGAAATGACTACCTAGCTAAATACAAAGTATTTCTCTAAATACAAACTATTTCTGTAATTATGGCAAAACTTCGTCTTCAGTACCTGCAAATTGTAACCGTCAGTTTATGCAAAACATATAACTGAGTAACCCTGGGAAAATAAAATAGTTTTATAATATTGCTACCGGTCTAACTGGAAAATCACCCAAATATAAGCCCTAATCAAACACACATCATTTAACACACAATAATGTATGAAATGACAATTTAAGAATGTATCATATCTATGACCACTAGCAAGCGTCCTTCCAGGGTCCTATTGCCAGGATAACTACCCCTTTCGGGTTAGTCCACAACTATCTATCCCTTTCGAGATAACCTGGTACTTCAAGTTATCTACCTCTTTCGGGACTATATTTCATTTTCATTTCTGTGCTTGTCCACTTACCCGGTATACTACCGATGGAAATCAACCCACTTATTCAACCAATGTTGATGGGTAAAGCATTTTCATCATTTCAATTCATGTTCATCAGCTGTTCTTAACATGATCGGAATTTTTATACATGGTGGACTATCCAAAGATCTCACCTCGGCCAAGCCGACCTCAGGACTACTCTCCACGATACAGTCCCCAACGGTCGACGACACAACATCTAGACAGACCCAACAAATCAGGGGAGACAAGAATCAAGAATCAAGCAACCATTACTCAATCAAGGATGCCTTAATCAACACACCAAGATATCAGGTGATACTTTCCTAACTTAGAATGAACCTAGACACTAGGAGGCTTAGACCTAGATTGTATAAAAGGATAGGGGACACTCATTGGTAACCATGCTCATAGTAAACACCACAATTCTTATTAGGGTTAGGTAACGGACTACCACCGCTGTCGGGACGCGGGAGCTGTGAGTGAACATTTGGCACCCACCGTGGGGTCGGTAGACTAACTCCCAAACCCACAACAACAAACCTTTCTGGAGCAAGCATTTGGACATGGCAAACACACGCAGCGGGGCACACAGAAACACGAACACTCGCAGGACCAGGTGTGGAAGAGACGAACATGGAATCTCACAACAATGGTGGATGACCCTCTTCCGACCCATTCAGAGGGCTACAAGAAAGCCTTGATGCCTTGCAGACTCAGGATGAGCTGGCGGAATAGAGGAACCAGGATCTACAAAGGAAAATTGACGACCTCGGATCCAGCGATAGAAAATCAGAGAGATCCATGGAAAACGCCACCATAGAAACTCGACATCACACAGCTGCACCCCAACCATCCCAGAATCAGTTTGTAGATTCTCCTTTTTCGGACGAACTAATGAATGAAGAGATCCCCCATAACGTTAAGCCATCTGTGGCTGTGCTTTACAACGGAGAAGGAGATCCCCCTACACGCTGACTATTATAAATCTCTGATGCTGGGATACAGGGCTACGGAGCCCATGATGTGCCGACTCTTTCCAGGGAATCTTATAAAAAAAACCAATAAATTGTTTAACAGGCTGACACCTCGTTCAATCCACAACTTCAGGCAGCTAAGAGAACTCTTCGCCACACAATTCTTTTTTCGAATTCCCAAAAAAAGATCGCAGGAGGACCTCGGTAACATCAACCAGGAAATCAACGAATCTCTGAAAGACTACCTTATCCGCTACGATCAGGAGTCCATCATGGTAGACGATATCAGCCCAGAGGTCATGAAGAACCAGCTCATCTCTGGGCTGCAGGTACGTGAGTTTTATCAATATATTAAGCGCAAAAACATTATGGACTTGGCCCAGTTCAGGAAAAAGGCAAAAGAATGGATTCTGATGGAAGAAGAGTGTGTTGCGAAGAAGAACGATATCAACGCAGCAACACACCAACCCGAAGCGCGAAACTCAGGAATACCACTGCGTCCGCCGAGGACGGACCAGAAACATGCCAAAGAAGGAAGAGAGCCAAGGTACCGAGAACGATACAACACTTACATTGCTTTGAATGCAGGGCGGGATATGATCTTCAAGGAGATCAACAACACCGAGATCATCGGCCCCCTACCTCAACCCACCGATCCCTACCCCGGGGTAGACCGATCTAAGAGATGTGAATATCACATATCGTATGGGCACACCATAACTGAGTGCCGGCACCTGAAAGATCATATAGAGCAGCTCATCCAAGATGGATATCTTAAAGAATATATATGGAGAACTGAGGGAGATAGAAGAAGCAGGTCTCGAAGCCCGCCTGATCGAAGAGGCCAGATCCGGCGAGCCAGCCAAGCCAACAGGGTTATTAACACCATCGCAAGAGGATTTGAAGGGCGTTGAGAATCCAATTCGGCTCGAAAACGACACCTACAAGAAATCATGACCATAAAATCTGGCGTCGAAAAGGTAAAACGTCACCCAGTAATTTCATTTTTTGTTGATGATTTCCGTGGTTATGTTGGAAAGCAGGATGATCCAATGGTAATATATGTGGAGACTATGAAATTAACCATAAAGCGAGTGTTAGTAGACTAGGGGAGTTCAGCCGATATCCTCTACTGAACGTCTTTCAAAAAATTGGGACTGCCGGACACACTCTTACGATGTTATGTAGGAAGCTTGGTGGGGTTTGCTGGAGACCAGGTAAACGTACAAGGGTACATCGACCTAATCACCAAGTTTGTCGAAGGGGAATCTGCAAGAGAGAACACCATCAGATATCTCGTGGCAGGTGCAACAAGCTCATATAATGTCATTCTGGGTAGACCATCGCTCAACTTGTTAGGAAATGTGGTATCAACACTACACTTGACGACAAAGTACCCCGTGTCGGAAACCAAGGTCGGCGCAATACGAGCAGACCAGTAGATGGCAAGAGAATGCTACAATGAGAGCTTGAAGATCACCAAATCCCCGTATGTGCCAACAAGAGGGTGCATGTCATCTCGACCCCTGTCGCAATAGATATGGACCCAAGAATGGACTCGGTGGAAAGACGACCTCAGCCGATAGGAGAGCTGAAACAAGTACTCCTAGATTCAGACCCAGCGCACACAACAAAGATAAGTAACGATTTATCTCAAGAATTTGAATGTAAATTAACCGCTTTCCTACCATTAAATGTTGATCTTTTTACTTGGACCCCGGCCGATATGCCAGGAATCCATCCGGACTTTATCTTTAATAATTTGGTGATTGATCCGAGATCTAAGAAAGTCAGCCAAAAGAAACACAAAATGGGGGAGGATAGAAGAGAGGCTGTGTGCACCGAAACCAAATCTCTACTAGAGGCCGGATTCATCAGAGAAATGCAATATACCACATGGCTAGTCAATGTGGTCTTAGTGAAGAAAGCCAACGGGAAATGGCGAATGTGCACAGATTACACTGTCCAATATTGATCAATTGGTAGGTAGCGTGTCTGGTTGCAAATACTTGTCCTTTATGGACGCATACTTTGGATATAATCAAATTCGGATGAACCCAATGGACGAAGACAAAACAGCTTTCATCGGGGACACCTCAAAATTTTTCTACAGGGTGATGCCTTTCGGTCTTAAAAATGCAGGCGCTACTTACAAAAGGCAGATGGACAGATTTTTCAAGGACCACATCGGGCGCAACATCGAAGTCTACATTGACGATATGGTAGCCAAAACTAAAATTAGAAATGATCATGTGGAAGACCTCAATCAAATTTTCCAACAGTTACGGAAGCATAACATGTGCCTCAATCCGGCCAAATGCACTTTCAGCATCAGATCTGGGAAATTGCTGGGATTCGTGTTATTGGGACGAGGCATCGAAGAAAACCCGGACAACTGCAGGGCGATCATCGAGATGCGTAGCCCGGAATCTGTCAAAGAAGTGCAGCAGCTCACAGGGAGGATTGCGGTACTCTCCAGATTCATGTCCAAGGTAGGGGAAAAAGCCCGCTCCTTTTTCCAATGCATCAAGAAGACAAAAGCCTTCCAATGGACTAATGAGTGTGAGGGAGCATTCCAACGGATCAAGACCTTTTTATCATCACCACCTATTGTGGCACAACCACATACAGGTGATCAGTTGATGCTATATGTATCAGCGTCGAATTTCGCTGTAAGCGCTAGATTGGTTCGTGAAGAAAAAGCGGATCAACAGACCTTTTACTTCGTTAGCAAAGTGCTACAGGGCACGGAGGTCCAATACCAGTTAATTAAAAAGGTAGTTCTGGCGTTAATAGTTGCAGCAAGAAAGCTGCGTCAATACTTCCAGAGCCACACCATAGTGGTCCGCACAAATGTTCCCATCCGAGCCATTCTCCAGAAACCCAACCTTGCAGGCTGGATGGTAGGATGGACAATAGAGTTTTCAGAATTCGATATCCATTATGAAAACAGGAAAGCCATTAAAGCACAGGCGCTATCAGACTTCCTCCTGGAAAGGATGTCGGTCTCCAGCCCTGTCCTGGAGGCCGCTTGCAGTCTTTAGGTAGACGGAGCCAACAATGTCAATGGAGGGTTTGACAGTAGAATAATCACTCAAGTTCGAATTCAAAGCATCAAACAACCAAGCCAAGTACAAAGCTCTGATTGCTAGCCTACGCCTTGCCCTAGACCTAGGAGTCCACAAGGTAATTGCATAAATTGATTCTCAACTATTAACTAATCACGTGTCTAGCACCTATCATTTAAAGGACGAACTACTGGCAAAGTAAGTACAAGTAACATAGAAACTGCTCGCCCAATTCCAGGAATTCAAGATTGAACACGTCCCGAGATGACAGAACGAACGAGCAGATCTCTTGGCCAAGTTAGCAAGTACTAAGAAAGCCATTAACAACCGAAGTATACTTGTGGAGGTGCTAAAAAATCCAAGTATCGAGAAGATAGAGGTCAACGTCATTGAAGAGACAACTCCGGGATGGGAAAAGCCCATAGTAGAGTACATCCTAAGCAAAATTCTGAAAGATAGGGAGGTAGACAAGAAATTGGAAAGACAAGTAGCAAATTACACAATAGTCGACGATATCCTATACCGATGTGGTTTCTCGCAATCTCTCTTGCATTGCATCACGCAAGACCAGGCAAAATATGTAATGGAAGAAATACATAGCGGCATTTGTAGCAGCCACATCGGGGGCAGATCACTGGCCACCAAGGTTCTACGAGCAGGATACATTCATTTCATCAAGTTATGTGAAAAATGCCAAAGGTTCGCAAACCACCATAAAGCTCTGGCAGAAACATTGGCTGGCATCACTTCCCCATGGCCTTTTCATATGTGGGGAATAGACATACTAGGCCCCTTTCCTCCAGCCACTAGGCAGCGGAAGTGGCTGGTAGTGGCAGTAGACTACTTCACCAAGTGGATCGAATTAATGTTGATAACAGTTATCACGACTGACAACATGGAAAACTTCTTGTGGAAGGAAATCTTATGCCGACATGGCCTTCCATCAGCTCTAGTCTCGGATAACGGCACCCAATTCGCAAGTGTTAAAATTGCCGACTTCTGTGATAAGTACGGAATCAAGCAAATTTTCTCTTTGGTGGAACACCGCAGATGAATGGATAGGTCGAGGCCTCAAATAAAGTGATTCAAACTGGGCTCCCGAAAAGATTAGACAATGCTAAGATAAAGTGGGTGGAGGAACTACCTGCAGTGCTATGGTCATATCACACCACCGTCCTCACCTCAGCTCTGGAAACACCTTTCAGGCACACCTACAGCTACGATGCATTTATTCCCATTGAGATTAATCTTCCAAGTACAAAAATTCAGAGCTTTGACCCAAGTAAAAATGAGGATGAAATGCGCACCGAGCTGGATACACCGCCTGCAAGGTCGCTAAAATACGACAAGTCTCGGCCAAGGCAAGGGTGGCCAGAAGGCAAAATACGCGACTTATACCGTGATCCTTCAAGGTCGGTGATTTGGTGTTAAGAAGAGCCGACGGCCTTTAGAAGAATACCAAGCATGGGAAGCTTGCAGAAAAATGGGAAGGTTCGTATAGGATTTATGGCGAAGTGGGCAAAGGACCATACAAATTACAAGAGTTAAAAGACCTAACCAGTCCGGCTAATTTTTTCCCCGGTTGGGACTTAGGCAAATTTAACAATCAAGAATATTAAAAGAACAAACCAGCCCGACTACTTTGATCCCCGGTTGAGACTTAGGCAAATTCAACAAGTTGAGGCAGAAAAAACAACCGACACGCAATAAAAAGAATTCTCAAGAAAAAAAACAATCTTATTAAGCATTGTAAAAATTACATCAGGTAGGGAACAAGTTGACCATCCCTAACCTCTAGTTGAGGGGACAATTGCGACACATCTAACCTCGGAGCTAGGAGACTTTCTCTAAGGCTAGGAGAAAACTAGCATCATAGGCATCCATGACCTTCAGCTAAAGACTAGCCACCTCGCCTCGATGTTGGGCAGACTCAGTGGCACACTAATCCTGGTCTTTTTTCTTTCGCTCCAGCGGAGACACCGCCACGTTATACAATGTCTTCATAGCTTCAAGGTTCTGAACAATGTCTTGCATTTTCTTGTCCAAGTCAGCTCGCTCAGCCGCCTCTGTAGCACGAATGCCCTCTACCTTCTCCAGCAGCTTCTTCACCGAGTCCCGTTCTTGGCGGATTCTCTCCACAACAGTCTTCATCCTATCACTTTTCTTCCATAAGGAATGGCAGTCACTCATGAGCCGCTGATAACCTTGGGTGGCTACCTCTCTCCCCTGAAGCAACTTCGTAGCATCGCGAGTACGAATTGCCATCCGACGCTGGCATTGATGCGTCAAAAATGCCAACTGCAGACAATGATGTTCAGAGGCCTTAATCAGAGCATAATCTTTGAGATCGTTTGCTGTTTCCACATCACGGGCGTAAGAAAATGACTCATGAAGAAAATCCCCAATGTAAAGGCGAGAATCCCACAAAGTTCTCGGCTCTTGACTTTCCTCCTCGTACTCCTCCTCCTGCCGGGATTTCTTAGCATGACTCGGACTCCCTTTTTCCAAGGGCCTCTTCCCCTCTCTCCGAGCTTCGGGAGGGCTAGCTTGAACTGCTCCGCCAAAAACTTCATCATCAGGCAAGCCTGGAACCCCCTATACGATGTCCTGCCAAAGAGGCTCTGATACGAGCTCAGCAGGTATAGGAGGTGAGGTCAACTTGATAACTTCAATTGCTGCATAAATGGTACCATCACCCCCCTCGTTGTTAAGCATTCACCGATTCACTCCCAGTTGTGGACGCCAATAGTTGAGCTAGTTGAGCTCAGAAGCGGGCTACCTCGGAAGATGAAACCTTCGTCGAGCCTGCACCAACAACAAAAGTTAATACGTCAGCCAATTTGAAAAAATAAAACTCACAAGACAGATACCCACCAAAATATTCGTGCAGGAAAGAAGGATCATGCTCATTTTCAATAACACGAGAGAATCCGCTTGGAACTTCTCTAGAAACTCTACATCAAATTGATCTAACAGTCCCAACTCGGACAGAGACAAAGGCGAAATAGAAAGAGCATCCCAACGCCAATACAATGGGAACCTCTCTTTGCCATTCGCTAAGCAAAGGATATTGTCTTCCTTCACGCCAGCCCGGGCCATAACCCGAACAAATCAACACTTAAAGTTCTCTTTGTACGAGTCCGTATAAGCAGATATGAGGCGACTACCACTCTGGTTGCTTATGTATATCAAATTACAAACACGATCTGGGATGGTCTGATGTCTTTTTGACACCCCACCTTTAGTTTGGAAGAAATAAAAGATCTTCTCCATGGAAAGGTCCACCTGGAGATGTCTGCACATAATCTGAAACCCGCGAATAAAGGCCTAACCATTCGGATGAAGTTGAGTCGGGGCGACCTACACAACACTCAGTAATTGCATCTCAAAAGGAGTGAGCGGAAGACGAACACCGAGTGTTCGGAAGAGCGTCTCATAAAAGTAGCTAAATGGTCGCGACCCCTCCACGACAGCCATGCAAACTCGCTTCCATTACACACAGCCAGGAACTACTGTTTGATCTGCTGAAGCAGTATCCCTGGCAATCGTCAAACTAGAAACTAGGTCGTCTATCTTCTTCTCGGAATCCCAGATCAACGCGGCTGATAACACGTCCAACTTCACCCAACAGTACTTCGGAACTTCATCCACAATTTGGATGGCTGCTTTCACCATAATAAACAAAAAACCGATTAAATAAAATAACAAATAGACGAAAATGATACCTTGTCGGAAGAACAAGCTCGGACCCAGAAGCCAACGAAAGCAAATAAGAAAGCTCGTCTCAGTTATAGAATGAAGTTTAAAAGTGAAGTGACACTGGCTGCCCAAAACGTTTAAATAGGCAACGACGTGACCTTTGGGTTTCAAACCCTAATAAAGGCAGGGCTGGTGAAGCGACGTCTGCCTCCGATCCTACACCCCCTCAATACACCCCAAAACCACAACAATTAATTTGTTAACACCGTCAGTTGGCAACGGTTAAAAAAAAGGATAAAAGAGAAAAGAAAAGAACAATATAGAAGTCAATAGTATAGACAATTTGTATTTCTCATTATTTATGTCGCAGGTTCTTACATCGGAAAATCCAAAGTTACAAGAACGAACAATCATACACGTATCAATATCAAGCAACAATCCAAGACGCACAACAAAAACCCAATAAAGACCTAACTACATAACCCCTGAGTTGAGATGAAAAGGAAACAATAATAAATGTTATTAGAAACCTCTTCAAAACAATTTGAGGCAATCGATATCCAAGGGGAAGACACCCATAACTGTTATAGCAACCTCCGCCACGATCAAAATCATCCATCCTCAACAAACCTATCGTTTGACCAGAAGACCCAGAGCCCGAAAACACAAAGAGCACGTATTGCGCCCCAGCACCTCGGGTGCAAAGCCGAACAAAGGCCTGACAAAGGTCAATCCAACAGAAGCTCTGGAGCAACAAAACTCGGACGCACAATATGTGGTGTCAAACCTTAGTGATTAAAACACTAAGATCCCCCAGAGGCAAGCCGGCTCAAACAAATGCTATAGCTTTCTTGATGCAACATATAGCACGGTAGAGGCACACGTTTCATCAGAAAGCTACAAACATGACCCGAGCTGAGAGCCACTGAGGACTTAGTGACAAACAAGATTCCTTTCTTCTCTTCCTTTTCATCTCTCACACTTTCGGTACGAAAGAGTGCAATGGTGAAAGTCCTATATATAGGCACAACGGTCATAAATGCCCACCTGAAATACAACGAATCAGGAAACGGTCAAGTCAAGCAATTAATTTAGCACGAAAAATGATAACGTAAGATGCACATGACAAAGGAGTGCACCTGCCACAGAGTCATGAAATTCAAGCCTCCTTCAGCCAAGGTTTCAAGGCTTGCGGGGCTGGTGGACTATCCAAGATCTCACCTCGGCCAAACCGAGATCCGATCATCACTTCAAGCCTCCTTCAGCCAAGGCTCCAAGGCTTCAAGGCTTGCAGGGCTGGTGGACTATCCAAAGATCTCATCTCGGCCAATCCGACCTGATCTCTGAAACGATCATCACTTCAAGCCTCCTTCAGCCAAGGCCTAAAAGTTTGCGAGGCTGCTGCTCAGGACTGCTCGCCACGATACAGTCCCCAACGGTTGACTCAACATCTAGACAGACGCGGCAAATCAGGGGAGACAAGAATTAAGAATCAAGGAATCATGACTCTATCAAGGATACCTTAATCAACACACCAAGATATCAGGAGATACTTTCCTAACTTAGAATGAACCTAGACACTAGGAGGCTCAAGCCTAGATTGTATAAAAGGCTAGGGGACACTCATTGGTAACTATGCTCACAGGAAACACCATAATTCTTATTAGGGTTCAGGCAATGGACTACCACCGCTGTCGGGACCCGGGAATTGTGAGTGACCACATGGTGTCATGGATTTAGCAGTCATAGTGTTGCATAAGAAGACATCTTCGGTGTGATTGTAGCTATGATAGTCCCTTAGAACAAAAATTTTAGAAAACAAGGTTTTTGGTTTTTCGCTACAGTGAAACCGACCCAAAATTTATCCTTTTTTCATAGAGCAGTTTCGTTGTAGCGAAGTGAATTTTTCTGTAGCAAAACAACTCTAGTTTAAGGTCTCTAAACTGAACCATTTTCGCTATAGTGAATTCCATTTTGATATGAAAAGATTGTTGATCTACCTTAAATAGAGGATGTAGAACCATGAACCAAGAGTAGAAAGAAGCAAGCGGAAGACCAAGAAGATGGATCGCCACTCCAATTCAAGGAATTGAAGATAAGATGATTAGGATTCACCGCAAAGATTGTAAGATCAATGATAAGAATAAAAGATCGCCACTCTAATCAAGGATTAGAGATAAGACCTTAAGTAATTTGCCACATTGGTGTGAAAACCAATGAAAAGAATCATCAAGTCCTCGAAGCCCCAAGGCTAAGAACCGTAAGAGAAACTAATTCTCTAAAACCTAAATATATTTCATCAAAAGTTAATCGACTCACAAGTCACAAGGTATAAATAGGTGTTACAAATCACTTAAACGCTTCCAAAAACTTCCTCACATCTAGTCCTAGCGCATGGCACGCTGGAATGGGCGTGAGCAAGCTTGGCTGCACTTATTGGGCGCGTGGGCACGCAAAATGGGCATGAGCAAGCTTGTTTCTACCAATGGTGCGCATGGGCATGCTAGCGTGGGCGTGGGCACGCCCAGGGCCTGTAGCTCTCGGCCATTTGTGCATGAGAACACCTTCTAGGAGCATGGGCACTTCAAAAACTATCGTGTACACCCTCAATTAAGTCCTACAACTCAAATACAAGTCTCTACAAACATATTACAACTCATGGAAATCAAATTATAGATGAAAGATCATTAAACACTAAAGAAATTCTTCAAAACATTGAGTCTTTGAGTCCTCCAATCCAAGCTCACATCACACTCGCTGTAGAAAAAATGTTGCGATTCATCAGAAAGCCACTTCCCCTGTTTTTACCATTTCCAAAAATGTCATTCAAGTGGTTTTGGGACCATTACTACATTTCCATTAGCACCCAATGTCAAGATTTGGAGCACCGAGATTTTCATGCATGATCTTTCTAATCAATTTCATCTAATTACACAATTTATTTTCGATACACAATAGAGATGGAAGTCATCTTGATTTGCCAAGACCAAACAAACAAAGCACTTCCAAGACAATTTTGTTAACATGCATTTAAGCCTTTAACTAAGGAAGGAATACGCATGCATTAACACATTTCACTACACATGAAAGTTAACAATTTCCAATCATAACAACATTTGCACAAATTTTACATTCAACCATAATGTCATGTAATCTTACAAATCAAGGTTACAATTAATGAACTAACCACATGTATAATCTACTCTCTAATGGTCCTTTTTTTCTCTTTTAACTTAGGTTACCCTCAATTGAGCTCCAAACCACCACTTGGTCCCAAATCCTTGAAACTCTTCAATCTCCACCCAATCCCTTGGAAATTCCTAATATTCACAAATATAAAACCATCAACACCCATAAGAACCGAATTGAGAGGTTGCATGTAGGGATGAAGGGATTGAGACCCATTTTCCCAAATTGAGAACCTGAGTTAAAGGAGATGAGTAGAGGGTTTGCATGCACTAACCAAAGGAACTTTTGGGGTCCTTAGAGCTTGAAAATAACAACCCAAGCCTTGGAATTGGAAGATTAGAGAAGGAGAGTTTGATTCTTATAGGCCATTCGAGTAGCCCTAAGACAGAAAAGGAAGAAGAAACTTGAGAAAGAGTGAGAGTGTTGTTAACCTTTTTATAAAACCACAAATGACTAACTCGATTCAAATATAGTGATAAAACGTGTATCATCCTCAGGGAGCACTAAATTTATTTGATTAAGAATTGAGTCAAACATGTGACAAAAACATAGTGAAGTGTAAACTAGTGATAAGATAAAAACTTAATAAAATGTTAAACAAATAAAATAAAGATTCACTTGGGATTGAATTTCATTACTTAACTTTGTTGTTTCTAATAGAAGTTAACTATTATATATAAAAAGATGTATACTCAATGTCACAAGTGCTAATATCTTTGCACTTGATTCCAAAACACTAGTTTTTAGAGATCAATCTCTTCAAGCTTTAGAAACTAAGTCTTGCATTAAGCAGAGTATTTTAACATTCATAAGAACTTCCATCTATCTCTAGACAAGAAGATTTTATGAGAGTTTTTCTCCAAATCCATTTATAAACAAGTTTCTCAACTTTGCAAATAAACTAAGACATGGTAAAGATGATCAAGCTGAACAAAGAAAAGAAGAACTGAAGAAGAACTCCAATTCATATATAATAGAATAACTAATAATTGGAAGTAACAAAAGATATAGTAATTACATTCAATCCTAGTGGAAAGCTTAGCCAAACTAAGCCATGAACTTCAAGAGCAAAACCTAAGAGTACTAAAACTCTGACTAAAGTAATGTAACTTAGTGTTTTCTTCTCTACAATTCACTATATCCACTATACAAAACATGGTTGTATTTATAGCAATTCTGGGCCGGTTTCAGCGCTTGAGCGCTTGCCATTAATGCGTTGGTTAGGGGATTTTAATGCCTGGGTAATATATCTGGCGCTGGAGCGCCAGACTCATAACTTTGGCTTTGAGAATCCAATGTTGAGCTGATCACAGCGCTCGAACCTTGGTATGGCGCTCGAGCGCCAGGCTCATAATTCTGATAGTGGGAATCCAATGTTCACACGATTCCAGCACTCGAGCCTTGGTGTGGCACTCGAGCGCTGACTTGAATTATGCTCCCACATGTTTTTCTTGTTGTCCAGCCTTCAAAATAACTAAAAATACATTCCATGAGTTGAAAAACAATTTATTTGTACATTTCTACTAAAAAATTCACAAAGTACAGATTAAGGATTAAATTTATTTACAATCTTAACATTTCTAGTATGATAAGTGAGCATTTCTTATTAAATAAACACCACTAATTCACACTTATCCAACTCCCCCCAACATAAGACTTTGCTTGCTCCTCAAGCAATGTACTTCCTACAATGAACGAAAGGTACTATGGCAAGTGTGATCCAAAATTCAACAATCAAACAAGATTCATCATAACATGCAGGAATGGGGAAACAGACTTATGATCACTTAAGAAGATAAAGATACTTCTCAATTTATGACCCAGGTGCAAAAGCAACTGTAATCAATCATTACCAAAGGCTTACTTTCAAACCTTACATGACATCATTTTTCACTCCATTCCTCAATGTTACTTCAATTGAATTTTGTTCTTTATTTTCCATCAAACCAATTCACAAAATCGAACAATAAATGAAGAGGTCTTTTCAAAAAGGTTGTAATGAGCTAGGCTACAAAGAATATTTATTTTTCTAGTTATGCAAAACAAGTTAGAGAATACATATTCATATAATTACAAACTTCCCCCCAAACTATTCTACACAACTTGCATACCCCAAACTTCCTTTCAAGTGTTTCTCTTTCTTATTTTCCAAGGCACCTTTCAATTTCTTTATTTATTTATTATATTTGTTTTCACATATATACACAAGGCTGCCAAAGGACTTACACATATACCAGAAACACTTGATTTATCTTCTTAAGCCAATAGAATTATACATCATTTGTATATCCATTATTCCCCCTAAATATATAAATATTTTTCTCCAACTCAAGGGTAAGGATAAAACATTAACATACGTATATAGGGTTTAAGAAAGAATTTATGGCTCAAAGTGGGTACCAACAAAAGATGTAATTCAACAGATAAGCTTTTTGGCTCAAACTCAATCAAGAAAACTATGCCTCTATCATTTTTACGTATCAATTGATCATGCAAATTACAAATTCAAACAAAATTTATTGAAGTTAACACAGAGTACTCTCATGCTTTATGTGGAACACACTCATCATACAAGGTTAAAAAGGTTTTAACCTTGATAATAATTTTCCACAAATTCCCAATGCACAAAAATCATATCATGAGCAGTTCAATTTTCAATTTAGTATTTTTCACACTTCACATATTCCCAAATCATGCAAAATCATAATTTCTTCCATTTGAAATTTCATCAAAAACCACACATGCCATTTATTAGAAAGTTGAAATTACCATTAAAACTACGAAAACCAAACTCAAACATGTTCCAAAATAACAGAAAATTAAAAAAAAGATTATCCAACAAAAATAAGAGAAAAGAACAGAAACAGAAACTCCCCTATCCAAACAAGGGGTCATCCTCCTCCAAGTAGTCGTTGATGTCTATGTTGGGATCACCATCGCCCCCATCATTCCCACCACCACCACCACTTGCTTCACCGTCGTCTCCACCTGCCTCCCCCGTTGAAGCTGGTCAGTTCCTTGGCCAGTTCATCTGAGCCGCAAAGGCCTCGGGGTTCTCGAAAAACATTTGACCCGGCATGTAATGCTGGGCCATGGAGTACTGGGATAGCTTAAGGCTAGTCATTCCCCGATGCAGGGCAGCAAACTGCTTGTCATGATGATCAAGCCTAGTGCTCATTTGGCCCCACAAATCCTCCACAAATACTAGCTTCAAGTAACTTACGAACTTCTTTCCCCACTACTTCTTTCATAGTTTGGTTCAATTGCCTTTGAGGTTAGGCCACAGGATGAAATCCTCTTCCATATGTATTTTATGCATACAAAAAGAAGGACTTATACCTTTTAGATCCGTCAGTGCCCATCCTATCACCCCTTCCTTTACTTTCAAAACCTCTAAAAGTTGTGCCTCTTGAGCAGAATATAGTGAACTATTAATAATAACTGGCTTGCCTCCCCCTTCATCTAAAAATAAATATTTCAGATGAGACGACAACACTTTCAACTCCAACTTTTTATTTTCTAACTTTTCTTCCTTCGGTAAATTTTCCAAGACAAATATTTTCATGGGGAGCTCTTCAAGAGTATCTAGGTCCCTCAAACATTTTTCAATCTAAACTTCCTCAAAGTCATATAATTTTGCACGATACTTCACTAAGGCTTCTTCTAAAGGGCTAGGACTGCACAATTCTTGCTTCCCTAATAGAAATGCCTCTTCCATGACATCCACCCTAAAGGCTGAGTGGTTCTCCTTTGGGTGCTTCATGGCCTCTAGAACATCAAACTTAACCTCATCATCTTCAACTCGTACCTTGAGTTGACCATTATCGACATTGATAATGACTCTTTCCATTTTCATGAAAGGTCGCCCTAAAATCAAAGGCACCTCCAAATCTTCCTCAATATCCATGATGACAAAGTCAACTGGAAAAATAAATTTATCAACCCGCACTAGAACATCCTCCGCTACACCATAAGGGAACTTTAATGACCTATCCACCAGTTGGAGAGTCATTCTAGTGGGTTTTTGTTCCAAATCACCAATTCGTTTTAACATGGATAACGACATGAGTTTAATGCTTGCACCAAGATCCTATAATGCGTTCCCCATGGGAAGGGCACCAATAGTAATAGGGATAGTAAAACTACCCGGATCTTTGGTATTATGAGGCAAATATTTTTGAATGATAGCACTACACACGGCTTCAAGTTCCACAGTTTCATCCTTGAACATCCATTTTAACAAGTCCTTCATGAACTTGGTATAAGTGGGCATTTCCTCCATAGCTTCCATGAATGGCACATTAATTTGAAGCCGTTTGAAAATTTCCAGCAATAGAGCATTTTTTTTTTCGTTTTCTTCGATGGATGCACACGATAAGGAACCTCCTTCACCTGAGGTACTCCATCCATCTTTTCCTTGTCCTCACTCTTCTTTTTAATTTTTTTTATTTTTTTCAATATTTACAATATCTTTATCCTCATTTATTTTACTTTCAACTTCCTTTTCTGCTTCCTTCATGACTACCTTTTCAATTCCTCCTTCCACAGTCTCGAGTTCATTCAAATGATCCCCAATACCTTTATAGATCTCCTTACCACTCCTTGTTACAATGGACTTGCATTGTTCTTAAGGATTTGGTGGTATTAGCGGAGAACTGAGTAGTGGTAAGCTATACCAATTGCTTAGAGATTTGACCAACTTGCGTCTCAAGATTCCGGATAGACGCCTTAGTGTTTTTCGGGAAAGCCTCATTATTTTGGTGATTAGCCTATGAAGTTTGGACAAATTTATCCAAGGTGTCTTCCAACTTAAGGGTCCTCTCTACTAAAGGAACAAATGACAGTTTGTTAGATGAATTCGTTGAATTTTTCCAGTTTATTTGATTTTCTCCTTGAGGATTTTTCCACCGTTGTATTCCAGCATTGAAAACATTAGATTTAAAGGGTGAAGAAAAAAAGTTTCCTCTTGACTGATTTTTTACAAAATTCAACTCCTTATCTTTTTGGCAAGAGGCATGTGGACATTGAGTGTATGAATGAGCTTCACCACACAATTCACATGCTCCTACTTGAGCTTGTTGATTCACTACTTGAACTTGTTGCGGCTTAGGCACCAATTGAGTAATAGCTTGACTCAAGAGCTCAATTTGTTGAGTCATAAGCTTATTCTATTCCAGAATCACATCAGAAGAATTTAATTCAAGAACACCCTTGGGCTTTGAGACTTGGCTTCTCGGCTGATGAACAACTCTATCACTTGCTGCAATAGAAGTGATAATTTCCATTGCTGTTGGTACATCAATGGTTTAAGTGACCTTCCAGTAGTTGCGGTGAGATGGATTGTCCATTGATGGTTCAATCCTACACAGAAAATATTCAGCTTTGCAACATCGGTCAACCCATGATTTGGGCATTTCCTTAACAACCTTTGGTACCTCTCCCAAGCCTCATAGAATGCTTCATCTTGCCCCTCCATGTGTTCAAACTTTGACTCGAAAGAGTCTTGAACCATTCTTTCGCATCTCCAATAAGTGCTAAATGAAATAATTTCATATAGGCATCATCAGCACTTGCTTCATCAAAGCCCATAGTTGCTACAAGATCATAAAAGGTTTCCAAGAAATTATGCAGATCCTCATGATCTTTCCCTGTGAACTGATTAGTCAGAATTAGATTATACCAATATGGGTTAATCTCCATTTGCTGAGCCGTAGGGGACAAGAAAATAGCGGATCGATTCCTTGGACCTTGAGGAATCACATAGTCAGCAAGGACAACCCTCGGCGGTGGAGGATTATCAACTTCCTCAGCCATGATATAAGTAGCAGACTGTGTAGTATGAACAGAAAAATTTGAGGAACTCTCTCCCTCCTCTTGTTCTCGGTGTTTTATTGCAAACTTCTGCCTTGCAAATGCCTCGATTTCGTTAATATACAACAACTTATCTTTTTGGCTTTTGCTGTGAGTAAACATACAAAAATACTAGAACAATGGTGAGAGTTAGGTTCAAATATACAATTAATTACAAAAAGAATTACTATTCACAATTTTTACAAATCAACTCAAAACTTAAAATAAACTATCGTGCTTCCTAGCAACGGAGCCAGAAATTTGTTAACCTTTTTAAACCCAAATGGTAACTCGTTTCAAGTATGGTGATAAAACGTGTATCGTCCTTAGGGAGCACTGAATTTATTTGATTAAGAATTCAGTCAAACGAGTGACAATAACATAGTGAAGTGTAAATTAGTGATGAGATAAGAACTTAATAAAATGTTAAAAAAATAAAATAAAGATTCACCTGGGATTGAATTTCATTACTTAACTTTGTTCTTTTCAATAGAAGTAAACTATTATATATAAAAAGATGTATACTCAATGTCACTAGTGCAAATATCTTTGCACTTGATTCTAAAACACTAGTTTCTAGCGCTCAATCTCTTGAAGCTTTAGAAACTAAGTCTTGCATGAAGCAGAGTATTTTGACATTCATAAGAACTTCCATCTATCTCTAGACTTGAAGGTTTTATGAGATTTTTTCTCCAAATCCATTTATAAACAAGTCTCTCAACTTTGCAAATAAACTAAGACATGGTAAAGATGATTAAGCTGAACCAAGAAAAGAAAAACAGAAGAAGAACTCCAATTCATATATAATAGAATAACAAATAATTGAAAGTAACAAAAGATAAAGTAGTTACATTCAATCCCGGTGGAAAGCTTAGCCAAACAAAGCTATGAACTTCAAGAACAAAATCTAAGAGTACTAAAACTCTGACTAAAGTAATGTAACTTAGTGTTTTTTTCTTTACAATTCAGTATATCCACTGTACAAAACAAGGCTGTATTTATAGCCATTCTAACTAGGACTCCAATACTCAAGCGCCAGTTTCAGCGCTTGAGCGCTGGCCATTAATGCGCTGGTTAGTGGATTTTAATGCATGGTTAATATATCTGGCGCTCAAGCGCTAGACTAATAACTCTGGCACTGAGAATTCAATGTTGAGCTGATCACAGAGCTCGAGCCTTGGTGTGGTGCTCGAGCGCTGACTTGATTTATGCTCCCACATGTTCTTCTTGTTGTGCACCCTTCAACCATCCTACAAAATAACTAAAAATACATTCCATGAGTTGAAAAAAAAATTATTTGTACATTCCTACTCAAAAATTCACAAAGTACAGATTAGGGATGAAATGTATTTACAAACTTAATATTTCTTGTATGATAAGTGAGAATTTCTTATTAAATAATCACCATTAATTCACACTTTTCAAGTGTGAAAGAGGGAGAGTCAGGGCGTGCGAAAGAAAGAAAGAAGGAAAGAAGTTTTGTTCCCGTTTGCAATTTCTCAACTTTTGCTAATTGGTCCCTCCATGGAACTTTTAAATATTGTAAATTAGTCCTTTCTTCAATTCTCATAGATAAACTACAACTAAATCCCAATCCTTTTCAAAAGGGTCTCATAAGGACCAAATTTTCCACACTTCCTTTTTCGACTACTTCTCGAACTAAATGATATTAAACGCATATGTGCTTTGTCTTGGAATAATCAAGGCAATCTGAATTTCACAATACACAATAATCTCCTACTATGTGTGCCCAATTTCTTCTGTTAACCTTTGGATAAAATTTGCCTCCTTGCATGCTTGCGTAGCTGCCATGTATTTAGCTTCTATAGTAGATAGAGCTTCAGATGTAACACCTAGATTTTAAGACAATTTTTTTTCGAAGTACTTACCGAAATTTAAGCGTTTCTACTATCGAAGCTCATATTCTACTTATTCATAAACATAAGCTTGCACATATACATACTTTGTTCCTAATTGTTCTAGTTCCAAATCACAAAATAGTTTATACAGACCCAGAGAGAAAACATGTCTAACTCAGGTAGTCGAGTGGGTACAAAATGGAAAGCAGTGACTACCTAGCTAAATACAAAGTATTCCTCTAGTTGAGGCCTTCAAGCACTAAAGTCTTCTTATTCGTCTTCGAAATCTGCAACATTGTAACTGTTAGCTATATGCAAAACATACAACTGAGAAACCTTCGGCTAATAAATTAGTTTTTAACAATATTGCAGCCAATCTAACTGGAAAATCCCCCAATTATATAAGCCCTACTCAAACACACCAAATTGATACACACCAATAATACAGGAGACAACAAATAGAGAGTATATACATACATAGAATCATAATTCATTAAACTTCAATTTACTCATTTTTAATCTTTTAACAAGAAACCTCGTGCACAGGGAATCTACCATGGGTGCATAGCAGCAATGCACAGGTTCTGAGCTCACATGTGACTCGGATGAGCATCCCCATCTAAGTCGTCTGCTTTCCAGAGACCACAAGGGGTATGCATAATTTTCCAGCGACCACAAAAGGTTTGCACCATTTCCAAGGACCACAAAGAGTTTGCATTATTTCCACATTCATCATTCATCACATATCAATTACTTTCAACATCAACCAATAGCATAGCCATTCATATCATGCATTTTAATTCCATTTCTAAGTCATATAAGTGGTTTAGGATGATTATGGATGCAAAATCACTCAATCAATTCATTTATAACGCCTTTTATGCCTTAGAATAGAGCCCCTGTTCGATGCCAAATTCGCTGCCGCCAAAATTTTCGTTGCCACGAATTCCATACAGAATCTTTAGGTCAAATTCGCTGCTGCGCGAAAATTTTTGCTACCGCGAATTTGGCCCAGAATCAAACCTACTGTTTTTCGACATCATTGCATCCTGTTGGCAATTTGTCCATAATGTGAGTTGTAGACCTCCAAATTGGGTGAAATGAAGGGCTAATGAAAGCTAATGAAATTATCTACAACTTTTATTCAGACCAAAAGATCTAAATGAATATAATTCTAGTATATAATTTAACTTGAATGCACCTTCACATGATAAAAAGCCAAATCTGGCATCTCTTTGTAATTTGCCTATAACTCAAGTTATACAACTTGGATTTTGATTAAACTTGTGGAATTACAAAGCTAACAAAATCTATTACAATGTTGTAAGAGGTCACAAAATCAAAATCCATATAAAACCAAGTCAAATATTCAGTTCAAATGTTCCAATTTCAGCCAAAACTGGGAAAATGACATTGATTAACTTTCACAATTTCAATCAAACCTTCCATCTCAATTCATTCAAAATCATACCAATGTCATATAGTTCATTATGAGTCACTCAAAATCAATTCACAATGATGACCAAGGTCCAATTCCATCAATTTCACACCATCATCAATATCATTCTCAAAGCATACAATATCATAAGCATTTATTTTCAAACAATTAGCTAAGACCTCAATCATGCATTTCTCAAACACCTAATTCATGGAACATAACTCCAATGCACACAACCATTGCTTCTCCCTTCAATTCACCATATGATCTCATTTCAACATGTAATGCACACAAAGTTCTATAATCAACATGCATTGCCACAAAAGCACAATCAAGTTCATCATCATACAAGGAGTCTTGAAGCAAACAAGCATAAATATTCACTTCACTTTTCAAAACACAAGATATAATTCAAGCTAATTAAAAAAAAAAACACATGCAAACAAATTTCTACAATCTAACATAACCAATTCCAACACCTAACCTCATACCATCATCTAATCCACAATTTCACTAATTTGGGGGTTTTGTGGGTTACCTTTAGTTGAAACCCCAAATCCCAATTCTATCCATTTCCTCAAGTTTCTCAATCCATAGCCGTTAATGTCCACCCAAGGTATTTGTAATCCCTAATTAACACAAGCATTAATCCATAGTTCCTTACTTTGACCCAATGAAGCTTTCATGTGGAAGAGAGAGATTTAAACTCATTCACCCAATTGGGAATTTGAGCTAAGGAGAAGAGAAATGGAGAGCATGTTCTTACCTAAGGAACTTTGATGTCCTAGAGCTTTGGAAATGGAAGATGGAATAAGAAAGTGACTTAAACTTGGGAGATCTCTTGATGTTTGCCCTAGGAGAAGGATGGAAGCATTTGATAGAGTGGAAGAGAAGGAAAGAGTGGCATAAAGGAGAAGAAGAATATGAGAATGTTTGAAAGATGGAGTGGTGGCGTGAGAAGATAGTAGGGAAGGAAGGGTTTAAGTGAAAATGTTGCATCTTATTAAAAATTGCTATCAGGCCTTCCTTCCAATTGTAACAAAATAATCCTTAAATTCCCAATTCCTCCCAAAAGAGCCACTAATTCTTACTTGGGAATTTATGGGATGTTACATCAATAGTCTAAAATTTAGATCACCAGCTAATTGCTCCTCCTGTAAGTGTAAACACATAGCTTGTAGTAGATATACTTTTGTCCAGATCTCTTGTGAAATCCGAATAAACATATCCTCTGACAATGAACTCGAATCCTACAAAACATAACCCAACATCTGAGGTTCCTTTAATGTATCTCAGGTTCCTATTAACAACATTCCAATGCTTCCTTCCAGGATTTGCTATAAAAAGACTGACATTCATGACAACTCGTTCAATATCTGGTCTCTTATATATCATCGCATATGTAAGACTACCCACTACTGTTCCATACGATACTCGAGACATTTTCATCCTCTCTACTTCATCGGTAGGACACATACTTAGGGATAATTTGTAATTTATAGGAAGTGGAATAGATATTTGATTATTACCTTGCATGTTTAAGAGCCGCAAGACTTTCCTTAATTAGTTCTCTTATGAAAGACAAATCGTCTTATATTTCGTGTCTCGGTGAATTTGCATCCATAAAATCTTGTTTGTTGGTCCCAAGTCCTTCATACCAAACTCCCTAGTCAATTTTGCCTTCAGTTCTAGGACTCAATCATTGTTAGGGCCTACCACCAACATGTCATCCAGATATAATAACAATATGATGAAATCACCATCATCAGACCTTTTGTATTATGTACAATGGTTTGAACTCAGTACGTTGCATTCAAGGAAAATTATGAAGGAATCAAATCTCTTCTACCAACACCTCGGTTACTGATTTAGACCGTACAAAGATATGGTCAACCTGCAAACACAATTTTCTTTTCCTTGTTCCTCAAAGCCTTCTGCTTGGAGTGTATATATTTTTTGTTCAAGTTCTCCATGAAGAAAAGAAGTTTTTACATCTAATTATTCAAGATATAAATCAAATTCGGGGTACATAGATAAGACTACTCTGATAGTGGTATGTTTGACCATTGTAGAAAATATCTCATTGAAATTAATACATTCCTTTTGAACATATCATTTTATCACCAATGTTGCACAGAATTGTTCCACTTGATCATTGACATCTCTTTTGATCTTGTAGACCCAAATGTTCCTAATGGCTCTCCAACCTTTTCGAAGTGCAACATGTTCCCATGCCTAGTTTTTATGCAAGGCCTTCATTCCCTCATGCATTGCTTTCATCCACAAAGAAGCATCCAATCAATTCATGACCTCTTGAAATGTTAACGGTTCCCCTTCTTCTATAAGAAGACAATATGCATCATGAGTAACCATTGCATATTCTAAAGTACGATAATGAGCTAGTGGTTGTTTCGTTCATCTACTCTATTGAAGTTTTACACCAACTATTTCATCTAGTTTTTGTTCCTCGTGCTCAAGTTCTGCATCAGAAGAATGATATCCATATTTCCCATCTAAATATATTGTACTAGTCTCCTTAAATGTCATCTCACTTTCGTTTTCCCTTTGCAGTCCATTATCTACCAATATAACATCTCAACTGTTAATAACCTTGTGGGCAGTGGGATCCCATAGGCAATATCCCTTGACATTATTAGCATACCCCAAGAATATACATTTCCTAGATTATGGATCCAATTTTTTCCTTTCTTAAGAATTGTAAATCACATACACATGACATCTAAACACATTAGAGAAGAATAATCTGTTGGATTTCCTTTGCACATCTCCATCAGTGAAGATGTTAGAATTATATTTTATAAAATGCTTTTAAGGTTAAATGTTAGTGGGGTTTTTACTAAGTTTGTGGGGTTCTTATGTTTTTGGGTACACAATATTTTTGTGGGATTCTTTTATTGTTGGGGTTTACAAAATTTTATTGGGGTATTTATATTTGTGGGTTTGTAATTTTCACTTGTGCACAATTGTGCATTGAGACCTGAATTTTATCACCAACTATGAAATCACTGTTATTAAAAATGGGACAGAGGCATTTTTGCAATTTTAGCAAAACATTCACACCACATAGAAGATAGCCGGTGTTAAAGGTCTTATTCACTACCATTTAGATGGATTCCTTCATCACTCATATATAGTAAAAGTCACAGCACAAACCGTAGCCCTCATCACTCCCACAATCTTCTCTGATGAGATTCCATAGGTTCACATCATTGCTCTACTGCTCCTAAAACAGTGATAGCCCTAAACCCCTTAGTGGCTGAACCCTCACTCGACTCATTGGCACGTCTCTACACTACATCACCACTTCCTTTGCTTCTCGCTGTGACGCCACCTCCACTTCTTTTCAAAGTCGTTCATGTCGAATCTGCCTTTCCTTCACTATGAAAGCTCTCCCTCTTGACTATGACACCACCTCCTATGCTCCATTGCTGTTTATGCCACCTCAATGGCATTGAAAGACGCCAAGTTTCAGATCGTGAGCTTCCATGGTTTGAAATCTTTGTTAACCTTTGCTTTTCATTTTGTTTGTCTTCTAAAAACTTCAAAACTTGGTGTTGTTTCAAAAATTACGAGACAAGGTTGTTAGGGTGCAAAATTCACTCTTTGCAATTGAAATTTGCCGAATTTGGAATTTTTGTTGGCATATATATATATATATATGTATGTATATATATGGGGAGGGATCAACTTACACCGGTGTAAGTTGACGCCAACTCCTACACCGTCAATAACTGATTAATTAGTAATTTTCTTCCAAAAATGACTGATAGATTAAAAGGTTTTTATTATATAGATCATATCTACAAATTTCATGTCAATCTGAAATCGTTTAGAACTCTATCAAGGTACAAAAAAATTAAGTGTAACATATAGTTTGATAAAACATTAGAAAATGTCAATCATTTGATGATGTACTAAACGATTTCGGATCGACGCGAAACTTTTAGATATGATCTATATACTATGAGATTTTAATCTATCGGTCGGTTTTGTACGAAAATTATTAATTACTAAGTTATTCGCGGTGTAAGAGTTGACGCCAAATTACACCAGTGTAAGTTGATCCCTCCCCTATATATATATATATATATATATATATATATATATATATAGGGTGGGGATCCACTTACTGCAAGAGTAAGTCTTGGACACTTACTCCGCCTAATATCTCTACACCCACTTTAAATTTTACTAATCAAACCGTTGAATTACATGATGCAATAATGATAATTATGTATATCAAAGTTTAGAAAAATCTAGCATCTCTAGAAATGTCGCATTTTAGGCAAATTTTACTCACGTTTTAAAAAGTGCTTTATTCGTTAAAATGAAGTGATCGATGAAATATCAACAAGTCTTGAAATTCTGTAAAATTTTGTATGGTTGATATATCTATTAAGAAGTTTATATTCAATGGTTGGATTGGTGAAATTCAAAGTGGGTGAAGAGACATTAAGCAGAGTAAGTATTCCAAGACCAACAGGTTGGTCGGATAGCTGATTTGACCTGCTTTGAGTAGCAGGTCCTCGGTTCGAACCCCTGTGGACGCACTTTAGCCTTTCAAAAAAAACTCTTGGAGTAAGTGGATCCCTATATATATATATATATACTATTATTTGTTATGTTTAATGATTGATGCACTTTAATAAGTAAAGCAAAATGATGAAGTTAATGATTTTCTCAAACTAATATTGTTTCATGTTTCATACACGTCTTCAAAGTTCTGTGATTGCTTTACTATTTGCTATAGAAATTACATGGTTTTTGTGCAATTGGTTCTTTACTTTCATTTTCCCTTGTTCATTGTTCCTTTTTTGGTATTCTCTGTTTTAGATAGTAACCACTTTTCACACTTGACTACAATGTGTTTGTTAAGTGTTAGTGTTCCTATCTTATTGATAGCTTTTTTATTTATTAGTTTTTTAAGTATATTGCTTTTGACTCTGGGATAATGTGGAAAGCAGAGTAAAGTGATGTAGTATTTTTTATATGTGAATGTCATGTGCATTCCTTACTCAAGTAGTCTTCACTCTTCAAAGTTCTCTGATTGCTTTGTTGGCGATGACACTCATTTTAACCTAGGTTTTTTTTGAAAGTACCAAGTTAGTAAAAGAACGCAGAATATAATTCTAATTTGAGTATTAAGTGATGTGTCAATAATATTCCTTCATTCTCCTTATCTTAACACTTTCCCCAAACTAGCTTATTATACCAGTCTCTTGCTTTTGAAGCATGTGTTTTTTGGCTCGTTCATGTTATTATGAAGGTGCTCTTTAAATAGTGGAGCACAGCTTTATGATATAATGTCTGTTCACTCACAGCTCTCGGGCCCTGACAGCAGTGTTCTCATGTCTAAACCCAAACAAGAGCTATGGTTTTCACGACGAGCATAGTTACAAACGAAAACCTTTAGGCTATTTATACTAGATGGGCCTCCGAGACCCTAGTGTCTACATTCATTCTAAACTAGGAAACAATTTGGCCTGGATAATGATTGATGCGCTCTTGATTATCTGTTGCCATAAATGTTGATTGATTATTGCGTATTCTTTCCCTAGACACAAGCTTCCTTGCTGCATCAGTGTTTCCCATGAAAGATAAAAACTCGGTAGGAGATCTAGGTCTTAACCGTTTTGTAAAATATTAAATGATTAACTTGTTTCAAGTATAGTGTATAAAATGTGTATCGTCCACAAGGAGCACTAAATTCGTTTGTTTAGGAATTAAGTTTAGTTGTAGGGAAAAACATAGTAAAGAATGTATTTGTTGATTAACTAGAAGTGACCCTTAGAAAATGTAGAATAAATAAAATGAGAAACTACCTGGGATTGAATTTAATTACTTTTAATCTTATTATTTTGAATAAAAGGAGTTAATTTTTATATATAAGAAGATGAATACTTACATATCACAAGTCCATTTATGAACAAGTTTCTCAACTTTGCAAATAAACTAAGAACAAGGTAAATGTGATCAAAGTTAACCAAAGAAGGAATAACAAAAGTAGAACTCCAATTTATATATGAAAAATAACTAGCAAATGAAATAAACAAGAGATAAAATAATTACTGTAACATCCCAAAAATCCCTAAGATACTTAGGACTTAAGGGATTTAGTTACTCAATTACAAAATTTATATATGAATAGCTATATTCGAATATGCATTATCCATATTCGAATATGGATGACTCATATTCGAATATGGACTTTTAATATTCGAATATGAATGTGTCATATTCGAATATGAAGGTATGATATTCGAATATGAAAAGATGATATTCGAATATGGAGGTATAGGATTGATTTCAGAAGATTCATATTCAAATATCGAAGATCCATATTCGAATATGGACCTCATAAACTATAAATATGAGTGCTCTACCTCCAAACTTCACTATTTTCCTCTCCCTCACTCTATACTCTCTCAATCTTCTCTTAAAAGATACCAAACAAAACCTCTGTCATGAATCAACCACACTCTACAAATCCTTCATCTTAATATTCCCTTCTCACAAACTTCTTAACTAAGTGGTGAGATTCAGACTCGGCGACAGCAAGTGCAGAAGAAGGAAGTTGGGGATCGAGATTAGAGCTTGAACGAGAAAAGGATTCTGGAAGATTTGAGGTAACCCTAAAACCGCAAATCTAGGATTCTAGGAAATATTAGGAACATTAGTAACATCTGATTATAGATTTAAAAACATGTTATAGGTTGTTTGATTTAGGATCATGTTTATGTTTGAGATTTTCAAGCTATGTGTGAATGATATATGTGTTGATTAAATGTGCAAGTTGACGATGCATGTTTAGGAGTTGTGAATGATGTGGGAATCATAAATAGTATGTGAAAGACAAGGGATTCCAAATAATAATGCGATGAAATTGAGACTAGATATTCGAATATGTACTCGAATATGGAAGGCCATATTCGAATAGATATTCCAATATAACACTCCTGTCACCTAATATTCGAATATAGGATGTCTGTATTCGAATATTATGCTACTGGAACTCTTTTTTGAATGTTTATGATATGAATATGACTGTTTGGTGCATGAGAACATGAAATGTTAAATCAAATAAAAGTAAAAGTGGAAATGCTTTCCCCCATCAACATTGGTTGAGTAAGAGGGTTGAGTTCAGCCGGAAGTAGACCGGGTAAGTGGACAAAGCATAAAAATATGAGAATATAGGGTTATCCCATAAGGGGCAGATAACCTGAAGTGCTAGGCTATCCCGAAAATGTGGTAGATAGTCTAGTGCAAAGGGGCTATCCCGAAAGGGGTAGATAGTCCCTAGGCTAGCCCTAGAGAAGGTTGGTAGCCCGGTAGTAGGACCTTGGAATGACGCTTACTAGGGCCATGATGATGAGCTCAACTGTGCATTCACTGTCGTGCACCCTAGGTGGACTCCATGTGCAAAGGGTTTCCCGTTAAAAGAGGAAAGAAATAAACTAGAAAATAAAGTGAATCATGGCATGCATACAGACTTAACTTGTCAATTCATACATATTGTGTGTGTTTGTTAAGATATGGATTTGGGGCAATTTTCCAGTTAGACTGGCTATAATACTGTATATATATTATTTTCAATACCGACGGTTATTTAGTTATATGTCGTACATATAACTGACGGTTACAGTATTACAGGTGATACAGACTCGGAGGATGTTAGTGCCTGAGAAGACGTTAGCAGCTGTATTTTGATATACTTAGGTAGTCATTTATTTTGTTGTATGGCTACTTAGTCGAACTAGTATTCTATGGATTGTAAAATAAATGGAAATACTTTTATGTAAATATATGTATCTATATATGTATGGTTTTGACTTCGGCTACGTGTTTAAAAAAAAAAAAACTGATTCCAAAAATCTAGGTGTTACAATTACATTCAATCCCGATAGAAAGCTTAGCCAAACAAGGCCATGAACTCCAAGAGTAAAACGTAAGAGTACTCAAACTCTAACTAAAATGTTGTAACTTAGTGTTTTTTCTGTATAATTCCATCCCCTTTCTGTACAAATCAAGACTGTATTTCTAGTCATTTTGAGCAGGACTCTGGCGCTCAAGGATCAGTTCTAGCGCAAGCATTGTTGAGACTACTTAGTTGCTTTCTTCTGGCGCTCAAGCGTTGTTGAGCGCTAGTTAATGTATGGTTAATGCCTCATTAATGTAGCCAACGCTTGAGTGTCAATCTCAGCGCTCAAGCTCCAGACTAATAATTCTGGCAGTGAGAATCAAATGTTGAGCTGATTAAAGCACTTGAGCCTTGGTGTGGCGCTCGAGGGCTTACTTCTTTGAGGTTCCAATATGTTTTTCATCTTGTCCAGCTTCAAAAACACCAAAAAATACAGTCCATATGTTAAAAATAAACAATTATTTGTACATTGTGACTTGAAAATTCACAAAGTAGAGATTAGGGATGAAATTTACAAAAACTTTAATATTTTTGGTATGATAAGTGTGAATTTCTTATTATAGTGAACACCACTAATTCAAACTTATCAAACTCCCCTAACCTAAAACTCTGCTTGTCCTCAAGTAATGTCTTTTCTAAAAAGAAAAAGGTAAAAGAAACTATGGCAAATGTGATTCAAAATTTAATCTTCAAACACAAATCATTATAACATGCATGAAAAGGGAAAACACACTTATGATCACTTCAGCAGAAAAGAGACTTTTCAATTTGTGACTTAAGTGCAACAGGAACTGTAATTAATCATTATTGAAGGTTCATTCTCAAACCTTACATGGTATCATTTTCGCTCCATTCCTTAATGCTACTTCAATCGAATTTTGTTATTTATTTGCCATCAAACCATTTCACAAAGTCAATCAATAAATAAAGAGGTCTTTTCAAAGGTTGTAATGAGGCTGGGTTACAAAGAATCTTTCTTTTTCAAGTTAAGCAAAACAAGTTGGAGAATACATATTCATATAATCAACCCCCCCCCCCTAATCTATTGTACAAAAACATGCCCACCCTAAACTTCCTTTCAAGTGTTTCTTTTCTTATTCCCAAGGCACCTTTCATTTATTTATTTGTATTGTTTTATTTTAAAGAAGAACAAACTATGTACACAAGGCTGCCCAAGGACTCACATATATACAAGAGACACTTGATTCTTCTTTTTAAGCCAAAAAAATTATACACCATTTGCATATACATTACTTTACTAAATATATAAATATTTTTTTCTAACTTAAAGATAAGTATAAAACATTCATATTAGTACATAGGGTTAAGAAAGAATTTATCAATACGGCTCAAATTGGGTACCCACAACGGATGCAATTTATCAGGTAGGCTTTTTTGGCTCAAACTCAATCAAGTACACTATGCCTCTATCATTTTTATGTCTGAATTGATCATGGCAATTATAAATTGAAACAAAATTTATTCAAGTAAACAAAGAGGACTCTCATGCAATTTTGTTCGATACAGTCATCATAAAAAGTTAAAAAGGCTTTAACCTTGATAATAATTTTTCACAAATTTCCAATGCATAAAAGTCATATCATTAAAAGTTAATTTTCAATTTAGTATTTTTCACAATTCAAATTTCCCAAAGTTCTGCAATATCATAAATCATGCCATTTGAAATTTAATCATAAACCACATAAATGCCATTTATTTAAAAAAATTAAAACTACCATTAAAATAAAAATAAAAATTGTTCAACAATACAAAAAATCAAAAATAAACATGAAAACAGAAATTTAAAAAGATTCAAACAAACACAAGAAATGAACAGAAACTCTCCTATCAAAACAAGGGGTCATCCTTATCCAAGTTGTCGTTGATATCAATATCCCCGTCACCATTACCCCCATCATCTTCACCACCACTACCGTTTCCATCCCCACCAGCACCAGTTGCCTCCCCCGGTATAACAGGCCTGTCCCTAGGCCAAGCAACATGAGTTGCAAAAGTCTCAAGGTTTTGGAAGAAAGTTTGGCCAGGGATATAATGTTGGGCCATTTCGAATTTCGACTGGTGGAGACGGGTTAACCCACGATGCATGGCACTAAATTGCTTGTCATGATGATAAAGCCTAACATTTAGCCCTTCGAACTCATGGGCCATCCTTCCCCACAAGTCTTCCATCGTCCTGGGTGGTGCTCTCGGTGGTGGTTGCACTGGTGTATTCAGGTGCGGAGATATTTCTGGTCAATGGGCTCCCGAATCTTTTGGGTCCTCACAACAGGAACTCCCGCCTCTTCCCACAAACAAGTGATTAGACTTGGGAACGCCAATCCTTGCTTCTTGTCTCCTTTTTGCACATTTGCCCAAATCATATGTGAAATGATTCAGGTCAGGTCAATAGTGATCTCTGGGGTCTTGATGCAGCCATGTAGGTGGCACTCTTCCAAAGGCAAATTAGATGGGTGTAACTTGGGTTGCAGGTTGGCTAAGTTGAATGTCATCCAAAGCTTAGAAACCATAGTCATATTGACCCGAAGTACCTCGTGCGGAACCTCAGTATGACTAGTATCCGCAATCCTGCGGTTCTAATAACAAATCTTACCCAAAGTGGATTCCAAGTCAAAATCCCCTTGATTCCTCATTCAAGTATAATCATCCAATACACCCTCACTTCTTTCAACGGAAGAGATAGGAGAGATAAGCAATTACCAATTTTCACATTTATCCAATCAGCATTGTATGGTACTCAGACTCTCTTAACCATCGATACCTTCTCCCATGCCTTGCTATCTTTGCCTCCATAAGCGTTGGCATAGAATTCCCTCACGATATTCAGGTCAAATTTTTCTGGAAGAGATGGAAGTGGCCACCAGTTGCAGCTAGTTAACATTTGAGTAAACTCTTCTTTCAACAATAAAACGCCCGTTGTCAATAACCCGGTACCGTTCGGCATGGTCTCGGTCAATGACCTTGTTACGATCAAATCCTCCATCGGAGGAGGAATTGCTACTCCTCCATGGAATTTCCTTTCTCTTCCTCGACCCTTGATCGGGCTCAATGGCAGGAGCTTTGCTTCAGTTGCTGCACAATTAATACCAATATAGGCCAAAATCAACAAAACCATCATCATGAATCTCGTACATTGTTAATTTGGTTTCTACATGGGACTTTTTTTATATTCTTTTTAGAATTTTCAACACAATATTTAAATAGATTTATCAATGTTACCTCCATAATGCTGTCATTGCCTAAGGTTCAAAATATCTATTTCTATTCACTGTAATCTCAACAGAATTTTTGAACTTTCCTAGTCTTTATCATGAAAAACAAGAGCAACTCATCATATTATGATACAAGTCCACAATAGACACCCTAATTAACCTGTATAACTATACTAACACTTCATTTTCATACTTCATCCCTTATTTCACAACAAATGTACAAGGTGTAAAACATGAAAAATGAAGAAATAGCAAAAAACATACCATAGACTCATGTTGAATGAAGAACAAGATGAAGATGGTGAAGAATGATGAAGAGTTTCTCCCTCAAAAGTGGAGTTTGAATAGTTCTAAAAAAGGTTTTGTGAAGAAATTCGAGAGGGATTCGCACTTAAGAAGAAAAAATGAGAAGTTTGAAATTGAATCCCTAAATCTATGCTGTATTTAAAGCCTCCACGTTACTGGCCCTCGAGCGCAGCCTCCGGCGCTTGAGCGCTGGTGCATTGATTACCATGCCAACCGTTACTTTTCTCTGGCGCTTGAGTGCCATATCCAGCGCTTAAAGAACAGATCCAAAACTGTTGGAAGAAAGAAATGCATCATTGGGCTCATCTAGCGCTCGAGCTCCACTTCTAGCGCTTGAGCGCCAGCTTCTCACACCAAATTTTGAAAATTGCACCATTTTGTTGACCCAGGCGCTTGAGTGCTAGTTTGAAATTTTTAATGGTGAAAAAGCCTTTTTCCAGCGCTTAAGCTAAAAACTGGCGCTCAAGCCCTGATTCAAAACCCAGTTTTGGACTTATTTTCACAAAATTTCTTTTAAAATTCATGAAACTTGTTTGTTCTTACTTACAAACAGAACAAGGACCATAAAATTGGGTTGCCTCCCAATTAGCGCTTGTTTAACATCAAGCTTGATGCCTTATCCATGTTTATGCTTCAATTAAGTTCAAAATTGGTGGTTAGCCGCTCGGGTCCCCACCAAAATATAACTTTAACTTATGACCATTTACCACCCATCTTTAATTTTTGAGTGAGTCTTCAATTTCAACTGCTACATAGGGTTTGACTTCTTTGACCTTAAAATGTCCTAACCATTTGGACTTTAATTTAATCGGAAACAATCATAATCTAGAATTGAAGAGTAAAACAAATTGTCCGGGTTGGAAATTATTTTAGACCAGCTTTCTATCATGTCACAACTTCATTTTCTTCTTGTACAGTCTAGAAGACTCATAAGCACGAAGTCTTTGTTCAGTTGATGAAGTTTTAACTTCCTTTTTTTCCACAAGCTTTATGGTCAAAACTGAAGAATTTTAAAGCCCAATAAACCTTATGTTCTAGTTCTACCAATAGATGACAAGATTTCCCATAAACTAACTGGAAAGGAGTTAGGCCTATAAGAGCCTTATAAGCTATCCGGTAAGCCCGTAGCGCATCGTCCAATTTTATGGACCAATCTTTTCTTGAAACATTAACGGTCTTTTTTCCAGGATTCTCTTAATCTCTCTGTTTGAAACTTCGACTTGTTTGTTCGTTTGTGGTTGGTAAGGACTGGCAATCTTGTGCCTTACCCCATAATGTTCCAAGACCTTGTTAAGTTGAGAGTTGCAAAATTGCGAACCCCCATCACTAATGAGTACCCTTGGGGTTCCAAATCTTGAAAAGATATTATTTTTCAAGAAAGCAACCACCATTTTGGCATCTGCTTTTGCATTGGGAATTGCTTCTACGAATTTTAAAACATAGTCCACTCCCACCAACATATATTCATCGGTAATGGAAGGTGGAAATGGACCAATAAAGTCAATTCCCGAACAATCAAACACTTCAGCCTCTTGCATAGTTGTCAAAGGCATCTCATTCCTTCTTGTTACTCCTCCGGTTCTTTGGCATTTATCACATTTCTTCACAAAAACATGAGTGTGTTTGAAAATTGTAGGCCAATAGAACCCTCATTGCATAATACCTTAGATGTTGTTCTTTCACCATTGAAGTACCCCCCGTAAGGTGAACTGTGACAATAACACAATATATTTTTAGCTTCTTCATGGGAAACGCACCTCCATAGCAGAACATCTCCACTTATGGGGAACAGAAAAGGGTCATCCCAAACAAATTAAGAGGCATCTTTCAAAAATTTCTTCTTTTTGTTGCCAAGTGAATTCCTCCGAAATGATACCTGCTACTATAAAGTTTGCCATATTTGCAAACCATGGCCTTTATTAAAGTAACAAAAGGCGTTCATCCCGGAATTCTTCAAAAACTTCCTCCTCTTTGTTGGTCACCTCCATATTATTAAGTCTTGATAGATGGTCAATCACATAATTTTCACAACCCTTCTTGTCTTTGATGACTAGATTAAATTCTTGCAACAAAAGAATCCATCGAAGAAATCTAGGCTTCGACTCCTGTTTAGTCATAAAATACTTAATAGCTGCATGATCGGTGAATACAATCACCCTAGACCCTATGAGATAAGATCAAAAATTTTCTAACCCATACACAATAGCTAGTAACTATTTTTTTGTAGTTGCATAATTTACTTTTGCATCATTAAGCACGTTACTAGGATAATGTATAGGGTGAAAAATTTTATCTTTTCTTTGACCTTGTACAGTTGCGATAGCATAGTAACTTTCATCACAATTAAACTCAAAATCCAAACACTAATTAGGAGCAACTACGATTGGAGCCATACTCAATTTTTGTTTCAGTAACTCAAATGCCTCCAAGCACTTAGCATCGAAGTTAAAGTCCACATTTTTTACCAAGAGATTGCTAAGTGGCTTGGCTATTTTAGAAAAATCTTTGATAAACCTCTGGTAAAAACCGACATGACCTAGAAAACTTCGGATCCCATTCACGTTGACATGTGGCGGGAGCTTTTCAATAACTTTCACTTTGGTCTTATCTACCTCAATTCCTCTAGAGGAGATTTTATGACCCAGCACCACCCCTTCTCCTAGTTGAGCACCAAATTCGTTTTAACAAACCTCCCCAAAATAGTTTTCTAATTCATCAAAGATTGATCAAAAGACTTATCAAACACTGAAAAGTCATCCATAAAAACCTCAATACATTTATCTACCAAATCCAAAAAATGGAAAGCATGCATCTTTGAAAAGTAGCCGGTGCATTACACAACCCAAACGACATTCGCTTATAGGCAAAGAAACCAAACGTGCATGTAAATGTTGTTTTCTCTTTGTCTTCCGGGTTTACAAGAATTTCATTGTAACTCGAATATCCATCTAAGAAGCAAGAAAAACTTGTCCAGCTAATCTCTCAAGCATTTGGTCCATGAAAGGTGGCGAGAAATGATCTTTTCGAGTGACCAGATTCAATTTGTGATAATCTATACCCATAAGCCACCCAGTCACCGTTCCTGTTGGATTGAGTTCATTTTTCTTATTTGGCTAAACATTCATCCCACCTTTCTTAGGGACCACTTGAACCAAACTTTCCCGTTCACTGTCATAGATTTGGTAAATCATGCTCGCTTCAAGTAACTTGATAACCTCTTTTCTCAAAACCTCTTTCGTAGTCGGATTCAATCGTTGTTGAGGCTGAGCAACAGGGCTAAAAGCTTCATCCATATAAATCTTATGTATACAGAAGGAATGACTTATACATTTAAGATCAGTCAATGCACATCCTATTGCTCCTTCGTTAGCTCTTAAAACCTTTAAGACTTGTTTCTCTTGAGTAAAAGATAGTGAACTGCTGATAATTATTTGTTTGCGTCCCCCTTCATCTAAAAATGCATATTTCAAATGGGATGGCAACACTTTCAGCTCCAGCTTCTTTTTTCTGACTTTTCTTCAATTGGTAAGTTTTCAGGAACAAATGATTTCATGGGGAGCTTCTTTAAGGTATCAAGATCCCTCGGGCATTTTTCATATTTGTCTTCTTCTAAGTCATATAACTCTGAATGAGTTTTAATTAAGGCCTTATCTAAAAGGGTAGCATTGGACATGTCATGCTTTCCCAATAGATATGCCTCATCCACAATATCCACCCGAAAAGTTGATTGCTTATCCTTTTGGTGCCTCATAGCTTACAGTACATCAAAATTAACCTCATCATCTTTAACTCTCACCTTAAGTTGACCATTATCCACATTGATAATGACTCTTGCCGTTTTCATAAAAGGCCAGCCTAGAATCAAAGGCACCTCTACATCTTCTTCAATATCCACGATGACAAAGTCAACTGGAAACATGAATTTATCTACCCACACTAGAACATCCTCCGCTACTCCACAAGGAAATTTTAAAGACCTATCTGCCAATTCGAGGGTCATTCTAGTAGGCTTTACTTCCAGATCACCAATTCACCTTAGCATGGATAATAGCATGAGGTTAGTACTTGCACTAAGATCGAATAACGCCTTCCTTACAGGAAGAGTACCAATAGTAATTGGGATAGTAAAACTACCTGTATCTTTAGTCTTGTGAGGCAAAGTCTTTTGAATAATAGAACTACATCCGTCTTCTAGTTCCACTATTTCATCCTTGAACTTCCTTTTTTAGTCAATAAGTCCTTCGTAAACTTGACATAAGTGGGCATTTCCTCCATAGCTTCCATAAATGGTACATTAATTTGAAGCTATTTGAAAATACCTAGAAACCGAGTATATTGTTTTCCCTTTGCCTTCTTTGAAGGTTGCAAAGGGTAAAGATCCTCCTTCACTTAAGGCGCTCCATAAATCTTTTCCTTGCCCTCACTTTTCTTTTTGATTTTTTCATTTATTTATTTATTTACATAATTATCCTCCTCAACCTTTTCAATTCCAACCTTTTTCCCCTTCCTTCATGTCTACTTCCTCCGCTCCTCCTATCATATCGTGACTAATCAAATAATCCATAAATCCTTTACCAATCTCTTTACCACTCCTTGTTACCATGGACTTACATTGTTCTTTAGGATTTGTGGTGGTATTAGCGGAGAAAGGTGTATTAGTGAGCTCTGCCAATTGTTTAGAGATTTGACACACCTGGGTCTTAAGATTCCAGATAGATGCCTCGGTATTTTTCTGAAAATCCTCGTTACTTTGATGATTAGCCATCGAGGCTTGGATAAATTTATCCAAGGTGTCTTTCAATTTTAAAGTCCTCTCTACCAACAGAACAAATGGAGGCCTATTTGATGAGAAGGATTTTTCTAGCCATGTGTTCCATTATTAAAAATATTTGATTTGAAGGGTGATGAGAAGAAATTCCCTCTTGACTGATAATTTACAAATTTTAACTCTTCTTCCTTTTGGCAAGAAGCATGTGGACAGTGGGTGTAAAGATGATCATCCCCACAAAACTCACATGTGCCTACTTGAGCTTGTTGATTTACCACTTGAACCATTTGCGGTTTCAGCACCAATTGAGTAATAGTTTTGCTTAAAAGCTCAATCTGTTGAGTCATGAGTTTATTCTGTGCCAGAATTGCATTAGTAGAATTCAATTCAGGAACACCTTTGGGCTTTGAGGCTTTGTTTCTCGGTTGATGACCAGCCCTATCACTTGCTGCCATAGAAGTTATAATTTCCATTGCAGTCGATACATCAATAGTTTTCAACGACCATCCAGCAGTTGCAGTTAGATGGATTGTCCATTCATGGTTCAATCTTGCACAAAAAATGTTCAATTTTGCAACATTGGTCAATCCATGATTGGGGCACTTTCTTAGTAACCTTTGGTAACGCTCCCAAGCCTCATGGAACGCCTCATCATGCTCTTGCTTAAAAGCAGATATTTCATATTCAACATGGATCATTTTAGATGGAGGGAAGAACCTTGTTAAAAAGGCGGCTTCAACCTCACTCCATGTGTTCAAACTTTGACTAGGAAGAGTCTTGAACCATTCATTTGTATCTCCAATAAGTGCTAAATGAAATAATTTAATATAGGCATCTTCCGCGCTCGTTCCATCCAAACCCATGGTTGCCACCAAGTCATAAAAGGTTTCCAAGAAATTATGCAGATCCTCGTGATCTTTCCCTGCGAATTGATTGGTCAGAATAAGATTGTACCAAGATGGCTTAATCTACATCTGTTGAGCTATGAGGGACAAGACAATAGCAGACCGATTCCATGGACCTTAAGGGATTACATAGTATCAAAGAACAACCCTCGAAGGTGGAGGATTAGGACCTGCCTCAGCCATGACAGGTATAGCAGATTGTAAAGTATCATCTGAAAAAGTTGAGGAACTCTCTCCCTCCTTTTGTTCTTTGTGCCTAATAGCATAATTTCTCCTCACAAATGCCTCGATCTCGTCTATAAACAGTAATTTGTGTTTTTGGCTCTGGCTACGAGTAAACATACAAAAACACTATAACAATAGTGAAAATTAAGTACAAATATACAATTAATTACACAAAAGAATTACTATTCACAATTTTCACAAATTAACTTCAAATCAAAAATAAACTACCGTGCTCCCCGGCAATGGCGCTAGAAATTTGTTAACCATTTTGTAAAACTTTCAATGATTAACTCGTTTCAAGTAGATTGGTTAAAACATGTATTGTCCACAAGGAGCACTAAATTCATTTATTTAGGAATTAAGCTAATTTGTTGAGAAAAACATAATAAAGAATGTATTTGTTGATTGACTAGAAGTGACTCTTAGAAATCGTAGAATAAATAAAATGATAAACTACCGGGGATTCAATTTCATTACTTTTAATCTTGTTTATTTTCAATAAAAATTGTTAAATTTTATATATAAAAAGATGAACACTCACATATCACAAATGCAAATATCTTTGCCATTTGATTCTAAAACTTAAATTCCAAAGTTCAACATCTTGATACTCAAGAAACCAAGCTATGCTTTAAGCAAGAGTACTACGAACATGCATAAGAACTTCTACCTATCTCTAGAATAGAAAGTTTTATGAGAGTTCTCTCCAAGTCTCTTTATGAACAAGTTTATCAACTTTGTAAATAAACTAAAAACATGGTAAAGGAGATCAAAGTTAACCAAGGAAGGAAAAACAGAAGTAGAACTCCAATTTATATATGAAAAATAACTAGCAAATAAAATAAACAAGAGATAAAATAATTACATTGAATCCCGATAGAAAGCATAGCCAAACAAGGCCATGAACTCCAAGAATAAAACCTAAGAGTACTCAAACTCCGACTAAAGTGTGTTAACTTAGTGTTTTTCTCTGTAGAATTTGATCCCCCTTTCTATACAAATCAGGACTGTATTTATAGTCATTTTGAGCAGGACTCTGGTGCTCAAGCGCCAATTTCAGCACTCAAGTGTTGTTTAGACTTCTCACTTGCTTTTTTCTGGCACTCAAGCACCATTACAGTGCTTGAGCACTGGCATTAATGCACTGGTTAATGCAAGATTAATGTAGCTAGCGCTTGAGTGCCAATCTCAGTGCTTAAGCACCAGACTAATAATTCTAGCAGTGAGAATCCAATGTTGAGCTAATTACAGTGCTTGAGCCTTGGTCTGGCGCTCGAGCGCTGACTTCTTTGCGGTTCCAATATGTTTTTCTTGTCTAGCTTCAGAAATACCAAAAAATAGAGTCTATATGTTAAAAAGAACAATTATTTGTACATTCTTAGTTGAAAATTCCCAAAGTAGAGATTAGGGATGAAATTTACAAAAACTTTAATATTTTTGGTATGATAAGTGTGAATTTCTTATTATAGTGAACACCACTAATTCACACTTATCACTAAGCCAGTTCGGTTGAGGCCAGGTTCAAAGCAGACCTAGGCTAATTGGATTTAAGATGGTTTTAAAGGAGACCTGCGCTAGTTGGATTGAGGACAGTTGAAAGGAGACTTGGCTAATTGGGTTGAGGCCAGGTTGACAGTGGCTAGTCCACCAGCCCCACGAATCTTAAAGCCTTGGGTTGAGAAGGCTTGAGCTAGTTAAATTGGTCCTGGTTGAGATCAGCTAGTCTTCCAACCCCCCAAGTCTTAAAGCTTTGGCTTAGAAGACTTGGGTTTTCTAGGCTTCGTTTTCTCGATTTTGTTGGTTACTTTGGCCAATCGTTTTGTGTGCCACATTTATTGTTTTACTTGACTATTTCCTACGTTGTTGTTTCCATCAGTTGCCCATTTGTTGCACTTTCCTCTATATACAGTAGCACCTTTTTTCGATTGTGTCCTGTACTTCACCATATGAGGAAGAAAAGGAGGTATTAGTGTGTAACTGGAGTCTTAGTGGCTTCCAGCTCAGATCATGTATGTAGTTTTCTAATAAAAAGTAAACCTAATTACCATGTCGTACTTCTTATCAGGTAAACTACTATGTTAGTTAGGGTTGAGCTGCCTCTGTGGTTTCCACGTCTTTAAGTAGTGGGATTTGACACCCCTTACTGTGTGCTACTATCTATTGTTTCGGTGACTTCAATGATTTTTGTCTTCGCCAGGTTGCCCATCGTCAAATCATGATTACTGCTCAGGAACCATACTCATCCTTCCCTGCTAAAGATGGTGGCTTTCCTTGATTGGAATGGGGCACACTTTGGAGATGGATATGTCTTGTAGTTTGGCGGCTTGTCTCATATCACTTGAAGCGATTATGGATAGGTCTCAGTGGTAGAGATATGTGTATAATAATTTGTATCTTGATTTTGTAGATAGAGGAGATGTATCTTGTACTTAGATTTTTCTCGTAATAATAATGCTTTGAGTTGTCCTTTTTTATTGCCTCGTAGCCTTCTTTTGTTTTTGCGTTTCAAGTTGTCCCTTTTTTTTTGTCTCTCATTGGGCATTATACATGTTGGGCCTCTTGTAGTGGGCTTTGTTGTTGGCCTTTTTTAAACATGAATGAAGAGGCACGACAGTTGATGAGGCGTCGTATGAACTCCTCCATCAATTCCCTATATAAAGCGTAGAAGTTCCTCAATTTTCACTGCTAATTCCTGCTTTTGTCTTCTTTTTTTCGCTATTTACCTTCTTTTTCGTGCTGAGCTTTTTTGATAAGGTGGTGTTCGTTTTCCGTTGTAAGTTTTTTTTGTTCTTTCATGGGGAAATTTGTTGTCTTAATGTTTTCTGAACTGAAGTTGTACTGCTAGGTAAGGTATGATGTGTTGGCAGCTATTTCTAATATAGATTTCGAGAAGAAGGTTGACTAGGTTGCCATTGCTCATGATGCCGTTCCGTAAATTAGGGTTACATCTTCCTTTCTCACCCTTAAAAATTGATCTACGGAACTTTATGCATGTTGATTCCACCCAACTGCATTCTAATGCTTGGACATTTATTAGGGGGTTTCAAATTCTTTGTAAATATTTTGAATTGGATCCTAGTGTAGATACGTTTCTATATATCTTTCAAACTAAAGGGGGTGTGGCAAAAAAGGGGAGGTAATTTGAAGATAGGTGGGTGTGGTTCGCTTTACGTTACTAGTAGGGCGGGTTGTAAGATGATATCTGAATATGCTCATTATTACAAAGATGACTTTATGTGCCGCTACTTTATGTTCTCATGATGGTACAACAAAGTTTCAATTACACTGGTGTCTTGATGCTCAGTCTGTCGGACCTTTACATTGTTCTGATTTGTCGCCTCTCTCCCAAATCAAGGTGGATTTCTTGGGTGGGTATTATTCTTTGTCATGAAGATGGAGCATGAGATGGATCCTGTTTTCATGAAGGGTTACTTGGGTGGGTATTATTCTTTGTCAGCTTTTTACTTTTGGTGTTGCTAACGTATTAACTATTGATTTTTTTCCAGATTTAGTCGGTCTGACTCTAGTTCTGATGGTGAGACTGATACTCTTAATGAGCGGGCTTTAGAATTATTTTTGTATAAGATTTTCACGCTTTTCACACTTAAAATTATCAATTCTTTGTAAAAATATTTCCCTTAATCTTTACATGGATAGTTCTTGAGTAAAAATTTGGAATTTTCAATAAATAGTCACATTTTTTACCCTTTAATTTGTGTTTGTAGGTGTACTAGGAGCTTAGACAACAAGAAAAGTGCATTTGAGTAGCCGAGAACAACACCTAAGCGCCTAGATGGGAGCTTAAGTGCTAGAAGTTGGAAAATGAGGAAAACACGCTGCCAAGGAACATGGGCCAGCGCTTAAGCATTGGAATGGGCGCTTAAGCGCTGGAATGAGGAGCTGAAGCATTAATTGTAGTGCTTAAGCGCTTTACAGGGCGTCGATCTCCACTTCTCGGCGAAGTGATGGTGTCTTTGATGATTATGCCCGATTAAAAAGTCAAGGTGCTTTCCACTTAGACACGACTTTGGCATGAATTTGCTATGAGAACCGGAGAATTGCAGAGACCACAAAGACTGGATTTCCTCACATGGTTCTCCGGTCTAACATGACTATCTCCAAGTTATGGATGGTGTTCATTCTTGCGAATTTCGAGCCAAACTACTATCTGTCTCATCTATCCTTGCAAGAGTGCAACCTCCTTAGTTGTATCAAGACTCTAGGCTTGTCCGTCGACCCCGCAAGAATCATTTCCTACTCGATATGGGCCAATGCACATAAGGGCAGTGTCCAGCAAAGTTTGGGATTCCCTTCATTAATCACTTTCTTGTGGTACAAAAAGGGGATCAAAGTGGTGAGAACCAAGAAGATTTGGGAGCCAATTGAAATGAAGTATATCCGGCATTATTGTGCGGACCTGAACGCAACCCACCGCCACGCTAACCACCACAAGCCCCGCCATAGACTATTGAAGAACAATGGGGAAGAATGGCCCATGAATTCCAAGGCCTCAACTTGATGCTTGACCATCTTGATCAAAAATTCAATGCCATGTACCGAGGGCTCACCCACCTCCATAGAGCTCAATACAAAAGGTCCCAATACACAATGCCCGGGAAAATAATTTTCCAAAGCTATAAGGACTTTGCGGCCATAGCTTGATTGCCACATTAGCAAGTGCACTAGTCGAGTTTAGATAGAATAGGGAGAATAGGGGTTGTCGTATCCACAGGGACTATGTAATAGACTATCGAATTCCCAAGACTTTCGCTATTCGGACAAACATAATGCATAGAAAATAGTGTATCATAGCAGAATTTTACAACAAAAACAGAGAAATTACAAGAACTAGCTAAGAAAGATGGCGCAACCAATTGAGAAGAGAGCTAGTAGATTTGGTTCATTTGATCCTTCCCTTATGCATCCTAATTCTAAGGTCAATTCAAGTTCACAAATCCTAATTGAAGGTAGAATTTACCAAACCATAGATTGAGTCTATTCCTAGATCATTAATCACTTTGCTTCTACCCAAATTCCCTAATCCCTTAGAACAATTCCAATAGAAACAAGAGAAAGAGTAAATTCATCAAGACCTCACAATCTACAAGTCTTATCCCTGAGCACATACAAGATTATGGTAATCTACTTCAATTCTAGCACAACTATTAATTTCCAATTAACAATTGCATCGAAATCAGATTCTCATTTATCAATTTCAAGTGAGCATTCAACAACGGAAGCAATTCAACAATTGAGCATAATCAACAGAGAAAGAGTATTAAGCATAGAAGAAATTACTCAATTAGAATCATAAGAACAAGAATTAACCATAAGAATTCAGATTACATCAGGTTAGGGATCAAAATCCCCAATCTCCTAACCTAGAAATTAGCCAAACATGGAGAGGGAAGAAGAAATGGAAGAGGAGATGAAGGAAATCATCATGAAGGAACTAAGAATCACCAAGAACTCCAAGGATCATCCAAGTTCATCCACAAAGATGAGGAGAAAAGGTGAGAAAAGGAGAGGAAATCGCGCCCAAAAGTCTCTAAAACTGTTCTGTTTCGTACTATTTAAAACTGCCTTGCACCATTTGAGGTTCGCACCTGTCCTGGAGGTGTGCGCACAAGATGAGGCAGCACTTTCCAGGACCATTTAAGGTGCGCACAGGATGATAGGGTGTGCGCACAGGATCATGGTTCACAGCATGGACAGCTTCCTAGTGTTTTCTAACATCCTTTCTTCAACTTTCTTCATTCTTTTCTTCATTCTTCAAGTCCAATCTTCTAAAAACAAAACTTCTCCATCATTTATTCCTACATCAACATAATCAAACACAAATCAAGATCAAAGATCATCAAAACTACATCAAAATTCATCAATTTACAAGAGACTACAACTAACTATGCAAGAAATCACTTTATTTGATTTTATTCATTTCTAAGAGCTAAAAGGCCACAAACACACTACAATACTAATAAAAAGAGACTAAAATAGACCTTAGAACATAGATAAGTGGACACTTATCACAACCCCAAACTTAAAATCTTGCTTGTCCCCAAGCAAACACAAAATCCAAACCAAGGGGAACAAAACAACATGGCATGGCATCAATCCTAGAGTTCATTCAAAATTCATCAAGCACCTAAACACCTTATAATTATGCAAGTATTACCATTGGAAGTTACACACTCCATCAAGTCATGAAGGCACAAATCTACACAACATGACCAATGTAATCAACTTAGGCAAGTGGCATAGATCATGTAACCAAGCAATGCACAACAATCCTCACAAGGATAAAGTGTATGTCACTCATCACTCAAGTGTTTGGGCTAAATTTAGTGCACTCAAATCAATCATGTGAGATGTGGAATCCATAAATTTGAGATTGCCCTTTAAGTCTCCACCACTAAAAATCACAAGTCTAAGAAGGATCAAGAGGTCTTTAAAGGTTGTAATGGGGCTTAGGTAGGGTGGATAAATGTGAAGGAAAACTAGCTAAACCATGTATCACACAAGAACAATGGAATGCATGAAATCCTAGATACCTATATGCAAAAATTGATGAAAATGCAAAAGATGATGGAAAAAGAGTAAAAATGAACACAAACAATGAATTATCACAAGACTTGAGAGTACCAACTCTTCTTTATTCTTTCTTCTCAATCTTTTTCAACTTGTTTTTCTTCTTTTTCATATTTTTCTTTCACAATCTTGTTTCTTTCTTTTCTATTTTTTAATAAATTTTGTAGCTATTTTTTCGTATATATGCTATCTTTGCCAATTTTTGACTTTGCTTGCTTTTTCATGAGTTGGTATCCCAAAATCTCAATCATAACATACAAATGGAACAATGAAAAGTGAAAATATGCAAAAATGAATAAAATGCATGCATGAGTGAATGGTCTCTACCCCAAGTACTACCCAAAACAAACATCAACATAATGTGTTGCCTACCCCAAACTTAGAATTATGACTTGTCCTCAAGTCATGCTCACTATGCACCCAAAACCAAAACTCATAGAATCACTTCTAAGAAAAAACAACCGGAACCCCAAACTTAGGGAATTGCGCGGGTTCCCTAAGCAAAATCTACCCCAAACTTAGAGGAAGACTCTATTCCCAAGTGCATAACCAAAGTTCTATGTGTGTACATGGTAGGACAATTGGTTTTACATTTGTTTGGCTTGTAATGAGCTATATAATCAAGAAATGAAGGGTAAATTACAGCTCAAAGGGGCTAGCAAAGGACAATTTAAGGGACAAGGCTTAATTTTGGCTCAAGGCTCACAAGAACAAAAATGCCTTTATCATATCAATCCTAGCATGTGACTAGCAATTTTAACCAAGGGCGAAAACAAATTTTAGAGCACACCTCACACAATGAACACTCATGACAAGGAACATGTTGGAGGCTCAAATCCTTACCTAGGTTGAATGATTGCTACACATTGCTACATCACATAAGACATTCCACAAGCCTAATTTTTTTACTAATTCACACATATGTCAACAAGTACCTATCAAACAATCAAGAGCATGTAAACTTCACAATGGCACACAAGTATCAATCCTAATTGTCTAAGAAACAAGAATCCTTTCTACTAGAACCAAAGATCAACGCCATGCCATTAACAAATCACAAAAGCAATCAACAAACCTAGGGAGCTAATCAAGTAACCAATCTAATCAAAACTAGAAAAGAAGGGTTAAGAAGGTCTCCCCTTTGAAGACCACCAATGCTCTTGAGGTTCAACAATCACCACAAATCAATGCTCCAAAGCTTATTAAGCCTACAAAAAGCAAACACATGCAAAACTACACAAGTATATTTTTCCTTTTCCTTTCTTTCTATACTTTTTCCTTTCTATACTCTGTTTTTTTTTCTTTATATGAAAACATCCTAAAAAAAACAAACCAATCAATCAAATGCGGGTTGCCTCCCGAAAGCGCTTTGTTTAACGTTACTTAGCTTGACGTGTGACCACATCATGGAGGCTTGAAGTTGGAAACTAGTGATTCCTTCTTTTTCAAAACATATTGCACTTTTTTCCCCTTAAGCTCCAACCTTGGCTCAAAAACAAATTCACCTGGATTCCATGGTTCCCACATATCTTGGGTTCCAAGAACCGGTTCATCCCCTTTTTCACACTTTTTGTCATTTAAATCCAAACCAAGTTTATCCACCTTCAAAATCAATGGTTCTCCTCCCTTAACCAATATATTCTCTTTCAAAACCTTGAGCAACTTCTCTTTTGCACCACCATCAATCGAGTCACGAAACATCACCGGGAAGGTGTGCTTCCCATCAAGAGAAATGTAGTGGCGATAAAAAGGAAGTTGTTCAAGCTCAAACTTAGAATCTTCAACTATCTTCTCATCCACTTTTGAGAATTATTTTTGTGGAATCATGGAAGCAATAGATGAGTTGGATATCTCATTGGCAACATAATTTTTTACAAAAGCATCTTGAATTTCGCAAGTATGTGGGGGGGGGGATTTAACATTTTAGAGAGAGAAATTATAGAGATGAACATTTTAGTGAGAGCTAGAATTTATTCTTCATTGTATCTCTTTCTCATTGCTTGGATGTAATGGCCATATGTGGCTAAGTTTCTCTACACTTGGGATTTAATGTAGCTATCAACTCTTATACTCTTTCTATTGAATTTATAGTTGTTGTGTCTGCCATGAATTTGGTTTTTAATTCTTTTACTTAAGATAAGATAAAATAATATAACATTTCTTGAGATTTTCTACTTTTTCTTCACCCTTATCTTCTGTGCCTATATCTAATTACTTGCAATGCAAGAAGTTAGCGATCAAATCTTATCTAAATCTATCAACTCTTTACTAAAGATAAGTTGTTTCAATCTTGCTATATTTTATGGAAATTCAAATAAAAGACAAAATATATCTTATCTAAATAAATTAAATCTTCACCCAATTAACTGAAATTTATCACTTATCATAGCTCGTGGACCTGTATGACGAAGGTTTTGTACTTGCCCTTCAACAAATCAAAGTTATTGCTCCCCCAATTGGATACATCAAAGTTATCCTCTTAGCTTGTCAGGAAGGATGGGCGACTTGTTGCCCCCGATGTTGACTATTACCAGGGGAATTCCCCTGCTTGAAAATTAGTAAAGGATTTTGAAATTGTAATTATTGGTTCTAGTGTTTCCCTGTGTAGACCTACTCACTTTTCAATATTAATGACAATGGCTATCCTTTTTGTTTTTTTATTTTTATTTTGTGCATTCTCGGTGTTTGGCATCGAGATACTATTTTACTTTTTTGCTGAGTATGATTTCTTGTTAAACTCATTTTTTGATTACCATGCCTGAGTCCCAGCCAAGGATTAAATTAGCCTGGCTATGTAGGATTGTTTGTGGAACTTGAATTATTGAATTGCCTATGTCCCAGCCAGGAATTGTTTAGTCGGGCTGGGTTGATTTTTTTGTTAAACTTGAATTAATGAATTGTCTAAGTCCCAACAAAGAATTAAATCTAAGAAATGAGGGAAAAGTCGGTATGACATAAGTGCTCACGAAGTTCGCACCAAGCTTTGGATGCGGTAGGAACAAGAAGTAGAGATTGTGCAATTGCAGCACTAACAGAAGGAAAGAGTCATCCAAGCACCAAAGTATTGCACTGTTTCCAATAAGGGTAAAGAGGATCATTTAGTGAAAGTTGTTTGAGGGTATCATCAATGAAACCATCTTTATTCTTCAACTCAAGGCAAATCTTCATTGATGTGGACCAACAATGGTAATTGCCATCTTGAGGAGGTGGAGTAACAAGAATCATCAACGAATTATCATTAGGATGTATCAAGTAAGGACTCACAGGATCTTGAACATCTTTGCGATTAGAACTCGTGGACGCAGGATCAGCCTGTTGTATATTTTTTGTATTTTAAAAGTTTAAAAGTCTCATTGGTTTTAATGACACCATCCAAACATAATTTTTACCTCCACCGTCCATATTTATCTTCTACACAAGTTGAAAACCAATTAGAGCCACACCTCACTTCTAAAACACACCAAAATCATTGTTTTCTTTTCTCTCTAATTTGAGCTTCTCTATCTAAATATAATTTTGGTTTTAATGATATTATCTCTCGCTAGTTTTTGCATCCCGATTAATATTGGAAGAGCTTGTTATATCCTGAGGGGTTTGTGGAATTCACCATGGATAAATCCTTTGCGACAATGTTTATCAACACGTCTGAAGCTACAACTTTGTTGTTCAACTGCCTTATTCCCAATAATCTAAAGGGTTTATTCCGCCAAGTAGTGTTCATATGACTAATTAAGTCATGAAAGAGGGAGACAAATATGTTAGCTCTGTTGCAAAACCTAAGGTACTTCCGTTCCTCTCCTTTTGTTTTTATTTTGGTTACTCAAATTTTATGCTTTCTAAAATGTTATGCTAATTGTGCTGGCTAAGTATATAAGTGATTGCAATTATTTGTTATTAACAATCTCAAGGAAGGATGATCATGGACAACAACAATTTTAAGGGTTTAATTTCATCTAAAAGCAACAATATAATTTAGTGGTGAAGAGTGGATGGTAATGAAAGACATGAGTATGTGTTCGATAATACAAAGACATTAAATTCAAGTAAGTCATAATGTATATGAATTAAGTTCTCCACACTTTGAATTATAATCTATGCTTATAACTTTGTGGTTTTAATTTTCCCCTTTAAAAATTTTCAATGCTTGTTGTCTTTATCGTAATCATGATTTACTTTAAAAGGATACAAATAAGAGTGCTGCTTAAGTGTAAAATGATAAAAACAAGTGGTATTGAGGTACAATTTGCGAGTGAGTTTAGTTTTGGTTTTGCCTTCATTATCAATCATTTAATATTTAAATTATAATAATAATAGTATGAAAATTAGTTGCTATCATATATTGCTCTAATCGAAGGGCACCTATTTTAAAATGTTTGGAATATGGAAATAAGCCTAATTAATTTTTTATTTGACCAAAAATATTGTGATTTTGTGACTAAGTTCGGATAATCAGAGGAACATATTTAATTATTTCCAAAAGGTATCTTGGAATACAAATTCCAAAAGAGTTTATATTTATATCATTGCTTGATTATAATAACTAGTGCTTTACTCATCTTTGTTATTATATGCTTTATATATGGTGTGAATCCAGCCTTATTTATTAAGTTCATAGATATATAGTATTGAAAAATAAATAAATAAATAAATAAATGAGTTGATTTAGAGTGTTGAAATCACAAGTAAGTGTCCAATGATGCACGCAATGCTCAAACAATATGATTTTGAGAAACTTCATATATGAAGTCTGTGTTATAAAGGGACATTGAGAATCCCTTACAATATTAAACTCTAATAAAAGAAAAATAGAAATTAGATATGATGAATTGTGATGGATGCGTGTTGCTTATTTGAGCATGCCCAAATTATTGGGACTTATGATTCATTTCTTTTTAGACTTATGAGATAATGTGAAACTATGTTTGGAGAACTCATAAGTATTTGTGAAATACCGCCAAAAGTCATACTATAATATTAAATATTGTGGTGGATCCGCTGCTTCTTGAAAATGTAGTGATGACACTAAACATTATCTACACACCTACACGCATGGGTTGTTACGGTTCATCTTTTCTCTTCATATCATGCTTGGTGTTGATGGAGTTTGTTGTTATGTTATTTATGTTTTCTTCGACTTAAGAAGTGATCAGTGATAATGATTATTCAACAGTTTCTATGGTATTGTAAAATCAAGTTTTAAGAATATTATTTATGAGTGTATGAGTTTATGGGGGGAACTTGAAATATTTATTTAAATGCTAAAATTTAAAAGCTAATCTTTCTTGTATGCGTATACATATAGTCTTGTTAGCATATCAAGAATCTTGTAAATAAGTAAAACATATTATTCTCATTTGTTACTATTGAATGATGATAAGCAGAAGTAATGAGTCTTTAACATAGAGAGGAGAAAGTATTGTTGTGTCCCAATGTGCTGGTGTGTAGTGTGGTGTTAGAAAACAAAAACCAGAAAAAAAAGGGGAGAGAATGGTTTTTTTCATATGAGTTGGGTGCACAATTTTTCAATAGAGTTATTGTGAATTATATTATGTTATCAAGAAATTAGTATCATTGGATTGATAGTTACACCTCTTTATAACATTCCGTCGAAGTTGCTTTTTCACAAAATCCATCTTTAGATTGAAACTAATTATCTTATAGATCATGTCTATTAAATTTCACATCAATCCGAAATCGTTTAGTACTTCATTAACGTACTAAAAAATTAACGTAAAATATAGTTTTCGAATGTATAAAAATAACAAGCGTGTTGATGGAGTACTAAAAGATTTTTGGTTGATGTGGAATTTGGATGACATGATCTATAAGATGATTAGTTTCAATCTAACGGTGGATTTCGTGAAAAACAACTTTGACGGAATGTTCTAAAGAGATGTAAGAATTGGTGTAGGTTTAGTTGTGTCAATCGATCCTAACCCATATATATATATATATATATATATGAAAAGACATGCAGCCTTACAAATATGCTTTCAATGTTTAGTTTTATTATCTACCACTATCAGGTATAATGTATGTGCAAAACCTTACAATACAATAGATAAGTTTGTCTAAGGTGTTATTGTGCCTAAGTTTTAATGATTTGATGGGTACGACATTTTTTAGAACTATGAGACACATATGCTGGCTTGATTGAAATATATAATTGTAAAACTGTTATGCTATAACACTCATATTATAGGAGACTTATAATTGGCAATCTTGTTGCGTAGTATGTGTTTATCATATTATTTTAGAGTCCAGTTGTTCAACTTTGTGACTTATGAGTAAAGACAAATTTGAACGCATAAATTAGAAAACTTTTGTATTCGAAGCAGATGTTGCAGCAACGAGTTTCTATCGGTATATAATTGTTAAACTATTATGCTATAACACTCATATTAAAGGAGACTTATAATTGGCAATTTTGTTAGCTTAGTATGTGTTTATCATATTATTTTTGAGTCCAGTTGTTCAACTTTGTGACTTATGAGTAAAGGCAAATTCTAACGCATAAATTAGAAAAATTTGGTATTATGATATTTAACATTGAGGAGAATCCAGTGTATCATAGCAATGAATTTATTTGATTCAAAGGAGGATAAATTCAATAATTGAGTTTATCAGTTTTATGAAAGTGTTTACTTGGAAATAATCCAAGAAGACCTGTATAATGCTGAGATTGGTTGGCAAAGAAATTATCGTAGCAAATATTATATGAAAGAAGATTGAGTTTTTTTGTACTTGTTTATAGTGGATAAATAGCACAAGTAAAGGAAGAAATTTGAGTCTTCCGTAGTTATATATGGAGGTTATCAAATGATAACAGTGGAAGAAGAAAATTAGTGCCTTCTATGGTTATATGTTGTGGTTGCCAAAAGGCAATTGTGTGATGACAATATTTACATACATGTACATTTTAATTTTGTAAAAGTAGCTACTAAATTATGTGAGGTCAATTTAATTTGACCGTCTTCACTAAGCGATAAGATTGTGAGAAGAACATCGAGGGGAATGATTTATATTAAGCAATTTGAAATTAACGGAGATGGTATCCCAACCTTTGTGATTTGAGATCCAATGAAAAGGTTCATATGAGCAATAACAAGTCACTCATTAACTCTGCTAGAACTATTTAATTGGTCCCTTCCTCTGGTGTGTGAAGTGCTAGACTGCATCATTGTGATGATATGCTTAAATGCTTTTAATGATCTTCATAGCCCTTATGGGTGGTGTGTGAGTTGCAGCATACATTTGATGAAATCACCTATATGAGTGTTAATTGGGGCTGCTTGCATCAGATCGTGGCAAAATCTCTATAGCACTCTTGCATACAAGGTGCATGCATGGCCTATTTGCAAAACAACGATAGTAACGAGAATTTTGGGGGTGCAAATGGTTGGTACACCTCTAGCACACACCAAAGTGTCTTGGTTCATAGAGGTTGCAAACCATTTCACTTGAGTGTTAAGTCTCAGCAATCTAGGTATGGTTCATAGTCCAAAAGACACCATATTTGGAACTATTGTGCACATTGAGATAACCGAGAAAATACCTCATTCTAGCCCTTTGTTCAAACTTAAACTTTTGAAATATGTGGAGATTTGTTGTATATTTTGTGTATTTGAAAAGTTTGAGTATCATTGGTTTTAACGACACCGTCGAAACATAAATTTTACCTCCACCATCCATATTAGTGCACCGTTCCCCATCCATATTAGGGCACCGTCCATCGTCCATATTAATCTTCTACACAAGTTGAACACCAATCAGAGTCTACCGTCCAATCCTTGTACTTAACGTTCTGCATAGGAATTTACGCATGCCAAGCCTATATAAGAGAAGCCACACCTCACTTCTAAAACACACCAAAATCGTTCATTTCTTCTCTCAAGCTACTACTTTGTTGTTCACCTGCATTATTTCTAACACAGCCATGAGGAGAAAGGATCACAGGCGTAATCATACCATAACAAATTTCTATCCTCTAAGAAATCTTTGCAAACTTGCTACGCTTACAAGCTTTGAGATTAAAAGGGTGATGAAACCCTGAGAAATGGGTGATGAAACCCGTAAGAAAGATTAAGAAAACAAAGAAGAAAGGTTTATCTGAAAAAAATGATATTATTATCTATTGAATATGCAGAACTAAGAGGAAAAGATGAAGATGAAAAACTGAATTCTATTATTATGTTGCAAAAAGGAATACAAAGAAGCTTATATATATAGGAAAGGAGAAACAAGGAAGGCTGCTATAACAAAATTACAAAGCACGGGAAAGAGGTTAACTAACTATAACTAACTGATTTGAGTGTGAGTAACAAAAACTACTATAGTTGATATCTACATAGACCGGTTTAAGATATCAAACAAATTTGGTGCATGCTTCTATATTATCTAACACAATAAATATTATAGAGAAAGAGTTTCTATATACAAGAGGGAAGAGAGTGAGCAATAACGGTAATAACCGTTATGAACTAAAAGGACAGAAAGGCAAAAAGAGTAACTAGTGCAAGGATTACTTAGCAAAAAGTACAAGTACATAAATTGAGAATTAAAACAAAGTTATTTGCTTATAAGGGTTTCTTTTGTGTTGGCTTTGTTGTGATATTTAGGATGAAGATCAGATTCTTTCGCTGTGTTTGATTCCCGAGGATCATTGGATATAAGGAACAATGTTATCATTGGATGTCAAATGATGACTGCACATCTAGAGTGAACTGCATGCCATGTCATTACATAACAATAATAAAATTATCCGAATACAGGTAGATGACTAAACAGAAGAAGGAAAGTGTGAATGCTCTGTTAGGGCTCAAAAGAGTGAAGAAGAAAATGGAAATATGAGAAAATAGCAAAACACAACGCGTTGAATCTGTTCAAGTCCTTTCTTTTTCTTTATTTTACCTAAATCTAAAACTATGTCCATTAGCTTGATAACTTTTTTGGTGGAGCTAGAGTCAGTTTGGTGTGCATTTTCATCCTCTGTTTTTATTTTGTTTCTTGTTTTCTAAAATTTTACAAAAACGTTTGTCCATGTCTGTAAATGATGTAGCTCCAGTACCGTAACCACCACACCCACTGCCATTGCACAAAGACTGACAGAGGTCGACGATGCCAAAATCTACTCGGTCCACTATCACGCGCTCCCCCACTTTGAAAAAAGCTGTGGTGTTGTGTGAGTACCGAGAGGAAGAATTAGCACTAGCAAAGCGTCTCTAATCTGATAGCCACCAAGCTTTGGGGATAGACCTATCTCGGTAAGACACAACCGATGCAGGCGGTGGTGGTAAGAGAAAGGAGCAATGACAGTGGCTGTGATGGTGGAGTTGCGAGATTTAAGATAGAAAATGAAGGCAGTGACTCAAATGAAAACGAACAACATAGAAGGAACTAAAAGGATGTTTTTTCATAGGATTAAAACGAAATTGAGGTGTAACTATAGAGACCTAAAGGTTATTACTAAAACCGGATTATTTGATAACCAGATTATTACTAAAAGGATCACGTTAAACCGGATCACGTCGGGTCTAATATATGATCACTCCATTGAGTCACTCAGAGCAGTTATACCACCTATTAAGTGGCATATTGGCTCCACTAGCTGAGTCAATCTGGGTTTTATAACTATGCATAAATACATAATAATTTTCTCATGCAATGAATATGATAGGAGCGAATGCTTTGAAAATTGGACTGATCATTGATTGATAATGATAGTAGTCTAAGGCTCATTGGCTTAACTGTGACTAAACCATGGTTAAATCGGATTTTTAAATATATATTCTTAAACTAATGTTTGGTGACATGTGCTAGGCCTAGTGGAATTTGGGCTCTTTAAGTTCATTACACGAAAAAGAAAATATAAATAAGAAGTATAAATAAAACAAAGATATAGAAAATAGTAAAATAAAAAAAATCATGAAAACAATATAGTAGAAGAAGGTAAACTGCACAAAGTAAGATATCATAAATACACAACAACAAAAAATCAAATATAAGTAAATTCCATAAATATTCATATTTATAACAATTTTTTTGTTTTGTCATCAAAATTAGATTAGATATTAATATACTTAAAACGTGATAGCATAGCATAAGTCTACGGATAAATAAAAATGTTATACTTTATATTTATATGATATAATTGAAATAAGGAAATCAAAATAATAAATGAGTAGTCTCTTTGTCAATTTTTTTTCCAATTAAAACAAAAAGGAAAGCTACAAGGAGTAACGCTGATGTTCGTTCTCCCTCATTAGCAAGTGCTTTACACGGAGAACACACGTAGAATGAGGGAGAAAAGTATATAGAGAAATTAACTTTTAGACAAAAAAAAAAAGATAAATTAGCTTTGTTGATCTTTAAATTTGATTACTGAGCAAAAACAAAAGAGGTTAGAGTTGATTGAATTTTTGCATTTATTAGGGAAATTTAACAATTGATTCACGCCTATCTATTGTTAACTCAAATAAATTACACAAGCTAATAATATATGTGACAGTGCGACACCCACAAAAACATTTTCTATAATTATCACTAAACACATTTTTTTTTGTATAAATTTCCTGCAAATGCTTAAAACAATTTTTTTGGTAAATACAAAATGGTAGGATTTTCTTTAGCTAATTACGAAAATGGTAGTTTTTTTGGTAAATACGAAAATGGTAATTTAGTGTAAACAAATATGGGCCAAGGAACTTTAATCAAAATGCAGTAAAAAAATATTTTCCCCCTCTTTATTAATAAAAACACATTTTTGTTTATTATTATTGATTCTCCTGATTGATTGTATCCATATTTCTAAAATTTTTGTTTACTATTCAAAATTGATAAAATTTCAAAATATCGCAATACTATGTTTTGTTCTTTATTTGGTCAAATTCCTAATACTATGTTGAAATTGTATAATGCATACCTATAAATGCACATTCTTAGATTTAAGGGTGTTCATAACCGAAAAAACACATTTTAAACTGTGAAAATATATTTCAAAAAATAGAACCAAAAAATTGAAAATGAAATACCGAAAATCGAAATATCGTTTATTTTAATTGGTTTTGTTCGAATATTGGTTTTTTCCTTGAGAACCGATCAAACTCAAACTAAACCAAATTACAATATATACAAACAAATGTTTTAATATTTATGGATTTTCTAAACCATTTATGTTCTTTTTCCTTTATATTTTATCTACTTATTTTACTACTTGTTAATCAATACTCTAATTCCCATATAAATTAGTATTACTTTGAAGTGTGTTTTTCCAAATTTAATAGGCCATGTTATCATTAATGAACTTTGTTACGATGGTTCAAATTTTCTTTTAAACCTAAATGTAATTTATTGAAACTTATTATTAAAAAAATTTTAAATAGTAAATAACATGTTTAATAATATAATAAGTTGGGTTAAAATGAAAAAAAAAATGTCCCTTATAGTTTTCTCTTCTCTCTTCTCTTCTTTGCTACCATTTGGGCCTCTTTTTTCTTTAGTTCCTCCTCTTTCTTTTTCTTCTCCAGCTCTTTCTGCATTAGGTTTTGTTGCTCCCTTCTTTGCCGCTCAAGTCTCAATGCTTCCTTTTTCATCTTCTGCTCATTCTCTTTCTTTTCGGCCATATGCTTGGCAGCCTCACCAGCCTCCAAGGCCTTCACTTTAATGTCCCTTCCTTGCTAGTCCAAATACCAATGTTTAAATAATTATCAAAACAAATAATGATTGTCTAACATTGTACATATAAATATTCAAGGGTGAAGTGGATTTATGGAATGGATATGAACTTTTTTATAATGGGTTATCGACTTCTGTTCTATTAACAGAGCTAGGTTAACAGTAGATTTTCTTTTTCTCGTGTTCAAAGAAAAACAAAAAAAAAAAAACACAAATCAATAAACACAATAAATAAATAATAGCCTAATAATAACAACCACTACAAGAAAACATAAAATTGGCCGCGGAAAATTAGCGTCGGTCACGAAGCCAATGCTAACTTTGATGATAGCGCCACTAATGGAAAATTAGCTTTTAACATCAGAGTTTCAATATCGGGTAATTAAAACCCGATGTCAAAAGTGGCACGATGGCAATATTGTAAATTTTATTACTAATTAGGTACCCGACCCAGCCTCTCTTGCTTGCTAGACAGTGCTGCCTATGCTCCTCGTCACGGTTGATGCCGCTACCTCTCTTCCTCACCATTGTTGACGGCGCTGCCTGTCCTCCTCGATACCGATGCCGTCTCTTTCTCGCCGTGTGTTACAGGAAATATACTTAGTTATAATTGTAATTTGAATTAGTGGCCTTCTGTTATTCTGTTTCATTCCATCAAATTCTTAGTGGGGAACATTCATTCATTGATTGTAAAAGAACTTCTATGTACTATTGCTCTATTCAATACAGGTTATCGATTTTCCTTCTTTCTCTGGAAATCCTTTGTTCCATGTTCTTCGAATCTCCTTCTTCCTAGAACTTCTGTATCAATTGGTATCAGCCTGTTCTTTCCAATGGCCGACGGTACTCGCCATCAAGCTGGGATGAGGGAAGTTGAGGAAAGATTGCAATCGTCGATGCGCAGGTAAATGCAGGTGAGCCTGGATTCGACAATGCAGTAGCAAATTCAGGATGCGATCAATAACAATTCTAATCATGATGGAGGATCTGTGGGTATGTCCCATAAGCAGCGTCGTATTTCTTCATATTCCTATGGAACCAGACTAGCATGAATTAATTTTCCTAGTTTCAGTGGTGATATTGTCAAACAGTGGATTTATCAATGAGAAACATATTTTTCAATTGATCGGACTCAGGAATTCCGCTTAAAATTAGCGATTGTGCATATGGAGGGAAAAGCATTACAGTGGCACACAACTTTTTCTAAGTCTATTATCGATAAACCTTTACCTTCTTGGTTTGATTTTTGTGTGACTGAATATCATGAACAGTTTGATGCCATCATTTCACCACTCAATCTGTTTGAGGAGTATACACTTAGCTGTTTTTTAGGCGGGTTGAAACAAGAAATACAAACGACTATTCAGATGTTTACACCTTCTATAGTGTTGAAGGCTTTTACATTAGCCAAACTTTATGAATCTTAATGTACATGTTACAGACCAAATAATGCATTAGGGAATTAAGAATGAAATGAAAGTAATTAAAGAGGAAAAGTGGCAGAAATAGTATTAATGGTAGTACAGAACAATGATAACAATGAAGGATAAAAGGGAAACAAAACGAAAAAGGCGCTAGAAGGAAGAACCCTCTAATACCGCAGTACCCAGAAATAGTGTTCTTCCTTGTATATTTATTCTCAATGTCTGAAACTTCCAACTTGCTATCGTTTCTCCCCAAATACCCAGCCATAAATTCTCCACCATCATATCAATGTCACTTAATTCAAACATGTAAGCATCAAGACCTTCTAACACAGAACCATGTAAATCCAATGTTTCGTGACCCTCATTCTTTCTAATTTTAGAGTGCAAAAACTTATGATTATCACTCTCACTATGCCATTCAAAACCAAATAGGCCATCCTCTTCTTTATTGGAAGTCTGTCCAACTACAGCACTAGAGGCATTCCCAAAAAGATTATGGATCCCTCTCTTTGCCCCCATCAGCAACTTGTGAATTATTATTTGCTCCAATAGTAAGAATATTTTGAAACCCATCCCAATAGATTTTCCACCTTTTAACACGCTCCCCTTGCTTAAAAGTATTACTGGAAATTAGCATTTCAAGTTTACCACAATTCATACATATAAACAACTCACCTTGCTCATGGTAATCACCAACCGCCTTTCGAAAAAGAAACTAAACTTGAGCTAAGGGCCACTTTAGAAAACAATCTTCAGTGTTAGAATCTGCCTTTTCAATCTCGATAAGTCGTAATTACATTGGCACCCGATGCTCCTATCATTGCCACCTTCTTAAAATCAATCATGCCTTCAAGACTAAGCTTTGGATACTGATTACGAATCACAACCTCCTGCTTCTATATCTCTGGGAGTGGATCAGCATACAGGGAGGGAGTTTGACCATTCAGTAGTTGAGATGCAAAGTTTTGGGAAAAATCTGGTGGTGGGTGTGTAATATTATGGGTTAATTGAGCAAGCATGTGCTTGGGATAGAGACAGAGCTGTAGTGTGAATGATAACTTTAGATAGGTAAGTGAGAAAAAACTTTGTGGGTGGACCCCTTGTCTTTTCAATAACGTGGTAAAATCATGTGATGAGAAAGCATGCTTAAAGGTAGCCTTCCAGACCATTGCATGATGGAGAGAAAACATGTGACAGTGGAGTAGGGTGCTCCTCACAACCCTTAGGCATTGTGCATGCATACAAATCTACTCTCTTTGAATGAACTATTCAGATCTTATCTCATGTAGTCTTTTGAAGATTGGGTGGTTCAGATTTATTGCACATTTCAAATGGGTTGAACTTTACCAGCTAACCATCATATTCCACCTAATGGGACTTCTGAAAGACATATTTAAGAATTTTCTTATTCAATGGTTGTAGGAAAAAATAAGAAATTTATTATAGATCCAAGAGTGAAGATGAGATGCTCTTTGGTTAGTGATACACTACTGAGATAGTAGAAGAAACTCCTGCTACACTCAGTGTCACTTCTTCAAATAGTTTACTTCCAGTTGCTTCAACGTTCTCTCGGGACTGTTTTCGTCCATCTTCCATGACTCCTTCACCGATTGACAGCGTTCGTCAAGCACATGTGTCTTTGTTGCTGACTTGAATAATGAAGGTTTCTCTGCCTTCAAACTTCCAGCAACAAAAACACCACCTTTAAACCCCGATGTATTGTCTTGTAGTTTGTTCACATCACGATCTGTAACAGAGAACAGTTATGTTGATGTCTCCTCTTTTTTGTTGACGGAAGTTCCGTCAAAATACTCAGTTATCATAGCGATGATCTTTGCTTGACTCTCCTCCACTTGCTTCAACAACACCTCTTCACGCCTCCACATCACTTCCATGGCTAATTTCACATTTAAAATCTCATTCCCGATCAAGCTCACGTTCAACCTTGCATCCATGACTGCGTGGGTTGCTGGTTCACTTTTTCTTGATTTTCTTCTCTTCTTCGTAGCTGTTGGAATTCACTGCCAAAGGTATCCGGCAGGTCGGACCAATTGTTACATGGGAGAAAATACAGTAGGGAATTAAGAATGAAAGGAAAATAATTAAAGAGGAAAAGTGGCAGAAATTGTATTAATGGTAGTAGAACAGTGATAACAATGAAGGATGAAGAGAAACAAAACAAAATATGCACTAGAAGGAAGAACCCTCTAATACCCCAAAGCCAAGCTCCATTATAGAGAGCATGTAGCTACTCTATACCCATATTAAGCAAAATGAACAATAATGATCCCTCTTTCTCTCTTACACGTATATATAAGATAAAAATTAACACTCTCCCTAAATTGCACTCCTCACAATATAATTGATGCTTTGACAAATAATCCCATGGCCCATTAAGGGTTGGGTCCTAATGGTACACAAACTAACCACTCTACCCTTCCCTTTATCTAAAAAAAGTTCAGTAATCCACCTAAACCTACAATAAAACATTCAAACATGACAAACCAGTTTCCTTACCACCCTTGTTGCCTACGCCACCAACACAAACAAGAAAAACCTTAACTCCTGCCTATATGAGTGAGAGAAGAGCCAATGGCCTATGCTATGTTCATGAGGAACCTTGACTCATAAGAAGCCTTGACTCATAAGAAGCTCCAAATACATGTGATGGAAGTGGAGGACTATGAAGTTGTTCAGCAGGATGATGTCTTGCCTGATCGGAAGGAGGATGTGGAACCTCTAATTTCAATACATGCTATAACTAGAATTTCTGATTTCAAAACTATGCGAGTAACAGGTTATTTTAGGAAAACTCCCGTGCATATTCTAATTGAGAGCGACAGAGCCCATAATTTCTTTGATGTTGATGTTGCCAAAAAGATTGGGTGCGGAATTGATGGTATTAGCTGTTTCAAGGTAGTTGTAGCTGATGGTTCTAAAGTGACAATTTCTTCTGTGCTCAAGGGTTTTACATGGTCTATCCAGCAAACTCAATTTACATCGGACATGATACTGATTGCTCTAGGTTGTTGCGATTTGGTGCTAGGAATTGAGTGGCTTGTGACCTTGGGAGATATCACTTGGAATTTTGATAAGTTCTATATGCAGTTGTTATACAAGGAAGGAATCATGTATTAAGTGGGGCTACTTCTCCTAATGTGAAAGCAGTTAGAAGGCAGCAATTGAATAAAGCATTGGATAATGGTGTTCATTTTTCTATGCTTCAGTTATGTGATCAGGAGGTTGTTCTGCTGCACTCATTGATTACTCATGCAACTAATCAACACTTGGTGGGCAAAAAGGATGGCTTATGGAGGCTATATGTGGATTACCAAAAATTAAACAAGTCTACCGTGAAGGAAATATTTCACATAATAAAAGTTCACGAGGCATGCTACATCCCATAAGGACACAAATGGAGAATTTTTGCCCCCCCCCCCCCAATATCCCATGTTTGAGGTTTTTTTGCTTCTAATGGTTTGTTAATCTTGAATAATACTAATCTATATTTTTTTCTTCTTGTTTTCACTTGAGCAGAGCCCAGGAAAAACTTGTGTGTATGCATGTGAGTAGAATCCCCACGTCGTAGAAGCACTCCTGCATAATCTTGAAGCATATTCTATTTCTGATAGTGTGTTGGTATTTTTATGTTGATACTTTTATCTATAGGGTGTGGATGATAGTGTGTCTTTGTCTCCTTCCATCTAGGGAGTGATCTACCATTGTACGCTACTATAAATGTCGAGTCTTAATTTCATTGTGCAACCCTCAAATTTGTGCTTCATTCCGAGTGCTGCATATTTTTTTTTTGAAACTCATAATTTCCATGTAGAGTTAAAAACTACTCTCATCATGAGTTAAAAACTATTTTATTATAAGTTATCTATGAAACTTGTGATTTTACATGCTAAACTGTTATTATTGTTGCTTGCAGAGTTTTTCCTCTTATTTTTTCTACTAAAAGGTGTTAATTTTGATTTTGGTTTTCCTTAAACCATATACTTGTTACCTTGCCATCATAATTTGGAATGATTATTGTCTAATATGAATTGCAAGAAAAGATAACTTAGTGAATGAAGATATCTATTCATTATTATTCTTTCTACTATTTTTACCTGAAGTTTAAGCCGTATTCAAATTTTATGGTGAACTTGGTGAGTTCCCTCTTTTTCATCAACTCAAGTCTCTCCATTTTGCTCACATGTAACATAAAGGTTGAGAAAGGATTAAAGAAAAGCCTTTAAAGAACCCTCTTTGAAAGACTAGTTGAATTGTATGGAGATGAGATCATATCTATGCTTACTGTGAAGTACCACCGTGTAACATCCCGAAAGAAGGATTAGTTGTAAGTAGAAAGGTCAAAAGAGAGACAAAGATAGAATGAATATTTGAATATGAGCTGTCATATTCGAATAATATTCGAATATGCACTGTCATATTCGAATAGTATTCGAATATGCATGTAAATATTCGAATATGCACTGTCATATTCGAATAGTATTTGAATATGCACTGTCATATTCGAATAGTATTCAAATATGCACAGTAATATTCGAATATGCACAATAATATTCGAATATAGAAGTGAGGAATTGAATACAGGAGCATGTTCAAATATGGATCCCAAAGTCTATAAATAGGGGTGCCTTGTCTCCAAAACGGTTGATCTTCAGATTCCTCACTCTTCACACTCTTAAAACCTCTGTCCCAAACCAATTACGTCACAACTCCCTCACTCTAAGGCTTTCATCTCATAAGACTAAAGGTTCCAAATAGTTTGATTCAGATTCAGAGGCAATTACGGCAAAGGAACTGGAGTAGGAAACTTAGGAGAAAATGATTCACAGAAGTTCCAGGTAACCCTGAAAACCCCAAATCCCTAATATTGTGAATTTAGGAACATGTGACTAGGGGATGCTAGGAACATGCTATTAAGGAAATCAAACTAATATGTTTTGTTTAAAGTTTGATGTATGTTTGAATTATGCATACTATGTTTGATATTCGTATGAATTTGACATGCTCTATGTTGATTTCGAATATATGTGATATTGTGAAACATGTTAAAGGTATAAATAAAGTTTTCCACAATTAGATGTGACACTAACTGGGAATTTGATATTGATCAGTTGGTTTCAAAATGGATTAAGTTATTAGTATATTCAAATATGAATTTGAATATGGAATGCCATATTCAAATAGATATATGAATATAACACGTCTGTAACATAGAATCCGAGCAATGAGTGTTTGTAATTAGATAAGAGTATACTGGAAATCCTTGTTTATATGCTATATGCTTGATATGATTGTGTGATGCATTAGAATTTAAAATGGAAATGTTAAAAGATGCTCTTTCCCACTCAATAGAGATTGAGCAAGGGGGTTAAGTTCCACCGGAAGTAGACTGAGTAAGAGGACAGAGCAGAAAATGGAAAAAATGAGAAATAGGGTTATCCCGAAAGGGGAAAAATAACTTGAAGTGCTGGGCTATCTTCACGAGGTAGGTAGCCTAGTACAAAGGGTACTATCTTCACGAGGTAGGTAGTTCCCTGGGCTAGCCCGACAAAGGGTTGGTAGCCCGGCAAGAGGATCCTAAGGGGACGCTCGCCAGGACCGTTATGATGATGAGCTCAACTACGCGTTACTGCCATGTGTTTTGGTGGATTCCCGGTGCACAAGGTTTCCCATTAAAAGAGGAAAGAAATGAAAATTGAATGTGATCAAGAATGTATATCTATGTGATTGACAATTATGCTTGTTGTGTATGTTTGCTAGGGATTGGATTTGGGACAGTTTTCCAGTTAGACTGGCTATAATACTGTATAAAACTATTTTCACTGCCGATAGGTTACTTAGTTATATGTTGAGCATATAACTGATGGTTACAATGTTGCAGGTGGCTCGGACTCAGAGGGTGTCAGCGCGTGAGAAGTTTTGCAGCCTCTCTTCTGTTACTTAGGTAGTCATTAGTGCTATCGTATGGCTACCTTAGCTGGACATGTCTATATTCTCTGCATTATAGTTAAAACACTGATGTATATATTTGTATTTTGATATATGTATATATGTTGTTCAAATTCCGTTGTGTTTATGTTTTTTTTAAAAAAAAAAACTACCCTAAAAATCTAGGTGCTACACACCGTATGCATAAACTTTTCATGGATTGGTCCTCTAAAGAGCTTTATAACAAAAGGTGCTCTTAATTTTAATATATAGCCATTCCATTTTGTTGATATATATAAATAAACCAAGGTTTTATCAACCCCTGAACCCAAACTAGATTATTTTTAATTCCATTTTGATTTTGATTTTTATGATATATATAAGGTCCTTTCAAGTGTGATGAATTATTTTTGAATATATTTTTAACGTGTGCACAGATTTGAAGACAATGATTAAGAGGGTGGAGTCTGAGCAATATTATGTCACATTTGAGAAGTTTATTGCTGATATTAGATGTCATGTGCAGGTATTATTATAAGCTTCCATTATCTATGGTTCTCTGAGTGATTTTAGTTAAGCTATACTTCTTTAGGAAATAAGTTAAAAGATCTAAACTTCCTTCACTTTCTCATTTAGTTTGTTTCCATTTGGCCATCTAAAAATTTTGAATGCAGGCAAGTTCTTCATTAAAATGTTCATTTCATTGGTGCATTTACAAAGTATGTGGATTTGTGCATAGCAAAAGGAATAGATCTATTTATTTGGTTATGCTATATAAGCTCAGGAACGCAAAAATTGATTGATGTGAAAACTATACCTACGGGGTCTTGTTTGTTTTTTTCATTCTAAACTATAAAAATTCAAAATATATTTTGAAATTTATATTCTCTCTTGTATAGTTTATGTCTGGCGGAAGTCTATTTCTGTTTTCAAATTATGCTTAAAAGTTATGGTTGCTCCTAATATTTAGATTCATTTTATGTTTACGATGTGTTGAAGAAAAGGAATCATGATGATCTTGATCTTGAGGACTTGCTGAAGGAGCTATGCAAAGAACAAGATCTACAGAGAAAAGGTCCTGAGGGCAATATGAGGAATTAGTTCAAATTTTTAAGTATTGCAAGAAGGCCTTGCGCGTAGTTCACAGTTTCCATTATTTTCGGTTGGTAGTTAAAATATGTTAGCTTTCACATTCTGTTTTATTTTCCCTCATTTCCTATGTTTTTTATTTTCCCCTAGCTATGCCTATAAAAGCCTTGCAATTCTCTCAATCAAATACCAATGGATGAATAATATTCAGTTTGTCATTTCTGTGAATCTATCTTTCTTTTGTTTGTTTTTTTGCATGCAATTCGTCTTCTTCCCTACGCATATTCTTCCGCATTTATTAGCCGTAATTCAACATGGTATCTCGAGCCCCGGTTCAATAGAAGATCCTACTCGTGTTGATTTTGGTTTCGTTTTCTCGTCTCCCTCTTTTCTTATCTTGTTTGAGCTCTTTTGCTTTCTTTCAATCTTGTTCTCTAGTTTTGGTTTTCAAGATATGGCAAAAACTACAATAGGTGCCTTAGACCCCATGTTCATTCATCTGAATGAGAATCCTGGAACCCCTTTGATTCGTGTGGTTTTGAATGGACCAAACTACCATTTTTGGTCTAGAGCAATGTGTGTTGCCCTTAAGATCAAGAACAAGTTACAGTTTATTAATGGAGGCTTTCCCAAACCCGATGCTGCTGATCCGAGTTTTCAAGCATGGGATAGGTGCAATTCTTGTGTAATGGCTTAGATTAACCTGACCTTGAACCCTTCCATCTCAGAGAGTGTAATCCGGTTTGATACATCAAAAGAGATATGGGAGAATTTGAAGAAAAAATTTATCAGATAGATGCTTTCCGTATTGATGCTATACAAGGAGATTTGTACAATATCTTCATCAAGGGTAACAAAGCATTGCAAACTATTTCAATTGTATGGAAAAACTCCGTCTTGAATTGGACTGTTTTAGACCAATTCCCAAGTGTGCTTGTGAAGTAACGTGTTCTTGTACTCTCATCCCTACAATCATTGCTCAGAAAGAGAGTGACTATGTGATCATGTTCCAAAAAGTATTAAATGATTCCTTTGCCAACAAGATAACTCAAATTATGTTGATGACACCATTGCCTAATGTGGAAAAGGACTTCAATCTCTTAACTCAACAAGAAAGGAAAATGAGTCAAGATCTTGATGAATCTAAGATATTTGTTAATAACAATGTTAGTGACAAGAAAAAATTCAAAAATAACTTCAAGGGAAAATCTTCAGGAAGTTCCAAAAGTCAGAAGAGTACAGGCCAGTCCAACAAGGTTCGCAATCATTGTCATCGCGATGGACATACAATGGACACATGCTTCAAGATACATGGCTTCTCTGCTCACTTTAAGAAGGTAAATGCTTCAAACAATTGTGTTGCAGATGAAGAGCTATCAGTAAACAGTGATGATGACTCTATTCACAAGAAAGTGGACAAGAAACAAATGTTGAAGAAGCAAATTTTGACTTCACACCCGAGCAGAAAAGAGCCCTTCTTGCTATCCTTCAACAGACTGGTAGCTCTGATTCTCATCATATCAATCATGTGAAGACTAAGGGGAACCACAGTAGGCACGCTACGTCGCTACCTCTAAGTCTGACAAACCAAACAAGGAAGATCAAGGTACTTGTGGTACTTTGTCATCTATTTATAATAGTCAAGGTGGATTATAGACACAGGAGCTACAGACCATGTTTGTCATTCCTTAAAATACTTCCAGTCCATCAGAAAAAGAAGACCCTTTTTTGTTAAGTTACCAAATGGAGAACACATAGATGCCACCATGGCACGAACTGTGATTTTTTCACAGGATTTCTACTTAGTTGATGCTCTATTTATTTCATCATTCCAATTTAACCTTATTGCTGTCTCAAAGGTAACAACAGACTTGTTATGTCAACTCTTATTTACTAAAAGTTTGTGCCCCGTGCTAGACGAAATTACATTGAAGAAGATTGTTGCGGCTAGAATAAAGGGAGGCTTGTATGCTTTAAGTGGACCTATTAATACTGTAAAAACATGTTCTCTAGATTGTGTATCTGTGATCAAGAAGAATGTATGGCATGTTAGACTAGCTCATCCTCCTTTTAATAGAATAAACAATATAAAGGAATACTACAGCTACATTGATGTTGATAAAATTCTTATGCCATGTGATGTTTGTCATACTTTTAGGCAAAGAAAAAATCAGTATAAAATTAGCATAAATGTTGCATTTGCTATTTTTGATTTAATTCATATGGATATATGGGGCCCCTTTCAATTCCTTCTATTCAGGGTCATATGGTTCTTCCTTACTATAGTAGATGATCATAGCAGACCTACTTAGTTATATTTAATGAAATCAAAGTCTGAAGCATCTAACCTAGTTAAGTGTTTTGTTTCTCTGATTCAAACTCAATAGACCACTGTAAAGTGCGTTAGGGGTGACAATGGACCCTAGTTGAACATGAGAGATTTCTTAGCTGAGAAAGGAATAGTTCACCAAGTCTCATATGTGGAGTCACCAGAACAGAATGGAAGAGTAGAGAGAAAGCACCAATACTTTCTGTCTATTGCAAGAGCTCTCATACATCAGTCAAATGCTCCCAAAATCTTCTGGACATATGCAGTGGTACTGATATGATCCAAAAGGGGAAAATTAATTTTTTTATTTTAGTTTTTCCATGTTAAATAAATCCTTATAATAAATGACTACTTGGAGAGTTTGAAGGACCAATTTCCAAGAGCAGGGTCTAGTCAAGCAAGGGAAGCCCAAAATTGAAGTGCATCAAGTCCCAACAAGAGGACTAAAGGGCGAATTCCTTGGAGATGTTTTTAGCATTTCCTTGTTATAAATAAAGCCCAATCTCTTGTAAAGGTGGTTGTTCAAATGGTGTCTTGGATTGATCAACTAACAGGCTTAATTTGTAGTTTTTTGGTTTAAGATGTAATAAAGCCCAAATGTGGTGACAATAAGATGATGTCATTAAGATGACATCATAGGGAGTGGTGCATATTTGAGGTTCTTTGGTTGCCTTAGTGGTAGTCTTAAATGAGGGAAAGTGGGAGGCTTAGTTGTGGTTTTTAGTTGTCAACTAAGTGTCCACTTTTGTAAATCAACCTTAGGCTATATATAGCCATGCGCAAATCACTATGTATTCAACATGAGTTTGATGTTCAAAATTCAATCGTGAGAGTGATTCTCCTTTTTTTGTTGTTGAGTGATTGAAGAATTCATTTGGCTTATGAAAGATTTATGTGTGTTTAGCCTTATTAAGTGGTGTGATTCCACTGATCCCCATTCCATTTTCCTTTCTTGTTTCATCAAAAATTCATAAGAATAGACCAAGCATTCCTTCAAATTCTGCCCTAAGAATTTGCGCACAAACAGCCCTCGAATGCATCTTATTTTCATCTTCATTCAAACCTTCATTTTTCTCACCAAATTCACAATTTGTTTTGTACGATTTCTGCCTAAATTTATGCGCACAAACAGCCCCAAAACTCCTTTCAATTTGTGCCTTGTCTCAACATAATTCTCATCACAAAATCTCCCTTACAACACTCATCATTTGTGCATAAGGAATTTAATTCCTATAAGAGAGTTTTTCCATCAATTCTATTCCTAGACAGTCCATTTTCAACCCTTGTGCTTTTGGTTTCCGCATCAGGCACATGCTACTTTCATAATTAATAGGTTACCTAGTAAGGAAAAAAACAACAACTTGTCTCCATATCATATATTAAATAACAACATTGCTGATATAAGAAATCTAAAAGTGTTTGGTTGTTTGACCTATGCCTCTACTTTGTGTAATAATAGAAAAAAGCTAGACAATAGAGCTAGGAAATGTATTTTCCTTGGTTACAAGCATGGTGTCAAAGGTTTCATATTGTTTGACTTGAATAATAGGGAAATCTTTCTTAGTATGAATGTGAAATTTTATGAAATTTTTTTCCCATTTGAAAGTAGTCAGGATAAGTAGGATTTGGACACACCTCAAATATTCAAAGCAGATCCTTTGGCAGAGTTAAGTAATAGATACCTTGGAACTGATGAAGAGGAAGGTCTTGCAAGCAAAGACATCATAGAAGAGAGCATATCACAAAACTTGAGAAGATCCTCAAGATAAAGAAGGCTACCAGGACATCTAGAAGGTGCCTTGGCAAACACCATTCTCCAGCAGACGGAACCAAAAGAAACAAGTTATGATGATGAAGAGATTACAGTTGAAAATGCCACTATAAAACAAGATAAATCTAAGAAGATCAAGTATCCTTTAACCAATAATGTGTCATTTGATAATGTATCATCTAACCATAAAAACTTATGTCTAGCAATTTCATCGGATACAGAACCTTTGAGTTATGAAGCAGCCATTCAAGAACCTTGCTAGAGAAAAGCTATTCAATCTAAATTGGAAGCTCACAAGAAGAATCAAACTTGGGAAGTTGCCAAACTTCCTAATGACAAGAAAGTAGTAGCATGCAAATGGATCTTCCAAATAAAAAGGAGAGCTGATTGAACTATAGAAAGGCACAAAGCTCGTTTGGTTGCCAGAGGTTTTACTCAAACACAAGGGCTGGATTACATGGGAACCTTTATCCCGGTTGTGAGAATGTCCACGGTTAGAATATTCTTGACTCTTGTAGCCTCAAAGGGATGGAACTTGTAGCAATTGGATGTAAACACAACATTTCTCCATGGCAAACTAAAAGAAGAGGTCTACATGAAGGTTCCTCAAGGCTTGGCAGTTGAAGATCCATCCATTGTGTGCAAGCTGAAGAAATCTATGTATGGCTTGAAGCAGGCCAACAAAGAATGGAACCACAGACTCAAATCTTTCCTCATTCAGCTTGGATTCAAGTAATCAAAGTCTGATTACTCCCTCTTCTCCAAAGAAGTATCAAACAAACTAATTTTTTTATGTAGATGATTTGTTGTTGGCTGGTGATGATCATGAAGAAATAAAGGACATAAAGATGCAGCTGGACAAGGAATTTAGCATCAAAGACCTAGGAAATACCAAGTGCTTCCTAGGGATGGAGCTAGCAAGAACGAACAAAATAATTCTCCTAAACCAAAGAAAATATACCATGAATATTATCAAGGATGCAAAACTCATGGATGCCAAGCCTTGAAACACTCCTATAAACAACAAAGTGAAATATTGCAAAGACATGGGAAAGTTGTTAACATATCCAGAGAGATATAGGAGACTATTGGGCAGACTTTTGTATCTCACACATAGTCACCCAGACATATGTTATGCAGTCAATCACCTAAGACAATTCATGCAAAATCCAACTTATTTACATCTTCAAGTAGCTATGAAAATTCTCTGATACGTGAGGAGGAACCAGGAAAAGGACTTTTCTTTCCATCATATTCATACATGTCCTTAAGAGGGTTCACTAATGTAGATTGGGGAGGATGCATGGAAACCATGAAATCCACAACTAACTATTGTTTCTTCATTGGAACATCCTCAGTGTCTTGGAAGAGCAAAAAGCAAAACACTCCTTTGAACTCTTCTGCAAAAGTTGACTACAGATCCCTTTCTCATGGGAAGTAAAATGGATTTTAAAGGTTTTCAAAGATTTCCACATAACACAATCTCCCTATACCTCTGTATTGTGATATTCAATCCACTGTTTACATAGGGAATAATTTAATTTTTCATGAAAGAACGAAACATAAAGAATTAGATAGCCATATTGTGCGAGATGCTGTTGAAAAAGGAATTGTACAACTTTTCCATGTTGAGAACTAACATTTTTCTAGTGATCTCCAAGTTGTAGAAATTTTCACAAATGGGCTCGCTTGAGGACCTTTTGAGAATGCATAAGACAATCTTGGAATGAAAAACATTTACATTCCAGCTTGTGGGGGTGTTGAAGAAAAGGAAACATGATCATGAGGACCTACTGAAGGAGTTATATGAAGAAAAAGATCTAAAGAGAAAAGGACCTGAGGGCAATATTAGGAATTAATTCAACTTTTTAAGTATTGCAAGAAGGCCCCCACGTGCACTTCATAGTTTCAATTATTTTCTGTTGGTAGTTAAAATATGTTAGCTTTGACATTTTGTTTTATTTTCCCTCCTTTCCTAATTTTTTGGTATATTTCCCTAGCTATGCCTATAAAATCCTTGTAAATCTTTCAATACAAGACCAATGGATAAATAATATTCAGTTTATCGTTTCGACGAATCTATCTTTCTTTTGTTCGTTCTTTTTGTCTGCAATTTGTCTTCTTCCCCGGGCATATGCTTCCGCGTTTATGAGCAGAAATTCAACATATGATCATGATTCCTTTTCTTCAACACGATGATTGCTACTTTGATAAAAATTTCATGAATGGGTGTTTGATCTAGTGGAATGAGTTTTGCTTTGAGTGCAAGAGGTAGCGAGTTCGACTCTCGCAACACCCTTATATTAATTTACCATAATGAATCACCATTAGAATATCACACTAAACATATCATATATAACAAAAGACTTTTAAAATTAGGTAAAATTGTCTAATGTCAAAAGCAACTCTTTTAACATCAAGTAATACAGGAAGTGATGTCAAAACAAAGGCTATGACATTGGCTTATAAGAGTTTCCTGATGCTAAATACATTGTTTAAACATCAGTACAACAATAACCCGATGTTAAAAAGCTTTTTGATATCAACTCTTTAGCCGATGTCAAAACCTATCACATTTAACATTGGCAAGAATAACGCCCGGGCAAAAACTGATGTTAAAAGCAAAAAGTAACCGAAGTCAAAATTCTTTTTTGCCAGTGGCATCGGCCAAGACCGACACAAATCCAACAGTTTTAGACACTTTTCTTGTCTTTTTAGTTTTGAAAACTAGTGTCAGCCATATCCCAAAATTGCGTCGGCCATAGCCTTCGCTAATGGTTCTTCGAGCATAGCTTCGACCATGGCTTACACAAAATAGGGGATAATTTAAAAATTATTTCTTCGGTAGTTTTGCATACAAGTTTCACATCTCTCTCTCATCGCCCTTCTTTTGCGAATAGCTAACCCTAAGAGCCCTAATCCCAAATTCTTGCACACATCTCTTCGATTCAAATATCCATTTCCAAATACCATCTCAATTTATTCCATTCTCTTCCCTCTTGTGCGAGTTACTAACCCAAAATCCAATTTGCAATTCTTCCTTCCCACTTGATGCTTCAACCTTTCATCTCTTGCCAATGTGTTTTTCCCTTTCGTCTTCATGCTTCAACCATCTTTGCGCTTCAAAGTTCTCCCTCGTGCAACCATCTTGGGACCTCACTGGTGTTTCCTAGGTGCAACCATTTTTGCACTTTATCTCTGTTTGTTATGATGCGAAGACATTTCCATGTGCATGGCGTTGTGGCAAAGACCTTGTGACACGACCGTGACGCTAAATGGAGGACATAAAGCCATTCTTTGAAAATAGGTGAGTTGGGACCCATGACTTGACCTGATTTAGAAGATCCAAAGCACTAAAACCCTAAATGGGTACATACTTTGTAAAAGGAACACATTCCTCGCGTGGCTACAACTGCGATTTGCGAAGACCGGGGACAAACTCGCCCTTAGAAGTGTTGAATGTTGAAGACCATAAGCTGTTACAAGTAGTCTGTTTCATTGGGGGAGCACTGGTTACAAGATCTATATGCACAGTTGCATACTACAATAGAAATCACACATATTTTTTGTTAGTGTACAACGAAATTGGAGTACAAAAATTTCTTTGTAAGTCATATTCACTTTTTACTCGCAATTATTCCATCGTCCTATGAGCTTCTGAGATTTATTTTAATTTAGAATCTGTTGAGCTCCTTCTTGAAGTGTTTATCTAATTATCCTCGTTAATTATCCCTCATGTAGGACTAGACGAGTTCATTTTTAATTTCAGCCTTAGCTCTTGTTCGTATCTTACTATTATAAACTTAGTTTTCCTGTGACTATTGTCAACTACTCGTCATTCTATAAGTTCCTAGTTCTCACTTTTGATATTATGTTCCTTTCAGTAATTTGTCCTCGTGTTTGTTTTGTTCACTGTCCCATTTGAACAAGTATGCGACAACAAAGTTTTTACATCAGCAGCATATTTGAAGAAGCATGTGATTATATTGATCAAGTTGAACAAAGAAGTCAAAGAGTGTTACTTCATTGCTTTGATGGGAGAAGTAGAAGTGTCACGTTAGGCATGGCTTACTTAATGCTCTGAATGTAAGTAAATATGAAAAATTATTTATTATGAGATATAGTAGAAAATGATACTTAAGATCTGAACAATAATGCACTTGTAATTAAATAAATGGATCTTAATACCTAATAAATTACCACTAGTCTTACAACAAAATTGTTGGACTACTGATAAGCAGCTTAGTCCCTATAAGGATGAAAATAAAGTTTGAATTCCTGAAAACGCACCTTTTGAGAGGAGTGCTCAATATCTCGGGATTGCAAGAGCAATTTGAAAGAGATCAGAAAGGAAATGGCCACCATATTTTTAGGGTGAAAAACCGTTTGTTAGGATAGTCAACAATTATTTTGAGGATACATGCTGTTAAACAATCTAATTATTATAATTTACCATATAACAATCTGAAAAAGTTTTTCAACTTAAGGCTTTTGTGGTGCAGTAATTATACTTTATCAGAAGCATGACATTCTCTAAAATGAGTTCACATATATACAACATGCTAGTGGAAGGATAAAAGCAAAGTAGTGTTAAATATCATCATATCCAATACAATTATTCTCAGTGAAGTTCATCTTTTACATTTTCTCTTAATTTAGAATATTTTTTATTTTAGGATATCAAATTTTGTTAGTGTATGAAATTAAAATTTGATATTTAGATTATGTGAACTTCACTTATAATTTTATTAATAACAGTTGTCTTATTTTTTTGTATTTCTTATAAGATTTTTTAACATTGATGATACAACGTCATTAGACTTTAATTTATATTTTATGGACATATTTTACTGATGTTTAATTAAGTCTTTTTTACTTATTACATTAGTGTCTACTTATGTTATTTTAGTTGTCTTTTGGACTTGTCTAGTAGTGTATGTTTTATAGCTGCTCGTACTTTTGGACTTGGTTGAATTATTCGATATATTTGAATTAAGTGTGATTTTATATTTGAAAGTGTTCAGTTTATATTTGTATTGATAATCTATAATATTCATAAATAGGTTTGATATTGGAATAAACAATCATATACAGGGATTTAAAAAGATTAAAAAAATTAAACATAATGTGCGCATAAAAGAACGTAGGTCTGTGGCCGACACAAATTTTAGCGCCGGCCATCAAACCATTAGCGTAGCCTTGTTAGCATGGAAGATTTGTGTCAGTCATTCAAATTTGCGTATGCAATTGTGTCGGCCAAGCCTACGCTAATTAGTGTCGGCCTTAAAGCCGACACAAATTAGTTTGCATCCACCCAAATGGTGTCGGCCATGACACCGACACAAGGCCGACACAAATTCTCGAATTAGAGTATGCTTTTGGCTTTTAGTGTAGGCTTTTGGCCTACGTTTTTCAGCGAATTTCTTGTATTGAATCTGGTTGAAAATCATAGGGAGCCTTTCACCCATTCACATTCGTCGCTATTGTTAGGCACTAGAGTATATATAAATAAATATTTTCAACAAGAGAACACTAAAACCAAATTTTCTATTGAGTGAAAGAGTTGTATAACTTCTCTTTAATTACATGGAAAAATAACATCAAGAAAAAACCTCACAATAGAAACAATATTTTTTCTCTCTCTCACTGTAATGCTCTCTTTGTGAAGGAATGATTTGAAGCTAGTAAAAATGCTTTGAAATATAGGTGAATAAAACTCATAGAAATAGGAGGTTTATTTTTTGTTTTGCTCTCATATTCATACGGTAGCTAAAAGTAAAGAGCTTATTTACTTTTTATTTTGTTTCTTTATTTATTTGACGCTTTCCTAAGCCACAAAATGACTTTACCATTTTCAAAATCTCCCACATAAACTCACTTTTGTTGACCTTGTGAATCTTTCTCTTTCAAACAATTTTCTACTGCTTACATCTTCAATAGGCCATATGATGATCTACGCCATATTAATTTTTGAGTTTTGATGTAACTTCTAAATTTCAAGAGCATTTTTTTTTTCACACATAATATTCAGCGGAAGACAAAATTTCATTTAACTACTACATTCATTTCCTATGTAGTCATATATATATATACATGTATGTATATATATATATATACATACATGTATGTATATATATATATATATATAGACACACACACTTACATATAAACTTTTGCCCTTAAGGGTTTAAAACTCCAAAATACAATTTTTGTTTATACAATCCCAGAGAGAACGTGTACGACTCAGGTAGTCAAGTGGGTACAAAAGAGTATGGAAGTGACTACCTAGCTAAATACAAACTATTTCACTATTTATGGCCCTCACCCGGTAAAGTCATCTTCTTCGTCAACAATATTGTAAGAAATGACAATTTAAGAATGTATTCAAGCCAAGATTTCATATTAGGTTTCATTTTATCTCTTTTCGATTCATCTTTTAATCGGGAGTCAGGTGCACTAGAAGTCTACAATAGGTGCATGGCAATAAATGCACAACTTGAGCTCATATCTATAGCCATTGGCAACCGTCCTTCCAGGGTCTTATTGTTGTGCTACCTACCCCTTTCAGGTTAGCCCAGGACTATCTGCCCCTTTCGAAATAGCCCTTTGTACCTTAGGTTATCTACCCCTTTTGGGATAACCTGGTACTTCTGGTTATCTGCCCCTTTCGAGATAACCCTATACTTCATTCTCATTCCCATGGTTGTCGACTTTCCCGGTATACTACCGGTGGAACTCAACTCACTTACTCAACTAAAAGTGATGGGTGAAAAAATTTACCTCTTTTTATTTCATGTTCATTTGTAGTTCATAACATGATTAAAACTTTTACCTCTCTATTGGTCCTAATTTGGGGTTTTAACTTAGGTTACCTTGAATTGAGCTCCAAACCACCATTTTCCCCAAATCCTTCAAACTCTTCATTCTCCACACAATCCCTTGGAAATCCCTAAGATTAACAAATAACAAACCATCAACACCCACAGAGATCCAATTGAGAGCTTGCATATAGATATGAAGGGATTGAGACCCATTTGCCCAAATTGAGAACTTGAGCGAAACGAGAGGAGGAAATGGTTTGCATGCACTTACCTAAGGAACTTTTGGGGTCCTTAGAGCTTCAGATAATAGCCCAAGCCTTGAAATTGGAAGATTGGAGAAGGAGAGTTTGATTCTTAAATGCCCTTGGAGTAGCCCTAGGAGAGAAAAGGAAGAAGAAATTTGAGAAAGTGTGAGACTGTGAAAGAGCATGAGTGAGGGCGTGGGGAAAAAAGAGAGATGGAAAGTAGTTTTGTTCCCATTGGCCATTTCTCAACTTTTCTGAATTGGTCTCTCCAAGGAACTTTTAAATATTGCAAATTAGACCCTTCTTCCATTCTCATAATATATCGACAACTAAATCCCTAAAATCCAAATTCTTTTCAAAAGGGTCCCTTAAGGACTAAATTGACACCCTCACAATTTAAACACTTAACTTGGAAAATTTTAGAGTCCAAATTCTAAATTGACACCCTTAAGGACTAAAATCCAAATTCTTTTCAAAAGGGTCCCAAAAGGGTCCAAATTGCCTCCTTGCATGCTTGCGTAGCTGCCATGTATTCAGCATCTATAGTATACTGATCTACAATAGTCTATGATTAAGATCACCAGCTAATTGCTCCTCATGTAAGTGTAAACAAATAGCCTGTAGTAGATTTACTTTTATCAGGATCTCCTGTGAAATCCGAATAAACATATCCTCTGACAATGAATTCTGATTCTTGAAAACATAATGCACCATCTGAAGTTTCTTTAATGTATCTTAGGATCCTTTTAACAGCATTCCAATGCTCCTTACTAGGATTTTCTATAAAACGACTGACATTCCTGATAGCTTGTGCAATATCTGGTCTCCTACACATCATTGCATACATAAGACTACCCACTACTGATGCTTGATGCATGCGGTACTGGAGACATTTTCATCCTCTCCACTTCATTGGTAGGACACATACTTAAGGATAATTTGTAATTGATATATAGGAAGTGGAGTAGATATTCGCTTACAGTCTTGCATGTTTAAGTGTCGCAAGACTTTTCTTAAATAGTTCTTTTCTAGAAAAACAAATTGTCCTATCTTTCGTGTCTCAATGAATTTGCATCCCTAAAATCTTGTTTGTTGATCTCAAGTCCTTCGTATCAAACTCCCTAGTCATTTATGCCTTCAGTTCTTGGACTCGATCATAGAAGTTGTTAATCATATACCTCCTAAAACTATCATGGGCTAGCGTGCAAGAAAAAAAGCAAGCTAATACTACTAAATTATTGGCCCATTGCTTGCTGCTATTAAAATGAATTTGAAGAATCAGTACTTTAGAATTTTATTGAAAAAGATAGATAATAGGCAAAAAGTCTCAATATAGTTCCCACATACTAAAGTTTAAACATTTTTATTTAGTCCCTTCAATTGTCGGCATGTGTCAAGGAAACACTTAGTATCGAGGAATTGTCGGCTTTGGGTTCTTTGGCCTCAAGGTAATTGAACATGGTCCAAAATAGATGTCTAATAGGCCATTTGCCTTGATAGCAAGTGCACTATATCGGTTTAATAGAATAGGAATGAGTAGGGGTATCATTTTCCATAGGGCCTACGTTTAAGAGTACCACATTCCCAAGGTTTTCAGTATTTGGACTTTCATTTGCATGTGTAAGAAAGTATTCATGTAAAAGAATTAAAAAACAAGCAATGAACAAAAAATAGAATGAAGAATGAGAGAGAGTTAGGGATTGGGCTTAATTGTCCTCTACACTTATGCTATGAATCACATAGTCAACTTGAGGAATAGGATGATTGGAAGGTAAAATTCCACCAATTCTAGATTAACCTCATGTCTATATCATTAACCCCTTTGCTCTAACTAAAACTCCCTAATGTCCTAGGTGAATTTGATAATTAGAACAAGATACAAAGTGGATTATCAAGAACCACACAATATCAAGTCCTATGTCCAGAATCATGATCTATTGTGGTGAAATTCTACAATTCCAATATAATTATCCATATGTGTATGGCACAAATGTATCTAGTTCAATTTCCCATTGATTAAACGCAAGATCGGAAAACACGTCGGTAGCACCATAGTCAAATTGAAATCTAATCAATAAAGGAAAGCATTAAGACAAGTAGAATCCACTAAATTAATGAGAAATCCCTAAATTGAAAAGCAAATGCAATTACATAAGGTTCAAGAACAACTTCCCCCCAAATCCTTAACATGGGGTTTAGCCAAGCATAATAAGAAGAGAAGAAGCAATTACAAGAAACATAGTAGAAAATTCAAGAAGAGATTCAAGGATTACCAATTTTGGGGTTGGGTCTCCAAGAAATACCAAAGAGAAAAGTGAGAGAACAAATTGCAACTCAAAAGAAGAAGCAAAATGCATTGAACTATGTGTTCCCCTGCAATTTGCGCGTTGCAACCTACTTCTGGCAGGTTGCAACGCTCCCCAAAATGTTGTGGTCAAGACTATGTGTGTTGCAACCCGATGTTCCCAGGTCACGACTTGCTTTTGACAACATACTCCAAATCTTCATGTATTTCTCTTTGTGACTTTTTTCTTGATCTATTCTTGGCCTATTATCATCTTCAAACCTACATTCAACAACACAAACACAAAACTAAGAACAAGAACATCTAAAACTAACATAAAAAGCTACAATTTCCTAAGAACTACATTTAACTATGAAAACATTTTATTTGATTTTGTTCCAAACTAGTGACTAAAATAGAACTAAAAACTCTAAAAACTCTACAAAATACACTAAAATAGACTTCTAAAACATAGATACGTGGAAACTTATCACAACCCCAAAATTGTCATTTGCTTGTCCGCAAGAAAACACAAAATCAAACCAACGGGACCAAAGGAATAGACATGGTATCAACTCAAGAATTCTTTCAAAATTCATCATGTTCCTAAACACCTCAAGATTATGCATGCCTCTCCATTGAAAATCAACACACACTCTCTTGTCATCAAAGCACAAGAATGGCAAGATATGATGCAAAGCGATCAACTAAGAGCATGGCACAAGTCATGTAAAAGGAAAATGTACAACAATCCTCACCAAGACAAAGTGTATGTCACTCATCACTCAAGTGTTTAGGCTAGAATTAATGCACTCAAATCAATTATGTGAGATGTGGGATATTTAAATTTGAGATTGCCCTCTACGTCTCCACCACCAGAAATCATATGCATAGGAAAAATCAAGAGGTCTTCTATGGTTGTAATGGGACTTAGGTAGGGTAGATAGATATGAAGGAAAACTAGCTAAAACCACATAAACAAACAAAGAGAATGGTATGTATGGATTCCTAATCATCTATATGCAAAATTTGTGATGAAATGGACAAAATGATGGAAAAGGGAAAAACAAAACAAAAGAACATAAGAATTATGCTAGAGTACCAACTCTTATTCTTTTATTTTTCGATCTTTTTCAAACTTGTTTTCAACTTTCTTTTTTTTCTTTCTTTTCAACGCTTTTTCTTCTTTTTCAATATATATATATATATAATATTTTCAAATATGGCTATGGTCTTTTTCTTGATTTTTTGTTTTTCTTTGCTTGAGTTGGTACCCCAAATTACACCCCAAACACAAAAAATCAAAATTAGAACAATGAAGTGGAAATTTGCAAAAATGAATGAATGCATGCATAATGAATGATGGTCTACCCCAAAGCAATAACCCAAAACAAACATCAACACTAAGTGTTGCCCACCCCAAACTTAAAAATTTTACTTGTCCTCGAGTCAAGCTCACAAGACACCCCAAACCAAAAACCTATAGAGTCAACTTCTAAGCAAAAACACCGGGACCCCAAACTTAGAGAATCGATTCTCTATGTAGTACTTTTGTTCTTTCCTTCTCAAGCTATGCACAACAGCACTAAGAGAATCAATTTGTCTTCTTCCTCCCTCTCCTTCTCTCTGTCTACCTCTGAATCCAAAGGAGCCCCTTTTCCTTCTTCTTGGTCTTCTTCTCCTTCTACCTTCAAATCTTTCAAAAGGGGATCCAAATAGACAAAATCAAAAGAGAAGATTGGTACTTAGGAAACCTTCCTCTTCCATCTCCTTTGGTTTGTTTTTAAATTTTCTTGTCCATATCTGATTTTATTATGATAGGTTGTATTTTCCTATTCCTTTTCAGTCATGGTTGCGCAAAATTTACACAAAAAATTGTTGTGGATGATCCCCTTACATTTTTCGAGTAATTGTTTTTACAATGTACTACTTATTATTAATTAATTTATTTTTTCTACTGGATTTCAGCCTAGCAACCCAACCCATATCATATGCAATATGATTAGGTTTTTTGTTGTTTGAATTTATGCAAAAGCTAGTTGTTACTATCCAAATACATTTTAGCATTTTAATTGTCGGTCATGGCAACCATCACCCAAGAGGGGGGTGAATTGGGTGATTTAAAACATTAAAACACTTTCAAGAAATTTAAACAATTTTGTGCAAATAAAAATTATAAGTAGCGGATCAAGTTTATAAAGAATTCAATTTGCAAATGCAACTTAAATATAATGAGATTATGAGGATTTAGAGTATGAAGCAAGATGAGCAATCAAAATATAGAGAAACAAATATGAGAGATGAAAGAGTAGGGAAGAGAGAATGAAACAGAGATATTTATACTGGTTCGATCACTAAACCTCCTTGTGACCTACGTCCAGTCTTCAGAACGGCACCGCGGAAATACTTGTGATCAATCTTCAACAAGATTACACAATTCACTTTAAGGTTTTACAAATAATGAAACTCTCAAGAGAGTAAATATTACAACTTGAAGCACAAAGATTTGAGCAACCCTTTAGCAAGATAGAGCAATTTTGAATAACAAAGTTTTTTGAATGATGAGAATGATTAAGATGAAAGACCAAGATTAAAGCATTTGATTCATGTTAGAAGAAGCTTAGAAATGAGATAATATGATTCTAGTGTGATACTAGAGTGGAAAACCTTGCTTCTTGTACTAAAATGGTCCAAGAACTCATATTTATAGCCCTCCATTGAAATCTAGTCCTTACTAGCCGTTTATAGCTTTGCACAGCCCATATTCGAATATATATTCGAATGTAGAATCCCATATTCGAATATCCCATATTCCAATATGACACTTCTGAAAGCAGATTTTTCACATTTTGAAAGGTATAATCGAAAATATATTCAAATATTAAAACCCATATTCGAATATGTATTCAAATATGCACTTACTGGTGCTTAGAAAGCAATATGCAAATATATATTCGAATATCAAAATCCATATTCGAATATGCACTTACTGGTGCTTAGATATTCAAATATGTATTCGGATATGAAATTCCTAACGACAATCTCTAACTTTAAAAAATCATAACTCCTTCATATCTTGTCTGTTTCAAGCGAATGACCAGTTGTTAGAAAGCTCATTAAGTCCACGTTCATATGAAACAAATCTCAGATTGAAACTTAAAGTAGTTTTAAAGATATGATCAAAATATGGAACAAAGGTCGTTTTCCAAAACCTAAAAACAAAGGCTGAATTCAAAAGTTCATAACTTCTTCATTTGTGATCCATTTAGAGCAAAAGACCAGTCATTAGAAAGCCTATTGAGTCTATTTTCAAATGAAATAAGGTTGAGCTCAATAATCAAAATACACATAATGATATGATCAAAACGGTAAACATATATCAGCTTCCATATAAGACTATTGTTGAAAATATAATTGTTTATGCCTATTAACAAATTCAAACCAAATATTTGAGTACTTTTAAACATCAACTCACTTTTCAAATCCTTATCCAATTGAAAAACAATTTTCTCATGATAAAACACTTTGTAACCAATTTCTTTGAAAAACACATTTTCAAGGCTATGGTTTAAAATGATGCTATGAATGCAAGGTGAAAGACAAGCTATATCAAGTAATGACTTCTCAAATTTACACTTACATAGCCTAGAAAAGAAATATACCAAACTAAGTCCTTAGGCTTCTTGATGCAACCAAGCTTGTTAGTTTCTCTTACATACTATCATAAGCGTTTGGTTATCATCGGCTTTCTCCTTCTTGAGTCGAGCATAATTGATTTTTCCATTTTTCTTGATCATTGCTTACTCTTAATGCTTGAACTTTCTACAAGACATTTCTCACTTGAAAATCATAGTTAGTCCAAACTTATAAACTCAAAATCAAATATGCTTGATTTATAAATATATAACTCTAGTTAGTCTATCAAGCATTGATGTACACATTGCATGATTATCAACTTGTATATCACAATATAGAACACATAATCATGCATGGTATAATGTACTCCATTAAGCTCATATAGTAGCATGTCCATTCTGAATTTAATCTTACATTTGTCAACATCAAAACATACTACACATAACTTATTGCTATTGTATTTGTCATCATCAAAACATAATCTATTAAACATTTAAGCACACATACTTATACATTAATTATTATAGTTTGGATGAGTTAGGGGATGAGGGAGTGTTTACTTGTTAATTTGAAACTTTATCTTTATCAATTTATGAGTTAATCAAGAACCCATGTTATGTATCAAGAATGCTTAAATGAGAAAGTTGGATGACTTATTAGATGGCTCTGCTAAGTCCCAGACTTAGTATCAAGAGTGTTTAAAAGAGGTTAATGTCTTATAATATGGCTCTGGTCACTGTTTTAGCATGAATCTTATGGAGGCTTGTCTAATTTGAACTTATCAATTTTCTTGGTTGTTGACTAAGTGTGGATGACAGTGGTGGATGTGTAGTTGCTTTAGTTTATTGTTGTGCTTTGATTTTATCTCTTGTAAATTGTTTGTTGGATGTGTTTAGTTAGTTTAAGATTTTGATTTTATCTTTTGTTCAGTTGTACTTTATGGCACTGTGGGTGCTCATTATTACTATTAATATGTAACACCTTATTTTGTAGACCGTTTTTTTTCCATATACAAGCGGAAGCTAAAATTTACTACACTATAAATAATAATAATTACAGTCCTTTTTAAGTTAAATGAATTCCTATCCAGTTGAACAAATAAATACTTGAACATAAAACTTAGGTTCGTCGTGTATGGTTATACCTAAGAAAACCTTGAGACTTTTCTCGTCCGTAGCTATAGCTCCTTAATCTTCTGATACTTGCAATAATGAGACCGTCAGTTATACGTAAAACTTATAACCGAGTAACCCCGGTCTAACTAAAAACATTATAGATCAGTATTGCAGCCAGTCTAACTGGAAAATCTCCCCAATACAAGCCTAACATACTCATAACACATTCAAACAAAGGAATACACACAAATACAATTTAATTCATATGCATGAAGGTCATGAATCTCATTGCATTTCATTTCAATTCATTTGGTCATGAATCACATTACATTCCATTTCAATTCATTTTGAATCACATTACATTTCATTTCAATTCATTTCTTTTCATCTTTTAACGGGAGTCCAGTGTACTAGATCTCCACCATAGGTACCTTGGCAGAAAGGCATAATTTGAGCTCACTGATACCCCCGGTAAGCGTCCCTACCTAAATCTTTGGGGCACTGTCAGGCTATCTTAACCCCTTTCGGGATAGCCTATGACTATCTTGACCTCTTTCGGGATAGTCATTAAATTTTCTTAGGCCATCTTAACCTGATTTTTTGGGAGACCCTACTTCTTCAGGCCATCTTAACCCCATCAATGGGAGACCCTACATTTCATTTTCATTCTTATCCACTTACCCGGTATACTACAGGTGGGATTCATTCATTATCATTTCATATTACATGTTATCATGCATTCAATAATCATCTTCATCTCAATTGCATTTAACATGTTTCCACATTCATCATTCATCACATCTCAACTACATTAAACATTTATCTCATATCAAATGCATCCAACATGCTCTAACGTTCATCATTTATCATATTTAAATTTCATTAACCATCAATTAAAATAATTGTCATCCATGTCACATTCCTACATAATACAATTACATGGCACTATGCATGATTTTTAAAACATTAGGACCTATTTTTATCAATTCCAATCCTAAAAATGGAACCCTTGAGATTACATTAAGTTTTTGAAGTAAAGAAAGAGGTCCCTGTTCTGTGTCATATTCGCTGCCGCGAATTGGACACAGAATCAGTCCTCTGTTTTTCGTCAACACTGCACCCTGTTGGTATTTTGGCCATAACTTGAGTTGTAGACCTCCACATTGGGTGAAATCAAGGGAAAATAAAAGCTACTAAATTTATCTACAACTTGAATTCAGAACCCAAGGTCTGAAGCACTCTAACTCTAGTAGATAATTTCACTTGAATCCACCTGCCCAAGTGAAAAACCCAAATCTGGCAGCTCTTAGTATCTTGCCTATAACACAAGTTATACAACTTGGATTTTGGTGAAACCTATGGCATTACAAATCTAACCAAATTTACGACAACTTTGTAAGAGGCCACGAAATCATAATCTAAATAAAACCAAGTAAATAATCAGCTCAATCTATGCCAAAATCAAGCCAAAACAGGGGAAAAGACATTGATAAACTTTTTACAAATTAATTTCTATCTTCCATCTCAATTCATCCAATATAATACCAACTTAATATAATTCATTATAACTCATTCAAGGATCAATTCACAAACATAACCAAAGTCCAATTTCATCAATTTAAACCTCACCAACATCTTACACATTCATATCCCAAAATTAACCCATCAAGTTTCATAAGGATTTTACTAAACTTCAAAATCAAGAAACACAATAGTTCAATAATCTTCAAATTCATGCATTCAATCTATCAATAAAATCATATTCAATCAAGGAACTATCATAAATTCACCCTTCTCACACATATAATGCCAATTCAATCAAGATCACCTTTACACTTCAAGAACACAAGAAACATTTGATGTTAATTCAACACCAATTTCCATACAACCTAAATTCATTGCATCTAACCAAATCAAGTCCAAAACCTAACATCATACCATCATCTATTTTCTGATTGCCCTAATTAGGGTTTTAAGTTTAGGGCTACCTTATAATTGGAGCTCTAAACTCAATCACTAAATTCCACCGTTGAAGATTCTAAACCGGTAGAATGGGAGTTCCCGACGCGTGGATCATTTTTTTCAACTGCTCCGCCGGCAACCGGTGGCCGGAAGGCCACCATGTAACCACCGGAAGTGGTGATCAACACCACTTCTTCTCCCTCTCGCCAACTCCCTCTCTTTCTCATTTTTATCCATTTTGTTTTGTGTTTTGTGTTGTGTGGGTGAGAGAGTGAGGTATATAGATGAGGGTGTGTGGTTAGGTGAGGGAGGGTGCATGATAAGAGCATAGTCCTTAGTTTTAATTTATTAAAAATTGCACATAAGTCCTTGTCCTTATAAAAGTCCAACTAAACATAATATAAATCACAAGGACTTAATTTCAACTTTTTAATTTTATATTTTAATCCCCTAAGCCCACCTTGCAACATTTTAAATGTCTAGTTGTATTTATATCATAACCTAGTCCTTTTTTTTCCCTTAATCATGTATGCTTTGTAATTCATTTTAGTTCCCTAAATTCCTTATCTCTTCTCAAATAGCCCCTTAAGGATACAACTATGAATTTAAATAATCTACTCTAGGAGATTAAAAATTTGGGATGTTACATAATATTTGTTGCATTCTAAAAATATAGGAATGACATAAAATAGAGGTACGAGGTACCTTTGTGATCTAAATTTATGATGACTCCTATTGCTGAAGCTATCTCGGATATCAATGACATCTCATGCTCTGTGATCATATTTTGTTCAATGTCGTCTTTAATATCAGTTCATCTCGAAAATTTCCAAAGATCAGCATCATCATGGAATTTCTGCCTTGGCTTTTTTCAAGCCTATTTTAATTTCTTTCTAGACTTCTCTAGCAATATTCTCTTCGAAGATGTGTATCTCCGCTATGAAAATTGGCTCTTTGGCCTAGTTATCCTCTTTCTTTGAGGGAGCTATAGACATTTGTTTACAATGACTTCTAAATTTATAACCCTTGGATAGAGGTTGGGCCTTTGAATATATGATGTATCTTGTTCTTTCTCTAATTGCACGCATGTCGAGTCTGGTTCTTTAAATCTGTTCATTTTTGGGAAGATTTTCTAGTTAGACTGGTTGCAATACTTATTTAAAATGTTTTTAGTTAGACCGGGGGTTACTCGGTTATATGTTTTACATATAACTGACGGTCTCAGTATTGTAGGTATCAGAAGATTGTGGAGTTAGAGCAACGGACGAGACAAGCTTTAGGAGTAGCCATACATGGTTAAACTAAGATTTTTATTCAGATATTATATTTTTTACCTGTATAGGAAATTTTAATATAAATAAACAAATGTTTCTGCTTGTATTTTAAATATGAAAACTAAGTAACAAGTTTTATATTTTCAAGGAATTTTGTAAGCATTAGGTTTTCAAATTAAGATTCACTTTAGTATTAAGATTCACTTTAGTATTAAGTTTTGAAGTTAATTTTGTTTTTTTAACTACCATTTTCAAAATTAAGGTGTTATAATTGGAGGCTCAAAGACTCCACGTTTTGAAGAATTTCTTTAGTGTTTAAGGATCTTTCATTTGTAATTGAGTTTCCAATTTCTACTATTAATTTTGGTTCTACATTCTCTATTGAAGCTTGATCGACAATTATCCTCATCATTTGGTATTAGAGCCTTGTGCTTCAAAGAGTGTTGATTTAGCTTCAAAGAGGTTGGGAACGCATGACTTAAGAGAAGAAGAAGCAAGTGGAAGACTAAAAAATGGATCGTCACTCCAATTCATGGAATTGAAGATAAGAATCAAAGATTGCCACTCTAATCATGGATTAGAGATAAGACCTTGAGTAGTTCCCCATATTGGTGTGGAAACCAATGATAAGAATCATCAACTGCTTGAAGCCCCAAGGCTATGAAGCCTAAGAGAACTAATTCTCTTGAACCTCAATCCAATATTATTCAAATCTTCATTCATTCTCTTCTCAACCAAGTCACAAAGGTATTTATAGGTGTTACAAGTCACTTAAATGCTCCCAAAACGTCCTCACATAAGGTCTTGGGCGTGGGCACCAAGAATTTAGGCGTGGGCACGCGCCCAGGAATAAGTCCTACAACTCAAATACAAGTCTTTGAAACAAATTACAACTCTTAGAAATCCAATTACAAATGAAAGATCATTAAACACTAAAGGATTTCTTCAAAACATTTAGTCTTTGAGCCTCCAATCCATTCTCACATGAAGAGTGTAGAGTCCTTCGAATTAAAAGCGAATTGGAGAAGGATCAGGAAGTGATGCCAACAATCAGTGGATAGAATATTAGCGAATGCCGCAAAGATGGAGAGAGTGCATATCTTGCCTTCTTGCCATTTTGAAATTTCAAATGAGAAATGAAGAGGAATAATTAACTGTTAACTAATAAATAAGAAACGAACAGAAAGAGGAATGAGAAAAAAGGAGATTTGAGGCAGCAAAGATGAAGGATTAGGGCTCACCTCCACAATATTATCCTATTTAAAACTTTGAAGCTAAAAGTAAAAGCAGACCAAGAGTTCGAGCAAAAAATTTATGTCCGCCACCTTCCTTCTTGGAACACGCCAATGATATTAATATACTATATGAATATCAGCTACAATATGGGTATTAGGAAATATAGCATTGAGAATGACCAAAAACAATTAATTATCAGCACATTTGATTATTTTTTTTTATTTAATTTTTTAATATGAAGAAAAAACTCAGAGTTTCCTTATTTAGAAAGCGTCTTGGAGAAGCTTAGAGTCGTGGCTCTTTTTTTTAATACACTTGTCAAAACTTGCCTCAATATGTAGCTTTTATTGTTAGTTTTATGGATATATTTAAGTTCTTTTATCAATGATTAAGATTTTTTTTTGAATAAGAAAACGGTGTAATCTTATTTTTGAAATTTCATTTTAGAAAATCTAATATGTCTTGCTTAACGTGTAACCAACTTCAAAGAAGTAACTAACAGTAAATATCTCGAATGTTTAGGTTTCAAGTTTTAGGTTAATTTTTTCGATGGATATCTGACGTATGGTTTTTACTTCAATAAATTTGAGTTAGGAGAATGTCATTAGGAAGGTGGCATTTGGCAAACATGTTAGAAGAGAACAGGAGGAAATTGTATTGTTCTCCGTTTGGTACATCAGTCAAGAGAAACGGAACAGGACATTGAGGCAAATGAACAAGACATATTGATTCTATTGAAAAGAGTAAAATAGAAGATAACGAAACAGAATAATATAATTATATTTTACAAAATTTCTTACTGAAAATTCATAAAATAACAAAAAAACAAGAAATGATTCACTAATAATTTATTTTAATCCGACACAAATAAATCTCACTTAAATAATATAATTGAATTTTCATTTTATGTTAATGGTTATATAATTTTTAATTAAAATTTTAGGTAGGAATTATAAAATTTAAATGTTGTTTTCATATAAATGGCTAGTTTGTGCCTCATTATGTTGTCATTCATATGCTAAGTATTAATTACTTTTTTCATGCTCTTTTAAGTCTTATCATTTAATTCTAGGCCAAATATCAATTATTTTTGTTCTTTTATTTTGGAAATACAGTTCACTTTAATTACTTGTATCATAGGGGTGTTATGTAAATGGCAGACCTAAAATAAGATAATACAAGTAACTAATACTTGAGTCTTAAGCAAACATTAAGCTCAAAAGAACGTGACCTGGGTAACTTATACTCCAACCTGAAGCAAACAATAGACCTAAAAGAAAAATACATAATTAATTAATATATGAACTTAAACTTGAAGGAAACTGTATTTCCAAATAATAGAACGTATAATTAATTGATAATTGTGCCTAAACAAATTATAAATCTTACAAGAACGTGACACAAGTAACTGATTGTTGAGGATAAGGATAACAATGTAATGAAGAGTGTACTAGCTATTTATATGAAAATAATATTTAAAATTTTCATTTCCTAACTAAAATTTGAATTAAAAATTATATAGCAATTAACAGAAAATTAAAATACAATCATATTATTTAAGTGAAATTTATTCGTGTCAGATTTATCAAATTAATCAATCAATATTTTCTTGTTTTTGCGTTATTTAATAAATTTTCACTTGGAAATTTGTACAATAATGTTATTATATTTTTATAGTCAAATTCGTAGTTTAATCTAATAACTTTATCTCAAATTATAATTTGGTCCTTTAATTTTTTCTCCAATTAAGTAATTTATCTTTTCAATATAATATCATCATTTGTATAATTTTTTTTGATAAATAATTAATGCCCGCAATAATAATTTTTAGACACTTTTATTAATTATTTAATTAAATAAAATGAAGCGAAAAATTAGTTAAAGATTTAAAATGAAAAAAATAAAAGAATCAAGTTGAAATTAATTTTTTTAATTAATTAAAGCTCAAATACCATTTAATAATGTAACAAAATATAAATATTTAATTAAAAAATAGAGAGATGTAGTTTAGATTAAAAATAAAAACAAAATGTTAAATTCAAATTAAAAATAAATTCTAGTTTATATCTTTTTTTATGATCAAATCAAGTTTATATCTATTCAAATGTAAATGAATTAATGGAGAATATGACTTAATTGAAGTTCTGATTGTCTCCTATCAATTTTTGAATTTCATTGGATAAGAAGGCATTGTGTCATCTTGATCGAGATGACACCATAGAAACAACATATATTCAAAGACATTGTACACCCGTGAGAATTCACAAGTACCACACCAATAATACTTTATTTTGGGTAATAGTTAAAACAAAATAAAATTAAAATTTTAAAGCCATTAGAAATGGTAAAAGGAAAAGGAAAGAAAAAGAAAGAAAGGGAAGAAAAAGGCAAAAAGCAACGCCATACGCTTTGTTACTCCACAAAGAGTAAAATAAGCATGATGATTTAAACATGAATCTGGAATCCAATTCTTTTGATAAGAAACGATGGATTTTACAACCTCTTCGATGGAAACTCAAATCCAATTCACCTTCTAATAAAGATGACATTTTAAAGAACCCTAAAACGGTGAAAAGGTTTATTACATGACAAGAACAAACCCTAAGGTCTGTCGCCCCTAATCCTACGAGCAAGCTAAATATCCTTAGGCATAATAGTGACTCTCTTGGAATGAATTGCATAGAGAATGCTGTCTTCAAATAATCTGACGAGGTAGGCTTCAGCGGCTTCTTGTAGAGCTAAAACGACGCTACTCTGGAATCGGAGATCTGTTTTGAAATCTTGAGCAATTTCTCTGACCAATCTCTGGAATGGAAGCTTCTTGATGAGAAGCTCTTTGCTCTTCTAGTACTTTTGGATCTCCCTCATAGCCACCGTTCCTGGCCTGAAACGGTGAGGCTTCTTCACGCCGCTGTTGGTCGGATCAAACTTCCGAGCTGCCTTTGTCGCCAGTTGCTTCCTCGGAGCCTTTCCTTTGTTGGATTTCCTTGCGGTTTGATTTCTAAGAGCCATTACAATGAGTGTCTCTTGCTGATTGAAATGCTTGATCTTTCTTAGGTCTGAGAACTGAGGTGTTGAAGCAACTGTATGTTAATGGATGTGAAGGTGGAGAGTATTTATACGGTGGAGATTGTGAAAAGGTGAGAGCGGGAATTTTGAAAGGATATGCTTTGGTTTGTGAAATTTTTAGAAAGCCGAAAGAACGACTGTTGATGAGTTTCCTAATCAACGGATGTACTGGTTCATAAGCTGAAGCCAAAGATCGTCATCTCCAACTGTGAGAAAGCCTCCAATATCCATGTGCCATGTGTTCGTAAATGCAATGACTAATGTAGTAAGTATCATCGAAGGAAAGAAAAGAAACCCCTAATTGGGGTACCCTCCAATCCTGTTGCGACAAGTGGCAACAAATAAGACCCCTATTTCGCCCAAAAATTTTGGCTGCCTCAGCCTTCAAGCTTCCCTCCATTTTGAATTTAATCATTTTGGATTATTTTGTATCATTTGAAAAAATAATTTTGATTTAACCATTTATTAATTTTCTTTTAAGTTACCACTAGATTTGTGCCCGCTCGATGCACGGAAATAAAAGCGATCAAAATGATTAATTTTGAATACGAATCAATAAAAGTGAATACTCCATCAATTCAAAAACTAAAGTCATTTGTAGTGAGGTTTCACAAAAAAAATGATTATATTATACTTATTTATGATTGGTAGGTGAAAGTGATGAGAGAGAAATAATTGTGATAAACATTTACTAGATAAGGATATAAATGAAAAAAGAATATTAATGACATCTTTAAACTTTAAAATGACAATAGTTTCGAAACAAAACCTAAAGTTTAAATGACTATAGTTTTGGAATCAATAGAGTAGAAGATAAAATTTATAAAATTTACATAAGAATACATATATTTGATCTTTAAGGTTAAAATATTTAGAAGAATAGAGCATCCGATTAAAACAGAATATTAATATATTAAGACGTTAAATTAAACTAAATTAAAGTTTTATATTGTGTGCAAAGTTCAAGCATTTAAATTTGAATTTGAATTTAAAATTAAACAGAAAAAAAGATTAAAGAAAAATTTCATGCAATGTTAAAATTTTACTTAAGTGATATTGCTAATCTCTTGTAACACCTAGATTTTTATTTTCCTCAAACTATTTAGTGGAATTAAAAACACATCCATGTAACTAAGTCTATCATCTATCCACTTAAGCATATCCATACATATTTATATACACCTATATATACTAATGCTTATACTCACTATAGAAGTTAACCTGGCATAATCCTAATTTAAGTTTATATTACATTTCCAGAGAGTTTACAAGTTCGACTAGGGTAGTCAATAGATACAAAATAGGGAATATGATTGCCTAAGATGTCTCAAAATAACCACTAGCGTCTCCTTCAAGCACTGAAGCCTTCCAAGTCAATATCACATGCAATATTGTAACCGTCACCTATATGTACATCATATAACTGAGTAACCATCGATATTGAAAATAAAATATACAATATTGCAGCCAGTCTAACAAGAAAACTCCCCAATAATAAACCCTACCAAACAATCACACAAGATGCATGAGATGACAATTTAAGGATGAGTGCATGCCAAGAGTTAATTAGTTAAGAATTGTTAATTTTTACTATGAACTAGTCCTCAAATCACTTGTAAAAGCATTTTTTTTTGTTCTTAAAGATTTTAACTAATTCTAAATCAGTTTCTTTGAAATTAATCACATTAGAAATTACTCATATAATTATATGATTGTTTAATTAATATGTTATACAAATTCACTAATAACCAATTAAGTCTCTATTAAAGTTTCAATATCAAATTAGTCCTTGAAAAATTTAGAAGACTTAAAAATTAGTTTATAACTGTAACACCTTGTTCCTTAAGGTTTTCTCCCCTCGGTCTAAAATCTTCACGGGTTCCACCCGATACGAGGTGCCCGACCTCAAAGGGATATTTTCCACTTCCAAGATATGAGAAGGATCAGAGACGTATTTCCGGTCTTTGGCCCTCTTAAGCCTTTCTTTGATACGCTTAACCTTATCGATTGTATCTTGCTCTAATTCCGGTCCCAATAGCAACTTCTCCCCGTTTTCAAACCAACATACCGGAGACCGACACTTTACGGTGCCATGTTGATGCTTGAATGGAAACTGTTATTATAGGCAAATTCTACCAGCGATAAGTATTTTCCCAAATCACCTCCTTCTTCTAACACACAAGCTCAGAGCATGCCTTCAAGTTTCTGAAGTGTCCTTTCGGACTGTCCATCTGTTTGGGGATGGTGTGAGGTGCTTAAATATAATCGAGTCCCAAAAGCTCTTTGCAATACTCCCTAAAAACGAGAAGTAAACTTGGGATCTCTATCCGATATAATGCTCACCGGTGCTCCATGCAGTTGGACTATCTCAGTTGGACTATCTCCCCGATATAAATCTTAGCATATTTCTCCACTAAATAAGTAGCCTTGACAGGCAAGAAGTGAGCCGACTTGGTTAATCTGTCTATTATAACCCAAATTGAGACGTATCATGCCAGAGTCCTGGGCAACCCAACAAAAAAGTCCATGGCTATAGACTCCCATTTCAATTTCGGAATGTCTAACGGATGGAGCGATCTGGATAGTTTTTGGTGTTCCACTTTGACCTTTTGGCAAGTAAGGAATTTGTATACGAATTCCGCAATTTCTTTCTTCATTCCCAGCCACCAGAACATTTTCTTCAAGTCTTAATACATCTTGGTAGCCCCCGGGTGCATAGGATCGTAGCTACTGTGATTCTCTTCTAACACCATTCTCTTAATGCCAACATTGTTAGGGACACACACCCTGCCCTTAAACAAAATCATACCCTCACTAGCTACGGAGAACACTTCTCATTCCTTAGACTCTTGAAGCTGATGATCATATCTTTGCGCTTCTCGGATTTGGTTTCTAAGTGCACTCTTCGCATCAACCTTGCACACTGAAAGGCTGGCACTATGGCAAGCTACATTTAAATTGAAATCTCTGAATTTTTCTAAGAGCTTCATCTGATGAACCATCATAGTTGATACGTGAAAAGACTTCCTACTAAGTGTGTCAATGATAAGTGCAAATTAGTTTGTTTTTATAATAAAGGATTTGCACTTATCTTCTCAAAAAATAACATGTTTTATGTAAAATTTGTCCTCTGTTCCATACTTTGTGAGTTCAAGAGTAAAAATGTAGAAATAATAATTTTTCTAACTCAAGAAATGTTTTTTCAGGTGCTTTGGAAGCAAAATAAGAAAGTCAAGATGCTGGAACATATAAGAGGCCAGCGCTCGAGCACCAGGCCAAGGATCGAGCGCTGGGAGCTAACTAGCATAGGATCCTCACTGCTAGTATAAATGCTTTGGTGCTCGAGTGCCACACTAAGGCTCGAGCGCCAGTATCCGTTGAGCATTGGATCCTTACTGCCAGAGTTATGAGCCTGGCGCTCGAGCGCTACACCAGGGCTCGAGCGCCAGACACATTAACCAGGCATTAAAGCTCATTTACCAGTGCATTAAAGGCCAGCGCTCAAGCGCTAGGAGGGCGCTTGAGCGCTAGAAACATGCTCTGTAGTGTTAGGAAGAGAGGGAATTGTAGAGAGAAAAACACTAAGTTACATTACATTAGTCAGAGTTCTAGTACTCTTAGGTTTTATTCTTGAAGTTCATGGCCTTGTTAGGCTAAGCTTTCCACCGGGATTGAATGTAATGACTTCATCTCTTGTTTCTTTCAATTACTAGTTGTATATTATATATGAATTGGAGTTCTTCTTCTGTTCTTCTTTTCTTGGTTTAGCTTCATCACCATTTCCATGTCTTAGTTTATTTGCATAGTTGAGAAACTTGTTTATTAATGGATTTGGAGAAAAAACTCTCATACTATCTTCTAGTCTAGAGATAGATGGAAATGCTTATGATTGCCAAAATACTCTGCTAATGCAAGACTTTGTACCTAGAGTGTCAAGAGATTGAGCTCTAGAGACTAGTGTTTTAGAATCAAGTGACAAAGATATTTGCACTTGTGATATTGAGTATGCATCTTTTCTTATAATATTAAACTTATATTGAAAGAAACAAGGTTAAGTAATGAAACTCGGTCCCAGGTGAATCTTTATTTTATTTGTTTAACATTTTACTATGTTTTTATTTTATTACTCATTCATACTTCAATATGTTTTTGACCCTCTTTCAACTCAATTCTTAATCAAATAATTTCATTGCTCCCTGAGGACGATACACATTTTTCCACTTTACTGAAACGAGTGAACCAAGTGAAGTTGTATTAAAAGGTTAACAAATTTCTGACACCGTTGCCGGGAATCACGGTAGTTTATTGTTAAGTTTTGAGTTGATTTGTAAAAATTGTGAATAGTAATTCTATTTGTAACTAATTGTATATTTGTACCTAACTCTCACCATTGTTCCAGTATTGTTGTATCCTTACTCGCAACAAAAGCCAAAGAGATAATTTAGTGTAGATTGACGAAATCGAAGCGTTTGCAAATCGAAAGTCTGCAATAAAACACCGAGAACAAAAGGAGGGAGAGAGTTCCTCAATTTTCTCTAGTAACTCTACACATTTTGTTACTTTTGTCATGGCTGAGGAAGTTCATAATCCGCCTAGGGTTGTCCTTGGTGACTACGCGATTTCTCAAGGTCCAAGGAATCGATCCGCTATAGTCTTGTCCCCCACAGCTCAGCAAATGCAGATTATGCCATATTGGTATAATCTCATTCTGACTAATCAGTTTATGGGGAAAGATCATGAGGATCCGCATAATTTCTTTGAGACCTTTTATGATCTTGTAGCGACTATGGGCTTCGATGAAGCAAGTGGTGAGGATGCCTATATGAAATTATTTCATTTAGCACTTATTGTTGATGCAAAGGAATGGTTCAAGACTCTTCCGAGTCAAAGTTTGAACACATGGAGTGAGGTTGAAGAAGCCTTTTGAACATGGTTCTTTCCTCCTTCTAGAATGATCCAAGTGCAATCTAAAATATCTGCTTTTATGCAGGGGCAAGATGAAGCATTTCACGAGGCTTGGGAAAGGTACCAAAGGTTGTTGAGAAAATGCCCGAATCATGGGTTGATCGATGTTGCAAAGCTGGATATAATTTGTGCAGGATTGAACCATCAATGGACAATCCATCTTACCGCAATTGCTGGACAGTCATTAAAAACCATTGATGTACCTACTGCAATGGAAATCATCACTTTTATGGCAGCAAGTGATAGAGCTGGTCATCAGTCTAGAAGCCAAGTCTCATAGCCCAAGGGTGTTCTTGAATTAAATTCTTCTCGTGCAATTTTGGCACAGAATAAGCTTATGACTCAGCAAATTGATCTCTTGAGTCAATCTATTACTCAATTGGTGCCAAAGCCGCAACAAGTTCAAGTATTGAACCAACAAGCTCAAGTAGGAGCATGTGAATTGTGTGGTGAAGCTCATTCATACACTCAATGTCCGCATGCCTCCGGCCAAAAAGATGAGGAGTTGAATTTTGTTAATAATCAGTCAAGAGGAAATTTCTTTTCTTCACCTTTTAAATCTAATGTTTCCAATGCTGGAATGCAAGGGTGGAAGAATCATCAAGGACAAAATCAAACGAACTAGAAAAATTCAACGAATTCATATAACAGGCCGCCATTTGTTCCATTGGTAGAGAGAACCATTAAATTGGATGATACCTTGGATAAATTTATCCAAGCCTCATTGGCTAATCACTAAAATAAAGAGGCTTTCTAGAAAAACACCGAGGCGTCTATCCGGAATCTTGAGACACAGGTTGGTCAAATCTCTAATCAACTGGCAGAGCTTACCACTACTCCTTTCTCCGCTAATACCACCACGAATCCAAAAGAACAATGCAAGTCCATTGTAACAAGGAGTGTTAAGGAGATTGGTAAAGGAATAGGGGATCATTTAAATGAACCCGAGTATGAAGAAGGAGGAATTGAAAAAGTAGCCATGAAGGAGGTAGAGAAGGAAAGTGAAAGTGAAAGAAGTGAGGAAAAAATAATGTAAATATTCAAAAAATTAAAAAAAAACCAAAAAGAAGAGTGAGGACAAGGAAAAGATGGATGGAGTACCTCAGGTGAAGGAGGTTCCTTATCCTATTCATCCATCAAAGAAAACGAAGAGAAAGCAATATGCTAGGTTTCTGGAAATTTTCAAACGGCTTCAAATAAATGTACCATTTATGGAAGCTATGGAGGAAATGCCCACATATGCCAAGTTCATGAAGGACTTGTTGACTAAAAAAAGAAGTTCAAAGATGAAACTGTGGAACTAGAAGCCAGGTGTAGTGCTATAATTCAAAAATCTTTGCCTCATAAGACCAAAGATCTGGGTAGTTTTACTATCCCTATTACTATTGGTGCCCTTCGCGTAGGGAAGGCATTATTGGATCTTGGTGCAAGTATAAACCTTATACCGTTATCCATGTTAAAACAGATTGGTGATTTGGAAGTGAAACCACTAGAATACTCTCCAATTGGCGGATAGGTCCTTAAAGTTCCCTTATGGAGTAGCAGAGGATGTTCTAGTGAAGATTGATAAATTTTTTTTTTCGGTTGACTTTGTCATCATGGATATGGAGGAAGATTTGGAGGTGCCTTTGATTCTAGGGCGACCTTTCATGAAAACGACGAGTCATTATCGATGTCGATAATGGTCAACTTAAGGTACGAGTTGAGGATGATGAGGTTAAGTTTGATGTATTGGAGGCCATGAAACACCCAAAGGAAAAATAGTCACCCTTTAGGGTGGATGTCATGGAGGAGGCATTTCTATTAGGGAAGCAAGAATTGTACAGTACAAACCCTTTAGAAAAAGCCTTAGTGTAGTCTTGTGCAAAGTTTTATGACTTGGAGGATGTCGAGATTGAAAAATGTTTGAGGGACCTACATACTCTTAAAGAGGAACCCATGAAAACATTCGTCCCGAAAGACTTACCAAAGCAGGAAAAGTCAGAAAATAAAAAGTTGGAGTTGAAAGTGTGGTCGTCTCATCTAAAATATGCATTTTTAGATAAAGGGGTAGGCAAGCCAGTTATCATTAACAATTCACTATCTTCTGCTCAAGAGGCACAACTCTTGGAGGTTTTGAGAGCCAATGAAGGGGCGATAGGATGGGAATTGACAGATCTTAAAGGAATAAGTCCTTCTTTCTGTATGCACAAAATACATATCGAAGAGGATTTTAAACCTGTTGCCCAACCTCAAAGGCGATTGAACCCAACTATGAAAGAAGTAGTGAGGAAAGAAGTCCTCAAGTTACTTGAAGCTGGTTTGATTTATCCCATCTCCGATAGCGAATGGGTAAGTCCAGTTCAAGTGGTCCCAAAGAAAGGAGGGACAACGGTAATTTAAAATGAAAAAAATGAATTAATCCCTACAATAATAGTGTCGGGTGGTGCATGTGTATTGATTATAGAAAATTAAATCAAGGCACCAGGAAAGATCATTTTCTTTTGCCTTTTATGGACCAAATGCTTGAGCGACTGGCTGGCCAGGCATATTACTATTTCTTGGAGTGATATTCTGGGTACAACCAAATTTTGGTAAACCCAGAAGATCAGGAAAAGACAGCTTTCACATGTCCATTTAGAGTTTTTGCTTATAAACGTATGCTGTTTGGACTTGGTTGAATGCTCGCCATTTTTTTGGATTTGGTTGAGAAATGTATTGAGGTTTTCATGGACGACTTTTCTGTCTTTCGGAAAAGTTTTGAAGAATGTTTGAACAATCTGAATATTGTGCTAGGAAGATGTGTTCAAACAAATTTAGTGCTTAACTAGGAGAAGTGTCATTTCATGGTAGAAGAATGGGTGGTTCTTGGTCATAAGATCTCGTCTAGAGGGATCGAGGTTGACAAAGAAAAAGTGGAAGTCATTGAAAAACTTCCACCACTCGTGAATGTTAAAGGAATACAGAGTTTCTTAGGACATGCCGGTTTCTACCGGAGATTTATAAAAGACTTCTGCAAGATTTCCAAGCCACTTAGTAATCTTTTAGTTAAGGATGTGACTTTCAATTTTGATTCTAAGTGCTTGGAGGCATTTGAGAGACTTAAGGAAAAAATGATTATGGCCCCAATCATAGTTGCTCCAAATTGGTCCTTGGATTTTGAGCTCAATTGTGATGCGAGTGACTATGTTGTTGGTGCCGTATTAGGCCAAAGAAAAGACAGAATTTTTCACCCAATACATTATGCTAGTAAAGTACTTAATGATGCACAGGTGAACTATGCAACTACAGAAAAAGAATTACTAGCTATTGTATATGGGTTGGAAAAATTTCGATCTTATCTTATCTTGAAAAAAAAATTACTAAAAATTCACCTCTAATCCTTACTTTGTGAGTTTAAGAGTAAATAGATAGTAATAATAAATTTTCTAACTTTAGAAATGTATTTTCAGGTGTTTTTGGAAACAAAACAAGAAAGTCAAGAAGCTGGAGCATATAACAGGCCAGCACTCGAGCGCCAGACCAAGGCTCGAGCGCTGGAAGCTGAGGAACATAGGATCCTTTTTGCCTGTGTGAATGCTCTGGCGCTCGAGTAACACGCCAAGGCCCGAGCGCCAGTATATGTTAAGAATTGGATCCTTTCTGCCAAAGTAATGAGCCTGGCGCTCGAGTGCCACACCAAGGCTCGAGCGCCATACGCATTAACCAGGCATTTAAGCTCATTTACCAGCACGTGTAAAGCAAGCGCTCAAGCGCCAGAAGGGCGCTCGAGCGCCAGACCCCTGCCCAAAACACCTAAAGACAGCTCTGCAAAAGTTAGGAGAGATATTGAATTGTAGAGAAATAAACTACAAAGTATAGTGCTTTAGTCAGAGTTCTAATACTTATAGGTTTAGTTTTTGAAGTTCTTTGCCTTGCTAGGCTAAGCTTTCCGCCGGGATTGAATGTAATTACTTCATCTCTTGTTTCTTTCAATTGTTAGTTTTATATTATATATGAATTGGAGTTCTTCTTCTGTTCTTCTTTTCTTGGTTTAAGCTTGATCACCTTTTCCATGTGTTAGTTTATTTACGCAGTTGAGAAACTGATTTATATATGGATTTGGAGATAAACTCTCGTAAAATCTTCTAGTCTAGAGATGGATGAAAGTGCTTATGATTACCAAAATACTCTGCTTAATGCAATACTTGGTTCCTAGAGTTCCAAATGATTGGGCTCTAGAGACTAGTGTCTTAGAATCAAGTGACAAAGATATTTGCACTTGTGACATTGAGTATACATCTTTTCTATAATATTTAACTTATAGTGAAAGAAACAAGGTTAAGTAATGAAACTCAATCCCAGGTGAATCGTTATCTCATTTGTTTATTTGTTTTTACCAAGCGTTTATTTTATTTTCCATTCACAACTTATTATGTTTTTGAACATTCTATCAACTTAATTCTTAATCGGATAAATTCAGTGCTCCCTGAGGACGATACATGTATAGTCACTATACTGAAACGAGTTAATCCTTTCCTGCTCTATTAAAAGGTTAACATCGAGCGCTGGCCTCTTATATGTTCTAGCATCTTGATTTTCTTATTTTTCTTCCAATCACCTGAAAACACATTTCTTGAGTTAGAAAAATTATTATTTCTACATTTTCACTCTTGAACTCACAAAGTATGGAACAGAGGACAAATTTTACATAAAACATGTTATTTTTTGAGAAGATAAGTGCAAATCCTTTATTATAAAAACACACTAATTTGCACTTATCAAACTCCCCCCAACCTAAGACTTTGCTTTTCCTCAAGCAATGTATCCCGAAAACAAACAAAAGAACCATGGCAAGTATGGGTTAAGGAAAGTGTGTCAAACTTCAATCTTCATAATATGCATGGAAAGAGTAAAGAGACACTTATGATCACCTAATTTACAAAAGCAACAGATCAGTTTATGACTTAAGTGCAAAGGAAATTGTAATCAACCATTGACAGAGGTTCACTCTCAAACCTTACATGGTGTCAATTTCGCTCCATTCCTCAATGTCACTTAACTTGAATTTTGTTTTTCATTTGCCATCAAACCATTTCACAAAATCAAACAATAAATCCAGAGGTCTTTTGAAAAGGTTGTAATGAGGCTCGGCTACAAAGAATCTTTGTTTTTCTAGTTACACAAAACAAGTTGGAGAATATATATTCATATACTTACAAGGTTCCCCCAACCTATTCTACACAACATGCTCGCCCCCATACTTCCTTTCAAGTGTTTCTTTTTCTTATTTTCCAAGGCACCTTCCAATTTATTTATTTAATTATTATTTTTTTCAAATATACACAAGGATGCCCAAGGATTTACACAAATACCAGAAACAATTGATTCATCTTCTAAGCCAATAGAATCATACATCATTTGTGTACCCATTATTCTTCCTAAACATATAAATATTTTTCTCCAACTCAAAGGTAAGGATAAAACATTGACATTGGTGTATTAGGGTTTAAGAAAGAATTCATGGCTCAAAGTGGGTACCAACAAAAGATGTGATTTAACAGGTAAGCTTTTTGGCTCAAACTCATTGAAGAAAACTATGCCTCTATCATTTTTATGTCTCAATTGATAATAGCAATTACAAAATAAAATAAAATTCATTCAAGATAACAAAGAGGACTCTCATGCAATTTTTGTGGGATTCACTCAACATACCAGGGTAAAAAGGCTTTAACCTTGAAAATAATTTTTCACAATTCCCAATGCACAAAAATCATCTCATGATCAGTTAACTTTCAAATCAGTATTTTTCACAATTCCTCTTTTCCCATCCATGCAATATCATAAAAACTTTCATTTGCACACAACCACAACCACACTAGCCATTGAAACAAACTACCATTTTATTTAATATATTTTTTTTCTTTTTTTTCAGAATTAAAGGAAAAAAACTTCAATAATTTTATTTATGAAAAGAATATAAAAAAAAAAAAGTTCAACAAGAGAAACCAACAGAAACTTCCCTATCAAATCAATGGATCATCCTCCTCCAAATAATCATTGATATTGCTATCCCCATAACCACCAAACCCATCATCTACCCCACTACCACCATTCCCTTAACCTCTCTCTCCAGCTACCTCGCCCGGTGGAATTGCTTGGTCCCCAGGCCATTCCATATGTGCAGCAAAAGCCTCCGGAGGCAGGAAAAATGTTTGGCCCGACAAAGAATGCTGAGCCATCAAATAGTGGGAGAGGTGAAGGCTAGTTAACCCCCGATGTAGGGTAGCAAATTGCTTGTCATTGTGATCAAGCCTTGTGCTAATGTGGCCCCACAAATCCTCCATTGTTCTCGGGGGAACTTGAGGTGGTGGTGCAGGCGGTGAATTCGGGTCCCTATCCGCACAGTTGTTTCGGAAATATTCTTGTCAATGGGCTCTCAGATTTTCTGGCTACGAACAATCGGAACCCCCACATCTTCACACAAGCTAGTGATGAGAGACGGGAATGCCAAACTTTGTTTCGTTCCAACCCATATACAGTGACCCTATAAGATAAGATCTAAATTTTTCCAACCCATATACAATTGCTAGTAATTCTTTTTCTGTAGTTGCATAGTTCACCTGTGCATCATTAAGTATTTTACTTGCATAATGTAATGGGTAAAAAATTCTGTCTTTTCTTTGGCCTAATACGGCACCAACAGCATAGTCACTCGCATCACAATTAAGCTCAAAGTCCAAAGACCAATTTGGAGCAATTATGATTGGGGACATAAGTCTCTCAAATGCCTCCAAGCACTTAAAATCAAAATTGAAATTCATATCTTTAACCAAAAGATTACTAAGTGGCTTGGCAATCTTGGAGAAGTCCTTTATAAATCTTCGATAAAAACCGGCATGTCCTAAGAAACTCCGTATTCCTTTAACATTCACGGGTGGTGGTAGTTTTTCAATGACTTCCACTTTTGCTTTGTCAACCTCGATCCCTGTAGACGAGATCTTATGACCAAGCACCACCCCTTCCTCCACCATGAAATGGCATTTCTCCCAGTTAAGCACTAAATTTGTTTGAACACATCTTCGTAGCACAATATTCAGATTTATTCAAACATTCTTCAAAACTATTCCCAAAGACAGAAAAGTCGTCCATGAAAACCTCAATACATTTCTCAACCAAATCCGAAAAAATGGCGAGCATGTATCTTTGAAAGGTTGCAGGCGCATTACACAGTCCAAACGACATACGTTTATAAGCAAAAACTCCAAATGGACATGTGAAAGCTGTCTTTTCCTGATCTTCTGGGTTTACCAAAATTTGGTTGTAACCCGAGCATCCATCCAAGAAACAGTAATATGCCTGGCCAGCCAGTCTCTCAAGCATTTGGTCCATAAAAGGCAAAGGAAAATGATCTTTCCTGGTGGCTTGATTTAATTTTCTATAATCAATACAGATGCGCCACCCGGTCACTGTCCTTGTAAGGATTAATTCATTTTTTTCATTTGCAATGACCATCATCCCCCCTTTCTTCAGAACCACTTGAACTGGACTTACCCATTCGCTATCGGAGATGGGATAAATCATACCAGCTTCAAGTAACTTAAGGACTTCTTTCCTCACTATTTATTTCATTGTTGGATTCAATCGCCTTTGAGGCTGGGCCATAGGTTTAAAATCCTCTTCCATATGTATTTTGTGCATATAGAAAGAAGGACTTATTCCTTTAAGATCTGTCAATGACAATCCTATCGCCCCTTCATTGGCTCTTAAAACCTCCAAGAGTTGTGCCTCTTGTTCAGAAGATAGTGAACTGTTAATGATAAATGACTTGCCTCCCCCATCATCTAAAAATGCATAGTTTAGATGAGACGGCAACACTTTCAATTCCAACTTATTTTTTTCTGACTTTTCCTCCTTGGGTAAGTCTTCCGGGACAAATGTTTCCATGGGGTCCTCTTTCAGAGTATCTAGGTCCCTCAAATATTTTTCAATCTCGATTTTCTCCAGATCATATAACTTCGCATGAGACTGCACTAAGGCTTTTTCTAAAGGGCTAGCATTGTACATTTCTTGCTTCCCTAATAGAAACGCCTCCTCCATGACATCCACCCTAAAGGCTGATTGTTTTTCCTTTGGGTGTTTCATGGCCTCCAACACATCATATTTCACCTCATCATCCTCAACTCGTACCTTGAGTTGTCCATTATCCACATCAATGATGACTCTTGCCGTTTTCATGAATGTCACTCTAAAATTAAAGGCACCTCCAAATCTTCCTTGATATCCATAATGACAAAGTCAACCAAAAAAACAAATTTATCAAACTTCACCAGAACATCCTCCGTTACACCATAAGGGAATTTTAATGACCTATCTGCCAATTGGAGAGTCATTCTAGTGGATTTCACTTCCAAATCACCAATCCGTTTTAACATGGATAACGGCATGAGGTTTATACCTGCGCCAAGATCGAATAATGCCTTCCCCACAGGAAGAGCACCAATAGTAACAGGGATAGTAAAACTACCCGGATCTTTGGTCTTGTGAGGCAAAGATTTTTGAATGATGGCACTACACTCGGCTTCTAGTTCCACAGTTTCATCTTTGAATTGTTTTTTTTTGTCAACAAGTCCTTCATGAACTTGGCATATGTGGGCATTTCCTCCATAGCTTCCATAAATGGTACATTTATTTGAAGCTCTTTGAAAATATCTAGAAACCTAGCATATTGCCTCTCCTTTGTTTTCTTTGATGGATCAACAGGGTAAGGAACCTCCTTAACCTGAGGTACTTCATCCATCTTCTCCTTGACTTCACTCTTTTTCTTTATTTTTTTATTTTTTTTCTTTATTTACATTATTTTTCTCCTCAAATGAACCCCTATTCCTTTACCAATCTCCTTACCACTCCTTGTTACAATGAACTTGCATTGTTCTTTAGGGTTCGTGGTGGTTTAGCAGAGAAAGGAGTAGTGGTAAGCTCTGCCAATTGCTTAGAGATTTGACCCACTTGTGTCTCAAGATTCCGTATAGACGCCTTAGTGGTTTTCTGGAAAGCTTCATTACTTTGATGATTAGCCAATGAAGCTTGGATAAATTTATCCAAGGTGTCTTCCAATTTGATGGTCCTCTCTACCAATGGAACAAATGACGGCCTATTAGATGAATTCGTTGAATTTTTCCAGTTCGTTTGACTCTGTCCTTGAGGATTCTTCCACCCTTGCATTCAAGCATTGGAAACATCAAATTTAAAGGGTGAAGAAAAGAAATTTCCTCTTGACTGATTATTTATATAATTTAACTCCTCATCTTTTTGGCTAGAAGCGTGTGGACATTGAGTGTATGAATGAGCTTCACCAGACAATTCACATGCTCCTATTTGAGCTTGTTGATTCACTACTTGAACTTGTTGAGGCTTTGTCACCAACTAAGTAATAGCTTGACTCAAAAGCTCAATTTGCTGAGTCATAAGCTTATTATGTGCCAAAATAACATCAGAAGAATTTAATTCCAGAGCACCCTTGGGCTTTGAGACTTGGCTTCTGGGCTGATGCCCAGCTCTATCACTTGCTGCCATAGAAGTGATGATTTCCATTGCAGTAGGTACATCAATGGTTGACCGTCAAATAGTTGCGGTAAGATGGATTGTCCATTGATGGTTCAATCCTGCACAAAATATATTAAGCTTCGAAACATCGGTCAACCCATGATTCGGGCATTTTCTCAACAACCTTTGGTACCTTTCCCAAGCCTCGCGGAATGCTTCATCTTGCCCCTACTTAAAAGTAGATATCTTCAACCACACTCCCTGTGTTCAAACTTTGACTTGTAAGAGTCTTGAACCATTTCTTCGGATCTCCAATAAGTGCTAAATGAAATAATTTCATATAGGCATCTTCAGCACTTGCTTCATCCAAGCCCATAGTCACTACAAGATCATAAAAGGTCTCCAAAAAATTATGCGGATCCTTATGATCTTTCCCCGTAAACTGATTAGTCAGAATGAGATTATACCAATATGGCTTAATCTCCATTTGCTGAGCAGTGGGGGACAAGACAATAGCAGATCGATTCCTTGGACCTTGAGGAATCACATAGTCACCAAGGACTACAAACCTTGCCAGATTAGGAACTTCCTCAACCATATTAAAAGTAGCAAAATGTGTAGAGTTACTAGAGAAATTTGAGGAACTCTCACCCTCTTTTTGTTCATAGTATTTTATTGCAGACTTTCGTCTAGCAAATGCCTCGATTTCGTCAATATACACTAACTTTTCTCTTTGGCTTTTGCTGCGAGTAAGCATACAACAATACTCGAACAATAGAGAGAATTAGGTACAAATATACAAATTCTTACAAAAAGAATGACTATTCACAATTCTTACAAATCAACTCAAAACTCCAAATACACTACCGTGCTCCCCGGCAATGGCGCCAGAAATTTGTTAACCTCTTAATGGAGCTGGAAAGGATTAACACGTTTTAGTATAGTGACTATACGTGTATCATCCTCAGGGAGCACTGAATTTATCCGATTAAGACTTAAGTTGATAGAATGTTCAAAAACATGATAAGTTGTGAATGAAAAATAAAATAAACAATTCGTAAAAACAAATAAACAAATGAGATAACGATTCACCTGGGATTGAGTTTCATTACTTAACCTTGTTTCTTTCACTATAACTTAAATATTATAAGAAAAGATGCTTACTCAATGTCACAAGTGCAAATATCTTTGTCACTTGATTCTAAGACACTAGTCTCTAGAGCCCAATCTCTTGGCACTCTAAGAACCAATTCTCTCATTAAGTTGAGTATTTTGGAAATTGTTCCATCATGCTTTTGGAATGGTGGATTTGGCCTCCAATCTAGTCTCCGGTGCGGTGGTTTGGCTCCTTCGGTCACTCACCTTGGCGGTGAGGGGGGTACCTGCAAGCACTCCGACGATCAAGTTAGCTAAGTGTCACATGTAATGGTTCTCAGATATTGAGTAATGAATAGCGTACCAAATGAAGATGAATCACAGGTATTTATAGTGCCAATTGGGTCACCAAGGTCAAACCTGTCACTGTCACACTTCCGTGAATTGCGGCGGTAAGTACGGATCTGTAACGGTCTCTACGTGGGGGTGGTATCCTTTGAGCTCTAAGTCGGGTGTCCATGTCGTGGGAACACGACATGGCACCGATGGCTTAGGTCACCCACGTGAGACCTGCACGTGTCCTTCCCGTGGGTTAGGTCCATAACAGTTGCCCCCGAGTCTAGGGCATGTCGTTTGACATGCCGTTGACTTCTGACTACGACCCGACCTGGCGACATGTAGTCCTCCCGAGTCGTTGCTGTTTTGAATTCTGTTTGTCAGTTCTGACTTTAACACGTGTCTTTGTGGTATTGGCCCTGACCCTTCGTGGGCCGTGCCCATCATTATTCAGTGACATCAGGCCTGTGTGCATTAATTATGCCCCACGCCGTCACTTCTTCTTCACGCTTTGTCTTCCCTTTCTCTTTCCTTCCCTTTCTCTTTCCTTCCCTTTCTCTTTCTATAAATATTCGTTCTTTTGACCTAAAACTCTTCTCTGTATCCCAGTTTCTCTCTGTGTAAAAGCTTTCTCCCTGCTCTCGCTATCAACTTCTCCCTTTCTTTGCTGTTTTCTAGCCATCTTCAGTCCTTTCTTCTTCAACACTTCCAGGTATCTTTCTTCCTCCTCTGTTCAGTTTTCTTGTGTGTTTTCTTTTTATTTTTCTTAACATGTCTACTCCTGAGAGACCTATTAATTTTACCCAAAAGAAAGCCTTTCTGGGGAAGTTGGAAATTTCGTTGGTTCCCCTTCTGGGCTTGAACCATGTGATGGTAGTGATCATCACATTTCCACTCCCCCTTCAACCTCTGGGTCTGACCAAGAACCTTTATTTGAAGCCTTTGGGGAGTTCACTCCTGGTATTCCCCAACTCATCCACTTCTCTGGGGCGCCATTTTCTGAATCTGTCCCCCTACCCTTAAGGTATGGTGTTGGCAAGTATGATTATGACGAGTCATCTGAGGGCAGTAACGATTCCATAACATCAAACTTACATCCTCTTGCCCCCTTGTTAGTTTGCTCTACGTCTGAAACTTCTAGTTTTAATTCTTCTAATAATTCATCTAAATCTTCTGATTCAAATTCTTCTAACCCTCTTTTTGTCCCTCCTGTTTCTGTTGTAGAACCCATGTCGGTGTCATCTCCCATGTTGGGTTCATAGTCGCCCTCGACTTTGGCCCCAGCTCAAGCTGTCAGGAAACCTTCTAAGAGTAAGGCTCTAGAACGCCGTCGGCAAAAATTCCATCAATGGTATGGCCCGCCTAAGGAAGCCGCCAAGATAGAAGTCCCCAAAAAGCTTAAAGGCATACGGAATCTGAGAAGGATGTACTGGATTAACCACGACATTCTCCAAGTTCCGTCTGGACTTACCACAACTTTAAAATTCCATGTCGCCGATGTCGAATTCCGGGATGTTATGCACTTCCCCGGCGTAACCCCGAAAGAGGACGTACCTTCTGGTCCAGTCATGCTGTATAAAGCGGAGCGCGTGGATCCCAATGAAAGCATTGGATCCTGTCCTCGCCAAGGCGCTTCCGACTTCCTGATGGTCTACGACTGCTTCTTCTAGATGGTTCGTCTTGGTTTTCCTTTCTCAGTTTTCCAAGTCAAAATTCTTAACTGACTTGATGTCGCTCCCTCGCAAGTTCACCCCAACGCCTGGGGTTTTATCAACACCTTCGAGATTTTCTGCTGGGCCAACAACTGGGAAGGCTCCAGCAATCTCTTCTTGTACCTTTTTGCCCTTTACCACCTCTCAGACTTTGGATTCATCTCCTTCCGCCAAAGGAAAGACCACTTTTCTTTTAGCTTTATGAAGATTCCTTTCCAACCTTCAAAGACGCTTATTTCAAGGTTTTGTACACGGGAGATGAATTCCCCTTCTGGAGTGGTCCTAACGACTTGCCCCTATTCCCACTCTACTGGTCATATGAGCACTACCTCCGGGAGACAAAGTCATATATCACTGATGGGGCCTCCCTACTGGATTCTGACCATATCGTGATTGCTGGGCTCCGAGAATTTACCGGCAAGCACGGGCTCATCAGATGCAAGGTCGTGATCCAGGGTCGTTGTATCATTGTGCTGATACCATGGGTAATTTTGTCCTGGACAACTTATTATTTCTTCTTGTCGTTAGGAATATATTGACTATGTTGTTTCTATCATTAAGAATATATCGGTTACTCTGTTGTTTTTGCTTTCAACTGCCATCATGTCTGGATATGCCCAGTTGATGAAGAAAACTGGCGGTATGACCAAAAAGGGGAAGAAGGAGTCCCCCGCCCAGAACCTGGTACGTGAGCTAACCACCGACCACGGGGTTCAATCTCCTGGGGCATCTCAAGGTCTAGGTGCGACTATTGATGATGTCGTGGCGGCTTCGCCTGAAGTTCAGGCAGAAAAAAAGAGGAAACTCATCCTCCGCAACCACCAAAAGTCCCCAATCCCTGCTGTCCAGGAGTTGGAGGCAATCCAATCTGCTCCTCACAACGAGATATCTATCTCGGATGATGAAGAAGCAGAGACCGTTGGAGTTGCCCTAGTGCGGAAAAGAGGTTAAATAATTAACGTCTTAAAGACTTGTTAGATTCTGAGAGTCTCTTGATTTACGATGCTAATGTCCCTTGTTGATTTCAACTTATGTAGGAGCTGCCCTTGCCGCCCCTACTACGGGATCATCTTCATCCTCCCAATGGGAAGGCTTCCAAGCCCCCATTGTTTCATTTCATCACGGGGAGTTCTTCAAGGAGCTCCTTCGCTCTGCGTTGAAGGTATTTTTGCTTTTCCTTAAGCCACATAGTTCTCTTTTCTTTTTTCTGTTGTCCTTCAATACTTGATTGATGTCGTTTTTCCTTCCGCAGGCCAATGTCGGGGAAGCCCTTGGCTCGATGTTCTGTCAATCCGCCCTGCTGAAGTTCTTCCACGAGGAGCTAGAGAGGCCCAACCCCGTGGCTGACCTAGAGAAGAAGCTAGGATAGGGAATTACCTCTTCCACTACAAAATGGTAGTTTGAAGTCTTCTTTGTACTGGCGAGTTTGGAAAGAATGTCTGCCCATGCATTCTCTTCCCTTGGTATATGTCGGATTTCAAATTTAGACAACCCCACTATGGCATCCCGTACTTTGGCGATATATTTCTACATTATGAGCTCTTTCGCCTAGTATTCTCCCTTAATCTGGGACACCACCAACTTTGAATCTGAGCAGATAGTTATCGCGTTTGCCCCTAATTACTTGGCCATCCGTATTCCAGCCAGGCAGGCTTCATACTCTGCCTGATTGTTGGATGCCGGAAAGTCGAATTTTAGAGAATATTCAATTTCCAGGCCCTCTGAGTTTTCTAGTATCATCCCGGCATCACATCCCTTAGTGTTTGAGGAGCCGTCGACGTATATCGTCCGCTCCTCGGGATGGTTCTCCCCGGGGTGCGTCATTTCAACAAAAAAGTCGGCTAGGACCTGCGCTTTGATCGCAAGTCATGGTTCATATGATATGTCGTACTGATTTAATTCAATTGCCCATGAAATCATCCTTCCTGCCAAATCTGGCTTGTGCAAGATCTGCCGTATTGGCTGGTTGGTTCTGACTAGAATCGGGTAGCGTTGGAAGTATGGGCGCAACTTCCTAGAAGCTATTAATAACGTGAAAGCTACTTTTTCAAGTCGTTGATAGTTCAATTCAGCCCCCTGCAAAACTTTGGAAACAAAGTAAATTGGGAATTGACCTTTACCTTCTTCTCGCATCAATACGCCACTTACGGCTTCATCAGCGACCGCAAGATAGAGTATCAAAGTGTCACCCCCCATTGGTTTTGTTAGGACAGGAGAAGATGCCAAAGAGATTTTAAGTTCTTGGAATGCGTCTTCACATTCTCGAGTCCATTCGAAGGAATCTTGTTTCTTCAGAACTTTAAACATAGGGAGGCAGCGTTTTGCTGAAGCTAGGAGGAAATGAGATAGAGCCGCAATCCTCCCCATGAGTTGTTGCACGTCCTTGACCGTCTTCTGTCATGTCGAGAATTGCCCGACATTTGTCCAGGTTCCCCTCAATGCCGCGACTTGTAAGCATAAATCCCAGAAATTTGCCAGCTTCCATGCCAAATGTGCACTTTAGAGGGTGAAGTCGTAAGTTGTACTGCTGTAGGCATTGAAAAATAGATTCCAGGTCCTTAGACGGATCTTCACTATCTTTGGTTTTCACAATCATGTTGCAATGTATACTTCAACCTCTCTGCCTCTCATCTTGGCAAACACTTTATCCATCATTCTCTGATATGTCGCCCCTACATTCTTTTAACCAAACGGCATCACATTATAACAGAATACCCCGAGATCAGTGATAATAGCAGTTTTATCCTGATCTTCGGGAGCCATGGGAATCTGGTTATATCCAGTGTAAGCGTCTAAAAAAGAAAGATATTTATAACCCGTCGAGTTATCTACCAATTTGTCAATGCAGGGCAGTGGGAAAAGATCCTTTGGGAAAGCTTTGTTTAGGTCTGTGTAATCTGTACACATTCTCCACTTTCCATTCGCCTTCTTTACCATCACGACATTGGACAGCCAATTAGAGTATTGTACCTCGCGGATGAATCTCGCATTTAACAATTCGTTGACCTGTTTCTCGATAGCTGTCATCCTTTCTTGGCCCATTCTTCTCTTTTTCTGGGCCACCGGCTTGGCTCTTTCCCTTATTGCAAGTCGATAACAGCAAAACTTGGGATCTACACCCGGCATGTCCGAGGCGACCCATGCAAAAATATCCTTATTATCCTGCAAGACTTTAATCATATTTTTCATAACATTAATAAGTAAGTTTTTTCCGACCTTGACTACATTTTCGGGCTTACTACTGACTTGTATTTCCACTGAGTTGCCTTCAGGTTCAGGTCGCTCATGTTGTAGCTCTCCCCTTGGATGTAAGTCCGTAATCATGACCGTGGCATCACGCCTAAAGAACTTTTGCTTTCCCTTTACTTCTTTTTTCCGTACATCTTTATCCTCTTCCTTTTCCTCAGTGAAACGGTTTTTGTTATTGTAAGGTTCTCCAAGTAATAAAGCTGTGCCTCAAGGCCCTTTCCTCAGACAGTGACGATGTCGTCTCTGTCTCCAGGGAACTTCATTGCCATATGTAAGGTCGAGACCACAGCTCCTAGAGCATTCAAAATCGGTCTCCCTAGAATGGCATTATACGCTGATGGGCAGTCCACGACAAGGAATTTTACTTCTACCGACCTGCTCCCACCACGACCTGAAAAAGTTACTTTCAACTTTTTGTAGCCCTTAGGGGAGATAGTGTCCCTTGTGAAGCCTATCAAATTCCCTTTGTGAGGGATCAGGTCTATCTCTGTTAGGCCTAGTTTCTGGAATAGATCCCAAAACAAGATGTCGGCTGAAGTCCCTTGGTCTACCAATAACCTTTTTACCTCGTACCCTGCCATTCTGGCCATAATAACCAGGGGGCATTAGACCCGGTTCCATCTGTAGGTAGGTCGTAATCTGTAAACGCCAAAGTCACTCTTCTCATGGCCTTCACAGCCATGCAATGGTCCTCTGCATCACGAGATCGCTTTCTCGATGGCTCCGCGGGTTCCACCTGATCTAGGCCCCCAGCGATCACATTAATGACTTTTTTCGAAGCTGTGTTTTCATGTTGTTGCGGACTCCAGGAGGTATAAGCAACCACTTGCCCTTCTTGCATAAGGACACACCCCATGCCTTGCTTAGATGCATCACAACATACTTTGAAATTCTTTGTCAGATTAGGAATCACCAACACCGGTGTCGTCATCAACTTTTCTTTCAATGACTGAAAGCTCTCTTCACAGTTGGCATCCCATATAAACGGAACACCCTTCCGAGTCAATTTAGTCAAGGGAATAGCAGTAAAAGAAAATCCCTTGATAAATCATCTGTAGCAGCTAGCTAAACCAAGGTAGCTACGGATTTTAGTGCAATTAGTCGGTCTCTCCCATTTCAACACAGCCTCTACTTTGCTTGGGTCCACAGCTACCCTGACTTTGATCAATCACATTGCCAAGAAATTGGACTTCATCTAACAAAAATTCACACCTGTCCTGTTTGGCGTACAACTGTTTCTCTCGGAGTATTCCTAACACCAATCTTAAATGCTCCTCATGTTCTTCGACAGTCTTGGAGTAAATGAGAATATCATCAATAAAAAGCACAACAAACTTGTCTAAATATAGGCAGAATATGTGATTCATATAGTCCTTTAATAAATCCATCCATCGTCTTTTCCTCATATTCAACTCCTATTGATTAAACAAATACTTTAGGCTTTTGCAGTCATTGAACACTTCAAATGTGACTCCCTACAGGTATTGCTGCAAAACCTTTAATGCAAACACCACTGCGTCTAGTTCCAAGTAATGTGTCAGGTAATTAATTTCATGAGGTCGTAGTTGTCGGGAGGTATAAGCAACCACCTGCCCTTCTTGCATAAGGACACACCCCAAGCCTGGCTTAGATGCATCACAATATACTTTTAAATTCTTTGTCAGATTAGGAATCACCCACACCGGTGTCGTCATCAACTTTTCTTTCAATGACTGAAAGCTCTCTTCACACTTGGCATCCCACACAAACGGAACACCCTTCTGAGTCAATTTAGTCAAGGGAATAGCAATCAAACAAAATCCCTTGATAAATCATCTGTAGTAGCCAGCTAATTCAGGGAAGCTACGGATTTCACTGACATTAGTCGGTGTCTCTCATTTCAACACAACCTCTACTTTGCTTGGATCCAACGCTACCCCGTCTTTTATTAATCACATGGCCAAGAAATTGGGCTTCATCTAACCAAATCTTAAATGCTCCTCATGTTCTTCGACAGTCTTGGAGTAAATGAGAATATCATCAATAAAAACCACAACAAACTTGTCCAAATACAATCGGAATATGCGATTCATATAGTCGTGTAAAAACTCCATCCATCGTCTTTTCCTCATATTCAACTCCTTCTGATTAAACAAATTCTTTAGGCTTTTGTGGTCATTGAACAAAATCCCTTGATAAATCATCTGTACTAGCCAGCTAAATCAAGGAAGCTACGGATTACAATGCAATTAGTCGGTCTCTCCCATTTCAACACAGCCTCTACTTTGCTTGGGTCCAAAGCTACCCTGACTTTTATTAATCACATGGCCACGAAATTGGACTTCATCCAACAAAAATTGACACCTGTCCTAATTGGCGTACAACTGTTTCTCTCAAAGTATTCCTAACACCAATCTTAAATGCTCCTCATGTCCTTCGACATTCTTGGAGTAAATGAGAATATCATCAATAAAAAACACAACAAACTTGTCCAAATACAGTCGGAATATGCGATTCATATAGTCCTTTAAAAACTCCATCCATCGCCTTTTCCTTATATTCAACTCCTTTTGATTAAACAAATACTTTAGGGATTTGTGGTCATTGAACACTTCAAATGTGACTCTGTACAAATAGTGCCGCCAAACCTTCAATGCAAACACCACTACGTCTAGTTCCAAGTCTTGTGTGAGGTAATTAATTTCATGAGGTCTGTGAATACCCAATTTTATCTTAATCCTAATAATATTAATTTTGTTAATAGTTAGGATAATTAGTGTGAATACTAAATTTAATCCTACTACTAATAATATAATAATGATAATTAGTCAATTAATTGATTAGTTGTTAATAATAATAAAAAAAGTGAGAGAAGGGAAACGAGAAAGAAAACGTCAAAAGCTTAACAGAAAGGGAATATATTATTATTATCATTGTTACTTGACTTAGTCAAGTATTTGTTTTTAAAAATAATAATAAATAAATAAATAAGTAAATAAATAAAAGACATAAAAGAAAACACAGTGCTGAGCAGTTAGTTATAAATAATAATAATAATAATTATTATTATTATTATTATTATTATTATTATGATTGTCATTATAATTATTAGCCAAGAAGTTTTCAAAAAAGAAAAAAAGAGAGAAAAAGAAGGAAACATAACAAGAAGTGGAAGTACAGTTATTCTCTGCTAATTGAAAATGCCAAGAAATTAGGATGAGTAGTGGAGACATGGGTATGTTTATGTTGATTAAGAGATAAGACTTTAATTCTCCCTATAAAAAAGTCATATCTTGACTCAGAGAAGAGAGAGGTTTTTTTTATCGTAAAAAAGAATAGAGCAGAGAGAAATCAAATACTTCAGAAATTTATTTTAAAGAGTGAAAAGAAGGAATTCACTTTCATTCAAGAGAAAAATACAAGCAAGATTGCGACTAATCTTCACAAGTAAAACCATTTTGTTATTGTCGTATTTAAATTTTCCTTCTAGTTTATGTTTGTACATTTTATTTATTAAAAAAAATTCATTTGTTTATTACCTAAATTAGGAGAAGAAATATATGTAATTTCATAATGACAATAACAACCCTCACCTTCTCTCTTCAACATAATCTTCATTATTGTCTCCTAAAAAAAATTTTCTCCCAGGAACCTTAATGTGATTTTCATCATTCTTTTTCTATTTGTTTTTTTCTTGTGTTTGTGTTTAGTTTTTGGTTTATTTTATTTCTGGGTCTATTCATTTTTTTTGTGTTGTCTGTTTCTGTTTTGCGTTTTTGCTGTTTGTACCGCCCTGCATTTTTGTTGTGTTTTTTTACTTTCGGCACCTCAACATTTTTAGGTATGCTGTATTATTGTTTTTTTTTTGCTTTCGGCACCAATCATTTTTTTTACTTTTGACACCCTCAACCTTTTTGTCTCTTGTGTTGTCTGTTTCTGTTTTTTTTTACGTTTTTGGTGTTTAAACCGCCCTACATTTTTGATGTGCTGTGCATGAACTTTCACTTCTTTTTTTTTAGTTTTGGCACCTCAATTTTTTCCAGGTATGCTGTGTTTTTATTTTTGCTTTCTGCACCACTTGAGATATAAAATACATGATCTTTGGGTCTGACTGAGTTGCTATTGCTTTCTTCAGATTCAAGTTGGGTTTACTGAGTAGTCTTGTGCTAACTTAAGCCTAATTTTTTTTTGATTATTTTATTTATTTATTTATTACTATTATTACAATTATCGTAAATTTCAAAAAATTATGAACGATGATTCTTGATCTGACTGAGTTGCGAATGCTTCCTTCAGAGTCAAATTGTCGAGTTTGGGTTTACTGAGTAGCCTTGTGCTAACTTAAACCCAAGTGTTTTCTTAATTAATCTTCTTTAAGTTGTAAGTCTTTAAGAAAAAGGAATATATGTTTCTCTTAAAATCTGAATGAGTTGTGATTGCTTCCTTCAGATTTTGGGTTCAAGTGCTGACTTGAACCCGCCCCTTTTCAAAATCAATCATTTTCAAAAAACCTTAAGAACTACGTGGCTTTGATTCCACTACTAAAAATCGCTTAATTAGCTTCATATCATTTCCGAGGGCCCGTGGCCGACGGAATTTGCGTGGGCCTAGCCCACGGAAAACTGACGGAAACGGAAAAAAAATCAAGGAAAGTGATTTGCGACGGCCTAGCCGACGCTAATTTTTGCGTGGTCTTGGCCGCCGGAAAAAAGGCGCCAAAATCAAAGTATTTCCTGCGTTGCGTTGGAAAAGGCCCTCGCAAATTCAAATATTTGCGTGGGCTAAGGCCCTCGAAAAATTTGCTCATTATTGAGTTGGGGGACTGCCACGTGTCCATATTTGCGTGGGCCATGGCCCTCGGAAAAAGGCCCTCGCAAATTCAAATATTTTAATTACGTATCCACTTTCCCTTGCCCTAACCTTCTCCGAACCCTCTCTGGCAGATCCACCCTCTCTCGCCGCTGCGCCTTGCGTCGTCATCCCAGTCGCCGTCAACCGCGCTGCCTCGCCGTCCCACCGTACCTCTCTTTCTCTCCCTTCTTTGTCCCTCCTTACTTTCTCTCCCCATCGCACCCTAAACCCTCCACTGCGGCAACCCACAACCGCGGCCACCCTCCACCGCGGACACCCACCACCGCACCCCTAAACCCTCAACTTTGGCCCCCGCGGGAATGGTGAACGCTGCAGTAGCTCGTTTCGTTGTCGGCATTATAGGTTAGTTCATTCTCTTTGTGATTAGCAACATGTATTGCATTATCACGTGATCAATTTTTTTTGCATTTTGATTTTCGTTGATTGTGCGTGTGTGATTTTGTAAGGTGATTCTAGACAGAAAAATTCCACTTCATCAGTTCTAGTTGTTCTACCTCAATCAATTTGTGCATTGAAAAAAAGAAAACGGAGAAAAACAATTTGATCGGTTAGAGTGAATAATCTGATCAGTGTTTGCTTTTTTCTGTGCAAGCAATGTCATCTCTTTCGGCCTAATCTGATCAAAACTTTGTATTTGGAGTCTAATACACTTTTCATGAAGTGAAGATTACGAATTCAAAGTCTTATGGGTGGCAAGTTTGATGGTTATATTATGCAGCTTTTGCTCTACTTCCATGTGATAGTTTTGTTATTTAATGATGTGTTCTTGAGAAGAAAAAAAATCTTAGGGAAGCATAATGGGGATCAACGCTGAATGCTGTACAGCTGTAGTATTTTTTTTATTTGTTTGTTTAATTTAACTGGAAATGTGGAAACTGAAATATTATTTATGTTGAATAGGAGAACAGTATGTTTACACTATTTGTAGTTCTCTATCCTAGTGTTTACAGGGAAACCAAAGTAGCGAATTTGCTGTCCTAAATTAAGGAAATAAGGCATTGTGCATTGTGCTTATATTTTTTAAATTGATATGCATTGTGCATTGTTGGTGTTCCTCATTTTGGTTCTGTGCTGTTCGATATAGTACCAATCATGTGCTTCACCAATAGCTTATGAAGATATAATCTGATTTTGTAACGTGATTCTAGACACAAAATTTCCACTTCATCACTTCTAGTTGTTCTACCTCAATCAATTTGTGGATTGAAAAAAAGAAAACAGAGAAAAACGATTTGATCGGTTAGAGTGAATAATCTGATATCTCACTCGTTCTTTGTTTACTCTGTTCTTTTTCTGTTTTCCCTTAGATGCATGAATGTTGAAAAATAATATGTATACTCACACTTTCCTTCCAAAATCAACTAACGTTGAATTAATATATATTTTTCTTGCATATAAATATTTTATTATGTATATATATAATCGTACTAAATTAATGGAATCTAAGTAAAATTGTTCAAAAATTTTTTTTCCTTAAAGAGCTAATTAATTTCTTGCTAGATATTGAAAGTTTAAGTGTATTAGTTCCAAAATTGGGAACCATGTGTAGTTTAAGTGTATTAGCTTAAAATAATATTCTAGTATTCCATTTGAAATTTATTCTCCATGTTTCTTGTTATTCAATTTCTGATGTGCATGCAGACAAGAAGGTTTATGTGCAGTTTCTCTTCATGGTGGTCGCAATCAGAGCGAAATAGAGGCTGCCTTGCATGATTTTGGAAGTGGCTCCACCAGTATTTTGGTAATTCCTCGTAAATTTCTAGAGCATAATACTCAAAATTTTATCAATACATCATTTTTCTTCTTTAGCCTTCCTTCCCTTTAATATGTTTTCATGACTTGTTGCAAATCACAAATAATGTATTTGGATTGATATGCAGTTGTTGAGAAAATATTGTAGAGAATTATGCTGAGTCCAGCTAAGCTAGCCTTTGCTGCTTGTAGTTCCTTTATACTTCTTGTACTTCTTATTTACGTATTGCTTGGTCAACCACTCTCTCTAAGGAAACCAATTTAATGTTACCAACTTGTAAGATTAAACTAGCAAGCTACGATTGAATGCCAAATTTGAGTTTAAAGCTTGATACAGAATTAAGTACACATCATGCTCTACTAAAGTCAGATAGTTAGATAAATTTTACTAGAAAAAAATTCAGGTTAGAGGCTAGAATTTAAGTCCCCCTCCCGCCTCCCCACCCAATGGTTTTCTCTTGAATTTGAAATCCATTACTTTTAAAAGAGAACAAATATATATCACTTGAATGTATTCTGTGCAAGAAATTTGATCTGATTAATTTAATTTTGTCTGTTTATTTTAATGAAGAAATTGATTAACAAATGAACTAAATTTTCATTAGTCATATTTTCCGTTGACATTGAATTTAATATGAAAGCTTCTAAAATATGTCCAACTAAGTTATCAAACTTGAACCGTAAGGTATCTCAATTTCCTTCATGCATAAAATCAATGTTGGGCACTGAAATTTGTCGTTCATAAAATATGTCCACTAGCTAAGCTAGCCTTGCTATTCTGGTACTTCCTTTTTCCTTCTTGTAATTCTAGTTGAAAATTGAATTTCCAACAAATTTTGTATAAGTACATTAAATAAACTGGGATTTTTTTCCACTTACCATAATGATTAAACACTGGAACCATATCATGCAGGTTGCCACTGATGTAGCATCTCGTGGCTTGGAGGTCACAGGAGTGTCGCCATGGGCTACTTGGTTACTGAATTTTATCTGTGTAATCCAATAGGAAATGATTGTCTGAAAACATACTAGGATTTTCCGTAGTTAGTGGATTGCCATTTTGCTACTGCTATGTTGGCATCTCATTTGCCTTGTATTTTTTAATCAAATGGGATCAATAGGCCTTGTATGATAATTCCTATGTTATGTTTTATGAAACTTTTGAATTTTGATTTATGAAGTTATATATGTTCTGGATTTGATCTATTTTATATTATGTTGTTTTATGATACTTTTGTATTTTGATTTTTTAATTTTATGAATTTATATATTAGTTCTTAAACTTATTAGGCAGGTTTATATTTGTGAAAATAAAAATAAAATTAAAAAAAATTGCGAGGGCCTAGCTCACGCAAATATGTGTCCTGTTTTGTTCTTCACTTTGCGAGGGCCAGAAGCCCTCGGAAATTTGCGAGGGCCAAAGCTCTCGCAAAGTTGATCCTTTGGCATGAATTTTGGCACCTGTTACCGTAGGATTTCTTACTTCGAGCATTTTTCCGTCGGCCCCGTGGCCGACGGAAAGCCGACAGAAATTAGCATTTTGCAAGGGCTTTTTTGTTTTTTCAAGGGCTTTTAGCCCTCGCAAATAATTGTTTTTCTTGTAGTGTTCCTCCCCGAGCCGAGGATACGTAAGAGCGGGAACCAAACCTGTCGAGCCTAAATAAATAAAAAAATAGTTTTCCTCTCGTTAATAAATAAGTGTAAATTTTGTTTTGAGTGATATTAAATATTTTTAAATTAAAAAATTTTTGCACAATTAATTAGAAGGTAACCCCTTACTTAGCGGACGTCGTAGGGTGCTAACACCTTCCCTACATGTAATCAACTCCCGAACTCATTCATGGTTTCAAAGACCTTCTTTTTAAGTTTTTCCGAGGTTTTCTTTAATAAATCTCGGTGGCGACTCTGTTGTTTAATTTATCGCCATCCCCGCCGCAACCCCGGTTGCGACAGATGGCGACTCCACTGAGGATTTTCTGAGAGTCAAGCCCAATTTAATTAATTGTACAATTTTTTTTTAGCCTTTAAAATATTTATTTCACTCCTCTTTTATTTGTTTATGTTTCTTTTCTCTTGTATGTATATATATATGTGTAATTTATAGCTATGGGTAATCTTATATAATACTATATGTGTGATGAACCATAGGATAGAGAATTCTTGTACATGTTTGGTTTATTTTGTAGGTTAGTTGTATGATAGGAAAAGGGTAGTATGCTCTCGCACATCCTACATTATCCTCACACACGTTTTGGACTCTGTACCCGAGCCCGTGCTACCCTAGGATTAGGAGGGGGCTAGGCAGATGTCACTGAGGGGCCTCGTGCTCACTTGGCAGTCGTTTAATCTCCGCTCAGATTGTAACAGTGACTCATGGTCATACTGAGAGGGTCATCCCTACTTATGACTATGCATGAACTGTGACCTTATCATACTGGAAGGCCAATCTGGGGACCTTTTATCAGTTAGATTCGCCCTTAAAACTTGCACTAATAAAGGAATTGTGGCCTCCCGATAATAAGGTCTTGACTTTAGAAATATTTCGCTGTAAGAAATTACCAAAATAGGACACAAGGGGCATACCCTTCCCTTTTCATCATATATAATAATATGTTCACTAATACATACCGTGCAAAAAAGGTATATGTATATCCACATCCACATGCATATATGTCATGCATTGAATTCATGTGACTACGCTAACCTCTTTCTCATCACAGTTTTTAAAAATAATAAACAAAGTGTTACCCCGACATCCTTACTGGACACGCGCCCAGACAAGAGTCATGGATGAGCTGGAAAAACAGAATGTAGAAATGAGAAACAATATCGATGAAATGAAAATCTAGATGTCAGAAATTCTAGAAAAGTTGGATGCTCTCGGATGCAAAGAACTAGAGGGTACCCCTTAGGGGCCAGTATATAGCCCGAGTTATCAATTGGGCTTTAATCCAGTACAAATGGGACCAATACCTTTGACTATGCAAGTGCCCCAGCAGATTCATGTTGAGTCATCCGAAGTTTAGTGGCCGCCCTATGGTCTCCCACCTGGTTACACACCTCCGACAGCTAAGGACTCACAAATTGCACAATCCTACCAAGCCCAGGCACGAGATAATTCGATTGTTGATCCTAATCCCCTCCTTGGATTTATCCAGAATCACCCTCCACAAAATAATAACCTAGGAACAACCGCAATAAACCAACCAAACGCTTCCCAGCCTCAACCCAACAACCTGGGCACCCTAGGGAACCCGTTGATCTTAAGTTCCCACCAAATGCATAGGGAATTGGAAGGGGTTCAATCCAAAGAAAAGTTACAAAGTCTTGAGGAGAGCTACGGGTTGTCGAGGGCAATAATTACGGCATTGGAGCAGCTGTAGATCTTTGCTTAGTTCCTGACGTGGTTATCCCTCCAAAATTCAAAGCACCTGGGTTTCACAAGTACGAGGGCACTAGTTGTCCGAAATCGCATCTTACCATGTACCGTAGAAAAATGGCATCACATGCACGAAATGACCCGCTTCTGATCCACGTATTTCAAGATAGTCTGGACGGAGCAGCCTTGAGTTGGTACATGCATCTTGAGCGTACTCAAATCTACAGCTGGAAAGACTTAGCCAATACCTTTTTAAAATAGTACAAGTACAACATTGATTTGATTCCTAACAGAATAGAGTTACAGTCCTTGTCAAAGAGGGACTTAGAGACTTTTAAGGAGTATTCCCAGAGGTGGCGAGAGTTAGCAGCTCAGGTGGAGCCTCCATTATCTGAAAAGGAATTGGCATCACTATTTATTGATACTCTTAGAGCACCTTACTATGACAGGATGATCGGAAGCACATCATCAAACTTCTCAGATATTGTGATCATAGGAGAGAGAATTGAAGCTGGAATGAAGAGCGGAAAAATCGTTGTTGCTATTAGTGATGGTAAGGCCAAGAAGCTTGGAAACAACAAAAAGAAAGAGGGGGAGACCCATAATATGACAGCCGATCAAAGAAACCAATGGAAAACTTGCATCCAAGAATACCCTACTTTTCAATATCAGATGCCTTATCCATATCTTGCTCATGCATCTCACATTTAGTATCAACCATCATATCCTCAAGTAATGCTTTCCACCCCACCTATGATCCAAACACAAACTCATCCAACCACACAAATTCAGCCAACACAATCCCCTACCCGAAGTCCTAACTCCATCCAAACCCAAAAGCGGCAATACAATGAGAAAAAGCGAGTTTTTGATCCTATTCCTGTGTCCTATACTGAGTTATTCAAGAAACTGATCAGCAACTCTCTGATAGTACCTGTCCCATTAAACCCAGTCCAACCTCCATACCCGTAAGGATACGATGCAAATGCAAGGTGTGAATACCATGCCGGGGCAATAGGGCACTCTACTGAGAACTGTTATGGGTTGAAACATAAGGTACAAGATTTGATTGATGCTAAGTGGTTAACCTTCAAGGAAGAAAGTCCCAATGTCGGGAGTAACCCACTTACCCATCATGAGGGACCATCTGGAAATTAGTGAACATCAATGGTGGGTCCAAAGGGAAGGAGTTTGGTGTTGCTTGTGTCACCTAGGCTATGATGTCCTTATGTTTTTATTGTTTTTAGTCTTCAAAATAATTGTGTAAAGCAACTCCTATTTCTCTGTCCAAGGCTTTAGGGTGTCTTTTGTATGGACTCATTTCTAACATTTGGTTAATGCTATTCTTGTTTACATGTGATTGCTCATTCAAATAAATTTAAAGTTAATCGTGTTTTGTCCTACGGTGTATTTTTCTCAATTTTCAAAAGTCTTCCGTATATGTTAAAGACAATGGCCACATGAATTTTGTTTTTCCTCTAAAATTGCGTTTGTTCGTACTTTCTCGTTGACAAATGTAAAGTTAATAAAATGATCATTAAAAAGTAATTTTGGCGTCATTGCAAGAATTTGATGGAAGATGAGGTAAATACAAGACCCTACCTATAAATATTCTCGAAGCAAACTCTGATAATGATATGAGGCATTCTTTGGTTTTCCAAACAAAGGAGTTTAATCCCTAGTCACCCCATTGAGCCTAGAAGTTGCGGTTTTCCATTCTTTGACCCATAAATTATAATTTAACAAATCATTCAAAAGTAAGAGAGAGAAGATCTTTCATACTCCCACAAATAAATAATGCCCGAGTCATGAAGAATTCAAAAGTAAAAGGTGTGGTTCTTGATTCCTATACAAAACAAAAGTGTGATTGAAGCCTAAAAAGTAGAGAAAAAAAAACAAAGATCAAGGGACCCAAAAAGTGTAAGCTTGATCATTAAAAAAAGAAAAAAAAAACCTAATTCTTCCAATGTTGGATTCAAAACCACAAAACCTCAAAAGCAAAATTCTCTTCATGCCTCACATAATCTTTGTGTCTTTATATCCTTTCTTCGTAGCCCAACTCTTTTACCCTTAGTCCCATTACAACCTTCAAAATCCTTTTGATAGCTTGAATGCAATGTAAGTTTTATCGAAGTAGGAATGAAAGAAGAATTAGAGGAAGGAGGATGGGGTTTGATAACAAATTTTTGAGCCTTATTCCTTTTTTTTCTTTAACCACCAGCCTTGGCCACGTTACAAGCTTTAAAAGACCTTGTTGAATCTTAGTTTGCTAGGATCCCACGTGTGATTCCATTAAAAGGGAAATTAAATAATAATTGGGCCAATAAGACTGATTCCTGTGAATTCTTGCTAAATCTTGGTGCCATGACTTTAATTTCAATGGCATGATCGTAGTTTGTTGTTTCGAAAAGTGAATGAAGGATATGGCAAACATTTGACAACAAGGAATTCAATAAAATGTTGATTTGGGAGGACACCAAAGTCGTGAGGTCATTGACTTAAATCTCATAACACTGGGGCAATCTTTTGAGAATTAGAGGTCTTAATACTGGGCTTAAATCAAAGTTTGAAAAGTTCCCACGATTCCATGTTTCTATCAAAAATTTATGGAATGAGCAAGTACTGTCTTCTCTTTTCATGCATTGCAAATGTCAAATGAAAATCTTAGCCTAGGAAGAGTTAGCAATTCAAACTGGGGCAATCTTAATAACACAAGTAAATATCGTCTCGGCCTTAAAACTAGGGCAACTGATTATGCTATGGCAAGTGATTATACTGGGGCAATGGGCATATAAGCTATCAACTGGGGCAATTATTCTCTAAACCTTGTCGGGCAATAATTAAGGTCTCAGAACCGTGACATTGACACTTCAAAGCACCATATGATCATCAATAAGATGGTCCCAACCTTCCCGCTCATCTATAAATATCGGGCACGTGGTACCGAAAGGATTAAGGGTCTTAAGTTATTTAGAAGATTTGAATCAAATTCGAGATGTATGCACTCTGCATCTTACATAATCCATGCATCTCTTGCATTACATACATCTTACATGAAGCACCATGCATATAAGCGTTGATTTGCATCACTCGAGTAGGCCCCCCGAACCTTATTTTTGCGGTCAATGTGATTTTACGTCCCTTACCTGCTATCTGTTCTACACTCTAAGGTCCCCGAGCCTCCTGCATCCTAAGGTCCCTGAGCCTTTTACAACCTAAGGTCCCCGAGCCTTCCCTCTTCATTTAGGGTCCCTGCGCCCTCTTCATCTAAGGTCCCCGAGCCTATTGCATCCTAAGGTCCCTGAGCCTTTTACAACCTAAGGTCCCCGAGCCTTCCCTCTTCATTTAGGGTCCCCACGCCCTCTTCATCTAAGGTCCCCGAGCCTATTACATCCTAAGGTCCCTGAGCCTTTTACAATCCAAGGTCCCCGAGCCTTCTACATCCTAGGGTCCTCGGCCCTGTTCATTTAGGGTCCCCGCGCCCTCTTCATCTAAGGTCTCCGAGCCTTCTGTATCCTAAGGTCCCTGAGCCTTGCACAATTTAGGGTCCTCGCGCCCTCTTCATCTAAGGTCCTCGAGCCTTCTGCATCCTGTGGTCCCCGAGCCTTGCACAATTTAAGGTCAATGCGCCTTTAGCATCCTAGGGTCCCCGCACCCTCTTCATTTAAGGTCTCCGAGCCTTCCGCATCTTAAGGTCCACGAGCCTTCCATATCTTAAGGTCCCTTTACCTTCTGCATTCTAGCGGGTCTCTGTGCCTTCGGCATCTTTAAGCCTAGAATCAGCCTAGCTCCCTCTACAAACCAAGAAACAGTCTGACTCCTTTTGCAGTCTCAACTCCAGTATCCAACCTGATGGCTTACTTAGAATTTCTTGCACCTCGGCTAAGACTTAGGATAAAATTGATTCACGTCTTTACTCATTCCTTACCTAATAATAATATGAGTAACGTTGTTATTCATAATATTTGAGTAAGAAATTAGTAAAGAGGGGCAACTGTGAATACCCAATTTTATCCTAATCCTAATAATATTAATTTTGTTAATAGTTAAGATAATTAGTGTGAATACTAAATTTAATCCTACTACTAATAATATAATAATGATAATTAGTCAATTAATTGATTAGTTGTTAATAATAAAAAAAAAGAGAGAGAAGGGAAACGAGAAAGAAATCGTGAAAAGCTTAACAGAAAGGGAATATATTATTATTATCATTGTTACTTGACTTAGTCAAGTATTTGTTTTTAATAATAATAATAAATAAATAAATAAGTAAATAAATAAAAGATATAAAAGAAAACATAGTGCTGAGCATTTAGTTATAAATAATAATAATAATAATAATAATAATAATAATTATTATTATTATTATTATTATTATTATGATTGTCATTATAATTATTAGCCAAGAAGTTTTCAAAAAAGAAAAAAAGAGAGAAAAAGAAGGAAACATAACAAGAAGTGGAAGTACATCAACTTAGATGCATCATAATATACTTTGAAATTCTTCGTCATATTAGGAATCAACAACACCGGTGTCGTCATCAACTTTTCTTTAATTGACTGAAAGCACTCTTCACACTTGTCATCGCACACAAACGGAACACCCTTCCGAGTCAATTTAGTCAAGGGAATAGCAATCAAACAAAATCCCTTGATAAATCATCTGTAGTAGCCAGCTAAATGAAGGAAGCTACGGATTTCAGTGACATTAGTCAATCTCTCCCATTTCAACACAGCCTCTACTTTGCTTGGGTCCACAGCCACCCCGTCTTTTATTAATCACATGGCCAAGAAATTGGACTACATCTAACCAAAATTCACACTTGTCGTGTTTGGCGTACAACTGTTTCTCTCGGAGTATTCCTAACACCAATCTTAAATGCTCCTAATGTTCTTCGACAGTCTTAGAGTAAATGAGAATATCATCAATAAAAAGCACAACAAACTTGTCTAAATACAGGCGGAATATGCGATTCATATAATCCTTTAAAAACTCCATCCATTGTCTTTTCCTCATATTCAACTCCTTCTTTTTAAACAAATACTTTCGGATTTTGTGGTCATCGAACACTTCAAGTGTGGCTCCGTACAAGTAGTGCCGCCAATCCTTCAATGCAAACACCACTCCGTCTAGTTCCAAGTCATGTGTCAGGTAATTAATTTCATGAGGTCGGTGTTGTCGGTAGGTATACGCAACCACCTGGCCTTCTTGCATAAGAACAAACCCCAAGCCTTGTTTAGACGGATCACAATATACTTTGAAATTCCTTGTCAAATTGGGAATCACCAACACCGGTGTCGTCATAACCTTTTTTTTCAATGACGGAAAGCTAACTTCACACTTGGCATCCCACACAAACGGGACACCCTTCCGAGTCAATTTAGTCAAGGGAATAGCAATAAAAGAAAATCCCTTGATAAATCATCTGTAGTAGCCAGCTAATCGAAGGAAGCTATGGATTTCAGTGACATTAGTCGTTCTCTCCCATTTCAACACAACCTCTACTTTGCATGGGTCCACAGCTATCCTGTCTTTTATTAATTAAATGGCCAAGAAATTGGACTTCATCTACCCAAAATTCACACTTGTCCTGTTTAGCGTACAATTGTTTCTCTCGGAATATTCCAAACACCAATCTTAAAGGCTCTCCATGTTCTTCGACAGTTTTGGAGTAAATGAGAATATCATCAATAAAAAGCACAACAAACTTGTCTAAATACAGTCGGAATATGCGATTCAGATAGTCCTTTAAAAACTCCATCCACCGTCTTTCTTCATATTCAAATCCTTCTCATTAAACAAATACTTTAGGCTTTTGTGGTCATTGAACACTTTAAATGTGACTCCGTACAAGTACTACCGCCAAACCTTCAATGCAAACACTACTGCGTCTAGTTCCAACTTATGTGTCAGGTAATTAATTTCATGAGGTCGTTGTTGTCGGGAGGTATAAGCAACCACCTGCCCTTCTTGCATAAGGACACACCCCAAGCCTTGCTTAGACGAATCACAATATAATTTGAAATTATTTGTCAGATTAGGAATCACCAACACCGACGTCGTCATCAACTTTTCTTTCAATGACTGAAAGCTCTCTTCAAACTTGGAATCCCACACAAACGAAACACCCTTCCGAGTCAATTTAGTCAAGGGAATAGCAATCAAAGAAAATCCCTTGATAAATAATTTTAGTAGCCAGCTTAATCACGGAAGCTACGGAATTCAGTTACATTAGTCGGTCTCTCCCATTTCAACACAGCCTCTACTTTGCTTGGGTCCACAGCTATCCTGACTTTGATCAATCACATGGCCAAGAAATTGGACTTCATCTAACAAAAATTCACACATGTCCTCTTTGGCGTACAACTGTTTCTCTCGGAGTATTCCTAACACCAATCTTAAATGCTCCTCATGTTTTTCGATAGTCTTGGAGCAAATTAGAATATAATTAATAAAAAGCACAACAAACTTGTCCAAATACAATCGGAATATGCGATTCATATAGTCCTGTAAAAACTCCATCCATCGTCTTTTCCACATATTCAACTCCTTTTGATTAAACAAATACTTTATGCTTTTGTGGTCATTGAACATTTCAAATGTGACCCCGTACAAGTAGTGTTGCCAAACCTTTAATGCAAACATCACTATGTCTAGTTCCAAGTCATGTGTCAGGCAATTAATTTCATGAGGTCGTAGTTGTGAGGAGGTATAAGCAACCACCTGGCCTTCTTACATAAGAACAAACCCCAAGCCTTGTTTAGATGCATCACAATATACTTTGAAATTCCTTGTCAGATTAGGAATCACCAACACCGGTGTCTTCATCAACTTTTCTTTCTAGGACTGAAAGATCTCTTCACACTTGGAATCCCACACAAACGGAACACCCTTCAGAGTCAATTTATTCAAGGGAATAGCAATCAAAGAAAATCCCTTGATAAATCATCTATAGTAGCCAGCTAATCTAAGGAAGCTATGGATTTCAGTGACATTAGTCGTTCTCTCCAATTTCAACATAGCCTCTACTTTGCTTGGGTCCACAACTACCCCGTCTTTTATTAATTACATGGCCAAGAAATTAGACTTCATCTAACCAAAATTCACACTTGTCTTGTTTGGCGTACAACTGTTTCTCTCGAAATATTCCAAACACCAATCTTAAATGCTCCTCATGTTCTTCGACAGTTTTGGAGTAAATGAGAATATCGTCAATGAAAAGCTCAAAAAACCTGTCTAAATACAGTTAGAATATGCGATTCAAATAGTCCATTAAAAACTCCATCCATTATCTTTTCCTCATATTCAACTCGTTCTGATTAAACAAATACTATAGGCTTTTGTGGTCATTGAACACTTCAAATGTGACTCTCTACAAGTATTGCCGCCAAACCTTCAATGCAAGCACCACTGCGTCTAGTTCCAAGTAATGTGTCAAGTCATTAATTTCATGAGGTCAAAGTTGTCGGGAGGTATAAGCAACCATATGCCCTTCTTGCATAAGGACATACCCCAAGCCTTGCTTAGATGCATGACAATACACTTTGAAATTCTCTGTCAGATTAGGAATCACCAACACCGGTGTGTCATCAACTTTTCTTTCAATGACTGAAAGCTCTCTTCGCACTTGGCATCCCACACAAACGGAACACCCTTTCGAGTCAATTTAGTCAAGGGAATAGCAATCAAACAAAATCCCTTGATAAATCATCTATAGTAGCCAGCTAAATTACGAAAGCTACGGATTTCAGTGACATTAGTCAGTCTCTCCCATCTGTAGTCCAAATACAGTCGGAATATGCGATTCATATAGTCCATAAAATGGAAGGTTCATTTATAAACCCAAACGGCACAACTAAATACTCATAATAGCTGTACCGTGTTGGAAAAGTAGTCTTAGAAACATCCTCAGGCTTGATCCTAATTTGGTGACATCCTGACCGAAAGTCAATCTTTGAAAACCCCTTGGCTTCTCCTTTTGGGTTAAAAAGGTCATCAATTCGGGGTAACGGATACTTGTTGTTTACCATTAACTTATTCAGTTCTCGATGATCCACACACAAACGCAATTTCCTATCTTTTTTCTTGACGAGAAGCACTGTGGCTCCCCATGGTGAGGCACTCGGTCGAATAAATTGTTTCTCTCATAGCTCCTTGACTTGTCTTTTCACTTACGCTTGCTCCAGCTGTGATATTTGATAAGGTGCCTTGGAAATAGGTCCAGCTCTAGGAATTAACTGTATTGAAAATTCTACCTCTCTTTCTGGTGGCAACGATTCAATGTCATTTGGAAATACCTCCAGAAAATTCCGGACTACGAGAAGGGAATCAACATTCGCCGGGTTCTTAACATCACTAACACAAATAACCAAATACCTCGGACCACCATCATACATAGATAGATTATTGAGATCAAAGGTGGGATGGTGCGTACAATATATTTCCAAGTCTCTGTCTGGAACATGTACGATCTTGGTGGCACAATCAATTCTGACTTTATGAGCTTTGGGCCAATCCATGACTAAGATCACGTCTAGTCCCTTCATTGGCAAGGAATACAAATCTAAATAGAAAGTTTTACCTTGAAAGTCTAAAAACATAGGGGAACACATATAAGTGGTACATTTTTTCTCCTCGGAGGGGGTAGACACTAACACCTCTTAGGGAAGCTTAGACATTGGAAAATAAACCCGTTTTTCACAATCCACAGATATGAACGAGTGAGTTGCACGCAAGTCGAACAAGATGTTAACATGCTTTGATTTGACTTGTTCCATACCTTGAATAAGATCCTTTGAGTTGTCAACCTCTTCAACAGTCAATGTATACACTCGGCCTCTCACATGATTCTTCTTCTTGTTATCATCTGTTGATTTCTGGTCCTTGTCTGGGCATTGCACACTGAGGTGTCCCGGATTGTGCGATATGAAACAAGTGCGCTGTTTCTTGTAGCATTCTCCTCGGTGAAACTTCTCACATGTCTTGCATTTCTGGGTTGGTCCTTTCCCTTATAATCAACTTCTTTTCCTTTTCTCCCCTTGGAATTTCCTTCGTCTCTCTTACGCTTCCATGTAAGTTAATTGCTAGTTGCCACCGCGGCCAAAGACTGTTCAGCGAGTTGGCATGCCTGAATCAATGTCTGGTACTCCCGGAATCTTTTTCTGATCACCAAGTTCCTCACTTCCGGACGAATTCCATGTTTGAACCTTTTAGATTTCCAGGCTTCATCAGGTTGGTTTTGTAGGTTGTTGGAGAATCGGGCAAGGCTCTCAAACTTGGCAACATATTCATCAACTGTCATATCACCTTTTTTGAGAGTAAGAAACTCCACCACTTTTTGATCATTCACATTAGAGGGAAAATACTTGTTGAGGAATAGGGTCTTGAACTCCTCCCAAGTTATATGGCCTCCGTTCGCCTGCATATTTTCTCGATACCTCTTCCACCATTGCAATGCCTCTCATCGGAACCTATAATTTGCTAGGTCCACCTTGTCATGATCCAGAGATCTCATAATCCAGAAAATCTCCACCAATTGGTTTAGCCACTCCTCGGCCACCATAGGGTCACTTCCCCTATGGAAAGTATGGAGGTCATGCCTTCGAAAGCTTTGGCATCGGTCCGCTTATCCTTGAGCCTGCATCATGTGTGTCAGAGCTTGTGCCATTTGCTATACCAATGGCGAATCAGTAGGGGTTGGGGCCTCGTTGGTATTTGAACGGGGTCTTCCGAGTGGTCTTCCCGCCATGTTTCCCTGCATACAACGCACCACACTGAGTTGATCAGGCTCAATATAATGAATCGTACACAAGACAACACATCTGGTAAAGACCGGACTATCTCTATGGACTCTATTAAGTTGCATTACTCAGATACCACAGTCCAGGTAGGGCCAAACTGCTCTGATACCATAAATGTAACACCTAGATTTTTTCCCTCAAACTATTTAGTGGAATTGAAAACACATCCATGGAACTAAGTCTATCATCTATCAACTTAAGCATATCCATACATATTTATATACCCCTATATATATACTAATTCTTGTACTCACTATAGGAGTAAACCTGGAACAATCCTAATTTAAGTTTATATTACATTTCTAGAGAGTGTACAAGTCCAAAAGGGTAGTCAATAGATACAAAATAGGGAATATGACTTCCTGAGAAGTCTCAAAATAAGCACTAAGCATATCCTTCAAGCACTGAAGCCCTTTAAGTTTATATTACATTTCTAGAGAGTGTACAAGTCCAACAAGGGTAGTCAATAGATACAAAATAGGGAATATGACTTCCTGAGAAGTCTCAAAATAAGCACTAAGCATCTCCTTCAAGCACTGAAGCCCTCCAAGTCAGTATCTCTTGCAATATTGTAACCGTCATCTATATGTACATCATATAACTGAGTAACCATTGGTATTTAAAATAAAATATAGGCCAAATGTACCTTTCGGTCCTATATCTTTTAAACGCATTTCATTCCGGTCCTATATCTTTTTTGGGTTACATTTTGGTCCTGTATCTCTTATAAAGGTTTCATTTTGGCCTCGTCCGTCAACTTCGTCACCCCCATTACAAAGTAATTTGACTTTGTTCTTATTAGGGTTCATATGTATGTTATGATTTTCTGGGTTTGAACATAAATGGCGTAATTTGACTATGTTCTTATTAGGTCAATTTTGTTAATGGGATGTTAGAGTTGACGGACTGAACCAAAATGAAACGTTTATAATAGATACAGAACCAAAATGTAACCAGAAAAAGATATAAGACCGAAATGAAATGCAAACAAGAGATATAGGACCAAAAGGTGCATTCGGCCTAAAATATACAATATTGCAGCCAGTCTATTTGGAAAACTCCTCAAACATAATCCCTACCAAACACAGACACAAGATGCACGAGATGACAATTTAAGGATGAATGCATGCCATGAGTTAATTACTTTATTTATCATTCCTTTTCTTTCGTCTTTTAACGGGAAACCCCGTGCACAGGGAATCCACCATAGGTGCACGACAGTGAATGCACATTTGAGCTCATCATCATGGCCACTGGTAAGCGTCCTTCCTTGTTCCTTACTGCCGGGCTACCAACCCCTCTAGGGCTAGCCCAGGGACTATCTACCCCTTTCGGGATAGCCCCTTTGTACCAAGTTATCTACCCCATTTCGGGATAACTTAGCACTTCAGGTTATCTACCCCTTTCGAGATAACCCTACATTTTCTCATCATTCTTATGCTTTGTCCACTTACCCGGTCTATTTCCGGTGGAACTCAACCCATTTACTCAACCCATGTTGATGGGGGAAAGCATTTTCCATCACATTTCATATTTCAAGTTATCATGCTTGACATTCATTACGTCACAGATTCACAGTCCTAATACATGCTACTAAGTCATGTGAGCATAATTACATTCATTCCAGCCCTAGAAAGAAGTTAAGCATGCATACATTGCATTTTAGAAGCTAAATGGGTCAAGAAAATACAAAACACTATCGCCTGGGCGCCCAAACTGGAACCTGGGCGCCAGAAAGGTATAAAAATTCAGCAGGCTACAGGATCATGTCGCCCAGGCGCCCATACTGGCGCCTGGGTGCTAGGGACAAATGCAGCATTGCCAGATTTTTAGACTGGGGCGCCCGGGCCACCATTCTGACGACTGAGCAGACCTGGGATTCGTTTTCTTCAAAAATGGCCCTTTTTCCATACTAGAAACTCATTCCTTGACGCATATTCACTTCTAAAATCAGTACCAACACAATTTCAAACATTTCTAACTCAATTGAGCATACATTACACATTTACATCAAGGAACACCCAATCCATATATACAGAAGGGTTTTCAATTCCAATTCCCACAAACCTCAAAACAATTTACAACATACATCCACCAATTTTTCCTCATGCCTTCCATTCTATCTAAACACCATTGTCATGCAAGAAGTTTACAAACAACATACATCTCCATAGCAAACACTACCAATCAATTAAGCAAACAAGACATTACAATTCATCAAACCACACACTTAGGATCAAATACATCAACATCAATTCCACATTTCACAACACAAGATACATGCAACTCAATTCATATCATCTAACACAACCAAATTCAATTCCTATCCTCATTCTAACTTCTAGTTTCATAATCTCTCTAGTTTGGGGTTTTTATGGGTTACCTCTCAATTAGGGTTTCAGGCCCCAAATTCTTCAAGTTCCAAGCCCTAGTTCCTCCACTTCAAATGTTCTTCTTAGATTCCTAAAATTACACACACACAAGCCTATTAGAAGACTCCAATGTCGCAATTCATGGCTTGCATGTGACCTTGGTGAGCTTGGAAGCTCACTTGTTCAAGAGCCCCTTTTCAAGCACCAAGAGGAAAGAAGAGTGGTTGTAGGACTTACCTAAGGCACTTGAGAGGTCCAAAGCCTTATAGAATGAGGAGAAGCCTTGAAGATGAGGGTTTAATGAGTCCAAATTAGTGGGATAGTGAGGAGAAGCTCTCAAATCCTAGAGAGAAGGAGGATAAAAGATGAAAGTGAGAAACTAGAGAGAGAGGGAGAATGGCGAGAATGAAGAGGAGGTGGGAAGTGAGGTACTTTTGCCCTTCTTTGCAAGTTCTCTAATTTGCTAAGTAGTCCCTATTTGAGAGTTCCTAGTTTTGAAACTAATGTGATCATGATTTGCTTGAGGATTGAAGTTTGAAGAAGAGCAAGCAAGTGACAACATTGAAGATTTTCCAACTTAGTTTTAATGTTTTACAAGTAAAAGTTTGTCTTAGGGATTAAATTGTTAGGTTTGAATTATTTTGTACTAATTGTGATTTTTGTATCTTAGCTCACATTTATGTTACACATTTTTAATTTTTGTTTTTACTCCCTAGGTTGTATTTCAATTTTAGGGGCTGCAATGATTTTTTTATGTGCCACTTTTGGGCCTCTAGGTAATAGTATAAATACCGACATTAGGTATTTTGTAGACAACTTTTGATTGTTGAATGAAATTGAGATTTCTTGGAGAGCATTCTCTCTTGTGAGCCTTAGCTTGTGAGCTTTGGAATTTTGATGACCTTATCAATGGATCCCAATTCCATTGTAGCGGTTCCCCCATGGATTTATCTTCATGCTTACGCTAGAAATGACATCCACTCATTCCTCTTCTTCCCATCTTCTTCTCTATTCCATTTTCTATTTTTGTGTTCTTACTCACCTTGATTTCTATTTGTGTTTGTGATGCAAGAATGACCATAATTAAAGCTAGATCCTATCTCCTTTCTCATCATTTCGTATCTTAGAGCCTTGCTATCTTCACTTGCGATATATTCTTATTCTAGTCTAAGCTTCAAATTCATCTTAAATTCTGGTTAATCTGAATTCTTTGTAGCTGGAAATGATGTGATTCAGCTTTGGTTGTGTTGATTTGCAAGGATTTTAATTGAATTTGATTAGTTCCCGCTCGCTGTGCATTTTGGGAGTTAGCGTCATTCTCTGCCTCTTCATGCGCTGATTTCTTATTTTTGTGATTGATGACATTAATTTTTTAATTCACGTTTCTCATCAAGCTAGGAGTACATGTTTTGTCTCATTCAATTACCAATTCATTAATTCAATTGTTTTGTCACATTTAATTGCACCATGCACTACTTCATTGTTTAATCATTGATTGCAAATTTGGAAAATCTGAGTACGTGTTCTGTATGTGAACTTGTATGCACATTTGGTATTTGATAATTTTCTTAAGAATGTAATTGCCTATTGTTTTTCATCTATTCATACTCCTTTTAAATTTTGTGTGTTTGTAATTAAGTTTAAGTGTGCTCTTCATTGTGTTTATTTTCATTAGGATCATGGAAATTTATCAAGAAAATTGTGTTTACTTGTCCCTCATTTCAATCCTTGGTTAGATATACACTTCTTTGATATTAGCACGCTTTATCCTTTGTTTTTTTCACTTCATTCCTTTGTTGTGATTAGTGTTTGCTAATTGTTGTTAGTGAGTTTGAATTAAGTCAAAGTTACAAAAAAAAACAGGGTACTTTAAAATAAACAGGACATTGTACCAAAAAAAACAGAGCAATGTGAAAAACAAAAATCCTGAAGCTGCAGTAAAAAAAATCTGGGTGGTGCAGCTAGTAATACCAAAAAAAAAGAAATCTAGTGGTGCAGTTTTGTCAAAAAAAAAACAATAGAAAGAGAAAAAAAAATTTTTGGCCAATCTTATTACAATTTTGGTTGATTTGATTGTTTTGTTGTCTTTGGTGCTTTGAACATTTTGAGTATATCTAGCTTCCATTATTTCTTTCAATTTGTCTAGTTTTCTTAGTTTCTTTTCTTGTGCGTTTGTCCGTTGTCATATTTTCCACTTTGATTAGCTTTCATTTGATTGAGTCTCCTTTTCTTGCTTGTCTTGTTGGCCTCTAAGTTTTGTCTTTGAGTTTTCATTTGCTTGTATTCTTTGTCACTTTTTGCCTAAACTTGTTGCTAAACCTTTGGGAATTTTGCCACATGGGAACCAATAAATTGGGATAATTGGGTCAAGCTTCTAAATTCTTTGAAGCTTGGTCGTAAAAGGCAAGAGTAAACAAACATTCTAACAAAAGCCTTTCAAAGAGTGCCATACACGAGTGATTTTTTTTTTTAGTGAAACACTTGTGAGGTGTGTGAATTTGGTGAGGCCTTAGCAAGAAAATTTTTATTTTTTCCATTTTTTTTATTTTTTCTTTTCTTTATTCCTTTTTTGTTTTAGCCTTTGACCATTTGGTTGCATAGGTCATTTTCTTTTTCTTTTTCTTTTTTCTTTTCCACATTTCATTTGCTTTTTTATATATAAAAAAAAACATGGATCCTCAACCCTCTTCTCCTAGTAGTGACAATAGACTTATGTTTGAGGCTTTGATGGGTCATATTGATAAAGGGCTTAGCAAGATGTTTGAAGGTATTGTTCTTGACTTGAACAACTCAAGCTTTCTAAGGAGCATTCAAGTAGCCGATCCCATCATGACCATAGAGCTCCATCTCCTCCAAGAGTAAGTGAAGGTATACCTAATCCTTTCCTCAATGCTCATCATGCTAATGATACTAGGCATGTTCATGATTTGCATAGACAACCTAGGCATGATCCATTGTTTGGGCATGGTAGGAATGCTAGACATGGTAATATGCATGACATTTCTAGTGAGGATGATGACTTGCATGACATTCCTAGGCATCATGGACCACGGCCTAAAAGGCATCATCATGGAAACATTGTTGATAATATTCCTTTGTTTGGTGATCCTACCCTTGAGAATAGACATATTGGTGCCAATTTGGATATTCCTTCTTTTGAGGGTAGTACTAATCCGGAAAAATATCTTGAATGGTAAATGAAATTGGATCATATTTTTGACATTCAAAGATTTGATGATAATAGAAAAATTGCTTTTGCAACTCTTCATTTGAATGGTTATGCCTTGATGTGGTGGGATAACCAAAAGAAAACTATTTTGCCTTGGCATCCTATTAATAGTTGGGATGAATTGAAAGGTAGATTTAGATTGAGATGGGTTCCCCCTCACTATGTGAAGGAACTTCATAGAAAGCTTTAAGGTCTATCCTAAGGTTCCAAGAGTGGGGAAACCTATTATAGGTAAATGTGGATGGCTCTCACTAGAGAAAACATTAAAGAGTGTGAGGAAGCCACTATGGCTAGATTCATGGAAGGATTGCATCCTTGGGTTAGAGATATTGTTGAATTGCATGATCATGTCTCTATGGAGTCTTTGTTGCATCAATGCCAAAGAGTTGAATCTCAACTCCAAAGGCAAGATAGAGATTCATACCATCATTTTAGATCCTCTAAGTCTTATTCTCATGCTTATGGAAAATATGCTTTTAAAGGTGGTTTTGATAAAGGTTTTAAAAAGAGTTTTGACAAGGATTTCAAAAAGGATTCCAAAAAGGAATTCAAAAAGACCTCTAATGACACTGAGGATGGCCACGGCCACAAGAGATTTTCCTCTTCTAAATCCTCAAATTTCAAAGGAAAAGAAAAGGTTCATGAGAAAGAAAGAGACATTGAAAAGCAAAGCAACATTAAGTGCTTGGGCCGAGGGAACGTTGCTTCTCAATGCCCTTCCAAGAAAGCAATGATGTGTGTGGATGGTGTTTATGACTCTTTGGATAGTTCTTCTAATGCTTCTTCTCATTCTAACACTTCTTCTAGTGATTCTAGTAGTGGTGAAGAACTTTATCCAAATGTGGGTGACTTTCTTGTTGTTCGGAGGTTACTTGATAGCCATCCTAAAGATGATGATGTTTCACAAAGAGAAAACATTTTTCATACTAGATGTCTTGTGAAACATGCTACTTGTTCATCGATTATTGATAGTGGTTCATGTGTGAATGTGGCTAGCACTCGTTTAGATTCAAAACATGATTTGTCCACTTCTCCTCATCCAAGGCCATATAAACTTCAATGGCTTAATGATAATGGTGAGCTACTTGTTGACAAACAAGTTGTGGTTGATTTGGAAATTGGTAAGTATCGTGATAGCATTTTGTGTAATGTGGTGCCTACGGAGGCTACCCATGTTTTGCTTGGTAGACCTTGGAAATATGATAGGAGTGTTATTCATGATGGTCGCACTAACAAGTATATGTTTGAGTTTAAGGGACAAAAGTTCACTCTTATTCCCTTGTCCCCAAAAGAGGTTGGTCAAGACCAACAACTTATGAAAAGAAACAGGGAAAGTGAACAACTTGCTTTGAAAAAGTCCAATAAGGGTTTGATTAATCCTTTTGGCAAGGATTATTGAGGAAAGAGCTCCAAAGTCTCTTCCAAGGGCTCTAAAGGCCACCATGGCCGAGAGCACTCTAAGGATGAGAGTGTTTCTTCTCATTCCAATCTTTTTATGACTAAGTAGGAAACTAAACATATATTGTGAGCTAGACATTCCTCATATTTGAAGCATCATGAATATCCTTGTTTAAATACTAACAGTGAGTTATTTCCTAGTTGTTTCATGACTTCTTTGAAAGGTTGTAAAGATGTGAACCCAAGGGAAGAGAAAGGTAAATCATTGGTTATGCAAGGTATAGGTGATAAATTTGGTTTGTTCTTAATTGATCCCTTACCTTCATATGTAAGTATTTTAAGGTATACTTCTCTTTTCCCTACTTCTCATACCTTGAATGATTTGTTGTTTGGTTCCAATTCTTTGATTGTTAATAGATTTTGGATTGGTAAGCTTGGACATTTGATTGTATTTTGCTACAATAATTCTTTGAGCTTTATGCAAATTGTTGATGGCCATGTTATTTTTGTGTCTTTGGTTTTGTGTGTGCAACATGACATTATCCTTTTAGAGAACCAAGATACTTGTGGTCACTTGGAACAACATGCTCCATCTTTGATTGAGAATGTGTGTGTTACACATACACTTGTTCCTATATGTTTAATCCCGAATGAATCTCTTTTGGTTCAAACTTTTTGGTCTATGGACATTAACATTATTGATGCATGTGATTTGAATGATGATCTTCCACATTTTGCTTTTGTGTTGAAGTTTTCAAATCCTAGTACACATGACTATCTTTTATTTCTTGATACACACTCATGTTCATTTGTTTTTCCCTATTTTCTTGAGTGTTGTCCTTTTTGGTTTGTGCAACAACTTGGAAAGTAACTAATTCTTGTGTTTGATTCGGGCAGTTTGCTTTTACTTCTGAACTTATTGTTGCATCTCTCTTGTAGGTCACATACTCTTTAAATTCGACGACAAATTCTTTCTAAGGAGGGGAGGATGATGTGATCATGGATTGCTTGAGGATTGAAGTTTCAAGAAGAGCACGCAAGTGACAACATTGAAGATTTTCAAACTTAGTTTTAATGTTTTACAAATAAAAGTTTGTCTTAGGGATTAAATTGTTAGGTTTGATTTATTTTGTACTAATTGTGAGTTTTGTGTCTTAGCTCATATTTACGTTAGACATTTTTAATTTTTGTTTTTAGTCCCTAGGTTGTAATTCAATTTTAGGGGCTGCCATGTTTTTTTCTATGTGCCACTTTTGGGCCTCTAGGTAGTAGTATAAATACCCAAATTAGGTTTTTTGTAGACAACTTTTGATTATTGAATGAAACTGAGATTTCTTGGAAAGCATTCTGTCTTGTGAGCTTTGAAATTTTGATGACCTTATCAATGGATTCCAATTCCTCTGTGGCGGTTTCCCCATGGATTTATCTTCTTGCTTAGGCTAGAAATGGTATCCACTCATTCCTCTTCTTCCCATCTTCTTCTCTATTCCATTTTCTATTTTTGTGTTCGTACTCACCTTGATTTTTATTTGTGTTGGTGATGCAAGAATGACCATAATTGAAGCTAGATCCTATCTCCTTTCTCATCAGCAACTTAATCCTCCTCTCTTAATTGTGTAGAGTTGCAACAAAACTCCTAAAGATCCTATGTCCCTTTCAAAGGAAATCCCATGGGGACCAAATTGATAATTTCAAATAATAATTTAGTACAAAGGAATTTTTAGGGATGTTACAGCTTTATACATTTTAGTATATTTGTGTTAACATTTGTAGTCCATGAAAAATTTAAAGACTTATAAATTAGCTTTTAATGTTTTACCTAATACCAAATGTCTCTCAAAATAATATCATGCTGGAAACTACTCATTCAATATTGATTTAGTCGTTGATAGATTTTTGCCATCAAATTTGTTCCCATACAAATTATAACAACAAGAAATTACTTTATAAATTCACTCGTAACAAATTTAGTCCTTGTGTTAATTTTTAACGTGAAATAGTACCCAAAATATTTATATCACTAAAAAATTAGTTCTGAACCAAATTAGTTCCTCAGAAATTAATCATGTTGGAAATTACTAATCTAATTAGTTAATCATTATCATTATGTTATAAAAATTCACTAACAAACCAATTTAGTCTCTTGTTATATAGTTTTGATATCAAATTAGTCCCCTGAAGATTTAGGAGACTTTAAAACTAGTTTTTAACAATTTAAACAAATATTAAATCATTCCCAAAAAATAACCATATTGTAAATTCCTCATTCATAATTAGTCTAGTCCTTCATGGATTTTGTCATTAAATTAGTTCCTTTAAAAATTATAACATCATGAAATTACTTTATAAATTTACTCATTACATATTTAATCTTCGTGTGTTAAGTATTTTAGAGAACCAAAATACTAACGCATTATAGTATAGTGGGAAAACAAGTTATCGTCCTCAGGGAGCAACTCTAGAACAATTTAGTGCCAATATAACAATTTGGACGAAGTTTTCAAAAGGTTTTGAATTGAATTGAATTATAAAATGAATGCTCGTAATATAAAAAGTGGTAAAATAATTTATAAAAACACTTGGGTTTAGATTTCACAATACTGATGTTTATTCCCAAAACTTAAGAACTTATTATGTTATCGATTAAATCCCTTTAAAGGGTAAAAGAGTTGCCACGCAATAAGAATTCCTGTTCATAAATGAAAACTATCCCTAGACTTTTATTTATGAAATTCCTTTTCACAAAACCTCTTTTCAAATTAAATTCCGATTCAATAAGAAAAGTTAGAAGGAGAGAAGCAAAGTGATCAAGCTTTTAACTCTAAATTAAACAGACAAAAGAAAACCAATCAATTTAACATAAATAAAAAACTGAGTTTGAGAATTCACAAAGCAAGTTACATCCAATCCCGAGTAAAGGGTTTTAAGCTACCATCTCTCAATTTCTCACTTTTGCTCCCTAAAACCCTAAATTTCGTGCAGAGATGGCTTCACTAGCTCCTGGTGAATGACACTTTTAAAAGAGATCCCAAGTGGTTTATCTTTGCTCTAGATAAGATAAAATAATATCAGATAAGGTTTCTTCAGATCTGTTTTCCTTTTTGTTCACCTTATCTTATGTGCTTTTATCTATTTATCTACAATCCAATGTTTTAGGGATGAAATCTTATCTAAATCAATCACACGATAAGGATGAAACTCAAATCAACTAATTCTCTCTATTGAATTTACTAAATTTAGGGAAATTTAATTAAAAGATAAACATAATATCATTTAAAATATATTCAAATTAATCACAAAATAGTTTAATAATTATCCAGTATCACCGTGTTAGTTTTGACATCGAATTAGTCTCCAAAACATTTATAAGACCAAAAAAATTGTTCTTAAAGATTCAATCTAATATTAAATTAGTCCCTTGAAAATTAACCACTCGAAATTAGTTTTCTAATTGTTTATTTATTATGTTATAAAAATTCACTAATAAAAAGTTTAACCCCTGTTATAATTTTGATATCAAGTTAGTCCTTGAAAGGTTTAGAATACTAAAATTAGTTGATGACATTGTAAACTAATATAAAATTAGTCACTTAAAAATTAATCACGCTAAAAATTAATCATTCATTACTAATTTACTAATTATAACATCAAGAAATTATTTTATAAATTTACCTATAATCAATTTAGTCCCTATGTTTATTTTGTCATGAAATTAGTCCCCTCAAAACATTAATGAATTTATAAATTAGTTCCTCGGAAATCAATTATGTTGAAAATCACTCATCTATTTATTGAATTATTATGTTATAACAAACCAATTTAGTCCCTATCGTTTCGATATCAAATTAGTCTCTAAAAAATTTAGAAGAATTTAAATTTAATTTTTAACGAATTAAACTAATAGAGAATGAGTCCATCAAATATTAACCACGTTACAAATTACTCATTTGTTATTAGTCGAGTCCTCGATAGATTGTTGTCATCAAATTAGCCCCTTTAAGAATTATAACATCAGAAAATTACTTTATAAATTCACTCATTACATATTTAGTTTCCATATTAGTTTTGACATTGAATTAGTCCCCAAAACATTTATATGACTAAAAAATTAGTTCTTAAAACTTTGAATTACTACCAAATTAGTCTCTTGAAAATTGAAAATTAATTATGTTAGAATTGCTCATATACTTATTCAATTATTATGTTATAGAAATTCTCTAATAAACATTTTACTTTTTGTTATATTTTTGATATGGAATTAGTTCCCGAAAGATTTAGAAGACTTAAAAATTAATTTATAACAATTTAAGCTAACACCAAAATAGTCATTCAAAAATTAACTATGCTGAAAATTACTCATTGATTACAAGTTTTCTCCTCTTTAGATTTTTGTCATTAAATTAGTTCCCCTCACAATTATAACATCAAGAAATTACTTTATAATTTACCCATAATTTGATATGATATGGTAGTTATAGTGAGTCTTAGTGATGTGATCATGGATTGCTAGAGGATTGAAGTTTCAAGAAGAGCAAGCAAGTGTCAACATTAAAGAATTTCCAACTTGTTTTAATGTTTTCAAATAAATGTTTGTTGTTGGGAATAAATTGTTAAGTTTGGATTATTTTTGTATTAAGTGTGAGTTAGTGTCTTAGCTCATATTATGTTAGACATTTTTAGTTTTTGCTTTTAAGTCCCTCTGTTTTGTTTCAATTTTTAGGGGCAACTTTGAAATTTCTTGTGCGCCACTTTTAGTCCCTATGAGGGAGTAATATAAATATCTACCTAAGGTATTTAAGAAACTTTTGATCATGGAATGAAATTGATATTTCTTAGAGAGCATTCTCTCTTGCGAGCCTTAGATTAAGAGCTTTGGAATTTTGATGACCTTATCAATGGATCTCAATTCCATTGTGGCGGTTCCCCATGAATTTATCTTCGCTTACTTAGGCTAGAAGTAGCATCCACTCATTCATCTTCTTCCCATCTTCTTCTCTATTCCATTTTCTATTTTGTGTTCTTACTAACCTTGATTTTAATTTTTGTTTGTGATGCAAGAATGACTATAATTGAAGCTAGATCCACCTCCATTCTCATCATTTGGTATCCTAGAGCCTTGGGCTTCACTTTGTGGTAATTCTTGATTTCAACTATTTCATCTTCAATTTCTTGAAAATTCTATGATCTATGATTTGGATTTGGCTTATTGAAGCTTGATTGTGCTCAATCTCTTGATGTTTGACTTCAATTTGTTCTTTCCCTTTATTCTTGGTTCATGCGCATATTTTTTCCATTTTTCCCCAATTTTTGTATTCTGATTTTTCTGCATAATCCTTTGAGAATTTGGTGATTTAGAGTTGAAATTTAGATTCTTCATGGTGGAAAACCTTGAGTTCAAGTGTTGTTTGCAAAACATTATGCACTTGTATGTTCTTATGTTTTTGAGTGTTCTTCATGTTTAATACTTGATTCTTGAATATTTGATGTTTGATTCCTAAATATTTGAGTTGATATTCTCTCAATCTATGTTATTGCGCATAAAACCCCTCCACATTTGAGTCCCTTTGTTCAAATTTTTTGTCATTGAGTTTTTGTGAATTTGGGCACACTAGGAGTTTGGTAAAATTCCTAAGTGTCATTTCTTTTGTGTTTCTCTACAATTGTGTTGTAGGCACATTAAGTGTTTGTCAAAATACTTAAGTGCATCTTTCTTTGTGTCTCTATGAACTTTGTATTGTATACATTCTAAGTGTTTGATCAATTGTAATAGAGTCTTTTTCTCCTTGCACCTAAAGTGTTTGATACATTGTCTTAGTGTCATTTCCTTGTGTGTCTAACTTTCTTTGTGTTTGTTTCCATTGGGATCATGGAATATAGTCAAAAAACTTGTGTTTACTTGTCCCTCATTTCAATCCTTGGTTAGATATACACTTCTTTGATATTAGCACCCTTTATCCTTGGTTTTTTCCACTTCATTCCTTCATTGTGATTAGTGTTTGCTAATTGTTGTTAGTGAGTTTGGCTTAAGTAAAAGTCACAAAAATAAACATGGCTCTTACTACAATTTTGGTGGATTTGATTGTTTTGTTGTCTTTGGTACTTTGAACATTTTGAGTATATTTAACTTCCATTATTTCTTTCAATTTGTCTAATTTTCTTAGTTTCTTTTCTTGTGCCTTTGTCCCTTGTCACATTTTCCACTTTGAGCAGCTTTCATTTGATTGAGTCTTCTTTTCTTGCTTGTCTTGTTGGCCTCTAAGTTTTATCTTTGAGTTTTCATTTGCTTGTATTCTTTGTCACTTTGTGCCTAAGCTTGTTGCCAAACCTTTGGGAGTGTTGCCACTTTGGAACCATTAAATTGGGATAATTGGGATAAGCTTCTAAATTCTTTGAAGCTTGCTTGCTAAGTCTTTACAAAGGGACCTAAGTGGTGAAAGGAAAGAGTGAATGTAACGCCCCAATTTATACTAAGCGGAATTAGCTATTCAATTAAAGTTATTAAGGCTAAATCATCATACTCGTATCGAGAGGTTAAATTTCGGGTAAATTTTTCGGAACTTAGTAGTTGTATATTCGATAGTCGAATGAAAGTTTAGATTTGGTAACTAACACACATACGATAAGCTAATATAACATAGATATATTAATTAGTCAGATAACAAACATAAATTTCTGGGAATCCTAGGCGACATGACAAAAAAATACTCTACCACTTGAAGAGTAGAAGATGTCGCACATAGGAAATGTACTGATCAAACATTATAGTCATCCAAATTATCTTAACTAAAATATAACTAAATAAAGGACGCTGCACTCTCCGTCCCAGTATCTTCACTCGGATCACTCTCAAGAGAGCTCTCCCTAGGCGAGTTGAAGAACCAACCCTAGCAACCAGAGTACTGCTCCACAAGAGACGGAGTGAAATAAGAAGGATGAAAGGCGGGTCGGAACGCTGCGGGTACAGGCATGAGACCAGGGGGTGTCCGAATAACCAACGTCAAGGCCGATCCAATGTAAGTAGGCCGAAGCATCGGTAGTGACGGATGACATATCCAGAAGGATACTTCTCCTACAAAAGTGGACGTCCCACGAGATACATCATGCTCCCAGTAGCCCAATTCAATTGGACAGTTGATTTCCAAGAGGGTCTCTCGAGTCGCCATCTATTGTATCGCGTAATAGATATATACATAGATAGATAAATACAACACAAAACAGAGGAGTGAGATACAGCAAAGTTTGGTAGAAGTAGAGTCAGGATATTTAGATTTTTAAACAGAAAATCTATAATAGCTTACAATTGATATTCTCACTCGTAGCATCACACAACATGTACACTTAACGATACCATAATGCATGAGACTCCAAAAAAAACGACATCATCGCTAGCGACTCTTTCAATTAAGGAGGTGACCGGGAGTCATACTTTGTTCGTACAAGTCCATGTACCTCAGTACTCTCCACCGATCCAGAATATACTTTAGAGACGTGTCGAGGTAACCGAGCTTTTTCAGTGAGTAGCCCGACATCGGGGAGCTACCACCGAGTCCCCTAGGCATCTCACACTCTGGTTAAAGCCCCCAAAGGCCGAAACCCACTCCCTAGAGTATAACGTTATTCTGCCAACGCACCACTTTTACCTTTTATTCCTCCTTAATAGAAGTTTTCGAAAATACTATTTTCAAAACATGTAATCTCAAGGTGCTTTAGTAATTTTAAGCATAGTTTATCACAAGGATTCAACCGGGTTCACATTCCATCCATACAACTAGGCTCAAACAACATTTTGCAAAAGATTACTAATTACACCACCTTGTCAAATCCTTTACCACAGATTTCAGTTTAATTCTCAAAAACAAAGCAATTATCATGATATTCATATAATACTCCTAATAGGGAGAATACACCTTTAAAGTCATATATTCAATTTCCACATTTTCTATATTCATTTTTTTTTTGGCACTTAGGCCTTTATTAACTTCTACTATTAATACCATTGTTTGAAATTTACTTTAGTCCTTCTTGACATATTATCATTTAACCATATCCAAAAATTATATGAATTTATAAATAAGTCCAAAACAATCATTTAGCCTTGAAAACATTATTAACATCTTAAAAATGATTTATTTGGTATTAAAAAGCTCATAAATTTCGAATATTCAAAAGTCGAAGGAAAAGTGGTTTTTCCTTTGTTTTAGTGACTCTTCAGCATGTTGTCCTTTCTTTAAAAGAGGTAAATAAATATTAAACGATTTTATTTGGTCCCCAAATAATTAATACAGTTACTTCACAGTGTTATGGTCAAAATAGAATTTTTCCAGAATTTTTAAAAAATACTTAAGATGGTCAGAAAAATCCTTCTTTCAAACTGTACAGGATCTGGCAGTAGCTAGTCTAAAAAATATAATAAATTCATACGTGCCCAGAAAAATATGAATTTTTGATATGATATAGTAGACATATTAACACACAACATATAAATTTTTCAAGAATTATTGAGTAGTAATACAGTGCGAAATATTTTCTCAAGGTTACAACTTTTTCCAGCAAAATAGAAAACTACAGTAACAGGATCTTCATCTTCAACGATTTTTATAAAATCACTCAGTTACTAAAAATTTATGAAACTAACCCAGAAATGATCCACTTTGAGTCTAGTTTTTCATAAAAATCTTCCTAAGTTAAATCTGTTTCCCAAGTGGTGCAGAAAAACCAAAACGTTCTGACTGTTCCAGAAATGACCTTGGGTCACTCAAAACTCCATATAAAATCAAATACAAGATCAAAGATTACAAATGATACCCATCTGGAAAGCTAACACACAGATCTATCATCATACAAATTTTTGTATGCATCTAAACAGAATAAGAGCTTTAACGGTACGCACAAAGTAACTCTAGTAGCATAAACTCACCAGACAGAATAGAGCAATAATGTTTCAAGAATCAAAATAAGATCTTAACATCATCCAAAAATTATGAAACTTTACCAGTAGTTAAAACACATCTTAAAATGATTTTTAAGCATGGAGCTGAATTATCCAATGATCAATTCCCAAAATATGGGCTCTAAATCAACAGGCATAAGACAGAACCAGCTTTGAAAGTTAATGAATGAAGAGGGTCTAGGGCCAACCCTCACCCAAATACCCAACTAAATTCTACACTAAGCTATTCTCACTTCCCCTTACCAAGGTTATCTTCAAGGATTAAAGGGGTTGATGAAGGGTAGAGCTTCCAAGGTTGTCACTACAAGCAACACCAATTTTGGACTCAAGAAAATTTTAGAGAGAAAGGAGAAGAGAAGCTTGTGCTTTTGGGGTGTTTGGAAGTGAAGTAGAGTCCCCTATTTATAGAGGAAGGGGGCCCAAATTTTTGAGGGGTTTGGAGTGTTTGGAGAGCTTTGTTGAATAGTTGAGGAGTACATGAAGGCATGGTGTGAATAGTTGGAGTGGTTGAAGCAAATCAAGTTCCCTATGTCTAGGGTATGGTTTGACCACATGTAGGGTATGGAGTGTTAGAGGGATTTTTTTTTTATTGATTAATACTCTAGAATGTAAATATGTTTTGGAATAACTGGTATATTTCGATCGTTACGCGTGCACTATAAAATTAAAAACGTAACGAAAAAATTCTAGAATTAAAAATATATCGTTCTCCAATATTTTCTAATCATATAATCGGAATCGAAATATTTTTCTAGCGGAATAATTTCCTATTTAGTAATTAATTAGCAAAATTGAGAGTGTTACAGTGAACAAACATTATAGCAAAAGCCTTTCAATGAGTTTCATACACGAGTGAATTTTTTATTTTGTTTTTGAGTGAAACCTTGTGAGCTTGTGTACATTGGTGAGGTCCTTAGCTAGACTTTTATTTTCCACTTTTGATTTGTTGTATACTTTTCTTATTTATGGTTTAGTTTTAGCCATTTGGGCATAGTTTTTTTTCATACACTTTTTTTCTATTTTATTTTGATACTTGATAAAATGGATGTTCCTTATGCTTCATCATCCCAAGGCAACACCAATTTGATTTTTGAAGCTTTCACTAGTCATTTTGATAAATTGTTGGATACGAAGCTTGAGGGTGTATATGAGGCGCTTGATAGTGCAAAAAGGAGATATGCCAATCATGATGTTTATGATTCTCCTAAAAGGAAGTTAAGCACTCATTCTAGAGGTAACCCTATTCACTATGCTTATGCTTATGATGATAAATATGTCTTGCATAAATATGATAGATATCATGGTAGACATGACAGATATGATAGGCATGCTTTGGATAGATATGTTACACCTTCTTCTATATGTGTTACATGTGATGCATATCCTAGCCATGTTAAGGATGATAGGTATGTAGAAAGAAAGCATTCTAACATGCATGATAAAAAGAAGAAAAAATTTGTAATAGGGTGTTATGGACCTAACCCGCAAGTAAGGCACGTGCAGGTCCCACGTGAGTGACCCAAGCCGTCGGTGTCATGTCGTGTTACACGACATGGGCACCCGACTTAGAGCTCGAGGGGCACCACCCCCACGTGGAGACAGTACAGATCCGTACATACCGCCGCAATTCACGGAAGTATGACAGTGACAGGTATGACTTTAGTAGCCCTACTAGCACTATAAATACCTGTGATTCATCTTCATTTGGCACGTATTCATTATTTGATATCTGAGACCCTCAATCTGTGACACTTAGCTGACTTGATCGTCAGAGTGCTTGCAAGTAACCCCCTCACCGCCAGGTCAGTGGGCGGAGGAGTCAAACTACCACACTGGAGGCCAGATTGGAGGTCATATCCGCCATGCACCAAAGCATGACGGATCATTGGCGCCGTCTGTGGAGACTAGATAAATTATTCTTCTCCGATCACAATCCATCTCATATTTCCTCCTTTTTTCTGGTTTTTCTGGTAATTTGCAGGAAGAAGACCGTCGGAGTCAAGAACTCTACCTTTTTTCTTCTCACACGCTCACATCTATCAGTTATCAAGGTGAATTCCGGACAATTAATCGGTGGAAAAGGCATTTCTAACCGATTAATCGGTGAAATATGACTTTCCACCGATTAGCTAAACGGATAACTATCTTTCTTGATGTTTTTGTTACAGCTACGATTTGATTCTTGCATATCTATGCAATTTCGTCAATTATTTTCTTCTGCTCTATTTCACTAATGTCACTGCATAAACATACGGCAATAGAATTTCTTATACTTGCAACAAAGTAGGGAATAATTCACGCTAACCGAAAATTTAATTGTAGCGAAATGGTGAACACCAGGAGAAAGAATCAAGCCGCTAAGGGAACATCTGCCAATGCTGGAGGCATCCCGGGAGAACAACCCTCTGTGAACGGGCCTTCTCCACAGCGACAGCAGGAAGAAACCAGGGCTGCTGGTCCGACAATGTCGGAGCAAAGAATGACGACTATAGAGGACGGCATGCACGACCTCAAGGAGATGATACGAAAGCAAGTTGAAGAGATTGAAAGGATGAACAAGGAGCGCGAAGCTTGGAAGAAATAACAAGATGAATTCCAAGCAATCTTAATCAACCTTGGGATGGGGCAGCAACCCCCTCAGCGACATGAAAACCTGCAGGAGGGGCAAAACCCCCAAATGGAGAGGCAAGTTTCTATGGTTGGACCGCAGATCTCGCGATCTCAACCCGTTAACATTCCACCTCATCTCCCTGACATGGACCAGGTGGCGGAGAACGACATAGGAATTGAGGAATGTTATAACCCCTTCATCCCGACTATTATGAATTTCGACATGCCGGGAACTTTAAATTTGCCATACAGATTGATCCTTATGACAGGACAACCGATCCTCAAGACCACGTGGAGATCTTCCAACAGACCATAGTCTTTCAGGGGGCTAAAGAACCCGTCATATGTCAGGCTTTTCCCCTGACCTTAAAAGTTGCAGCTCACAGATGGTTCTCGTCGTTACCAGCGGGATCTATCACGCGATGGAAGGCATTGAAGGTCAAATTCATCTCCAACTTCACGAGCAGCAAACAACAGTTCTTGACGGAGCATCATCTCAAAAGAATAAGACAGAAGTCAGATGAACCACTGAAGGACTTTATCATCCGTTTCAACGCAGAGTCCCTGGAGGTACGTGATGTCGCCCCTAACATGACGTTATACTTTCTTAGGTAGGGGCTAAAGCCGGGAGGTTTCACTAAAGACTTGGCTGGAGAAAAGCCCAAGACTATGGAAGAACTAAAGAGGCGGGCTGAAAAATGGATCCAAATTGAAGAATGGGTCCGGAACAACAAGGCAGAAAACCAAGCCGCAAAGCAAGAGAGAGAAAAGAAAGACAAACAAAAGGATTCCTATGGAGGGAGCCCCAAGGAGAGTGAAAGAACATACGATAAAGGTGGGAGGCCTCCGAGAGGAGCCTACTCGAGCTATTCGCCCTACAAAGAAATCATGTATTCACAATTGAAGGATACATCTCCACCAATGAGGTCACAGTCGAAGAATAAAGACAAGTTCTGTCTATATCACAAAGATCATGGACATTACACCAACAAATGCATCCATCTCAAGGACGCCATCGAAAAGTTTATACGACAAGGAAAACTAAAACAATTTGTCCAGAAAAATGACAAAGGAACATCCCGTGGTAGGAGCCTGTCGCCATCCAGAAGGCATGGGTCCGGTCCAAGGAACAGGGACTCTGGGCGAGACGAAAGGTGAAGGTCGCGGCCTCGGAGCCCCCAATGACATGAAAGCACGGCTTCGAAAGGAGTCATTAACGTAATCGCGGGAGGTCTAGATCAAGTGGAACCCGCGGAGTCATCCAGAAAGCGATCTCGTGATGCAGAGGACCATTGCATGGCTCTGAAGGCCATGAGGAGAATGACGTTGGCATTTACAGAGGACGACCTACCTATAGATGGGACTGGGTCTAATGCCCCCTGGTCATTACGGCCAGAATGGCGGGGTACGAGGTGAAAAGGTTTTTCGTGGACAAGGGGAGTTCAGCCGACATCATGTTCTGGGATCTATTCCAGAAGTTGGGCCTAACAGAGAAAGATCTAATCCCTCACAAAGGAAATCTGATAGGTTTCACAAAGGACACTATCTCCCCTAAAGGCAACGTAAAGTCGAAAGTAATTTTTTCTGGCTGTGGCGGAAGCAGGTCGGTAGAAGTAAAATTCCTTGTCGTGGACTGCCCATCAGCTTATAACGCCATCCTAGGAAGGCCGACCTTAAATACTCTAGGAGCCGTGGTGTCGACCTTACATATGGCGATGAAGTTCCTTAGTGACAGAGACGACATCGTCATTGTGCGGGGAAAGGGCCTTGAGGCGCAGTTTTACTACTTGGAGAGCCTTAAAATAACAAAAACTGTTTCAGTGCAGAAAAAAGAAGAAGAGAAAGAAGTGCAAAAGAAAGAAGCAAAGGGAAAGCAAAAATTCGTTAGGCGAGATGCCGCGGTAATGATGACGGACTTAGATCCAAGGGGAGAGTTACAACATGAGCGACCTCAACCCGAAGGCGACTCGATGGAGATACAAGTCGGTAGTAAGCTTGAACAGGTAGTCAAGGTCGGAAAAAACTTACCTATTAATGTTATGAAAAATATGATTAAAGTTTTGAAGTATAATAAAGATATTTTTGCATGGGTCGCCTTGGACATGTCAGGTGTAGATCCCAAGTTCTACTGCCATCGACTTGCAATAACGGAAAGAGCGAGGCCGGTGGCCCAGAAAAAGAGGAGAATGGGCCAAGAGAGGACGACAGCTATCGAGAAACAAGTCAACGAGTTGTTAAACGCGGGGTTCATCCGCGAGGTATAATACTCTGACTTGTTGTCTAATGTCGTGATGGTAAAGAAAGCAAATGGGAAGTGGAGAATGTGTACAGACTACACGGACCTAAACAAAGCCTACCCAAAGGACCCTTTCCCACTGCCCTGCATCGACAAATTGGTAGATAACTCGGCGGGTTATAAATATCTTTCTTTTTTAGACGCTTACTCTGGGTATAACCAGATTCCCATGGCCTCCGAAGATTAGGATAGAACTGCTTTTATTACTGATCTTGGGGCATTCTGTTATAATGTGATGCCGTTTGGTTTAAAGAACGCAGGGGCGACATACCAGAAGATGATGGATAAAGTCTTTGACAAGATGAGAGGCAGAGAGGTAGAATTGTACATTGACGACATGATGGTCAAAACCAAAGATAATGAAGATCCATCTAAGGACTTGGAATCTGTTTTTCAACGCCTACGACAATACAACTTGCGACTTAACCCTCTAAAGTGCACGTTTGGCATGGAAGCTGGCAAATTTCTGGGATTTATGCTTACAAGTCGCGGCATTGAGGCGAACCCAGACAAGTGTTGGGCAATTCTCGACATGACTAGCCCAAGGACAGTCAAAGACGTGCAACAACTCACACGGAGGATTGCTGCTCTATCTCGTTTCCTCCCAGCTTCAGCAAAACGTTGCCTCCCAATGTTTAAAATTTTGAAGAAATAAGATTCCTTCAAATTGGCTCAAGAATGCGAAGCTGCCTTCCAAGAACTTAAAGTTTCTTTGGCATCTCCTCCTGTCCTAACAAAACCAATGGCGGGTGACGTTCTGATACTCTATCTCGCTGTCGCTGATGAAGCTGTGAGTGCCGTATTGATCCGGGAAGAAGGTAAAGGCCAATTTTCGATTTACTTTGTTTCCAAAGCTTTGCAGGGGGCTGAATTGAACTATCAATGACTTGAAAAGGTGGCTTTCGCGTTATTAATAGCCTCAACGAAGTTGTGACCATACTTCCAATGCTACCCAATTCTGGTCAGAACCAACCAACCAATTCATGGGCAATTGAACTAACCCAGTACGACATATCATATGAACCACGACTTGCGATCAAAGCGCAGGTCTTAGCCGACTTTCTTGCGGAAATGACGCATCCCAGGGAAACCCATCCCGGCGAGTGGATGATATACGTCGATGGCTCTTCAAACACTAAGGGATGTGGTGCCGGAGTGATACTTGAAAACTCAGAAGGCCTGGCAGTTGAATATTCTCTAAAATTTGACTTCCCAATATCCAACAATCAGGTTGAGTATGAAGCCTGCCTGGGTGGAATACGGATGGCCAAGGAGTTAGGGGCAAACGCGGTGACTATCTTCTCAGATTCGAAGTTAGTGGTATCCCAGATAAGGGAGAATATTAGGCGAAAGAACTCATAATGCAGAAATATCTCGCCAAAGTACGAGAAGCTCTAATGGAGTTGTCTAAATTTGAAATCTGACATATCCCCAGGGAAGAAAATGCACGGGCAGATCTTCTTTCCAAACTCGCCAGCACAAAGAAGACATCAAACTACCATTCTGTGGTAGTCTTAGCTTGACTTTACAGGTGCAGGAAGCAGATTAGAGGACTCCCTTGATAGATTATATCGAGAGGGGGATCACTCCCGAGGATGATAAAGAATCAAGGAAGATAATTAAAAAAGCAACGAGATTCACGACGATTGAAGGCCACTTGTTCAGAAAAGGAATCTCAACCCCACTCCTGAAATGCATTGGCCCGGAAGAGGTCGGGTACGTGTTGGCCGAGATCCATGAGGGTAGTTGTGGACACCATGTCGGGGCCAAATCTTTGGCTAGAAAAGCGTTGAGAGCGGGCTACTACTGGCCAACCATGCAGGAAAATGCTGCTAGCCATGTTAAAAAATGTGAACAGTATCAATGACATGCCAATATCCCTCATATCTCGCAAGAGGAGCTGCATACTTTGTCCGCGCCATGGCCATTCCACACTTGGGGAATGGACATCTTGGGACCTTTTCATAAGGCCACGGGATAGCTGAAGTACCTCGTAGTGGCTGTGGATTACTTTACTAAATGGGTAGAAGCCGAACCTCTAGCTACTATTACTTCTGCAAGGTTGGAAGCCTTTACTTTTAAAACAATCATATGTCGTTTCGGAATCCCGACGGAGATAGTCAAAGATAATGGAACTCAATTCACAGGGAACCAATTCAGGGAGCTCCTTCAAGGGTTGCATATCCGACATCATTTTTCAAGTGTTGAACACCCTTAATCAAATGGCCAGGCCGAAGCAGCAAATAAAGTTATTTTAAATGGCCTAAAGAAACGACTTGAAAACGCCAAAGGAGCTTAGGTGGATAATCTCTATCAAGTATTGTGGAGCTACATAACAACCACGCAAACTACCACAGGAGAAACTCCTTTCCGACTTGTATATGGAACTGTTGTTATTATTCCAGTCGAAATTGGCGAACCATCTGGGAGGGTTATGTTTACCCTGCCAAATAATCAAGAACTCCTAAGAGAAGAACTTGACTTCGTGGATGAAGTCCGGGAGTTGGCTCGACTGACCGAGATGTTGAGGAAGCAGCGAGTCGCTCAAAGGTATAACGCAGAAGTCGTGAAGCGCGAATTCACAATAGACGACCTCGTACTGAGAAGAGCCAGTATTGGCCTAAAGAATGCTAAAGATGGAAAACTTACAGCAAACTGGGAAGGCCCATACCAGGTAGTCAGAAGTACAAGAAAAGATGCATATGCCCTGGAAACTTTGCAAGAGAGAGAATTTCCACGAACTTTCAATGTCGCGGATCTGAGAAGGTACTACAGTTAGAGAGCATCCAGCTCGTTTATGTTTAACTCTGTTGCATTTTAAGTTTGATGAACAATTTCTGTAAGGGGTACTCTTTATCTTTCTCGGGTTTTTTCCCTAAGGAGGGTTTTACCTTGAAGGTTTTAATGAGGCCCCAGGTTTTGTAACCCAACGATATATGAAATAAGAACAAATATTTTGTCGAAGTTTAAGATTTCAGTTGCAGATATTCAATGATTACAATTCAGCAAGGCTTTTGAAAGGATCAAAGATCCCAAATGGGCGACGTGTACCAACGCGATAGGCCACTGGCCTTAAAATACTTCATCAGGATCAAAGATCCCAATAGGGAGACATGCCCCAAACAGACCACTGGCCTTGAAGTACTTCATCAGGATCAAAGATCCCAATAGGGCGACATGCCTCAAACAGGCCACCGGCCTTGAAGTACTTCACCAGGATCAAAGATCCCACTAGGGCGACGTGCGCCAAATAGGCCACAGGCCTTGAAGTACTTCACCAGGATCAAAGATCCCACTAGGGCGACATGCCCCAAACAGGCCACAGGCCTTGAAGTACTTCACTAGGATCAAAGATCCCAGTAGGGCGACCTGCCTCAAACAGGCCACAGGCCTTGAAGTACTTCATTCGGATCAAAGATACCAACAGGGCGACGTGCCCCTACGATATGTTTGTGAACCTTAAACATTTTTAAGGGACAAAAATCCCATCGACAAGAGGCGTAAAGCATAAGTTACATATTGCAAGGATTACGACATGTTAAAAAGCAATGTTCACCTCATACTTCCTTTCAAGTGTTGCAGGCGCGTTACACAGTCCAAACGGCATACGCTTATAAGCAAAAACTCCAAATGGACATGTGAAGGCTGTCTTTTCTTGATCTTCTGGGTTCACCAATATTTGGTTATACCCAGAATATCCATCCAAGAAATAATAATATGCCTGGCCAGGTAGTCTCTTAAGCATTTGGTCCATAAAAGGCAAAGGGAAATGATCTTTCATGGTGGCTTGATTTAACCTTCTATAATCAATGCACATTCGCCACCCGGTCACCGTCCTTGTAGGAATTAATTCATTTTTCTCATTCTCAATGACCATAATCCCCCGTTTCTTCGGAACCACTTGAACTGGACTTACCCCCTCGCTATCGTAGATGGGATAAATCATACCAGCTTCAAGTAACTTAAGTACTTCTTTTCTCACTACTTCTTTCATTGTCGGGTTCAATCGCCTTTGAGGCTGGGCCAAAGGTTTAAAATCCTCTTCAATATGTATCTTGTGCATACAGAAAGAAGGACTTATGCCTTTTAGATCTGTCAATGCCCATCCGATTGCCCCTTCATTGGCTTTCAAAACCTCCAAGAGTTGTGCCTCTTGGTCAGAATATAGTGAACTATTGATTATCACTGGCTTGCCTTCCCCTTCATCTAAAAATGCATATTTCAGATGGGATGGCAACACTTTCAGTTCCAGCTTATTTTTTTCTGACTTCTCCTCCTTGGATAAGTCTTCCGGGCAAATGTTATCATGGGGCCCTCTTTCAGAGTATCTAGGTCCCTCAAACAATTTTTTATTTTGACTTCCTCCAAGTCATATGAATTTGCACGAGACTGCACTAGAGCTTTTTCTAAAGGGCTAGAATTATACATTTCTTGCTTCCCTAATAGAAATGCTTCTTCCATGAAATCCACCCTAAAGGCTGACTGTTTTTACTTTGGGTGTTTCATGGCTTCCAACACATCAAATTTTACCTCATCATCCTTAACTCGTACCTTGAGTTGCCCATTATCCACGTCAATTATGACTCTTGCCATTTTCATGAAAGGTCGCCCTAGAATTAAATGCACCTCCAAGTCTTCCTCTATATCCATAATGACAAAGTCAACCGGAAAGACAAATTTGTCAACCTTCACTAGAACATCCTCCGCTACTCCATACGGAAATTTTAATGACCTATCTGCCAGTTGGAGGGTCATTCTAGTGGGTTTCACTTCTAGATCACCGATCCGTTTTACCATGGACAATGGGCATTAGGTTTATGCTTGCACCAAGATCCAGTAATGCCTTCCCCATAGGAAGAGCACCAATAGTAACAGGGATAGTAAAACTACCCGGATCTTTGGTCTTGTGAGGCAAGGATTTTTGAATGATGGCACTACACCCGGCTTCTAGTTCCACAATTTCATCTTTAAACTTCCTCTTTTTCGTCAACAAGTCCATCATGAACTTGGCATATGTGGGCATTTCCTCCATAGCTTCCATAAATGGTACATTTATTTGAAGCCATTTGAAAATGTCTAGAAACCTAGCATATTGCCTTTCCTTTGTCTTCTTTGATGGATGAACAGGATAAGGAACCTCCTTTACCTGAGGTACTCCATCCATCTTTTCTTTGACCTCAACCTTCTTTTTGATATTTTGATTTTTTTCTTTTTCACTATTTACAATATTCTTCTCCTCACTCCTTCTTTCACCTTCCTTCTCTACTTCTTCCATGGCTACCTTTTCAATTTCTCCTTCCACCTCCTTGGGTTCATGCAAATGATCCCCTATTCCTTTACCAATCTCCGTACCACTCATTGTGACAATGGACTTGCATTGTTCTTTAGGATTCGTGGTGGTATTAGCGGAGAATGGAGTAGTGGTAAGCTCTGCCAATTGTTTATAGATTTGACCCACTTGCGTTTCAAGATTCCGGATAGACGCCTCGGTGTTTTTCTGGAAAGCTTCATTACTTTCGTGGTTAGCCAATGAAGCTTGGATAAATTTATCCAAGGTGTCTTCCAAGTTGATGGTCCTCTCTACCAATGGAACAAATGGCGGCCTATTAGATGAATTCGTTGAATTTTTCTAGTTCATTTGACCTTGTCCTGAGGATTCTTCCACCCTTGCATTCCAGAATTGGAAACATTAGACTTAAAGGGTGAAGAAAAGAAATTTCCTCTTGACTGATTATTTACAAAATTCAACTCCTCCTCTTTTTGGCTAGAAGCATGCGGACATTGAGTGTATGAATGACCTTCACCACACAATTCACATGATCCTATTTGAGCTTGTTGGTTCACTACTTGAACTTGCTGCGGCTTTGGCACCAATTGTGTAATAGCTTGACTCAAGAGCTCAATTTGCTGAGTCATAAGCTTATTCTGTGCCAAAATAGCATCAGAAGAATTTAATTCCAGGACACGCTTGGGCTTTGAGACTTGGCTTCTTGGTTGATGCCCAGCTCTATCACTTGCTGCCATAGAAGTGATAATTTCCATTGCAGTAGGTACATCAATGGTTTTCAATGATCGTCCAACAGTTGCAGTGAGATGGATTGTCCATTGGTGGTTCAATCCTGCACAAAATATGTTCAGCTTCGCAACATCGGTCAACCCATGATTTGGGCATTTTCTCAACAACCGTTGATACCTTTCCCAAGCCTCATGAAATGCTTCATCTTGCCCCTGCTTAAAAGCAGATATTTCAGATTGCACTTGGATCATTTAGTAGGAGGAAAGAACCTTGTTAAAAAGGCCTCTTCAACCTCACTCCATGTGTTCAAACTTTGACTCAGAAGAGTCTTGAACCATTCTTTTGTCATCTCCAATAAGTGCTAAATGAAATAATTTCATATAGGCATCTTCAGCACTTGCTTCATCTAAGCCCATAGTCGCTACAAGATCATAAAAGGTCTCCAAGAAATTATGCGGATCCTCATGATCTTTCCCCGTAAACTGAAGATTATACCAATACGGCTTAATCTCCATTTGCTGAGCAGTAGGGGACAAGACAATTGCGGACCGATTCCTTTGACCTTGCGGAATCACATAGTCACCAAGGACTACAACCCTCGTCGGGTTAGGACCTTCCGCAGCCATATCAAAAGTAACAGAATGTGTAAAGTTACTAGAGAAATCTGAGGAAATCTCTCCCGCCTTTTGTTCACGGTATTTAATTGCAGACTGTCGTCTAACAAATGCCTCGATTTCGTCAATATATATTAACTTTTCTCTTTGGCTTTTGCTGCAAGTAAGCATACAACAATACTGGAACAATAGAGAGAGTTAGGTACAAATATACAAATACTTACAAAAAGAAAACTATTCACAGTTTTTACAAATCAATTCAAAACATAAAAGAAATAAACAACCGTGCTCCCCGGCAACGGCGCCAGAAATTTTGTTAACCTTTTTAATGGTGCTGGAAATGGTTAACTCATTTCAGTATAATGACTATAGGTGTATCGTCCACAGGGAGCACTTGGATTAATTCAATTAAGAATTAAGTTGATGAATTGTTCAAAAACATGTTAAGATTGTGAATGGCAAATAAAATAAACAATAGATAAAGAGATAATCAAATAAAATAATGAGTCACCTGGGATTGAGTTTCATTACTTCACCTGGTTTCTTTCTATGTTAGTTAAATATTATAAGAAAAGATGCATACTCAATGTCACAAGTGCAAATCCCTTTGTCATCTGATTCTAAGACACTAGTTTCTAGAGCCCAATCCCTTGGCACTCTAGCTACCAAGTCTTGCATTAAGCAGAGTATAAAGAAATCATAAGACATCCATCTATCCCTAGATCTGAAGGTTTTATGAGTGTTTTTCTCCATATCCGTTTATAAACCAATTTCCCAATTGCGCAAAAAAACTAACACAAGGCAAAAGGTGATCAAGCTTAAACCAACAAAAGAAGCATAGAAGAAGAACTCCAATTCATAAATAATATAAACTAACAATTGAAAGAAACAAGAGACGAAGTAATTACATTCAATCCCGACGGAAAGCTTAGCCTAGCAAGGCCATGAACTTCAAGAACTAAACCTAAGAGTATTAGAACTCTGACTAAAAGCCTAAACTTTGTGGTTTATTTCTATACAACTCAATATGATATCCCCTAACTTCTGAAAGGTTGTATTTATAGGTGTTTTGGGCAGGGGTCTGGCGCTTGAGCGCTGGCTTGACACGTGCTGGTTAATGAGCTTAATTGCCTAGTTAATGCGTCTGGCGCTCGAGCGCTCGGCTTAATACTCAGGCATAGAGTATCCAATGTTCTGGCGCTCGAGCCCTGGTGTGGCGCTCGAGCGCCAGGCTCATAACTGTTGGCAGAGAGGATCCAATGCTTAACGTATTCTGGCGCTCGAGCCCTGGTGTGGCGCTCGAGCGCCAGACTCATAACTCTGGCTGAAAAGGATCCAATGCTGAAAGGTTACTGGCGCTCGAGCCCTGGTATGGCGCTCGAGCGCCAAAGCATTTGCACTGGTAGAAAGGATTCTATGTTCCTCAGCTTCCAGCGCTCGAGCCTTGGTATGGCGCTCGAACCTAGCCTCTTATATGCTCCAGCAACTTGATCTTCTTATTTTTGCCTCCAAAAACACCTGAAAATACATTTCTAAGTTAGAAAACCTATTATTACCACTTATTTACTCTTAAACTCACAAATTCATGATAAAGGGTGAAATTATGTATAAAACATGTAATTTCTAGAGAAGATAAGTGCAAATCCTTTATTGAATAAACACACTAATTTGCACTTATCTGGCACGACCAATGGGTTCAGTGTCCTCTTCATCGGAAATGGCAATCTCCTTCCGTTCTTTCGTCTCGGACACTTCGAATGACGGGTTCTCAGTCGCGCCCTGTTTGCGAAGAGCAAGTTTCTTCTTACGGGCAGCCTGAGTTTCTGGGTAGAGGACAGTAGTAACGTCATCAGTGGTATTGAGGGCAGGATTCTAAGGGGCCCCAGGAGACTAAGCTTCGTGATCAGTAAGTAGTTCACAGACCAAATTTCCAGCAGGACTCTCCTTCCATGGTTTCTTTGACATTCCCCCCTTCTTTTTCATCATCTGGGCATAGCCTGACATGATGGCACCTGTTAACACAAGATTGACATTAAGATGTGTGCGACATTAAGTGTCAAACAATAACATTCACAATAAAGATACAGTAATAAAAAGTCGAAGACAACGTTACCCAGTGTATCAACGCAACTTATGCAGCGACTTCTGACGACGTCTTTACACTTCACGAGGCTGTAGTTCTTGTTGAACTCGCAAAGACCAGCAATAACGGCGAGATCAGAATCAAGCAAAGAGCCCTGGTCCGTTACATAGGACTCAGCCTCGCGTAAGTAGTTGTTGAATGACCAATAAAGTGGGAACAAGGGCGCCCCATCGGGGCCCGTCCAGAAGGGGTAGTCTTCGCCGATGTAGGAAACTTTGAAATAAGAATCCTTGAAGGGTTGGAAGGAGTTGTCGTAGGCTTTGAAGAAGGCGTGGTCTTTTCTCTGACGAAACGAGATAAAGCTGAAGTCGTAGAGATGGTATGGCGCTAACAGATAAAGGAAGAGGTTGCTAGACAACTCCCAGTTGTTGGCCCAGCAGAATGTCTCGAAGGCATTAATGAACCCCCAGGCATTGGGATGAAGCTGGGAGGGGGCGACTTCGAGGCGGTTGAGAATCTCGAGCTGAAAGTCGTTGAAAGGAAAACGGAGCCGAATGTCCCGAAAAAGACATTCGTACATCACCACGAAATCCGGTGCGTCCTTCCGCGGACGGGATCCAATCCTCTCATTGGGGTCTATGCGCTCAGCTTTATACATAGCCAAGGGGGCGGTAGGAACATCCGCTTCTGGTACAGCTCCAGGAAACTACATGGCTTCTCTAAACTCGACTTCCGCGACATAGAACTTTAAAGTCGAGGTCAAACCAGAGGCGGCCTGAAGAATATCCTCGTTGATCCAAATTTGTCGCCTCACCTCGTGGATCCCCTATAGTTTCTTGGGAATTGATAACTTGACAGCCTTTTTTGGGGGTCCATAAAGCTCGTGGATGAGCTGACGCCGACGTATCAGTGCTTTGCTCTTAGAGGCCTTGCGAGCAACCCCGGTCGCCTGGATGTCGAGGGCGACTCTGAAGCAAACATGGGGGAATAGGAGGAACATACAAAGGGTCAGAAGATGTAGAATCAGAGGACTTGGCAGAATTATCAAAAGAAGTAAAACTAGAAGCCTTAGATGAGGTACAGACTAACAAGGGTGCAAGAGGATGTAAGTTATCACTACCCTCAGATGAATCATCATATTCATACTTGCCAGCTCTATACCTTAAAGGTATGGGGGCAACAGATTGAGAAAAGGGAGCCCCAGAGAAGGGGATGAGTTGGGGAATACCAGGAGTGAACTCCCCAAAGGCTTCAAACAAAGGTTCATTGTGTGAACTAGAGGTTGAAGGGGGAGTGGGAATTAGATGACCACTGCCATCACTTAGTTCAGGTCTAGAGGGAGAACCAACGAAATCCCCAACCTCCCAAGAAAGGCTTTCTTTTGGGGGAAAGATCGTAGGCCTCTTAGGAGTTGACATTTTAAGAAAATTAAAGAAGAAAGAAAGCACACAGGAAAAGTGAACAGAGGATGATAGGAGATACCTAGAAATGTTGAAGGAGAAAGGACAGAAGATGGCTGGAAAAACGGCAAAGAGAGGGAAGAGCTGACTACAAAAGCAAGAAGAAATGCGCAGAGAACTTTTGAAGGCAGAGAAGAGTTCTTAGGTTAAAATGAGGAAATATTTATAGAAAGAGAAAAGGAAGACAAAGCGTGAAGAAGAAGTGACGGCGTAGGGTGCAATTAATGCGCGCAGGCACGACCCACGAAGGGTCAGGGCCAATACCACAAAGACACGTGTCAAAGTGAAAACTGACAAAAAGAATTCAAAACAGCAACAACGTGGGAGGACTACACATTGCCAGATCATGTCGTAAGAAGAAGTCAATGACATGCCTCACGACATACCATAGACTTAGGGGCAACTATTATGGACCTAACCCGCAAGTAAGGCATGTGCAGCTCCCACGTGGGTGACCCAAGCCGTCGGATCATAGGGGATGAAGCTCAAACGTTGCATTGGGAATTAAGGAAGCAAGCAAAGCTTGCAAAGGTTGAGATAAGAGAGCATAAAAAGAGAGCCAAGGAAATGGAAAAGCTTTTTGACATGTTAAATGAGTTTGACTTGAAAGAAGTTGTGCATGAAGAGATTGTGGTTCCAAAAGGAGAGGAACATATTGACACTTTTGTTGTGAGTGAGAATGAGGTAGATGACACCTTGTGTTTATCACAACCTCAAATTTCATTGTCTTCCAATGTTTCTTCTCATACTCTTACTACCTCTCTTCAAAGTGTAGTAACTTTTCTATTCAAGGTTTGTAATGAACTTGCACTTGAGGAAGTAGAAGGTAACAACTCATTAGCTAACAAAGGTATAAGTTTTGTCTTCATATTTCATTACCTTCATTGGCAAGTAATCTAAAGTATACATCTATGTTCTTTACTTCTCCTACCTTGAATGATTTATTGTTTGGTTCCAATTCTTTAATTGTTAATAGATTTTGGGTTGGTAATCCTGGACATTTAATTGTATTTTGCTACAATGATTCTTTGAGCTTTATGCAAATTGTTGATGGCCATGTTATTTTTGTGTCTTTGGTTTGGTGTGTGCAAAATGACATTAGGCTTTTAGTTAACCAATATATTTGTGGTCACTTGGAACAACATGCTCCATCTTTGATTGAGAAAGTGTGTTACGCATGCACTTGTTCCTACATGTTTAGTGCCCAATGAATCTCTTTTGGTTCAACCTTTTTGGACTTGGTATACTGACATTATTGTTGCATGTGATGTGAATGATGATCTTCCACATTTTGCTTGTGTGTTGAATTTTTCAAATCCTATTACACATGACTATCTTTTATTTCTTGATACACACTCATGTTCATTTGTTTTTCCGTATTTTCTTGAGTGTTGTGATTTTTGGCTTGTGCAACGGCTTAAAAAGAAAATAATTCTTGTATTTGATCCGGGCGGTTTGCTTTTACATGTGGACTTATTGGTGCTACTCTCTTGTAGGTCACATACCCTTTAAATTCGAGGACAAATTCTCTCTAAGGAGGGGAAGATGATGTGATCATGGATTGCTTGAGGATTGAAGTTTCAAGAAGAGCAAGCAAGTGTCATCATTGAAGAATTTCCAACTTGTTTTAATGTTTTACAAATAAATGTTTGTTTTAGGGGAAAAAATGTTAAGTTTGGATTATTTTTGTATTAAGTGTGAGTGAGTGTCTTTGCTCATATTATGTTAGACATTTTTAGTTTTTTCTTTTAAGTCCCTTGGTTTTGTTTCAATTTTTAGGGGCTACTTTGCAATTTCTTGTGCGCCACTTTTAGTCCCTAGAGGGAGTAATATAAATACCTACCTTAGGTCTTTTGTAAAGAAACTTTTGATCATTGAATGATACTGATATTTCTTGGAGAGCATTCTCTCTTTTGAACCTTAGCTTAAGAGCTTTGGAATTTTGATGACCTTATCAATGGATCTAAATATCATTGTGGCGATTCCCCCATGGATTTATCTTCTTGCTTAGGCTAGAAGTGGTATCCACTCATTCCTCTTCTTCCCATCTTCCCACCTTATCAATGGATCTTTTATGTTGAGTGTGCTTACTAACCTTGATTTTAGTTTGTGTTTGTGATGCAAGAATGACTATAATTGAAGCTAGATCCACCTCCATTCGCATCACTTAGTGTATATAAATAGTAACTCTATTGAAGGATAGGAGATTATTATCATCATTGGAATTGTGAGTGGAATTGTATATTGAAGTGATAGTTCCTTCAAAATACTTCTAACGGTTAGAGTGATAGTTCATGTTCCCTATTTGTAAATGTGATACATCCTTTTTGTTAATTCTATAAATCTATCTTTCTATCCCTATCAATTGAAAATATCATCTTGTTATTCATTCACTTTCTTTCTTGATCATATCAATTAATTGTTAGCACCTAAGCACATGAGGAGAGCGCAACCCAAAAGACTAGTCCATTAGGTGGGAGAGCCTCAACGCTTAAGTACCACATTGACTTTCAGTGATATACCATTTCAGTCCCTAACTTTGTGAGAATAATTCACTTTAGTCCCTGACTTTGTCCGGATAAGTAACTTTAGTCCCTAGCTTTGCATTTTGCAGGTCACGTTAGTTCCTAAATTATATGAACATTCATTGTTAGGGACTAGAATGACTAATTTAGTGAAAGTCATGGACTAAAATGACTGATTCCGCGAGGGACTAAACTGACTTATAAAATACAAAGTCAGTGACTATTTTAGTATATAAGTCCATTGGGATTTCCTATTCTACTCAATGTGGGACTCCTAACATTGTCGCCCCCTTTAAGGGTCGACGTCCACGGCGGCTTCACTCATTATTCAGTATTCAGTTTTACCCTTAATCTAGCCTATAAGTAACCCTTTTCCGTGGCCCAACCTCTCAATGAAAGCACCAATTGTTAGGATCTACGCACATAAGGAGAGCTCAACCCAAAAGACTAGTCCATTAGGTGCGAGAGCCTCAAGGCTTAAGTACCACATTGAGTTTCTATTTTACTCAATGTGGGACTCCTAACATAATCAATTTAGTCATTGTTAGATTTGACCTCGAATTAGTCCCCAAAATGATAATAAATTTATAAAATTAGTTCTTAAAGATTCTTAAACTAATAGCAAATTACTTACTCAGAAATTAATCACGTTAAAAATTACTCATCTATTTATTTAATCATTATGTTATAAAAACTCACTAACAGATCAACATAGTCCCTATTGTAGTTTCGATATCAAATTAATCATAAATCTAGAAGACTTTAAAATTAGTTTTTAATGACTTAAACTAATATCAAATTAGTCCTTAAAAAATTAACCACGTTGCAAATTACTCATTCATTATTAGTCTAGTCCTTGATTGGTTTTTGCCATCAGATTACTCCATCTAAGAAATATAAAATTAAGAAATTACTTTATAAATTCATTCGTAATAAATTTAGTTTTCGTATTCGTCTAGTCCTTGATAGATTTTTGTCATCAAATTTGTTCCCATACAAATTATAACAACAAGAAATTACTTTATAAATTCATTGGTAATAAATTTAGTCCCTGTGTTAATTTTTACAGTGAATTAGTCCTAAAAACATTTATGAGAGAAATTTCTTTTGTTCTTAAAGATTTAAACTAATTCTAAGCTAGTTTCCTTGAAATTAATCACATTAGAAATTACTCATATAATTATTTGATTATTTAATTATTATGTTATACAAATTCACTAATAACCAATTAAGTCTCTATTAAAGTTTCGATATCAAATTAGTCCTCGAAAGATTTAGAAGACTTAAAAATTAGTTTATAACAATTTAAACTAATACCAATTTTGTCACACAAAAATTAACCACGCTGAAAATTACTCATTCATTACTAATTTACTCATCTCTAGATTTTTGTCATCAAATTAATCCCCCTCTAAATTATAACGCTATGAAATTACTTTATAAATTTACACATAATCAATTCAGTCTTGTATTAATTTTGACATCGAATTAGTCCATAAAAGATTAGTAAATTTATAAAATTAGTTTTTTAAGATGCCTAAACTAATACCAAATTAGTTACTCAAGAATTAATCACGTTACAAATTACTCATCTATTTATTTAATCATTATTTTGTAAAATTAGCTAACAAACCAACTTAGTCCCTATTGCAGTTTCGATATCAAATTAGTCTCTGAAAGATTTAGAAGACTTTAAAATTAGTTTTTAACGATGTTGCAAATTACTCATTCAATATTAGTCTAGTCCTTGATTGATTTTTTACACAAATTACTCCATTTAAGCAATATAACATTAAGAAGTTACTTTATAAATTCACTCAACTAATTTAGTCCCCGTGTTAGTTTTGATATCAAATTAGTTCCCAAAACATTTATAAGAATAAATGTTTTTTTGTTCTTAAAGATTTAAACTAATACCAAATTAGTCTCTTCTAAACTAGTTGCGTTAGAAATTACTCATATAATTATTTAACTATTTAATTATTATGTTATACAAATTCACTAATAACCAATTTAATCTCTATTATACTTTCGATATCAAATTAGTCCCCCTCATAATTATAACATCAAGAAATTACTTTATAAATTTACACATAATTAATTTAGTCTTGTGTTAGTTTTGACGACATTGAATTAGTCCCCAAAATATTAGTAAATTTATAAAATTAGTTCTTAAAGATTGTTAAACTAATACCAAAGTAATTAGTTACTTATAAATTAATCACGTTAAAAATTACTCATCTCTTTATTTAATATGTTATAAAAACTCATAAACACACCAACTTGGTCCCTATTGTAGTTTCGATATCAAAATAGTCCCTAGAAGATTTAGAAGACTTTAAAATAAGTTTTTAACAATTTAACCTAAAATCAAATTAGTCCTTCAAAAATTAACCAAGTTAAAAATAACTCATTTATTATTAGTGTAGTCTTTGATTGATTTTGGTAATCAAATTACTCAATTTAAGAAATATAACATTAAAAAATTACTTTATAAATTCATCATAACAAATTTAGTCCATGTTAGTTTTAACATCAAATTAGTCCTCAAAACATTTATACGACTAATTTTTTTTTTTGTTCTTAAAGATTTAAACTAATACAAGTTAGTCTCTTTGAAATTAACAGCTTTAGAGTTTACTCATATAATTATTTATTTATTTAATTATTATGTTATATAAATTTACTACTAATCAATTTAGTCTCTGTTATAGTTTCGATATCAAATTAGTCTTTGAAAGATTTAGAAGACTTAAAAATTAGTTTACAACAATTTAAACTAATATCAAATTACTCAAAAATTAATCAAGCTGAAAATTACACATTCGTTACTAATTTAGTCCTCTCTAGATTTTTATCACCGAATTAGTCCCCTTCAAAATTATAACATCAAGATATTATTTTAAAAATTTACACAATTAATTTAGTCCTGTGTTAGTTTTGACATCGAATTAGTCCCCAAAATATTAGTAACTTTATAAAATTAGTTCTTAAATATTCTTAAATTAATACCAAATTAGTTACTCAAAAATTAGCCATGTTAGAAAATACTGAAAAACTATTATTATTTAATCTTTATGTTATAAAAACTCACTAACAAACCACCTTAGTCCCTATTGTAGCTTCGATATCAAATTTATCCCAAGAAGATTTAGAAGACTTTAAAATTAGTTTCTAGCAATTTAAACTAATATTAAATTAGTCCTTAAAAAATTAAGCACGTTACAAATTACTTATTCATTATTAGTCTGTTCTTTGATTGATTTTTGTCATCAAATTAATCCATTTAAGAAATAAAATATTAAGAAACTACTTTATAATTCACTCATAACCAAGTTAGTCCTTGTGTTAGTTTTCACATCGTATTACTCTCAATAACATTTATAAGTCTAAAAAAAGTTTCGTTCTTAAAGATTTAAACTAATGCCAAATTAGTCTATCAAAAATTAACTATATTAAAAATTACTTATCTAGTTATTTAATTATTATGTTATATAAATTTATTAATAACCAGTTTAGTATCTGTTATAATTTCGATATCAAGTAAGAAAGACAAAAATACTCCATTTAAGAATTAAAAAATCCTTCATTTATGTATTGTTGTAACTGATTGTATGAAATAATGTAAAATGAAAACGAAAATTTAAATTGCTAGATTAACACAAAGAAAAAGAAGTTACGAAGAAGTAAAGATCACGAAGAAATTTGAAGATTAAACGGTAGAAATTCAACAATTACCTCAATGAAACCAAATGGTGAGGTTGAATCCTCATGGAGATAGGATCTAGTTTCAATTGATGTTTTAGAACCCTAAATTTGAAGGAGAAGAACATTAGAATGCAAAGAGAAGAGGATGGATGGAGAAATTGCCACCCTGACCGAAGTTAGAGATAAGATCATCGTAGCATTGCCACATTGGTGTTGGGAACCAATGATGAGATTCCAATTTCAAGTTCAATAACACTTTGCTAAGAACACTACCAAGATAAACGTAACTAAGCTCTGAATTCAGAAATTCTATTTCAAAATGATCAAAGTTATGTTTTACAAAACAAGGAAGGCATTTATAGGTGACTTAGGGCTTGTTTGAAACGATTTTAGTTTTTAGTTTTTAAAAATTGTATTATAAAACAGTTTTCAAAAACGGTTTTCAAAAAAAGTAAGAGGAGATTTCAATAAATTTTTTTGTATAAATTCAGAAAACTGAAAACTGAAAACCAAAACATGTTTTAGATGTTTTCGTATTTTGGTTTTTAAATGCTAAAAAACAAAAACCGTTCCTGAAAACTATTTTTAAAAACTCAACTGCCAAACGAGTTTTGTAGTTTTCTGTTTTTAAAAACAAAAAACCATTTTCAAAAAGAGAAATCAAACAAGCCCTTAAGGTCCCTAAAACATCACTTAAAATGCGCAAAACAGAGCAGTCGGCACGTCCTAACAGGTTCGAAAACCTGTGCGCACATGTTACTGCCAACAGGGAGAGCGCGTCCCAACAGGTGCTACAACCTGTGCGCACAGGTGCACACTTCCCTATTGCGTGCGAAACGGTCAGACAGCTGTGCGCACGCGTAGCGTGCTGTCTATACTCTGTTCTGGCGCTTTATAACAGGTGGCTAACTGCAACTTAACGCAACAAAATGAAGTATAAACTCAAGGAATAATGTTCCTAATGATCTAAAATATTACAATGGAAGACATTACACATATTGTCACACTTCCTAATGAGCTTATTATCAGAATGCTAAAAACTAAAAGCTAAATGCTTCAAATGTTGGCATCCTTGCTATCCTATTTAATCTTCGCATCCATTAAGCCATGCTCACATCAATTCTCGACAAGTTGACTGAGCTTTCTAATTCTACCTGCTCTCCTAGTAGACCAATTAGGCAACCAATATACTCTGTCATTTCAATATACTTTTTTATCTGATTTGAATATTATTTAGTTTTTGTATACATTTTAATTTTATATACTTTTCCTATACTTAAACATTAATATTTTTTTGCCATAAATTGTTTTAAAAAAGATAAATATGTATTTTGAAAAATCAAGCAAAATAACATTAGTTTATGGTTACTTGGTTGCAGAATTGAAAGATGACCTTCTTGATACAACTCCATAGATAAACAAAAGTTATTAATTACATTTACACTTGATGATACGAATTAATGTTTCCATTTCATGCAATTGTGCTTTTATTATAGTAGTAAATTTATTGAAACTATAAAGAAGTCAAAAAGAGTTCAATTAATTCACTACCAGAAAAACTATTTTTACCTGTGGTTATTTTTGGCTTTAGCCGCGGTTGAAAACGCAGGTAACATAACTTAGCCGCATTTCCCATAACCGCCGGTAATCCGTCCGTCCGTCAACATCTTCTCAGAACCGCGCATACCTACACCAGGAACCGTGGCAAATGGGTTTAACCGTGGTTGTAAACCCCCGGGAAGTTCTGAATCTATTTTTAGCCATTTTAACTGTAGTTATAATTGCGGGGGATTCGTATTTTGTTTTTAGCCATTTTAACCACAGTTTATAACCGCGGGGAAGTTATGAATCTATTTTTAGCCATTTTAACCGCAGTTATAACTGCGGGGAAGTCCTATTTTGTTTTTAGCCATTTTAACCATAGTTTATAAGTCCTAATTTAGTTTTTATAAATTTTTCTGTTTTAACAAACCGCTGGAAATGCCGAAACATCATCATTTTATTTATATATATTTATATTTATTAAACCCTATTTTATTCAAAGGGCTGTCACATAGTCAAAAAGCATTGGTATTTAAAATTACTGAGGGAATTACTGAGGGATATACTAATTGCAAAACAGATCATAATATTCTCAATGCTAGAACTTAAATTAACTATTAGTTTTGGATTACAGGCTAATTAATTACAAAACAAGTAGCCATTAAGTTCGATATCATATATATACAGTACATTCCTTTTTTGAATGTGCCTCGGTCCAATTATTGTTGTTTGGCCATCTCTATTCTGCAAGCAAAAAATGTAAGATTTCAAAGATAAATCATGAGATTCATTTACACCTACATATAGCAGAGGTAAGAAAGAAGAGCAAAACATTGGTTTCCAATAGTTTTTCTTTTACCTTTTTTACATGTTTTCCAATGTTAGAACTTAGAACAACCAGTATTAAAATGAATAGAATCTAGACAGTAGTAACAAGAATAGAATTAAGAAGAGCAAAACATTGGTTTCCAATAGTTATTCTTTTACCTTCTTTGTGGTTATACTATTGCCAAATTGCAATTTTAAATTTAATAAGAGTCATTAGCTCATTGTAGTTTTCAGCTGCTAACTTCCATTCAAAGCACGTTCTTTAGCTACATAGCTCGCATCTAAGTCTAACTCCCTTTCTACAAAGAGCACATCCTTGGAAATTTCGACTCTTACCTCTAAAAAACTACTATAATACATTTTATTCATTTCTATGGTGAGACTCAAATAGCTAGTAATTTTTGTGGATGAAGAGGACCAAGATTGAACACGTTGGAGTTTAACATTAAAAAATAACAGCCTTCTCTCAAATAAATTAGACTCAGAGTCAAAGCAAAAATTATATAGCAATAGCATGTGGCATGTGCATACAGAGATCACAGTGAGAAAAAGAGGAAGCAATATCAAAACCTGGACCACAGAGATTCATGGGGAATGTTTGTAAGTATCTGCTTGGAAGGACAATTGGAGAAGGTACATTCTCTAAGGTTAAGCTGGCTGTCAATGGAAACAATGGCAAGAAGGTTGCAACAAAAGATCATTGATAAGCACATGGTCATGAAAAGCAATCTTATGCATCAGGCAACTCTCATTCTAGTCCTCTTTTTCCCTTCAGCAAGCACCAATTTATTTAACTTTATCAATCATTAAAAAGGATATGACATATTTCAGGTCAAGACAGAGATTAGAAAAAATAAACTTCTCCATCATCCCAATATTGTCAGAATTCACGAGGTAGGGTGTTAGAATATTTGTGAAGCTTGAAGATACCCAATCCCCTTCTTAATACTAGTATTTCCAATTAAATTCTTAAAGCAGGTTATTGGCACAAAAAAAAAAAGATATACATAGTGATGGAATATGTATCAGGAGGACAAATATTAGACAAGCTGGTGAGAAACTGAGAATCAACAAGCTCTCCAAATTGAAATGTTATGTACTTACAGTACCTCAATTCTGATAATTGTTGTGCAGTCCTATTCTAAGAAGTTCAACGAATGTGAGGCGAGAAATCTATTCCACAAACTTATTGATGCCATGGACTACTGCCATAGTAAAGGAGTTTATCATCGAGATCTAAAGGTTAGTTTAAATCAACCTGCTTTATCAGTTTGAAAATGAACTTTGAAACTTAACTTGAATTTTTGCATGCCTTAATAGCTAGAAAACTTGCTTCTTGACAGCAAGGGAAATCTCAAAGTGTCTGATTCTGGATTAAGTGCACTTCAAAAGGTAGTACTGATGCTTCCGCAAGACTCTCAAGAGCATCTTGCATAGTATGGTATATATAGCAAATTCAAATATACTCATTTATATATTAATAATGAAATGAGGATGGTAGACAGAAAAAATTAAGCAAAGTAGTAAAAACCTTACTCACCTAAGCGGGGGACACAGCTTCAGACGCCATTAATTTCCAGCATTCCTCTTTCACATTAATAAATTCAAAGTCTCCATTCTCATACACAATCAAATTAACAATCAAAAGTAACTACCTACTAATTAATGGGAATCACATACCTATAAATAGCTTCATGTTAATATTAACAAATAGACAAAAAGACAAAAATCCAACCGCAGAGGGAACATCATAAATTGGAGCACGAGCTTGTTAGAGCCCCTTGTGAATGAAAAACAAGCGTGGATGGCTCCACTGTTTGTTGCCCTATCTCTGTAGCCATTCATTGTGCTCTGGTTTAGGGTTCTTCCCAATCTATTCTACCTTAATTGTCAAAACATCAAAACTAGGGTTTTAAGCTAAAGAGAGAAGAACACAAAGAATTATTATAATTAGAGATCGAGAAAGAGAGAGAGAGGGAGAGTGAGAAAGAACGAGAAGAAAATGCTCTGAGAAGAAGAGCGAAAGGTTGAGAAACGAAACCTGAGACCAAAGGAGAATGGGAGCCGCCGCCGTGAATCAAAGACACGGCGAGCACAACCACCACTGGAACCTAACTAAGAACACCAACAATCAAAGACACAGCGATGAGAAGGAAGTGAAGCAGCGATGAGAAGGAAGGATGAGAAGCTGTCTGCAAGTTTTTTTGGTGAAGCAGCAATGAGAAGGAAGTATTAGATTGCAGCTATCCCCGGGTTTTTTTTAAGTATTCAATTAAAAGGCCCAATTGCAGCGGTTTTGGGAACGACCCATAAACAACTGTGGCCAAAATCACAAATTTTTGTAGTGATTCGACATATGCATTTTAATGTTCAGTTTAATGTTTCATTTGATTTGCAGTAGACTTATACATGAGACCCTAAATATGATTACAAAATTAAGAAGATTTTTAAACATAAGGGTCAAAAATTGTTAAATAACATGATGAATAAGGTAAGGACAGGTCTTATGAGTACAAACTGGATTCCGAATTATGTTCTTGAGCAATTAGAGGCTAAATGGGCTAGGCCTGAGTGGCAAAAGAAGAGTAAGAAAGCAATGATAATAAAGGCAGCATATGGAGGGTCAGTGTCAGAACTTCACAAGAGATTTGTAAGTATTTAAATTTAAAGTTTATTAGTTTTAATTCATAAATCATTATGTTAGTAAAATTTTCCATTTGTTTCTTATAGAAGGAGAAGGAGCACAGGGAGCCAACTGGCTACGAGATGATGGAGAAGACAAAGAAGATAAAAGATGCCAAATGGATTTGCAAAAAAGCCAAACACATTGTGGTATGTATGAAAATATTTTATACATATTAGAATTACCAAATATTTTCATAATATAATTAATATATTTTCATTAGTAACATGTGTCATTTCATAAGAAGGTTAAGTTTCAACGGCGAAAAGCTAAGTTGCAGAGAAATGTCAGTGAGGTGTCTACTTTCGGAGCATCTGAAAACAACATTTACCTTGATGTGGTGGGAGGAATATCCAAGAAGGGTACTGTTTGGGGCCTAGGGGAGCTTGGTCCCCTATTGCTTAAATAGAATCCACCTCTTCTTGTCAGGCTACAACACAGGTAGATTCAACTGAGGTCATGGCATTGCAGACACATGTGGCTACTTTGTTTATGGAGCTTGCAGCGAACCACTCATGTATTCAAATAAATAACTAAATGTTTGATCAGCTTGTAGTTGAGCGGGATGAGGTTAGAGCTACTTTGAGTGCTCCTTCACATCTTCCACCTCCTCCTCACCCACATGCACCGCTTGACCCAGCTAGTCAAGGACATCCTCATCCCCTACCTGTTGGAAATCATGATGATTCATACTTTAGTTTAAATTAAGACTATATTATCTTCTTATGGATTTAGCAAAAATTTTATATTTTTAGTCGACATTTTTGTTTGGTTTTATGTTTCATGTACTTATGGAATTATGATTTATTGATACTTTGGTGCGTAATTCCAAATTTTCTCAGTTGCATATTAAATATATATTGTTTTGAACAATTTTGTACTTATCATGTGTTCTTGGCTGCAGTGATGGGTATAATCTATTTTTATTTTATAGTTTACTAGTTACAATTTATCAATGAAGGTCTTTTATAAATTTGAATATATCCCTTAATTGTTCAAGAACAATGGCCTGATACTTTTTGATGCATCATGCCCGGAGGCTAGACAGATCATAGCCATCTTAGGTCCCCATGTGATGGTGCTGAATCTCTAGTGTGCTCATCTCATAATGGTGGTACCTACAAGGACTCCGACGATCAAGTAAGTATTCTCTCTAGGTGGGAAATGGACTAAGAGTGATAGCATACATTTCTCCTTCTCTGGTGTCCTATATATATAGCACTTCACTTGCAAGTCCACGTCTACATCATCCATGTCACCCTTCCGTAATATCTAGTATAATTTTTGGATTCATAACCGTCACACAACCAACCATTTGATTACTTGTCTCCCCAAGTCGTGTCATCAACCCGCTAATTGGCAGACATGGTTTACAACATTGACAATGATGATAAGTCGCCCCGGCTACTTTATCAGGTAAAGGTATCACATGATAAGCCACGAGATAGGTCCATTAAAGTAGCCCCCAAGTCGGTGACTCAAATCATTGTGTTACCGACTTAAGTCCTCATCGGTTGCTAACCCTTTAGCTTCTTGGCAGTTTTCCTATTGCCGTTCTAATTGGCTCCCGTTTTTCGTGGATCACGCCCATCATTTCGCGGTTTTTTCCACATCGTGTGCATTTATTGCGCCCTAGGCAGTTTCCATTTTAAAAAAAACTTTCCCTCTTCTCACTTCTTCTATAAATAGTAAGAACTCTCATTTGAAGAATTTTCCCTGCTTTCCTCTTTTCTTGTGTTCACTGCTTCGTTCTTCCTGATTCTTTCCTTCTCTATTTCCAACCTTCGTCTTCTTCCTCATTACTCTCCAGGTAACTTTCTTTCTCCTCTTCAATTTCCTTGCATGTTTTTATTTGAATTTTTTGTTTGCTTCTCCTCGTTTCTTTATCCAATGAAAAATAAACCCTAGGATAAAAGACCTTAAACCATTCTTTTCTGTTTTCACCTCTTCTTTGTCATTTTAGTCGATGTCTCACCCTGTCAGACCGAAAGACTTCCCTCCCGCCAGAACTCTCCCCAGCAGTATTGGAGTTTTTATTGATCCCCATTGTGGTCCTGAAATCAGTGATTGTAACGGCCATCAGAAAAGACATTTTCGAAAATTGTATTATTGTGACTTGTTTTGAAAATACATAAGAGGACACTTTTAATAAGAGTCTGGAACCTAAGAATGGGCTAGGCCCAATATAATGAAATACAAGAACAAAACCAATATAGAATGCTAAAAAGGAAAAAATAAAATAGACTAAGTTTTTTTTGTCTAATACCCTCCCACAAGCTAAAGAGAGTATATATTGTGTACTCCCATCTTGGAAAGGATATGCTGAAATGGTGCTCGTTCTAAAGCCTTCATAAATATATCTGCAGGTTGCTCTTTGGTATTGATAGGCAGCAAATTTATTAAGCCATTTAGCAATTTTTCACGAATGATGTGGCAATCGATTTCAATATACTTCATACGTTCAGAAAAAAATGCATTTTCAGCTATGTGCCGGGCAGAGGAAATGTCCCAATATAACAGTGTTGTTGGTAGAATTATTCCAAGGTCACTGAAAATGTAGTAAATCCATTGCACTTCGCAAGTTGTGGAGAAAGACACTCCAGGTTATAAGATATGACCCTAGGAATGAACAGAAACCTATAACAGACTTTCGACTTTGGGGGCATGTGGTCTAGTTTGAGTCATTGAATGCGCCTAGCTGAATAGAGGAATTTGCGGGATAAAATAGCCCTTGCCCAGGAGTAGACTTTAGATAATGTAGCACCCGCATAGCAGCATAATAGTGTTGTTTCCTTGACTTAGAAATGTGTTGGCTGAGCTGTTGAGTTGCATAGGCTATATCATGTCTCGTTGGTATTAGATAAAGCAAGTTTCCACCAATGTGCCCGTACTGAGCAAGATCATCATGCAGTGGATCAGAATTTTTGAATTCCATGCTTCCATTAGCCATGGTACTATTGACGGGTTTACCTGCAAGTAAGCCAGCATATTTTATGAGATCCAATAAGTATTTCCTTTGGGAAATGGAGATGCTAGTTTTAAACCTAGAAACCTCCCAACCAACAAAATGCCTGGAAGTACCTAAATCCTTTATTTTAAAAGCATCATCAAGCATGCACTTAACAGACCATATTTCAGTATCGTCATTTCCTCCAATAATTAAATCATCAACATACACAAGAATGACAGTGATGGATGCATTAGGATGATTTACAAAAAGGGAATAATCATATTTAGATTGTGATTATCCCAATGATGGTAAAAAGGTAGATAATTTGGATAACCAAATGTGGCTAGCTTGTTTTAAGCCATAGAGGGATTTATTTAGTTTACAAACAACATTAGGATTATCAACATTTAAACCTTGAGGAACATACATGTAAACCTCTTCCTTTAAGTCACCATGGAAAAAGGCATTATTAATATCCAATTGTTGTAAATTCCAGCGTTCAATAGAAGCAAGAGAAATTAAAATCATAACAGTAGAGTACACAGTTTTGCGACAGGGGCAAAAGTGTCAAAGTAGTCAATGCTTTGGGTTTGGGTATAACCATTAGCAACAAGCCGCGCCTTATGACGCTCAATACTATTATCAGATTTGCACTCACTTTATATACCCATTCGCATCCTGTAACAGTTTACCAGGTGAAGATTAACCAAAATCCAAGTGTTATTAACAGCTAAAGCACACAATTCAGAATCCATAGCATCAACCCAATGAGCATGTTTACAAGCAGAATTGTATGTCTTAGGTTCTTTCTGAATACTAATATTTAAAAGAAAAAAGAGGTAAATGCAACAGTCAAATTTTCGTAGCCTAAGGTGGAAGAAATGGGATACCTGACCCCTTTACTGTCCGGTAAGGATTTACCTTGTAAAAGCTTGCAATGATAATCTAGTAAATGAAAAGGAGCAGATTTTTGCCTTGTGGAATGCCTAGGTCCAGAAGGTTCAGTAGAGCATCGCGGAGGCAATGAGGCAGGTATTATAGATGTATCAGTCACATCCATAGATGGCTGAGTTGATGTAGGAATATGTAATTCCATAGGCCACGGGTCGTAGTACAAAAAGCGAAGAGATTCATTTTGGATTTTTGATAAATCTGTGTCAGAACCAACATTACTCGACTGGCTGACTTAAAAGGAAAAACATTTTCACAAAAAACATGTCTTGAAATCAGAATTTCTCTAGTTTGTAAGTAAGAACAATGAATCCCTTAGTACCACTTTTTAAACCAAGATAAACACATTTCCTAACAAGAGGATCTAGTTTAGTTTTGTTTTGGGTAATAGTACTACCTTAACATAAACACCTAAAAACTTTTGTATCTAAGAAAGTAGGGGGTTTGTTATAAAGGAGCTCCTAGGGGCAAGAGTTCTTTAAAACCTTCTAGGGTAACCTGTTGATGAGATGTATAGCATGCAAAACAACATAGCACCAATAACCGTTAGGCAAGTTAGAATGAAAAAGGAGGCATCGAGCCACATTCAAAATATGTCTATGTTTACGTTCCACAACAGAATTCTGTTGTGGTGTCTCAACACACGATGTCTGATGCAAAATACCATGTTCAGCATAAAACTCATGCATGCAGAATTCAGTACCATTATCAGATCTAATAACTTTGAGAGGAGAATTAAATTTAGTTTTAATAAGAGCAACAAATTTCTTTATCAAAGGGCGACTTTCAGATTCATATTTCATCAAATGGACACAAGTATGCGTAGAGTAATCATCAACAATTGTCAAAAAAATATATGTGATCATGCAAACAAGCAGTACCTAGGGGACCCCATATATCCATGTGAATTAAAGAGAAAGGATTGTCTGCTCTATAATTTTCATTTGGGAAAGGCAATCTAGATTGCATACCCAAATGGCATGAATCACAATTGTCGCCACCAGGATCGCGACGAGGACGACGATAAATTAAACAACGGAGTCGCCACCGAGATTTATTAAAGAAAACCTTGGAAAAACTTAAAACGAAGGTTTTTGAAACTATGAATGAGATCGGGAGTCGATTACGTGTAGGAAAGGTGTTAGCACCCTACGATGTCCGCTAAGTAAGCGGTTACCTTCTAATTAATTGTGCTAAAATTTGTTAATTTTAAAAATATTTAATATCACTCAAAATAAAATTTACACTTATTTATTAACAAGAGGAAAAAAATATTTTTTATTTATTTAGGCTCGATGGGTTTGGTTCCCGCTCCTACTTATCCTCAGCTAGAGGAGGAATCAAAGCTTCTTAAGATTTTCTTAAATAAGACATGTTCAAGTTAACACAAGGTTACTTAGTGAACCCAAAGTATGAAGGAAGCAATCGCAACTCAGTTAGACATTGAAAAGGAAACGAATTATATCTTTTTTCGAAAAAGGTTTTTAACAAGATATTAATGTCGAATGGCTGATGTGACATGCTTTGAGTAGCAGGTCCTCGGTTCGAACTCTAGTGGACACACTTTAGCCTTTAAAAAAAAACAAGATATTAATTAAGCAAATGCTGGGTATAAGTTAGCACAAGGCTACTCAGTAAACCCAACTTGACGACATGACTATGAAGGAAGCATTCGCAACTCAATTAGTTCAAGAATCGTCGTTCATATATTTTTGAAAAATAATAGTAATAATAAATAAATAAACATTTAATAAAAAAAAACTAAAGTTAGCAAAAGACTATCCAATAAACCCAGTCTGGTTACATTATGGATTTTCCACTTGATGTTTTTTTTTAATTGCAACCCAACAAAAACAAAAAAAAGGGAAAAAATATCGCTTGATGGTGCTCCGTAACGATATCGAAAACAGTTCGCGTTCTTGACGGTGGTTTTGATCATGACAGCGGTTACTAGCGGTGGAGATCAAGCTGTTGAGGGCAGTGGGGCATGTAAATGGTGCTCGTTGAATGAAGAGCGATGACAATGGATGACGGTGACTATGCTTGTGTGTGTTGGTTTCCTTTTTGTTAGAAATAGAAATAATAAAAATTGGATTGAAGATGAAGTTGATTGTTTAATTAATTAATTGAAGAAAATGAAGGAAGAAGGGGGAAGGAGTGGATTTGGGAAATTTTGGGTTAGTGAAAAGAAGAAGAAATTGGAAACATTAAAAAAATTAAAACAAAAAAAAAAGCAACTGAGGGTTCTGTTTGTGCATGAGTGTTGTTTCTTATTTCTTAAAAGAGATATTGCTAATTAATGAAGAGAAAAGGAAAGATGAAGGAGACTAAGAGAGAGAGAGTGTGTGTGCAGTTTTTTTTATTATTATTTATATATTTAATTTAGTCAAATAAGTTTTTCAACAGGATGCATAATGAATATAAACAATAAGTTAAAAGAAAAATTTAATTATGGTGATAATAAAATCATACCTGTGAAGTTTGTTAATTGTGATCTTGTTTGTTCTCCACCGTTGAATCAAAAGTGTTTTTAGTCCCTAAAAAATTCACTAGTTTCTGTTTTGGTTCCTGAAATGTTTTTTGTTTGCTTTAGTCCCTATGATTTTAAATTGTTTGACTTTAGTCCCTATAACAATTTTTTCTTAGGTTTTCCGTCCTTAAGCAAAGGACATACCCTTGGATTTTGCTGATGACTCATTACAAGGGATCACAATTCATAATAAGTGAGGTGGTAAAACCGCTTGTAGTATATTTATTTATTTATTTGTGTAGCAGAATTCATTCTTTGCACTTTCAAAAAATAAATTTACCAAGTATTTAATTTCTCTCTGTTTCTATGTGCTCTTTTCTTGTTACAATCAAATCTCGTTCACTTTTTTTTTGTGAGTGAAGATCAAAGTTTTTATAGGGAGAATTTAAGTCTTATCTTTAATCAAAAGAAACAAATTCATGTCTCCCTACAACTCCTAATTTTTTGGCATTTTTCAATTTGCAGAGAATAACTGCACTCCACTTCGTGTTTTGTTTTCTTCCTTTTTTTTATTTTTAAAAGAAATATTTGACTAAGTCAGGTAATAATAATAATAATAATAATAATAATAATAATAATAATAATAATAATATAATCCCTTACTGTTTAGCTATCATGTTTTTTTTTCTCTTTTTCTTTTTGTTTATCTCTTTTTATTATTATTATTATTATTAATAACTAGTCAATTAATTGACTAATAATCATTATTATATCATTAGTAGTAGGATTAAATTTAGTATTCACACTAATTATCCTAACTATTAACAAAATTAAGATTAGTAGGATTAGGATAAAATTGGAAATTCACAGTTGCCCCTCTTTACAAATTTCTTACCCAAATAATATGAATAACAACGTTACTCATATTATTATTAGGTAAGGAATGAGTAAAGACGTGAATCGATTTTATCCTAAGTCTTAGCCGAGGTGCAAGAAATTCTAAGCAAGGCACCAGGTTGGATACTGGAGTTGAAACTGCGAAAGGTGCCAGGCTGATTCTTGGTTTGCAAAGGGTGCTAGGCTGATTCTAGGCTTAAAAATGCAGAAGGTGCAGAGACCCGCTATAGTGCAGAAGAAAAAGGGACCTTTGGATGCAAAAGGTGCGGGAACCTTGAAATGTAGAAGGCTCAGGGACCTTAGGATGCAAAAGGCGGGGGACCTTTGGTTGCAGAAGGCGCATGATCCTTTAATTGTAGAAGGCTCGGGGACCGTAGGATGCGAAAGACCCGGGGACCATAGATTGTAAAAGGTTCGAGGACCTTAGGATGCAGAAGGCTCGGGGACCTTAGGATGGAGAAGGCTCAGGGACCTTAAGATATGGAAGGCTCGGGGACCTCAGGATGCAGAAGGCTCAGGGACCTTAAGATGTGGAAGGCTCGGGGACCTTAAATGAAGAGGGCGCGAGGATCCTAGGATGCTAAAGGTGCGGTTACCTTTGGATTGTAGTAGGCGGGGGGATCGTTAGATTGTAGAAGGCTCAGGGATCCTAGATGAAGAGGGCACGGGGACCTTAAGATGCTAAAGGGGCATTTACCTTAAATTGTGCAACGCTTGGGGACCTTAGATGAAGTGGGCGCAGGGACCCTAAATGAAGAGGGTGCGAGGACCCTAGGATGTAGAAGGCTCGGGGACCTTAGATTGTGAAAGGCTCGGGGATCTTAGGATGCAGAAGGCTCGGGGACCTTAGATGAAGAGAGTGCGGGGACCCTAAATGAAGAGGGTGCGAGGACCCTAAAATGTAGAAGGCTTGGGGACCTTAGATTGTAAAAGGCTCAGGGACCTTAGGATGTAGTAGGCTCGGGGACCTTAGATGAAGAGGGTGCGGGGACCCTAAATGAAGAGGGTGCGAGGATCCTAGGATGTTGAAGGCTTAGGGACCTTAGATTGTAAAAGGCTCAGGGACCTTAGGATGCAGTAGGCTCGAGGACCTTGAAGTGTAGAACAAATAGCAGGTGAGGGATGTAAAAACACATTGACCGCAAGAATAAGGTTGAGTGATGCAAATCAACGCTTATATGCATGGTGCTTCATGTAAGATGCATGTAAAGCAAGAGATGCATGGATGGCATAAGTAATTCATGTAAGATTCAGAATGCATAGATCTCAAATTTGATTCAAATCGTCTATAAAACTTAAGACCCTTAATCCTTACGGTACTACGTGCCTCATATTTACAGATGAGTAGGAAGGTTGGGTCTATCTTATTGATGATCATATGGTTCTTTAGAGTGCATATGTCACGGTTCTAAGACCTTAATTATTGCCCGACAAGGTTTAGAGAATAATTGCCCCAGTTGATAACTTATATGCCAATTGCCCTAGCATAATCACTTGCAACAGCATAATCAGTTGCCCCAGTTTTAAGGCCGAGATGATATCTACTTGTGTTATTGAGATTGCCCCAGTTCGAATTGCTGACTCTTCCTAGGCTATGATTGTCATTTGACATTTGCAATGCATGAAAAGAGAAGACGACAATTGCTCATTCCAGAAATTTTTTATGGAAACATGGGATCATGGGAACTTTTCAAACTTTGATTTAAGCCCAATATTAAGACCTCCCAATTCTAAAAAGATTGCCCCCGTATTATTAGATTTAAGTCAATGACCTCACGACTTTGGTTTCCTCCCAAATCAACATTTTACTAAATTCCTTGTTGTCAAATGTTTGCCATATCCTTCATTCTCTTTTCGAAACAACAAATTAATCCTATAATCATGCCAGTGAAGTTAAAGTTATGACACCTAGATTTAGGAAGAATTCACACGAATTAGTCTTATTGCCACATTTATTATTTAATTTCCCTTTTAATAGAATCACACGTGTGATCCCAGCAAACTAAAATTCAACAAGGTCTTTTAAAACTTGTAACGTGGGCAAGGCTAGTGGTTAAAGAAACAAAAAGGAATAAGACTAAAAAATTTGTTAGCAAACCCCATCCGCCTTCCTTTAATTCTTCTTTCATTCCTACTTCGATAAAACTTACATTGCATTCAAGCTATCCAAAAGATTTTGAAGGTTGTAATGGGGCTAAGGGTAAAAGAGTTGGGCTACAAAGAAAGAATATAAAGGCACCAAGATTATGTTGAGGCATGAAGAGAATTTTGCTTTTGATGGTTTGTGGTTTTGAATCCAACATTTGGAGAATTAGGTTCTTCTTTTTTTTTTGCAAATGATCAAGCTTACACTTTTTGGATCCCTTGATCTTTTTTTTTTTTGAAAATTTTTCTTTTCTCTACTTTTTAGGCTTCAATCACACTTTTGTTTCGTATAGGAATCAAGAACCACACCTTTACTTTTGAATTCTTCATGACTCGTGCATTATTTATTTGTGGGAGTATGAAAGATCTTCTCTCTCTTGTTTTTTGAGGCCCAAAGGGGTTAGAAATAAATAATTTATTTAGGTAGAAGAAAGGAAATAATCCTTTTGATGCTTGAATGATTTGTAAATTTTGTCGAAATGCTATCCATCCCAAAGGTTAAATTATAATTTATGGGTCAAAGAATGGAAAACCGCTACTTCTAGGCTCAACGGGGTGACTAGGGATTAAACTCCTTCGTTTGGAAAACCAAAGAATGCCTCATATCATTACTAGAGTTTGCTTCGAGAATATTTATATGTAGGCTCTTGTATTTACCTCATCTTCCATCAAAATTCTTGCAATGACGCCAAAATTACTTTTTAATGATCATTTTATTAACTTTACATTTGTCAACGAGAAAGTACGAAAAAACACAATTTTAGAGGAAAAACAAAATTCATGTGGCCATTGTCTTTAACATATACGAAAGACTTTTGAAAATTGATAAAAATACACCGTAGGACAAAACACGATTAACTTTAAATTTATTTGAATGAGCAATCACATGTAAACAGGAATAACATTAACAAAATGTCAGAAATGAGTCCATACAAAAGACACCCTAAAGCCTTGGACAGAGCAATAGGAGTTGCTTTACACAATTATTTTGAAGACTAAAAACAATAAAAACATAAGGTCATCATAGCCTAGGTGACACAAGCAACACCAAACTCCTTCCCTTTGGACCCACCATTGATGTTCACTAATTTCCAGATGGTCCCTCATGATGGGGAAGCGGGTAACTCCCGACATTGGAACTTTCTTCCTTGAAGGTTAACCACTTAGCATCAATCAAATCTTGTACCTTATGTTTCAACCCATAACAGTTCTCAGTAGAGTGCCCTATTACCCCGGCATGGTACTCACACCTTGCATTTGCATCGTATCCTTTCGGGTAAGGACGTTGGACTGGGTTTAATGGGACAGGTACTATCAGAGAGTTGTTGATCACCTTCTTTAATAACTCAGTATAGGACACGGGAATAGGATCAAAAACTCGCTTTTTCTCATTGTATTGCCGCTTTTGGGTTTGGATGTAGTTAAGATTTTGGGTAGGGGATTGTGTTGGCTTAATTTGTGTGGTTGGATGGGTTTGTGTTTGGATCATAGGTGGGGTGGAAAGCATTACTTGAGGATATGATGGTTGATAGTGAATGTGAGATGCGTGAGCAAGATATGGATAAGGGATCTGATATTGAAAAGTAGGGTATTCTTGGATGCAAGTTTTCTATTTGTTTCTTTGATCGGCTGTCACATTATGGGTCTCCCCCTCTTTCTTTTTGTTTGTTAATCAAGTGGCCTCTATGCTCAAGAGGGGGGGTGAATTGAGCTTTTAAAAGTTTTAAAAAATTCGTTGAAAATAATAACAAAAATTAAACAAGATATGTTAGTTGATGTATGAAATTGGAATATAATAAAATTCTAAATGAAGATCAAATAAATTTAAACAAAAATGAGTTTTAGGGAAAGAGAGAATAGCACCGAGTTTTATACTGGTTCAGTCACACACCACTGGTGACCTACGTCCAATCTACCAATCTCTGCCGCGCGAGATTTCTTATATTACTTTTCAATAATTACACACTAAGAGCACCTTTCTCAATTGGATACCTCACCAATTTTAAAGGCCTCAATCTAGGGATACCTCACCCTAAAAACACTTTGAAGGATGCCCCACCTTCAAACAATATAGAAGGATACCACACCTTCACACAAAATTAGCTCACAACAATTGAAACTCTCAAAAGAGTAAATGATACAAATTGAAGCTTTAATATATCTGATTTAAGACTCTTTGTTTTGATGAAAGAAACAGTATAGGTAACAACAAAGTAAGCCTTAGGCAAAAGCACAAGACCCTTGATTTAGAGAGATTGATGATAAGAGGTAATTTCAAAACAGTGTTAAGCTCACAAGGGTATGTTATATTCAAAATCAGAAGCCCTTTATATAGATGGCAGAAACAGCAGTCAAAAACTGCGCATATTTTATTTTCATATTCGAATATGTTATTCGAATACAGCATTTACATATTCGAATATAGCATTGTCATATTCGAATATGACACCATCATATTCGAATAATTTCTGTAGGCTTCATATTCGAATATGGAGGTTCCATATTCGAATATGTATTCAAATATAAGAGTTTTGGAAGGTGACAAGGCCTAGGATTCTTATTATATTCGAATATGTATTCGAATATGGAAAGCCATATTCGAATATATATTCGAATATGCAGATTCTAAAAAGTGTTCAGGCCAAAGTAATATGTCATATTCGAATATGTATTCAAATATGGCAAGCCATATTCGAATATATATTCGAATATACTAGTCAGGAAATTCAAATTTTATTTTCAGAACCTTGATATTCGAATATACACCAAATTTTGACTTTTTCAAGTAAAAATCAATTTTTAGATATTTTCTTTGAGGGTCTTTTCCTTTGAAAATGATTTTATATTTGACTCTTAATATTTTTCAAAAAAAAAATCCTTTTTAGAAAGATGTTTGTTTCAATTCAAAGTGCCTTAATCAAATTTACATTCATAATTTTAACAACCTAAATACCCTTTGTTGTTGCGGATCTGTTTACTGTGCTTATTCACGTGATTTAGCCTTTTGATTCTTGGTTTGTTGTGGAATCATCGAAACTCCAAACGTAGAGCATTTGCATTTACGTACTCCCCCTTATTGATGATGACAAACAACAAACGAAACAAATCACTTATTGCGTGTGATATTCTGAGACTCCCCCTTACATATGAGGTTTGATTCTCATTACGAGGTTTGACTCCCCCTGTCAATATGCATACAGATAAGTTAAACATTTGTAATATGCAATAATAAAAATCCGGTTTAAGTGATTATAATTCTTCTCCCCCTTTTGGCATCATTAAAAAATATGATGATTTTGAGACAAAAGTTAAAATAAACCCGAATCTAATCAGTTCAAAATGTTTTAATATGTCCCAAATTTAAACAAGACTAAGCTAAGTTAAGAAAAGAGTTGTGGAACAATCATGGAGGGCCGGAGGTGGGTGGTGTCTGAAAGTAATCAAAATCCAAGTCAAGACTTGGTTGATCCCCGAAATTTTGGAGATCGATACCGCCAAAATGTTGATGAAACCCGCTTGCATCACCTTGGTTTGTTGGAAAGGTAGATTGGGAGTATGGAGGTACAAAGTTGGAATTGCTTCATACAATTTCTTCTCGCAGAGATGTAATCTCTCCTCGAAGAGCGGTTTCCATCTGATCACACCGCTGATCAATATATTGACGCTGTTGTTCGAATTTAGCGTCCATCATCTTAGAGAAGTGAAGACTCAGCTGTTGGAAGTGTGGAGGAAGAGGTTCTGGATCTGGTTCAGGAATTTCTTCAGGATCAACATCAGGATAGTTTTCTTTTGGGCGATTGCCTTCAATCCCCAATTCCTGAATATACCAGTTTTCGCCAGCATGCACAATGCCAGCTTGGTGTAGCAACGATTGACCAATTTCAAAATTATGGCCATCAATGGTGGTATTGTATTCATCGGCTAGATTGACTCCGAAGTGCCGAAGAATGACTGTGATCAGAGTTGGATAGGAAAGAGGAGTTGTGCCGGTTGCCCCTTTCAGCATGTGATGCTGAACCAGTCTTGCCCAGTCAACGAGATTTTCTTTAATGATGGCCCAGAGAGGGAGACAGTCATCATGGAGGACTTTTGTGAAGTTTCCAACGCGACCAAGGAAGACGAGAGCAATGATGAGATGGACTATACGAGAGTCCATGGTGAGTGTGCTTGTGGGGAGGTAGTCTCCCATTTTGGAAGTGTGGAAGGAAGATCTTACATGGCACATGGCCCCGATCGCCTAAATAGGATTTTATTTGGCGGCCCACTGTCCCATGGGAATTGATCCCGATATTTGGGCTCCTTCAAATTGTAGCCCCGTAAGAGAAGTGCAGAGAGAAGGAGGGATTTGAATTTTCGTCTTTTTCACTTCAGACGAAATTGTGCAGGTGTCAGAATTATAGTGGAGGTTGGAGTAGAATACACGAACGAGGTTGGGATAGAATTTTTCTTGAATACTAAGAAAAGGCACAAGATTGGCTGATTCAAGCCAAGAGACAAAGGAAAAACCTTGAGAATGAAACCAAGGCATGTTAACCCACCGTGGGTCAACAATTTTCCTGTCAGAGAAGCCAGACTGGAATTTTGTGATTTGTGAGGCGCTGGAGAACCATCGCTGGAAGTCGGGAGTATAACTAGTGGTGGCTAGAGGAACGGAGGAGGAAGAGGAACCGCTTCGTGGCCCACGAGGTATGGAAGGTGGTTTGTTGGTAGCGGTACGTTTGAAACAGGGGCGTTTGTGTGTTGGTGATGGTGGAGATTGAGCAGCAGGAGGAGATGATGGTGGTGAACAAGCCATTTTGTGATTTGTGATTTTTGGAGTGAAAAAAAATTGTTGGAGTGGGAACTGAGATATTATGAACAAGAGATGAGAAAGTAGTGTGATTTGGGAGTTAAAAATGTTATTATTTTATATGCGCAAGAATGCCCATATTCGAATATATATTCGAATATTAGATGGAATATTCGAATATTTGATAAAATATTCGAATATGGAGAAAGCAATATCCGAATAGATGACTGACATATTCAAATAGCATATTCGAATATGACAATTCTGTAATTAACTCTTGTAACTTCAAAGACATGTATACTCATTTTGTATTCGAATATATGACCACAGAAGGGTCATATTCGAATATAGTATTCGAATATTGAAGTGAAGCTCATTGTTTTTGTGATAAGAATGAGATCCTGATTGCTTTTTCCACAAGACCTGCAAAACAAAAAGAAAATGCTCCGACGCCCAAGTCAGTAATAGATCAATAAATAATTTATAAAGAATTTAAATAACATAATTTTGATCAAGTATGCCTAGCTCTTTTCTTATAAAATAGAAATTTTCGGTTGGAAGAGGCTTAGTGAAGATATCAGCTAGCTGTTTGGATGTATCAATGAACTCAAGTACACATTCGTCTTTTTGAACATGATATCTAATGAAGTGATGTCTAATTTCAATATGTTTGGTTCTTGAGTGCATAATAGGATTTTTCGTGAGATTTACGGCACTAGTATTGTCACATTTTAGTGGAATATTATGCAAATGAATACCATAGTCCTTAAGTTGTTATTTTAACCAGAGAATTTGTGCACAACAACTTCCTGCCGCTACATACTCAACTTCAGCAGTGGATAGAGCCACACTAACTTGTTTCTTACTGTGCCATGAAATTAATGAATTTCCAAGAAGGTGACATGTTCCGCTAGTACTTTTTCTGTCTAACTTACATCCAGCAAAATCAGAATCAGAATATCCAATTAAAGTGCAGGATGCACCTTTAGGATACCATAACCCCATGGTACAGGTGCTAATCAAATATCTCATAATTCTTTTTACTACACTAAGATGTGATTCTTTAGGGCATGCCTGATATGTGGCGCACATACATACACTAAATATTATATCAGGTCTGCTTGCAGTTAAATAAAGCAAGGATCCTATCATACCTCGATATTTTGACACATCAACTGGTTTACCTTTTTCTTCTTTGTCAAGATAGCATGACGTACCCATAGGAGTACTTATTTCTTTAGCATTATCCATGCCAAATTTCTTGAGCAGTTCTTTGCAATATTTTGTTTGTGACACAAAAGTTCCTTGTTTTGTTTGGTTAATTTGAAATCCAAGGAAAAATGTAAGTTCTCCCATCATGGACATTTCAAATTCTCCCTGCATGCTTGTAGCAAACTCTTTACAGAGATTTTCATTGGTAGCACCAAAAATTATATCATCGACATAAATTTGTACAAGTAGAATGTCATTGTGTCTTTGTTTTATGAATAATGTGTTATCTACTTTGCCTCTTTGAAAGTTATTGTTCAAGAGAAATTTACTTAGTCTTTCGTACCAAGCTCTAGGGGCTTGTTTTAGTCCATATAAGGCTTTCTTGAGTTTGTAAACATGACTTGGAAGTTCAGCATTTTCAAACCCAGGAGGTTGTTCAACATAAACTTCTTCTTGTATATACCCATTCAAGAAAGCACTTTTGACATCCATTTGATAAAGTTTAAAATCCATGATACAAGCAAAGGCAAGTAGGAGTCCAATGGCTTCAAGTCTAGCTATGGGAGCATATGTTTCTTCATAATCAATACCTTCCTCTTGATTATATCCTTTTGCAACCAATCTAGCTTTGTTTCTAGTTATTATGCCACTTTCATCTAGTTTGTTTCTGAAGATCCACTTAGTGCCTATTATTGGATAATCATTAGGCCTAGGGACTAGATCCCAAACTTGATTTCTTTCAAATTGATATAGATCTTCTTGCATAGCTATTCCCCAATGTTCATCGCTAATTGCTTCGTCTACAGTTTTAGGTTCAATTTGAGACACAAAAGCCATAAAGTTACATGCTTTATTAAGAGAGTGTCTAGTGGTTATCCCCTTTGAAATATCACCAATAATGTTATCAATTGGATGATGTTTTGCAGCTCTCCATTCTTTGGGTAGTTCATTTTGTGTCTCGGTTGGTGTGTGAGTTAGTATCTCGGACATGTTCTCTTCATGAATGCTTATGTCTTCAAGAGTTCCTGCAAGATCATCAACCTTTCTTTCCAAGCTTTTGGTGTTAGATTCATCAAAAGTGACATGAATAGATTCTTCAACAGTCATTGTTCTTTTATTATAAATTCTATAAGCTTTGCTAGTTGAGGAGTATCCTAAGAATATACCCTCATCAGCTTTGGCATCAAATTTGCCCAGATTTTCTTTTCCGTTATTAAGCACAAAGCATTTACATCCAAAAATATAGAAATAAGATATGTTAGGTTTTCTACCCTTGAAAAGTTCATAAGGGGTTTTCTTTAAAATAGGACGAATGAGAACACGGTTCATAACATGACATGCAGTACTCACTGCATCTGCCCAAAAATATTTTGGAAGATTCATGTCATTGAGCATTGTTCTAGCTAACTCAACTAGTGAGCGATTTTTCCTCTCCACAACACCATTTTGTTGTGGGGTCCTTGGAGATGTTTATGCTCAATGCCATTTTTATCGCAAAATCTTTCAAAGTTAATATTTTCAAATTCCTTTCCGTGATCACTGCGTATGCATGCAATTTTCAAATCCTTTTGGTTTTGAATGACTTTTGCTAATCTCTTAAAAGCTTTAAAGACTTGATTTTTGTGAGATAAAAAGAGAGTTCACGTGTATCTTGAAAAATCATCAACAATTACAAATCCATAGTAATTTCCCCCTAAACTCATAATTCTTGATGGACCAAATAAGTCCATATGCAATAGTTGCAAGGGTCTAGAGGTTGAAACGATATTTTTAGGTTGAAAAGAGATTTTTGTTTGTTTACCCTTTTGACAAGCATCACATAATTTATCTTTTTCAAAACGAATTTTGGGCAAACCGATAACCAATTGTTTTGAAATTATCTTATTCAAATGATCCATATGAATGTGTGCAATCCTTTTGTGCCATAGCCAAGATTCTTCTTCTTTAGTTATAAAACATTGTGCATTATTTGAGGATATATCATCTAAACTAATCATATAAACATTATTAATCCTATGACCCATAAATTTGATTGAGTTATTCTCTTTGCTAATAATAGAGCATGAATAAGAATTAAAAATAACCTCATTTCCTTTATCACATAATTGGCTAATACTTAACAGATTATGTTTTAATCCTTCAACATAAAGTACATTATCTATGGAAGTTGAAGAAGTCTTACCAACTTTACCTGTACCTAGGATTTTTCCTTTGTTGTTGTCACCATATGTAACATATCCTCCATCCTTAGGTGTGAAGGATGAAAATTTTGTTTTGTCTCCTGTCATATGCTTGGAGCATCCACTATCAAGATACCATTTTGATTCTTTTGCCACCAAGCATACCTACCAAAACAATTTAATTTTGTTTCTTAGGTACCCATGGTTTCTTGGGTCCTTGAGGGTTAGTTTTTCCAAAGGTGCCTTTGATAATCCACATTTTCTTTTCATGTGGTACACTAATTTTTCTTGTATTGCAAGTAGTAGCACTATGACCTTTTAATCCACAATAAAAGCAAGTTATGAATGGACTAGAAGATATTTTTGAAGAGACAAAGAAGTTTTTATAGAGCTTTTGACTATCGGTTGGATTATATCCTAAACCAACCTTTTTGAAATGACATCCTTGCTTACCAAGCAAGATGTTTAGGTTGTCTCTACCCATTGTAAATTTAGCAAGCACATTATTTAAATCCTCAATTTCATTTAAATGTGAATCGCAAGAAGTTCACGTTTGTGATTTGAAAGTATTTTCTATTTTTGTCAAAGGACCTTTACCTTTGGTAATCATATTCTTTAACTTTTCAATTTTTTTCAAATGAGCATCACATGAAGTACAAGAAGATGATCTATTCATTTGGCAGGATTCACAATCATATTTAAGACTACCGAATGGAATTTGAATTTGTCTCATTTTAATAATATCACGACTAAGAATATCTATTTTGTCATTTAGAAGACCTTTTTCTTTCTTAGTCTTAGCAAGTTCTTTAGCAATGATCATAGATTTTTCATGTAATTCATTATAAGCATCTTGTAGTTCATCAAAGCTGTAGTTAGAGTTTTCAGAATCTTTTACGTCATCTTCATCAAGAAGATCATCTTCATTATGGTTGACCATGAGGCATAGGTTGGCTGTTTCGCTCTCCGATTCATCAGATGATTCTGAGTCATTACCATCCCAAGCTATGTATGCTCTTCTACTCTTCTTTCCTTTGATGAATCTTTTCTCCTGTGTTTCGTTCTTATTTTTATTCAAAGGACATTCCATCTTCATATGTCCAGTTTTTCCACACTCATAACAAGTTGGACCTTGATTTGATCCATCCGCCTTGTTGAATGTTTTCCTTGGTGTGAAATTTGATGGTCTTCTTCATGGCTCTCTTTTCTTGAAGAATTCATTCAATCTTTTGGCGAAGAGAATTACAGTCTCATCATCCATGTTGGTTGGATCAAGGTTGCTTTCATCTTCTTTTATCTCTTGAGGTGGAGAAGTGGTTGCTTTGAAGTCAATGCCTTTCTTTTTCTTGTCAACTCCCTCAAGTTGATCCAACCGACTCAACTCAAGTTCATGCTCTTCTAGTTTGCCAAACAAGGTTGCCAATGACATTGTGCGTGGATCCCTTGTTTCGCTAATGGCAGTAACCTTTGGTTGCCAATCCCTGCTAAGACATCTTAAAACTTTGTTAATGAGAACTTCATTTGAATAATCTTTTCCCAAGGCATGAAGTTGATTTATAAGATATGTAAAACGTTTTTGCATATCTTGGATATTTTCACTCGGATTCATTTGAAACATTTCAAATTCTCTAGTTAAAGCATTTATCTTTGATCTCTTTACCTCATCAGTTCCTTCATGTGTTACTTTTAACACATCCCACATTTCTTTAGCAGTTTTACAATTAGAAATTCTAGGGAATTCATCGTTACCTAGTGTAGAGATAATTATAGTTTTGGCTCTTAGACCAAATTGAGCAAGTCTCTTTTCTTCGAGAGACCATTCTTTTCTAGGTTTCTCAACTACCTTACCATCAACAGTGTGCATAGGAATGAATGGACCTTCCTCTATAGCATCCAATACGGCGACATCAATGCCTTCTACCCAAGCCTGCATTTTAATTTTCCAAAAAGAGTAGTTGTCTCCATTAAAGAATGGAGGTCTATTTGAGGAGGCACCTTCCTGGATAGACACGTTTTGAAAAGAGGTCATTTCCTTAAAGCTGTGAAGCTCTTTAAACAAGGACCGAGCTCTGATACCACTTGTTAATCAAGTGGCCTCTATGCTCAAGAGGGGGGGCGAATTGAGTTTTTAAAAGTTTTCAAAAATTCGTTGAAAATAATAACAAAAATTAAACAAGATATGTTAGTTGATGTATGAAATTGGAATATAATAAAATTCTAAATGAAGATCAAATAAATTTAAACAAAAATGAGTTTTAGGGATAGAGAAAATAACACCGAGTTTTATACTGGTTCAGTCACACACCACTGGTGACCTACGTCCAGTCTACCAATCTCCGCCGCGCGAGATTTCTTATATTACTTTTCAATAATTACACACAAAGAGATCCTTTCTCAATTGGATACCTCACCAATTTTAAAGGCCTCAATCTAGGGATACCTCACCCTAAAAACACTTTGAAGGATGCGCCACCTTCAAACAATTTAGAAGGATACCACACCTTCACACAAAATTAGCTCACAACAATTGAAGGCTCTTTCTTTTGATGAAAGAAACAGTATAGGTAACAACAAAGTAAGCCTTAGGCAAAAGCACAAGACCCTTGAGAGATTGATGATAAGAGGTAATTTTAAAACAGTGTTAAGCTCACAAGGGTATGTTATATTCAAAATCAGAAGCCCTTTATATAGATGGCAGAAACAGCAGTCAGAAACTGCGCATATTTTATTTTCATATTCGAATATGTTATTCAAATACAGCATTTACATATTCGAATATAGCATTGTCATATTCGAATATGACACCATCATATTCGAATATAGTGTTTCTGCATTCAAAAAATGATTTCCATAGGCTTCATATTCGAATATACATTCGAATATGGAGGTTCCATATTCGAATAAGTATTTGATTATAAGAGTTCTGGAAGGTGACAAGGCCTAGGTTTCTTATTATATTCGAATATGGCAAGCCATATTCGAATATACAGATTCTGAAAAGTGTTCAGGCCAAAGTAATATGTCATATTCGAATATGTATTCGAATATGGCAAGCCATATTCGAATATATATTCGAATATACTAGTCAGGTAATTCAAATTTTATTTCCAGAACCTTGATATTCGAATATACACCAAATTTTGACTTTTTCAAGTAAAAATCAATTTTTAGATATTTTCTTTGAGGGTCTTTTCCTTTGAAAATGATTTTATCTTTGACTCTTAATATTTTTCAAAAAAAAATCCTTTTTAGAAAGATGTTTGTTTCAATTCAAAGAGCCTTAATCAAATTTACATTCATAATTTTAACAACCTAAATACCCTCTGTTGTTGCGGATCTGTTTACTGTGCTTATTCACGTGATTTAGTCTTTTGATTCTTGGTTTGTTGTGGAATCATCAAAACTCCAAACGTAGAGCATTTGCATTTACATTGTTGTTTCCAACTTCTTGGCCTCACCATCACTAATAGCGACAACGATTTTTCCACTCTTCATTCCTGCTTCAATTCTCTCTCCTATGATCACGATATCTGAGAATTTTGATGATGTATACTCTATTTGAATGAATACTCTGCTTCTCATGAATCATTTTTTGAACTACAGGCACAAGCCAACTAGTCAATCACTCACAACCCAGCTTCAAATGTACCAAATAGTTCCTTTGGAAAATAACCTACTGGAATGTTGTTCTTCAATTTAACGTACCAATTCCCATTGTCCTCCTAAGAAAAGCATATAATTGTATGGTTTTTTTAGTGTTTTAAGATAATTGAGTAATTGCATATGACCATGAATGATGATATTATAAATAGGACTTTGTTATTGTTAACCAGAATATTCCAACAATTGATATCATACTGTGGGCCATATTTGGATGATATAGGTGTAATGGCAGCACCAAGCGCTACTTGGGTGCCTATCATCACAATTCACAAACCCATGACAAGTAGCAAATAGCAACCTGCTGCCTTGTATGAATCACTTTGCACCAAAAAAATTGTGTGCTAGATTTCCCCACTCTTAGCGTTTTTATAGTTTGGAAAGCTTGCAATTAAGTAGTTAGACTTAAGAATAAGTGTATTTACAGTCTAGTAGGTGAAGAAGTGAGTGGCTGTGTCACCATATAACATTCTCACTATCTTTTCTGACTATCTTTTTACCAGATAGTTTCTTAGAGTACATATTTTTTACCTGTCTCACCCTATCACCCAGTTGTGCCATATCAAGAACATGATGATTTAAAACCTTCTTTTTGACTTGATAACCAAGACCATTGACAGCCATTTTGACCGACTCCAACCCTGTAATGTGAGTTGAACATCTAGACTTCAGTTGTTTCAATCTACACAAATACTCAACAATATAAAATGGCCTTCATTTTATATTGGTTAAATCAATAACAACAATTATGAGTTCCCCTCTATTAAAATCGTCATGGAACTGTACCCATAATCTAACACTGTTGGAAGTTAGAGTTGTAAACAAAGAAAAAGAATCCCTAGTTAAAGAACTTGGAAAATATTTCATTTTTAATATCTCAAAACTAGTAAGGTTTCCATATTCAAGTGTATACCTGGTAACATGTTCAACTATTGATTCTCCTATCTTTGTTAAGAACTTAGTGCATTTTGGAATCTTATAAGCTCTGGCAAAATCCATAACTTGTACTTCGTCAGGAAATGGAGATGAAAATAGCATCCTATCAACAATACCTATATTAAAACCATGTCTATTAATGGCGTGTTCAACCATTCTTTCAATATTTTGGTTTTTGACCTAGTTTTGGGCAGTCTAATAAGGGAATTGATTATGCAGAATTTGATTATTTCCTAGACAAGAGAAATTTCCAGATTGAATATTTAATGCCATAGGTTGAACTATGACCGGTTCCTAAACATGGTTAGGTCCTCGATGAAGTGTGTTCAGGTTTTGTGGGATTTGTTGAATCTTTTGACCTAGAGGATCTTGAACACCTTGATTTAAATTAGAATATTGATTATAATTCATTTGATGATGCTCCCCGTACATATTTTGACCAGCTTTATTGACATAGGGGTCATTAGGAGAATTTAAAGTTTGAACACTTTTTCGTATTTGGTTCTGACGAATACTAGGTTGGTTAGGAAAAGATTGATTCCCTAGAGCACTAACCTGATTCTGATTCTAAGTAATTAATCCTGACTGAGGTATATTCCCAATTAGCGCTTGTTTAATGTCATTAGCTCAACACCTTTAAGGTGCAGATTGGTGATTAGTCGCTTGACATCGCCACTAAGGAAGGGCTTCAATCGTTGTCCATTCATCACCCAACTCTCATTTTCGGTTGGGTCTTCAATCCCTATTGCTCCGTAGGGTTTGAGTTAAAAAGCAAGACAAATTGTTCGGGTTGAAACTCTTTTTTCACCAACTTCTTATCCTGATACAACTTCATTCTTTCTTTGTAAATTCTTGATGACTCATAGGCATTGAGTCTCAATTCCTTTAACTCTTGAAATTGCATTTCTCTTTTCTCTTCAAATCCTCAGATGTCTTCTATGGTGCTCAAGCTCCCTGCACAGCACTTGAGCGATGTCTTTAATGCTGCTTTTAATCACTCCAGTACTTAAGCGCCCATTTCAGCACTTAAGCACTGGCCCGTTTTTCCTTGCACTGTATTCTCTATGATTTTCTTGGCAGTGTATTTTCTCTGATTTTAAGCTTCCAACTTCCAAAAATCCCTATAAACATCATTCTGAGGATTAGAAATGTGACTATCTCTAAACAATTCTCAATTTTTACTTAAAAACTCACAAAATGCAAGTTAGGAGGAAAATTGCACAAAAACTTGGTACTTTAAGTGTGATAAGTGACCAAGAACTTTAACTCAAATGGTCATGTACCAATCATAATGCTTGGGAGTAGGAGGTCCAAGGTTAGTTTAGGGTGTGTGAGTATTTGCCTATAAAAAAAGAGTGTGATAAGTGTGAATTACTTATTTAAAAACACTACTAAAGCACGCTTATCACTAACAAGCCTTCTCGCCTCCCACCACAGGACAAAGAAATTGAAATTCTGGCGGTGTCAGAACAGCGCATGGCCACCGTCGAGGGAGGAGTAAACAAGCTGCGAGATATGGTGCAGAGGCAGGCTAGGGAGATCAAAAGAATGCAGAAGGTGAGGGAGGAGTGGCAAAGGTAGCAAACATTATTCTAGAGGCTGCTACTCAACCAGGGTTTTGAGAGCAAGGCCTGAATATGCGAGAACAATAGGTGAATAGGAAAGAACAATAGCTAGAAAGGCAGGCATCTAGAGTTGGACCGGCCATCCTATGTGACCATCTCGAGAACATCCCGACACCAGTTAACGAGTTGGATCGAGGGGAGAGGATATACAAGAATGAAGCTCCAATTGAAGGCTGCAACAATCCATTTGTGGCATGGATCATGGAGTATGAGATGCTGGAAAACATTAAGTTTGCTAGGCCTATTGATTCGTACTATAGTTCGACAAACCCTCAGGATTACATTGAGTTCTTTCAACAGACCATGGTTTTCAAGGGCGCAATGGAGGCTGTCATTAGCAGGGTATTCCCGTGGACTCTAAAGGCAACCACAAGGCGCTAGTTTTCCTATAACCCGCAGGATCGATAGCACTGTGGAAGGCCTTTAAAGACAAGTTCATACTTAACTTCACAAGCAATAAGCAGCAATTGAAAATAGAGCACCATTGAGAATGATTGAAGCAGAATAAGGAAGAACCACTACGGGATTATATGACACGTTTTAACACCGAATCTATGGAAGTCCAAAATGTCCAACCTAACATGATACTTTATTCTCTAACATGGATGGAAGCCAAGAGGTTTTGCAAAATATTTGGCTGTTGAGAAGCCAAAGACTATGGAAGAGTTAAAGCAACAAGCGACAAAATGGATTCAAATAGAGGAGTGGATGAAGAACAATCGAGAGGAAGCTGCAGAACACAAAGACTCTCACGACAGGTGAGATAAAGGCAAAGGAGGATTTGATGGCAGGCCCCGAGATGATAAGTCGAGCAAAAGTACTGAGAGGTCACCTAGAGGAAATTATTCAATATATACACCACTCAATATTCCACCTTCAAAGGTCTACAAGGAAATCAAGTACTTTGAACAACGAGAACGTACACCCCCATAAGAACCCAATTTAAAAAAAAAAAAGAATTTACATTTACCATAAAGATCATGGGCACAACACACAAGTGTGTCCATCTGTAGGGGAAGTCGGTCGAAGTATACATTGACGACATGATCGCAAGACCCGAGATGGCGACGACCCCATTCAAGACCTAGAAAAAGTCTTTCAATGACTACCACAATTCGACTGGAGACTGAACCCTTTGAAGTGCTCATTTGGAATTGAAGCAGGAAAATTCCTAGGATTCATGCTGATGTGCAGAGGCATAGAAGTAAACCCTGATAAATGCAGGGCAGTCTTGGACATGGCAAGTATGAGGTTGATTAAGGATGTGAAATAACTAATAGGGAGGGTATCCATGTTATCTAGTTTGCTACCCGTATCGGCTTGACATTGTTTAACCATGTTCAAAATTTTAAAAAAACAAAGTACTTTCATTTGGACTCTTTATTGTGAGCGGGTGTTTCAGGAGCTGAAGCAATCCCTATCCTCCCGTCCAGTGTTAGTGAAGGCGACACTGGGAGAAAACTCGGTCATCGTGAAGCCATAAACGCGGTTTTGATTCGAGAAGGTAAATTTCAGGTCACAATTTATTTTGTATCCAATGCAATGCATGGAGCAGAGCTGAATTACCAGAGGTTGGAAAAGGTAGCGTATGCGTTGTTGATGGCTTCAATAAATTTGCTTTCAATTTCACACTATCACGATACAAACTAATTAACATGTGCGTTAGATCTTACACAAACTAGATTTAGCTAGATGAATGATGTCATGGGCAGTGGAATTATCTCAATATGAGATTCAATATAAGTCGTGTACGGAGATAAAAGCACAAGTATTAGCCAAATTCCTGGAAGAAATGACTCATCCTGTAAATGCCAATCTCGGAGAATGCACGATTTATGTTGATGGTTCCTCGAATGCTAAAGGCTGCGAAACAAGAGTGATCATTGAGATCAGTGAAGGTGTATCACTAGAATATTCACTAATATTTGAATTCTCATCCTCGAAAAAATAAAGCAAAATACGAAGCCTACTTGGATGGAATAAGGGTGGCAAAGGAGTTGGGAGCCTCAGCTATCACCATTTGTCAGACTCACACCTAGTAGTTTCCCGAATTCGAGGAGATTACCAAGCCAATGAATCAATGTTACAAAAGTATTTGGCAAAGGATAAGGATTCCTTGTGTGGATTGTCAAAATTAAAAATTAAGCATAACCCAAGAAAAGAAACTGGTAGAGCAGATCTCATGTCAAAGCTTGTAAGCATAAAAAATCTTTAAATTATCACCCGCTGGTTGAAGAAGTCATCCCCGTTCAAAGTTTGAATATGCAAGTGGAGCCAGTAGAATGGAGGGCACCTTTGATAGAGTACATAGGCAGAGGGATAGTTCCAGAAGACAAAAAAAGAGGCAAAGCAATTGTTAAAGAAGGCCACGAGGTAGATACTTATGGAAATCCATGAAGCGTGGAATACCCTTAAACGAACGGGCAAGAAGAAGCACGAACAAGGTAATCCTTAATGGGTTGAAGAAAGAGTTAGAAGATGCTAAAGGAATATGGTGGGAAACTCCACAGAGTACAACAGGAGAAACTTCTTTTCGTCTGATCTATGGTACTAATGCGGTGATCCCAGTGGAGATCAGTGAACCCTCGTGGTGGGTGATGTATACATCTCCAGATAACGAGAATCTTTTGAAGGAGGACCTTGACTTGATTATTGAAACCTGCGAGATGGCTAGGGTCATGGAAACGTCGCAGAAACATCAAATAGCTCAAAGGTACAATATGAAAATCGTGAAACACGAGTTTGCAGTCAATGGCTTAGTCATCAGAAGGGCCAGCGTCTGCCAAAAGAACGCAACCCTATAGAGTACATTGTTTGTTTCTTGTATCTCACACTGCACCAAATTCACACACCACACAAGGTATTTATGATCTTAACACATATTGGATTATAGATAGTGGGGCTACGGATCATATATGCAATTCTTTTGATCTTTTTACTAATCTTGACCCTATTTCCCCTTTTAAGATTCAATTTCCTAATGGTGGGTTTTCTATTGCTTCTAAAAGTGGAACTATACTTCTTCCAAACTCTTTAAAACTTACAAATGTCTAGTATATTCCTACATATATGTTTAATCTTATTTATGATCAGCAATTTACGGCATCCTCTACCCTTCATTTGATTTTTTAAGTTGATTGTTGTTATTTTGATATGATCCTAAGGGGGCACTTTAACATTAGTATTTTAATTTTATCTAAGTTAAAATAAGACCCAATTTGATGTAAGTTGGCTGTCCAAATTGTGCCTTGGATTGACCAACTAATGGGTTAATTTCTAGTTTTTTTTAAAGTTGTAATAAGGCCCAAATGTGGAGACAATAAAATGATGTGATTAGAATGACATCATAGTCATGTGCACCACTTAGTGGAAATATTAGTATAGCACTAGTGAAGCACTAGTTAGTCTTAGTGGAATACTAGTGAGTGGAAATAATTAAGGAGCCCTAGTGGATTTTGTAGAGTTTTGTGGTTGCCACCTTAGCTATAAAAGGGGCACCATTCTATCATTGTAAACAACATAAGTTTGGTGAAAAATATAATTTGTGAGAGTGATTCTTCTCTTAGTGATCTTGAGTGATTCAAAACACATTTTGGCTTATCAAAGGTTTCCACCCCTTTGTGTGTTTAGCCTTCTCTAAGTGGTGTGATTCCACTTGTTTCCCTTCCATCCCCCTTTCATTCCTTATAAAAAACTACTTAAAAAAAGTGCAAGAACACCTCCTTTTGCTCAGAAATTTCGTGCTCAAACAGCCCCAAAAATTCATCCATTTTTATCTTTATTCAAACCTTTTTTTAAGCAATTCTGCCCAGAATAACTCGTGGACATATCTCCAGTTTTACGCATCCGTTTTTAGTCATTTGTGAGCCGAGATTAAAGTTAAAAACGTGAGCTTTCACCTCATTTTTGAATTACTAAATTTGGAGTTGTGTAGCGAGAGTTATAGGTTTATCCAATTCTGTCCAGAAATTAATCCCATAATTCATTCCTCAAACCTCACTTTTCTTTTTCCAGCTAAGCTATTCTTAGACGGTCCGTTTTATATTATATTTACAGGACAAGACTTCCTTGAAGACGATTGGGCTTGCTTGAGTTCATAAGAAACTCTACCTTCTTCGCAAAATACTACAAATCATGTTCCTACTTTGACACATACTATTGATACTGCCATTTTGAATAATTCTACCGTTGACAATAATCTCTGGCATTATAGATTAGGGCATCCCGTTGATGATGTTCTTAGGACAATAAAACTGCATTTTCCTTATGTTTCATTTGTTCCTACTAATAATTGTGATTCATGTCATTTGGGTAAGCAATCTAGATTGCCTTTCCCAAATGAAAATCATAGAATAGACAATCCTTTCTCTTTAATTCACATGGATATATGGGGTCCCCTAGGTACTGCTTGTTTGCATGATCACAAATATTTTTTTGACCATTGTTGATGATTACTCTAGCATACTTGGGTCCATTTGATGAAATCTAAATCTGAAACTCGCCTTTTGATAAAGAACTTTCTTGCTCTTGTTAAAACTCAATTTAATTCTTCTCTCAAAGTTATTAGATCTGATCATGGTACTGAATTCTCCATGCATGATTTTTATGCTGAACATCATATTTTTCGTCAGACATCATGTATGTGTTGAGACATCACAACATAATTCTGTTGTGGAACGTAAACATAGACATATTTTGAATGTCACTCAATGCCTACTTTTTCATTCTATGTTGCCTAACGCTTATTGGTGCTATGCTGTTTTGCATGCTATACATCTCACCAACAGGTTACCCTCGAAGGTATTAAAGAACTGTTGCCCCTATGAGCTCCTTTATAACAAACCCACTACTTTCTTAGATATGAAAGTTTTTGGGTGTTTGTGTTACTGGGCTTACTTGTGGTGCACAAGTGAAAAATTGTGCACCGGTATACAAGTAACTTTATAGCCATTGATTTATTATTAAAAAAATAAAGTCAACATCACACTTTAAATCAACGAATAGATTTATGCCACATAAACTTGTTAACATTTATGTTGTGTATGGTAAATGACACCATGTTGCTGTAGTACTATTACCCAAAACAAAACCAAAATAGATCCTCATGCTAGGAATTGTGTTTATCTTGGTTTAGAAAGTGGCACTAAAGGATTCATTGTTCTTGACTTACAAACTATAGAAATTCTCATTTCAAGTCATGTTTTTTGTGAAAATGTTTTTCCTTTACTGTCAGCCTAGCCGAGTAATGCTGGTTCTGACACAGATTTATCAAAAACCCAAAATGAATCTCTTAGCTTTTTGTTGTATGAGCCATGGCCTATGAAGTTACATATTCCTACATCAACTCAGCAATCTACGGATGTGACTGATACATCTATAATACCTGCCTCATTGCCTCCGCGATGCTCTATTGAAAACTCTACTGAAGATAACATAATTCTTTAAACTGACCCTTCTGGACCTAGGCGTTCCATAAGGCAAAATCTGCTCCTTTTCATTTACTGGATTATCATTGCAATCTTTTACAAGGTAAAACCTTACTAGGGGTCAGGTATCCCATTTCTTCCACCTTAGGCTACGAAAATTCGTCTGCTGCATTTATCTGTTTTTCTTTAACTATTAGTATTCACAAAGAACCTAAGACATACATTTTTTCTTCTAAAAATTCTTATTGGGTTGATGCTATGAGTTCTGAATTGCGTGCTTTAGCTTTTAATAGCACTTGGACTTTGGTTAATTTTCCCATGGTAAACCTGTTATAGGATGTGAATGGGTATATAAAATGAAGTGCAAATCTGATGGTAGTATTGAGCGCTATAAGGCACGGCATGTTGCTAAGGGTTACATCCAAACCCAAGGCATTGTTTGTAAACTAAATAAATCCCCTATTGCAAAACTATCTATTGTTATGATTTTAATTTGTCTTGCTTCGATTAAACACTAGAATTTACAACAATTGCATATTAATAACGCCTTTTTGCATGGTGACTTAAAGGAAGAGGTTTACATGTATGTTCCTCAAGGTTTAAATGTTGATAATCCTAATCTTGTTTGTAAACTAAATAAATCCCTCTATGGTTTAAAACAAACTAGCCGCATGTGGTATGCCAATTTATCTACTTTTTACCATGTTTGGGATATTCACAATCTAAATATAATTATTCTCTATTTGTCAAGCATCATAATGCATCCATCACTGTCATTCTTGTGTATGTGGATGATTTAATTATTGGAGGAAATGGCCATACTAAAATATGTTCTATTAAACGCATGCTTGATGATGCTTTTAAAATAAAGTATTTAGGTACTTTGATGTTATTCCTTGGGTTGGAGGTTTCTAGGTCCAAAACTGGCATCTCCATTTCCAAAGGAAATAGACATTGGATCTCATAGAATCTGCAGGTTTACTTGTAGGTAAATCCGTCAATAGTGCCATGGCTAAAAGAAGCATGGAATTCAAAAATTCTGATCCGCTACATGATGATCTTGCTCAGTACAGGCGCATTGTGGGAAATTTTGTTTATCTAACAACAAAGAGACCTGATATAGCCTATGCTACTCAACAGCTCATCCAACACATTTATAAGCCAAGGAAATAACACTATTATGCTATTCTGCGGGTGTTGCATTACCTAAAGTCTAGTCCTGGACAAGGGTTGTTTTATCCAGCAAATTCCTCTATTCAGATACACACATTCAATGACTCAAACTGGGCCACATGCCCCAAATTCGCAAGTCTGTTACTTGTTACTGTTCATTCCTAATGTCATCTCTTATAACTTGGAAATGTAAGAAACAGTCATCGGTGTCTTGCTCCTCATATGAAGCAGAATACAAAGCACTAGCCTCCACAACCTGCGAAGTGAAATGGATTCGCTACATTTTTCAATGACCTTGGAATAATTCTACCTACAACACTGTTATATTGTGACAATTCCTCTGCCCGACACATAGCTGAAAATGCAGTTTTTCATGAATATATTAAGCATATCGAAATCGATTGCGACGTCATTAGCGAAAAATTGCTAAATAGCTTAATAAATTTGTTGCCTATCAATACTGAAGAGAAACTTGCAGAAATATTTATGAAGGCTTTAGAACGAGCACCATTTCAGCATATCCTTTCCAAGATGGGAGTACACAACATATAGTTTCTCCAGTTTGCGGGAGGGTATTAGACAATAAAACTTAGTGTGTTTTATTTTTCCTTTTTAGTGTTTTGTATTGGTTTTGGGTTTGTATTTCGTTGTATTGGGCCTAGCCTATTTTCAGGTTCTAAACTCTTATTAAAAGAGTCATCTTCTGTATTTTCAAAACAAGTCACAATAATACAATTTTAGAAAATGTCTTTAATGATGGTCGCTACAATCACTGATTTCACGACTAGAATGAGGATCAATAAAAACTCCACTACTGCTGGGGAGAGTTCTGGCGGGAGGAAAGTCTTTCGGCCTGACACGGGTAGACATCAAATAAAATGACAAAGAAGAGGTGAAAACATAAAAGAAGGGTTTAAGGTCTTTTATCCTAGGGTTTATTTTTCAATGAATAAAGAAACGAGGAGAAGCAAATAAACAATTCAAATAAAAACATGCATGAAAATTGGAGAGGAGAAAGAAAGTTACGTGGAGAGTAAAGAGGAAGAAGACTAAGGTTGGAAATGGAGAAGGAAAGAATCAGGAAGAATGAAGTAGTGAACACATGAAAAGAGGAAAGCAGGGAAAATTCTTCAAATGAGAGTTCTCACTATTTATAGAAGAATTGAGAAGAGGGAAAGTTTTTTTAAAATGGAAATTGCCCAGGGCGCAATAAATGCACACGATGGCGAAAAAACAGCAAAATGATGGGCATGATCCACGAGAATTTGGAGCCCATTAGAACCAGACGCGTGGCCGTAGGAAAGCCGCCAAGAAGCTCAAGGGTTAGCGACCGATGAGGACTTAAGTCGGTAACACAATGAGTTGAGTCACCGACATGGAGGCTACTTTTATGGACCTATCCCATGGCTTATCGTGTGACACCCTTACGTGATAAAGTATTCGAGGCGACTTGTCATCATTGTCAATGATGTAAACCATGTCACCTAATTAGCAGGTTAATGACAAGACTTGAGGAGACAAGTGCTCATATGGTTGGTTTTGTGACGGTTAAGAATCCAAAAATTACACTAGATAATACAGAAAGGTGACGTGGATGATGTAGTCATGGATCTGCAAGTGAAGTGCTATATATATTTGACGCTAGAGAAGGAGAAATGTATGTTATCACTCTTTGTCCATTTCCCACCTTGAGAGAATACTTGATCGTCGGAGTGCTTGTAGGTACCACCATCATGAGGTGAGCACGCTGGAGATCTTGCACCATCGCATGGGAACCTAAGATGGCTATGATCTGTCTAGCCTCTGAGCATGACGCATCAAAAAGTATCAGGCGATTGTTCTTGAACAATTAAGGGATATAATTCAAATTTATAAAAGACCTTCATCGATAAATTGTAACTGGTAAACTATAAAAAAAAAAGATTATACCCATCACAGCAGCCAAGAACACCTGAAAAGTAAAAAATTGTTCAAAACAATATATATTTAATATTCAATTGAGAAAATTTGGAATTACACACCAAAGTATCAATAATACATAAATCCATAAGTACATAAAACATAAGTACATAAAACATAAAACCAAACATAAATGTCAACTAAAAATATAATTTTTTTTGCTAAATCCATAAGAAGATAATATAGTCTTAATTCTAACTAAAGTATGAATCATCCTGATTTCGAACAAGTGGGGGATGAGGATGTCCTTAACTAGCTGGGTCAAGCGGTGCATGTGGGTGAGGTGGAGGTGGAAGATGTGATGGAGCTCTCAAAGCAGCTCTAACCTCATCCCGCTCAGTTACAACTTGCTCAAACATTTAGTTATTTATCTGAATATATGACAATAGTTTTTCGTGGTTTGCCCCAAGCTCCATAAACAAAGTAGCCACATGTTTCTTCAATTCCATGACCTCAGTTGAATCCACATTGTTGTAGCCTGAGAAGGAGAGGTGGATTCTATTTTAACCAATAGGGGCCAAGCTCGCCTAGGCCCCACACAATACCCTTCTTGGATATTCCTCCCACCATATCAAGGTAAATGTTGTTTTCAAATGCACCGAAGGTAGACACCTCACCGCCATTTCTCTGCAACTTAGCTTTTCGCCGTTGAAAGTTAACAACCTTCATATGAAATGACACATGTTATAATGAAATTATATTAATTATATTATGAAAATATTTGGTAATTCTAATATGTATAAAATATTTTCATACATACCGCAATGGATTTAGCTTTTTTGCAAACCCATTTGCCATCTTTTAGCTTCTTTGTCTTCTCCATCATCTCGAAGTCAGTTGGCTCCTTACGCTCCTTCTCCTTCTATAAGAAACAAATGAAAAATTTTACTTACATGATGATTTATGAATTAAAACTAATAAACTTTAAAGTTAAATACTTAAAAATCTCTAGCGAAGTTCAGCCGCTGACACAGACCCTCCAACGTAGGATGCTGCACCACCATCTGCCGCCTGATTTATCTTAGCTTGCTTACTCTTCTTTTGCCACTCAGGCCTAGCCCATTTAGCCTCTAATTGCTCAAGAACATAATTCAGAATCCAGTTTATCCTCATAAGACCTGTCCTAACCTTATTCATCATGTTATTTAGTAGTTTTTGATCCTTATGTTTAAAAATCTTCCTAACTTAGTAATCATGTTTAGGGTCCCATGTATAAGTCTCCTACAAATCAAATGAAACATTAAACCGAACATTAAAATGCATATGTCGAATACAAGTTAGATACCAAAATCTAATAAACATCTTATGAATATACCTTAAAATGCCTCAAACCACTCATTCAAGTTCTCCTTTGACACCTCACTCTAGCAAGTATACGAGCCCTGGAAGTTCCTTCTAATGATGGAACCTATGCGGTTCGCAGGGCCCCGAGTAACATTAAAACTAATATTTATGCATCAAAAAAATGTTAGAAACAAATAAAAGGCGAGAAAATAAAATCTAACCAATAATTAATGTCTATAAAATTTTGTAAACACTTACTCATGACGCACATCTCTTGGTGCAAGAAGCTCTCTAGTGTATTGCACTGTAGTGACTTAGATGGAGTTGTAACTCCGGCAGAAGTGGAAGCCGAAGCAGAGCCCATCCACTATGGTGATGGAGTGAGATATTGGAAAGCAATGCTATATGGAGATGATCCCCTACCTAGTGCCCTACTAGCTCGTGAAACCCTACCACCTTGTGATTTCCTATCTCGTTGAGAGCCTACTACTCGTGACGGGTCAGTCACCTATGTTGTTAAATAAACAAGTGAAAAAAGTTAGAATACATAATGAACGTGATTTAAAAAGACAAATAAAATACTACAAATAAAATTAAAAGCATATAAAGTAAACCATAAACACTACATAGGTTACTCATAATCTTCATCATTATTTTGTGTCTCGTCTTCATTAATAGAGGAGACATCTCTTAATTAATAGAGGAGACATCAATGCTGTCTTCGCTTTCTTCCACATTATTATCAACAACGATTCCCATTGACTTCTACTTTGATTTTTTATGAAACCCTATATGCATATATATTACTTTATATGCATATAAAAATTTGATAAAATCCTACGATTTGATTTAAGGATTCTACGTTTCACGATCTTATGCCCCCTTTCCGATGGTAGGTAAAATCCCGATTTTAAATACCTTGGTTAGGGAAGAGATAGATATAGAGAAAGTTCTATCAACAAAAAGAAATGTTCGTTACCATAGTAACCAAATCTTATAGCAATTGAAGTTCCTTGCATCAAAAATCCTGATTGGCGACATTGATTCTACTTAAGATTGGAAAGGGAAGCAAAGATCATAAATCTTAGAATCGTGAAATCCAATCATAAGAATCTATATCAGATTTAGATATTCAAAGTAGAATGATAAAGTCACTATAATCAAGTCATAATTTGTCACAAGTCCCAAACATAACAAAATGTGAAACATAAAGTTTTTAACAAGTGAAAACTACCAAAACATCAAGATCACATATGCAAAGAGTGTTTACATAAGAATATATGTGAAGATAAACCACAATGCAAAGCGGGGAGCCTAAGCGCAAAGCAGAAACACGAAGAGAAAGGAAGAACAAAGTAGCGAGCAACAACTATAAGAGAGATTCGATAGCAAGAAAAAAAATCAAAAGTCCACAAGTTAAAGAAAAATAAAACATATGTTCTAGCAAATCAATTCTATGAAGCAAAGCAAAAAGCCACAATGTTTAACTGCAAACCACAAGTTAAAATTAGAATGAAAATCCCATGTACAACACAAGTGGGAGCTTGCAACCGCAACCTTACCTTATCGGCTTCTAGAATAAAGTTGCACAAGATAAAGGGATTAAATGTTTGTAAATGGAAGTGAGAAAAGAAGATTTGGAAACAAATCAGTAATTAACTTTGTCTTCAATTTTGGGTTCGGACAAATCAATGAGCCAAAAGGCACTTCGTCTCACCTTCTTTTAATAATCAAAACCTAAAAAAGATTAAAAGAAATCAGACTTCATATCTTGTCAATAATGGAAGATGTAAATCATATTTAGGAAAAGCTGATTTGACTTGGCAGCTAATACCCATCCAAAGAACCTAGTTCTTATGCATGTATTTGTTGAGTAGATACCATACAAAACAACGGCCCTAAAACTAAGTAAACACAATTTGCGCAATTGGTGCTATAAGTACCAGCATTGACATTCCCTAAAGTAGTCTAAGCACATAAGTGGTCGAGGAAGAAAACAAAGTTGTAGAATTCAGAGTTCGTTAACATGCATCATCCATAAAATAGGGTTCGTTAACTGAATTACTCACTCCATCCCATAATATAAGTCCTGACTACCAAAAAGTTTTGTCCCATAATATAAACTTCTACACACAAAATTAGAAGCATTTATTATGATATTTTAACTTTCAAAGTCATCCAACCAATAAAAAATAATTGAACTTAAATTTAATTGGTATAACATCTCAATAGTTTAATTAATACTTCTAATTCCAATAACTTAACTACTTTTCTTAAACTGTATCAAATGTTAGTTGGGGCTTATATTATGGGACAGACGGAGTACAATTTAGTGAGATCAAACATGGAGTTACAATTCGGAAAGCAAAAAAATTAATCATATGAAAACAAATTTTATGTTAAGATGCAAACTAACCAAGTTTGTTTTTGCAATGATGATAATTGAGGCATGGTTTACCAAGACTAGCTATTTCGGTTTAGTAGCAACTTTTCATTTGAAAACACTAGTATAACATGCAGTTTAGCAATCACTTAGCAATAATTATTTGATAAGGAAATGTTTAGCAATCGTGGCTAAATGGGATGGGAAAAATATTTTTTCATAGTTTAACTAGTTAGAGTATATACGTTGAGGCATTTTAGAATTTCAAATCATAAATAGTGTCCCTTAGATGTTTCCAAACAATACTACTATTATATCTATTTTTCCATTTTGCTAGAATTTGAACCATGTTGCTAGAATTTCAAAGCTAGAAGTGTTCAAAGAAGAATTATCCACAAGCAACTTTGTAGAAATAGCACCTCATAAACTAATCAAAATTAGAGAGAATAAGAATGGAGAAACACAAAAATCAAAACTTCAAGAGTCAAAGAAAAAAAAACTTACCTTCTAGCGAATCAATGGCAAGCAGCAAAGCAAAGGTCCACAAAGTTTAGTTGCAATTGCAAACCACAAGTTAAAATCATGATGAAAAGTCCCAAACTACAGAACAAATGGGAATCTGCAACTGCATGTTTCAAGAACAAAGTCCTACAACATTGAGTGATTAAAGGATTGTAATTAAACTAGAGTTAGAAATAGAGATTTTTGAACAAATCAGCGACTGAGTTCGTGAACAATTCACGGTTCACACCAATCAATCCTCTCAAAGAGCACTTTGTCTCACCTGCTATCGTTTATCAAAATCTAAAAATCGGTATAAAAAGTTATATTCCAATAATAATTAGGAACTATTCATCTCATAAAACCGCAATCTAATATAACAATTAAGTGAATTTGGACTATATAATGTAAGGATATATATGTTCCTTAATATTCTCCAACACCTTCTCCAATAAGATAAGATAACATGACAAAGGATATCTTTACCAAGCCTATATTAAATTTTTCATTTACTTCATGATTTTCTCAACATTTAGCAAGTGAATATAAATCCATGGTATCATAGGTTCTTGTGATAATAAAAATTCTTCTTGAAAATCATGCAAATGTATACATTCATTTTAATGGTAAAGAAATGCATTCAATCATAAATCATAATCTTTAGCAGAAGAATTCTTGAATTTTCTTGCAACAAAGTACGACAAATATATGAATTATGAACTAAGAGCAAAAATTGAAAAATAAAAAAAACACTCAATGTGATAAAAAAACAAAAAAAAAGAAAAAGAAAAAGCCATAACAATAACCTATCGTCAAAATCATTCTTGTTCAGTCTATGCTCTGAATTAGAGATGAGATTAAAAGACCTAAACGGGCTATAATTTCAAAATCTTAACCGAATTAGTTGTTTAATTTACTTCCCTTCTATACCTCACTCTGCATAACTTCACAATTAGCAATGCCTAGAAAAATCATTTGCTTACATGACCAAAACAAGAAAAGCAAGGAGAAAAGGAAAAGGAACTTGCGGAAAAAGCGTGAAACAGGGCAAAGAATGTGAGGGAATGAGGAGAAAAGCCAAAGGTTGGAGAAGAAGAACGGGGAGGAAAGCGAAAGTGAACAGTGAGGGATTGAATTTGGTTAGCAAACCAAAACCATATTAACGACAAAAAAGGGCTCCTAATGCTTCTTGACAACGTTTCGCAACTCAAAAGCATTTATTTAAATTTTAGAAGCATTTATTCATCACTTTATGCTGAATTGAATGGTATATAAGGGAGGTTGGAATTTAAATGGGAGGCTTGAATGCAATTGCTATGAAAAAAATGTTGGTGGGAAAAAAACGTGAATAAAGAGAGGCAAGGTTGGGAGGGAAAGCACGGATGTGGGGGTGCGATGTGGACCTAGCGTGGTGTGAGATGCGCTGATTTTCTCCTGTTGCATGAGTAGAGCTAGTGCAGAACCACACTTTTAGTCTCTTTTTGGACACGAGAAGAACCATGTGGCCCTGAGAATATATTCACACTTCTCTTGCCACCTACCTTAACGCTCACTCTTTCTCATGCCTCAAAGTTATTGTGTATTTGGTTAAAAACTCACCTCCGAGTTTTAATTTTATTTGTAATGATTTGGAATTTCAATATAGACACAATGAAACCTAAAGGTTTTTGTTTCCTTCAAAAACAATTCTACTTCATTTAAAGCTAAAAACAAACAGGCTCTTATACATTATTTTATTTATCTTGCTATGAAAAGTCTTTGTACTCACTTTATTAAGAAAAATATCAATTTTGGTTTTTAAAGATTGTTTATCACTACTTTAATCTCCAAAACATTTTTGTGAAAGAATTAGTCCATCTCATATATTCATTTTGTGCATCTAAGGGATTCATTTGATATTGTTTTAACTTTTTTAGTGACTAATTTGATAATATTTTAAATGTATGAGTTATGCACACTTAAAAAAAATTACTGACTAATTCTATAGTGTTTTATATTTTTAAGAGACTAATTTGGTGAAAAAAAAACTTTAAAGATTAAATTGGTTACCAATAGTCTTTAGAGTACTAAATTGATATTTTTTGTTTTGATAATAATTTTATGGATTTTTAGTCTTTGACTAGAAGATGATAATATCTTTTGTTACACACCTAAAAAAAAGAATTTGTTATATTAGTATCGTTGTAGCATGTCTATTATCATTATTATTTTTAATTACATGAATGTTAATTATATTAATTTAAATATTAAATTAATTATATTGATTTAAAATGAAAATTATCTTTACCAAATATATATATATGACAAATTAAATGAAAAATAAATATAGGATCGGAGTTTTGAATAGTGAATAGAAAAACTTTTGAGTGGGTCTCATCATAAAAAAAATATTCTTTCCTTCTTACAATTCAATTGTTTGAAAGGAGGAATTTGTGGGCATGAGATAGGAAAATAGAGTTATAACTGAGAATAGACAATTAACTTAAAATAGAGGTGAAATTGTGTATTATTAGGTAGAATATAAAAAAGAAAGAAAGAAAAATAAGGTAGTTTTTCTTTCTCATTTTTAATAATTCTTTCTTTTTTTATTTGGTTTATTAAAGGTGAGAGAAGACATAAGTATAAAAATTATAAAATAAAATACTTAATTTCTCATACACAAAAAAGACTTAAATCCTTATATTATAAAATAAATAATTGCCGAAAAAATAATTTTTTTTTAAAATAATGTGTGAAAATTTATTATAATAAAAAAAGTAATTAATAAACATAGTATATAGTAGTTAATTAAATTCTTTTTATAATAGCTAATTTTTATATATTATAATCTACTATATACTTAGTTAAGTTATGGGAAATAATTAATGAATTATTCATAATAAATTTATAAAGATAAAAATGATTATTATAAATGATTATTAATTAGTAATTAATCTATTAATATATTTAAAATTATTATATGAAAATGTTTATTTTGAAATTCAAATGTTGTTTGGGATGGGTTTTTAGGTGTGCATATCACTAAAAGGAATTTAATTAGAATATATAAATACTTATATCGTTTTCTACTTTTTCTTTTTTTCAACCTTATTTCTACTTGTCCCAATCATATACCTCCGTTGGTGAGTGCAAGGGGACATGCGTGTGTGGGTACGGGGTTGGATCCCCAAATGTACTACTTTCCAATGAAACCAGAAAACCCTTACTTCTTCTTTATCTGTTGTGGTAAGAAAGAGATGGAGCTAAAATAGGGATGAGAAAAAGTAGAGATTGCGCAAAAATAGGACCTGAAATGTGATATTGCTTGGTTGAAAAAAATATGGAAAAAAAATTGATTAATTTCTCTTCTTGTATTTGATTGAGTGTAAATGAGAAAAAAGATAAATATAAAAGGATACAATACTCAAATAAATGCCCAAGTTACTAATAGTGTATTATATTGTGAAATGTGTAAAAAGTGATTGTATGTATAATAATTACGTACATAATAGTTAATTAAAGTCTATTTATAAAATTTATTTTTTATATATTATAATAAATTATTTATTGTATGTAATAAGTAATTCGTTTTTGACAATTTTTTGTCAAAATAAATAATTGAATTTTAATAAGTTTTCTTTAGTTATAAATTATAATATATAATTATTGTAAATTAATTTATTCTTATCATACAATAATAATAATTTATGGAAAAAAGGGTCTTTTGGTTAACCCAAACTTTGGTCAATATTTTATTATAAAGTCTTTTCTAGTTTCTAGTTAAAGGGAAAGTTTCTTTACCCATGGATTCCTTCTAAAAACATATCACTTTTACATCTCTTTCGGCTTCTAAGCAACTTAAACTTTTAAGCACAAACACCAATACACCATATGGATACAGACATCTTGATACTACTAATATCCAAATATAAGACAACAGGACTCAACTTGCATATATTATTAAAACTAAACAATCAAATAAATAATAAGCAATGTAACTTGACATTAAAGTAAATTGAGAAACAAGATTTATGTATTCCTCTTCTAAACATAACTTGTTAAAATTTAAAATTTTACTTGATATATGAGCCTCACATAAAAAAAATACAAAGAGTCATTGTCAATAATGTAATAACTTTGTATTGTATACCACCTCTAAGCTTCACATTTATCAAATCCTTATAATAATACACATAAAAAATATAAAGACATATAACAATGTAAGCTCTATCACAAAAAAAAAAAAGGTGAAGAGAAGTCCTAATTTAAGATATTCCATCACCTTCTTGATCCCAGTCATTGAACAAAGTCTTATAAGATTGAGATATTAATGGTTCACAAAATAGAGTTAGAAGATGAAATTTGATAATGGATCAGCGATTTAGTTCGTGATCAATTTGGGGTTGATACTCATAAATGCTCTAAAAGGCACTCTGATTTAGCTATTTTCATCAATCTAAATCAAGAATCATCAATCTAAACCAAGAAAAGATTAAAACAAAAAATCAAACAACATATTTCATTGTCAATAATGGGAGGCCAAATTCCTTTTGAGTCAAAAACTAGTTTTAGTTGGTGGCTATTACCCACCAAAGGACCAATTGTTATGCATATATTCGTTGAGCTGATAACAAATAAAACAGTAACGATAAAACCAAATAAACACAATTTGTACAACGGCTACTAAGTACCACCATTTATATCCCTTAAAGTAGGAAACAATGCTAATGTTAAAATCAATTAAGAGTATATCCATTTGATTGAGCACTGAGAGAAGTGGCAGGGAATAAAACACAATTGCATATGTCTTTTTTTTTTTTAGAATGTTAAATTCATGCTGCATAAAATCTTCATTTGGTCTATAGTACTTGTGTGATGAATACAAGTGATATGAACTAGAAAAACGATAGAAAATTTAAATTTGAACTTTATTTATTTGGCTTTTGGGCTATTTTACATTGGGTTTGATGAGTTATATTTAATAAATCTCATTTTCTCATTTTTAGTATAATTTTAATAGCTACTAGAGATTAGGCCCGTGCGTCGCACAACTTGTTTACATATGTATTTTAATTATAAGAGATACATATACAAATTAAAGGAGCTTCAATGATGACCCGTACTATAAAAATAAGTCACATGTTTCAAAGAATATGTGTAATGATAAATTATATTCACGAAATTCATCAACACTTCACTACTATGGACTATATTTTAGGAGTGGTCTAGATCTTTTTAATAATCTTTTAGGATAAAAATTTATCTATCATAATGTAATAGGTCAATCATTTGAAAGATTTAACGCTCAACAATTTATTATATAATTGTCATTGAGAAAAGATAGCAAGTATAATCCATTAGAATTCAATATTTGTTGTCATTGCATTTATGCTAATACATATAATTGTTTTGTTTTTTGTTTTTCCGAAATAAAGACCACATTGAATCTCTTGCCTTTAGAACTGTTCTTGGGATAAGGACCATAAGTAAATGTTGCTTATAAGTGTGTTATCATTGCACACATTATATGTTGAACATGTGCGTATATATATTATTTTTTATTTATCAATGAGTTTTATTATAAATTATATGTAAAGGTTTGAAAAAACATTTAATATACAAATGAAAAATTTTTAAATGCACTTGTAGATTATATATCAAAATAAACACCCAGCCCAATTTTTGAATTTTTTTCTTAGGATTTATCAACTCCAGATTATTAAAAATGATAGATAAACTTAGTTTGGTAAAAAACTTATGAAAAGAAAGTTTTTTAATCCTTTTTTCCACTTAAATTATGATAGATAAATCAAGTCAAGTTTACTCTATATTGATAGCAAAAATATAAAATTATGTAAATTAGTTATTTTCGTATATATAATTTTAAATTTTTAAATTACTCCCTCCGTTCCTTTTTATCTGTCTCCGTTTTGAAAAAAAATTGTTTCTTTTTATTTGTCTCTTTAGGAATTCAAGAAAACATTTATAGCTTGTTTTCCTATTATACCCTTCCTCATGTATTACTTTATACATATACTAAGTAGTAGATAATTAATAATTGTAGAGTTCCAACAATGGTACAATAGAGAATTATCTCATAGTTACAAGAGCATTAAATGAATTTCTTAATCTATGTGTTTTAACCTTAAAAGACAAATAAAAAGAATGGAGGGAGTAATATTTAAGTATATATAGTATAATTCTAAATATAGTATAATTTTTAAATTGTGATTATATATTCTCGGTTAGTATATACATGACTAGAAACTTAAATTGACAAAAGAATATATGAATTTTTTTTAATATTTCATTTTACATATTATATTATTATAAATAGACCAAGTCAAATTTGCGACATATAAATAGAGAAAAGACATAGAAAATAAAATAGAAAATTTAATGTTTGAATAATATAATTTTAAGATTTTTTATTCTTTTTAAAGTACGATTATATATTTTCCATTAGTATGAACTATTATAATATTTCTTATCGTATAATTTATATTTAATATTTCAAGATGCATAGTAGAAATTTTATAATTTTAAGATCTTTAATTCTTTTTAAAGTACGATTATATATTTTCCATTAGTATGAACGATTATAATATTTGTCATCATATAATTTATATTTAATATTTCCCACCTTGAAAGGTACATTATCACTCTTAGTCCATTTCCCATGTTGAGAGAATACTTATTTGATCGTTTAAGAGTTTGCAGATACCACCACCATGAGGTGAGCACACTGGAGATGCTACACTACCACATGGGACCTAAGAAGGCTATGATATGTCTTGCCTCCGGGCATGACGCATATTTGGCGCTGTCGATGTGGAATTGAAGAATCCTAGTTTTCTCTCTAATTGGCGAAGAATTCATGGATCCATGAGGCTAATGGAAAACAGGTTCCAAAGCAAGCTGATCAAGGAGGCAACATGCAAGGGGAGCTAGGCCTCTGCAAAGTGTTAAACATCTTTGCACGGGCAAAATGTGTAACGCGTTTTAAGTATAGTGTAATCAAGAATCATCCATAGGGAGCACAAAATTGCACTTTTAGATGGATAATAAGTTCGGAGTTAAGGAAGAATTTTGATAAATAATGTTTGTATTAAAAAACAGAGCAGCAAATGAATATCAAAAGAGCTTAATATAAACAAAGTAAAATAATTACCTACCATTGAATTTCACTATCAACCAACTTAAATTTTTTGCAATTCCAATAGAAAGAAGCTAAATTACTTAACGAATTGATGCACACTCGAATGTCACAAATGAAAATCTTTGTCATTTGATTTTAAAACATACAAGAAATCGTAATCTAATCTCTTGGAACTATGAAACCCAGCTTGGCAATAAGAACAAGTGTCAACTAAGTCGTCATAAGAATTCCAATTATCTCTAAACCAGCACTTCATTAAAGTGCCTATTCAAAATAAATCATAAGCTATGTTTCTCAACTAAAGCATATAATTGAAAATCGTGATTAGAGGATCAGACTAAACTAAGCATTAAACATAAAGAATAGAAATTTAATTCATAGAAGAGAAACAACTATGCATTGAAATTGAAAGAGAGAAAGAGTTGATAGTTACATTCAATCCCATGTATGAATACTTAGCCAATCATGAACATGACATCCAAGCAACAAATGAAGAAATACAATAAAGGGAAATAATCCTAGCTCTCACTACAATATTCCTCTTATAGAATTTCTCTCAGAAGTGTTGAATACTTAGTGTGAGATTTCAGCAGAAAACACAAATTATCTTGATGCAGAAAATGCATAACATGGGAGCAGCCATGTTCAAGATGAGAGAAAAACCACAATGGTTAGATTTTATTGATTGGGAAACATAAAAATATAGCAGTTTAGCTTGCTATTCAGGCCCAAATAACTATTTATAACTACAGAAATACATGAGGAGGGAGAAGAGAAAAGGATAAAGTAGAAGAACAGATAAACGTGTAAGAGAACAACAGAAAAACAGAAAAGATTATATCCTAACTAACCTATAATAGAAAACTAACTAGGACTATATAGCAAAAACTAATAAACCCTAAGGGCCAAATAGCAACTGAAGGTAAAAACAGAAAAATTACAAAAAGAGGGCTTTGAGAGAAGATCTTGAGAGAGCTTTATGTTTTGTCATCCCCCATAAGCTTGGATAGAATAAGTCTTTCAATCCAAGCTTAGCCTTCAACTTGTGGAATGTAGTAGTGCAAAGAGCTTTTGTCATCATGTCTGCAGTTTGATCCTTTGATTGGATGGGCATCAAATGGATGATTCCTTCTTCAACTTTGTATTGACAGTCCATGTCAATGTTTTTTTTTTTTGCTCATGGAAAACCGGGTTGTTTGCAATGTGAATTGCAGAATCATTTTCACAAAAGATTACTACCGGGAATTTGTGAGGAATGCAGAAAGCTCATAGATTTAACAACCACTGAGCTTCACAGGTAGCATTTGCCAAGGCTCTATACTCGGCTTCACATGAGCTTCTTGAGACAAACTTTTGCTTCTTGCTTTTCCAAGAGATTAAGCTTGATCCAAGGAAGAAGCAGTGAGCAGATATGGACCTCCTTGTTTCCTTGCATGTGCCCCAATCTGAGTCTGAGTATCCTGATATTTTTAGATCAGAACTGGAAGGAAAAAACAAGCCTTTTCTCGTACTGTTTTTCATGTATTTAAAGACACGATAAGTTGATCCTTTGTGTGAAGTAGTTGATGCATCAAGGTACGGGCTCAGTCTTCCTACAGCATAGGAGATGTCTGGTCTAGTGTGAGTTAGATAAATTAAGCGTCCAACAAGTCTTCTATAGCTTGTTATGTCTGAAAGGATGTTGTTGTTGTTATACACAAGGTTCTGTTCAACTTCCATAGGAGTGTCTTTAGGCTGGGCAGTAAGCATACCTATTTCCTACAGAAGATCCAAGCAGTATTTGCATTGATTGATAGTTATATTGTAGGTGATGCAAGCTATCTCCAAGCCTTAGAAGTATTTTAGTTGTCCAAGGTCTTTGATGCTGAAATGCTGATTCAGCAGGTGCTTGATGTCTGGAATTTGAGTGGGATCATCCCCTGCTACAATTTGATCATCAACATAAACAATTACAGCTATGAAAGTGGACTTACCTTGTCAAGTAAAGAGACTGTAATTTGCTTTGGACCTCTTCAAACCGATGCTTGTGAGCGTTTGTGTGAGTTTTTCATTCCACTATCTGCTTGACTGCTTCAATCCATACAAAGATTTGTGAAGTCTGCATACTAATCCTGGTTTAGGCAGATCAAGACCTTGAGTTGCTGTCATGTACACCTCTTCATGTAGAGATCTATGTAGGAAAGCAGTGTTGACGTCCAGTTGATGTACATGCCAATTCTTGGTGGCTGCAATGGCGAGAAGCATTCTGATCGTGGTCATTTTCACCATCGGGCTGAATGTCTCCATATAATACAAGCCATGAGTTTGAGTATACCCTTTTGCTACAAGCCTTGCATTGTTCTTGTCAAGCTTACCATCAGCTTTGAGTTTGGTTTTGAAGATCCATCGGCATTCTACAACTTTCTTTCCCTTTGGAAGTTGGCACAAAGACCAAGTCTTGTTTGTTAAAAGGGCATTCAACTCCTCGTTTATAGCCTACTCCAAACATGGTCAAGTGATAGCTTCTTTGAAGCTTCTAGGATCACAATGTTGGTTAAGACTCATAAAAACATGTTTATATGATTGAGATAAGTTACAATATGAGATATGATCAGAGATGGGATACTTAACATCAGATACCTCTTATCATTGTCTTTCCTTATGAGGCAACAATAATATTCACTTAGATGAGCAAGAGGCTTGCTTTGTCTTGTGGATTTCCTAAGAGCAATAGGGAGATCAACATCCTGTCCAGATTCTAAAGAATTGGGATTGGAATCATTATTGCTTGCTGCTTCTGTAGAAACATCTAAGTTGTGCAAAGGAGCAGCTGCAGATACATTGATGTGTTGCTGATTAAGGCCAAAACACTCATTAAGAATGGGGAAAGGAGCATGAGATGAATGTATCTCATATCATTTGGCTCCCGAATTGTCTTTGATCTTACCACTTGGATCCCTTGTTGTTCACATAAACATGTAATCAAAGAAGGGAATGCCAGATTCTATTTCACATTGCCTTTGTGTCCATTCGCCTAAATTGTGTTAGAGATAATTCTCGTCGGATCAACATACACGCCTTAGGTCTTTATGAGGCCGAGGAGATGACACTCGTCTAATAGTAAACATGATGAGTGGGAGATTGGCTCATGGTTAGCCAGAATAAATGTCATTCGTAGTTTGGAGACCAAAGTCAAATTAGATTGGAGAACCATGTGAGGAGGAACTCCAGTCCTGGTAGTCTCTGCAATCCTCCTGTTGTCATAAAAAATTCTAGTCAGCATTGTGTCTAGATCAAAGGCACCTTGGCTCTTCAGCAAAGCATAGTCATCCATAACACCTTCTCTTCAGCAATCCTAGAGTCTTCACATTCGCTCTCCTTTAGCTCCACCCTCCTTTCAGCTATAAATTTCCAATTTTCTATGACACAAAAATGGTTCACTCTCTCCTTGTCATCGAAGCGATTCAGCTGGTCCAAACCGCCCTGTGATTGGAACCCCTCTTCTTCTGGGGAACTTCCTTCCGCTTCCTAGATGCCCTCTAAGTCTCAGAGGCTGGTGCCTTTCCTCTTGGCCTATATAGACAACAACGAATGAGACCCACAGTTAGAAAATAAGAGTTAATTCTGTTGTGATCTAACCTGGCGGAGATGTACGATGAACAAGGTGGTCTTCTTGATCGGCAAAGGGAGACGTAGATGGCTTCTGGGCTTGAGCTCTGGCGGCGGTGGTGTGCACCTGCAAGGACTCTGACGCTTAAGTTAGTGAGTATATTAGGGTTGTGTATACTTGATAGAGTAATTACGTACCTTGCATGGTGCATTTATGTTAGTATTTATAGAGGAGTGTATGACCTAAGTTTGGACAATGTTGGGCCTGGATGTGTTGCCTGAGCCCAAATCGTATTACCTGGGCCTTGATCATAGGCAGTGCAAGGCCTTCCAGGGAATATCTGGGATGGTTGTCGGCTATTGGACCTGGCATGTACGCGTACACCCGGGATACCGCTATTCTGGTCCACAACAGTTGCCCCCCAAGTCGTCGAGCTTCTCATGGGAGAAGTCGGCGAGTTCATTCTTCATGCCGGGGCTATTTCAAATGACGATTCCGGCAAGGTTTACCGAGATAACGGTTGGTTTTCTTCTGACTGCGTGTATTCTACGCGCTCTACTTCGGGTACTGTGCGCGATGATTAGCGTGATCTTGGGCCGCACGTTCATTAAGGAGATGTGACGGTTTTTACTTTATTTCTTTTCACCCATTACACTTTTACCTCTTTTCTCCTTTCAAGTTTCCACTTTCTCTATTCGCGCTTCTTGTCTGTTCATCTTGCTTGGGAAAAGCTCTACGACTCTTCTTCTTCTACTTTGCTTCCTGCTCTGTAAGCATTCAGTTTCTAGCGATGCCTTCTCTCCAAAGTATCAGGTATTGCCTCTACTCTCCATCAATTGTGCTTTTGTATGTTTCTTTCCCTGATTCTTGGGTTGTTCTGTTGTATCCTACCCCCTTCTTAGGGTTTAGTTGTTGTATCTGGGTTCCTTTTCTTTCAAAAATGGCCGATAATGTTATCATGTTGTCAAGTGATTCCTCCTCAGATTCAAATGATACTGAACTTCTTGCAAGTTTTGCGAGGAGACTCCCAAAATACATGCCCTCCGATGAGTCAAATCCTAGTCCAGGTACGTTTTCAATAGCCAACCCTAATTATTGTGAATCTGCCCATCTTTGGTTCTATCCTCTGTATTCACAGCGTGTGGAGAGTGGTGAATCGGTTACCCAGAGTGTGAGTGGGTCATTTAATGCCCTAAACCCTGAACCTTCCGCTTTTCTTCTTGCTTCAGCCCATCTTCCTATTGAATATAGTTTTGATACTCATGTTTCTGTTGAACAAGATTCTGATCGCCATGCTCCTGTCAACCTCCCTCTTCCGGAGGAAAATACTGAGTTGTTGCATCCCGGGGATCCCTTGAAAGATAGGGAGTCTATACTGTCATCCATGTCGCGTTCTTTAGATTCCGAGTTTGACCCTTCTTATTCTCCCTCTTCTTGTTCTCATTCCTCCTCGGGATCTAATTCTTCTTTACCTTGCCATGTATGGAACCTGTTCAAGGTGAGATTCCTGTCCAGGATGTTTCTGATGCTTTGGATTCTTCTGCCAGCATGCCGGATCCGAATGATGTCGGTGGTCTTGAAGTGCCCGTGCGGGGAGCGGGCGAACCTAGTACCTCAAAACCCCCCATCGAACGTCGTCTTGAATTCTTGGAGTTAAAGAATTTATGGGCAATCTTGTGGACCCCCCTTGATTTCATCAAGGAGGAATGTTCTGTCAAGGATAATGCCCGGCTTCGGAAGGTGGAGAAGCGTTGGAAGAAGTGTTTCCACTATGGGCCCAACACTCCCGAGACTGACGTCACAGCCAACCCTTCCAGTAATCACAAATAGGTGATTCTTGGTAAGAATGAGAGGATATGTACACGGAGGGCGAGGGCTCCTACATTATGATGCTTGAGTCTCTGTGGCATCAGCTCAAAATTAGGTTCCCTTTTTCGGACACTCAGATAGAGGTCCTGCATAATCTTCATCTTGCTCCCACCCAACTTCATCCCAACGGTTGGGGATTCTTATAGGCCTTCAAGGTCTTCTCTGGGCGAAGAATTGGAAGTGTTCTTCAGCCTTGTTCTTGTACATTTTCGGTCCCTATCGCGGTTTAAAGAAGAGTTGGGTATCCCTCCGTCATCGTTCCGGGATACCCCAGCTGTTCACTCCCTACGAGGATTCCTTCAAGGCCCATAGGGATTTTTTTGTCAAATTCGTCCCCCGGACCAATGATTGCACTCCCTTCTGAATGGGGAAAAATAAGCAACCTTTGTTCCCGCTCTACTAGACGGAGGAGCATTATAGGAGGTCCTTACCTCTGAAGGAGTTGGAAATCGGCTTCTTTGAAGAAGAGGACCAACAAACCTTTAAAAACCTGTGTGCCTTCGTTCAACAAGGGGGGATACCCATCCATTGCAAGGACGTCTTGGGGGTGTCTCGTCGCGATCAGGCGACATGCTTATGTAGGAAGTTATCTTTGTTATACAATGTCGTCATTTTAATTTGACATTGGTTCTTTTACCTTGACTAACAAGTGTGTTCGGTCTTTTGCAGCTAAAATCATGGCTAACTATGCCAACCGCTCCTCAAAGCGTGATGCCAAGGGGAAAGGAAAGGTTGGTGCCCCGGGTCCACCTTCGGCTCCCATTCTTTTTCCTTAACTATGGCGGCTGCTGCTAATGTTGGGGTCGCCCCTTCTGCCAGTGGGGTCCCTCCTATTGGGAAGTCGATACCTTCTTTTGCTGGGACTGAGGTGGCTACTGTACCGCCAAAGCGTAGCGGTATAACGAAACAAGGTATACTCTATTCTTCGTTGATACCTTGTAGAGGTTTGTTTGCTAGATATCTATCTTTGACTGATTTATGTATGTCTTATTTAATAGGTGACCAACCCGGTGGTGCACAGGAGGCTTCGGGCGGGATGAACTCGGTACTGATGGCTCCTTTCTCGACTCCCTCATCTGCTTGGGAAGGATTCCAGTCTCCTCTGATTAAGTTCCAACATGGAGACTTTTTCACTAAGGGAGGAGCAAGTGCCGTGAAGGTAAGTGTTACCTGTTTTCTGTGTTTTCTATGTTGGTTGGCACTGGTTACCTTGTTTTTGACCCTTCTGTTCCATCCCTTTGTCTTTTGTAGGAACAAGCCAAGTCGTTTATGGGTTGGACAACAATGAGCATGGCTATGTTGCAGCATGTTCATGACCAAGCTGAGGACTTGGGCCAAGCTGCTTCTTTGAAGGCCCAGTTACGGGATCTTAAGGATGATATGGTCTTGAAGGAGACCTTGTTGAAGAGCTCCCGGGAATTGGAATCCCGTGCTAACAAGGATCACGCTTCTTTGAAGGAAATGTTATCCCATGCTGAGGAGCAGTTGGCCAAGGAGAAAGAGAATAAAGCCGGGATGCCGAGAAATTGAAGCTGAAGGATGAGGTCTCTCACCTGAAAGCTAAAGTGGACAAAGACGGTTCTGCTCTTAGCACCCTGCATTCTGAGCACCAGGAATCAGCCTCCAAGCTCCAAGAGACTCAAGTTGAGCTGCAGGAGACTCAAGAGAAGCTGGAGGAGGCTCACCAGGATATGGACACTACGGTGGATGATTCCTACCGGGATTGTGTGAAGACTCTCCAGTTTTTGAATCCCGGGGTTGAGTTGAACACCCGTGGTCTTTGTAAGTTCCTTGGTGTGAAGGACGGGATGTTCCTGGATTTTCATGATCCTCACAATCCCGTGCCTCTTTATCCCGCTGATCCCAGGCTAGAGCCGTTTGATTGTAGGACTCCTCCTCCTTCTAAAGTCATTCCAGAGCCTGAAGATGCAGATGTCTGAAGAGTATAATAGCTTGTTTCTTTGTTTTTATTCTACTTTTTTTCTGTAAACTCGTTGCCAACAATTTATGTTAAGCGTAACTTTTATCATCCTGGTACTCCGGGTTGATCTTTATGCATGGTTTTTGTTTACATTCCATTTCTGCTTTGAAGTTCTTTGCATCCTTTACTGCATCTCTACGTCTTATTTTCGGTATCTTGGTCGCTGAGGCTAGACCTATGATGGCGCCTCTTATTACCCGATGATATGGGATCTTATCAGATCGTCTTGATTTTCGGGGTGCGGTCGTCATAGCACTCTCTTTTCTCCATGTTAAGGAGGGAAAGTAGTTTATACTTTCTCTAAATTTTTGTTCAAGTGTAACCTTAGAGGTACTTCATCTTTCTTTCGGCCAGGGCTAGCCCTTGAAGGACCCCTTTTGATATTGTAGCTGAGGTTTACCCGAGATGGTACCTCGTTTCATTTTTAGCCTTTTTGTGTATGTCGGTATTATATTTGGCGACATATTCATCTCGGATTTGTTGTATTTGTTGTTTATTCATTCTGATATGCTTTCTATTAAGAGTTAGACTAGTAGTACTTGTATAAAAATGAACAGAAATACTGTTTTATTGATAACATGAAGCAAATAACAAGTGGGGGCCTCGTTAAAACCTCTAACAGTAAAACCCTCTTTAGAAATAAAACCTGCTATAGGAAAAAGAGTGCCCCTTTATTACAAATAATGCAAATTACATAATTTAACTATAGTACCGCCTTAAATCTGCGACATTAAGCGTCCTTGGGATTTCTTTGCCTTTAAGAGTCTCTAAATAATACACTCCATTGGCTGCAACGCTCTGTCCCGGTATGGGCCTTCCCAATTTGCTTGGAGCTTCCCGTCCTTTGCGTTCCGGTTTCCAATACTGGCCCTTCTTAGGACTAAGTCGCCAGTTTGGAAATTTCTTGGGACTACTCTCAAGTTGTATCTTTGAGCAACCTGTTGCTTCCGGGATTGCTCCTTAATTCTGGCTGCTTCTCGGATTTCTTCCACCATGTCAGAATCTTCTCGGAGCAACTGTTCATTCTCTTGTGTAGGATACATGATTCTCAAGGATGGTTGCCCAATTTCTACCAGGATTACAGCATCTGAGTCGTAGACCATTCGAAATGGAGTTTCTCCCGTAGTGCTATGGGTGGTGGTTCTGTAGCTCCAGAGTACTTGGTAGAGATCTTCCACCAGTTGATCCCGGCTTTCTCCAACCTTTTCTTCAGGCCATTGAGTATGACTTTATTAGCAGATTCTGCCTGCCCATTAGACTGTGGGTGTTCAACACTAGCAAAGTGTTGTCTAATACGTAGTCCTGCTAACATTTCTCGGAAGCCTTTGTCAGTAAATTGGGTCCCGTTGTCGTAAATCACCTCTGCCGGGATACCAAATCGGCATATTATTTGCCGAAATACAAAGTTCTGAGCTTTAATTAAGGCTATGCTAGCTAGTGATTCTAGTTCAATCCACTTAGTATAATAATCAACAGCAACAATAAGATGTTTAAACTGACCTATGGTTGGCGTGAAGGGTCCCAGCAGGTGCAGACCCCAAGTGTGGAAAGGCCACGTGGTAGAGATGCTATGTAGGTCTTCAACTGGGGTATGAGATATTGGGCTGTGTTCCTGGCACTTCTGACATTTCTTCACATGTTTGGCTGCATCTTTATTCATGGTTGGCCAGAAGTATCCTGCTCTCAAGGACCTCCTTGCCAAAGACTTGCCACCGATGTGACGGCCGCAGCTTCCTTCATGCACCTCAGTGAGGACATACCAAGTCTCGGATGGTCCAATGCATTTAAGCAAAGGAGTTGACAATCCTCTTCTGAACAGTTGTCCTTCTATCACGGTGTACCGGGATGACTTTTGTACCAGCCGTTTTGCTTCCCGAGAATCATCCGGGATGGAGCCTTTGGTGATATACTCCATTATTGGAGTTCTCCAATCTTCAATGTCAACCTACAAAATGGCACATGGAGAAGGGAGGACTTCCTCCACCAGTGACTTCAAGGTTGATGATGACCTGGTACTGGCTAACTTTGAAAGCAAATCTGCGCGACTATTTTCTTCTCTGGGAATGTGCTTGATTTCGAACTTAGAAAGGCCGAGTAGACTTTCTTTGACTTTTGCCAGATACTTCTGTAACAATGGTTCTCTAGCTTAGTATTTCCCTTTTATTTGGGACACTACTAATTGGGAGTCTGAACATAAAGTGACTGCAGTAGCTCCTAACTCCTTTGCCGCGCGTATCCCTGCCAGACAAGCTTCATACTTTGCTTGATTGTTGGAGGTTGGGAATTCAAACTTTATAGAGTATTCCACAGTCACCCCTTCATCATTTTCGATCAGTATGCCTACTCCAGCCCCTTTAGGGTTTGAGGAACCATCAACATAAATGGTCAAGGATCCACTTGGCTCTTTGCCGGGATGTGTCATCTCGGCAACAAAATCCGCCAAAGCTTGCGCCTTGACCGCTTGACGGGGTTCATACGAGATGTCATATTGTGATAGTTCTACCGCCCAGGTCATCATTCTACTTGCCAAATCAGACTTATCTAAGATTTGTCTAATAGGTTGGTTGGTTCTTACCGTGATGGGATGGCACTGAAAGTATGGCCTTAGCCGCCAAGATGCCAGCAACAAGGTGTAGGAAACTTTCTCCAATCGTTGGTAATTCAACTCTGATCCCTGCAATGCTTTGGAGACAAAACAAATCGGGCTTTGGTTCCGGGATTCCTCCTTTACTAAAGTCGCACTGATTGCTTCGTTGGTGACGACTAAATATAGGTACAAAGGCTGCCCGGGATCTGGACGGGATAGGACCGGTGGCGCTGATAGAACCTTTTTTAACTCCTGGAATGTTTCTTCACATTCTGCATCCCACTGGAAGTCTTCCTTATGTCGTAAGGTCCTGAAAAATGGCAGACACTTTTTGGCCGAAGCTGGTAGGAATCTTGTCAAGGCAGCAATCCTTCAAGTTAACTGTTGGACCTCTTTAACGGTCCTGGGACTCTGCATATTTAACACAGCACTACATTTGTCGGGGTTGACTTCAATTCCCCGACTGGTTAGCATGAAGCCTAGAAACTTTCCGGCTTCAACTCCAAAAGTACATTTATTGGGATTTAACCTTAAATCATACCTGCGTAACTGCAGGAATGTTTCATGTAAATCGGCAACCGGGTCTTTATCTTCTGGAGTGTTTACTATCATATCGTCAATATATACTTCAAGGATCTTGCCGATTTCGTCTTTGAACACCTGACTCATCATCCGCTGCTATGTCGCTCCGGCATTATTTAGACCAAACGGCATCATCGTGTAACAGTAGACTCCCATGTCAGTTATGAATGCCATTTTCTCTTGATCCTCAGGGTGCATTGGGATTTGGTTGTAGCTGGAGTAAGCATCCATGAAGGACAGGTACTTGTAGCCTGCAGAGTTATCAACAAGTTTGTCGATATAAGGCAAAGGGAAGGGATCCTTGGGGCATGCTTTGTTCAGATCAGTATAACCTATACACATCCTCCATTTCCCGTTGGCCTTCTTCACCATTACCACGTTGGAAAGCCAATCTGCATATCGTATCTCTTAGATAAAACCGGCATCCAATAACTCTTTTACCTATTTTTCTATGGCTGCTGTCCTCTCGGGGGACATCTTTCTCTTCTTCTAGGCTACCGGGATAAATCCCGGTTTTAGGCAGAGACGATGGCACACAAACTCGGGACTTGCACCTGGCATGTCGGAAGAAACCCAAGCAAATAGATTCTTATTCATCTTCAATAGTTCAATGAGTCGTCCCTTGATCGTGAAGGTTTGACCCTATCTTGACAGTCTGATCCTCCTTAGGACCTATCTGGACTAAGATCTGATCTCCTTCGGGTTGAGGTCGCTGAGACTCAAAATCTGCCCTGGGATCCAAGTTAGCCATCATGACCCCTGCATCCCGTATTAAGTCTCGTCTTTCCATCTTCTGCTTTCCTTTTTCCTCTGCTTTTAACAGTGGGGTAGATGGTGCTTTTGTGATCTTGAGGCTTTCTTGGTAGCATTTTCTTGCGTCACTGCTTTTCCCGTGGACTGTTACCACTGACCCGTTCTCCCCTGGGAACTTCATGGCTAAGTGGATGGTGGAAACTATGGCGCCGAGACTGTTCATAGTTGGCCGTCCAATGATTGCATTATAAGCTGAAGGACAATCCACAATGATAAATCTGGCCGTGATGGTTTTAGCACTGGGCTTTTTACAAAAACACACCTTGAGGTCAACATATCCTTTGGGGATGATTGTGTCCCCGGTAAAACAAATTAGGCTGCCTTTATGAGGAATTAAATCCTTGGATCCAAGTCCCATCTTGTCAAAGAGGCTCCAAAACATGATGTCTGCTGAGCTTCCTTGATCAATAAAGATTCGATGAACCTCGAACCTACTAAGATTGGCGGCTATAATGAACGGCTCATTATCCCGAACGCGTTCTTCTGGAAAATCTGCGTCTGAGAAAGAAAATACTGGGTTAGTTATAGAGGTTACCTGTGAGAAAGACTCCCTTACATCTCGAGTCATTTTCTTGTCTTCGAGACCTTTCAAGCTGGCTCCTCCAGCTATGACTTGGATTACTCCCCTAGGAGGGGACTCTTGAGTATGCCTTGGACTACGGGATCGTTGTCGTACCTCTATATGCTGATCTTGGTTCCAGGGAGAAGATCTCGGTGCCTGATTTCGATGGGATTGGCTTCGTCGGCGATCCCGTCTTTCTAAGGATGCGCGAGCATAATTCCTTAGCCTACCTTGTCGGATCAACTTTTCGATTGCATTCCGGAGTTGGATACATTCGTTGGTGGAGTGCCCGCGATCCCGGTGGTATTCACTGTACTTATTTTTAAATTTCCCGACTTTCTTTAATGGCGAGGGGCGTTCTCTAAGTTCAGAGTGCATCACTTCTCTCAACATTGATGCTGGCGGGATTGTCAATGGGGTATAGTTTGAAAATATACCTCTGTGCTTCTTGGGAAATCTATCCCGGGGCTTGTCATCCTTGCCTCGGGATTGGTTTGGAGGGGTAGTTTTTGCCTTATACTCCTTTTTGGCTGCCGGGACCTTCTCCTATTCTTCTATTCTGATTCACTTTTCAGCTCTCACCTTTAGATCATCCATGGAAGTAGGCTTGTCCCCCGCTAGTTTCTTGGCAAAAGCCCCTAGTTTCAATCCTCTCCCAAAGAAATATAACACCAAGTTAGGCTCAACATTCCTAACTTTTAAGACTTCATTATTAAAGCGTGTTATATAATCTCGTAGGGACTAATCCTTTCCTTGTTTGACAGTTTCTAAATGGAATTCAGATTTAAATTGTCGTTTACTACTAGTAAAGTGAAGGATGAACTTATCTTTGAAAGCTTTCAAGTTATTGATGGACTGTGGTGGAAGATCTGAGAACCAACTACTTGTAGCCTCGGACAGCGTGAGGGGGAAGGCACGACACACAATGGCCTTGTTTACCCCCTAAAAATACATGGCCCTTTCGAAGGTGCTGACGTGTAAGGTAGGATCCTTGGTCCTGTCGTACTCCTTTAGTTTCTTCGCAAACAGGAATCCATGAGGTAGAGCATGCGACATGATCCAGGGAGTCAAAGGATTGTCAATGTATCTGAAATCCGGGATGTTCTCCGCCATGTGTTCCTGGTTACCAGCAGGTTGCCCGGCTTGCTGGCCCCCAGGGGGGACAGGTGGTCGGTTGGCTCACTCCACCCGGGATAGGTGTAGGGCACCCTCATGTCGTCGGCTCGCCCGTACTTCTAACTGCCTTTCCTGATTTTTAGGCTCGCCATCCTTATCCCCATCAAGTACGGATTTCTGTTGCTGCTTTTCCGCGTCAGCGATTGGACTTTCTCTGCGTTCTCAGCGTTTCCTGAGTATGCTTCTCAGCTCTCTCCTCTTCTGGATCATTCTCAGCAACGATATTTTTCTTACCATTTCGTTGTTGTTCCTCCTTCTTGAGGTCTGCAATTTCCTTGGCCTAGGCTTGCACCAGCTGTTGCAGTTTATGGAACTCTGCTTCGATATCAAAATGCTGTGATGCCCTTGCTTAGTTGGATGCACCACCCTATTGTCCTCCTCCTTGGTTCTGAACACTTGGATCGTTGTAGTCCCTATTTCTGGTAGAGCCAACCATTGTTGACGGTGGATGAAAACAAGACTTTTTTCACGTTCCCCACAGACGGTGCTAATGTTGTGATCTAACCTGGCGGAGATGTAGGATGAACAAGGTGGTCTTCTTGATTGGCAAAGGGCGACGTAGATGGCTTCTAGGCTTGAGCTCTGGCGGCGGTGGTGTGCACCTGCAAGGACTCCGACGCTCAAGTCAGTGAGTATATTAGGGTTGTGTTTACTTCACAGAGTAATTACGTACCTTGCATGGTGCATTTATGTTAGTATTTATAGAGGAGCGTATGACCTAAGTGTGGACAATGTTGGGCCTGGATGTGTTGCCTGGGCCCAAATCGTATTACCTGGGCCTTGATCATTGAGAAGCTCGACGACTTAGGGGGCAACTGTTGTAGACCAGAATAGCGGTATCCCAAGTGTAGGCGTAAATGTCGGGTCCAACAGCCGACAACCATCCCGGATATTCCCCGGAAGGCCTTGCACTGCCTATGATCAGGCCAAGGTAATACGATTTGGGCTCAGGCAACACATCGAGGCCAACATTGTCCACACTTAGGTCATACGCTCCTCTATGAATACTAACATAAATGCACCATGCAAGGTACGTAATTACTCTGTCAAGTATACACAACCCTAATATACTCATTGACTTGAGCATTGGAGTCCTTGCAGGTGCACACCACTGCCGCCGGAGCTCAACCCCAGAAGCCATCTACGTCGCCCTTTGCCGATCAAGAAGACCACCTTGTTCATCCTACATCTCCGCCAGATTAGATCACAACAAATTCAATCAACACTCATAAGTCTTAAACATGCAATGCAATTTGAGGTTTTTGTTAACAACACAGCAATTAGGTGTCAAAAGATCAATAATTACTCATTATTAGTTGTTCTTGCAAAAAGTCCTTATAAAGAGACTCATTTACACAATCTATTCACAAAAGTCTCCTTTTAAATAAGTTCCCAATACAAAGAATCCACATACACATTTCAATTCTTTTGAATTGTGTTTAACCCAAAATAACAATCAGACCCTAACTTGCATGCAACTTTACTCCTACACTCAAAAATTTCATATCCAATAATCTACTCATGCCAAAAATGCATCAATCAAAACATAGAAATGAAAAAGAACAAGATAAAAGAGAAGAAGAGAAGATACCTTAGACTCATATTGACAAGATGAGATGAACACACACAAGAATTTTGAAGCCTTGGTGAAATAGAGAAAGAATTTTGATAAAATTTTGCTCAAAAACGTGTTAGGGCTTTTAGGAGCGAAGAAAGGAATTTTAAAAAATTTAAACCCCTGAACGTTATTTTAACTCGTAGAATTCTAGCCCTTAGGCGCCTAAACCAGCGCTTAAGCGCTGGGGCACTGAAATCTTGGGAGTCCGTTATGCGTATACCGTGCTTAAGTGCCTAGACCACCGCTTAAGCGTTGGGCCAAAAAATTGGGCAATGAAAAATGGATTTTTCAGGCGCCCTAGCGCTTAAGCGTCCTATCTAGCACTTCAGCGCTGGCTGCACATAAAAGTTATTGGAATTTTTGCCATTCTGCTATCACCAGCGCATAAGCTCCCATTTGGGCGCTTAAGCATGCGACTAAAAATCAACGTAGTGAAAAATCCTTCTACCAGCGCTTAAGCTCCCATATGGGCACTTAAATGCTGGACCCAAAACTACCAACTTAACCAATTTCACAAAAATTCTTGTTAAATTCACCAAGTTCATTTCCTAAGAAAAGAAAAACCTAAAAATAAAGAAAAATTGGGTTACCTCCCAATCAGCGCTTGTTTAATGTCATTAGCTCGACGCCTTTTGCGTTTTCATGCTTCTTTACGGTGCACATTGGTGATTAGCTGCTTGATGTTGCCACCAAGGTAGGGCTTCAACCGTTGTCCATTCACCACCCAACTCTCATTTTTGGTTGGGTCTTCAATCACTATTGCTCCGTAGGGTTTGAGTTAAAAAGCAAGACAAATTATTCGGGTTGAAACTCTTTTTTCACCAACTTCTTATCATGATACAATTTCATTCTTTCTTTGTAAATTCTTCATGACTCATAGGCATGGAGTCTGAATTCCTTTAACTCTTAAAATTGCATTTTTCTTTTCTCTTCAAATCCTCATATGTCTTCTGTGGCGCTCAAGCTCCCTACACAGCACTTGAGCACTATCTTTAATGCTGCATTTAATCACTCCAGCGCTTAAGCGCCCATTTCAGCACTTAAGCGCTTGCCCACTTTTCCATGAAGTGTATTTCCTATGATTTTCATCTTCCAACTTCCAAAAATCCCTATAAACATCATTCTAAGGATTAGAAATGTGACTATCTCTCAAAAATTCTCAATTTTTACTTAAAAAATCACAAAATGAAAGTTAGGAGAAAAATTACAAAAAAACTTGGTACTTTAAGTGTGATAAGTTACCAAGAGCTTTAGCTCAAATGGTCATGTACCAAGTCATAAAGTTTGGGAGTAGGAGGTCCAAGGTTCAAAACTACTAAAGCACGCTTATCACTAACAAGCCTTCTCCCCTCCAACCACATGGCGAAGAAATGGAAATTTTGGCAGTGTTAGAACTGGGCATAGCCACCATCGAGGGAGGAGTAAACAAGCTGCGAGATACTCAACCAAGGGTTTCGAGAGCAAGGCCTGAACATGCAAAAACAATAGGTGAGCAGGAAAGAACAACAGCCAAAAAGGCGAGCGTCTAGAGTGGCACCAGCCATCCTGTGTGACCATCTCGAGAACATCCTGCCACTAGTTAACGAGATGGATCATGGGGAGAGGATATATAGGAATGTAGCTCCAATTGAAGGATGCAACAATCCATTTGTAGCATGGATCATGGAGTATAAGATGCTAGAAAACATCAAGTTTTCTATGCCCATTGTTCCGTACGACAGTTGGACAGACCCTCAGGATAACATTGAGTTCTTTCATCAGACCATGGTTTTCTAGGGCGCAAGGGAGGCTGTCATTAGTAGCGTATTCCCATTGAATCTAAAGGCAACCGCAAGGCGCTAGTTTTCCTTTGCAACCCGAGGGGTCGATAGTAGTGTGGAAGGCCTTAAAAGACAAGTTCATAGTTAACTTCATAAGCAGTAAGCAACAATCGATAATAGTGTGGAAGGCCTTAAAAGACAAGTTCATAGTTAACTTCATAAGCAGTGAGCAGCAATTGAAAATAGAGGCACCACTTAGAATGATTGAAGCAGAAGAAGGAAGAACCACTGTGGGATTATATGACGCGTTTTAACAACGAATCTCTGGAAGTCCAAAATGTCCAACCTAACACGATACTTTATTTTCTCTGACGTGGATTGAAGCGAGGAGGTTTTGCAAAATATGTTGCCGGTGAGAAGCCAAATACTATGGAAGAGTTAAAGCAACGAGCAATGAAATTGATTCACATAGAGGAGTGGATGAAGAACAATCGATAGGAAGCTGCAGAACACAAAGACTCTCACGACAGGCGAGATAAAGGCAAAGGAGTATTTGATGGCAGGCCTCGAGATGATAAGTCGGGCAAAGAACTGGGATCATCACTAGTACAAAAATAGTATTTAACATGATCCTCTTTTTCCATCAGTTTTGGAATAGGCGATTGGAAAAAATGCACAGTGGTAATTTTGAAATTTTTGTTAAATTATTCGTATAGTATCGGTTGTAACAAACTGATTGGAAAAGTGATAAAAAAATATTTAACATCTCCTTTTCCAATCAGTTTTTGAATAAATGGTTTAAAAAATAATACGGTGGCAATTATGTAATATTTGGTAACTTATTCCAATCACTTAAAATGTTAACTGATGGGAAAAATATTAAATTTTATTTGGATTATTTCACTTATTCTTCCTCCTCTTCCTATCGTGAGAAACACGCACTTCTCGATTAACCTTCCTATCGTGACCAAGCCACTGTTGCCACGCCGTCCAAGCACCGGTACTTGGCCGGTTGCATACCTTTCTAACTCCTTCATCTTCATCCCGCAAAGGATTTTGTTGTTCACTCCGTGAAGGTTAGTTTCTTTTCCTATAAATTTCTTGATTTTCTTTTAGGGTTTTGGGATTTATTGTTTTGTGCTTGGCTTACCATAGGAATTGAGCAGAATTGAATCGTTTATCTATTCCTACCATAGGGTTTTTGATCCATTTCCTGTTAGTATGAATCGTTGATTATAAGGTATGATAAAGGTCCCTCCTCTTGCAATGTCGACAAATTTGTGCAAGTCTACCCGTTAGCTATCAATTCTTTTTTCTTTTTTTTTTTTTAGTGTTAATAGCTATCAGTTCTTTTTCATCATCATCATCATCATCATATATATATATATATATATATATATATATATATATATATATATATATATATATATATATATATATAATGCTACTGTAGTCACTAGGTTATACTTTGTTCCTAAACTATACTCTACGCTCGAGTTTGTATGTGTATTGTTATGCATATTAGTGGCGAAAATCATTTAGTGTGCATATATAGCAAGTTTTTCCTAATTCTAGCTAATCTGCTTTGATTATATTCATGCAAGTACGGTAATTAACAGGTGTTACTTATGCCTTTGTAGTTTAGAACTTTTTCATTAATTTTAATTTGTGTATTGATAATCCACTTTAAAAATTACTATAGCTGGATAAATATCATTGTCAGCTACAGTTGATGATGCCCTGAATAGATTATAATCATTATTTAAGATTGACTTGATGCAAAGAAATGTTTTGTGAATCAAATAACCCAAAAGAATGTTACTTTACGGTGTTACCATGTTAAATATAGCCGCAGTCTTATATACATAATGGTACCTAGCTATGAGTTTCACAAGATCTTTAATATTAATATCTATCAACTTTGATGAATCTAATTGTTGGTGTATGGAGATTACCATGGTCCCTAAAAATGAAAGACCATTATAGTCATTACCATTCATATTAGAAGAGAATGAAAAAGAGTAATGGTCTGTTCTGTAGCTAAGTTAGTAATTATCTGTTCTGTATCTAGTCTTGGACATTGCTTAAACAGAGGTATTTAACTTATCAAGACTATGAAAGAGTTGTGTAATTAACATATTTAATTAAATTTATAAAACTGTACTTGTTATTAGACATAGATTTTATACCCGTGACCAAATATTTTGTAGCAGTAAGCAGATATGATATTCTCTAAATAGTAAAACCTTAGTTTCCTAATCAAACTTGTTTACTATGATTGTATCCAAATCAAAACACAATTATGAATGAGAATTCAACCAACCTATACTACTAGTACTTGTATTGTAGTAGTATTTATTTAATATCCGTACTTTCCATTGCAGAGATACCTATTCAGTTGCTATTTTTCTCTAAGATGCCATTATGATCTCTTTGATTTGCACTTGAAGTTCTGCTACTTGTAGCTAGGTTGTGTACGACACAGGTCTTCATCCTCTGCCCCACGTTAATGCATGCCATTCACTGTAATTTTCTGTTCCGTAATCGTGTTTCATTTATTGTCCTTCACATAAAACAAATTAATAGAGGAAGAATACTAATTTTTTAACTTGAAAGACATAAAATAAGACACTATATCCTAATACAGATTATTACAATAGGCATATAATTAGAGAAATGTCATTGCATATTTATTCCTTTCTTTCTTTGTATTTTTTTTTCTATTTTACCAACTTACGATTTATTAGTTTATATCTTTTTATCCGTTTTGTGGTTTCCATTGTTCAGATAAATGATTTTATCTGAAAATATCTGCTTCCTCTTGACCCTCTAATAAGGAAAATGAGTAAAATGCTTCCAATGCCAAAATCTTCTGGAAAAGAAAATATAATGCACTTTCAAAGCAGAACTATAAATACCATTGAAGCACATAACTTTAAGATCCTCTACCAGATGTATATATATACATATATTCCTAACAGTTCATTATTGGCATGAATAATGGATTCTGGAAAGGACAGTAAGAGTTGTCAATAGCCATTGAAAACACAAAAGAAAATACAATATAAGCCGAAGGCAAGTCAAACTGGTGAATATTAAGAAGAGAAGAGAAGAGAAGTATTTCAACACATGAGATTGATCTCAATGCAAGGCAAGGAGAAGTCTTTAATTTGTTTTGGGTTTTGAACTTTTGATTAATATCTTTTTCAGTTTGGTAAAATAAAACGAAAAGAGAAGGGGCTAGAGGTAAGGCATGCAATAGCATTCCCACGTGCACTTTTCATTGTTTTCCGGGGCACACTTTAGCTATTCAAATGAACAAAAATTGGTTTCAAGTGCTCTCTTGTAAAGACAAATTATATAAGAGTTCTAGTTCCTGTCTTTGAATTATTTTTTCTTTACCTTTTATTTAAGAAATATTATGGGGTTTATTTGACCAATGCTGCTGAGTTTTTAGCTAACTAATTGCAACAAATGCAATATATCTCAACAGTGAGGCTGGAGAACTTTATAAAAACAAGCTTGCTAAGTTTGTTGGAAAGCGTCTCAAATCAGAACGAGCTGCTTTTGTAAGCTTTCCCAATTTTATTCAATTCCAACCTGTTTTTTCATTTGGAATCGGTCTAGTATATATATCTTTTTGGTGGTCCTGATTGTACGTTTATAGTGAGGGTTTCTAAACTGCAATTTATCCTATGAATACAAGTATTCAAGAAATCAAACATGAAATACAAAATAGCCGTCTGTATTGGCTACTTTTCATGATTTTGCATATCTAACATAATCCAAAAAAATAAATTATGTGTAGGCTTTTGTTGTATTTATTTATATAAATTTAATGCTGAACGAGTTCTCATATTAACTGAGGGCATGTATTAGAATATCTGGAATATTGAAATGATGGATGGCTTGTGATGTTTGTAACTGCTGTCTAGATACGGACTAGTACATTGCAGCGATCAATTCTGACAGCAGCTCCAATTGATGGATTATTTCCCAAGGTCAGTGTCATTCTTATATCATAAACAGGAGATATATATGGATTGACAAATTTAATAATTTCCTGCACTTACTTTCCAATTCATATATTCAAGTAGATTCCATAAATATAATGTCTTTTTCTCCCTATTTGAAAAAATCTCAAAATTTAAGTCACAAAAAGGATTTTTTTATATTCTCATTCTACCATTTAATTTATTTTGTTAGTATCTCTCTTTATTTCTTATTGCACTTTATAATATGCACATATGCATATTTGTTCTGCTTATTGATATAATTATTTTTAATGATAGGAACAAGATTTTGGTAAAGCTCTTGTAGAAGAATTGATTTGCGCTCTTCTGTGCATAGGATCATCGACATAGTTAAAAGGTATAATAATAGTGATAGTATTTATGCATAACAATACAACTATTTGTTCTACATCAGAAACTCATATTTCAAGCTTCATGCACTATCAAAAGAGAACGCTAATTAATGTCTGTTACATTTCAATTAAAAATTAGTGCTTGTACTACTTTGAGTTTCAACACTATCATTCATTTTCAAGGTTAAGCAAATTAGAACTTGGGAGTTTCACTTAAATCTGTTTCTGGATAATAACGTATGAATGTATTACAGAAAATTACTAATAATTGGTCTGAGGTAAATTTGTTTTCTAAACCAATAGACTAGAAGCTAGAATAATTTTTGTCTTGAATCAACCAATTATGTTTGATACCTGCTCTCGATTTGTAGGTATTCAACAATACAAACCCATTTACACTACAAGAAACACGGATATTAGTGGCTGTTCCTTAGCGGCGGTCTCATAAACGGGGCCACAAAATCACGTGTATATTTGTGGCGTTTTGGCCTCCGCCTCAAGATAAACTTGTTTCCCTTTTAAAATTGTTCACACTTCAACCTCAAAAAAGTAGAAACAAATTTGGCGCTGCTTAGGTTTACTAAAATTTCCCTTTCCCTCTCAAACCTTCCCTTTCTCGTTTTCACCTTTCTCTTTCTATTCTTTCTTTCCCTCATCTTCACCTCTTGTTTCACCATTTCTCTCCCTCCCTAATCTTCCATCTCACCGTTTTCACGTTTTTTTCTCGTGCAAAACCCTCCGGTTCATGCGAAGGTGTGATGTTGCATTAGGTGATAGAGGCGACTTTCATAGCTCGCCGCTGCACCCTCTCCTTCGCCGTCTAACCTTCTTAGTCGCCTTTTGACCTTCTCAGTCGCTGTTCGACCTTCATAGCGGCTCGTTGGACCTGCTCTTGACACTGCCTGGTAAGAATAGTTCGCCTCTTCTTCCTTTTCTTCATTACTTTAGTTCTCCTAGTCATGAGTAATGTTAAAATTGTGCCCTGTTTCTGTTATAAGTTTTGTGTGATTTTATTTTTGTTGGAAATGCATCAGATTTCAATTTGGGGCTGCTGATTTACCAATTTCATTTGTGAAAAAGAAAAACGAGATGATTCTATTTTTGTCGATTTTATGCAGAGGGCTTTATGGAGAGTATGGGTTTTCTGTGTGGATTGATTGAAGAGGATTTTATGAATTTGGAATCAGAAGGTTCTATATTTGATTTTTTTTTCTCTCTTCATGTTCTATGATTGACATATGTTTTAGGAAAATGTTCTTTCTGATCAAAGAGTGTATTCAACTATCCTTTTGGTAGGTTCTGGGGTTGAACTAGAGTATAAACCTCTCCCTGGGCAAAATTGTGGCGTGGTAAAGAAAACCAAAGATCAACAGGTTGGTATTCTTTAATAAGCCCTAATTGATGGAGTGATTTGATTTTGATCTTTTTTGCAGGTGGAGATTCTTAAAAATGTATGCTGGCCAAGGTTTGATATATAGCAATAAGAACTTTGAATCTATAATGTTCTCAAAGCTGTCCTGCTCACTGTTATGAGTCCTTGCTCTACAAGATAATGCAAAGCTAAAATGATTTTCTTATATCAAAGATGTGTGTGTTTTAAAGTTGAGAGAAAAGCTTTGTTTCAAGCACACTAAATGGTCCTGAAAATTCTATTTATTTTCAAGTTAGGCAGCAATCCTAGAGACATATATATAGTTTTACTTTCAAGTTATATTTAACAATAAGATTTAAGTTGACTGTTAAGCTCGTTGTTGTCTACTCTATACAGTATAGTATTAAATAGCAGCTCTTTGCTCTTTCATTTGAATGTTGACTTGTATTCAAGCTTGTGAAATGGAATTAAGTCTTGTGTTTGGCTAGTTAAATGTGTGTTGATATTATATAGCTATAGTGGAGACTAATTGTTTTCTCATGCAGTTTTGCAAACTCTAGCTTGCTGTTATTCCTCATTTATAAAGGCCTCGGATTGTTGCAAACTCTAGCTTGTTGTTATTTCTCGATGACTTGTATTCTCGCGGTTTGCAAACTCCAATCTAAGCTATATGTTTTCAAACATAAATTTATCTTAGTTTTAGTTCTGGTTATCATTACTTATTAGTTTTAGTTCTTGTTTCAGCACTGGCCATAAGTACATTTACACCGGGTCCAGCAATGCGTCAATTTATATATAATTATATATGACCTGGTAACAAATTTTGCAAAGACATTTTCCTACAAGTGATTGCATTTATATGAAGGACTTAAAAGTTAAGTGCAACAATATTTGATTTGTAGGTGAGTGGAGCTCAGGTTGCAAAACTGGATTAATTACAAAAAGGTATGTATTTTTACTCAATTCTTTCTATTTACTCTTTTCCTTATTGCTTTTCATCTACTTTATCTATTTAGTTTTTACCATTTTCTTTTTATAATAATTCACAAAACTTTGTAAGGACTTGTTCGTTCAAAACATCAGGTTGACTCTGTTAGCCTAATGATCTGAACTGATACTCTTTTTGCAAAATTAGTTTGAAACCCATAAAGAAGTTCAGAAATCTCAACTGCTTTGCTTCACCACATTATAATCACTTCAATTCGGTTCGTATTCATTTACAGGATTATGCTGTCTTATTTTCATTTTTAAGAGTTGTAAGCTTTATTTAACTTGCATTAGAGACAAGTGTGGTTGTTTGTTTTCATTTGAATTTAATTTGGTTTGGTGATTTTTCTGGTTTAGTCCAGAAACTTTATAGTGTGTTTTAATATATAATAAATAGGAGGGACATCACATATTCATCACACCTGGTTGTTCTTGTGGCTCATTAAAATCTCTAGATGATTGTTAAACCTTTGGATTATATGCTTCTAGGAAGTGAAATGATGCTATTTTTCCCTCAAAACTAACAATTACCTCTACTATGTAAATAATTATGGGTATGTGCTTCTCATATCTTGTTCCTTCTCCCAAGTGATCTCTAAGGAATCAACGTTTTCCCAGAGAACCTTCACTAATGAATCACCTCATTTCTTAGTGTCTTTTCTCCTCGATCTAAGATCTTCATAGGGTTCAACTGATATGAGACGTTTGGCTTCAACGGAATGTCATCAGTTTCCAGGATGTGTGAGGGATCAGACACGTACTTCCAGAGTTGAGATACCTGAAAAACATCGTGAAGGTTCGAAAGATGAGGTGGCAAAGCAAGTTGATACGCAACAAGTCTCAACTTTCGGAGAATCTGATAGGGACCAATGAATCTAGGTTGTAGCTTCTTTGTTTTCATCGCTCTGCCAACAGCGGTGTAGGGTGTAACCTGCAGAAACACATGATCTACTTCTTCAAATTCCAAAGGCTTTCTCTGTTGATCTACATAGCTCTTCTGGCGGTCTTGGGCTCTCTTGAACTTTTCCTTGATACGCCTAATCTTGTCTATTGTTTCTTGCACCAAATCTGGCCCCAATAGCAACTTTTCTCCCGTTTCAAACCAACATACTAGTGACCAGTATTTTCTCTCGTATAGTGGTTCATAGGGCGCCATGCCTATACTCGAATGGAAGCTGTTGTTATAGGCAAATTCTACTAACGGCAAATACTTTCCCCAATCACCGCCTTCTTCTAGGACACAAGCTCGCATGATGTCTTCTAAAGTCTGTATGGTTTGGGGATGATGAGAGGTACTCAGATGTAGCCGATTCCCAAAAGCTTTCTGCAATGCTCCCCAGAAGCGAGAAGTAAACTTAGGGTCTCTATATGTAATAATACTGGTCGGTGCCCCATGTAGTCAGACTATCTCTGCAATATACAACTTGGCATACTTCTCCACGGAATAAGTGGTCTTGACAGGTAAGAAGTGAGCAGATTTAGTCAATCTGTCTATTATGACCCAAATTGAATCATAACCTGTCGGAGTCCTAGGCAACTCAACCACAAAGTCCATAGCAATAGATTCCCATTTCCACTCTAGAATGTTCAACGGCTGAAGTGGTCCAGAGGATCTTTGATGTTCTACTTTGATCTTTTGGAAAGTGAGACACTTGGAAACGAATTCTGCAATGTCTTTGTTCATTCCAGGCCACCAGAATAGCTTCTTCATGTCTTGGTACATTTTTGTAGCTCCAGGGTGTACCGAATACTGGCCACTGTGATTTTCTTCAAGTACTGTCTTCTTGACCTCTGCATTATTCGGAATATACACTCTGTCTCTAAATAAGATCATCCCATCACTAGTTAAAGATAAATCATCTTGCTCCTTGAACTTTTGTAACTCATCATCTTGCTTCTACGCTTCTCGGAGTCGGTCTCTAAGTGTATTCTTCAAGTCAAACTTATACACAGAGATGCTATCATCGTAGCAAGACACATACAAGTGCATATCTCTGAATTTCTCCAAGAGCACCATTTGATGAATCAGCATAGTCGACGCCTGCAATGATTTTCTGCTAAAGGCATCAGCCACTACATTAGCCTTTCCTGGATGATACTTAAACTCAAAATCATAATCTTTCAGGAATTCCATCCATCGCCTCAGTCTCATGTTCAACTCCTTCTGATTGAACAAGTACTTCAAACTTTTGTGGTCACTGAATATTCAAATGTGACTCCTTATAAATAGTGCCTCCAAACTTTCAATGCAAAGACTACTACGGCGAACTCCAAGTCATGTGTTGGGTAGTTAGCTTCATGTGGTCGCAACTGTCGGGAAGTGTAAGCAACTACCTGTCCTTCTTGCATAAGAACACATCCCAAGCCTTGCTTAGACGCATCGCAATACACTTGAAAATTCTTGGTCGGATCAGGAATTACCAACACCGGCGCTGTTGTTAGCTTTTCCTTGAACAACTGAAAGCTATCTTCGCACTTGGCATCCCACACAAACGGAACACCCTTCTGTGTTAACTTGGTCAAGGGAATCGCAATCTGAGAGAATCCCTTGATGAACCGCCGGTAATATCCTGCTAATCCTAGAAAACTTCGGATTTCTATGGCATTGGTTGGTCTTTCCCATTTCATCACAACTTCAACTTTTCTTCGGTCCACAGCCACACCATCTTTGTTAATTACATGGCCCATAAATTGAACTTCCTCTAGCCAGAAATCACACTTGTCCAACTTAGCATACAATTGCTTTTCTCTGAGTATTCCTAGAACCAATCTTAAGTGTTCTCCATGTTCTTCAGCAATATTGGAGTAGATAAAAATATCGTCAATGAAGACCACCACAAATTTATCCAAGTAAGGTCGGAAGATGCGGTTCATATAATTCATGAAAATAGCAGGTGCATTCGTCAATCCGAACGCCATTACTAAATACTCATAATGACCATACCGCATCCGGAAGGTAGTCTTAGGGATATCCTCATGCTTAATTCTGATATGATGATATCCTGATTGAAGATCAATCTTTGAAAGCACCTTGGCTCCTCCTAATTGATCAAGTAAATCATCAATCCGCGGCAAAGGATACTTATTCTTCACTGTCAGCTTATTCAGCTCTTTGTAATCTACACACAGCCACAATTTCCCATCTTTCTTCTTGACGAGTAATACCAGGGCTCCCCACGGCAAAGCGCTCGGTCTAATAAATTGCTTCTGCATCAGTTCTTCAATCTGGCGCTTTACTTCGGCCAACTCCAACGGTGTCATTCGGTATGGTGCCTAAGAGACAAGTCCAGCTCCTGGAATTAGTTCAATTGAGAACTCTACTTCCCTTTCGGGTGGCGAGGATTCTATATCTTCGGGAAGTACTTCTGGAAAGTCTTGGACTATAGGGAAAGAATCAACACGCACCGGATTTTTAACGTTGCTCATACAAACAATCAAATACTTTAGGCCAATATCATACATAGGCAAATTATGCAGTTCAGAAGTAGGATGATGCGTACAGTATATTTCCAAGCCTCGGTCTGGAATATGCACAGTTTTGGTGGCACATTCGATCTTGACTTTGTGATCTTTGAGCCAGTCCATGCCCAAGATCACATCTAACCCCTTCAGCGGTAAGCAGCATAAGTCTAAACAGAAAGTCTTGCCTTGAAAGTCTATGAATACTGGGGAACACATAGTTGTTGTACACATCTTCTTTTCATAGGGAGTAGACACTAGCACTTCGTAGGGTAGTTTAGACATAGGAAAATAAATTCTCTTTCCACAATCTACTGATATGAATGAGTGAGTTGCACCAGAATCAAACAGAATACTAACAGGTTTTGCTTTTATTAATCTCGTACCTTGGATAAGATCCTTGGAATGGTCAACTTCCTCTACATTCAGCATATATACCCGACCTCTCACTTGGTTCTTCTTCTTGTCCTCCCCTGCTGGCTTCTGATCTTTGTTTGGGCATTGCCAACTGATATGTCCAGGCTGGTGGCACGTAAAATAAACTCTCTTGTTTTTGTAGCATTCTCCTATATGGGGCTTCCCGCAGGTCTGACATTTTGGAATAGTTCCCTTGCCTTTGTTTTCTACTTCCTTACTCTTTCCTCCCTTTGAGCTTCCTTCCTCCCTCTTGCGTTTCCACACCAGTTGTCTACTAGATGCAACTGTAGCCAAGGATTGCTTAGCAAGCTGACAGGCCTGAATCAAAGTTTGATACTCCCAGATTTTCTGAGTGATCACAAAGTTTCTAACCTCGGGCCTAAGTCCTTGCTCGAACCTCTTAGACTTCCACGCCTAATCAGGTTGGTTCTAAAGATTGTTCGAGAACCAGACTTCCACCGCCATGTCGCCCTATTGCAGTGTGAGAAATTCTGTCTCCTTCTGATCCTTCACATTTGAGGGAAAATATTTGTGCAGGAACATAGTCTTAAATCCCTCCCATTTCACATTACCTCATGTTAACTCCATATGTTCGCGATACCGCTTCCACCACTGTGCCGCTTCTCTTCTAAGTCTATAGGTAGCAAACTCCACCTTGTCCTGATCAGCAGATCTAGTTATTCTAAATATCTCCTCCAACTGATCTAACCCCTCTTCTGTTATCATGGGATCTCTTCCACCAAAGAAAATGGGTGGGTCATGTCTACGAAAACCCTTATATCGGTCTTCCCATCCTTGTGCCTCCATCATTTGAGTCATGGCATGTGCTACCTTCTGTATTAATGGAGAATCACTCGGAGTTGGTTTCGTATTGGTGTTAGTACGAGGTCTACCGGGGTGTCTTCCTGCCAAGTCTTCCTGCCATGCCTTCCTGCATACAACGCAACACATTGAGTTGATCAGGCTCAATATAATGAATCATATACAGCCAACATCTCAGGTTAAGACAAGACTTATCTCTTTGGACTTTAATCTAAGTTACATATCAGAGACCACAGTCCGAATAGGACCAAACTGCTCTGATACCAAATTGTAACACCTAGATTTTTAGGGTAGTTTAGTTTTTTTTAAACCATATACATATATCAAAATACGAATATATACATAAGTGTTTTAACTATACTCCAAAGAATATGTACATATCCAGCTAAGGTAGCCATACAGCAGCACTAATGACTACCTAAGTAACAAAAAGGGGTTGCAAAACTTCTCACGTGCTAACACCCTTCGAGTCCGAGCCACCTGCAATACTGTAATCGTCAGTTATAAGCTCGACATATAACTGAGTGACCCATTGGCAGTGAAAATAATTTTATACAGTATTACAGCAAGTCTAACTAGAAAATCGTCCCAAATCCAATCCCTAGCAAACATACACACAACAAGTATAAATGCCAATCACATAGATATGCATGCATGATCGTTTTCCATTTTCATTTCTTTCCTCTTTTAACAGGAAGTCTGGTGCACGCAGGAGTCCACTATGTGCGTGGCAATTGCACTATAGAGCTCTCTGCAAACCCTGATAAGCGTCCCTAGCCAGAGTCCATGCCTCACCTCAAATAGAGGTCTGCAAGAACTAATACCCTTCCAGTACTAGCTCCCAATTATTTCTCTTTCTCAAAGTCATCACTCATCATAGGTCTGCAAGAACTAATACCCTCTTCCGGTAATAGCCCCCAATCATTTTCTTTTCCACTTTTCCTTTTAGAAACATTACACGTTCTTATGCATCACACATTCATTTACATTTCGTAATCAATCAAACTAGAGTTCCCTTAGCATAATTTTCAAACACATCCATCCTATGTTTGAATATTATAAGTCGTAAGTGTCATACTTGAATATCTATTTGAATATGGTCTTCCATATTTAGATACATATTCGATTTCATACTAACTTTGGACTTATACTTTTAAATAGTTTCACAAAACGTCCAGAGTCCTCTTATCAATTTTCCACGTTATAATCTGGAAATCCTTGTCTGTTACATACACCTCATCATTTCAAACTCATAAGAATGCATCATTTGTTTGCATATTCAAACCATACAACATCATACAATCATATCATACAACGTCACATAGACATATCAGATATCATCAAACATAATCCTAACTCAATCAATTTTTAACATACTATCCATAATTCCCTAATCTCATGTTCCTAACATTTTGTAGTGTCCTAGATATGGGGTTTTAGGGTTACCTGGAACTTCCCTGAATCCTTTTCTCCTTCACTTCCAAATCCAATCTCCTACTCTGGTTCCTTGGCTGTGAATCTGAATCAAACCGTTTGGAACGTTATTCTTATGAGATGAAAGTCTTAAGGTGAAGGAGTTGAGGTGTAGTTGGTTTGGGGCAGAGGTTTTGAGAGTGTGAAGAGCGAGGAATCTGAAGAACAACTAGTTTTGGAGACAAGGCACCCCTATTTATAGACTTTGGAGTCCATATTTGAATATAAGGCTCCTGTATTCAGTTCCTCACTTCCATATTCGAATATTGTTGTGCATATTCGAATACTATTCGAATAGTACTGTGCATATTCGAATACTATTTGAATATTGACATGCATATTCGAATACTATTCGAATATGACAGTGCATATTCGAATATTATTCAAATATGACAGTTCATATTCAAATATTCATGTTACCTTTGTTACTATTTTGACCTTTCTACTTGCAATTATTCCTTCATCATTTTCTTTGTAGATTGTAGCCAAATCCCTTAACTTCCAAGTCTCTTTTATGGATTTTTTTCGAGATGTTACATCGGGAATTCGGGATAATAGGCGAGTTGTGAGCGTGTGACGATATATAATTGAAGGCCGGGTTGGCATAATCCCGATCCATAACAAGATCCAACCCCATCCCCATTCTTATCATTTGTTATCATTGAACCTTTATGGCTTCAATTGAGGTATTTCTTGTTCTAAACAATTTCTTCAAATTCATCTTCCGTTCTTAATATTTCTTGAAATTATTGGCTGGATTTGATATATTTGATCATTGATTGTGCCAAATTGATTGAAAGACGCTTAAAATCTGCTTGAATTTGAAATCCTCATGTTCGCTGACGTTCGCGGTTTGAATTCATCATGTGCGTTTCTTTCATTGAATTTCCATTTGGAGTGAAGCGCTGTTTTTCCTTTTTTTTCTCTTCATGCGCTGACTATATATATTCATTCATTCATTATTTCCAATTTGGCCATGATTTCTTGTAGCGCTGATTCACTCTTTCACTTCATTAATTCTTAAATTGTCATTGGTTCAAATTTATATGCAGCTGTTGTGTTCTGTTTTGTTCATATGTCAAATGCACACTTAGTATTTGATAATTTTCTTAGGAGTGTAATTGCTTACTATTTTTTGTCTATTCATATTCCTTTTAAATTTTGTGCACTCTAAGTGTTTGTTACTAAGTCCTCTTCGTTGTGTTTCTTTTAATTAGGATCATGGAAATTTGTCAAAAAAATTGTGTTTACTTGTCCCTCATTTCAATCCTTGGTTAGATATACACTTCTTTGAGCACCATTTATCCTTGCTTTTCATTTCATTCCTTCATTGAGATTAGTGTTTACTAATTGTTGTTAGGAAAAATTCAGTTTTTTGCCAATCTTACTACAATTTTGTGTGTTATTGTTGCTTGGTAGTCTTTGGTGCTTTGCACATTTTGAGTATATCCAGCTTCCACTATTTCTTTCAATTTGTCTTGTTTTCTTAGTTTATTTTTCTTGTTCCTTTGTCTCTTTTTATATTATCCACTTTGAGTAGCTTTCATTTGATTGAGTTCCCTTTTCTTACTTGTCTTGTTGGCCTCTATGTTTTGTCTTTGAGTTTTCATTTACCTGTATTCTTTGTCACTTTTTGCCTAAACTTGTTGCTAAACCTTTGGGAGTTTTGTCACTTTGGAACCATTAAATTGGGATAATTAGGATAAGCTTCTAAATTCTTTGAAGCTTGCTTGCTAAATCTTTACAAAGTGACATTGGTGGTAAAAGTCAAGAGTGAACAAACATTCTAACAAAAGCCTTTCAAAGAGTGCCATACATGAGTGAATTTTTGTCTTTCTTTTTGAGTGAAACACTTGTGAGGTGTGTGTGAATTTGGTGAGGCCTTAGGTGAAAATTTTTTATTTTTTCCATTTTTTGATTTGTTCTTCTCTTTATTTTTTTATATTTAGTCTTTGACCATTTGGTTGCATAGGTCTTTTTTTTTTCTTCTCCACATTTCTTTTTCCATTGAATATGCTTCTGCAAGATCAAATGCAGAAAGTTCACATTTAGCTCCATCTTTCGAGTGCAACTTTTATATGCATGTATTTGGGGAGCTAATATTCTTATTTTATATATATATATATATAGGGGAGGGAAGAAAACCAGTAATAATCCCCTATTGTGTGGGCTAAAAAAACAGGGGTGGAGCTAGGTTATCTGGAACATGCGAAAAAGAACTAAATTCAACTTATTTATTAATTTAATATATTTAATTTTTTGTAATAGCTTGTAAATTATAAACTACAAACAATATCTAGTGCCCTAAGGGCACTATATTTAAGGAGCCAAATGTAGTAAAAAGGTGTTGAAAAATGTTTTTTTATTTTATTTTTGAGAGACGGAATAATGTGCACTTATGGTTGTTTTTAACAAGTGCCCTAAGGGAATTTCTTTGCATGATCCAAATAAAATTTTTGGAGACACATTGTTTTCAAACAAATGTGCTTCTTGAGATTCGAACTTGTGTCATTATCCCTATGGGAGAGAAGTTACTAACTACTTATCCAACACTTTCTTAGTTATTCATATGAAACTTGTTACCCAATTTGTTTTGGAATCTTGTTTAAGCATGTTTCATTGTTAATAATGTTTTTTTATTAATTGCTTCTCTAATCTCTATTACATGATTAGCTTTTAAGTAGCAAGTAAAGTTTAAACATAAAAAATATTAGAAAAATATTTATGCTATTATTTGTTTGTTAAAATTGGGTCTTTAAAATTCTATCAATTGTATGAGTTAAAAGAATTCTATCAATTGTAAACCGTTTCTTTATACGCGTCATATTTTGTTTATATATGATCTTCTTCCAAAAACTAAATACAAAGTCACAACAAAATCACATTAGTTTTCGAAGTTTTCCAAAAATCACTTTATGCATGTAGAAAAAAATAGGGGTGTAATGTAAATAGTCATTACCTCATCAATGGTAACATGAAAATTGATCGATCATGCTTTGAGCATGGCGGCCATGACCTCCAATCTGGCCTCCGGTGCGGTGGTTTGAATCCTCTGGCCACTAACCTGGTTGTGAGGGGGGTACCTGCAAGCACTCCGACAATCAAGTCAGTAAGCTTTCACAGTGTAGAAAACTCAGATATCAAGTAGTAGTAAAAACATACCAAATGCAGATAGGTCACAGGTATTTATAGAGCTCATTAGGCTACTAAAGTCAAACCTGTCACTGTCATATCCCCGTGAATTGCGGCGGTAGGTACGGATTTGTAACTGACCCCACGTGGGGGTGGAGCTTCCCAAGCCTTAAGTCGGGTGCCCATGTCAGGGTGAACACGACATGATACCAACGGTCTGAGCCACCCACATGGGCATAGCACATGCCTCTCTTGCGGGTTAGGTCCATAATAGTTGCCCCCAAGTCTGCGGTATGTGGTGAGGCATGCCGCTGACTTCCAATCCCGACCTGACCTGGCGACGTGTACCCCTCCATGTCGTTGTCGTTTGGATTCTACCATCAGTCTTCATCTTGACACGTTTCTCTGAGGGATTGGTTGTGACCCTTCGTGGGCTGCGCCCATCATCATTCCATCACATCAGGCTTGTGTGCATTAAATGCACCCTAGGCCGTTACTTCTTCTTCACGTTTTGTATTCCACTTCTCTGTCTATAAATGCATCCTCACTCAGCCTGAAAACACTTCTTTGCCTTCAAGTTTTCTTTGCGTATTCTCTCTCTATTTGCATCCAAATCTTTCTCTTATTGTCGTTTTTCAGCCATCTTCAACCTTTTTCTTCCCAACTTTCTCAAGTATTCCCTTCTTTTCCTTGCTTGTTTTCTTTCTGTTATTTTTGTGCAGTTTCTTTCTTCTCTATTTTCCTCAAAATATCGACTCCTGAGAGACCCACTAATTTTTCCCCAAAAGAAAGTCTTTCTAGGGAAGTTAGGGATTTTGTCGGTTCTCCTTCTGGACCTGAAATTAGTGATGGCAGTGGGCATCACATCGCCACTCCCCCTTCAACCTCTGGTTCTAACAATGAACCTCTCTTTGAATCCTTTGGGGAGTTCATCCCTGGTGTTCCCCAAACTATTCCCTTCTCAGGGGCCCCTTTCTCTCAATCTGTTGCCCCCATACCTTTAAGGTATGGGGTTGGAAAATATGAGTACGATGAGTCTTCTGAGGGTGGTGACAATGCTACCATGGCTAGGTTACAGCTTCTCGTGCCTTTGATAGTTTGTACCTCGCCTGAATCTTTTAGTTTTGTTTCTTCTGATAATTCTGCTAAATCATCTGATTCTGGCTCTTCTGACCCTCTTTTTGTTCCACCTATTTCTATTGTAGAACCCATGTCGGCCTCTATGTCGGGTTTCGAGTCGCCCTCGACTTCTACTCCTACTCAAGTGCCTAGAAGCCCTCCAAGAGCAAGGCCTTAGAGCGCCGGTGCTAAACGATTCACCAATGGTACGGGCCACTGAAAAAAGCTGCCATGATAGAAGTCCCCAAGAAGCTCCAGGGAATTCGGGAGGTGAGGAGGATGTTTTGGATTGACCACGACATCCTTCAAATTCCCTCAAGGATAACCTCAATGCTGAAGTTCCATGTCGCGGAGGTTGAATTCAGGGGGGCCATGAACTTCCCCAGGCTACACCAGAGCAAGACGTTCCTTCCGGCCCCGTCACACTGTGCAAGGCTGAACGCGTTGACCCCAACGAGCGCATTGGTTCCTGCCCCCGGAGAGGAGCGTCGGACTTCTTGATGCTCTATGAGTGCCTCTTTCGCGACATTCGATTGCGCTTCCCCTTTTCCAATTTCCAAGTCGAGATCCTCAACCGACTTGAAGTTGCGCCTTCCCAACTCCATCCAAACGCTTGGGGGTTTATCAACGCCTTTGAGATCTTCTGCTGGGCGAACAACTGGGAGGTTTCCAGCAATCTCTTCCTGTGTCTTTTCTAGCCTTACCATCTCTGTGATTTTTGTTTCATCTCGTTAGTTTCACCAGAGGAAAGATCATGCATGCTTCAAATTGTACGACGACTCCTTTCCCCCCTTCAAGGATGCTTATTTCAAAGTGTCTTATATCGGGGAGGAATATCCCTTCTGGTCAGGTCCAGATGGGTCACCTCAGTTTCCCCTCTACTGGACCTATCAGCACTACTTGAGCGGAGCCGAGACCTATTTAATTGACCAGCGTTCATTGATTGACTCGGACCTTACAATTATTGCATGTCTTCGCGAGTTCAACAAGCAATACGGCCTTGTGATGTGCAAGGACGTTATCAAGGGTCACTGTATTAGTCGTGCTGATACTCTGGGTAATGTCACATTTGCCTTTTTATTATTGCTTTTGTAGTTCTCATGTCGCTGCTTATCTGATCTTACTGCAATTATTTCTATAGGTCATAACGTATTAACCATGGTGTTGACTTTGTCTCCTCAGGTGCTATCATGTCTGGATACGCCCAGATGATGAAGAAGAAGGATGCCATGATCAAGAAGGGGAAGAAAGAAACCCCTACTTAGAGCCTGGAGCGTGAGCTCCATACTGACCATGGTACCCAATCTCCCAGGGTTCCTTCAACGGTTGTTGTTGGTGTCGTGGTCGCGACTTCCCCTGATGCTCAAGTTGCTAAGAAGAGGAAATTCATCCTCCGGGCTCGCCAGGCTTCTCCTGCCCCTGCTTCCCAAGAGTTGGAACTAGTCCAACCTACGCTCAGAATGAGATCTCCAATTCAGACGACGATGAGGAGGCTGAGACCATTGGTCTGGCCCTGAAATGGAAGAGACTTTAGTCGAATGCCCCCGTCTTAAGTATCCCTTTTCCTTTATATGTACCATTTTAACTTGCGATGTCATTGATATTATGAAGTCGCTAATCCTGCTTATTCCAATTCTTATAGGACCCGCCCCTGCTACAAGATCTTCCTCTTCCTCACAGTGGGAAGGTTTCAAAGCCCCCATTGTGTCTTTTCATCACGGAGAGTACTTTAAGGACCTCCCCCACCCTATTTTAAAGGTTTGTTTTCCTCTTTACATTCCTCTTACTTTTTGCATTTGGATCTTTAAGCCGCTTTTTTTTTATAGGCTAATGTTGTTGAAGCTCTCGGCTGGATGTCTTGCCAGTCAGCTTTGCTGAAGTTCTTCCATGAAGAACTGGAAAAGCCCAATCCTGCTGCCGACTTGGAACAGAAGCTTCAGGCTACCAAAGCCGCTGCAGAGAAGCAAATTCAAGCTCTTACCCGAGAGCAAGATATACTAAAGGCTTCCCAATCTGAGCTTCTTCCCGAGGTTTCCACAGCGGCCTCCAACTTTGATCAATTGAAGTTGGAGAACGTCAAGCTCTTTGAGGAGAAGAAGGAAATCCAAGTCACCTTTTCCAAGGCTCAGGAGGAGGTGACTTCACTTCGTGGAGAAGCCAAGCTTCTATCTCGTGTTCGTGACCAGATGATGGCCGACAAGGTGGCGTTGGAGGCTGATAACGACAAATTGAAAGCTGAAGTTCGGGACCAGGGTCGACTGATCTCCAGTGGTGCCTTTATGGCATTCGCAAGCTGCCTTAAGCAAGTGGAGTTTTGGAACCCGGGGGTGCAACTTTCCTTCAAGGAGATACACCCACTTCACCGGGTAGAAGGCGGTAGGCTGTTGGATTATGACAACGACCCCCCTACCAATGTCGACCTTACCGACCCTGAATTGGAGGCCTTCGACCCTCATGCCGACTACTCCTTGTCGCCAACATCAGCCGAGGATTCAGAAGCTACACCCACCGAGCCTCCTTCAGCCCCTGCTAAGCCTTGAGACTTATTTTTGTAATAATTAGTTTTAATATTTTGTAAGCATCTCGTCTATGTATCTGCACTTTTCGTGATTTATGATATTGCACTTTCCTTCTTGTGCGCAGCTATGTCGTCTTTTGTACGTCAATCACAATTTAAGCTTTGACCTTTACCTTTATTTGCCTAAATATCGTTATAGTCAAGTAACTATAATAGGTAGTCTTTGTGCTTACAATATATCGTTTCTGCATTGTATATCGCTTTGTTGGGGTCATTGACCCTGATGAAATATTTCAAGGCCTCTGGCCATATCGTTGGGGCGTGTCGCCCTCTTTGGGATCTTTGATCCTGACGAAGTTCTTTAAGGCATGTGGCCTATCTCGTTGGGGCTGTCGCCCTATTGGGATCTTTGATCCCGATGAAGTACTTCGAGGCCTGTGGCCTATCACGTTGGGGCGTGTCACCCTATTGGGATCTTTGATCCTGATGAAGTACTTCGAGGTCTGTGGTCTATCTCGTTGGGGCATATCGCCCTATTGGGATCTTTGATCCTAATGAAGTACTTCGAGGCTTGTGGCCTATCTCGTTGGGGCGTGTTGCCCTATTGGGATCTTTGATCCTGATGAAGTACTTCGAGGCCTGTGGCCTATCTCGTTGGGGCGTGTCGCCTTATTGGGATCTTTGATCCTGATGAAGTACGTCGAGGCCTGTGGCCATCTCGTTGGTGCATCTCGCCTAAGTTGGGATCTTTGATCCTTTCCAACGACGTTTTGAATTTTAATCATTGAATGTCTGCAACTGAAATCTTAAACTTTGACAAATTTTTGTTCTTATTCAATATATAATTGGGTTACAAAACTTGAGGCCACATTAAAACCTTCAAAGTAAAACCCTCCCTAGGGAAAAAACACAAGAAGGAAAAATAGTACCCGTTACGGAAGGTATACATCAAAACCTTGAATACAACATTGACTTAAACATAAATGAGTACACTAGTCTTTAACTATAGTACCTCCTTAGGTTCGCGGCATTGAAGGTCCGCGGCAATTCTCTTCCTTGTAAAGTCTCTAGGGCATATGCACCTTTTCGTGTACTTTGTATAACCCGGTAAAGGCCTTCCAAGTTTGCTGCAAGTTTTCCATCCTTTGCATTCTTTAGGCCAATGCTGGCCCTTCTTAATACAAGATCGTTTACTGCAAACTCACGTTTCACAACCTTGGCATTATACCTTTGTGCAACTCGCTGATATATCGACATTTCAGTCAACTGTGCCAACTCTCGGACTTTATCCACGAGGTCGAGTTCTTCCCTCAGAACTTCTTCATTGTTTTGTGGAGTGTGCATAACTCTCCACGATTATATGTCACTTTGCATTCTTGGAGCTCCCCATGCAAGAATGCGTTGTGCACATCCATTTGCTGCAATTCCTTGTTTCTCGCTACTGCAACTACTAATAACATTTTTCGGACAGTCACCTTTTCTGCTAAAGGAGCAAAGATCTCTGTATAATCTACCCCTTCTACTTGGTGATTTTTTAGGATGATCAACCGAGCTTTAAATCTTTTTATTGTTCCATCAAATTTATGCTTTATCTTGTAAACCCATAGACATCCAAGTGCCTTCTTCCATTGGGGCAAAGATGTTATTGTCCATGTTCTGTTGGACTCGAGATCTTGGATTTCACTATGCTTTGCTTCCTTCCATTTTCTATGCCTCAAAACTTTAACATAAGTGGCAGGTTTATGATCTTGTGTTTTGGCTACAAGAAAAACACGATGTGCCAAAGAAAATTTGTCACAATTTTCCGAGTGTGCTAAGGGATGGGGCGCATACATGAGGGATGTGTTGGAGAGGGTGAACAAGAGAATATGCTCAACTTCAGAATTGTGTTGGTTATATAGCCACACAACTGAGTGGATGGCTGCTTTACTCTATGTCATCTTCCAAGCAGGTCGATCTCATTAGGCGTTTCATGTCTCCTTAGTTGCAGGTACATTAGATTCACATCCAAGTTCTATTATGCATTTGTCCATCTCACCCCTGACATTAGTATTGTGTTTAAGGCTGGTCTCAGATTGATATGTCCATTCACATTCTAAAACGCATCTTAAAACCTATAAATTTTCTTCAAGAGAGTGTCAACGGCAGCTTCATTATAAAAGAACTCATTGTGTACGGAACCATCATTAGTAAACGGATCTTCTGACTCAATAAACTCAACATCTTGAGAAACAAAAAATGTTTTTGTTTCTAATCAAACAACTGTTTTTTTTCCAACAAGTACACACTTTCTATTCTATTGACAAACTTATCTCCTTTCTTTCCTTGGTTATGAGCATAATACTGTGAGCCAAGCACTCTAAGTGTTCCAATGAGGGATTTTTTCCATGCAACACTTCATATGGAGATTTCCCATTTAACATGCTATATGGAGTACAGTTAATAAAATAACCTGCTATCAAAACACATTCTCCCCAAAATTCAATAGGAAGGTTACTTTGAAACCGTAGAGCTCATGTAATATTCAAAATGTGGCGATGTATCCTTTTTTGCCCTTCCATTTTGTTGCAGTGTCCCTATGTAAGATAATTGAAAAATTATTCCAAGATCAAGAAAATAATTCTTCAAACTAAATAATTCTATCTCTTTATCGCTTCTATATTGTCTTTCCACCAAAACAAAGAAATTTAGTAGTGCTCTTGGAGATTCTCTTTTATTAAAAAGTAAATAAATCCAAACGACAAATGAGGAATCAAGGAGTTATATATGCTCCCCACAAATCACAATAATGAACCAGTTCAAAAGCACTACTTGCTTTTTAATCATCCAAAGGGAACTTTTCTCTAGCTTACTTGGCTTTAAGACAAACAGCACAAGCCTTATTCAACGACTTATATTTTTTATTTTCACTAACACAAGTAACTAACGACGTGATTTTCCAAGAAGGGTGCCCCAAACACCTATGCCAAAGTTCTGTGTGGTTCACTCCATCAACTCGAATTGCCTTTGCTCCTTGAACTCCATGAAAGAAATGAGGCTCATTCCTTATCAACATCCTTGTAGTGCAGTTTTGCATAACACAATTTGTTAGTGACTTCTTTAATACAATTAGATGCATCCAATAGTTGTGTCCCCAATATTAGCTGCAGTGCAACTTGGGAACATAGAGGACATTAGTGAGTTTTAGACCCCCATCGAGTACCACCTCTCCTTCTTTGGTTGAAAGAGTGTTCTCACCTTTCGGAAGTCCTACTAGACAACCCTAAATATCACGTATGTCACACATATTCTTCAAATTTCCTGTCATATGGTTTGATGCTCCACTGTCAATTATCCACGGAATGGTGTTCAACATTTCCAGCCAGTAATCTAACAAGCCTGCTCTTGTCTTCCTCAGTGAAATGTGTGCAAGCCAACTGAAAATACTTCCCTACATTATGACCTGCTTTGTTTCAAATTTTGCACATCACATTCTTGTCCTTTTTCACCCCACATCCTTTAACTCTAGCACTAGTATGTACAGTCAGTCCCACATCGGTCCTAATTACTGCTCTCATCCTTTCTTCCCGTGTTAATGTTGAATAAACCCATATTCATAGAGGGCAATGGATCTGTTTCTAGAAGATTGGAACGCACATCCCCATAGGTCATATCATCCAGACCCATGAGAAATTGATGCACTATCTCTTATTCCCTACGTTTATCTAATTTGGAAGCGATGTCGCACTTTCATCCTCCATAGGTACAGAATGGGATCTGTTCATAATTACCTAGTTCATCCTATAGCATTTTCAATTTCCCATAATAAGCCACCACAGTCAAGCCTCCTTATTTGCAATTGGCAAAATCTAACTTCAATTGTTGTATTCTTGGTCAATTTGTGACTGAGTATTGCTCCTTGGTATCTTCCCATGGCTCATTGGCATCTTCTATATAAGAAATTGTAGCAGGCAAGCTAGGTTAAAAGGTGTTTAGGATCCATAAAACCAACATGGATTGCCCTGTCCACCAATCCTCCATCTCTAATCATTCCTTATCGACAAATCCCCATTTTCTTCGAGCACACAGTGAAGGGAAAAATCTACTATACTCCTGTAGTATGTACAACACCTCTTAAAATGATGACAAGTGTCCAATTTTTTTAGAAAATATAAAATTCCTTTTAATCACCACCACTCACCATGTATTGCAGGCCCACTAGTCTTTATCTCCACCACTAATTTATAGAAAAGAGTATTTACTACTGTAGTACTAAAATTTTACTCGCAATGAAGTCCACATGGCAAGTGTCCATTCTTCATAATTCTCCCGACAAAGCTGCACGTGGGTGATTTCATTCCCTGGGTTATCACTCGAGTTGAGTTCATATGGTGAGAGAATTATATTCCCTTGGTCAACAAGCTGCTTTCGATCTTCTGTATACTTCGCGTCATCACGTAGTGAATTTTCACACTCCGATGCCATAAAGACATTTGAGAAAAACAATCTCTGCTTTATTCATTGATCTATGTCGGTATATATATACAAGAGGAGTTTCCTTGAGTCACTCCTAAAATAATATCTCCTAGCTGATTCCTAAATTAACCCAAAGAGCTCCTAAAAATAAGGCTCTACAAATCAGACACATATGTACAATAACAACATAAATCAGAAACATATCTACAATAATAGCACTATCTTATTAGTAACCCTTCGGTGTTATGTGGATTCTTTTCATTACCATATTGCCTTTGTCTTGCTATAACCCTAATTCTGGCAACCATAATTTTTCCCTCCCTTCTTCAATTTCAGTTTTTTTTAATATTTTAAATTTAATTTCTTTATGTTTTATTTTTTCTTATTTTTTCTCTTTAAAATTCATATATATCTCCTAAAACAAGATATGTTTATTTATTTTCTTTTTTTGAAAAAATAAAAATCCCATGTTGACAATTTTTAATCTGATTTTGTTGCATGAGCAGCTATTAAGAAAATCCCATGTTAGTTTTTTAGTACACCACATTAATTGCATATCCTAATTTTTCGTTCTAGTTAATTTTTTTTATCTTTTAAATTCAGTTTTACAGAATATTATAAAAAAGTCAATTAAATCAATAAAACCCTTTTGTTAAATAAATCAGCTTCCATATATCTTTTTATCCAATGGAAAGAACATATCCCATATTTTACTTTTAGTTAGTTCGATTTTATCTTTTAAATTCATTGCTAAGAAAAATTATATAAACAAAAGCAATTAAATAAATAAAATCTTATTGTTAAATAAATCAACTCCCATATTCCAGTTTTGGTTATTGTAATCTTTTAAATTCTTTCTTTTTTTAATGTATAAAAAATCTTTTAAATTCTGTTTTAGGTTTATGTATTAGTTTGTTTTTATATTTTAAATTCAGTTTTTACTTATAAGGAAAATAAGTAAAATATTTTAGTTAAATAAATCAACTCCCATATTTCAATTTTAGTTATTTTAATTGTTCACTCAAAGCTTTTGGGTCCCAACTCTAGTGGTATTGCGTTGCCCGAACCCTAATAAGAATTGTGGTGTTTGTTGTGATCATGGGGATACAAGTGGGGAAAGAGAACTATTTATACCAACAGATTTCTTCAAAATCCTAGTGTCTAGTGCATTTTAAAAAAGAAAGGTATCAGGATTTAAATATCGAATGATAATACATTTCGAATTTAGTATCATGAATTGAGCATACGGCCGCGGTATCTCGATTGTATCCGAGTTGAGGTAGCATGAAGTCATCCGAGTAGAGACTGAGTGGTACACCATCCACACAAGTCTCGAGGCCATAGCCGAAGGAGCTTGAGTTGGCATGAAGGACTTCGACTTGAGACCGGATGATACACCAGCCCCGCAAGTCTCGAGGCCTTGGTTGAAGAGGCTTAAACTATTAATAATGGCTTCGTTACTTCGATGTTCTAATAGAAGGTTCCATCCCATTAATTCTAGTCGGTGGTCATATCATATTAACGACGAACGGTGGTCTTGTTGCCTTTATTTCTTTGAATGAAGTTTCCAGTGATTTAACTCCTCAATTAAGAACAACGATTTCTGTTTAGAGTTTTGAGGCATTGCACTTATGATCCTATTGTCTATTCATAGAGGTTCTTCCTGGAATTCTTTTTCATTTTTCTCTTCCATCTGAGATCACAAACACACTAAATCATAAGAAAGAGAAAAAGAAAGGGTTATCTCATTTAACCTTGCTCCATTGGTGAGTGATTCCTGTTATGTCCGTAATATTCTGGCAGGAAATAGACTACACCTGTCACATCAGTTTTCCTACTACAAATATTGTGGCATTGGCGGGGGATAAGCTGCCTCGGAGGGTAGTGATGAATTTATCATCATGCCAATTAGACTAGACTGTACACCGAGCCATATCTTTTGTCTGGCTTTGTAACTTCAAAGTTTAGCCATAGGGTTTCCTCCTAATAGATCTAGTCTGGACAATGGTCTCGTCTCATAAATGTTTGCCGGTGGTCTAATCGTATTTATTATGTTGAAACACCATTTTGGTCTTCCATTAAAAGCTTACATTACACAATTCCAGATGACCATTTATCACGTGTCCCTCTATATATAACGTTTTTCCTCCCCATTTTTCTCACAAACCTTCCCTATAACTTCAATGTTAATGAAGAATAGAAAAAAGATCTTACCCTTTTTGCTAAAGCCTCAATGGTTGTAGGCTCTTGTTATGTCTGTAATTTTCCGATGGGATATAGGCTGCCTGCCATGCCGGTTTTCCTACGATCACACTAAATGCAGGAAAGGCATGTGAGCACAAAGGGGTGGAAAAACTAGTATATATTGAGGGGCGCGTCTTAAATGCTCATATGAAAATGTGTAACAAAAGCTTTTGGTGGAAGACTAAAACAATGTTTCAACGCAACATTTATGAGACGAGACCACCCTCCAGACTAGAGTTAATGAAAGGAAACCCTACAGCTAAACTTTGAAGTTACGAAGCCAGACAAAACATATGGCACGGTGTACAGTCCAGTCTCAACCCGGATGGACCCCTTCATGTTTATTCAAGCCTCTTCAACCAATGCCTCAAAACATGTGAGGGTGGTGTACCATCCAGTCTCAACTCAGACCTCTTTAGGACTACTCATGCCTCTTTCACCAAGGCCACAAGACTTGAGGGGTTGGTGCACAGTTCGGCCTCAACCCAAAACTTTTCATGTTTATTTAAGCCTCTTCGACTAACGTCTCGGAACTTATGGGGCTAGTGTACAGTCTGATCTCAAATCGGACGTCTCCATGTGTACTCAGCTCAAATGCATTAGGAGCACTGTGGCGATATGCCCATATCACGGCAACAAATCTGCATCGCTCTATCATTCAGCATTTAAACCAAATACTTTCCTATTTTAGAATTTACCTAGACATTAGAGCTTCAAGGATATTTACTTGTATAAATAGCCATCATTGTCTTACTGGTAAGGGCATGCTCACAGTAAAAACCAAAGTTCTTATTAGGGTTTAAGCAATGAAACACTACTGTAGTCAAGGCTTGAGAGCTTTGAGTGAACAATATATATAAAAAACAGTCCTCATGCATTCCTTTTTTATATAAAAAATCATGTTTTTGAGTGATAATATCAATAAAATGATCATGCAAATATGCCACTTCTTTCCATATACTTTATTAAATTCTTTCATCCATCATATCATATTCTTTCATCCACCATATTCTATTTTTTCATTTACTCTTTCTTTTTCCTTCTCATCCATATAAAAAATAAAAATAATAAGAAAAAGCCAGCGATTTCATTTTTCTCTTTTTCTCTTTCATCAAACCTCATCCCAGGATTAATTTTGGCCCCTACAAGGTTTTTATGAGGATGATGTAAATATAAGACCCTAGTATGAAGCAAAAGCAAAAACATAAAAAAATATTAAAAAAAAGGAAAGGAGCATTCTTAAGTAAACTGAGCTGATGAAGGTGTCACGGCCGAAGAAGTTGGGCCTACAGTTACCAAAATCGCAGTAGTTGAAGAACTTGGGTCTATAGTTACCAAAACTGCAACAGTTGAGGAGTGGCTTACCACACGTGGTAAGAATGTGCCTTTGCGGTTTACGGACTAAATAATATATTAGTGAAGAGAGAGAACTAAGGGGTGTGTTGTATGTTGTGTAACTTCTCTCTACGGTTGTTTCCCTTATTCCCTGTAACTTCCATTCAAATTCCCTTCTGTGTAATCTCAGACTCTGTTTGCTATCTTCTAATTCCAGTAATCAAAAAAATCAGTGTTTCCCAAATTTTCTATTGTTTATTGTGCTTAAATTCGGCCAATGGAAAATATATGTGGTATCCATCACATTTGGTGCTTTCATTCTTCTCCAATGGCGAAAAATACACGACTTAAAGAGTTACAAAATGATCTTAAAAAGGCTTTTGAAGCAATTGTGGATCAAGATAAATTGCATCTGCATTTGGGTTCTTGTATGGACAACATTGAGAAACAATTAAGGGTATTCAAGCATCGCTAGATCAACTTTCACTCAACCTTTTGTCTTTGTCGACAACGCCGCCTGTTGGTGCAACGAACTCTTCTTCAGCTGCCACTCATTTGATAGTTCCTCCTATTCAGATGCGAAAAGTCAAGCTTGACTTTCCAAAGTTTGACAGCACTGATCCACTCGATTGGCTCTTTAAGGATGAGCAATTTTTTTCCTATTATCACACTCCAGACGCAAATCGTTTGATAATCGCAGCGGTACATTTTCAAGGGCTGGTTGTACCATGGTTCTAGATTTTAAAACCTGCGAATCAAATTTCGACGTGGTCCTTCACAATTCAATTGTCGCTCAGTTTGGTCCTTCACCATTCGATAGTGCTCGTATGAAATTATTCAAGTTGCACCAAACTTCTTCCATCCCTGATTATTATAATGAATTCATGTTGTTGGCAAATCGGAGTGAAGGGATCACTAAAGAGCCATTGTTGGATTGTTTTATCAGTGGGTTGAAAGATCATATTCGTCGCGAAGTCTTGATGCAATCTCCTACAGATTTACTCAAGGCTGTTTCATTGGCATGTTTATTTGAAGAAAAAAACCACTTTGGGCCTCTCAGTTTCTCATAATAATCCCAATGTCGATAAGTCCAATTTTACTTCGAGCACTTCGACCTTCTCAAATGGGGGCTCGTCATCATCCAGCATTCTTTTGTGCTACCGCCGCTTCTACCTACTCTAGTGGTAAAACCTTCACCTCAAATCCGCCGCATCTCTTCAACTGAGCAACAATTACACAGAGAAAAAGATCTATGTTTTACCTATGACGAAAAGTATACTTAGAATCATCGGTGTCCCAATGAGCAGTTGCTGGTTTTTTAACTTGAAGAAGAAATTCCATCACTGTTGCATGGGGAATCTGTGCTCGGCGATGCCGATTTGCACCATCTTCCTTGCAAGCATTTCGTGGTTCTTCGAGCAAAGCTACTTTGTATTTTCAACGATCTATTGCTGAAAAGCTTGTTCGAATTTTACTTGACATCGGCATATTATTGTGATACACATACCAACTTATTAGTTGGTATATATGTATCAAACCTTGTTATAACATTTATTAGCATGACTATTGTTATGGACCTAGCCTTCAAGAGAGGCACGTGCTAGGCCCACGTGGGTGGCTTAAGCCGTGGGTACCATATCGTGTTAGCCATGACATGGATACCCGACTTAATGCCCGGGGAGTACCACCCCTATGTGGGGTTGGTTACAGATCCGTGTTTGGTTCCACCCCCATGTAACCTTCTCATCTCTCATAATAGTGATGTCCTCTCATTGGATATGTACCATATATATATATTATGCCATGTCATAGAATAATTTTGTTTCTCAATCTTAGGAAGACCTGGAGTATTCCTTCTGCAGAGGAGAAACAGACAACAACACAACATTGTCTGGCTGCACACTTTGCATTTAAAATAAATTGAAAATATTTTTTTAACGTTAAATACTACAAACTTTCCAATGCCAAATTTCCATTCAGGGATTGTTTAACCATTTCCCTTAGGGCAATGGATAGCAAAACCTATTCTATAAAACTCTATAAATAAGCAAGACAAAAAAAAAGTCATTTTACTACTTGATTCAAATATGTCAAGAGAAAAACAGAAATATGAAAAATGTCTAATTTTCTACAAATAAAAATTTGGTGCGTTCCTATGTATGATTTTTGAAAAAGCTTTCCCATTATCAATAGTTATTTTAATTTATGGAGTATATAATTGTCTATTTTTATTATGGACCTAACCTGCAAGAGAGGCATGTGCTATGCCCACATGGGCGGCTCAGGCTGTTGGTATCATGTCGTGTTCACCACGACATGGGCACCCGATTTAAGGCCTAGGAAGCTCCTCCCCCACGTGGGGTCGGTTACAGATTCGTACCTATCGCTGCAATTTACAGGGATATGACAATGGCAGGTTTGACTTTAGTAGCCTAATGAGCTCTATAAATACCTGTGGCCTATCCTCATTTGGTACGTTTTTACTACTACTTGATATCTGAGTTTCCTACACTGTGAGAGCTTACTGGCTTGATCGTCAGAGTGCTTGCAGGTACCCCCCTTACCGCCAGGTGAGTGGCCGGAGGATTCAAACCACCGTGCCAGAGGCCAGATTGGATGTCATGGCCGCCATGCTCAAAGCATGACGGATCATTGGCGCCGTCTGTGGGGAAGAATATTGCTCTTCTCCGATTAATTCATCTTATATCCTCTTTTTTTTGGTTTTCTAGTGTTCGCAGGAAGAAGACTGTCAGAGTCAAGAAACCTTACCTTTTCATTTGATCTAATCGTATCTGCCGATTAACAAGGTGAATTCTGGACAGTTAATCGGTGGAAATCTTATTTCCAACCGATTAACCGGTGGAAATGTGGTTTTCCACCGATTAACTGAACAAATATCAGTTTTCATGGTGTTTCTGTTAGGCTTGCGATCTGATTTTAGCATATTTGCATGATTTCGCTGATTATCTTCTTATGTTTAACTCTGTTGATATTTCTGCACAATTGTTCAAATTCTATGGCAAGAAAATTTGTCACATCTGCTTGAAAGCAGGTAGAAACCTACACTAACATGTGGTTCAATTGTAGCAAGATGGTAAACACAAGAAGGAAGAATCAAGCTGCTAAGGGAACCTATGCTTGCGGTTGAGACCTGCCGGGAGAACAGCCTTCCGCGAATCGACCCTCTCCACACCAGCAGGAGGAAGTTAGAGTTGCTGATCCCGTGATGTTAGAGTAGAGGATTGTCACCATTGAGGACGACATAAACGACCTCAAAGAGATGATCCAGAAGCAAGCTGAAGAAATTGAAAAATGCATAAGGAATGTACGGCTTGGCAAAAACAACAGCTGGAATTCCAAGCAATACTGGTGAACCTTGGCCTGGGACAAGTCCCTCCACGACATGAGAACCAGCGAGATGGACAGAATAGGAAAGATGAAAAACAAGTCTCTATGGTAGGATCACAAATCCCGCTATCTCAACCCGCCAACCTCCCGCCTCGCTTCCCCGAGATTGACCAAGGGGAGCGGGTTGCAGAAAATGATATTAAGATTGATGGATGTCACAACCCCTTCGTTTCAGCAATAATGAACATTGAAATGCCGATGAACTTCAAATTTGCTGTGCAAATTGATCCTTACGACGGGACCATTGACCCCCAAGACCATATCGAGATCTTCTAGCAAACTATGGTCTTCCAAGGAGCCAAAGAGCGTGTGATATGCCGGGCTTTCTCGCTGACATTGAAGGCTGCCGCGCGAAGATGGTTCTCGTCGCTACTAGCAGGATCTATCGCGGGATGGAAGGCACTTAAAGACAGATTTATCTCTAACTTTACGAGCAGCAAACAACAATTCAAAACAGAACACCAATAAAGCAGAAGCCTGACGAACCACTAAGGGACTATATCATCCGCTTTAATGCAGAGTCCCTAGAGGTACGTGATTTCGCACCTAATATGATGTTGTATTTTCTTAGACGGGGCCTGAAGCCGGGAGGATTCGCCAAGGATCTGGCAGGCGAAAAGCCCAAAAGCATGGAAGAGTTAAAGTAGCAAGCTGAGAAGTGGATCCAAATTGAAGAATGGATCCGAAACAACAAAGTTGACAATCAAGCCGCGAAGCAAGAAAAAGATAAAAAAGAAAAGCAAAAGGCGACTTACGGGGGAAAGTCCAGGGACAATGAGAACACCTATGACCGAAGCAGTAGACCGCCCAGGGGAGCTTACTCTAACTATGCACCCCTTACTATGCTACCCTCACGGGTATATAAGGAAATCATGTACTGGGAGCTCCAAGATAGACCCCCGCCATTAAGGTCGCAGTCAAAGAACAAGGATAAATTTTGTTTGTATCATAAAGATCACGACCACTATACCAACGACTGCATCCACCTTAAAGACGCTATAGAAAAGCTAATAAGACAAGGAAAACTGAAGCATTTCATTCAGAAGAATGATGAGGGAACATCCCGGGGTAGGAGCCCGTCACCTTCCATAAGGCGTGGTTCTGGTCCCGGGAACAGGGATTCAGATCAGGGGCGAGATTAAAGGTGACAATCGAGGTCCCGTAGCCCTAGGCAACATGACAACCCGGCCTCAAAAGGCGTCATTAATGTGATCGCTGGGGGTTTAGACTATGCAGAGCCATCAGAGTCGTCCAGAAAGAGAACCCAGGATGAAAGGGATTACTTCATGTTGTCAAAGCAATGAGGAGAATGACGCTGGCATTCTCAAAAGACGATTTACCGATAGACGGAACAGGATTAAACTGCCCTCTAATCATCACGGCTAGAATGGCGGGATATGAAGTGAAGAGGCTATTTGTGGATCAAGGGAGCTCGGTAGACATCATGTTCTGGGACGTTTTCCAGAAGCTGGGCTTGACTGAAAAAGACTTGATCCCACATAAAGGAAACTTAATAGGATTTACGGGGGATAATATCTCCCCTAAGGGTTATGTCAAGATGAAGGTCACTTTTTCAGGCAGAGGTGGAAGCCAATCAGTGGAGGTAAAATTTCTAGTTGTTGACTCTCCATCGGCTTACAATGCAATCCTTGGTACGCCGACTTTAAATACACTAGGAGCGGTGGTCTCAACCCTGCACATGGAAATGAAGTTCCCGAGAGACAAGGACGGCATTATCACAATGTGAGGTAAAGGCCTGGAATTGCAACTTTACTACCTTGAGAGCCTCAAGATATCAAAGGAAGCTCCAGCACAAGAAATATAAGAACAAAAAGACGATGCCAAAAAGGAAGCAAAAGGGAAGCAAAAGTTCGTTAGACAAGATGTCACGGTAATGTTGGAGGACCTTGATCCTAGAGCAGAGCTACAACATCAACAACTAGAGCCAAAAGGCGACTCAGTCGAGATACAAGTCGGCAACAAGCCTGAACAGGTAGTTAAAATCGGGAAAAATTTACCTGCTAACATTATGAAAAATATGATAAAAGAATTGCAGGATAATAAAGATATTTTTGCATGGGTTGCCTCGGATATGTCGGGCGTAGAACCCAAATTTTGCTACCACCGACTTGCAATATGGGAAGGGTCGAGACCAATAGCCCAAAAGCAAAGGAGAATGGGTCAAGAAAGAGCAACGGCCATTGAAGCGCAAGTCAACGAGTTGCTAGACGCGGGATTCATCCGTGAGGTACAGTACTCGGATTGGCTATCCAATGTCGTGATGGTCAAGAAGGTAAACGGCAAATGGAGGATGTGCACCGACTACACAGACCTGAACAAGGCTTGTCTGAAGGATCCATTTCTATTACCCTGCATTGATAAATTGGTAGATAATTCTGCGGGCTATCAATATCTCTCATTTCTATATGCCTATTCTGGGTATAATCAAATACCCATGAACCCTGATGATCAGGATAAAACATCTTTTATTACTGATCTTGGGGTATTTTGCTACAATGTTATGCCTTTTGGTTTAAAGAATGCAGGGGCGGCATACCAGCAGATGATGGATAAAGTCATTTCCGAGATGAGGGGCAGGGAAGTTGAGGTGAACATTGACGATATGATTGTCAAGACCAAAGATGGCGAAGACCCATCCAAGGACCTGGAGTCCGTCTTTCAATAGCTACAATGATATAACTTACGACTTAATCCCCTAAAATGTACATTTGGTGTGGAAGCAGGAAAGTTTCTGGGCTTCATGCTCACAAGTCGCGGCATAGAGGCAAATCCAAACAAATGTAGGGCAATCCTCGACGTGACAAGCCCAAGGTCGGTGAAAGATGTACAGTAGCTCACCGGGAGGATTGCAGCTTTATTGCGCTTTCTCCCGGAGTCAGCGAAACGTTGCCTCCCAATGTTCAAAATCCTCAAGAAACATGACTCTTTCAATTGGACTCAAGAGTGCGAAGACGCTATCCAAGAACTCAAAGCTTCCCTAGCGTCCCCGCCCATCTTAACAAAGCTAATTACAGGCGATACATTGGTACTCTATCTCGCGGTAGCAGACGAAGCCGTAAGTGTTGTGTTGATCTGAGAGGAGGGTAAAGATCAATTTCCCATTTACATTGTTTCCAGGGCTTTGCAAGGTGCTGAGGTAAACTATCAACGACTTAAAAAAGTAGCTTTTGCGCTGTTGATAGCCTCTAGGAAGTTGCGCCTGTATTTCTAGTGCTATCCAATTGTGGTCAGAACTAACCAACCAATACGGCAGATTTTGCATAAGTCGGACTTGGCGGGAAGGATGATGTCATGGGCCATTGAACTAACCCAATATGACATATCATACGAACCGCGACTTGCAATCAAGGCACAAGTCCTGGCTGACTTTCTGGCAGAAATGACTCATCCCGGGGAGTGGATGATATATGTTGATGGCTCGTCAAACACTAAAGGAAGTGGTGTTGGGGTGATCCTTGAAAACTCGGACGTCTTAGCAATTGAGTATTCTTTAAAATTTGAATTCCCGACATCAAACAATCAGGCTGAGGATGAAGCTTGCCTTGCTGGAATTCGGATGGCCAAAGAGCTGGGGGCAAATGCTGTCACCATCTGCTCAGACTCGAGGCTGGTGGTTTCTTAGATTAAGGGGGAATACCAGGAAAAGAAACCTATAATGCAGAAGTATCTCGCCAAAGTACGAGATGCTTTGATGGGGCTATCCACGTTCGAGATCAGACATATCCCGAGAGAAGAAAATGTATGTGCAGACGTTCCCTCGAAGCTCGCCAGGACAAAGAAGGCCTCAAACTATCATTCAGTGGTAGAGGAGGTAATTCCCTATCCCAGTCTAACTCTGCAGGTACAAGAAGCTGACTAGAGGACGCCTCTAATCGACTATATCAAAAAAGGAATCACGCCAGAGGATGACAGAGTCAAAAAAGATAATAAAAAAGGCAACGAGATTCGCAGTAATCGAAGGCCACTTATTCAGGAAGGGGATCTCAACCCCTCTCCTGAAATGTATCGGTCTAGAAGAATTCTGGTATGTGCTGTCCGAGATACATGAAGGAAGTTGCTGACATCATCTCGGGGCCAAATCTTTGGCCAGAAAAGCATTGAGGGCGGGATATTTTTGGCCAACAATGCAAGAAGACGTAACTAATCACGTTAAAAAATGTGAACAGTGTCAGCGACATTCTAATATCCCTCACATCCCGTTCAAAGAGCTGCACACTCTCTCCGCGCCATGGCCATTTAACACATGGGGAATGGACATCATGTGACCCTTCCATAAAGCCCCGGGACAATTGAAGCACTTGGTTGTGGCAGTGGATTACTTCACCAAGTGGGTCGAAGCAGAACCGCTAGCCACCATTACTTCAGCAAGAGTACAAGCCTTCACATTTAAAACGATTATATGTCACTTTGGAATCTCGGCCGAGATTATCACATAAAACTACCACCTGGTTTTTCTGTTCAACGGCCAGGAGTGTTGTGCAGGCTTAACGAATCCCTTTATGAATTGAAACAAGCATGTGGTTTTTTGTTCTCCAAGTTTTCCAATGCCCTCAAATGCTATGGTTTTGCACAACCTCTTTATGATTACTCTTTGTTTGCACCGCATAAATTAAAACCGCAGCGTGTCGTGTTAGTCTATGTTGATGACCTGATTGTTTGCGTGAACAATCATGAAGCTATCCACAATTTTAAGACCTACTTGCTCACTTGTTTTTGACATGAAAGATCTAGGAGCTTTCGAGTTCTACATGGAGTTGAGGTAGCTAGTTCCTCAACTGGTATTTTCCTTTTCCATTGAAAATATGCATTGAATATAATTGCTAAATGTGCTTTTCTTGGAACTAAACCAGCCAACAGACCACTAGAATAGAATCATCACTTGGCATTTGCTTATGGTTCACTTCTTGACCAACCAGAGCAGTATAGACGATTGGTAGGACGACTTTTATATCTTGACTTTATAAGGCCAGAACTCTAATATTGTGTGCACACTCTTTCTCAATTTATGTGGAAGCCAAGGCATGAGCATTGGGAGGCTAAGTTGTGAGTTGTTTGATATTTGAAAAAGGCAGTCTAGGACAAGGTATTCTTTAGCATAGAGATAGAGACTTAAAGATGTAGGACTGGTGTGACTCTAACTGGGCTACCTACCGTCTAACTCAACAATCTCTCACAGGGTGGTTTTTCATCTGCTGAAGCCGAACACGGTTCATGGGCAACCATTACATGTGAGCTAAAATGGTTAAAAGATATTTTATCTTTCCTCGGTGTCTCATTCTCATCCTCAACCAATGTAGTCAAGCAGCCTTCCATATTGCCAAAAAATCCAGTTTTTCATCAACGGATTGGACTAAACACATCGAGGTAGATTGTTTGTAAATATGTTTTTTTTTGTAGAACCTTATTTTTAGGAGCTGATTTGTTGGCACAGATTTGCATAGTACTGATTTGGGTTAATTAAGGAATCAGTTAGGAGATAATTTAGGAGCCAACTCATGGAAACTCCTATTGTATATACACTAACACACAATCAATGAATAAAGCAGAGGTTGTTTTTCTCAAATTTCTTTAGATATAAAAGTAAAACTATTAGAGAATTTAAAAGATAACAAAAAAACTAAAACGGAAATAGAATTTAAAAGATTAAAAACCTAAAACTAATATGTATTCGCAGGATTTTTAAAATATAAAAAAGTAGATATGCTACCATGTTGTTTGAGTGACAAATTACAAAGCATAAAAGAGGAATGAAAAACAATTTGAAGATCATAAAAGAGATTTACTCTTAGAATTATATATGTTCATTTTCATCAAATATAAAGAGGTTCTCGGTCCCAATCATGTAGTTCAGTTGGTAAGCGCGTGTGTGGGTACGGGGTTCGAATCTCGGTTGTACTACTTTCTTATGAACCAAAAAAATAGGTTCTCGTCATCATTGGCTCATTCATTACTTCTACGAGCGCAATAATAATAGAGCCTTTAACGGTGCGGGATTTTATTTTTTTATTTTATTTTTTAAAAAAAGAGAAAAACTGAACAAATATGTTTTAGAAGATAATAATTTATTTTAAAAAATAACAGATGTTACGTGTGTTTTAGTTATTTTTCAGATAAAAAAATTGTTAAAAGAATAAAATTAAAAAAAAATCTGTTTTAAGTGATAACAGTGTTTTGTTAAAAAATTTAAAATAGTAAAAAACTGAACCAATATGTATGTTTTTTTTCTTAGGAAAGTAGCGCACACATGTCCCCATGCAAGCACCAACTGAACTAGTGACGAACAAATATGTATATTGAGATAATAATTTATTTTTCAAATTAAAATTTATAGAAAGAACAAATCTGTTTTAGGAGAAAAAATTTGAATTTAAAATACAAAAAACAAAGTCTAAAACTGAAACAAATTAAATTTAAAAGATAAAAAAAAAAAAAAAAAACTTAAACTGAGAAAGAGAGGGAAAAATTAGAATTGTCAATCAAAATTAGGGTTAAAGCAAGACTCTATTACTTTTATATAGTATAGACAGATAAATAAATATATATAAAGAGGGTGAGTAGAAGAATCTTATTTCATAATCCAACCTTAATAAATCTCCATTTCGGAGTTTTATCAAAATTATTGAACTCTTCAATTTCTGCTTAAACAAATTGAAGAAGGGCAAAAAAACCTAAAGCCACACAGAAGGACAAGGTCATTCATAATCTAACTCATCTTAGGGTCCATCGAAACCCCCTGTCTGCAAACTCGGTCTAATATATCACTGTAGAGCACCTTGATGAGCTTGCTCCTAAAAGTCCCAGCCAATACCACATTTTCCATTTTTAACCCAATTACAATTTTAAGCAAAAACCCAAATTCTCATCGATTGGTGCGAATTTTTTAATTTTTTTCCTAAGAAGAAAAAGGATGATATGGAATGCAATGACTTGTTTATAGAGTTTCAATTCAAAATCAGGGTATTCACTACTCATTGTTCACCATTATATGATTGGGTTGACATAGAAAATAGTGCTACTCGTTGTCATTTCGATGGATTCCCTCTTTGAGTTGTTGAGTTGTTGAGGGGAGATCTATGTCCTAAATTGCTTTTACAACAAGTAGTACAAAATGGTGGTAAAGAAAAAACAGCGGATAGAGTGTCGTCTGTGAGGAGAAATTGTGGGATTCAGCGGGGAGGAATCTAGGTTGAGAGTTAGGAGTGTTGGTTCTTTTGCCTAATTGATTTAGAGTAAGCACCTCCGTGCTTTTGATGCATTCCCCTGAGTGGTTGGTCGATGATAGGGATAAGTTCAGAAAGCGCACAGTTGAGGGAGGAGTCACAGGTTGAGGTGAAAGTGTTAACTTCTAATTTTGATGGATGGAGTTTTGATTTTGGAGTCTAGTGTCATTCAAAATGGAGGATTTCATGATTTAAATATGCCTAACTGTGTAACTAATGAAGAGGATTTTGGAAACTTGGATGGATCTGATTTTGAAGATAACGACTTGGGATTCACTGCAAGAGGAAGAGAGAGTCTGGGTTGAATTTGCTGAGTTAGGTTACTGGTGTTGCAAAGAATCCATTTGACCCTACAGTTAGTTCTATTCCTGCATCATCCAATCAACACATCTGGAAGCAACACATCTGGAAGCAGGTTTTGTCCTTTCGAGAGGCTTTCTTTCATAAAAGAGGTTTAGAGTCAAGCCCGAAACAACAAAGTTTACAGGTAATGTGAACAAAAATTAAAATGAAATATCGAGTAAAATTAACTTCGGTAAATGTGGTTATTGCTGCCACATTCTTGGACTTTAATGAATTAAAGTACACCAACCTCATAAAATTTAATGTGCTTATTGCTTTTCTCATCGTTTGAATATTTTATAGTCATTGAGAGTTATTTGTGAAATATGAGACTGAGAAATGTGAAATGAGAGAATGCATAGAGAATGTAATTCTTGGTGTGTTTTTTCGTGTATAAACCGTACATAGGAATATCTATTTATACAAGGAGGAATCCTAATCAAATCGAAATCCTAATCAAAATATCATCCTAGAATAATTTCTAATATCTCAAAAATCACTCTTAAAATGAATACAATCTCAAAGATACGTTATCAAAATATAACTTAAGTTTGGAAACTAACTTTTCGAAGCGTAATAGTGTTAACAAAAAATTAACGGGAGAGCCATGCTTTTAGCGGAGACAACGGGAGAGCCAAGTTCTTAGCGGAGATACCAAAGCGGAATTCTAGTGGCACATGTTAGGTTCTTAGCCGAGATACCGCAGCGAAATTTCCAGTGATGTGAAATAAGAGACTGCTACTATGAAATGAAGAGTGTAAATTACAAGAAGGAGTCTACACAAATAAAAAAAATTAATCTTAATCAAATAAAAATCTAATCCAAGAATAATTTTTAATATCTCTAAAATCATTCCAAAAATTTGTACAACTAGAGATATGATTGTATTAATTACAACTGATTTTATTATATCAAAATATATATTTGTTGTTGTGTGCTTCTTTTGGTCAATGCATGCTTAATTTTTGTATTCTTGTCATTTAACTTTTTAATCTTTTATTTTGTTTCATTTTCATATGTGATGCAATTCTATTGACCTTATTTCATTTTCTTCTATATAATTGCATAATATACAAGATAGAGGTTTTTAGAGTTTTTAATTTTAAAAAGTTGCATATTTTGTAAAATTGATAAAATTAAGTTTCTTCTAATTAAATGATGATAGTAATGCGAAAATTTTAACTATTCAAAGAGCTCACTCACAAATTGAGTTTGCAATTATTTTGCGTTCGGTGAGTCCCAATATGATGGGCTTGACTAGACAAAAAGCTGAAAAGTGAAGTTGCATATATAATGAGTTTGTGAATTTCAAACTGGATTTGAGACTTCACTTTATTTAGCTTTTTAGAAGTTTTAAAATTTTCACTTTCATGCTAGACGGAGAGAGGAGATATGAATCCTACAATTTTTCAAATATAGTTTGCAATATACTACCTTTGTTTCAAATTATAAGCCCTTCACCACATATTCTCAATCATGCATATTAAAGAAGCAATCGGTAAGTTGGTTTTAGTAGTATTAAATAGTACACAATTCTAACTCTACCCTAATTAGAGTCAAACTCTATTATTTCTAATTAATGATGTTGTTTTAAAATTATTAAAGAAGTAATTGTGTAATTAAAAAATAATGATAAATATACCTAATTCTTTGTACAAGTTCTTATATTTTGAAACACCTAAAATGTCATATAGGGGCCTATATTCAGAAACAGAGGTAACAACATCAAATTGAATACACATATTCCAAAGTGAAATCTCAAATTTCATTGGAGACTTTTGAAAAGCTAAAAAGGTGAATGTTGAATCGAGCTGTTGTGTCAACATTTATGCATTTCTTTTGGAAAGTATAAAAAATTTTCATAGGAGGGACGATCCACATCGGGAGGTCCCGTGTTCGAATCCTACCTATGCCAAATTCCCGGGGGCTAGTGCCAGGTACACAGCGCGAACGAGATTAGTGTCATCCTAAGGGTGAGCAACCCGTGGTTATACGAAAAATACAACACAATTGACTTTTACAAACATGACCTTTGTACAACACATGCAAAAAATATTGCAAATACAAAAAGATAAATTTTTTTAACAATTTGACAACATTTTCAATGGTTGCTAAAACTTTTTTACAACATGCTCTATGTACAACATTTTCGCAAAATGATGCAAATGTGCAAAGACAACTTTTAAAAAAATGTTTCTTTTGTGCATTTTCACCATTTTTAAAGATTTGACAATATTTTTTTAGCAATTTAGATACATATTTACAAATGTTGCTAAAAGTCAACTATATTAATTTTTGAGCCTTTTTGGGAGGGTATATCCCAAATTGCTTGTTAAATTATGAGGGATGAGATCATATATTATTAGTTTATTAATTAGTATATAGTTACCACCTATTGCCAAGTTCTTGATACATGTTGCATACTTTATGGGTAAAAAAGCTCTTCTCTTTTTATTAGGTGATTACTAAGATCCTTAACCTTTTTAGAAAATGATGTCATTTATATATATGATAAATGATAAACTACTAAAACAAATTTCGATTGTACTTGTGATGTCATTAAAACCATCAACCTTCTATCATTTTACAGAATAGGAAGATGCATCCTTGCCTCTATGAGTACCACCCTAGGACAACTTACAATCTTAGACAAAGGTTGAAATGTAACAAGAGATCGCGAAGGTTGAAAAGAACACTAAATTCTCCTACCAAAGGTCGGGTTGGGAAACAGTTATTTGATTACTTGAATTCAACACCAAAATTAGGCATCCCCGTGGGACCAAATCATCAAGCTGAAGTACCAAAATGGACTGGCATGACTTCGGAAAGTGATTCCAAGTGGCTAGGGACCCGTGTATGGCCATTATCAGAAAAAGTGAATCCTAGACTTCTAATTGAAAGGACCCCATAGGAAAGGGAAGACAAGATTCATGTGGGTATGCGATACCAGGTTCGGTTAAGTGTGTAAGGTTTCACATTTATGAAAAAATGGCTAAAGTTAAGTTGGAACTTGGTGTGGCTTTCAAAGAATGGAACTTTGATAATGTGAGTGAAGATGTAAGGCGTTTGTGGACAGTGAATGATGAGAAAAAATTCAATGATGCCATACTATCGATTTCTCCATCATCTAACAAGTATTATTGGGATTATATTTTTAAAGCATTTCCTGAGAAAAACCTAAAAGAATTGATTAGCTACTATTTTAATGTCTTTACTTTGCAACAAAGAGGATACCAAAATAGACATACTCCTAATCACATTGACAGTGATGATGATGCTTCAGAATTTGTTCCTCTTAGGACTTGTTTTGGTCAAGGCAGAAGGAAATCACGTGGCCCGTTATCTACCCCCCAAAAGTCACAAACTAAGGGAAAATAGTAGGTGAATTTTGTGAAAATTGGAGCTTCACTGACAAGGGAAATTTTGATAAATGTGCATCTTCACGGACAAAATTTAAAAAGGGTTCTTTCTTTGCTTGTTTAGAATACAATTCATCTTTCCTTTTAAGGAGTACAAAACTGAAACTTAAAGGTTTCGTTAGTGTTAAGTTAATTCTGGAGAAATGGTGTCTTTGGAGGTTGAAGCAGAAATCTTTTTATTAACTTAAAAGTTGGGTTCAATTTGGCATATAGTAGAGTTGCATCTTTTTCATTTTACTTGGTTTTAAATGCAAAGGTTTACTCAAAATAAAAACCTTAGAAAAATAGATAGACATTATAGTGTAGAAGTTCATTTTCAAGTACATCAAAGTGAACTTCAAATGGTAACTTTTCATTATATTTTGATGTTTCTTTGTTCTAAAGTGTGATAGAAATTGTTTTGACTCAATTTCAGTTTGGTTTATTGATGTTTTTATGCTAAATAATTGTTTGTTTCATTCATGCTTTGAAAAATGTATATCATTTTAAAACTTTTATCGGTATATTATATGGATTTATGAAACATGCATTATTTTGTTTCATAGTTATTAATAGAAAGAAAGAGGGGTGTGATAAATCTTGGAACACATGGTTAATGTAGACACATAGTTGTGTCAAGTTTTGGAGTCTTGATTATTGTGTTCTAATTTCTCAACCATAGCAACCATGATAGTGTCGCAAAACCCTTTTCTTCTTATAGACCCTAAAGTCCTTCATTCTCAAACATTTTCTATGACTTCCATGTAAGAAATGTCTCATGTGGTGTGGAAAATAAATATGATTTAGTAATTTGAATGGTTGACATGACGTGAGAATTTGAGTGAAAAAGTGGGGCATTAATTTTAATAGTTTATTAAATAGACATCACTCTTGAGAAAGTGTCTTATAACTTTTAATTGATTAATGGGAGCAATTACAAATAGGAGAACCAATGACAAGGAACTTGTCTCTATCTATGTCTATGAAAGTTGTCTCTTTGTCACCATCAATTAAGAGACGCAATGAACAGTTTTGACAAAAGATAGTCAAAATTTCTTGATTGTTACAAGTTATAACAAGATTCAGCATAGCATAGAAAAAAAGTTAGCGCTTCTATCCAATCTTGTTCATGGAGACTATGAGTTCTCAAGATTTGATTTTTGTTCTTTATTCATTAACCTTGAAAGAGTTTAATGAAACAAAAATTTAAGATAAAATCGGAGTGTGTGTTTGGTAATTTATAATTTTCCATTAATAACTTATCCATCTACAAAAGGTGCCCTTTGAATTTAGATCTCGTATGCTTTAAAGAATTCAAGTGTTAATGTTTCGCTTGATATACTTACCAACGATATTTGGCATGATATAATTTCTTAAATTTAAGTTATAATTCTTCTTTGTTTCTCTTTAATGATGGGCATAACAATTGTTTGAATTTAAAAATTTTAAAATTATATATAACTATTTTTGTAGTTATCGCAACGGTTTTCAATAGTACATTTAAGAGTCATATAGAAAACTTGTCCCCCACATACAATCCATAGGGCATTTTAGCCTTTGACTTAGGAGAATAGGCAATTTAGTTCGTGACTTTGTCTATCTTTTGTATGGTTTTTTAGTCCTCTGACTTATGACAGTATGGCTTCAAGATCCACGAATTCCAATCCCAGAATTAAAAATATGATTATTGTCATTATGGAAACAACATATGCATTATTCCATTAATTTCATTTTGGGGTTGAAATTAGTGGATCGGGATGCTTTAATCGAGTAATTGGTCTTAATTAATCAATTAATGAGACTCACATGGAACTTAACATGCCACACTTTCTATTATAACAACTAGCTAACATTGGGGATTAAAACACCCTACCAAAGTTAGGGACTAAATTGTCTATTCTCCTAAGTTAGGGACTAAAGTGCCCTATGAATTGTAAGTCAAGGACTATTTAAGATATTTATTCGTACATTTAACTATTTGGTTCAATGATTAAATCTTTTAAGGGTCGGTTTTGTTGAGCACAATTTGAACATGGGACGCTTTGGATGAAGAAAACCACTCTTAACAACCACTTCAATGTTGCAATGTTACTGAAATGTATGTTCTTGTACTTTAATGACAAAATATTATTGTTTTATAATTATCTTTTGTATTTGTTCGTAAGATTTATATTTGAGTTAATGTAAAGAAAGATTTGTTAATCACCAAGTGATCAAATTTTTAGGTTTAAATTCCAAATTGTACAGTCAAAATTCAATTATCCATAATTTTTATACTGAATTGGTTTATGAATATATTAAAATTCATCATCATATGACAGTTAAGGATCACCCTTGTTCTTATAATTGATAAACATAAATGTTTTTGTTCAAAATGCCCTATTAGTCATTAGTCATATTTCTTTTCTTTTTTTTTATATTAAACGGGGGACTAAGGCCCTAGAAGAATCACAAGGAGGTCATGCTCAGAAACGCAATGCCATAGGCATCCTCTCCTGACGGAGGGACTAAATAAGGAGGGGGATCATCAAAACCATGCTATCAAAATCATTTAAATTAGCTAGTCTTGCAAGCATATGAGCGCATTGATAAGTGCCTTTTGTAAGTAAAATTCATCACAAATCAAAGCACTTTTGGGATGTAAAAGCATATTTTAAGGAAGAAAAACCCCTCAAAGTAGAATTATTGCAATTAGAAGTATTATATATGTATATATTAGAAATTATGTGAATTTTTTTATCATTTTATATGTTATTTGAAGGTAAGAAGAATATTGAGAAAGAGGAAGAAATGAAGAATTGGCTAAGTCTTGGAGGTGAAAACAAGGAAGAAAAGTCACCTTATTTTCACTGTAGCAAAAATAGGTCAGAATCAGGACGAAATTCAAGACAAATTCACTGCAGCGATAAGGGATTTGCTGTAGCGAAAATACCATGGCTGGGAAGAAATTCAAGACAGATTCGCTATAGCGAAAATACCATGGCTGGGGAGAAATTCAAGACAAATTCGCTGCAGAGAAAAGGGATTCGTTGTATCGAAAATACCATGGCTGGGAGTTGGAACTGCTTTTTATTCATTGCAACGAAGGAAAATTTGCTATAGAGAATATCGCTCCTTTCTGAGGAGTTTTGCCACCTTAATTTCACTGCACCGAAAAGCATTTCAACGTAGCCAAAAAGCCTTTTCTTCGGCTTCAAGCCATTGCTAATATTCTAGGATATGCCTTCTTCTAAATATTTCTAGGCACGAACAATACCTTTCCAAACGCAAGAAGAGGGACCCGAGCGTTGGAAGGAAGTGTGCAATACTTGACATGTAGGACACAGGCCTAAAGCGAGTTCATATTTGTCAAAAGTCGCCATCTTAGTTTAACAAGGAAAGCCATATTTTTATCACGGGCACAACGAAAACCCAAACCTCCGCAATGCTTTGGAGTAAAAATATGTTCCCAAGAAACCACGTGACATTTATTCTTCTCCACAAAGGATCCCCAAATGAAATTCCAGCATAATCTATCCAACTCTTCACAAATAGAAATCGACAAGAGTTGAGATTACACTACATAAGTTGGGATACTCATCATAGAAGATTGAGCCAAGGTAATTCTGCTCGCCATTGATAAGGACTTCGCCTTCCAACCAAAAAGTTTCATCCTTACTCGACAGACAATAGAAGAAAACAAAAAAGCTTGCACTCTAGATGAATGTATCGGCATTCCCAAATATGAACCAATATCCTTGGTAATGGAGAAGCCAAGCAAATAGCTGAGACTCGTAGCAAGCGAGGAGTGAACATTCTTACAAAAGAACATGTAGATTTAACAAGACTAACATCCTCGCCAGATGCATCACAAAAGGTCTGAATAGCTGATTTAATCAAATTTACCTGGGACATCGTTTCCTATGCCACTAAAATGATATCATCCGAAAGGAAGAACATATGAGAAATGTAAGGCACATCATGTCGCATTCTAAATAGTTGTATATCAAGGAGGTAACATTATCATGATGTTATTAATTGAATTCAAACTCAATTATCGATAAGCCAAATGTTGTTGTCCTTGTCGAAGGAATTTAATTAAACTCTTTGATGGGGGCAACTGTTATGAACCAGAATCATGGTATTGTGGTTATCTCTAGCCATGCCGGAACAGGGATCCCAAAGGAATCCTGGCCACATCAAGGGACACCTTGGGATACAGGGTCGAGGAATTATGGATTGGGCCTAGGCACCAAATCCAGGTCGAGCAAGATCCAAACTCAGATCCTACACTCCTGTATAAAAACCATCGTAAATGCACCTGGCAAGGTACCTAATTATCTTATCAGCTCATACGCCCTAATTCACCCACTGACTGGAGCGTCGGAGTCCTTGCAGGTGCACCGCCGCCGCCATTGGAATCCAAGCTCAAGTGTCGTCCTCAATTTTCACTCTTCAAAAGAAAGATCACCTTGCTTGTCTAGAATCTCCGCTAGGTTAGATCAAAACAGAAAGAAAGAAAAATAAGGATATATTATAATCTACTATTTATTTAGTTAAATTATAGGAAATAATTAATGAATTATTCATAATAAATTTATGAAGATAAAACTGATTATTATAAATGATTATTAATTTGTAATTAATCTATTAATATATTTAAAATATTATATGAAAAAGTTTATTTTGAATTTCAAATTTTTTTTGGGAAGGGTTTTTAGGTGTGCATATCACCGAATTTAATTAGAATATATAAATACTTATATCTTTTTCTATTTCTTTTTTTTTCAACCTTCCTTCTTCTTGTCCAAGTCATGTACCTTACATGGTGAGTGCATGGGGAGATGCGTGTGTGCGTACGGGGTTTGATCCCCGGTTGTACTACTTTCCTATAAAACCAGAAAAGCCTTACTCCTTCTTCTTCTGTTGTGGTAAGGAAGAGATCGAGCTAAAATAGGGTTGAGAAAGAGTAGAGATTGGGCCAAAAGAGGGTTTGAAATGTGATATTGTTTGGTTGAAAAAAATATGAAGAAAAAAATTGATTAATTTAAATGCGAAAAGAGATAAATATAAAAAGATAAAATACTCAAATAAATGCTCAAATTACTCCCTCTATTTACAAATATAACCACTTTTTGTTAGATTTTATAAAAATTAATTGTTCTTCTTAATCCATGTAAAATCCCCTAAGGTGACTAATATTTCAGAATGGAGGGAGTAATAGCTTATTAGATTGTGAAATGTGTAAAAAGTGAGGCGAGGTTGGGAGGGGAAGAGGGGCGGTTTTGGGCCCATGCAAGGTGCCTAACCGTAGAGGGCCCCCAAAATATGGGGCCCCAAATATTAAATGATGTATCTTATAGGCCTCAAATATTAAATGATGCAATTTATAATTAGTTATAAAGTAGAGTAAATGGTAAAGGGTTTTGACTTTTAACATCACCTCTTGGGTTTGAGTCCTAGAATTAGAGTTTTATTTTTCTCTTTTTTTCTGACTTACCGGTAAAATTCGCACTCGCACGCGTTAATATTTTTCTGGTTTTGATGACTTGATGTGATTCTGTTTTATTACTTCCTCATTTATTCGATTCCTCAACCCTCATTTAATATTGTTTTTTTTTTTTGAAATTTTAGTTATCTGATTAGTGATTATTTGGTGTAATCTATTGTTTTAATATTTTGCAGCATTCAATTTTCAGTAATGACGATTTTTTTGGCAAATTAGTGATTGGGGATTTTTCTAGCAAATTTTGAGTGATTTGTTATATACTTTTTAATGTTTTAATTTATTTTAGAATGTAACTTAACCAGAAATAAATAGAGGGCCCCGTTTTTAAAAAAATGGAATAATAAATAGGGTCCCCAAAACCTTTGCTCCGCCCCTGGGGAACCCCGGATGTTGGGGTGCGATGTGGACCTAGCGTGGTGTGAGATGTGCTGATTTTCTCGTGTTGCATGAGTAGAGCTATTGCAGAACCACACTCTTAGGGCTTGTTTGAAACAGTTTTGGTTTTTAGTTTACAGAAACCATTTTTAAAAAAAGTGAGAGGAATTTTCAATACAATTTGTGTGTAAATTTAGAAAACTGAAAACCAAAACATGTTTTAGATGTTTTCATATTTCAGTTTTTAAATACTGAAAAACAAAAATTGTTCCCGAAAACTGATTTTGAAAACTCGACTGACAAACGGGTGTTTTAGTTTTCTGTTTTTAAAAACAGAAAAATGTTTTCAAAAAGAGAAATCAAACAAACCCTTAGTCTCTTTTTGGACACGAGAAGAACCATGTGGCCCTAAGAATATATTCAATCTTCTCTTGCCACCTACCTTAACGCTCACTCCTTCCCATGCCTTAAAGTTATTGTGTATTTGGTTAAAAACTAACCTCCCAGTTTTAATTTTATTTGTAATGATTTGGAATTTCAATGTAAACACAATGAAACCTGAAAGTTTTTGTTTCCTTCAAAATCAATTCTATTTTAGTTAAAGCTAAAAACAAACGGGCTCTTATACATTATTTTATTTATCTTGCTATCAAAAGTGTTTGTACTCACTTTATTAAGAAAAATATCAATTTGGGTTTTTAAAGATTGTTTATCACTACTTTGATCTCTAAAAGATTTTTTTCAAAGAATTAGTCCATCTCATATATTCATTTTGTGCTTCTAAGGTATTAAATTGATATTGTTTTAACTTTTTCGGTGACTAATTTGATAATATTTTAAACGTATGAATGATGCAAACTTTAAAAAAAAATTACTGACTAATTCAGTAGTGTTTTATATCTTTAAGATACTAATTTGGTGAAAACAAAATCTTTAAAGATAAAATTCGTTACGAATAATCTTTAGAGTACCAAATTAGATATTTTCTGTTTTGGTAATAATTTTAAGGAATTTTAGTCTTTAATTAGAAAACGATAATATCTTTTGTTACATACCTTCAAAAAAAGAATTTATTTTATTAGTATCGTTGTAACATGTCTATTATAATTATTATTTTTAATTACATGAATGTTAATTATATTAATTTAAAAATTAAATTAATTATATTGATTTAAAACTAAATTTATCATTACCAAATATATATATATATAACAAATTAAATGAAAAATAAATATAGGTTTGGAGTTTTGAATAGTAAAATAGAAAAACCTATTGAATGGGTCTCACCATAAAAAAAAAAAAAAAGATTCTTTCCATCTTACGATTCAATTGGATTAAAGGAGGAATTTGTGAGCAAGAGATAGGAAAAAGAGTTATAACTGAGAATAGAGATTAGTTTAAAATAGAAGTGAAAAGATGTATTATTAGGTAGAATATAAAAAAAGAAAGAAAGAAAAATAAGGTAGTTTTTCTTTCTCATTTTTAATATTTCTTTCTTTTTTTATTTGGTTTACTAAGTGAGAGAAGACATAAATATAAACATTATAAAATAAAATACTTAATTTCTCATAAACAAAAAAGACTTCAATCCTTATATTATACAGAAAATATAAGTGATGAAAAAATAATTTATTTTAAAAATAATGTGTTAAAATTTATTATAAGAAAAAAAGTAATTAATAAATATAGTATATAGTAGTTAATTATATTCTATTTATCATAGCTAATTTTTATATATTATAATATACTATATATTTAGTTAAATAATAGGAATTAATTAATGAATTATTCATAATAAATTTATAAAGATAAAACTGATTATTATAAATGATTATTAAATTATAATTAATCATTTATTATATTTAAAATTATTATATGAAAAATTTTATTTTGAATTTCAAATTTTTTTTTGGAAGGGTTTTTAGGTGTGCATAACACTAAATGGAACTTAATTGGAATATATAAATAGTTATATCTTTTTTTATTTCCATTTTTTTAACCTTACTTCTTCTTGTCCGAGTCATGTACCTCAGTTTGTGAGTGCATGAGGAGATGCGTGCGTGCATAGGGGTTCGATTCCCACCTCCCCGGTTGTACTACTTTTGTATAGAAAAAAGATTTTTGTACTCACATTTTTTGTATTCACTTTATACTCATGGTTACATACGTTAAAATATCTGGTTACACACCTAGAAGTTTTGTTGAATTTTTATTTTTCGTTGTAACCACATATTTCTACATGTGTAACCACTAAATCCGAAAAAACACTGTAACAAAAAAAATAACTAATGTAACAACTTTTTTCAACGTACGTAACCAATAAGTACATTGATTAGTACAAAAATCAGGGCTCTTTTGTATAAAACCAGAAAAACCTTACTCCTTGTTCTTCTGTTGTGATAAGAAAGAGATCGAGCTAAAATAGGGATGAGAAAGAGTAGAGATTGGGCCAAAATAGAGTCTTAAATGTGATATTGCTTGGTTGAAAAAAATATTAAGAAAAAATTGATTAATTTAAATGAGAAAATAGATAAATATAAAAAAGATAAAATACTCAAATAAATGCCCAAATTACTCTGTATATTCACAAATATTAGTCACTTTAGCGAAAACAATTTGTTCCAAAATATTTGTCACTTTTACATTACCAATGCTATATTTATTAACTATTCCCACTTTTTTAATTTTTATAGCGAATAGCTTTTGCCTCAAAGTCAATGATTAATTTAGTTTACCACTTTTTGTTAGATTCTATAAAAATAAATTGTTCTTCTTAATCCATGTGAAATCTCCTAAGGTGACTAATATTTCAGAATGAAGTGAGTAATAGCATATTACATTGTGAAATGTGTAAATTGTGAGGCGAGGTTGGGAGGGGAAGCACGAATGTGGGGGTGCGATGTGGACCTAGTGTGGTGTGAGATGGGCTGATTTTCTCATGTTGCATGAGTAGAGCTAGTGCAGAACCACACTCTTAGTCTCTTTTTGGACACGAGAAGAACCAAGTGGCCCTGAGAATATATTCACGCTTCTCTTGCCACCTACCTTAACGCTCACTCCTTCCCATGCCTTAAAGTTATTGTGTATTTGGTTAAAAACTAACCTCCCAGATTTAATTTTATTTGTAATGATTTGGAATTTCAATGTAGACACAATGAAACCTGAAAGTTTTTGTTTCCTTCAAAATCAATTCTATTTCAGTTAAAGCTAAAAACAAAAGGGCTCTTATACATTATTTTATTTATCTTGCTATCAAAAGTGTTTGTACTCACTTTGATCTCTAAAAGTTTTTTATCAAAGAATTAGTCCATCTCATATATTCATTTTGTGCTTCTAAGGTATTAATTTGATATTGTTTTAACTTTTTCAGTGACTAATTTGATAATATTTTAAATGTATGAATGATGCAAACTTAAAAAAAAATAAATTACTGACTAATTGAGTAGTGTTTTATATCTTTAAGATACTAATTTGGTGAAAAAAATCTTTAAAGATAAAATTTTTTACCAATAATCTTTAGAGTACTAAATAGGTATTTTCTGTTCTAGTAATAATTTTAAGGATTTTTAGACTTTGACTAGAAAACGATAATATCTTTTGTTACAGACCTAAAAAAAAGAATTTGTTATATTAGTATCGTTGTAACATGTCTATTATAATTATTATTTTTAATTACATGAAGGTTAGTTATATTAATTTAAAAACTAAATTAATTATATTGATTTAAAATTAAATTTATATTACCAAATATTTATATATATCAAATTAAATGAAAAACAAAATATAGGTTTGGAGTTTTGAATTGTGAATAGAAAAATCTATTGAATGGGTCTCATCATAAAAAAAAGATTCTTTCCATCTTACAATTCAATTGGTTGAAAGGAGGAATTTGTGGGCAAGAGATAGGAAAAAGAATTATAACTGAGAAGAGAGATTAACTTAAAATAGAGGTGAACACTATAAGAATGTGGTAATTTAGCTACGTAAAAATAGCGACGGCTCGGCACCGTCGTTAAGTTTTGACGGTATATTAACAATTAGCCACGGTCTAGATCGTCGTTAAATTAGTGACGACTTTTCCGTCGCTAAATTGGAGGCAGTTGTTTTGTCGGCAAAATAGCGACGGTCTTGATCATCTCAAAATTAGCGACGGCTTTTACCGTCGCTATACTGGAGAGAATTTGTTTTATTTATTATTTTTATTATTTTATTTTTCTAAAATTTTTTTTAGCGACGGTAAAAACCGTCGCTAATTTTTTAATATATTTTTGGGACGGTTTGATCCCAGGTTGTACTACTTTCCTATAAACCCAGAAAAACCATATTTCTTCTTCTTCTGTTGTGGTAAGAAAGAGTAGAGATTGGGCCAAAATAGGGTCTAAAATGTGATATTGCTTGGTTGAAAAAAATATGAAGAAAAAAATTGATTAATTTCTCTTCTTGTATTTGATTGAGTGTAAATTAGAAAAGAGATAAATATAAAAAGATAAAATACTCAAATAAATGACCAAATTACTCTCTCTATTTAGAAATATTAGTCACTTTATCCAAAAAAAAATTGTTCCAAAATATTTGTCACTTTTACATTACCAATGCTATATTTATTAACTATTCTCACTTTTATTATTTTTATAGCCCAATAGCTATTGACCTCAATGTCAATGATTAATTCAGTTTACTAGTTTTTGTTAGATTCTATAAAAATTAATTGTTCTTCTTAATCAATATGAAATCCCCTAAGGTGACTAATATTTTACAATGGAGTGAGTAATAGCGTATTGCATTGTGAAATTTGTAAAATTAGTTTGTATGTATAATAATTACGTACAGAATAGTTAAGTAAAGTCTATTTAACAAAATAATTTTTCATATATTATAATAAATTATTTATTGTATGTAATAACTAATTCGTTTTTGACTAAATAATAAATTATTTATTGTATGTAATAACTAATTCGTTTTTGACTAAATGCACTTGTAGATTATATATATCTATACAAACACCCAGCCCAATATTTGATTTTTTTCTAGGGATTTATCAACTCTAGATCATTAAAAAAATATAGATAAACTTAGTTTCATAAAAAAGTGATGAAAAGAAAGTTTTTTAATCCTTTGTTTCACTTATATTATGATAGATAAATCAAGTCAAGTTTACTCTATATTGATAGCAAAAATATAAAATTGAGTAAATTACATATTTCATGTATATAATTTTTAATTTTTAAATTAATATTTAGGTATATACACTATAATTCTACATAGAGTATAATTTTTAAATTGTGTTTATATATTCTCGATTAGTATATACATGACTATAAACTTAGATTGTCAAAAGAATAGTGAATTTTTTTTACTATTTAATTTCACGTATTATATTTTGATAAATAAACCAAGTCAAATTTGCGACATATAAATAGAGAAAAGACATAGAAAATAAAATAGAAAATTTAATGTTTGAATAGTATAATTTTAATATTTTTTTATTCTTTTTAAAGTACGCTTATATATTTTCCATTAGTATGAACTATTATTATATTTGTTATCATATAATTTATATTTAATATTTCAAGATGCATATTAGAAGTTTTATAATTTTAAGATTTTTAATTCTTTTTAAAGTACGATTATATATTTTCAATTAGTATGAACGATTATAATATTTGTTATCATATAACTTATATTTAATATTTCCCACCTTGAAAGGTACATTATCACTCTTAGTCCATTTTCCACCTTGAGAGAATACTTATTTGATCGTCAAAGTGTGTAGGTACAACGACCACCATGAGGTGAGCACACCGGAGATGCTACACTACCGCATGGGACCTAAGAAGGCTATGATCCATCTAGCCTCCGGGCATGATGCATCATTGGCGTCGTCGGTGTGGAATGGAAGAATCCTAGTTTACTCTTCAATTGGCGAAGAATTCGCGGATCCCAGAGGCTAATGATAAACAAGTTCCAAAACAAGCTGGTCAAGGAGGCAACATGTAAGGGGAGCAGGCCTCTACCAAGTGTTAAGCATCTTAGCAAGACTAAAATGTGTAACACGTTTCAAGTATAGTCGTAACCAAGTATCGTCCACAAGGAGCACAAAATTACACTTTTAGATATTAAGTTCAGAGTTAAGAAAGAATTTTGATAAATGATGTTTGTATTAAAAAAAAAAAGCAGCAAATGAATATCAAAAGAGACGAATATAAACAAAGTAAAATAACCACCTATGATTGAATTTCACTATCAACTAACTTCATTGCTGTGCAATTCCAATAGAAAGAAGCTAAATTACTTAATAAATTGACGCAAACTCGAATGTCACAAATGAAAATCTTTGTCATTTGATCTTAAAACATACAAGAAATCATAATATAATCTCTTGGCACTATGAAACTCTGTTTTGCAATAAGAACAAATGTCAACTAAGAAGTTATGAGAATTCCAATCTATCTCTAAACTAGCAATTCTTTGAAGTTCCTATTCAATACAAATCATAAGCTATGTTTCTCATTTAAAGCATATAAATGAAAATCATGGATTAGATTATCAGACTAAACCAAACATTAAGCCTAAAGAATAGAAATTTAATTCATATAAGAAAAGGAATAGTACATTGAAATTGAAAGAGAGAAAGAGTTGATAGTTACATTCAATTCCAAGTATGAAGACTTAGCCAATCATGGCCATGGCATCCAAGCAACAAATGAATAAATCCAATGAAGGGAAATAATTCTAGCTCTCACTACAATATTCGTCTTATAGAATTTCTCTCAGAAGTGTTGAATACTCAGAAATTGCAGAGAATATGTTTATAAAGTTTCAGACGTAGAACTCCCGCGTTTAAGCGCCCATTTCAGTCCTTAAGCGGTGACTACACTCCTCACATGCCTTCTTTGGCGATCAAGCGCCCTGCACAACACTTGAATGTTGTCTTTAATGCTGATCTTAATCAATCCAATGCTTAAGCACCCATTTCAGCACTTAAGCATTGGCTCGTTTTTCCTAGCAGCGTATTCTCTCTATTTCTAGCTTCCAACGCTTAAGTCCTCATTTGGTCATTTAAGCGTTGTCCCCCTGCTGCTCCACTGCATTTTACTTGTCAAACTTCCAAAAATCCCTATAAACATCATTTTAAGGATTGGAAATGTGACTATCTCTCAAAAGTTCTCAATTTCTTCTTAAAAACTCACAAAGTGCAAATTAGGAGGAAAAAATTACACAAAAATTTGTACTTTAAGTGTGATAAGCATGAATTACTTATTTTAAAACACTACTAAAGCACGGTTATAAAACTCCCTCCATCTTAAAACTTTACTTGTGCTCAAGCAATGTAACAACCAAAACAACATGAAAACGAATATCAACAAGACCTATGGCAAGTATGACTCAAAGATTCAATACTCAACACAAGAATCATCATGATGCGCATGAGAATGAAGGAACTTATGATCAACCAATTACAAAAGCAATTACTCAATTCATGACTACAGTGAAAAAGGTACAATCAATCAACCAATGTCAAGGGAAGTACTCTCAAAACCTCACATAGTGTAATTTTCGCTCAAATCCTCAATGTCATCCTAATTGGGTTTTGCCTTTTATTTGCCATCAAACCAATTACAAAATCAACAATAAATCAAGAGGACTTTTTCTCATAAGTTGTATTGGGGTTAGGCTACAAAAAATCTTTTTTTTTCTAGTCAAGCAAAATAAGTTGGAGATAAAATGTCTACACACTCAAAATTCCCCCAACCTATTCTACAAAACAACAAATTGTGTCACAACCCCAATTTCCTTAGGTGCTCATTTTCTATTTCTCTGACTCCCTTAGGCACCTCTATTTATTTAAACTTTTTTTATATTATTTTTTATATTTATTTCTTTTCATATATAAATATATACATTTATTTGAAGATAAAAAATGTTTAATCCTCCTACTAATTCTCCTACCCACCTAATTTTGACAAGTGTCATTCATCTCCCACTTAGCATTTACTTTTTAGAATATAGATAACACTTGTCAAAATTAAGTGGGTAGGAGGATTAAGCATTACTCTTTGAAGATATATACACATAAAAGGTTTCTTAAGGAGTTATTAATTTGATACAAAGGAAACAGTTTCTTCTAAGCCAAAACTTACAAAATGTACATCACCAATTCCATACCCAAACAAGAACACCCTAACTATGTAAAAATTTATCTCTAACTCATAAAATGAGAATAAAACATTTATGTACATGGCATATGGTTATGAAAGAAAAACATCATTTAAGCTCAACTTGGGTACCAAGCAATGGATCCAACAATTCCTATCGGCCAAGCTTTTTGGCTTAAACTTTAGCAATGAAAAACTATATATGCCTCTATCATCTTTATGCATCAAATCATCATGGAAATTACAAACTTAAGGCAAAGCTTATTAAGATTAACAAAGAGGACCCTCATGTTTTTAAGATGCACACAACACACAAGGTCAAAAAGGCTAAATCCCCTTAAGAATGATTTTTCAAAGGCAAAAATACACTTTTCGTCCTCTATCTCTTGTTGTTGAGTCAATTTGGTCCTGTATCTTGTTTTTTTATTCATTTTAGTCCTCTAAGTTTGTTTTTTGATCCACGTTTGTCCTTTCTAACAGTTAGATGTTACAAACTAACGGAGCCGTCCTACGTGGCTTCTAACACTGTTAACCTTGCTGATGTGGACTTGGAGAAAATTACTCTTGTACCCTTATGACCGTTGTACTAAATCCTCACCAACTTCTTTAAAATTTTCCCCAAATTAGAACTAGGGTTCCAAATGTGCACACACCGAAACTCAAAATCAAATTAGAAATTAAGCAACAATGTCAACCAGTTCTTCATCAAGGAGGTCGAATAGTGGATTGCGGAGGGGTCCTATATGTGATTGTGGGATTAGGGCTGTGGTTTGTACAACAAGGACAGCAGGAAACTATGGAAGACGATTTTGGGGATTCACAAACTACAAGGTGAGTACGACCTATTTCATTCTTTCTGCTGCAATTTTTCGTGACATTAAGGTTTAATTATTTTTTTTGTGATTCTAGTATGGTGAACCTTGCAACTGCTTTACCTGGGTTGAGGAGGATCATGATGATACAAGCGAGAGGTCAAATGTGATTCAGAGGCAAGTGAGAAGGATAATGGAGTTGCAGAAATCTCTGAGGCTTGTGACACGAAGAAATAGAGTATTGTGGGTGTCCCTGTTTATAAGTGTTTTTGTGAACTTGTTGTTAATGATGTTGCTTGTAACTAGTAATAGAGCATGAGTCTTTAATAAGTAGTGTTTTAGCAGTCATTTTGTAATCGAATGATTTAAGATTTCAATAGGTCTATGATTACTAGTAGTGTTTTATATGTCATTTGGGGCAAAGTATGTTTTTTACTCTGTTTTCCTTTCCTTGTAATCTGTCTACGTATATATAAGAAATTTCAATTTCTATCTCATACTTTCTTTCACTTTCATTGTGACTAACATTCAATATTGATCACATATTCACATGAAGACCGATAAAAATTATTATAGAAGGATAATGATAATAAGCATAATGATTATATAGAGATTATCCAAATAACAAGCAAATATCATTGAAATTTTGTTACATCCAACCAAATAACAAGAAAAGGGAATGAAATACAACAAAATTTCAACATATAAGGTGCACCAAAAAAAATAACAATAGGGGAATTTTTTCATCCCAAGTAGTTATGTCAGTCCCTCAAAATATGCTTTAGAATGCTTCACAATGTCAAGTCTTCTTAGCAGGCCTTCTTGGCTGAATCTTTGGCCTGAATGTTGCTGGCTTTGAAGGTGCTTGAGTTTGGGTAGGAGGTGCTTGAGTCTGGGTAGGAGGTGCTTTAGGTTGGGTGGGAGTTGGTGCTGGAGTGCTTCCAGGTTGGGTGTGAGGTGGCGCTAGAGTGCTTCCAATTGGTGCTTGAGTATCTTTAGTAGTAGGTGTAGATTGAATGTCTTCCATGTTTACTCTAGGAGAAAGTGGGCATGTGGTTCTGTTATGGTCACTTACCGCACAGACCCTGCACTTCATAGGAATTCCCTTTCTACTTATGGTTCCTTGTGTCCTCTAATCATTCACTTCATCATCATCCTTCCTCCTATTCTTCTTTGGCCTCCAAGGTTGCCTTCTGATTGGTGGTGTTAGCACATCATCTATGGAATTTTAACCCACACATTCTCACCATTTGCAGGGTATATCATGGAGTCATACACTATTTCATACATCTACCTCCTATAGGTAATAGGAATATACTCCTCTAGGTTGATGTTCATATTGTTCATGCATGAAATAGCATGGGTACATGGTATCCCAATAGAATGAATCACCATATAAATCTTAAAGGACTAAAATGAATAACTAAGTAACACATAAAGGACTAAACTGAATCACGTACCTGACTAGCCATCACTTTGTCTCGTCCCTGTTCTTCTTCAGTTTGGCCAAGATTCATGGCATGATGCTATTTTCATTCATTGCAGCCTTCCTCCTGTTGTCAGCCCATCTCTCAATGAGATACACTCTTATCTCTTTTAACATGGTAACAATAGGCTTAGTTCTAGGTCCAAGAATGACACTGTTGAAGGTCTCACTCATGTTATTGACAAGAACATCACACTTTGGATTAAAGGAGAAGCTAGATCTACTCGAATGCCTAGTGAGAATGTTGATCAAATTCTTAAATGCTTCCTCATTTACCTTCCTCATTTCCTTCATCTACCTCTCCCATTATTGTGGATAAGTAGCTCTTGCAGCCTTCCACATGAAGTGCTTCAATGATTTCCCTGGGAACTTCTTCCTGAAGTTGCTATACAAATGTCAGACACAAAACCTCTGATCAACACCAGGGAGTAATTCATCTAGTGCTGGCAGCAAACCTTGTCAAACAGAAACCATATTAGTTTTACATAATAGTTGTTATTGAAGCATCAAACAAGTGGAATGAAGCAAGAATATTTGTTTACCTTCTGTTGGTCACTAATAAATGTATACATCTTTGCTGCATTGGCTCCCCCAAGGTCAGTGATCAGGTGTTCTAAGAACCAGGTCCATGACTGTTTTGTCTCTCCTTCCACTACAGCAAATGCAATTGGCAACATTTGCTCACTTGGATCCCTCCCAACAGCACAAAGATGCTGTCCACCATATGGTTCTTTCAGTAAACATCCATCCAACCCAATTATACTCCTACACCTCATGAAGCTTTGTTTACAACCTATATATACAACCTCTGAAAAACATGTCTCTCAAGATCTCCTTCCTCTACACTTGGCATGTTCTGCACTTGCAATTTCACACTTGATTCTAGATTAGATCTCAAAATCTCCTGGAAATAATCATGTAATCTTGTAAATTGCTCTGAAAATGATCCATCAACCGTGTCAAATGCGTGTCTTCTTGCTATTTGGGCCTTTGACTTAGTAATAGTCATATTCCACTTCCTCCATGTCTTATCCTTTACATCTAACACCTTTACTCTACGATTTTCCCTAACCCCATATTGTATCTTTTAACTAATCCACTTGGCACTACATAGCTTCACCCTAAACTCCCTATTGCAGCTATGTTCATCATTCATTTTCCACAATTGCGAAGTATCCTCATTAGGTAAATTAGCACAATACAACATCCGTTCACACCCTTTCTTGCAAATGACCCTCACCCTGATGTTATCATTCTTCTGAATCTTCAATTCTCTCCCAGAATAAATTGCATAGTTTCTCACTTCCTCCTTAAAGTGATCCCTAGAGGCAAAGTAGGTGCCTAGCTCCCACCTATGATTTGTCATCTTCCTAGGCATCTTAAAGAATGGATAAGTCTTTCTTAGAACCCTCACACCATCTTCATCAAAGCTTGTAGAATTTAACTCCTCTGATGAATAATCAACATCACAATCAAAAGTATCTTTACCTTTACCTTCTACTAAATCCTAAGTTGTTTTCTTCCCTTTCCCGTTGCCTGTACTGCTCTCACCTTTCTTTTTCTTTTTACCTAAATAAAAAAAAGCCAAACAAAAGGACCCACCATGTTAGATATGTAAACCCTGTCACTTAAAAATACTTAGAGGACTAAAATGAATCACTTATAAATACATACAGTACTAAATTGAATCATTACAAATACCTTTCTCCCCCTTGGTTGATGTCGAAGTTGCACTTGTTTTCTTCTTTCCTTTACCTTCTCGTTGATTCTTACGGGTCCTTTTCCTTTTAGTAGTCTTAGGGGTTGTATCCTCCTCAGTCATTCCAGCTATCCATTGACATTTTCCAATAAATCCACATCATCAATATCATCTGTTGAATCCCCAAACTCAACATCCATTGCAATGTCATTACCTTCATCACTCTCATCTCCCTCATCCAGTATCACATCAGCTACCTCATCAACTCCCTCATCCACTCTCACATCAACTCCCTCATCAAGACCTTCATTCACCCTTTCAACATCCTGATCAACAACTTCTTCCACCCTCACACTCAACATCACCCACTTCCTCAGAGAGCTCAACCATAACTTCAACAAGGATATAAGCAAACTCTTGATCATTGACTTCCTCATCCATTTTTTGACTAATTACGTTCTCTTCGTCACCCAACTTTTGTCTCAGCTCTACATCTTCGTTAACCCATTCACCTTCATCAACCTCTGCATCCAAAAATGGCACATCAACAATTTCAGGATGAGAAATTGGATGCTCCAAATATAGCTCCACTTGCCCAAAACGCTGGGATAAAACCTTCATCTAAATTGAACCTTTTTCATCTCTAAACTCCTTCATTCCAACATCCAAAGACTTACCCCCAATACTATATGACATTATACTTACACTAAGATAACCTAACTCCTTCAACTCACCGAACCACTCAAAATATGACCAATAGTCTTCATCAAACTCCCATTCAGTAACCTTACCGTCTTCATACTTGGTTCCCTTCTTTGTTCTAGTGAACCTACCTCAGTGATACAATAGAATAGCAAACCTTCCATTTTCAGTTTCAAAATGACAAAACCATAGAATAAAAACGACAACACTTCCAACAAAATCAGGGTAATAAAAAGCCAAAAATAGGACCAACCATGTGAGGACCACCATTACAAAACCATAAAAAAAATATTTTTTGAATAATCCCAAAAAAAATCATAATTAGAAACCTGAGAAGAAAGAGGCCATACCTAGAGCTTCACGATGATTGACCGTAACACTTGTTCTTCCACTTCGTTCCACAACGGCATTCTTCAATCTTCTCGCACTAAGAGAATTTTGGGAGAAAAATCTTCTTCCTCAAGCAATAGCAACGTTAATGGGAGTTTTCCACCAAAACGTTACATCTTCCATCATGATTTGCTTCTTTTCAGTAAAATGACATCGTTTTACTGTAGTCATCAAGTGGCCACCAAGTCTGGAAAAGTTTTGGACACGTAGGATCCACATCAGTGAGGTTAACAGTGTTGGAAGCCACGTAAGACAGCTCTGTTAGTCTGTAACGTCTGACTGACAGAAAAGAAAAACGTGGACCAAAAAACATACTTAGAGGACTAAAATGAATGAAAAAAAGATAGAGGACAAAACTGACTCAACAACAAGAGATAGATGACAAAAAGTGTATTTTTGCATTTTTCAAAAGTTCCAATTGTGCAAAAGTCATTTCATGAACAATTAACTTTCAAATTGGTATTTTTCACAATCCCATCCCCCCAAAACAATACAACATCGCAACTCATTTCATGCCAAGATTTCATCAACAAATCACACATGCCATATTATTTTTAAATTCAAACAAAAACCACAAAATAAAAAACTAAACTATGAAACTGAAACAAAGTGAACTAAAACCGAAGTGTTAAAATCAGAAAACTCCCTCTTCCAAATAGCGAGTCATCCTCATCAAAGTTGTCATTAACATCAATCCCTCTATCACCATGTCCTCCTTCACCATCATCACCACCACCATGTCGTCCATCTCTAGCTGCCCCCTCCGGCGGAATTGGCCAGTCCCCTGGCCAAGCTACATAAGCAGCAAAGTCCTTTGGGCTTTAAAAGAATGTATGCTCGAGCATTGTATGTTGAGCCATCTCATACTGGGCTAGATGGAGATGAGTGACGCCTCTATGCATAGCACTAAATTGCTGGTCATGATGATCTAGCCTCAAATTTAGCCATTGGAACTCATGCGCCATCTATCCCCATAATTCTTCAATGGTCCTCAGTGGGGCTTGTGCCGGTTCACGGGTTAGTCCATTTGGCTCGAGATCTGCACAATAGTTCTGAATGTATCTCATATTAATCGGCTCCCGAATCTTCTTTAACCTTACCACTGGGATCCCTTGTTGTTCACACAAACATGTAATCAAAGAAGGGAAACCCAGACTCTGTTTCACACCGCATTTGTGTGCATTCGACCAAATTGTGTCAGAGATAATTCTCGTCGGATCAACATACGTGCCTTCGGTCTTTATGCAGCCAAGGAGATGACACTCTTCTAATGGTAAATCTGATAGGTGGGAGATTGGGTTGAGGTTAGCCAGAATAAATGGCATCTATAGTTTGAAGACCAAAGTAAAATTAGATCCGAGAACCTTGTGAGGAACTCCAGTCCTGGTAATCTATGCAATCCTCCTGTTGCCAAAACAAATTCTGGCCAGAGTTATGTCTAGTTTAGAGTTTTGAAGAATGAAAACTATGGAAATTGCTCCTTTGTTTGAATGCTATAGTTTAAAATAGGAATTTTTGATTTTGTTAGTGTTTTCTTGAGAAATTCCCATCTTTTTATCCTTGTTTTGTTGTTTTGTTGTTTTGATGATGTTGTAGGATCAAGAGTTGGAGAAGTTGATGAGTAGAGCATTGGAAAAAGCCAGGAAGCATGAGGAGAATTTGATCAAGCAAGGAATTTGCCTTAGTTTCAAGTGTACTCAGGCTCAAAAGGAAGTTGGCCACGCCAAGAGGAAGATAGCTCTTAGGAGTTAGAGCGTAGGCTATGCCATCTGGGTGTGCTCACGCGCTAGCAAGAAGGAAATGGAGGAATTCAAGGCGTAGGCTACGCTATTTGGGTGTGAGCACGTGCTAGCCATTGCTATATATATGGAGAAATTAGTTATTTTTCATATCATTCACCTCATAACTCGATTTGTGCGTGATTTTCTCTTCTTCTTCTCATCTTTTCTCTCTTTTCTTGGGAAGATCCTTGAAGATTCAAGACTTATGGGAGCAAGATCTTGAGGATTCATGAAGATTCCTTCCATGTTTGCTTTCCTTCTCTTCTTCTCTTCTCCTCTCTCTATGTTAGGTTAGGTTTCTCTAGGTTAGGGAATTAGGGGATTTTGATCCCAGACCTTATGTAATGTAATTCTTGTTGTTTAATTCAAGTTTAATTCATTCAATTGAGTGATTACTTCTATTCTTAATGCTTTTTCTTTGTTGATTAATTTAGAGTTTTTTGGAATTTCTTTCAATGTGAATGCTACACTTGAATTAGTCAATACGAAATTTGATCTAGATGCAATTGTGTAATTGGAAAATTGATGATTGTGTTGGAATTGTTGTGAATCACCATAATCATGCATGATCTTAGGAATAAGACTTGTAGATTATAAGGTCCTGATGAATTCACCCTCTTTCTCTTGACTTCTATAAAATTAGCCTAAGGAATTAGGTAATTGAGGATTAGGCAAAGGGACTAAAGCTCTAGGAATAGACTTAGTCTATGTTTTGTGGATTCTACTTTCAATTGTTGTTTTACACTTGAATTAACCTAAGATGATGTTACATAAGTGATGGATCAAATGAACCTATTCCCTAACTCTCTCTTGTTCTTGTTTCTACTTTTGTTTCTGATTGCTTTTATTTTGAATTATTGATATGAATCTTTCTTTCACACAAAAACTTGATTATCCAAATAGCGAAAAGCCTTGGGGATTTGATATTCTAACATAGTCCTCGTGGGACGATACTCTTATTCCCCTCTTATCTTTTAAAAGATTGGTATACTTGCCGAATGGTGAGAAATTGTTATCAAGTTTATGGCGCCGTTGCCGGGGACTATTGATTTATATCAATAGCTCCCAAGGCGTTCACTACTTTGAATACTTCATTTCATTGTACATTATCATCTTTCTTTGTTTCTTTTCCATTATATGGAAAATAATTATTTTGTTTCACCTCAACAAAACTTGATTTCTCAACAATTGCACCTTTTACACTTGCAATCTAACTTGGCTCAATTGGGAGCATTCCAAAAACAAAGTTTTCAAAGTGCTTGTGTAGGTAATCAATATCATGGAGCTTATGGTAATTTTGAGGGTGAATATTGCTTTCGACCTCAATTTGACTACGCACCAAGGAGTGATCTCTATCCTCAAGCAAACTCTTACATCCCAAGCATGATGGATTGTCCGGATTTATACCATGGTAGCTCATATCATCAACAGCCGGATCCGTCACAATTCATGCCAAATCCTCTTTATGATGGTGCTGAAGATTCCTATCAACCATCTGGTGTTGAAATTTCAAATTCACAAGAGGTATGTTAAGCTTCACAAAACATTCCTCCAAGTTTAGAGATTTTATTGATGGCTTTTATGCAACGAATCGAGGATTATATGCAACAAACTCAAGCTACTCTCAAAAGTTATGATGTCTCTTTAAGAAACTTGGAGGAACAAATTGGTCAAGTTGTAATGCAATTATCTCAAGGACAAATTGTAGTATCTCCCAATGAAGTGATAATGAGCCCAATGGAGCAATGCAATTCCCTCACAACAAATGTACCCTACAAGGAGGAAGGAGTGGATGGATTCGCTCCTATCGTAAATTAAGAACTTGAGGAACAAGTGATAAAAGAGTCAAAAATTATTGAGTGGCTAGTTTTGGAATTGAAAACCATTCTTCCATCATTTGGCATACCAAAGGTACTCATTGAGGATGGCTCTACTTATGTCTTTCAACCTCAAGGTGTGAGTCCCTACATAAAGAAGGTTGAAGATTAGCAAGCCATAAGAGGACCTCATGGTCCACTATACATCTTAGTTCCATGGGATCCGGGAGGAAGAATTGACAATTCACTCTTGGAGGCCACCTTATTGAGAAAAGCAACCCGAGCTCTTAAGAAGTCATTTGACAAATTGCTTTCTCCAACTTTAAGCCTCCATGACGGGTAAGGCATCAAGCTAAGTAACGTTAAACAAAGCGCTTACGGGAGGCAACCCGCTTAGGTGCATTCATTCCTTTTGTTCTTGAAAAAGAAAAGCAAATAAAAATAGATACATATAGAAATAAAATAAAGAATAAGAGATAGTACCATTCTTGTCATCATTGTTTTGTTGAATCATTTGACTTTTTGGATGGAATGAGTTAAGGTGCAGGGAGTTGAAGACCAAGAAATTCAATGAGGAAGTAAGTGTAAGGTAAGCTCACTTAGAAGATCTAAAGTCAAGCATTTTGTGGCCTAATTTGAGGGTGAGCACGCCAAATTCAAGGGTGAGCATGCTTGAGGAGAATTCCCTCTCGGGAAGTTTGGCTTGACCACACGCGCCTAGCATGAGGCACCATGTGCCACGCGTGACGCCTTTTAAAACCCACACTTCACATATCCCACTCCTCATTTCTCACACATTCTATCTTCCCTATTCACACTCTCACCCTAAGTCTCATTCCTCTCTATTCCAAGCACTACTACTCCATCCTCTTCTCGTTCTAGATATTGATTTCACTAATTCTCCACTCACTTAACCATCTTCACTTGATTAGAGCTGATTTCCCCATTTTGATTTATCAAGTTCCCAACTTCAAGACCCATTTTGATTAGAGTTGTGTTTAAAGATTGATTGTTGATTATTCTTACTTTTATGAGCTAGAATCACTCGATTATGGGTGTTTTGGGTATGGATTTGAAGTTTTTGGGAATTTTGAGGGTTTGGGGGAAAGTTTTGAAACTTGGTTGTTCTTGAGTAATTGGTGGCATATCTTTGCAATTAATGTGTTGTTTGATACTTTGCTTACCATTATTGTGAAATTGGATGCCACATTGTTGTGAAGGAAGTGTTGATTCAAAAATTTGAAGTATGAACACTAGGTGTTTGACAAAAGTCCTTAGTGAATAACATGTGAGAATGTGCACGAAATTGTTGTGCTATATGGTTTGGCTTGTGTTTCTTTAGTTGAAATACATCTCATTAAGCTCATTAGAATTGAATTGGCATAAGTTCATGCATGTTTAAAACTTGCTTGGTTATGTGGACTTCTGTGAGACTTAGTAGAGCAACGCATTTTGCACTTCACTAACATGTTCATTGAGATGATAATTCTTGTAGGATGGAATCTCAAGCATCCGGAAAGCAATTCAAGACAACTGCAAGCATGAGAGCCGCAAGGAATCCAAAGGTTCCAAAAACCTCCAACACCAATCCAAGGCCAAGATTTGATGCCCATAGTTTCTAAACGAAGGAAAATGAGGCAATTTACAAAGCAAACATGTCAAAAAAAGAGGATGATGAAGATGAAGAAGAGGATGAAGGATGGTACTAGGAAAAAAACAGAAAAAATTGATGACTAGATAAATAATTTGAAATGTTTTTAGTTTCCTTTTGTATTTTGTGTGTTGTAGTTTGTAGTCTTGTTGTGTAACTTTTGAAACATTGTGTGGTGGACACTTGTGGCAAACTGAAAGATGCTTGGGAGTGATCTTCAAATGGGAGTCTTTCTTAACCTTTCTTTTCTAAGTTTTGATTAGATTGGTTACTTGATAGATTCCTAGACTTGTTGATTGTTTCTAGTGATTGTTGAATGACATGGTATCAATTCTTGATTCTAGTAGGAATGATTCTTGTGACTTACACACATAGGATTGACACATGTGTTCCATTTGATAGCTTGCATGCTCCTGATTGTTTAAGAAGTGTTGTTGACAAATGTGTGCATTAGTGAAAAAGTACTAGACTTATGGCAAATTTTATGTGGTTTAGCAATGTGTAACAATCATGCAACCGAAGTGAGGAATTTTGAGCCTCCTACATGTTCCTTGTCATGAGTGTTCATTATGTTGAGGTGTGCTCTTGGATTTGATTTTTCCCTTGGTTGAGATGGCTAATTACATGCTAGGATTAAAATGATAGAGGCATTTTTCTTGTTGTGAGCCTTGAGCCAAAGTAAGCCCTGTCCTTTGCAATATCCATTGCTAGCCCTTTGAGCCTTGATTTGCCCTTCATTTCTTGATATTTAGCACATTACAAGCCAAATAAGTGTAAAACCAATTGTCCTTACCATCTACACACATAGAGCATTGGTTATAAACTTGGGTATAGAGTTTTCCTCTAAGTTTAGGGTTGTTTTATCTTAGGGAACCAGCCAATTCCCTAAGTTTGGGGTCCTGGTGATTTTTTCTTAGGATTTGATTCTATAGGTTTTGGTTTGGGGCGCATTGTGAGCTTGACTTGAGGACAAGTCAAAATTCTAAGTTTGTGGTGGGCAACACGTCGTGTTGATGTTTGTTTGGGTGTTTATGTTAGGGTAGACCATCATGCATGCATTCATTCATTATTCTTACATTTTCCACTTCAGTGTTCCACTTGTGTTTCATGTTGTGACACTAGATACCAACTCAAGAAAAGCACAAAAGCAAAGTGTTAAGGAAAAAGCAAAAGAAAAAAAAAGACTAAAAAAGAGGCATATTCAAAAGAAAATTGAGAAAAAGAAAGAAAAAGAAAGTGAAAGAAAAAGTTTGGAAAAAAGGACGGAAAAAGTAAGGAATAAGAATTGGTACTCTAGTAGTGTTCATGCATTTTGTGATGTTGTTTTCCCCCTTTTCCATCATCTTGTCAATTTCATCAAATTTTTACATATAGGTGTCTAGCCGTCCATGCTTTCCTTGATTTTTACCTACCTTACCTAAGCCCCATTACAACCATAAGAAGACCTCTTGATTTTTCCTATGCATGTGATTTCTAGTGGTGGAGACTTAGAGGGCAATCTCCAATTTAAAGATCCCATACCTCACATAATTGATTTGAGTGTATTGGTTCTAGCCTAAACACTTGAGTGATGAGTGACATAAACTTATCTATGTTGATCGCTTTGTATCATATCTTGTCAACTTGTGCTTTGATAGCATGAGGGAGTGTGTGACTTTCAATGGAGATGCATGCATAATTCTAAGGTGTTTAGGTGCTTGATTAATTTTGAATGAACATAGGGTTGACGTCATGCCATGTTGTTTAGGTGCTTGATGAATTATGATCCCTTGAGTTTAATGTTGTGTTTAGGTGCTTGATGAATTTTGGTCCCTTGAGTTTAATGTTGTGTTTGCGTGGGGACAAGAAAAAGATAAGTTTGAGGTTGTGATAAGTTTCCACTTATCTATGTTTTAGGAGTTGTTTTCACCATGTTTTGTGTCTAGTTTAGAGTTTTGAAGCATGGAAACTATGGAAATTGCTCCTTTGTTTGAATGCTTTGGATTAAAATAGGACTTTTTGATTTTGTTAGTGTTTTCTTGAGAAATTTCCACCTTTTGATCCTTGTTTTATTGTTTTGATGATGTTGTAGGATCAACCGTTGGAGAAGTTGATGAGTCAAGCATTGGAAAGAGCCACGAAGAATGAGGAGAAGTTAATCAAGCATGGATCCACTTAAAGGAAGGGTGCCCATGCCCAAAGCTAAGGAATTTGCCTTAGTTTCAAGTGTGCTCACGCTCAAAAGGAAGTTGCCCACACCAAGATGAAGATAGCTCTCGGGAATTAGAGCGTAGGCTACGCCATATGGGCGTGCTCACGTGCCACCTATGGCTGGGAGAAGCAATTCTCAGCATAGGCTATGCCATCTGGGCGTGCTCACGCGCTATGGCTGGGAATGGAGGAAATCTGGGCGTAGACTACGCCATTTGGGCGTGAGCATGCGCTAGCCACTGCTATATATAGGGAGAAATTAGATTTGGGGATTTTGATCCCAAACCTCATGTAATCTGATTCTTGAGGTTTAATTCAAATTTAATTTATTCAATTTAGTGATTACTTCTATGCTTAATGTTTTTTCTTTATTGATTAGTTCAATTTTGGTGGAATATCTTCCAATGTGAATGCTACACTTGAATTATTCAATAGGGATTTTGATCTAGATTCAATTGTGCAATTGGAAAATTGATAATTGTATTGGAGCTGTTGTAACTCACCATAATCTCACCTGATCTTAGGAATAGGAATTGTAGGTTATGAGGTTTCGTGAAATCCACCTACTTTTCTTGTTTTCTCTAAAATATGCCTAAGGAATTAGGGGATTGAGGATAGAGCAATGGGGCTAATGATCTAGGAATATACTTAGTCTATAATTGTGGATTGTTACCTTCAATTGATTGATTAGAACTTGAATTAACCTCATGATGATGTTACATAACGGATGGATCAAATGAACCTAGTCCAACCTCTCTCTTACTCTTGATTTTAATCTTGCTATTGGTTGTTTTCGAATTTGTTTGTATGAACACTCTCTTACACACATTTTTGGAAGTCCATATAGTGAAAACATTTGGATTTGGTACTCTTATATATAGTCCCTGTGGAAACGATACCCCTATTCACCTTCTATTCTCTTAAACGAACTAGTGCACTTGCCAGTATGGCATTTGCCTATCACTTTGGCATAAAACTCCTTCACAATGTTCGGGTCAAACTTCTCATGAAGGGAAGCTATCGGCCACCAACCACGGAGAGTGAGTATGTTAGTGAACACATCACATTCGCCCTCCTTTAGCTCCACCCTCCTTTCAGCTATAAACTTCCAATCTTATATCACACGGAAATGGTCTGTTCTCTCCTTGTCAGCAAAGCAATTCGACTGGTCCGAACCGCCCTATGATTAGGACCCCCTCTTCTTCTAGGGAACTTCCTTCCGCTTCCTAGAGGCCCTTGATAAGTGTGAATTAATGGTGTTTATTTAGTAAGAAATTCTCATTTATCATATTAGAAATGTTAAGTTTGTATATAAATTTCATCCCTAATCTGTACTTTGTGAATTTTCAAGTAGAAATGTACAAATAATTGTTTTTAACTCAGGGAATGTATTTTTAGTTACTTTGAAGGCTGGATGAGAAGAAAGACATGTGGGAGAAGAAATCAAGTTAGCGCTTGAGTTAAAAACAATTATGTGTACATTTCTACTTGAAAATTCACAAAGTACAGATTATGGATGAAATTTATATACAAACTTAACATTTCTAATATGATAAGTGAGAATTTCTTATTAAATAAACACCACTAATACACACTTATCAAACTCCCCCCAACCTAAGACTTTGCTTGTCCTAAAGCAATGTACTTGCTAAAATCAACAAAAGGCACTATGGAAAGTGTGGTCCAAGATTTCAACAATCAAACAAGATTCATCATAATATGCATGAATGGGGAAACAGAATTATGATCACCTAAGAAGAAAAAGAAACTGCTCAATTTATGACTCAAGAGCAAAAGAAACTGTAATCAACCATTACCAAAGGCTTACTCTCAAACCTTACATGGCATCATTTTCACTCCATTCCTCAATGTTACTTCAGTTGAATTTTGTTCTTTATTTGCCATCAATCCAATTCACAAAATGGAACAATAAATCAAGAGGTGTTTTCAAAAAGGTCGTAATGAGGCTGGGCTTACAAAGAATCTTTGTTTTTCTAGTTACGCAAAACAAGTTGGAGAATATATATTCATATAATTACAACCTTACCCCCAACCTATCCTACACAACATGCTCACCCCACTTCCTTTCAAGTGTTTCTCTTTCTTATTTTCCAAGGCACATTTCAATTTCTTTTTTTCTTCATTTATTTATCTTTCTTTCTCACATATATATACAAAAGGCTACCCAAGGACTTACACATATAGCAGAAACACTTGATTCATCTTCTTCAGCCAACATAATCGTACATCATTTGCATATCCATTATTCTCCCTAAATATATAAATATTTTTCTCCAACTCAAAGGTAGGGATAAAACATTCATTAGTATATAGGATTTAAGAAAGAATTTATGGCTCAAATTGGGTACCAACAAAAGATGTAATTCAACAGGTAAGCTTTTTGGCTCAAACTCAATCAGGAAAACTATGCCTCTATCATTTTTACGTCTAAATTGATCATGTCAATTACAAATTCAAATAAAATTCATTGAAGTTAATACAGAGGATTCTCATGCTTTATATGTGGGACACACTCAACATACAAGGTTAAAAAGACTTTAACCTTGATAATAATTTTTCACAAATTCCCAATGCACAAAAATCATATCGTAAGCAGCTCAATTTTCAATTAAGTATTTTTCACACTTCACATATTCCCAAATCATGCAAAATCATAATTCCCTCCATTTGAAATTTTATGAAAAACCACACGTGCCATTTATTAGAAACTTGAAATTACAATTAAGAATTACTGAAACCGAAGTCAAACTTGTTCCACAATAACAAAAAATTAAAAATGATCCAAAAAAAAACAAAGGAAAAGAACAGAAATAGAAATAGAAACTCCTCTATCCAAACAAGGGGTCATCCTCCTCCAAGTAATCGTTGATATCTATGTCTCCATCACCATCGCCCCCATCATTCTCACCACCACCACCATTTCCTTCACCCCCGTCTCCACCTGCCTCCCCCGTTGAATTTGGCCGGTCCCCTGGCCAGTCCATGAGAGTCGCAAAGGCCTTCGGGTTCTGGAAAAAATGTTTGACCCGGCATGTAATACTGGGCCATGGAGTACTGGGATAGGTGAAGGCTAGTCATTCCCCGATGTAGAGCACCAAATTGCTTGTCATGATGATCAAGCCTAGTGCTCATTTGGCCCCACAAATCCTCCATAGTCCGGATCGGGGCTCTTGGTGCTGGCTGCACTAGTGCATTCGGGTTTGGGTCAGCACAGTTGTTGCGGAGATACTTCAAATCAATAGTTTCCCTAATCTTCTGGCTCCGCACATAAGCATGTGATAAGACTTAGGAATGTCAAACCTTGCTTTTTTCCTCCTTTTTGCACATTTACCCAAATCATATCAGAAATGATTCGGGTGGGGTCAACAGTGATTCCTTCAGTCTTGATGCAACCCAGTAGGTGGCACTCTTCCAAAGGAAGGTCAGAGGGGTGTAACTTGGGTCACAAATTGGCAAAAATATATGTCATCCAAAGTTTAGAAATCCTAGTCATATGGACCCGAAGTACCTTGTGGGGCACCCCGATATGACTAGTTTTCGCAATTCTATGATTTTCATAACAAATTTCGGCCAATTTGGACTCCAAGTCTAGTTCTCTTTGGTTCCTCGTACGAGTATAATCATCAAGTACACCCTTACTACGTTGAAAGGAAGAGATAGGGGAAATAGACAAATTACCAATTTTCTCATTGATCCAATCTGTGGTATATGGAACTCGGATTCCCCTCCCCACCGATACCTTCTCCCGTAACTTGCTATCTTTGCCTCCATAAGCGTTGGCATAGAACTCCTTCACGATATCCGGGTCAAACTTTTCCGGAAGAGATGCAAGCGGCCACCAGTTGCAGCGAGTCAACATCTAAGTAAACTCAGGGCACACTCCATCCCGCAACTCCACTCTCCGTTTAGCAATGAAGTGCCAGTTGTCAATCACCCGGTACCGTTCAGCATGGTCACGATCAATGAACTTGTCCCTGTCAAAACCTCCACCGGAGGAAGAACCTTTGCTCCTCCGTGGAACTTTCTTTCGCTTCCTGGACCCTTGATCAGTCTCAATGGCAGGAGCTTTGCCTCTGTTACTGCACTATAAGCACCAAATTAGACCAATATCAACACTACCATCATAATGAATATCATACATTGTCAAGCTAGTTTCCACACAGGACTTTTATAAATATGTGATGTATCAAAATACAATGCCCTCAAATATAATTATCAGAAAATCCATCATTATGTTGTCATAGCCTAGGGTGCACAAACAAATTCTCCTTATTCTAATCCTTACAGTTTGAATAGAATTTTAGCATTTACCTAGGCTTTAACATGAACAACAAAAATAAGGCATCATACCATATTATTATAAAAGTCCTTAATAGAAATACTAACTAACATGTAGGATCATTCTAAAACTTCAATTTCATACTGAATCATTTATTTCAGAACATATATACACAACTGAAAAGTAGGAAAAATGAAGAGATAGTCAAATACATACCGGAAACTCATGATGAAGAAGCAACAAGATGAAGATTGGAAGAGAATGTTGCACAATTTGACACCCAAAATCAAAGTTTGATGGAGTTTAGAAGAGATTTTTGTAAACAAAATCGGAGTTTAGAAGAGATTTTTGTAAACAAAATCGGAAGGATTTTGCACTTAAGAATAGAGAAGGAGAAGTATACGAGCAAATCCCTTGATCTGTGCACTTAAGAAGAGAGAAGGAGAAATATGCGAGCAAACTGATTTTATTTTTATTTACAAACAACACAAAAACAAGCAAAAAAAATTGTGTTGCCTCCCAACCAGCGCATGTTTAACGTCATTAAGTTTATAGTGGTGGCTAGTTGCTCGACCTCACCACCCAAATACAAGTTTAACCTTTGTCCATTTACTACCAGCTCTCATTTTTTACTGGGTCTTCAATTTCAACTGCTTCATAGGGTTTAATTTCTTTAACCCTAAAGGGTCCAAACCATTTGGACTTTAGCTTACCCGGAAACAATCTTAATCTAGAATTGAAGAGTAAAACATATTGTCCAGGTTGAAAATTCTTTTTGACCAGCTTCTTGTCATGGTACAACTTCATTCTCTCTTTATACAGTCGAGAAGACTCATAAGCATGAAGTCTTAACTCGTCTAATTGATGAAGTTGTAACTTCCTTATCTCTCCAGAAGCTTTATGGTCAAAGTTAAAGAATTTTAGAGCCCAATATGCCTTATGTTCTAATTTTACCAGTAGATGACAAGACTTCCCATAGACTAACTAAAAAGGAGTTAATCCAATATGAGCTTTGTAAGCTGTCCGGTAAGCCCATAGAGCATCATCCAATTTGATGGACCAATCCTTTCTTGAAACATTCACGGTCTTTTCCAAGATTCTCTTAATTTCCCTATTAGAAACTTTAGCTTGACAGTTCATTTGTGGGTGATAAGGACTTCCAATCTTGTGCCTTACCCCATAATGTGCCAAGAGCTTCTTGAGTTGAGAATTGCAAAAATGTGAGCCCCCATCACTGATGAGTACCTACCCTCGGGGTTCCAAATATTAGAAAGATATTCTTTTTCAAGAAAGCAATCACTGTTTTTGCATCTGCTCTTGCACAGTGAATTGCTTCAACCCACTTAGAAACGTAGTCTACTCCTACCAAGATATATTCATTGGTGAAAGAGGGTGGAAATGGACCAACAAGGTCAACTCCCTAGATGTCAAATACCTCAACCTCCGACATAATGGTTAATGGCATCTCATTTCTCCTTGTTACTCCTCCGGTTCTTTGGCACTTATCACACTGCTTCACATATATGTGAGCATCTCTAAAGATTATTTGCCAATAGAACCAAGACTGGAATATTTTGGCTGCAGTGCGTTCACCGTTAAAATGTCCCCCATAGGGTGAATTATGACAATGCCACAATATATTTTTCGATTCTCCATGGGAAACGCACCTCCTTAGAAGACCATCTCCACCAATTTTGAATAAAAGTGGATCATCCAAAACAAAGTAAGAAGAGTCTTTGAAGAACTTTTTCTTTTGTTGCCAAGTATATTCATCCGGAATGATTCCCGCTGCTTTGAAATTAGTCATATCCGCAAACTGTTGCCTTTCTTGTATTAGCAAAAGACGTTCATCGAGGAATTCCTCGATAATTTCTTCTTCTTTGTTAGTCACCTCTGTGTTATTGAGTCGGGAAAGATGATCAGCCACGTAATTTTCACAGCCCTTCTTATCCTTGATGACTAAATTGAATTCCTGCAGCAAGAGAATCCAACGAAGCAATCTTAGCTTCGACTTTTTTTTAGTCACCGGGTATTTAATGGTTGCATGGTCAATAAAGACAATCACTTTGGACCCTATAAGATATGATCGAAACTTTTCCAACCCATATATAATAGCTAGTAATTGTTTTTCTGTAGTTGCATAATTAACTAGTGCATCATTTAGTACTTTACTAGCACAATGTATTGGGTGAAAAATTTTGTCTTTTCTTTGGCCTAATACGGCACCAATAGCATAGTCACTTGCATCACAGATGAACTCAAAATCCAAAGACCAATTTGGAGCGACTATGATTGGATCCATAATCAAGTTTTGCTTTAGCCTCTCAAATGCTTCCAAGCACTTAGCATCAAAATTAAAAGTCACATCTTTAAACAAAAGATTGCTAAGTGGCTTGGCTATCTTGGAGAGGTCTTTTATGAATCTCCGGTAGAAACCGACATGTCCTAGAAAACTCCTAACTCCTTTCACATTCACGGGTGGTGGAATTTTTTCAATGACTTCCACTTTTGCTTTGTCAACTTCAATCCCTTTAGAAGAGATCTTATGAACCAGCACTACCCCTTCTTCCACCATGAAATGGAACTTCTCCCAATTAAGTACAAAATTTTTTTGAACACATCTACCCAGCACAACATTCAGATTGTTCAAACACTGATAAAAGCTTTTACCAAATACCGAAAATTCATCCATGAATACCTCGATACATTTCTCAACCAAATCCGAAAAGATGGTGAGGATCCATCTTTGAAAAGTTGCAGGCGCATTACACAATCCAAATGGCATACGTTTATAAGAAAAGACTCCAAATGGACATGTGAAAGCTATCTTTTCTTGATCTTATGGGTTGACAAAAATTTGATTGTACCCAGAGTATCCATCTAAGAAGCAATAATATGCCTGGCCAACTAGTCTGCGTCTGGTACATAAAGGGCAAAGGAAAATGATCCTTCCTGGTGGCTTGATTTAATTTATGATAATCAATGCACATACGCCACCCAGTCACTGTCCTTGTGGGAATTAATTGATTTTTTTCATTCTGAATAAACGTCATCCCACCTTTTTTTTGGGACCACTTGAACTGGACTAACCCATTCACTATCAGAAATGGGATAAATCATACTAGCTACAAGAAACTTATGAACTTCTTTCTTCACTACCTCTTTCATAGTCGGGTTCAATTGCCTTTGAGGTTGGGCCACAGGTTTGAAATCCTCTTCCATATGTACTTTGTGCATACAAAAAGAAGGACTTATACCTTTAAGATTAGTCAATGTCCATCCTATCGAACCTTCATTGGCTCTCAAAACTTCCAAAAGTTGTGCCTCTTCAGCAGAAGATAGTGAACTGTTAATAATTACTGGCTTGCCTCCCCCTTTATCTAAAAATCCATATTTTAGATGAGACGGCAACACTTTCAACTTCAACTTTTTATTTTCTGACTTTCCTTCACTTGGTAAATCTTCCAGGACAAATGTCTTCATGGGAAGCTTTTTAAGCGTATCTTGGTCCCTCAAACATTTTTCAATCTCAGCCTTTTCCAAGTCATACAATTTTTCATGAGACTTTACTAAGGCTTTTTCTAAAGGGCTAGCACTCCACAATTCTTGCTTCCCTAATAGAAATGCCTCTTCCATGACATCCACCCTAAAGGCTGACGGTTTCTCCTTTGGGTGCTTCATGGCCTCCAGGACATCAAAGTTAACCTCATAATCTTCAACTCGTACCTTGAGTTGACCATTATCGACATCGATAATGACTCTTACCATTTTCATGAAAGGACGCCCTAAAATTAAAGGCACCTCCAAATCCTCCTCAGTATCCTTAATGACAAAGTCAACCGGAAAAAAGAATTTATCAACCCGCACTAGAACATCATCCGCTACACCATAAGGAAACTTTAATGACCTATCCGCCAGTTGGAGAGTCATTCTAGTGGGCTTTATTTCTAAATCACCAATCCGTTTTAACATGGATAACGACATGAGGTTAATGCTTGCACCAAGATCCAATAATGCCTTCCCTATAGGAAAGGCACCAATAGTAACAGGGATAGTAAAACTACCCTGATCTTTGGTCTTGTGAGGCAAAGATTTTTGAATAATAGCACTACACCCGGCTTCAAGTTCCACAGTCTCATCCTTGAACTTCCTTTTTTTAGTTAACATGTCCTTCATGAACTTGGCTTAAGTGGGCTTTTCCTTCATAGCTTCCATGAATGGCTCATTAATTTGAAGCTATTTGAAAATTTCCAGAAACCGAGCATATTGTTTTTCCTTTGTCTTCTTTGATGGATGCAAAGGATAAGAAACCTCCTTCACTTGAGGTACTCCATCCATCTTCTCCTTGTCCTCACTCTTCTTTTTTATTTATTTTTTATTTTTTATTTTTTTATTTTTTTAGTATTTACATTATTATTCTCCTCATTTCTTTCACTTTCAAATTCCTTTTCTGCTTCCTCCATGACTACCTTTTCTATACCGCCTTCCACCTCCTCGGGATTATTCAGATGATCCCCTATTCCTTTACCAATCTCCTTACCACTCCTTGTTACAATGGACTTCAGTTGTTCTTTAGGATTTGTGGTGGTATTAGCTGAGAAAGGTGTAGTGTTAAGCTCTACCAATTGCTTAGGATTTGACCAACCTGCATCTCAAGATTCCGGATTGATGCCTCAGTGTTTTTATGGAAGGCGTCGTTATTCTGGTGATTAGCCAATGAGCTTGGATAAATTTATCCGAGGTGTCGTCCAATTTAATGGTCCTTTCTACCAATAGAATAAATGGTTGCCAGTTAGATGAATTCGTTGAATTTTTCTACTTTCTTTGATTCTGACCTTGAGGATTCTTCCACCCTTGTATTCCAGCATTGGAAACATTAAATTTATAAGGTGAAGAAAAGAAATTTCCTCTTGACTGATTATTCACAAAATTGAACTCCTCATCTTTTTGGCAAGAGGCATGTGGACATTGAGTGTATGAATGAGCCCCACCACACAATTCACATGCTCCTACTTGAGCTTGTTGATTCAATACTTGAACTTGTTGCGGCTTAGGCACCAATTGAGTAATAGCTTGACTCAAGAGCTCAATTTGCTGAGTCATAAGCTTATTCTATGCCAAAATTGCATCAGAAGCATTTCTTTCGAGAACACCCATGGGCTTTGAAATATGGCTTCTTGGCTGATGACCAACTCTATCACTTGCTGCCATTGAAGTGATAATTTCCATTGCAGTTGGTACATCAATGGTTTTAAGTGACCTTCCAGCAGTTGCAATGAGATGGATTGTCCATTGATGGTTCAATCCTACACAGAAGATTTTCAGCTTTGTAACATCGGTCAACCCATTATTTAGGCATTTCTTTAACAACCTTTGGTACCTCACCCAAGCCTCATGGAATGCTTCATCTTGCCCCTGCTTAAAAGCAGATATTTCAGATTACACTTGGATCATTTTAGAAGGAGGAAATAACCTTGTTAAAAAGGCTTCTTCAACCTCACTCCATGTGTTCAAACTTTGACTCGAAATAGTCTTGAACAATTCTTTTGCATCTTCAATAGGTGCTAAATGAAATAATTTCATATAATCATCCTTAGCACTTGCTTCATCCAAGCCCATAGTCGCTATAAGATCATAAAAGGTTTCCAAGAAATTATGCGGATCCTCATTATCTTTCCCAGTGAACTGATTAGTCAGAATTAGATTATACCAATATGGCTTAATCTCCATCTGCTGAGCTGTGGAGGACAAGACAATAGCGGACCGATTCCTTGGACCTTGAGGAATCACATAGTCACCAAGGACAACCCTTGCAGGTGAAGGATTATAAACTTCCTCCGCCATGATAAATGTAGCAGAATGTGTAGTATGAATAGAAAAATTTGAGGAACTCTCTCCCTCCTCTTGTTCTTGGTGTTTTAATGCAGAATTTCGCCTCGTAAATGCCTCGATTTTGTCAATATACAGTAACTTATCTCTTTGGCTTTTGCACCAAGTAAGCATACAATAACACTGAAACAATGGTGAGAGTTATGTACAAATACATAATTAAGTACAAAAAGAATTACTATTCACAATTTTTACAACTCAACTCAAAACGTAAAGTAAACTATCGTGCTCCCCGGCAACGGTGCCAAAAATTTGTTAACCTTTTTATAAAACTTCAAATGGTTAACTTGTTTCAAGTATAGTGATAAAACGTTTATCGTCCTCAAGGAGCACTGAATTTATTTGATTAAGAACTGAGTCAAAAGAGTGTCAAAACCAGAGGAAAGTGTAAACTTATGAATAGAAAAGAACTTGATAAAATGTTAAATAAATTAAATAAAGATTCATCTGGGATTGAATTTCATTACTTAACTTTGTTCTTTTCAATAGAAGTTAAATATTATATATAAAAAGATTTATACTCAATGTCACAAGTGCAAATATCTTTGCACTTGATTCTAAAACACTAGTTTCTAGAGCTCAATCTCTTGAAGCTTTAGAAACTAAGTCTTGCATTAAGCAGAGTATTTTGATATTCATAAGAACTTCTATCTATCTCTAGACTAGAAGGTTTTATGAGAGTTTTTCTCCAAATCCATTTATAAAAAGTTTCTCAACTTTGCAAATAAACTAAGACATTGTAAAGATGATCAAGCTGAACCAAGAAAAGAAGAACAGAAGAAGAACTCCAATTCATATGTAATAGAATAACTAATAATTGAAAGTAACAAAAGATAAAGGAATTATATTCAATCCCGGTTGAAAGCTTAGCCAAACAAGGCCATGAACTTCAAGAACAAAACCTAAGAGTACTAAAACTCTGACTAAAGTAATGTAACTTAGTGTTTTTTTCTCTACAATTTAGTCTATCCACTGTACAAAAAAAGGCGGTATTTATAGCCATTATGAGCAGGACTCTGGCGATCAAGCGCCAGTTTCAGCGTTTGAGCACTGGCATTAATGCGCTGGTTAATGGATTTTTAATGCCTGGTTATGAGCTTGGCACTCAAGCGCCAGATATATCTCACACAATATGTCATACAAGTTAGGGGATTACAAAAGAAAACATGAAAAATTCGTTGTCATAGAATAAAAGTATAAAAAATCATGGGTTTTCATCAGCAGCATCCGACCCAAGAATTCCATCCCGTTGAACAGCAGGTTCCTCCACTTTCGAGCTTTCAGCACTTCCAGCCTGAAGTAACTTGGACGAAATTTGTAAAGGAGCCTGGGGATCGTAGGGTTCCAAATTAGGGTTGTCCAGATCCATGAAGGATGGGGGTCAGTGTTGTAATCCAGTCGTTTCCCTTCCACGACATCATTAAGGGGGTGCACCCTTTTGTATATGAGTTAAATGACAGGATTTAGATATTCAATTTGGCGAAGACAACTCGTGAAGGCTGCATAGCACCATTGGAGATCAACATGCTCTTTTTCTTTATTGCTTTCTTTAGCTTATGGTTCTTTATTTCTAGAGCTTTCTTTTCAGCTACGAGTTCTTTCCGAGTTTGTTTCAGGGAGTTCTTCTCATCCCATAGGGCGTCGACGTCTTACTTAACCGTCTCCAGTATGAGTGTGAGATCCTTCTTCTCATTAGTAAGTTAGGTATGCTCAACTTGAAGGGTGTCATAATTGTTAATAGCGGTGCTCAGCTCGGATCTAAAAGTAGAGGTTGTGGCCTGAACTCATCCCCTTCCTAGATTAGACGCTCAATCTTCTTGGCCTACGAGTCAATCTACTTTATGCAAAGAGTCTCATTGACTTGCAAATTCTTCTTGAGCTCGGCCACCTGATTAGGATGATCCATCTCGTCATGGACATGCTTCACAAAGAGAACGAGCTCAAGATATTAGGAATCAATGGCTAGCTAACAGTCCCAAATTAATGAATTACTATGAGCAAGGAAGGGTACAAATTTAGAGAAACAAACCATTAGTTCGCTTTTAGGACTTCCATATTGGCTGTCTATCCTCTTTAGAGCTATTTTCCTTAACTCTCTCATCAGTATGACCGTCTCTAGTTTAGGGCTAGGAGTTTAGCGATGTTGGGCAGCTCCCCTGGTTTACATTTTAGTATGGAGAGGAGGTACAACATGGTGATTAATAGACAACTCACAGTGACGGCTCTCCACGGGGGTTTCTTTTCTTCCCTTCATCTTTATACCAACACCTTAAGCAACACATGATCTTTTCATAAAAAAAAACAAAAAAACGTGACATGGAAGCAAAAAGGAAGGTGAGAAAAAACTTACCATACAAACAATGTGGTGTAGGTCATGTTACCTAATGTTTCTTTCTGGCCAATTTCACGAATTCTGATCACCACTTTCAACTTTAACAACCCGTGTTGGGAAGTCAATTCGTCAAGCGCGCTGATGATCACGTTATATGAATCCAGGAGCAATGCTTCATCGGTGATAAAGGATTTGGGGTCCAGAAGATAATGATCACATTTCTAGTAAAATGGAAAAAGCGAAGAGCCTTTGGGTCCAACCCAAAAAGGGGAATATTCTCCTTGGTATAGAACCTTGAAATATGCATCTTTGAACGGGGGAAAGAACCCTTGAAAAAAACGTGATATTTTCTTTGCCGAAAGGAAATGAAGCCTCACCAGCATATTTGGGGGCTAATAAGTACAAGAATAGATTACTAGATAATTATAAGCTATTAGACAAGCAAAATATCTCAAAGGCATTGATGAAGCCCCACGCGTTAGGATAATTTAGGAGGAGGCGACATCAACGCAGTTGAAACTCTCGATCTGGAAGTTAAAAAAAAATAAATCATACAGCATCAAGAAGTCTTGCGTTATCTCAAGGTTGAGAGCTTATCCTTCCATTAGGGTCAGCCCTCTCAGCTTTGTACACTGTAACTGGTTGAGACTTGGAGTATATCGTGGTTGACCCAAAACATGGGCCTAATGTCCCTATTTCCACGAAGATGCTTGGGGATCACAATGGAGACAGGGTTTTTTCCTTTTCCATCCTCAAGTTCTGCAATCACCTGCCAGCGGCGCTCTAGACCTTTCTTCTTCGATGGTTTGGAAGGAACTTGTTGTGGGTGAGGCAGCAACATGGGCTCTACAAATGAAATTGGAGGAACATAAAGATGGGCAGAATCATAACTATCAAAATTTGTAGGAGTTGAGGAACTTGAAGTAGAAGATGAATACACAAAAAGTGGAGCAGGGAGATGCAATCTAGAATTAACAACGTCTCTACTACTCTATGATGAGGTATAGTACCTAGAAATCTTTTACAATATTTGTAGGGCTTGGAGGCAACTGAACGAGAAAATGAAGCCCCTGAGAAGGGTCGAGGCTACTTAACCTCATGGAATTTCTCTCCAAAATCTTCAAAGAAGAGTTCTTCGTTTGAAGAGAGAGTAGATGGGGATGAGGGAGTCGGAGTACTATGGCCGCTACAATCACTGATTTCAAAACCAGAATGGAGATCAATGAAAACTCCAATACTCCTAGGGAGAGTTTCGGCTGGAGGAAAGTCTTTCTGTCTGACAAGGACAAACATCGAAGAAAATGACAAAGAAGAGGTGAAAACAGAAAAGACATTTTAAGGTCTTTTATCCTAGGGTTTTTTTTTCAATGAATAAAGAAATGAGGATAGGCAAACAAATAATTCAAAAAAAACATGCAAGGAAATTGGAGAGGAGATAGAAAGTTACCAGGAGAGTAAAGAGGAAGAAGATGAAGGTTGGAAATAGAGAAGGAAAGAATAAGGAAGAACGAAGCAGTGAAAGCAAGAAAGATGGAAAACACGGAAAGTTCTAAAAATTGAGATTTCTCACTATTTATAGAAGAGGTGAGAAGAGAGAAAGTTTTTTGGAAAATGGAAGCTGCTCACGGCATAATAAATGAACACGATGCCAAAAAACAGCGAATCGATGAGCATGATCCACAGGAAATAGGAACCAATTCGAACCATACACGTGGCAGTAGGAAAACCGCCAACAAGCTGAAAGGTTAGCGACCGACGAGGACTTAAGTCGGTAACACAATGAGTTGAGTCACCGACTTGGGGGCTACCGTTATGGACCAATCTTGTGGCTTATCCTGTGATATCTAATTAACGAGTTAATGACACGACTTGAGGAGACAAGTACTCACATGGTTGGTTGTGTGACAGTTATAAATCAAAAAATTACACTAGATATTATGGAAGGGTGACGTTAATGATGTAAACGTGGACCCGCAGGTGAAGTGCTATATATATAGGACGCTAGAGAAGGAGAAAGGTATGTTATCACTCTTAGTCCATTTCCCACCTTGAGAGAATACTTACTTGATCCTCGGACTGCTTGTACGTACCACCATTGTGAAGTGAGCACATTGGAGATCCTGCACCATCACATGGGAACTAAGATGGCTATGATCCGTCTAGCCTCCCAGCATGATGCATGAAAAAGTATCAGGGCATTGTTTTTGAACAATTAAGGGATATAATTCAAATTTATAAAAGACCTTCATCGATAAATTGTAACTAGTAAACTAAAAAAATAGATTTACCCATCACTGTAGCCAAGAACACGTGAAAAGTTCAAATTTGTTCAAAACAATATATATTTAATATTCAAATGTGAAAATATGAAATTATACACTAAAGTATCAATAATACATAAATTCATAAGTACATGAAACATAAAACCAAACTTAAATATCAACTAAAAATATAATTTTTTGCTAAATCCATAAGAAGATAATATAGTCTAAAATCTAACAAAAGTATGAATCATCATGATTTGGAACAGGTGGGGGATAAGGATGTCCTTGACTAGCTGGGTCAAGCATTGCATGTGAGTGAGGTGGAAGTGAAAGATGTGAAGGAGCTCTCAAAGCAGGTCTAGCCTCATCCCCTCAACTACAACTTGCTCAAACCTTTAGTAATTTAGCTAAATATATGACAACAGTTTTTCGTGGTTGGCTCCAAGCTCCACAAACAAAGTAGCCACATGTGTCTGCAATGCTATAACCTCAGTTGAATCCACATGTGTTGTAGCCTTAGAAGAAGAGGTGCATTCTATTTAAGCAATTGGGGGCCAAGCTCCCCTTGGCCCCACACAGTACTCCTTCTTGGATAGTCCTCCCACCATATCTAGGTAAATGTTGTTTTCAGATTCAATGGAGGTAGACCCCTCACCGCCATTTCTTTGCAGCTTAGCTTTTCTCCATTGAAACTCAACCTTCATATGAAATGACACATGTTAGTAATGGAATTATATTAATTATATTATGAAAATATGTGACAATTCTAATATGTATAGAAGATTTTCATACATACCCCAATGTCTTTGGCATTTTTGCAAACCCAATTGCCATCTTTTAGATTCTTTGTCTTCTCCATCATCTCGAAGCCAGTTGGCTCTCTATGCTCCTTCTCCTTGTATAAGAAACAAATAAAAAATGTTATTTACATGATGATGTATGAATTAAAACTACTAAACTTTAAAGTTAAATACTTAAAAATCTCTTGTGAAGTTCAGCCACTAACACAGACCCTCCAACGTAGGATGGTGCGCCACCATCTGCCGCCTTATTTATCTTTGCTTTCTCTCTCTTGTTTTGCCACTAAGGCCTAGCCCATTTAGGCTCTAATTTTTCAACAACATAATTTGGAATCCAGTTTGTCTTCATAAGACCTGTTGTGACCTTATTCATCATGTTCTTTAACAGTTTTTGACCCTTCTGTTTAAAAATCTTCTTAATTTTGTAATCATATTCAGGGTCCCATGTATAAGTCTCCTACAAATCAAATGAAACATTAAACTGAACATCAAAATGCATATGTCGAATACAAGTTAGATACAAAAATTAAATAAACAGCTTATCAATATAGGTTAAATTCCTCCAACCACTCATTCAAGTTCTCCTTTGACACCTAACTCCAGAAAGTATACGGGCCCTGGAAGTTGCTTCTTAAAATGGCACCTATGCGGTCTGCAGGCCCCAAGTAACATTAAAACTAATATTTATGCAACAACAAAAGTTGGAAAAACAAATAAAAGGCACGAAAATAAAATGTAACCAATAATTAATGTCTATAAAAGTTTGTAAACACTTACTCATGACGCACATCTCCTGGTGCAAGGAGCTCTCTCGTGTCTGGCACCGGTTGTAGTGACTTAGATGGAGTCGTAACTGCAATAGAAGTGCAAGTCGAAGCTAAGCCCATCCACTGTGGTGATGGAGTGGGATATGTGAAAGCAATGCTATATGGAGATTATCTCCTACCTCATGCCCAACTAGCTCCTGACACCCTACCACCTCATGTTGTCCTACCTCGTTAAGGATGTGCTACTCGTGACAGGTCAACCATCTATGTTATTAATTAAACAAGTGAAAAAAATTAGAATACATAATAAATGTGAGTTAATAAAGACAAATAAAAAACTACAAATAAAATTATAAGCATATAAAGTAAACTATCAACACTACATAGGTTAGTTAAAATCTTCATCATTATTTTGTGTCTCGTCTTCATTAATAGAGGAAACATCAGTGTCGTCTTCCCTTTTTTCCACAATATTCGCAACAACGATTTCACTCCCATCGACTTCTATTTTGATCTTTTATGAAACTCTATATGCATATATATTAATTTATATGCATATAAAAATTTGATAAAATCCTAAGATTCGATTTAAGGATTCTACATTTCACCATCTTATGCCCCCTTTCTGATTGAAGGTAAAATCCCGATTTTAAATACCTTGGTTAGGGAAGAGCTAGATATAGAGAAAGTTCTGTCAGCAATAAAAAACAATGTTTGTTACCATATTAACCAAAGCTTATAGCAATTGAAGTTCCTTGCATCAAAAATCCTTATTGGCGATGTTGATTCTACTTAAGATTGGAAAGGGAAGCTAAGATCATAAATCATAGAATAGTGAAATCCAATCATAAGATTCTATTAGATTTAAATATGCAAAAGTAGAATGATAAAGTCACTATAATCAAGTCATAATATGTCACAATCCCAAACATAAAAAAAGTCAAACATAAAGTTCTTAACAAGTCAAAACTACCATAACATCAAGATTACACATGCAAAGAGTGTTTACATAAGCATAAATATGAAGATAAACCACAATGCAAAGCGGGGAGCTAGCCTAAGCTCATAGCAGAAACACTAAAATAAAGAAAGAACAAAGTTGGTGACAACAACTATAAGAGAGATTTGATAGCAAGAAGAAAAATAAAATTAGAGATCTTTCAAAACCAGGGCAAACGAGACACCAAGCCCAAATTCATTCCTTTTTTCTTAAAAACAGTGAGTAAAACCAACATCCTAAAACACAACGATATAAGCATTTTACTATTTAAATCTTTGATTTAATCGATTCTTTCTGATTTATGATTTTTGAGGAAATCTAAATCATTTAGGGCAGATAAATTGGTAGGCTTTTAGGATTTAACTCAAAAATTTAACAACCTTGTTGCGGCTTTTTAGTGTTACATTGGGGAAAATTGTTGTTTATGTTGCCTTTACAACACCTCTGATATTGAAAAATATTCCTAACTTCAAAATTTATTAGCAATTATTACAAGATGTGATCGGAAAATCTATTTTCGTTTAACTTGTTATGGATTATACATTATGGTGTTCTAGAATTTCAAATCATAAATCTTATCCCTTAATTGTTTGAGTACAAGACTACTAATAATTTTTTTTCCTTTTTTGCTAGAATTTGAACCATGAGCTGTTGAGACATGAAATACCAAATGAGATTCCAATCAAGAGCTAGAAGTGTTCTTAGGCCAATTATCCACAAAGAACTTTATAGCAATAGCACCTTATAAACCAATCAAAATTTGGGAAAGACAAGAACACCGAAAAAAAATAAAAAGTTCACAAGTCAAAGAAAAAGAAAACATTCGTTCTAGCAAATCAATTGTAAGAAGCAAAGCAAAGAGCCACAATGGTTAACTGCAAACCACAAGTTAAAATTAGAATGAAAATCCCATGTACAAAACAAATGGGAGCTTGCAACTGCAACCTTACCTTATCGGCTTCTAGAATAAAGTTGCACAAGATACAGTGCTTAAATGTTTGTAAATGGGAGTTAGAAAATAAGATTTGGAAACACATCAGTTATTGACTTGGTGTTCAATTCTGGGTTCGGACGAATCAATGCTCCAAAAGGCACTTCGTCTCACCTTCTTTTATTAATCAAAACCTAAAAGGATTAAAAAAAAATCGGACTACATATCTTGTCAATAATGGAAGATGGAAATTGTATTTACCAAAAACTTATTTGATTTGATAGCTAATACCCATTCTAAAAATCTAGTTGTTATGCATGTATTTGTTTAGTAGATACTAAACAAAACAACGACCGGAAAACTAAGTAACCACAATTTGCGCAATTGGTACTATAAGTACCACCATTGATATTCCCTAAAGTAGTCTAAGCGCATAAGAAGTGGTCGAGGAAGAAAACATAGTTGTAGAATTCAGCTATTCTGAATGCCGAACTCATGCTATATAAAATCTTCACTAGATGTGTTCTACTTGTCTGAAGAAAACTAGCCCAAGCTAGATACTTTGCTGGTACAAAGGCATGAAAATATCTAAACATGCATCATGCACATAACAGAAATAGTTAACCGAATTACTCACTCCGTCCCATAATATAATCCCCAACTACCAAAAAGTTTTGTCCTATTATATAAGTTCCTACACACAAAATTAGAAGCATTTATTATGATTTTTTAACTTTCAACTTCATCCAACCAATAGAAAATAATTGAACTTAAATTTAATTGGTCTAACATCTCAATAGTCTAATTAATACTTCCAATTTTAATAATTTAACTACTTTTCTTAAAGTGTGTGAAATGTTAGTTGGAGCTTATGTTATGGGACGGATGGAGTACAATTTAGTGAAATCAAACTTGGAGTTACAATTGTCCCAGTCATGTAGCTTAGTTGGTGAGCGCATGAGGACATGCGTGTGTGGGTACGGGTTCAAATCCCGGTTGTACTACTTTCCTATGAACCAAAAAAAATCTTGAAGTTACAATTTGGAAAAGAAAAAAATAAATCATTTGAAAACAAAATGCTATGTTAACATGGAAACTAACCATGTTTGTTTATTTTTGCAATGATATGATAATTGAGGCACGATTTACCAAGACTAGCAATTTCCGGTGAGTAGCAACTAGTCATTCGAATACACTAGTATAACGTGCAGTTTATCACATTTGACACTGAAAGCATTATTCGCCACGTAATTAGTCACTGATTTGGCCACCAAATTATATAAAAAGATACCGAATTGGCATAAAAATTGCCACCGAATTTGCGACCAAAATTTCAGTGGCTAGATTGGTCTTGCTAATGAAGTTTGCCGCTGTGCTTGCCACCAATATGTTGGTGGCAAACCGCCACCGAATTAAATTTAATTGGCAAATTAGTTTGCCACCAAGGAATCTGCCACCTAACTAATTCAGTGACAAATTTAGTGGCCGATTCCTTTTGCCATTGATTTTGAGTGGCCACCGAATTTTTTGGTGGCTATTTTTGTTTTTCCTTGTAGTGGCAATTATTTAGCAATCATGGCTAAATGTGATGGGAAAAATGTATTTTCATAGTTTAACTAGTTAGATTTTATACATTGAGGTGTTTTAAAATTTCAAATCATAAATCATGTCCCTTAAATGTTTCCGTACAATACAACTATTATACCTATTTTTCCATTTTGCTAGAATTTGAACCATGTTGTAGCAAATGAGAAAAGCTAGAAGTGTTCAAAGAAGAATTATCCATAAGGAACTTTGTAGAAATAGCACGTCATAAACTAAATAAAATAAAAGAAAATAAGAATGGAGAAATACAAAAAATCAAAAGTTCAATAGTCAAAGAAAGAGAAAACTTACCTTCTAGCGAATCAATTGCAAGCAGGAAACCAAAGGTCCACAAAGTTTAACTACAATTGCAAACCACAAGTTAAAATTGTAATGAAAAATCCCAAACTACAGCACAAACGGGAATCTGCTACTGTATGCTTCAAGAATAAAGTCACACAAGATTGAGGGATTAAAGGATTGTAAACTGGAGTTAGAAATAGAGATTTTCGAACAAATCAGCGACTAAGTTCGCGAACAATTCAGGATTCACACCAATCAATGCTCTCAAATGGCACTTCGTCTCACTTGCTATCATTAATCAAAATCTAAAAATCGGTATAAAAAATTATATTCGAGTAATAATTAGAAACTACCCAGCTCATAAAACTACAATTTAATATATCATTAATACCAGACAATCAAGCCTCTTGATTGGCCTCTTCATCCATTATGTTTTTTCTGTTACAATATGTGTCCTTGTTTGCAATTCCTATGTATGTTCTCCTTATTACTTTTAGTTAGTCTTTTATTCTTTTCTTTTTTTGCTTATCAGACCCTCCAATACCTATATATATTCTTATGCTTTGTACCTTTCTTAGTAGAGTTGAATATTTCAAATACAGTAAGGATATATATATGTTCCTTAATATTCTCCAACACCATCTCCAATAAGATAAGATAACATGATATAGGATATCTTTGCAAAGTCTATATTGAAATTTTAATTTACTTGATAATTTTCTCAACATTTAACATGTGAATATAAATCCATGGTATCATTGGTTCTCGTGATAATAAAAATGCTAATTGAAAATCATGTAAATGTATACATTCATTTTTATGGTAAAGAAATGCATTCATTCATAAATCATAATCTTTTGCAAAAGAATTCTTGAATTTTCTCACAATAGATTACCACAAATATATGAATTATGAATTAAGAACAAAAATTGAAAACTTAAAAATAACACTCAAGGTGATAAAAAAACAAAAAAGAAGAAAAAGCCATAACAATAACCCATCTTCAAAATCATTCTTGTTCAGTCTATGTTCTGAATTAGAGACTCATAATAAAAGACCTAAACACCTATAATTTCAAAATCTCAATAGAATTAGTTGTTTACTTCCCTTCTATACCTCGCACTGCGTAACTTCACCATGAGCAAAGCCTAGAAATTCATTTGCTTACATGACCAAAACAAGAAAAGCAAGGAGAAAAGGAAAACGAACGTGCGGAAGTGGCGTGAAGCAGAGCAAAGAATGTGAGGGAATGAGGAGAAAAGCCTAAGGTTGGAGAAGAGGAAGAACAAGGAGGAAAGAAAAATTGAACAGTTAGGGATGTGAGTTTCGGTTAGCAAACCAAAGACTTATATAGGACAAAGAAGGGATCCTAATGCTTCTTGGGAATGTTTCGCAACTCAAAAGCATTTATTTCAATTTTAAAAGCATTTATTTCAATTTTAGAAGTATTTATTCATAACTTTATGTAGAATTCGATGGTAATGAAGGGAGTTTGGAGTTTAAATGGGAGGCTTGAATGCAATTGCGATGAAAAAGAAAATCTTGGTGGCAAAAAATGTTAATAAAAAGAGGTGAGGTTAGGAGGGGAAGCACGGATGTGGAGATCCGATATGGACCTAGGGTGGTCTGAGATGTGCTGATTTTCTTGTGTTGCATGAGTAGAGCTAGTGCAGAGCAACACTGTTAGTCTCTTTTTGGACACGAGAAGAACTATGTGGCCGTAAGAATATATTCACCCTTCTCTTGCCACCTACCTTAACGCTCACTCCTTTTGATGCCTCAAAGTTACTGCATGTTTGGTTAAGAACACACTTCCCAGTTTTAAATTTACTTTGTAATGATTTGGAATTTCAATGTAAACACAATGAAACTTGAAAGTTTTTGTTTCCTTCAAAATCAATTCTACTTCTATTAAAGCTAAAAACAAATGGGCTCTTATACATTATTTTATTTATCTTGCAATCAAAAGTGTTTGTAGTCACTTTATTACGAAAAATATCAATTTCGGTTTTTAAAGATTGTTTATCACTACTTCTCTAAAAGATTTTTGTCACAGAATTAGTCCATCACATATATTCATTTTGTGCATCTAAGGGATTAATTTGATATTGTTTTAACTTTTACAGTGGGTAATTTGATAATATTTTAAATGTTAGAGTGATCACACTTAAAAAAAATTACTGACTAATTCAGTAGTCTTTTAAATCTTTAAGAGACTAATTTGGTAACAAAAAAATCTTTAAAGATAAAATTCGTTACCAATAAATCTTTAGACTACTAAATTGATATTTTCTCTTTTGATAATAATTTTAAGGATGGTAAGTCTTTGACTAGAAGACGATAATATATTTTGTTACACACCTAAAATAAAGAATTTGTTATATTAGTATCATTGTAACATGTCTATTATCATTATTATTTTCAATTACATGAATGTTAATTATATTAATTTTAAAATTAAATTAATTATATTGATTAAGTATTATGTTTATCATTAAAATTAAATTTACCTTTACCAAATATATATATATAACAAATTAAGTGAAAAATAAATATAGATTTGGAGTTGTGAATAGTGAATAGAAAAACCTATTGAATGGATCTCATCATAAAAAAAAGATCCTTTCCATCTTACAATTCATTTGGTTGAAAGGAGAAATTTGTGAGCAAGAGATAGGAAAAAGAGTTATAAATAAGAATAGAGATTAGCCTAAAATAGAGGTGAAATGTTGTATTATTAGGTAGAGTATAAAATTAAAAAAGAAGAAAAATAAGGTGGTTTTTCTTTCTCATTTTTATAGGTTTTTTTTTCTTTTTTATTTGGTTTATTAAAAGTGAGAGAATAGATAAATATAAACATTATAAAATAAAATAATGTATAAATTATTAATTAATCTATTAATATATTTAAAATTATTATAAGGAAAAGTTTATTTAATTAGTAATTAATCTATTAATATATTTAAAATTATTATTTGGTGAAGTTTATTTTGAAGTTCAAATTAAATTGGGGAAGGGTTTTTAGGTGTACGTGCATATCACTAAAAGGAACTTCATTAGAATATTTAAATACTTATATCTTTTTGTATTTTTTTTTTGTCAACCTTACTTCTTCTGTTCGGGTAAGAAAGACATGGGACTAAAATAGGGGTGAAAAAGAGTAGAGTTTGGGCCAAAATTGGGTCTGCTTGGTTGAAAAAATAACAAAAAAAACAATTGATGATTTCTCTTACGGTAATTGATTGAGTGTAAATGAGAAAAGAGGTAAATATAAAAAGATCAAATACTCAAATAAATGCCTAAATTAATAGCTTGTTACATTGTGAAATGTGTAAAGAGTGATTGTATATATAACAATTACGTACATAATAGTTAATTAAAGTCTATTTGTAATAATTATTTTTCATATATTATAATAAATTATTTATCGTATGTAACAAATTCATTTTCGACAATTTTTTGGTAAAAATAAATAATTGAACTTTTATAAAAAGTTTTCTTTAATTTCAAATTATAATATATAATTATTGTTAATTAATTTATTATTATCATACAATAATAATAATTTGTGGCAAAAAGCGTATTTTGGTTAACCTAAATTTTGGTCAATATTTTATTCTAAAGTCTTTTCTAGTTTCTAGTTAAAGGGAAAGTTTCTTTACCCATGGATTCCTCCTAAAAAAATATCTCTTCTACACCTCTTTCGACTTTTAAGCACTAACACCAATACACGATACCAACACAGATATCTTGATACTACTAATATCCAAATATAAGACAATAGAACTCAACTTGCATATATTATTAAAAATAAACAATTAAATAAATAAGCAATGTAACTTGTCAAAAAAAAAAAAGAAAAAAAGAAATTGAGAAACAGGATTTGTGTATTCCTCTTCTAAACATAACATTTTAAAATTTAAAATTTTACTTGATATATGAGCTTCACGAAAAAAATAATACAAAGAGGCATTGTCAATAATAATGTAATAACTTTGTATTATATAGCACCTAAGCTTCACATTTCTCAAATCCTTATAATAATGCACATAAAAAATATAAAGACATATAACAATCTAAGCTCTATCACAAAAAAAAAAATGTGAAGAGAAGTCCTAATTTAAGATACCATCACCTTGTTGATCTCCGTCAATGAACAAAGTCTCACAAGATTGAGATATTAATCATTCACAAAATAGAGTTAGAAGATAAAATTTGATAATGAATCAGCAATTTAGTTTGTGATCAATTTGGGTTTGACACTGCTTTCACCTGCTTTCATCAATCTAAACCAAGAAAAATTTAAAACAAAAAACCAAACAGCATGTTTCAATTTCAATAATGGGAGGTCAAATTCCTTGAGTCAAAAACTAGTTTTAGTTGGCGGCTATTAGCCACCAAAGAACAAGTTCTTATGCATGTATTCGTTGGGTAGATAACAAATAAAACAGTGACGATAAAACCAAATAAACACCATTTGTACCATTGCTACTAAGTACCACCATTGATATCCCCTAAAGTAGGAAACAATGCTAATGCTAATGCTAATGTTAAAATCAAATAATAGTATATCCATTTGCTTGAACACATCGAGAAGTGGTGAGGGAATAAAACACAATTGCATAGTCCTATTTTTTAGAATGCTAAATTCATTCGGCATAAAATCTTCACTGGGTCTATAGTACTTTTGTGATGAATACAAGTGATATGAACTAGAAAAAGGATAGAAAATTTAAAGTTGAGCCTAAATTAAAGATAACAAATTGAAGTCAAATTCACATAATCCAAGATACAAACATGGGTTGGAGTTTAATTGGCTTTTGGACTATTTTACATTGGGTTTGATGAGTTATATTTAATAAAGCTCATTTTCTCTTTTTAATATAATTTTCATAGCTACTAGAGATTAGACCCGTTCGTCACCCGTGTTGTTTACATATGTATTTTAATTATATGAGATAGATATGCAAATTTAAGGAGCTTCAATGATGACCCGTAATATAAAAATAAGTCACATGCTTTAAAGAATATGTGTAATAATTAATTATATTGAAGAAATTCATCAACACTTCACTACTATGGACTATATTTTAGGAGTGGTCTAGATATATATTTTTCATAACTTCTAGGATAAAAATTTATCTATCATAATATAATAGGTCAATCCTTTACAAGATTCACCACAACAAAACAGTAATTTTGCCACTGAAAATTTGTCACGACTAAGACCGTGGATAACTTAAGTATAAATGGATTTTGCGTCTTAATTTTTTATTCTAAAATATATTTGCCACGGCTTGAACCGTGGCAAAATTTGCCACGGCCAAGACCGTGGCTAGCTCTGCAAGAAATATAATATACTTTTTTTTCTTATTTATTTAAAATATTGCCACGACTTGGACCGTGGCAAATTAGCCACGGTCAAGACCGTGGCTAACTCTGCAAGAAATATATTTTATTTTTTATTTTATTAAATAATTTCCACGGCCAAGACCGTGGATACTTTGGAACAACAATATAATTTTTTTTAAAAAAAAATTATTTAATTAAAACATTGCCACGCTTGGGCCGTGGCTAAATTTGCAACGGCCAAGACCGTGGCTAACTCTACCGGAAATATAATTTATTTTTTATTTTTTTATTTCAATAAAAAATTGCCACGAGTTGGAACGTGACAAATTTGCCATGGCCAAGACTGTGGATACTAGATAGGAAGGCCACCTACATTTGAATAGTTTGGGCGATTTTTTTTTAATAAGTTAAGTATTTGCCACAACATATACCGTGGCCAAAAGACAATATATAGACCCAAATTAAACCCTCATCCTATTTCTCAGTTCTCATATCTTATTCTTCCCCTTCATTCAAAGCTCCAGCGCTGCGTATTGAAGACTCCAGCAAATGCTCCACCACAACACGTCCAGCAGCTCTGGCGAACGCTCCATCACCACATCTCCAGCGCTTCTCTCTCACTCTGTCCCTCATCAAAACCGCCACCCTATCTCTCAAATCCACTACAAAAACAGGATTCCCTCTCCCTAATCCATTTAAAATCCACAAAATCAACACCTTGCTGGCGCATCCATTCTGATTTTGAGAGCAAAGGTTTGTATTCCAAATCGTCTTCCTTTTGCTAAATTAGATCAACATATTTTCTTTTTAATAATGACCTTATTTTTGATAGATAAAGTTTTTTTATTTCGGAATTTCATTGTAATAAATGAGTTATTAAATTTCAGCAAAGGAACTGTGTATATTTATACTACTACTTATCGAAAATCTTGTTATTTGCTTGTTTTGTGCATTTGGAAGTTTCAGATAGGAGATGGGTGAGAATTATATAACAATAAAGTGTTAATTTCTGCAAAGGTTGATTAGCATGCCATTTTTAATTTCACAAGAAAATACTTTCATCCATTTGTTTTTTTTAAAAAAAAAGATGCCTTCAAATTTAGTCGTTGCTTCTGTCATGAGTTGAGTTAGATAGAACTATGAATGGTTAAAAAAAAAAAAGTTGTTCGAGGTGACGGAGAATGAGGAGCTCTGGCCAGCAATGGATGAAGAACACGGCGTCCAAGCTACAATGCGGCAGTGTGGCACCTGCAAGGGTTCCGACGCTCAAGTAAGTACCAATATTAGGTTTATGTGGTATATCTGAATATTACGTACCTTGCATGATGTGTTTGTGTGTGAATTTATAGTAGGTGCATTAGGGTTGAGCGTGGGTCATAATGGGCCAAACATGTGATACCTTTGCCAAGTCCATAGCCTACATGGAACCCTATGAGTCGTCTTGTGTCTCGTCTGCTAATCGGAATGATAGGCGGGTTATGCCACGTCATACTTACGACAATATGTGATTGCGGACCGGGTTATCATAAATCCGGTTCATAACAGTTGCCCCCAAGTCGTCGAATTACCCGGTTGGTAAGTCGCCGAGTTGTATGTCACATGTCGGCGTGGTTTTATTATCATATTCACATGTCGGGTAGAAATGATTGGTCTTTATTTGGGGACGCGTGAGCGCACCCGCTTTTATGGGGTAACGTGCGCCATGATTGCGTAGGGCCTCGAGCCATTCACTTATTACTGCAAAGAGACATGTTTTTTTCTCTTCTCTCCCTTTTTAGTTCTCCTGTCATCACCTTTCCCTCGCGTCATTCTTCATTTCAAAAGAAAACCTTTATTGCTTTGAACAGTGAAACCTATCCCTCTCAGTGCTTCTTCCTTCTTCATGAGCATCATTTCACTCACGAAGGCTTTGCTAACCAGCTAGCATTTTCTTCTTCAATCAGGTACCACTTTTATTTCCAGTTCTATTTTGTTTTGATTTGGTTTATTCGGTTTCCTCTAATGTGTGAGTCTGAATCTACTTCTTAGGGTTTGAGTTCCTTATTTCATTTTTCTAGTGTTCCCCCCATTTCTTTGGAAGAGAAAATCATAGTCCTTTCCAGTAGTTGTTCTTCTGACCTGTAACACCGATGATCTTGGGGATTTCGCAAATAGGATTTCAAAACCCTTAATAGTTCCAAACCCCGACCTCGTGAGAGGTATGTGTTCTGTCTGCTTCCCATTTTTCTGAACCACGAGTTATTTGGGCATATTCGCCTCAAAGTTTTGAGAGTGGAGAATCGATGACCCAACATGTGAGTGGTTCATTCGGTGTTTTGAATCTTGAGCCCCCCATCTATGTAGACGTTGTTAGGAACTCCTCAAATGATCCCGATGGTTTAACCGAAGAAAACTATAATCCTGGTCGTATGTTAGTTAAAGCCGATCCTGTCCATCATGATCCCTCTGAAATCTGGTACATACTTACGGAGCCCATGAAGGGAGTTGTGGGCACTATGTCGGGGCTAAGTCGCAAGCAAGGAAGGCCCTGAGAGCGGGTTACTTTTGGGCTACCATGCAAGACGACGCAAAGGATCACGTTAAAAATTGTGGACGATGTCTAGAACATGCACCAATACTGAATGTACAATTTGTACAACTGCACAATTTTTTTGCCCTATGGCCCTTTCACACATGAGGCATGGATTTGTTGGGACCCTTCCCGCGGGCAGCTAAGGATCCTGGAAGTGGCAATCCACTACTTTACTAAGTGGATTGAGACAGGGCCACTACCAACAATTACATCAGCAAGTGTCTAGGCCTTCAGTTTCAAAACAATCAGATTTTGTTTTGGTATACCCATTGGGATCGTCACCGACAACGGATAAACATTTTAGGGAGTTTTTGGAGGGTTTAGGAATCAAGCACCATTTTTCAAGTGTGAAACATCCTTAAATGAATGGGCAAGAAGAAGCCTTAAACAAGGTAATCCTTAATGGGTTGAAGAAAATGTTAGATGACGCTAAAGGAAATCAAATGGAAAACCTTTACCAAGTCATATGGTCTACGATACTAATACGATGATCCCAATGGAGATTAGTGAACCCTTGTGAAGGGTCATGTATACATCTCTAGATAACGATAAGCTTTTGAAGGAGCACCTCGACTTGATTGATGAAATCCGTGAGATGGCTAGGGTCACAGAAATGTCGCGGAAACAGTGACTAGCTCAGAGGAACAATATGAAAATCGTGAAACGTGAGTTTGCAGTCAACGACTTAGTCATCAGAAGGGCCAGCATCGTCCAAAAGACGGTAAGACATGAAAAGTTGGCAGCTAATTGGGAAGGCCCATACTGGGTCATCAGGACTACTTGGAAAGACGCTTATGCACTAGAAACTTTGCGAGGAAGAGAACTTCCAAGAACTTTTAATGCCGTCAATCTACGAAGAAATTACACTTAGTTTTTCATTTTTGTGTCTGTATAGGTATTTTGGTAATTTTTAAGTAAGACTTTCTTGTGTAAAACAATCATGGGGTACTCTTTTTCCTTTGTGGGTTTTATCCCTAAGGAGGATTTTAACACAAAGCTTTTTATGAGGCCCCAATTTTGGTGATAAACTTGCAATGAATATGAATGCAAAATTGCAGAATGGATTCGCTATTGTTACCTTCTAGGGATCAATGATACCGACATAAGGAAACATACCCGAAATTCAAGGTCATAGACTTCAACCAAGGATCAATGATCCCAATTTAGGAGGATGCCTGCCAGCTAAAGGTCACGAACCTTCAAAGAGTTGACACACCCCAAATAGACAAAATCTTCGAAGCTAGGATAATGATCCCAACCAAGGGTGACACACCCCAATATAACGGTCATAGACCTGAGTACAAGATCAATGATACTAACCAAGGGTGACACGCCCCAATATAATGGTCACACACTTGAATGCAGGATCTATAATCCCAAATAAAAGTGATACGTCCAAGGAAAAAGGCACGCAAACCTTAATTGAAGATCAACGATCTCAACGCGACACAAGAAAGTTCCACAATATTGCATATAAAAAAGACCTCATAAAAAGCGCAAGAGAGAAAAGAGATAAAGAAAAAGCGAAATAAAACTTTAGAGGAGAAGGCAATTTTTGATACAAGTTAGGGGATCACAAAAGACAACACAAAAAATTCAGTGTCATAAAAAAGAAAGTAAGAAAAATTATGGGTTTTCATCGGTAGCATCGCCCTAACAGTGGCATCCCGTTTAACAACAGGTTCCTCTGTTGGAGAATGGAGTTATGAAGAAGGATAAGAAGCAGACAAAGAGGAGGAAACAACTAAAGAAGAAAAGCTCAATGAAGAAGCAACCTTCTATGTGTGAAAGAGTTTAGTATTGTTTAAGTTTAGTATTGCTAAAATACCCTTGTTCTGTTTTTCTGTTATAAGTAGTTATTTTCTATTTCTATTTGTTTTGTTCCCTTTCTCTACTACCTGTATATAAAGAACAGGGAACACATTCTAGCTGTAATCTTTCACTCTTTTCAATTCAAATCAATTTGTCTTTCTTTCATCTTTCCATTCTCTGTTTCTAATTGCTTCCGCGCCATGGTTGAGAAAGTTTTCATGGTATCTCGAGCTTTGGTTAGATGATCGATCCCTTCCCTTACTATTGTTTGTTCTTCTCTCTTTCTCCTTGATCGTTCTTTTTCTGCTGTTAGTTTCTTTTCCCGTTGTTTTTCTTTCTTGGTTGTTTGTCTAGTTCCTCCTCCCTTCTTGAATCATGGCCAAGACCCCTGTAGACACTACAAACCCCTTGTTCATTCATCCGAATGAAAGCCCTGGCACTCCTCTGATATCAGTGGTTCTAAACGAACCAAATTATCATTCCTGATCTAGAGCCATGTGTGTTGCGCTCAAGATCAAGAACAAGCTTCAATTCATAGATGGGACGTTACCCAAACCGGTGGCTGGTGATGCAACCTTCGAGGCATGGGATAGATGCAATTCTTTGATCATTGCATGGATCAATCAGACAATTCACTCTAGGAAAATCTAAGAAGGAAATTTCATCAACCTGATGCCTTCAGAATAGCAGCTATACAAGGAGAATTGTATAATCTTCATCAAGGGGAACAAACGATAGCTGAAAATTTCAATTGCATGGAAAAACTTCGTCTTGAACTGGATAGCTTCAGGCCAATTCCCAAATGTTTGTGTGTTGTACCATGCTCATGCACCCTCATACCAACCATCATAGCACAAAAGGAAAATGACTATGTTATAATGTTTCTAAGAGGATTGAATGAAAATTATGGAAATGCTAGATCTCAGATAATGATGATGACACCTCTTGCTGATGTGGAGAAGGTTTTTAATCTCTTGTGCCAGGAAGAGAGACAAATCAATCAAAGTATTGAAGAATCCAAGATCTTTATTAACAGCATCTTCCAAGACAAAAAGAAGCATAAAGGGAAGAACAAAAATCAAGCTTTCGGATCATCAAAGAACTTCAAAGGAAATAATAGACCTAACAAAGTTTGCACCTATTGTGGAAGGATTGGTCATACTGTTGAAGTTTGTTTCAAAAAGCATGGCTTTCCTGCCCACTTCAAAAAGAATGCTATAGCAAACAATTGTGAAGCTAAAGATGATAACTCCCTTGAAAGCAAAGATGATACTGATTCACAGGAAGGAGGACAAGGGAACACTTCTGATGAGATCATGTTTGATTTCACACCAGAACAGAAGAAGGCTATCCTTGACATCCTTCAGCAATCTAGCATTTTTTTTTCTCACAACGTCAACCAAATGAGGAGAAAACCATCACAAACCAAACAAGTTTCATCCAAATCATCTCAACCTTCTAGAGATGATGCAGGTAACTGTAATGCTCTTTCATCTAATTATAGATCCTCTAGATGGATAATAGATTCTGGAGCCACTGACCATGTATGTTGCTCCCTCGATGATTTTCAATCTGTCAAAAGGATCAAACCTTTATCTATTGAACTACCAAATTGAGAGACTACAGTTGCCACCAAGGCTGGAACTGTTATATTCTCTTACAGTTTTTATTTAAACAATGTCTTATTTATTCCTGACTTTCAGTTCAATCTCATAGCTGTGTCCAAGCTCACTGCTGATCTTCTTTGTCAATTGATTTTCACTAGAACTGATTGCATTGTGCAGGATCAGCTCTCATTGAAGAGGATTGGTGCTGCTAAGATAGAAAGAGGGTTATACGCCTTAAAAGGACCAATAAATTCTGTTACTTCTTCCAATGTGAATTCTGTAATTAGCATAAATTTGATAAATGGCATGTTAGACTTGGACATCCTCCTTTTAAGAGGATGAAGACTTTACAACAATACTATTCTTGTATAACTATGAATAAAGTTTTCTTTCCTTGTGATGCTTGTCGTGCTTCTAGATAGAAAAGAATCCCTTATAAAGACAGTGATAATATTGCTTCAAATGTTTTTGATTTGGTTCATTTTGACATATGGGGACCTTTGTCCATACCTTCTATACTTGGTCACAAATATTTCCTCATTGTGGTAGATGATCATAGTAGACATACTTGGGTTTTTTTCATGAAAACTAAATCTGAAACTTGTTTTCTAGTTAAGTCCTTTGTTAATTTGGTAAATACTTAGTATGACACTAAAATCAAGTGTATAAGGAGTGATAATGGACCAGAATTTAAACTAACAGAATTCTTTGCAGATAGAGGGATTGAACATCAAACATCCTGTGTTGAATGCCCTCAACAAAATGGAAGGGTGGAAAGGAAACATCAACACATTCTGTCAGTTGGAAGGGCTCTAATTCACCAATCGGATGTTCCTAAAGTCTTCTGGAATTTTGCAGTATCACATGCAGTACACCTCATCAACAGATTGCCTAGCAGAAAAACATATAATCTCTCTCCCTTTCACATTTTAAATAACAAAATTGCTGATATAAATGATTTGAAATGCTTTGGCTGTTTGTGCTATGCTTTTACTTTAACTAATAACAGAAAGAAACTTGATAATAGAGCAAGAAAGTGCATATTCATAGGTTATAGAAAAGGAATAAAGGGCTATGTCTTGTTTGATCTGAATAGCAGAGAGATATTCATCAGTAGAAATGTAAAATTCTATGAGAATATTTTTCCTTTTTATAACAAGCAAGTTGAGACTAATCCTACTACTCCCCCTATATTCAAAAGAAATCCTCTCGACAATATGGGAGGAAGGTTCCTTGACATGGAGGAAGAAATACAGGAAACAACAAGTGGAACAACTGCACAAGTGCCAGAACTAAGGAGATCATCAAGAGACAAGAGACCACCCAGCCACCTGAACGATTATGTTTGGGAAGGAATGGAGAACTCAGCATCTGCCATAAAGAGACAAAGCAATAAGAAAACCAAGTATCCTCTGAGCAACTATATTTCATATGGTTCTTTGTCTAACAATCACAAGCATGTCTGTCTTGCCATATCCTCTGATGTAGAACCAAGTACCTTTGAGGAAGCCATAAAACAGTCATGCTAGAGGAAAGCTATAGAAGCAGAACTAGAAGCCTTGGAAAAGAACCAAACATGGAAACTAACAAAACTTCCTCCTGGAAAGAAACCTGTCACATGCAAGTGGATTTTTAAGACTAAAAGAAAGGCAGATGGCAGCTTGGAAAGGCACAAAGCAAGACTTGTAGCAAGAGGATTTACACAAACTCAGGGATTGGATTATTCAGAGACTTTCAGCCCAGTGGTCAAGATGTCTACTGTTCGGATCCTCCTGTCTCTTGAAGCTGCAAAGGGCTGGTTTCTGCATCAACTGGATGTTAACACAGCTTTTCTCCATGGAGATCTAAGAGAGGAAGTCTACCTGAGACTACCACAAGGATTAAAAATAGAAGATGCTACTCTTGTTTGCAAGCTGAGAAAATCCTTATACGGGCTCAAGCAAGCCAGCAGGGAGTGGAATCACAAACTTACTACTTTTCTCATTGATTTGGGTTACCTTCAATCCAAATCAGATCACTCCTTGTTCTCAAAACAAAAATTAGGTAAACTAACTTTTATACTTGTGTATGTAGATGATCTATTGGTGGCTGGAGAAGATGAAGAAGAGATAGAAGACATAAAGAGAGAACTTGACCAAAGATTCAGCATCAAGGACTTGGGGAAGGCAAAGTTTTTCCTGGGAATGGAGCTAGCAAGGACAAACAAAGGAATTCTTCTCAACTAGAGAAAATATGCGACTGATATCCTAAAAGATGCCAAACTTAAACAATGTGAAAATTGCTAAGATCCCCACATGATGGATCTTCTTCACACACAGAAGCTTGCTTCTTATCCTGATGATTTGGATGGTGTTTGCTGTTTTCTGCTTCTCCATGCAATTAAGGATGAGCCTTAGAAGAGACAATAACCTGTGATTGACTTTCTGGACTAGATACATGATCCCCAATCTACATCTGAAAAAGCTCTCAGTGAAAGATATGATTCTGATGGAAACATGATTCCTTTTCCTGGTTCTTTCTTTATGAACCTTAGTATAAGTTTTGCTGCTTGAAAATGTTGTATAGTTGGATTCTTCATGAACTGGCTTAAATGGTTGAAAAAATAGCAGATATCAGGTCTACTATTAGTTAGATAAATTACCTTCCAATGAGTCTTCTGTACTGCTCCGGTTCTGTCAGTGCCTCTCCCATGTTCTTGTGGGGCTCTTAGCAATTTTCACATTGTTTAAGTTTAGTATAAAAGAGTTTAGTATTGCTAAAATACCCTTGTTCTGTTTTTCTGTTTGTTTTGTTCCCTTTCTCTACTACCTGTATATAAAGAACAGGGAACACATTCTAGCTGTAATCTTTCACTCTTTTCAATTCAAATCAATTTGTCTTTCTTTCATCTTTCTGTTCTTTGTTTCTCAATGCTTCCGCGCCATGGTTGAGAAAATTTCCATCCTCCACGTTCGAGCTTTTAGCACTTTCTGGCTCAACTAAACCAAATGGAATTGGTAAAGGAGCCTTGGGATCGTTAGGTTCCAAATCAGGGTCGTTCAGATCCATGAAGGATAATCGGTCAGTGGTGTAATCTAGCAGCTTTCCTTCCACGAAATTCTGAAGGGGGTGCACCACTTTATATTTGAGTTGAACGCTAGGATTTAGATATTCATCTTGGCGAAGACAACTCGTGAAGGCCATCATAGCACCATTAGAGATCAGCATGTTCTTTTTCTTTATTGCTTTCTCCAGCTTATGATTCTCAATTTCTAGAGCTTTCTTTTCGGCCGCAAGTTTTTAAGGGAGTTCTTCTCTTCCCGTAAGGCGTTGGCCTCTTTCTTGACATTCTCTAGCAAGAGTGCCACATGCTTCTCATCAGCAAGTTAAGCTTGAAGGGTGCCGTAATTTCTAATAGCGGTGCTCAGCTTGGATTGAGAATAGTGGCTGTGGCCCAGAACTCATCCCACTCCTGGATTAGAAGCTCAATCTTCTTGGCCTGCAATTCAATCTTCAATTCAACTCCGCGGAGAGCCTTCACCGCGAGTTGTCTATTAACCACGATGTTGTACCTCCTCTCCCAACTAAAATCTAAACTATGGGAGCTACCCAACATCGCCAAATTCCTAGCCCTAAACTTTTGCCCCTCGGAGATGCTGGTCATACTGAGGAAGTTGAGGCCAAAATCTCTAAAGAAGATAGACAACCAATAGGGAAGTCCTTAAAGTGAACTCATGGTGTGGATGATGTGGATGTGGACTTGCAGGTGAAGTGCTATATATATACGACACCAGAGAAATAGAAAGATATGTTATCACTCTCATTCCATTTCCCGCATTGAGAGAATACTTACGTCATATCGTCAGAGTGCTTGCAGGTACCACCACCACCGTGTGGTGCATGTTGGTGCGGTGGAAGTGGAAGATGTGAAGGAGCTCTCAAAGCAGCTCTAGCCTCATCCCGCTCAACTACAACTTGCTCAAACCTTTAGTTCGTTATATATCTGAATATGTGACAATATTTTTTCGTGGTTTGCTCCAAGCTCCACAAACAAAGTAGCCACACATGTCTGCAACGCTATGACCTCGATTGAATCCACACATGTTACAGCCTGAGAAGAAAAGGTGGATTCTATTTAAGCAATAGGGGGCCAAGCTCCCCTTGGCCCTACATAGTACCCTTCTTAGATAGTCCTCCCAACATATCTAGGTAACTGTTGTTTTCAGATGCAACAGAGGTAGATCCCTCAGTGCCATTTCTCTGCAGCTTTGCTTTTTGCTGTTGAAACTCAGCCTTCATATGAAATGAAACATGTTAGCTAGTAATGAAATTATATTAATTATATTATGAAAATTTTTGGTAATTCAAATAAGTATAGCATATTTTCATACATACCTCAACGTCTTTGGCTTTTTCGCAAATCCATTTGCCATCTTTTAGCTTTTTTGTCTTCTCCATCATCTTGAAGCCAGTTGGCTCCCTATGCGCCTTCTCCCTATGCTCCCTATGCCACTATCTACCGCTTTATTTATCTTTGCTTGCATACTCTTCTTCTGCCACTGAGACCTAGCCCATTTAGCCTCTAATTGCTAAGAACATTATTCGAAATCCAGTTTGTCCTCATAAGACCTGTTCTGACCTTATTCATCATGTCCTTTAACAGTTTTTGACCCTTACATTTAAAAATCTTCCTAATTTTGTAATCATGTTTAGGGTCCCATCTATAAGTCTCCTACAAATCAAATGAAACATTAAACCAAACATTAAAATGCATACTTCCAATACAAGTTAGAAAAAAATAACAAATAAAAACCTTATGAATATACCTTAAATGACTCTAACCACTCATTCAAGTTCTCCTTTGACAACTAACTCCAACAAGTATGCGGTCCGCAGGGCCCCGATTAACATTAAAACTAATATTTATATATGCAAAAAAAAAGAATGTCACAAAAAATAAACGGCATGAAATAAATGTAACCAATAATTAATGTATATAAAAATGTGTAAACACTTACTCATGATGCACATTTTGCAAGAAGCTCTCTAGTGTCTGGCACCGGCTGTAGTGACTTAGATGGAGTCGTAACTCTAGCAGAAGTAGAAGCCGAAGCTCAAACAATCCAGTGTGGTGATGGAGTGGCATATGGAAAAGCATTGCTGTATGGAGATGATTCCCTACCTTAAGCCCTACTAGCTCGTGAAACCTTACCACGTCTTGATGTCCTACCTTGTCGAGAACCTACTACTCGTGACGGGTCAGACATCTATGTTATTAAATAAACAAATTTAGGGTTCACACCATTCAATGCCCTGAAACGGCACTTCATCTCACCTACTATCATTAATCAAAATCTAAAAAACGGTATAAAAAATTATATTCCAATAATAATTTGAAAATATTCAGCTCATAAAACCATAATCTAATATATCAATGAAGTGAATTTGCACTATATACAGTAAGGATATATATGTTCCTTAATATTCTCCAACACCTTCTCTAATATGATAAGATAAAAAGATATAAGATATCTACACAAAGTCTGTATTGAATTTTTTATTTACTTTATGACTTTCTCAACATTTAACATGTGAATAGAAATCCATGGTATCATAACATGTAGGTGTTGGTACCAAAATAAATTTTGTTTATTAGTCAAAGATATGGAACAAGTCCTAGTCAATAAGCGCTAGCTCTTTGACTATTAAGAGAAACTCTCCTTGACAAAGAGATTAAAAGAAAGAGGATCAAAAACAGAGAGGCAACATAATTGACAAACAGAAGCAGGTCAAAGAGACAAGAGGCTTTGACAGAAACAGAGGTAGAAGAAATGGCTAAGTTATGGGAGAATCCTCAAGCGAATCAGTAGGAAGCACAATCACAGAGACAAGTGGCAGATGGGTAGTAGGACAATACAGCAATCCTCGCACAAATTAGAGGGCCAATCATGAAAAGACATGTGTGACCGTGTAATCTTGTTAACCGCCAAATTGATCAAAGAATGACACATTAGATAGGAAGTTATGCAATTCCTATGTGTCATAATCTCACGCCATGATTAAAATAGTTATTGGTTTTGTCTCTAATCATCATTAGACAAAGACAGGCCAAGAAACTATAAAAAGGGGCATGTGGATACATTGCAGGGGACGAGTTCTCTTTGCAAGACAGAGATTACTATCCTAAACACTCCAAACACCCAAACTAACGCCTTAATACGCCTACGTCCTCGACAAACATGGCTACATTACGGGTTACACGTGAGTTATCATGGATTACCCTCTTACTTGCATACCTCGTCATGCTCTGTTTTCTGTATTTTTCTGTTTTTCACTATGTATCAATACTTCATTGACTTCATGCATCCATATATGCGTTTAAATGCAGTATTTCTGATATAATTCTTAGTTCATTTTTCAATTGCAATTTACCTTTTTTTTTTACTTTGTTCCATCACTTTAAATTCAGGCGCGCAATTTAGTCAAAAGAACATTAACTTATGACAAAGAACCCCATAACTGAAGGAAGACTCTATTCCCTTCCTCACTAATAAATCTGGATAGTTGTTTATTTAGGTTTGTCAAAAATCCGGTAAACAAATTGGCACGCCCAATGGGACTTGTTTTCTTTAATCAAAATAAGTTTCATTCATGTTCTTTTGTGTATTTACACTATACACACTGTAAACTTGTCACTACTACAGATTTTTCAAGTTCCTGGACTTGTGGCTACTGTAGACTTTTCAAGTTTATTCACTTTTGCACATTTTTCAAATTTCCAGGAATTCGTTACTACTGCATTGTTCTTATTTGAATAATTGTTGGAGTTCTCTGACTAAGCAGAGAGTAAAGTCAATTTATCTTGAAATTATTATTATGCTCTGTTTTCTGACATAATACGTGTTATGATGTATTCAAGATCATATCCTTGTTTCAGGTACATTGCATTTTAATCATTGTTTTTGTCTTCATTAACATTCTCATTGTTAGGTAGTTATTTTGGTCAAACTCTTTGAAAATGACATCTACAATAACATAACTGACCTAAACTGCTCTGTATTAAAAAAGAAACAAAAATTCTTTTTGAATTGTGCCATACGTTTTCTCTGATTTCTCTTTTATGTTCTCTTTAGTCTATGCGACTAAGGAGTGGTAAGGTAATAAGTAGAGAAAATCATAGTGAAAGAATGGCTTCGACCCCAATTCGTAGTTCTTCAACTACTGCAAGCATAGGTAATTCCACCGCTGGAGTTACAAGTACAAATGCTGAAAGGATCATTTCAACAAGTTTGAATAATAATCAAAATGATCCAACCCAGGCTATGACAACAGCCATGGGTCAAAATTCCTCATTTGGAAATCCTTTTACTTCTGCAACCACCCTTAACACGACCTCTGCTCCGTTATGGGGTATGCCTCCCGGGTGGAATAACAATGCACAAGGTACTCAGACTTCCCCTGTATTTGCTACTAGGATAACTACCCATCAACAAGGTCCTTAGGCGAATCAAATGGGAATAATTGGGGAAAACATAGACCCTGCTTCTGCGTCAACGGGCAGACAGAGCAGGATTTTGGCTCAACAACAAGGGGGATTTCAATCTAGTCAAAACCCGTTAGGAAGTACTAATGGAATAACACACGATGATCTCTTAGAAGTGGTTCAAAATTCAAATAGAGCCACTGCCAATGTGTTGGCACAACATTTGGGATCATTTTTATCCCCTACGTCTCAGAACTTTGCTGAGATGTTAGAATTGATGAGAGCTAATTCAAATCCCAATAGGAATTCTATAACAGGACAAGGTAATAATCCTGTTCAAAATAATACTTTGAGTAGAGATGGTATTAGCCAACTCTCAAATCAAATAGGGAATCCTAATGCTAATGCCATTCAGTCAATAGGGAACAATTTTACTCCTGGAGGAATAGCTAGTCAAAGCCAATTCTTAATTGGTCAAAACCTAAACCAAGCAGGAGGAGGCTTCAATGCAAGTCTCAATCAAGCCCAAGGGCCTTTAGTAGGCCAGAATTCTGGGCAAAACAATGGCATTGCCAATACCCCTATAGCAAACCAAAATGTTGGGGCTGCTAATAATCAAATTCCTTATCAAATCATGGGATTTAATAGTAATTTAAATTCTGGGCAGACTTTGGGTTTGACTAACAATGTGGGATTTGGTCAAAACACGGGTAATGCTTGTAATTTAAACTCTGGTTTTAACAAAATTTTAATACTGGAGACAATCTAGGTCAAAATACCAACCTGAACCCTGGTTTTAATAATGGAGGTGCTTTTGATCTCTTTGCAAACAATCCTAACCTGAATAGGACTGGGGGGCAAGGCCCTTTGCAATTTGCACATAACAACGCAGGTAATCAACCTTTTGATATTTTTCAAAATAATTTTCAACAAGGAATGCTTCATCCTAATCCTAATCCTAATAATCAAATGTATTATCAGGATTACAACCAGCAAATCAGAAATCTTAATGTAGAAAGAATGGTCGAACAGACCCTCAATAGGCATGGGTTTAACATTGGCTTTTCAGATAAAATGTTGTTTGCTTCTCCTTTTCCTTATGAAGTACAAGCAATGGACATGCCTAGGGGATATAAAATTCCCAAATTTACTAAATTTGCTGGAGAGATGGGAGAGTCTACTGTTGAACATGTAGCAAGGTTTACTTTAGAATGTGGTGATTTAGCTGCATCTGAAGCTTTAAAAATGAAGCTCTTTCCTAGTTCTTTGACTAAGGAAGCCTTTTCATGGTTTACAACCTTGACCCCAAATAGTATCAGGTCTTGGGTCCAACTTCAAAGGCAATTCCATGAGCAATTTTATAGAGAAGTGAGAATAGCCTTGGCTGACTTATCTAGTATTTGTAGGTTCCCTAATGAGCCTATAGATGATTATTTGACTAGATTTAGAAAATTCAAGTCAAGATGTTTTGTGCCAATCCTTGAGGTTGAACTAGTCAAAATGGCGGTAAAGGGTTTGGATTATCCAGTCAAGAAGAAGGTTCTTGATCATCACATTGTAGATATGGCTCAATTGCCTGATAGAGTTAGGCAAATTGAGGGCTTGTACGCTGAAAAAGCCAACAACAATAAGAAAAGTGTAAAGCATCCTAAAATAGCCTACATTGGTGCCAATGAATCTGTTGAAATTGAGACAGAGGAGTCAGAGGGTGAGGTTCATGTAGCTGAACTTAAACCTAGGCCTTCATATACGTGTAAATCATTATACCCAAATATGGGTAAAGAAACTAGTAATAGAAATGAAACCTGGAGTCAAAAGGTTTATGGCTTTGACATTTCTAAAGCAGATTTAATTTTTGATGTTTTAGTCAAAGACAAGCAATTGTTGCTTTCAGATGATCATAAGCTTTTGACTCCTGACCAATTGAAAGGAAGAAAATACTGTAAGTATCATAATAAGATTGGTCATGCTACTAATGGTTGTATTCGTTTCAGGGATCTTATTCAAAAGGCCATTAAAGATGGCAGACTGAAGTTTGAGACCACCAAACCCACAATGAAGGTGGATTCTGATCCTCTACCAGTAGAAGCCAACTTGGGTTGAAGGGCACAAGTATATCCTAGTTGCTGTGGATTATTTTACTAAATGGGTTGAAGCAGTCCCATTTAAAGAGATTGACCAGCAAGACGTTATTAACTTCATTGAGGAACAGATCATTTACAGATTTGGTATTCCTGAGACGTTGACTATTGATCAAGGATCTGTTTTCATAAGTAAGAAAGTACTGCAATATGCTAATGAAATGAAGATTAAAATGCTTTAGTCAACCCCATATTATGCTCAGGCTAATGGGCAGGTTGAAGCTATGAATAAGATCATTGTGTCTTTGATTAAAAAGCACGTTGGTAAAAAACCAAAATCTTGGCATGAGACCTTATCACAAATACTTTGGGCTTATAGGAATTCACCTAGAGAGTCCACAGGAGTTTCTCCTTATAGATTGATCTACGGTCATGATTCTGTATTACCTGTTGAGATCAATTTGATGTCAGTAAGGGTGCAAAGGCAGAATGAACTTCCTACTCAAGATTACTGGTCTATGATGTTTGATGAATTAGATTAGTTAGATGAAGAAAGGCTTCTTGCTTGTGAAAACATTATTAGGCAGAAAGAGAAAGTTGCTAAATTTTATAATAAAAAAGTCAAAGCCAAGGTATTTTCAGAAGGTGACTTAGTTTGGAAAGTCATTCTTCCTTTAGATATTAAGTCCAAAACTTTGGGCAAATGGTCTCCAAACTGGCAAGGACCATTCAAGGTAGTAAAAGTGTTATCTAATAATGCATATATGATACAGGAAGTTGGAGGATTGCGCCTAATTAGGTCAATCAATGGAAAATATTTGAAGAAGTTCAGGCCTTCTATTTATCAAGTTCCAAACCAACATCTATTTAAGAAACAGTAGATAAATCAGAAGTCAATTTTATTCATGAGCCATTAAAAGGCTTGATGGATTACAATCTGAAGTCTTTAAGGTCAAAGCCCTTTTACATAGTTAAATGGCAAAATGGAAAATTACATAAAATCAAAATGGAGGATTCTTCATCAATTCAGCATGATTCTTCCTCAGTTCATCCATTCTGGTTATGATGCTTTCAGACTTCACTTTATTCAAAGACATGTCTTGACTTATTCTCTGATAATTTTCCACCATTTGTTTGCATTGACCTTCAATCTGCGACTTTTGATTGTTTAATTCAGTAATCTCTTTCATTTTTCCCTCTCTCAGGAGAGTCCACTTCTCAATCTCCTTATCAGCAGCAATTAGAGCCTCAGTTTCTCTGGCTAATTTGTCTTCAAATTCAGACATATTTTTAGCTTTGTCTGCCAGATCTGTTTTGAGGCCATTTTGCAGAGATTTGAGCTTGAATTTCTCTTGTTCAGTCTCTATCAGAGTAGATTTCATTTCCAGCATCCCATCAACCAAGCTCTTCAGAGAGGAAAGTCCTTTGACCTTTGACATTGCTCCTTCTTTTTCTAGATCAGTAAAAAGGCTCTGTATTTGAGCAATTAAAGTTAGATCACTCACTATAAAGTCTAGTGAGTTATTCAAAATTAAAAGCCTCAAATTACTGAGGAGTTGGTCAGTCAAGGATATTTCAGAAATTGGGGCAACATGTGTCTGAGAACATGAAGTGCCTTGCCCTGATTCTTTTAGGATAAGTTGCATAGCCTCATACCAATCTAAAGACGACAAGTCTTGTGAAGGGGTTTCATTTTGATCACCTGTTGGGAGATTTTCCTTAGTCAAATCCTTTTCTTTGATATGGGATTGACTTGGGAGGATTCTCCTTGACTCTGTTTGAGACCTTTGGCAAGAATGGATGTTTCCAAATCCTGTGAGTCCCCTGCTTTTTCCTTGTCTATCAAAGATGGAAGGATTGGTCCTAAAACAGGGACTGTTGGTGAAACGCTTTGGATTGAAGATTCCCTGTCTTGACCTGCATTAACATTATCAACCCCTTGATTCCCAAGCTGGAGTTTCTCTTTAGTAGTGTTTAAGTCAAGATTTTGGATGTCTTCTCGTTTTCGTTCATCACTCTCCTTTTCTTTAGGAGCATCATCGTCCTTTTCTTCAGAGATTGGATTTTGAGGGTTTTCTTCAGGATCTTTCTCCATTGTGCTTTCTGTGTTCTCGGGGATTGTAGAAGCCACAGATTGGTTGTTGGATGAAGGTGAGGAAAAAGGAAGCGAAGATCAATGCTTAGAATTCTTCTGATCATTGCTCTTTGACTTTGAAGTGGTTCTCTTTCTCCTTGCTAGAGGAATCCTGCCCATCTGTCTCAACTGATCCTCCAATCTCAGCTTCTTTTCATCCTCTGAAGAGATTATTTCTGGATTCTCTTCATTGGATTGATGCACTCTGGTTGAGAAAGTCTTTTGACGAGAAGACTAAAGTCAAGACAAAACAGCGAAGGTCAGTTTTGTTTTCGGTATAAGATTTAATTTGCTATTGAAAGTAAAAGTTCTTACCCTTCTTAAGGAAGTAGGAGGCGTACTTGTCCTTTTCCTAGTCAAAGGACTAGGAGTTTTCTCTTGTTTGGTCTTCTGTGCAGAAAGGGATTTCTTTTGACTCTGGAATGATAAGAAAATTGGAAGTCAATATCTTAAACATAAAAGAGGCTAACAGAAGGAGAATATTATAAGAAAATGACCTTGAGAACAGTTTCTTTGCCCTTGAAGGAGTGATCTCAGGTTTCAGCAATCCCTTCTTTTTCTTCAGTTCTGGAAGCACTTCAGTTTCTTCTGTAACTGAAAGTCAAAAGGGATCAGAAAACATGAGGTAATCAAAGTAAAGAAAAGCCATCATTTACAAGTCTTACCATATGGAATTGGCGTTTCAGTCTTAGTCCAACCATTAATGTAACCAACAAAATTTGAGAGAAAAAAATCCAGAAGGAGTTACTTGGTCTTTTTTCTTCTTAAATAAAGAAAAAATCAATTTGCCATTAGGAGGCATTGACCAAGAAGGTCCAAGAACAGGAAATGCCACTCCAAAGGGGGCAGTTGGCAAAGGGGGGAATTTTGGATAAAATTCCTTCTTTCCTGGATTCCTTTCCAAATAAGCCTTCCTTCTTTCTTTCAAACTGTCACTAGCATCATTGATAGTAGCTAGCAGCTTGAATGGATTATGAGCTACTTTAAAGTAATCTTGAAATGCTTGAATTTCCTGAAGATGCGTACCTTTCCTCTTTGACTTGAGATCCTGCACAGAGGAATGAGGGATGTCAGTCACCTTAGCCTTCATATCTTCCTTACATAGATTTAAGGAAGTATAATATTCCTCCCACCACAGTTTGAACTCGGAAGTAACACTCAGAATTACTTCAAAACGACGGAGTTCTAATTCAAACTTTTGTTGTTTCTCTTTTATAAAAGCTTCCAGGGCTGAGATGCCTTTGACTTTATATCCAGTGAGGATTTGACCCTCATGGATGAAGTAAAGGGTAGGGATGGTTTGTACTAACCCAAATTGTCTAGCAAGGAAATTTGGGTGGTAGGAATATAGCTTGTATTCATCCTTCTCATTTGCCAAAGTATATATAATCTTTGGAATAATGAGGTTAGACCATAATTGATGGAGGTTTTCCTTGCCATGTTTGGTTCTACTGAAGGTTGGCCTTCTCAACCATTCAGGACCTATTTCTCTTTTGGAAAAAGGGGCCCAATCCGCAAACATGTTGTCAATATGGAAGAACCAGCCTAAGTACTCCTTGAATTCTTCAATCTTGTTAATGGTTTCCACACTTGCTGAATAATGCACTCGTCTGAAGCCTTCAATTGATGCGTCTACCATTCCTGATTTGGTAGGGGTCAATCTGAGATTTAGAAGGGTATTTAGCCACAATTGAAGAAACCACAAAGGCCCAGAGAAATTCTTCAAAGCTTCTCCATTCTTCAGTTTCCAATAAGCCTCATCTAAGCCTTCATACAAGGCAGCCAGAATACAGGGGCCTAAAGCAAATTTTTGCTTCTTACGTAAGGTAATGGCCACTGGTATGTACATATTTGGGACTTGAAGACCTTTCCTGCAGAATACATATTTAGAGAGCTAGAAAAGCAAAAACGCTACATGCTCCTTATTACTAACTGGAGATCCTTTTAGTCCCATATTTCTTTCCAGAAAGGCTTTGTAAGTCATAACTTCTAAGTCTGAGACTAAGTCTGAGGGATTCTTTTTGTCAACAACTTCAAAATATGGGAAATCCCCATCAGGCCTTAGACCAGTAATGGCTGCAAGATCCATCAAGGTGGGAGAAATCATGCCCAATCTGACATGAAAACTACTGGTAGAAGGGTGCCAAAAATGAAGAGCGGTGCAATTATACTGAATAGGTTCAGTACTAGGTTTGGTTAAAGGGAGGATACCCATTTCCTCCCAGTCTTTTCCTTTTTCTTTTATCATTCTGTCAAACCATATTTGATACTTTCCCTTTTTCAAAGGAAAGGTGGTTCTGAAGGTTTCATGAGTATTATTCATGAAATGAGCATTTATGGTTGGCAAGGAAGCTAAGAGAGGTTCGTTAGGGTGAGACGGAAAGAGATGTTTGAAGGAATTGACTAGGGTAGGAGTATTGTATGGTCCTAAATAAAAGAAGTCTTCAGAAGGAATGAGTACCTGGCTTTGCCAAATAGCAAGTTTGTCCGGATCTTTCCCCAAATCTGGAGCTATTGACGGACCTGAACCCCTACAGGGTCTGGATTCAATCTCAATTTCCTTCATTGGTGAACCAACGGGAGAAGAAGATTGAGAAGAAGAGAAGAGGGAAGAAGTAGACATGGAGTTTAAGGCTTGACGTTTGTAAAAGAAAGGCAAAAAATAGTATTATCAGAGAAGGCAATTTGTCGAAGAAGTAAGTAGAAGAGACTGAAATTCTGAAACGCTTATAAAGAAGGTCGAGTGCGTGAATCTTCCCTAAAATGAATCAACATGGGATTTGTTGCAATAATTATGGAACAAATTCCCAAAGAGTAACGGGTCTTTAAGTTACCGTTGGTTAATTGAAAAATAGAAGAATTAAAGTCTACAAGTGAGTTTTTATGACCACTTGGTAAAAGGAATTACGCTGGCATTAAATGAAGAGTATTTTGGAAGAATTCCAGGTTCATTGACCTTTCCCTTTTCTAAATTCTATCTTTTTCATTTATTTCACTCGAAAGATAGAATTTGGGGGGCATCTGTTGGTACCAAAATAAATTTTGTTTATTAGTCAAAGATATGGAACAAGTCCTAGTCAATAAGCGCTAGCTCTTTGACTATTAAGAGAAACTCTCCTTGACAAAGAGATTAAAAGAAAGAGAATCAAAAACAGAGAGGCAACAGAATTGACAAACAGAAGCAGGTCAAAGAGACAAGAGGCTTTGACAGAAACAGAGGTAGAAGAAATGGCTAAGTTATGGGAGAATCCTCAAGCGAATCAGTAGGAAGCACAATCACAGAGACAAGTGGCAGATGGGTAGTAGGACAACACAACAATCCTCGGGCAAATTAGAGGGCCAATCATGAAAAGACATGTGTGACCGTGTAATCTTGTTAACTGCTAAATTGATCAAAGAATGACACATTAGATAGGAAGTTACGCAATTCCTATGTGTCATAATCTCACGCCATGATTAAAATAGTTATTGGTTTTGTCTCTAATCATCATTAGACAAAGACAGACCAAGAAAACTATAAAAAGGGGCATGTGGATACATTGCAGGGGACGAGTTCTCTTTGCAAGACAGAGATTACTATCCTAAACACTCCAAACACCCAAACTAACACCTTAATACGCCTACGTCCTCGACAAACATGGGTGAACATGGCTACATTACGGGATACACGTGAGTTATCATGGATTACCCTCTTACTTGCATAACTCGTCATGCTCTGTTTTCTGTATTTTTCTGTTTTTCACTGTGTATCAATACTTCATTGACTTCATGCATCCATATATGCGTTTAAATGCAGTATTTATGATATAATTCTTAGTTCATTTTTCAATTGCAATTTACCTTTTTTTTTTACTTTGTTCCATCACTTTAAATTCAGGCGCGCAATTTAGTCAAAAGAACATTAACTTATGACAAAGAACCCCATAACTGAAGGAAGACTCTATTCCCTTCCTCACTAATAAATCTAGATAGTTGTTTATTTAGGTTTGTTAAAAATCAGGTAAACAGTAGGTCAAGACAATATAATCTAGGGTTCTTGTGATAATAAAAATGCTACCTGAAAATCATGCAAATGTATACATTCATTTTTATGGAAAAGAAATGCATTCATTTATAAATCATAATCTTTAGTAGAAGAATTCTTGAATTTTCTCACAATAGAGTACCACACATGTATGAATTCAGAACTAAGAGGAAAAATTGAAAACTTAAAAAAACACTCATGGTGATTAAAAAACAAAAAAAGAAGAAAAAGACATAACAATAACCCATCTTCAAAATCATTCTTTTTCAGTCTAAATTCTGAATTAGTGACTCAGAATAAAAGACCAAAACGACTATAATTTCAAAATCTCAATCGAATTAGTTGTTTAACTTCCCTTCTATACCTCACTCTGCATAACTTCACAACGAGCAAACCTTAGATAAATCCTTTGCTTACATGATCAACACAAGAAGTGTAAGGAGAAAAAGAAAACGAAGCTGCGGAAGTGGCATGAAATAGAGCAAAGAATAAATGAGGAGAAAAGCCAAAGGTTGGAAAAGAGGAACGGTGAGGAAAATAAAACTAAACAGTGATCGATGTGAATTTCGGATAGCAAACCAAATCCTTATATAGGACAAAGAAGGGCTCCTAATGCTTCTTGGCAACATTTCACAACTCAAAACCATTTATTTCAATTCTAAAAGAAATTATTTCAATTTTAAAAGCATTTATTCATCACTTTATGGTAAATTGGATGGTAATGAAGGGATATTGAAGTTTGAATGGGAGGTTTGAATGCAATTGCCATGAAAAAGAAAATGTTGGTGGGAAAAAATGTTAATAAAGAGAGGTGAGGTTGGGACGGGAAGCATGGATGTGATGGGGCAATGTGGACCTAGGGTGCCGTGAGATGTGTTGATTTTCTTGTGTTGCATGAGTAGAGCTCGTTCAGAGCCACACTCTTCATCTCTTTTGGGACACGAGAAGAACCATGTGGCCCTGAGAATATACTCACGTTTCTATTGCCACCTCAGCTTGACGCTACTCCTTCCGATGCCTCAAAGTTACTGTGTGTTTGGTTAAGAACTCACCTCCCAGTATTAATTTTACTTGTAACTAGTAACAAACCCGTGCCTCCGCACGGGGATATATTATCGACGTCATAACCAAATGGTATATAACAAAGAATACGTGTTTGAAAACAAATAATAGAATAAATGTATTACTTCGTATTTATAATTAATTGTCTACCCATATATGATTTCAAGCTAAAACATTGTAGCAAAAAAATTTGAAATTGATAATTAGAAATAAATAAACATATCATTATCATGATAGTAATTAAATATCATATATTTATATAAAAGGTGTTCTTTTTGGCTGAAATCATGGATTGAGTCCTTTACCATAGAGTAGGCCTACGACAAAATGAAGAAAGTCCTATAATAAAGGTATCAAGAGTTAATATTTTTTCAGATAAAAATTCTTATAAAGTAAAAAAACATTTTGATGTTCCAGAATTATGAGTTATCTTATATTGATCAACACCCCAAAATAATGGCCAATAATGTCTCTGTGCACAAAAAAAAATAGACAAAAAATAATTGATGCTGATGTAGTCCATAATATTCCTAGATAGAAAATATATTTGACATTTTTTTTTATTAATTAAAAGTAATGGTAGTAATTGTGCAAAGTATAATATGTATGATGATTTATTGTCTATAAATTTTGGAAGACTACTTTATATACTACATTAGTTGTAGTATTAGATGGACTTTCATTCTTGTTATGATAGTATGCACAGGATCGTATGCAAGTTTTTAAGGTAATTATGTTGTCTTTGATGAGTAGTAGATAGCATAAAATTTTAATGAGACCATTAAAAAATGCATAGTCATATTTTGTGTGTTATAAGGAAAACGTGCATTTTTTCTTTTATAAGCCAACACCCATATATATTTTATTTTATAAGCCAACCCCGTGCCAACACTTATATATTTTGTTGAATTAAAGTATTATTTATATAAGTTAGCACCCGTAAAAGTAGTCATTTCAAAACAAAGTATGCATATTGAGAAGTATAAATACAATTGTTACCGCATTAACAGAAGAAATACTCCCATTATTCTAAAAATTATGGATCATATTCAATAATCTTAGATTAATCGATAGCTTTAGAAAGAAGAGTGAATAACAAAAGGTTTCACTGTCAAGCCATGAAAAAATGCATATCCATATTTTAATTTTTAAGTAAATTATCTCATATTTTGTTTTATAAGCCAACACCCTAACACATTTTAATTGATAAGTCAATACTAATAATTTTGAGTTCTAAACTATCACTCATATAAGCTAGGACTCATCCTTTTTATTTCTAAACTATCAATTATATAAGCTAACACCCGTACATATTTTTTATATTCTAAACTATTAAGTCATAGCAAAATTATGTCAAAAAACCATAGAAAACTTACAAAATTTAAGAAAATTTAAAGATAATATTGTGTAAGGTAATTATAAATGTGGATGATATGTATTATTTGATGACATATTATAAAATCAATTAATAATTAATAATAACTAATATAAGATGGTGTTATATAAACATAATAATAATTAGATATATAAATGAGTTAGACTAATTTTGCATTAATAAAAATTTCTTCAAATGTCATGTTTCAATAAGTTGGTAAATTAAAATTTTATATTTTTGAAAGACTAATTTTTTCTGCAACATGATAGATAGCATAGTCCCGTAATAAAGTCAATTTGGTTTATTATTATTGAATATTTAAACATCTTACAAAATCTAAGTCTTAATTAAACAATTTTTAAGTTAAAATAATTGTTAAAATATTTTTTAAACAAACTAAAATGGTTCAAATTGCAAAGAGTTAACAAAAGAAGAACTTTGAAAAATTAATTTCATTACTTTTTTTAAAAAAATATTACATATCCAAATATAAGATTCTCATCCTCAAATAATCAAGTAAAATCACACTATCTCTTTTAAAATTGTTACCAATTTGAGCTTTTGTACCCCATGGAATATAAAAAAAAAAAAGTTACTAACTTAAGAATTTGAGTACAACTGAATAATTTAATAACAAATTATCAACTGTTTTATAGTTCAATTAAAATAAACAAAATAGAGTACTTTTACCCATGAATAATTAACATAGTTAATAAAAAATAAAAGAATCATGTGACCTCGTCATGTTTTGATTAAAATTCAAAATGTATTTGATGTGTGTGAGAGATATTATGCTCCATCCAACATTATCCAATAGCATTACACACAAAAATGAATATTCAAAACTTAATTTAATATAGTTACACAAATAAAATAATAATGTGAACCGTGTAACCTCATCAAATTTTGTTTGAAATTCAAAAATATTTTATGTGTGCCAGGGATGTTTTCCTCCATCCATCAGTACACATAGTGACTACTCCAGTGTAATGAGGAAATTAGATTCAATGATACCCAAAATATCTATAGCAACACAAACAATATATTTTCAACAATGCAAAGCACGTGGAATGAGAAGAATTCTTAGCATAACGACAAATTTAACGAGCAGCAAGCAACAATTCAAAACAGAACACCATCTTGAAAGAATAAAACACAAGTCAGACGAACCTTTAAGGGATTACATCATCCGCTTTAATGCAGAATCCTTAGAGGTACGTGACGTCGCACCAAATATGATGTTATATTTTCTTAGACAGGGCCTGAAGCCGGGAGGATTCGCCAAAGACTTGGCAGGAAAGAATCCTCAAAGAGCTGGAAAAACAAATGGTACTTCCTTTGGCGAAATGAGATGAATCTGAAGTCAGAAAGGTGGTAGGGGGTAAAAAGGTATAGGAAAAGATTGCTGGAACACTCCGAGTTATTAGCCCAGCAAAAAATTTCAAAGGCATGGATGAAACCCCAAGCGTTGGGGTGAAGCTGTGAAGGTGCATTGTCAAGTCGGTTGAGGATTTCGACTTGGAAATCTGAAAAGGGAACCAGAGATGGATGTCGGGGAAAAGACATTTGTAAAGCATAAGGAAATCTGGCGCTCCTCTTCGAGTGCAGGCTCCAATCCTTTCGTTCGGATCTACACGTTCCGCTTTGTATAGGGTGATAGGAGCTGAAGGGACATCCTCGGCTAGTGTAGCTCCAGGGAAGTGCATGGCTCCTCTAAATTCAACTTCCGCGACATGAAATTTCAATGTCCAGGATAATCCCGAAGCTACTTGTAAGATGTCGTGGTTTATCTAGTACATCCTCCTTACCTCTCGAATGCCCTAAATCCTCTTGGGAATTTCAATCCTGGCGACTTTCTTAGGTGGGCCATACCACTCATGAATTGTTTGCTACCAACGCTCTAAAGCTTTGCTTATAGAAGGTTTCCTGGCAACTTGGGTCGGGGCAGAAGTCGTGGGCGACTCTGAGCCAGACATGAGAGATGAAGCCGACCGACATGGGTTCTACAACAGAAATAGGAGGAACATACAAAGGGTTAGAGGATTCAGTAGAACTAGTAGAAGAAGCAAAACTAGAAGATTCAGACAAGGTACAGACTATCAGGGGCATAGGAAGTCGTAACCTAGACGTTATAGCGTTGTCACTACCTTCGGAAGATTCATCATACTTATAATTACGAACCTCATACCTTAAAGGTATGGGGGCAACAGACAATGAGAATGGAGCCCTAGAGAAAGAAACACTTTAGGGAGTTCCCGTGGCAAATTCCCTGAAAGCCTCAAAGAGAGGTTCATCATGAGAACCATCGGTTGAAGGGGGAGTTGGAATGTGATGCCCACTGCCATCACTGATTTCAAGCTCAGAAGGTGAACCAACGAATTCCCCAACTTCCCCATAAAGAGATTCCTTTGGGGGAAAATTAGTGGGCCTCTCGGGAGTTGACATTTTGAGAAAGTAGAGAAAAAGAAATCACACAAAGAAAACGAGCATAGAAAGGAGGAAGTACCTAAGAAAATTTAGGAGAAGAAGGTTGAAGATGGCTGGAAAACAGCAAGAAAAGAAAGAACTGGCGGTAAACAAAGAGAAAATACGCAAGGAAGCTTGGAGGCGAAGAAGTGTTTTTAAACAAAGAGAGAATGTATTTATAGACAGAAATGGGGGAATGTGAAGCGTAAGGAAAAAGTAACGGCTCAGAGCGCATTAAATGCACACAGGCCTGATGTGATGAAGTAATGATGGGCGCGGCCCACGAAGGGTCGCGGCCAATCAGACAAGGCACGTGGCAAGATGAAAACTGGCGGAAGAATCCAAACGATAACGACATAGAGGGGGTACAAGTTGCCCAATGATGTCAGGACAAGAAGTCAACGACATGCCTCTCGACATACTGCAGAATTGGGGGCAACTATTATGGACCTAACCCGCAAGAGAGGCACGTGCTATGCCCATGTGGGTGGCTTAAGCCATAGATACCATGTTGTGCTAGCACGACATGGGCACCCGACTTAACTTCCAGAGAACTCCACCCTCACGTGGGGTTAGTTATTGATCCGTGCTTAGCGCTGCAATTCATGGGGACGTGACAATGACAGGTTTGACTTTTGTAGCCTGTCTTCATTTGGTACGCTTTCTAATCACTAGATATTAGAATTACCCTCTCTGTGAAAACATACTGACTTGATCGTGAGAGTGCTTGCAGGTACCCCTCACCGCCAGGTGAGCGGCCGGAGATCTAAAATCACCGTACTGGAGGCCAGAATGGAGGTCATGGCCGCCATGCTCAATGCATGACGGATCAATATAGAATTTAATTTGAAGAAAAAATCATCTTTTAAAGAAGCATGGCTTCCTTTAAGGGTTTGGAGAGCTCTTGCTTGTAAGATCTCACCGTAAGCTTTCATGAATTGTTCCTGCATCATATGCTTTACCAATGATGGCGGTCCCTCCTCTTTTCGCTGCAATTTCATCTAACTGAAACAATGATGAATCATAAATGAAATCAAGTTGGATTACAATCATTGTGCTGAATAATTTGTAAGTAATGTTGAAATACAGAAAAAAGAAAACTAAGAAACTGAGACCAATTTCAACAAATTCTTAAGATAGCATAATAGACATAAAGGAATAAAATAACATGATAAAGAGTCAATCTGCAATGGATTAAACCCACTTTATTTGCTAACATTAAATTTACCATTTCTCCTTGAGAAGAATGCTAAATTTGAATCCTATCATGTTGCATCACCCCCCCTGGCTAGATGATGCTGACATAAGCATTTCCTTCTCTATGCACATGCTTAAACATAATATGATCTAACCTCTAACTTAAAAAGCAAAAAAAAAACATAAAAAAGAGTCTCATCTGAATACCTTATCAATATTCATGACATGAAAAATATTGTACATAACTTGCAACAGGCAAGGGAAGAAACCCATTAAGAGATGGGAGGAGAGCATAAAAGATGTGAGATACAATTATTGAATAGAGATTAATTTGCTGCATGATGAAACAACATAAATAATACATAGAATTAAAAAGAAGGTATAGAGAATTAATAAAACTAATGTAAAGGCTGAGCATAAAGAAAAACGAAAAGTGAAGAAGCACCAAAAATTGAAAAAGAAAATGAATGGGAGGTTTAAACATGGTTGAGTAGTCTTACGAAGTATATGCTGCCAATTTAAACTCACAAATTGGATATTAACCAAATAAGTTGAACAGTAATTAACACCGAAACAAATGTGCTCAAGCACTTAGTCTATAGCAAAGGTAATAAAAGAAAATACATGGAAAACACATGCATATATGCAAAATATGATTATGTATTCTCAATTTCAAATTCGAAAGCGTCTAAAATCATTACAAAAGACAACCAAACATCTAAAATTTCTAATGGCAGAAAATTTCAACTTTCCAAGAAAAAGTAGGGTCTTTTCAATCTGAACTCACAATTTGTCATTTTGCATTCTCCTTTTCACTGACTCAACTATTTTTTGCATCATTGACATGGGATCAGTTCATTGAAAATAAAAATGTAAATCTACATATATAATACTTAGTTCATCCTTGTCTTCCTCTAAGCATATAAGAGTTTAAACTGCTTCTGGAAAGAGCAGATTCAAGATATAAAGAAAATGTTGAGAAAGAAGAAAAATGACATAGTAAATACATAAACCTGAGAAATGAGAATAGAACAATATAAAGTCTTCTACAACTCACGGGAATAGGTCCTTATGAGATACATAGAGAATGATTCAACTTACGCAAAGGCTTCTTTTTAAAATAAACACTTTTCGAATATAACATGTCAATATTTCATGTGCATTTGAAATTTGAAATTAAATAAAAAATGCGCATGCACAAGCCTTGGTTAAGAAAGATCCAGATATTATGGTGAAAAATACCAAAAAAATTGATCTTGACTTGGAAAAGAAAGATAAAAAAGCTGAAAAGATGAGCAAAGGACAAAATACCTCAAAGTGATCTTGCCTTCACCATGTTTGCAAATTGTGTTCTTTTATGGATTGGAGCAAAGCATGGTATCCTCCATGAGAAAAATGAAAATTAAAATTAATAATTAAGGGCACAAAAATATACCAACTGCTGAAAGTAAACACTATTATCCAATACATAAATCACATAATTTGTATTTTCCCTTTTAGTCTTTTGGGCCCTTGTTACTGTTCAGGTCCATTATAGTTGTTCCAGCGTGCTGGGCCTCACGCGTCTTCTCTGTCTATATATCTCTATACCTTATGTAAAAAACATTCATTCAATATACATATTATTTTCTCCGTCTTTTCTTTTCATCTTCCAATATGGTACCCACGAGCCTAGGGTTAGGGTTTGCGTAAGGTTGCACCGCCGTGGCTCCTCCTACGCTCTCTCTCTCCCGCGATCCTTCCTTTTCCTTTCTTTTCAACACCTTCGTGTTTGTCTGCTTTTAAACTCCTTCCATAGCTTCTCATGAGAACGAGGCTGCGGTGGTGACTACAGATCCATCGCAAGATCCAAAGATCCCCTATTATCTTCACCCAGCGGACAATCCAGCCACCGTGAACATCACTCCGGTCTTGGAAGGCTCCCGCAACTACCAGATATGGTTGCGTAGTATGGCGCGTGGCTTGATTTGCAGAGACAAGCTAGGGTTTAGGACGAATACTATTCCACAACCACCACGGACAGATCCTCTTCACCACACATAGATGAAGTGCAACACCATGGTAATCTCATGGATTACCCATTCAGTAAGTCCTTCTATAGCACAAAGGATTGTATACTTTGATAAAGCTTCTGCTCTTTGGAAAGATTTAAAAGAAAGGTTCTCCAAGGGAGATGCCTTTCGGTTTTCTGATCTGCTCCAGGCGATCCACTCGATTTGCCAAGGAGAACGTGAATTACCCACATATGATCCTATGGCAAGAACTTGAAGTTCTTCGCCCTGTGTTTGAATTCATATGCTCTGTTCCTTGTTTTTGCGTTCTTGCAGAAAATGTTAAGAAATACCGTGATTGGGAATATGTAACCTGTTTTATTAAAGGGCTAAATGAACCTTATGACACTGTACGAAGACAGATTCTTTGCATGGAACCTTTGCCTTCTTTGGCGAAGGCTTTTGCCATGGTACAACAGCAAGAAAGTAATGTCTCTGGTTCAGAGGTTGATGGTAAGTTTGTCCAAAATATCACCACATCTTCCTGGAAATCTAATGGTCAGAATAGAGGTAAATCGAAATCTAACCCTTGCTGACCTAATAATGGTAACAATGGAAAGCTATGTAGTTTCTGTGGGAAAGAAAACCACACTATCGAGACTTGTTAATGGATTCCCTGCTAATTACAAATTCAAAAATAAACAATCTAATGGTTATGTTAATAACGTAAACACAAGAGATTCCACTGCCTCAACTTCTGGTACTTCATCTAGATCCAACATGAACCTGAGCAATGAGGATTATGGTTTACTTGTAGACATGATTAAGAAATTGAAAAGTGATTTTGCTTCACACAATATCAATAGCATCACACACACAGGCACATCCAACACTGATTCACATGGTAATTGCTTTCTAAAATCTTTCTGGATCATAGACAGTGGAGTTACTGACCATGTTTGCAACAACATTGCTTTTTTTTAGCTCTTTTCATTCCATAAATCCTATTGCTTTGAATCTGCTTAATGGTGAAATTGCTTATGCTTCATATTCTGGAACCGTTCATTTTAATAAGCATCTTTTTCTTACCAATGTTCTATATATTGAAAATTTTCACTTCAATATCATCTATGTTCACAAGGTCGTTTGTAGCTTGAATTTGAGAATACTTTTTGACACTGATGCTTGTTTCTTACAGGACAAGCAAAGCCAGGAGATGACTGGACTTGCTAGAGTCCGGAAGAGCTTATACATATCAGATTCTGATATAATTGACGTTCTTGATAATTCCTACAATAATTGTGTTACTATACCTGACAATATGTTTGATACATGGCATTTTTGTATGGGTCATCCTTCGGATGATATAATGCATATAATTGCTAAACAATATCCGTATGTCAAAACATGCAAACTTGATTCCTGTGATGCCTGTCACCTAGGAAAACAGACTAGACTCTCTTTTCCTAATCTGAATAATCGTAGCACATCCTTCTTTTCTATGTTGCATTTGGATATATGGGGACCTTTGCATGTTGATTGCACACACAATCACAGATATTTTCTTACTATCGTTGATGACTATAGCCTCCATACATGGATTCATTTAATGCATTCTAAATCTGAGACTAAGTGTTTGGTTGAGAAATTTTTAAAGTTTGTTCAAACACAATTTAAAACTGCCCTAAAGACTATTAGAACTTATAATGGCGTTGAATTCAGTTTGCATGACTTATATAATAGAAATGGCATAATACATCAAACATCGTGTGTTGAAACCCCTGATCAAAACTCGGTTGTCAAAAGAAAAAATAGACACATTCTAAATGTTGCACGCAACATTCTTTTTCACTGTAATTTGCCACAGAGTTACTGGTGTTATGCTATATCACATGTTGTGTATATCATTAATTGTGTTCCTAGGAAGGCCCTCAAGCATGTTTCTCCTTATGAGCTGCTGTGTGGTAAGTCTCCAACCTTGTTGGATATTAAAGTCTTTTGGTGTTTGTGTTACGCTACCACAGTCACCCAAAGTAGAAAGATGCTTGATCCTAGAGCCAGAAAATGTTGTTTTTTGGGTTTCAAAAATGGAACAAAAGGTTATGTGTTACTTGACTTAGCAGCCTTTTAAAGCAGAGCAGGCTAGATGTGCTGCTCCTGCCATGAATGATTTCAACGAACCTTTTTCTGATGTCTTTTTTATGAGCCTTGGCCTATGAAACATACTGTTCCTACAACAACGCAGCCTACTGGAACAGTGGCTAACCCTTTTGAGATCACTTAGTCACACACACACAATGGTACCTCTGAGTCTAACAGGGATGTATATACTAAGAACCGTGAACCTAATTCACAACCCTTATGGAGATCCACTAGAATCAGAGGTCCCCCAGAAAAGTTTGCTGATTATCACGTTTATTTGAACACAGGTAGTACCTCTAATGATAGTCAACTTGTCAGGTATCCTCTCTCAAATTCTCTTACCTATGGAAAGCTATAGCTATGCTGCTGCCTCTGTTGACCTCAAGTGGGTAGAGGCAATGAATGCAGAACTTTCTGCCTTAGCAGCAAATAGTACCTGGAACCTTGTACCCTTACCTAAGGATAAAAAACCCATAGGTTGCAAGTGGGTATATAAGATAAAGTATAAATCCAATGGAGAAATTGAAAGATATAAAGCCCCTCTTGTTGCTAAGGGCTATAATCAGAAAGAAGGTATAGATTACACTGATACTTTTGTTCCTGTAGCAAAATTAACAACCGTTCTCTTAATTCTTGCTATTGCCGCCATTAACAATTGGAATTTGCATCAACATGACGTTAATAACACCTTACATGGTGATCTTAGGGAAGATGTTTACATGTGTATTCCTCAGGGTCTAACTATTGATAAAAATAATTTGGTTTGCAAGCTTAACAAATCCTTATATGGTCTTAAACAAGCAAGCAGAATGTGGTCTGAAAAATTAACCAGTTTTTTAAAAAATCTACGCTACAAGCAGTCTCATCATGACCACTCATTGTTTATAAAAAAATCTGGCGATTTGTTTATTGTTGTTCTTATTTACGTTGACGACTTGATAATGGCTGGGAATAATATGATTGAGATCAATGCTTTGAAGCATGTGTTAGATTTAAAATTCCGTATTAAAGATTTAGGGACTCTTAAATATTTCCTTGGTTTAGAAATTGCCCATTCTAAAGAAGGGATATTCCTAAATCAACATAAATACACCTTAGACCTAATTGATTCTTGTGGACTACTTGCAGGAAAACCAGCAAATAGCCCGACGATAAAAGATAGCATGAAATAGGCTGCCAATACAGAAGCATACACTGATGCAGAGAGATATAGACGGTTAATTGGCAAAATGATCTATCTCACAACAACGAGGCCAGACATCCAATATGTTGTTAATCAGCTTAGTCAGCACATGCAAAATTCTAAACAGGGACACTGGAATGCTACGCTCAGAATAATTCATTACTTAAAGAGTGAAATCCAGTGGGTAACTTACTTATTAAAGGATTTGCGTGTTCCTTTCGTAGCCCGGCTCTGTTATTTTGCGATAATGACTCAGCTAGGTATATTGCACAAAACGCGGTGTTTCTTAAGAGAACAAAACACATTGAAATAGACTGTTACGTGGTAAGACAGCGTTTACAATGAGGCCTGATTGATTTACTTCCCATCAACACCAAACATCAGCTAGCTGACATATTCACTAAAGCATTGGAGCCAAAAGACTTTCAATTACTTCTCTCCAACCTGGGAGTACACAGCATATACTCACCAGCTTGCGGGGAGATATTATCCAATACATAAATCACATAATTTGTATTTTCCCTTTTAGTCTTTTGGGCCCTTGTTACTGTTCAGGCCCATTATAGTTGTTCTAGCGTGCTGCCTTTGGGCCTCACACGTCTTCTCTGTCTATATATCTCTATACCTTCTGTAAAACAACATTCATTCATTCAATATACATTTTATTTTCTCCGTCTTTTCTCTTCATCTTCCAATAAACACCTCAAATGTAACAAACACAAATTCATGCAACATCAAAATCTTTAAAAACTTCACATCTTTGTATTTAAGGTTACTCAATTTGGTTCAAATACAGAAAAAAAAATAAATGCATCATCAAAATGTTAAAAAAGTCCACATCTTTGTGTTTAAGGTTACTCATTTTGGTTCAAGTAAATTGAAAACATAACTTAATCGAAGAGTAGAAAAAGAAACGACAAGTTATGTCCTTAGTAACCGTTAACCAAGCTCCAACCAAAATAAATCGCAAGAAAATGGAGCGAGAGGAATGGCGACGTGAGAGATAAAAAAAAAAGAAAAAAGAGGAGTGGTCCTTACAATGCTTAATTATCTTCGAGATAACCTATTTAACAATGAGACAATAGCACTCATAAGTATTTGCTTCACCAAACAAGAAAAGTTGAAATGAAGGTTTTCAAATAAATTGGGGATTTGCCTCAAAAGCTATACAAACTTAAATGTAAAGATACAAACAAACACCATGCTTGGGATGCTAATTATTCATTTGTAACAAAATCATATAATGACCTAAGACCTATTAGAGAATGAGATAAGATGCAAACAATATTAGGCCAAGGAAACCAAAAAATAGGGGTCAATATATTAACACATTTTCAATCCTATTAATTGACATTAATAGTAAATAATAAAATTGATAAAGAAATTATGCTCTATTTTAATGTGCTTTATAGAATTTAATTATAGTATGTTGTGATCGTACCTGGCATGAATTGCGAATGAGCAATGTGTGGGTCAGGCTGGATACACAACGGACTCAAGATACGACGTCTAAGCTCCAACGGCGGAGGTGGTGCACCTGCAAGAACTATGACGCTCAAGTCAGTAGTTGAATTAGGGTTTGTATGTGATAATTAGGTTGCTACGTTCCTTGTATGGTGTACTTAACTGAGTATTTATGTGAGGTGCACTATGGTTGACCGTGGGTCTTAATTGGCCATAAACTCTTTGTCTCGGCCCAACCCATCAATGTTGTTATATCTCGTTGGCCAATTTGTATCCCAACTACATGGCGGGATGCCTTCAAGATTGCACCTTATCACTTCTAGACCGACATGTGACATATGATTGAGATATAATAAATCTGGTCCATAACATATTCATAAACATAATTTATTACCATGCATTAAAGATACTTAAATTTCATTATTCTTATAATCCCCTACTAATGATAATTAAGTGACTGAGAAATAACTTTTCGCAAGAGGATTAATTTTCTGTTTACCTCTTGTTATCTGAAGCAAAATGTAAAATTATAAGTATAGGTAATATCCAATCCAATACAAGTATTGTATTGCTTGAAATGGAAACAAAAACAAACGAAAAGAAATTCTGCCAATGTGACCAAGAAAAACCAAATCATCTTGAGATGAAAGCCACCCTTAAAATAAAGAGTAAATTCTAAAATTGGTCCTTGAGATTGTAGGCGTCATGTAGATTAGTCCCTGAGATTATGAAAACATCAAATTAGTCCCTGACCTTGCAAAACGACATGCATTTTAGTCATTTTACCTATTAAACGACTTTAAAAAACTAAGTAGAAAAGGACTAAAATGAATGATTTTTTGCAAAGTCAAGCACTAATTTGAGGTTTTCATAATCTTATGGACTAATCTGAATGACCCCTACAATCTCAGAGATCAATTTGCGGATTTACTCTTAAAATAAACCCAAATTTTATAAATAAATATATCAACAAAATTCAAATATTGGAATAGCAAGTATTAGTAGGAAGATTGCGACACTCAAAAATCATACTAGAAATCATATGCCCCTCTATTATCTATTATATTTTGTCCAAGCTAATCAATTTATATAATCTCAATAATATCGGATTTCATTTAATATCTCTAAATTAATTAGATATATAAAGCAAATGGGATAAATCGGATTTCATTTAATATCTCTAAATTCAAATTGTTTTTTGTTTTTTTATTTTTTAAAAAAAAGTACCACATTTCTAGTGTAGCTATTCACAATTACTCCTTAAATTTTGCTTTCATAGCAGTGGTCAACATGTCTCGGCACAACTTCTCAACCTTAACTCATATATTCCCATCAATTTGAAAACAAAACTATTTCCTACTCATTTACATTTTAGCCTCTATCATGTGATTTTGATTTCTATACCTGACAACATTTTTTGTTTTGATTCCTAAACATGCATAAGACTATTTTTTATTTTAGTCTCAAAATAATTTCAAGTATAATGATATGTGATTAATGCATTAATCTGTGTTTACGGACTAAAGTGAAAACTATTTTCAGTCTAGAAACTAAACTCAAATGCTATGGATTAAAATGTAAATATTAACATTTGTAAAGACCAAAATGAAGTCAATCTTGGTATTTCTGTTCCGACTATCTTCGTCAAGTGATTAGCTACACTCTCACTACTTTAGGACATTTAACTTGTTTCAAGTTCTGGTCTTAGAAATGACCTAGAAAATGATGGTGTGCCGAGTTCCTCCTTGCCAATACGTAACATTGGCGGACAACCATGTGGTAAGGCTCAATCTCATTGGCTAAGTGATGATGAAGGTAAGTCCGCTCCTGTGCATGTACTCAACAATTGCAATCAAGTCATACTGTACATTGAATAAGTGTTAATTTAACATTCAGGTTGTGTAAATAGACTTTGAATAATTAAATTTTGAACCGTATTTGAGTATTTGTAGTATGTTTATAATGACAGATGAAGATGGTGCTTGTCGTATACATGAAGAGTTTCCAGATTGTTTTATGCAGAGTTCCTTGATTGGTTTAAGTATTATGTATGTTTTTATTAACCTCTACATATTACGTACACCAATTAATTTATTACATGGTTCACATTTGGACATGTTCGATGTACAGGTTTCTGGTGATCGAAATAAGGTCGTAAAAATTGACTTAAGGTAATCGGATAGGGTCGTAAGTCAAAGGTCTCTTTATGGAACATGTACTTCCTCAACGAATAGAAGTTTCACACAAGTAATTAAAGTCAAGACAGAAAAACTACCTTATTAGGCTGATGAACCGGTTCTTCCTATCATGGAGATTGAATAATTACATGGCTTGAATTATGAAAATGCTAGAATATTCGACCAAGAGGCTGATCCTTTACCTAAACCTATTGGTGATAACAGGGTTATGTTTGAAGAACTTGAACAACAAGTCCATGATGACATTGATGATATTCAAGAGAATGTTTGGGAGGGGAATGAGAACACCGATAATGATGACGATGGCGATGACGATTGGTGTGGACTGGACAATGATTAAATCATTAATTATTATGATAGGAGAGTTACAGTTTAACTAAATTAACCACATCATTTTTTCGCAAATATTTCACAAACAATAGCAAAGCTTGAATGGATTGTATTTTAATTAGTATATGAGATTGAATGAGGATAAGTATGAATGCAAAAAACACTATGAAATGCACAAAATCAGAGTTAAGGGATAGAGAGAATAACACCAAGTTTTATACTAGTTCAGCCACAAAGCCTCTTTGTGGCCTATGTCTAGTCTTCGAATCACCGCCGTGCGAAAACTCTTGTATTAGCTTCAACAAGTTACAAGCTAAGAGAACCCTTCACAATTGGATACCCCACCAATTTCAAGAACCTCAAACTAGGGATACCTCACCCTAACTCTAACCTTGAAGGATATGACACCTTCAATGACCAAGAAGGATACCTCACCTTCACTCAATAATATAAGTTTATACTTACAAACAAGAAGCTCTTAAAAGAGTAAATGATACAACTTGAAGCACTAAGTGTATTTGGTTAAAGGTTCTTTGTATGACGAAACAAACAAGGTTAAGAAGTGACAAAGAAAACCTTAAGTAAAGCACAAGACCCTTGATTAAGAGAGTTGATGATAAAAGCTTTTTTCTGTTCAATAATATGCTTTCAAGGCTGTACTTTGAATTTCGTTAAAAGCCCCTTTTATGTACAGCAGAATGGCAGATGAAAACACGTATCAGATCATTATCATATTCAAATATGTATTCGAATATGAAATTTTCATATTCAAATATGTATTCGAATATAGAGTTTCTGCCATAAAAATTTGAATCCCAAGGGCTTCATATTCGAATATATATTCGAATATGGAAACTCCATATTTGAATATGTATTCAAATATTGTGATTCTGGAAAGTGGAGAGGCCAAGGCAAAAAGGTCATATTCGAATATGGCAAGCCATATTCTAATATATATTCGAATATATTGATTCTGGTAAGTGGAGAGGCCAAGGCACAACATCATATTCGAATATGTATTCGAATATAGCAAGCCATATTCGAATATACTGGTCATAGTTTTAAATTTTTAATTCCAGAACCTTAATATTCGAATATACCTTGAAAAAGACTTTTTCTAATGGAAATCAAGGTTAAGTTCAACATTACAAATATGAAGAAAAATCTTTTCTATAGAGAAAACATTTTTAAGAAGGTCTTTAACATTTTCTGAAAAACTGTTTGATTGAAAATGTGTTTGATTCATTTTAAAGAGCTTTAATCAAATTTACATTTAAGCATAAATTAAATCCTTTATACCCTTGTTGTTGCAATCTTGTTTATAGCGCTTGGTTTCTTGATTTGCCATTCAAGGCTTGATTCTCGAATTGTTGTGGAATAATCGAAACTCCAATTTTAGGGTGTTTAGAGCATTTGCATCCACATACTTCCCCTTTTGATGATGACATACAACAAACGAATTGCTTCATCAATATGTCAGATTATTTTGGAGTGTAGAACATGTATAAGCGTGCAATATATAGAGACTCCCCCTTACTTATGGAATTTAACTACCCTTGTCAATATGCATATAAAAATGTAAAGCCTTTTTAAGAAGGAGATAGATTCTCAATTAGTAAACAACAACAATTGGTTATAAGTATACAATTTTAAAGATAGGATTTAATCTTCAAGCATATTTATGGACACAGATAGACTCATATATATAAAGCCGAATTTTTGAACATAATCGAATCATAACAGCATAGCAGCATTTTTAGCATTGATTCTCTCCCTTTTTTCATAATAAAAAAAAATATATGAAAACAATTTTGAGGCAAAATTTTAAGTTTTTGAAAAGAAACTCCAAAATAATCCAATTTTAAAAAAATTAAGCAAGGTGATGGTAGGATATCCGAAAATTAATCACAACTAAACTAAGTTAGAATCACAACTAAAATAAGCAATGTGTAACAAACTAAGGTTAAAGTTGAGGGAGAAGTCAGAGAGGGTCGGAGGCAGGTGGAGTGCTAAAGAAATCAAAATCCAAGCTGGGACGTTGTTGAGCCCCAAATCCTTCAAGATCTTCACCTCCAAAGTGCTGATCAAAGCCGTTAGCACCACCTTGATCTTCAGGAAAGGTGAATTGAGAGTATCGAGGCATGTAGCTTGAGCTGCTGCGAGAAATTGCTTCTTGGAGGTGCTGCTGTTCATATTTCTCCTCAAAGTACAGGCGCTGCTACTAAAATTTGTTGTCCTTCATCTGTGAGATTTTGAGACTGAGCCGCTGGAAATGTGGTGGAAGAGGGTCCTGTTCTAGCTCGTGGGCTCCTCATAATCATCTGGAGCAGGGTAGTTTTCTTTTGGGCGATTGCCTTCAATCCCCAATTCCTGTATATACCAGTTGTCGGCAGCATAGACGATTACGACACGGTGCAACACTGATTGGCCAATTTCAAAATTTTGACCATCAATTGAGGTGTTGTATTCATCTGCCAAGTTGATGCGAAAGTGGCGGAGAAGGACTGTGATCAGATTGGGATAGGGAAGAGGAGTGGTGCATGTTTCCCCCTTCAGCATGTGGTGCTGGACAAGCCTTGCCCAATCAACGGGCTTTTGCTTGATGATGGCCCAAAGAAGAAGCCGGTCTTCATGGAGGACTATGGTGAAATTTCCTACGCGGCCAAGGAGGACGCAAGCAATGATGAGATGAACTATACGGGAGTCCATAGTTAGTGTTCTGGTGGGAAGATAATCTCCTTGTTTGGAGGTGTGGAAGGTGGCCCGTACATGGCACATAGCCCCAATTTCCTGGATGGGATTGTATTCATTAGCCCATAGCTATTGACATTGAGATTTGGGCTCCTTCTAAACTTAGCCCAGTAAGAGAGGTCCAGAGAGATGGAGGAATGTGTATCTTCGTTCGTTTGACCTCCGACGTGATAGTGCAAATTTCTACGTCATAGACAAGGTGGGAGTAGAAGACGCGGACGAAGTTGGGGTATACCTTTTCTTTGATGCTCAGAAAAAGGACAAGGAAAGCAGATTCAAGCCAAGGTATAGAAGAGAAGCCTTGTTCGTGGAACCAAGGCAAGTTTACCCAGTGGGCATCAACAATCTCGTTTTGAATTTGGGAATCTGTGCAGGAGAAAAAAACCATCGTTGGAATTCAGGGAAAAATCCAGAGGTGGCAAGGGGAACAGATGATGAGGACCCATTGCGTGGGTCACATGGAATGGATGGTGGCTTGTTAACGGTATTCCTTTTGAAGTGTTGCCGTTTGGGTGTCGGTGATGGAGGAGAATTGGAAGGAGGAGAAGAAGGTGGTGAGGATGCCATTGAAGAACTTGAAGGTTTGATAGTGAAGGAGAGGAGGAGATTGCTGGAAGAGGAAAGGAGAGTTTGGAAGTTTTTGGGTGAATAAGTGAGAGAGAATGCGCGTAGTGAGGGAAGATTTGCTTAGAAAGTGAAGCATTTAATTATTCTAGCACATTCATATTCGAATATATATTCGAATATAGGATGGAATATTCGAATATATATTCGAATATTCAGTCAGGATTCAAGTCAAAATAGTCAGATATTTGAATATCGAAAATTAATATTCGAATATGGGAAAGGGATATTCGAAAATGGGAATGCAATATTCGAATATCTATTCGAATATAAATGTACAGGAAGGCAATATTCAAATATCATTTCGAATATGGGAGGGCAGAAAGTCAAAAGAACTAATTTGAAATAAGTTTGACTTCCCATATTCGAATATGTATTCGAATATAAGACCACATAAGGCTTATATTCGAATATATATGCAAAGGAAGCATATATTCGAATATGTATTCGAATATCAACTTGAAAAACTTCAAAAATTTCAGGAATTTAAGAACTTCAAGGTTTTAAGCATTTCAATGATTGATATTCATTGTCTTTTGCCTTTTTGCCATCAATGAGACCTGCAAAACAAAAAGAAAAGCCTCCGAAGCTCAAGTCAGTAAGGATCATTGACAAAAATACAGGAATTGTAATACTATTTAAAAAACACAAGATTTATCAATTATCCCAAGTTCTATTATAAAATAAAAATTTTCTTTTTAAAGAGGCTTAGTAAAGATGTTAGCAAGTTGTTTTGGTGTTTCAATGAATTCAAGCACACAATCACCTTTTTGAACATGATCCCTAATGAAATGATGTTTGATTTCTATATGCTTGGTCCTAGAATGCATGATGATATTTTTTGTGAGATTTATGGCACTAGTGTTGTCACATTTAAGTGGAATATGATGCATGTGAATGCCATAATCTTCAAGTTGTTGTTTTAACCAAAGAATTTGAGAACATCAACTCCCTGCTGCTATATATTCCCCTTCGGCAGTAGAAAGAGCTACACTAACTTGTTTCTTGCTATGCCATGAAATTTATGAATGACCGAGAAAATGACATGTTCTGCTAGTGCTCTTTCTATCCATTTTACATCCCGTAAAGTCAGAATCGAAATAACCGATTAATGAACAAGATGCACCCTTAGGATACCATAAACCCATGTTGCAAGTGCCAATCAAATATCTCAATTCTTTTAACGGCACTAAGATGTGATTCCTTAGGACATGATTGATATCTAGCACACATATATACACTAAACATGATGTCAGGTCTACTAGCAGTTAAATATAATAAAGATCCTATCATGCCATGATATTTTGACACATCAACGGGTTTACCATTTTCATCTTTGTCAAGATAACATGAAGTGCTCATAGAAGTACCCATTTCTTTTGAGTTGTCCATGCCGAATTTCTTGAGCAATTCTTTGCAATATTTGGACTGAGATACAAAGGTTCCTTGCTCGGCTTTTTTTTATTTGAAATCCAAGAAAGAATGTGATTTCTCCCATCATGGACATTTCAAATTCCCCTTGCATGCTTGTAGCAAATTCCTTGCATAAATTCTCATTAGTTGCATCAAATATAATATCATCAACAGAAATTTGTACAAGAAGTATGTCATGATGCTTATGTTTTATGAATAAGGTGTTATCAACTTTGCCTCTTTGAAAACCATTGTTTAAGAGAAATTTACTAAATCTTTCATACCAAGATATAGGGGCTTGCTTTAGACCATACAAAGCCTTTTTGAGTTTGAAAACATGATTTGGAAGTTCAAAGTTTTCAAAACTGGGAGGTTGTTCAACATAAACTTCTTCTTGAATAAAGCCATTTAAGGAAGCACTTTTTACATCCATTTGATAAAGCTTGAAATCCATGATGCATGCAAAAGCAAGAAGAAGTCTAATGGCTTCTAGTCTAGCTACGAGAGCATATGTTTCCTCATAATCTATGCCTTCCTCTTCATTATATCCCTTAGCCACTAGCCTAGCTTTGTTTCTAGTAATTATTCCAGTTTCATCTAGTTTATCTCTAAAGACCCACTTAGTACCTATTATTGGATGATCATTAGGCCTTAGGACCAAGTTCCAAACTTGATTTCTTTCAAATTGATTCAGTTCTTCTTGCATTGCTATAGCCCAATGTTCATCACTAATTGCTTCATTTACGGTACTAGGTTCAATTTGAGAGACAAATGACATGAAGTTACATGCATTTCTAAGAGAGTGTCTAGTGGTTACCCCCTTTGAGATGTCACCAATAATATTATCAATGGGATGGTGCTTTGAAGTTCTCCATTCTTTTGGGAGTTCACCATGTGGCTCATTTGGTGTATGAGTGGAATTTTCCGGCATGTCCTCCTCAACTTCTTCTACTCTTATTTCATCATGAATGCTCATATCCTCAAAGATACCTACAAGATCATCAACCTTTCTTTCCAAGCCTTTGGTGTTAGATTCATCAAAAGTCACACGAATAGATTCTTCAATAGTCATAATTCTTTTATTATAAATTCAATATGCTTTGCTAGTTGAAGAATACCCTAAGAATATACCCTCATCAACTTTGGCATCAAATTCGCCCAAATTTTCTTTCCCGTTGTTAAGCACAAAGCATTTGCATTGAAAAATATGAAAATGAGATATGTTGGGTTTTCTTCCCTTGAAGAGTTCATAGCGGGTTTTCTTCACGATGGGCCAATTGAGAACCCAGTTTATGACATGACATGCGATGCTAATGGCATCGGCCCAAAAGTACTTTGGGAGATCCATATCATTGAGCATTGTTCTAGCCAAATAAACAAGTGAGCGATTTTTCCTCTCCACAACACTATTGTGTTGTGGGGTCCTTGTAGACGAGAAATTATACTCAATGCCGTGTTTGTCACAAAATTTTTCAAAATCATGATTTGCAAATTCCCCCCATGATCATTACGGATGCATGCAATTTTCAAATCCTTTTGGTTTTGAATAACTTTTGCTAATATTTTAAAGGCACTAAATACTTGACTTTTGTGAGACCAAAAGAGAGTCCATGTGTTTCTAGAGAAATCATGATCACAATTTCCCCCAAAACTCATAGTCCTAGAGGGACCAAACAAATCTATATGTAAAAGTTGAAAAAGTCTTGGGGTTGAAACATCATTTTTGGATTGAAAAGAAACCTTTGCTTGTTTTCCTTTTTGACAAGCATCACACAATTTATCCTTTTCAAAACAAATTTTTGGTAATCCAATGACCAACTCTTTTGAAATCAACTTATTTAAATGATCCATATGAATTTGTGCAATTCTTTTGTGCCATAGCCATGATTCTTCCTCTCTAGTTATAAAACATTGTGCATCATTTGAGGATATATCATCTAAACTAATCATATAAACATTATTTACTCTATGACCCATAAATTTAATGGAGTTATTCTCTTTACTAATGATAGAGCATGAATAGGAATTAAACACAACCTCATTTCCTTTATCACATAGTTGGCTAATTCTTAACAAGTTATGTTTTAACCCCTCAACATAGAGTACGTTGTCATAGAGGGTGAAGGAGTCATACCAACCTTACCTATACCAATGATTTTTCCTTTGTTGTTGTCCCCATATGTGACATAACCTCCATCCTTTGGTGTGAGAGATGACAATTTGGATTTGTCACCTGTCATATGCTTGGAGCATCCACTATCGAGATACCATTTGGATTGTTTTGCCACCAAGCATACCTACAAAAACGTCAAGTTCTTCTTTTAGGTACCCATGGTTTCTTGGATCCTTGAGGGTTAGTTTTTGCAATCGTGTCTTTGGGCACCCATACTTTCTTTCCTTGAGGTACACCATTCTTTCTTGCATTGCAAGTGGTAGAACTATGTCCTTTCAATCCACGATAATGGCATGTAATGAATGGACTAGAAGAAGTGCTAGAAGAGACAAAACAAATTCTTATAGAGCTTTTGTTGGTTACTAGGGTTGTACCCCAAACCGGCCTTTTGAAATGACATCCTTGCTTACCAAGCAAGATGTTTAAGTTATCTCTACCCATTGTAAACTTGGCAAGCACATTGTTCAAATTATCAATCTATTTCAAGTGTGAATCACAAGAAGTACAAGTGTGTAATTTGTTCAACTTACACTTAGTGCAAACATTTTCATATTTTGTCAAAGGTGTTTTACCTTCGCTTTCCGATTCGTCAGATGAATCCATGTCATTTCTATCCCAAGCATTGTAGGCTCTCCTACCTTTCGTTCCTTTGGTGAACCTTTTCTCTTGTGTTTCAAACTTACCTTTGTTCATAGGGCATTCCATCTTCATGTGTTCAGTTTTTCCACACACATAGCAAGTTGGGCCTTGATTTGAACCTTGTCCTTTGTTGAATACTTTCCTTGATGTGAAATTTGGTGGTCTCCTTGACTTTTCTCTCTTCTTGAAGAACTTGTTGAAACTTTTGGCAAAGAGAACTACGATTTCATCATCCATGTTAGTTGGATCAAAGTAGTTTTCTTCTTCTTCCATCTCTTGAGGTGGAGGAGTGGTTGCTTTGAGAGAAATTCTTTTCTTTTTCTTGTCAACTGCTTCAAGTTGATCCAAACGGCTCAACTCAAGCTCATGTTCTTCTAGATTGCCAAAGAGAGTTGCTAAGGATATATCTCTTGTTTCAGCAATGGCAGTAACTTTTGGTTGCCAATCCCTGCTAAGAAATCTCAACACTTTGTTAATAAGATCCTCATTAGAATAATCTTTTCCGAGAGATTGTAGTTGATTTATGAGATATGTAAAACGTTTTTGCATATCTTGAATGTTCTCTCCTGGATTCATTTGAAACATTTCAAACTCTCTATTTAATGCATTGATCTTAGACCTTTTTACCTCATTAGTTTCGTCATGAGTTACCTTTAAAACATCTCACATTTCTTTAGCAGTTTTGCAATTTGAAATTCTGGGAAACTCATCATTACCTAATGTAGAGATGATTATGCTTTTGGCTCTTAGACCAAATTGAGCTAGTCTCTTTCCTTCAATAGACCATTCTTTTCTAGGTTTTTCTACTTCCTTACCATCAAAAATATGCATGGGAATGTATGGTCCTTCTTCTATAGCATCCCATACAGCAGAATCAATACCTTCTACCCAAGCTTGCATTTTGATTTTCCAAAAGGAATAGTTTTCTAAATTAAAGAACAGGCGTCTGTTAGTGAAGGGACCTTCCTAGATACAAACATTTTGAAAGTGGCCATTTTCCTTGAAGCTGTGAAGCTCTTTAAACAAGGACCGAGCTCTGATGCCAATTGTTAAACAAGAGCCACTATGCTCAAGGGGGGGGGGGTGAATTGAGCTTAAAAACTATTTCGAAAGTATTTCACAAACAATAGCAAAGCTTGAATAGAATGTATTTTAATTAATATATGAGATTGAATGAGGATAATTATGAATGCCAAAAACACTATGAAATGCACAAATTAAGTCTTAAGGGATAGAGAAATAACACCAAGCTTTAAATTGGTTCAGCCACAAAGCCTCCCTTGTGGCCTACGTCCAGTCTTCGAATCACCGCCGGGCGAAAACTCTTGTATTAGCTTCAACAAGTTACAAGCTAAGAGCACCCTTCACAATTGGATACCCCACCAATTGCAAGGACCTTAAACTAGGGATACCTCACCCTAACTCTAACCTTGAAATATACCACACCATCACTCAATAAAATAAGTTTAGACTTACAAATAAGAAGCTCTCAAAAGAGTAAATGATACAACTTGAAGAACTAAGTGTATTTGATTAAAGGCTCTTTGTATGATGAAACAAACAAGGTTAAGAAGTGACAAAGAAAGCCTTAAGCAAAGCACAAGACCCTTGATTAAGAAAGTTGATGATAAAAGCTCTTTTCTGTTCAATAATACGTTTCAAAGGGTGTACTTTGAATTTACTTAAAAGCCCCTTTTACAGACAGCATAATGGCAGGTGAAAACATGTATCAAATCATTATCATATTCGAATATGTATTCGAATATAGAGTTTCTGCCATAAAAATTTGAATCCAAAGGGCTTCATTTTCGAATATATATTCGAATATGGAAACTCCATATTCGAATATTGTGATTCTGGAAAGTGGAGAGAAAAGGTCATATTCGAATATATTGATTCTGGAAAGTGGAGAGGCCAAGGCACAACATCATATTCAAATATGTATTCGAATATAGCAAGACATTTTCGAATATACTGGTCAGAATTTTCAAATTTTAATTCCAGAACCTTAATATTTGAATATACCTTGAAAAAGACTTTTTCTAACAGAAACAAAAGTTAATTTCAACTTTACAAACATGAAGAAAATTCCTTTCTCTAGAGAAATTTTTTTTAACAAGGTCTATAACAATTTCTAAAAAATTGTTTAATTGAAAACGTGTTTGATTCATTTTAAAGAGCCTTAATCATATTTAGATTTAAGAATAAATTAAATCCTATATACCCTTGTTGTTGCAATCTTGTTTATAGCGCTTGATCGCTTGATTTGCCATTCAAGGCTTGATTCTCGGATTGTTGTGGTATCATCAAAACTCCAGTTTGAGGGCGTTTAGAGCATTTGCATCCACAGGATAAAGTGTATGTATCATCTTAATTTTTTTATTCCTTGAATTATGATTCAATCGTAGCCTCCAAAGAGCTTAAACAGATACATCTTCTCTATCAACGATTAAATTAGTAGGTCTTCTTAGAGGTTGCTAAACAATATTCTGTTGAAAATGATTTCTGGTCGAAGCTCAAACTACAATCTTAAAATAAACAAAATGGAGGAAAGAAGAATGTTGGAGAAAATTTTAGAATCAAAGAAGATTCTAGAAATTACCTTATAAGCAAGGAAAGTAAATATCCTCCATGTAGCATTACCAAAAAGCTTAGGCATGCCGAGAAATACTGTTGGCGTCGCAGAAAGCCATTATGTCTTTATGCCTTTCTTGCTAAGTCGCCTTTATTCTTCTTCTTCTTTATTTTTTTTTTTTTACTTTGTTTACTTTTTTTCTTTTTTTTCTTTTTTTGGGCCTGGCTATTACCGATGCTTGCTTGGGCCATCGTAAGTGACAATTTATGGGCTGCTATTTCCTGCTATCCAGCTGACATTTTTGAAAGAGAAAAAAGACACAAATGTTTGGATTGATGTGACGGTTCACGTTGTTTTTATTTGCTCCATGAAACCTTCAATATAAAGTGATGTATATAAAGTGATGTTCATTTTTTTTGGTTTACTTGAGGGGAAAAACCCTGAAAGTGATGTTGATTTTGACATTGTCTTCACCACTTCACTTTCTTCTTGCTGTTATTCCTTCCTCTCTAATTATTCTTTACTTTAAAGGCATTTCTCTTTCCTTTTGCTCTTTTCTTGCATCTTAATAAGTTATTTTTGTTGATAATGGTTGAGCTAGTTGTTCTTGTGGTCTATGAGTTAGAGTAATAATGGTTAGAGTAATATGGTTGGGCTAAACGGGACGCGGTTGCTGCCATTTCTAACTTTGATAACGAAGAAGAGTTACCGAGCTCTCTGGCTATTTGTTTAGCGTGTATTTTACCCAAAAAAATAATTCCTTGATCTCAAATCGGGAAAGGGAATTTTCTTCCTCTAAAAGGTTCTTTTCTAAGTAATTTAGTCTTAAACAAACTCTTTTTAGTTAAATAGAGTATAAAAGATTTCTAATCATGTTAATTCAGAAATATCGGAAGATGAGTAGAGTAATTTAAAATGCATTTTGAACCGTAAATATATGATTACAAATTTTAAAAGAGTAAGGAGGATCATTCACACGTATTCCATTATAAAACATAAAAATATACATGAAGATTCAGACAAGGTTTCCAAACACTCAAAGAGGTTAATCTGTACATACAAATAACTTGTGGTGCTTCCGTTGTTAGTCATGTTTTTGTCGAGGACGTGTAACACGTTGTAGGAAGGGTTGTAAGGTGTCAGAAGAATCTGGGTAGATGTCCTTAGTTTTTTGAATGAAACACTCTCTCTATTGGAATCAGAAGCACAAAATAACATTAGTTATGTGTCTATTGTAACATATTGCTTTCGCCATTTTCCTATGTACATATTGCTTTTGGAATATTGTTTTCTGACCTGACAGAGAAGTTACATAAAAAAGAAAAAAACAAAGTAAACTAATAAAAGTCTTCCAATAAAATTCTACCAAGTGTCCAGAGTTATTACTTCTGCTTGACTTTCTGTTTATTCAATCATTAAAAGTGTTACATGTATAGATCTTATCCATTGCAAAAAGTAACTGTCAAATTTCTCACATGGAATAGTAACAACCTTCTTCCGCGCTGAACATGTGTTTTATCTTGGATTTTCTTCACACTGGCTCCTTGTGCATGGTTGTTTACTAGATTTTTAGCAAACCTAAATAAACTACTATCCTAGATTTATTAGCTAGAAAGGGGTCTTCCTTTAAAATAGACTATTTCTATGGTTAATTATCATGTTTTATGAACACTTGAAATTGATATTCGACCATATCAGTTTAGTTTATAGCATGAATGCATAAAACAAAGAAATTTGTAATCATATTATATAGAACATATTAAGGAATATAATATATTGATATATAGAAGAGATGCATAACAGGAGTAAAGAATAACAAGAATACAATAATGATTTATCACAAATTAAAGGACGAGGCATGTACTTCAGAGGGTAATCCTTACTAATCACTTGTAACCCTTCGGTTAGCCATTGTTAGCCATGTTCGTCGAGGATACTATGCATCTTAGGCGTTGCAACCGGGTGTTTGGAGTGTATCTCTTGTATACAAAAGAGAACTCGTCCCTTTAATGTGCCTAAGTATCCTTATTTATAGGTGTCTTGATCATGGATGTGACCTTTCCAGATCAGGATCTCTTAATGATTTCCTTAATGTGAATGGCTATGATTTAATTCTGTTACTAAAGGGTCCATGTGTCACTTTCTGATTGGTCTTTATTTCCTTCCAAAGTTTGTTGTGTTGTCCTTGCTCTAATTCTGCCACATGTCCTCAAGTTTGGCCCTCCTATTGACTCCTTGTGCATTCTTGATAACTTAGCTAAATTCTAGTTCTTGCCCTATGTGTTCAACAAAATGGAATTGTTTTCAAGGATTTTGAGAAAAGACTTCTTCCTTCCCTAGGAAGATCATTCTGTCTCTAAACACTGACTGAAGTTAGATTTATTTCAACTAGGAGGACTGAATCCTGTCCATAAGTTAATCTATAAGGAGAAACTCTAGTTGATTCTCTAGGAGAATTCCTTTATGCCCAAAGAATTTGTGGCAGTGTTTCATGCCATGATCATGGATTTTTGCCTATATGCTTCTTAATTAGAGAAATGATTATCTTATTCATAGCCTCGACTTGGCAATTTGCATGTGCATAGTAAGGAGTAGAATTAAGCATCTTTATTTTCATTCCTTTAGCATATTGAGTTATTTTTCGACCAACAAAGAAAGATCCTTGGTCAGTAGTGATGGTCTCAGGAATACCAAACCTATAGATGATCTGCTCTTCAATAAAGTTGATAATGTATTGGTGGCAATCGTTCGGAATGGGAGTGCCTCAACCCATTTAGTAAAATAATCAGTATATATTAAAGTTCCTTAGAAGGAGGATGAATTTGACCAATGATATCTAAAGCCCAACCCCTAAAAGGCCATGGTTTGATGATTGAGTGCAATTCACTAGCAGGTACATGCTGAATTTTTCTATGAACTTGACAGTTTTCACAAGATTTAGCTTATTCAAAACAATCTTTGACCATGGTTGGAAAATAGTACTTATATCTACTCAAAGTCCACATCATTTAGTCACCAGCCTGAAGTGCTCCGCAAATGGCATCATGGACTTCAGCCATGGCTAGTCGAGCCTCTGATTTTCCCAAACATCGTAACAGAGTTCCATCAGAACTTTTACGGAATAGATCTCCACCACAAACCACATAATTTAGGGCTCTTAATTTCATTTTCCTATCTACATTAAGATTAGGATCTTCCAAGTAGTTGATTATTGGTTGTCTCTAATCTTCATCTATGACAACAAGATTAGAGCTGTCCATCCTTTCTAGAGGCAAACTCTGATTTAATGTACAAAAAGTCTTAAGGTTTGCAACAAAAAATCTGTAACCTAAAGCTTTTCTGAGCTTACTCATTAGCCACTTCATTCTTTACTTGAGGGATATATTCAAAATATATGTCATCAAACTGCCTTATCAATGAAAGTGCTTCATAGAAACAAGTCACAATGTTAGAGTTCAGACAATTCTGACCAATCAACTGTTTAATCACCAAATGGGAATCCCCCTTTACCCAAACATTTTTACCTTTAAGGGTTATCAGTAATTGCAGACCAATTATTAAAGCTTTATATTCGACCTCATTATTTGTTTTTCTTTTCTCTTCCTCATAAGAGAACTTAGTAGGAATTCCAATTGGGGAGATAATCAAAATTCCAATACCAGCCCCTTCTCTGTGTTTTGATCCATCGAAATACATAACCCGTGACTTTAGGCCAACAAAATCTGCTAACACTTGACCCTTTACCGCTTTCACAGGTATATATTTCAAAGCAAACTCTGTTAATACCAAGAACCATTTTCCCACCCTACTGTGAAGCATAGGTTTTGAAAACATATTTTTAATAACATTATAGTGTGATACTACTTGAACCTCAAATGGTTTCATATAATATTTCAGCTTTGTGCAAGAGAAGTAGAAAGATAAACAGAGTGTTTCTATAAAAGTATATCTGGTTTCATCATCATTTAAAACTCTACTAAGGTAATACACCACTCTTTCTATGTCATCATCATATTCTTGACAAAGCGTACTAGCTATTGTATCATATGAGTTAGATATATAAAGCTTTAAAGGAAACCTGGTCTAGGCGGGGTTAAGACTGGAGGTTTTGACAAATATTCCTTAGTCTGGTCAAAAGCTTCTTGGTGCTCTTTCTCCAACTTGAAAAATTCTTCCTTCTTTAACTTTAACAATGGAGAGAAAACTTTTACCTTACTAGATAGATTGGAAATGAATCTTTTGAGAAAACTAATTTTTCCAAGAAGAGATTGCAACTCTTTCTTATTTCTTGGAGGACTTGTGTCAAATATGGCCTGAGCTTTATTCCTATCTATCTCAATTCCAGTCTTTTTGACCAAAAATCCTAAGAATTTTCTAGTAGCAACTCCTAATCCACATTTCAGAGGATTCATTTTGAAACCAAATTTTCTCATTTTCTCAAAACCAATTCTAAGACCTTCGAAATGCTCTTCTTTAGTTAATGATTTTACCACAACATCATCAATGTAGACCTGCATTATTTTTCTTATGAGGTCATGGAAAATTAAATTCATTGCTCTTTGATAAGTGGACCATCATTCTTATGCAATAAAGATTTAGTTATAGCCTGAATATCCATCCATGAAACTTAGAATTTCATTCCATGCTGCTGAGTCGACCATCATATCAGCAACTGGCATAGGATATTTATCTTTAGGGGTAGCATAGTTCAAATTCCTAAAATCAATGCAGACCCTTAATTTACCATTCTTTATCATAACTGGGACTATATAAGATATCCATTGGATATATCTAGTAGTCCTAATAAATTTTTCCTTAAGAAGTCTTTTTATTTCTTCATTTATTTTCAAGATTTTATGAGGACAAAATCTGCTAGGTGGCTATTTGACCACCTTTGCTTCAGGAATTAGAGGAAGTCTATGTTCAACCATATCTCTGGACAGTCCAGACATTTCCTCGTATTCCCAATCAAAACAGTCCTTATATTCTTTCAACAGTTTAATTAATTGACTTTTAAAAGGCTCAATCAGCAGACTACTTATATAAGTTACTCTTTTATGTTGATCATCACCAAGTTTTACTTCTTCTAGAGGATCTTCGACCTCCACAATCTTAATATGGTGATCTGAATTTTAAAACCCTAAGGGTTTATCATCATAAGCACAATCTAGAGGGTTTTATCTTCAACATAACTGATAATTTTGTTAATTGATTCTCTAACTTGCGGATTATCAAAATTAGTACAAGTAGAAGCATTGCCTCCCAAGTATCCTTGTATTTTCCAGATAAAGTTAATACTCTCAACCGATTGATCAAGTAATTTACCTTGGTCATCTTTTATTCTGCAATATTCGTTAAAAGAGAGTATGTAACTAACATGGATTTGATTATTCAATAATATTTGCAATGCAACATATTGTTGCCCAATGAATAGACAATCTACTCAAAGTACAACATCACACATTTTGGCTTTACGAAGCCTTATTGAAAAAGAAACACATAGTGAGTCGATTGAGGAAGAATTTTGAATGATCACCATATTAAGATTCTTCAGCAACCCATCACAGACATCTTCAACCCATCAGTTCATTGAAGAAGATTTTTGAATGATTCTTCGGTAAACCATTCCATGTTTCAACCAACCCTTTAGTGAGTCGATAACTCTACCATTCCGTACTGGTTTCAATAATTAATTTCCACCAGTAAGGAAAGTTGACCATTTAATATTCAAGTGGCAGTCTCCCAACCAGTTGATTGGATTTGTAGATAATGAAATAGAGAGATAATTTGTGAGATTGTGGGAGTTAAAAAGTTTGTCCTTTTATATGCGCAACGATGCCCATATTCGAATATTGGGTGCAATATTCTAATATGTATTCGAATATTTGATGGAATATTCGAATATAGATAAAGTGATATTCGAATATTTGATTTAAATATTCGAATAGCTATTCGAATATAAATGTGCTGGAGGAGCATATTCGAATACATCAAATCTGACATTTAATGGGCCTATGTTGAAAAACATTTAAAATTATTTTCTATTCGAATATAGGACCACAGTAGGGTCATATTCGAATATAATATTCGAATATTGAAGAAAAACCAATAATTTTTGTTAGAGGATTGAAATCCTGATTTTTTTTGCTTTGATTTTGCCAATGAGACCTGCAAAACAAAAAGAAAAGGCTCTGACGCCCAAGTCAGTAAAGGATCAATAAATAAATATAAAGCAATTTAAATAATACAAAATTGATAAAGTATGCCTAGCTCTCTTCTTATAAAATAAAAATTTTCTGTTGGAAGTGGTTTGGTGAAGATATCAGCTAGCTGTTTAGATGTATCAATGAATTCAAGTACACAGTCACCTTTTTGAACATGATCTCTAATGAAGTGATGTCTAATTTTAATATGTTTGGTTCTTGAGTGCATAATAGGGTTTTTCGTGAGATTTATGGAACTAGTGTTGTCACAGTTTAGTGGAATATGATGCAAATGAATACCATAGTCCTCAAGTTGTTGCTTTAACCAGAGAATTTGTGCACAACAACTTCCTGCCGCTACATACTCAGCTTCGACAGTGGATAACGCCACACTAACTTGTTTCTTACTGTGCCATGAAATTAATGAATTTCCAAGAAGGTGACATGTGCCGCTAGTGCTTTTTCTATCCAACTTACATCAGCAAAATCGGAATCAGAATATCCGAGTAATGAGTAGGATGCACCTTTCGGATACCATAACCCCATGTTACAAGTGCGAATCAAATATCTCATAATTCTTTTTACAGCACTAAGATGTGACTCTTTAGGGCATGTCTGATATCTAGCGCACATACATACACTAAACATGATATCAGGTCTGCTAGCAGTTAAATATAACAAGGATCCTATCATACCTCGATATTTTGACACATCAACGGGTTTACCTTTTTCATCTTTGTCAAGATAGCATGAAGTACCCATAGGAGTACTTATTTCTTTAGCATTGTCCATGCCAAATTTCTTTAGCAATTCTTTGCAATATTTTGTTTGTGATACAAATCCTTGCTTTGTTTGTTTAATTTGAAATCCAAGGAAAAATGTAAGTTCTCCCATCATGGACATTTCAAATTCTCCCTGCATACTTGTAGCAAACTCCTTACAAAGATTTTCATTAGTAGCACCAAATATTATATCATCGACATAAATTTGTACAAGTAGTATGTCATTGTGCCTTTGTTTTATAAATAAGGTGTTATCTACTTTGCCTCTTTGAAAGTTATTGCTCAAGAGAAACTTACTTAGTCCTTCGTACCAAGCCCTAAGGGCTTGCTTTAGTCCATATAAGGCTTTCTTGAGTTTGTAAACATGACTTGGATGTTCACTATTTTCATACCTAGGAGGTTGTTCAACATAAACTTCTTCTTGTATACAGCCGTTCAAGAAAGCACTTTTGACGTCAATTTGATAAAGTTTAAAATCCATGATACAAGCAAAAGCAAGTAGGAGTCTAATGGCTTCAAGCCTAGCTACGGGAGAATATGTTTCTTCATAATCTATGCCTTCCTCTTGATTATACCCTTTGGCTACTAGTCTAGCTTTATTTCTAGTTATTATGCCAGTTTCATCTAGTTTGTTCCTAAAGACCCACTTGGTACCTATTATTGGAAGGTCATTAGGCCTTGGGACTAGATCCCAAACATGATTTCTTTCAAATTGATTTAGTTCTTCTTGCATAGCTATCCCCCAATGTTCATCACTAATTGCTTCATCTATGGTCTTAGGTTCAATTTGAGATACAAAAGCCATAAAGTTACATGCATTATTAGGAGAGAGTCTAGTGGTTACCCCCTTTGAAATATCACCAATAATGTTTTCAATTGGATGATGTTTTGAAGCTCTCCATTCTTTGGGGAGTTCATTTTGTGTCTCAGTTGGTATGTGAGTTGAAATTTCTGGCATATTCTTCTCATTTTCTTCTATTCTTCTTTCTTCATGAATACTTATGTCTTCAAGAGTTCCTGCAAGATCATCAACCTTTCTTTCTAAGCTTTTGGGGTTAGATTCATCAAAGGTAACATGAACGGATTCTTCAATAGTCATTGTTCTTTTATTATAAATTTTGTATGCTTTACTAGTTGAGGTGTATCCTAAGAATATACCCTCATCAGCTTTGGCATCAAATTTGCCCAGGTTTTCTTTCCCATTATTAACCACAAAGCATTTGCGTCCAAAAATATGCAAAAAAGATATGTTGGGCTTTCTACCCTTGAAAAGTTCATAAGGAGTTTTCTTTAAAATAGGTCGAATGAGAACTCGATTCATAACATGACATGCGGTACTTACTGCATCGACCCAAAAATATTTTGGAAGGTTCATGTCATTGAGCATTGTTCTAGCCAACTCAACGAATGAGCGATTTTTCCTCTCCACAACACCATTTTGTTGTGGGGTCCTTGGAGACGAGAAATTATGCTCAATTCCATGTTTATCGCAAAAATTTTCAAAATCAATATTTTCAAATTCCTTTACGTGATCACTGCGTATGCATGCAAATTTTCAAATCCTTTTGGTTTTGAATAACTTTTGCTAATCTCTTAAAAGCGTTAAAGACTTGATTTTTGTGAGATAAAAAGAGAGTCCACGTATATCTGGAAAAATCATCAACAATTACTAGTCCATAGTAATTTCCTCCTAAACTCATAGTTCTTGATGGACCAAATAAGTCTATGTGCAATAGTTGCAAGGGTCTAGAGGTTGAAACAATATTTTTTGGTTGAAAAGAGATTTTTGTATGTTTACCCTTTTGACAAGCATCACATAATTTATCTTTTTCAAAACGAATTTTGGGTAAACCAATAACCAATTCTTTTGAAATTAATTTATTTAAATGATCCATATGATTGTGTGCAATCCTTTTGTGCCATAGCCAAGATTCATCTTCTTTAGTTATAAAACATTGTGCATCATTTGAGGATATATCATCTAAACTAATCATATAAACATTGTTAATTCCATGACCCATAAATTTAATGGAGTTATTCTCTTTACTAATAATAGAGCATGAATAGGAATTAAAAATAACCTCATTTCCTTTATCACATAATTGACTAATGCTTAACAAGTTGTGTTTTAATCCCTCAACCTAAAGAACATTATCAATGGAAGTTGAAGGAGTCTTACCAACTTTACCACCCAGGATTTTTCCTTTGTTGTTGTCACCATATGTAACATATCCTCCATTCTTAGGTGTGAAGGATGAGAATTTTGATTTGCCTCCTGTCATATGCCTGGAGCATCCACTATCAAGATACCATTTGGATTCTTTTACCACCAAGCATACCTACAAGAACATTTTAATTTTGTCTCTTAGGTACCCATGGTTTCTTGGGTCCTTGAGGGTTAGTTTTTCCAAGGATGCCTTTAAGAATCCATACTTTCTTTTCATGTGTCATACCAAATTTTCTTGCATTTCAAGTAGTAGCACTATGACCTTTTAACCCACAATAATAGCAAGTTATGAATGGACTAGGGGAAGTTTTTGAAGAGACAAAGAAATTTTTATAGAGCTTTTGATGATTTGTGGGATTATATCCTCAACCAACCTTTTTGAAATGACATCCTTGCTTACCAAGCAATATGTTTAGGTTGTCTCTACCCATTGTAAATTTAGCAAGCACATTATTTAAATCCTCAATTTCTTTTAAGTGTAAATCACAAGAGGTGCATGTTTGTGATTTGCAAGCATTTTCAATTTTTGTCAAAGGATCTTTACCTTTGGCGATCATATTCTTCAGCTTATCAATTTCTTTCAAATGAATATTACATGAAGTACAAGTGGGTGATTTGTTCATTTGGCAAGATTTACATTCATATTGAAAACTATCGAAGGGAATTTGAACTTGTCTCATTTTAATAATATCGCGACTAAGGATGTCTATTTTGTCATTTAGGATACCTTTTTCTTTCTTGGTTTTAGCAAGTTCTTTAGCAATGATCATAGATTTTTCATGTAATTCATTATATGCATCTTACAATTCATCAAAGCTATAGTTAGAGTTTTCAGAATCTTTTACCTTATCTTCATCAAGAAGATCATCTTCATCATGGTTGACCATGAGGCATAGGTTGGCTATATTGCTCTCCGATTCATCAGATGATTCTGTATCATTACCATCCCAGGCTATGTATGCTCTTCTACTTTTCTTTCCTTTGGCGAATCTTTTCTCTTGTGTTTCATTCATACTTTTATTCATGGGACATTCCATCTTCATATGTCCAGTTTTTCCACACTCATAACAAGTTAGACCTTGATTTGACCCTTCTCCCTTGTTGAATATTTTTCTTCATGTGAAATTTGATGGTCTTCTTGATGATTCTCTTTTCTTGAAGACTTTGTTGAATCTTTTGGCGAAGAGAACCACGGTCTCATCATCCATGTTGGTTGGATCAAAGTTGTTTTCTTCTTCTTCTATCTTTTGAGGTGGAGGAGTGGTTGCTTTGAGAGTGATGCCTTTCTTTTTCTTGTCAACTCCCTCAAGTTGATCCAAACGACTCAACTCAAGTTCATGCTCTTCTAGCTTACCAAACAAGGTTACTAATGACATTGTGCGTGGATCCCTTGTTTCGCCAATGGCAGTAACCTTCGGTTGCCAATCCCTGCTAAGACATCTAAAAACTTTATTAATAAGATCTTCATTAGAATAATCTTTTCCCAAAGAATGTAGTTGATTTATAAGATATGTAAAACGTTTTTGCATATCTTGAATGTTTTCTCCTGGATTCATTTGAAACATTTCAAATTCTTTAGTCAATGCATTTATCTTTGATCTCTTTACTTCATCAGTTCCTTCATGTGTTTCTTTTAACACATCCCACATTTCTTTAGTAGTTTTGCAATTTGAAATTCTAGGAAATTCATCATTACCTAGTGCAGAGATAATTATAGTTTTGGCTCTTACACCAAATTGAGCAAGTCTCTTTTCTTCGAGAGACCACTCTTTTCTAGGCTTCTTAACTACCTTACCATTAACAGTGTGCATAGGAATATATGGTCCTTCCTCTATAGCATCTCATACAGCGACATCAATGTCTTCTACCCAAGCCTGCATTTTTATTTTCCAAAAAGAGTAGTTGTTTCCATTAAAGAATGGAGGTCTGTTGGTGGAAGCACCTTCCTGGATAGACATATTTTGAAAAGAGGCCATTTCCTTGAAGTTGTGAAGCTCTTTAAACGAGGATCGAGCTCTGATACCACTTGTTAGACAAGTGGCCTCTATGCTCAAGAGGGGGGGTGAATTGAGCTTAAAAGATTTTTCATAAATTCGTTTAAAATTATAACAAAACTTGAACAAGGTATGTATTAGTTGACGTATGGAATTAAAATATAATGAAAGACATTAATGAAGATCAAACAAACTAAACAGATATGAGTTTTAGGGATAAAGAAAATAGCACCGAGTTTTATACTGGTTCAGTCACACACCACTTGTGACCTACGTCCAGTCTACGAATCTCCGCCACGCGAGAATTCTTGTATTGCTTTTCAACAATTTACACACTAAGAGCACCTTTCTCAATTGGATACCCCACCAATTTTAAAGGCCTCAATCTAGGGATACCTCACCCTAAGAACACCTTGAAGGATACCCCACCTTCAAACAATAAGAAGGATACCTCACCTTCAAACAATTAGAAGGATACCTCTCCTTCTTTACAAAAATTAGCTCACCACAATGAAACTCTCAAAAGAGTAAATGATACAACTTGAAGCTCTAATATATTTGATTTAAGGCTCCTTGTTTGATGAAAGAAACAGAATAGGGAAAAAAAAGCAAGCCTTAGGCAATAGCACAAGACCCTTGCTTTAGTGAGATTGATGATAGAAAGTACTCTTTCAATTCAATGATTAAGTTTGCAAGGGTATTTTATATTTTAAGTCAGAAGCCCCTTTTATAGATAGCAGAAACAGCAGTCAGAAAATTGCGCATATTTCATTAACATATTCGAATATTCTATTCGAATATGACACTTTCATATTCGAATATAACACTTTCATATTCGAATATGACACTTTCATATTCGAATATGTATTCGAATATAGTGTTTCTGCATTTAAAATTTGATTTCTGTAGGCTTCATATTCGAACATATATTTGAATATGGAGGTTCCATATTCGAATATGTATTCGAATATAATAGTTCTGGATGGTGACAAGGCCTAGGTTCCTTGTTATATTCGAATATGTATTTGAATATGGCAAGCCATATTCGAATATATATTCGAATACACAATTTCTGAAAAATGATCAGGCCAAGACAATATGTCATATTCGAATACGTATTCGAATATGGCAAGCCATATTCGAATATACTGGTCAGAAAATTTAAATTTTATTTCTAGAACCTTGATATTCGAATATACACCAAATTTTGACTTTTTCAAGTAAAAATCAATTTTTAGATATTTTTCTTGAAATTTTCTAGGAGGGTCTTATCTTTGAAAATGTTTTTATCTTAACCCTTAATATTTTTCTAAAACCCTTTTTAAAAAAAAGTTTGTTTCAATATCAAAGAGCCTTAATCAAACTTACATTTATTTATAATTTAAAACCTATATACCCTTTGTTGTTGCGGATCTGTTTACTGCGCTTGTTCGCGTGATTTATCCTTTTGATTCTTGGTTTGTTGTGGAATCATCGAAACTTCAAACTTAGAGCATTTGCATTTACACCTCTATAAAGGGTAAAGCGTCAAGCTAGTGACATTAAACAAGTGCTTTATGAGAGGCAACCCATACTCCAAAAAGAATAAGAAAGAAAGAAGAATAAGAATAATAATCCCCTTCCCTTGATTTTGGATTATTTCTTTTTGTGTTTTGGATTTTTGCTTGTTTTATTGGTACTTGTGACTTTTGGAGCATTGGTTAGTGGACATTTTGTTGCAACCTTCAAGAAGCTTGGAGTGATTTTCAAAGGGGAGTCCTTCCTAACCCTTCTTTTCTAAGTCTTGATAAAATTGGTTACTTGAGAGATTTCCTAGAGTTGATGATTGTTTTAACCGATTGTTGATGGCATGGTATCAATTCTTCGTTCTAGTAGGAATAATTCTTGTTACCTAGGCACTTAGTATTGAAACTTGTGATCCATTCTAAAGATGCATGCTCTTGATTGTTTGATAAGTGCTTGTTGTCAAATGTGCGCATTAGTAAAAGAATACTAGGTTTGTGGCATGTTTTATGTACCCTAGCAATGTGTAACAATCATGCAACCTAGGTGAGGATTTTGAGGCTCCTACATGTTCGTTGTCATGAGTGTTCATTATGTTGAGGGGTGCCCTTAGATTTGATTTTTCCCTTGGCTGAATTTGCTAATCACATGCTAGGATTAATATGATAGAGGAAATTTTCTTGTTGTAAGCCTTGAGCCAAAATAAACCTTGTCTTATTCCCTATTCATTGCTAGCCCATTTGAGCCTTGATTTGCCCTTCATTTCTAGATATTCAGCTCATTACAAGCCAAATAAGTGTTAAACCAATTGTCCTTACCTTGTACACACAAAGAGCATTGGTTATGCACTTGGGTTATAGAGTTTTCTTCTAAGTTTGGGGTTGTTTTTGCTTAGAGAATATACGCATTGGGAGCTTGACTTGAGGACTAGTCAAATTTCTATGTTTGGGGTAGCAACCCTTTGTGTTTCATGTGTGGGTTGGGTTATTGCTTTGGGGTAGATTCATTTACTCATGCATTCACTCATTTCTGCATATTTCCACTTCAATTTTCCATTTTTGTGGTTTTGTGTTGTGATTTGGGGTACCAACTCAAGAAAAGAAAAAAATAGCAAAAAGCAAAAGAAAAAGAAAGCTTCAAATGAAAAGAGCCATATCCAAAAAAAATAATAAATATAGAAAAATTAGAAAAAGTATTGAAAAGAAAGAAAAAGAAAGTGAATGAAAGTTGAAAAGAAGTTGGAAAAACATTGAAAAAAAAAAGAATAAGAGTTGGTACTCTCAAGTATAGTTCATGCTTCTTTTTGTTTTTATTTGTTTCTTTTTCCATCTTCTTGTCCATTTCATCACAAATTTTGGATATAGGTGATTAGGAATCCATGCATACCATTCTCTTTGTGTGTTTATGTGGTTTTAGCTAGTTTCCCTTCATATTCACCTACCCTACCTAAGCCCCATTACAACCATAGAAGACCTCTTGATTTTTCCTTTGCATGTGATTTTTAGTTGTGGAGCCATAGAGGACAATCTCAAATTTAAAAGCATGAAAGGCACCACTTATATTTGTAAGAAAAAGGGTCCATGTGAACCTAGAGTAGTCATCTATTATCACCAAAGCATAGTAGTTACACCCTAGACTCATAATTCTAGAAGGACCAAATAGATCCATGTGAAGCAATTCAAGAGCCCTAGAGGTAGAAACACATTTTTTAGGTTTGAAAGAGGCTCTTATTTGCTTACATGATTGACAAGCTTTACATAACGATTCCTTGACAACCTTCAATTTAGGCAAACCCAATAAAAGATATTTTGAATTCAACTTAGACAAATGATCAAAATGAATGTGAGCTAGTCTCTTATGCCATAACCACATATTGTCTTCTTTCACAATTAAGCACATAGAGTCAATTCTTTGGCTATCCAAGTCTATGGTGTACACATTGTTAGTTCTATTTCCTAACAAACAAGCATTGGGATTATCTTCTTGTTTAATCATGCAACATTGTTATTAAAAAAGACATCTAATCCGGAGTGACATAGTTGGCTAATACTAAGGAGATTATGCTTAAGATTTTTAACCAACAAAATACTATTGATAGTTAAGGTATCTTCCTTGCCAACTAGACCAATAACTATTATTTTTCCTTTGTTGTCATCTCCAAAGGTTACATTTCCTCCATCAATAGATGTGATATGTTGGAACTTCTTAGGATCTCTGGTCATATGCCTAGGGCATCCATTATCAAGGTACCAATACCTTGGTTTACTCTTTCATGAAGTCTCCTACAAAACAAACAACAACATCATTTAGGTACCTTTTGCCATGGGTCCTCAACGGTTAGTTTTGATTCCCTTAGGAACCCATACCAACTCTCGTTTTGGCACATAAAACAATTTTCCAAAGAAATATGCACTAACATGACCATCTAATCCACAATAAAGACATGTAAAGTTTCTAGACTTTGAACTAGCATGTTTATGAAAAAGATTCTTTATAGGCTTACCATGCACATGCTTTTTCTTTTTATGCTTATGAGCCTTACTACACCTACCATGTTCATAACCAATTTCAAATTTATCAAATGCATGATTTTGAGAACTTAAGCACATATTAAGATTATGAAATGCATTTGAAAACTTGTGAACAACACATTGCAATTTCTTTATTTTATCATCTTTATGCATGCATGACTCGCAACATTTATCAGTCAAAGGAATCTTGATATTTTTATTTTCCAACTTCAAATCACATATTTCTTTTTGTTAAGATGCAACTCTATTAACTAAAGTCAATGTTGTTTTCTTTTGCATATCCAAACTTTTGGCTAACTTACTAGATTCCTCATATAATTCATTAAAGGAAATTTTCAATTTATCATAGGAATTTTCATCACATTCACTACTAGAGACACTTACCTCACTATGGGAGTCATCTTGCTCGTTTGTTGCCATGAGATATAAATTTTCCTCTTCACCGCTTGAAGAGCTTGATGAAGATGTCATGTCGTTATCCTCCCATGCAATATAAGCTCTCTTCTTCTTATTGTTCTTCTTGCATTTTTTTGCAGCTTTGTCATTCAATTGTGAACAATCCGATTTTATGTGACTGGGCTTCCTACAATCTGGAGCTTGAAGATGAAGATTCACTCTTCTTTGGAAACTTCATCTTGAACCTTTTGTTTCTGCCCTTTCTCATAAATTTGTTATACTTCTTGACAAAAAGATTTAAAACCTCTTCACTTTAATCTTTTGAGCCCTCTTCATCACTATCTTCCTTCAATAAAGACTTCAAAGCTAGTCCTATCTTCTTTTTATCCATATCTTAATTTGATAGAAGGCGGTGAAGTTCTAATTCATGTTCTTTAAGCTTTCCAAATAGTGTAGCAAGATCCAATTTCTCTAGATCTCTTGATTCATAAATAGAGGTCACTTTTGGTTACCACTCCCTTGTTAGACATTAGAGTACTTTATTCACAAGGTCCTCATTTGAAAAAGATTTTCCAAGAGACAACAAATGATTTACAATGTGAGTAAAACGTAATTGCAAACATTCAATAGATTCATTAGCATTCATAGCAAAAAGTTCATACTCCTGCATCAATGTATTCACTCTAGATCTTTTAACCTCACTTGTACCTTCTTGGGTTACTTTAAGCATATCCCACATTACTTGGGCAGATTACCAATTTGAAACCCTAAAAAACTCATTATAGGATAAAGCAGAGGTGATAAGGTTCTTGGCTCTACAATTGGGTTGAGCTCTCTTTTTATCATCCTCACTCCACTCACTCGTAAGGGTACATAAGGTCCGTTTTCTATGGCATCCCGAATTTCTAACCCAATGGATTCTATGAAGATTCTCATTCTTCCTTTCCAATATCCATAATTCTCACCATTAATGCTTAGGGTCTATTTATGGAGGATCATTCACTAATGCTCATCTTACCACAATCCATTTTTAATCGGATCTATTCGGACTGTCTAACCTAATCCACTCTGAGGCCAAATGAAGGATAGGATAGCTAGTGATCTACCTAAGAGGGTGGGTGAATTAGGTAGAGTCCAGTTTTTAGAGTTTTCTCGCGGAAGCAATTTTAAAAATGTAAATCCTCCCAAGAAAGATGTGTATGGATATGTTTAGTGAGACCAATGAAAGTGCAAACAAGTGTTATTAAAATTTACGTGTGACGTGTTTGTTTTAGGAAGTTAGTCAAGCTGTTATTAGATTCAAATTACAAGATAATACTTGGCATTAATAGGTGTGGTATGCGTGTGTGAAGAGTAAAGCTAGAAAGCGACAAAAGAGACAAAACATAAGTTATTTATACTGGTTTGGCATTCTAACAACACCTACATCCAGTCCCAAACATAGCCAATCACTACTTTGGATTTTCCACTATAGTTTTTGAGATACAAGATTCACCCACACTTAGGAATCCACTACCTAAACAACAATTCTACCAAGAGAACACTTTCTCAATGGATTTGAGCAATCACTTAAAGCCATTTAGGATTTTCTCATGCCATCAATTGACTCATATGATGCTTGATTATTGATCAACCATGGAGAATTTTTGAACTAGGTCAATTGAATGATGAACCCCAATGATCTTTTTTAAGACGAAAGCAAGAATGACCATATCTTGGATGCAAAAACTCGATCAATCTTCAAGACGATGAACTCACGTGAAAGCTTTGAAACTTAAACCCTAGAAGAGCTTTGGGAAAGGTTTTGGATCACTCAAATTCATGTATTTTCAAAAATGATTCGTTCTCTTAAGTTTCAAAACACAAAACTTCTTTAAATAGGTTTTTTAGAGGCTCCACATCGATGTGCATAAGGCCTGCATTGATGGACATATTGGTTTTTCTTCTCTAGGGTGCAAAACTTCAATTCCATCCAAAATTGGCCTGTGTACATCGATGTGTATACCCTCTGCACCGATGTGCAAACTCAATTTTGGCCTTTTGCACGCCATTTTTCTAAACAGAGAATTTTGAACTATGTACATGGATGTTACGCACCTACGCATTGATGTAAGCTTCTCAAAAACCCTCCAAAACATCAAAAACACTTTGAACATCAAACCAAAAATTTTCATGGATAAAAGAAGTGTTCATGCTCATTTAAAAACATTTTCAAAACACTTTTGAAACCTTTTATTCAAAAAATTGATAAGCTCTTTGCCTAGGTGCGATGCATATGGGTTTTTTTTTTTTCAGAAAACACTTACATGTAATGCATGCATGAAGTATGGAGTTACTTGTGGGTCATTCAACATTATACTAGTTAGCCTATTTTCATCATGATTAATCAAGCCTGTAATAAATCTTATAAGCTAACTCATGGCATGACTCATTGCCACGAACTAAAAACATAAAAGCACACATAACCTAGATGTATTCTAGGTCACAACAAATAACAATAAGGTCTTCATTCGTGAACTTGTCTTCTTCTTCAAGAGAAGCTTTTCCTTTGTTCCTTCTTAGCATGCTAAGATCCTTTGTCTTCATCATAACACATGGATTAAAACCTTTTGGGTCAACAAATTGTTGTGTGGAATCTTGGATAAGTCTCACACTCATTTGATAATTACAATTGTCAACAATCTTTAGATCCTCATCTGATAGGCATACATGGGTAGGAAGCTTCTTATAAACCCATCTTTGCTGGGAAGATACATAGGGGGAATGCTGGACAAGTGCCTCTCAAAATTAGTATTGTTTACCTCACATCAGAAGTAGCTCTCATCTCCTTTGATGAACTCTATTTAACCATATTCGTCCCACGGGAAAAAAATTTGATGAAATGTAGAGGGAACTACTCCCACTCCGTGTATCTACTCTCTTCCGAGCAATAATTTGTAGTTGGCCTTTGATGGTACCACTACAAACATAGTAGTTTTGACTACATATCCTAGCTTCAAATCTAGGGACACACCCTAGAGAGGAAGAAGTATTACTAATAAAATTAGTAATTACCATATTATGGGGCAGATGATCAGTATAGAGCTTGTCCAACTTCCTAACTACATGCTCAGGGATCAGATTTATGGCGGCTCCTCAATCTACTTGGAACCTTCTAGTTACTTTATCCTCAGCCCTAGCCTTTATGAATAAAGGCATAAAGGCTTCAAGTGTGATTTAATCTCATAACTTGGTTTGAAAAAGATTGAAGCGTTGTCAATGTCTAAAGGTAATTCATCATGCACTCTAACAATGTCTTCATCATCATCAAGGATGTCATTCTCCTCTGATTTAGCAGGGAGGGAAAACTCTGAAGGAAGTATAGATTCCACGTTGCAAATGACATCTATATCATCAAGAAATCCTATTTCGAATTTTGAACTCCATATGTCCTCCTCATATGGGACAATCTCTTTTCCTTTACGACAGAAAGCTTTTTCCTATTGAATATGAATTCCATTCTAATTAGGCCTCTGTGAAGGCTGCTGTTTGGGTTTCCAATAGCATTTTTCCTGCCATCTTTTTTGGTTCTCGGATGCTTCACTGTTCTTGTGAGCATTACCTCTTTGATGTGAGGAATCCCCTTTATAAGGTGCAAATTGGATCTTCTTATGGTCAGACCACTGAGTAATTGGTCTTGCCCCTTGATTTTGCCCATTTCTCCTTCCAAGGTTATCCATTAAGACATGCAATTTAGTATTTTCCTCTTTCTATCTATCATGTACTAATTGGTGTTCTTTGATAGATAACCTGTTGATGTATCTCTTAAACTCTAACCTCTCATATTGTTTTGCAGCATCTTCATCATAGAAAGTGCTGCAGTCAGGACAGAGAGAAGCATGCTTTCCTTCTCTTTTCTTCCTTCTAAGGAAACAAAACAAAGATTCCCTGATCGAAGGATAAATTAATTTTTGATATTGATCGTACTAATCCAATATATAATTGTCATCAGTGGGTATTTTGCCTTGGAGATGTTGACCATATTAATTTCAAAGGTGACAGGTTCCACGTAGTTAGCCTCTTGGGGAAGTGGATCAGAATCAACCTTCATCGTAGGTATTTTTTCGTCAAACTTCAATTTGCTAGCTTTAATGGATTGTTGGATCAGATCCTTGAAACGAATACAATTGTTACTAGTATGACCTATTTTATTGTGAAATTTACAATATTTTTGGCCTTTCAGTTAATCAAGGGTCAAAAACTTGTGATCCTCTAGAAGAGTGATTTGTTTCTCTTTTAACAAAACCTCAAAAATCATGTCAACTTTAGTAATGTAAAAACCATAAACCTTTTGACTCTAAGTAGCACTCTTACTATTGTCTTTACAAACAATAGAACTCAGAGCCTTACACACATAATGTGGTCCAGGTTTCAATTCAGCCACATCAGTTTCATTCCCTTCTTCGTCAGAAAAGGTTTCTAATTCAAAAGAATCATTCATAGTGAGTTATGCAACTTTCTCTTTTCTGACAATCTTCTTACCAGATATTTTCTCAAAGTACATGTGTTATTCCATTCTGACCCTATCAGCCAATTGTGCCATGTCAAGGATGTGATAACTCAAAACTTTATTTTTGACTTGATAATCAAGCCCTTTGATTGCCAGTTTGACTAGCTCCAACTCTGGGATGTGAGTTGAGTGTATAGACTTCAATTGTCTGAATCTAGATAAATATTCATCAATGGACTCATGAGGCCTTCTCTTTATATTGTGTGAAACAATGACACCAATTATGACTTCCCGTCTACATAATTGCTCATGGATTTGTATTTCCTATTGTACCCATCATTTGATACTATTAGGGTCAGAGTTATGAACCACGAAAAGGCTTCCCTTGTTACAATACTTAGCAAATATTTCATTTTTAATATCACAGAACTAGCAAGATCTCCATATTTAAGTGTAAACCTAGCCACATGTTCAACTGTGGACTCTCCTATCTCTCCTGTGAATTTTGTAAATTTAGGTATTTTATAACCTCTAGGTAAATCCATTACTTGGACTTTTTAGGGAAAGCAGATGGAAAGAACTTCCTATCAGTGACTCCTAAAATAAAACCTTGTCGGTTGAGAGTCTGTCCGACCATTCTCTCTATATTTTGATTTCTAACTTGATTTTTGGGCATTTTGATAAGGATCCTAATTATTCAAAACTTGATTATTTACATCCATAGTTTGTACTATGGGTTGAATAGGGCCCTGAGAAAGGTGAGACCCTTGGTTCTATGTATGAAGCGTGTTCAAATTTTGAGGAAATGCTTAAACCCTTTGATTAAGTGCACTTGAAGATTCTGATTAAAATATTGATTTAAATTCAGATGCCCCCCATTCATATTCTGACCAGCTATATTGACATAGGGGTCATTAGGAGAGTTTAAAGTTTGTACACTTTGTCCTATTTGGTTCTAACCAACACTAGGTTGAATAGACAAAGCATGATTTACTAGAGGAATGATCTGTATCTAATTCTGAGTCACTAATCCTGACTGAGGCATGTTATATTTCTGTATGGGGACCATTGTGACCCCAAAAGCATCAGTTATACGACTCATTTAATTAGTCAGGCGCTCATAGGAATTCCATGTCTCTCTGATCAAGGGAGTAAATACATTTGTCATATGTTGTGACATCTGCCTATTAGAATCACCAATATGATGTCTGATGGTCAGAACTGTGTTCTGAGGCAGATTATTTGACATATGCAAAAATTTGAACTCAAATCCAAAGGATTATGAGTATGAATGATATTATTTTCCATGTTGTCATGTGAAATAAAGGCATCATTATCAGTATTAATCCCTCCTGCCAACCCTACAGCCACGGTAAGAGGACCTAATGGGTTGGTAGTTGTAGTATTTGTATAAATAGGAGGAATATTAAGGTTTTGAGTACTGTTCCACCCAAATTGCATCCCATAATGTGGTGTTCTTTCTACATTTGGCACGTTCTAATTAGTAAGATCATAGTGTAAGTATTTATTAGACTAACCACAGTTTTAATTTCTATGTTAGCATTCCCATTAATGGGTAGATTTATGACCATATCCCCTGAAGGATTGGCTTGATTGTTTCCCTAGTTAGGGTTAACCACATTTGTGGTATCATTTGCAATAATTGATAATTGCAAACAAATTATGAGTGCTAATTATCCTACCACTACCTAAGCTCATAGAATTGTTATTCTAATCAGAAGAAGTAAGTCTAACTTAAAACAACACAATTCAATAATACAAACAGAGTTTTATGAACAAATTGTTTAGTAAAGAAATTAGTTTCTGATTAATGTAGAAATTAATCTATTGATTTTGAAAACAAGTCATCAAAGAACATTTGTTGATTTTCAAAATATTATAAGCAGGGATAAATTAACCACGCACATTAATATTGAATAGGATTCCAAATAAAAAAAAAATTACAAGCAGCAATAATTACATGAGTGATGCAGTAGTTACAAGAAAGAACCTGTGCAGCATTTTCATTCAACATGAAATAAAGAAAAATGACTTAACAACTTGAAAAATCTACACTAGTAACAAGTGTTGGGACACTACTTTAGTAAAAGAATGTCCCACCAGGCGTGCCAATTTGTTTAGCATGTATTTTACCAAACAAATAATTCCTAGATCTCAATTCGGGGAAAGGAATTTTCTTTCTCTAAAAGGTTCCTTTTTGAGTAATTTAGTCTTAAACAAACTTGTTTTTGGTTAAAAAGAGAATAAAATATTTCCTACCATGTTAATTAAGAAATAGCAAAAAATGAGTGTATTAATTCAAAATTCATTATGAATAGTACATATATGATTACACAATGTAAAGGAGTAAGGAAGATCATTCACTCATATTCCATTATAAAACATTACAATATACATGAAGATTCAGACAAGGATTCCAAACACTTAAAGGGGTTATTAATCCGTACTTACAAATAACATGTGGTGCTTCCGTTGTTAACAATGTTTTTGTCGAGGATGTGTAAAGCATTGTAGGAAGGGTTGTAATGTGTTAGAAGAATGTGGATAGATTGTCTTAGTTTATGTTTAGGCAAATACTTGGTATACACTATTCTCAATTATAATTAAATACTTAAATGAAACACTCCTTTGAATCACAAAGACAAAATAACATATGTTATGTATCTACTGTAATATATTGCTTTCGCCCCTTTTCTTTGTACATAGTGGATCCTATTTATAGTGCTTTGACTTGACTGAGCAACTGCATAAACAACAAAAATGAAAATAAAGTAATAAAAGTCTTCGAATAAAATTTTGCTAGGTGTCCTAAGCGGTTACTTTTTCTTGATTTTTTATTTACTAATTCATTAGAAGTGTCACATGTGAAGATCTTATCCATTGCAATGAATAACAGCCAAATTTCTCGCGTGGAATAGTAACTTCGTTCTTCTGTGTTGAACATGTGTTTTATCTTGGATTTTCCTAATACTGATTCTTTGTGTATGGTCAAATACTTAGCCAAATTCTCACTTCACACTTTGAATATTCTGATATGTAGTTAGAAGCTTTTTTCACCATAATTCTGATGTTCTGATAAGAATGTTTAAATAAAACTAGATCATTTATAAGTGATCATAAAATTTCTGAATACTCATTGATTTCATCAGAATCAATTAACTTAGAATTTTGATAACCATTGGTGTCAATGAATTCTTCTGACTATGTTTAGAATGACTTTAAGCATTGTAGTTATTTAACCAAAAGCTTTATTAAACTATGAAATACTCTAATCAAATCAGAAAGTGTTTTTGATCAAATTAATACCTCCAAATCATAACTCAGCAGTAAATGCTTATAATATATTCTTTTTTTGAGCATAAGTACACTCTGAGCACTTGTCTTAGAATTACTATTGACTAATTCTGATCAATGGTAAACTTCTTCAATCGGGACCTTATTTCTGATGAGTACTTATTAATCATATTGATAAAGGTAAATTTATTTTTACCTTAACACTATTGCAAAGGACGCTGCCGCTACAGAGTTGCTATTCGTTCACTTTTGTGCTTCTTTCGAGAAAGTCTGTATTTATGCCGGCAAATATTCTCAGCCCTTTTGTTATTTTTACGAAATCGTGCTTCGTTAATTAGGGTTGCGGCTTCCTCTCACATCATTTGAGATGGATTTACTCAATTTTATTCAGGTCACCTCTAAGCAACTTCATCCTAACAGCAGGGTATTCATCGAAAGTTTTGAAATCCTCTGTGACTTTTTTAGTGTAAATGTTAGTGTTGAAAAGTTTTTCTACTTTTTTGAAACCAAGGGCGATATGGCACAAAAATGTGGGGGATCCAAATGAGAGGAGTGTGGGTGGGTTTATGTCACTAACAGACCAGGTGATCGGGGCCGTACCCGGTCAAATATAATATGAAAATGTAGTACTCGGAAGTGACTCATAGGTCATCTCTCAAGGAGTTTTGAGCGTTTGAGCGTTTTAAATAATTAGAACTCATACAAATACCTTGTAACTTATTTTGAGACATAACTTTGATGAAAAAGAATTGAAATTTTCTTTGGGAAAGGAGTTTCTCTTCGGGTTCTTAACCTTGAGGCTTCAAGAACTTGATGATTCTTATCATTGGTTTCCACACTAATGTAGCAAATTCTTCAAGATCTTATCTCTAATCCATGATTAGAGTGGCGATCTCCGATTCTTATGATTGATTCTAGAATCAATGTGGTGAGTCTTCATCTATCTTATCTCTCATTTTGGATCGAGCGGCAATTTCTCCATCCATCTTCTTCTCTTCCGCATTCTAATCTTTCTTCCTCTTTCAGTTTAGGGTTCTAAGTCCTCTCTGAAGCTCGATCCTATCTCTATTAGGATTCATCTTCATCATTTGGTATCATTGAGCCTTGGCCTTCAATAGAGGTAATTATTGATTTAAACCGTTTAATCTTCAATTTCTTGATCATTTTGTGATCTATGATTGGGATCTGGATAATTGGAGCTTGAATTGTGATTAATCTCTTGTGTTTGGCTTCAATTTCATTTTCCCATTGATTCTCCTCTTTTGGTGCCACTTTTGCATGTTTTCCCCTAAATTTTGTTTTCTCAATTTTGTTGCAATTTCACAATGATTCATTGTACATTTGATGATTTTGAGTTGAAATTCGGATTCTCTACGATGGAAAACATTGGGAACAAGTGTTTGTCAACAAAATTCTGCACTTAAAATTCTTGAGTGTTCTTGATTGTTCTTGATGTTCTTGGCTTGATTCTTGTGATCTTGGTGTGTGAATCCAAAACATTACAAGAAATCGCTAATCCGTTGCAAGTTCAACGCTAAGGTAGTCGCTATTTTGTAGCAAATCCGTCGCAAATATGTCACAATATTTACGCTATAACAAACAATTTAGTCGCCAATTTGTCGCTAGTTTGTTGCTAATTTGTCGCTGGTTTGTCGCTAATTTGTCAAAAACCTGAAAATCTGGATACTACTTCCGTCACTACTACATAGCAAATCTGTTGCAATATAATTTTTTCAATAATTATTCAATTCAAAATTGATCATATTGTTCATATCAATCTAGGAAAATAATATAAAAAACTCCTAATATATTCAAATCCAACAAGTTATACGAGCAATTAAACGTAATAAGTCATCAACAATTTAACATAATCATTTAAGTTAAGTATTAAATCCAAAGTTAGATAGTAAGTGAACATAATTCATCATCATAATAATAAGTCAGCAAAATCATCACAAGTCACTCCAAGTTCAACCCGTCATTCTCCTGTGGTGCTTTAACTCCTGATGGTGCCTGTGGTGCAATTGTATCAGCTCGATAACCAGGAATCCGAGACAAAATAGGCACTAATTCTGTCTGGACAAATGAAGACATCGCTGCATTTACAACTGTAGTGATATCTTCTTGTGTCACTGATCAAGAGAGGGAGGGGCTAGTGACATCTGTGCCTTGAATGTCTACAAATGCTTTTCCACTAGAAATGATTCCTCCCTATAACGATTTCTGCACCTTGCACACGGACATGGAATGCAACCCAATGAATTAGTAACCATTGGGCCCCCTTTAGCAATCTTAATAAAATCATCAACTCCATCTTTGAATTCTTCACTAACGCGATTAGTGCAATCTATTCTACGTAGAATCCAACTTCGGTCGGGTCTCATGATCACTGTATCATTTTCTTGTGTCTGTTGACTACTTGTGAGGACATAGAAATGTATTGTATCAAAGACCAATTCTAAGAATTACCAAAAAATAGAAACACAAAAGCATAATAACATAGATATAACCTGTACTATTCTGAAAGTAATGAAAGACCAATAATAAAATGAAACTGTACACAAATATATTTTACTAATTCACTCTATCTAAGCATGTAGAACTAACCGGGAGTAGAGAAAGATAGGGAAATTAGTAATTATAAAATACCACTAACTCTGCAGTTAGCGGCTAAATTTCATAAAAAATCAATAGTTAACAAATCGATATAAATGATATACCATTTACGAGCAATACCTATACAAGCAACGCTTCAGTTAGCATTCCAGCAATACCACCACCAAAAATTCGTCCATCAGGTCCTGCAACGGACACATTAAGTCACTAAATTAAAGATGCTGCTTCATTTCCCTCTTTGGCACATAAATGCCATCAATACTATTTATTAATGTTTTAAATAACTTAAACAACTTTTATTTTCTAGTTCTCAGAAAGATGTGACTGAAAAGGATACACAAGTAAACCACAAAATCTAAGCATTTCCATTAAATGAAATAAATTTTAGTGAAGTATATAAATTTATTATCTTAAAGGATGGTTAGCGAAATATTACTCCCAAGAGGTCCACGGAGGTTGTTGTAGCCCAAATCCAAAATCTCCAATTCATTCTAGTGTACAATTCCTTAAGGGATGATCCAGTAAGAAGAATTGTTCTCCAAATTTTTGCAACATATTCATCACAAATTCACAATATTATTAGATAATTGAAAATTGAAATTATTAAGGAATTAGACAAGCAGTGAATTACATGGACTTGATGGGAATAAGGTTCACAAGCTCGGGTGCCAGATTTACTCCAAGACAAAGGTCTTTCAAATTCCTGAGCAACAAAATGTATTCTTATCATTAAAAACTCCACAAGTTCAAAATGAAACTAGAGGAAGAATTCTACTAGCAATTTTTAACAAACAATATGAAGACTAGTCATTTCATTTAACAGGAGACTAGTCTTCGAAACATGTAGTGATAGTATCAAAAGTCTGTAGAATTGATCAACTGATTCAAGAGTCAAGATCAAGATACACTCAATTGCAGCCACATCAAGTGCTGCGGATGCAATTTAAAACCATGATTCCAATTCCAATTATGGAAATATTATAATATAACGAAAAAACATGATAGGTTTCTACAGGGCAATCTCAACCTTTCACAGATCAAATAGTTTGGCCAATGATAGAGAGAAACAAAGTACAACATTTGAAGCTTGGATCTCTCAAATGATGATCCAAATGAGGCCAAAAAACCTTATTCCTCTTCCTTTCTTTCTTTTGTCTCTGGCCATAAATCAAACAGAGCAGAAAATTACACATATCAGATTCTAAAAACATATCACAAATCAGCACTTACATGACGACCACTCTTCCATCTGAGTACATGGTCAAAGAATGTGGTTCCTCAAGTGAAATATTTCAGATTTAGTTTGAACTAGGCCAAAATTAAAAAGGAAATTAATGGAAATTATAAAGCTTTAAAAACAGAATGAGAATTATATCACACTCAGAAAACAAATCGAAAGTGAAGAACAGAGAAAGACACTCAATTTGGGATCAAACGCGCGCTCCAAACACACACTGACGTAGAACGGTGGCGTCCGTACAACGGCGAGAATGGTGGCGTGTGTACAACGGCGAGAACGGTGGCGTGGGTACAGCGAGAACAGTGGCGTGCGAGCTGCGAGAACAACGGGCTCAACGACAGTGTTTGTGTGTGCTACATTAGGGTTCAAAAGTCAAGTCGGTGAAGACTTTAACTTTTCCTTCGTAAAAATGAAATTGCATTTGCTGAAACCTGAGAGAGATAGTGCACCTGATACTCATCAGTATGCTAAGATCAATTTCCCTTTGTTTTCCTAATGCAAAAAATGCAAAATGACCTCATTTTACTTTATATCGAAAATTCAAAATAAATTAGGAGAGGGAAAGGAAAATGAAGATTTTAGTGTATACTAATTTAATAAAAAATATAAATGTAAATTTGTTTAATAAAAAAATTATTTGATCTCTTAAAATATTTAAGAGATTAATTTATTAGTGTTCTAAATTTTTAAAGGATTAATTTGATGAAAAAATTTGTGAGGAACCAAATTGAAAACAAATAAATTTTTTAAATAATAAATTGAGACTTCACTAAAATCAAATAAGGAAAATATTATTTAGTCATATACTAATATTTACTATATAAATTTAAATTTAAAATTATAAATAAAAAATTATATTTTTATTTATATTTACGAGGGAATAACGAGGGAACTTTTCCTCGCAAGCATAAAAATTTGTGATATTCTAACAACGACGGAATTGCGAGAAAATTTTTTCTCGCTTATCATAAAGTTTCATTTTTTTACTACTTTAGCGAAGGATTAGTGAGGAAAAAGTTTTGTCGCTAAATTTCCTCGCAAATTCGTCGCAGATCCCTCGCTACGTCCCCACAAAAAATTATGCATATCTTCTGTGAGGGTTTTTTATTTCCTCGCTAATCCGTCACTATTTTCTCGCTAATTTGCGACGGATTAGTGACGAAATTTTTCCTCGCTAAATTCTGTCGCTAATTCGCAAAATTCTTGTAGTGAAACTTGAGTTTATTTTCTCTCTAATCATGTTTTTGCACCACTTAACCCTCTGTTTTTTAGTCTCTTTCTTGATTCTCTTGAGTTTGAGTTTTTGTGTTCTTTATACACACATAGTGTTTGATAAATTGTCTAAGTGAGTTTTCTAGTGTGTCTACCATTTCTTTCTTTCTTGTGTCCATTTTGTTCATGGATGTTTATCACATTTGTTTGTTTTTATGCCACATTAGTCTTGTTTGCTAGCTTTTCTCCATACAAACATTTAGCACTTTGTTTCATTCATTTGTACCATCCTTGTGATTTGGTGATTCAATTATGCGATTTGTTAGTGCAAGGTGAAAGTGTATAGAAAATAGAAAGTACAAAACAAAGAAAGAAAGAGCAAGATTGAAAAGAGAATTATACATACAAAAAAAAAAGTGAAAAGAGAAAAAGCATAGAAAATCATCTTAAAAAAAGTGAAAAGAAATAGTTCATATACAATTGTTCATTCTTTATATTTAGCTTGCACTTCTTCACTTTGTTGGTCACATTTTATTGTGCGTTCCACTATTTTCCATTTGAGTGCTATTTGTACACATTACTTGTTTGTTTTGGTGAACCCTAGCTAGCATCTTTGTTTTCTTTAACTTGTGTGTTGTCTTAGTACTCAATTCTTGGGCCTTTGTCACATTCTTCTTTTACTCCACTTTGAGTAGCTCTTCTTTGATTGAGTCTACTTTTATTGATTGTCTTCATTGAAATTTAGTTTTGTCATTGAGTTTTCCTTTCATTTGTACTCCTATATTGTCACTCTTTTGAAGTGTTATTGATAAGTTCTTGGATAGTTTGCCACTTTGGTACCATAAAAGTTGAGAAGAATAGATAGGACTTTTGAGTTCTTCTAGCTTTCTTTGCAAATTTCCCTTCAAGAGATAGGGAGTGGTAAAAGGCAAGTGTGCTCGTTATAGCAAAAGCCTTGAATTTAGTGATACAAGAGTGACTTTATTTTTTTGCTTGAGGGATACACTTGGAGAGTTGTGTGAATATTTGTGAGGTCCTTAGCTAGTTTTTATTTTCTACTTTTGATTTGTTTTATATTTTCCTTATTTTTGGTATAGTTTGGTTACTTGGCTGTATAGGATTTTTCTTTGCTCCTTTGTTTTTTTCCACTACACTTGTAGTTTGTTGGTTAGTATTTCTTGTGGATATTGTACCCATGTCACTTGGATTTCGTCATGAGGAAATTTTCTTTGACTCCCCATGGTGAAAGAGCCTTTGAAGGCTTGGCAAGGAGAAGACTTTCCACTCATGATTATGACTCTCATAGGAAGCGAGTAAGAGCCCCACCTAGCAATGCAAGAGGTAGTACTCTTATTCCTTATATTCATGAGTATGATGCTAGAAATGCCTTGCATAATTGTCATAAATGTTTTAGGCTTGGATTGAATGGCTATGTTACTCATCCTAGTCATGCCACTCATACTAGACATGCTACATGTGATGCATATGCTAGGCATTCTAGAGATACTAGTATTGATGGTTATCATGCTAGGAAGCATTCCAAGAAGAAAAGTGATTATGCTATAGGAGAGGAGGCTCACGGGTTGCTTTGGGAGATGATGATGAGGGAGTCAAAGTTGAGACATGAAAGGAAAAAGAGAGACAATGAATTTTTGGAAAATATGTTGCATGAGATAGGAGAATTGAGAAGAATGTTTGTTGACAACAATAAAGAGTTTGAAGATGTTGTGGATCACATAGGGGATGAAAATGTTACTAGTGTCAATAAAAGTAAGGTAGATGATGTTGAGTGTTTCAAACAACCTTTCCTTTCTTTGAATTCTAATGTTTCTTCTTTTGAGATCACTAATCATTTTCATAGTCAAGTTTTGTCTCCTTTCAAGGTTTGAGATGAGCTTCAACTTGTTGTAGTAAGAGGTAACTCTTTGGCTAAGCAATGTATGGATTTGATTTTTAATATTTCATTGCCTTTATTTGCAAGTTCTCTAAGGTATCTCTCTTCCTTTCTTTTGATTCCATGCCACATTTGTTATTTGGCTCCACTTCCTTATATGTGAATGGGTTTTGTATAGCCAAGTTTTGCAATCTTGTGTTGCTTTGTTTAAATAATACCTTATGCTTGATTGTGATATCTAGAGGTATTTCCTTGGACCATGTCAAGGATAAGTTTGTGCATGCCCAATATACTATCACTTCTACACTTGGGAGTTATCTCTTGGACTTCTCTTTTGGGCACTTTTTGCATTATGATCACACTTGTTTTAGTTTGTGCCACTTTCCAAAGGTGTAAAGTTGTGCTTTTCACTTTGTGATTGTGCATTGTGAAGACTCTTGCATACATATTATCATCTGTTGTGAGTTCTCTGGTTTGATTATAATGACTCCACTTCGGAGAAGTTTATAAGTTTTGTGTTTGATCCGGGTGGTTGCATCCATTTGTACCTTACTCAATATTCATTCCTCTATTTTTTGAGGTGAATTACCTATGGATTCAAGGATGAATCCTCTTTAAAAGGGAGGGGATAATGTGAGCATGGATTGGATGCTGCAAATACTCCAAGTGTTTGAAAACCTTTTAGTGTTTAATCATCTTTTCAAGTTGTAATAAGTTCATTAGGGTCCTTACTTTTCAATTTTGAACATCATTTTTTGTTAAAAGTTGCAGTTTACACGTTCAAACGAACCATTAGAGCGTTCAAACACGCTAAAACAGCATCCTGGACCCAGACTTTGCTTTCAAACGCAATTCTGGATCGTTCAAACGCAACAAGGCAGCAAGGGGCTTCAGCATTTTCTTTCGCACGCGCTGCTATTTTCCTCACAAAGAACACGCGTGTTCATATGTGTTTCCATGCATTTGCACGCAAAACCAGACCCTGATTTCCGTGTTTTGAGTGTTTTAAGTGATTAGGACTCATATAAATACATTGTAACTTGTTTTGAGACATAAATTTGATGAAAAAAAATTGAAATTTGCTTTGAGAAAGGGGTTCTCTTAGGGTTCTTAGCCTTGGGGCTTCAAGAACTTGATGATTCTTATCATTGGTTTCCACACCAATGTGGCATATTCTTAAAGATCTTATCTCTAATCTTTGATTAGAGTGACGATCTTCGATTCTTTTATCAATGATTTTAGAATCAATGTGGTGAGTCTTCATCTATCTTATCTCTAATTTCAATTAGAGTGGCGATCCACCTTCTCTACTCTTTTGCCTGCTTGAATTCTCCCTTAATTCTGATCTCTTCTACCTCATTGAAGATATATCTATCCCTCATCTCTATCACCCAATTACTCCCAATTTGACTACTAACACTAAAATCATTGATCTCACGCAAAATTAAGCATTTTATATGCATCAACTAATCCCTAATCACATAGAGTTAAGAAAACTATAGATAAAGCTTTAGCTCAACAACAAAACCTAAGGCTATTAAGCATAAACCCTAGAAAATGAGATTAAACCGAAACTCATAAAACATGTACATATCTAAGAAAAAAAATGATTAAGCATACAAATTTGAATTTTGCAAGAGACTAAAAGACGAAGAACTTCAATAAATAAAACTCAAATTAAAACATTAACCTCATGATAAGTGCAAATTAGTGTTTTTATTTAATAAAGGATTTGCACTTATTTTCTCTAGAAAATACATGTTTTTATACATAATTTCACCTTTTTTCCTTACTTTGTGAGTTTAAGAGTAAATAAGTGGTAATAATAAGTTTTCAGCTGTTTTTGGAAGAAAAATAAGAAAGTCAAGTTGTTGGAGCATATAAGAGGCCAGCGCTCGAGCGCTGGAAGCTGAGGAACATAGGATCTTTTCTGCCAGTGTAAATGCTCTGGCGCTCGAGCGCCACTCCAGGGCTCGAGCGCCAGAATACGTTGAGCATTGGATCCTCTCCGCCATAGTTATGAGCTTGGCCCTCGAGCGCCTCACCAAGGCTCGAGCGCCAAAACATTGGATCCTCTCTGCCAGAGTTATGATGATCCTGGCGCTCGAGCGCCACACCAGGGCTCGAGAGCCAGACGTATTAACCAGGCAATTAAGCTCATTAACCAGCACGTGTCAGGTCAGCGCTCAAGCGCCAGGAGGGCGCTCGAGCGCCAGACCCCTGCCCAAAACACCTATAAATAGAGCCTTTCAGAAGTTAGAGGATATATTGAATTGTATAGAAATAAACCACAAAATATAGGCTTTAGTCAGAGTTCTAATACTCTTGGGTTTAGTTCTTGAAGTTCATGGCCTTGCTAGGCTAAGCTTTCTGCCGGGATTGAATGTAATTACTTCGTCTCTTGTTTCTTTCAATTATTAGTTTATATTATATTTGAATTGGAGTTCTTCTTCTGTTCTTCTATTCTTGGTTTAAGCTTGATCACCTTTTCCATGTGTTAGTTTGTTTGCGCAGTTGATAAACTGGTTTATAAATGGATTTGGAGAAAAACTCTCATAAAATCTTCTAGTATAGAGATAGATGGAAGTGCTTATGATTGCTTTAGTGCTCTGCTTAATGTAAGACTTGGTAGCTAGAGTGCCAAGAGATTGGGTCTAGAGGCTAGTGTCTTAGAATCAAGTGATCAAAGAGATTTGCACTTGTGACATTGAGTACGCATCTTTTCTTATGATATTTAACTTTTTTAAAAGAAATAAGGTCAAGTAATGTAACTCAATCCCAGGTGAATAGTTATTTTATTTTTTTATCCCTTTATCTAGTGTTTATTTTATTTTCCATTCACAACTTGATATGTTTTTTGAACATTCCGTCAACTTAATTCTTAATCGAATAAATCCAACTTAATTCTTCAAGTTAACCATTTCCAGCACCATTAAAGCTGGGTAGTCAATGGTCAGAGATTGAAGTTATACCTTGGTGGTGACGTCGAGCGGCTAACCACCATAATGGATTTGAAAGAAGCCTCCTTCACTGACAAGTTTTTGGATCTGGAGCTCAAGCGCCAGGGGTATTTAATTAGCGCTAGTTTCAAAAATTTTGGGTCAGATGTTGGCGCTTGAGCGCCAATATCAGCGCTCAAGTGCCAGAGACAGCTGAAAGGTCTTTCTTCACTCCCATGTATTTTGGGTTGGCGCTCAAGCACCAGCTGTGGCGCTCCAGCGCCAGAAAAGTGAAACGGTTGATCTGCTCATCAATGCACTAGCGCTCGAGCGCCAGTCATGCGTTGGCTTTAAAAACAGCGCAGGGGCAGTTTTCTTTTCACAAAATCTCTGTTTCTCTCAACTGTTTCACGCAAATTTCTTTCTTTCTCACACGAATTACCCTGAACTCATCAAGTTTTTGCAAGTTTTTTATTTCTGTTCATCATCATCATCAACATGTTTAGGTAATTCTCCTATTTTCTGTTTGTTTTCATGCTTATTCTTCTTCAAAAATGATGCATTTTCTAATTTGGGGAAAGTGGTAACATGAAAATTAGCATTTTTAGGTGTTGAATCAGTGGATATTTGAGTTATCTTTTGGAAGTGTTCTGATGTAGTGGACTGTTTTCACTGATTATTAACATGTTAGGGAAAAACTTACAATTCAAAAAATAAATTTGTTCTGTATTGATCAATGTAAGTATGGAGTTATCATGGTTTTAAGTTACAATAAGAATTCTCAGTGAAAATAGTCCCTTTCTGTTTTAAAACCCAAATGTACATTGTGTGTTTATCTATCATGATGGTGATGATTGGGTTATTTTGTTACTAATTTAGGAGTTATGTTCATAATGTACAAGAACCGAGGAAAGACACCCGCCCATGAGACTGAACGTGCCTCTAAAAAGAGGAAGGAAGGCCCCCAAAGGAGAAGAGGAGGTTCCTCATCCCAAGGTGGTGGTTCTGACCACCCCCACCGGTTCATTGACCGGGAGAGGGCTGAACGGTTTCGGGTCATTGATGACTGGAACTTCATCGCAGAGCACAGAGTTGAGTTGCGAGATGGGGAATGCCAAGAGTTCACCGGCATGCTCACTCTCCGCAACTGGTGGTCTATTGCATCGCTCCCAGAGAAGTTCGACCAAGAGATTGTCAAGGAGTTCTATGCGAACGCCTTTGGGGGAAAAGACACCAAGACCCGTGAGAAGGTGTCCACTGTCCGCGGGATACGGGTACCATATGATGCCGACTCGATTAATGAGAAGATCGGCAGCGGAGTCATTTCACCTATCTCAGCCTATGAGAGAAGTGAAGGAGTGGTTGATGACTTAACAAGAATGAGGAATCAACGAGATTTGGACCTCCAAACGACTTTGGAGCGAATTTGCTATGAGGACCGGAGGATTGTGGAGATGACTCGGAATGTAGTTCCTCACAAGGTTCTCCGGGGAAACATGACTGTGGTCTCCAAATTGTGGATGACCTTTATTCTCGCCAACCTCCGGCCAAATTCCCATCCCTCTGATCTTCCACTTGAAGAATGCCATCTCCTAGGGTGTATCAAGACTCCCGGCATCACGGTCGACCCGGTACGGATTATTTCTGATATGATTTAGGCCAATGTGCACAAGGGTGGCACAAAATAGAGTTTGGCGTTCCTGTCTCTCATCACTAGTCTATGTGAAGATGCGGGGATTCCAGTGGTTCGTAGCCAGAAGATTAGGGAGCCCATTGATAAGAAATATTTCCAGAACCATTGTGCAGATAGGGATCCGAATGCACCACCTGCACCACCACAACAAGTCCCCCCGAGAACAATGGAGGATTTGTAGGGCCGTATCAGCACGAGGCTTGATCACCATGACAAGCAATTTGCTGCCCTACATCGGGGGATGACTAGTCTTCACCTCTCCCACTACTCTATGGCCCAGCACACTATGTCGGGCCAAACATTTTTCCAGCCACCGGAGGCGTTTGCCACACATTTGGATTGGCCTGGGGACCAGCCAATTCCACCGGGGGAGGCAGCTGGAGAGGGAGGTGAAGGAAGTGGTGGTAGTAGCGGGGAAGATGATGGGTCTGGTGGCGATGGGGACATTGACATCAATGATTATTTGGAGAAGGATGACCCATTGATTTGATAGGGAAGTTTTTGTTGGTTTCTGTTGGTTTCTTCTGATTAAACTTGTTTGTTTTTGTTTGTTGTTATTCTTATTGTAGTTTTTGTTTTTCTTTTTATGAAAAAAAATATATGAAATATATATATATATATTAATAAAATGTTTGTTTTGTTTTAGTGGCAAGTGTTAGTTCTAGTTGTGTGAAAAAATGGAAATTCTTATGATTTGCATGATTTGAAAAAGAGGAATTGTGAAAAATACTGATTTGAAAGTTAACCGATCATGAGATGATTTTTGTGCATTGGGAGTTGTGAAAAATTATTTTCAAGGTTAAAGCCTTTTTAGCCTTGTATGTTGAGTGAATCCCACAAATATGTATGAGAGTCTTCTTTGTTAACTTGAATGGATTTTGTTTGATTTTGTAATTGCCATAATCAATTGAGACTTAAAAGTGATAGAGGCATAGTTTTCTTGATTGAGTTTGAGACAAAAAGCTTACCTGTGAAATTACATCTTTTGTTGGTACCCTCTTTGAGCCATGAATTATTTCTTAAACCCTAGGACACCTATGTGAATGTTTTATCCTTACCTTTGAGTTGGAGAAAAATATTTATATGTTTAGGGGGAATAATGGGTATACAAATGATGTATGATTCTGTTGGCTTAGACAAATGAATCAAGTGTTTCTAGTATAAATGTGAATCCTTGGGCAGCCTTTTGTATATATGTGAAAAAGAAAAAGAAAAGAAAAGAAAAAGTAAATAAATAAAGAAAAGAGAAGGTGCCTTGGAAAATAAGAAAGAGAAACACTTGAAAGGAAGTATGAGGTGAGCATGTTTTGTAGAATAGGTTGGGAGGAAATTTGTAAGTATATGAAAATATTTTCTCCAACTCGTTTTGCATAACCAGAAAAATAAAGATTCTTTGTAGCCCAGCCTCATTACAACCTTTTGAAAAGACCTCTTGATTTACTGTTCGATTTTGTGAAATGGTTTGATGGCAAATGAAAAACAAAATTCAAGTTAAGTGACATTGAGGAATGAGCGAAATTGGCACCATGTAAGGTTTGAGAGTAAACCTTTGTTAATGGTTGATTACAATTTCCTTTGCACTTAAGTCATAAACTGGTCTGTTGCTTCTGTAAATTAGGTGATCACAAAGTTTCTCTTAACTCTTTCCATGCATATCATTAGGATTGAAGTTTGATACACTTGCTCTAACCCATACTTGCCATGTTTATTTTGTTGTTTTTCTTTGTTTTAGGATACATTGCTTGAGGACAAGCAAAGTCTTAGGTTGGGGGGAGTTTGATAAGTGCAAATTAGTGTGTTTATTTAATAAAGGATTTGCACTTATCTTCTCTAGAAATTACATGTTTTTATACATAATTTCACCCTTTTTCTTTACTTTGTGAGTTTAAGAGTAAATAAGTGGTAATAATAAGTTTTCTAACTTAGAAACGTATTTTCAGGTGTTTTTGGAAGCAAAATAAGAAAGTCAAGTTGCTAGAGCATATAAGAGGCCAGTGCTCGAGCTCTGGAAGCTGAGGAACATAGGATTTTTTCTGCCAGTGTAAATGCTCTGGCGCTTGAGCGCCACAGCAGGGCTCAAGCGCCAGAATACGTTGACCATTGGATCTTCTCTGCCACAGTTATGAGCCTGGCGCTCGAGCGCCAGAACATTGGATCCTCTCTGCCAGAGTTATGATGAGCCTGGCGCTCGAGCGCCACACCAGGGCTCGAGCACCAGACGCATTAACCAGGCAATTAAGCTCATTAACCAGCACGTCTCAGGCCAGCGCTCAAGCGCCAGAAGGGCTTCTGGCGCTCGAGCGCCAGACCCCTGCCCAAAACACCTATAAATAGAGCCTTTCAGAAGTTAGAGGATATATTGAATTGTATAGAAATAAACCACAAAGTATAGGCTTTAGTCAGAGTTCTAATACCCTTAGGTTTAGTTCTTGAAGTTCATGGCCTTGCTAGGCTAAGCTTTCCGCCGGGATTGAATGTAATTACTTTGTCTCTTGTTTCTTTCAACTATTAGTTTATATTATATATCAATTGGAGTTCTTCTTCTGTTCTTCTTTTCTTGGTTTAAGCTTGATCACCTTTTCCATGTGTTAGTTTATTTGCACAGTTGAGAAACTGGTTTATAAATGGATTTGGAGAAAAACTCTCATAAAATCTTCTAGTCTAGAGATAGATGGAAGTGCTTATGATTGCTTTAGTGCTCTGCTTAATGTAAGACTTGGTAGCTAGAGTGCCAAGAGATTGGGCTCTAAAGGCTAGTGTCTTAGAATCAAGTGATCAAAGAGATTTGCACTTGTGACATTGAGTACGCATCTTTCCTTATAATATTTAACTTCTTTTAAAAGAAACAAGGTCAAATAATGAAACTCAATCCCAGGTGAATAGTTATTTTATTTGTTTATCTCTTTATCTAGTGTTTATTTTATTTTCCATTCACAACTTGATATGTTTTTTGAACATTTTGTCAACTTAATTCTTAATCGAATAAACTCAAGTGCTCCCTGTGGATGATACACGTTAAGTCACTATATTGAAATAAGTTAACCATTTCCAGCACCATTAAAAGGTTAACACCTCAATATCTTCATTGTTATATCTCAGAAGAAGATTAATCACATAGTCGTAATTCATAAAAAGAAGAAAATAAAAATAAAAGAAAAAAGAAAAGGAAAACAAAAACAAGCAGAAGAAGAAGGAGAGAGGCGATGGAATCTCTCTCACTATCCATTGTTGACATTCTGTTCCTCGCTGCTTCTCCCCATTTTTCCTTCCCTTCAAACCCTTGTTTATATATATAAGGGAAAGAAAGAAAAAAAATGAAAAGTAGCCTCCTCCCTGTCACGTGAATTCAGCGCATACTAACAATTATTTTAAATGATTAACATTATCATATAAACATCATATATGCATTTTATTTAAAGGGCATAAATATTTTATAAAGAAAAAATGTAGTCTTCTATGCCATAAAATATTTTAATATTTTCTAAAATAAATTTATGTAAAATTGAAGACTAAAACTAAATGGTGTGGATGATGGGTGGGAGTGCTAGGGTTTTTTAGGGTGGCAGAAGGCAAAGAAGTGGAAATAGTAAGGCATTCTATGGCTACTTAGGGGAAGTGATTAAAATTTTGTGACTTTCCTTTTTTCAAACTTCACAAAGAGACATGGAGTGGCAGTGATGTGGAGTATTTTCCAATACTGGGGCAAGGTGGTTGATGTTTTTATCCCACCAAAACAGGATACGCAGGGAGGGCGATTCGACTTTGTGTGCTTGGTGGAGGTGTGTGATAGAATAGAAATGGAACAATGTTTGAGGGCTATTGTTATTGGGAGAGATCGGCTTGTGGTGAATTTGTCTCGCCATAACAAAGAGGATTCTCATAAGGAGAAGGTCAAGAGTCAAAAGAAATTAGAGAAGAATGTTATCAATGTGGATGCTTCAGCTAGAGGTCTGTCATATGCGGCAGTGGTCAAAGATCCTTCTCCTATTGTAACAAAGGATGCTCCTATTAAGGTCTGTAATAAGGGGAAGATGTCATAGAAATCGGCCTAGAAGTGGGTTATGAAGAAGAACCCTTGGTTTCATATGGAGTTTTCGGTTGATGAGGCATTTGTGGAAGAGTGTAGTCGTGCGTTGGTAAGGCGAGTGAAGAGACAGCAGAATATTTCCACCCTTCAACAAGAAATAATACAAGTTGGTTTCTTGGATATAAAGATGACTCATATGGGTGGAGATATGGTGTTGTTAGAGTCTCATGTTGGTGCATGTTTAGAAGAGGTGGTACGGATGAATAGTGCATGGTGGGATACTTTGTTTAAGGACATGCATAATTTGCACTCACGGATGGTGATGATGGAGAGAGGACGACTTGGGTTCGTTGTTACGAAATATCCTTGCAAGCATAGAATGTGGCATTTATGCGTAAGGTAGCTTTTCCATTGGGTATATTCTAGGAGATGGACTCAACCACTAGAGATTGGAAATGTCTAAATATGGTGAGATTTAAATTGACCACTGGGACTCGGGAAGTGATTAACCAAGAATTGCATATTAAGGTAAATGATAATGTGTACTCTATTCGAATGTTGGAGGAGCATGGGGGAGTGTTAGGAATAGAAAGAGATGTAGCCTTTTCGGAAGATGATTCTTTGTCATGTTCTGAGGATGATTCTGTGGATCTTCATATTGTTGAGGATTATTCCTCAGATGAAGCTCAAAATTTTGAGGCGTCTAATAATTCTTCGCCGATGAGTAGATCGGTGTTGAAGGAGACAGGAAAAATGGACAAGGTTCTACCAGGAATGGAGTCGCTGATTGCACTTTCTGTAAGTTCTCGAATTAATGCGCAAGTTCAAAATTATTCTTTAAATTCATATCCATTTTCTTGGGATCAGTTAATGGGTGCTTCAAAAGAATGATGGCCCAAATGAAGTGTTATCATTTGTGCTTCTAGATCATATACCTATTCAATTGAAGGAGGTGGCCAAAAGGTCGGTGGTGTGTATGAGAATGCGGGTCCTGGATCTGTGAAGGATGGTATGATGAGCAATGTTTTTCTTCATACCGAGGAGATCTCCTTTTGATCCTCCAAGTCTATTCTTCCTATACCAAAGGTAAGTGTTAGACGTGCCCTTCAAAGAGCTAGGCCGAGAAAAAGAAACAGGTGTGAAATAGCAAGGAAAGGATTGGCTGATCCAAATGGTAAAAACATATGGGATGTAGTGCGTGAATTGTCCATGGTATCCCGGCAGAAAGAACTAGTCTCAAGAGATACATAAAGTCAATTACAAATGGTTGAACAAGTGGAGGCTTCTTTGGAGGATGCAAATAATGGTGATGTGGCGGTGGTTATAGGCAATGCAGATGCGAAGTGCATTTTGACCATTGGGAAGCATCTGGAAATGGTGGTTAGGGGTAATAATGATGTGGGGCTGCAAAAGGTAATGGAGATGGAGGTCAGAGACCAAAGGGTGGCAGATGTGAATGGGGTAATTAATGGTGAATTATGAAAATGTGAAGCTTCAACATAAGGGGACCGAGGTCGATGGTGAAAAGAAGGAAAGTTAGAGAATTGGTGATGATTAAGGGGTTGGATTTTATTGCAATTTAGGAGAAAAAAATAGGAGTCGTGGATGATGGATGACATAGTATGTGGCTTTGTGGGGTAACTTGGATTTTGTGTGGAATTCTTTTCTAGCCGAGGGGCAAAGTGGGGGTATTCTGTCTATATGTGATGCTACTAAAGGTATAATGTGTTTCTCTTTTAATTGTAAAGGTTTTGTGGGAGTTTGTCAGGATAGGGGATGAGATCAAATTCTATGCATAGTGACTAATGTATATTCGCCATGTTGTTTGATTGATAAAAGAAAGTTGTGGAATGATATTTTGATGTCTAAGCTTGGCTTTGGAGAGGCTCTGTGGTGCCTATTGGGGGATTTCAATTTGATTAGAAGAAGGGAGGAGAATAGAGGTGTAGTAGGTTCATTTGTCTCTTCGAATTGGCTGGATTTTAATCAATTTATTTTTGATTTAGAATTAGTGGACCTGTCTTTGGTGGGGAGGAGGTTTACCTGGTTTAATGCTGATGAATCTATGAGGAGTAGATTGGATAGTGTGCTAGTGTCAGAGATATGGATTCATCAATGGGTGATGCGGTAGTTCATGTTTTACCAAGGGATTTATTTGATCATTGCCCTTTGGTTGAGAAGCATAAGTAGGTTAATTGGGGTTTGAAACCTTTTCGTTTTAATAATTGTCGGCTTCAACATCCTAGTTTGGTAGCTGTGGTTAAAGAGGTTTGGTCTTTGTCGGTGAATTAGAGGTGGCTGCTTAACGTATAAAAGGAAAGCTAGGGAATGTAAGGCTTGCTTTCAAAAAATGGAATCATGAGGTGTTTGGGAATGTTGACTTGCGTATAAACAACTTGTCAGCATAGTTACAAGTGTTAGAAGAGAAGAATGAGGTGATGTGGTTAGATATTGAAGAGAGACAAAAATGGTGTACTATTCTAGTTGATTTATGGGTTGCTAGGCATGGTTCGGAGAGTTTATTAGCACAAACATCAAGACAAAAATGGGAGAAGGATGGTGACTTTAATTCAAGGTATTTTTATGCATGTATCAAGGGGCAGAGATGGTGCAATCATATATATGGTTTTCAGGGGGAGCCCAGGTGGTTGGAAGAGGTGGAGGATATAAAAGGGTAAGTGATGAATTACTTTGAAGGTCATTTTCAAGGTAGGACTTGGTTGAGACTGAGGTTGGATGGGGTTGCTTTCCTTTCAGTTTCAGAAGAAAGTAAAAGGTTGTTAAGGTGCAGCTTTTTCGAAAGAGGAGGTGTGGAGGGTTGTTAGTGATTGTGAAAGGGATAAGAGTGTAGGCTCATATGGATTTAATTTTAAATTTTTAAGAGTTTTGGGGTGTGATCAAGAGTGATGTTATGCCTATGGTTATAGAGTTCTATAATAATGGAGTGATCCCAAAATCTCTATTATCTTACTTTGTGACTTCGATCATAAAGGTATCGAGACCGCAACATATTGGTGAGTTTCGACCTATCTCGCTTCTTGGGTGCCTTTATAAAATTGTATCTAAGTAGTTGGAAGATAGATTAAAGCTTGTGCTTGGTGCAATTATTTATGATCAGCCGTAAGCCTTTATATAAGGAAGAAATAGGTTGGACAGTGTATTGGTTGCGAATGAGACTGTGGAGTAAGTCCAAAAGTATAAAACTTCTTTTTATTGAAGGTGGATTATGAAAAAGCCTACGATTCTATGGATTGTGTGGATTGGGACTTTTTTATGTATATGTTGAGGATGGTTGGCTTTGCGGAGCAATGGGTGCAGTGGATGGAGGCTTCTGTTTGTCGTGGACATTTATCTGTAGGTGGATTATGAAAAAGCCTACAATTCAACTGTAGTCCAACAATGGAAGTAAAGATTGGTCAAGGGCTAAAGCAAGGAGATCCATTGTTACCGTTCTTGTTTCTAATCATAACTGATGCAGAGGGCAACTGGGGTAGGCTAATTTTTGGGGGTTTTGATTAGAAGGGTTGTGCCAACAGTGTCTCTACTACAGTTTGCACATGATACATTGGTGATTGGTGAAGATTCTCATCAGAATATTTGGGTGTTGAAATCAATTTTGTGTGCTTCGAATCGGGGTCAGGTATGAAAGTTAATTTTAATAAAAGTTGTGTTGTGGATATGAATGTTAGCAATGATTTTTTAGTTGTGGGCTCTAATGTCCTTCATTGTAAGATTGTTGGTTTTCCGGTTAAATATTTCAGTGTGGAAATTGGGGTTAATCCAAGGAAGAAGGGTGATTGGAGAGGAGTAATAGACCGAAATAATAAAAGATAAGGCTCTTGGAAAACAAAGTATATCTCGATTACAGGTAGGGTGAAGTTGTTGAATACGGTCCTTAATGGAATTCTAATTCATTACTTGTCTTTCTTTATAATACCAACCCCGTGTTGAAAGAGTTGATTTCTATTCAAAGACATTTTCTGTGGAATGGCGTTAAAGAAAGATATAAGGTGGTGTGGGTGAAGTCGAACATTGTTTGTAAACTTAAGGTTGAAGCTAGTCTAGGGGTTAAACATATAAAGCTTTTCAATTGGGCGCTATAGGGGAAATAGGTTTGGAGAGCATTACATTCCCCGAATCAGTTATGTGTCCAAGTTTTAGGTTAAGTGTGGGGTCTAGAGGATTTTCATTCTTGTGCGATTGTAGATGGTAAAAGTTCACAGTGGTAGCATGATATTATTTAGACTATTTGCCAAGGGAATTGCTGGCTAGATGAGGGGGTGGTGCGTACGGTTTGGAATAGTGTCAAGGTTCATTTTTGGGAGGATCGTTGATTGGTGGTATTCGACCGATGGAGATATTGCCAAGGTTATATTTAGTGGCATTAAACAAGCATGCGTTAGTTCGAGATAATGGTCTCTTTGAGGGAGAGGACTAGGTTTGGACAACTTTGGGGAAGAGATCTTTATTTGGTTATGACCAAGATATGGTTCGTGAACTTCTTGTGGGTCTAGCAGGGTGTCGTCTAAATGTGGATCTGTCTGATGATTGGTTTTGAAAGGCTGATTCAGTGGGAGTTTACTCGGTAAAATTAGCGTATCACTGTTTTCTGTTGGCAGCTGCTCTTACATCTATTCTAGTTAAATCAAATTTGCTTTGTCGAGGAATTGTACTTGCTGATTTGCGGTGTGTTTTATGTGGGCAAACAGAGGAGGTCGGTGATCATCTTTTCCTCCTCTGCTATGTCACTTTAGATCTCACCTGGTATCAGGTATTAAATTGGTTTGACGTTCAAAGTGTTTTTCCAAATGATTTAGCTATGTGCTTGCTTTTCGAGTGTGGATTGGGTTTTGGAAAAAAAAGGAGGTCAATGTCTTTTTATTGATTTGTGTGGCAGTTGTTTGGACACTTTGATTGCATGGAAATACAATTTATTTTCAAGGTGGACTTTTAGATCAATTTGAGATGTTGTACAAGGTTAAACTAATAAATTGGAAATGGTTGTGCTGCTTTTCTAAATCAGATGTTATTTCTTTGGAGTGGTGGGTTTCAAACCCCTGTTTTTGTCTTAATGTTTTATGTAGGTAGCATTAAATTAGTTCTTAAGATAAATCCTTATTATTTGGTCTGTCTGTAATATGGGTTTGGAGTACCCTTGTTCTCCTATTTAATTTTAATATTATGTTTATTTATTATAAAAAAAAAAGTGAGTCATAAATATATTAAACAAAACTATATACTATTTTTTGGGCCTAAAACACAGGGTTCGCCGGCCTTAACTTAGGACAAGCTTTGCCCGTTTTGACCATATTTTTTTGGGTTTGGGGTTTTCCATCACCGCTCTTTTAAGGAGGGGAAATGGATTTGGGAATTTAACTACCTTCCCTAGTACCCCAAAACTTGCTTTATTATATACACTTATTTTCACACATATATAATATATATAATAATATTAATGTAAATGATAATATTAATCATAATAAAATTAAAATTTTACTCTAATGCTCTAAGTTTTTATAATAATAAAAGTTAACAATTAATTCTTAAAATAATTAAATATCTTAAACTATAATATTAATATCTATAAAAAAATAAAGTAAGTTAACATGTTTTGCTAAAAATAATTTAGTTCTTAAACTTATTATTATCTAATAATTTTCACACATTATATGAATTAAAATGTCTAATTTGTCTATTTTTATTTTTATTATTTAGTTTGTCTTAAAATATATTAATTTCATTCTTTTTAAAAAAATAAGCAGTGTAAGGCTCTCCAACCCGACGGAGAATGATTGGGTTTGAATTTTTCATTTTTTTATTTTTTTTAATTTATGAACCTAAATTCTTCCCCCTCTTAGTTGAGGAACGGATGAGAGGACAAAACTCGCTCCTAACTCGCCCGGTTGCCGTTCCTAGTTTAAAACACTAAAGTTTGTATTTGACTTTGTTCTTCCGTTTATTCTTTTATGCTCTTGTCTTAGCGTGTTGATGAGATAGCCGCAAAACTGAGTGGTGACTCATGAGAGAAAAATTTACACCGTGTCATTATTCTCCATTTGTCTCTAGAAAATAGCCATTATATTTTCTATGGCTTTGGAGTTTCAATGTTAATCCGCTGTTGGTAGCAAAATTCTCAAATGACAAAATGACAAGAATTTCCAACACATTTTAAGAGTCATTTTAAAGTGTATACACCTCATAAATTATTACATAAAATAATTAAATTGTAAATTATTTTATTTTATTTATTTTATTATTATTATAAATTATTAATTTAATTTCTAAAAAAAAAACTACTATGATATACCGTAATTTTGGGGAGTACCTTACACACGGCACACATCCAAGAACATGTACTTTAATTGTTGTATTCAGTATTTTATTTATTTAATGTTAAATTAACTAGTTGATCATTATACTTATAGCTCATTTTTGTTTTAGTCTTTATATAAAAAATTGTTCATTTTACTCCCTACACATATTTTTTATTTTTATTTTAGTTTCTGCTGTTATTTTCCGCGGTCCCTAGTGTTAAATCTCGTTGCTCCACCACCACGACCACTACCACCGTGCCCGCTACCATTGCAGAAGTAAGACAGAGGACAACAAGACGAGATCAGCAATGTTAATTGAGCTACAAGAGAACTGCCATAGCTCTCCCACCAAGGTTGGAATTAGTTGAGACCCTGAGTGCTCATGCCTCCCATCCGAGCAAATTCACTATTTCTCAACACAAATACCGAAAGTGAACCTTCAAAGTTTAGAAAATTTATAAGAATATAGCAGTTACACTTAATTGTTCACATCACCTTAATACAATAATAGTACCGATTCCTAGAGTACACATTAATATTAACATAGGTAAAGTTATATAGTATGGCTTATTAACCTAATGATTGGTGTGAACACAATGATTTGTGTACCCTGCATGAATTGCAATGCTTGCTCAATAAGGTTCCAATCATATTCTCTTCCCTTCTGTTAAAAAAATTAAAAAAAAAAAAAAAGATGAGATGCAAGAACTAGAAGAATCAAATGTTGAACCTACTATATATACCGACAAATTAGAAAACAAAAGAACTTATTTCACTAGATGCTAAAGAGATCCTTTTTCCAACCTGAGTAATGTGGTATTTTTTAATTGGTTCATAGGAATGTATAACAAAGGTTATTGAACTCGGATACCCACGCACGAACATGCGCTCACCAATTGAGCTACATGACTTGGATTTGAGAATTGGAGAGAATTTAGGAAGTAAAAAAAGGAAATGCTCTTATATTAAACTAAAAAAAATCAAATCAGGAAGAATTCATCCCCTCGATTACAATGAAAGATATTAAATCCAGCAGTAGTAAGAAACAAAGAATAGAGCAAGGCTAACCCAAGTTCTACATGTGGCTAAGCTTTCCTTTCCAATTCCTAGTGATTTCGTACCTCTCACACTCCCTAGTCCACTACCTAAACAGATTTTGTTCCATCATGCGTTTGGCATGGCAGATTTGGCCTCCAATCTGGTCTCCGGCACGGTGGTTGTATATCTCCGGCCACTCACCTGGCGGTGAGGGGGTACCTGCAAGCACTCCGACGATCAAGTCAATTATGTGTCTTAAGCAGGAATTCTCAAATTTAGAGTTATGATATGCGTACCGAATGAGGACTAGTTACATGTATTTATAGGGTAAACAAAGGTCACCAAAGTCAAACCTGTCACTGTCTCAGTTCTGTGAATTGCGGCGGTAGTTACGGATCTGTAACGGTCCTCACGTGGGGGTGATGCCCCCTGTGCCTTATGTCGTGTGCCTATGTTGTGGATACACGACATGGGACCGACGGCTTGGGCCGCCCACGTGAGGCTTGCACGTGTTCTTCCCGCGGGTTAGGTCCATAACAGTTTCCCCCAAGTCTTCAGTATGTCGTTCAGCATGCCGTTGACTTACGACTTTGACCTATCCTGGTGTCATAAAGTCCTCCCAAGTCGTTGCTGTTTCGAATTCTGTTTGTCAGTTTTAAGGCTTTGGCACGTGTCTCTGTGTGATTGACCCTGACCCTTCATGGGCCGCGCCCATCATTATTTAGTGACGTCAAGCCTGTGCGCATTAATTGCACCCCACGCCATCACTTCTTCTTCACGTTTCATCTCCCCCTGTTTTCTTTATAAGTACTCCATTACTTAACCTAAAACTCTTCCCTGCCCTTAAGTTTTTCTCTGCATCAAAGCTTTCTTCTTGCTTTCCTCACTATCAGCTCCATCTTGCTGTCTTCCAGCTTTCCTTGGTCCCTTTCGCTACACCATTTCCAGGTATCTTCTTTATTCCCTATTCGCTTTTTCTGTGTGCTTTCTTTCTTTTTTGATCTTCTGAGGAATGTCTACTCCTAAGAGACCTACTAACTTTCCCCCAAAAGGAAGCCTTTCTGGGGAAGTTGGTTATTTCAATGGTTCCCCTTCTGGGCCTGAACCGTGCGACGGTAGTGACCATCACATTCCCACTCCGCCTTCAATTTCTGGTTCTGACTCTGACCAAGAACTTTTATTTAAAGCCTTTGGGGAGATCATTCCTGGAAATCCCCATCTCATCCCCTTCTAAGGGGCTCCATTTTCTAAATGTGTTGCCCCCGTACCCTTAAGGTATGGAATAGTTAAATATGATTATGATGAGTCATCTGAGGATAGTGGCGATACCGTAACGTCCACCTTACATCCTCTTGCCCCCTTGTTAATTTGTTCTTCGTCTGAAACTTCTAGTTTTAATTCTTTCAGTAATTCATCTAAATCTTCTAATTCAAATTCTTATGACCCACTTTTTGTCCCTCCTGTTTCTGTTGTAGAACCTATGTCGGCGTCATCTCCCATGTCGGGTTCAAAATCGCCCTCGACTTCAGCCCCAACACCGGCTGTCCGGAAGCCTTCCAAAAGTAAAGCTCTAGAACGTCGTCGACAGAAAATTCATGACTGGTATGGCCCTCCAAAGGAAGCCGCCAAAATTGAAGTCCCCAAGAAACTTAGGGGTATACGAGATGTGAGGAGGATGTATTGGATTCATCACGATATTCTCCAGGTCCCGTCTGGGCTTAACACGACATTAAAATTCCATGTCGCTGATGTGGAGTTCCAGGATGCCATGCACTTTCCTGGGGCAACCCCAAAACAAGATGTTCCTTCAGGCCCAGTCACCCTGTACAAAGCAGAACGTGTGGATCCTAATGAAAGAATTGGGTCCCGTCCCCGGCAGGGAGCGCCCGACTTCCTTATGGTCTATTACTGCTTTTTCCGTGTCATTCATCTATGCTTTCCATTCACAAGTTTTCAGATTAAAATCCTCAACCAACTTAAGGTAGCGCCCTCACAAGTTCACCCCAACGCCTGGGGTTTCATCAACACCTTCGAGATTCTCTGCTGGGCAAACGGTTGGGAGTGCTCCAGAAACTTATTCTTGTACCTCTTTGCCCCTTATCACCTTTCCAACTTCGGGTTCATCTCCTTCCGGCAGCGAAAGGACCACTTCTTCTTCCAACTCCTGGAAGATTCTTTTCCCCCTTTTAAGGAGTCGTATTTTAAGGTGCTATACTCGGGGGAAGAGTTTCCATTCTGGGCTGGCCCCACTGGTTCTCCATTGTTCACGCTATATTGGTCTTATGACCACTATCTCCGCGAAACGAAGTCTTTTGTTACCGACGAGGCCTCCATGTTGGATTCTGATCACGCTGTGATTGCTGGGCTCTGGGAATTTATCAGGAAGCACGGGCTCATCAGATGCAAAGTCGTGGTTCAAGGCCGCTGTGTTAGCCGGGCCGATACGATGGGTAAAATCATCTTAGTTATTGCCTCTTAAAGCACATGTCACTCTCTTTTTATTTCTGCTTATATTGTTAACTCTGCCATCGTTTTTCTTTTCAACTGCCATCATGACGGGATATGCTCAATTGATGAAGAAGACCGGGGGCATGACTAAGAAAGGAAAGAAGGAGTCCCCAGCCCAGAACTTGGTCCGGGAGTTGACCACTGACCATGGGGTTCAATCTCCTAGAACGTCCCAAGGTCCGGAGGTGGAGACGACCAATGTCGTGGAGGGTTCTCCAGAGGTTCAAGCTGCAAAGAAGAGGAAATTGATCCTCCGAGGTGGCAAGAAGCTTTCTGCTGCTCCCCCTCCCGTCTTGGAAGCAGCCCAACCCACTCCTGAAAACGAGATATCAATCTCGGATGATGAGGAGACGGAGATCGTTGGACTCGCCTTGAACCGTCGAAGAGGTTAGTTAATCCACATCTTTGTTTTGGGTAATCTCTTATACTTATGTTTGCATCAAAATTAATACTTTAGCTAACGCTTTGATGTCGTTTACTCTGGTTTGTTTCAAATTGTGTAGGGGCTGCCCCCGCCGTTCCTGCCGCGGGGTCATCTTCTTCTTCTACATGGGAGGGCTTTCAGGCCCCCATTGTCTCCTTTCACCACGGGGAATTCTTCAAGGATCTCCCTCGTTCTGCGTTGAAGGTATTTGCCCTTTTGTTTGCCATTTGTCTCTGACTTTTCTTCCACTTTTAAGTTTGCACCTAAGACTAAAGTCGCTGCTTATCTTGTAGGCTAATGTCGGGGAAGCTCTCGGGTGGATGTCTCGCCAATCCGCCCTATTGAAGTATTTTCATGAAGAGTTGGAGAAGCCTAACCCGGTGGCCGACTTGGAGAAGAAGCTGCAAGTCACCAAAACCGCGGCTGATAAGCAGATTCAAGCTCTTATCAAGGAGCGGGATATACTAAAAGCTTCCCAGTCCGAGCTTCGGGTCGAGATTGCTGCGGCTACCTCCAGTTTTGATTCATTGAAATTGGAGAGCACGAAGCTTTCCGAAGAGAAGAAGGAGATGCAAGTCGCCTTTTCCAAGGCTAAGGAGGAGGTGACTTTGCTTTGTGGGGAGAACGGGCTCCTTTCCCGACTTAGGGATCAACTGACCACGGATAAAGCGTCGTTGGAGACGGAAAATGATCAGCTGAAGGCTAAGGTTGAGGCCCAGGGTCACCTGATTGCTAATAGCAGTTATATGGCTTTTGCCAGCTGTCTTAAGCAAGTCCAGCTTTTAAATCCCGGGGTGCAACTTACCTTTAAGGGCGTTCATCCACTCCATGGGGTCGAGGGGGGCCAACTTTTGGATTATGACAACGACCTCCCAACCCAAGTCAACTGTTGGATTATTCGATGTCGCCAACTCCTGCCGTAGATGAGGGTGTCGCTCCATTCGAGCCTTGAAATTTATTTTGTAATATTTAACTTTATTTTGTTATTTTGATGAAAAATTTGCTGGCCTGTTGCCCAGCCTTTCCTATGTAGTGCTTCAAGTTTAATGACATTTCTCTGCTTGCTTATATTCATGACAACTTTTACATCGTAGCTATTAACTTAACTTTTTCAACACTGCGTTTCCTCATATCGTGATTTTCGCAAGTTGCAACTTAAGCTTCATGCCCCTGGCTGATTGAACTTTAGCCTCTTAAAGTATTTAAATTTCGTAACCAAATCATAGGTACATGTCGCTTTTTTGTTGGGATCTTTGATCCTGATGAATTTCTTCAGGGCTAGTGGCCTATCCGGGGCACGTCGCCCTATTGGGATCTTTGATCCTGATGAAGTACTTCAAGGCTAGTGGCCTATTTTGAGGCATGTCGCCCTAGTGGGATCCTTGATCCTGGTGAAGTATTTCAAGGCCAGTGGCCTATTTTGGGCGGGTCGCCTTAGTGGGATCTTAGATCCTGGTGAAGTACTTCAAGGCCAGTGGCCTATTTTGGGTAGGTCACCTTACTAGGATCTTAGATCCTGGCGAAGTACTTCAAGGCCAGTGGCCTATTTTGGGCGGGTCGACTTAGTGGGATCTTAGATCCTGGTGAAGTACTTCAAGGCTCGTGGCCTATTTTGGGCGGGTCACCTTAGTGGGATCTTAGATCCTGGTGAAGTACTTCAGGGCCCATGGCCTATTTTAGGCGGGTCGCCTTGGTGGGATCTTAGATCCTGGTGAAGTACTTTAAGGCCCGTGGCCTATTTTGGGCGGGTCGCCTTAGTGGGATCTTAGATCCTGGTGAAGTACTTCAAGGCCCATGGCCTATCTCGTTGGTGCATGTCGCCTTGTTAGGATTTTTATCCTTTCATACGCCTGTTGAGTCGCGGTAATTGTATATCTGCAACTGAAATCTTAAACTTTGACAAATATTTGTTTTCATTTCATATGTCGTTGGGTTACAAAACCTGGGGGCTCATTAAAACCTTCAAGGTAAAACCCTCCTTAGGGAAAAAACCCGAGAAGGAAAAAGAGTACCCCTTACAGAAATTGTACATTAAGACTAAAATGCAACAAATTCAAGAGTAAACAAGTCGGGTTCTTCCTAGCTGTAATACCTTCTCAAATTCGCGGCATTGAAAGTTCTAGGCAATTTTCTTCCTTGCAGAGTCTCCGAGGCATATGCACATTTTCTTGTACTTCTGATTATCCGATATAGGCCTTCCCAATTTGTTGCAAGCTTTCCATCTTTTGCATTCTTTAGCCCTATACTGGCCCTTCTAAGGACAAAGTCGCCTATTGCGAACTCGCGTTTCACGACCTTACCGTTGTATCGTTGAGCAACTCGTTGTTTCCTCAACATCTCAGTCAACCAAGCCAGCTCTCGGACTTCGTCTACAAAGTCAAGTTCTTCCCTTAAGAGCGCGTCATTATTTGATGGGGTATACATGACTCTCCAAGATGGTTCACCGATTTCAACAGGGATTACTGCATCAGTTCCATATACGAGCCGGAAAGGAGTTTCTCCTGTCAGGGTGGTTTTGTAGCTCCATAATACCTGATAGAGGTTATCTGCCCAGGCTCCTTTGGCACTGCCAAGTCGTTTCTTTAGGTCATTTAGAATCACCTTATTTGCGGCTTCAACCTGACCATTTGTTTGGGGATGATGTACACTTGAACAATGATGTCGGATTTGTAACCCTTGGAGGAGATCCTTGAATGGGCTTCCAGTGAATTGTGTCCCGTTATCAGTAACGATCGCCGCCGGGATTCCAAAGCGACATATAATTGTTTTGAAGGTGAAAAACTCCACTGTTGCAGACGTAATAGTTGCGAGAGGTTCTGCTTCGATCCATTTCGTAAAATAGTCCACTGCGACTAAAAGGTGTTTCAACTGTCCCGTGACTTTGTGAAAAGGTCCCAGGATGTCCATTCCCCAGGTGTGGAATGGCCATGGCGCGGATAGCGTGTGTAGCTCTTCCGGCGGGATGTGAGGGATGTTAGCATGTCGTTGGCATTGCTCACATTTTTTGATGTGATTGATAGTGTCCTCTTGCATAGTTGGCCAAAAGTAACCCGCTCTCAACGCCTTCCTGGCTAAAGATTTGGCCCTGATATGATGCCCACAACTTTCTTCATGAATCTCGGCCAGCACATATCCGACCTCCTCTGGGCCAATGCATTTCAGAAGCAGGACCGAGACTCCCTTCCTGAACAGGTGGCCTTCAACCACTGTGAATCTCGTTGCTTTTTTAATAACCTTCTGCGACTCTTTATCATCCTCGGGAGTGATCCCTCTTTCAATATAATCTATCAAGGGGGTCCTCCAATCCGCTTCCTGCACCTACAAGGTCAAGCTAGGATAAGGGATTACCTCTTCCACCACGGAGTGGTAGTTTGAAGTCTTCTTCATGCTGGCGAGTTTCGAAAGGAGATCAGCTCTTGCATTCTCTTCTCTAGGTATATGTCGGATTTCCAATTTAGAGAATCCTACTAGAGCATCTCGCACTTTGGCGAGATATTTCTTCATGATGGGCTCTTTGGCTTGGTATTCTCCCTTAATCTGGGAAACCACCAACTTTGAATCTGAACAGATAGTTATCGCATTTGCTCCTAACTCCTTGGCCATCCGTATTCCTGCAAGGCAGGCTTCATATTCTGCCTGATTGTTAGATGTCGGGAAGTCAAATCTTAATGAATACTCCACTGCCAATCCCTCCGAGTTTTCCAGTATCACTCCGGCACCACATCCCTTGATGTTCGAGGAACCATCGACATATATTGTCCATTCCCCGGGATGGTTGTCTACGAGATGTGTCAAAGTAATTCTTTTCATGGCCTTCACAGTCTTGCAATGATCTTCTATGTCCCGGGATCATTTTCTCGATGACTCTGATGGTTCCCCCTAATCAAGGCCTCCAGCAATCACATTGATGACCCCTTTAGAGGCTGCTTCTTCATGTCGCTGTGGGCTTCTGGCCCAAGATCTCCGTCGTTCATCCCACCCAGTGTCCCAGTTCCTTGCAGTATGTTCAGGTCTTATGGGCAACGACGGGCTCCTTCCACGGGATGTTCCTTCATCATTTTTCTGAACAAATTATCTCAACTTTCCCTGTCGTATCAACTTCTCGATGGCGTCTTTAAGGTGAATGCATTCGTTAGTGTGGTGCCCGTGGTCTTTATGATATAGACAAAATTTGTCCTTATTTTTTGCTTGTGATCTCATTGGAGGGGGTCTATCTTTCAGCTCGGAATACATGATCTCCTTATAGATACGAGATGGTAGCATGGTTAACGGGGCATAAGTTGAGTAAGTGCCCCTGGGTGGTCTTCCGCCTTTATCGTACGTTTTTTCATTCTCCTTGGGTTTCCCGCCGTAAGAATTTTTCTGTTTGTCTCTCTTCTCTCTTTCCTGTTTAGCGGCTTGATTATCTACCTTATTATTCCGAACCCATTCTTCTCTTTGAATCCACTTCTCAGCCCGCTTTTTCAACTCCTCCATTGTTTTGGGCTTTTCTCCGGCTAAATCCTTGGCGAAGACTCCCGGCTTCAGCCCCTGCCTAAGGAAATACAGTATCATGTTTGGGGCGACATCGCGTACCTCGAGAGATTCCGCGTTAAAGCGGATGATGAAATCCCTCAATGGCTCGTCTGATCTTTGCTTTATCCTCTCTAGGTGGTGTTCGGTTTTAAATTGCTGCTTGCTGCTTGTAAAGTTTGAGACGAATTTATCCTTCAGTGCTTTCCATCCCGCAATGGATCCCGCCGGTAATGATGAAAACCATCTTCGAGCTGCGGCCTTCAAGGTCAAAGGGAATGCTCGGCATATAACGGGCTCCTTGGCCCCTTGGAAGATCATCGTCTGTTGGAAGATCTCCACATGATCTTGAGGATCAGTCGTGCCATCGTACGCATCGATCTGGACGACGAACTTAAAGTTGGCCGGCATATCAAAGTTCATGATTGCCGGGGTGAAGGGGTTATGACACCCTTCAATGCCGACGTCGTTTTTCGCCACCTGATCCAAGTTTGGTAGTTGGGGTTGGGCGTTCGCGAGGTTGACACGCGGGATCTGGGGACCAACCATGGAGACCTGCCTCTCCACTTGGGGATTTTGCCCCTCTTGCTGATTCTCATGTCGTTGAGGGAGTTGCTGGCACATCCCGAGGTTGGCCAGAATTGCCTGAAATTCCTCTGGTTGCTTCTTCCATGCTTGTCGTTCCCTGTTCATCCTCTCAATTTCTTCGGCCTGCTTTCGAATCATTTCTTTTAGGTCGAGCATGCTATCTTCGATCGTTGTCATCCTCTGTTCAGACATCGTAGGGCCAGCAGGCCGGGCCTCTTCCTGTTGATGTCGTGGAGAAGGCCCGTTAGGAGAGGGCTGTTCTCCAGGGGCTCCTCCAGCATTGGCCGATGCTCCCCTAGCTGCTTGGTTCTTTCTCCTAGTGTTCACCATGTCGCTACAACCAAATTTTTGGTCAACATGAGTTAGTTCGTGTTTGCCTGCGAGCACAAGAGATTTTCTTGCCCTACAGTTGTGCAGGATTGTTAATGGAACAGGATTTAGGAGGATGATGAAGAAATCGCATGTTTGTAGAGGATTGTATTCATAGTTGTTAGATAAATCAAAGAAAGCAGTTATTCGATCAACTAATAGGTGAAAAGTCGTAATCCACCGATTAATCGGTTAGAAAAGGTTTTTTGCGCCGATTAATTGACCAGAATTCACCTTAACTAGCAGCAAAAACAGATATGCTAAGAGGAAGAGGCTGAGTTCTTGATTTACGATCGGATAAAAACAATTCTTTTCTCACAGACGGCGCCAATGTTCCATCATGCGTTTGGCATGGCAGATTTGGCCTCCAATCTGGTCTCTGGCACGGTGGTTGTATATCTCCGGCCACTCACCTGGCGGTGAGGGGTACCTGCAAGCACTCCGACGATCAAGTCAATTATGTGTTTTAAGCAGGAATTCTCAAATTTAGAGTTATGATATGCGTATCGAATAAGGACTAGTTACATGTATTTATAGGGTAAACAAAGGTCACCAAAGTCAAACCTGTCACAATGTCAGTTCCGTTAATTGCGGCGGTAGTTAGGGATCTGTAACGGTCATCATGTGGGGGTGATGCCCCTGTGCCTTATATCGTGTCCCTATGTCGTGGATACACGACATGGGACCGACGGCTTGGGCCGCCCACGTGAGACCTGCACGTGTTCTTCCCGCGGGTTAGGTTCATAACAGATTTAATGACACCACACAATACACATGCACACACATTGCCAATCTACAATCAAATTTCTACACAGATACTTATTATACGAAAAAATCAATTACCGCGGTAGAATTGGTGATGGGGGCAATTTTGTAGTTCTGAAACCTAAAAGTCTGGGGTATTTTTCTTTGGCCCCGCACTCCTCCGCAGCAACTGAGATTGATAATATCTTTGGATCATCTTTAAGAAACCCAATGAACAGGAAAGAAAAAAATGTAAAAAGAGAAGTCAATACAAATTCTCCATTCAATATCTAAATCTATTGTGGCATTTAAGTGTGTGGGTTTCTTCATTACTGAGAAATTGACAGTTATTTTGCTTGAATTTACCTTATTCTCTACATTATTATTAGCAAATTGAATGTAGAATTTCCCGTTGACTACATTTTGGAAATCTCCCTGTAATCATAAAGAAAGATGTATCATCAAAGTGTGAAGCATCAATAATATATAGGGCTTGAAATAAATGGATTCTTAGGCCAAATATTTGTGCATATGCATATATATAGAATATAATTTAAATAGCACAACATAAAGCAAAAGAAAAAAACTATGTTTTCTAACATTAAAAAGTAAAATAATCCTTTTAAGCATCAGCTCCATATATATAGATGTCACACACCTTGAGAACACATGGAATCATATTGACAGTTGTCAAGAACTCAGTTCGCACTCCGGAATGAAATCTCGGATACAAATTCCAAGCAGTAAAAATTGATTCGAAAGATACTTTACCGCAGAAGCGGTGTTCATCAATGCTAGCTGCCATCCATGACGAAGAAAGTTTAAAAAGATTAAAATGTTTCAGAAAAATTAATCCATGATCATTATAATTAGAATATCTACAAGATATCTCATAATATCGTGGATGGCTAAAGAATGGAGGTTACTATCAAGCAAAAAACATTTTTTGGAGCAGAAACAATTAATAGCATATCTTACATTCAAAAGAAGGCATGAAGTTCGCATTGGCTCCAGATGATGATGCATTTGAAATTTCCATTGCACCTAAACAGTCATAATAAGGAAATAACTTAGCAAAATTTATAGATATGTTCATCATAATAATTACATAAACATATACATACCAGCACTTAAAAACAAGATAGCAAGCGAGCAAGATCTAGCTTCCTCGGCTAATATTTTGAGTTCAGGGAAGGTAAATTTTGCTTGGACTTCAGCAAGATCTCGGAAGATGCAAATCCGAATTATTTGATACTCATCAAAATCCTTTTTTTGTTTTTGGTAAGTTAGAAGAAAAAGTATTGCACAAAAGAAAATGTTATTAGAGACTAGTTAGCATGAGAATTAATAATAGATTGAACTTAAGAGGCAATATTCCTACCTCTAGAAATCCGGGATGAGAAATTCGCCTCGCCAGACAGATATTCAAAGGAAACACATCTAGCCTTTTAATTTCAGTTTTTGTCACATAAACCGTCATTTTGACTCTAATTATTAAAAAAAACATCTCATTAGCATATCAAAATCCAAATTTATATATGTTGAATTACATTAAGATAAAACAGAATGAAAATGATGTCATTAGACACAAGGTGAAGAATATCAAGGCTTACATAAAAATAAGAACCTAATTTATCTTCATCATCTAAGACAGAATAACTAAGATTACTACATTGTTTAGGAATATTTAAAATGTATGCACAAACTATTTGGTTTAGTAAACCTAATTTATTTTAGAATAAAAAAAAAAGAAAAAACCTGAACAGAACATCAAAACCTAAATGTATAGAAACTCATACTTGTTAAACCAAGTATGCTCTTCTTCATATTAGAGACATAAGACACCACTAATTTTATGATAATATAAAATACAAGTATTTATTGTGTTTCTCCATACTATAGTTTCAATATGAATATGAATTAAATAGAGTATTTATTAAAATCACAAAATCTCAGATATATAAGTAAAAGAATATTTCCATTTTAACTGAACATAACATACATATAAAACATGTGCATCTGACATATAAGATAAGATACATAAATCGGTTAGAGACTGTTGGAGAATGAAGACTATATGATAAATTTTACCTGTTTTGGTTTTTCATCTTTATCCGGTCACACAAAGTTCTCCGAAGGAATGGTGGCTACATAACATAGACATGATTTATCAGCATACGAAATTTATTAAGGATGGAATCAAGAAGTAAATAGAAAGGATATAAGATCCTCTAGAGAATGGAGGAAAAAGAAAAGAAATTCTCGAGGTTAAATAGTCACACAAATAGTTGTTTACAATGGAAGATTATTTTAATTTAGATGGAGTACATTTCTTTCAACACTTTGGTGAAGAATTTTAGACGAGTCTTCACACATGCAAGCTGTGGCAATCTTTTGTTCCTCAAATAAATGCTCGCTAGCAACTAGATGAGATCTGCAGTGGAAAACCGTTACTACTCCCCAAGAGAAATAAATTGTAAATGTTGATTTCCACTTTGTTTAATATTTTCTTTTGATCCACTCTTACAATTAAAATAAGCTAAAATATATTTTTGGCCCTTGTAAAATTGGAAAATTTTGGTTTTAGTCCCTCAAAAATATTTCTTTTATATTAATCCAACACTTTAAAGAAATAACTTGATTTTAGTCCCTATTGAGTGTCACTTTAGGGATTAAAACCATATAATTTTCTCAAAGTGTTGAACTAATATCAAAAAATTTTTTTTACAGGGACTAAAAACATATTTAAGCCATAAAACTAATAGCCAAGGTAAAATCTCACAGGCATTTGAACTATCTGCAATAGAAATTTTTTTACTACACACAAATTCATTCAAAATTGCTCGCATGCAATTACTCCTACAATTTTAAATCTTCAAAAGCATCTCTATCCTTAGATTAACAAGATAATTTCTTACAAATTATGAGTGATAAAATACAATCTCCATGGTTATTAAACACTGATTATTAGCCTACTCTACTCTTAAATTAAACCTTACTGAAACCATCAATAAGCAAAGTAAACAAGGGCAATGCATTGCAAGAATTTTTGACAATTCTCACATTATGAATGCATTGCAACTTTCATGAAACCTATTCTCTGTTAATGACACCTAGTCCAACAATCCAACTTTTAAGTCAATAAATTTGTAAAGTGAGAAACTAAGGGCCCGTTTATTGTGCATTTTCATTCTCAATTTTATGAGTGTCTTTAGTTCAAAAAAATAGGAGACGGGGGACTTAAAAATAGTGTTTTTATATTTAGTTTGCAAGATAAGATTGAGAGGTTTTACCAAACATTGAAAATATAGTATACTTTTTTGCTTATTGTCAAAATTTTCCATACAAATCTCGAAAAACAGGGAAATAAAATAAAAACAATTTGATATTTTTATATTGCAATTGCTTATAAAATTATTAAATGAAAACAAAAAACAAAAAAAAAGTAAACAGACCTTAACGGTTTGTATTGGTTGTTCAGTTTCCTTTTCTTGTTTTCATTCTTTTTCTGTTTTTTGAAATTTGTAAAGGAAAAACTCAAAATGCTAGAAACAAGAAAAGCCATTTTTAGTCATTTTTAATTTTTCCAATACAAATTCTAGGAAATCGGAACCAGGAAATAAAATGGCAAACCGAACAAACCCTAGGGGTGTATCCACCCTTGATTTAAAGTAGGTTAAAATTATGAGCTCTTAAATTCAATCAAGAGTGAATGCACCTTAGTTTCTCACTTTACACACCCGTTCACTTCAAAGATACTTAATACTCAACTGTTAAAGAATTTCTCTTAGAAAACTATTCTATAAGCCTAGATGTTTGGGCACCTTCAAAAGCTATCACTTGGTTTAAATTTTCATGATCTTTCACAAGCCTATATACAAACAAAGTCTAAGGCAATGTAGCAAAATGATTTACATGCATGAGAACATACGATGATGCACAATTCACAATGGGAATGTCTGCCATTCTTGTCTGAAATTCTGATCCTTAAGTATGTGATATTTCTCTAGCAACAAACCTACAATTGAAAATGGTGAAAAATTCATCAATACCATGTAATGGAAGAAAAAAATCAATCATATTGGAAAACCACTAAGCCTTGTAAAAATGAAAGATAGTAACTTCTGGTGATTGGACTTAGATTCTAACCCTAGCTCCCGTCTCATTTCCGGTACCCCTTAAAAATCACCAGAAAAGAAAATATCAATTTTTAATTGTGTTATTTTTTAATTAGAGGGGCAGGAAATTGGTACATAAAATTTCGATCCCTGGTGATGATAGCATAAATAAAGGTGATAAAATAATTCATATAGATGAATAAAGCATGTCCCCAAAGCCTAATTCAGCTAATGCTGGAAGGAACAATTGAGTTTAGGATTCAGGATTCGATCTACACCTTTTCCTACCTACCCTCAAAAAAGAAAAAAAAAACTGACTAATAAAAAAAAGACAAACCAGCATAAGAATCAACTAGAAATCAAGAATGAGAAAACAAAAGCAAGATCAAAACAAATAAAAAGTTAAAATAACTGATGAAAATGAGAATGCCGATCAAAGTTTTTCAAGGAAAAGTAGTGAGAATGAAAGAAAAAATATATCTGATCTATCATAAACCAAACCCAAACCCAGAGAATTGAATCCATAAACCAAACTTAATTCATAATTATAAGTATGTTTGATCTATCATACCTCAGAGAATTGAACCCAAACCCAGAAGTCAAGAATTTTCTTCAAAATTAAAGGAAATCAGACATTTGGTCTTCTGAGCCTACACACACAAATAAAAAAAAACATATATAAAAAAAATTACACTCTATCTTTTTTTCTCTTACATCACAATAATATTTTTTTAGTCTTTTATCTTTTTTAAATATTTTCTTATCATATCATTTATCACCTATTTTTTTCCTTTTCAGTTTTTTTCTATATCTCTTTTTGCAAATTTAAACATTACCTTTAAGAAAATCAAAACTCACAAGATAAAAAAAAGGAAAAAATCATAAAAATCTGTAGAAATGGAAATAAATAAATAGTAGGATTATCATTTCTAATCTAGAAACAGAAAATAAGAGGACAATAAAAAATTCTGAAAAGATATAAAATAACTTGAAATTTTCAACCGATGGTTGATTGACGACGCTAATGGAAAGTAATAATGTCAAATTCATGAAAATAAGTTTGACAGGTGATAGAGATTGTTATAAAAATATGCACAAATAATAAATTAAACTTAAAAAACGTACAGTCCATCTATTTTTTGTTTGTATAAATAAAAAAAGTGTCCCAAAGTGTTTTCATGTTTATCAACAATATATTAATGTAGTGATATAGTCACACTACATCTTAGTGAGAGAATTTGAACTTGAGCCTTGAAGAAAACACTTATTACGAGGACAAATTTGGTTATGCCTAAACAATTAGTTTACAACCCTAATGATAAAGTATGAAGATGTCCAAAAAAAGTATTTCAGATTATTTTTGCCATGGTATTAATTGTGTAGAAAATTTTAAGTAATAACTTTTTTTATTAAGAAATATTTTTTTAATGCATGAAATATATATTATTAATGTAATAAGAATAAAAAAATTTCAGCATAAAGAAAGAAGGTCAAAAACAACAAAGCAATTAAGGAATAAAATAAATAGCATTAAATTAAAATAAGCATTAAAAATGTATAGGCAACACGAATATTAGATAATTACTATAAATATATATAGATATTTATAATGGTATTTCTAAAACTTTTACTCCCTTTATTTCTTTTTAACAGTCCACTTAGTGAGAAAAATTGTACTCCTAATTATCTGTCCACTTATATTTTCAGAGTAGTATTAATTGTTGTTTTATCAATTCTACCCTTATCTTAAATTGTAGAGCTAATTAATACTTCACAATTCAACCAATGAAATACTCCCTCCGTTCCATTTTATGTGTCTCCATTTTTTTTAAAAAATTGTTTCTTTCACTACAAAAAAAATTGCCATTTACAAACACTTTGTTTTTTTTTTCATTGGATTAGCCACCGTTAGTATAGACTTTTTCTAACGGAACTAATCCGTTAGTATTGGTTGATAATATCTATACCAACGGATAAATTCACAATTACTACCCAATAAATATGTTAGTAATAAAACTGATATATACTATCGCTTTACATTTGGTTAGTATATCAAGTATTTATAGTAATAGATTTATTTGTCAGTAATTATTAATTTTTCCGTTAGTATAGATATTATCAACATATACTAACAGATTAATTCAATTAGACAATGTCTATACCAACGGTGGCTAATTCAACGGTGGCTAATCCAACGGAAGCCAACACAAAGCGTTAGTAAATGACAATTTTTTTTAGTGTTTTTATATATCTCTTTAAGAATTCAAGAAAACATTTATAGCTACTTTTCCTTATCACTACAACAAAATTGACTTTTAGCAACATTGCCAAATACAACATTTGTAAAAAATGTTTCAAATTCTAAAGGACAACACTTTTTAACAATTTGGCAACATTTTTTAAATGTAACTAAAACCTTTTTACAACATCGCCAGATACAACATTTGTAAAAAATGTCGCAAATGCACAAAGGCAACATTTTTAGTGATTTAGCAACACTTTTTAACAATTTACTAATATTTTTTCAAATGTTGCTAAAAGTCAATTATGTAGTAGTGTATATACCCTTTTCATTTATTACTTTGTATATTAATATGAAGTGAAGAATTAATGATTTTTAAATTCCAATAAGGTTATAGTAGACAATTATCTCATAATTTTTATAATAACAAAAACATTAATTAGTTTTCTTAAGTGTGAATTAACCTTAAAAGAAAGATAAAAGGGAATGGAGGGAGTAATGAATAATGGAAGATAAAAGGGTATTGTGGATAATTCAAAATGAATTTTGATGAAAATTAACAAGATAATTGTTGCATTCCTTAATAAGTGTAATTTACCCTTATGTTGACAAATAAACATAAACTTAGGGAGTCTAACACATCAAGAAAAATAATTAAATTTATTATATGAAAAATATTTTATTCGTGAGGTAACGCTCAATTTATTAACTTTCAAAAGATCCAATTTATTTAAATTCTATTATTACCTTATATTATATAGTGTGGCTTCAAATAAAAAATTTTGTTCTAATAATCAACAATTATATTCATACTCCTTCTCTTACATAATCTATATTTTTCTCTTCCTCTCCTTTTTTATCATATCATTTATTACATATATCTTCTTTCTTCTCCATTCTTTCTTTTTATAGTTTTTATATTAGTCTCTTCCTGCACATTTATACACTAATGTAATAATAACATTAGTCGTTAGTTATTACTTTTGTGTAGATATCTAATTCATACAACAAAAACACACTACAAATGTTGCAACATTGCTTTATACAACATTAGCAAAACAATGTTACAAATACAAAAAGACAACATTTTTTAATGGACAATTTGTCAACTTCTTTGAAATGTTGCTAAAACAATTTTATAACATGATCTATATAAATGTTGCAAATGCACAAAGACAACATTTTATGTGGTTTAAAAATAATTTTTTAATAATTTAGCATCATTTAAAAAAATGGTGCTAAAGATCAATTATATAGTAGTCACATTCAATTATCATGTTTCAACACCATATATATAAAAATAGAAATAAGGTATTAAATTAAACATGCATGTGTGAAGCCCGCAGCTAACTCAAATCATGCCTCTAAGCACAAGATTGAGAAGGTAAGTGAGTTGTGAATTTTATGAAGTTATATATTAAGTGTATATCTCACAATCAACTCAAATGTTGTCTATCTCTACTAGAAATATTAAGAAGAGAAATGAGTTTTGTGTTGCATGAATGACAAAATTGTTTTGACCAATTAGCTAGATACATTGCCTCTCACAATTATATACGTTTGCTCTTCTCATATATGTTTCCAAGCATATTGATTTATGAATGATTATTGAGAAATAATTTATTTGTGAAATAAATGATCTGTTAGGTTACCTTGAAATTATTCTATTTTATCTTTGAATACTCATATGATCTCTTGTTTCTCCTACCTGCTCACATTTTTTATTTGACCCTCACTGAGTGTGTGAGACTCACCCCATCTTCTTTCTTCCAGATTTGTAGGCTTTTGTGTAGTAGTCTCATTGGATTTGTCGATGCACCCAGCACTTGTTCTTTTTCGACAGATCTCAATGTTAGAGGAGGCTGGTGCTTTGACTTTAGTGGTTGCAACTATAGAAATTAGACTGTTATCTATTTTTTTTCTTTTTTTTATTTAAATGGATATATGTATGGATATTGGACATGTTATATAATATTTGGTATAGCTGCTATATTATGTTGATACATATACATATTTGGACATTGATTTTTATGATGGAAGTAAAAGTTTTGTATGAATCTAATTGTTGAAAAGGTTGAGATGATACTTTGTGGTTTTGATCAATTTTTAGAGGAGGCTCTGCCGACTTTTTGGTAGACTCTTATGTTTCTAATGTTAGAGTATGAGTTACTTTCTTAGGTTTACTAGGTTAATGAATGTTTAGTTAGCATTAACATTTGCACCAGTCATGTCCCTAAGGTGGATTGTGAAGTTTGTATCAGGGCTTTGGTTGGTAGGTCCTATAGCTGTAAGAAGCTATGATTATCCACCGTTAACTAGAGTTTCTTCTCCTAGTCCTCGTCTTCCATTTTAGTGTTGTCTTCTTGCTTTTCCATACATGTGTTCTTATCCTTGCTCTTGATTCATGTAGTGATGCAACTCAACCTCAGGTAGCACCCAAAGAGGCCATGGTGGTGCTCGTCATCGGAGAAGGTGTGGAGCAGGTGGTAGGATACCTGAGGTTGAGATTCCTCGTGCTTGAAGGGGAGACCTGACTCTAATTCAGTTAGCTGCTGGGATGCTACAAGTTCAATCGTCCTTACAATAATTGATAGATGTTGTTGGTAAGTAGCATCAGCGACAAGATAATGAAGGTTAAGCAAATTTTGAAGCCGATCAGAAGGTAGTAGAAATTGAGTAGTCAAATGTTAAACTTAGGAATGTTGAGGTTTCATTAGCTGACTTCTGGAAGCTTGGTCTTATCTCGTTTAGTAGCTCAGATCCACAAGAGGATCCTCAAGCTTTGATTGATGAGGTTTCTTGGATTTGTAGAGGTTTTGATTTCTCTCCTACTTGAATGGTAGAGTTGGTTGCATTTCGTTTTCGTGTTGTTGTCAAAGGTGGGTATGAGATCATGCTTCTTGCGAGGTTAGCTGGATGTCCTCCGTTATTATGGACGAATTTGTTCACTTTCTCTTAGCACATTTCTTACAGTAGTGTATTAGAGGCGGTAGGGCACGAGAGCTTGAGACTCTAGTGCAAACAGAGTAGACGTCAGTGGTGGAATATAACATTCAGCTTATGCGATTGTCCAAATATGTTGTGGACCTAGTAGACAAAGGGAATCTATGCGTTAAACGATTCATTGAGAGGATGAAGAGTTACAATTTTAGATAAATTGTGAGACATGGTGGCAATTCTTGAGGCTCGTGCAAGAGGTCACGTTCAGAGACATCTTGTGGGAGCAAATAGAGCCATGGTAGCAAAGTCTCTTAACATGGTGGTCATCAAGGTTATAGTGGTGAAGGTTGTAGAGATTATATTGATCAGGGTCATTAAGCAGGCAAGCAGCCACAAAATTTTGAAGGTAGCCAGGTGGCTCTACCCGGGGAGCATCTTAGCATTCAACGATTCTCATGTTTGTGTGAGCTTGAGGGCAATGGCTAATGCTTGAGGTTATGTTTGATGATATTCTCTCAGCATGTAACCTAGTCAACTACTTTTGGAAAACTATTCTTGGGGGTTCTGGTGTTGGTGAGATCACTTTCCACCCTATTCTTATCAAGAAGGTTCGTTATTGAATAAAGTTAACACGTGGATAAGATAGATTTAATAAAATATTTGCTTTCTCATTAAGTTCATGCTTAGTTTTGCTTATTTTCAGGGAAGAATTCTTTTAGTTTTCAAGAACTTTCTTAGCAAGATTTTAATTATAAGTTGTTTTTGAGCACAAAATAAGCTGATGCAGACACATACTGAAATTGGGGGGAAAATAGAAGAAAAACTGGCATGGTATTATCTCATTTTCACCAGAGCGTTATTTTTGTGGACTGCACGGTTCAAAAAATGTAGCTCTGTATGGTCTGGGAAACATCACACATGAAAAGCTTAATACGATGTTTCAAGTATGCTACTGATACAAGGCTCTAATTATTGATGTTGTGTAGTGTAAATGCTTCAACTGGGACTTCATCTAGAGTATTTGGACAGAATAGCTGTTCTGCAAGGCTTAAGAAAAAGGATTTAGCAATTTGAAAATGTAGATTGTCTCAAACTCTGTAAGTTTCTCTCTGATGCAAATTTGATAGGACCTTGTCTTGTATATTTGTATTCTATATAAGAAAATATAAGCTTTGGGTAGTGAAAATGCTCTAGGAAAATAATACCACAAGCACTGATTTTCTTGGTGCTTGGTTGCGTGTACAATTTTGTATGGTTTCAATGAAAAATGGACCAATTATAGTGGTGGAGAAATGTTGTAGTGAAATAAAAGTTTGTGTATGATTAGTATCTTAAACTAGTGCATTAGATACATGCTGTGATAGTATATTCATTACAAGTGAATAGTGAACTTTAATAATATGTTCTCTATAAATGACTACATGTGTGTGTTTGAATTGTTACGAATTTTGCATTTTTTTCCTCGAATTTTGCCATTGCTTTTTTCTTCTTCTTTTCGCCTCTTCACGATATAATTTGGTTGACATAGCCCTATATGTTTGAATTTGGAAAGCATATTTAGAAAATTATGCAATAAACAACATCTAATACTTAAAGAGGTTTCCCATATAATTCTGGATATTTCTGTACTTAGTTACTCTTATGTTTAGCTATATATTGTACACTCATCTAAATAAAATTCATTAAATGGTGAAATTATATATTATAGCATAACCAATAATAGCAGTTTTTTTTCCTTACAATTCTTCTTAATATTGTTATTGGAAGGTGATATGATGTTTGCTTTTGTCATAGCATTATTTTTGTAGATTTGCCACTTGGAACTGGCTTCTCATATGCCAAAAATGTCACTGCTCGTAGAAGTGACTGGAAATTAGTTAACCATGCCCATCAGATTCTTAGGAAGGTAAAGTCAGTATGTAAATGATATTATGATAACATCACGGTATTTCATGCCATTTTTTTACTCTTTTAACTATGCCATTTTTCCCATCAGTTTTAGTTCATCAATGATGGTGACAAATTGTTAGCAATTGTCGGACTCCGGTGAGAAGGAACCCATAAGTGAGCCAAGATACATCTTCTGATAGTAGTTAATGGAGTTAGTACCTTCCTTAAGAAGCAAATTAAAGTCGGTGGACAATTCCATCGGGGATTCACTCGGTATAGTTAAATATTGAAATTAATGAGTAGTGAGCAGAGTTTTTGTTGAGTTTTACTTTTTTGATATTTACCATTACATGAATAAAAGAAGAAAATATTAATACTGAAACTTCTATATATGTTATCAGTCCTGTACAAATGTACTATGTGCAAAAGATATTTTACTATCTCTAATGAAGTAGTTTTTTTGCTGAAGCATGAAGGTTTAGGATTTGATAGAGAATAAACTTTTTATTATCTATAGTTGATAAATATTATATAGAAACGAAAGGTACGTTAAAAAATGTAAAAAAAAAAACCTTTACCAGCGGTTTTAGCCACAAAAAACCATGGTTAAAATTAGTTTTTTTGGTATTGTTTGTTGCCTTCCGTTATATTAACTATCATTGGCACAAACATTGTCTAACAAAATTAATCCATTACTATAGACTTATGATATTTATACTAATGGATAAATATATAATGACTAATAGTTTAGTTTGGCGTTTGCAAAACTGAATTTAGATTAACGTAATTTTCTAATTTGATTTTGAAAAAATGTGTTTCAAAATAACGTAAATATACGAAGAATGATTTTTGGACACTTGTTATTAGAATGGTTTTCAGCTGTGTACAATTACATAAATACACATTAAAAAGATAATTTAAATTCAAATATATAAAAATAATTTATACTCCATTTTATGCTAACATACATGACAATTTTAATTCAATAATAAAACAACATTTAATTACTGAAATGGTTCATATAAGCAAATGCTTTAAAGCTTTACGTGTGGCTTTGAAAATATTTAAAACTATTCTCACTTAATTATAAATATTTTAATATAAAATTAAAAATTTCAATAGTTAAAAAGATACTTATACAGTAAAGTTTAGAAGCCCTTTCTATTATCTTTGCTGCACCTTCTCTTTCATTGGTTTCTTTTGTTTCCCAATAGCTTAAGCTTATGTGTCTCTCCCTTTCTCTTTGTTTCCTTTTTTGTCACTTAATTAATTTTTCTCACTCAAAAAGAAGAACATGCATTTTCTTCTTTCATGTCCTACTCTTTCTTTTCTCTATGATTGTTACTTGTTCCGTTAGTATTACTATTTCCAAACCTGAAGATTGATCTTCTAGCAAGAATTAGCAAAAGGGAAATTGAACCCGTTATTGTCATAAATCCTCCTATACAAAGAGTTAACATGTTTGATATACTCGCGTTTAAAGACCATGAATGCACATCAATGTTTCTTGCCAAACATCAATAGAGGCTCACGTTATACTATCGATTTACCGACATACTTGTGCATGAAAGATATATAAAAAAAAATATTTATAGTAGTGGATAAATATATAATTTTTCATAGCTAAATATGTTAGTATAAGTAATTGATATATACTCCTTGCACCAAATAGGGAATCCTTTAATTTGAAAAAATAAAAATGGAATTGAGAGAACTTTGAGTGTTTGTCATGTGTTTGGCTTTCATGACGAACGTACATGTGCATGAGCGCACCCTATTTATAAACACCTTGTGTTTATGAATGAAGAATTGCCTCACTCTCTATTTATCATAGAGTCACATCACTAAGAATCATCTTTATAATCTTTAAGTTAAATCAATTTCAAACAAGACCTTAAATAAAAGAATACAACTCTACATATTTTGTAAATTTTCTCACATAAATCCAATCAATGTAAATCATATTAAAATTAAATTTAGTATTATTGAAAGGGGTTTATTATAACTGATAGCATGCATCCATGTAAATTTCTTAAATCTAGAAACTTTTTTATTCCATATATTGTTAGGTAATTAATATTTTATAATATAAGATTTTAAGTAATAGTAGCAATATTATTTGGTTGATAAAAAAAGTAATAGTAGCAATATTATATTATTATTATATGTATTGGGCTTAGCTCAATAAGAATATTTTTAAATATATTATATTATATCGTTATATATAATATGTAAGATGAAAAAAGAAACAAGAATTATCATAAGAATATTCAAGTCCTTTCCCTTCTCTTAACCTGCAGGAGGAAGCTTTGCCTCCAATAGCAAATTCACTATTTCTCAACACAAATTGTGAAGGTAATCCTTGAAAGTTTAGAAAGTGTATAAGAGTATAACAGTTACAATTAATTGATCACATCACCATAATACAATAGGAGCACAGATTTTTAGAGTACACAATAATATTAATATAGGTTAAGTTATCAAGTATGGCTTATGAATGCAATGATTAGTGTGAACACAATGATTTGTGTACCCCACATAAATTGAAATAATGCTTGCTCAATAAAACTGCAATCCTCTTCTCGTCGCTTTGCTTAAAACATTCAAAACAAAATAAAATTAGATGCTAAAACTAGAAGAATTAAATGTTAAACCTACTATATATACGAACAAATTGGAAGACAAAAGAACTTAATTTTCTAAAGATATTCCCTTTCCAAGTTGTGTAATATGGTATAAACCAAGGAGAAATGCAGAGAATATAAAAAGTAAAAAAACAAGGAAATGCTCTTATATTAAACTAGAAAATATGAAATCGGGAAGAATCCCCTTCATTACAATAAGAGACATTAAATAGAAGTAGAATGAAACACACAAATAGGCTAATCCAGCGTTTCGAATTCCTAGTGATTTCGTACCTCTCACACTTCCTAGTGCACTACCTAAATAGGCTGAATCACACCACACAATACACACTGCCAACCACACTCCCACATATTCTATCTCCTCTAACAAACTTACAAGGCTAATATAAAAATAAGAACCTAATTAATCTTCATCATCTCATACAGAATAACTAAGTTTACTACATTGTTTAGGAATGTTTTATATCTATGTAGGAACTATTTGCTTTCGTAAATCTGATTCATTTTCGAAAAAAAAATATATGCATGTGGTATATAATATAACATGAATTAAATACAAGTATCTATTTAAATCACAAAAGATTCATTTCAATGGTCAACAACAAAGATATATAAATGAAAGAATCTGTCCATTTGAACAGGGCTTAACATACATAATTAAAACAAGTGTGTATGATATATAATATAACATACATAAATCTATTAGAGAGACCAAGTTGGAGAATGAATGCTATATGATAAATTTGACCTCTTTTGGTTTTTCATCTTTATCCTGTTGCACAAAGTTCTCTAAAGGAATGGTGGCTACATGACAGAGACATGATTTTTCAACATAAGAATGGAGGAAAAAGCAAAGAAATTCTAAAGGAGACAATAATTTCACCAAGAATACAGTGAGCTCTATGTTTCGAACATTTAATAAAGAATATAGTAAATAGTCAAAAAAATTATTGTTTACAATGGAAGATAATTTTAGATTGAGAACATTTCTTTCAACGATCTGTTGAAGAGTTTTGGGTGACTCTGCAAACATGCGAGCTACAAGAATCCTCTTTTCCTAAGATAAATGCTTGCCAGGTAATAGCATCGTGATGAAGAAGTGAAATTGCATAATGTTGATGAAGAGACAAACTGATAAATTGATTGAAAAAGTTTCAGCTTATCTGATGTTTGTATTATGCTATGGAAAGCTTATATACAGAGAAGGAGTAGTGACGGATAATCGGAAGAGTTACAGGTAACCAGTAAACCATCTAACAGAATTGTAACTAACAGAAAGTAAAGCTATGGTGTGGTGTGGTACATGATACGCATGGAGCAAATATAAGAATGGTCGTGGATCACATATGAAGAAAGGAAAATAACGGTAAAGATGAGCTTAACCAGAATCTTCATCCGCATTACCCCCCCCCCCTCAAGCTTAACCAGAATCTTCATTCGTATTACCCCCCCTCAAGCTAGTGGGTGAGTAAATGTCTAACTCACCAAGCTTGGAGAGAAAATGCTGAAAAACTTGAGGAAGCAAAGGTTTGGTGAAGAAGTCAGCCAGTGGAGCAGAAGTGGAAAGAGGCAGAAGATGCATCAAACCAGCTTGGAGCTTTTCATTCACCAAGTGACAGTCAATCTCCAAGTGCTTAGTGCGCTCATGAAACACAGGATTATGCGCAATATGCAAAGCACTTTCACTGTCACAGGACAACACAGGTTGCTTGGATGCATGGAGACGCAGATCTATCAACAAATATTGAAGCCATTGCAATTCACAAACTATAAAACCAAGCGCCCGATACTCCGCTTCAGTGGATGAGTGAGCAATGGTGATTTGCTTCTTAGAGCGCCAGCTGACAAGAGATTTGCCAAGAAAAAAATAGTAAGCGAAGACCAAACGTCTCGTATCAAGACACCTATCCCAATCAGCATCTGAGTGAGATGCACATAGTTGTCACGAGGAAAGAATAACCCAAGTCTAGGTGCTTGCTTGAGATATCTAAGGATCCTGATGGCAATGGCGTAGTGAATGGTAGTGGGAGATCCCATGTAGTTACTAATCTGATGTGTAGCATAAGTAATGTCAGGGCGTTTGCTCTAAGATAAATCAATCGCCCTACAAGTCTTCGATAAGAAGAAGCATCAGCATAGGGAACATCTGAACCTTGTTGCAATTTAACAGCGGGATCAAGAGGGATGCTAGCTGGTTTACAATCCAGCAAACCTGCATCAAGAAGAAGGTCAAGAGTGTAGAATCAGTTGAAGCTTGATGGAAACCAAGCTGTATGAGAAACTTGGACAATTTCTCATACCATTGCCTACTGGCATGCTTGAGGCCGTAGAGGGATTTAGTAAGTTTGTAAACTTGATTAGGATGAGAAGGTTTCATGCCTTGTGGGAGCTTCATATAGATGGTTTCTTCCAAGTCACCATGCAAAAATGCATTGTTCACGTCCAATTGGTGTAAAAACCAATGGTGTGAAGCTGCTAAGGCCAAGATGGTGCGAATGGTAGTGAGTTTCGCCACTAGTGAGAAGGTTTGGAGGTAGTCAAGACCTTTAATTTGATTGTAGCCCTTGCCACCAAGCGAGCTTTATAACGTTCAATGCTACCATCCACTTTCCTCTTAATTTTGTATACCCATTTATTGCCAATAGGGACTGCATTGGGAGGCAGTTGAACCAAAGTCCAAGTCCCATTTGCCTCCAAAGCAGTGATCTCTACCTCCATAGCCTTCCTCCAACAATCAAGTCTACTAGCTTCCACATAAGAAGAAGCTTCCTTATCTAGGCTAAGTGAAACACTGAAAGCAGCATGTGAAACAGAAAGATTTGAAAGTGAAGTAAAATCAGAAAGAGGATAGAGTTTACCTGATTGGTCATGCTGAAGTGTGGAGGATGCATTGCACATATAGTCTTGTAGATAAGGAGGTTTAGACTTAACTCGGGTAGACCAATGAGGTGGACATGCGTTAGGCTGAGGAATATCAACAGCCAATGAATCCAAAATAGCAGAAGGATCAGCAAGTGTATATGGAAAAGAAGAGGAAGAGGGAGGAGGAACAGATATAATAAATGGCAGGGAAGTAGGTTGAGGATCAGAAACAGATTGAATGGTAGTGAGGGGATCAGAGGAGGCAGCATCAGAAGGTAGAGGAGGTGTCATAGCAGATTGCAAAGGAAGGGAAGATGGAGAGGTCAAAGTGGTATCTGATAGTGTGTTAGTAGGCATGGGAATGTGGAGTTGTTTTGAAGAAGAAATGTCAAGAATACACATTAGAGCAGGGAAGTCAGGAGAATTATGAAAAGGAATAACAAATTCTTCAAACAACACATGCCTAGAGAGACTAAGCTTATGAGTATGCATGCCATACACTAGAAATCCTTTGGTTCCTGATTGATATCCCACAAATACACACCTGTGGCGCCTGAGATCAAATTTTCTACGGTTTTGTGAAAGAGTTAAAGTGTAACAGAGACAACCAAACACTTTTAAATTCAACAGATCTAGTAGATGACCATAAAGCATTTCAAAGGGAGACTTGTTTTGAAGAAGAGGTGTAGGAACACGATATTAAATACATTGCATGAGCAGTGGGAAGTCCCTAGAATCCTTTTGGAAGTCTAGCTTGAAACAGTAAGGCTTTAGCAATATTCAAAATTTGTTGATGCTTTCTTTCCACACGTCCGTTTTGTTGTGGTGTTTCCACACACGAAGTTTGATGGATTATGCCATGATGTTCAAACAAGGAATGCATGACTTTGAATTGAGTATAGATCATGGATAAGAAAGCTTCAACACATTGTTGTGTCTGAGATTTATGTTTCAAGAAAATTATCCAAGTGTGACGGCTATAATCATCTACTATGGTGAGAAAATAGCATTGGTTGTGCAAGGTAGGGACCCTATAAGGTCCCCAAATGTCCATATGCAATAAAGAAAAAGGTGTTGTTGCACAGCTAGTACTATCAGGAAAAGAGAGTTTATTTTGCTTAGCAAAATGACATATATCACATATGTGTTTATGAGTACATTCATGTATAGAGGGATACAAATCACAAATCAATTTCATTCTCGTGTGTGAGATGTATCCTAATTTAAAATGCCACAAGGGTGTGGAAGGAAATACAAAATTTGTGACAGAATTCTCAGGAGACAATGGTGGCTGAGTGACAGAAGACAGCTGTGATGCAGAAGTAGGCTTGGATTTGTGAGTTGGGCCTGTATAACGTACAATCCATCCTTCACTTCAGCAGAACCAATCGTCTTCGAACTTTTCATGTCCTCAGTAACACACTTGTTAGGGAACAAAGTTATAGAACATTGTAATAATGCTGTAAGTTTGGTAGCAGAGATAAGGTTAATAGAAAAATGAGGTATGTATAGAACCTGTGACAGAATCAAGTCCTTAGATAAATAAACACTACCAATGTGAGAGGCAAAAGCTATGCTACCATTAGGTAGCCTCACACTGATAGATTTAATAGGAAGCATGGCATAAGAATGAAAGAATGACAGATGAGAGGCAATGTGATCTATAGCACTAGAATCAACAACCCAAGTGCGGTTAGTCATGCTGCTATGAACAGAAAAAAGGAAGGAGCTACATTTAGGAGGGTCTGAAGCAGCAGGGTTTCTTGCAGACAAGGCCGCCACTGTGGGATGTGTGGAGGAGCTAGAAGCACCTGATTGTTGAAGCAAGGCCAAGAGAGCGTGATACTGCTCTGTTGACAAAGAGAATTGAGACTGTGAATCAGCTTTCTGAGAGACATGTTCATCATCAAATACCACATCAGAATTGTCACCAACAAAATTGTTTGTGTAGCCAGAGGTTTGTCCTTTGGAACCACCAGGATAACCATGTTTCTTATAACAAACACTTTATGTATGTCCAGTTTTGTGACAGAAGGTGCAAAGCTTCAAATTATTCTTGCCTCTGCTGTAAAACTTCCTCCCATCAACTGCATTCATAAAGTTATGAGAGTGTTCCACAGCAGAGGTGGAAATTCGTCGTTCATTTGAAATGACTAAGGAAAATACACGATGTATATCAAGAAGAGGATCCAGCATCAAGATCTGTGTCTTAACCACATCATAATCATCAGTTAGTCCAGCAAGGGATTTCATGACATAATCTTCAGTATGATACCATTTACCATTATGGCTAGCTAAACAATTGCATTTCATCGGGCCAGAGCAATCAGGCAAAGGTCTATAACTGTCAATTTCATCCCAAATTGTTGTTAATTCAGTAAAGTAATCTGTAACAAAGTTATCTCGTTGTTTCAATGAGAGTAAGTCATGCTGTAACTCAAAATCCTCAGTCTATCAGACTAAGAAAAGCGTTGCCAAAGTGAATTCCAAGCAACTGAAGCTAGTTCTACAGAGGCAATGCTCTTAGCTATCGCAGATTCAACAGAATTAAAAATCCAAGATAATACCAAATTGTTGGAATGTTCCCATGACTCAAAGGAGGGATCAAAATCAGAAGGCATAGGAAGACTACCATCAACAAAGTGATATTTGTTCATCAAGATTAAAGCTCGTTTCATACCTCGAAACCAGTTATGGTAATTATGAGACGAGAGAAGCGGAGAGACGATCGGTGTGCAAGGATTCTCTCCACGATGAACATAGTAGACAGTGAGTTGATCTAAAGCAAGATGCTAATGAACCATGGGAATTGGACCAGCGGGAGTAGCGAGATTGGGAGAATTTCTACGCGCCATTGTCAGGGGAATGAAGCTCCTCGAAAAGAACCAGCATCTACTGATACCATAATAGCATCGTGATGAAGAAGTGAAATTGCATAATGTTGATGAAGAGACAAACTAATAAATTGATTGAAAAAGCTTCAGCTTATCTGAAGTTTGTATTATGCTATGGAAAGCTTATATACATAGAAGGAGTAGTGACTGATAATCGGAAGAGTTACACATAACTAGTAAACCATCTAGCAGAATTGTAACTAACAGAACGTAAAGCTATGGTGTGGTATGGTACATGATACACATGGAGCATATATAAGAATGGTCGTGGATCATATATGAAGAAAGGAAAATAACGGTAAAGATGAGCTAAACCAGAATCTTCATCTGTATTACCAGGAATTGGATAAGATTTGCAGTGAAAAATAATTACTACATTCCAAGTGAAAATAATTGTAAATGTTGATCCTATTTTGTTTAATATATTCTTGTGAACATCTCTTATAATAAAAATAATAGCCAAGGTAAAATCTCACATCCAATTGAACTAACAAATTGTGCAAGGGAAATTTTTTTCCTACACACAAATTCATTCCAAAATGCTAACATGCAACTAGCCCTAGAGTTTTATATCTTCAAAAGCATCCCTATCCTTAGATAAATAAGATAATTTCTTACAAATTATCGGTGATAAAAATTTTACAAGAACAACAATAAGCAAAGTAAACAAGAACAATGCATTGCAAGAATGTTTCACTATTCTCAAATTCAATCATTGCAACTTTCATGAAACCTATTCTAAGTTGATGAAACCTAGTCCAACAATCCAACTATTAAGTGAGTAGGTTTGTAAAATGAGAAACTAACGGTCTAATTATTTTGTTTTTACTTTTGTGTTTTTATTTTTTACTTTTATGAGTGAATGTAATGCAAAACTATCACCTTAGCCTAATCTTATTTTTTATATTTGAAATTTTGTATAATAAATTTTTAAAACAATCAAAACAAATGTAATTTGTTTTCAATGTTTTGTAAAATCCCTCCACCGGCTCTCTTACAAACTAAACACAAATGCATTACTTTTTAATTCCTCCTCTCTTACTCTTTAAACTAAACGCACAGAAAATGAAAACATAAAAGTGAAAAAAAAGTAAACAGACCCTAAGGGCGTTATTTGTTTCATTTTTGATTTCCGATTTTCTTTCTTTTTTCTGTTTTTTGAAATTTTTAAAGGAAAAACTCAAAATGCTCAAAACAAGAAAAACCAGTCTTTAGTCATTTCCAATTTTTCCTAAACAAATTATAGGAAATAGAAAACAAATAAGAAAAATGCAAACCAAAGAGACCCTAGGGTGTATCCTCCCTTAATTTAAAGTAGGTTCAAATTACGAGCTTTTAAATTCAATTAAGAGTGAATACATCTTATTTTTTCACTTTGCTCACCTGCTCACGGTAGACGAACTTAATACACAAACTGTTAAATAATTTATATTCCAAAACTTTTCTATAAGCCTAGATGTGCGGGCAACTTCTCAAGCTATCACTTGGTTTAAATTTTCATGATCTTTCACATGCCAAAATACTTACAAAGTCTAAGGTAAACTTGCAAAATGATTTACATGTATGAGAACATACGATGATGCACAATTCACTGTAGGAATATTTGCCATTCTTTTATGAAATTGTGATATTTGAGTATGTGATATTTCTCCTGCAACATAACAAATTTGCAATTGAAAATGGTGGAAAATTTATCAATACCATATAATAAAACATGTAGTCTACATAAATGCATACTAATTTCACATTATATTGAATAGTCAAATCAAAGAGGTGAGATGAGAACAAAGAACTAAACAAATTGCTTTCAATTATAATGAATCGTCAAATCAAACTTAGTTCATAAGTAAGTCTGATTTATCATGCCTCAGAGAATTGAACCCAAAAATCAAGAATTTTCTTCAAATTTAAAGGAAATGGGACATTTTATCGTCTGAGCGTACACCCTGATAAAAAAACATATATATAAAAAAGGAAAAAAATGTTGAACATATGTAGAATGAAAATAAATAAATAGTAGGATTCTAATTTCTAATCTATAAACGGAAAATTAGAGGACAGGTAATTAAATTTTGAAAAGATATAAAATAACTTAAAATTTTCAACCGATTGTTTACTTCGGAAAGTAATCACTACAAGAAAAGAGTTAAATAGCCACCGCGGGTTAGTGACGGACCAATTTCGGTCGCTAAATAGGGACCGTTTGGCGACCGAAACGTAATTTTTTCAAAAAAAAACAGAGAAAACAATATTTAGTGGCAGATTTAGAGACCGAAAGTTTTCGGTCGCTAATTCTAGATCAAATCGGTTGCCATTCGGTCTCTATTTCATTCATGGTTTCCTAAAATTTGGGTAGAGACTGATTATTTGTGGTTGCCATTGTAGTAGTCCAGGTAGCGACCGAATCAAAGACTAAAAATTAGTTTCTCATTTGCAAGGCAAATATTTTTAGCATAGAGCGTTTTAGAGACTGAATTTTCGGTCGCTAAGCTTTCTTTTTCCCTAAACCCTAAAATTAAAACATCCCCAAATACTTCAGAAGCAACCTAGGGTCTACTTTGCGAGAAACATATCGAGAGTCGCTGCCATCACTCTGCTGCTGTGCACATCAATTCGCGGTGGTGCTCTGTCCCGTCACTACCGTCAATCCGCGGCGGTGCTCTGTCCCGTCACTGCCGTAACTCCTCCATGGTGCACTGTGCTCGAGTTTCTACGTTTCCCTTCTGAGTTTCCGCGTTTTCCTCAAGGTATTGTTAACGAAACTCTCGTTCTTCAATGCTTGACTATTCTATTGGTGCTTGGCATTTTAGGATTTCATAACCCTTTTTATTGTAATATCTTTCCTACGTACTATACCATTGGTTAAATTTGGTTTATGCTGAAACTTCAATCTGATAATGTCATGTGACATGTTTCCTTGTAGAACTGCCTTCAGGCTAAAGAAAATAAGGGTTTAAAAGCTACTAAGAATGTTCTAATGGGACTTGCTTTGATCGTAATGGCGTGCGCACTGTTGCTTTGATTTTTACAATATATTAGTATTAGTATGTTGTCTGCTAATTAAAATGAAAGTATTTTGGAATATATAGACCATGGAATATATTTAGTTCATACTGCATTGTGGTGAGTCTTAAAGATTGCAGCAACATATTCCATGAAATGCTGTTCACATTTTCAAAGTGCATAGAATAAAAACTGTCATATACGATTTTAGTCCATCCTCGCTCTAGACAGATGCAGCAGCATGAAACTAAATCAGATTGTAACAAATATATTTTCCTACATGTAGAAACTCTATTGACAGCAAGTTGAAACAGAACAGAAACTAGATAGAGCCAAAGAAAATGAAGATCATCAAAGTTTGCAAGAACCAAAATATGATTCCAATCCTTTTTGTGTGTTAACAGTTAGTTAAACTGTGAATATATAGTATGCATCTGTATCTCTCTACAATGAATAAATGTATTTTCTTCCTTCATCTATATCTCAATAAAATACTAGACAAAAAGGTCCTAATCTCCGAGCAGAGCAATATGTTAATATGTAATACAATAAACTCAATGTAATTTTTAAAGGTATTTATAAAACAAGTTGCTAGCTTTAGTAGCGAGGAATTACAAGATGACATGCATTTATAAAAGGTCCTTAAAGATTGCAGCAACATATTCCAGGAAATGATGTTCAAATTTTCAAAGGAATCCAAGAACAGGTAATGAAATTGATTATTGATAATTGATTGGGAACGAAGCAAGAACAGGGAAAAAAAGATCATAAAATCCAAGAGCAGAAATTTTGCAAAATGTTTGCTCTGACTTAAGTTTGTTTTAGTAGTCTCATACTCTGTGTTGAAAATAACTTTAACAATTTAATAACTTGGGATTTATTTGTGATGTGAAATTTTGATCCTGCTCAGAAAAAAATTATTAGCTCAATTAATGAGTAAATGAAATGAGTTATTAGGCCTGGAATTAAGAAGAAAATGAATAAATGATAACCATTCACAACAAAGATAAGTCTACTGAGTTTGCTTTTTTGTGATAATCCAGGGAATAGTCTTGCTTATAATTTTGATTCTAGAGCATGTTCTCTATGGGTTTGGCATGTCCACATGAGGTCTAGCAAATAATTAATGGACTGATGAAAAGTTATTTATGTAAAAATTAGAAGCAGTTCATGGATTAGATTCTTTATTATTTTCATATTCACATATGTTGGAAACTGACATTTATAGTGTGTTTGCTTTATAGTTCAACAAGCAGGACTAGTTAGGCTAACATATTTGTGTCTTGAGCATGATGCTTAAGTAGTTAGTATGTGTCACAAATAGTATTTATGAATTAGGGGAAAATTAAAACAGAGGAATAGATAATCACCTTTTATTTCATATTATAGTACTGCATGCACATGCCATACATAATATATTGTAACAGTGAATAAAGCTAGATATATATTATATTAACATATATATACTTCCAGATTTAAAAATTCCTAGGGATTGATTACCTGAATATCTTGTGGATCAGCTGATTACCTGAATTCCTAGAGTTTAATTTGTGCTTATGACTTTGATTTGCACTTAATTACTGCTTTGTCTGCTAATTAAAATGAAAGTATTTTGGAATATATAGACCATTGAATATATTTAGTTCATACTGCATTGTGGTGACTCTTAAAGATTGCAGCAACATATTCCATGAAATACTGTTCACATTTTCAAAGGAATCCAAGAACATGTAATGAAATTGATTATTGATAATTGATTGGGAATGAATCAGGAACAGGGGAAAAAAAGATCATAAAATCCAAGAGCAGAAATTTTGCAAAATGTTTGCTCTGACTTAAGTTTGTTTTATTAGTATCATACACTGTGTCAGTTCGTTGGAAAGAACTTTAACAATTTAATAACGTGGGATTTATTTGTAATGTGAAATTTTGATCCTGCTCAGAAAAAAATTGTTAATTCAATTAATGAGTAAATGAAATGAGTTATTAGGCCTGGAATTAAGAAGAAAATGAATAAATGATAACCATTCACAACAAAGATAAGTCTTCTGAGTTTGCTTTTTTGTGACACGTTTATATTCCTTATTATTCATTTTCTATAATGAATGATTTGATTATCATGGAATTTGAACGGTTGAAATCTTATTGTTTGTTTGCAGGTTCTTGGTGCATTTTTTTTTTTTTGTGTATGTTTATATACTAGCATTGGAGAAACTACAGCTGGACATAACAACTTGAGGTAACCACTTACTTTTTAAGCTTAATTCTTTTATTATAATTATTTTAATATTGTAGTTGTTATTAGTTTTTGTGTATTGAGTGAAATCTCTAGGCATGTGCAGTGTGCATTCAGAGTTTACATTCTCTGTCATTGTTTTTGATTAACAACAAATATTTCTTATATTGATTAATTCTGAAGCCTAGCTCTACAATAAATATTCCTCTATCCCTCTAATTCTCTAAATTGAAAAATCAAATCACTGGATTAATACTATATTTCTGAAGTTGTAGTGAGCCATAGTCGTTGTAGTTGCTGCTTGGGTTTTCAATTCTTATCTTTCTTTAGTTAATAATACTAAATTTTTCAAATGAGTTCCTTCCGTATATATATATATTTTTTTTGCTTATCCAGATTTTAATAGATAGTTATAATGGATGTTCCTGAGAATCGGAGGTGGATGGATAATTGGTTAGATAGTAATAGACATGTGACTACAGAATTCATTGTTGGAGTGAATGACTTCATTACCCTTGCTACGAGTCAGGAGAACTATCAAAGAGACGGAAAGTTGAGGTGTCCCTGTAAAAAATGCAAGTGTCAAAAGTTCAAGTATGTGGATGATGTCATGGTAGATTTATATGAAAAGGGGTTTATGCCAAATTATTACTATCGGACCAACCATGGCGAAACTTTGCCTCCATTCCCTCCAACAGTGGTGGAAGATTCATCTTAAGGTGCTAACGAACATAGGGAAGATTTCAATCCATACGAGCAGATGATAATGGACCATGCTGGACCCCAAATTGGTCAGAATCTGTTTGATCAAGGTGTAACGAGGCTTCAAAGTTGCGAGGAAGATCCAAACCCCGAAGCTCAGAGATTCTATGATATGTTGCAGGCAACACAAGCTCCTTTGTGGGATGGATGTGACAATCACTCAGAATTCTCGGCATCATTGGTTGCTTTAAGTCTTAAATCAGATTACAATTTGCCTGAATATTGTTTCAATCGCATGGTTCAATTCATGAGAGAGACGATGCCGCAAGATAATAGAATGCCTCAAAATCTTTATTATGCTAAGAAGGCAGTTAAAAGTTTGGGATTGGGGTGTGTAAAAATTGACTGTTGCCCAAAAGGTTGCATGCTGTACTATAAAGAGGACGTAGATGAGAGCATTACAAGTTGCAAGTTTTGTGGTTCAGATCGGTTTAACATAGTCACCAAAAGAGGCATTGAAAAGAAAACCGCCAAAAAGAAAATGTCTTACTTTCCTCTCGTTCAAAGGCTTCAAACTGCCCAAGTCATAGATTCTGAGACATCACCTGCCATTGTCGCAGACCATGTCATTGGTGCTCGAGGAGTAGGTGTAGCTGCATCTTCTCCATCATCCATTACACCGTCATCCAGGGCACATGCATCGCAGCTAACGCCACAAGTTTCATGTGCACCAGGAAGCAAGGATCCTGCTGATCATAGGATTTGGATTGCTCCATTTGGCAAGTTTGAGTAAGTTTACTATCCATAATGTCTTTGTATTTTCCACACACAAGCACATTCTTGTTTATTATTATTAATGCATTTCTTTATGTGACTATAGTTTTGACCCTCCGAAGGGCCAAGCTGATGAGATTTCGAAAATTATGAGGGCGAAGTTTGAACATCCATGGCCTACTTGGAAGAAAATTCCTGAGTCAGTTCGTAACATGTGGTTTGGAGAATTTAAGGTAAATAAAATAGTTATGGTTTCCAACTTTTTACTTTGATTGTTTTTACTCATTGTATTATTTAATGCATGTGCAACAAATGATATATCACCCCTTTTTAATATAGAAAGTGTATGTGGCGCCCTGAGCATGAACGCGGCATTAAGCGTAGTTTTGAGCACCGAGGTTCTTGCGTTATGAAGAATGCAATGAACAAGATCCGGACTGGAAAAGATAAGGGTCTTTGGATGACTCCGGAAGTCTTGAATGGTTTGAAGGAACACTGGCCAGGTGAAGATTTCAAGAATAAGAGTGAAATTAGCAAGTAGAATAGAGCTGTGGATAGTGGAGCTTCTTTGTATACTGGTGGCTCTATCTCAATTGCAGAGTATAGGCGAAGACTGGTAAGTTAACATATGGAGTTTCACTTTTATCTAATATATGCATGATATTGTAATATGACTTTTTCTTTTATTCTAAGTTATTCTTTGTCTACTGTTATGTTAGTATTGGGTGTCTTGAAATTAGGTGATTATGTATTTAAGTAGCTGATTAGTAGCCTAAAGATTGTTTAAAAAAGTCATTGTTTTGAAACTAGATTAGCTTTATAATATACTGTTATTAGTTTTGGGTATCTTGCAATTATGTGTCTTAAAAGTCCATTGTTACGTTAATTGATTTTCGGTGCAACTTTGTATATCACCATTTGAGTACTAGTATAAAATTTAATTAAAGTACTTAAGACTCTTGCTTTTATTCTGGTGATTTAATCACATAAATAATGTACTTAATCTTTTCAAATTAAAGTAATTATTATATAGTACTCCACTACTATATCACAAGTAATGAAGTTGATGCCGTGCAGACTTTGGAATTGGGTCACAATCCCACAGCTATGCAGCTCACGGAGAAAACAAGGAAGCTAAAGTTGACTGGGGAATTTGGGAATGAAAAGACAAGACAAATTGCTGTAAGTATATATAAGTTTCTTTTTGACATTTCGTAATTAAACATATTTATATGTGTAGGTGATAGTCTTCCTCATTTGTTTTTTAGGAGAAATTTGATGATCGAAAGAAAGAGGCTCATGCACGTGCTATGGAGGAGGGTGCTTCTAGTGAGGGCCATCACTCTCCACCACCTGATGATGACACCATCTTTATGGAGGTTGTTGATGGGAAGAACAAAAAGGGTCATGTGTATGGGTAGGACAACAAGGTGATTACTATATGGGCTCATCTAGTGAGATGTCAACACATCACCCTGTTGAGGTTCAGCAACTAAAGGAAGTCATCACTAACCTTAGAGTGCAGATGGAGAGTAAGGATAAGAACATTTCAGAGCTTCAATCAAATTTGGAGGCTACACAAACTCGCATGCAACAACAAGACAAACGCATTGAGGAGCAGAACGAGAGGATTGATAATATTCAACAATTATTTAAGAGCATGATTAGCCTCCAAGCACCATAGTCTTCACAGCAATTAGCAACACCTCTGCAGCCACCTTCGGGCCATGATACTCCACATCCATGATTTCAGCTTTCTTTGTTTTAGTTTGTTGGACAATATCACGTTATATTCACTTTAGATCATATTCACTTTAGAGGTAGTGTTTTTTTGTTATGTTCCACTTATCACTTTAGGAAGTGGTTGTTTTTTCATTAGGATATGATTATGACTTTGGATACTTCACTTCTTGACCTTTTGAGTGGTGCTCCTTATTAGCAAATTGAATGTAGAATTTCCCGTTGACTACATTTCCGAAATCTCCCAGTAATCATAAAGAAAGATGTATCATCAAAGTGTGAAGAATCAATAATATATAGAGCTTGAAATAAATGGATTCTTAGGCCAAATATTTGTGCATATGCATATATATAGAATATAATTTAAATAGTACAACATAAAGCAAAAGAAAAAAACTATGTTTTCTAACATTAAAAAGTAAAATAATCCTGTTAAGCTTCAGCTCAATATATATAGATGTCACACACCTTGAGAACACATGGAATCATATTGACAGTTGTCAAGAACTCAGTTCGCACTCCGGAATGAAATCTCGGATACAAATTCCAAGCGGTGAAAACTGATTCGAAAGATACTTTACCGCAGAAGCGGTGTTCATCAATGCTAGCTGCCATCCATGACGAAGAAAGTTTAAAAAGATTAAAATGTTTCTGAAAAATTAGTCCATGATCATTATAATTAGAATATCTACAAGATATCTAATAATATTGTGGATGGCTAAAGAATGGAAGTTACTATCAAGCAAAAAACATTTTCTTGGAGCAGAAACAATTAATAGCATATCTTACATTCAAAAGAAGGCATGAAGTTCGCATTGGCTCCAGATGATGATGCATTTGAAATTTCCATTGCACCTAAACAGTCATAATAAGGAAATAACTTAGCAAAAGTTATAGATATTTTCATCATAATTCAATTACATAAACATATACATACCTACACTAAAAAACAAGATAGCAAGCGAGCAAGATCTAGCTTCCTCAGCTAATATTTTGAGTTCAGGGAAGGTAAATTTTGCTTGGACATCAGCAAGATCTCGCAAGATGCAAATCCGAATTATTTGATACTCATCAAAAATCCTTTTTTTGTTTTTGGTAAGTTAGAACAAAAAGTATTGCACAAAAGAAAATGTTATTAGAGACTAGTTAGCATGAGAATTAATAATAGATTCAACTTAAGAGGCAATATTCCTACCTCTAGAAATTCGGCATGAGAAATTCGCCTCGCCAGACAAATATTCAAAGGAAACACATCTAGCCTTTTAATTTCAGTTTTTGACACATAAACCGTCATTTTGACTCTAAATATTAAAAAAAAACATCTCATTGGCATATCAAAATCCAAATTTATGTGTTAAATTACATTAAGATAAAACAGAATGAAAACGATGTCAATAGACACAAGGTGAAGAATATCAAGGCTTACATAAAAATAAGAACCTAATTTATCTTCATCATATAAGACAGAATAACTAAGATTACTACATTGTTTAGGAATATTTAATATCTATGCACCAACTATTTGGTTTCGTAAACCTAATTTATTTTAGAAGAAAAAAAAAGAAAAAACCTGAACAGAACATCAAAACCTAAATGTATAGAAACTCAAACTTGTTAAACCAAGTATGCTCTTCTTCATATTAGAGACGTAAGACACCACTAATTTTATGATAATATAAAATACAAGTATTTATTGTGTTTCTCCATACTATAGTTTCAATTTGAATATGAATTAAATAGAGTATTTATTAAAATCACAAAATGTTCACTTCAACGGTCAACAACTCAAATATATAAGTAAAAGAATATTTCCATTTTAACTGAACATAACATACATATAAAACATGTGCATATGGCCTATAAGATAAGATACATAAATCTGTTAGAGAGACAAAGTTGGAGAATGAAGACTATATGATAAATTTTACCTGTTTTGGTTTTTCATCCTTATCCGGTCACACAAAGTTCTCCGAAGGAATGGTGGCTACATAACATAGACATGATTTATCCGCATAGGAAATTTATTAAGGATGGAATCAAGAAGTAAATAGAAAGGATATAAGATCCTCTAGAGAATGGAGGAAAAAGAAAAGAAATTCTCGAGGTTAAATAGTCACACAAATTGTTGTTTACAATGGAAGATAATTTTAATTTAGATGGAGTACATTTCTTTCAACACTCTGGTGAAGAATTTTAGACGACTCTTCACACATGCAAGCTGTGGCAATCCTTTGTTCCTCAAATAAATGCTCGCTAGCAACTAGATGAGATATGCAGTGGAAAACCGTTACTACACCCCAAGAGAAATAAATTGTAAATGTTGACTTCCACTTTGTTTAATATTTTTTTTGATCCACTCTTACAATTAAAATAAGCTAAAATATATTTTTGGTCCCCGTAAAATAGGAACCTTTTGGTTTTAGTCCCTCAAAAATATTTCTTTTATATTAATCCAATACTTTAAAGAAATAACTTGATTTTAGTCCCTATTGAGTGTCACTTTAGGGATTAAAACCATATAATTTTCTCAAAGTGTTGAACTAATGTCAAAAAAATATATTTCACAGGGACTAAAAACATATTTAACCCATAAAAATAATAGCCAGGGTAAAATCTCACAAGCATTTGAACTATCAAATGCTGCAATAGAAAATTTTTTACTACACACAAATTCATTCAAAATTGCTAGCATGCAATTACTCCGACAATTTTAAATCTTCAAAAGCATCTCTATGCTTAGATTAACAAGATAATTTCTTAGAAATTATGAGTGATAAAATACAATCTCCATGGTTATTAAACACGGATTATTAGCCTACTCTACTCTTAAATGAAACCTTACTGAAACCATCAATAAACAAAGTAAAAAAGGGCAATGCATTGCAAGAATGTTTGACAATTCTCACATAATGAATGCATTGCAACTTTCATGAAACCTATTCTTTAATGAGGATTCTCGAAAACAGACAATAAAATAAAAACAATTTGATATTTTTATATTGCAATTGCTTATAAAATTATCAAATGAAAACAAAAAAACAAAAAAAAAGTAAACAGGCCTTAAGGGTTTGTATTGGTTGTTCAGTTTTCGTTTCTTGTTTTCATTCTTTTTCTGTTTTTTGAAATTTGTAAAGGAAACACTCAAAAAGCTAGAAACAAGAAAAGCCAATTTTTAGTGATTTCTAATATTTCCAATACAAATTCTAGGAAATCGGAAACAGGAAATAAAATGGCAAACCGAACAAACCCTAGGGGTGTATCCACCCTTGATTTAAAGTAGGTTAAAATTATGAGCTTTTAAATTCAATCAAGAGTGAATGCACCTTACTTTCTCACTTTACACACCAGTTCACTTCAAAGATACTTAATACTCAACTGTTAAAGAATTTCTATTCGAAAACTATTCTATAAGCCTAGATGTTTGGGCACCCTCAAAAGCTATCACTTGGTTTAAATTTTCATGATCTTTCACAAGCCTATATACAAACAAAGTCTAAGGCAACGTAGCAAAATGATTTACATGTATGAGAACATACGATGATGCACAATTCACAATGGGAATGTCTGCCATTCTTGTCTGAAATTCTGATCCTTAAGTATGTGATATTTCTCTAGCAACAAACCTACAATTGAAAATGGTGAAAAATTCATCAATACCATGTAATGGAAGAAAAAAATCGATCATATTGGAAAACCACTAAGCCTTGTAAAAATGAAAGGTAGTAACTTCTGGTGATTGGACTTAGATTCTAACCCTAACTCCGGTCTCATTTCCGGTACCCCTTAAAAATCACCAGAAAAGAAAATATCACTTTTTAATTGTGTTATTTTTTAATTAGAGGGCCAGGATGTTGGTACATAAAATTTCGATCCCTAGTGATGATAGCATAAATAAAGGTGATAAAATAATTCATATAGATGAATAAAGCATGTCCCCAAAGCCTAATTCAGCTAATGCTGGAAGGAACAATTGAGTTTAGGATTCAGGATTCGATCTACACCTTTTCTTACCTACCCTCAAAAAAGAAAAAAACAAATTGACTAATAAAAAAAAGACAAACCAGCATAAGAATCAACCAGAAATCAAGAATGAGAAAACAAAAGCAGGATCAAAACAAATAAAAAGTTCAAATGACTGATGAAACAGAGAATGCCGATCAAAATTTTTCAAGGAAAAGTAGTGAGAATGAAAGAAAAAATATATCTTGGCGGCATAATGCCTAAATGGGTAAGCTGTGAAAAACCTCAAAGGTCCTAACTGTATGTGGAGTGATCAAAAGGGATGAAAGAGTAACAGAATATAATTAGGTGTCAAATGTGACAGAGAGAGGTGAGAACAAAGAACCAAATAAATTGCTTTTAATTGAATCCATAAACCAAACTTAATTCATAATTATAAGTATGTCTGATCTATCATACCCCAGAGAATTGAACCCAAACCCAGAAGTAAAGAATTTTCTTCAAAATTAAAGGAAATCAAACATTTGGTCTTCTGAGCCTACACACGAATAAAAAAAACATTTATAAAAAAATTACACTCTATCTTTTTTTCTCTTACATCACAATAATATTTTTTTAGTCTTTTATCTTTTTTAAATATTTTCTTATCATATCATTTATCACCTATTTTTTTGCTTTTCAGTTTTTTTCTATATCTCTTTTTGCACATTTAAACATTACCTTTAAGAAAATCAAAACTCACAAGATAAAAAAAAAGAAAAAAATCATAAAAATCTATAGAAATGGAAATAAATAAATAGTAGGATTATCATTTCTAATCAGGAAACAGAAAATAAGAGGACAATAAAAAATTCTGAAAAGATGTAAAATAACTTGAAATTTTCAACCGATGGTTGACGACGCTAATGGAAAGTAATAATGTCAAATTCATGAAAATAAGTTTTGCAGGTGATAGAGATTGTTATAAAAATAATGACAAATAATAAATTAAACTTAAAAAAGTACAGTCCATCTATTTTTTGTTATATTTGAAATTTTGTATAATAAATTTTTAAAACAATCAAAACAAATATAATTTGTTTTCAATGTTTTGTAAAATTTCTCCACTGGCTCCCTTACAAACTAAACACAAATGCATTACTTTTTAATTCTTCCCTCCTACTCTTTAAACTAAACGCACAAAAAATGAAAACATAAAAGTGAAAAAAAAGTAAACAGACCCTAAGGGCGTTATTTGTTTCATTTTCAATTTCCGATTTTCTTTCTTTTTTCTTTTTTTTTGAAATTTGTAAAGGAAAAACTCAAATTGCTCAAAACAAGAAAAACCAGTCTTTAGTCATTTCCAATTTTTCCTAAACAAATTATAGGAAATAGAAAACAAATAAGAAAAATGCAAACCAAAGAGACCCTAGGGTGTATCCTCCCTTGATTTAAAGTAGGTTCAAATTAAGAGCTTTTAAATTCAATTAAGAGTGAATACATCTTATTTTTTCACTTTGCTCACCTGCTCACGGTAGACGAACTTAATACACAAACTGTTAAAGAATTTATATTCCAAAACTTTTCTATAAGCCTAGATGTGCGGGCAACTTCTCAAGCTATCACTTGGTTTAAATTTTCATGATCTTTCACATGCCAAAATACTTACAAAGTCTAAGGTAACCTTGCAAAATGATTTACATGTATGAGAACATACGATGATGCACAATTCGTTGTAGGAATTTTGCCATTCTTTTATGAAATTCTGATCTTTGAGTATGTGATATTTCTCCTGCAACGTAACAAATTTGCAATTGAAAATGGTGTAAAATTTATCAATACCATATAAAAAAACATGTAGTCTTCATAAATGCATACTAATTCCACATTATATTGAATAGTCAAATCAAAGAGGTGAGATGAGAAGAAAGAACTAAACAAATTGCTTTCAATTATAATGAATCTGAAAATCAAACTTAGTTCATAAGTAAGTCTCATTTATCATGCCTCAGAGAATTGAACCCGAAAATCAAGAATTTTCTTCAAATTTAAAGGAAATGGGACATTTTATCTTCTAAGCGTATACACTGATAAAAAAAACATATATATAAAAAAACAATAATTATACTCTATTATTTTCTCTTACATCACAATTTTATTGTTTTTAATCTTTTAGTTTTTTTATCTTTTGTTATCATATTATCTATAACATATTTTTTTCCTCTTCACTTTCTTTCTATCTATCTCTCTTTTTGCCGTTTTAAATATTGTCTTTAAGAAAATCACAACACACAAAATAAAAAAGGAAAAAAATCTTGAACATATGTAGAATGAAAATAAATAAATAGTAGGATTCTAATTTCTAATCTATAAACGGAAAATTAGAGGACAGGTAATTAAATTTTGAAAAGATATAATAACTTAAAATTTTCAACCGATTGTTTACTACGGAAAGTTAATAATGTCAAATTTATGAAAATACATTTTGCCAATGATAGAGATTTTTATAAAAATATTGAAAATTAATAAATTAAACTTCAAAAAATTACACTCCTTGTATTTTTAATTTGTAGAAATAAAAAAGTATTTCAAAGTGTTTTCTTATTGATCAACAAAATACTGATATTGTCACACTACATGTTAGTGAGAAAATCTAAATTCTAGCCTTGAAGACCACGTACAGTAATTAAGAGGACAAATATGATTTTTGCCAACAATTAGTTTACAACCCTAATGATAAGGTAAGAAGATACAAATAAAAAAGTGTTTCAAATTATTTTTGCCATGGAATTAAATGTGTAAAAAAATTTATTTGTAACACCTACATTTTTAGGGTAGTTTTTTTTTTTAACAAAACAGAACACAGTGGAATTTAATAATATATATATATATATATATATATATATAAGTGTTTCAACTACAGTCGAGAGAATCTACATATGTCCAGTTAAGGCAGTCATACAAAGAATTTAATGACTACCTACGTATAAGGAAAGGGCTACAAAACTGCTCACACGCTGACACCCTCCGAGTCCAAGCCACCTGCAATACTGTAACCATTAGTTATGTGCTCGACATATAACTGAGTAACCCGTCGGCAGTAAAAACAATTTATACAGTCAGTCTAACTGGAAAACCGTCCCGAATTCAATCCTAGCAAATATACACACAACAAGTACAGTTTCAATCACATAGATATGTATGCATGATCATTTTCCACTATTATTTCTTTCCTCTTTTAACGGGAAACCCTGTGCACTGCGAATCCACCAAAACACGTGGCAGTAACGCGTATTGAGCTCATCATCATCACGGTCCTGGCGAGCGTCCCCCCAAGATCCTCCTACCGGACTACTAACTCTCTCTCGAGCTAGCCTATGGAACCATCTACCTCGTGAAGATAGTACCCTTTGTACTTAGACTACCTACCTCGTGAAGATAGCCTAGTACTTTAGGTTATTTTCCCCCTTTCGGAATAACCCTACATTCTCATCTTTTCCATTTTCTGCTCTGTCCTTTTACCCTGTCTACTTCCGGTGGAACTTAACTTTCTTGCTCAATATCTATTGAGTGGGAAGAGCCTCTTTTAACATTTCCATTTTCAGTTCTAATGCATCACACAGTCATATTAAGAACATAGTACAAACAAGGGTTTCCAATATCCTCTTATCCGATTACAAACATTCCACATTCGGATCCTATGTGACACACGTGTTATATTCATATATCTATTTGAACATGGCATTCCATATTCAAATACATATTTGAATATACTACTACTGGGACTCGATCCTTTTCAAACCACTTTGAAACCGTCTAAATGTCGAATTCCCAGTTAATGTCACATTTAATTGTGGAATACCTTGCTTATACCTATAACATGTTTCACAATAACACATGCATCATTTATCAGCATAAGGCATATCAAGTTGATACAAATATCAATCATATCATGCATATTTCACACATAGTATTCACAATTCAATCATACATGAAACTTTAATCACAACATATTAGTTTGATTCCCCTAATAGCATGTTCCTAGCATTCCCTAGTAACATATTCCTAAATTCCTAGTATTTAAGGATTTGGGGTTTTCAGGGTTACTTGGAACTCCCTGAATCCTTTATCCTTTAGCTTCCAGATCCAATCTCCTACTCTGGTTCCTTTGCCGTAGTTGCCTCTCAATCTGAATCAACCGTTTGGAACCTTAGTTTTAAGAGATGGAAGCCTTAGGGTGAACGAGTTGTGACTTAGTTGGTTTTGGAATAGTGGTTTTAGGTGTGTGAGAAGCGAGGAAATCTGAAGAACAACCCCTTTGGAGTCAAGGCACCCTTATTTATAAATTTTGGGGTCTATATTCGAATATATGGCTCCTGTATTCAGTTCCTCACTTGCATTTTCGAATACTATCTTGCATTTTCTAATATTTTTCGAATATGACGTGGCATATTCGAATATTGACGTGCATATTCGGATACTATTCAAATATGACGTGGCATATTCGAATATATATTCGAATATGAAAGTTCATATTCAAATATTTATTTTATCTTTGTTTCTGTTTGTAAATTGTAATCAATCGCTTACGTCCTAAGTCTCTTTTATGGATTTTTGGGATGTTACAATTCTACCCCCTTAAAATAATTTTGCCGTCAAAATTAGCAATTATCTCAACTATGTAAATAACTTTGGATATGTGCTTCTCATATCTTGTTCCTTCTCCCAAGTGATTTCTGAGGAATCAATGTTCTCCCAAAGGACCTTCACTAATGGAATCACTTTGTTTCTTAGTGTTTTCTCTCCTCGATCTAGAATCCTCATAAGCTTTAACTGATATGAGATGTTGGGTTTCAACGGAATGTCATCGGCTTCCAAAATGTGTGAGAGATTAGACATGTACTTCCGGAGTTGGGATACAAGAAAAACGTCATGACGGTTCGAAAGATGAGGTGGCAAAGCAAGTTGATAAGCAACGGACCCTACTCTTCGGAGAATCTGATAAGAACCAATGAATCGAGGTTGCAACTTCTTTGTTTTCATCGCTCTGCCAACAACAATGTAGGGTGTAATCTTCAAAAACACATGATCTCCTTCTTCAAATTCTAGAGGCTTTCTCCGCTGATCTGCATAACTCTTCTGGCGGTCTTGGGTTTTCTTTAACTTTTCCTTGATACACCCAATCTTGTCTGTTGTTTCTTGCACCAAATCTTGCCCCAATAGCAACTTTTCTCCTATTTCAAACCAACATACTGGCGACAGGCATTTTCTCCCGTAGAGTGCTTCATAGGGCGCCATGCCTATACTTGAATGGAAACTGTTGTTATAGGCAAACTCAACTAACGAGAAATACTATCCCCAGTCACCGCCTTCTTCTAGTACACAAGCCCGCAACATATCTTCTAATGTCTGTATCGTTCTTTTAGAATGTCCGTCGGTTTGGGGAAGATGAGTGGTACTCAGATGTAACCGAGTCCCAAAAGCTTCTGCAATGCTCCCCAGAAGCGAGAGGTAAACTTAGGGTCTCTGTCTGAGATAATACTGGTTGGTGCCCCATGTAGTCGGACTATCTCTGCGATATACAACTTGGCATACTTCTCCACGGAATAAGTCGTCTTGACGGGAAAGAATTGAGCAGTCTTAGTCAATCTGTCAATGATAACCCAGATTGAGTCGTATCCTGCTGGCGTTCTCGGTAATCCCACCACAAAGTCCATGGCTATTGATTCCCATTTCCACTCTGGAATGTCCAATGGCTGAAGCGGTCTAGAGGGTCTTTGATGTTCAACTTTGATCTTTTGATAAGTGAGACACTTGGAAACAAATTCTCCAATGTCTTTCTTCATTCCAGGCCACCAGAATAGCTTCTTCATGACTTGGTACATTTTTGTAGCTCCAGGATATACCGAGTACTGGCTACTGTGACTCTCTTCAAGCACTATCTTCTTGACCTCTGCATTATTCGGAATACACACTCTGTCTCTGAATAAGATCATCCCATCACCAGTTAAAGTGAAATCATCTTGCCCCTTGAACTTCTGTAATTCATAGTCTTGCCTTTGTGCTTCTCGGATTCGGTCTCTAAGTGTATTCTTCAAGTCAACCTTATATACAGAGATGCTATTATTGCAGCATGACACATCCAAGTGCAGATCTCTAAATTTCTCCAAGAACTCCATTTGATGAATCATCATAGTCGACACGTGCAAGGATTTTCTGCTTAAGGCATCGGCCACTACATTAGCCTTTCGTAGATGATACTTCAACTCAAAATCATAATCTTTCAGGAATTCCATCCATCGCCTCTGCCTCATGTTCAGCTCCTTCTAATTGAACAAGTACTTCAAACTTTTGTGGTCACTGAACACTTCAAATGTGACTCCGTACAAGTAGTGCCTCCAAACTTTCAACGCAAAAACTACTGCAGCTAACTCCAAGTAATGCATTGGGTAATTCGCTCATGCGGTTTCAATTGTCGGGAAGTGTAAGCAACTACTTGTCCTTCTTGCATAAGTACACACCCCAAGCCTTGTTTAGACGCATCGCAGTACACTTGAAAATTCTCGGTTGGATTCGGAATTACCAACACTGGCGCTGTTGTCAGCTTTTCCTTCAATAACTGAAAGTTTTCTTCGCACTTGACATCCCACACAAACGGAACACCCTTTCTTGTTAACTTAGTCAAGGGAATGGAAATCTGAGAGAATCCCTTGATGAATCGCCGGTAGTATCCTGCTAGTCCCATAAAACTTCGAATTTCTGTGGCATTAGTTGGTCTTTCCCACTTCATAACGGATTCAATTTTACTTGGATCCACACCCACACCATCTTTGTTAATTACATGGCCCAGAAATTGAACTTCTTTTAGCCAAAAATCACACTTGTCTAACTTAGCATACAGTTGCTTCTCTCTGAGTAGTCCTAACACCAATTTTAAGTGCTCTCCATGCTCTTCTACAGTCTTAGAGTAGATGAGAATATCGTCAATGAAAACTACAACAAACTTGTCCAAGTAGGGTCGAAAAATCTGGTTCATGTAGTCCATGAAGATGGCAGGAGCATTTGTCAATCCGAATGGCATCACCAAGTACTCATAATGACCGTACCGCGTCCGGAAAGCAATCTTAGGAATATCCTCAAGTGTAATTTTGATCTGATGATATCCTGACCGAAGATCAATCTTTGAAAACACCTTGGCTCCCACTAGCTGATCAAGTAAATCATCAATCCGCGGCAAAGGATACTTATTCTTCACTGTCAACTTGTTCAGCTCTCTGTAATCTACACACAGCCGCAATTTCCCATCTTTCTTTTTGACAAGCAATACTGGAGCTCCCCACAGCGAAGCGCTTGGTCTAATGAACTGCTTTTGCATAAGTTCTTCAAGCTTTCGCTTTACTTCTACCAACTCCAACGGTGCCATTCGGTAAGGTGCCTTAGAGACAGGTCCAGCTCCCGGAATTAGCTCAATCGAGAATTCTACTTCCCATTCGGGTGGCAAGGATTCTATATCTTCGGGGAATACATCTTGAAAGTCTCAACTATAGGGAGAGAATCAACACGCACCGAATTCTAAACATCGCTCATACAAACAATCAAATACTTTGGGCCAATATCATACTTAGGCATATTAGGCAGATTAGGAAAATCAGAAGTAGGATGATGCGTACAGTAAATCTCCAAGCCTCTGTCTGGAATATGTACGGTCTTGGTGGCACAATCAATTCTGACCTTGTGAGCTTTGAGCCAGTCCATGCCTAAAATCACATCTAGCCCCTTCATCGGTAAGCTGTACAGGTCTATGCAGAAAGTCTTGCCTTGGAAATCTAGGAATACTAGGGAACACATGGTCGTCGTACAGATGTTCTCTTCAGAGGGAGATACTAACACTTTGTAAGGTAGCTTAGACATAGGAAAATAAATTCGCTTTGCACAATCTAATGAGTGGCACCTGAGTCAAACAAGACGTGAACAGGATGTGATTTGATTAATCCCATACCTTGGATAAGATCTTTGGAATGGTCAACCTCCTCTATATTTAGTGTGTAAACGCGGCCTCTCACAGGATTCTTCCTCTTCTCCTTGTCCTCAACTGGCTTCTGATCTTTGTCTGGACATTACCAACTTATGTGTCCCGGCTTCTGGCATATAAAGCAAGTCCTCTTGTTCTTGTAACATTCTCCTCTATGGAACTTCCCGCAAATCTCACACTTCGGAATGGTACTCTCGCCTTTGTTCACTTCCTTGTCCTTTATCCCCTTAGAACTTCCTTCCTCCCTCTTGCGTTTCCACAACAACTGTCTGCTAGCCGACACTGCGGCCAAGGATTGCTCAGCAAGCTAACATGCCTGAATCAAAGTCTGGTACTCCCGAATTTGTTGAGTGATCACCATGTTTCTAACCTCGGGTCAAAGTCCTTGCTCGAATCTCTTAGACTTCCATGCATCATTAGGTTGGTTCTGAAGATTGTTCGAGAATCGGGCTAAACTCTCAAATCTGGCAATATATTCAACCACCACCATGTCTCCCTGTTGCAGTGTCAAAAATTCTATCTCCTTCTGATCCTTCACATTAGAGGGAAAATATTTGATTTGAAAAAGAGTCTTAAATCCCTCCTATGTCACATTGTCTCATGTTGCCTCCATATGATCACGATACCGTTTCCACCACTGTGCCGTTTCTCCTCTCAGTCTATAAGTAGCCAACTCCATCTTGTCGTGATCGTAAGATCTAGTTACTCTAAATATCTCCTCCAACTGATCTAGCCACTCTTCTGCTATCATGGGGTCTCTTCCACCAGAGAAAATGGGTGGGTCATGTCTATTGAAACTCTGATATCGGTCTACCTGTCCTTGCACCTCCATCATTTGGGTCATGGCCTGTGCCATCTGCTGTATCAACGGAGAGTCACCCGGAGTTGGTGTCGCATCGGTGTTAGTACTAGGTCTACCGGATGGTCTGCCTGCCATGTCTTCGTGCATACAATGCACCACACTGAGTTGATCAGGCTAAATATAATTAATCGCATACGGTCAACATATCAGGTTAAGACAGGACTTATTTCTCTGGACTTTTATCTAAGTTACGCATTAGGATAACACAGTCCGGATAGGACCAAACTGCTCTGATACCAAATTCTAACACCTAGATTTTTAGGGTAGTTTTTCTTTTAACAAAACAGAACACAGCGGAATTTAATTATATATATATAGATCATGTGTATAAAATTTGACATCAATCCGAGATCGTTTACTACTACATCAATGTACTAAAAAATTAACGTAAAATATAGTTTTAAAAATCATGAAAATAAAAAGTGTGTTGATGGAGTATTAAAAGATCTTTGATTGGTGTGAATTTTTGTACACATGATCTATACAAGAAGTAGTTTCAATCCAACGGTAGGTTTCATGAAATTTTTTTCCGATATATCGTTATTGATTGGTGTAAGAATTGGTGTCAAACCAATTGGTGTCATTTGATCCTAACCCTATATATATATATCAAAATACAAGTGTTTGAACTACAGTGTAGAGAATCTACATATGTCAAGCTAAGGTAGTCATACAAAGACTCTAATGACTACCTAAGTATAAGGAAAGGGCTGCAAAACTGCTCACGCGCTGACACTCGCCGAGTCCGAGCCACCTGCAATATTGTAACCGTCAGTTATATGCTCGACATATAACTGAGTAACCCATCGACAGTAAAAATAGTTGATACAGTATTACAGCCAGTCTAACTGGAAAACCGTCCCAAATCCAATCCTAGCAAACATACACACAACAAGTACAGTTTCAATCACATAGATATGTATGCATGACCATTTTCCACTGTCATTTCTTTCCTCTTTTAACAAGAAACCCTGTACATCGGGAATCCACCAAAACACGTGGCAGTAAGGCGTATTGAGCTCATCATCATCACGGTCCTGGCGAGCGTCCCCCACGATCCTCCCGCTGCGCTACTAACTCTCTCTCGAGCTAGCCCATGGAACCATCTACCTCATGAAGATAGTACCCTTTGTACTTAGACTACCTACCTCGTGAAGATAGCCCAGTACTTCAGGTTATTTTCCCCCTTTCGGGATAACCCTACATTCTCATCTTTTCCATTTTCTGCTCTGTCCTGTTACTCGGTCTACTCCGGTGGAACTTAACTCTCTTGCTCAATATCTATTGAGTGGGAAGAGTCTCTTTTAACATTTCCATTTTCAGTTCTAATGCATCACACAGTCATATTAAGAACATAGTACAAACAAGGGTTTCCAATATCCTCTTATCCGATTACAAACACTCCACATTCGGATCCTATGTGACAGACGTGTTATATTCATATATCTATTTGAACATGGCATTCCATATTCAAATACATATTTGAATATACTACTACTGGGACTCGATCCTTTTCAAACTACTTTGAAACCGTCTAAATGTCGAATTCCCAGTTAATGTCACATTTAATTCTGGATTACCTTGTTTATACCTATAACATGTTTCACAATAAGACATGCATCATTTATCAGCATAAGGCATATCAAGTTCATACAAATATCAGTCATATCATGAATATTTCACACATAGTATTCACAATTCAATCCTACATCAAAATTTAATCACAAATAGGTGCAAATTGGATCTTATGGTCACACCACTGAGTAATTGGTCTTGCCCCTTGATTGTACCCATTTCTCCTTCCAGGGTAATCCATTAAGACAAGCAATTTAGTATTTTCCTCTCTAACCTCTCATATTGTTTTGTAGCATCTTCATCATAGAAAGTGCTGCAAGTGAGGACAAAGAGAAACATGCTTTTCTTCTCTTTTCTTCCTTCTAAGGAAACAAAACAAAGAGTCCCTGGTCGAAGGATAAATTAATTTTTTATATTGATCGTACTGATCCAATATGTAATTGTCATCAGTGGGTATTTTTTCTTGGAGATGTCGACCATATTGATTTCAAAGGTGACAGGTTCCACGTAGTTAGCCTCTTGGGGCAGTGGATCAGAATCAATCTTCATAGTAGGTATTTTCTCGTCAAACTTCAATTTGCCTGCTTTAATGGATTGTTGGATCAGATCCTTGAAACGAATACAATTGTTACTAGTATGACCTATTTTATTGTGAAATTTACAATATTTTTGGCCTTTCAGTTTATCAAGGGTCAAAAACTTGTGATCCTCTAGAAGAGTGATTTATTTATCTTTTAACAAAACCTCAAAAATCATGTCAACTTTAGTAATGTAAAAACCATAAACCTTTTGACTCTAAGTAGCACTCTTATTATTGTCTTTACAAACAATAGAACTCAGAGCCTTACACACATAATGTGGGCCAGGTTTCAATTCAGCCACATAAGTTTCATTCCCTTCTTCATCAGAAAAGGTTTCTGATTCAAAAGAATCATTCATAGTTAGTTCTGCAACTTTCTCTTTTCTGACAATCTTCTTACATGATATTTTCTCAAAGTACATTTTTTATTCCTGTCTGACCCTGTCAGCCAATTGTGCCATGTCAAGGATGTGATAACTCAAAACTTTATTTTTGACTTGATAATCAAGCCCTTTGAGTGTATAGACTTCAGTTGTTTGAATCTAGATAAATATTCATCAATGGACTCATGAGGCCTTCTCTTTATATCGGCTAAAACAATGACACCAATTATGACTTCCCCTCTACATAATTGCTCATGGATTTGTATTTCCTATTGTACCCATCATTTGATACTATTAGGGTCAGAGTTATGAACCACGAAAAGGCTTCCCTTGTTATAGAACTTAGCAAATATTTCATTTTTAATATCACAGAACTAGGAAGATCTCCATATTTAAGTGTAAACCTAGCTACATGTTCAACTGTGGACTCTCCTATCTCTCCTGTGAATTTAGTAAATTTAGGTATTTTATAACCTCTAGGTAAATCCATTACTTGGACTTTTTAGGGAAAGGAGATGAAAAGAGCTTCCTATCAGTAACTCCTAAAATAAAACCTTGTCAGTTAAGAGTCTGTCCGACCATTCTCTCTATATTTTGATTTCTGACTTGATTTTTGGTCATTTTGATAAGGATCCTAACTATTCAAAACTTGATTATTTACATCCATAGGTTGTACTATGGGTTGAATAGGGCCCTGAGAAAGGTGAGACCCTTGGTTCTAAGTATGAAGCGTGCTCAAATTTTGAGGAAATTCCTGAACCCTTTGATTAAGTGCATCTTGAAGATTCTGATTAAGATATTGATTTAAATTTAGATGCCCCCCATTCATATTCTGACCAGCTATATTGACATAGGGGTCATTAGGAGAGTTTAAAGTTTTAACACTTTGTCCTATTTGGTTCTAACCAACACTAGGTTGAATAGACAAAGCATGATTTACTAGAGCACTGATCTATATCTAATTCTGAGTCACTAATCCTGACCGAGGCATGTTATATTTCTGTATGGGGACCATTGTGACCCCAAAAGCATCAGTTATACGACTCATTTAATTAGTCAGGCACTCATAAGCATTCCATGTCTCTCTGATCAAGGGAGTAAATACATTTGTCATATGTTGTGACATCTGCCTATTAGAATTAGCAATATGATGTCTGATGGTCACAACTGTGTTTTGAGGCAGATTATTTGACATATGCAAAAATTTGAACTCAAATCCAATGGATTATGAGTATGAATGATATTATTTTCCATGTTGTCAGGTGAAATATAGGCATCATTATCAGTATTTATCCCTCCTGCCAACCCTACAGCCACGGTAAGAGGACCTAATGGGTTGGTAGTTGTAGTATTTGTATAAATAGGAGGAATATTAAGGTTTTGAGTACTGTTCCACCCAAATGGCATCCCATAATATGGTGTTCTTTCAACATTTGGCACATTCTAATAAGTAAGATCATAGTGTAAGTATTTATTTGACTAATCACAGTTTCAATTTCTGTGTCAGCATTCCCATTAATGGGTAGATTTATGACCATATCCCCTGAAGGATTGGCTTGATTGTTTCCCTAGTTAGGGCTAACCACATTTGTGGTATCATTTGCAACACTTGTTACCACAAAATTCATAATTGCAAACAAATTACGAGTGCTAATTATCCTACCACTACCTAAGCTCATAGAATTGTTATTCTAATCAAAAGAAGTAAGTCTAACTTAAAACAACACAATTCAATAATACAAACAGAGTTTTATGAACAAATTGTTTAGTAAAGAAATTAGTTTCTGATTAATGTAGAAATAAATCTATTGATTTTGAAAACAAGTCATCAAAGAACATTTGTTGATTTTCAAAATATTATAAGCAGTTATAAATTAACCATGCACATTAATATTGAATAGGATTCCAAACAAAAAAAAATTACAATAACAGTAGCAGCAATAATTACATGAGTGATGCAGTAGTTACAAGAAAGAACTTGTGCAGCATTTTCATTCAACATGAAATAAAGAAAAATGACTTAACAACTTGAAAAATCTACACTAGTAACAAGTGTTTGGACACTACTTTAATAAAAGAATGTCCCACTAGGCGTGCCATTTTGTTTAGCATGTATTTTACCAAACAAATAATTCCTAGATCTCAATTCGGGGAAGGGAATTTTCTTTCTCTAAAAGGTTCCATTTTGAGTAATTTAGTCTTAAACAAACTTGTTTTTGGTTAAAAAGAGAATACAATATTTCTGACCATGTTAATTAAGAAATAGCAAAAAATGAGCGTATTAATTCAAAATTCATTCTGAATAGTACATATATGATTACACAATGTAAAGGAGTAAGAAAGATTATTCACTCATATTCCATTATAAAACATTACAATATACATGAAGATTTAGACAAGGATTCAAAACACTTAAAGGGTTATTAATCCGTACTTACAAATAACATGTGGTGCTTCCGTTGTTAACAATGCTTTTGTCGAGGATGTGTAAAGCATTGTAGGAAGGGTTGTAATGTGTTAGAAGAATCTGGATAGATTGTCTTAGTTTATGTTTAGGCAAATACTTGGTATACACTATTTTGAATTATAATGGAATACTTAAATGAAACAATCTCTCTTTTGAATCACAAAGACAAAATAACATGTTATGTATCTACTGTAATATATTGCTTTCGCCCCTTTTCTTTGTACATGGTGGATCCTATTTATACTGCTTTGACTTGACAGAGCAACTACATAAACAACAAAAAATAAAATAAACTAATAAAAGTCTTCGAAGAAAATTTTGCTAGGTGTCCTAAGCGGTTACTTTTTCTTGTTTTTTTGTTTACTAATTCATTAGAAGTGTCACATGTGAAGATCTTATCCATTGCCACGAATAACGGCCAAATTTCTCGTGTGGAATAGTAACTTCCTTCTTCTGTGTTGAACATGTGTTTTATCTTGGATTTTCCTAATACTGATTCTTTGTGTATGGTCAAATACTTAGCCAAATTCCCACTTCACACTTTGAATATTCTGATATGTAGTTAGAAGCTTTTTTTCACCATAATTCTGATGTTCTGATCAGAATGTTTAAATAAAACTAGATCAATTTATAAGTGATCATAAAGCTTTCTGAATACTCATTGATTTCATCAGAATCAATTAACTTAGAATATTGATAACCATTGGTGTCAATGAATTCTTCTGACTATGTTTAGAATGACTTTGAGCATTGTAGTTATTTAACCACAAGCTTTATTAAACCATGAAATCCTCTAATCAAATCAGAAAGTTCTTTTGATCAAATTAATACCTCCAAATCATAACTCAGTAGCAAATGCTTATAATATATTCTCTTTTTGAGCATAAGTACACTCTGAGAACTTGTCTTAGAATTACTATTGACTAATTCTGATCAATGGTAAACTTCTTCAATCGGGACCTTATTTCTTATCAGTACTTATTAATCATATTGATAAAGGTAAATTTATTTTTACCCTAACACTATTGCACAGGACGTCGCCGCAACAGAGTTGCTATTCGTTCAGTTTTGTGCTTCTTTCGAGAAAGTCTGTATCTATGCCGCCAAATATTCTCAGCCCTTTTGTTGTTTTTACGAAACTGTGCTTTGTTAATTAGGGTTACGGCTTCCTCTCACATCATTTGAGATGGATTTACTCAATTTTATTCAGGTCACCTCTAAGCAACTTCATCCTAACAGCAGGGTATTCATTGAAGGTTTTGAAATGCTCTGTGACTTTTTCAGTGTAAAAGCTAGTGTTGAAAAGTTTTTCTACTTTTTTGAAACCAAGGGCGGTATTGCAAAAAAATGTGGGGGATCCAAATGAGAGGAGTGTGGGTGGGTTTATGTCACTAACAGACCAGGTGATCGAGGTCGTACCCAGTCAAATATAATATGAAAATGTAATACTAGGAAGTGACTCATAGGTCATCTCTCAAGGACCATCAATTCCAAACTAAGATTCAAACACATAGTAACACACTAGGAAGTGACTTATTGGTCACAAAAGATTATTTCATTCATTCAAATTCCTAGCTCAATTGAATTGACTAACTAAGCGAAATTCAACCCGGATTCCTTTTCTTCCAAAGCCAAAGAGAAATCAATCAAGTAAGGCTAGTGACTAAGTGTCCTTAATTACTCAACTCAACCAATTAAACCAGCAATTGAGATTTCTAACAAAGAGGGTTGATGATTAAGCATCTCCAATGATGTGAGCATGGATTGGAGGCCTCAAAGACTCCAAGTGTTTGAAGACTTTTTAGTGTTTAATCACCTTTCCAAGTTGTAATAAGTTCATTAGGATCCTTATTTTTTAGTTTTGAACATCATTTGTTTTTAAATGTTGCAGTTTGCACATTCAAACACACCATTAGGGTGTTCAAACGCGCTAAAACAACATCCAGGACCCATATTTTGCATTCAAATGCAATTCTGGGGTGTTCAAACACAACAAGGCGGCAAGGGGCTTCAGAATTTTTGTTCGCACACAGCTTTTGGGCGTTCACACGCGCTGCTATTTTCCTGACAACATGAACATGTGTTCAAACGCGTTTCCAGTGTGTTATCACGCAAAATCTCGCCCTATTTTTGAGCATTTTAAATAATGAGAACTCATACAAATACCTTATAACTTATTTTGAGACATAACTTTGATGAAAAAGAATTGAAATTTGCTTTGGGAAAGGAGTTTCTCTTAGGGTTCTTAGCCTTGGGGCTTGAAGAACTTGATGATTCTTATCATTGGTTTCCACACCAATGTGGCAAATTCTTCAAGATCTTATCTCCAATCCATAATTAGAGTGGCGATCTCTGATTCTAGTATCAATGTGGCGAGTCTTCATCTATCTTATCTTTCATTTTAGTTAGAGTGGCGATTTCTCCATCCATCTTCTTCTCTTCCGCATTCTAATCTTTCTTCCTCTTTCAGTTTAGGGTTCTAAGTCCTCTCTGAAGCTAGATCCTATTTCTATGAGGATTCATCTTCATCATTTGGTATCATTGAGTCTTGGGCTTCAATAGAGGTAATTATTGATTTAAACCGTTTAATCTTCAATTTCTTGATAATTTTGTGATCTATGATTGGGATCTGGATAATTGGAGCTTGAATTGTGATTAAACTCTTGTGTTTGGCTTCAATTTCATTTTCCCATTGATTCTCCTCTTTTGGTGCCACTTTTGCATGTTTTCCCCTAAATTTCGTTTTCTGAATTTTGTTGCAATTTCAGCATGATTCATTGTAAATTTGATGATTTTGAGTTGAAATTCAGATTCTCTATGATGGAAAACCTTGGGAACAAGTGTTTATCAACAAAATTCTGCACTTAAAATTCTTGAGTGTTCTTGATTGATCTTGATGTTCTTGGCTTGATTCTTGTGATCTTGGTGTGTGAATCCAAAACTTGAGTTTATTTTCTCTCTAATCATATTGTTGCACCACTTAACCCTCTGTTTTTTAGTCTCTTTCTTGATTCTCTTGAGTTTGAGTTTTTGTGTTCTTTATACACACATAATGTTTGATAAATTGTCTAAGTGAGTTTTCTAGTGTGTCTACCATTTCTTTCTTTCTTGTGTCCATTTTGTTCATGGATGTTTATCACATTTGTTTGTTTTTGTGCCATATTAGTCTTGTTAGCTAGCTTTTCTCCATACAAACATTTAGCAATTTGTTTCATTCATTTGTACCATCCTTGTGATTTGGTGATTCAATTGTGTGATTTGTTAGTGCAAGGTGAAAGTTTATAGAAAATAGAAAGTACAAAAAAAAAAAGAAAGAAAGAGCAAGATTGAAAAGAGAATTATACATACAAAAAAAAGTGAAAAGAGAAAAAGCATAGAAAATCATCTTAAAAAAAGTGAAAAGAAATAGTTCATATACAATTGTTCATTCTTTATATTTAGCTTGCACTTCGTCACTTTGTTGGTCACATTTCATAGTGCGTTCCACTATTTTCCATTTGAGTGCTATTTGTACACATTACTTGTTTGTTTTGGTGAACCCTACCTAGCATCTTTGTTTTCTTTAACTTGTGTGTTGTCTTAGTACTCCATTCTTGTGCCTTTGTCACATTCTTCTTTTACTCCACTTTGAGTAGCTCTTCTTTGATTGAGTCTAATTTTATTGATTGTCTTCATTGACATTTAGTTTTGTCTTTCAGTTGTCCTTTCATTTGTACTCCTATATTGTAACTCTTTTGAAGTGTTATTGATAAGTTCTTGGATACTTTGCCACTTTGGTACCATAAAAGTTGGGAAGAATAGATAGGACTTTTGAGTTCTTCTAGCTTTCTTTGCTAATTTCCCTTCAAGAGATAGGGAGTGGTAAAAGGCAAGTGTGCTCGTTATAGCAAAAGCCTTGAATTGAGTGATACAAGAGTGACTTTATTTTTTTGCTTGAGGGATACACTTGGAGAGTTGTGTGAATATTTGTGAGGTCCTTAGCTAGTTTTTATTTTCTACTTTTGATTTGTTTTATATTTTCCTTATTTTTGGTATAGTTTGGTTACTTGGCTGTATAGGATTTTTCTTTGCTCCTTTGTTTTTATCCACTACACTTGTAGTTTGTTGGTTAGTATTTCTTGTGGATCTTGTACCCATGTCACTTGGATTTAGTCATGAGGAAATTTTCTTTGACTCCCCGTGGTGAAAGAGCCTTTGAAGGCTTGGCAAGGAGAAGACTTTCCACTCATGATTATGACTCTCATAGGAAGCAAGTAAGAGCCCCACCTACCAACACAAGAGGTAGTACTCCTTTTCCCTGTATTCATGAGTATGATGCTAGAAATGCCTTGCATAATTGTCATAAATGTTTTAGGCTTGAATTGAATGGCTATGTTACTCATCCTAGTCATGCCACTCATACTAGACATGCTACATGTGATGCATATGCTAGGAATTCTAGAGATACTAGTATTGATGGTTATCATGCTAGGAAGCATTCCAAGAAGAAAAGTTATTATGCTATAGGAGAGGAAGCTCACGGGTTGCTTTGGGAGATGATGATGAGGGAGTCAAAGTTGAGACATGTAAGGCAAAAGAGAGACAATAATGAATTTTTGGAAAATATGTTGCATGAGATAAGAGAATTGAGAAGAATGTTTGTTGACAACAATAAAGAGTTTGAAGATGTTGTGGATCACATAGGGGAGGAAAATGTTACTAGTGTCAATAAAAGTAAGGTAGAGGATGTTGAGTGTTTCAAACAACCTTTCCTTTCTTTGAATTCTAATGTTTCTTCTTTTGAGATCACTAATCATTTGCATAGTCAAGTTTTGTCTCCTTTCAAGGTTTGTGATAAGCTTCAACTTGTGGTAGTAAGAGGTAACTCTTTGGCTAAGCAATGTATGGATTTGATTTTCAATGTTTCATTGCCTTTATTAGCAAGTTCTCTAAGGTATCTCTCTTCCTTTCTTTTGATTCCATGCCACATTTGTTATTTGGTTCCATTTCCTTATATGTAAATGGGTTTTGGATAGCCACGTTTTGCAATCTTGTGTTGCTTTGTTTAAATAATACCATATGCTTGATTGTGATATCTAGAGGTATTTCCTTGGACCATGTCAAGGATAAGTTTGTGCATGGCCAATATACTATCATTTCTACACTTGGGAGTTATCTCTTGGACTTCTCTTTTGGGCATTTTTTGCATTATGATCACACTTGTTTTAGTTTGTGCCACTTTCCAAAGGTGTAAAGTTTTGCTTTTCACTTTTTGATTGTGCATTGTGAAGACTCTTGCATACATATTATCATTTGTTGTGAGTTCTCTGGTTTGATTACAATGACTCCACTTGGGAGAAGTTTATAAGTTTTGTTTTTGATCCGGGTGGTTGCATCCATTTGTACCTTACTCAATATTCATTCCTCTATTTTTGGAGGTGAATTACATATGGATTCGAGGACGAATCCTCTTTAAAAGAGAGGGGATAATGTGAGCATGGATTGGACGCCGCAAAGACTCCAAGTGTTTGAAGACTTTTTAGTGTTTAATAATCTTTTCAAGTTGTAATAAGTTCATTAGGGTCCTCATTTTTCAATTTTCAACATCATTTTTTTGTTAAAAGTTGCAGTTTGCAGGTTCAAACGCACCATTAGGGCGTTCAAACGCGCTAAAATAGCATCCTGGACCCAGACTTTGCTTTCAAGCGCAATTCTGGGGCATTCAAACGCAACAAGGCAGCTAGGGACTTCAACATTTGCTTTCGCACGCGCTGCTGTTTTCCTGACAAAGAACACGCGCGTTGATATGTGTTTCCATGCATTTGCACGCAAAACCAGACCCTGTTTTCCGTGTTTTGTGATTAGGACACATATAAATACATTGTAACTTGTTTTGAGACATAACTTTGATGAAAAAGAATTAAAATTTGCTTTGAGAAAGGGGTTTCTCTTAGGGTTCTTAGCCTTGGGGCTTCAAGAACTTGATGATTCTTATCATTGGTTTCCACACCAATGTGGCATATTCTTAAAGATCTTATCTCAAATCCTTGATTAGAGTGACGATCTTCGATTCTTATCATTGATTTTAGAATCAATGTGGCGAGTCTTAATCTATCTTATCTCTAATTTCAATTAGAGTGGCGATCCACCTTCTCTACTCTTTTTCCATCTCGAATTCTCCCTTAATTCTGATCTCTTCTACCTCATTGAAGCTATATCTATCCCTCATCTCTATCACCCAATTACTCCCAATTTGACTACTAACACTAGAAATCATTGAGCTCACACAAAATTAAGCATTTTATATGCATCAACTAATCCCTAATCACATAGAGTTAAGCAAACGATAGATAAAGCTTTAGCTCAACAAGAAAGCCTAAGGCTATTAAGCATAAACCCTAGAAATTGAGATTAAACCAAAACTCATAAAACATGTTCATATCTAAGCAAGAAAAATGATTAAGCATAAAAATTTGAATTTTGCTCAAAACACAAACAAGCAAGAGACTAAAAGATGAAGAACTTCAATAAATAAAACTCAAATTAAAACATTAACCTCAATATCTTCATTGTTATATCTGAGAAGAAGATTCATCCAATAGTCCTAATTCATGAAAAGAAGAAAACAAAAATAAAAGAAAAAGAAAACGAAAAGGAAAAGAAGAAGAAGAAGGAGAGTGGCGATGGAATCTCCCTCGCTGTCCATTGTTCACATTCTGTTCCTCGCTGCTTCTCCCCATTCTTCCTTCACTTCAAACCCTTGTTTATATATATAAGGGAAAGAAAGAAAAAAAAATGAAAAGCAGCCTCCTCCCTGTCACGTGAATTCAGTGCATACTAACAATTATTTTAAATGATTAACATTACCATATAAACAACATATATGCATTTTATTTAAAGGGCATAAATATTTTATAAAGAAAAAATGTAGTCTTCTATGCCATAAAATATTTTAATATTTTCTAAAATAAATTTATGTAAAAGTGAAGAGTAATAATAAATGGTGTGGATGATGGGTGGAAGTGCTAGGGTTTTTTAGGATGGCAGAAGGCAAAGAAATGGAAATAGTAAGGCCTTCTATGGCTACTTAGGGGAAGTGATTAAAATTTTGTGACTTTCCTTTTTTCAAACTTCACAAAGAAACATGGAGTGGCAGTGATGTGGAGTATTTTCCAACACTGGGGCAAGGTGGTTGATGTTTTTATCCCACCAAAACGGGATATGCAGGGAAGGCGATTCGACTTTGTGTGCTTGGTGGAGGTGTGTGATAGTGTAGCAATGGAACAATTTTGAGGGCTATTGTTATTGGGAGAGATCGGCTTGTGGTGAATTTGTCTCGCCATAACAAAGAGGATTCTCAAAAGGAGAAGGTCAAGAGTCGAAAGCAACTAGAAAAGAATGTTATCAATGTGGATGCGTCAGCTAGAGGTCGGTCATATGCGGCAGTGGTCAAAGATCCTTCTCGTATTGTAACAAAGGATGCTCCTATTAAGGTCTACAATAAGGGGAAGATGTCATAGAAATCGGCCTAGAAGTGGGTTATGAAGAAGAACCCTTGGTTTCATATGGAGTTTTCGGTTGATGAGGCGGTTGTGGAAGAGTGTAGTCGTGCGTTGGTAAGGCGAGTGAAGAAGCAGCAGAATATTTCCACCCTTCAACAAGAAATAATACAAGTTGGTTTCTTGGATATAATGATGACTCATATTGGTGGGGATATGGTGTTGTTAGAGTCTAATGTTGTTGCATGTTTAGAAGAGGTGGTACGGATGAATAGCGCATGGTGAGATACTTTGTTTAAGGACATGCATAATTTGCACTCACAGATGGTGATGATGGAGAGGACGAGTTGGGTTCGTTGTTACGGAATACCCTTGCAAGCATAGAATGTGGCATTCATGCGTAAGGTAGCTTTTCTATTGGTATATTCTAGGAGATGGACTCAACCACTAGTGATTGGAAATGTCTAAATATGGTGAGATTTAAATTGACCACTGGGACTCAGGAAGTGATTAACCAAGAATTGCATATTAAGGTAAATGATAATGTGTACTCTATTCGAATGTTGGAGGAGCATGGGGGAGCGTTAGGAATAGAAAGAGATGTAGCCTTTTCGGAAGATGATTCTTTGTCATGTTCTGAGGATGATTCTGAGGATCTTCATAATGTTGAGGATTATTCCTCAGATGAAGGTCAAAATTTTGAGGCGTCTAAGAATTCTTCACCGATGAGTGGATCGGTGTTGAAGGAGACAAGAAAGATGGACAAGGTTCTGCCGGGAATGGAGCCGCTGATTGCACTTTCGGTAAGTTCTCGAATTAATGCGCGAGTTCAAAATTATTCTTTAAATTCATATCCATTTTCTTTGGATCAGTTAATGGGTACAAAGGATGTAATGCTAAAGAATCTGAGCAGGGCAGAGAATTATGAGATGAATAGACAAGAGTTAAGGTAGAGTGATGTTGAGTTGTTGAGGGTGGAAGATGAGAAGCTGGTAGCTAGGCCATCTATTTGGCATGATGTTACTAATAATGATATATTAGGGTTTGTGCAGAGTTCGATCATGCTTCAAAAGAATGATGGCCCAAATGAAGAGTTATCATTTGTGCTTCTAGATCATATACCTATTGAAGGAGGTGGCCAAAAGGTCAGTGGTATGTGTGAGAATGCGGGTCCTGGATCTGTGAAGGATGGTATGATAAGCAATGTTTTTCTTTATACTGAGGAGATCTCCTTTTGATCCTCCAAGTCTATTCCTCCTATACCAAGGGTAAATGTCAGATGTGCCCTTCAAAGAGCTAGGCCGAGAAAAAGAAAGAGGCGTGAAATAGCAAGGAAAGGATTGGCCGAAGTGCATTTTGACCATCAGGAAGCATCTGGCAATGGTAGTTAGGGGTAATAATTATGTGGTGCTGCAAAAGGTAATGGAGATGGAGGTTAGAGACCAAAGGGTGGTGCAGATGTGAATGGGGTAATTAATGGTGAATTATGAAATGTGCAGCTTCAACATAAGGGGACCGAGGTCGATGGTGAAAAGGAGGAAAGTTAGAGAATTAGTGATGATCAAGGGGTTGGATTTTATTGCAATTCAGGAGAAAAAATTAGGAGTCGTGGATGACATAGTATGTGGCTTTGTGGGGTAACTTGGATTTTGCGTGGACTTCTTTTCTAGCCGAGGGGCGAAGTGGGGGTATTCTGTCTATATGTGATGCTACAAAAGGTATATTGTGTTTCTGTTTTAATTGTAAAGGTTTTGTGGGAGTTTGCCAGGATAAGGGGTGGGATAAAATTCGATGCATAGTGACTAATGTATATTCGCCATTTTGTTTGATTGATAAAAGAAATTTTTGGAATGATATTTTGATGTCTAAGCTTGGTTTTGGAGAGGCTCTGTGGTGCGTATTGGGGGATTTCAATTCAATTAGAAGAAGGGACGAGCGTAGAGGTGTAGTAGGTTCATTTGTCTCTTCGAATTGGCTGGATTTTAATCAATTTATTTTTTATTTAGAATTAGTGGACCTGTCTTTGGTGGGGAGGAGGTTTACTTGGTTTAATGCTGTTGAATCTATGAGGAGTAGATTGGATAGTGTGCTAGTGTCAAAGATATGGATTCATCAATGGGGTGATGCGGTAGTTCATGTTTTACCAAGGGATTTATTTGATCATTGCCCTTTGGTTGAGAAGCATAAGTAGGTTAATTGGGGTTTGAAACCTTTTCGTTTTAATAATATTAGGCTTAAACATCCTAGTTTGGTAGCTGTGGTTAAAGAGGTTTGGTCTTTGTCGGTGAATTAGAGGTGGCTGCTGAACGTATAAAAGGAAAGCTAGGGAATGTAAGGCTTGCTTTCAAAAAATGGAATCATGAGGTGTTTAGGAATGTTGACTTGCGTATAAACTAGTTGTCAACAGAGTTACAAGTGTTAGAAGAGAAGAATGAGGTGATGTGGTTAGATATTGAAGAGAGACAAAAATGGTGTACTATTCTAGTTGATTTATGGGTTACTAGGTATGGTACGGAGAGTTTATTAGCACAAAAATCAAGACAAAAACAAGACAAAAATGGGAGAAGGATGGTGACTTTAATTCAAGGTTTTTTTATGCATGTATGAAGGGGCAGAGATGGTGCAATCATATATATGGTTTGTAGGGGGAGCCCAGGTGGTTGGAAGAGGTGGAGGATATAAAAGGGTAAGTGATGAATTACTTTGAAGGTCATTTTCAAGGTAGGACTTGGTTGAGACTGAGGATAAATGGGGTTGCTTTCCTTTCAATTTCAGAAGAAAGTAAGAGGGTGTTAATGTGCAGCTTTTTCGGAAGAGGAGGTGTGGAGGGTTGTTAGTGATTGTGAAGGGGATAAGAGTCTAGGCTCATATGGATTTAATTTTACATTTTTAAGAGTTTTGGGGTGTGATCAAGAGTGATGTTATGCCTACGGTTATAGAGTTCTATAATAATGGAGTGATCCCAAAATCTCTATTATCTTACTTTGTGACTTTGATCATAAAGGTATCGAGACCGCAACATATTGGTGAGTTTCGACCTATCTCGCTTCTTGGGTGCCTTTATAAAATTGTATCTAAGCAGTTGGAAGATAGATTAAAGCTTGTGCTTGGTGCAATTATTCATGATCAGCCGTCAGCCTTGATACAAGGAAGAAATAGGTTGGACAGTGTATTGGTTGCAAATGAGATTGTGGAGTAAGTCCAAAAGTATAAAACTTCTTTTTGTTGAAGGTGGATTATGAAAAAGCCTACGATTCTATGGATTCTGTGGATTGGGACTTTTTTATGTATATGTTGAGGATGATTGGCTTTGAGGAGCAATGCGTGTAGTGGATGAAGGCTTCTGTTTGTCGTGGACATTTATCAACTCTAATCAACTGTAGTCCAACAATGGAAGTAAAGATTGGTCAAGGGATAAAGCAAGGAGATCCATTGTTACCGTTCTTGTTTCTAATCGTAACTGATGGTCCTGCGGGTTGATGCAGAGCGCAACTGTGGTAGGCTTATTTTCGGGGATTTTGATTGGAAGGGTTGTGCCAACAGTGTCTCTACTACAGTTTGCATATGATACATTGGTGATTGGTGAAGATTCTCATCAGAATATTTGGGTGTTGAAATCAATTTTGTGTGCTTCGAATCGGTGTCAGGTATGAAAGTTAATTTTAATAAAAGTTGTGTTGTGGGTATGAACGTTAGCAATGATTTTTTAGTTGTGGGCTCTAATGTCCTTCATTGTAAGATTGTTGGTTTTCCAATTAAATATTTAGGTGTGGAAATTGGGGTTAATCCAAGGAAGAAGGGTGATTAGAGAGGAGTAATAGACCGAATTAATAAAAGATAAGGCTCTTGGAAAACAAAGTATATCTTGATTACAGGTAGGGTGAAGTTGTTGAATACTGTCGTTAATGGAATTCTGATTCATTACTTGTCTTTCTTTATAATACCAACCCCGTGTTGAAAGAGTTGATTTCTATTCAAAGACATTTTGTGTGGAATTGCGTTAAAGAAAGATATATGGTGGTGTGGGTGAAGTCGAACATTGTTTGTAAACATAAAGTTAAAGCTAGTCTAGGGGTTAAAAATATAAAGCTTTTCAATTGGGCGCTCTAGGGGAAATAGGTTTGGAGAGCATTACATTCCCCAAATCAGTTATGGGTCCAAGTTTTAGGTTAAGTATGGGGTCTAGAGGATTTTCATTCTTGTGCGATTGTAGATGGTAAAAGTTCATAGTGGTAGCGTGATATTATTTAGACTATTCGCCAAGGGAATTGCTGGCTGGATGAGGGGGTGGTGCGCACGGTTGGGAATAGTGGCAAGGTTCGTTTTTGGGAGGATCGTTGATTGGTGGTATCTGACCAATGGAAATATTTCCAAGGTTATATTTAGTGGCGTTAAACAAGCATGCGTTGGTTTGAGATAATGGTCTCTTTGAGGGAGAGGGCGAGGTTTGGACAACTTTGGGGAAGAGATCTTTATTTGGTTATGACCAAGATATGGTTCGTGAACTTCTTGTGGGTCTAGCAGGGTGTCGTCTAAATGTGAATCCGTCTGATGATTGGTTTTGGAAGGCTGATTTAGTGGGAGTTTATTCTGTAAAATTAGCGTGTAAAATTAGCGTATCATTGTTTTCTGTTGGCTGCTCTTACATCTATTCTAGTTAAATCAAATTTGCTTTGTCGAAGAATTGTACTTGCTGATTTGCGGTGTGTTTTATGTGGGCAAACAGAGGAGGTTGGTGATCATCTTTTCCTCCTCTGCTATGTCACTTTAGATCTCACCTGGTATCATGTATTAAATTGGTTTGACGTTCAAGGTGTTTTTCCAAATGATTTAGCTATGTGCTTGCTTTCCGGGTGTGGATTGGGTTTTGCAAAAAAAAGGAGGTCAATGTCTTTTTATTGATTTGTGTGGCAGTTGTTTGGACACTTTGATTGCATGGAAATACAATTTATTTTCAAGGTGGAGTTTTAGATCAATTTGAGATGTTGTACAAGGTTAAACTAATAAATTGGAAATGGTTGTGCTGCTTTTCTAAATCAGATGTTATTTCTTTGGAGTGGTGGGTTTCGAACCCTTGTTTTTGTCTGAATGTTTTATGTAGGTAGAGTTAAATTATTTCTTAAGATAAATCCTTATTATTTGGTATGTCTGTAATATGGGTTTGGAGTACCCTTGTTCTCCTATTTAATTTTAATATTATGTTTATTTATTATAAAAAAAAGTGAGTCATAAATATATTAAACAAAACTATATACCATTTTTTGGGCGTAAAACACAGGCTTCGCCGGCTTTAACTTAGGACAAGCTTTGCCCGTTTTGACCATATTTTTTTGGGTTTGGGGTTTTCCACCACCGTGCTTTTAAGGAGGGGAAATGGATTTGGGAATTTAACTACCTTCCCTAGTACCCCGGAAACTTGCTTTATTAAATACATTTATTTTCACACATATATAATATATATAATAATATTAATGTAAATGATAATATTAATCATAATAAAATTAAAATTTTACTCTAATGCTCTAAGTTTTTATAATAATAAAAGCTAACAATTAATTCTTAAAATAATTAAATAACTTAAACTATAATATTAATATCTATAAAATAATAAATTAAGTTAACATGTTTTGCTAAAAATAATTTAGTTCTTAAACTTATTATTATCTAATAATTTTCACACATTATATGAATTAAAATCTCTAATTTGTGTATTTTTATTTTTATTATTTAATTTGTCTTAAAATATATTAATTTCATTTTTTTAAAAAAAATAAGCAGTGTACAGTTCTCCAACCCAACAGGAGAAGGATTGGATTTGAATTTTTCATGTTTTTAATTTTTTTAATGTATGAACCTAAATTCTTCCCCCTCTTAGTTGAGGAAGGGATGAGAGGACAAAACTCGCTCCTAACTTGCCCGGTTGCCGTTCCTAGTTTAAAACACTAAAGTTTGTATTTGACTTTGTTCTTCCGTTTATTCTTTTATGCTCTTGTCTTAGCGTGTTGATGAGATAGCCGTAAGACTGAGTGGTGACTCATGAGAGAAAAATTTACACCGTGTCATTATTCTCTATTTGTCTCTAGAAAATAGCCATTATATTTTCTATGGCTTTGGAGTTTCAATGTTAATCCTCTGTTGGTAAGAAAATTCTCAAATGACAAAATGACAAGAATTTCCAACACATTTTAAGAGTCATTTTAAAGTGTACAGTGTACTCCACAAATTTGATGTACTATACACCTCATAAATTATTACATAAAATAATTAAATTGTAAATTATTTTATTTTATTTATTTTATTATTATTATAAATTATAATTTCTAAAAAAAAAAAACTACTATGATATACCGAAATTTTGGAGAGTACCTTACACACGGCACACATCCAAGAACATGTACTTTAATTGTTGTATTCATTATTTTATTTATTTAATGTTAAATTAACTAGTTGATCATTATACTTGTAGCTCATTTTTGTTTTAGTCTTTATATAAAAAATTGTTCATTTTAGTCCGTACAGATATTTTTTATTTTTATTTTAGTTTCTGCTGTTATTTCCGGCGGTCCCTAGTGTTAAATCTAGTTGCACCACCACCACGGCCACTACCACCGTGCCCACTACCATTGCAGACAGAGGACAACAGGACGAGATCAGCAACATTAATTGAGCTACAAGAGAACTGCCATAGGGCTCCCACCCAGGTTGGAATTAGTTGAGACCCTCAGTGAGTGCCTCGAGGAAGAAGCATCATGTGTGACACATCTCTAGTTGGATAACTGCCTAACTTCGAGATAGGCCCCCTTGGTGAGACACAATCGATGTAGGCGATGGTGGTCAAAGTGGTTATGGTGGTAGCGGTGGTGGAAATGCAGGATTTAACTATAGGAACTAATGAAAAATGACGGCAGAGAAGAAAATGCAAAGGAAAAACATATATTGAGACTAAAAGAAATATTTTTTTAGAGACTAAAACAAAAATAAAGTGCAAATGTAAGGACCAAAATGTTAATTTAACCTTTATTTAATAACCTGCTAATAGACCCGCAATTTTATTTTATTTTTTAATTTTGGTGTGAACTGATTACTATGATTCTTTTAGTTAATATTCTTTCCCTTTTATATATCTTTTAAGTAGGGGTGGAAACATGTCAGTTTTATTTCATAATTATTAGGGGTTAGCCTGGTTTATTGGCTTATGATATACTCATATTTTAGGCTAATTATGGCCTATTTGAAATCCTATAAAACCTCTGAACTTATTTATTAATCTACTTTGTCTTAAGTTCTCAAAGGCCAAAAAGAAAATCTTAAATAAGTCAACTAACCACTTAATAAGTTAATATGAGTTTTCTAAATAGGCCGATAAGCTTTTCAACTAGATTAATAATAGGATGCCCGAAGTCACAAAAAGTCTAAAAAGTGCTCATGCCTCCCATCCGAGCAAATTCACTATTTCTCAACACAGAAAGTGAATCTTCAAAGTTTAGAAAATTTATAAGAATATAACAGTTACACTTAATTGTTCACATCACCATAATACAATAATAGTACAGATTCCTAGAGTACACATTAATATTAACATAGGTAAATTTATATAGTATGGCTTATTAACCTAATGATTGGTGTGAACACAATGATTTGTGTACCCTGCATGAATTGCAATGCTTGCTCAATAAGGTTCCAATCATCTTCTCTTCCCTTCTGTTAAAAAAATTTAAATAAAAAGATGAGATGCAAGAACTAGAAGAATCAAATGTTGAACCTACTATATATACCGACATCTTAGAAGACAAAAGAACTTATTTCACTAGATGCTAAAGAGATCCTTTTTCCAACCTGAGTAATGTGGTTTTTTTTAATTGGTTCATAGGAATGTATAACAAAGGTTATTGAACCCGGATACCCACGCACGAACATGTGCTCACCAATTGAGCTACATGACTTGGATTTGAGAATTGGAGAGAATTTAGGAAGTAGAAAAAGGAAATGCTCTTATATTAAACTAAAAAAAATCAAATCAGGAAGAATCCATCCCCTCGATTACAATGAAAGATATTAAATGCAGCAGTAGTAAGAAACATAGAATAGAGCAAGGCTAACCCAAGTTCTACATGTGGCTAAGCTCTCCTTTCCAATTCCTAGTGATTTCGTACCTCTCACACTCCCTAGTCCACTACCTAAACAGGTTGAATGACACCACACAATACACAAGCACACACATTGCCAATCTACAATCAAATTTCTACACAGAGACTTATTATATGAAAAAATCAATTACCGCGGTAGAATTGGTGATGGGGGCAATTTTGTAGTCCTGAAACCTAAAAGTCTGGGGTATTTTTCTTTGGCCCCGCACTCCTCTACAGCAACTGAGATTGATAATATCTTTGGATCATCCTTAAGAAACCCAATGAACAGGAAAGAAAAAAAGTAAAAAGAAAAGTCAATACAAATTCTCCATTCAATATCTAAATCTATTGTGGCATTTAAGTGTGTGGATTTCTTCATTAGTGAGAAATTGACAGTGATTTTGCTTAAATTTACCTTATTCTCTACATTATTATTAGCAAATTGAATGTAGAATTTCCCGTTGACTACATTTTGGAAATCTCCCTGTAATCATAAAGAAAGATGTATCATCAAAGTGTGAAGAATCAATAATATATAGAGCTTGAAATAAATGGATTCTTAGGCCAAATATTTGTGCATATGCATATATATAGAATATAATTTAAATAGCACAACATAAAGCAAAAGAAAAAAAACTATGTTTTCTAACATTAAAAGGTAAAATAATCCTGTTAAGCATCAGCTCCATATATATAGATGTCACACACCTTGAGAACACATGGAATCATATTGACAGTTGTCAAGAACTCAGTTCGCACTCCGAAATGAAATCTCGGATACAAATTCCAAGTGGTAAAAATTGATTTGAAAGATACTTTATCGCAGAAGTGGTGTTCATCAATGCTAGCTGCCATCCATGACGAAGAAAGTTTAAAAATATCAAAATGTTTATGAAAATTAGTCCATGATCATTATAATTAGAATATCTACAAGATATCTCATAATATCGTGGATGGCTAAAGAATGGAGGTAACTATCAAGCAAAAAACATTTTTTTGGAGCAGAAACAATTAATAGCATATCTTACATTCAAAAGAAGGCATGAAGTTCGCATTGGCTCAAGATGATGATGCATTTGAAATTTCCATTGCACCTAAACAATCATAATAAGGAAATAATTTAGCAAAAGTTATAGATATTTTCATCATAATTCAATTACATAAACATATACATACCAGCACTAAAAAACAAGATAGCAAGTGAGCAAGATCTAGCTTCCTCAGCTAATATTTTGAGTTCAGGGAAGGTAAATTTTGCTTGGACATCAGCAAGATCTCGGAAGATGCCAATCCGAATTATTTGATACTCATCAAAATCCTTTTTTTTATTGTTTTTGGTAAGTTAGAACAAAAAGTATTGCACAAAAGAAAATGTTATTAGAGACTAGTTAGCATGAGAATTAATAATAGATTCAACTTAAGAGACAATGTTCCTACCTCTAGAAATCCGGGATGAGAAATTCGCCTCGCCAGACAGATATTCAAAGGAAACACATCTAGCCTTTTAATTTCAGTTTTTGACACATAAAATGTCATTTTGACTCTAAATATTAAAAAAAAAAAATTCATTAGCATATCAAAATCCAAATTTATATGTGTGAAATTACATTAAGATAAAACAGAATGAAAACGATGTCAATAGACACAAGGTGAAGAATATCAAGGCTTACATAAAAATAAGAACCTAATTTATCTTCATCATCTAAGACAGAATAACTAAGATTACTACATTGTTTAGGAATATTTAATATCTATGCACGAACTATTTGGTTTCATAAACCTAATTTATTTTAGAATAAAAAAAAAAGAAAAAACCTGAACAGAACATCAAAACTTAAATGTATAGAAACTCAAACTTGTTAAACCAAGTATGCTCTTCTTCATATTAGAGACATAAGACATCACTAATTTTATGATAATATAAAATACAAGTATTTATTGTGTTTCTCCATACTATTTCAATATGATTATGAATTAAATATAGTATTTATTTAAATCACAAAATGTTCACTTCAACGGTCAACAACTCAGATATATAAGTAAAAGAATATTTCCATTTTAACTGAACATAACATACATATAAAACGTGCATATGGCATATAAGATAAGATACATAAATCTGTTAGAGAGACAAAGTTGGAGAATGAAGACTAAATGATAAATTTTACCTGTTTTGGTTTTTCATCTTTATCCGGTCACACAAAGTTCTCCGAAGGAATGGTGGCTACATAACATAGACATGATTTATCAGCATACGAAATTTATTAAGGATGGAATCAAGAAGTAAATAGAAAGGATATAAGATCCTCTAGAGAATGGAGGAAAAAGAAAAGAAATTCTCGAGTTTAAACAGTCAAACAACTTGTTGTTTACAATGGAAGATAATTTTAATTTAGATGGAGTACATTTGTTTCAACACTCTGGTGAATAATTTTAGACGACTCTTCACACATGCAAGATGTGGCAATCCTTTGTTCCTCAAATAAATGCTCGCTAGCAACTAGATGAGATCTCTAGTGGAAAACCATTACTACACCCCAAGAGAAATAAATTGTAAATGTTGACTTCCACTTTGTTTAATATTTTCTTTTGATCCACTCTTACAATTAAAATAAGGTAAAATATATTTTTGGTCCCTCTAAAGTAGGAACCTTTTGGTTTTAGTCCCTCAAAAATATTTTTTTTATATTAATCCAACACTTTAAAGAAATAACTTGATTTTAGTCCCTATTGAGTGTCACTTTAGGGATTAAAACCATATCATTTTCTCAAAGTGTTGAACTAATGTCAAAAAAAATATTTTAGAGGGACTAAAAACATATTTAAGCCATAAAAATAATAGCCAAGGTAAAATCTCACAAGCATTTGAACTATCAAATGCTGCAATAGTAATTTTTTTACTACACACAAATTCATTCAAAATTGCTAGCATGCAATTACTCCTACAATTTTAAATCTTCAAAAGCATCTCTATCCTTAGATTAACAAGATAATTTCTTACAAATTATGAGTGATAAAATACAATCTCCATGGTTATTAAACACTAATTATTAGCCTACTCTACTCCTAAATCAAACCTTACTGAAACCATCAATAAGTAAAGTAAACAAGGGCAATGCGTTGCAAGAATGTTTGACAATTCTCACATTATGAATGCATTGCAACTTTAATGAAACCTATTCTCTGTTAATGACACCTAGTCCAACAATCCAGCTTTTAAGTCAGTAGATTTGTAAATGAGAAACTAAGGGCCCGTATATTGTGCATTTTCATTTTCAATTTTATGAGTGTATTTAGTTCAAAAAAAATAGGAGATGAGAGGTTTTACAAAACATTGAAAATATAGTATACTTGTTTTGGTTATTGTCAAATTTTTCCATACAAATCTCGAAAAACAGACAATAAAATAAAAACAATTTGATATTTTTATATTGCAATTGCTTATAAAATTATCAAATGAAAACAAAAAACAAAAAAATAAAGTAAACAGACCTTAAGGGTTTGTATTGGTTGTTTAGTTTCCGTTTCTTGTTTTCATTCTTTTTCTGTTTTTTGAAATTTGTAAAGGAAAAACTCAAAATGCTAGAAACAAGAAAAACCAAGTTTTAGTCATTTCTAATTTTTCCAATACAAATTCTAGGAAATCGAAACCAGGAAATAAAATGGCAAACCGAACAAACCTAGGGGTGTATCCACCCTTGATTAGGTTAAAATTATGAGCTTTTAAATTCAATCAAGAGTGAATGCATCTTACTTTCTCACTTTACACACCCATTCACTTCAAAGATACTTAATACTGAACTGTTAAACAATTTCTATTCAAAAACTATTCTATAAGCCTAGATGTTTGTTCAAAAGCTATCACCTGGTTTAAATTTTCATGATCTTTCACAAGCCTATATACAAACAAAGTCTAAGGCAACTTAGCAAAATGATTTACATGCATGAGAACATATGATGATGCACAATTCACAATGGGAATGTCTGCCATTCTTGTCTGAAATTCTGATCCTTAAGTATGTGATATTTCTCTAGCAACAAACCTACAATTGAAAATGGTAAAAAGTTCATCAATACCGTGTACTGGAAGAAAAAAATCGATCATATTGGCAAACCACTAAGCCTTGTAAAAATGAAAGGTAGTAACTTCTGGTGATTGGACTTAGATTCTAACCCTAACTCCGGTCTCATTTCCTGTACCCCTTAAAAATCACCAGAAAAGAAAATATCACTTTTTAATTGTGTTATTTTTTAATTAGAGGGGCAGGAAATTGGTACATAAAATTTCGATCCCTAGTGATGATAGCATAAATAAAGGTGATAAAATAATTCATATAGATGAATAAAGCATGTCCCCAAAGCCTAATTCAGCTAATGCTGGAAGGAACAATTGAGTTTAGGATTCAGGATTCGATCTACACCTTTTCTTACCTACCCTCAAAAAAGAAAAAAAATTGACTAATAAAAAAAAAAGACAAACCAGCATAAGAATCAACCAGAAATCAAGAATGAGAAACAAAAGCAGGATCAAAACAAATAAAAAGTTCAAATAACTGATGAAACAGAGAATGCTGATCAAAATTTTTCAAGGAAAAGTAGTGAGAATGAAAGAAAAAATATATCTTGGCAGCATAATGCCTAAATGGGTAAGAGTGAAAAACCTCAAAGGTCCTAACTGTATGTGGAGTGATCAAAAGGGATGAAAGAGTAACACAACACAATTAGGTGTCAAATGTGACAGAGAGAGGTGAGAACAAAGAACCAAATAAATTGCTTTTAATTGAATCCATAAACTAAACTTAATTCATAATTATAAGTATGTCTGATCTATCATACGTCAGAGAATGAACCCAAACCCAGAAGTCAAGAATTTTCTTAAAAATTAAAGGAAATCAGACATTTGGTCTTCTGAGCCTACACACACGAATAAAAAAAAACATATATAAAAAAAATTACACTCTATCTTTTTTTTCTCTTACATCACAATAATATTTTTTTAGTCTTTTATCTTTTTCAAATATTTTCTTATCATATCATTTATCACCTATTTTTTTCCTTTTCAGTTTTTTTCTATATCTCTTTTTGCACATTTAAACATTAACTTTAAGAAAATCAAAACTCACAAGATAAAAAAAAGGAAATGGAAATAAATAAATAGTAGGATTATCATTTCTAATCTAGAAACAGAAAATAAGAGGACAATAAAAAATTCTGAAAAGATATAAAATAACTTGAAATTTTCAACCGATGGTTGACGACGCTAAAGGAAAGTAATGTTTATCAAATTCATGAAAATAAGTTTGGCAGGTGATAGAGATTGTTATAAAAATATTGACAAATAATAAATTAAAATTAAAAAAATAAAATTGTCCCAAAGTGTTTTCATGTTTATCAACAATATATTAATGTAGTGACATAGTCACACTACATCTTAGTGAGAGAATTTGAACTTGAGCCTTGAAGAAAACACTTATTAAGAGGACAAATTTGTTTATGCCTAAACAATTAGTTTACAACCCTAGTGATAAGGTATGAAGATATCCAAAAAAAGTATTTCAAATTATTTTTACCATGGTATTAATTGTGTAGAAAATTTTAAGTAATAACTTTTTTTATTAAGAAATATTGTTTTAATGCATGAAATATATATTATTAATGTAATAAGAATAAAAAAATTTCAACATAAAGAAAGAAGGTCAAAAATGACAAAGCAATTAAGAAATAAAATAAATAGCATTAAATTAAAATAAACATTAAAAATGTATAGGCAACAAGAATATTAGATAATTACTATAAATATATATAGATATTTATAATGGTATTTCTAAAACTTTTACTCCCTTTATTTCTTTTAAACAGTCCACTTAGTGAGAAAAATTTTACTCCTAATTATCTGCCCACTTATATTTTCAGAGTAGTATTAATTGTTGTTTTATCAATTCTACCCTTATCTTAAATTGTAGAGCTAATTAATACTTCACAATTCAACCAATGAAATACTCCCTCCGTTCCTTTTTATCTGTCTCCATTTTTAAAAAAAAAAATTGTTTCTTTCACTACAAAAAAATTTCCATTTACAAACGCTTTTTTTGGTTTTCATTGGATTAGCCACCGTTAGTATAGACTTTGTCTAACGGAACTAATCCGTTAGTATAAGTTGATAATATTTATACCAACGAATAAATTCAGAATTACTAACAAATAAATATGTTAGTAATAAAACTGATATATACTATCGCTTTACATTTGGTTAGTATATGAAGTATTTATAGTAACAGATTTATTTGTGAATAATTATTAATTTTTCTGTTAGTATAGATATTATACACATATACTAACGGATTAATTCCGTTAGACAATTTATGTAACACCCTCATTAAATGGCCTTAAACTAACATGTAAAACATACATGCTTTTCACGTGATTAAGTGGCCTTGTCAATGATTCTATGAAAATTACCCTATTTAAAAAAATAAATCCTGAATATATAATTACATGACCACACTAGTGAGAGTTAGACTTGAATTACTTGGCTAGAGTCTCAAAGTACAAGTCCAAGTGACATCAAAAGAGGAAATCTATGATAGTAACTTTATTACAATTTAGGATTACAACTAGGTACAATAAAACATCTAATATAACTCTTCATTCTTTTGCTCCATCATCTCTAGCCATGACATCACCTGCAATACTGTAACCATGAGATATACGAATTCACATATATCTAAGTAACCCTCGGTTATATAAAAACGTTTCCACAGTGTTGCAGGCAACAAGTTGCAAAACTATCCCCTCCTAGAATTAATTCTAACATCATCCATATGAACCTCAAGTTCCTTAAACAGTCAATCAGTCACATAAACATTAGGTTTCATCACACAATCAATCATTCATAATCTGTGAACTCTAATGAGGAATGCTATGCATGTTCCTTTTTATCAGTTTTGTGCCAGCAGCCCGCACCCTCATTGGAGATCTCCATTGTCCAAGGAAGTGTCTTTTATCATGAATGAAAATGCATAAACCAATGCAATATCGACCTCATTCTCTTCCTCATACCAAGGCCTTAACCCATACCCTTGTTGATGAGGAGAGTTATTCACATATTGCATTGGTATTTCAAGTCAATCACATAATTTCAGTTATTAATTAATCATGAAAACATGGCTTAAAGCCCCTTAACATTGCAAGGCCCTTACCAATTCCCTTGCAATGTTAAATTCATGTTAAAACCTCATTCTCTTCCTCATACCAAGGCCTTAAAACATACCATTGTTGATGAGGAGAGGCATTTGATTCCTTAAACATAAATCTTGAAACATCCAATCACACAAATACATGTTCAATTTCTACCTTATTCATAACATACAATGAAGCCATTCATCCACAATCATGCACCACACAATTTCATGGTACTAGGCATAATTTGTAAAACAATGGGACCTATTTTCATCCATTCCAATCGTAGAGATGGATTCATTATGTTTACATTGCATTTTGTTTGATTATATTCATGTAGAAATAAAGCATGGAGAAGTGTTGATTTTAGAGGATTGGACTTGAATAATGAAGGAAAGAATGAAGAAAGTTGAAGAAAAGATGTAGAAAACACTTAGAAGCTGTCAAACACCATCTTGTGCGCGCAGCCCATGAAGGTGTGCGCACCTTAATTCACCCCTGGAGCTGCTGCCCAATCTTGTGCGCACAGCCCAGGAAGGTGTGTGCACCTTAATTCCTCCTGGAGCTGCAGCCCAATCTTGTGCGCACAGCCTAGGAAGGTTTGCACACCCCTGTTCTTATTTTGGCCATAACTTGAGTTGTAGACCTTCAAATTGAGTGAAACCAAAAGCATTTGAAAGCTAAGAGGACGCTCTACAACTCTTATGAAGATTAAAAAACCTAGTTCTAAAAGTTTAATTGTCAAAAACAGTAATCTTTGGCAGGGATGTGCAAACAACAAAACAAATACTTTCATATAAACAGTAATTTGGTCATAAATGGAGTTGTAGACCTTCAAATGGAGTGAAACCAAAGGCATTGGAAAGCTAAGAGGATGCTCTACAACTCTTATGAAGACTACTAAGTCAATTTCAAATTAAAACCAATTAAAAAACCCAGTTCAAATTGTTCCAAAACAAGGGAAAATGGTATTGATCAACTTTTCACAAATTTCAATCCTCCCTTCCATCTCAATTCCTCAAAATCATATTAACTTCATCTAATTCAATATAAATCACTCCAAGATCAATTCACATTCACAATCCAATATCCAAACAAACAATCAACATAAATGCATCAACCACACACACATATAGAACAATTCAACCAATTTCATCAAACATCAAGAAAATTTACATGATTTCAAACCACAATCACAATTTGCATCACACAATTCATCCTACCATTCACAATTTCCAGCTAGTTATACTATTGGGGTTTTGGGGTTACCTTTAAAGCTTTCCAATTTGCATGATCCTTGGGTGGTTGTATCTCCAATCCTCATTCAATCCCACATGCACAAGATTAGAGAATGGAGAAGAAAGTCATGAATGGAAGGAAGAGATGGGGAAATTACACCTACCTAAAGCTTGAACTAGTGAAGAATTAGGCTTGAGAAGCTAAATTCCACACATGCAAAATCATGGGGATAGAGCTTGGGTGAGTTCCTCCTAGAGAGAAGATGGAGAAAATGAATTTTAGAGAGAGAGAGGGAGGGTTTGGCATGAATTAGAAGAGGGAGGGAAGGTGAGAGCTCTCATGTGGTCTACTTGCTTTAGTATCTTGAGGGACTACTTAGCAATTTTTTTAAAATTGCAAGTAGGTCCTTCCTTCCTTTTAGTGTCCCCTTTTTAATCCTTCTTCTCCATAATCTCTTAATTGTTGGTACTTGACTCTTTAATTAAGCATACACCACAATTAAATAGCCTTAGATACCATCACTAGTAAATTTGGGATGTTACAATTTCTATACCAACGGTGGCTAATTCAACGGTGGCTAATCCAACGATAACACAAAGCGTTAGTAAATGACAATTTTTTTGTAGTCTTTTTATATATCTCTTTAGGAATTCAAGAAAACATTTATAGCTACTTTTCCTTATATATACCCTTTTCATTTATTACTTTGTATATTAATATGAAGTGAAGAATTAATGATTTTTAAATTCCAATAAGGTTAGAGTAGACAATTACTCATAATTTTTATAATAACAAGAATATTAATTAGTTTTCTTAATAAGTGTGAATTAACCTTAAAAGAAAGATAAAAAGGAATGGAGGGAGTAATGAATAATGAAAGATAAAAGGGTATTGTAGATAATTCAAAATGAAATTTGATGAAAATTAACAAGATAATTGTTGCATTCCTTAATAAGTGTAATTTACCCTTATGTTGACAAATAAACATAAACTTAGGGAGTCTAACACATCAAGAAAAATAATTAAATTTATTATATGAAAAATATTTTATTCGTGAGGTAACGTTCAATTATTAACTTTCAAAAGATCCAATTTATTTAAATTCTATGATTACCTTATATTATATAGTGTGGCTTCAAATAAAAGCTTTTGTTCTAATAATCAACAATTATATTCATACTCCTTCTCTTACATAATCTATATTTTTCTCTTCCTCTCCTTTTTTATCATATCATTTATTACATATATCTTCTTTCTTCTCCATTCTTTCTTTTTATATTTTTTATATTGGTCTCTTCCTGCACATTTATACACTAATGTAATAATAACATTAGCTGTTAGTTATTACTTTTGTGTAGATATCTAATTCATACAACAAAAACACACTACAAATGTTGCAACATGCCTTTATACAACATTAGCAAAAAATGTTATAAATACCAAAAGACAACATTTTTTAATGGACAATTTGTCAACTTCTTTGAAATGTTGCTAAAACATTTTCATAACATTTTATGTGGTTTAAAAATAATTTTTAATAATTTAGCACCATTTAAAAAAAATGGTGCTAAAAATCAATTATATAGTAGGCACATTCAATTACCATGTTTGAATACCATATATAGATAAATAGAAATAAGGTATTAAATTAAGCATGCATGTGTGAAGCCCGCAGCTAACTCAAATCATGCCTCTAAGCACAAGATTGAGAAGATAAGTGAGTTGTGAATTTTATGAAGTTATATATTAAGTGTGTATCTCACAATAAACTCAAATGTTGTCTATCTCTACTAGAAATATTAAAAAGAGAAATGAGTTTTGTGTTGCATGAATGACAAAATTGTTTTGACCAATTAGCTAGATACATTGCCTCTCACAATTATATACGTTTGCTCTTCTCATATATGTTTCCAAGCATATTGATTTGTGAATGATTATTGAGAAATAATTTATTTGTGAAATAAATTATCTGTTAGGTTACCTTGAAATTATTCTATTTTATCTTTGAATACTCGTATGATCTCTTGTTTCTCCTTCCTGCTCACATTTTTTATTTGGCCCTCACTAAGTGTGTGAGACTCACCCCATTTTCTTTCTTCCAGATTTGTAGGCTTTTGTGTAGTAGTCTCATTGGATTTGCCGATGCACCCAGCACTTGTTCTTTTTCGATAGATCTCCATGTTAGAGAAGGCTGGTGCTTTGACTTTAGTGGTTGCAACTATAGAAATTAGACTGTCATCTATTTTTTTCTTTTTTTTTATTTAAATGGATACATGTATGGATATTGGACATGTTATATAATATTTGGTATAGCTGCTATGTTATGTTGATACATATACATATTTGGACATTGATTTTTATGATGGAAGTAAAAGTTTTGTATGAATCTAATTGTTGAAAAGATTGAGATGATACTTTGTGGTTTTGATCAATTTTTAGAGGGGGCTCTGCCGAATTTTGGGTAGACTCTTATGTTTCTAATGTTAGAGTATGAGTTACTTTCTTAGGTTTGCTAGGTTAATGGATGTTTAGTTAGCATTAGCATGTGCAATAGTCATGTCCCTAAGGTGGATTGTGACAAAGTTGGTATCAGGGCTTTGGTTGGTAGGTCCTATAGCTGTAAGAAGCTATGATTATCCACCGTTAACTAGAGTTTCTTCTCCTAGTCCTCGTCTTCCATTTTAGTGTTGTCTTCTTGCTTTTCCATACATGTGTTCTTATCCTTGCTCTTGATTCATATAGTGATGCAACTCAACCTCAGGTAGCACCCAAAGAGGCCATGGTGGTGCTCGTCATCGGAGAAGGTGTGGAGCAAGTGGTAGGATACCTGAGGTTGAGATTCCTCGCGCTTGAAGGGGAGACTTGACTCTAATTCAGTTAGTTGTTGGGATGTAACAAGTTCAATCGTCCTTACAATAATTGATAGATGTTGTTAGTAGGTAGCATCAGCAACAAGATAATGAAGGTTAAGCAAATTTTGAAGCCGATCAGGAGGTAGTAGAAATTGTGTATTCAAATGTTAAACTTAGGGCTGTTGAGGTTTCATTAGCTGACTTCTGGAAGCTTGGTCTTATCTCGTTTAGTGGCTCAGATCCACAAGAGGATCCTCAAGCTTTTATTGATGAGGTTTCTTGGATTTGTAGAGGTTTGGATTTCTCTCCTACTCGAATGGTAGAGTTGGTTGCATTTCATTTTCGTGTTGTTGTCAAAGGTGGGTATGAGATCATGCTTCTTGCGAGGTTAGCTGGAGCTCCCCTGTTATTATGGACGAATTTGTTCACTTTCTCTTAGCACATTTCTTACAGTAGCATATTAGAGGCGGTAGGGCACGAGAGCTTGAGACTGTAGTGCAAACAGAGTAGACGTCAGTGGTGGAATATAACATTCAGCTTATGCGATTGTCCAAATATGTTGTGGACCTAGTAGACACAGAGAATCTATGCGTTAAACGATTAATTGAGAGGTTGAAGAGTTACCATTTTAGATAAATTGTGAGACATGGTGATAGTGATAGAGGTGGCAATTCTTGAGGCTTGTGCAAGAGGTCATGTTCAGAGACATCTTATGGGGGCAAACAGAGCCATGGTAGCAAAGGCTCTTAATATGGTGGTCATCAAGGTTATAGTGGTGAAGGTTGCAAAGATTATATTGATCAGGGTCATTAAGCAGGCAAGCAGCCACAAACTTTTGAAGGTAGCCAGGTGGCTCTACCCGGGGAGCATCTTAGCATTCAACGATTCTCATGTTTGTGTGAGCTTGTTCTGTAACAGGGCAATGGCTAATGTTTGAGGTAATGTTTGATGATATTCTCTCAGCATGTAACCTAGTCAACTACTTTGGGAAAACTATTCTTGGGGGTTCTGGTGTTGGTGAGATCACTTTCCTCCCTATTCTTATCAAGAAGGTTCGTTATTGAATAAAGTTAACACGTGGATAAGATAGATTTAATAAAATATTTGCTTTCTGATTAAGTTCATGCTTAGTTTTGGTTATTTTCGGGGAAGAGTTCTTTTAGTTTTAAAGAACTTTCTTAGCAAGATTTTAATTATAAGCTGTTTTTGGGGGAAAAATAGAAGAGACAATTGGCATGGTATTATCTCATTTTCACCAGAGCGTTATTTTTGTGGACCGCACGGTTCAACAACTGTAGCTCTGTATGGTCTGGGAGACATCAGAGATGAAATGCTTAATAGGATGTTTCAAGTTTGCTACTGATATAAGGCTCTAATTATTGATGCTCTGTAGTGTAAATGCTTGAACTGGGTCTTCATCCAGAGTATTTGGACAGAATAGTTGTTCTGCAAGGCTTAAGAAAAATGATTTAGCAATTTGAAATTGTAGATTATCTCAAACTCTGTAAGTCCCTCTCTGATGCAAATTTGATAGGACCTTGTCTTGTATATTTGTATTCTATATAAGAAAATATAAGCTTTGGGTTGTGAAAATGCTCTAGGAAAATAATACCACAAGCACTGATTTTCTTGGTGCTTGGTTGCGTGTATAATTTTGTATGGTTTCAATGAAAATGGACCAATTATAGTGGTGGAGAAATGTTGTAGTGAAATAAAAGTCTGTGTATGGTTAGTATCTTAAACTAGTGCATTAGATACATGCTGTGATAGTATATTCATTACAAGTGAATAGTGAACTTTAATAATATGTTCTCTATAAATGACTACATGTGTGTGTTTGAATTGTTACGAATTTTGCATTTTTTTCCTCGAATTTTGCCATTGTTTTTTTCTTCTTCTTTTTGCCTCTTCACGATATAATTTGGTTGAGATAACCGTATATGTTTGAATTTGGAAAGCATATTTAGAAAATTATGCAATAAACAACATCTAATACTTATAGAGGTTTCCCATATAATTATGGATATTTTTGTACTTGTTTACTCTTATGTTGAGCTATATGTTGTACACTGATCTAAATAAAATTCATTAAATGTTGAAATTATATATTATAGCATAACCAATAATAGTAGTTTTTTTTCCCTACAATTCTTCTTAATATTGTTATTGGAAGGTGATATGATGTTTTCTTTTGTCAGGTATGTAGTATTATTTTTGTAGATTTGTCACTTGGAACTGGCTTCTCATATGCCAAAAATGTCACTACTCATAGAAGTGACTGGAAATTAGTTAACCATGCCCATCAATTTCTTAAGAAGGTAAAGTCAGTATGTAAATGATATTAGTGATAACATCACTGTATTTCATATCATTTTTTTCCTCTTATAACTATGCCATTTTTCCCATAAGTTTTCGTTCATCAATGGCGGTAACATGTTGTTAGCAATTGTTGGACTCTGGTGAGAAGGAACCTATAAGTGAGCCAAGATACATCTTCTGATAGTAGTTAATGGAGTTAGTACCTATGTACTATGTGCAAAAGAAATTTTACTATCACTAATGAAGTAGTTCTTTTGCTCAAGCATGAAGGTTTAGGATTTGATAGAGAATAAACTTTTTATTATCTATAGTTGATAAATATTATATAGACACGAAATGTACGCTAAAAACTGTAAAAAAAAAGCCTTTACCAGCGGTTTTAGCTTCAAAAAACCACGGTTAAAATTAGTTTTTTTGGTAGTGTTTGTTGCCTTCCGTTATATTAACTATCGTTGGCACAAACGTTGTTTAACAAAATTAATCCATTACTATAGACATATGATATTTATACTAATGGATAAATATATAATGACTAACAGTTTAGTTTGGCATTTGCAAAACTGAATTTTGATTAACGTAATTTTTTAATTTGATTTTGAAAAAATGTGTTTTAAAATAACGTACATATATGAAGAATGATTTTTGGACACTTTCTATTAGAATTGTTTTCAGTTGTGTACAATTAGATAAATAGACATTAAAAAGATAATTTAAATTCAAATATATAAAAATAATTTATACTCCATTATATGCTAACATACATGACAATTTTAATTCAATAATAGAACAACATTTAATTACTCAAATGGTTCATATAAGCAAATGCTTTAAAGCTTTACGTGTGGCTGTGAAAATATTTAAAACTATTCTCACTTAATTATAAATATTTTAATATAAAATTAAAAATTTCAATAGTTAAAAAGGTACTTATACAGTAAAGTTTAGAAGCCCTTTCTATTATCTGTGCTGCACCTTCTCTTTCATTGGTTTCTTTTGTTTCCCGATAGCTTAAGCTTATGTGTCTCTCCCTTTCTCTTTGTTTCCTTTTTTGTCAATTAATTTTTCTCACTCAAAAAGAAGAACATGCATTTTCTTCTTTCATGTCCTACTCTTTCTTTTCTCTATGATTGTTACTTGTTCTGTTATATCACTACTTCCAAACCTGAAAATTGTTCTTCTAGCAAGAATTAGCAAAAGGGAAATTGAACCAATTATTGTCACAAATCCTCCTATACAAAGAATTAACATGTTTGATATACTCGCGTTTGAAGACCATGAACACACATCAATGTTTCTTGCCAAACATCAATAGAGGCTCACGTTATACTATCAATTTACCGACATACTTGTGCATGAAAGATATATGAAAAAACAATATTTATACTAGTGGATAAATATATAATTTTTCATAGCTAAATATGTAAGTAATTGATATATACTCCTTGCACCAAATAGGGAATCCTTTAATTTGAAAAAATAAAAATGGAATTGGGAGAACTTTGAGTGTTTGTCATGTGTTCCACTTTCATGACGAACGTACATGTGCATGAGTGCACCCTATTTATGAACACCTTGTGTTTATGAATGAAGAATTGCCTCATTCTCTATTTATCATACAGTCACATCACTAAGAATCATCTTTATAATCTATAAGTTAAATCAATTTCAAACAAGACCTTAAATGAAAGAATACAACTCTACATATTTTGTAAATTTTCTCACATAAATCCAATCAATGTAAATCATATTAAAATTAAATTTAGTATTATTGAAAGGGGTTTATTATAACTGATAGCATGCATCCATGTAAATTTCTTAAATCTAGAAACTATTTTTTTCCATATATTGTTAGGTAATTAATATTTTATAATATAAGATTTTAAGTAATAGTAGCAATATTATTTGGTTGATAAAAAAAAAGTAATAGTAGCAATATTATATTATTATTATATGTATTGGGCTTAGCTGAATAAGAATATTTTAAATATACTATATTATATCGCTATATATAATATTTAAATGAAAAACGAAACAAGAATTATCATAAGAATATTCAAGTCCTTTCCCTTCTCTTAACCTACAGGAGGAAGCTTTGCCTCCAATAGCAAATTCACTATTTCTCAACACAAATTGTGAAGGTAATCCTTGAAAGTTTAGAAAGCGTATAAGAGTATAATAGTTACAGTTAATTGATCATATCACCATAATACAATAGAAGCACATATTTTTAGAGTACACAATAATATTAATATAGGTTAACTTATCAAGTATGGCTTATGAATGCAATGATTAGTGTGAACACAATGATTTGTGTACCCCACATAAATTGAAATAATGCTTGCTCAATAAAGCCGCAGTCCTCTTCTCGTCCCTTTGCTTAAAACATTCAAAACAAAATAAAATTATATGCAAAAACTAGAAGAATTAAATGTTAAACCTACTATATATACGAACAAATTGGAAGACAAAAGAACTTAATTATCTAAAGATATTCCCTTTCAAACTTGTGTAATATGGTATAACCCAAGGAGAAATGCAGAGAATATAGAAAGTAAGAAAACAAGGAAATGCTCTTATATTAAACTAGAAAATACGAAATCGGGAAGAATCCCCTTCATTACAATAAGAGACATTAAATAGAAGTAGAATGAAACACACAAATAGGCTAAGCCAGCATTTGGAATTCCTAGTGATTTCGTACCTCTCACACTTCCTAGTGCACTACCTAAATAGGCTGAATCACACCACACAATACACACACGGCCAACCACACTCCCACTTATTCTCTCTCCTCTAACAAACTTGCAAGGCTAACATAAAAATAAGAACCTAATTTATCTTCATCATCTCATACAAAATAACTAAGTTTACTACATTGTTTAGGAATGTTTTATATATATGTAGGAACTATTTGCTTTCGTAAATCTGATTCATTTTCGAACAAAAAAAATATGGATGTGGTATATAATATAACATGAATTAAATACAAGTATCTATTTAAATCACAAAATGTTCATTTCAATGGTCAACAACAAATATATATAAATTAAAGAATCTGTCCATTTGAACAGGACTTAACATACATAATTAAAACAAGTGCGTATGATATATAATATAACATACATAAATTCGTTAGAGAGACAATGTTGGAGAGTGAATGCTATATGATAAATTTGACCTCTTTTGGTTTTTCATCTTTATCCTATTGCACAAAGTTCTCTAAAGGAATGGTAGCTACATGACAAAAACATGATTTTTCAACATAAGAATGGAGGAAAAAACAAAGAAATTCTCAAGGAGACAATAATTTCACCAAGAATACAGTCAGCTATATGTTTCGAACATTTAATAAAGAAAACAGTAAATAGTCACAAAAATTATTGTTTACAATGGAAGATAATTTTAGAATGAGAACATTTCTTTCAACGATTTGTTGAAGAGTTTTGGGTGACTCTGCAAACATGCAGGAATCCTCTTTTCCTTAGATAAATGCTTGCCAGGTAATAGCATCGTGACGAAGAAGTAAAATTGCATAATGTTGATAAAGAGACAAACTGATAAATTGATTGAAAAAGCTTCAGCTTATCTAAAGTTTGTATTATGCTATGGAAAGCTTATATACAGAGAATGAGTAGTGACTCATAAGCGGAAGAGTTACAGGTAACCAGTAAACCATCTAACAGGATTGTAACTAACAGAAAGTAAAGCTATGGTGTGATGTGGTACATGATACGCAAGGAGCAAATATAAGAATGGTCGTGGATCACATATGAAGAAAGGAAAATAACGGTAAAGATGAGCTTAACCAGAATCTTCATGCGTATTACCCCCCTCAAGCTAGTGGGTAAGTAAATGTCTAACACACGAAGCTTGGAGAGAAAATGCTGAAAAACCCGAGGAAGCAAAGGTTTGGTGAAGAAGTCAGCCAGTTGAGCAGAAGTAGAAATAGGCAGAAGATGCAACAAACCAGCTTGGAGCTTCTCACACACCAAGTGACAATCAATCTCCAAGTGCTTAGCGCTCATGAAACACAGGATTATGCACAATATGCAAAGCACTTTCACTGTCACAAAACAACACAAGTTGCTTGGATGCATGGAGACGCAGATCTGTGAACAAGTATTGAAGCCATTGCAATTCACAAACTGCAGAACCAAGCGCTCAGCTTCAGTGGATGAGTGAGCAATGGTGATTTGCTTCTTGGAGTGCCAGCTGACAACAGATTTGCCAAGAAAAAAACAGTAACTGGAGTCTGAACGTCTCGTATCAAGACACCTAGCCCAATCAGCATGTGAAAAACCTCGCAGATGCACACAGTTGTCACGAGGAAAGAATAACCCAAGTCCAGGTGCTTGCTTGAGATATCTAAGGATCTTGATGGCACTGGCGTGGTGAATGGTAGTGGGAGATCCCATGTAGTGACTAATCTGCTGTGTAGCATAAGTAATGTCAGGGCATGTTGGGAAACAGAAATCCCAGTACTAGAATGAGCAATCTCTAAACCCAAGAAATATTTCAAAATGCCAAGGTCATTGATGCCAAAAGCATGATCCATCACCTTCTTGATAAAGGAGAAAGCTGATAGAGAAGTACCAAATAGGAGAATATCATCCACATAAACCAATAAACCAATGAAATGGGCATCAAGAAACTTGAGGAAGACTGTAGAATCAGCTAAAGCTTGATGGAAACCAAGCTGTATCAGAAACTTGGACAACTTCTCATACCATTGCCTACTGGCCTGCTTGAGGCCGTGGAGGGATTTAGTAAGTCTGCAAACTTGATTAGGATTAGAAGGTTTCATGCCTTGTGGGAGCTTCATATAGATGGTTTCTTCCAAGTCACCATGGAAAAATGCATTGTTCACATCCAATTGGTGTAAAAACCAATGGTGTGAAGTTGCTAAGGCAAGATGATGCAAATGGTAGTGAGTTTCGCCACTGGTGAGAAGGTTTGGAGGTAGTCAAGACCTTCAATTTGATTGTAGCCCTTGGCCACCAAGCGAGCTTTATAGCATTCAATGCTGCCATCCGCTTTCCTCTTAATTTTGTATACCCATTTATTGCCAATAGGGACTGCATTGGGAGGCAGCTGAACCAAAGTCCAAGTCCCATTTGTCTCCAAAGAAGTGATCTCTGCCTCCATAGCCTTCCTCCAACAATCAAGTCTACTAGCTTCCACATAAGAAGAAGGCTCCTTATCTTGGCTAAGTGAAACACTGAAAGCAGCATGTGAAACAGAAAGATTTGAAAGTGAAGTCAGAAAGAGGATAGAGTTTACCTGATTGGTCATGCTGAAGTGTGGAGGATGCATTGCACATATAGTCTTATAGATAAGGAGGTTTAGACTTAACTCGGGTAGACCTACGAGGTGGACATGCGTCAGGCTGAGGAATATCAACAGCCATGGAATCCAAAATAGCACAAGGATCAGTAAGTGTATCAGGAATAGAAGAGGAAGAAGGAAGAGGAACAGATATAACAAATGGCAGGGAAGTAGGTTGAGGATCATAAACAAATTGAATGATAATGAGGGGATCAGAGGAGGCAGCATCAGAAGGTGGAGGAGGTGTTATAGAACATTGCAAAGGAAGGGAAGATGTAGAGGTCAAAGTGGTATCTCATAGTGTGTTAGTAGGCATGGGAATGTGGAGTTGTTTTGAAGAAGAAATGTCAAGTATACAGGGAAGTTAGGAGAATTATGAAAAGGAAAAAAAAATTCTTCAAACAACACATGCCTAGAGAGACTAAGCTTATGAGTATGCATGTCATACACTAGAAATCCTTTGGTTCCTCATTGATATCCCACAAATACACACTTGTGGCTCCTGAGATCAAATTTGCTACGGTTTTGTGAAAGAGTTGAAGTGTAACAAAGACAACCAAACACTTTTAAATTCGAAAGATCAGGTAGATGACAATAAAGCACTTTATAGGGAGACTTGTTTTCAAGAAGAGGTGTAGGAACACGATTTATTAAATACACTGCATGAGCAGTGGCAAGTCCCCATAATCCTTTTGGAAGTCTAGCTTGAAATAGTAAGGCTTTAGCCACATTCAAAATTTGTTGATGCTTTCTTTCCACACATCCGTTTTGTTGTGATGTTTCCACACACGAAGTTTGATGGATTATGCCATGATGTTCAAACAAGGAATTGAGTACGAAAGACCTGAACTTTAGCTTATCTGATAAATTGATTGAAAAAGCTTCAGCTTATCTGAAGTTTGTATTATGCTATGGAAAGCTTATATACAGAGAAGGAGTAGTGACTGATAACTGGAAGAGTTACAGGTAACCATTAAACCATCTAACAGAATTGTAACTATCAGAAACTAAAGCTATGGTGTGGTGTGGTACATGATACGCATGGAGCAAATATAAGAATGGCCGTGGATCACATATGAAGAAAGGAAAATAACGGTAAAGATGAGCTTAACCAGAATCTTCATCTGTATTACCAGGAATTGGATAAGATCTGCAGTGAAAAATATTACTACATTCCAAGTGAAAATAACTGTAAATGTTGACCTCTACTTTGTTTAATATATTCTTATGAACATCTCTTATAATAAAAATAATAGCCAAGGTGAAATCTCACATCCAATTGAACTAACAAATTGTGCAAGAGAAATTTTTTTACTACACACAAATTCATTCCAAAATGCTAACATGCAACTAGCCCTAGAGTTTTATATCTTCAAAAGCATCCCTGTCCTTAGATAAATAAGATGATTTCTTACAAATTATCGGTGATAAAAATTTTACAAGAACAACAATAAGCAAAGAAAACAAGAGCAATGCATTGCAAGAATGTTTCACTATTCTCAAATTATTGGCTCATTGCAACTTTCATGGAACCTTTTCTAAGTTAATGAGAAACCAACGGCCTATTTATTTTGTTTTTATTTTTTACTTTTATGAGTGATTGTAATGCAAAACTATCACCTTAGCCTCATTTTATTATTCATTTTTGAAATTGTGTATAATAAATATTTAAAACAATCAAAACAAATGTAATTTGTTTTCAATGTTTTGTAAAATCCCTCCACCAGCTCCCTTACAAACTAAAAGCAAATGCATTACTTTTTAATTCCTCCCCTCCTACTCTTTAAACTAAACGCACATAAAATGAAAACATAAAAGTGAAAAAAAAGTAAACAGACCCTAAGGGCGTTATTTGTTTCATTTTCAATTTCCTATTTTCTTTCTTTTTCTGTTTTTTAAAATTTGTAAAGGAAAAACTCAAAATGCTCAAAACAAGACAAACCAGTCTTTAGTCATTTCCAATTTTTCCTAAACAAATTATAGGAAATAGAAAACAAATAAGAAAAATGCAAATCAAAGAGACCCTAGGGTGTATCCGTCTTTCATTTAAAGTAGGTTAAAATTACGAGCTTTTAAATTCAATTAAGTGTGAATACATCTTATTTTTTTCACTTTGCTCACCTGCTCACGGTAGACGAACTTAATACACAAACTGTTAAAGAATTTCTATTCCAAAACTTATCATGCCTCAGTGAATTGAACCCAAAAATCAAGAATTTTCTTCAAATTTAAAGGAAATGGGACATTTTATCTTCTGAGCGTACACACTAATAAAAAACAGATATATAAAAAAAACAATAATTATACTCTATTATTTTCTCTTACATCACAATTATATTTTTTTCATCTTTTAGTTTTTTTATCTTTTCTTATCACATTATTTATAACATATTTTTTTCCTCTTCAGTTTCTTTCTATCTATCTCTCTTTTTGCCGTTTGTCTTTAAGAAAATCACAACACACAAAATAAAAAAAGGAAAAAATCTTGAACATATGTAGAATGAAAATAAATAAATAGTAGGATTCTAATTTCTAATCCATAAACGGAAAATTAGAGGACAATTAATTAAATTTTGAAAAGATATAAACTAACTTAAAATTTTCAACCGATTGTTTACTATGGAAAGTAATAATGTCAAATTTATGAAAATACATTTCGCTCATGATAGAGATTTTTATAAAAATATTGAAAATTAATAAATTAAACTTCAATATATTACACTCCTTGTATTTTTAATTTGTAGAAATAAAAAAGTATTTCAAAGTGTTTTCTTATTGATCAACAAAATACTGATATAGTCAAACTACATCTTAGTGACAAAATCTAAATTCTAGCCTTGAAGACCATGTACACTAATTAAGAGGAAGATACACAAAAAAAAGTGTTTCAAATTATTTTTGCCATGGAATTAAATGTGTAAAAAAATTTTATTAATGATTTTTTATCAAAAAATATTGTTTTAATGTGTGAAATATATATATTAATATGTTATGAAATTAAATAAGATTAAAAAATAAGCAGCATAAAGTAGGATGGTCAAAAAAGACAAGCAATTAAGGAATCAAATTAATAGTATTAAAATTAAATAAGCATTAAAAATGTATAGGAAACAAAAATATTAGATATATAATTACTATAAATATTTATATGTTCTGAATAAGTTATAAAATGGATGTCCACCTTCAAGTTCACCAAGGGATCCTATGCTACAAAGGGATCCTAAGCATTTCTTATAACTCCTAATGTTATTACCCATTATGTGTATTGACTCCTCATTATGTGTATTGTCTCCTAAGGTGTGTGATACATGCCTATAAATAGGACTCTATTGTAATGATGAAAAAATAATGAACAATATTCTCTCTTCCTCTCTACTCTTGTCTTCTCTTTACTTTATTTTATATTCTCTTTAGTTTGTGTTAGTTCACAACATAGTTCACAACACGTTATCAGCACGAAAGCTCTGGTGAAAAGGTATGTTGGGATCTAGAGTAAGAATGGCTTAACTTCTAAACTTTTAATTTCTAGAATCTAACCTTAACTCTTTCTTCCTTCTCAAGCCGGTCCTGACTAGTCTACTGCGCTCCGGCTTTTCTTTTTACTTCTACTTTTTGTCTCTAACATTTATATTCTAGCAAATTTGTTTTATGTTTCTAACTATTTAAAATATGCTATACTTGTCTCCGAACTGACCGTTAGAATTGCCTCAGTGGAAGACTAATAATATTGAATGGTAAATTTATGATTAGTTGCTGAATATTTAAATATGTTATTCCAATTATATTTATGTTTGGTTTATTATTCAAATTCTAAATTCTATTAAATGATATCATTTCAATTATTCCATTTAAAATATATTTTGGTTATGAATTTCTTTCAATACTAATTAAAAGTGAAAATATCACTATCGTATTTAATATTTGAAGAATATATGTTATATATTCATAATAATTTTCTAAACTTGTTTTTTTTTTTAATACTCAGAATGTCGAATCTTACCAATCTTGAGTTTGTGGCACTTGACATCTCTGGAAAGAATTATTTGTCATGGATACTAGATGCAGGAATTCATCTAGATGCAAAAGGTCTTGGTGACACAATCAAAGAAGGAAACAAAACATCTAGTCAAGATAAAGCTAAAGCCATGATCTTCCTTCATCACCACCTCCATGAATGACTCAAAAATGAGTACCTTACTGTGAAAGATCCTTCGGTTCTTTGGAAAAATTTGAAGGAAAGGTATGACCACCAAAAGACCGTAATTCTTCCAACAGCTCGATATGAATGGATGCACTTACGCTTACAAGATTTTAAGAATGTAAGCGATTATAACTCTGCACTATTTAGAAACACTTCTAAATTGCAATTATGCGGAGAAACGGTCACAGAAAGTGATATGTTAGAGAAGACATTCTCTACTTTTCATGCATGCTCTTGCAGCAACAATATCGTGAAAAAGGTTTTAAAAAATATTCTGAATTAATTTCTTGCCTTCTTGTTGCTGAACAAAATAATGAGCTATTGATGAAAAATCATGAGTCTCGTCCAACTGGAACTGCTCCATTCCCAGAAGTGAATGTTGCATCACATGACCAAGGACAAAATAATGGTCGTGGTCGCGGCCGAAAAAATGGCCGTGGGCGTGGTTATGGTCGTGGTAATAATTCTAAGTTTTCCCACCAGAAGTGGAAAGAATGAAAAGGCAAAGGGTGTGAAAAACGAGCATACAAAAAATGTTTGTCATCGTTGTGGTAGCCAAGGCCATTGGGCTCGTCTTTGCCGTACACCAAAGCATCTTATTGATCTATACCAAGAGTCCCTTAAAAATAAAGGGAAAGGAATAGAGACTAATTTTGCTGGTATTGATGATGATGATTTTGATGATGATCAAATGGATGTTACTCACTTGGAAATTGGTGATTTCTTTGCTCATCCAGAAGGAAAAATTGACCACCTTATTGGAGATGGAAGTGTCCAAAAATAAAATGCTTTTATTTTCATGTTAGTGAATTTTTATGTATTTCCAGTTTTTTTTAATTTTTCTTTGATGTATTTCTCTATTTCTATGGAAGCAATAAAAATTTGGGTTTTAATTTCAGTTTATTATTTATTGTTATTTTTAGTTGTGTTCACTTGTTAATTCAATCTTATTTTATTTTATGAAGAATGAGTGACCGCATCCATAATGGAGATATATGTCTTGCAGACAGCGCAACAACGCATACTATTCTTAAAAATAAGAAGTATTTTTATAATTTAATGATGCAAGACGCCAATGTTAGTACTATATCTGGTAGTGCAAATATAATTGAAGGCTCTGGAAGAGCTAATATTTTGTTACCTGGAGGAACAAAATTGCACATTGAGAGTGCCTTATATTCTCCAAAGTCTCAAAGAAATCTATTGAGTTTTAAGGATATTCGCAAAAATGGATATCATATTGAGACAACAAATGAAGGAAATATTGAGTGTCTTTACATCACTCAGAACATTTCAAATAAGAAATGTATATTGGAAAAATTACCTTCATTTTCCTCCGGTTTGTACTACACAAATATTAGTACAATAGAAACAAATGTTATACTAAACCACAAGTTTATGGAAAAAAGTGCATTTGTTACTTGGCATGAACGGTTAGGCCATCCTGGATCAATTATGATACGAAAAATAATTAAAAACTCTTGTGGGCACAATTTGAAGAGCCAGCACATTCTTCAATCGAATAATTTCCTATGTGCTGCTTGTTCTCAAGGAAAATTAATTATTCGACCATCACCTACAAAAATCGGAAGTGAATCTCTCAATTTTTTAGAACGCATTCAAGGTGATATTTGTGGACCTATACATCCATCATGTGGACCATTTAGATACTTTTTGGTTTTGATTGATGCGTCAACTAGATGGTCACATGTTTGCTTATTGTCCACTCGCAACCAGGCGTTTGCGAGATTACTAGCTCAACTAATTTGTTTGAGAGCACATTTTTCTGATTATCCAATTAAGAAAATTCGCTTTGATAATGCTGGTGAATTTACATCTCAAGCTTTAAATGACTATTGTATGTCAATTGGAATTGATGTTGAACATCCTGTAGCACATGTTCATACTCAAAATGGGCTTGCAGAATCATTCATCAAGTGTCTAAAATTAATTGCAAGACCATTGCTAATGAGATCAAAACTTCCCGTTTCTGCTTGGGGACATGCAATCTTGCATGCAGCAGCACTAGTTCGCATCAGGCCTACAAGTTATCATGAGTACTCCCCTTTACAATTGGTTTTTGGTCAGGAACCAAATATTTCCCAAATATTTCCCATCTAAGAATATTTGGAAGTGCGGTATATGTTCCAATTGCTCCACCACAACGCACAAAGATGGGTCCTCAAAGGAGGTTGGGAATATATATTGGCTATCAATCTCCGTCCATAATAAAATATCTTGAGCCATTGACGGGAGATTTATTCACAGCTCGTTTTGCTGATTGCCATTTTGATGAATCTGTTTTCCAACATTAGGGGGAGAAACTAAGCAGTTGGATAAAAAGATAAGTTGGCATGAATTATCTTTATCTCATCTTGATCCTCGTACAAAACAATGTGAACTAGAAGTTTAAAAGATAATTCATTTGCAAAGTTTGGCTAACAAATTACCAAATACATTTACTGACCCAAAAGGAGTAACTAAATCATATGTGCCAGCTGCTAATACTCGAATAAAGATTGATGTCCCTGTTGGGCAATCTAAAGTTGCAAATCAGTCTGAAGCCAAAATGAAACGTGGCAGACCCATTGGTTCCAAAGATAAAAATCCTCGGAAAAGAAAAAGAAATAAGAAAGAAGATGGTCGAATTGAGGACATAGAGGTTTCTGAAGAATCCTCGGACATAATTGATATTTCAATTTCAAAAGAAACTCAGGTACCTGAAATTATTGAAAATACTGAGATCTCAATAAATTATGTCATGGATGGAATACAATGGAATCGACATGAAATTGAAGTCGATGATATTTTTGCATTCAAAATAGCGCTTGAATCAATAAATGATGATGAGGATCAAGAACCGAAATCTGTTAAAGAATGTGCTCAAAGAAATGATTGGCCAAAGTGGAAAGATGCCATGAAAGCAGAACTGAACTCGCTTGAAAAACGCGAAGTTTTTGGTCCCGTGGTACGCACACCCGAAGGCGTAAAGCCGGTTGGATACAAATGGGTTTTTGTGCGGAAAAGGAATGAAAAAGGTGAAATTGTGAGATACAAAGCACGACTTGTTGCTCAAGGTTTTTCACAAAGACCTGGTATTGATTTTGAGAAAACATACTCGCCTGTGGTGGATGCAACTACTTTTCGGTACTTAATCAGTTAAGCAATACGCGAAAAGCTTGATTTACGCCTAATGGATGTTGTTACGACGTATTTGTATGGCTCACTTGAAAATGATATTTATATGAAACTCCCTGAAGGATTTCATTTGCCCATATAAGTCAAGTTCTCGAGAGAATTATTCAATTAAATTGAATAAATCTCTTTATGGACTAAAGCAATCTGGACGTATGTGGTATAATCGCCTTAATCAATATCTATTGAAGAAAGGATATAAGAATGACCCAGTTTGTCCATGTATTTTTATAAAAAGATCTGGCAAAGAATTTGTCATAATTGCTGTATATGTTGATGATATAAATATTATTGGGACTCCCGAAGAGGTTCCAAAAGCTGTAAATTGCTTAAAGGATGAATTTGAGATGAAGGATTTGGGAAAGACAAAGTTTTGTCTTGGATTACAGCTTGAACATTTGAATGATGGAATTTTAATGCATCAAAAGGCTTATACAGCAAAGGTATTAAAACGGTTTTATATGGACAAATCACATCCATTGAGCACCCCAATGGTTGTAAGGTCACTTATGTGAACAAAGATCCTTTTAGACCTCGAGAAAATGATGAAGAACTACTTGGTCCTGAAGTACCTTATCTTAGTGCAATTGGGGCACTAATGTACCTTGCTAGACATACTCGACCTGATATAGCATTTGCTGTTAATTTACTAGCAAGATATAGTTCTTGTCCTAAAGAAGGCATTGGAATGGTGTTAAGCACATACTTCGCTACCTTAAAGGTACAATCGATATGGGCTTATTTTTCTCGAATAAGTCTAAGTCAGACTTAATTGACTATGCAGATGCTGGATATAAGTCTGACCCTCATCAAGGTCGTTCACAGACAGGTACTTGTTTACACATGGTGGTACAACCATTTCATGACGATCCACGAAACAAACTGAAGGATCCACATCTTCCAATCATGTGGAACTTATAGCATTACATGAAGCGAGTCGAAAATGTGTTTGGTTGAGATCTGTGATTCAACATGTACAAGACACTTGTGGTTTGTCTTCTGGAATATTGACTCCAACGATCTTATACGAAGATAATGCTGCATGTATTTCCCAGATGAAAGAAGGTTATATCAACAGATATAGAACAAAACACATTTCACCAAAATTTTTTTATTCTCATGATCTTATAAAGGATGGTGAAATAAAGGTTGAGAAAATTCGCTCATGTGACAACTTGGCAGACCTCTTTACAAAGTCGTTGCCAACTAAAGTTTTTGAACCACTAGTAAGAAAGATTGGACTTTGTTGTCTTAGAAACGAAGGTCTAAATGAGGGGGAGAAATAAATATTGACTGTACTCTTTTTCCCTTCGCTAAGGTTTTTATCTCATTGGGTTTCTCCTTGCAAGGTTTTTAATGAGACAATATCTGATGACATTTTAAAAGAATGATGTACTCTTTTCCTTCACTAAGGTTTTTCCCACTGGGTTTTTCTTAGTAAGGTTTTAACGAGACACATTCTAAAGTCATCGACATCCAAAGGGGAGTGTTATGAATAAGTTATAAAATGGATGTCCATCTTCAAGTTCACCAAGGGAACCTATGCTACAAAGGGATCCTAACCATTTCTTATAACTCCTAATGTTATTATCCATTATGTGTATTGACTCCTCATTATGTGTATTGTCTCCTAAGATGTGTGATACATGCCTATAAATAGGACTCTATTGTAATGATGAAAAAATAATGAACAATATTCTCTCTTCCTCTCTACTCTTGTCTTCTCTTTACTTTATTTTATATTCTCTTTAGTTTGTGTTAGTTCACAACATAGTTCACAACATTATAGATATTTATAATGGTTTTTCCAAAACTTTTACTACCTCTGTTTCTTTTTAACTAACCATTTAGAGAGACAACTTATTTCTATTTATCTGCCCAATTATATTTCTACTTATTAGTGGTTCTTTTATCAATTCTACCCTTATTTTTAATTACAGAGTTAGTTAATTCTTCACAATTCAACTAATGAAACATAATAAGTGGAGAGATAAACAGAGGGTATCGGAGATCCATACAAACCGGGAGCCTGGCGGAACAGGCTAAGCGTTGGGCTCGGGCTCTAATACCATGTTAAGGTTACATCACAAAACGAATTGGCATTATGAGGAGTCACCCAACAGGTATTTAAACAGCACCGCGAACAGTGAGGCAGGCGATGTGGGACTTATTTCTAACAAAAAATAAATAAATTATTGTGTGAAAAATATTTTATTTGTGAGGTAAAATTCTATTTATTTACTTTCACAAGATCCAATATTTGTTTGTAATTCTATTGTTAGCTTATATTATGTATTGTAGTTTCAAATAAACAATTTTTTTCTAATAATCAACAATTATATTCCTACACCTTCTCTTGAATCATCTATATACAATTTTTTTCTATTTCTCCCTTCATTTTTTATCATATCATTTATCACATATCTTCTTTCTTCTGGAGTCATCTACCATGATCCCAGATTTTCAAGGTACATCATGCATCTAATGAAAAACATTATATTTTCATAGCTTAATAGAGTGTGGTATATATCAAAAGTTCCCTTAACTATTTCAATATATACCCAAGTAAAGTGTATGACCCAAATCACATTTTCACTTTGCTTTTTTGGCTATTTTCAGTTTTGAAACCGGATTGGCCCTCTTCCTTCTCCGAAAATTTGGTGGTGAGTTGTTGCAACTTTACTTCGTTGCAATATTCTTAAACCTAATAGAAATATCAAAAAATGTTAGGAGGCCATTGCGTTAGAATTATAGAGTTAGGGTTAATAAGAAAATATTATAGTCAGACACAAGCATGTGGGGGTCGTGGGGTGGTCTTCCTTAACCAAACCTTTTAAGTACCGAACTGGGATGCCTCATTCCGAATGGAAAAGAGTATACGACTAGACGACAGTTTCATGTGTTAGGGACCATCACCTCGTTCTAGGTCAATTTATAGTAAACCACCTACTAGAGTTCCCATAATGCTCACCCAAGTTTCCAATCATATGAGTACACATCTTTATCTTTATATTTATTGTTGTAACTATGAACCGTTTTGTGTCGATCACTTGACGGTTAAATCTGACTAATAAAATTTTATGTAATTAATAGTCAGCTCACACCTAATAGTTGAAGTTAAGATAATTCTAACATGCATTAGTTGTGTAGTGGTTTGTCATCAACGAGTGAGATTGGAAACAATGCTGAGGGAGACGAGATGATTTTGTAGAGAGGTGTTTACTTTGCAATGAGCGTAGGCTTACTCAAGTGTAGTTTAGCGTATCATTGGACACCTCAGTTTGGCAATGACAATGCAAATCGAAGGACTGAGGTGGTTATCAAGGAGATTCAATGTTCGGCAGCGATGGGGCTTCAACGACGTCGGCGGCTTTAGGAATTTTTGCTTTGGAGTTCTTTTTTATTTTTGTCAACCTTTTGTTATTTGAAGAGATTTTTGTATATAGGAAATGGGGAAATGGTGATTGTAGTTGGGTGCTAGTCTTTTGTTGGCAACACTAATGGAGGTCATCATAAGCCCCATGAAGAGCAACAATGAACAAGATCTTAAAATGGGATAAAAACAACAATGAAAATTATTTAGGGCTACAGAAGGTAACTTGGTAAATTAGTAATTACAAAAGCTAGTAGAAATGATGAATGGAAGCAGTTGGATGAAACAAAAACACAAGGAGTGGCAGGATGCAAACTTATGGAAAGACTAATGAAAGAAGAGTAGTAATGAACCACAAAATTAAGTATGGGCTTCAGATTGTAAAGCATCCTTAGTTTGTAAAGTTATTAAAATATCGGGCCTGATTGCAAATGGCATCATTAGTGAATTTATTAAATCTTTATATATTAAATCTTTAAATATAAAAGCAAACAAGTTTTGGAGGAAATCAAGTCTGCCAAAACTGTTGCTAAATTTTCATATGCACGCATAATTATTGTATTGATATGTGGGGCAAAAAAGGGAATGGGAAATGAAGTGTTTAGCAGCTATTTTTTGTTTGGAGCATTAATAAGTACATATGCATGTGCTGCTTTGGGTATTTGTGTAGCAACCTTCAATTTCCCATGCTCTATAACCGTACCAAATGGCCTTTCCAAGATATTGGGCTTGCATCCACATGCATTGTGCATTATTCAAGATATTGACCGTAATTGTTTTACATTACCAATTCTTCTTTTAGGTGACCAATAGTCCAACCAACCCCCTCTTTCTACTCTCTCTCAGAATCTTCCCTGTTCCATTATTTTCTCTTCCATAGTTTTCTCTCACTTGAGTTTTTTTTCTTCCTTCATTCTTTCATCTTCAATCCTGCATGAACCCATTATTTGCGAACCTGAGCAATCAGTTACTACAAATCTAGGTGCTAAATGAGCGGCAAGTAAACAGGAGTGCATGTGGAAGAGGCTAAGGGATTTCCATTATTGAAAGGGAGCACCTTGAAGTTCTGAGACGGAGAACGAACCTCGCTATGCAAAGCAGCAAAATAGAGGAAGGTGGTTTCATATAGAGAGTCCACAGAACCTAAGAGCAGAAGTTGTTGCAAGCATCCACGCGCGAGCATAGCAGCGCCGGATCAAGGTGGGTTCCGCGGCTTAGGTGTAAAACAGCGGCAGAGATGTCTCCTTCATTGTGTGTGCATGCTACAGTGGAGATTAGAGCCGGCAAAAGGTGCTAAGTTCTTTGTTTATTAATTAATTTTACATAATTTTCCTAATTACTTATTTTCTCCTCGTTTGTTGGTACGGGAAAGGGGAAGAAAACACATTGTGAAGTCAAGTGGGTGGGATTGTATCTCATTTGTTTCCGAGTGCTTTATTCCTTTACATGTATGAATTTTTTTCTCTTATTATTTTTTACCAAATATGTTTTTGTTTTGTTTGGGGTTTGTTCGTTACCACGATAATAATAAAAATTTTGTTGTGGTTGTGGATATGATTTCATATCTGTACACGTAGGAGCAACCAAAATGTTGGGCTCATGAAAATTATTTAGGCGTATAAATTAAAATTTCGAAGGAATTAGCGGATAATAATTCAGATCTACTAAATAGATCTAGTAGCGCAGCGGAACTGGTAGTGTAAAAACAAGCAGAAAAGAACACCAATGTGGAAAACCCTCCAATGTGGAGGTAAAAACCATGGGACCAACTCTGAAAAATTCTACTATATTTCAAGATAATTATAATATCTTTTTCACACTCTCACACACCAGAGATGTAAAATATAGTGAACCCCAGTGAGACCCTACTCCTATTCAAATACTACAAATTTAGTAGTACCAAGGAGTAATAGAGATGATACCCAACCCTGTGCATTTTTCTAACACTCTCGGATTTACTTAACACTATATTTTCCTTCACTGACACTCCAAAAAGCATGTTTTGCTTCTGGCTTGGTGTGTATTCCCTCCGTCCCTTCATCCTCCTTTTATAAGCGAAGGAAAACGCGTTTACCGAATTTGCTACAGTAAAGTTACATTTTGCTATCATAGCTAGTGTAGAATTTACATGTGAAGTTACTGTGCGCATTTTGAAATTTTTCTTCTTCACTTTCGGTGGCTGGACCCATCAATTCTTCCCCTCCAGCTAACGGGGAATACTCCGCTTATCTTTATATACAATCCATGCCCATTAACTTGGCACAAGGCTTGTACTTCTCAAAAAAATCACCAGTATTCATGGTGGTTTTCATTAACTTGCACCACCGTTGTTTCACTCCACGGGACACGCCACCTAGCCTCCGAATTGCTAGGAAGACTTTCGATACAAGAATCTCCAACACGAATCCACCACCACTTAACAATTATCGTCTGGTATAGGGTAACACATTTGTGCAATTTAGATATAGGGTAACAGATTTGTGCAATTTAGATTATATGGATATAGCTCCCCCGGCAAAAGTAAGTAGGAATCCTGAAGTAGATTTTCTACAATCCATGTCATCCACCATATCCGCATGTATATAACCTTCAAAAAATGGGTCCGCGTTTCAAAAGCTCAAGAATATATCTGGAAGAGATCTGCTAACAAAACCAACCGCATGAGCGATATCTTGTCTAGTACAAACCGTAGCATACATCAACCTCTTGATTGTTGAGAAGTACGGAATATCGACCATTGTTTCGTTTTCGACTTGACTAGAAGGACAACTCATTTTTCTGAGTTTGAAGTAATTGGTCTATGGCGTTTTGACTGACATAGCAGTCTTCATCTTAAATCTGTATTGAATCCGGTTTACGCATCGTTCTTGCAACAACCACAACTTTATAACTTTTCGATCTCGCAAAACCAATATGCCCAATATTTTTGTTTCAGGGCTGATCTATTTCAATTCACGAATCGCCTTCACATCTTGTCCCACTATCAACATATTTCCTAGAATAATCGCAGTCTTTAACTCGAGTTGTTCAAGCTCCAGATCCAAGCTAGCTACCAATCCAAGTATAACTAGAATAGAGCTCATTGTTGTAGAGAAAATTTCATCAAAAATCTATTGGCTCAGAATAGCCAAGGATTTAAAGTCTCACAGAGACACACTCAAAAGAGTACTGAGTTCATAATTCAAATCTATCTCTCAAATGTTACAATAGGAGCTATTTATAGAAAATCAAATACACAATAAAGCAAAGTACACAGAGTTGTAAAGCTTGCATAATGTTGAGTGGAAACCATTAGTGGGTATGATGGGTATAGAGGTTGTGCTAGTGGGTTGGTGGGTAGGGTAATTGTGTTTGATAATATTATGATTATGTGAGTGATGATGCAAGTGGGTATGGTGCTGGAATTCTGGATCGTTCTCTCTGGGTTAGAGAAGACTTGTCCTCGTCTAAAATAATTCCTCTATCATGTGGCTTTCAATTGTTACATATTGAGGAATACAGAGAAAATTATGTCCGGTTAGGAATCCTTGAAAACATTCTTGGAAGTACTTTGATTTGTCGGATCTCCTTGGTCTTGAATTTTATGGAATAAGGTAACTAATCTCCTCAATTCTTTCATAAACATCAAATGTTTGTTGAAAGTATTTCGTTTTGGCAAGTCTGGAGAAATAACATCCAGAGAACATCTGAAATATTTGAAAGTAACTGAAGAATTTTTTCTTAAATATTAGTTACACTATACTGCTCAAACTGGGCCACAATGCCTTGATTATTAGATTCATTTTTAAGCAGCAAAATTTCTTCTTCCTCTGAATAAATTTCTTCTTCGAATATGGGAGGATTTTCAAATTCCAATTCATAGTATTCAAGTTCTTCATCAAAAATAGGACTATCAAAATCATACTGAATGAATTCAGTTCCTTGTGAAAAAACTTGAAAAATAGATTCATAAGAAGAATTATTTTCATCATTTTCAAAATTTCTGTTTTCATGTTGATTTAATTGAGCTTGTTTAATCTCAACTAACTCTTGCAATAGATGCAGTTGTTGTTGGATCAAATCAAGTTTGATGCAGTTGAATAGATCTTCTTGAAGGCATGATTTGAAAAATTTAGAAAACTTGATTTTTTTTTAGAAAACTGAGGTTAAAACAGGGTTTTTAGGAAAAACTGGAGGATAATATGGGTATTTCGGGAGAAAAATAGGGTAAAAATGGAATTTTGACAATTTTTGGTGTTAAAATAGAATTTTTTTTAATTTTGGGAGTTCAAATGGAATTTTGAAATTTTTTGGGGGTAAAAATGGAGTTTTTTGAAATTTTTGGGGATAAAAATATAATTTTGGTAAATTTAGGGGCAAAACTACAGTTTCAGGAAAATATGGGAGCAAAACTATAATATTAGAGAGATCAAGGGCTTATCTACAATATTTTAAAAAAATTTTACCAGCTTAATTGACTTTTGGGTCAACACAGACACGTGGCAGCACGTGATTGGTTGTCCATAAAAGCGTGACACGTGGCGCAACGGGATTGGCTACGGGTTGACGTGTCAACGGTGACACATGGCACAAGGTGGATCGTCACTTCACGCGTTTGTGACACGTGGTGTCCTCTGATTGGATGCTCTCGGATGACGTGACACAAGGTGGATCGTCACTTCACGCTGACGTCACCTCATCATCAACCTCCAAAAGGCGCGTGTGTCGGTGGCAAGCACCTGGCTCTTCGGGAAGGGCGCGTGAGGGCGCGTGCAAACTCTGGTGGCCTTGATATTTTGTGTCCTAACATTTTAGGACCTTTTGAACACGTCTACGGTGTTCGTTGATTGATAAAACGCCTGGAAGTGTGAGTTCCAGTCACGAATTATGCTTTTTCATGCGACGGAAAATGTCCTCTCGCTGTTTTATGCTCAGCCAAGGTTGTAGGATACTAGGAACCTTGCTTTGATTACCAAAATAATTCAGAATAGCCAAGGATTTAAAATCTCAAAGAGACACACTCAAAAGAGTACTCAATTCATAATTCAAATTTATCTCTCAATTGTTACAATAGGTGCTATTTATAGAAAATCAAATACACAATAAAGCAAAGTACACATTGTTGTAAAGCATGCATAATGTTGAGTGGAAATCATGAATGGGTATGGTGGGTATGGAGGTTGTGCTAGTGGGCTGGTGGATAGGGTAATTGTGTTTGATAATATTATGATTATGTGAGTGATGATGCAAGTGGGTATGGTGAATGTTGTCCACCATACCCACTTGCTTCCTCAATCCACCATCTTCACCAACTCATCACAACTAACACCCACCCACTTTCAATTATTTATTTTTTCTTTAAATTATTGCTTACTTTCTAGCTCATGTTTAATGCATTTGAAGTGTACAAAGTGTGTAAGGATTGCTATAAATACCAATCAATTGTAACCATTAGACATAGATTTGAATTACGAATTGAGTACTCTTTTGAGAATTCAAATCCTTGGCTATTCTGAGCCATCTATTCCTTGCTTTCGCCTAAATCCTTTTATCACTATGTGACCTTTGTACTTCAACAGCTTGTTACCGTCTTTCTTAAGCTTGAACATCCACTTATTCTTCCAGGCTTTCATGTCTTCCGGGAGCTTCACAACCTCATAAGTATCATCTTTCACCCGGGAATTTATCTCTTCATGTATTGCTTTCATCCAATGGAATTTATGCTTATCAGTGTGACATTTTAAAAATTTTCTAGCACCCCTTCATCAATGATGGACGGTGCTCACTATTTGATCTCCTGAGCTGAGGTGGAGCCGGTTGCTCTACTTGCTTAACACCTTCATCATCACCATCTTCTTTTGTTGGCTCATCATCAACTTCGAGTTCTATAAGAAGCTCTCCCCCTACTATGGCATTTCTTCTAGGAGGAGTAACTGGTGCAAAATCACCCTTTGCATCCCGGGTCTCTGATTTCGAGTGAAACAAAATCCGACATAGTTTCTTGCTCATGGAATACTACATCTCTACTTCTAACAATTAACAGATATGGGGTTGCCATGAGTGGATCAAATCAAGTTTATTGCAGTTGAACAGATCTTCTTGAAGGCATGATTTGAAAAATTTAGAAAACTTGATTTTTTTTTTAGAAAACTCAGGTTAAAATGGGGTTTTTAGGAAAAACTGGACGGTAATATGGGTATTTCAGGAGAAAATGGGGTAAAAATGGAATAGTGACAATTTTTGCGGCTAAAATAGAATTTTGTTAATTTTTGGGAGTTCAAATGGAATTTTGGAATTTTTTGGGGGTAAAAATGGAGTTTTTTTAAATTTTTGTGTGTAAAAATGTAATTTTTGTAAAATTTAGGGGCAAAATTACAGTTTCAGGAAAATATAGGGGTGAAATTGTAATTTTAGAGAGATTAATGGCTTATCAGCAATTTTTTTAAAAATTTTATCAGCTTAATTGACTTTTGAGTCAACACAGACACGTGGCATCACGTGATTGGTTTTCCTTAGAAGCGTGACACGTGGTGCAACGGGATTGGCTACGGGTTGACGTGTCAACGGTGACACGTGGCACAGGGTGGATCGTCACTTCACGCGTTTGTGACACGTGGTGTCCTTTGATTGGATGCTCTTGGATGACGTGACACTTACATCACACTGACGTCACCTCATCTTAAACCTCGAAAAGGCGCGTGTGCCGGAGGCAGGCGCGTGGCTCTTCGGTGAAGGGCGCGTGAGGGCGCGTGCCAACTCTGGTGGCCTTCATATTTTGTGTCCTAACGTTTTAGGACCTCCTGAACACGTCTATGGTGTTCGTTTAATGATAAAACGCCTGGAAGTGTGAGTTCCAATCACGGCATAAGCATTTTCCGGCGACGAAAAATGCCCTCTCGTTGTTTTATGCTCACCCAAGGTTGTAGGATGCTAGGAACCTTGCTCTGATTACAAATATAGCTCACAATAGCCAAGGATTTAAAGTCTCAAAGAGACACACTCAAAAGAGTACTCAATTCATAATTCAAATTTATCTCTCAATTGTTACAATAGGTGCTATTAATAGAAAATCAAATACACAATAAAGCAAAGTACATAGAGTTGTAAAGCATGCATGATGTTGAGTGGAAACCATGAGTGGGTATGGTGGGTATGGAGGTTGTGCTAGTGGGTTGGTGGGTAGGGTAATTGTGTTTGATAATATTATGATTATGTGAGTGATGATGCAAGTGGGTATGGTGCTGGAATTCTAGATCATTCTCTCCGGGTTGGAGAAGACTCGTCCTGGAGTCTAAAACAATTCCTCTATCATTTGGCTTCAAAATTATTGCATAATGAGGAATATGGAGAAAATTCTGCTTGAATAGGAGTCCTTCACAACATTTTGAGATGAAGGGACTCCTAGGTTGTGGATCATGGGAAATAGTGTAGTTGTTTTCCTGCCCAAAATTTATGTGCTTAAAGGTTTTATGAGTAGCTGGCAGAATGAATTCTTCCATGGATGTAGGGCAGATTTATTAAGAATATAAGCTATTGGGTCCGTATCAATTTCAAGATAGAAATCTCCCGCAGATGATAAATCTCGAGGAATTTCTTTTAAAATAATATTTGGAAATTGGGATAGAAATTGAACAATTTCTCGTGAAAAATCATTGACACCTTTTTGTTCAATCACTATTACAAAACCCAAATTATTTACCTCATCCTTAGTTACCTAAAAACTATTCTGGTATCTAAAGTTACCAATATTTTCGATTTCATATCTCCTTGGTTGATTTCTCTTGGAGATAAAGGAGCTAGAATTGAGTTTTCTCTATGATCTGCTATGATCTCTTCATCGTATGTTGACTCTTTTAATTCATCTTCTTCTTCCTCAGCAAAAACTTGACTACTATCTCACTCATACGGATATTCATCAAAGATGGGAGGACAACCTAACTCATCCAGATATACACACTATATATATATATATATATATATATATATATATATATATATATATATATATATATATATTTGGATATTGACAAGTCTTTTACTCCTTAATATATAGAAGTTAAGAAGCACCAAGTGAAATCATCTGTATTTTTTTTATTAGCTATCATTAATCAGACTTCTATGTACTAAATTACAATAACTTCAAGAAAAGAAGAATGTGAAGAAAAAGGATTTCGTTTCGATTGTCCTTCCATCATTGACGAATATATGGATGAGTTAGATAGTAATCCAGTTTTTTATGAGGAAGAAGAGGACGAATTAAAAGAGTCAACATACGATGAAGAGATCATAGCAGATCACAGAGAAAACTTTGTTCTAGCTCCTTTGTCTCCAAGAGAAATCAACCAAGGAGATATGAAATTGACAATACTTGAGGCATGATTTGAAAAATTTAGGGCTTGTTTGAAATCAACATGTTTTGGTTTTTAGTTTTCAGTTTTCTGAATTTACACACAAATTTATATTGAAAACTCCTCTAACTTTTTTTAAAAACTGAAAACTGTTTTATATTACAATTTTTAAAAACTAAAAACCAAAACTGTTTCAAACAACTTGGAGGGTAATATGGGTATTTCAGGAGAAAAATGGGGTAAAAATGGAATTTCGACAATCTTTTTTGGGGCTAAAATAGAATCAAACTTGATTGGATCCAAAAACAACTGCATCTATTACAAGAGTTAGTTGAGACTAAACAAACTCAATTAAATCAACATGAAAACAGAGATCTTGAAAAAGATGAAAATAATTCTTTTTATCAAGATATTTTTCAAGATTTTTCAGAAGGAACTGAATTCATTGAGTATGATTTTGATAGTCCACCTATTTTTGATGAAGAACTTGAATACCATGAATTGGAATTTGAAAATCCTCCCATATTCGAATAAGAATTTTATTCAGAGGAAGAAGAAATCTTGCTGCCTAAAAATGAATCTAATAGTCAAGGCATAGTGGCACAGTTTGAGCAATATGGTGTAACTAATATTCCACCAAAAATTCTTCAGTTACTTTCAAATATTTCAAATGTTGTTGTGGAAGTTGTTTCTCCCAACTTGCCAACAATGAAATACTTTCAACAAACATTTGACGTTGATGAAAGAATTGAGGAGATTAGTTACCTTATTCGAGAAATTCAAGACCAAAAATGGCTCACAATAGCCAAGGATTTAAAGTCTCAAAGAGACACACTCAACAGAGTACTCAATTCATAATTCAAATCTATCTCTCAATTGTTACAATAGGAGCTATTTATAGAAAATCAAATACACAATAAAGCCAAGTACACAGAGTTGTAAAGCTTGCATAATGTTGAGTGGAAACCATGAGGGGATATGGTGGGTATGGAGGTTGTGCTAGTGGAATGGTGGGTAGGGTGATTATGTTTTATAATATTATGATTATGTGAGTGACGATGCAAGTGGGTATGGTGCTTGAAGTCTGAATGATCCAGAATGTTATCCACCATACCCACTTGCATCCTCAATCCACCATCTTCTACAACTCATGACAACTAACACCCACCCACTTTCAATTATTTAATTTATCTTTGAATTATTGCTTACTTTCTAGCTCATGTTTAATGCATCTGAAGTGTGCAAAGGGTGTAAGGATTGCTATAAATAGCAATCAATTATAAGCATTAGACATAGATTTGAATTACGAATTGAGTACTCTTTTGAGTGTGTCTCTTTGAGATTTCAAATCCTTGGCTATTCTGAGCCATCTATTCCTTGCTTTTGCCTAAATCCTTTTATGAATAAGCGACCTTTGTACTTCAACACCTTGTTACCATCCTTCTTAAGCTTGAACATCCACTTATTCTTCCAAGCTTTCATGCCTTCCAGGAGCTTGACAACCTCATAAGTATCATCTTTCACTCGGGAATTTATCTCTTCGGCTATTTCTTTCATCCACTGGAATTTATCCTTATGAGTCTGAACATTTTCAAAATATTCTAGCTCCCCCTCATCAAAGATGAGAATATACTCCGAACTAGGGTACCTCAAAGATGGACGGTGCTCACTATTTGATCTCCTTAGCGGAGGTGGAGCCGGTTGCTCTACTTGCTCAACACCTTCATCATCTCCATCTTCTTCTGCTGGCCGGCTATCATCAACCCTGAGTTCTATAAGAAGCTCTCCCCCTACTATGGCCTTTCTTCTAGGAGGAGTAACTGTTGCAAAATCACCCGTAGCACCCCGGTTCTCTGATTTCTAGTGAAACAGAATCCGACATAGTTTCTTGCTCATGGAACACTACATCTCTGCTTCCAACAATTATTTTCTTTTCAGGATATCATAACCTATAGCCGAATTCCCCACCTCGATATCCCAGATATATGCTGGGAATGGCTTTATCATCAAGGTTTTGTCCATGTTCCTTACTCAAGTGAGCAAAAGCTTTGCATCCATACACCATCATATGAGAGTATTAAATATCGTGCTTGCGCCATAGTCTCTTAAGAATGTCAAAGCCCAAAGGAACATTTGGAGACCGGTTAATCAGATAGCTCGACGTTTGAACAGCTTCACTCAAGTATGGCTTAGGCAGCTTAGCCATTCCAATGTCTTTCTCGACAATGGTTCTATTGATTCTTTTGGCCACACCATTGTGCTCTTAGGCTTAAGGTACCATCTTCTCATGCTCAATGCCATGTCCGGCACAATAATTCTTGAATCCATGCGAAGTATCCTCCCTCCCATTATCCATTCGAAGATACATCAAAGATTCACCAACTTGAGAAGGGACATCAATTACATGAGCTAAAGTTGAACTATGCAATATATATACCCCGAATCAGTAACGAAAATAGTGGTTGTGATAGCAAATTAGCAATATTTGGAACTTCAAGGATAGAATTTTAGGCTGTTTAAGAAATATTTTTTGATTTGTCTATGGTGGAATTGTTTTATACATTTAATATAGAAATTATGAATAAGTTTTAGGTGTTTAAGGCATGCAATATATCTGGATTTAATGAGGAAAACTCCAATAGGGTATTATTCGAGCATAAGTTACATTCTGGTATAAGAAATTGTATGATTATGTATCAATAATAGGCTCAGTAATAAAGTAAAAGCAGGCATGGTTTTCAGTTATTCTCCTATTTTACTATCTATCGATTGAAACTGAAATGAGGAGAAAATGAGTCCAAACCTGCAAGATTATCAAGCTAAGAATTAGAGATTGACTTTGTTTCATAACTGCTTATGTATGGAGTGTTATTAATCAATTATGCTTGCATAATTAGATGAAATCGGAATTTAACTTTATGTTGGGTACAAATTAATCCTCTTGCGATAGTCAACTCTCTCCACATTGATCACCCATGCGTATTAAAATCAACTCAATTGACAACAATTACAACCGAAAATGTATGTTTTGATCGTGTTTTTCTGTCAAAGTTTTGAAATTGAACTCAGCAGCATGAATAAAACCCTTCTAACCAATTGCTACAAAAATCGAGATGAATAACAGGTCAAATAGTGTAAGCATATTATTTCAGTTATGGGGTATAATTGTATTTGATTATTAGCTGCTTTAACAGGTGACTCATAGTTGCACAATTTGGTTTTGTATATCATATATTTAATTGAAGAATTTTTGTGTGTGTGCAGAATCATCTCTATTCATTTTGGTCTGCAAAGTTGCAGAGTTACGTGTTTTTAACAACCTAGAAAGGCGCTGAATGGGGCTTTGCGATGGCATTTGTTATGAGTCTCATTTGTTTTATGATTTTCAGAATATTATTTGCTTAGACTGAGAAACATATTTTGTTCTTGAGTATTATTTGCTTTGTAGTCTTTATGCTAAGCTTCAGTAATGAATTTGTTTTTTCCTATTTATCAGAGGTTGCAAGTTAAAGCAAGATTTTTATTTGGGACTACTGCATGTAACAATTTATTAGTACCATAGTTTCTACTTTGAAATGCCTTTGAATATATGATGTTAATATTGCCCATATTAGTGAATTCATTCATAGCTACAAAAATATACTTTGCGGGTGCAGTTAAGTTACTAGTTAATATTATTTTAAACGAGGCTTAAGATGAACCTATGATAATTGGGGATCATAGTAAAATGCACCCTTTCTTCTCCATTCCTTCATTTTATTTTCTATATATCTGTCTCTTCCTACACATTTATAAAATAATGTAATGATGATAGTAGTTGTTAATTATTTTATTTTTTGTGTGTGGATATTGTATTCACAAAACAAAAGCATTCATTTATCATATTTGGATACCAAATAAAAATAGAAAAGTGGCATTAAAGGATGTGTGAACCCAACAACTAACTCAAATCATGCCTATACACATAAGGTTGAAAAGATAAGTGAGTTGCATATTTTATGAAGTTACTATATGTTGTGACTTAACCTATCAGAGGTGGATCACAAACATTGTGGAAGAAGCACCTAAAGGAGAAGATGGCTTAAACTTCGTCGTCCAAGCTCCGTAGCGGCAGTGATTACACTTGTAAGGACTCTGAGGCTCAAATTAGTATTTGGATTAGGGTTTTTGTGCAAATATAGAATGATACATGCATTGCATGCTACATTAGTGAGGATATTTTGAAGGAGAGCATTAGGGTTGACCGTGGGGTACATAGCCATCCCGGTTGATGTCCGGATGCTCCCGTGGTATCTTAAGCATGCCGGGTCCAACATGCAAATTAGACCGCGATATGACAGATCGCGGTCCATAACACTATATTAAGTGTATCTCACAATCAACTCAAATCGTGTCGATATGCATTCAATTAAACCATATTGAAATTAAATTTAGTATTATTGAAAGGAGTTTATCATAACTGGTAGCATTCATCCACGTAAATCTCTTAAATCTAACAACTTTGTGTTCAATATATTGTTATGTAATTGTATTTTATAATACAAGATTTTAAGTAATAATAGCAGTATTATATATCATGGGCTCAGCTCAAAAAGAATACTTTAAAATATATTATATTATATCATTATATAATATGTTAGATGAAAACAGAAAAAAGATTTATCAATAAGAATATTCAAGTCTTTTCCCCTTCTCTTAACGTGTAGGAGGAAGCTCGGTCTCCAGTCAAAGTAAATTCACTATTTATCAACACAAATTCTGCAAGTGATCCTTGAAAGTTTAGAAAATGTATAAGAATATAGCATTTACACTTAATTATTCACATCTCCATAATACAATAGGAGCACAAATTTTTTAGAGTACACATTAATATTAATATAGGTAAAGTTATCAAGTTTGGCTTATGGACACAATGATTAGTGTGAACACGAGGATTTGTGTACCTTGAATAAATTGCAATGCTTGCTTAATAAAGCCCCAATCTTCTTCTCGCCCCTTCGGTTAAAAAATTGAAATAGAAAAATGAGATACAAGAACTAGAAGAATCAAATGTTAAACCTACTTTATATACTGACAAATTAGAAGATAAAAGAACTTAATTAACTAAAGTAATTCCCTTTCCAACTTAAGTAATGAGGTATAACCTAACGAGAAATGTAGAGAATATAGGAAGTAATAAAAAAGGAAATGCTCTTATATTGAACTGGAAAATATGAAATTGGGAAAAATCCCCTTCATTACAATTATTAAAATAGAACAGTAGCAAGAAACACCCACAAATAGGCTAAGCTAGCGTTTCCAATTACTTGTGATTTGTTACCTCTCACACTTCCTAGTCCACTATCTAAATGACTGAATCACACCATGGAATACACACACTATCACCCACACTCCCACATATTCTCTCTCCTCTAACAAACTTGCAAGGCTACCATAAAAATACCAACCGAATTTATCTTCATCTTCTCATATTGAATAACTAAGTTTAGAACATTGTTTAGGAATGTTTTATATCTATGTAGGAACTATTTGGTTTGGTAAACCTGATTTATTTTAGAAACAAAAAGTATATATGCATATGGTATATAATATAACATGAAGTAAATACAAGTATCTATTTGAATCACAAAATGTTCATTTCAATGGTCAACAACACAAATATATAAATAAAAGAATCCGTCCCTTTGAACTGAGCTTAACGTACATAATTAAAACATGTGCCTATTGCATATAATATAACATACATAAATCTGTTAGAGAGACCAAGTTGGAGAATGAATGCTATATGATAAATTTTATCTCTTGGTTTTTCATCTTTATCGCGTCGTGAAAGTTTTCCAAAGGAATGGTGGTTACATGACAGAGACATGATTTATTAACATAAGAATGGAGGAAAAAGCAAGAAATTCTCAAGGAGACAATAATGTCACCAAGAATACAGTCAGCTCTATGTTTCAAACATTTAATAAAGAAAACTCTAAATAGTCACACAAATTTTTTTATTAGAAAAAGGGAACTTGTATTAATAATGGAGCACCAAAAGTGCACCATGTAAGAATCACAGATAATAAAATTAAGGAAAAAGACATTGTGTCGTGGTATGACCACGGCCTTGAAAGCAAGATTTTCGGTGGATCTCCGGTGCAACCCAGTTCTGGTCGTGCTCCCCAAGGTTAACACAGTGACGCACGGACCATGTGCACTCAAGGACACAACGCTTTGGAGTCTCCAAAACACCTTGCTCAGAACAAAGACAAAGAAGAATAGAACACTTAATTGAATAAGTAGGGAGTATTTTTCTAATTTTGGTCGTCTCACCAAGTTTGTAAAACTGCTCTGCATATCCTTTGGCAAAGGTTATGTATATAGCATTATTTCTATTGGTTCCTTCACAAGAGAAGAAGAAGAAAACACAGAACAGAAGAAGAAGAGAGAAGGGAAGAGAATACACCAAGATTTACGTGGTTCATCCAATAATAGCCTACATCCACTGGGCAACACTACTTTAGCTCATGCATTCATCATCAGATATGGGTTATACAGAAGATTTTCACTCATCTTACTCACTCTACACTCTACAAGCACTTATGTACACGGGCATCAAGAGAAATTGATCAAGTCTCATTTAAGTATCTGAGTAACCACTTCAAAGCACTCCAATGAACTTGTCCAGGATTTGCCATAAACCTGCTGATAAGGCTGATAGCATACGCTAGATCAGGTCTGCTGCACACCTTGCCATAGATGACACTTCCAATTCCATTTGCATATGGAATAGATTCCATCTTGATCCTTTCTTCCTCGGTTTTGGGGGCCTGAGTAGAAGACAGCTTCAAAAAGGAGCCAAGAGGTGTATTAACAGGTTTAGATTCATGCATTCTAAACTTTTCAACCACCTTTCTTAAGTAACTTTCTTGTGTCATTAGAAGCTCTCCCTTTTCCTTGTCTCTGATGATGTCCATTCCCAGAATTCTTTTGGCAGCCCTCAAGTCCTTCATTTCGAATTCTGAGTTTACCTTCTCCTTGAAAAACATGATCTTTTCCTTGCTTGAGCTAGCTAATAGAATATCATCAACCTAAAGCAAAAGATATAGAATACATTTTTTCTTTCTTTTAAGAATACACACACAGTTGTCAAACCTGCATCTGCTGAAACCAAGTCTAAGCAGAAAATCATCAAACCTTTTATACCACATTCTTGGACTTTCCTTCAAACCATAAAGAGATTTTTCAGTAAGCACACGATCTTCACAAAAACCTTCTGGTTATTGCATGTAGATAGTCTCTTCTAGGTATCCATGTAGAAAGGCTGTTTTAACATCCATTTGTTCTAGCTCTAGATGAAATTGATTCACAATGCTCAATAAAATCCTTATTGTACAACGTTTAACTACATGTGAGAATATCTCATTGTAGTCAATTCCTTTTACTTGAGTAAACCCTCAAGCAACAAGTGTAGCTTTGAATCTAGGAGTTTCAACACTCGGTATCCCTTCCTTCCTTTTAAAAATTCACTTGCAACTAATAACCCTCTTTCCTTTTGGTAGGTACACCAGTTCCCATGTTCTTCTTTTCAAAAGTGACTTCATCTCTTCATGCACAACTTTCATCCAATCTTGTGACTCAGTGCTAGCCATAGCTTCCTTGTAATTCCTTGGTTGTGGACCTTGAATTTCCTTGGCTACATTCAATGCATAGTAGACAATATCTGCATAACCATATTTATTAACAGGTTTTGAAATTCTCTTAGCTCTATCCCTGACCAATTGGTAATCAGAGATATCCTGATTACTGGCAGCTCCACCTAATCCAGGAACATCAGATGCTTCCTGTTACAAGAATGTTGTTTGACCAATCTCTGAATTATTTGTAGAAGACTCCACCTCAAACTGAACTTGTTTTCTGCTTTAGCTAGTTTCCTTGCCTTTTTCTTCTAGCATTCCCATTTTTGTTTCATCAAAAGTGACATCTCGGCTAATGATGCACTTTCCTCCACAAGTTTCAAGTTTCCACAGCTTGTAACCTATGACACCTTCAGGATACTTGAGGAAGATACACTTCAAAGGTCTTAGTTCCAGCTTTCCTTCCTTAACGTGTGCATACGCTAAGGATCCAAAAACTCTCAGATTTGAGTAATCAACAGGCTCTCCACTCCAAGCTTCCATTAGAGTCTTGTAATCAAGAGCTAAAGAAGGACATGTGTTAATCAAATAAGCTGACCCAAGAAACATGCATCTAACTCTTTCAAGAATTGTCTTGTTCATCCTCTCAGCCAATCCATTTTGTTGAGGTGTGTTGGGCTCTTAATTCCTTGAATCTTCCAAAACTGGTTAAACTGCTCTGAAAGAAACTCCACGCCATTGTCAGTTTTCACAACCTTTAGTTTGGTTCCTAATTGGTTCTTGTGAATACTGATATTTTGTGTGATTATGTTCAATTGGAAATCACTGAACTTGAACTGATATTTATATTGAGAGGTTTACACTAAAATACATTTAACCTATACAAATAATAAATAAGGAACCTATGAATTATCTAATACTCTGTACATGTATTCATCAAGTATATTTCTACACTACCCTTCAAGTTGGAGCATATAGATTATATGATCCAAGCTTGCAACAAATATCTTCAATTCGAGGACCTTGGAGAACTTTAGGGAAGACATCTGCTAATTGATCCTTAGAGTTCACAAATTTAGTAACAATGCATCCAAACGTGATCTTCTCTCGAGCAAAGTGACAATCCACTTCTATATGTTTTGTCCGCTTATGAAACACTGGATTGGAAGAAATGTCCAAGGCTGATTTGTTATCACACAATAGGTGCATTGGCCCTCTATCTCCAAGTTTATCTTGGAGTAAATGCTTTAACCATACAAGTTCACATGTTGTTAATACCATGGCTCGATATTCTGCTTCTGCACTCGATCTTGCAACCACATCGTTGCTTTTCCAAGATATCAAGTTACCACCAATGAGCACACAGTAACCTGTGGTTGATCGTCTATCCGAGGGTGAGCCAGCCCAATCAGCATCAGTGTAACCCACAATTTGAGAATGTCCTCTATCTTCATAGAGAAGTCCCTATCCTGTTGTTTTCTTGATGTATTTAAAAATTTGCATTGCCGCATCCCAATGAGTGACACGTGGGTCTTGTAGGAATTGACTAACTAAACTTACGACAAAAGAGATATCAGGCCGAGTGATCGTAAGGTAGTTAAGTTTTCCAACAAGCCTCCTATAACGCCCAGGATCTGATAAATGTTCCCTTTGTTCTCGTAGAAGTTTGATGTTTGGATCCATGGGAGTTTCCACAGGCCTACAATCTGATATACCAGTCTCCTCTAAAATTTCAAGAGCATATTTTCGTTGGGAGATTATGATACCTATGGAAGACTGAGCTACATCAATACCAAGAAAATACTTGAGGTGAAGAGATGGTTGGGAGATCTGGGACCATTTTCTGAAGTTTAGAGATGTTAGGGTGGCCAAGATGATTATGATGTAACAAGGGAGAAACAGCAGACAAAAAAGCAGAAGGAGAAGGTGGTAAGGTCAACTGATAAAGTCCCTGAGATTCACGGCCTGCTCCAATCGTCTGTCCCATAGCCTAGTTCCGCACATGAACAGAATTAGCAGTGAAGACAATAGAACAATTAAGAGAACGAGTCAACTTACTAAAAGAAATCAAATTAAAAGGACAGCCTGGAACATAAAGAGCGTTATCAAGAAGAAGAGAAGGGATCGGACAAATTTGGCCAAGGCCCTTAGCCGTTATTGTTTGAGATCCAATGGCTAAGGTTACTACAGGAAGGTTGGATTGATAGGAAGGTTTGGTGAAAAGACGAGTGTTACTAGAGATGTGGTGTGAGGCTCCAGAGTCCAAAATCCAAGGACCGAGGGATGATTGGGTGAGGCAAGCAACAAAATTACCGGTCTGAGTAACCGATGTAGTGCTGGATGAGTTGGTAGCTTGATATGCCAAATAACGTTCATATTCAGCAGCAGGAATTGTCACATAAGTTGAAGTTGGAGAATCTGATGACGTCATGGTGGAAATTGAGAAGTCACAAAATCTTAACAGTGAAGAACGCTGAACAGTGAAGAACAGAACACCCCCAGAACTGAATGGAGCCAAACAGCCAAAAGAAGGACTGGGCGAGGTTTGCCGTGAAAAACCGAGCGCAAAAGTGAAGACGGCAGTCGGAAAAGACATCTGACGCACCGTAACTCGCCGGAAAATCGAGAAGACCGCCGGAGATGGTGACGGCGCGTGACAAGACCGGTGGCGATGGGCTTCCGGTGGTAGGCCGAACTAACGGCGGCAAGTCAAGTGGTGGTGGTGGTGAGACCGAGAAACACACCCATGTGGAGAACAGAGTACACGCGGAGGAGAGAGAAACACGCGGCTGAGAAAAAAAACAGAGAGTAAAAAAATTCAAATGGCTCTTGATACCATGTGAATACTAATATTTTGAGTGAATATGTTCAGTTGAAAATCATTGAACTTGAATTGATATTTATATTTAGAGGTTTACACTTAAATACATTTAACCTGTACATATAATAAATAAGGAACCTAGGAATTATCTAATACTATGTACATGTATTCAACAGATAATAAGGAACCTTGGAATTATCTAATACTCTGTATATGTATTCATTAATTATATTTCTACAATTCTAAATCAAAGTATAGCATTCCTTAAACTTCAAAAAGTTTCAGTTATATCTTTAAGCAAATACAACCAAACTCTTCTTGTAAAATCATCAATTATGGACAGAAAATATGAACCTCCACCTAGAGTTTTCACTCTAAATGGTGCCCACAAATCAACATGAGCATACTCAAAAGGTCTATTAGAAGCATGCATGCCAGTACCAAATTTAACCCTCTGTGATTTTCCTAGCACACAATATTCACACAAATCAAGCTTATTCAATTTATCACCACTAAGCAGATTTTGTTTTTCTAGTTCAATTAGCCCTTTTTCACTCACATGTCCAAGCCTTAGATTGGTTTTATCAATGACACTATTACTAGCTAAAGATGTATGAGAAACAACAGTTGAACCATCCAAGATAAGCAAGCCATTTGATATATCCTTGTTACCTTTTGCAATGACTAAAGATCCATTCAAAATATTAAGAACACCATGTTGAGTTTTAGTAGCATAGCCTAAATCATTAAACATGTTAATGGAGATAAGATTTCTTTTCAGTTCAGGGACATACCTCACATCTTTAAGGATGTACTCCCTGTTATCAAACATCTTTAATCTGATGGTACCAATCCCTTGCACCTTACATGAATGATCACCTCTCAGCAACACTGTACCACCTTCCTTGTGCTTCAAAGTCTCAAAGTACTCCTTCTTTGGACACATGTGATACGAGCATCCTGAGTCCATCACTCATTCTTTCTTTGTTTGCGTAGCTGAAACAACAAGTACACATGCACTTTCATATCCATCTGCTGCAATATCTGCAGATTCAATTTAGTATTTTGCATTCTCACTTTTAGGACAATTTTTCTTGAAGTGACCTGTCTTGTGACAATAGAAACATTTATACTTGGACTTGTCTCCATTCTTAGACTTAGATCTTGACTTCTTTCCCTTTTGGCCTTGCATTCTCTTCTCACTCTTTCCCCTTTGTACATTTAGACTTCACCATTATCTGTTTCAGACTTACCATCCTGTTGTCTTTGCAACTCCTTTGTCCTTATGGAAGTTTGAACCTCCTCTAGAGTAATGGCTTGTTCTTTTCCATACAAGATAGCATCTCTGAAATGTTCAAAGTTCTTTGGTAGAGAATTCAACAGCAGTAGGGCCTTGTTCCACAATCGATCTTGCTTCTGTCATCTTGAAGGAATAAAGTTGCTGTTTCAAGCATAGCCTATAAACCAAGGACTTTGTCATGTATAATGACTCCAGCTTGATTCACATAGCTGTTGCAATCTTTTCTCTCGCTACCTCCCTATGAGCTTTATCACCCAGACACAGAGTTATTGAACTTCGAGCCTTCTCAATCATGTCTGTTTTCTCCATTTGTGATAAAGATGCAGTCATTCTTTCCTCTCATTTAATCGCTTCTGCACACCCTTACTAAATCAAGATAACTTTCATCTTGTTTCTCCACAAGCCAAAACGGTTTTCTCCTGAGAACTTATCGATGTCATACTTTGTTGAGCCCATTCTTGATCAATTCTTGAAGTTCCTCCTTCGCTTTCTTTCTCTTCTCCCCACAGACAGCGCCACTAGTTGGCTCCTTCACAAGAGAAGAAGAAGAAAAACACAGAACAGAAGAAGCAGAACTAACAGAAAATGCAGAACAAGAATTGAGATAAGATATCAGAATAGCAGAAAACGTAAAGGTGAGAAAGAAGAAGAGAGAAGGGAAGAGAATACACCAAGATTTACGTGGTTCATCCAATAATAGCCTACATCCACGGGGCAACACTACTTTATCTCATGCATTCATCATCATATACAGGTTACACAGAAGAGGAAACAGATATATATATATATATATATATATATATATATATATATATAGGGTTAGGATCAAATGACTAGTTTGACACCAATTTTTACACCAATCAATAACGATAGATCGAAGCTTTTATTTTCCGAAACATACCGTTAGATTGAAACTATTTATTGTATAGATCATGTGTACAAAAATTCACATAAATCCAATATCATTAAATACTCCATCAACACGGTTGTTTTTTTCACGATTTTTAAAACTATATTTTACGTTAATTTTTTAGTGCGTTGATGGAGTATTAAACGATCTCGGATTGATATCAAACTTTGTACACATGATCTATACGATAAGTAGTTTCAATCTAACGATAGGTTTCGAGAAAAAATAATTCGATCTATCATTATTGATTGGTGTAAGAATTGGTGTCAAACCAATTGGTGTCATTTGATCTTAACCCATATATATATATATATATATATATATAGACAACAGAGAACTAAAAATAGAAACAGCCACTCACAGCTTTTGGCGCCAAAACTAATAGAAAACCAACTAACATAACAGAAAGATGGTAAGGCCTTCTAAGAATGATTTGTGAGTCATTAACAACAATTTCCATAGTTGAGCCAACGTTTCAGTATTTAACCCAATTAAATTTCAATAAACCAAAGGATTGAATTAGGCTTTGATTTCATTTGGAACGTAGCTGAAGATCAAAAAATGAATGGCTATATTCCAACGGACAAGGCTGAGAATAAATTAATTAAATGGCTATAAATGCCTTCCAACAGATAAGGAATAATTTAAGATAAAAGGACCTAATTTGAATTTTAAGAGCATCATTTGGGTGCCATTTATCTTACGTACAATCCCCCACAAATGTCAAACAAGTGACTAATGAATTATTTATTTGAACAAGGAAAGTTACTTTTGTGCTTAAGTGTTAATGTTCAAAGGATTGAATTAACACGTATTAAAGCTAGGCAATAATATTTATCCAAAAAGTGAATTGCTCTTGAACTTAATGGACTAGATTAGAACCCCTACTACACACACGGTAACTTTAAAGTTTAGAGAGACTCCACGATATAGTTTAACCACAACCATTTAAAATCCATTCTCAATTTCCTTGGGATGCGGTGAGTTTTTAGAAAGATTGCCAAAGTCTTTCATAGAAGACGACTTTCACCTTTTCACTCACATATATCTATCTATAAATGTCATTCTCAAAAGTAATACTAAGTGCGTCTCACAAGCACTATATTAATTAAAATAATGACATTTATTCAAATATCAAGTGCGTCTCACAAGCACTATAGCAAAGGGTTACATCAAGTCGTGCGTCTCAACAGTACTATTCCCAATAGTTGAGATAATGATACATTAAGTGCATCTCAATAGCACCATCACTTAATTTTATGTATCATAACATTACTGCATGTCATAGGGATGGAAATGTAATGTAAATGAGTAATCGTATTGCTTCGTTTGACTGACAAAAGGGTATCAACCATACTTTCCTCAAGTTAGGTCTTTAAGGCTCATACTTTCCTCAGATGGTGTAGGTTTTCCCCATAGTGGTATGTTTGCCAACAAACTCCTTAGCCAATCAGCGTCTTGACCTGCTAACTCAAGAGCAATGAACTCAGATTCCATAGTGGAGTGTGCTTTACAAGTTTGTTTTGATGATTTCCATGATATTGTACCTCCACCAAGCGTATAAACATACCCGCTAGTGCAACTTACATCATCATTGTCAAGAACCCAATTTGCATAATAGAATCCTTCTAATACTGAAGGGAATTTTGAGAAATGTAAACTCTAATCCACAATGCCTTTTAAATATTTTAAAAGGTAGTTTAATGCATTTCAATGCTCACTACAAGGATTGTGTGTATAACGACTTAATCTACTAACAACATATGCAATATCAAGTCTAGTATAATTCATGAGAAACATAACACTACCAATAATTTTGGCATATTCAGATTGAGAAATACTCAAGTTGCTTTTATTTTTTTTCAGATTAAATCATGCATCATATGGATTTTTTGCTGGCACAACATCATAACTATTAAATTTCATAAATAGTTTCTCAATGTAATGTGTTTAATTTAAAGAATATCAATTCAATTTTCTTAATCTTTATACCCAATATCACATAGCTTCTCCAAAATCTTTTATCTCAAATTTGGTACACAAAAAACGTTTGGTTTCCATTACTGCATGTAATTTGGTTCCAAAAATTAACATGTCATCTACATATAGGCAAATAATAACATATTCATTAACAAACATTTTAGAATACACACATGTGTCTGAATTATTCACTGAAAAACCAAACTCTAACAAAGCACTGTTGAATTTTTCATACAATTGTTTTGGAGTCTGTTTTAATCCATATAGAGACTTTCTAAGTTTGCACACTTTGTGTTCTTGGCCAACAACGACACAACCTTTTGGTTGATTCATGTAAATCTCTTCATTTAGATCGCCATTCAAAAAGGTTGTTTTTACATCCATATGATGAATTACAAGGTTATAAATAGCCACTAAGGCAATTAAAGCTCTTATCGTGGATATTGCAGTAACGGGAGAATATGTGTCAAAGAAATCTACTCCTTGTTTTTGAGTAAAACCTTTAATTACTAATCTCGCCTTGAATTTTTCTATAGAACCATAAGCTCTAAATTTCTTCTTGAATATCCCCTTACAACCTACTAGTTTACTACCTTTTGGCAAATCAACTAATTCCCAAGTGTGATTGCTCATAATTGAATCTAGTTCACTTTTAATCGTTTCTTTCCAAAAAATTGAGTCAATAGATTTTATTGCCTCATCGTACGTTTTCGGATCATCTTCTAAAACATAAGAATAAATTTGTTCTTATAATAAATAATCACAATCGTCATTCTCTATTAAAAATAAAGTGACAAAATCCGGTCCAAAAGATGTTTCATTTCTTTGTCTTTTACTCCTCCTAAGTTCAGTTATTTGAGAATGGTTAGAACTAGTCGCAACAAGAGAATTTTGGACAAAAATATCAGCGTTCTTAGAATTTGTTGGTCATGGCAACCATCACCCAAGAGTGGGGTGAATTGGGTGATTTAAAACTTTAAAACACTTTCAAGAAATTTAAACAGTTTTGTGCAAATAACAATTATAAGCAGCGGAACAAGTTTATAAAGAATTCCATTTGCACAACAAACTCAAATTTAATGATATTATGAGGAATTAGAGTTTGAAGCAAGAAGGGCAATAAAAATATAGAGCAACAAATATGAAAGTTGAAAGAGTAGGGAAGAGAAAATCAAACACAGGGATTTATACTGGTTCAGTCACTAAATCTCCTTGTGACCTACGTCCAGTCTTCAAAATGGCACCCAAGAAATACTTGTATTCAATCTTCAACAAGATTACACACTAAGAGCACTCCCCACCATTGGATACCCCACCAATGTGCAAGAGCCTCAACTAGGGATACCTCACCCTAAAACAACCTTGAATGATACCCCACCTTCAATAAACTAGAAGGATACCTCGCCTTCTCTCAACAATTAACTTTAAGGTTTTACAAATTATGAAGCTCTCAAAAGAGCATATATTACAACTTGAAGCACAAAGATTTAAGTAGCCTTTAGCAAGATATAGAAATTTTGAATAACAAAGCTTTTCGAATAATGAGAACGATTCAAGATGAAAGACCAAGATTCAAGCATTTGATTCATGTTAGAAGAACATTAGAAATGAGATAATATGATTTTAGTGTGATACTAGAGTGAAAAACCTTGCTTCTCGTGCTAGAATGGTGTAAGAACTCATATTTATAGCCCTCCATCAAAATCTAGTCATTACTAGCCGTTTATAGCTGTTCTGGTTGCACTATTCGAATATATATTCAAATATAGAAACCCATATTCGAATAAGTATTCGAATATGAACTTACTGGTTCTTAGATATTCGAATATAAATTCATCCAAACGTTGGCTAAATTTGAAAAACCATAACTCCTTCATTACTTCTGTGTTTAATGCGAATGACCAGTCATTGGAAATATCTTTAAGTATACTTTCATATGAAACAAGTTTCAGATCAAAAATCAATGTATTTTTTATGATATGATCAAAATAGTGAACAAAGGTCATTTTCCAAATCCTAAAAACAAAGGCTGAATTCAAAAATTCATAACTTCTTCATTTATGATCCATTTTGAGAAAAAGACCAGTCATTAGAAATCTTATTGAGTCTATTTTCAAATGCAATAATAAGGTTTAGCTCAATTCTTAAAATACACGTAATGATATGATCAAAACGGTAAATGTATATCAGCTTCCATATAAGACTATTGTTGAAAATATATTTGTTTATGCTTATTAACAAATTCAAACCAAATATTTGAACACTTTTAAACATAAACACACTTTTAATATTCCTTATCTAATTGAAAAACAATTTTCTCATGATAAAATACTTTGTAACTTATTTCTTTGAAAAACACGTTTTGAAGGCTATGGTTTAAAATGATGCTATGAATGCAAGGTGAAAGACAAGCTCTATCAAGTAATGACTTCTCAAATTTACACTTACATAGCCTAAAAAGAAATATATCAAACTAAGTCCTTAGGCTTCTTGATGCCATCCAAGCTTGTTAGTTTCTCTTCCAGAGTATTATAAGCGTTGGGTTATCATGGGCTTTCTCCTTCTTAAGTCGAGCATAATTAATTGTTCCATATTTCATGATCATTGAGCAGTCTTAATACTTGGACTATCCTGCAAGAAATTTCTCACATGATAATCATAGTTAGTCCAAAACATGCAAAACCAATATCAAATATGCTTGATTTATAAATATATAACTCTAGTTAGACTATCAAGCATTTATGTACACATTGAATGATTATCAACTTGTATATCACAATATAGAACACATAATCATTTGTGGTATAATGCACTCCATTAAGTTCATATAGTAGCATGTCCATTCTTAATTTAATCTTACATTTTTCATCATCAAAACATACTACACATAACTTATTGTTATTGTATTTGTCATCATCAAAATATAATCTATTAAACATTTAAGCACACATACTTCTAAATTCTCCCCCATTTTGATGATGACCAATCACCAAAGAAAAATATGTTAAGATGAAAGATATATATGATCATGTTAGCATATTAACCCAATAAGCATAGGAACATATTTTTCCTTTCTTCTCCCCCTATTTGACATTAACAAAAAGGCTTAGGCAAGAAATATCAAAACAAGGAATTTTGTATCTCCTTTATTCTCATCTCCCCCTATTCGATATTACCAATAATATATTTCCCCTTTTTGATACCGACATATAGCAAACATGCTTTGAGCACATTAGGGATAGTTCATTTTAAACATATCAAGTCATAGTACATGATAGCTAAGATCATTAAGAGACTATTGTAAGAATATTCAATGCACCACATGTCACAATAGCTACCATTTGATGAAGCAAGCAAATTTTCTCATAAAACACCATCATGTTGATTCAATACATACTCCTTGTGCATATATCAAGAAATCATCATTGAAAGAAAGAAATGATATGGAAGTGAAGAATGGTTACCTTCTTTCTTTAATAGAGGAACTCAATAGGCAACAAGGATCTTCATTGACATACTATTGTAGTATCAATAATCACTTCTTGTCAAAGAAGAGATATGAGACAAGATATACAAAGAATTAAGATCTAGCTCCCCCTAAAACTATGCACATCATCAAAATATACCACGCATGATTAATCATGTAGTTGAACACATTTATAAGCCAAAAATATTTAAAGATTATTAAGCTCCACCTTAGTGAAATGAAAATTAACTTAAGTGAAGAATGTCTACTACTATCATTTAAGCACTTTTTCCAAAGGTAGACTAAGACCAAATATACGTTTCTAGCAATCCATCAAGCAAAAACCCTTTTGAATTTTCTCCTCCTTTTCAATATAAATTTTCAAAAAGATACACAATTTTGAACCAAAAGCCTCAAGAGAATAAGATGATGATTTTCTATTAGGAACTTTGTCATGTTAGGCATACATTCAAATAAGGAAATATCAAATAGCATCAACAAGCATACAACAATCCTAAGCATATGACATCATAGAGATTTTAGGGATTGAGATACTTATTGAATTCCATAGTGTGAGATGCTCCTGATTTGACATCATCCTTTGTGCTTAAGCTTTCTTCTTTAGAACTTCTCATTCATTTGTAGTACATGAAGAAAGTATTATTTTCTCCTCAATTCTTCTTATGTTCTAGTTTGCTTGTACATGGGAATTGATGACTATCTTTGAGATGTACTTGAGAAGCAAAGCTAACTTTAAAGTTCTTCAAATCAAAGATTAGCATCAAGTATAAAGTAAAGTACATTTACAAGCATAACTTTGGTTGATATAAAGTATAAGGCATATACAACAATGTCAACCATAGGCTATATCAATAGATTTTGACCGAAGAAGTATATTAACACTTGAATATTAAGCATAGTATAGTCATTGTTAGACCAATATTCAAGATTAGTGAAAAGAGTTGTACAATCATCATCAAACATTGGATAACCATTTATGGGGAAAACAATAATCACGTTAGGCATGTAAACTCAAGTAAGGAATTTAATGTCACGTGCACCCAAAAATCAACACATTTCTTCAAATTTAAAGGAAATGGGACAATTTATCTTGTGAGCCTACGCATTGATAAACAAGGATAAATTAAAAAAACAATAATTATACTGTATTTTTTCTCTTACATCACAATTATATTTTTTTAATATTTTTATTTTTTTTAATCTTTTCTTATCACATTATTTATCACATATATTTTTTTTCTTTTTAGTTTCTTTCTATATATCTCTCTCTTTGTGGAGAATCAGAGCATTGGTGGCATGAGTATTGACAACATATGAAAGAAACTCAAACACCAATCACATGGGAGCATTTCTTGGTGCCTTTCTTGAGAACTATTTTACCTCCAACCTCAAGAACCAAAAGGAGATAGAGTTCCTCGTGCTTAAGCAAAAGGAGATGACTATAGGCCAATATGTCACAAAGTTTGATGAATTGGCTCAATACTTCGACAACTTGCAAAACCAACCCAATGAGGCATGGAAGTCCAAGAGGTTTGAACAAGGGTTAAGGCCAGAAATCGGGAACAAAGTGGTGACTCAAGAAATCCGATACTACCTGAATCTTATCCGCAAGTGTCGGTTGGCCGAACAATCCCATAGTGAGAGGAAAGCAAGTAAGTCCCCAGAGGCAAGGCAAAAGCGGAAAGACATTAAAGTGAAACAAGAGAAGAAAGCTCCACCCGGACCTGCTCCACTTTGCAAGAGTTGTGAGAAGTACCATTATGGGCAATGTTTGAAAGATTTCGGGACATGCTATTATTGTAAGAAGAAGGGTCACATGGCCTATCAATGCCCAATTAGGAAAAGTAAGGGGCTGTTTGTTTGCATTTTCATTTTCTGTTTTCATTTCCTGTTTTCAGTCTGTTTCCTATTTTTTGAAATTTTACAAAGGAAAAACTGAAAATATAGAAAACAGAAAATGAAAACAGGAAATGAAAATGCAAACCAAACAGCCCCTAAGGGTGCCACTAGATCTCAACTACCAACACAGGGAAGGGTCTATTGATAAGTGCCAAAAGTCAGTAATTTTTATAGTCCAAATTAGGGCACTTTTGTGTGATTTGTATTGAGAAACCCTATAAATTCCTTCAAAACTTGAATCTTGGCTTATTTTGTAAAAATATATGTTTTTTTTTTATAAATTATAGGTACTTTGATCCCTTTTATGTTGTTTTTGAAGGTTGAAAGAAAGAAGAAAGAAAGTAAAGAAGAAATCCAAAAGCAAGTCCACAAGTCAAAGAAGAAATGTGGAACATGGAATTTTCGTTGCAGCCAAAATACTTTCGCTACAACGAAAATGACCCTTGCTTAAGGATGAAGTAAGGACTTTTTCGCTACAGTGAAGGAATTTTCGTTGTAGCGAGACACCTAAAGGAAAAAGTGAAACTGTCTTCATTTCACTACAGCGAAGGATTTTCGCTATAGCGAAACTTCCCATGAATGGATTTCAAGCTTTGCCGCAAAATTTCGCTGGAATCAAATGAGCTTTCTTCATGGTGAAGTAAGGATTCGTTGCAGAAAAAATATTTTTGCTACAGCGAAAAAAGCCAACCTCAGAACTCTATAAAAGGGGACTTAGGGCATGTAGTTTAGATATCTTGGTTTAGTTGGAGAGTACATAAGAGTGAGAAAGAGAAGAGAGTGAAGAAGAGTGAGGAATCCTCTTCGGAGCTTATTTTATGAGGTTTGTAACGTTGTAAGGTTGTCATGAGCAACTAATCTCTCCAAGCTAGGAATATAATTGAATGTAATTTCTCAACTCTTGTACTTGTTTATTTAATATATATAGATGCACCAGTTTGTTTTCTGATCTTGGTAATGTTAATCTTAGCTTATTGCTTGAAATCAACTGGCCACTAGAATCATGATCTTAGAAACAAAGTGTATACTGGAAAGGTGCACTTGGATTATGATCTGATTTGTGTTACTCATTTTGTTGTTACTCCACGAATGGATGAGAGGGGGCCAAGTGGAGGTTGTGAAGGACTTCTATTTGAAAATCCAAGAATGGAAAACGAATGCAAAACTGGTCGAACATGGTGGTATAGGCCATAAAGAAAGCTTTGGCTCCTTCGGCAGCATACGAACAGATCCGCTCGTCGTCTCCCGGGATCTCATGCTTATAATCCAAAGAAGGGTCAGAGGTGTAAGAGTTGTCCGCGGTGTTGGGTCCATAATGGAAACATTTTTTCCATTCCGCCTCCACAAGCTTCAATTACCTTTGGGACGATATAGAGTAGGTTGACTCAACCAGGTAGCCGGAACCCATAATAAATTTTTGATGTCTCGAATGCCGTCTCATTTAGTTCTCATCTCTTGAAGCTCAAAGTGAACCCCGGAAGGACCGGCCTGCTCGGCATCATCTTGTCCGCGTTGGGTCCCAGCAGCGTTGGTAACTCGTCGGCAAGTTCTTTTGGGCGCCATATCTACAAGTTTACAAGATGAATGGTTAGATCCCGGGAGAGAGGAGCTCAGAGTAGGAGATGCAAAAGGATGATATGTCAGGTCTGATTCAGAATCTAGGGAATTGGTCATAGAAGATGATAACTCGTCTGGATCCTCTAGATCACTTCCAGGATCATGATGGATGGGATTGGTTTAAACTAACATACGACCAGGGTTAAAGTTTTCTTCGGCTGAGTCATCGAGATCTTCTAAAGATTTCTTAATAACGTCTACGGAGATTGGGGGTTCAAGATTCAAAGCACTGAATGGACCGCTCATATGTTGGGTCATCGATTCTCCACTCTCAGAACTCCGAGGCGAATATGCCCAGATAACTCGTGGCTCAAAAAATGGAAAGGGTTTTGAAATCCTATTTGCGAAAGCCATAAGATCCTCGGTGTTACATGAATTAGAAGAAGAACTGCTGGAAAGGACTATGATTTGCTCTTCCATTGGAAATGGATGGAACACTAGAAAAATGAAACAGAAATCCAAACCCTAAGAAGCAAATTCAAACTCACACCACAGAGGGAATCGAGTAAACAGAAACAGAGCAGAATAGAAAAGAAGAAAAGAGCAGTACCTGATTGAAGAAGGGGGTGCAAGTTGGTTAGCAAAGTGCTCGTTGAAAAGGAGGAAGAACCGAGAGAGAGAGCTTTCGCTGACTTGAGGAAATAGAAGTTTTTGAAATGAACATTGATAAGAGGGAAAGACTGTGGCACTATAGCAAGAAGGGGGGAAAAGAAAAGAAACCGTCTCTTCGCATTAATAAGCGAGTGACTCGAGACAATACACAATCATGGCGCGCGTTACCCCATAAAATTGTGTGCGATCACGCGCCCCCAAGTGAAGACCAACCGTTCCTACCCGACATTTGAATAAGATCATAAAGCCATAGCGACATGTGACATACAACTCGGCGACTTACCAACCAGGTAACTCGATAACTTCGGGGGCAACTGTTATGGACCGGATTTATGATAACCTGGCCCGCAATCACATATCGTCGTAGGTATGGCGTGGCACAACCCACCTATCATTCTGATTAGCAGACGAGATACAAGACGACTTACAGGGTACAACATAGACTTCGGGCTGGTCCAAGATAACACATGTCAGACCGCTCTATGACCCACACTCAACCCTATTGCACCTACTATAAATGCACACACAAACACACCATGCAAGGTACATAACATTCAGATATACCACATTAACCTAATACTGATACTTACTTGAGCGTCAGAGTCTTTGCAGGTGCCACACTGCCGCATTGGAGCTTGGACGCCGTGTTCTTCACTCACTGCTGGCTCACAACTGTTCCACCTCTGTCACCCCGATATCTCCCTCAGGTATGATCTCAACATATGCAGATAACAATTGACACTTGAGAGTAAAAGAGCCAAGTAAAAACTGAAGAAGGGAAAAAGCTGAAGCTGGCAGCAGAAGAATAAAGGAAGGGAATGAATCGTCGCCGACGGCTATATTGTCGGTGGTGATTGCTCTCGGCAGCAGAATAGCAGAGAATACGTAAATAGAGCGTGAGGGTTATTTTGTTCACTAATAACTACTTCACTTATTCTCAATTCAAGTCGAGAGTCGAGTAAGTAATAGGGTCGGGTCGGGTTTGGACAATAATGAATATAAATAAATATAAATATAAATAATTAACAAATTAACAAATAAATAAGGAAAAAAAAGTTATGTTCAAAAAGAGAAGGAACAAATATATTGTAATCCTAAATTCTTAATCATGTAATTCAGTTGCAGAACATAACATATGAGTATATGCGTACGAGGATATTCAAATTTAAACTTCGATTATATATTTTCCTAGTAATATAATTGCAACAAATCTCTATTTATTTTTGGGAGGGAGAATTAGCACCACAATTTTTTTTTCCCTTTACATATGCTTTTTTTTTTCAAAAATACCTTTCGCTCGAAAATTCTTTTGAGCTTACGGACCACACAACACATAAAACAATAACTATTTGTGATACAAATAGAAATTAGTTTCTAAGCAAGAAAATAACCACACTGCATAAAAAACGGAAACTAAAATAGGTTTTTCACATATTCTAGTTTTTGAAATTGCGGAAAACTTAAACTAAACATACGAAAAACACAAAATCAAGACAATCAAAGCCAAATCACACACCATTCAAATCAAGAAATTCAAACATTATACTCTAAATCACATATACACAGCCTAAAATTTTAAAAATAACTACCCATAATCAAGCACAAATTACAAAATATCCAAACCTTAAACATATATACAAATATTTATTTGTGAAATTTTAGTCTTTGTATATGTGAATTAAGATTTAAATTTCTTGGTTTGAATAATGTGATTTTGGTTTGGGTGCTACTTTTCGCACCACACACCAATCCTAGATGCACTACACATGACTATTTTTTTTCCCAAAATTACTATCTAAAGGATTCTTAAATTTTGTATGGGACACCAAAATGCACCGCACTTAAACAAAATTTAAGAATCCGTATGGTGTAGAACCACATAGATTCTTCAAATATGTATAACAGAAAAACCAAAACAATAGATTTTAAAATTCCGTCTATACGGATTTTAAAAATCCCTATAGTGTTCATCGTCTTCAACCCACAGAAACCTTCGCTCAACCAAACAAACCAACTCATAATTCATTGGTAATCCATATAAGCCTGAAAATATAAGCATCTAAATGAATTATGAGTTGGTTTGTTTGGTTGAACAAAGGTTTCTGTAGGTTGAAGATGATGAACCGTATACGAGTTTTAAAAATTCGTATAGATGGAAATTTAAAATCCATATACTGGTATTTCTATCATACGAATACAAATTTTAAGAATATGTAGGCTATGGATTTTAAGAATTGGTGTGGTTTTAACAAAAAGCCTAAATAAACTACAATCAGGAAAGTTTAACAGCATCCAACTTACCAAATACACCTTCCCATAAAGAAACACATATACCGTCAATACAGTTAACTGCAAGATGAAACAAAAAGAAAATCATTATGACTAAAAGCTTTGATATATATAACTTCTTAAGATTCAATATTATAAGTCATGAAAAAAATCACTTGCATGAGACGTGTTAGAACATGCATGAGTTTAAGTGTTGTAACATGGCATTCACTCCCTCACATGCCGTCCATGGTAATCAAAACTGGTCATCGCCATCCATTCTTAAGATTTGATCTGTGTATAAATCAATCAAAACAACGAACAAATAAATATGTTGTGCAACAAGCATACCATGGTACAGAAGTAGTATCCAATTGTTGTGAAGTAAAAAGACATTGATCATCCGGAAGAAATCAAAAAGTTGACCAAGTCTGTATATACATCACGATTGAGAACTTGTTCACCATTATTACCACCACAAACTAAGGAAGGGTTTAGAAGAGAGAAAAACAAAGAAGAGATTAAGAGAAGGAAAATAATATTATAACAAAGTGCATAGCTCTATAACAGAACATAACAATAACTACAAGTAACTGAAATCAGTTATTGAAGTCCAACTAACAGGTTTGGTTTACAATAGGATATCTAATACAAGTCTAACTCCTTTACATTTAACATGTGTATATAAATCTTTTTAGCTGATTACTATTCATTTAAGGAAATCAGATACTTCTCTCATGTATCTATCTACTTCTAAGTAGGAATATTTCTTTAGTTTAAATTTTTTTTTTATCTCTTTATATTTTGAGAATTTATATATATACTATTCTTTATATGAATCTTGAAATTTCAATATAGAAATCATCCCACTATCACACTATAGCAGTATTGGGATCCACTGGTCTATGCCACTATCTCGAATTGATAATAATTAATAACAATGGTTTAAAAATATCATAGCCGATAGATTTACATGAAAAAAAAATCAACGGTTCTAATGGTAGAATCAGCGGCCAAAGTACAGCTTTGCAACAATTGGTTCCTAGTTCCTACACTAGAACATCAAAACTTCTATGAAGCAAAAGGAAGTATGGAACAACCATACCTGAGTAGATATCTTCACTAATGTTAGCCATTGTAGGCCGCACAATAATTTTGTTACTTTAGATTTGAAACACTTTTCCATTGATGGAAGGGAGTTGCTGCAATAATAAATCTAAGTTTGTAAGTTTAATAATATGGTGATAATCTTCATACACGATTAAAACTCAAGGGGTATAGAGTGAGAAGACATCCAAGGTGAAAGTATGGCTTCCATTTGGATGGATTTTGTTTTGTTTTCTCAATATCGACTTTTGAGTTCTAATTGTTACTTTAGAACTAGTTCCAACAAAAATAAATGTAATTCAATATCCAGTTGCTTCTTGTTGCATCGGTTTTAGTCTGAGACCTACCATTTTGTGTCGATTCAAATTTGCCTCATTGCTTTGGAGGTGGGGTTGATGGTGGGGTGATGTAGGAGCAAACATAGGTGGCAATGGAGGTGGGGTGGAGGAGGAGGAGGCACAACTTGGGTGTCGGTGGAGGAGTTAATGGGGTGGCCGGAAATGGGGTTAATGGGGGGTTGAATTTGTAAGGAGAAGACAACTAGTAAAATTAGTGACCTTGAAAAATCTCAATAATTTAATATTAAATTAATAATTCAAGGACCCAAATTTTTTTTGTGTATCATATATCAATTTGACACTTACTTATATTAAATACAAAAATTTTCTTTTTTTAAAAGTCATTTTTTTTCTTTTAATTTCTGTTAAACTAAAAAAGAAGTTACATCAATATTTGAATTTTTTATTCATTCACATTTCTATTCTCTCAACCAAATATAATGTAAATGTTCATTTTAAACTTTCAATTGATATTGTTAGTTTTCATCTAGAAGCCATTTGCCAATTGCCATCTCACTGCCCAGCAAAATAAAATCATAATATGAAGAATTCAATAAGCGACGACATTATTGCATGCGATGCTATGTTTCATTTGATCATGTTTCTTTCTTTCTTAAAAGCTATTTTAAGTTAAAACAGCAAATAATTTTACTAAAAGAATTTCAAGCTATAAATAAAAACTTTATAAGAAAAACTAAAAACTAATTTATAATTTCATTATTTGAACTTATGCTGTTTACAAAAAAAAGTAGGAAAAACAAAAAAATTGAAACTTATTTTGAAACTAGCTTTTGTTCATTAAAAAAGGATACTTCATTTTAAGATTTTCTCTCAAAATGTTTATGTTTGGCTCAATTTCTACTAATGAAGAGAAAATAATCTTAAAAAACTAGGCAAACAAGCACTATGTGTAACAGAACTCCATAAGTGAGTCTAAAACTTAACAAGACATCACTTAAGAAAAATAATCTTTTTATTTTTTAAAAAAGAAAAAAAGCTTAAAAACCATGTCAACAACTAAACACTTACCCCTAAAGCAAAACCTTAGGGATGCCAGATTTTATTTTATTGTGAAAATATCACCATTTTGTTTTGGATGAAAAGATCACCGTTCTGTTTTGGGTGAAAAGATCACCATTCTTATTTTGTACAAAACGTGTGATCGGAAGAAAGAAAAAAAAAGAGATAACCTCCAATAGTTGCATCAATAAAGCACATATTCTTCTAAAAAAGAAAAGTTACTCGAAAATATGAAAAGAGGAAGAATCCCAATCCCTGTAGTAATATTAAAAAATGACTTAACACTACAAGAATGTTACTCATTAGCCACGGAAATATCCGTGGCCAAAAAGGTAATTCCGTCGCTAATATGCATTTTCCGACGAATTAGCGACGGTCATCAAGCCGTCGCTAAAAGTGGTGTCGCTAATTTTTGCCACGGAAATAGCCGTCGCAACTAAGCGACGGAAATATCCGTCGCTAATTTGCCACGGTCATTTCCGTGGCTAATTAGCCATGGATATTTTCGTGGCTAATTTGCCACGGTTATTTCCGTGGCTATGTTATTTTTTTGCCACCTGTATTACGTCTCCACTTTCGGTTTGCGACGGAAATTTTCGTGGCTAATTTGCCATGGATATTTCCGTGGCAAAAATTTTTTGGCACGATAATTTATTTTTGGCGCCAGTTATTCCGTCCTGCTGTGATTGTTCAGGAGAAAGCGTTTCAAACTGGGTGGTCGCCGTCTTCTTCTCATATGCAATACCAAACTGAGTCTGAAAAACAAAACAAAACACAATACTTATCACATACTAATTATCATAGTATTTAATATTACATTAATTAAAAAAGTTAAACAATACATTCACTTACGTAGGTCTCCTTGGAGTGTGTGTAAACCCATTCCCCATTTTGTCTTTCATGAGTAACACGAAAGAGTTCGTCAATATCCACTGGTTTTCCTTCACCTCGTGCCTAGACATATAATTATCAAACATTTTATATAGTATAATATATTATAGCAATTCAATTAAGTATAGTAAAAACAATTCAACTAAGTATACATAGAGTAAAAGAATCAACTTTAAAAGCTTAATACATACCGCTTGCAATGCTATCTCGGAATGAGGGACACGACCAAAAGTATGTAATACTCCACCCTTTGAAGAAGCCCTGTTCTTCCTAGTCTGTTCCTAAACCTCCTTGAAGCTCGATGTGCCCCAATGTGCAAGCAGCTAATTCCATGTACTTTGTGGACACCACTTCGGCAGTTTAGCTTCCTTGGTATATTCTATCCACGCCTTGTTCATTATATTTGTAAATCGCTCCGAACCTTTGTGCTCAAAATGCTTTCGCATTTGAGTTGTGAAGCGGGGATCCCAACTGCACTTATCCTGTAATAACACATTATCGAAATAGTTGTTGTTAATAGCAAAACTCAAACTTCAATTTCTTATGACTCATACATATGATTAAATACTTAAGTTATACCTGAAATTCCTTCCACCAATGGTTGCGGGTTTCTTCAGGGACCGATCTCCAAGTAGGCCATGGGTCTCTGAACTGGGACTTGATAGAAGTCATAAGTGTCTCAACACCAGCCTGAGAAAGAGACCACCTAAGATGAATGCAAAAAACAAGTTATTAGATAGCGTATTATCATAATAATAAAAACCTAAAATGATTATGAAATTGTCAACTTACCCTCCTTGATGCCACTCTAGAAAATACTTCCCATTACTGTCCCGCTGCCACTGGCTTCGTGGAACCGCATGCACATACTTTGCGAGCTCTCCACGAGGGTTAGAAGCTAGCACCTACTGGTTTACAATCTCCTCGGCCACCAACTCATCTTTCTCCTCATCGTCCACATCAGGATCAACCTCATCATTGGGAGCTAACTACTCCAGATGTACACTACCTGATGTCTGTCCCGAAGGATGCTGATCAAAAGTGTGGTGACTAGGATGCTCATCAAAATACTCTGAAGGTGGCAATCCAGGGGTTTGAATCATCGTGATCCCTATCGATGATGGTGGGAGCGGAGTAGTCAGGGGGCGTGGTGGTCGACAGTGTCGTGGTACCATCGGGGGCTGGTGTGATGTAGTAGCCTGGCGGCGATGTCGATCAACCTGAGTCTGAATGCTTCCGCCATGTATCATTCTCGCTCTACCTCTACTACCTCTACTGATAGTATGCTCATCCACACTATGCACCTTCCCGCTTCTCTGTGATGAAGACATCTGTTCAACAAATATATTATCGAATAAGAAAATGAAGACAATAAATATATTAAATAAACTAACGAGAATAAAATATAATTGTTGTTCTAACTAATACAAAAGCGGATTTAATCAATGTCTTGTTAACTCCATTCATCATCATCATCATTGTCGGTGTTATCATGTTCACTCTCATGGTGATCATCATCATCATTGTCGGTGTTATCCTCAAACATGACACTAGCACCAATAGGTTTAGGTTCAGGTTCCGGTATCGGATCAACCTCGTGATCCCAACCTTGAACAGTTTCATCAGCCAAGCCACCAACCATTTCAATATCCACCATTGGAACAATCAATTCATCAGCTTGAAAAGGTGATTCATCTGCTTGTGTTTCTTGAATAATTTCATCTACCTCTACATAGCCTCTTGGCTTTGTGGCAATGACAACACACCAATCACGCATGTCCTTGCACGTATTGGGATAATCAACAAAGTAAACTTGTCTTGCTTTTTGAGCAATAATAAAAGAATCCCTTGTCCGTAAAATCGATATCATTTACGCTTGTTAATTTGCACTATCTTATATTGCTGATGGACCCTTGTGCCTCTAGTTGTTAGATCATACCATTGACAATAGAAAAGAGGAATCTTCGGCAAACCAGTATATTCAAACTCGTATATGTGCTCGATGAAGCCATAAAAATCATATTCACCCCCTTGTGTAACACCTCCTACGCATACACCGCCATTGACTGTTTTGTTTACCTTGACTCCAAGTTTTTGTGTGAAACTTATATCCATTAATGAACCACATGTTCCATAACGAAACCTTTGTCTTAGGACCCCAAGCAAGTGCCCTTAATTCTCTGTTAGTGACTCCATTTCGATCATCGTATACCTATAACTAAAAATATTGTGTGTAACTTAAGAACATATTCAATTACTTGAAATGCGTAGTAGTTATTATTAAACACTTACATACGACTTAAACCATCCAGGAAACTCTGCATGCATACGACGTTCACCATCTTCATGCATGCTTAAGAATATGCTGAAAAATTGTAAATGTTGTTCAATACGCAAATAGAGATTCAATATCATGTGTCTTATTTCATATATGAAAGTAACACTTACTCCAAATACAGCTTCACTTCTACGCAATTGATGAGTATATGCACTCGAGCAGAATTATATTCCTCGTCATTCAGCCAACGATGACCTCGTCATTCAGCAAGGGTCTTTTCAACAATTATACCCCGTTGACTATCCCGCCAGCTTCAGTGTTGAAAGAAGTGATGCACTCTGAATTGAGAGAGCGACCACCACCATTGAAAACAGTTAAAAAGCACAAAAATAAGTACTGTGAGTACCATCGGGATCGTGGGCATTCTACCAACGAATGCATCCAACGTTTTGTACAAGGTTGGTTGAGAAATTATGCCCGGGCATCCCCAGAATGACGGGATCGCCGCCGAAGTCCATCTCCTTGAATACAGACACCGAGGTCTCCCCATCGGAACCGAGATCAACGAACTGAAGTCCAGCATAGATCCCGGAGCCCGAGACGAACTTAGAAATCCCCTCCTAGAGGGATAATTAGAGTCATAGCTGGAGGAGCCAACTTAAAGGGTCTTGAAGATAAGAAGAGGACCCGAGATGCGCAAGATTCTTGTTCCTAGGTAACTGCTATAGCTAACCCAGTATTATCTTTATCAGATGCAGATTTCCCAGAAGAACGTATCCGAGATAACGAACCGTTGGTCATAGCGGCCAATCTGAACGGTTTCGAAGTCCATCAAATCTTTCTTGATCAAGGAAGTTCAGCAGACATCATGTTCTGGAGCCTTTTTTGATAAAATGGGATTGGGATCCAAGGATTTAATCCCTCACAAGGGTAGTCTAATTTGCTTTACTGGAGACACAATCATCCCTAAAGGATACGTTGACTTCAAGGTGAGTTTTGGCAAAAAGCCAAGTACCAAAACAATCCCGACCAGATTTATAGTGGTGGATTGCCCTTCAGCATACAATGCAATCATTGGGCGGCCAACTCTGAACAGCCTTGGCACCATATTCTCTACCATCCATTTAGCCATGAAGTTTGCTGGAGAAGATGGCTCAGTAGTAACTGTCCATGGAGAAAGCAGTGATGCAAGAAAATGTTACCAAGAAAGCCTCAAAATCACCAAAACACTATCTATCCAGCCAATAAAGGTAGAAGAGAAGGGAAAGCAGAAGATGGAAAGACGTGATTTGATACGGGATGAAGGGGTCATGATGACTAACCTAGATCTTAGAGCAGACTTTGAGTATCAACGACCTCAACCAGAAGGAGACCAGATCTTAGTCCAGATAGGACTTAAAGAAGATCAGACTGTCAAGATAGGGGCGAACCTACCCCCCATTATCAAAGAGCGACTCATTGAAGATGAATAAAGACCTGTTTGCTTCGGTTTCTTCTGACATGCCCGGAGTGGACCCAGAATTTGTATGCCATCGCCTGTCTTTAAAACCGGGATGTATCCCGGTGGCTCAGAAGAAAAGAAAATTGGGTCCAGAAAGACAAGCAGCCATAGAAAAATAGGTGAAGGAGTTGTTGGACGCAGATTTCATCCGAGAAATACGATATGCAGATTGGCTCTCAAACGTGGTAATGGTAAAAAAGGCTAACGGGAAGTGGAGAATGTGCACAGATTATACAGATCTGAATAAAGCATGCCCCAAAGATCCATTCCCCTTGCCTTGTATCGATAAACTTGTTGATAACTTTGCAGGTTATAAGTATCTATCCTTCATGGATGCTTACTCTGGCTACAACCAGATCCCAATGCACCCTGAAGATCAAGAGAAAATGGCTTTCATCACTGACATGGGTGTTTACTGCTACACTATGATGTCGTTCGGTTTAAAGAATGCTGGAGCAACCTACCAGCGGATGATGAGCCAGGTTTTTAAAGAACAGATTGGCAAAATCCTTGAAGTTTATATTGACGATATGATAGTGAAGACCCCAGAAGACAAAGATCCAGTGATTGATTTGCATAAAACTTTCCAACAGCTACGCAGGTATGATTTAAGGCTAAATCCTAATAAATGTACTTTTGGGGTCGAAGCCGGAAAATTCTTAGGTTTCATGCTAACCAGTCGGGGGATTGAGATCAACCCCGACAAGTGTAGTGCCGTGTTAAATATGCAGAGTCCCAGGATCATTAAAGAAGTCCAACAGCTAACTGGAAGGATCGCTACATTGACGAGATTCCTCCCAGATTCAGCTAGGAAATGTCTACCTTTTTTCAGGACCTCGCGGCGCAAGGAAGATTTCCAATGGAATGCAGAATGTGAAGAAGCTTTCCAGGAGCTGAAGAAAATCCTCTCAGCCCCACCGGTTCTATTTCGTCCAGATCCTGGACAAACCCTATACCTCTACTTAGCCGTCACAGGGTGTACTGATTACTAGCTACTTTGATTCTCCTCAAGTATTGTCTTCTTGACTCTGGCATCAATCAGAATACACACTCTGTCTCTAAACAAAATCATACCATCACCCACCACGAAGAAATCAGCTTGTTCTTTGAGCTTCTGCAATTCATGATTATATTTCTGTGCTTCCTGAATTTGGTCTCGTAGTGCATTCTTCAAGTCAACTTTTCACACAGAAATGCCAGCACTATAACAAGATACATCCAAGTGTAAGTATATGAATTTCTCCAAAAAGTATCATCTGATGAATCATTATAGTTGACACATGCAGAGAATTCCTGCTTAGTGCATCCGCCACTACATTAGCTTTTCCCGGATGATACTTCAGCTCAAAATCATAATCCTTCATGAACTCCATCCCCTGTCACTGCCTCATATTCAGCTCCTTTTGATTAAACAAATATCTCAGGCTTTTATGATCGCTGAATACTTCAAACGTTACTCCGTACAAGTAGTGTCTCCAAACATTCAATGCAAAGACTACAGCGACTAACTCCAAGTCATGTGTTGGGTAATTTGCTTCATGTGGCCGTAATTGTCGGGAAGTGTAAGCAACTAACTGTCCTTCTTGCATAAGTACACATCCCAAGCCTTGCTTAGATGCATCACAATACACTTGGAAATTCTTTATTGGATTAGGAATTACCAAACTAGCATCGTTCTTAGCTTTTCCTTCAGCAACTGAAAGCTATCTTCACACTTGGCATCCCACACAAATGGAACACCCTCCCGTGTCAGCTTGGTTAATGGAATAGCAATCTGGGAAAATCCCTTAATGAATCGCCAGTAGTACCCTGCTAATCCCAGAAAACTTCGGATTTCTGTGACATTGGTCGATCGTTCCCATTTCAACACAGCTTCCACTTTGCTTGGGTCTATAGCTACGCCGTCTTTATTAATTACATGGCCAAGGAATTGAACTTCTTCCAACCAGAACTCACACTTATCCAACTTGGCATACAACTGTTTTTCTTTGAGTATACTTAGCACCAATCTCAAATGTTCTGCATGTTCTTCGGCAGTCTTGGAGTAAATGAGGATTTCATCAATGAAAACTACAACAAACTTGTCCAAGTAGGGTCGGAAGATGCGGTTCATATAGTCCATGAAAATAGCAGGAGCATTTGTCAATCCGAACGGCATCACCAAGTACTCATAATGGTCGTACCGTGTCCGGAATGCAGTCTTAGGAATATCTTCAGGCTTAATCCTAATCTGGTGGTATCCCCACCGAAGATCAATCTTGGAAAACACCTTCGCTTCTCCCAGTTGGTCAAGCAAATCGTAAATTCACAGTAGTGGATATTTGTTCTTCACTATCAACTTATTCAGCTCTCGATAGTCCACACATAAGCACAAATTCCCATCCTTCTTCTTGACGAGCACCACTAGGGCTCCCCATGGTAAAGTACTTGGTCTAATAAACTGTTTCTGCATTAGTTCTTCAATCTGTCGTTTAAATTTCACCAACTCAAGCGGTGCCATTATGTACGGTGCCTTAAGTGAATTACAATTATCAAATCCAAATAAACAAAAATTTCATTATTTTTTTAGTTTATAAAAAATTGAAAGAACTTAAATCTAAATATTTATACATGTATATTCTCGTGTACTAATTAAGTGAGCTATATGACTGAGACAAAATAGCCAAAATATAGATATCAAGATAAAAGAATTCAAATTAACTAATTTGAATTTGAATCTAATTTCATTTAAAATAATTCATATGTACGTGTAGAATACTGAATGCCGGAGCACGTTGTGAATAAGAATTAAGAACAAGAATTTCTGTATATTCCAAGACCAAAATCTAGGAACCTGCAATTCTGCCAGGCATACTGCAATTCTAAGCCATGTACAACATCCTCCAACATGGCAACCACATCATCATTATTGTCAATATATTCACTACAGATCTTCTAGAACACACGCGAGGTAAGCAAGCTATCCGAACCGGCTTGGTGACCCGCCCCAACCTACTTTATGCCCAAAGTTTCGAGAAACCCAGTACAAACTGCCATACAGATTCTCACAAGACTTCATAATGTGCTTCACATCAAATCCTTTTTTCTAAAACAACCCCTCAAGACAAAAAGAAACCGATCCAAAGTCTCTAGCAGCAGGTCCTGAGTAATCGCCTTCGCAAGGAACCAAAAATCATAAGCGTTATAAAATGTAATACAGTTTATATTCCCATTGCATAATAACCCCGACGACCCCAACAGTTCCATCAAACGCGCCATTTTGATCCCGAACTTGCGATTCTTCTTGAAGTCAATGCTTGGCGATGAAGCAACTCAATAGAATGGCGTGGGGGTAACGCACAACGTCAAAGTCGCAGAAGTTGAATTTCAAGCTAAAGGATTGAGAGTTCCGTGTTTCGGGAGGTTGCCGACGCGATCAGAGAGGGTAAAACGCACTTGGATAAGACGAAGACGGTCGACGTTTGCTTTCAGTACTTTGTAGTTAGCCCAGGGTGTAACATCACGAAAATCCATAAAGGAGACTTAGGATTTAAGGGATTTGGTTACAATCTACAAAGAAAAGAAAGAGGAGGATTTGTTCTAAGTAGAATGGTCAAAGGAGGGAAAAAAATGACATGTATATTCAAATATAAACATGCATATTTAAATCATATTCGAAGGATATTTCGAATCATATTCGAATATGAATATTTGAATCATACATATTCGAATAGTATCTGAATTATATTCGAATAGTATCTTAATCATATTCGAAAAGTATCTGAATCATATTCGAATAGTATTTGAATCATATTCGAATAGTATTCGAATATGCACAGTAATATTCAAAAATGGACTTTTCATATACGAATATAGAAGTGGGAAATTGAATACAGGAGCCTTATATTCGAATATATATTCGAATATGGACCCCAAAGTCTATAAATAGGGGTGCCTTGTCTTCAAAACTCGTTGTTTTCCTGATTCCTCACTTTACAAAACCTCTGCCACGAATCAACTAAACCATGTAACCTCTCCATCCAAGGATTTACTCACTAACTAAAGATTTCAAAGAGTTGAGATCCAGCCTCGGAGATGGCAGGTGCAGAAGGAAGGGGGTTGGATACTGAGATTGGGTTTGGAGGAGAAAAGGATTCTGGAAGTTCAAGGTAACCCTAAAACCCCAAATCAAGGGCACTTTGATATGATTAGGAATATGTAATTAAGGAATATCGACAATATGTTAGAAATTGACTGAGTTAGGATTATGTTTGATGTTATTTGATATGTCTACATGATGTTATATGATATGATTGCATGATATTGTATTGCTTGAATATGCAAAAAAATGATGTATTTTTAGGAATTTGAAATGATGAAGTGTATGTAACAGACAAGGGGTTCCAGATTATAAACGTGAGAAAATGATTCTGGATAGGTTTTCGAACTGTTTTAAAAGTATAAGTCCAGAGTTGGTATGAAATCGAATATGTATCTGAATATGGAAGACCATATTCAAATAGATATTTGAGCGTGACACTTATAATATTCAAACATAGGATGATTGTGTTCGAATATTATGTTTTTGGGACTCTTGTTTGATTGATTATAACATGAATATGATGTTTGATGCATGAGAACATGTTATTAAATGAAAAGGAAATGTGGAAATGCTTTCTCCATCAACAGTGATTGAGTAAGATGGTTAAGTTCCGTCGGAAGTAGACCGGGTAAGAGGACAAGCATAAAAGATGAAATTGTAGGGTTATCCCGAAAGGGGAAGATAACCTGAAGTGCTAGGCTATCCCGAAAACGGGGTAGATAGTCTAGTGCAAAGGGGCTATCCCAAAAGGGGTAGATAGTCCCTGGGCAAGCCCTAGAAAGAGTTGGTAGCCCAGTAGTAGGATCCTGGGGGGACGCTTGCCAGGACCATGATGATGAGCTCAATTGTGCATTCACTGTCATGCACCTATGGTGGACTCCCTATGCACGGGGTTTCCCGTTAAAACCGGAAATAAAGAAAATGGAAAATAATCATAGCATGCATACATGTTATATTGATAATTCATGCATCTCGTGTGTGGGTGTTAGGAATTAGATTTGGGACCGTTTTCCAGTTAGATTGGCTATAATACTGTATATATATTATTTTCAATACTGACGATTACTTAGTTATATGTCGTTCGTATAACTAACGGTTACAGTATTGCAGGTGATACAGACTCGGAGGGTGTCAGCGCTTGAGAAGACCCTAGAGCTCTTGTTTATACATAGGTAGCCCTTAGTTTTGTTGAATGGTTACCTAGACGGACTGATGATCTCTCTCTGGCTTGTAAAATAAATAAATACCTTATGTAAATATTATATAATGTCTTGTCTTTTGCTATCTGTTGTTTAATTTTTTTTAAAAAAAAACTACCCTAAAAATCTAGGTGTTACAATTTGATATCAGAGCAGTTTGGTCCTATCCAGACTGTGGTATCTGATATGTAATTTAGATAAAAGTCCAGAGAGATAAGTCATGTCTTAACCTGAGATGTTGACTGTATGTGATTCATTATATTGAGCCTGATCAACTCAGTATGGTGTGTTGTATGCAGGAAAGCATGGCAGGAAGACACCCCGGTAGACCTTGTTCTAAGACCAATGCGACAACCACTCCGACCCATTCTCCGTTGGTACAGCAGATGGCACAGGACATGACTCAGATGATGGAGGCACAAGGTCGGGAAGATCGTTATCATAGTTTTCAAAGACATGACCCACCCACTTTCTTTAGTGGAAGAGATCCTATGGTAGCAAAGGAGTGGTTAGATCAATTAGAGGAAATTTTTCAGGTAACTAGATCTGGCAATCAAGATAAGGTAGAATTGGCCGCTTATAGATTCAGAGGAGAAGCATCAAAATGATGGAAGAGACATCGAGAACATATGGAGGCGACTGGAGGTCGTATGACTTCGGAGGAATTTAAGACTTTGTTCCCTCCAATGTGAAAGATCAGAAGGAGATAAAATTTCTTACACTGCAACAGGGTGACATGACTTGGATGAGTATGTTGCCAGATTTGAAAGCTTAGCTCGATTCTCGAACAATCTTCAGAAGCAACCTGATGAAGCGCGAAAATCTAAGAGGTTTGAACAAGGCCTTAGGCCGGAGGTCAGAAACTTGGTGATTACTTGTTAACCTTTTAATGGTGCTGGAAATGGTTAACTCGTTTCAGTATAGTGATTATACCTGTATCGTCCACAGGGAGCACTTGGATTAATTCGATTAAGAATTAAGTTGACGAATTGTTCAAAAACATATCAAGATTGTGAATGGAAAATAAAATAAACACTAGATAAAGAGATAAACAAATAAGATAACAATTCACCTGGGATTGAGTTTCATTACATAACCTTGTTTCTTTCAATTAAAGTTAAATATTATAAGAAAAGATGCGTACTCAATGTCACAAGCGCAAATCTCTTTGATCACTTGATTCTAAGACGCTAGCCTCTAAAGCCCAATCTCTTGGCACTCTAGCTACCATGTCTTGCATTAAGTAGAGCACTAAAGCAATCATAAGCACTTCTATCTATCTCTAGACTAGAAGGTTTTATGAGAGTTTTTCCCCAAATCCATTTATAAACCAGTTTATCAACTGCGCAAATAAACTAACACATGGAAAAGGTGATCAAGCTTAATCCAAGAAAAGAAGAACAGAAGAAGAACTCCAATTCATATATAATATAAACTAATGATTGAAAGAAACAAGAGACGAACTAATTACATTCAATCCCGGCGGAAAGCTTAGCCTAGCAAGGCAATGAACTTCAAGAACTAAACCTAAGAGTATTAGAACTCTGACTAAAGCCTATACTTTGTGTTTTTTTTCTATACAATTCAATATATTTCTTCCTAACTTCTGAAAAGCTGTATTAATAGGTGTTTTGTGCAAAGGTCTGGCGCTCGAGCGCCTTCCTGGCGCTTGAGCGTAGCCTGACACATGCTAGTTAATGAGCTTAATTTCCTGGTTAATGCGTCTAGCGCTCGAGCCCTAGTTTGGCGCTCGAGTGCCAGGCTCATAACTTTGGCAGAGAAGATCCAATGCTCTGGCGCTCGAGCCTTGGTGTGGCGCTCGAGCGCCAGGCTCATAACTGTGGCAGAGAGGATCCAATGCTCAACGTATTCTAGCGCTCGAGCCGTAGTGTGGCGCTCGAGCGCCAGAGCATTTACACTGGTAGAAAGGATCCTATGTTCCTCAGCTTCCAGCGCTCGAGCCTTGGTATGGCGCTCGAGCGCTGGCCTCTTATATGCTCCAGCAACTTGACTTTCTTATTTTGCTTCCAAAAACACCTGAAAATACATTTCTAAAGTTAGAAAGTTATTATTACCACTTATTTACTCTTAAACTCGCAAAGTAAAGATTTAGAGGTGAAATTATGTATAAAACATGTAATTTCTAGAGAAGATAAGTGCAAATCCATTATTAAATAAACACACTAATTTGCACTTATCATTACTCAGCAAATCTGAGAGTATCAGACTTTGATTCAAGCATGCCAACTTGCTAAACAATCATTGGCCGAAGTGGCGGCTAGTAGACAGCTGTTGTGGAAACGCAAGAGGGAGGAAGGAAGCTCAAAAGGGGGAAAAGGCAAGGAAGTAGTTGACAAAGGCAAGAATACTATCCCGAAATGTAAGACCTGCGAGAACTAATAACAGAGGATAGTGCTACAGGAACAAGAGGGTTTGTTTCATATGCCAGAAGCAGGGACATCTCAGCTGGAAATGCCCAGACAAGGATCAAAGGCCAGCAGAGGAGGACAAGAAGAAGAGTCAGGTGAGAGGTAGGGTGTATACGCTGAATGCTAAGGAGGTTGACCATTCCAAGAATCTTACGAAGGTACGGGATTAATAAAATCAAAGCCTGTTAATATCTTGTTTGATTCAGGTGCGATTCACTTATTCATTTCGGTAGAATGTGCAAAACGAGTATATTTTCATGTGACCAAGTTACCATATAAAGTGATTGTGTATACTCCCTCTGAAGAGAAAATATGTACAACAACTATGTGTTCCCAGTATTCCTAGATTTTCAAGACAAGACCTTTTGCTTAGATTTGTACGGTTTACCGATGAAAGGGTTAGATGTAATCTTGGGCATGGACTGGCTCAAATCTCATAAAGTCAAGATCGATTATGCCGCCAGGACCGTGCATGTTCCACACCGAGGCTTGGAGGTATACTGTACGCATCATTCTACTTTTGATCTCCATAAAATGTCTATGTATGATGATGATCCAAGGTATCTGGTTGTTTGTGTAAGTGATGTTAAGAAGTTAGTGAAAGTTAATTACCCATAGTCCGAGACTTTCCGGAAGTGTTTCCTGATGACATCGAATCCTTGCCAGTAGAAAGAGAAGTTGAGTTTTCAATTGAGTTAATTCCAGGAGCTGGACCTGTTTCTAAGGTACCGTATAGGATGGCACCACTCGAGTTGGCGGAAGTAAAACGAAAAATCGAAGAGCTAATGCAGAAGCAATTTATTAGACCAAGCGCTTCGCCGTAGGGAGCCCCAGTGTTACTCTTCATGAAGAATGACGGGAAGTTGCATTTGTGTGTGGACTATCGAGAGATGAATAAGTTGACAGTAAAGAACAAATATCCACTGCCGCAAATTGATGACTTGCTTGACCAACTAGGAGAAGCCAAGGTGTTTTCCAAGATTGATCTTCGGTCGGGATATCATCAGATTAGGATTAAGCTTGAAGGTATTCCTAAGACTGCATTCCGGACGCGGTACGACCATTATGAGTACTTGGTAATATAGTTCGGATTAACAAATGCCCCTACGATTTTCATGGATTATATGAACCACATTTTCCGACCCTACTCTGACAAGTTTGGTGTAGTCTTCATTGATGACATCCTCATTTATTCCAAGACTGCGGAAGAACATGAAGAGCATTTGAGATTGGTGCTAAGTATTCTCAAAGAAAAACAGTTGTATGCCAAGTTGGATAAGTGTTAGTTCTTTTTGGAAGAAGTTCAATTCCTGGGCCATGTGAATAATAAAGATGGCGAAGCTGTGGATCCAAGCAAAGTTGAGGCTGTGATGAAGTGGGAATGACCAACCAATGTCACAGAAATCCGGAGTTTTCTGGGATTAGCAGGGTACTACCAGCGATTCATTAAGGGATTTTCCCAGATTGCAATTCCCTTGACCAATCTAACACGGATGGGTGTTCCGTTTGTGTGGGATGCCAAGTGTGAAGAAAGCTTTCAGTTGCTGAAGGAGAAGTTGACAACAACACCAGTGTTGGTAATTCCTAATCCGACAAAGAATTTCCAAGTGTATTGCGATGCGTCGAAGCAAGGCTTAGGATGTGTATTTATGCAAGAAGGGCAGGCAGTTGCCTACACTTCCAGGCAATTACGGCCACATGAAGCACACTACCCAACGCATGATCTGGAGTTAGCCGCTGTAGTCTTTGCGTTGAAAGTTTGGAGGCACTACTTGTACGGAGTAACGTTTGAAGTATTCAGTGATCATAAAAGTCTGAGATACTTGTTCAATCAAAAAGAGCTGAATATGAGGCAGCGACGCTGGATGGAATTCTTGAAGGATTATGATTTATAGCTGAAGTATCATCCAGGAAAAGCTAATGTTGTGGCTGATGCATTAAGCAGGAAATCGTTGCATGTGTCAACTATGATGATTCATCATATGATACTTTTGGAGAAATTCAGAGACTTACACTTGAATGTGTCTTGTTACAGTGCTGGCATTTCTATGTGCCAAGTTGACTTGAAGGATGCACTAAGAGACCGAATTCGAGAAGCACTGAAATATGATCACGAACTTCAGAAGTTCAAGGAACAAAATGATTTCTCTGTGGCAGGTGATGGTATGATTTTGTTTAGAAACCAAGTGTATATTCCGAATGAGGCCAAAGTCAAGAAGATGGTACTTGAGGAGAATCACAGTAGCCAGTACTCAGTGCACCCTAGTGCTACCAAGATGTATCAAGACATGAAGAAGCTATTTTGGTGGCCTGGAATGAAGAGAGAAATTGCGGAATTTGAGTCTAAATGGCTTACCTGTCAGAAGATCAAAGTTGAACATGAAAGACCCTCTGGACCGCTTCAGCCATTGGACATTCCAGATTGGAAATGGGAGTCTATAGCCATGGACTTTGTGGTTGGATTGCCTAGAACGCCAGTAGGACACGACTCAATCTGGGTTATCATTGACAAATTGACTAAGTCTTTTGGGAGCATTGCAAAAGGCTTTTGGGACTCGGCTATGTTTGACTAACTCACATCATCCCCAAATCGATGGGCAGTCCGAAAGAACAATTCAGACTCTGGAAGACATGCTGCGAGCTTGTGTGCTAGAAGAAGATGGGGACTGGGGAAGATATCTGCCATTGATAGAATTTGCCTATAACAACAGTTTTCATTCGATCATAGGCATGACACCCTACGAAGCACTCTACAGGAGAAAGTGTCGGTCACCAATATGTTGGTTTGAAGTTGGAGATAAGTTACTATTGGGACCAGAATTGGTGCAAGAGACAATCAATGGCATAAGACGTATCAGAGAAAGCTTGAAGAGGGCTCAAGACCATGAGAAAAGTTATGCAGATCAACGGAAAAAAGACCTTAGAATTTGGAGAAGGAGAGCATGTATTCCTAAAAGTTACACCATATACCGTTGTTGGAAAAGCAATGAAGACGAAAAAGCTCCAACCTCGTTTCTTTGGTCCTTATCAGATTCTCCGAAGAATAGGACCTGTTTCTTACCAGTTAGCCTTACCTCCTCACTTGTCCAATCTACACGCTGTGTTTGACGTATCTCAGCTTCGAAACTACGTCCCCGATCCCTCTCACATTTTAGAAGCAGACAACATTCCGTTGAAGTCAAATACCTCTTACCTGGTGGAACCTATGAAGATCTAGATAGAGGGGAGAAAACATTACGAAACAAGGTGATACCTCTGGTAAAAGTTTATTGGGAAAACATCGACTCCTTAGAGATCACTTGGGAAAAGGAGCAGGACATGAGGGACGCATATCCTGAATTATTTCAGTTATCCAGGTAATACTCAATTTTTGAGGACAAAATTATTTTAAGAGGGGTAGAATTGTAACAACCCAAAAATCCATAAAGGAGACCTAGGATTTAAGGGATTTGGTTAAAATCTACAAAGAAAAGAAAGAGGAGGATTAGTTGTAAGTAGAATGGTCAAAGGAGGGACAAAAATGACATGTATATTCAAATATAAACATGCATATTTGAATCATATTCGAATATGAATATTTGAATCATATCTGAATCATATTCGAATAGTATCTGAATCATATTCGAATAGTATCTGAATCATATTCAAATAGTATCTAAATCATATTCGAATAGTATCTGAATCATATTCGAGTAGTATCTGAATCATATTCGAGTAGTATCTGAATCATATTTGAATAGTATCTGAATCATATTCGAATAGTATCTGAATCATATTTGAATAGTATTCGAATATGCATAGTAATATTCAAATATGGACTTTTTATATTCAAATATGGAAGTGAAAAATTGAATATATGAGCCTTATATTCGAATATATATTCGAATATGGACCCCCAAAGTCTATAAATAGAGGTGCCTTGTCTTCAAAACTCGTTGTTTTCCCGATTCCGCACTTTACAAAACCTCTGCCACGGACCAACTAAACTCTGTAACTTCTCCATCCAAGGAATTCCGTCTCACCAAGTTTATTCCCTAACTAAAGGTTTCAAAGAGTTGAGATCCAGCCTCGGAGACAGCAGGTGCAGAAGGAAGGGAGTTAGATTCTGGAAGTTCAAGGTAACCCTAAAATCCCAAATCTAGGGCACTTTGATATTATTAGGAATATGTGATTAAGGAATATCGACAATATGTTAGAAATTGACTGAGTTAGGATTATGCTTGATGTTATTTGATATGTCTACATGATGTTATATGATATGATTGCATGATACTGTATTGCTTGAATATGCAAACAAATGATGTATGTTTAGGAATTTGAAATGATGAAGTGTATGTAACAGACAAGGGGTTCAAGATTATAAAAGTGAGAATAGGACTCTGGATAGGTTTTCAAACTGTTTTAAAAAATATAAGTCCAGAGTTAGTATGAAATCGAATATGTATCTGAATATGGAAGACCATATTCAAATAGATATTCGCGCGTGACACTTATAATATTCAAACATAGGATGATTGTGTTCGAATATTATATTATTGGGACTCTTGTTTGATTGATTATAACATGAATATGATGTTTGATGCATAAGAACATGTTATTAAATGAAAAGGAAATGTGGAAATGCTTTCCCCATCAACAGTGGTTGAATAAGAGGGTTAAGTTCCGCCTGAAGTAGGTCGGGTAAGAGGACAAGCATAAAAGATGAAATTGTAGGGTTATCCTCAAAGGGGCAGATAACCTGAAGTGCTAGGCTATCCCGAAATCGGGGTAGATAATCTAGTGCAAATGGGCTATCCCGAAATGGGTAGATAGTCCTTGGGCTAGCCCTAGAAAGGGTTGGTAGCCCGACAGTAGGATCCTAGGGGATGCTTGCCAAGACCATGATGATGAGCTCAACTTTGCATTCACTGTCATGCACCTATGGTGGACTCCCTGTGCACGGGGTTTCCTGTTAAAAGAAGAAATAAAGAAAATGGAAAATGATCATGGCATGCATACATATTATATTGATAATTCATGCATCTCTTGTGTGTGGGTGTTAGGAATTTGATTTGGGGTTGTTTTCCAGTTAGACTGGTTGTAATACTGTATATATATTATTTTCAATACCGACGGTTAGTCAATTATATGTCGTTCATATAACTGACGGTAATAGTATTGCAGGTGATACAGACTCGGAGGGTGTCAGCGCTTGAGAAGACCTTAGCAGCTCTTGTTTATACTTAGGTAGCCCTTAGTTTTGTTGAATGGTTACCTAGACGGACTGATGATCTCTCTCTGGCTTGTAAAATAAATAAACACCTTATGTAAATATTATATATATATATATATAATATTTTGTCTTCCGCTGTCTGTTACTTATTTAAAAAAAAAAATACCCTAAAAGTCTAGGTGTTACATAGGGATTTTGGTACCAGTATTGTCGTTGGGGCGGACGACCGTACCGAGGTGTCGATGGACATTATCGCGTGCGATGCAACGGCAGAGCGAATCAACTCGAACTTCGATTCAAGGTTGGAAGCCCGCACGGAGCGCGTGCCGACTAAATTGGGTGTGCCTGAAACACCCATGGCGTTGGAAACTTGTAGGACTAAAGTCCGAGAAGTGAGAACGAAGTCCTTAGAAGAAGAAAAACGGAGAAAATGGTGTCTTGAGGATGAAGAATACAGAGATTTATATAAACATTTATTCATTGAATAAGATTTTTTACGATGCACATTCATTGCATTCATTGCTCTATATTTCAAAATTGAAAATCTATTTAGGGGTGGAGCAAAGGTTTTGGGGGCCCCGTTTATGATTCCAATTTTATTTAAAACGGGACCCTCTATTCACAATTTAAAGACAAAAAAATCTTTAATTAAAAAAATGGATTATCTAACTTGTGTCCATGGGGCACAAGATAACAATGATTGGCAACTAATAACATTTCATGTAAGGGAAGTTATTAAGAAGCAGGGTGGTGAGGGGTATAGTGGGTGCATATAGGGTATAGTAAAATGAATCAAATCCAACCATTAAAAATTCTAATAAAATCATTGTTAACTTTGCCCATGAGCACAAGTTAGAAAAACCCATAAAAAAAATACTTCACCAAACTTTTTCTTTTTTTTGGAAGTTAATAACAGTATGAATTTCAAAGTAACGTTACATTGTAGGTGGTATTGGAAAAGACAAAAAAAGGACACGTGTGCCTATTAATGCGCCTGAAAAAGGAGAAAAAAAGAGAAAAATTAAACTCTAAAATGCTGATCCCATGACCTTGAACTCGGGTGGTGATGCTAGAGGACAAAACACCATACCATTTACTCTATCATATTATAGTGAATGTAAAGTGTATCATATTTTACAATAAGTTTTATTTTCAGGATCTCCTTGCATTATTTCAAACCATAAGTTAAATTGATTTTTAGCATTCAATTACATAAGCATGAAAACAATTTTTTTTTTGTTAAAATAAAAAAACACAATGTATTTTAGCATCCAATTACATTGTATCAAACCAGTAAAACACATTGAATTTCAACAATTAGCATAAAAACCAGTAAAAACTAATGTTTCTCTCTCTAGCGTCACATCCACAATGAAAAGCAAATAGTACAGTCGGAAAACTGCTGAGTTCATCGCCTCTATGTCTTTCCTGAACGGGGTGATATAAAGGGAAGAGAGGAGAGCGGGGTGTGAATGAGAAAACGGTGCAGAAGGGCTGGAATGTTAGAAAGGGAAAAAGATAGCGAGCCTAAACGAGGAACAACGAAAGATGGCATCCAGGGAAGACCTAGCCCTAAGCAAAAGAATAAGGAACCAAGGGGCAAAGATTTTAACGAACAATGAATCAAGAGGAAATGGTTTTAAAAATGAAGAACCAAGGAGAAAGATTTTGTTTTTTCACTAATTAATCCAAAATAATTTGTGATCATAGTTACCTTGAGTAATTATAGTTAGTTTTATGTTTGATGGGGTTTAGATTTGTTAAAGTTTGATGAGGAGTGCTTATTTTGTTTAAGTTTGGTGTTTTGCGCAATATTATGAAACCTCGAGGGTACTTTGTGCATTTTACCCAAATATATATACTAACATGGGGTTGGGAAAAAATGGAAGGCAAGACTGTACATTTGGTTAGTTAGGTGAGATCATCGCTTGAGGCCCCAAAATTTATAAGCCCCCAAAATAAAAATGGAATGATATTATTAATATAAAAAAATACTAATTTTTAATTCGAGACTCCAATTTTTTTTAATAATAATATTGATATAAAAAAATTAATTTTTAAAGCAAGACCCCAATTTTTTAATAATATTATTAATATAAAAAATATTAATTTAAAGTAAGACCCAATAACTGATATGTTTTATATCTATCATTTTTCATCTTTATACTTTCTTTTATTTTCTCAAACTGGACAAGTGATCCGTAACACTCTTTTAACTTAATTAGCTGAAGAATATTTTTGTGTTAATTATTTCTTATATATAGTAGATTAATTTATTTCTTCTATTGAGAATCGATTTAAGTACAAATGAAAACATGTTAGGTTTTTTTGTTTGATTCAAATAAATTTAAAATATTAAGTAAAGATGAATTGAAAAGATGTTGCATCAATCTTAAAAAGATTTTGAGTTTGATGTGCATTCTCACATTGATGATGTAAATTTATTTATAGAATTAAAAGAAATGAAAGAAATATTAACAAATGAAATTAGTATACCATTAATAATATTAAATTATATAAAAAGATTATACACTACTAAAAAAATGTCTTTTGAGACGGAAATTTAGTCCGATTTCACACGACTTTCCCACACTTTTTTGATGAATTTTTGACGAAATACAATTTTTGCATGGATTTCCGAATTTTGTGAACCATCCCAAATTTTGTTTCAAATTCATTTTGGACAGATTTTACACAAATTGTAGACAGACCCTCATGTCCAGCAATTTTAGTTTATTTATGACATGTTTTAGACAGATTTCCCACAATATTAACACAATTGCATTTGTGTTTCCGCGATTTTCACACATAATTGATGTCATGTTATTTCATACGAATTTCAAACAAAAATGCAATGTTAGTTCACATGAATTTCAAAACGGAAATAAAATATTATTTCACAAAAATTTCGAACGGAAAAAAATGTTATTTTACATGAATTTCAGACCAAAACTATATGTTATTTCACATTGATTTCAAACAAAAAATATAAGTTGTTACCCACGAATTTGATTTTACGTTATTTCTAATTCTAGACAAATTTCCGACAAAAATATAATGTTATTACACACGATTTCTACACAAATATAAATAAGATGGTATTTTACAGGAATTTTAAACAAAATTGAAATATTATTTTGCACGAAGTTTAGACATAAGTTATATGTTATTTCACAAAAATTTCAGACGAAAATGATGCATTATTTCACACTAGTTTTGGCCGGAAATGAAATGTTATTTCACATGAATTTCCAACGGAAATGAAATATTATTTCACATGAGTTGTAGATGGAAACGAAATGTTATTTCACAAAATTTCCAATGAAAATGAAATAGTATTTCACTCGATTGTAGACAGAAATGAAATGAAATTTTATCTCACATGAATTTCCAATGGAAATGAAATATTATTTCACACGAGTTTTCCACAAAAATAAATTGGTATTTCACACAAATTTTTAACAAAATTGAATTATTATCACACGAATTTAAGGTATAAATTTTATGTTATTTCACACAAATTTTAGACGAAAATGAAGTATTATTTCATACAAGTTGTAGACCGAAATGAAATATTATTTCACAATAATTTCAGCCAGAAATGGAATGCTATATCACAAAGTTATTGACGGAAATGTAAGGGTATTTCAAACGAAATTAAAACAGAAATTAAATATTATTTTACACAAATTTTAGATAAAAAGTCTATGTTATTCAAATCCATTTCCCATTTATTTGTGACAGATATATTTAATTCTTTGTTTTTGTATTATTAATGATTTTTTAAAAGATTATTATTTCATTTCATAGGTTTTTGGGTCAATATTATATAGATATTAATTTAGTTTTAAGAGAAATTGATTTATAATATTACAATTTTTATATAATTTTCTAATAAAATAAAAAACTGTCACCAATTTCATCAATTGCATGAATAAAAAAATTTCAATCGAATGATCAAATATAATAGAGTTAACAAAGTGCTATAACAATGTAAAACTAAATAAAAGAAACTATGATCCTCAAACTATTCATTAGTTTAGATAAAGAAAATGAAATAAGAGAAATGTATAAGTTCATAACTATGATATTACTCTTCATTAATGGGCTCACCAGCCTCATTTCCCTTATTGTGCATAAGAGCTCCAGAAGAATAATTTGGAGGTAGTGGCAAGTTGAAGTTTCTATATATATAAAACAATAAGCAAACTTTCATTTGACTCAATTTTTCTTTCCTGAGTTTGCAACTTATGACTTTGATCCTCTAGTTTGCATTCAGCTTCATCCAATTTTAGCTTCTGTTGCTCACAAATAAGCTCTTGCTCCTTTGCTTTTTCTTTCCAAATTTCAATTTCCTTCTCTATATTTGTATCCTTATATGTGCCTAACCCTAAGCTAGAAGTGTGCTTTGAAGAAATGAGTCTTCCCAATAAACCTACACATGATATAAATAAAGTTCTAACAAAAAAAATGTATAATTAAATACCAAATTTTCATGAATCAAGTTTGATCAAAAAACTAAATATTAACGACTCAAAACAAAAATTTTATACTAAGTTGGATCAAAATTATTTTTTTGTAAGGAGTAATATTGAAGTGTATAAATTCTATTGAGACTAGACCTGATATAATTATCCTAAAAAATTTATTTAAGCGTAAGAGCTAAAAATGAATGCAGTTCAGGGAAAAAATGAAAAATGAAAGAGAGTGGAATAATATCATCTATCTGAATAGTTAAATAGCCATGTGAAATGATTTTGGATTAATTAAATCAAATTTTAGATAATAGTAATGTCATATTAAAAATCAAAAGCAAACAGTGAAAACCTCTTATTATAAAACATCTTTCTAGCGAGTAATTCAATTGACATTGGAGAAAATATTTAAAAAAAAAGAGATTAAAGAACTTTTCCCAAATTACATGAATGAGTTACACTTAATAAAATATGCAAATATCAAATGCTCTAATACTCCTTCTTTATGACCTTATATTTTCTTATGGTTACATATGGGACAAGAAAAACGAATCAATTGGAATGTAAAATTTGAATAAGCCCCACCAAAAAATATCAAGTAAACCGATACCTTATTGATAGTCATATATATGTATAGAAACTAAACATACATCTAGGGACAAATGGCCTGAACCTAAATAACGAAAACTATGGCAGTGCACGAACAGGAAAAAGTAAAGGAAGCACAGAAGAAAGAAACTAAAGGAAAACAGAAGCTCGTTAGGCGAGATGATGCTGTAATGATGACGGACCTAGATCCGAGAGGGGAGTTACAACACAAACGGCCTGAACCTAAAGGTGACTCAGTGGAAATACGACTCGGGAGTCAGCCTGATCAGGTAGTCAAGATCCCGAGTTTTGTTGTCACCGACTTGCGATAAACGAAGGAGCCAAACCAGTGGCCCAGAAAAAGAGGAGAATGGGCCAAGAGCGAACGACAGCTATTGAAAAACAGGTTGACAAGTTACTAAACGCGGGATTTATCCGCGAGGTACAGTATTCCGACTGGCTATCCAATGTTGTGATGGTGAAAAAGGCCAATGGAAAATGGAGAATGTGTACAGATTACACAGATCTCAACAAAGCTTGCCCGAAGGATCCTTTTCCGCTGCCCTGCATCGATAAGTTGGTTGACAACTCAGCGGGTTATAAATATCTTTCCTTTCTGGATGCTTATTCTGGCTATAACCAAATTTCCATGGCTCCCGAAGATCAGGATAAGACTGCCTTTATCACTGATCTCGGGGTATTTTGTTATAATGTGATGCCCTTTGGTTTGAAAAATGCAGGAGCGACATACCAAAGGATGATGGACAAAGTCTTTGTCGAGATGAGAGGCAGAGAAGTCAAAGTCTATATCGACGATATGATCGTCAAAACAAAAGATGGTCAGGATCCGTCGAAAGACCTGGAATCTGTTTTCCAACGCCTACGACAATTCAATTTACGACTTAATCCTCTAAAATGTACATTTGGTGTGGAAGCTGGCAAGTTCCTGGGATTTATGCTCACAAATCGCGGTATTGAAGCAAACCCGGATAAATGTCGGGCAATTCTCGACATGACCAGCCCTAGGATGGTCAAGGACATACAACAACTCGCGAATTCATGATAGGCGACCTTGTTCTTAGAAGCGCCAGTATAGGGTTGAAGAATGCAACAGATGGAAAGCTCGCAGCAAATTGGGAAGGCCCATATCGGGTAATCCGAAGTACAAGAAAATGTGCATATGCCTTGGAGACTCTACAAGGAAGAGAATTGCCTAGAACTTTCAATGCCGCGGATCTGAGAAGGTATTACAGCTAGAAAGTATCCGACTTGTTTACGGTTAAATTTGTTGTATTTTAATCTTAATGTACAATTTCTGTAAGGGGTACTCTTTTTCTTTCTCGGGTTTTTTCCCTAAGGAGGGTTTTACCTTGAAGGTTTTAATGAGGCCCCAGGTTTTGTAACCCAACGACATATGAAATAAAAACAAATATTTTTCAAAGTTTAAGATTTCACTTACAGATACATTATTGCCACGACTCAGCAAGGCGCATGAAAGGATAAAAAATCCTACCCAAGCGACATGCACCAATGGGATAGGCCACTGGCCTTGAAGTACTTCACCAGGATCTAAGATCCCACCAGGGCGACACGCCCCAAATAGGCCACAGGCCTTGAAGTACATCACCAGGATCTAAGATCCCACCAGGGCGACACGCTCCAAATAGGTGACAGGCCTTAAAGTACATCATCAGGATCTAAGATCCCACTAAGGCGACCCGCCCCAAATAGGCCACAGGCCTTGAAGTACTTCACCAGGATCTAAGATCCCACTAAGGCGACCCGCCCCACATAGGCCACAAGCCTTGAAGTACTTCACTGGGATCTAAGATCCCACCAGGGCGACACACCCCAAGTAGGCCACTGGCCTTGAAGTACTCCATCAGGATCAAAAGATCCTAGCAAAGGCGACATATACCTATGGTCGGGTCATGAAAATTAATCACTACAAGAAGCTAAAGTTCAATGAACCAGAAGCATAAAAGCTCAAGTTACGAGTTACAAAAATTATGGCATGTGGCAACATAGTGATGAAAAAGCTAAGTTAAAAGCTGCGATATAAAGTCGTTATGAATATACATGAGAAGAGAAATGTCATTAATGATAAAGTATTACAAAAGGAAAAGCTGGTCAGTAGGCCAGCAAACTGTTCACTAAGACAAAAGTAGACCTAAATTATTACAAAATGAGCTTCAAGGCTCGGTAGGGGCGACACTCTCATCTGCAGCAGGGGTTGGCGACATCGATTAATCAGCATGAGGGTCAAAAGCCTCCAACTCGGGATTGTTCAGATCGACTTCGGAAGGAGGGTCATGGTCATAATCCACCAGTTTCCCCCTTCCACGCCATGGAGGGGATGCACTCCCTTGAAAGAAAGCGAGATCCCAGGATTGAGATACTCCACTTGCTTCAAGCAGCTAGCAAAAGCCATGTAGCCACCAGCAGAGATCACACGACTTTGCTCCCGGACCTGTCATTGGTGACCTCCAAAGCCGCCTTGTCAGACTGTAGTTGATCACGAACGCGAGATAGCAGCTTGGTTTCCTCCGACAAGGAAATCACTTGCTCCTGAGCCTTGGCAAGAGAAACTTGCACCTCCTTCTTCTCATCAGAAAGTTTAGCACTTTCTAGCTTCAACTGGTCAAACTGGGAGGCAGCAGCAGCAATCTCGGCCTTAAGCTTGCTCTGAGAGGCCTTCAATATATCTCGCTCTTTGGAAAGAGCCTGAATTTGCTTCTCAGTAGCAACTCTGGTGACCTGCAATTTCTTCTCCAGATCAGCTACGGGATTGGGTCTCTCCAACTCTTCGTGAAAATGTTTCAGAAGAGCAGATTGGCGAGACATCCACCCAAGAGCCTCCCCGACATTAGCCTACAAAATAAACAGTGACATTAATCTCATGTACAAACTCAAAAGAAGAAGAAAGGACATATATATATGGCAAGGAAAAGGGGAAATACCTTCAACGCAGAGCGAGGGAGATCCTTGAAGAATTCCCGTGATGGAAGGAGACAATGGAGGCCTGAAAGCCTTCCCATGTGGAGGAGGAAGACGATCCCGTGGCAGGGATTGCAGGGACACCTCTTACATGGAATAAAAGAAACAAATGAAAACAATATCAAAACTCAGTATAATTTTGAAAAGGTAACGTCATACAGACAATAAGAGATGATAAGCACTAACCTTTCTGTCAGTGGAGAGCTTCTCCAACCGTTTCAACTTCCTCGTCATCCGAGACAGATATCTCGTTGTGAGAAGTAGCTTGGGTGGTCTCCAACTTTTGGGAAGCAAGGGCTGAGGACCTCGGGCGATCCCGGAGGATGAGTTTTCTTTTCTTTGCGGCTTGAACGTCAGGCGAAGCCGCCACAACGTCCTTAGCAGTTGTGTTTGGATCCAGGGATGCTCCGGGGGATTGAACACCATGGTCGATAGAGAGCTCCCGCACCAAGTTCTGAGCGGGACTCTCTTTCTTCTTTCCCTTCTTCGTCATGCCGCCAGTCTTTTTCATCAATTGGGCATACCCCGACATGATGACAGCTGAAAAGGAAGACAGTGGCAGGGTTAATAACTTAAGCAAGAAAGAAAAAGAAAGCGGCATATGTTTTAACGAGCGATAATAAAATTATGTGAGATGACCTTACCCATGGTATCAAGACGACTAACGCAACGTGCTCGGATAACCTCTTTACATTTTATAAGACCATGTTGCTTGTTGAACTCGCGAAAGGTTTCATTCAGTCTTACTTATTTATAAACACTTATTCAATCTTAGTTGTTTATCGAAAGGTTTCATTTTATTATCAATCATTAGCTAGTCCAAAATCCTAGTGAAATTAGTTATTTGTATCATAATAAAATAAGTGGTTTCTAAGCTGTCATCTCGATCAAGATGGCACCAAGCCTTCTCATCCAATCAAATCAAAAAGTTTATAGGAGATAATCGATCAGAACTTCAATTAAGTCATATTCTTCATTAATTCATTTAGATTTGAATAGATATAAACTTGATTTGATAAAAAAAAAGATATAAAATTAATTTTATTTTTAAATTGAATTTAACATTAAGTTTTTATTTTTTTCTCTAAACTATATGTCTCTATTTTTTATTTAAATATTTAAATTTTTGTTACATTTTTAAATGTGTATTTGAGCTTTAATTAATTAAAAAAACAATAATTTCAGTTTTTTTTCATTTTTGCTCTTTTACTTATTTTTTCTTTATTTTATTTTATTAAATAATTATAAAAATATCTAAAATTGTTGCTGGATGTGAGAGAAAAAGAAGACAATGATAAAACAAATATTATTACCATCTTTAGTTATTTATCAACAAAAATTAATACAAATGATGATATTATATTGAAAAGATAAATTACTACAACGAAGAAAAAAATTAAAGGACCAAATTAGAATTTGAGTTGAAGTTATGAGACTAAAGTACGAATTTGGTTATAAAAAATATAATAATATTATTGTATAAATTTTCCAAGTGAAAATTTATAAAATAACGCAAAAACAAGAAATGATTGATAGATAAATTTTATAAATCCGACACGAATAAATCTTACTTAAATAATATAATTGTATTTTAATTTTATGTTAATTGTTATATAATTTTTAATTCAAATTTTAGTTAGGAAATGTAAAATTTAAATATTATTTTCATATAAATAGAAGGTAAATAATTGATAATTGGACTGAAAATAAATTATAAGACTTAGAAGAATTTGACACAAATAGTTAATACTTGAGAGTATGGATGACAACATAATGAGACATATACTAGCTATCTATATGAAAATAACATTTAAATTTTACATTTCCTAAATAAAATTTTAATTAAAAATTATATAACAGTTAACATAAAATTAAAATACAATTATATTATTTAGTTGAGATTTATTCGTGTTAGATTTATAAAATTTATCCATGAATCATTTCTTGTTTTTTTTTGTTATTTTATGAATTTTAAGTTGGAAAATTTGGAGAATATTATTATTATTATTTTTATGGCTAAATTTATATTTTAGTACTATAACTTTATTTCAAATTTTTGATTGGTCCTTTTATTTATTCTTCATATTAGTAATTTTTCTTTTTAATTTAGTATGATTATTTTTTATTAGTTTTTTATGATAAATAATTAACAAGAATGTTCATAATAATATGTTTTTATCCTTGAGGTCTTCTTTTTCACATCCAACAACTATTTTAGATATTTTTATTAATTATTTAATGAATTAAAATGAAGCAAAAATAAGTAAAGGAGCCAAAAAAAAAAAATCAAACTGAAATTTGGTATAAAGTTTAGGGACCAAAAATAACATTTTTGCTTTACCATATTTATTATACTACTCATCGTTAATTTATTTATCTTTTAATTAATAAAAGCTCATTTTTTTCAATTTATTAAAGCTTAATACACCCTTAGTAATATTATCAAGATAGAAGCATTTAATTAAAAAAATAGAGATATACAATTTAGATTAAAAATAAAAACTAAATATTAGATTTAAAACAAAATCAAATTTATATCTATTCAAATCTATATGGTTTAATAAAAAATATAACTTAATTGGATTTCTTATAGCCTCATATCAAATTTTTAATTTGATTGATAAGAGGGCATGGTGCCATCTTGATAAAATATTTGTATTTGATAGTTAGATGGACGTAGTGTCGCTTTGATCCCTAAAAGTTGAGGTGGTGTTCAATTTAGTCCCCAAGAATTATGAGAGTTCAGTATAGTCCCTGATAATGCACTAAGAAGTTCGGTTTCATCCCTACGTAATTATTCAATTGCTATTTTGGTCGCCATTTTCAATTTAGAGACCAAAAAACGACCGAATAGAAATGCGAGGACTAAATTGAATGGCTTGGTATCGTATTATCAGGAAGTAAGTTACACCTCATAATTTTTCGAGACTAAATTGAACTTTAGCTCAATTCTTTAGGACTAAACTGTGTGTTATTTATAGTTTGATAATTTAGACATTTGTTTAATAAAAAATGACAACATCCCAATTATGAAAAAAATAATAAAAAAAAACTCAAATTCCTAAATGATAACAAGAAAATAAATAAAGGGGTAATTACAGGGACCTCCTTTAAGTTTTGCATAAATTACACAGACCTCCCTTGTGTTTTTAAAAATTACATAGACCTCCTTTGGAACACTCAAATATGGCCATGGTGTTTTTTATGCTCTGGCTGTATTTTGATTTATTGTAATATTTTGGGTGTTTCAAGGAAGGTCTGAGTAAAATATGGCTCCAGATTTTACATTGGGGATAAAGCTGATTGGTGGTTTGTAATCAAGACCAAAGCTAGGGGCATGATTGAGCATGAGCAATTTGACAATTTTGCGTGTCAAGAGGATTTTGTGGGTCAAAACTGCGGTCACATCTCAATAGACCTTGATCCACCTATTACTTTACTTGAAATGGATGAAAGATTTGATGAATTTGATGGGTCTGATGATGGTGAACAGGAATTTATTCATGCATTGAGGTGGACAACGAAGAGGGAGACCTTGATGAAGATGTAGAATTTAGTGATAATAGTGATAGTGAATAGTTATTTTGCATTATTTTAAATTTAATTATTGTATTGTTTGAACCTTAATATTCTTATAGATTTAAACCCGTCTTAATGCATAACTTGATGGTTGTCTTATCTTTTATACCATAGTAACTATTGTCCTTCCTTGAGAAGTTTAATCATGCAATGTGTAAATAAGTTTGTCATTTTAAGTGTGAGGTAAAGAAAAAGTATATATGGGAGGGCTTCATCAGTACGAGTTCAATACCCTCGAAGACTACTTGAGTTCATTTTATGAGCATCACTATTTTTTGTTTTTTTTAATGACTCATGGGTTTGAAGCTCAATTGCTATCATTTTAAATAAAAACCAAAATTATCTTTTATATTGATATAGATTGGCCATATTTGTTTATCAAGGTAAAGAAGTGTAATTAAAAATAATACAAGCTAAAAAGGACAAGATATAACACATTTAATTTAATGTCACAATAAAATTATGTAATTGAAATCGTGTGCAAATTAATGAGAAAAAAATGCTTAACAAGAAAAACTTACATGGATGATTTCAGATAGATATAAGATAAAGCCTGTAACAACACAAAATAATTAAAGAACAAGTAATGTTTTCTCAAATCTGCATGAGCAGTGTAGTCGAATTAGAGACGGATTTAACAATTACACAAAAATTATTAAAACACAAGTGAAGTTTTTCTTTTATTCATATAAATTATTCCAACGGATTTAAGATAATGTCAAATCTGCATAAGCAATCCAAATGGATTTGAGACGGGTTCAGTAATAACATAAATTTGTTAAAACACAAGTGAAGTTTGTCTCTGATTTATATGAACGCTTCATGTGAATTTGAGGCAATGTCAAATCTGTATGAGCAATCCAAATAGATTTTAGAGAGATTCAATAATAACACAAATTTGTTAAAACACATGTGAAGTGAAATTTGTCTTCGATTTGTATGGACGATTCCGGCTAATTTGATAAAGTCAAATATGTAAGAGCAATCCAAATGGATTTGAGAGGGACTAAGATATAATACCATATTGTCGAAGCACAAGGAATATTTGTTTCTAATTTATATGAATTATTCCAACGGATTTTAGACAAAATTAAATTTGTATGAGCAAGGCATACATATTTGTGACGGTTTTAACAATAACACAACATCATTAAAGCACAAGTATAGTAAGTCTGATGAGGTTGAAACCTCATGGAGATAGGATCTAGTTTCAATTGAGGTCTTAGAACCAAGATCAAGAGAAGAAGAAACAAGCGGGAGACTAAGAAGATGGATCGCCACTCCAATTCAAGGGATTGAAGATAAGATGATGAGAATTCGCTATAAAGAATCTAAGATCAATGATAAGAATCGAAGATTGCAACTCTAATCAAGGATTAGAGATAAAACCTTGAGTAATTCGCCACATTGGTGTGAAAACCAATGATAAAAATCATCAAGTCGCATAGCTCCAAGGCTAAGTACCCTAAGAGAAACTAAGCTCTCAATCAGAAATTCTATTTCAAAATGATCAAAGTTATGTTTTACAAAGCATGGAAGGTATTTATAGGTAACATAAATCCCAAAAACATCACATAAAAATGTGCAAAACAGAGCAGCCAGCGCGTCCTAACAGGTTTTAAAACCTGTGCGCACACGCAGCTACCAACAGAGGAGCGTGTGCTAACACTGACAGGTGTCAAAACCTGTGCGCACGCGCAGGCTCCTGCACCCTGTTCTTGCTCGTTCTAACAAGTTTTTGGGTTGTGCTAACAGGAAAACTGCAACTTAAACCACAAAATGAAATACAAAACTCAAGGGATCATGTTCCTAATGAGCTTATTACATCATGAAAATGCTAAAAACTAAAAGTTAAAAGCTTCAAATGTTGATTTTCTAGCTATCCTCTTGAATCTTCGCATCCATAAAACCATGCTCACATCATCTCCTCCCCTTAGAAAGAATTCGTCCTCGTATTTAATGGGTAAAGGATCTACAAGAGAAACAAGCAAGGATAAGTGCCAAAAATCACTAACATACCACCCGGATCAAACACAAGAATGACAAACTTCCCAAGTGGATTCATAGTAATCAACAAAGAAAACTCACTATAAATGAGAATATGTATGCAAGAGTCTACACAACCCATAAGCACAAAATTAAAAGCACAACATGGCACCATTGGAAAGTAGAACAAACCAAGTCACAATGCAAAAGGTGCCCAAAAGGTAAGTGTGAAAGACAACTTTCAAATGTGGGTGTGATGGTAGAAGTCTCATGAACCAACTCATCTTCAACAAGATCCATAGAATTAGGACATTGATAATGGATAATTATTAAACTATTTTGTGGATAATTTGAATATATTTTAAATGATATTATATTTTTCTTTTAATTAAATTCCCCTAAATTTTGTAAATTCAATACTTATCTTAATTTGAGAGAGAGTTGGTTGATTATTTGAGTTTGATCCTTATCTTGTGGATTGATTTAGATAAGATTTGATCCCTAAATAATTGGATTGCAGGTAATTAGATAAAGGAAAAAAGATCTGAAGAAACCTTATCTGATATTAGAGCAAAGATAAACCACTTGGGATCGGTTTAAAAAGCCTCATTCACTAACGACTAAAAAAGCTATCTCTGCACAAAATTTAGGGATTTAGGGAGAGAAAGAGAGTAATTGAGAGATCTATTGTCACCTTTTCTCATATGGTTTTTGCTTCTCAATATCATAAAATCCTTTACTTGGGATTGGATGTAACTTGCTGTGTGAATTCTCAAACTCAGGTTCTTATTTAGGTTAAATTGATTGGTTTTCTTTTCTCTGTTTAACTTAGAGTTGAAAACTTGATCATCACCTTCCTTCTCTCCTTCTAACTTTTCTTATTGAATGAGAATTTATTGTGAAAAGAGGTTCTCTGAAAGGGAATTTCATCAATGAAAGTTTAGGGATAGTTTTCATTGATGAACCACTTCTTAAAAAGGAATTCTTATCGCGTGGTAACTCTTTTACCGTTTAAAGGAATTTGATCGATATAGTTTTTCCATAGAATCTAGCAAATGCGGGATCTTGATTTTTATGCTTGGCCCTTCAATTAACAGTGCTTAAAATTTGGGAATCATCATCAGTCCAGTGAAATCCAAGCCCAAGTGTTCTGATAAATCGTTTTTACCACTTTTTATATGATGAGCACTTGTTTTACAATTCAATTCAATTCAAAACCTTTTGAAAACTTCGTCGAAGGTCTTATATTGACACTAAATTGTTGTGTAGTTGCTCCCTGGGGAAGATAACTTGTTTTCCCACTATATTGAAACGAGTTAGTATTTTAGTTCTCTAAAATACTTAACAGACATATGAAAGCTTCATGCAAAAGATGCCCAAGAGAGAAGTCTACATGAGAATTTCCATGTGTGAAATTGATAAAAGACCTCTCATGCACAAATGCATCATAAACAAAAACCATGGAAATACCTCTAGATATCACAAAGAAGCATAAGGTATTATTCAAACAAAGCAACACAAGATTGCCAAATATGATTATCCAAAACCTATGCACAAGTAAGGAAATGGATCCAAAAGAAAAATGTGGCAATGAGTCAAAAGGAAGGAAAAGAGAAGTATACCTTATAAAACTTGCCAATAAAGGTAATTCAATATTGAAAATCAAATCCATACCTTGCTTAGCCAAACAAGTTACCTCTCACTTCCTCAAGTTGAAGCTCATCACTAACATTGAAAGTAGACAAAGCTTGACAATGAAGATGATTAGGGATCTCAAGAGAAGAAACATTAGACTACAAAGGAAAGAAAGATTGTTGGGCACACTCAACATCCTCTAACTTACTAACATTGACACTAAAATCAAATTCCTTCCCTATGCAATGCACAACATCTTCCCACTCTTTAGTACTTAGGACAAGCTTGTTTTTCAATTTATTCATTCCTTTTGAAAGGTTATTTAAAATTTCATTTGTAATCCTTTCCCTTTCATCTTGCAATTTTGACTCTCTCTTCAATTTCTCCAAATGCAACCTATGAGCCTCCTCCCCACTAGCATAATCCCTTTCCTTCTTGGAATGCTTCCTAGCATGAGAACTATCAATACTAGTATCGCTAGAATGCCTAGGAGATGCATCACATGTAGCATGTCTAGAATGAGAAGCATGTATAGAATGAGAAACATTGCTATCCAATCCAAGGCTAAAATATTTATGACAATAATGCAAGCCATGTCTAGCATCATACTCATGAGTATAGGGAATAGGAGTACTACCTCTTTCCTGTCTAGGCTGGGATCTTACTTGCTTCACATGAGAGTCATAGTAATGATACATGGATCTTCTTGCACGATTTGTAAAGGCTCCATCAAAGCTTCTATCAACCACTTTATCCAAGTGAATAGCCCAAGCTTCCTTGGGTACAATGTCCACAAGAAAATACAAACTAACCAACTACAAGTGTAGTGGAAAATATAAAGAAACAAGGAAAATCCTATATAGCCAAGTAACCAAAGCTAAACCAAAAATAAGAAAAGGGTACATCAAATCAAAAGTGGAAAACAAACTAGCTAAGGACCTCACACATATGCACACAAACTCACCAAGTGTATCCCTCAAGTATGATAAGTCACTCCTGTATCACTCAATTCAAAGGCTTAATCCATAAGAAAAACACTCTTGCCTTTTACCACTCCCTATCCTCTTGAAGGGAAATTAGCAAAGAAGGCTAGAAGAACTCAAAGTCCTATCTATTCTTCCCAACTTGTAAGGTACCAAGGTGGCAAACTACCCAAGAACATAGCAAAAACACTAGGAAAGACTGACAATATAGGAGTACAAAACTAGAGTCCAAATGAAAAAATGACAAGCAATAAAAGTAGACTCAATCAAAGAAAAAGCTACTCAAAGTGGAGTAAAAGAAGAATGTGAACAAAGGCACAAAGAATGAGTACTAAGACAACCCACATGTGAAAGAAAACAAAGATGTTAGCTACGATTCACCAAAACAAACAAGTAATGGATACAAATAGCACTCAAAAGGATAGTAGAGTAATGAACTATGAGATGTGACTAAATGCAAGCTAAGTATCAAGAATGAACATATGTATATGAGCTTTTCTTTTCACTTTTTTGATTTTGTTTTTATAACTATATTTTCTTTCAAATGCTTTTCTATGCTTTTCTCTTTTCATTTTTTTTTGTATGTATATTTCTCTTTTCAACTTTGCTTTTCTCGTTTTTTTTAAACTTGCTATTTTCTATACACTTTTGCTTTGCACTAACAATTTACACAATTGAATCACAAAGTCACAATAATTGAAACAAATGAATGAAACATGTGCTAGATGTTTGTATGGAGAAAGTGCTAGCTAACAAGAAGAATGTGATACAAAACAACAAAAATATGATGAACATCCATGAACAAATGGACACAAGCAAGAAAGAATGGTAGACACACAAGACAAACTCACTTACACAATTTATCAAACACTATGTGTGTATAATGGACACAAAAACCCAAACAAGGAAGAATCAACAAAGAGACTCAAAAACAGAGGGTAAAGTGGCGCAAACTCATGATTATAGGGAATGTCAACTCAATTTTTGGACTCATACACCAAGAGCACAAGAATCAAGCCAAGAACATCAAGAACAAGCAAGAACAATCATGAACATTAATGCAGAAATTTTGCAATCAAGACTTGATCTCAAGGTTTTCAAACATGGAGAATCCAAATTTCAACTCAAAATCAACAAATTCTCAATGGATCATGCAGAAATAGCATAAAAATCCACAAAACGAAAATACACCAAGATTGGGGAAAATGTGGCGCCAAAACAGAGCATGAATGGGAGAGAGGAAATTCAAGTCAATTTCAGCGAATTAAGTACAAATAGAGCTCAAATTACTCAAATCTCATCCATAGAAGTCAAGATCAAGAAGAAATTTTAAGATTAAACGGTGGAAAATCAAGAATTACCTCACAGAAGCCCTAGGCTCAATGATACCAAATGATGAGGTTGAAACCTCATGGAGATAGGATCTAGCATCAATTGAGGTCTTATCAAGAAAAGAAGAAACAAGCGGAAGACTGAAAAGATAGATCGCCACTCCAATTCAAGGAATTAAAGATAAGATGATGAGAATTCGCCACAAAGATCCTAAGATCAAAGATAAGAATCGAAGATCGCCACTCTAATAAAGGATTAGAGATAAGACCTTGAGTAATTCGCCACATTGTTGTGGAAACCAATGATAAGAATTATCAAGCCCATAGCCCCAAGGCTAAGAACCCTAAGAGGAACTAAGCTCTCAATCAAAAATTCTATTTCAAAATGATCAAATTTATGTTTTACAAAGCATGGAAGGTATTTATAGGTAACACAAAGTCCAAAAACATCACTTAAAAAGGTGCAAAACAGAGCAGCCAGCATGTCCTAACAGGTTTTAAAACCTGTGCGCACACGCAGCTACCAGTAGAGGAGCGTGTGCTAACAGGTGTCAAAATGTGTGTGCACAAGTGGCTACTGCCACAACGCGTGCTAACAGGTCCAAAACCTTTGCGCACGCGCAGATGGTTTCCTGTTCTAGCGAATTCTTATAGGTTTCTGGGCTGTGCTAATAAGAAAACTACAACTTAAACCACAAAATGAAATACAAAACTCAAGGGATCAGGTTCCTAATGAGCTTATTACATCATGAAAATGCTAAAAACTAAAAATTAAAAGTTTCACATGTTGATTTGCTTGCTATCCTCTTGAATCTTCGCATCCATAAAACCATGCTCACATCAAAGTCTCTAATTTGTATGAATGATTCCCACGAATTTGAGGCAAAGTCAAATATGTATGATTAATCCTCAAATATTTGAGATGGATTCAGCAATAAGACAAAATTATAAAAGCACAACTGAAGTTCGTCTCTTATTTCGAAGAACTATTCACACGGATTTGAGACAAAGAAACCAATAGTACAAAATAATTAAAGAGAAAATTTAATTTGTCCATATCTCGTGTGAAAGTTAGACATGACTTTGTGAAAGAATAAACTAAAACACAAAATGAGATCATTAACTATGGTGTGTCTAAAATTTGTAGGATACTAGAGACAAATTTCAGACAGATTTAATTTTAAGATATCAATGATATCTCATTTATTTGAATTTGTGCAAAATGCGTCCCAAATTTGTTTTTGATATTTTAGGTGCAAGATGGCGGGAAAATTTAGGACATAAAAGTGATAGATTTTGTACGAAATATTCTTTTTTATATAAACTGTCTTAAAACCAAGGAAAATCCATCCCAAATTCTAAGGCGTTCTGGACAAAAATTAATTCGTCCCAAATTTCCGTCTCTAAAAGGCATTTTTTAGTAGTGATATTCTTTTCTAAATACATACCTTGTCATAGAATATAATTAACAATATCTATAAGTGTTACAACCACTTAAACAACCTTTTGAAAATTAAAACTAATTAAATTATACTTGAGATTAACCATGCTACGAGATAGGTTAAATGGATTAATTATCTATTTTACCTATGGAGAGTGAAATGATAGAATTGTTTCATTATAAAATTTTAATAAAAATTTTTGCTGCTCAATAAAAAAGGTTAATGTCATTTTGCACACACCAAACCAAAGACACAAAAATAACATGGCCAGCAACAATTTGCATAAAGCTCAAAGAATCATTGTAGCAAAATACAATCAAATGTCCAAGCTTACCAATCCAAAATCGATTAACATTCAAAGAATTGGAACCAAACAACAAATCATTCAAGGTAGGAGAAGTAGAGAAGATAGAGGTATACCTTAGAATACCTGCCAATGAAGGTAATGAAATATGAAAAAGAAAACTTATACCTTTGTTAGCTAATGAGTTGTTACCTTCTACTTCCTCAAGTCAAGGTCATCACAAACCTTGATTGGAAAAGTTACTACACTTTAAAGAGAGGTAGTAATAGTATGAGATGAAACATTGGAAGACAAATACATTTGAGGTTGTGATAAACACAAGGTGTCACCTACCTCATTCTCACTCATAACAAAAGTGTCAATATGGTCCTCTCCTTTTGGAACCTCAATCTCTTCATGCACAGCTTCTTTCAAGTCAAACTCATTTAACACGTCAAAAACCTTTTCCATTTCCTTGGCTCTCTTCTTATGCTCTCTTCTCTCAACCTTTGCAAGCTTTTGATGTGAGCTTGGATTGGAGGCCTCAAAGACTCCAAGTTTTGAAAAATTTCTTTAGTGTTTAATGATCTTTCTTTTGTAATTTGATTTTCAAGAATTGTAATAGGTTTGTAAAGACTTGTATTTGAGTTTTAGGACTTAATTGAGGGTGTACATGGCAGTTCTGGAAGTGCCCACGCTCCTAGAAGGCGTGCTCACGCTCAAATGGCCGAGAGTTACATGCCCTGGGCGTGCCCATGCCCACGCACTCCAATGGACAAAAGTCAGCGTGCTCATGCCATTCTGGCATGCTCATGCCATTCTGGCGTGCTCACGCCCTAGTTTCTTGCCAGCTCTTCTGTTCTGGGCATGCTCACGCCCATCTCTGTGTGCTCACACCCAGGCTGCTGAATGGGATTCTTGTTTGCGCGTTTTAAGTGTTTTAGGACCCACATATAAATACCTTGGTGACTTGTGAGTTGAATGAAATTTTTGATGAAATAAATTGAGTTTTTTTAGAGAATTAGTTTCTCTTAGGGTTCTTAGCCTTGGGGCTTCAAGGACTTGATGATTCTTTTCATTGATTTCCACACCAATGTGGCATATTACTCAAGGTCTTATCTCTAATCCTTGATTAGTGTGGCGATCTTTGATTCTCATCATTGATCTTAGGATCTTTGTGGCAAATCCTCATCATCATATCTTCAATTCCTTGAATTGGAGAGGCAATCCAACTTCTTAGTCTTCCGCTTTCTTCTTCTACTCTTCATTCATGTGTTCCCAGCCTCTTTGAAGCTAGATCAACATTCCATTTTCTTATCATTTGGTATCATTGAGCCTTGAACTTCAATTAGAGGTAATTCATGATTTTCTTCCATTTAATTTTGAAATTTCTTATTGATCATATGTTCTTTTGATGAGATTTGAGTTAGTTGAGTTGAAATTTGGATTCTCCATGACGGCAAACCTTGGGAACAAGTCTTGATATAAAAAATTCTGCACTTATGTTCATATGTGATGTTCTTGGCTTGATTTTGACATCCTTGGTGTTTGAATCCTAAAATTGAGTTGATATTCCCTATATACATGCATTTAACCCCAAATATTTTGAGTCTTTTGGTTGAATTTTTTGTGTTTGGCTTTTTGTGTTTTTCATACACACATAGTGTTTGATAAATTGTCTAAGTTAGTTGTCTTGTGTGTCTACCGTTCGTTTCTTTTCTTGTATCCATTTGTTCATAGTGCAAGGCAAAAGTGTATAGAAAATAGAAAGTTCAAAAGAAAAAAAAAGAAAGAAAAGTTGAAAAGAGCAATATACATACAAAAAAAAAGTGAAAAGAGAAGAGCATATAAAAGCAATTGAAAGCAAAATATAGTGATAAAAAAAAAGTGAAAAGAAAAGTTCATATACACATGTTCATTCTTGATAATTAGCTTGCATTTCGTCACATGGTTAGTCACGTCTCATAGTTCATTACACTTCTATCCATTTGAGTGCTATTTGTATCAATTACTTATTTGTTTTGGTGAATCCTAACTAGCATCTTTGTTTCTCTCACTTGAGGGTTGTCTTAGTACTCATCCCTTGTGCCTTTGTCACATTTTTCTATTACTCCATTTTGAGTAGCTTTTCTTTGTGGAGTCTTCTTTTATTGCTTGTTATTTTTGGACTCTAGTTTTGTCATTGAGTTATCCCTTCATCTGTACTCCTATATTGTCACTCTTTTCTAGTGTTATTGCTAAGTTCTTGGATAGTTTTACACCTTGGTACCATAAAAGTTGGGAAGAATAGATAGGACTTTGAGTTCTTCTTGCCTTCTTTGCTAATTTCCCTTCAAGAGTATAGAGAGTGGTAAAAGGAAAGAGTGTTTTTTTTCATTATGGAAAAAGCCTTTGAATTGGATACATGAGTGACTTTTTCATACTTGAGGGATACGCTTGGTGAGTTGTGTGCTTATTTGTGAGGTCCTTAGCTAGTTTGTTTCCCACTTTTGATTTGATGTACACTTTTCTTATTTTTGGTTTAGCTTTGGCCACTTGGCTATATAGGATTTTCTCGTATTTTTTTGTTTGGACATTATCAGCATGGAAGCTTGGGCTAGTCACTTGGATAAAGTGGTTGATGAAATGATGCAGTTAAACTAGGAAGATAACAAGATCAATCGAAGATAACCAGAAATGTAGGATTCCAGGAAATGAAGGAACCCGAAGCAACTGTTGTATTGAGTGAGAGATTTTACAAGGAAAATGTTTACAAATCAATGAATGAATGAATTATTTCTGATATCTGCCATATATAGCATCTAACAGAATCTAACAACTTTTTCCCAAATAGGATATTACATTTGACTTCCTCAAGCCTGCCACGTGTCCAGGGCCAACTAACTATTTATTCTATAGCTAATTAATACTATCCTATTGTAATCCTGCATCAATCCTTCCTCCTTAAGCAAATCCTTGGTAATGATAGGCTGTGGAAAGTTGAATCTGTGTGCCTTGATAAGTCATGAAATCTATCCAAAACTGACTAACAAAAACCAGGTCTCTATCACTGGTGATTGAAGCAGGACAACCATGAAGCTTAAAAACATTATCCATGAAGCATTGAGCCACATCAGAAGCAGTGTAAGGGTGCTGTAATGACATAAAATGAACAGCCTTGCTCAACCTATCCACCACCACAAATATTACTTGCTTGCCAAATGAGTTAGGAAGCCCCTCAACAAAATCCATGGTAATGTGCTGCCAGACCAAATCAGGAACAGGGAGAGGTTGCAGCAGACCAGGAGAAGCAGCATTGTCATACTTGCATTTCTGACAAGTACTACACTGATGTACAAACCTCTTAACCTCTTTGGACAATCCCTTCCAGTAAACCACAGCTTTTACTCTTTGAAGGGACCCGAATGTCCTCCACACGATTAAGAAAGCAGCCAAGTAAGTATCTGTTTTTTTAATTCAGGATTCTTACCAATGAATAATCTTCCCTTCCTCCTCAATTCCCCCCTTGCCCATGAGATGTGCCTGTGAGAAGATGGGTCCTGCTGAACTTCAGCAATCAGCTTCTGCAAATCAACATCATCCTGCCAAGATGCTTTGATTTTTTCCAGAAGATCAGAATCAGGTTCAAGGGTTACAAGGGAAACACATTCAATTCGAGAAAGTGCATCAGCAGCCACATTTTCAATGCCTTGCTTGTACTCTATTAGAAAATCAAATTTCATGAGTTTTACTAACCACTTTTGTTGAAAAGCAGTAGATAACCTCTGATCTAAAATATACTTGAGGCTTCAATGGTCAGTCTTGATCACAAACCTCTTAGGAAGCAAATAATGCCTCCACTTCTGGACAGCAAACACAACAGCCAATAATTCCTTCTCATAAGTTGATAGAGACTGATTGGGCATTTAAGCTTCTGCTGATGAAGGCTATTGGATGATGATCCTGCATCAGCACAGCTCCCACCCCAACTCCTGAAGCATCAACCTCTACTACAAAAATCTTTGAAAAATCAGGCAAGGCTAATACTGGGGCTTGGCTTAGCTGGTCCTTAAGAGATTGAAAAGCAATTTTAGCATCCTCAGACCAAGTAAAGCTGCCTTTTTTCAACATATCATTCAAAGGTTTAGCTATTGTGCTATATCTCCTCACAAATCTTCTATAATAGCCTGCCAAACCTAAAAAACCCCGTAATTTCTTGATGGTTTGAGGAAGTGGCCAGTTCCTCACTGCTTCTACCTTAGCAGGGTCAGTAGAGACTCTTTCACCAGTAGAGACTACAAGATTTTTTAGATATGGGCATTGGGGGCAAGTCTGATATATTTTTTAGATCAGAAAGCAATTCGATGAATTACTCCTAAGAGTTTACATCAAAATAAATAGTGCTAGTTGATGAAAGTTCCTTCGGAAACAAAGTAAAGTAAAATTAATTTGCTTGGTTTTTTTTATTCTTCCAATTCCAATAAAATAGAACTGGATTTAATATGAGTTGGCGATCAGAACGCATATGGATAGAACTTATAACGGGGTCTCGAAAAACAAGCAATTTCTTCTGGGCCTTTTATCTTTTTTTAGGTTCATTAGGGTTCTTATTAGTCGGAACTTCAATTTATCTTGGTAGGAATTTGTTATCTTTATTTCCGCCTCATCAAATTCTTTTTTTTCCACAAGGGATCGTCATGTCTTTCTATGGAACTGTGAGTCTCTTTATTAGTTCTTATTTGTGGTGTACAATTTTGTGGAATGTGGCTAGTAGTTATGATCGATTCGATAGAAAAGAGGGAATAATGTGTATTTTTCGTTGCGGATTTCTTGGGAAAAATCGTCGTATTTTTCTCCGATTCCTTATGAAAGATATTCAGTCCATCGGAATAGAAGTTAAATAGGGTTTTTATACTCGTCATGTCCTTTATATGGAAATCATAGGACAGGGGGCATTCCCTTTACGCGTATTGACGAGAATTTGACTCCACGAAAAATTGAACAAAAAGGTGCAGAATTGGCCTATTTCTTGCGTGTACCAATTGAAGTATTTTGAAAAAAAAATAAACTGAAAAAAGAATGCTTTCTTAGGGAAAAGATAATTTATTTCGAAATTTTTCTATTTTTGTAGAAGGGGCGTTCTTTGGTTTCTAAATCTGACTAATATTCATTATGCGAAGTGTTGTTTCCTGTATTCATCAAAAGGGGTAATTGCTTTGAATCTTAGCAATTGATATCTTTTGAAACAAGTTTTTTTCTTCATTCGAATCGGCAGTGGATTCTTTCGCTTTCTTATTCGATTTATGTATTCTTTCGAAATTCAAGGCAAGAATGAACTCTCGAATTGAAAATAAAAAAATGCGGCAATAGATTATAGATTTATATATAAGCTCTATGACTTTTAATAGAACTTATGCTTGATAGAAAGATTATTATCATATAGAGTTGACGAATGAGGTGAAGCTGAGTTCATTAAAGATGAAAAATGGCAAAAAAAGAAAGCATTCATTCCCCTTCTATATCTTACATCTATAGTCTTTTTTCCCTGGTGCATCTCTTTCACATTTAAGAAAAGTATGGAATCTTGGTTTACCAATTGGTGGAATACTCAGCAATCCGAAATTTTTCTGAATATCATTCAAGAAAAGAGTATTCTAAAAAAATTTCTAGAATTCGAGGAACTGTTCCTCTTGGATGAAATGCTAAAATAGTGCCCGGAAACCCGTCTAGAAAACCTTCGTACCGGAATCTACAAAGAAACCATCCAATTGATCAAGACGCACAAAGAAGATCATATCCATACGATTTTGCACTTCTCGACAAATATAATATGTTTCCTTATTCTAAGTGGTTATTCTATTCTAGGTAATCAAGAACTTATTATTCTTAACTCTTGGTTTCAAGAATTCCTATATAACTTAAGTGACACAATGAAAGCTTTTTTTATTCTTTTATTAACTGATTTATGTATAGGATTCCATTCGACCCATGGTTGGGAACTAATGATTGGTTATGTCTATAAAGATTTTGGATTTGCTCAGAATGATAAAATTATATCTGGTCTTTTTTCTACTTTTCCAGTCATTTTGGATACAATTTTAAAATATTGGATTTTTCGTTATTTAAATCGTGTATCTCCGTCACTTGTAGTGATTTATTGATGTCCCCACCATCATCTTCCCCGCTACCACCACTACCACCACTCCCTTCACCTCCCTCTCCAGCTGCCTCCCCCGGTGGAATTGGCTGGTCCCCAGGCCAATCCATATGTGTAGCAAAGGCCTCTAGAGGCTGGAAAAATGTTTGGCCCGACATAGACTGCTGAGCCATCAAATAGTGGGAGAGGTGAAGACTAGTCAACCCCCGATGTAGGGCAGCAAATTGCTTGTCTTTGTGATCAAGCCTAGTGCTAATACGGCCCCACAAATCCTCCATTGTTCTCGGGGGAACTTGCGGTGGTGGTGCAGGAGGCGCATTCGGATCCCTGTCCGCACAATGGTTTCAGAAATACTTCTTGTCAATGGGCTCCCTAATCTTCTGGCTACGAACAACCGGAACCCCCGCATCTTCACATAGGCTAGTGAACTGTTAACGATAACTGGCTTGCCTCCCCCTTCATCTAAAAATGCATACTTTAGATGAGACGACAACACTTTCGATTCCAACTTATTTTTTTTCTGACTTTTCCTCCTTGGGTAAGTCTTCTGGGACAAATGTTTTTATAGGGTCCTCTTTCAGAGTATCTAGGTCCCTCAAACATTTTTCAATCTCGACTTCCTCCAAGTCATATAACTTCGCATGAGATTGCACTAGGGATTTTCTAAAGGGCTAGCACTCTACAATTCCTGCTTCCCTAATAGAAAGGCCTCCTCCATGACATCCACCCTAAAGGCTGATTGTTTTTCCTTTGGGTGTTTCATGGCCTCCAACACATCGAACTTTACCTCATCATCCTCAGCTCGTACCTTGAGTTGACTATTATCCACATCAATGATGACTCTTGCTGCTTTCATGAATGGTTGCCCTAAAATTAAAGGCACCTCCAAATCTTCCTCGATATCCATGATGACAAAGTCAACCGGAAAGGCAAATTTATCAACCTTCACTAGAACATCCTCCGCTACTCCATAAGGAAAATTTAATGACCTATTCGCCAGTTGGAGGGTCATTCTAGTGGGTTTTACTTCTAGATCACCAATCCATTTTAACATGGACAACGACATGAGGTGTATATTTGCGCCAAGATCCAATAATGCCTTCCGCACAGGAAGAGCACCAATAGTAACAGGGATAGTAAAATTACCCAGATCTTTGGTCTTATGAGGCAAGGATTTTTAAATTATGGCACTACACCCGGCTTCTAGTTCTACAGTTTCATTTTTGAATTTTCTCTTTTTCGTGAACAAGTCCTTCATGAACTTGGCATATGTGGGCATTTCTTCCATAGCTTCCATAAATGGTACATTTATTTGAAGCCGTTTGAAAATGTCTAGAAACCTAGCATATTGTCTTTCCTTCGTCTTCTTTTATGGATGAACAGGATAAGGAACCTCCTTCACCTGAGGTACTCCATCCATCTTCTCCTTGTCTACACCCGTCTTTTTGATTATTTTATTTTTTTATTTTTCAATATTTACATTATTTTTCTCCTCACTTCTTCCACTTTCACTTTTCTTCTCTACCTCCTCCATGGCTACCTTTTCAATACTTCCTTCCACCTCCTCGGGTTCATTCAAATGATCCCCTATTCCTTTACCAATCTCCTTACCACTCCTTGTGACAATGGACTTGCATTGTTCTTTAGGGTTCGTGGTGGTATTAGCGGAGAAAGGAGTAGTTGTAAGCTCTGCCAGTTGTTTAGAGATTTGACCAACCTGCGTCTTAAGATTCCGAATAGACGCCTCGGTGTTTTTCTGGAAAGCCTCATTATTTTGGTGATTAGCCAATGAGACTTGGATAAATTTATCCAAGGTGTCTTCCAATGTTCTCTCTACCAACGGAACAAATGGCGGCCTATTAGATGAACTCGTTGAATTTTTCCAGTTCGTTTGACTCTGTCCTTGAGGATTCTTCCACCCTTCCATTCCAGGATTGGAAACATTAGATTTATAGGGTGAAGAAAAGAAATTTCCTCTTGACTGATTATTTACTAAATTCAACTCCTCATCTTTTTTGCTAGAAGCATGCGGACATTGAGTGTATGAATGAGCTTCACCACACAATTCACATGCTCCTATTTGAGCTTGTTGGTTCACTACTTGAACTTGCTGCAACTTTGGCACCAATTGGGTAATAGCTTGACTCAAGAGCTCAATTTGCTGAGTCATAAGCTTATTCTGTGCCAAAATAGCATCAAACGAGTTTAATTCCAGGACACCCTTGGGCTTTGAGACTTGGCTTCTGGGCTGATGCCTAGCTCTATCACTTGCTGCCATAGAAGTGATGATTTCCATTACAGTAGATACATCAATGCTTTTCAGTGACCGTCCTGCAGTTGTAGTAAGATAGATTGTCCATCGATGGTTCAATCCTGCACAAAATATATTCAACTTCACAACATCAGTTAACCTATGACTCAGGCATTTTCTCAACAACCTTTGGTACCTTTCCCAAGCCTCGTGAAATGCTTCATCTTGCCCTTGCTTAAAAGCAAATATTTCAAATTGCACTTGGATCATTCTAGAAGAAGGAAAGAACCTTGTTAAGAAGGCTTCTTCCACCTCACTCCATGTGTTCAAACTTTGACTCGGAAGAGTCTTGAACCATTCTTTCGCATCACCAATAAGTGCTAAATGAAATAATTTCATATAGGCATCTTCAGCACTTGCTTCATCCAAGCCCATAGTCGCTACAAGATTATAAAAGGTCTCCAAGAAATTATGTGGATCCTCATGATCTTTCCCCGTGAACGGATTAGTCAGAATGAGATTATACCAATATGGCTTAATCTCCATTTGTTGAACAGTGAGAGAAAAGACAATAGCGGACCGATTCCTTGAACCTTGAGGAATCACATAGTCACTAAGGAAAACAACCCTCGGCGGATTATGAACTTCCTCAGCCATATCAAAAGTAGCAGAATGTGAAGTATGAACAGAAAACTTTGAGGAACTCTCTCCCTCCTTTTGTTCACGGTATTTTATTGCAGACTTTCGCCTAGCAAACGCCTCAATTTCGTCAATATACACCAACTTTTCTCTTTGGCTTTTGCTGCGAGTAAGCATACAACAATAGTGGAACAATGGTGAGGGCTAGGTATAAATATACAAATACTTACAAAAAGAATTACTATCAACAGTTTTTACAAATCAACTCAAAACTTAAAAATAAACTACCGTGCTCCCCGACAACGGCGCCGGAAATTGGTTAACCTTTTAATAGAGCTAGAAAGGATTAACCCGTTTTAGTATAGTGACTATACGTGTATCGTCTTCAGAGAGCACTGAATTTATCCAATTAACAATTAAGTTGACAGAATGTTCAAAAACATAATAAGTTGTGAATGGAAAAATAAAATAAAAACTTGATAAAATGATAAACAAATAAGATAACTATTCATCTGGGATTGAGTTTCATTACTTAGCCTTGTTTCTTTCAACAGAAGTTAAATATTATAAGAAAAGATGGATACTCAATGTCACAAGTGCAAATATCTTTGTCACTTGATTCTAAGACACTAGTTTCTAGAGCCCAATCTCTTGGCACTCTAGGAACCAAGTCTTGCATTAAGCAGAGTATTTTGGCAATCATAAGCACTTCCATCCATCTCTAGACTAGAAGATTTTATGAGATTTTTTCTCCAAATCCATATATAAACCAGTTTCTCAACTACGCAAATAAACTAACACATGGAAAAGGTGATCAAACCTAAACCAAGAGAAGAAGAACAGAAGAAGAACTCCAATTCATATATAATATAATAACTAGTAATTGAAAGAAACAAGAGATAAAGTAATTACATTCAATCCCGGCGGAAAGCTTAGCCTAAACATGCCATGAACTTCAAGAACTAAACCTAAGAGTTTTAGAACTTTGACTAAAGCACTATACTTTGTAGTTTATTTCTCCACAATTCAATATATCTCCTAACTTCTGCACAGCTGTATTTATAGGTGTTTTGGGAAGGGGTCTGGCGCTCGAGCGCCTTCCCGGCGCTTGAGCGCTGGCCTTACACGTGCTGGTAAATGAGCTTTAATGCCTCGTTAATGTATCTAGCGCTCGAGCCCTGGTGTGGCGCTCGAGCGCCAGGCTCATAACTCTGGCATAAATGATCCAATGCTTAACGGTTACTGGTGCTCGAGCCCTGGTGTGGCGCTCGAGCGCCAGACTCAACTCTGGTAGAAAGGATCCAATGCTCAACGATTACTGGCGCTCGAGCCTTGGTGTGGCGCTCGAGCGCTAGAGCATTTACACTAGCAGAAAAGGATCCTATGTTTCTCAACTCCCACCGCTCGAGCCCTGGTCTGGCGCTCAAGCACTGGCCTCTTATATACTCCAGCATATTGATTTTCTTGTTTTGCTTCCAAAACACCTGAAAATACATTTCTAAAGTTAGAAAACTTATTATTTCTACCTATTACTCTTGAACTCACAAAGTAAGGAATAGAGGTGAAATTTTGCATAGAAACATGTTATTTCTTGAGAAGATAAGTGCAAATCCTTTATTATATAAAGACACTAATTTGCACTTATCAACTAATTAGGTTGTTGCTTTCATTTTCATTTGTTCTTGCTTGTACACTTGTAATATGGATCCTTCTCCAAGTTCTCCTCCAAGTTCTCCTCCACGTTCATCCAATCAATTGTTCTTTGAGGACATTACTTCACACATGAATAAAGTTTTGGGCCAAAAGTTGGAAGGTGTCTATGCGGACATGGGAAGATTGATAAAATCCTCGGTTGAGGAAGCTATTCCTAAACATCAACATAGAGCACCATCTTCAAGGTTAAGTGACGGTACCTCTAGCTCTATTTTGCATGCTCAACATGAGATAGGACGTAGGCTTCATGTGCATTCTTGGCCTAGACAAGAACATTTTCATGGACATGCTAGGAATGATAGACGTGTGCATCACTCTAGTGGAGAGGATGATTTTCCTTACTTGCCTAGACCTAGGTAGAGTAGAGCACCTAGGAGACATAACAATGTGTTGGATGATATGCCTTTGTTTGGTGATCTAACTTTGGAAAATAGGCATATTGGTGCTAAATTAGATATTCCCTACTTTGATGGCAATGTTGATCCGGAGAGATATCTAGAGTGGGAGTTGCGTCTTTATCATATCTTTGACATTAAAGGATTTGATAATGACTGCAAAATAGTTCAAGCTACTCTTCATTTAACCAAATATTCCTTATTGTGGTGGGATAGCCAAAAGAAAACCATCTTACCTTGGCACCCTATAAAGAGTTCAAATGAATTAAAGGCTCATTTTAGACTAAAGTGGGTACCTCCTCATTATTTTAAGGACCTCCACCAAAAACTTCAAAGCATTTAACAAGGTAAGATGAGTGTTGAAGTCTATTATAGGGACATGGAAGTGGCCATGACAAGAGCAAATGTCCAAGAAAGTGAGGAAGCCACTATGGCTAGGTTCCTCAATGGGTTAAACCATAATATTAGGGATTTAGTAGAGTTGCATGATCACACTTCTATTGGGGAACTCCAAAGGAGAGGTAAACTTTCTCATTCTTACAACTCTACTTATTCTTATTCTTCTAACCCTTTATATTCAAAGCATAAGAGTAAGAAGGACTACTACCATAATGATGATGATGCTCCTTCTAAGGAGACGAAGAAGTCCTTCTCTAACTCTTCCTTTTCCAAAGGCAAAGAGAACTCTTCCTCCTCAAAGGGCAAGGAGAAGGTAGGTCAAGAAGACAAGGTAAAACAATCCTCTATTAAATGCTTCAAATGTCTTGGTAGAGGGCATATTGCTTCACAATGTCCCTCTAAGAAATCTATGATTATGAAGAACGGTGAATATGAGTAATTGAGTTCTTCTTCCCCTTCCCTTTCTAGCTCATCTTCCTCTAGTGACAATAATAGTAGTGACCATGACACTCCTCCCTTGGTTGGTGACCTCCTTATGGTGAGGAGACTTCTTGGCACATTGCCTAAAGAGGATGAAGACACGCAAAGGGAGAACATCTTCCATACTAGGTTCATGGTAAGTGGTGCTATTTGCTCTTTAATCATTGATAGTGGGTCATTTGCAAATGTTGCTAGTACTAGACTAGTTTCTAAACTTAATTTGAGTACGTCTTTGCACGCCTTACAAACTTCAATGGTTAAATGATTGTGATGACCTAGTTGTTGATAAGCAAGCTCTGTTATCCTTGACAATTGGCAAATATAGTGATGAGATTTTGTGTGATGTGGTACCCATGGAAGAAACCCATATTTTGTTTGGTAGGCCTTCACAATTTGATAGAAGGGCCATTCACTACAACAAAACTGAATATTGGTGGCAGACTGATTGGGGCGATGTTCTTGAAACCGCCGGCGCTGCTATAATCATGGCGGTTGCTACGACAGGTGTGTGAACCGCCGCCGCCATCCAGCAATTTGGGGCAGTGTATTTTAATAACAGCCACGATGCGTGTTTCAATTTCTACTCCTTCCTTTTTCGTTGAGGTTCATTTTCCCCTTCTTGGTTGAACCCTAATTGCTCCTCTTTCACCTTTCTTTCCTTTTTTTGGGCAATTTCCATTTTCGTTTTCACCTAATTGCTGCTTCCCTTCCGTTTTCATTTTCCCCTAATTGTTGCTCTCCATTCGTTTTCGCTTTCCCCTAATTGGTGCTCTTTCTTCATTTTCGTTTTCCCCTCCGTTCGTGCTCTTCCTCTGTTTTTGGTCTCCCTCTGTTTGTGCTCTCTATGGCGGCTCCCTCTATTCTTGCAAATGCTTGTGATTCCGCTCTCCCTCTCTAAAGAGGTAAGACCTTCTAGATTTGGGTTTTTACAAACTCATGTGTTAGGTTTCTGCTGTAAACGCTTGTGATTCTACTGCAAACGCTTGTGATTCTGCTGCTTGAATTTTCCATTGAGAATCTTGAATTTTCTTTTTTATAGGGGATCTATAATTTATAACTTGTAGAATTTATTTTTATTACAATTTTGCAAGTGATTGGTTAACTAAAGTTAATGGATTATATGGAAGAGCAAACAGAGTGGCGAATCAGATTGATGAAGTTTTAGACAAAGTTGTAGAAGAGCATATGGATCGTTAAAGAGGAACCAACAAGGAGGATGCTGATCAAGAACATAATGATTTTGTGGATGTTTTGCTTTGGATCCAAATGAGTAACACAGTTGGGTTTCCAATTGACAGAACTGTCATAAAGGCTTTGAAATTTCTAAGTATGAGATCTCTATATTTCTTATTCTTTTCTTTTCTTTCCTTGCCAACTTGTTTTTCTTTATGACTGTGAAAATAAAATCTATTTGGACAACTCGTTTTTGCACATGAAAGCATTTAACCATAATGCAGTAATGCATATAGGATTGCTTTAAGTGTATTACTTTGGCATTGAGTACTAATTCTTTACTTTACCTTTCAAATAATCTGGATGGATTTTTTTGAAACTCTGGTATAGATAACTTCCCAGGTATATATATTATTAATTAGGTATCTTTGTACTACATTAATAAAACATAGGGTGTCTGATGTGGACGCGGAAGGGGACCGCTTGATTTCCAATTGCGCGGAAGAACATATTCGGGTGAGTCATATTTGGGACTAAAATGTAAGCAAAAATATGACATGGGAATTAAAAGGAGAATAAATGGATAGGGTTAGGTTGGAGGCGTCACACTAAGGTTGGTTCTACCTTTATAAGCCGGTGAGACGTCGCACTAGAGTGGTTTTAGCTCTGGATAAATATCTAGTGGAGGTTCAATCACTAAACCTTGTACTGGGAGAATCACTCTCACAATAACTTAAGAATTAATCTCTAACTCTTCATCTTTTATTATTCATCAAATGTGACGTTTAAATAGGCAAAGTCTACAAAGTATAAAAAGGGAAATTAAGAACCCTATTCTTAGACTAAGGAGGCGGACCCCATGTTGATTGGACAAGCAACCGCCTTCCTAATATACTAAAATTTGAAAAGATATTTCTAGAAGATAATATCGATCTAAAAGATTAAGTACATATATTCCTAGAATCTAAAAGATTAAATAAAGATATTCCTAGAAGATAATATCACCCTAAAAGATTAAGTTTCCTAGAATAAAGGAAATTAACCCTAGAAAATAACACCTAATTAAAAGATAACTCTGAAAATTAAAAAATAAATAAATACTCCTAAGTAATCTAAAAGTGGTGCTACATATTAAGTTTTCTATGTCTTTTTCGAGTTCATATCCATGTCTTACAAATCCTGATGAGCTATAGCAACAAAATATATTAAGCTTATAATATGACAAGAATTTCACAGTCCAAACCACAACCTCACCTTCAACATCTAACGCTTCTAAAACCAAAAGAGGCAAGTAGGTCCATAATATATAGCACATATTAATGCTTTTGTTCTCACAAATAGCTGTGATTTTTCATATTTAGTGGGTTTTAATCAAACTTTCTTCAACTTGGGCAGATGAAAGGGACAATTAGGTAGAAATGTCAGAGACCATAAACACAAATAATAAGGATGTGTGCAGCGTTACGCCTTTGCTTGAAAATTCTGTTATTGTCTTTTACTACGTATTTGTGTTTTTATCTCTGTGAAAGCATTCTTTTGTTTTTGGGTTGTTTTTTATGCTTCTTACCTATTTGCATTTTTATTTTTATCTCAAGTTATACTCTTGGTGATTTTGATACTCTTGTTGCTTCTTTTAGAGGATGATACAAAGCTAAAGGATGTTACCAAGAAAACTAACTTGCTTTGTGTCTTGAGAAACTTGTCATGGTAAACTATCCTTTCATTTGGCTTTTAATTTGAGTATACATGATGTTTTGTTCTGTCTGGAATTGTTTATTAAAAATTATGTTAAGCAAAAGCTTAATTTATTAAGTGGAGCTAGCTGAAATTTTAATTTAATTATGAGGATCAACTTCTGACAACTCATTCATAGAGGTTCAAATATTTTGTCCAAATGAGCTGAGCAGCTTGAGAATCAACTAGAGTCAGCAATTAGGGATATTAGGTCTACAAAGGTCACTCACACATTCATCTCAATTGCTCTACTCTTAATTAATTATTTATTTAACTTGTTTTGGATAGATTTTAACATCATTTATTTCACAGACTCAATTCATGCTTGACCAGCTTAATGATCTCCACAATCGGGTATGTATGCATGTCACTTTCTGTCTTTTTCTTTTCTTGCTTCATGTACCAACCCTTTAAGGCTTGGGAGTTGGAGGTCAAGATTCGAACCTTGACGGTGGGGATTTAGATTAGAATATTGGGAGTTAGTTTAGGGATGGTGTGCATGTGTATTTGCCGAAAAAAAAAAATTAGTAACTCCCATCAATGCAGGAAACAATGCTTGTTGAAACTAATAATGTGTTAAGGACTAAGGTATGCGTATAAGAATTACTAGTAGCTATTTCGAAATCAGATGCAAATTATATTCATTAAGCTTTCAAGTTGTTCGAGATTAGTGACATACATTGCACTTTCTAATCAATCAATTTAATCTAATCAATCTCTTCGACCTTGGGACTGGAAAAGCCATGCAGGTTCCTCTCCTTCCCCCTTCCCATCCCCTTCCCTTGCCTTGTCGACCACCCATTAATGTCAACCAGCACTCTTTCCATCAGCCGTTCCCATCGATTCATGTTTCCCAGCCTCCCTATCCACACCCTTCTCTCGGTCCTTCTCACCGGCCTTTTGGTAATGCTTTCACTGGATGCTCTTCTAATAGCATTCCAGGAAGCAATGGTGTACCAATGAAAAATCTCCCTCAACCTCTTTCTTTGTTTAACCAATCCAACCAATTTGGGAAGAATGTACTTCTAGACAAGGGGAAGGCTATAGCTCAGGAGAATGACAACTCAAGACCTGTCAACAAAGGATTGCCAAGAAGATTAACCCAGGATACTACTACTTTCTACATTTCAAATTTTCCAGAGAAAAGTGGTAAGATAGATTTATGGAAGCTCTTTCAAAAATGGGGTTCAGTAAAAGAAGTTTTTATTCCTGGTAAGATAGATAAAACTGGAAAAAAATTTGCTTTTGTTAGATTTTCAGGTGTTCAAAACATCAAAAGTCTAGAAAATGCATTTGATAATATTGTTTTAGAGGGTAAAAAAATTCATGCTTATTTAGCAAGATTTAAAAAGGATTTTCGAGTGAGTAACAATCTGGCTGCTAATAAGAACTTAGGAGGGAGGGGTTTAAGTTTTAGAAAGGCAGAAGTTAGAGGAGGGGTTAGTTATGCTCAAGCTTTAACTAATAAAGTATGGGATCCAAAAGTACAAAGAATGCATAACAATAGGAGAACTTTTAATAAGTCACATGAATCAAAATTGATGCATGATCTAACCTATGTCAAAGCCAAACTGAGGGAGTTCAATTGGGAAGCTGAAATTTCGGTAAGTGATGAGGAATTTTCTTGGTAACTTGGTTGGAGAGTATTTATGTGGGTCATCTCTATGATCCAGACTCTTTTCAAAAAATGGTTGAATGCTTTCATGAAGGCATTACGTCAATAAGTATCAGACCGATGGGAGATGGATTGCTTTTAATAACACCAAGAGACCAAGAAAATGTTATAGATTTATTATCAGATTTAGAAGATTTGGTGTTTTCTTGGTTTCAATCGGTTGATGCATGGAGACCAGAGGTAGTGGCCAAAAAGAGATTAACATGGCTGAGATGTTACGGAATACCATTACATGCCTGGAAGGAAGATGTTTTCAGCAGTAGGGGTGGGATCATTTGTGGTGGTAGATGATCTAACATTGTCAAAAGAAATGTTTGATTATGCAAGGGTCCTTATTAGAATATCTTCTGCTGAGTGTATAAGAGGTCGTGTAAGGATGAGAATTAACAATTCAGTTTTTAGAATCAATTTTATGGAGGAAAGTTATGTATCTTCTGTCAATAGAACTTGTCTATGCAAGGGTCATGTGAATCAGGCATGGGAAAATGAAGATGTATCATCTGAATCAAACCAGTTTTCACAAGGAAATCCACCAGATAATTTTTCTGGTAATTGGTCCCAATCGGAAGAGGAAAAAGAAATGTAAGAAGATAATTCAAATGATTCTAGGATTAATGGAAATGCCAAAGAATCAATTATTAAGGGGATTATTGAAGGATTAAATGAATTAGATGAGAATGAGAGTTCCGAAGAAAATGGGATTGGGACTAACAAAGCGTGCGAAGTTTGGACATCTAATTCAAATTTGGGTAAATCCCATTTAATGACCTCAAATGAGCGTGAAATAGCAGCAACCTTCTCAATTAAGGAGAAAAATGAAAAATTCACGTTGGGCCTAGTTAAAGAGTAAGGGCCCAATTCAGTATTTTGGCCTTTAGCCGATGAGGGTCACCAATCAAAAAATACCAAGGCCCAGTATGGGGAAAAGGAGAGAGTCTCAGAAACCCAGCTAGGTGAGTTCGATGAAGAGCAAAGTGTGAGTAGGTCAAACAGAAACAAGGTAGATGAGGGTTCCCATGAGGAACTGGGAAGAACAACGAGGATTCTTCAGAGTCGTTCCGCGAAAGAGGGAGAGGAGGCTACCGGTGATGGGTCCGTCGCCGTCAAGCAACAACAGGGGTCTGCGTTAAACAAGGGAAAGGAAGCTGCCGGTGAAGGGGTCTTCGCCCTTGAGCAAGAATTGGGGGGGTCATCAGGGACTGGGCAATTTTTCTCAAAGGTTAATTCTCAAAATCGAAAATTAAGAAGAACTAAGGAGAACTCAAAAGTGCCTTGGCAAGTTTTCTAGTCGGATGAACCTGAAGAGGAGGATGAAATCCCTCCTTCGTGGGTCTCTGATGGTCCGAAGAGGAGAATGAACAAAAAGGCAAGGAGGAAAAAAGCAAAAGATAGGAGAAGAGTCCCATCTCAGATTAAGGAGGTGAAGAAATTAAACTCAACTATGGAAGAAGTTGAGGTAAGTAATTCTGCTCAGACTTTTGGTATTACTATTTCTGACTCAAATATTAGGAATTGTAACTCCGTGTTCTTAAAAAACCTTAAAAGTGAAGATGCTAAATTATTATGGGATTTGGGGAAAAAGTTAGGGGTAACTTCCATGGAGGACGAGAATACCATTCTTAGGACTCTTAAAAAAATGGACCGAGAGATTTAGATGAACTCAACAAAGTGAGTTCTGGGAGGGTTGGAGAGAATTTTTAATGATTGTTGCATCTTATAATACTAGAGGGTTAGGTGGGAGGGCAAAAAAAGTTGTTGTGAGGGACCTAATTAGAACACAGAGGGTTGATTCCATATGCATTCAAGAGTCTAAAATGGAGTCTTTACCGAATAACTTCTGTGAGTCCCTTTGGGGGGAAGATGACATTGGATGGGTAACAAAACCGTCAATTGGAAGGTCTGGAGGTCAAATTTGTATTTGGAAAAAGTCTAACTTTGAGTTGGATATGTCATTCTCGGGAACAGGATTCCTAGGAGTCAGAGGGTGTTGGGTTCAAGAAAAAGAAGAATGTTACATTGTAAATGTATATTCTCCTTGTGCCTTGGATGAAAAAAAAAGATGTGGGATGAATTAAGAGATATAAGATGCAGATCAAGGCCGGGAAAGTGGTGTTTTGGGGGAGATTTTAATGCGGTTAGGAGTAGTCAAGAGAGAAGAGGGTTAAACTATATAGATAACCCCAATACTGGATCATCAAGAGCTGAGTGTTTGTTGTTTAATCAATTTATTGATGATCTAGAATTGTTAGATCTACCTATAGTAGGTGGGAAATTCACTTGGTTTGGACTAAGTGGAAGGGCGATGAGTAGAATAGATCGTTTTCTTGTCTCAGAAGAATGGATATTAAAATGGTCAAATTTATCTCAGTATGTGTTAGACCCATATGTCTATGATCATAGATCACTTGTCTTAAAATCAGATGTTAGGGATTGGGGTCCAAAACCTTTTAAGATCCTAAATTGTTGGTTGAACGAGAAATCCATTGTGTCCTTAGTAGAAGGGAACTGGGATAAATTTCAAATTTCAGGATGGGGGGCTTATGTTTTCAAAGAGAAATTGAAACTATTAAAGAATTTGATTAAAGAGTGGAATAGAGAGAACTTTGGCAATGTTGACTGCAGGATAAAACAAATAGTAGACTCCATTAATGAATTGGATAGAAAGGGGGAGTCTCATTCTTTAGAGAGCCAACAAATTGAGAGAAAAAGAGAACTCACTGGAATATTTTGGGAACTGAATAGAAAAAAAGAGTCAATGTTGCATAAAAATCAAGAATTCAATGGTTAAAAGAGGGTGATGCAAACTTGAGATTCTTTCATCTTAGTATTAATAAAAGAAGAAAATTTAATGAGATCAAAGGTTTGTGGATGGAGGGAATTTAGGAAGAGGATCCAAGAGAGATAAAAAAGGGGGTGAAAAATTCTTTGAGAGCAGATTTTGTGAACCTGTTGGACCAAAACTTGAGTTGGAAGGGGTCCCATTTAAGCAAATTAGTGAACAGGAGAAAAAACATCTCAGCAGACCTTTTGAGGAAGAGGAGATTAAAAGAGCCATTTGGAGTTGTGATGGAAATAAAAGTCCAGGACCGGATGGGTATAACGTTACCTTTATTAAAATGTTTTGGCACATACTGAAGGGGGATATTTGTAGGGTAGTGAGGGAGTTTGAAAAATATGGGAAGTTACCAAGGGGTTGCAGTTCATCTTTTCTTGCCTTAATTCCTAAAGTAGCAAATCCCCAACAGTTAGGTGAGTATAGGCATATTTCTTTAATAGGGTGGCTTTACCAAATTCTTTCAAAATTATTGGCTGAAAGATTGAAAATAGTGATGAGTTCTACTATTGAGGAAAATCAGTCAGCATTTGTGGGAGGAAGAAATATGCTGGATAGTGTTTTAATAGCAAATGAAGGAGTGGATTTTGCAAAAAAATTTAAAAAATAGTGTCTTTTTTTAAAAATTGACTTTGAAAAAGCATACGACTCATTAAAATGGGAGTTTTTGGAATATATGATGAGACGTATGGGTTTTGGGGAAAAGTGGGTAAGATGGATAAGAGGATGTTTAGAAACTGCTGCAACTTCTGTTTTGGTTAATGGGAGTCCAACAACTGAGTTTCAAATGTATAAGGGGTTAAGGCAAGGTGATTCTATGGCACCGTTTTTATTTTTAATAATTGCTGAAGGGTTGTCAGGATTATTTAAAATTGCAGTGTGTAAACAAATTTTTTCTGGGCTCAAAATAGGCAGCGGGGAGGTCGAAATATCCCATTTGCAATTTGCGGATAATACTCTTATCATGTGCAATGCTAGGTGGGAAAATGTGAGAGCTGTAAAATCTATTTTAAGATGTTTTGAAATGATTTCTGGATTGAAATTTTAAGATGTTTTGAAATGATTTCTGGATTGAAAGTTAATTTTTTTAAAAGCAGATTAATAGGATTAAATGTTAATTTTGATTGTTTGGGAGGAATGGCTTCTTACTATAACTGTTTTGTTGGAAAGCTTCCATTTATTTACCTAGGTATGCCCATTGGTGCTAATCCTAGAGTGGGCTCTACTTGGAATCCTATTGTGGACAGGCTTCTTGGGAAGTAAAGCTCTTGGAAAAAGAAGCATCTTTCCTTTGGAGGAAGAGTTATTCTTCTTAAATCGGTATTATCTTCTATTCCCTTGTTTTATCTGTCTTTTTTTAAAATACCAAAATCTGTTTTGACATGCTTAGTAAGAATCCAAAGAAATTTCTTGTGGGCGGGAGTTTCTGAGGGGAGGAAAATTGCACGGTTAAGTTGGCATAAAATCTGTAAACCAAAAAATTTGGGTGGGTTGGGGGTCAGAGATATAGAATTATTCAATACTGCCCTATTAGCAAAGTGGAAATGGAGATTATTGAATGAACCTAATAGGCTTTGGTGTAGGGTGTTATCCTCTAGATATGGAGGGGAAGGAATTAACTCTTTATCATATCCTGGGAGAATGAATAGAAATTGCTCTAGGTGGTCGAAAGACCTCCATAAAGCATGCTATCACATTAAAGATAGCAACAAAAGTTGGCTAGTGGAGGGGCTTCGTAGAGAGGTGGGTGATGGGAATAACACAAAATTTTGGAACGACAAATGGATAGGGGAGTTAAATCTAAAAGAAAAATTCAGCAGGTTGTTTGCCTTGGCTGAGAACATGGAAGCTTGGATTTCTGAGATGGGGGAATGGAATGAAGGTAACTACTGGAAATGGAATTTTGTGTGGAGGAGAGAGTTATTCCAATGGGAGAAAGAGATACTTGAGGAAGTAATGGGGTTGGTAGAAAGCACTACATTAAAACCAAATTGTAGGGATAAATGAATATGGTTTCATGATAAATCATATATTTATTCTGTAAAATCTGCATATAATGTGTTAGCTTCACTATATTAGGATAATGAAGGGGAAGTGGCTGATGAAAATTTCTTTAAGATTTTTTGGAAAGCATGTGTTCTTTTAAAAGTTTTACTGTGTGGATGGAAATTATTGTTAAATGGAATAGCCTCCAAAACAAATCTTTTGGTAAGAGGGGTGCTGTTGAATAACATTGATGTGTTGTGTGCACTGTACAAGAAGGAAGAAGAATCAACAAATCATCTATTTTTTTCTTGTAAGCATTCATATAAATTATGGTGCTTTTGTTATAATTGGTTAGGTATACAAGTCTCACTCACAGATTCTTGCAAAGAATATTTCCTTCAACATAGGGGTTATTGTTTTAATCCAAAATATAAAATGTATTGGAATAGCATCTGGTTTGTAACAGTTTGGAGCATTTGAAAATGGAGAAATGATGCTGTCTTTAATGGAGATTTAAAAGAACTTGAAGAGGTGGGAGATCTCATTCAATTGAGAAGTTGGCAATGGATAAAAGTATATTGTGAAAAGGCTCAATTTTCTATCTGGATTAATAATCCAGGATATTGTTTATGCTCAATTACAAAGAAATAAAGTTTCTAATGTAGAATACAATGTGTTAAGTTTTCAGCAATGTTTAGGTTATTTGTTAGGGCTGGGTGTTTTTTATCTCTTCTATTTTTCTTTTTGTAAATGTTTAAATGTAGTTTAAATTACGTTTAAGTGTTGGTATGTAGCGTGTATGTGTAATTAGCACTTCTGGTGCTTGTAAACATTTGGTTTTTAGTTTAATATATTCTGTTTGTTTTGGTGAGCAAAAAAAAAAAAATTTAATCTAATCAATCAATTTATTTTGACCTTAATTTTACTTTTCCGTGATTCACTTGCTTCTTCTTCCTCCAATTCATTTGCTCTTGTTTTGCTACCATTTATTTTTATAACTTTTACATGGTTATGTCTGGATTTACATTTCCTTTTTCTTTTTTTTTTAGAAACCACTTTTCCTTTTTCATATCTTCGGTCTTGTTTACCTCATAAGGATTTATAATATATTCTCCCTTGTTTAGTTGTTTGGTTGGTAAAAGGAAGCCCACAATAACAAGAAAAGATGCATCAAGTGAAAATTCTAATGTTCAATATCAAAGGTAATGTTGATCCTTCAATTATGCTTTTACTAAAGATGGAGAGTTTTTCTGTTGAATGATCAATCATCATTGTCTTAATTAACGTTTTTTTTTCGTGTGATTTTGCTTCTAGTTTTGCTGCAATGTTGCTTTTATTTATGCTGCTATTTTTGTTCTGTTATGTTTTTGGTTCCTATTTGAATTGTTCTTATTAATTTGTTTCTTTCTCTACCACTAGTAATTTTGCTGTTCTGTCATTGCACTGTGGTATTTGCCAATCCTAGCTGCTCATCTGTATGCTCTTCGTGTCTTTCAAATGTCTCTCTTGTTCTTTGGTTTCATTTCATGGTGCCACAATTACTAATTCAGTACTTGTGTTGTTAAATTTTTTTAAAAGCACTTTATTACCTTTTACATTTAAATATATTGTATAATAGAAATTGTCATTGGTAATGAATGGGTTTGAGTTCCTGTAATAAATATTTTTTTTTGGTGGTGATTATGATAAATAGATAAATATTACACATTAGATCTTAATTAATTTATATATTCTTTGTGTTAATTGTAGGATGAAGGATCAGCGGCACAAGTAAGAGATTTTTCCTCAACTAGTCATCAACCTTAATGATATTTGAATTAGTGATGATATTCGACATTATATGAACTTGTATTAATTTTCATTTTTTTGGGTAGGAGAGACAAATTATTTACTACTCTCCAAAACTACTTATTATGTTGAGACCTAATTTTACATGATATGTTAGAAAGTTTATGTTATGTTATGTTTCGAAAGTTTATTATTTGTGTGTTTAGTTACTTAATTATTATATTTATATATCGATTATAAAATAATTAAGTATTTTCAAATTTAATTATAGAGTAAAATAAATATCTAAATAAATTTAATTCGTTTTAAAGAAAATAATACAAGTAGGAAATTGAATTAAAAAATTAAAAAAATAAACAAACTGGTGGTTTTAACTTTGGTTTGTACTGCCAAAAAAACAGAAAATAAAAAAAAAACATGGTGGTTTTAGTGGCGGTTTACAACCGCCGCAAATTGGTTGATTGAGTCAACTCTAAGCGGATTATGGCGGTTTAGAACCGCAGGGAAATCATAAGGAACCGACACTAAAAAGCATGTTGTGGTTGTACCCGCAGTTGTATATCACAGCCGTTAATTGACTGGCAGCGGAGACTTTAGCGGCAGTTTTGAAACCGCCAGAACAAGCCTTTAGCGGCGGTTATAACCGCCGGCACTTGCCTATAAAGTTGCCGCTAAATTTCAATTTTCTTGTGGTGATTCATAATGGTCACTCTAACAAATATGCTTTCAAATTTAAGGGTCACCACATTACTCTTCTTCCCTTATCTCCAAAGGAGGTTGGTATAGACCAACATATTATGAAAAAGGAAAGGGAAAGTTGAAAATCACCTCATGAGTTTGTCAATCCTTTTGGTGGTTAAACTAGTGGGTCCAAAAGCTCTTCCAAGGGGCATTAAGAGGACCATGGTCATGAGCCTTCCCATGCCCTTGACAAAGAAAATGTGAAGCTCAAAGTCCTTACTAATGTGGAAGGTCACAAGAATAAGAAAGTTAAGGAGACTTCCCACAGAAAGGTATGTGAAGATGAGACCACACTTTCTAACTTCCTTATTAGCAAGCATGAGATTAAGAATATCTTGCTTGCCAAGAGGCCTATGTTTTTGGTTGTTAGTAGTGATATGTGCTTACATGTTTCTCCTAATGCTACAAACCCTCCTTTGTCTAGTGCCTTTGAAAGGTTATTGGGTAGATTTGAAGATGTGTTTCCGGCGGACATGCCAAGTGGACTCCCTCCTTTGGGAGGTATTGAGCACCAAATCGACTTCATTGGGAGCATATCTTCCAAATCGTCCCGCATACCATGCCAACCCTAAAGAGAACAATGACATACAAAAACAAATTGAAGACCCCATGAAGAAGGGTTGGGTGAGGGAAAGTCTTAGCCCTTGTGCGGTTTCAGTTATCCTTGTGCCAAACAAAGATGGCAAATGGCGGATGTATTGCGATTGCCGACTTATCAACGCCATCACTATTAGGTATCATCATTTTATCTCTCGCCTTGATGATTTATTGGATGAGTTGTGTGGTACCACCATTTTTTCTAAAATTGACCTTAGAAGTGGCTATCACCAAATTAGGATGAAGGAAGGTGATGAGTGGAAAACGGCATTTAAGACCAAATTTGGTTTGTATGAATGGTTGGTTATGCCGTTTGGTTTATCAAATGCCCCTAGTACATTTATGCGTTTAATGCATCATGTGTTGAGAGAGTTTATGGGTAAATTTGTGGTTATTTACTTTGATGACATCCTTGTATACTCTCACACACTTAATGAACATTTGGTACATGTAGAATGTGTTCTTCAATCCTTGTGAAATGAAAAGTTATATGCTAACCTAGAGAAATGTTTCTTTTGGATGGAGAAAGTTGTTTTACTTGGTTTTGTATTAAGCAAGGATGGTGTCCAAGTTGATGAAGACAAGGTGAAGGCAATTAAGGAGTGGCCAAGACCAACCAACGTTAAGGAGGTGAGAAGTTTCCATGAACTTGCTAGTTTTTATAGGAGGTTTGTGAAGGATTTTAGCACTATTGCCTCTCCCTTGAATTAACTTGTTAAAAAGGGCATTGCATTTAATTGGGGCAAAAGGCAAGAAGAAGCTTTTGTCACTTTGAAAGATAAGTTGACAAATGCTCCCATCTTAACCTTGCCTAATTTCGCAAAATCTTTTGAGATTGAGTGTGATGCCTCAAAAGTGGGAATAGGTGCGGTTTTATTGCAAGAGGGGCATCAAATTGCCTATTTTCGTGAAAATTTGAGTGGTGCCGCCTTGAATTATCCCACTTATGACAAGGAACTCTATGCTCTCATTAGAGCTTTGTAAACTTGGCAACGCTATTTGTTGCCTAGCTTAGGGAGTTTGTCATCCATAGTGACCATGAGTCACTCAAGTACCTTAAGGGTCAAGGCAAGATCAATACAAGGCATGCCAATTGGGTTGAATTTCTTGAGCAATTTCCTTATGTAATCAAGCATAAACCAGGAAAGGCCAATAAGGTTGTGGATGCACTTTCAAGAAGTATAATCTTGTATCCTCTCTTGGTACTACACTTGTTGGTTTTGAATCTATGAAGAAATTGTATGCTAGTGATAGTGATTTTGGTAAAGTTTATGGTGTTTTGCTTAAAATGCTAGACCAAGGCATAGTGAAGTCGGAAGGTGATTATTTTTTAGTGGATGGCTATTTGTTTAAGAACAATTTACTTTGTGTGCCTCATGGATCTATTAGGAATTTACTTATTTTTGAGGCACATGAAGGTGGTTTAATGGGAAATTTTTGTATTGCTAAGACTTTGGATACCTTGCATACGAAATTCTTTTGGCCTCATATGAGGAAACCTGTTGAAAAATATTGCAAAAGGTGTCTAGTTTGTAAGAATAGCCAAGTCCAAAGCCATGGCACATGAAGGTGGTTTAATTAGACATTTTGCTAAGACTTTAGACACCTTGCATACGAAATTCTTTTTGCCTCATATGAGGAAACATGTTGAAAAACATTGCAAAAGGTATATGCACCTTCCCATTCCCACTTAACCTTGGACACATATCTCCATGGACTTTGTTTTGGGTTTACCTAGGACACAAAAGGTTCATGATTGTATCTTTGTTGTGGTTGATCGTTTTTCCAAGATGGCACATTTTATAGCTTGCTCCAAAGTAGACGATGCGGCCTATATAGCCAATTTGTTCTTTGTGAATGTGGTCAAATTACATGGTATTCCAATCAATATTGTGAGTGATAGGGATACCAAGTTTTTGTCACATTTTTGGAGGACCTTGTGGGCCAAATTAGGTACCAAGCTATCCTTTTCCACTATTTGCCACCCACAAACGGATGGGCAAACAGAGGTAGTGAATAGGACCCTTGGCACCCTTTTGAGGACCTTGGTGGATAAGAATGTGAAATCTTGGGAGAATAGTCTTCCTCATGTGAAATTTGCTTATAATAGAGTGGTGCACTCCACCACCAATCACTCTCCTTTTGAAATTGTGTATGGATTTAACCCTTTAACTCCATTGGATTTGTTTCCATTACCTCTTGATAGTATTCTAGTGCATAGGGATGGCGAGGCTAAGGCATCATATGTCAAAAAGCTCCATGAGAAAGTCAAGACACAAATAAAGAAAAAAGTGCAACACTATGCTCGCTTAGCAAACAAGGGAAGAAAATATGTTGTTTTCCATCCGGGAGATTTGGTGTGGGTGCATTTTCGGAAGTAGCGTTTCGTAAGCCAAAGGATGTCCAAACTCCTTCCAAGGGGTGAGGGACCTTTCCAAGTCTTGGAGAGGATCAACAACAACGCTTATAAGCTTGACTTACCCTTGAGTATGGTGTAAGTGCTACCTTTAACGTTCGTGACTTGTCTCCTTTTCACGCAGGTGATTTGCTCTTGGATTCGAGGTTGAATCCTTTTTATGGGGGAGGAGATGATGTGAGCATAGAAGAGGAAAACTTGGACAAGAGCTTAGAGACATTGAAGGGCTTGGTTGGACCCATAACAAGGAGCAAGAGGAAGACGCTTGAAGCCACAACCAAGACCTTATTGAATACATTAGCTAGTAGTAATGCTTTCCAATGTAATTCAAAGCTTGTCAAGTGTTGTAATATGCTTCATAGTCTTGAACTTGAGTTGTAGGACTTATTGGATGGAGTATATGGCAGTTTTGAGGGTGCCCACACTCCTAGAAGTCGTGCTGACGCACAAATGGTCGAGAGCTAGAGCCCCTTTGGCATGCCCACACCCTCAGCAGCGTGCCCATGTGCCCCCCTCCTCCTTTGCAGAACCAGCGTGCTCCCACTATTCTAGCGTGTTCATACACACAACTTCCCTGCTTTGGGCGTGCTCACGCCCAGTTCTGCGTTCACACACGCATGCTGGTGTACGAGATGTAGTTTTGCGTGTTTTAAGTGTTTTAGGACCCATATAAATACCTTTGGGACTTGTTTGAGACTTAAATTTGATCATTTTAAATAGAATTCTGAAATTGAGAGCTTAGTCTTCTCTTGGTAGGGTTCTTAGCAAAGTGCTATTGCACTTGAATTGCAATCTCATCATTGGTTTCCAACACCAATGTGGCGATGCTACGACGATCTTATCTCTAACTTCAGTTAGGGTGGCGATTTCTCCATCTATCTTCATTCTCCTCTACAATCTAATTACTCTTCTTCTTTCAAATTAGAGTTCTAAGTCCTATATTGAAGCTAGATCCTATCTCCATGAGGTTTCAACCTCATCAGATATGAGTTTTGATTGGAGGCCTCAAAGACTCCAAGTTTTGAAGAATTTCTTTAGTGTTTAATAATCTTTCTTTTGTAATTTGATTTCACAGAGTTGTAATAGGTTTGTAGAGACTTGTATTTGAGTTTTAGGACTTAATTGAGGGTTTACATGATAGTTTTAGAAGTGCCCATGCTCCTAGAAGGCATGCTCACGCTCAAATGGTCGAGAGTTACATGCCCTGGGCGTGCCCACACCCAACCAGCGTGCCCACGCGCTCCAATGGACAGAAGTTAGTGTGCTCACCACATTCTAGTGTGCTCACGCACTAGTTTCCTGCCAGCTCCTCTATTCTGGGCATGGTCACGCTCAGGCTACTGAATGGGATGCTTGTTTGCGCGTTTTAAGTGTTTTAGGACCCATATAAATACTTTGGTGACTTGTGAGTTGAATGAACTTTTTGATGAAACAAATTGAGTTTTTCAGAGAATTAGTTTCTCTTAGGGTTCTTTGCCTTGGGGTTTCAAGGACTTGATGATTCTTATCACTGGTTATCACACCAATGTGGCGAATTACTCAAGGTCTTATCTCTAATCCTTGATAAGAGTGGCGATATTTGATTCTCTTCATTGATCTTAGGATCTTTGTGGCGAATCCTCATAATCTTATCTTCAATTCCTTGAATTGGAGTGGCGATCCATCTTCTTAGTCTTCAGCTTGCTTCTTCTACTCTTCATTCATGTGTTCGCAACCTCTTTGAAGCTAGATAAACATTCCTTTCCTCATCAGCTTTGCTTGCTTCATTAATTGACAATGCAAAGTATGAGCTTCATCCCCTATAACAAAATTTTACTTCTTTTTCTTATGCATGTTAGAATGCTTCATTTCTACATAGCTATCATTGGTAACATGGCTAGGATATGCATCACATGTAACACATCTAGAAGAAGGTGTAGCATATCTATCAAAAGCATGCCTATCATATGTGTCATGTCTACCATGACATCTATCATATTTATGCAAGACATATTTATCATCATAAGCGTAAGATAAGGAATAGGGTTACCTCTAGAATGAGTGCTTACATTTCTTTTAGGAGAATCATAAACATCATGATTGGCATATCTCCTTTTTGCTCGATCAAGTGCCTCATATACACCCTCAAGCGTCTTATCCAAAATTTATCAAAATGACTAGTGAAAGCTTCAAAAAGGAAATTGGTGTTGCCTTGGGATGATGAAGCATAAGGAACATCCATTTTATCAAGTATCAAAGTAAAATAGAAAAAAAGTGTATGAAAGAAAAACTATGCAAGCCAAATGGCTAAAACTAAACAAAAAAATAAGGAAAGTATACAACAAATCAAAGGTGGAAAATAAAAGTCTAGCTAAGGACCTCGCCAATGCACACAAGCTCACAAGTGTTTTACTCAAAAAGAAAAAGAAAAATTCACTCGTGTATGACACTCTTTGAAAGGCTTTTGTTAGAATGTTTGTTCACTCTTGCCTTTTACCACTCTTGTCTCTTTGTAAAGACTTAGCAAGCAAGCTTCAAAGAATTTAGAAGCTTATCCCAATTATCCCAATTTAATGGTTCCAAAGTTGCTAAACCTTTTACCACTCTTGTCTCTTTGTAAAGACTTAGCAAGCAAGCTTCAAAGAATTTAGAAGCTTATTCCAATTATGCCAATTTAATGGTTCCAAAGTGGAAAAACTCCCAAAGGTTTAGTAACAAGCTTAGGTAAAAAGTGACAAAGATGAAATGGTTGAAATCAAGAATTACCACAAAGTGAAGCCCAAGGCTCTAGGATACCAAATAAGGGGAATGGGGATGGATCTATCTTCAATTATGGTCATTTTTGCATCACAAACACAAATTAAAATCAAGGTTAGTAAGAACACAAAATAGAAAACGGAATAGAGAAGAAGATGGGAAGAAGAGGAAAGAGTGGATGCCACTTCTAGCCTAAGCAAGAAGATAAATCCATGGGGAACTGCCATAACGGAATTAAGATCCATTGATAAGGTCATCAAAATTCCAAAGCTTACAAGCTAAGGCTCACAAGAGAGAATGCTCTCCAAGAAATCTCAAATATTCATTCACATGATCAAAAGTTTTTTACAAAAGACCTAAGGTAGGTATTTATATTACTCCCTTGAGGACTAAAAGTGGCGCACAAGAAATTGCAAAGTAGCCCCTAAAAATTGAAACAAAACCGAGGGACTTAAAAGCAAAAACTAAAAATGTCTAACATAATATGAGCTAAGACACTAACTCACACTTAATACAAAAATAATCCAAACTTAACAATTTATTCCCTAAAACAAACATTTATTTGAAAAACATTAAAACAAGTTGAAAATTCTTCAATGTTGATACTTGCTTGCTCTTCTTGAAACTTCAATCCTCAAGCAATCCATGATCACATCATTACACCATTTTCTTATTTAAAAAAAAATTCTTAATCATTGACAAAAGAACTAAAATATATCTATTAAACCAACAATGGAAGGTTCATATTGAGGCAAGTTTTGACATGTGTCATTCAAAGAAAGAGCAAATTTCTAAGCTTCTCCAAGACTCTTTCTAAATAAAGAAACTCTGAGTTTTTTCTTCATATTAAAAAATTAAATAAATAAAAAATAATCAAGTGTGCTGATAATTAATTGCTTTTGGTCATTCTCAATGCTATTGTTCCTGATACCAATATTGTAGTTGATATTCATATAGTATATTAATATCATTGTCGCGTTCCAAGAAGGAAGGTGGCGGACATAAATGTTTTGCTCAGAATCTTTGTTTGCTTTTCCATTTCGCTTCATATTGTGGAGGTGAGCCCTAATCCTTCATCGCCTCAAATCTCCTTTTTTCTCATTTCTCTTTCGGTTTGTTTCTTATTTATTATTTAACAGTTAATTATTCCTCTTCATTGCTCATTTGAAATTTCAAAATGAAAAATGGCAAGATAAGCGCTCTCTCCATCTTTGAGACATTTGCTACAATTCCAACACCTTATTATTGGTGTTGCTTCTCGATCCTTTTCCAATTCGCTTTTGATTGGAAGGACTCTACACTCTCCCTTCCATCTATTTTCTCTCTCTACTTTTTATGCAATACAATCCTTCTCATTTCTTCTTTTATTTTTTTCCTGCAGTGAATATGATCAGTTGCAGAGGTGGAATGATGCCGCTATGAACTAAGTTGGCGTGGTTGAATGTGGTGAAGGCGAGGAGAAAAAAGGAGAGAAGCACAGAGTTATGACGCTCAGTAGAGAGAAGATATTAGGTCAACAGTGATCTCATACGATCATATGTTTTTTTCTTTTCAAGAGGAAAAAAATTAAATAACTATGTTTGCTGGTTGTTTGAGCACGACTAGTTTATGAGGGAAATAAGCAAGTCAACAAATTAAGGACGTTGGGAAGATTTCTGATGAGAAATTTGATTCCCAAATTGATATCCTTTCTCTATTGTTCGTTAGTTATTTATACTTTTTGAATTTATATTTGTGTACCAATATGACTTAGTCAATTATGGAAGTACAGTAGATGGAACTAGGTGTGCTAAATACATCATCTCTTAAATTCTTGATTTTCCTCTTTTAAGTAAATTGTAAAACATTAGTTCTTTCCCTCTTTAATTCCTTCTTTCTTTTTTTTGGTTAATTTCAATTCCTTCTCCTTGATAGAGCAGTAAATGTTTATGGAAATTATGAGCCCAAATGATAGAGCATATGTAGAAGGATTAATCTCGCTTGAAGACACATTAGTTGACGAAACAAAGAATCCACATTAATCTCGCAACACTTAATTATGCATTTTGAATTTTGACGTTGCAAAACAAACACGTACGCACTTCATTTTTTATAAACTTTTAATTTGGATCATGACTCGCTATGGTTTTAGAATAATTTTTAATTCTATTGAAATGCTCCAGATAGGGGTATAATGTAGTTACCGAATGAATGAAGAATGTTTTTTTTTCTCTGTACCCATTAGATTAACAAATTACATTATCATATTTTAAATTATCTCAACCTTATGCAACTAATACTATAATTGAAGAAAACAAGATGGAGTTATATATAGTACACATGATACAGAACAGAGAAGCAAGTTGATCAAGTTGTTACTCAACTTTTCCAACTCATTTTCCATTAAAAAGACAACTCTCCATGGACACCCATTCTTCCACCATTAAAGTAGATCTAGTTGTTTCTTTACAGCTATTTATTGTACTAATTTAAGGTCTCTGAAATGTGTAAGGATTGCTATAAATAACAATTAAGTCATTTTCACTCATTCAATACAATTTCAATTCAATAGTTCATTTGAGTGTTTTCTCTGTTAGAGAGTTTTTTTTTTTTGCTTTAGGCTTCTGAGCCATTTTGGTAACCAGAGCAAGGTTCTGTAGCTTGTTGTGCCTTAGGGTGAGTGAGAAAGGAGAGTGAGAGTTTTTCCTCATCGGAAAATGTCTCGGTCGTTCTGGAAATACCATTTCCAGTCATTTTCTCGATAAACCGACACCACTAAAGTGATCAGGAGGTCCCAAAACCTTGGCAACAAAAAACCAGGCTGCTGGATTCCGCCGCACGCGCCCTCACGCGCCTCTGCCGGAAAGCCACGCGCCACCGCTGAAGGCAATGCGCCTGGACGCGCCAAATAGAGGAAGAAAACGACCACGTCACTGCCACGTGTCAAACTGCGTCCAATCACGTAGAGCCAGGTGTCACGTATATATACCAGCAAATCAGGAAGCGCCACATGTTAGCTTTGTGGTAAGTTTTGAAATTTGCAATCTGGTCCCTATACTTCCTAAATCTATATTTTAGCCCCCAGAGTTTCCTGTAATTACATTTTGGCCCCAAAAATTCACTAAAATTACATTTAGCCCCCAAACTTTTCCAAAATTCCTTTTTTGAACCCAACAATTTTCCAAAATTCCATTTTTAGCCCCCAAATTTTCCGAAAATTCCATTTTTAGCCCAAAAATTTCCAAAATTCCATTTTTACCCCGATTTTTCTTCCATAAAATTACCATTGGACCCTCAGCCACATAAAATTCCCCACTTAATCCTAATTACTTCATTATGCCTCCTAAAAAGCAATCTGACCCAACCATTTGCGAAATTGAAATGGAAGAAATAAAGAGGCAAATCCGACAACTCTAGGAAATAGTTGGAGTTCAACAAGATGAGATTGAGCAATTAAGAAATAGATCACTTCACGATAATGATAGTGATACTTCCTCTTCTAAAAGTTACCACGTGCCGAGGCCATGACAAACAAATCATTTCATAATTTCAAGGTAGACATTCCTGAATTCGAAGGGAGAATACAACCTGACAAATTTCTGGACTGGCTTCGAACGGTTGAATGAATATTCGACCTACATGACATTCCAGATAGCCAAAAGGTCAAAATGGTGGCTATCAGACTAAAGAAGCATGCATCCATCTGGTGGGAGAATCTTAACACCGAGCGCACAAGGAAAGGGAAGAGTAAGATCAATACTTGGGAGAAAATGAAGAAAACGCTCACAAGTAAGTACTTACCCTACCATTACAAACAAGATAACTACATGCTTCTTCATAAATTTTGTCAACAATCATTGTTAGTAGCAGAATATTCTGATGAGTTTGAATTACTAATGATGAAATGTGACTGATGAGGATTAGAAAATAGTCTGTTACCTTGGAGGACTAAACACGAAAATCGCTCATTGAGTCCAATTACAACAGTATGACGACTTAGAAGACGTAACTCAACTAGCCTTGAAAATAGAAAAAAATTGTCGGTAGATCCTCGTGAAAATCCCTCCCCATCCAAATATCCTTACCAACCTTCCTCTTCTATAAAACCTTCCCAACCTTCGTCATACAAAAATCCAATCTACAATAGCAAAACCCAAAACACCCATCCAAACACGTCCAAATTACCCACTAGAAAAAATAAATACAACAACCCCAAAACTACACCATAATCCAAATCAACCGTGAAGTGTTTCCGATGTCAGGGCTTTGGCCACATAGCTTTAGATTGCCCAAATAGAAAAGTTGTTACCATCATTGCAGGTGAAGCATATGAGATGTCTGACGAGGAACCAGAAGATGTCGAACCGGTGTACGATGAGGAGATCACACCAGCAGATTACGAGAACTGTTGGTAGTCAAACGTAGTCTCCACACCGCACCTGTAAAGGAGGAACCATGGCTGCGATGCAACATTTTTCATACCCGATGCACCACCCAAGGTAAAGTCTGTGATGTTATCATAGACCGTGGTAGTTGTGAAAATGTAGTATCCAGCCACATGGTGGAAAAATTGAATCTTCCCACCAAACTTCTTCCACATCCTTACAAGTTATAGTGGCTCAATAAAGGAAGTGAAGTCAAGGTCTCAAAGCAATGCCTTGTATCATTTTCAATCGGCCCGAAGTACAAAGATGAAGTTTGGTCTGACATCATCCCTATGGATGCTTGCCCCCTCCTCCTAGGCAGACCATGGCAGTATGATAGGCATGTACAATACGAGGGCCGTGGCAGCACCTACTCCTTTACTAAAGATGGATTCAAAGTCAAATTAGCTCCATTATCTCCAGAAGAAATCCGTCAAAGTGATAAAAAGCCCACTCCCATGTTTACTTTAGTCACCAAGAATAACTTCAAGGTGCCTAAAGATGAGGTATGTAAACTGGGATTTGTATTGTTAATTGAACAGAATTATGGGACTAATCTTTCTCTAGAGATTGCCCAACTTCTCTCAGAGTTCCCAGATGTTGTTTTAAAGGAGATTCCTCCGGGATTTCCGCCTATGCGTCATATTCAACATGCTATAAATTTTATCCCAAGAGCTGTTATTCCCAACAAGCATGCATACAGGATGAGTCCACAGGAACATTCAAAAGTCCAGAAGCAGGTTGAAGGATTACTACAGAAGGGTCTAGTTCAGGAAAGTGTCAATCCTTGCGCTATTCCTGTCATACTGGAGAATGTGCATGGACAGCCGAGCCGTCAACAAAATCACTATCAAGTATCGATTTCCAATACCGCAACTCGATGACATGTTGGACCAATTACATGGAGCCTCCATCTTCTCTAAAATTGATCTCCGCAGTGGATATAATCAGATCAGAATTCGTCCAAGAGATGAATGGAAAACAACTTTTAAAACACGTGATGGTTTATATGAATGGACAGTTATGCTCTTTGGATTGTCCAATGCTCCCAGCACTTTTATGCGCGTCATGAATCAGGTATTACATCCTTTCCATGGAAAATTCATCGCTGTTTATTTTGAGGATATCTTGATTTACAGCAAGAGCAAGGATGAGAACAGAGAGCACATACATAAGGTGTTAAAAGTTCTTCGGGGACAAAAGTTGTACGCCAACTTGGAGAAATGCTCTTTTATGACCAACGAGGTCGTATTTTTAGGCTATATTGTCACATCTGAAGGCATCCAAGTAGATCCCAGTAAGATCGAAGTAATTAACAACTGGCCTATTCCCTAATCAGTCCATGACATCAGGAGTTTCCATGGGCTAGCTTCTTTTTATCGCCGTTTTATCAAAAATTTTAGCACTTTTGCAGCTCCACTCAGTAATTGCATCAAGGGAGATAAATTTCAATGGACGGAGCAAGCTCAAAGGAGCTTTGACGATTTGAAGAGGCACCTGACACAAGCACCTGTACTCACACTTCCCAACGCTGACCAAGTGTTTGAGGTAAATTGGGATGCTTCTAACATTGGTATTGGTGGAGTAGTCAGTCAAGAAGGCCGACCAATAGCTTTCTTTAGTGAGAAATTAAATGATGCCAAGCTGAAATATTCCACCTACGATAAGGAATTCTACGCCATTGTGCGAGCATTGCAACATTGGAGCCATTACCTGCTTCCTAAGGAGTTCATCCTCTATTCAAATCATGAAGCTCTTAAATATTTGAACTCCCAACAGAAGGTCAGCCGTAGGCATGCTTCATGGGTTGCTAGTGCACTCAACCGACGCCTTGTCTTACTATCTACTCTACAAACAAAGGTTGTTGGTTTTGAAGTTCTTAAAGACCTATATCAAGATGACCCGGATTTCGGTAGTGTTTGGAAGTCAACAGAAAGTCAATCCTTTCAACACTACTATCGTCAGCAAGGCTTCCTATTCAAGGACAACCTCTTGTGCATTCCTCGTTGTTCCCTAAGAGAGGCCATTCTTTGAGAAGCTCATGATGGAGGACTCGCAGGGCACTTCGGCAGAGACAAGATAGTTGCGCTTATCAAAGAAAATTTCTATTGGCCAAGACTTGAAAGAGACGTCAACCGTCACATCTAGCATTGTCGAATCAATCATCTCGCCAAATCCAAAAGTCAAAACAACGGACTGTATCTACCCTTGCTGGTACCTGCAGCACCTTGGGAAGATGTCAGTATGGGTTTTGTTCTAGGACTACCTTGAACACAACGACAGAAGGATTCTATTATGGTAGTTGTAGACAGATTCTCGAAGACGGCTCACTTTATACCATGCCAAAAGACTAATGATGCCGTCCACATAGCTGACTTGTACTTCAACGAGATAGTACGACTCCATGGAGTTCCCAAGACCATCACTTTCGATCGTGATGTCAAGTTCTTAAGTCACTTTTGGAAGACCCTGTGGAAGAAGATGGGTACTAAACTATAGTTTAGCAATGCCAGTCATCCTCAAACAGATGGTCAAACTGAGGCAATCAATAGACATTTGGGTAATTTGTTACAAAGCTTTGTCAGAAAGAATCTTCGTCAGTGGGACCACATCATTGCACAAGTGGAGTTTGCCAATAATAATTCCACTAATCAAGCTACTGGAAAATGTCCTTTCGAAGTCATATACGGTGTCTGACCTCTCAGTTCTTTAGACTTGGTTCTTAGTTCTTCCAAGAGTCAATTCAACGCAGATGCTGATCAAAGAGCCAATGAAATTAAGAAGCTCCATGAGCAAGTGCGTGCCAGCAACGAGAAGCAGAATTTGAGGCACAAAGTTTAGAAGGACAAACACTGGAAGCAACAAGTTTTTAAAGAAGGCGACTTGGTATGGATTCATCTACGAAAAGAATGATTTCCAAAACAATCAAATGCCAAGTTATCACCTAGAGCTGATGGTCCATTTCGTGTAGTTCAAAAAATTAATGATAATGCCTACAAGATCGAACTACCAGGGTCTTACGGTGTATCCGCTACATTCAATGTTACAGACCTTTCACCATATTTTGACGAAGAAGATCCTTAGACTCGAGGCCAAGTCTTTTCCAACCTGGGGAGAATGATACAGAGCAGAGAAGCAAGTTGAGCAAGTTGCTACTCAACTTTTCCAACTCATTTTCCATTAAAAAGATAATTCTCCATGGACACCCATTCTTCCACCATTAAAGTAGATCTAGTTGTTTCTTTACAGTTATTTGTTATAGTAATTTAATGTCTCTGAAGTGTGTAAGAATTGCTATAAATAGCAATCAAATATAAGTCATTTTCATTCATTCAATACAATATCAATTCAATAGTTCATTTGAGTGTTTTCTTTGTTAGAGAGTTTTTTTTTTCCTTAGGCTTCTGAGCCAACACACTTGGCAAGATTGACAATTTTTTCGTCTTCTTTATAGTTTCAATCATTTTACTACTATAATAAAAGCACAATTGCATGAATTGGAAACATTAATTCATATCATCAAGTATAAATGTAATTAATAACTTTTGTCTATCTATGAAGTTTCATCAAGAAGACCATCTTTCAATTGTGCAATCAAGTAACCATAAACTATTGTTATTTGTTTAATTTTTCAAAATACATACTTTTTTAAAACAATTTATGGCTAAAAAATATTAATGTTTAATTATAGGAAAAATATATAACATTAAATTTTATACGAAAACTAAATTATATTTTGTAACATGCCTAAATGAAATGAAGATGGATGTATTATGAAAGAGTCATGATTTTTGTACTCAAAATTTTCTGTACTAAATATATTCAATGGTTACGTATGTGGAAAAAAAGTGGTTACATTAGTTATTTTTTTTGTTAAAGTGTATATTAGTTATGTACGTTGAAAAAAGTGGTTACATTAGTTATTTATTTGGTTACCGTGTCTTTTCGGATTTGGTCCTTCTCCTTATGATTGTCCTCATTCGTCATTGTTTAAATTGTGCCATACTGCTTCTGTTAATCAATATTATTCTGAATTCACTGCTTTGGCCAATAGGGTCATTGGTTTATCTGCTGATGCATTGTTGGACTGTTTTTTGAGTGGTTTGAAACCAGATATCAGATGTGATGTGGTTGCTCAGGGTCCTGATTCAATTCTGAAAGCAGTTTCATTAGCTAGACTTTATGAAGACAAGTATGTTAACAAACCATATCAGCCTTATTATGCCAATTTAGCCAAAACACACAATCCTAACACACCATCCCTCAACCTGCCATTTCAGAACAAAAATACCCCATTACCACCCTTATTACCTACACCATCTATTAATTAAACCATTTCCCCAGACATTTAAGCCTAATAATATAAAGAAAATGACCAATGTGGAGATGCAAATACGTAGGGAGAAGGGCCTGTGCTTTACATGTGATGACAAATTCTCACCCACTCATAAGTGTCCTAATAAACACTTGTTTTTACTACAAGTGGAAGATACTGAAGCTATAGATCCTGACCCTCCTGATGTTCAGTCTAAATTGGTGTCTGAGATGGTTGCAGATCATCATTTGTCCTATAATGCCTTAAAAGGGGCTAATGGACTCGGTACCATTAAATTTCAAGGACAAATTAATGGTGTGGATGTTCAGATATTATTGGATAGTGGCAGCAATGACAACTTTATCCAACCTCGCATCACTCATTTTCTCAGAGTGCCTATTGAACCAGCTACTGAATTCCAAGTTCTGGTGGGTAATGGTTAAGCTTGACAGCTGAAGGTTGTATTAAGGAATTGCAGGTGAAGGTGTAGGGTCATATTTTGCAGTTACCAGTTTTTCTTTTGCCTATAGCAGGAGCTGATCTAGTGCTAGGAGCGTCATGGTTAGCTACCTTGGGGCCCCATGTGGCAGACTACAGTTCTCTAACACTAAAGTTCTTTTGAAGTGGTCAAATCATTACCTTACATGGCAAGCAACCACATAAAGCAGTACAGGCTGAATTTCACCACTTTAAGCGGCTATATCAGACTCGTGCCATTGAGGAGGCTTATCTGTTAACATTAGAGGTTCCCACCACTCCTCATGATCAATTGCAAGATTTGTCACAGGGCATTGATCCTGCATTAGCTTTGCTGTTACAGCCTTATAGCACAGTGTTTGCCACTCCAGTGGGATTGCCACCTGAGAGGCTGCACATTCATGAAATTCATTTGGTTCACGGGTCTAATCTGGTGAAGGTTAAACCTTATAGATATCCTCATAGTCAAAAAGCTCAAATTGAGCTTATGGTGCAGGATATGTTGGATGAGGGGATCATACAGCAGAGCACGAGTCCTTTTTTGTCTCTAATAATACTTGTGAAGAAAAAGGATGGAAATTGAAGGTTCTGTACCCATTAGAGAGCCTTAAATTCCATAACCATCAAAGACAGTTTTCCTATGCCCACTGTGGATGAACTTCTCGATGAACTATATGGAGCTCAGTATTTTTTCTAAATTGGATTTACTATTTGGTTATCACCAGAATTTGATTAAAAACCTGAGGATCGAATGAAAATAGTGTTTAGAACCCATCATGGTCATTATGAGTGGTTAGTAATGCCATTTGGGCTTACTAATGCACCAGCAACTTTTCAATGCCTCATGAACCAAATTTTTCAGCCACATTTGACAAAATATGTCCTTGTCTTCTTTGATGACATCTTGATATATAGCTCTTCCTGGGTTTTACATCTACAACATCTTAAAAATGTATTACAGAACCTATAAGATCATCACTTGTATGCTCGGCTGTCCAAATGTTCTTTTGGCATGACTGAAGTAGATTATCTTGGCCATACAGTTTCAGGGAAAGGCATCGCAATGGACAAGCTTAAGGTGGAGGCTATTCTACAATGGCTAGAACCCAAACACTTGAAACATTTAAGGGGATTTTTGGGCTTTACTGGATATTGTAGAAAGTTCATTAAAGGATATGCGGCGTTGGCTGCTCCCTTAAAATAATTACTTAAAAAAAATGGGTTTACTTGGAATAATGAATTGATGTTAGCATTTGACAGGCTCAAGGCTGCAGTAACACAAGCTCCTATTTTGGCTTTACCCAATTTTTCTAAGGATTTTGTCCTTGAAACTGATGCATCTGGGTTGGATGTTGGGGCTGTTCTGAGTCAGGACCATCATCCCATTGCTTATTTCTCAAAAAAATTGCCGCAAATGCAGAAACAATCAGCATATGTTAGGGAGATGTATGCAATTACTGAAGCATTGGCCAAGTTTAGGCACTACTTACTTGGACATCATTTTATCATTAGCACGGATCAAAGGAGTCTAAAGCATCTCACTGAGCAAACAATTCAAACCCCTAAGCAGCAAAAGTGGTTATATAAGTTCCTTGGTTTAGGGTTTTACAATTGAATATAAACCTGGTAAGGAGAATGTAGTTGTTGATGGACTCTTCAGGTCGTTTTTATTAGCATGGTCTGAACCAAAATCTGCATTTTTACAAAGGGTCAGGTCAGTACTGGGGCACAATCCGAAGTTGTGTGAGCAGCTAAGGTTATGTTCGAATGATGCTCACCCTGATCCGTGTTACTCTACCAAGGAGAACTTGTTATTTTGGAAAAAGAGGCTGGTCATTCCTAAGGATCAGTCCTTAATCAAAGACATATTGGAAGAGTTTCATGCTTCTCCTATTGGCGGCCATGCTGGCATTTCTCGGACCATTGCTAGAATTAAAGATGAATATTATTGGCAAGGCATGAAAGAAGACATACATCACCCAATTTTTGCATGAGTGTGTAATCAGTCAGCAAGCTAAGTCCTTAAACACTTCTCCTGCAGGTTTGTTACAACCTCTCCCTATTCCTAGTCAAATTTGGGAAGATGTGGCTATGGATTTTATAATTGGACTGCCTCCTTCTTTTGGTTTTACTGTGATAATGGTGGAAATTGATAGATTATCCAAATATGCTCACTTTGCTGCTCTTAAATCTGACCATACCAGTAAACAAGTTGCTGAGAAATTTATGCTGCACATTGTTAAATTACATGGCATTCCTAAGTCCATTGTATCGGATAGAGATAAAGCTTTCACAAGCCAATTTTGGCAGCATTTATTTAAGTTGCAAGAGACCACTTTAGCGATGTCATCCGCATATCACCGAAAATCGATGGACAATAGGAGGCTCTTAATAAGTGTCTTGAGATGTATCTCTGATGTTTTACCTTTGATAATCCCAAGACTTGGTTTAAATTTCTAGCTTTGGCTGAATACTGGTATAATACAGCTTGTCAAGGTAGCTTGGGCATGACACCTTTTAAGGCTGTGTATGGTAGGGACCCTCCCTCCCTGACTAAGTATATTTTAGCCCCAAATGATCCTCCTTCTGTGCAACAATTGCTACAACAGAGGGATACCATTCTATCACAGTTAAAGTAGAATTTATTTACATCTCAGCAAGAGCTAGGCTGACAACAAAAGGAGGAATGTAGAATTTCAGGTTGGCGACTGGGTATTGGTGATGCTGCAACCTTATCGACAAAATTCATTAGCTTTGGGGAAGAATCAGAAGCTAGGAATGAAGTATTATGGGCCCTTTCAAGTTTTACAAAAAATAGGTTATGTGGCTTATAAGCTTAAATTACCGGAGATTGCAAAACTTCATCTAGTTTTCATGTTTCTGTGCTTAAGGGTTTTAGAGGTGAAACTTCTAGGTCATATGTTCCTTTGTCCCTGATAACAATAGAGGATGGACCTGTGCTGCGTCCTATTGCTATTTTGCAATCACATACTGTTTTGCAAAGAAACTATTATGTTCAACAAGTGTTGGTACAATGGGAAGGTTTGCAGGAACAAGAAGCAGGAAAATTTTCCTAATCTGAATGGGCGGGGTATTGTAACATGCCTAAATGAAATGAAAAATGATGTATTAGGAAAATCACGTGAGGATGGACATGTCAGTGATGGACACGTGGCCTGTGAATCAATTGTGCGGGAGCTGCGGAAAGGAGAGCGTGCCAAGATATGGAATACGCGTCTCAAAGATTTTGTAGTCGGTTAGAAGGATATAGAGGGGAGGGAAGAGTGAGGGGTTGTTGAGCATTGTGTGATTGTATTTTCTCTCTCTGATTTGCTTTCTCTCTTGTCTTGAATATTTCTCTGTTCATCTTTTCTTCCTCTGTACCTTCATAGTCCATTGAGGCTATGATATTCTCATCATGGTAAGAAAAGCCATAGTATAATAATACTAGTACAGAGTTACTTCAATTCCTTTTAGTACTGTTCTATTAAATTCTGTGATTTTGCACTATTGCATATTCAAATCACATAAAAAACTATATTGGCATGATAGAGTATGTTAGTTGCGTAATTGGTCTACTAGGAGAGAAAGTAAAATTAGAAAGCTCGGTCAATTTGTCAAGAATAATAGCAATCTGGGTTTGATATTGATTGTATTCATGAATATCATTCAAATTACTTCATCGTTTTCTTTTTTAGCATTTGATTTTTGTTTATGAACAATTGCAGTTTTAAATTATTAAGACTCTTTTTTGTCTTTCTAATTCAATCAATAATTTATAATATCTTAATTTCACTACCTCTTTTTTCATTAATCATATTTCTCTATTTATACTCCCTCGGTTTTTTCTTTTGCTTTTTATGGTTTATACTCATATATTGAGAAATAATTAATTATGATAAAAGTTTATCATAAATAAACCATTAATCTCTATTAAATTGTAGTAGTTGAGTGGTTGATTTAATATGGTATAATATATAAAGAGAGAGATAAACATAGAAATATGATTGATAAAAAAAAGGTGAAAAATGAAAAATAATAATTAATTAGTTAGGGTTAGAATTGAAAAGTAAAAAGTCAATGATATCTTGAAATTCTAAAACTGTTATGGTTTGGAAGCAAAATTCAAAGTAAGAAAAAGCAAAAGAAAAAAAAATGAAGGGAATATCTCTTTAATATATCATATAATTAAGTAAGCGTAAGTTAGTCTATTAAGGAGTTACTCATACATGGATAAAAAATTTAAATGACAAAAATTAATATATTTGATTAAAAATTTATGTTATTTTACTCCATTTAAAAAATTTATGTGAAAAAATAAAGTAGAAGTTGTCGTGTGCTCACCATTAAAATAATAATTAACTGGGATTTTTTTATAGTAAATACTTAACATGATCTTTCAAGACTTTAAATTAAAGATTATAATTCATTATTTCAAGTATTGATATTTAATTTATAACATCAAAATTGTTAGTTTGTATTTTACTTTTATATTAATTGGATGTAAAAAAATTTTCTACAAACTAAATTGAAACTAATTAAATAGAAAATTTATTACTAATGCTTTTCGCATGTCAAAACAAGAAAAAAATAATAACAATTATACTTTTTTGGTTTTTTAAGTTGATGTATTATTAGAAAAAATCAATCAAAAAGAAAACATGATAAAATTGTTCCAAACGAGGTGGAAAATCAACAAACTGAACATGGTCACATTACAAGAATGTGTCTATTTAGCTACAACAATTTAGCGATGGCCCGAAGCCGTTTCAAATTGCGCCTGTATATCTTTTATTTGCGACGATAATCGTCGCTAATTTTGCGACGGAGATACTCGTCGCTAGGGCCCTACAAAAGAAGGAAATATTTTTCAGGTGAGATGGGCGGGACATGGGGCGACAGACCTGACTGTCGCTAATTAGCGACGGTTCAGGCCATCGCAAAGAGGGTCTAAATAATTTTTTTTATTTTTTTAAAAAATAGAGAAAGGGGGCGACGAACCAGGCCGTCACTAATTAGCGACGGTTCAGGCCGTCGCAAATAGGCTCGGAATATTTTTTTAAAATTTTCTATTTTTTTAATTAGAGAGGTGGGGCGATGGACTTGGTCGTTGCTAATTAGCGACAATCCATGCCATCGCAAATAGGGTCCAGGTATTTTTTTAAATAGAGAGGAGGGGCGATGGACCTAGTCGACACTAATTAGCGACAGTCGAAGCCGTCGCAAATAGGCTCCAAATAATTTTAAATTTTTTTTAATTAGAGTGGGGGGGGGGGCAACAGACCTGGTCGTCCCTAATTAGCAACGATCCAGGCTGTTGCATATTTGTCTCAGATAATTTTTTTAAAATTTTTTTTATAACTTGGAGGGGGGGGGACGGTATTTTTAATCGCGTATGGAGTGATACATTTTAAACTTTCCCTTTGTTTCTTATTTCCCATACATATTGTCTTCTTCATCTCTTTTGCTTCCAACCACTCCAATGCCGAATCCATTCAACCGTGCCGTCGATCCTCCCTTAGATGATCAGAATCGACTGTCTCCGTCGACTCCCGCACAGTCACAACAGCGCGCCGCCCGTTGCTCTCCTTCACGAACAGAATCCGCCTCGACCGAACTACACCGGCCTTCCCCCCACCTCGGCTGAACTACATTGTCCCTCTCCCCTCTCAGGCCGAACTACGCCGGACATCTCCCCACGCCGTCCAAACCGCGCTGCCGCCTCCTTCAACCTCCAATAACCCTCTCATGGATCTCCATTAACATTTTCTTTAACCTCTCTTCAACCTCCATTCATCATCTTCAACCTCCATTCACCCACTCTTGAAGCCCCATTAGGTATTTTTTTATTTATTTTTTTAATATAATTTTATAATTTATTTATCTCTGATATACTTATTTAATTACCCTTAAATATATTAGAAATGAATTATTTATAATTAGTTGTTAATAATAGAGTAATAGTTGATGAGCAACATGTATTTGAGGTTGACTACAAATATGAAAAAGCATATTTGTAATTATTTTGAAATAGAGTAATTAACAGTCTTATTATAGATTTAAATTAAAAATTAAATTATGATTTTGATTGTGTTTATGTAGTTTTACGTGTTTGTGAGGAAGCTTGTTTGGGAGGAAGCTTGTGTTCTCTTTACATTTTGAGGTTACGTGTGCGGTGCAATTACACTTTTAGGTGGAGTTTGAGGTAGGTATTCATCTGCATTAATTTAATTTGCTTGGATTTAGAGGTTATTATTACTATTATAAATAGCTAGTATGAAAATGTTTACACGTTGTTAGGAATTGTATGTTGTTTTTTAGTGGATAGGGGAGACCCTGATGAAAATTCTGGCCAGGTGATGGTTTATTTTGTTTGTTTAATTTTTATGTGTATGTTTGTTAGTGGATAGGGGAGACGCTGATGAAAATTCTAGCATACCAAGGTGCTGGTTTATTTTGTTTGTTTAATGTTTGTGCATTTGTTTGTTAGTGTATAGGGGAGTCCCTAATGAAAATTCTAGAGTACCAGGATGCTAGTTTATTATGTTTATTTAATGTTTGTGCATTTGTTTGCTAGTGGATAGGGGAGACGCTGATGAAAATTCTGGAGTACCAGGGTGTTAGTTTATTTTTTGTTAGTGATTTTTTTCTCATTTTTAAAATTGGGAAATTCTTAAATTATAGGGGTTATAATGCCGAAATTTTTCTAAGTTAACATGTAATTATCGCAGAATATGGATCGTAATTGGATGTATGAAAGATTAAATTTTACTCAGACTCAATTGACACCTGAATTTATTCGAGGAGTAGAAGAATTTGTTAACCATTCCATGAACTCTAATTTATCAGAGACAAGGATTAGATGTCTAATACGTGCAAGGACATGTGTGAGTGGTGTGTTGTCATTGCCACAAAGCCCAGAGGCTATGTAGAGGTAGATGAAATTATTCAAGAAACACAAGTAGATGAATCACCTTTTCATGCTGATGAATCGATTGTTCCTATGGTGGATATTGAGATGGTTGGTGGCTTGGTTGATGAAGCTGAACCTAAACTTAATGGTGCTAGTGTCGTGTTTGAGGAGTAGAAGAATTTGTTAACCATTCCATGAACTCTCATGGTCATCCTTGATCCGATACCGGAACCTGAACCTAAACGTAATGGTGTCGTGTTTGAGGATATTGAGCAAGATACCAATGATGACCATGAGAGTGAACATGAGAACACCGACAATGATGATGATGATGAATGGAGTTAAAAAGACATTGATTAAATATGCTTTAGTATTGGTTAGGACAATAATTATATTTTATGCTCATTAGTTTATTTAATATATTTAATGTCTTCGTTTTCTTATTCAATAATATATTTGTTGAACAGATGTCTTCATTACAGAGAAGCAGGAAGGCGCATCTTGTGGATGAGCATAGTAACAGTAGAGGTAGAAGAGGTAGAGCGAGAATGATATGTGGCGGAACCATTCAGACTCACCTTGATCGACATCACCGCTAGACTACTACATTATGGCAGCCCCCGATGGTACCACGACAATGTCGACCACCACGCCCCCCGACTGCTCCGCTCCCACCATCATCGATAGGGATCACGGTGATTCCAACCCCTGGATTGCCGCCTTCAGAGTATTTTGATGAGCATCCTAGTCATCACAATTTTGATCAGCATCATGAGGGATAGACATCAGGTAGTGTACATCTGGAGGAGTTAGCTCCCAATGATGAGGTTGATCCGGATGTGGATGATGAGGAGAGAAATTAGTTGGTGGCCGAGGAGATTGCAGACCAGGAGGCGCTAGCTTCTAACCCTCGTGGAGAGTTAACAAAGAATGTGCGTTCAGTTCCACAAAGCCAGTGGACGCGAGACAGTAATGGGAAGTATTTTTTAGAGTGGCATCAAGGAGGGTAAGTTGACAATTTCATAATCTTTTTACATTTTTATATTATGATAATAAGCTATCTAATAACATGCTTTTTGTTTTCATCTAAGGTGGTATCCTTCTCAGGCTAGTGTAGAGACACTTATGACTTGTATCAAGTCCTAGTTCAGAGACCCATGGCCTACTTGGAGATCGGTCCCTTAAGAAACCCGCAACCATTGGTGGAAGGAATTTTAGGTATAACATAGGAATTTAATCATATGTATGTGTCATAAGAAATTAAAGTTTGAGTTGTGCTATTAACAACAATTATTTCATTAATATGTTATTACAAGATAAGTGCAGTTGGGATCCACGCTTAACAACTCAAATACGAAAGCATTTTGATTACAAAGGTTCGGAGCGATTTAGAGATATGATGAACAAGGCGAGGGCAGATTATACCAAGGAAGGTAAATTTCCAAAGTGGTGTCCACAAAGTACATAGAGTCAGCTACTTTCATACTAGGGCACATCGAGCTTCAAGGAAGTTCAAGAACAGGCTAAGTAGAAAAGAGCTTCTTTAAACGGTGGAGTATTACATACTTGTGACCGTGTCCCTCATTTCGTGATAGCACTGCAAGCGGTATGTATAAAGATTTTAAATTTGATTCTTTTACTCTATGTATACTTAATTCACGTGCTTTAATATATTATACTATATAAAATGTTTGATAATTATATGTCTTGGCACGAGGTGAAGGAAAGCCATTGGATATTGACCAACTCTTTCGTGTCACTCATCTAAGACAAAATGGGGAATGGGATGACACACGCTCCAAGGAGACCTATGTAAGTGAATGTATTTTTTAACTTTTTCAATTAATTAAATATTAAATACTATGATAGTTAGTATGTGATATGTGTTGTGTTTTGTTTTTCAGACTCAGTTTGGTATTGCATATGAGAAGAACAAGGCGGCCACCTAGTTTCAAACGCTTTCTCCTGAACAATCACAACATGCTGAAAAGGAGGCTAGGGCAACCACTTGGGTACAAATAGTTGGCAGGATGAATCGTGGTCGTCTTTATGGTACATGAGATATGTCTTCTCATTTTTCATGTGGGGGATTCGAAAGATTCTACACCTCTCAAGCTCCTTCAGCTTCATCATCACCAAGTGATGCATCGTCATCTTCAGCTGCACATATTTAGCTAATTGTGGCCCAACAAAAGCGAATTGAGGCACAAGACATGGAGATCCAGACTCTAAAGGATAAACAACAAACAATGGAGATTAATATGAATAAGATGATGGAGTGGTTTCAAACCATGAATGCACCTAAGGACAACCTACGCATCCCGATTATTTTGAGGAAGATGAGGAGTTTTCACCCTCACGCTTTTTACGTTAGGCTCTTTGTACTATTTATTAACACTATGTTTATGTTTTATTTTAATTGTTACTTAAATTTGATGTATTTATGTTTGGTTAGTTTTTCTAAATAATAATTTAATTTAAACTTTTATGTTGATGTATTATATTTAATTTTTATTTACTATAGTTTTCATAATAATTATTTAGGGTTTATTTAAAAAAGTAAACGCTGACATAATTATTTTTTAAAATCATCTAGGAAAAAAAATTGCGCCAAAAAACATTAGCCACAGAAATAACCGTGGCAAACCAAAATGGAGGCGGAATAATTTTTAGCCAAAAAATATTGTCGCGCGCCAAAAATATTTAGCCACGGAAATAACTGTTGCTAAGTTGCAACGGAAATATTAGCCACGGAAATAATCGTTGCAAATCAAAAGTGGAGACAAAAAAGCTGCCACCAAAAATAAATTTTCGCGCCTAAAAAAGTTTGCCAAGAAAATAACTGTGACAAATTAGCCACGGAAATAACCATCGCAAATCGAAAGTGGAGACAGAATAACGGCGCCAAAAATAAATAGTCGCCTAAAAAAATATTTGCCACGGTTATTTCCATGGCAAATATTAGCGACCCCACTGCTAGCGACGGCTCGATGACCGTCGCTAATCCGTCAGAAAATGCATATTAACGATGAAATTAAATTTTTTGCCACGAAAATTTTTGTGGCTAACGAGTAACATTCTTGTAGTGTCACCCCCGTCCTGAGCAAAATGAGCTAAGTAGTCAGCTATTAAGTAGGGACCATACCTTTTGTCATCTTTTTATAAATTCAAAGTACCATATTTTGTGACAAATTTGATTTTCAATATAGGAAGGAAAAATAACTGCCAATAAGTGCTCTAACAGTAACGGCCAATAAGTGCCGATTGAATCTTATTGTAACACCCTCATAAAATGGCCTTAAACTAACATGTAAAACATACATGCTTTTCACATGATTAAGCGGCCTTGTCAATGATACTATCAAAATTACCCTATTCAAAAAAATCATGAATATATAATTACATGACCACACTAGTGAGAGTTAGACCTGAATTACTTGGCTAGAGTCTCAAAATACAAGTCCAATTGACATCAAAAGAGGAAATCTATGATAGTAACTTTATTACAATTTACGATTACAACTATAGGTACAATAAAACATCTAATATAAGTCTTCATTCTTGTGCTCTATCATCTCTAGCCATGACATCACCTGCAATACTGTAACCGTGAGATATACAAATTCACATATATCTCAGTAACCCCCGGTTATATAAAAATGTTTCCACAGTGTTGCAGGCAACAAGTTGCAAAACTATCCCCTCCTAGAATTAATACTAACATCATCCATATGAACCTCAAGTTCCTTAAACAGTCAAACAGTCAATCAGTCACATAAACATTAGGTTCCATCACACAATCAATCATTCATAATCTGTGAACTCTAATGAGGTATGCTATGCATGTTCCATTTTTATCAGTTTTGTGCCGGCAGCCCGCATCCTCATTGGAGATCTCCATTGTCCAAGGAAGCGTCCCCCCTTGAACCCTCAATCTGCCCGGTCTCACACCCGAAGGTGATCAATGCAGTGTCTTTTATCATGAATGAAAATGCATAAACCAATGCAATATCGGCCTCATTCTCTTCCTCATACCAAGGCCTTAACTCATGCCCTTGTTGATGAGGAGAGTTATTCACATATTGCATTGGTATTTCAAGTCAATCACATGATTTCAGTTATTAATTAATCATGAAAACATGGCTTAAAGCCCCTTAACATTGCAAGGCCCTTACCAATTCCCTTGCAATGTTAAATACATGTTAAAACCTCATTCTCTTCCTCATACCAAGGCCTTAAAACATACCCTTGTTGATGAGGAGAGGCATTTGATTTCCTTAAACATAAATCTTGAAACATCCAATCACACAAATACATGTTCAATTTCTACCTTGTTCATAACATACAATGAAGCCATTCATCCACAATCATGCACCACACAATTTCATGGTACCAGGCATAATTTGTAAAACAATGGGACCTATTTTCATCCATTCCAATCCTAGAGATGGATTCATTATGTTTACATTGCATTTTGTTTGATTATGTTCATGTAGAAATAAAGCATGGAGAAGTGTTGATTTTAGAGGATTGGACTTGAATAATGAAGGGAAGAATGAAGAAAGTTGAAGAAAAGATGTAGAAAACACTTAAAAGATGTCAAACACCATCTTGTGCGCACAGCCCATGAAGGTGTGCGCACCTTAATTCACCCCTGGAGTTGCTGCCCAATCTTGTGCGCACAGCCCAGGAAGGTGTGCACACCCCTGTTCTTATTTTGGCCATAACTTGAGTTGTAGACCTCCAAATTGAGTGAAACCAAAAGCATTTGAAAGATAAGAGGACGCTCTACAACTCTTATGAAGACCACAAAACCTAGTTCTAAAATTTTAATTGTCAAAAACGGTAATCTTTGACAGGATGTGCAAGCAACAAAACAAATACTTTCATATAAACACTGTCTCAGTAATTTGTTCATAAACCAAAGGCATTGGAAATCTAAGAGGATGCTCTACAACTCTTACAAAGACCATGAAGTCAATTTCAAATTAAAACCAAATCATAAACCCAGTTCAAATTGTTCCAAAACAGGGGAATATGGTATTGATCAACTTTTCACAAATTTCAATCCTCCCTTCCATCTCAATTCCTCAAAATCATATTAACTTCATCTAATTCAATATAAATCACTCCAAGATCAATTCACATTCACAATCCAATATCCAAACAAACAATCAACATAAATGCATCAACCACACACACATATAGAACAATTCAACCAATTTCATCAAACATCAAGACAATTTACATGATTTCAAACCACAATCACAATTTGCATCATACAATTCATCCTACCATTCACAATTTCCAGCTAGCTATACTATTGGGGTTTTGGGGTTACCTTTAAAGCTTTCCTTTGCCTTTGAGCTTGATTTCCCCCAAACCTAAGGCTTAACTCCCAAGTCCATAGCTTCTCTCCTTTCCAATTTGCATGATCCTTGGGTGGTTGTATCTCCAATCCTCATTCAATCCCACATGCACAAGATTAGAGAATGGAGAAGAAAGTCATGAATGGAAGGAAGGGATGGGGAAATTACACCTACCCAAAGCTTGAACTAGTGTAGAATTAGGCTTGAGAAGCTAAATTCCACACATGCAAAATCATGGGGATAGAGCTTGGGTGAGTTCCTCCTAGAGAGAAGATGGAGAAAATGAATTTTAGAGAGAGGGAGGGTTTGGCGTGAATTAGAAGAGGGAGCGAAGGTGAGAGCTCTCATGTGGTCTACTTGCTTTAGTATCTTGAGGGACTACTTAGCAATTTTTTTAAAATTGCAAGTAGGTCCTTCCTTCCTTTTAGTGTCCCTTTTTAATCCTTCTTCTCTATAATCTCTTAATTGTTGGTACTTGACTCTTCAATTAAGCATACACCACAATTAAATAGCCTTAGATACCATCACTAGTAAATTTGGGATGTTACACTTATAGTTAAATTTTTTAATTCAAAGTTCATTTTAATTATTTTTATTTTCAATTTAGTGGAGATAAATTTTTAACTTCTCTCACATACAGTATGAGAAGTAAATTCCCTATTTTCTGGTTCTAATAGATACCCTCCATTTCAAAATAATAGTCATTTTAGCATAATAATTTAATTCTAAATTGTAAAAGTACTTTTACAATACTAATCGTGCATTTATTATATTTTTTTACTTTTGTTATTCTTCTATCCCGTGAATATCAAATAATTTTTTATGCAAATGTTAATTTAATCTATTCATCATTTTGCATAACACAATTTTTTTCTTATTTAAGATTTCTTCATGTTTTAGTATGTTGGTTTACTTCAGCCAATGTTTTGGTTCAATGAATATAACTTTTGTTAAGTTTTGTACTTAAAATAATAGTTGTAGTTCCTTATTTCAATGGATAGAGTTTTGGGACCATTTATTGCCCCCACAAAATACGTTTAATTTTGTATCTATTTAAAATGGTTGCAAACAAGTAATTTATATTACACGGTGAGGCAAATTTTGCATTTAATATTTAAGTCACATTAACATAATTATTGGTATACAAAATTAGGGATTATCAGTTCAAAAATTTTAACATGTAATAATTCCAAAATTGGGGTTTTCATATTTCAAATGAAAAAAATTAATTAACTTGATAACTTTTACAAATTTCCTTTGAAAATCTTAGACTTGAATATGTTTCTAATAAACAAAACAAGAGATATCAGGCTCTGAGGAGGATATTAGATTTGCGTTTGAAGTTGTTGTTTCTGGGTATGAAGTGTTGATTTCCAGATTTATTTTTGCATGATTTTATTTGAAGTTAAAATTTTCGAGTTTTTTATTTTACAAAGTTTCAATAGAATTTATGTTATTTTACTCTATTTAAAATTTTTATGGTAGAAAATTAATTAGAAATTGCAAGGAATTTGTCAATTTTTCTTTAAATGATACATTTCTCAGTTTCATTTATTTTTTTTTATAATAAATTGATATTATTGATCCTCACGGAGAAGAAAAAGTTGTTAAAAAATAAACCATCTTTTAATTTTTGTTTGACTTTTAATCAATTGTGAAAAGATATAACTCTCAGCTTGTGTTTTTGTTATATGCATATCATGTTTTGTTAAGTTTTGTACTTCAAATAACTATTGTTGTTCTCTATTTCAATGAATGAAGTGTATATAGAGTTTTGGGATCATTTAATGCACCACCAATTACGTTTAATTTTGTACTTATTTAAAATGGATGCAGATAAGAAATTTATAATACACGGGAGGCAAATTTAGCATTTTGTATTTAAGTAACTTTAACATATAATTTTATTAGTATACCAAAATAGGGATTATCAATTCAACAAATTTTAACATGTAATAAATCCAAAATTGGGGTTTTCATATTTCAACCGAAAAAATTTAATTTGATAACTTTTACAAATTTCGTTTGAAAATCTTAGACGTGAATCTTCTTCTCATAAGCGACTTTAATTGTGTAACTAAGAAGAATGTAAATATTGAGGGATATCAGGCTTTGAGGACGATATTATATTTGATTTTGAAGTTGTTGTTAGTGGACATTAAGTGTTGGTTTCCGGATTTATTTTACCATGATTTTATTTTGAAGTTTAAATTTTAAAGTGTTTCTTTTACAAAGTTTCAATAGAATATAATTAACATTGTCTATAACTCTTACAATGGCTTAAAAAACCTTTTCAAAATTAACAGGAATTAAAATATACTTGAGATTAACCATGCTAGAGAAAGAATAAATGGATTAATTACCTATATCTCTATGGAGAATGAAATGTTAGAACTGTTTAATTACAAATTTTTAATTAAAAGTTTTGCTGCTCAAAAAGTCAGAATAAATAAAATAAAAAATAAAACTCTATATCGCTTCAATGTTAATTTTCGCCTAAATCTCCGAAATTGCTAGAGATGATGGAAGGGAAAATTAAAAGATACAAATATTATGAATCTCATTTAGAATATAATAACTCAAATGTAAGTATAACTTAAGAATTATGGTGGAAGAAAGAATCTAACGAAAATTAGATTTTGTCGCACTATCTAGTAACCTTAAACTAATTAGAGGGCTCTAACTAATATGACATTATTACTTTTATGTGATGTATGATGTATGATGACATTTTGACTTTTATGTGATGTATGATGTATGATGACATTATGTCTATTATGTTATTTATAATTATTTTTGTTAATTTTGTTACATTGGTAAAGATGAATTATTAAAAAATAATAGATAAGTGATTTCAAAAGCTATAAATAATATAAACTTTTAAGAATTTTTTAAATAATTTCATAATTTTAATTTTTTATTTATCAACCCAAGACCCAACCCAATCCAAACAGAACTTGGTCTGGTTTGGTTCGGGTTGAAAGATATTTTTTTACAAAACCAAACCAAGCCAACTCAATGGCGTGTGTCTCCAAGATTTATTGATTGGTGCTGGGAATGAAGTCACTGAACGAAAACGCCGCGAAACATTAACCATCACACAAAAAAAAATTCGTCAAATCAAAATGATTGTTCTTGTATAGTTTGTCGAGATAGGGGAAACTTATTTGTGGCTGTGAGAAATGTCCATCTACATTCCATGCAAACTATATGAATATGAAGGTAATTAAATTATTTTTTAATTTGTATTCTTGTTCTGATTTGTTTCTTTTGAAATATGTTGAAGCAAATATGTTTGATAACCTAAGAATATATTGAGAATTTCTGAATTTTTCATAGTGTATAGAGCTCCCTATCGTGATTGGTTATGTCCTAACTATGTTCATGAATATTGTGGGCTAGGTGATGAAATGAAGCATCTTACCACGTGCTAGAAGTGTGACAAAATTCATAAGATTTTTCTTTTGATGGGTTTAGCTATTTTCTTTATCTCTTGTATTTTCTAGGAGTAGGTTTAAAGATTTTACTTTTCCTTTTAAATTTTTTGGTACAAAATGAGGTCATTTAAATATTTGTTGATGAAAAATTACTACTCCTCTTACTCTTCTCTAATTTCGATTACATTAACAATGTACTTTGTAATGTTTTTATAGTTCACTGACGATGCTTAAAGAGTTTTACAAAAGAATCACGAACATGAGTTCTTTAGGATTGTATTGCAGCCAAAGCTACAAAGAGGTATATATACTTTTCTTGTGATTTTCATGCATATACTTGTTTTCTTATTATTTTTATTTTGACTAACTTTTTTGATGAAAGATCTATGACAATTTGGTGAACTCACTTGCACCTTGAATTGATATTTTTGGAAGCTACTGTGAAAGTCTTCCATCCAACATATATGACTTTTAAGTTGAACTCAACTGGACACAATATATGGAAAAGAATTTGAAGGTTGCAGTTGCATTCACATTGATGAATGAATCTTTTAACACAACAACAGATCGACAAACATGCATTGATGTGATTCAAAGCATACTATACAATTGTTGGTAAGCACATTGATGTTTACATATATCTACATTGTTATATAACTTTTTAATGCTCATCATTTTTGTTTTCTCTTTGTATTCAACATTTGAATCTATTTATTCCTACCACTGAATTTTACCTTTTTATAAACATTAATTAAGCAAAACTTTGATTTTTTTTTGTTGTTGTTTACTATTTACTTCAAACTTAATCCGGGTTAATTTAAGCCAGTTTTATACGTTCATCCTTTGAAAAAGGATGCAATAATAAGAGTGGCTACTATCAAGTAACATCCTTTATTTGTTGTATATCTTGTTAGCTATTTGGCTACTATGGTTGTAAACATCTTTGTAACTTTAAAATACAGGTATTCACACACACTAATATTTATCTACTACGACCTGGCTCTATATAATTCATGGGACAATGGTTGTAGATATGCCTTTTATGGCCACCTAAAAGACATGCAGGGGCCATGGGATTTGTGTGAAGCTATTTATAATAATGTAAATGGTAGGTGGTTACAAAGTCCTATGGTCCCTTGTAGGGTTTCCATTAAACCAAAGATAGCTACTTAGGTTCCAGTCACTTGAGACATTTTGGTTCAATTTTTTAATTCGACAATATGACCCTACAATTTTATTTAAAAATTTTAAAAATTCATGTTGCTTTAAAGATTTTTATAAAGTTTTTAACTTCTAATTTTTTAAATATAAAAACATGTAATTTTGAAGAAGTCTGGAATTAATTATATTCTATCATAATTTTGTTCATGCAATAACAACATATAAAACATACAAATGGCTCCAAGTGCTATCATCATGGACAAAATTTGAGTCATACACCAATAAGTATCAACATGAAAGTAATTTAAGCCTTTAAAGTTTAACTGAAAACATATTTTATATTTATTTTGAAATGCTTGATAGTTTGAGGTGGTTGTATATCTTTTCCCCTTATTTATAATTATTACAAAATAAAATAAATTGATATTAATATTTCAATAACTTCAAACCAGCATTGTACAATTATACTCATATTTTAAATTTTTAATGATATTGATTTCTTTTATATTTTTTTAGCACATGTTAGCTCATTAGGGAGTATTAACCTTCAACTCTTCACAACACTAATATGCTCCAGGCAATCAAACGGATAAATGAAGAATATATATTGCAATGGTTGTTGTAGCTATATGCTTAAAGCGAACAATAATGAAACAAACTCACAGAGAGAAGCGCACGAAATTGAAAGGAGGAGACAACACACAAAAGTGCTCTCGGTAGTAGTAGTTGTCGTCAAGGCAGAGATCTGGCGGACAATTTCGCAGACACAAGTTTGCTCTTGATATACCAACTTTGAATGATTATTATCAACCTATAAAACACACTATTATTGCAGCTATATATTAATATATGCTGTCAGAGAAGAAAATAACGTAATTGTGGAGAGAATAAGAGACTCACGATGCTGAGAGTGATAGGCAACTAAATCTCAATATCCAAATAATTGTCTTCAAATCAGACATCATCCATTTGATTCAAGCACCTTATAACAAATATCACCCACAAAACACTGGTTTATACTCACAGAAATTGAACATATAAAGTGAGATAGACCACACGTGCTTAAAATAGCTGTGAAGCTACAACTCACTTAGAGGAAATCACAATTGTCTTCTATGCTGGGAAGATCACAGCTCCTTCAACTAAACAGCTGGTCAATGGCTTTTTTCTATGCTGGGAAGATAAGAACTCCTTCAACTAAACTGCTGCTCATTAGAGTGTTAGAAACTCTAGGGCTCTCCTAGGGCTTTTATATAAATTGTAGTAGGTTATCCAAAATAGATGGAATGACCACATTTTGCACTTTAAGGATGCAAAAGAACTGTACATTAAAACAGTGATGACCACAAAACAATATATTAGTATAAAAAAAATTCCGAAGCAGTTGTACTTATAATTGCTCATAAAGTGCTGGAAAAATCACTTGATTAGCTTATGTTATCAATATCTAGTTATGCTAATAGTGATGACGAAAATCAGCATTATTATGCATTTCAGTGTTTGTTTCTATGCTTTCCACCAAATTCTCCATAATACTGCTGAGTTACCAAAACACAATAACATGTATTTAAATATTAATACTATATTGACGAGAATTATCAATCCTAATTTTTAGCACTTTTAACTTTCATTCCCAATCAATAGGGAAAAAAGTGAAGAAAATGCCATAGTTTATATCCATATACATAGACACATGCATACACATTAAAATTTTAAATGACACCTCAGCTTGAAAAACAATGACTAGTATGGCATACAAGACAGCAAATTAATTTTCTTCAAACTATTTACCGTATAAATTTTTGAAGGTGCTATTTTTAATTCCTTCCTGTTGTAAAATTGAGATAGACAATATTTGTTGAGTAATAGAACACACTATTTGTATTTTTTGAATTGGTGAGTAGGTCCATATAATCGCCTTCAAACAACCGGAATTCGATCAATAAATTGTGAAGCGAGGGATCTATTTTCTGTACACACATTTGATAGAAAAAATAGAGAACTTATAGAATGATGTAGGGAGATCTTATTTAATTTTGAACTTAACCTCTTCAATAGTGACTGGTCTCACAGTTGGTGTTATCAAATCCTCTTCACAGATATAGTAAAGGCAAGTCACCATTTTCCTGCCAAACAAATATCATAAAAAATGTTAAAAACAAAAGTTAAAAAATTTTGAAAGCAAAATAAAATATCTCAGTTCAACAAATGCTGATGACATAACTTGATGTTGAATCTCTCCCATGTTGAATACTGCAATATCACAAAATAAGGGAGAGTAGCAAGTCCTAATGAAGAAAAAGAAAGATGGTAAATAAACAAAGTATATACATCACAATGGTTGTTAAACCTATACCCTTACAGCGGAGAATAACAAAATAATCTCACAGAGAGAGAAGCTCACGAAACTCAAAGAAGGAGAGAGCACGCGAAGGAACCCTCTGTAGTAGTTTTGGTCACAGCAAAGGGGAGATCTGGGAGAGAATTTTGCATACACAAGTCTCTTGATACAAAAACTTCGGATGATTACTATATTTGAAAAATAACACAGTTATTGTAAGTATATACGCTTAAAAAAAATGTAATTAAACTAGAGAGTGAAATACTCAGGAAGTTGAGATTAGATTGGCGCATGAATCTCTAGATCCAAGAAATTGTCTTCAAATCAGACTCTAGCCACTGGATTTTTGCAAGTTGTAACAAATATTACCCGCACAACACTTATCAATTTATACTCATAGAAGATTGAACATAGAGAGCGAGATCACACATAGGTGAAATGGTGATGAAGATATAGCTCCCACTAAGGAAATCAAGACAATCGCACAACCCAACTACACAACTGCAGATCCATAGCTTCTACTCTAGGAAGATCTGAACTCCTTCAAATAAACCGTTGTAGATCTATTTGGTTAGAATGAGATTAAAAAATGAAGTAACTAAACTGAAGAGAAAAAGAGAGAAAGAGAGAGAGACTCACAATCATAGATTGATAGGCGCATGAATCTCAGGATCCAAAGAATTGTCGAGAAAGTGAGACACTCACAATCTAAGAGGGATTGGCCATAAATCTTAGGATTCCAAGAATTGTCTTCAAATCAGAGTCAAATGATTTGATTTGTGCATGTCGTAACAACTATCACCGAACAACATGAATCAATTTATACTCAAAAGATTAAAGGAGAAGGACCGGTAGAGAGAGAGAGCTTACATGAAATGGCACTGAAAGTTTCAGTTTCATTAGAAGCAATCCTAGACAATCGCAACTACACAGTTGCATATCTATGGCTTTCTTTTTTTCTGGGAAGATCAAAACTCCTTCTACTACACAGCAGCTTCTCAATGTCAAAGTGTCAGAAACCCTAGGGCTATCCTATTGCTTTTATAGTGTTGAAATTATGGTTGGTGGTCCACTTTTAGTTTTGTGGTTGATGTGAAGTGTTTCTTCACAATTAAAATATTATGATAACATGGTTGTTAAAATATAAAAACATAAATAAGACATAAAGAAAAGTGACATGAAAAATATGTTAATTTGTACTTAGGCGTATGATATTATCTATAGTAAACTACAATTGTATAGTATTTGAAGTTGTGGGAGGTGGTCCATTTCTCATCAAAATTAAAGAGAATTATGAAAATTATACTATTAACTATTTTCTAAATATATCATTTAAAATTTATATCTGATTAGATAATCCATTAAAACCAAAAGTAAAGAAAACATACAAAAAAATGACATGAAAAAGAACTTAATTCCTATTTATGCGTATGATAGTGCCCATCGTCTGAGGTGTTTCTAGAAAATTAGAAATGTCCACCAACTGTCATTTCTTGTAAACATTTAATGGCAATTGACAATTAAAAAATTAATTAATTTTCTAATAATATATTTTAAAATTTTAGATGATATACCATGGTCCATTAAATGAGAAAAAAAATAGAGAAAAGTCAAATGAAAAGATCACCTAAACTCATATTTAGGCATATGAGAGTAGCTATCGTTAAAATGTACTTGTATTGCATAAGTTATTTCTAGATGACTAAAACTCTCACCAATCCCCCTTTCGGGGAAAAAAATTAAGTGAAATTAAACAATTGAAATATTAATTAAATTTTTCTATATCTATTTTTTATTTGTTTTCTCATTTAATAATGGATCATCTTATAACATGCATTAAAGTTTTAAAACTTTAACTTTTATAATATTGACACTTATTAAATGAGAAAATTAAAAAAAAGGATACCTACAAAAGAGAAATAAAAAAGATACTAACTTGTATTTATGGGTATGAGAACATCTGTCATTAGATTAAATTTGTATATGTATCTAGGTGGTCTAAGGTGTCAGTAGAAGATTAGAAATACCCACAACTTTCATTTCTTGTAAAAATTGGAGAGAATTTTGACAATTCAAATATTGATTGAATTTCTAAAAATGTGTGACAAAATAAGGAAGACACAGAGTTGAATGAAATGACAAATATCTTAACTCATATTTATGCATATGAGAGTATCTATTGGAATACTGTACTTGTATGTGTATCTGGTGGTCTACTGTATTTCTAGAAGATTAGAAATCCCTACCATTCGCCCCTATTTCTAATCAAAGTTAAAGAGAATTTCGATAATTAAAATATTAGTCTATATTTCAAAATATGATTTAAATCTTTATATTATAAAACGAGAAAATAAAAAAGAAACCAAGAAAAGTGAAATGAAAAAGATCTTCAATTATATTTAGGCGTGCGAGAGTATCTATCGTTATGTTGTACTTGACTAGTCAACTTGATTTGAAAATTATGATCTTAACATTCATTCAGAGATTCAAATATTAATTTATTTTAAGTAGGATATGATTGAAAAGCGTATATGTGATAACAAGTTATATGGTTTATTAAATGATAAAATAAAAAAGATATTGAGACAAGAAAAATGTAAAATATCTTAACTCATATTTAGTAGTATATGTTGTTAGATTATTCTACTTGCATATTGTACACACTAGTATTTGATGCCCGTGCATCACGCACGCTCGGGCTATGACTCTTACATATGCTGAATTGATAATCAAAAGTAAGGTTGCTTATAGCATTTGCAACTTGTGTTTTGGCATAACAAATGTCACCTTATTGTGATTGGCTACTATAGTAAATAGAAGAGGTGGATAATTTTATAAAATTGTGGATTCCGGATGTGCGTAAAAGCCAATTTATTAAATGTTCTCTAGACTATTGATAATTTGAAATAAATGCCAATCATCATAACAAATAAAATTCATTGTTTGCGAGAAGGTAGGGTTCATTTATTTTTTTCCCCTTCGGCAATCTCTCGTCACTACAAACTGTCACACACGGTGACAATAAACAGTGTCGCTTTGGGTTACATGGGCCATTTGTTTGTCGTTGTCAAGTAGAAGTAACATATTTTCAAAAATTTTAATAATATAGATTGGAAGAAGTATATATATAAATATTTAATTAGTTAAAAATTACTCAAAATTTAAAATGGTTGATCAATTTGGTTGAAGAAAGTATGGACAATACGTTTCCTCCCTAATATTAGAAATTCACAATAAATTTAGTCCCTGAGATTCACCAAAAAAATATTTACTATCCAAATTTAACCGCCGTTAATCAGTTTAGTCTGCTGAACTATAAAAATACATCAACTTAGTCATTAAATTTGAGTATCAACATAGTACATCAAATAATAATTTAAAGTTAAACGGTAATGGTTTTCTTGTACACAATATTTAAAAAGGTAATGGTATTTATATATAGTAGGAAGGAATTAATAAGGTTGAACGTTGCTATTCAATGTTATGAAGAAATTAATTAGGGTTGAACGTAGCTAGTCAATGTTTCTTTCTTTCTGATTTTTTTACATGGGATTATCAATTCTTTCTTTTGGGGTTTATATACTAGTACTTGATACCTGTGTTTCATGCACGGGTAAGATTATTTAATATGTTGAAGTGATAATCAGTAGTGAGCTAGGTTGTTTAGCTTATAGCGTCCGTCACTTGTATTTTGGTTTAACAAAATGTCACCACATTGTTATTAGTTATTGTCGTGAATAAAGTGGAGGGATAGTTTTACAAAACTGAGGATTCCGGATGTGCCTCAGTCAATTTTCCACCCGTTCAGCCAACTCTAGTCAAATTGTTGCACCTAGTCACTATAGACCGTGTTGCTTTGGGTTACGTGGGTCGTTTGCGTGTCATTGTCAAACAAAAGTAATATATTTTCAAAAATTTTAAGAATATTGACTCGAAGAAGTTAATTTATAAATATACTTTTTTAGTTAAATTAAATCAAAATTAACAATAGTTGATCAATTTGGTTCAAGACAGTATGAAAAATAAATTTCAATCCCTAATATTAGCGTTTGACAATAAATTTAGTTCCCAGAATTGAAAAGAAAAATTTACAATCCAAAAATTGGATTGCTTAAACTCCGAATGGGGAGGAGTATACAGCTGTGAGGCAATATGGTGTGTTGGGACCATCACCTCCATACAGGCCTATTTATATAATCACATGCTAAGGAGGCACGTGTTAGCCCCACGTGAATGGGAAAGGTTGATGGTCGCATGTTGTGTAAGACACGACATGGTTACCCGACATGAGACTTGGACGTCCCTCCCCCACGTGGGGTTAGTTACAGATCCGTACTTAGCGCCGTAGTTCACGGGGACGTGACAGTGACAGATTTGACTTTAGAAGCCTATGAATCTGTATAAATACCTGTAACTTATCTTCATTTGGTACCCTTTTACTCACTCAATATCTGAACTATCCTCTCTGTGAAAACTCACTGACTTGATCGTCAGAGTGCTTGGAGGTACCCACCCTCACCGCCAGGTGAGCGGTCGGAGATCCGAAACCACCGTGCCGGTGGCCAGAATGGAGGTCATGGCTGCCATGCCCAAGCGCATGACAGATCATTGGCGCCGTGTGGGAAAGAAACGTTTTTCTTCTACTATCCTTTAATGTTATATCCTCTTTTTCTTGTTTTCTGGTTCCTGCAGGGAGAAGACTCTCAAAGTTAGATATCGAAGCTCTTTCTTGAATCGATCACTATAAATCGGTTGATAAGGTGAATTATGAACACTTAATCAGTTGGAACGTGGTTTCTAGCCGATTAATTGAACATATTTCAGTTTTCTTGTCATTTTCGCTAGATACATGATTCATTTAAGCACGTTTACATGTTTCTACCTATCATTTCCTTATGATTAATTTGACTCATGATCTATAATAAATCTATTAAGTCCTATATGGAGGACAAATGATACCTATGTGTAAAAACAGGCAATAGCTTACACTTACAAATCATTCAACTGTAGCAAGATGGTGAGCACAACGAGGAAGAACCAAGCAGCCAAGGGGACCACCGCTCGTAGCAGAAAATTGCCAGAAGAACAACCTTCTGCCAATGGACCGACTCCAGACCAACAAGATGGAGTCACATGGCTGATCCAGCAATGTCGGAACAAAGGATGGTAACTATTGAGGACGGGATGAACGACCTCAAAGAGATGGTCAAGAGGCAAGCTGAGGAGATCGAAAGAATTAACATGGAGCGAGAAGCGTAGCCGATACAATGGCAGGAATTCCAAAAAATTCTCATCAACCTTAGTTTGGAACAACAAGCCCCTCAGCAACAAGAAACACAGCGGGATAAACAGAATCAACACGCCGATAAGCAAGTCTCCATGGTGGGGCCATGTATCCCGCCAGCTCAGCCTGTTATCATCCCACCTCGGGTTCACGAGATAGATCAAGGCGAGCGGGTTGCTGAGTACGACATTTGGGTTGACGGATGTCATAACCCGTTCGTCCCTGCGATTATGAATTTTGAGATGCCAGCAAACTTCAAATTTGGTGTACAAATTGACCCGTATGACGGGATGACTGACCCTCAAGATCATGTCGAGATATTCCAACAAACAATGGTCTTTTAGGGAGCAAAGGAACCAGTGATATGTCGGGCCTTTCCATTAACCCTAAAGGCTACTGCCCGAAGATGGTTCATTACCAGCTGGATCCATCTCGGGATGGAAAATTCTCAAAGACAAATTTGTGTCAAACTTCACGAGTAGTAAACAGCAGTTCAAAATAGAGCACCACCTTGAAAGGATAAAGCAGAAACTAGATGAGGCTTAAAGGGATTATATCATCCGCTTCAACACAGAGTCCCTTGAGGTACGTGATGTCGCACCTAACATGATGCTATATTTCCTTCGACAGGGCTTGAAGCACGCAGGATTTGCCAAAGATTTAGCAGGAGAAAATCCGAAAAGCATGGAAGAGTTGAAACAACGGGCTAAAAAATGGATCCAAATCGAGGAATGGGTCAGGAATAATAAAACCGAAAATCAAGCCGCGAAACAAGAACGAGATAAAAGAGACAAAGGAAAAATAGCTTAGGACAGGAAGTCGAGGGATAACGAGAAAATTTATGACCAAAGTGGCAGGCCACCTAGGGGAGCTTATTCCAATTACGCTCCCCTTTCGATGCCCCCTCGAGGGTATCCAAGGAAATTATGTACCCAGAGCTCAAGGACAGACCTCCCCCATTGCGTACGCAATCGAAGAACAAGGATAAATTCTACTTGTACCATAAAAACCGCGGGCACTATACTAATGAATGTATCTACCTTAAGGACGCCATCGAAAAGTTAATCAGACAAGGAAAACTGAAACGTTCAAAAGCCTGATGAGGGCACATCCCGGGGATGGAGTCCGTCACCTTCGAGAAGACGTGGCTCAGGTCTTGGGAACAGAGAGATACAGACCACGGTCGAGATGGGCCGCGCCAGTAGAGATCTCGAAGTCCCAGGCGACATGACAATACCGCCTTTAAGGGCGTCATCAATGTGATCGCAGGAGGATTGGACGAAGGGGACTCTTCGAGCCCTCAAAGAAAAGAACGCGAGATGAGAAGGATTACTGCCTAACTGTAAATGCAATGCGAAGAATGACATTCGCATTTTCAGAAGACAACTTGCCTATAGATGGCACGGGATCAAACGCCCCTCTGGTCATCTTGGCTAGGATGGCGGGGTATGTAGTCAAAAGGTTGTTCGTCGATCAGGGGAGTTCGGTTGATATTATGTTCTGAGAAATTTTTCAGAAGTTGGGTTTAACTGAGAAGGACCAAATTGCGCATAAAGGGAATTTAATAGGCTTCACGAGGGATTCCATCTCCGCAAAAGATTATGTTAAATTGAAGATGACTTTCTCGGGAAGAGGAGGAAGTCGCTTAGTGGAAGTGAAGTTCCTTGTCGTTGACTGCCCTTCGGCTTAAAACGCCAGCTTGGGTAGACCAACATTGAGTACATTAGGAGCAGTGGTTTCAACCTTAGACATGGCTATGAAGTTCCCGAGTGACAGGGAAGACATCGTCACAGTAAAGGGAAAAGGCTTGGAGTCTAGTTATTTTACTTGGAAAGCCTAAAAATAGCAAAAGCCGCACCTTCACAAGAGAAAGAAGAGCAAAAAGGAGATGCTAAGAAAGATTCAAAAGGTAAGAACAAATTCATCAGGCAAGATTCTGCAGTTATGATGACGGACCTCGACCCAAGGGGAGAATTCCAGCATCAACACCCAGAACCTGAGGGCGACTCAGTGGAAATACTTATTGGCAACGAACCAGAATAGGTAGCTAAAGTCGAGAAAAACTTACCGACTGATATTATGAGAAACATAACAAAAGTACTACAGGCTAACAAAGACATATTCTCCTAGATCCCATCTGATATGCCCAGGGTGGACCCAGAATTGTGTTGCCATCGACTTGCAATACAGGAAGGTGCAAAGCCAATCGCCCAGAAGAAAAGGAGAATGGGTCAAGAAAGAACAACGGCCACTGAAGTGCAAGTAAACAAACTGTTGGACGTGGGATCCATCCGCGAGATACAGTATTCACACTGGCTTTCCAATGTCGTTATTGTCAAGAAATCCAATGGCAAATGGAGGACGTGTACTGACTACACAGATCTGAACAAGGCATGTCCGAAAGATCCTTTCCCACTACTCTGTAATGATAAACTGTTGGATAGCTCTGCTGGTTATCGGTATTTGTCATTTTTAGATGCTTACAATCAAATACCCATGAACCTTGATGATGAGGACAAAACATCTTTTATCACTGATCTAGGGGTATTTTGTTACAACGTGATGCCTTTTGGTTTAAAGAATGCAGCGGCGACATACCAACGGATGATGGATAAGGTCTTTGATTGGATGAGAGGCAAAGAGGTGGAGGTGTACATCGACGACATGATCGTCAAGACTAAGGAGGGAGAAGACCTGACCGAGGATCTGGAAATTGTTTTGCAACGCTTAAGATGGTATAATTTACGACTTAACCCTTTAAAATGTACCTTTGGTATGGAAGTAGGAAAATTTCTGGGTTTATGCTCCCAAGTCGCGGAATAGAAGCCAACCAAGACAAGTGTCGGGCGGTCCTCGACATGGCGAGCCCGAAGTCGGTTAAGGATGTGCAACAACTCACCGGGAGGGTTGCATCTTTGTCACGTTTCCTCCCGACATCAGCCAAACATTGCCTCTCAATGTTCAAAACTCTTAAGTGACAAGACTTATTCAATTAGTCTCACGAATGTGAGAACGCCTTTCTAGTAATGAAGACCTACATGGCTTCGCCTCCTATTTTCACAAAGCTAGTCACGGGTGACACACTGATAATATACCTAGCAGTGCCAGACGAAGAAGTAAGTGTTGTACTGATACGCGAGGACAACAAGTCTCAACTATCGATCTACCTCGTCTCAAGAGCCCTGCAAGGTGTGGAGGTAAATTACCAACGACTTGAAAATGTGGCCTTTGCGCTGCTAATCGCTTCCAGAAAATTGTGCCCGTACTTCCAATGCTTCCCTATCTCAGCCAGAACTAATCAACCAATACGACAAATACTTCACAAGCCCGACTTAGTAGGAAGAATGATGTTGTGGGCCGTTGAACTAACCCAGTACGACATTTCATACGAACCACGACTCGCAGTCAAAGCGCAGTTTCTTACCAACTTCCTGGCAGAGATGACTCATCCCGAGGAGTCATATATTGGGGAATGGACAATAGATGTGGATGATTCTTCAAACACCAAAGTGTGTGGCACAGGCGTGATCCTTGAAAACACAGACGGGTTAGCAGTTGAATATTCATTGAAGTTTGAATTTCCAACGTCAAATAATCAGGCTAAGTATGAAGCTTGTCTTGCTAGAATACAGATGGCAAAATAGCTGGGTGCAACTGATGTTACCATATGCTCTAATTCAAGGCTGGTTGTGTCGCAGATCAAGGGTGAATATCATGCGAAGGAGCCCGTTATACAGCAGTATCTTGCCAAAATGCGAGATGCTTTGGCGCGATTATCCAAATTCGAGATAAAATACATCCCAAGAAAAGAGAATGCTCGTGCGGACCTCCTTTCTAAACTAGCCAGCACAAAAAAGGCGTCGAATTACCACTCAGTGGTAGAGGAGGTACTCCCTTATCCCAGTTTAACATTATAGGTGCATGAAGATGATTGAAGGACCCCTCTAGTCGATTATATCGTAAGGGGAGTATTGCCAGGGGATGACAAAGAAGCAAAATAGATCGTTGAAAAAGCAATGAGATTCACGATAATTGAAGGTCACTTATTCCGCAAAGGAATCTCGACCCCACTCCTGAAGTCCGGTATGTGTTGGCCGAGATACATGAAGGAAATTGTGAACATCATGTCAGAGAAAAATCTCTAGCCACAAAAGTACTGAGGGCGGGATATTTTTGGCTGACAATGTAAGAAGACGCAACAATTCATGTGAAGAAATGTGAACAGTGCCAACGACATTCACACATTCCCGACGTTTCGCGTGAAGAATTGCATACTCTCTCGGCTCCGTGGCCCTTTCATACGTGGGGGATGGACATCCTGGGACCTTTTCACAAAGCCCTGGGAAAATTAAAACATTTGGTGGTAGCCGTGGACTATTTCACTAAATGGGTTGAAGCAGAGCCTTTGGCCACAATTACTTCAGCAAGAATACACGCTTTTACCTTTAAAACAATGATATGTCGTTTCGGAATCTCAGCCGAGATGGTGATAGACAACGGGACACGGTTCACGGGAAGTCAGTTTAGGGAGCTCTTGGAGGGGCTACAGATCCAACATCATTTTTCAAGTGTCGAACATCCTCAAAAAAATGGGCAAGATGAGGCAACAAATAAGATTATCTTGAACGGCTCAAAAAAGCGACTTAAAGATGCTAAGGGAAACTGGGTTGAAAATTTATATCAAGTACTGTGGAGTTATAGAACGACCCCACAAAGTACAACGTGGGAAACTCCATACTGACTTGTCTACGAGGCAGATGCAGTTATCCTGGTAGAAATCAGTGAACCATCTTGGATGGTGACGCATACGCCTCAAAATAATGATGAAGTTTTAAGAGAAGAACTGGATCTCCTGGATGAAATCCGTGAGTTGGCACGCTTGACTGAAATGTAGAGAAAGTAGGGAGTTGCGCAAAGGTATAACGCTAAGGTCGTCAAACGAGAGTTCGAGGTTAACAACATGATATTAAGAAGGGCCAATATTTGACAGAAAAATGCAAAGGATGGAAATCTGGCAGCCAACTGGGAAGGCCCATACTGGGTGATAAGAAACACATGGAAAGGTGCATATGCATTGGAAACTTTACAAAGAAGAGAATTGGTGCAGACCTTCAATGCCGCGGATATGCGGAGGTACTATAGTTAAGACTAGTATGTCCATTTATGCTTAGACTCGTATCACGTTTATGATTTGAATGTACAATTTCTGTAAGGGATACTCTTTTTCCTTCATGGGTTTTATCCCTAAGGAGGGTTTTACCATGAAGGTTTTCACGAGGCCCCATGTTTTGTAACGTAAGCATATAATGAATGAGAACAAGAATTTGTCAAATTTCAAGATTTAAGTTGATATATTCAGTGGCAACACACCAGAAGGCATCCAACCTAGGGCGACATGCCCCAACGATATGGCCACAGGCCAAGAAATATTTCAAAAGGATCAAAGATCCCAAATAGGGCGACGTGCTCCAACGATATGGCCACAGGCCAAGAAATATTAAAAAAGGATCAAAGATCCCAAATAGGGCGATGTGCCCCAACGATATGGCCATAGGCCTTGAAATATTTCAAAAGGATCAAAGATCCCAAATAGGCCGACATGCCCCATACAAAGAGCAAAAGTGAACAGTAGCGGCGTCTTTGGAAACAATGATAAATGAAGAAATAGAAATTGCAATTGATATATGAAACAATGACAAAATGGTTAGTTTCAGGTTTGGGGGCAACCGATAATGAGAAAGGAGCCCCTGAGAAAGAGGAACTTTGGGGGATACCAGGGACACACTCCCCGAAAGCCTCAAAAAGAAGTTCATCATGAGAACCAGAAAGTTAAGGGGGAGAGGGGATGTGATACCCGCTACCATCACTGGCTTCACGTCCAGAGGGTGGATTAACAAACTCCCCAACTTCTCTAGAGAGGGATTCCTTCGGGGGAAAGTTGGTGGGACTTTGTTAATAGTTAGGAGAATTAGTGTGAATACTAAATTTAATCCTACTACTAATAATATAATAATGATTATTAGTTAATTAATTGACTAGTTATTAATAATAATAATAAAAAAAAAGAAAAAGAGAAACAAAACGTGATAACGGATTATAGTATTATTATTATTATTATTATTATTATTATTATTATTATTATTATTATTACCTGACTTAGTCAAGTATTTTTTTTAAAAATAAAAAAAAGGAAGGAAACAGAACAAGAAGTGGAGTTCAGTTATTCTCTGCAAATTGAAAAATGCCACAAAAAATTAGGAGCAGTAGGGAGACATGGGTTTGTTTCTGTTGATTAGAGATAAGACTTCAATTCTCCCTTTAAAAACTCTTATCTTCACTATGAGAAAAAAAAGGGAACGAGATTTGATCGTAAAAAGAAAAGAGCACAGAGAAATAGAGAGAAATTAAATACTTTGTAAATTTACTTTTTAAGAGTGAAAAGAAAAAATTCTGTTTCATTCAACGGTGGAGAACAAGCAAGATCACAATTAACAAACTTCACAGGAAACCAACACACACAAGCATAGTCACCGTCATCCATTGTCATCGCTCTTCACTTCAACGAGCACCATTTACATGCCCCATTGCCCTCAACGGCTTGATCTCTAGCGCTAGTAACCGCTGTCATGATCAACACCACCGTCAAGAACGCGAACTCTTACGGAGCACCATCAACCGATATTTTTTCCCTTTTTCTTGTTTTTGTTGGGTTGCAATTAAAACAAAACATCAAGTGGAAAATCCACAATGTAACCTGACTGGGTTTACTGGATAGCCTTTTGCTAACTTTAGTTTTTTTTTAATAAAATGTTTATTTATTTATTATTACTATTATTTTTCAAAAAAATATATGAACGACGATTCTTGACCTGACTGAGTTGCAAATGCTTCCTTCAGAGTCATGTCGTCAAGTTGGGTTTACTGAGTAGCCTTGTGCTAACTTATACCCAACATTTGCTTAATTAATATCTTATTAAAAACCTTTTTCGAAAAAAGATATAATTCGTTTCCTTTTCAATGTCTGACTGAGTTGCGATTACTTCCTTGGTTCATTGAGTAGCCTTGTTTTAACTTAAACCCGTCTTCTTTAACAAAATCTTAAGAACTACGTGACTTTGATTCCTGCTCGAGCCGAGGATACGTAGGAGCGGGAATCAAACCCGTCGAGCGTAAATAAATAAAAAAATATTTTTTTCCTCTGTTTAATAAATAAGTGTAATTTTTTGTTGAGTGATATTAAATATTTTTAAAAATTAACAAATTTTTGCACAATTAATTAGAAGGTAACCGCTTACTTAGGGGTTGTTTGGTTTGCATTTTCATTTTCTGTTTTCATTTCCTGTTTTCATTCTGTTTCCTGTTTTCTGAAATTTTACAAAGGAAAAACTGAAAATGCTAAAAACAGAAATTTTTTGTTGTCAGCATTTTCAGTTTTTTCTTTGTAAAATTTCAAAAAACAGGAAATAGAAAATGAAAACAAAAAATGAAAATGCAAACCAAACAGCCCCTTAGCGGACGTCTAGGATGCTAACACCTTCCCTACACGTAATCGACTCTCGAACTCATTCAGGGTTTCAAAGACCTTCTTTCTTAGTTTTTTCGAGGTTTTCTTTGATAAATCTCGTGGCGACTCCGTTGTGTAATTTAACACCGTCTCCGCCGCGACCCCGGTTGCGACAGATGGCGACTCCACTGGGGACCTTTAAAATATTTATTTCACACCTCTTTTGATTTGTTTATATGTTTCTTTTCTCTTGTATGTATGTATATATGTGTAGTTTATATCAACGGGTAATACTATATAATACTATATGAGAGATGAACCATAGGATAGAGAATTCTTGTACATGTTTGGTTTGTTTCATAGGTTAGTTGTATGATAGGAAAAGGGTAACTGGCACATCCTACATTATCCTCACACACGTTTTGGACTCTATACCCGAGCCCATGCTACCATAGGAATAGGAGGGGGCTAGGCGGATGTCACTGAGGGGCCTCGTGCTCACTTGGCACTCGTTTAGTCTCCGCTCAGATTGTAACGGTGACACATGGTCATATTGAGAGGGTTATTCCTACTTATGACTATGCATGAACTGTGACCTTATCATATTTTAAGGCCAATCTGGGGACCTTTTAGGAGTTACATCCGCCCTTAAAAATTGCACTAATAAAGGAATAGTGGCTTCCCGATAATAAGGTCTTGACTTTAGAAATATCTCTCCGTAAGAACATACCAAAACAGGACATAAGGGGCATACCCTTCCCTTTTCATCATATATAATAATATGTTCACTAATACAAACCGTGCAAAAAAGGTATATGTATATTCACATCCACATGTATATATGTCATGCATTGCGTTCATGTGATTACGCTAACCTCTTTCTCATCACAGTTTCTAAAAATAATAAACAAAGTCTTACCCAGACATCCTTACTGGACACGCGCCCAGACAAGAGTCATGGATGAGCTGGAAAAACATAATGTAGAAATGAGAATCCAGATGTCAGAGATTCTAGAAAAGTTGGATGCTCTCGGACGGAAAGAACCACATGGTACCCCTCAGAGGCCAGTATATGGCCCGAGCTATCAATTGAGCTTTAATCCAATACAAATGAGACCAATACCATTGACTATGCAAGTGCCCCAGCAGATTCATGTTGAGTCATCCGAAGTTCAGTGGCCGCCCTATGGTCTCCCACCTGGTTACACACCTCCAACAACTCAGGACTCACAAATTGCACAATCTTCCCAAGCCCAGCCACGAGATAATTTGATTGTTGATCCTAATCCCCACCTTGGCTTTATCAAGAATCACCCTCCGCAAAATAATAACCCACGAACAACCGCAGTAAACCAACCAAGCACTTCCCAGCCTCAACCCAACAACCTGGGCACCCAGGGAACCCGTTGATCTTGAGTTCCCACCAAATGCACATGGAATTGGAAGGGGTTCAATCTAAAGAAAAGTTACAAAGTCTTGAGGAGAGACTACGGGTTGTCAAGGGAAATAATTATGGCATCAGAGCAGCTGTAGATCTTTGCTTAGTTCCTGACGTGGTTATCCCTCAAAAATTCAAAGCACCTGAGTTTCACAAGTACAAGGGCACTAGTTGTCCGAAATTTCATCTTACCATGTACTGTAGAAAAATGGCCTCACATGCACGAAATGACCCGCTTCTGATCCACGTATTTCAAGATAGTCTGGACGGGGCAGCCTTGAGTTGGTACTTGCATCTTGAGCGTACTCAAATCTACAGCTGGAAAGACCTAGCCGATGCCTTTTTAAAACAGTACAAGTACAACATTGGTATTGTAAAATTTATCATTGTATTGTAAAATTCAAAATTCAAAACTAATATAGACATACCAAAAAGAATATAAGAATAATTTGTGATTGTATTGTAAAATTCAAAATTCAGTATAAAACGTAGTTTAGCTACGTGTGACAAAATAATTTATCCCTTCTATAACAATGTCAAATGAGTGTGATAGATAATAAACCAATTTTGACCAAGAGCTTTAGCTCAAATGGTCATGTACCAACTCATAAGGCTTGGGAGCAGGAGGTCCAAGGTTCGAACCTTGGCAATGGAGATTTAGAGGATAATAGAAGAATAGTTTAGTTTAGGGTGTGTGGGTAGTAGTTGTGTGAGTATTTGCCTGTAAAAAAAAGATAATAAACCGATTTTAAAATTTAGTTAATGATTTACCTCTAAATGAAACATTGTCTAAGTAATTTTATTTAAGTGATGATACAGTTATAAAATTAAAATAATTTATCTCATATCATAAACCTCATCCTTCAAAAAATAATAATCATATTTTACAAGCAAGTCATTCTCATTCACTAATAATAACCAAATCACATAGTTATTGTAAAATATTAATAAAAGAATGATTTATCATTAATGTTAAAATTCAACATTTAATTTTAAAAAAAGTTTAGCCATATGTGAGAAATGACTTACCATTGCAATCATATCAAATGAATGTGGAAAATAATAAAATTTTATTTTCAAATGAATGATTTATTAGGTATGCAATATTGTCTTAGTTATTTTACATAAAATTAATATAGTTTAAAAAACATAAAATAATGATTCACCTCCATACTATAACTTTTTGCTAAACAAAAATAATGATAAACTTTTAAATTATAAAAACTCCACAAAACATAAATATTAAATAAAAAAGTACATCTTTCAAAAATAAAAATAATAAAAATTCCTATAATTTAAGCATCATTTAATCCTCACATATTTTTACAAAATATTTATAAATGTAAAATATTAAAATTGAGAGAAAAGTACTTGCACCAAAGTTCATCACATATTTATACAATATTGTTCCATTTCTCAACGTTTTAAAGGGGTCGATATTTGTCCATTGGAACTCCCAAATATGGTTTCTGAACGTTCCACCAATAATCACTTTTGTCTAATACCACACTACAACAAAATTGTCTTTTATCAACATTGTAAAATACGACATTCGTAAAAAATGTTGCAGATAGTAAAGGACAACATTTTTTTAACAATTTGGCAACATTTTTTAAATGTTTGCAACATCGTAACATACAAGATTTGTCAAAAATGTAGCAAATGCACAAAGGTAACATTTTTAGTAATTTAGTATCACTTTTAACAATTTCGCAATATTTTTTTTCAAATGTTGCTAAAAGTCAATTATGTAGTAGTGCCAAAAAAATCACACTTTGGTTTAATACAAAACAACAAAAATTACTTTGGTCATACACTTATTTTTATTTAAAAAGAGTGATGTGGCACATTAGTATTTGATTTTGTAGGGTTTTTTCATATTAGTACATGATATTGTCGGCAGCACAAATAGGTCACTAATTTTCTATTCTGTGATGCATTTTAATCCATGTTGTTAGTTTACAATTAACACCATTAACATTCGTTTATATTGGTCCATAAAATTTTTAAAAGTTCAAGTTTGTCCCTTAAGTTTTTAGTAAATGTTCAATTTAGTCCAAGAACTTGACAATTTTAATTATAAACTAACAATGGTGACTAAACTACATCAGGAAGCACAATGTTAACGACCTATTTGCACTGCCAAAAATGTCAACGAATAACGTGAGTAAATTATCCTATGAAGTCAAAGACTTAATGATGCGTTTTTTAGTGAAAATGATTGCATGATGTGGATCCTTGATAACAAAGTTGATACAATCAATAATGTAATCACTAAGTAGAAAACTCTCTCCTGAAGCTTCTATTTTCACATAGTCATGTGTATCCCTTACTTTCATTAACTAACTCTTAAATCCGAAGAATACACTTCATCTTTCACGCCTCTGTCGTCTCCCCTCTCTGCCTCTGCCGCTCCTTTCTTTTCACTCTTCCTCTTCCCTCAACTTTGCTTCAACTCATTCATGAAAATCTCTATTACATTCTTCACACTAAATTTGTAGATCTCAAGTGAATCATGTAGTTGTTTGTTAACGACATTATGCATCTTTCACCATATGCTATATTTAGTAGATTTCTTTCCTTAAACTTGACAAATGGCCCTATTTTTTGTGCAGTACAACTTTTGGTAACGATTGAATTGTGGCTACTTAGTGACAAACATTAATAAACTATTGTTTTAAACATGATAAAATACTATACATCTTATAACCACTCCAGCTGCATGGACACTACATATATTTGAAAATAAATTTGTTCAAAGAGCGTGGCTAAGGAAAGGAAGAAATTATATCTAATATATATATTAAGATCATTATAATGAAAGCATAATATGGGGTTAGATTGGAACATAAGGAGTGGAAGAAGTAATGAAAATACTAGTACATTCTTGCATTCAGAGTCCTTTGCAGCATTTTAACAATTAAAAATTATAAATTAGTAAACATTACTTACTTTTTCATATAATGCAAAAAAGAGATATTGTATAACAATTAAAAATTATGCTGAAGAATGAACAAGAGTAGGAAATGGAGAATAGAGGATGAGAGAAAAAAGAAGTTTCAAGAAAAGGCACATGGAGAAGTGAAGGGGCTATCCATTATTTTGAAGAAATCTTGAGTAGAAGTGGAATTAGAGGGTTCCGGGAAGGTGGAGGAGAAACTTGGGAAGCAGATATTTTGATCCTTTTGACTTGGATTTTTCATCCGAACCAGCAGAATACAGGACTTGGGAAGGCATAGCAGTTAATCCTTGTTCCCTTTCCTATTGAAGTAACATTGAGAAGACCTTTTGAACAGAAGGCAAAGGATCCATAAGCATCACCTGAGATCTTAGATGACAATATTCTTCATTAAGGCCCTTAAGAAATCGGATAACACATTCTCTCTCTCGGTAGGATTTCACAGTAGGAATTAAGTCGCAAGAACAAGGTATATTACATGAACAACTTGGTATAGGATGAAATTGATCAAGTTCTTGCCATAATCCTTGCAGAGCAGTAAAGTAAGCAGTTATGGATAGAGTACCTTGTTTGAGGGAGTAAATTGATTCAAACATATCAGAGATCCTGAACATATCATGTTGAGCATATATGTTCTTTAAGTCCATCCATACCTCAAAAGCGGTTTGCATCCAGAGAACACTCTGGATGATGGTAGCATTAATTGATTGAATAATCCAGAAAGAACTAGCTTGTTGCAGCGATCCCAAGCAATTTGAGAAGGTCCAATAACAGCAGGACGAGGGAGAGATCCGTCTACAAAATAAACCTTGTTCTTCATGCCAAGAATAAGGAGAATAGTTTGTGACCAAGAGTGGTAGTTCAAATCGTTTAGAGGAGTAGAAATCAAGGTGAGAGCAGGATGCTCATTGGAAGAAAGATAGTATGGATTGAGAGGATCTAGCATAGGATTGATAGGATTCGCCATTAAAGGACAAAGAGGAAGAAGATTCTCCAAAAAAAAATCGAAGAAAGGAGAAGGTAATACCGAAGAGAATAACAAGGTAAGAGAGAAAAAAATTGCGGAAGAAACAGGAAGGATAATACCACAGAGTTCGTTCCTGGTTAGGCTGATACCATATTACAAGATGTGAGACATTCAACTTCTATTGATGAAGCAAGTAGAGAAGTCAATGAAGGTGAAGAAGAAACTCAAAAACAGAGAAAGCAAGTAACAGCCGAGGGAGAGATACAGAAGAGTATATTGTTATTGTTATTTAGTGTCCATCAGATAATTACAAAGTAGCTTTATGTATCAGCTGAAGAAAGGAAAAGAAGTAACCAACTTCTGAATGATGATGTAGACTCTTAACTAACTATTTGTGAATGATAATTACAGATGATATAAATGGTTTTCACAGTTCTTTTTTAGATTTGGTTTTTATTTTTATTGTTGGTTCATAAGAAAGTACATTAACCAAAGCAGAGACGTTTATACATAGAATACAGTGGGGGCAATTTCCCCCACTACAATTTACTAATATTATATAAAAAAGATATAAAATTGCCCCCATCAAATTAAATTAATTGTTAACTTGCCCCCTTTCTCAACTTAAATTTTGTAAATTAAATCACATATTAATTAGTTCTTTAGATTATAAGGAGTGGATCATTTTAGTTATTAAAATTAAAAAAGAAAAATTAAAATAGATTTTGACTTTGCAAAATAACAAGATTTTTTATTAATAATATTCCTGAAAATTTGATTTTTTATCAAGTGTAATGATATTGTGTAATCTATATGGTCGACTTCACATAGTTAGATAAGGCTGGTTATTGTTGTTGTTTGATGGCTAAAAAGATTCAAATGCCTATAATTTTACAAAACTAATTACTAATTTAGAGTTTTAAAAATTCAAGGATTAAAATGGCATTTGAAGTTTTCTCAATTTTTAATAGACCCAACAACTAATAAGAAAGTTTCTCTAGTTTTATTTATTGCATTTCATGTGAAGAGTTAAACATTCAATTTGAATAATTGTTAGATTAATTATACTAGACAAGTTTTTTTCTAATATAATTAAAAATGACAAACTCATTCAAAGTTTATAAAAACTATTGCAATTTTAAACATGTAAAAAATTACGTAAATTGAGCTAGAAACTTCAAATTGAACAAAACATTGTTTTTAGAAAGCTGCAAATAATTTAGTTAACTTAAAAAACTCATTTTCATTTATATTTCGAAAAATATCATATTCTTCAACTGTGTATTATACGATCTCTAACAAAATGTTGCAATTTTAAAATATAAAAAATTATGTTAATTGAGCTAGGAACTTCAAAGTAAATATAATACATTGTTGTCAGATAGCATCAAATAATATAGGTAATTGAAAAACAAGCCTATTACTGCTACAAATATGAGTCAGTGTCAAAATCCTCTTATTATCTTACCTCAACCCTAGCATACAAAAATAGAGTCTGGTAGTAGCTTCAATACCCATCCCTCAAACAAAAAATCGAAATCAATCTCACAATTATCTATCCCTGCAACAAAATCACTACTTTGTAGCCTCACATCCTTTACTTCAAGCTTATGAAAGAGAAATGAGACAACATCCAACAAAACTATAAGACCAGTTGATGAGTTAAATATTTGAAAAAATTTGAAATTTAATTTGATTCATAGTAACTTCAAGTCACAAAAACAAAAATGCACAACAAAAAATAAATACTCTAGGCATAATATAACTATAGGGTACACCTTGAATCACATCAACTCATATTTGTCTATTTGTTGTTGTTTAAAAGTTTCTTTCATCAATGTGAATACAACTACAACCTTTGAACTTTTTCCCATATATTGTGTCCTGGTTGAAGGCAACTTAAAAGTCATATATGTTGGATGGATGACTCTCCAAGAGTAGCTTCCAGAAATATCAATTCAAGGTACAAGTGAGTTCTTGAAATTGTGATAGATCTTTCATATAAAAAACTTTGTCAAAATAAAAAATAATGAGCAAACAAGTATATGTATTCAAATTAGAAGGATTGTATATGTACCTCTTTGTAGCTTTGGTTGCAATATAATCCTGAAGAGTTCACGTCCATGATTCTTTTGTGAAACTCTTAAAACAAAGCCAATGAAATACAAAAATATTATAAAGTGTAATCATATTGTAATTGAAATTGGAGAAGAGTAATGGGAGTTGTAAATTTTCATCAGCAAAGATTTAATTAATCTCATTTTGTACCAAACATTTTGAAAAGGAAAAGTAAAATCTTTATAGCAACTTCTGGAAAATATAGGAGCCAATGAAAAATAGCTAAACGGATAAAAGAGAAATCTTATGATGTTTGTCACACTATAAGCACTTGATAAGATGCTTAGTTTCGTCACCTAGCACAAAATATTCACAAATGCAATCAGGAAATAACCAATCACGATAGGGAGCCCTCGACAAAGTAAAAAAATCCAACAATTCTCAATATTTGTGTAGGCTATCAAACATATTTGCTTCTAGATATTTCAAGAGAAACAAATCAGTTCAACATTCCAAAATTAAAACTCATTTAGTTACCTTCATATTCATACCGTATGCATGGAATGTAGAGGGACATTTCTTAGAGCTGAATATGTTCCTCCATCGCCATAAACTAAACAAGAACCATAATTTTGATTTGACTAATTTTCTTTTGGTGTGACGATTAATGTTTCTTGGCATTTTCGTTCTCCAGCTTCATGCCAAGCAATCAATAAATCTTGGACACAAACAAATTTTTTAAGGAGGTAAATACATTCATATGGTTGTTTGAGATCACTAACAATGTTTTCTTCAAATGTCAACACATATACCTTCTTTATGCTACAATTATTGAGAACTCCTGTTTTAGTATTTTTCCCTTCATAGCTTCAGTTTCAATTGTGAATTTATTGTAAAATATTGGCTCGCCTTACTCAACAAGTTTATTGTCTATTAACCATGATAAAATGATTCTTTTACATCAATCTACTGCTTTGAAGATTATGTATTTACAAAATACCGTCTCAATTCATCCTATTTCATCAGATCCGGGATGTGATATGGTTCCGAAGGATGAACTGGACAGTTCCAATAAGATTTCATTCTTGAACAAAAATCCGATAGACTTATTGGAGGGAGGGTCCCATTGGCGTGCATCCAGTAGGAATTGAACCTACGAATTCGCCAATTATGAGTTGGGCGCTTTAACCATTCAGCCATGGATGCTTAGCGGGGATCCTCGTACATGGTGAATAACCAAATTCCAATTGAAGTGAAATCTTTCGGATAAATCAATGCAATTTAGGAGGATTCGATGAAAAGACATCAATTCAAATCCTGGATTTTCGAATTGAGAGAGATATTGAGAGAGATCAAGAATTCTCGCTATTTCTTAGATTCATGGACCCAATTCAATTCAGCGGGAGCTTTCATTCACATTTTTTTCCATCAAGAGAGTTTTATAAAACTCTTGGACTCCCGAATTTGGAGTATCCTACTTTCACGCAATTCACAGGGTTCAACAAGCAATCGATATTTCACGATCAAGGATGTAGTACTCTTTGTAGTAGCGGTCCTTATATATCGTATTAACAATCGAAAGATGGTCGAAAGAAAAAATCTCTATTTGACAGGGCTTCTTCCTATACCTATGAATTCCATTGGACCCAGAAATGATACATTGGAAGAATCTTTTGAGTCTTCCAATATCAATAGGTTGATTGTTCCGCTCCTGTATCTTCCAAAAGGAAAAAAGATCTCTAAGAGCTCTTTCCTGGATCCGAAAGAGAGTACTCGGGTTCTCCCAATAACTAAAAAGTGTATCATGCCTGAATCTAACTGGGGTTCGCGGTGGTGGAGGGACTGGATCGGAAAAAAGAGGGATTCTAGTTGTAAGATATCTAATGAAACCGTCGCTGGAATTGAGATCTCATTCAAAGAGAAAGATATCAAATATCTGGAGTTTCTTTTTGTATATTATATGGATATGGATGATCCGATCCGCAAGGACCATGATTGGGAATTGTTTGATCGTCTTTCTCCGAGGAAGAGGCGAAACATAATCAACTTGAATTCGGGACAGCTATTCGAAATCTTAGTGAAAGACTGGATTTATTATCTCATGTTTGCTTTTCGTGAAAAAATACCAATTGAAGTGGAGGGTTTCTTCAAACAACAAGGGGCTGGGTCAACTATTCAATCAAATGATATTGAGCATGTTTCCCATCTCTTCTTGAGAAACAAACGGGCTATTTCTTTGCAAAATTGTGCTCAATTTCATATGTGGCAATTCCGCCAAGATCTCTTCGTTAGTTGGGGGAAGAATCCGCACGAATCGGATTTTTTGAGGAACATATCGAGAGAGAATTGGATTTGGTTAGACAATGTGTGGTTGGTAAACAAGGATCGGTTTTTTAGCAAGGTACGGAATCTATCATCAAATATTCAATATGATTCCACGAGATCTAGTTTCATTCAAGTAACGGATTCTAGCCGATTGAAAGGAT